>CM062813.1:11776821-14694231 GCA_031772625.1 Pinus tabuliformis | reverse complement strand
TTTTGTTCCCATACTAGAATTCTTGTTGGGAATTTAAGAGCCAACTTTGGATGTTCTTCTGCATTTGCAACATGTACATATTGGGTTTAGCTTTTAAGTTAACTCAAGAGATTACTTGTCCATAATCTTTCGGGTTGCTTGGAAAAAAGTCTGATGTAGACTTAGCAAACTGTTATATGAACATTACATATTTGTTTCCCAATATGAACAGATTACTTTTTGTAGAAATTCTGCAAATTCTCTACCAATCTCGCTCTGAGACCTCTGTAGAAAATCTGACCGTAGATTAACTCGATAATGCAATATACCAAAGCAAAATACTATAATGTACTTCTACTATCAATTTGCGGAAGCTTAAAGATTGAGCAAGATTCGAGCTGAACACATATAACCAGAAGAAGAATCAATGCACATGAAACACATAAAATACTCAGGGGAAAGCCTCAGCTAAAAACCCCACTATCTATAGTATCATACAAGGTGGAAATACATAGAGATTATACAAAGCCTTAACTCTCACAGCTAGCTAGCTCTCAATACAATCCTCCTGAATGCTCATAGGCAATCAAAGCTTCTCACAAGCCTTCTCCCCTGTGTTCCAAGCTCCTATTTTCTTGCGTAGTTTCTCCTGGGTGATCCTCTTGTTACCAAGTGGAAGACTCTCAACCAAGTGGAACACTATCTCTCACACTGATTTCACACCCTGTCAGAACTGCGCAATCCTCTTGTGCATTAATCCTTCTGCATGCATGAGTTTCCTTTATAGGAAAACACATGCAACTGATAATACATTGTCCTTGACATTTAACTCAATTGGGTCTTTCCCAGAATAGACATGCATGAGTTTTTTATGAGGGAATCTTCAGTTATCTGGAGTATACTGGTTGAGTGCATGCATGCATCAACTGATTGATAACTCACAATTAGTTCCTCAAACAGTTTGGAACTAATTTAACTGGACTTAACTCAGTAAACTGAGTCAACTAATTACAACTCAAATATAACTCAATCTTATCTCCTTAATTAAGGGATAATCTCCTTAATTTAAGGGATAACTATTGCATGACTTCAGAAAGACTTCTAACTTGAATTTCTCCAACTAATTAATCCATAATGAATTAATTAATTATTTCCAAACAACTGGTGAGACTAAAGTCGAATTTTAATTCAAAGACAAATTAAAATTGGAATATTCTTGTTGCCACATTTCAACACTTTTGCCCTCTGACTCTAGAATTTTCCTCTCCTTCAAAAAAGCTTCTTAGAGAACAAGATGATTGTTAGTGAGAACAGCCTCATGTATTCACAATCTCATCACTAGCCAAATGACACAGGGATAATGAACTGAATATCAATTATGTAAAAATGAAAGACTGTAACAGAAAAACAATCATGACATTTTTTAGATTTTTTTCAATCATTGATCAGTTAATGCGTACAGGGGTGTTACATGTATGTTACACATTTATAATCCCTAACCATATTACTGCAGCAATTAGATGCTTTAAGGAAACAATAAAGAAATTCTTGTGAGTACATCAAGCCTCAATGCTACTCGTGTTCAAATAAATGACTGAACTGTACAGGAAACAGCCTCTCCAAAGGGTCTATAAAGCAGTTATCATAGCATATATTGAAAATCAATCATTTTCATCATGTGAGAATAGCACACAATTATCTAGATATTACCATCATTATGTTGACACAAAATATCTAAGAGCTTACGCTATTGGTTAAGGTCGATATCATTTTTTGCCAAAATCAGGATAGGATACTGACACATTTTCCCTGGGTTCTCATTTCATTCTCATTGTCATTTTATAGACTTCTAAACAGATCCACTTTCCTATCAATATGTCCATCTCAAAATCGATCCTGGAATATCTATGAAACAAATGCAAGTACTCTGGTCCAGCAAAACTAATCTACTTAGACACCATCATAGATATAAAAAGGAAAGCATTAGAGGTGACAAAGCATGAATTCCATCAAAATCACTTGACCATAAAGAATGCTGTTCAATTCTATAATCAATGAATGTACATGTCAAACAAGTTTCTCGATTCCAGTCACACCATTGAAAGCAATCTGCATGCTTGATGATGTTTCTCAAGTATATAATACTCTAACAGGTCAGAATATCCTGCATTATGTGTAGGAGATCTACCTTGAGTTTTCGAGAGAAGCAATGATATTTTAACTCATCTGAGTTCTAACCTCCTTTCACCATCGATACAGTTAATGAGTTAGCTACCTCCTTGCAAGAAATTAATGCGCATCTCCTACTATCAATAAAATGATTAACTGTGGTCAGGTCGTGTTAAAAATTTCTGCTATACAAACCAGAAACAATTTCCAGTCACCTCTAGTCCCCGGATTGCTTTCTGATCCTGGGAAAAAGAGGAAACTTCCCTAGGTATATCTGCATGGGGACTGGAAACTCCAGACACTTTTATAGCATGCCTCCTGGAGTTTCTGGCTATTTCCATGGTTTCCCAACCGTGTTTCATGGAAGTTCTCAGGGGTTTGCAAGGCTTTCCATGCACTTTGTGCTAAAAATTATGGAGGTTTCCCAGGTATTGACTTAAGTTTCCAGGGGTTTCACTGAAGTTCTCAATGTTTCCTTGTTTTTTGACACTTCCTATAGGTGTCTGCCCAAGTTTCATGTTTCCATCCATGTTGCAAAGCAGATTTTAGGATTGACTTGCCTTTCTGGATCTGGTTCCACCTGTCCAAGCTTTTAAATGCCAACCAAGAATTTTTTTGGCACTGTACAACAACAGATATAACTAAAAAAAATGCCAAGGCTGTTGTTGATTTTCCAGTTAAATATGATATGCTCCTTTTGTGATAGGAATGCCAGAACCCTGCCAATACACAAAATGCCATGCTGGTCCCTTTAACATAAATAGAAAGGTTGTCTTAGCATCACAAGGAATCCTCCCAAGAGCATAACCTTTAGTTGAAATGGTGGAAGTTACTGGAATCACCTCACAATGAATTATCCTTGGAAATCTTGTAGATGGAATTGATAGCAGTGTAGCAGTCTGCACATAAAAATTCAAAGAGGAACCCCATGGTAGTGTGCGTAAGTGCAGTACCAATAGCAAACTTTTCACTGTGATGAAAGAGAGAGGGCTTCCTTTCGCTTCTGCTTTTTATCAGCAAAAGAAGTCTCATGCTAGGTACTTATGATGCTACCTCTATCTGCCCTGATAACATCTGCGACTTTGCATAGATATCCTCCATTAGTTCACATGATCTGGCTTGTACCCTGCCATGCACCTCTGACTCCAAGTTGTTTTCCTTCACTTTCATTCACCAAATTTCACATCATTGCTGTGTCATCCCCATCCACCACTTTCCATGAATATATTTAACTAAACCAACATATAATCTCCAACATTTACTGGTGCTACACATCCAACGCAGCAAGGAAATAGACTGCAGATTTTCCTAAATATCAATAGCCAAGCTCTGCTGGAAGTGATTGTGTTCCTTCTGCTCCTGCTCTATATCATACAGCATGAATCTTGTGCCAGGTAGATGTCCTGCATTCTCGATCATGATGGACACCTTCTGCAGATTTGCATAGGTATCATCTGCCAGTTCTTGTGATCTGTCTTCAGTGATAAATGCATGCACCCTCTTGTTTACCTCAATCCAACTGCATCCTGGTTCCTTTTTCACTCCTCTCTCATTCATTATTTTTCTCATCTTTGCTGCATCATTCCATCTCCCACCTGCAGCGAAAATACTTGACAACAACACATAACTTGTAGCATCCAGTGGTTCCAACTCAAGAAGGCATTCTGCCGCACGTCTTCCTATTTCCATATTGTCATGGACTCTGCAGGCACTGAGCAATGTCCTCCACACCAAACCACTGGGTTTTACGGGCATTGTATGAATGAAGGCTTCTGCCTGATCAAGATGCCCAGCACGGCTAAGAAGGTCAACTACACAGGAATAGTGCTCCATTCTTGGCATGATGCCGTAATCTCTACTGATCGAATCAAAGTACTTACTTCCTTCTTCCAAAAGGCCTACATGGCTACATGCAGAGAGAACACCAACAAATGTGATGTGATCTGGCTGCATGCCTGTTGCTTTCATTTTCTCAAAGAGTTGAATTGCCTCCTTGCCATTTCCATGCTGGGCACATCCTGAAATTATTGCATTCCATGAGATGATATTGCGTTCAGGCATTTTGGCAAACGCTTCTCTTGCATCCTCTATGCTACCAGATTTAGCATACATCGTAACGAGCGCATTCTGTACAGAGACATCCAAATCATTTCCTGTTTTGATGATATGAGCATGGACCTGCTTGCCCTGTTCTAAAATGGCTAGTGTGGCACATGCCCTGAGAATACTAGCACAGGTGAAAAGATCTGGCATCATGAGTGCACGATGCATTTGAGCAAAATGTTGCAGGGCTTCCTCACTATACCCATGCTGGGCGTATCCTGAAATCATTGCATTCCATGAGACAACATTCTGCTCTGGCATTTTTTCGTACACTTTCCTGAAACTGTCGATGCTGCCACATTTAGCATACATTGTGACAAGGGCAACCCCTACACAAGCATAAGACTCAAATCCAGTTTTGATTACAAGTGCATGGACCGGATTGCCTTGCTCCAGATCTTCTGGCCTGGCAAATGCGCCGAGGACAGTATTAAGTGTGAACTGGTTGATGCTTGTGCATACCAATAGCATTTGTTTAAGAAGTTGCAGAACCTCCTCAATGCACTGGTGTTGAGCATATCCGGCAATCATTGTCGTCCATGAGACTACGTTCCGATCAGGCATTCCGTCGAACACAGCACGTGCATCCTCAACGTTTGAGCATTTCACATACATGTCAATAAGAGCGCTCCCCACAAACACATTTGCTTGAACTCCAGTTTTTATGACCGCTGTATGGACCTGCTTGCCCTCTTCCAAAGTTGCTATTATAGCACATGCCATCAGAACGCTCGAAAAGGTGAATTGGGTTGGTTTCTCCCCTACCTGCTGCATAGTGCAAAAAAGTTTCAAAGCTTCCTCACCATGCCCACTCTGGGCATATCCAGCAATCAGTGCATTCCATGAGACAACACTCCGTTCAGGCAGCCTGTCAAACAACTTATGTGCATCCTCTTGCTGCCGGCATTTGGCATACATGTCCACAAGAGCACTCCCACCAAATGCATCCGACTCCAATCCAATTTTTTTAATAATAGCATGCACTTGTTTTCCCTCTTCCAAAGCCGAAAGGGTAGCACAAGCTCGAAGAACACTCGCGAAAGTAAACTCATTGGGCTTCACTCCTGCCCCTTGCATTTGGGGTAAAAGTCTCAAGGCGTTTTCGTAGTGACCATGTTGAACATAACCCGCAATCATGGCATTCCAGGAGACCGAGTTTCGCTCAGGCATTCTGTCAAACACTTCGCGTGCATCCATCAGTTCTCTGTTTTTGGCATATACATTTAACAATGTGTTCCAGAAGGAGATATGAGGGTCAATCCCAGTTTTAGTGATATAGCTATGGAGGGGTTTGGCTTCTTCCAATGTCTTCAATTTAACAAAACCTAATAAAAAATATGCATAAGAATTCAAGTCTGCAGGCTTATGTAATGTCTCAGACTGTATCTTGCTGACATAAAGGGTATGAGGCTCGTTTTGAGAGCCCTTGAGCTCCGATGTGTATATGTTAGTTGTTGCGCTGAATGCAGTACCCATGTGATTACAACGATTCCCAAAAGTTAACAGCATTATGTCATGGAATTGGAACCGAATGTTTAAAACCATAGAAAAGAGATTGCCAAATTATCCTTACCTGTTACAGTATTGGATACGGTCTCTCATGCTCATAGTTTGTCCAGTCCGTTGAGTTTTTAAACCTGTTAACTCTAGCCAGGATAACTGAGCATCTTCTGATGTCGTGATATTCTATCAAAGTTTCTGAACTGATATACAAATGCAAGGACGCAAAATGTTAGTTTTTGATTTAGATAAAAATTAACCCGTCCTTGGTTTTACTTCTTGGGAGAACTCTTAAAAACTTGTTTTTGTTGATTCCTAAAATGTTAACCATGGCTCTCCATCCATCTTTCTTTCTTCTTTTTAACAGGGTTATTATTTTTTTTAAGTTGATTGGGTTAGGTTGAATGGTGGATATCTCTCATCCTAAAGTGTTTATTGATTAATATTGAGGGCTCTAGTTGAAACTTTGTTAATCTACTAGCATGTTTGTGGGTGGTTGTATTAGGATTAAAAGTATAGAGGAGCTCCTTCATCACAACTCCGGTCTTTTCAGTGAAAGGCAACAAATCTACTAATTCTCTTAATATAAAAGAAGGAAAAAAACTTATATTTTATTTGTTTGGTTGAAGCTAATATACTTAATTGTATTTGAAGAAGCACAAAATTATGAATTTCTTTTTGTAAATGACATTATTACATGGCAAATGTATGGATTGAGAAGTCAAAGTAAGGCTCAATGCACGGGTGAAACACATCAACATGATATTTCACTTTTTCATTTAAGTCTTTTGTTAGCTTTTTTTAAATAAAGGTAATTAACTACTTAAGATCCTTCATTGTTATGATGGGTCAAAAGCAGTTTATCATAGGCATTATGACACCTTCACTAAATGACTTATAGCTATTGCTAGACCTAAAAATGATGCCTAAATAATTACTCTATTTTTGTATATAAAATCTCATCTTGGTGTTTAGATGGGCCACATGGCATTTGTTAGTAATAATATTAGCTTTCATCTGTCAACATGGTCATATGCCATAATTATTATGACATAATTTGTTATCACATGTCATCATTGCTCTACTTATTATCCATGTACAAACAACATGGAAGAATTAGTGTTAAAGATTATTTTGAACACAAAGGCATATGGATTAGATTAGAAAGTTTTAGGATCACCACCTCGTTGTAGTACTATTAGATTTTTAATGTAAACTTGAATTACTTGATCTCAAGCCGCACAACTATAAAATATGGAAGTATGTCCAATCCCATGAAAGCATTGCAAATTAATAATAAAACATAGCATGTGTCTTCTTAATTTCATAAGATAAGGCTAAAACACATAACACAATGACTACAGTCACCAAACAACATAGCATTAATGAACACAAGAAATTATAGTGGGAATCTCTCTTGAGACACAAAAACCACAATCCACTATCAACATCAAACTTTATTCTTTGCATATGCAAACATACACATTTTGAAGGTGCACAATGATTTTCATCCATCAAACATAGCCCTTGGCCATTAGACAACATCACACTCTGGTGAATTGTGGCACTTGGTCATTACAAAAACTTGTGTTGTCTCTCTCCCTCTCTCCCTCTCTCCCTCTCACATACACACAAGCACATTGTGAGAGCATAAGCCACAATAGCAACACATAAGCCCTAGAAAGGCCTAAATTTTACCATGTATGTTCTTTAACCCATCAAGGGTTCTTCTCCCTTCATTGCCTCTATTCTTCTCCTTTTATAGCTGCCACACTTGCTTTATCATTTAGGGT
This sequence comes from Pinus tabuliformis, assembly GCA_031772625.1. NCBI lineage: Eukaryota > Viridiplantae > Streptophyta > Pinopsida > Pinales > Pinaceae > Pinus > Pinus tabuliformis. The sequence goes on along the minus strand of CM062813.1, from coordinate 14,686,687 downwards.
TTTTAGGTTTCTATTATTCATAATTATCAAAGTAGATTATATCAACTTCATCCTCACCTTTGTGTCACCGCATGGCTCCTTGTGATTGTCATTAACATGTTTATGCCTTCTTCAACATATATCTCTCTTGGTCTTTGTTCTCCTTCTAGGGCCACTGTAGTTCATCGATGGTGCTCCTACATCAATCTCCCCAAGATATTTGAAAATCACATCCTCCTACGATGGCCACAAACCATCTTCAAATTTTGTTAACTTTGTTTGTTTGTTGTAATTTCTTCCACTTTGTCTCTTTATCGTTCCCTTTTCTCTTTTTAATACCACAAATATGTCTCTCAATGACTTTGATCATTTTGATAAATCTATGTAGCCACCTCTTGTTGGAGCTTCTTCACATGTAACTCCACCCAACAGTCTCTCTCTTGTTGAAGTTATTCCCACACAACTCTATCTAGTATATCTCTCTTATTGGAGTTGATTTACAAAAATCTACCCAACATTCCTCCCACGTGTGATTCGAACTAGATCCATGAAGAATTGTTGAAAGGACCTTGACTGTATCAGGTCGGGACAGACATCAAAGAATTGAAAGAACAACAATCAAAAACACCTCTACACTAGTGGCAATTGGCAGCCAGCGTGGAACGACGAGGACCTCGGTCAAAGCGCGGTGACCGAGGCCCATGGAGACTGCACGGGAGGCGAAATTAGCCCCTGGGAGGCCCGGATCAGGAAACAGAGGGAGTTTTTGATGCACGAAAGCCCTAAAAATAGAGAAGCCCTAAGCGCTTGGTCGCATGGAGAGCCGGGAAAACCATGGGACGAAAGGCTAAAGGACAAGGCGGGACCCGCGCTCCAAAAAACCGGCGGTATTGATTGAGGGTGCCCTCAAGCGGTAAGTGGAATTGGTGAAAACAAAGCGATCCCACTCAGCGGTCCACGCATGGCAAGTGGAGGAGAGAGAAAACCGCCACTGATCGCGTGCTAATGGTCGAGCAAGTCAACCGCGCGAAACGTGCGTATGGCGTCGGATCTGGAGGCCTCAGATCTAACAGCTGAGATCACGCTCGATGGGAAAGTGGAATCGACGAGGGAATAAGCCACGATTTATAAGAATTTGAGGTTTGTTTTGACTGCCACGGTGGCGGAAGACTCATTCCACGACGTAATTAGAGAATTGAACCGACGAATCAGGCTAGTGCAATTTACAGGAGGATATATGGCCACTCCCTATGAGCCTGATGATGACGTTGAACAGAGACCTCCAAGTGCAGCTGAAGTAGGCGATCCGACGGAGGTGGAAGAGGAACGGAACTGCCATGAGCTCAAATAGCCTTAAAGCCATGAACAGAGAACATAAGACATACCGAAGAGGAAGAATCGAAGACAGAAGACAAAGAAGCAAAGAAGACAGTGAAGCAAAGAAAAGCATAAAGTAGACAGAGGGCCGAGCTAACCAAAGGCAGCATCAAGCACCAGAGAGCTTGAGAGATTCAAGCCATCCCTGAGAGGATCTGTCAGACCAGAGAGGTCGAAGAGCTAGTAGGCAAAAGAGTCTGTGCACTCTAGTGGCTTGGGGAATCCTAGAACCACCCTGCCAAGAAAATCTATTTCAGGAGACTCATATTTAGCTCCTACATTGTAATTCTTTGCTTAAGACATAATAAAATAAGGCCACCACTGAAATCTGGACCAGAGATGTAGCCCTGGAGGATAGGGTGAACTCCTTATTAATTTCTTGTGTTCTTGTATTTGCTTACTGCATTTCTCTGCTGTCTTTCCATTTCAAGTGTATGTGTATTTGCAATTTGATCGATCCGTTGCCTAAATAACATAGACACACACTAGCACATGAGTCTGTAATACCTTTACTCAATAAATCTTTAATTGAGGTCACTCATAGGGTGATTAGCAGATCAAGTGGTATCAGAGCAAAAGGTTGTAAGGGTAGACAAGCTTGTGTTGGTTTAGTTGTTGAATGCTTACTAGATCAAAACTCAAATTAGGAGAAGGAGAGCTGGTTGAAACTAATCCTGAAATTAGGAGAGTCTATCCTCGGAAGACAATGTCAGAGGAAGGTTCTGTGGGGCCAGACCCTCAATTCATAGAAAGCTTCCTAGCTATAAAGTCCATGGTAGAAGAAATGTATAGGGACTTTAGAAAACATAAGGCTGAAGATTCATCAGGTTCTAAACAAGACAAAGAAGAAGATGAGTCTCACTTCCAAGACCACTCCAAAGGAAAAGGAAAGGAGGAAAGCTTTATCACACCTCCTAATAGCCCTGTGCATAATAAGAAAGCATCTTTGATCAAGAAAGATGTTAAATTTGATTTGCCTATATATGATGGAGAGCTAAATGCTGAAAAATTGGACAATTGGATTAGACAAATTGATGTGTATTGCAGGGTACAGAACATAGACTCAGACAAGAGCAAGATTCAGCTAGCAAACCTACGCCTAGGAGGCACTGCCTTGGTTTGGAGGGAAGGAAGAACCCAAGATGATATGAAAATATATGGTAAGACTATCTCTGTTTGGAGTGACTTTGTTTCTGCAATCAAGAAGCAATTCTATCCATTGGCCTACATGCAACAAGCCATGATGAGTTGGAAAACTCTTCGGCAATTGAAAGGGTAAAGTGTGCAAGGGTATACTCAGGAATTTAGAAAGAGAGCATTGATTCTAGGGATCTCATTAGACTCACCAGAGACTCTTTTGAAGTACATTGGTGGCCTACACAGCTACATGAGGCATACCATCCTCATGTTCAATCCCACTAGTATAGATGAGGTATCTGTACAAGCTACTCAGTTAGAAGCTAGAGGAGAGAATGGAAATCCAGAAGTTGGGGGACCATCCCAACCCACTGCAAGCAAGAGAAAGGAGAAAAGAAAGTAGAAGTGGAAAGTAAGGAAGGCTACCACAGCACAGAAAAGCAAAGCTTCATGCATTCACTGTAAAAAGGATGGACATGATGATGAGCATTGTTGGATTCTGCATCCAGAGTTGAGACCTAAGAAGTCCAAGGGCAAGAAGAAGAAGACTCTTGTAGCTATTCAGAAAGATTTGGGGTCAAACTCAGGAGATGAAACAACTATTGCAGCCACAGGTATAAAAGGTAAGAATTCTAAAGCATCTAATAGTAATTTTGCTCAATCTGTTATTGATGAAGAAAATGAGAGAAAAAGACATGAGCTTTTCCATATTTGAGTTGTTTCCAAATATCAAAAGATTGATACCTTTTTTGATAGCGGCTCACAAGTAAATGTATTTTCTGAAGCAATTGTAAAGAAATTGGGATTAGCAACTACAACTCACAAGAAACCATACCCATTAAGATGGTTGAATGATAAAGCACAACTACAAGTGACTAGACAGTGCAAACTCAAGTTTTCTTTTGGGTCAACATTTGTAGATGAGGTTGAGTTAGAAATAATTCCTTTGGATATATGTGGAATTGTTTTAGGAAGTCCTTACTTGTATGATAGGAAGGCTATCTTCTATAGAGATGAGAACAGGTATCTACTTGTTAAAGATGGAATCGAATACTTTGTAAGAGCTCATAAGCTCAAGAATAATTATAATCTCATAAACTCAAGACAGATGAAAAGAATGATAAATTCATGCAAACAATTCTTACTGATGGTTGTAAAGGAAAAGAAACCTGATAAAACCAATGTATTTGAGGGTTGTAATGTTGAACAACAAGCTGATACAGAAAAGGTTGTTTCAGAGTATGATGTCTTATTTCAAGAAACTAAAGGTCTACCACCCAAAAAGGGAATAGTACATGATATTATTTTGCAGCAAGATGTTCATTGCCTAACATTGGAATGTACAGGTTGTCTACTTTAGAGAATGCTGAAATCAAGAAGCAGGCATAGGAGTTGCTCGAGAAGGGGTTCATCAGGCCTAGCACATCACCATGTGGGTCACCAATCGTTTTGGTGAGAAAGAAATATGGCTCGTGGAGAATGCGCATTGACTACCGAGCCCTGAATAAGATAAAAATAAAAAATCGTAATCCCCTTCCTCGCATAGATGATCTTTTAGATCAATTGAAGGAAGCTATTTATTTCACCAAGCTAGACTTACACAGTGGATACCATTAGGTCAGGGTTGCAGAGCAAGATGTGGAAGACTGCTTTCAAAATAAAGCAGGGATTTTATGACTGGCTGGTTATGCCTTTTGGTTTAACTAATGCTCCTGCTACTTTCATGAGATTAATGAATGATGTACTCAAACCTTTTCTTGATGATTTTGTTATTGTGTACCTGAATGGCATTCTGATTTTTAGTAAAACGTGGGAAGAACATTTAAATCATGTTAAGAAGACATTAGATGTTTTGAAAAGAGAAAAACTTTATGTTAAACTCTCAAAATGTGAATTTGGCAAAACATCTCTAAACTACTTGGGTCATATAGTAGGGGGTGATGAATTGAAAATAGATCCCTCTAAATTGGCAATCACTGTAAACTGGTCTAAACCCAAGTCTGCTACAGAAGTAAGAAGCTTCTTAGGAGCAACACAATATTGGATGAAGTTCATTTCTAACTTTTCCTCAATTGCAGCTCCCTTACATGCTTTAACAGGATTGAACAAGGTGTTTCAGTGGGGAGGCAAACATCAGAAAGCCTTTAACACCTTGAAAGAAAAGATTAGTACAACACCTGTACTAGCACTGCCTGATCTGCAAAGACCATTTGAGATCCAAACTGATGCCGGTGACTATGCCATGGGAGTAGTGTTGACACAGCACGGTAAACCCATATGTTATCATTATGAGACTTTTAATCCTGCAGTAGTTAACTATCCTACATATGATAAAGAATTGTATGCATTAGTTTAGAGTGTGAAAAAGTGGAAACATTACTTAATGGGCAAAGAGACACTAATACATACTGATCATCAACCACTTCAATATCTACACTCCCAAATCAAGTTGCAGCAATCAAGACATTATAGATGGATGGGGTTTCTACAACACTTTCATTTAGTCATCAGATATAAAAAGGGCATACATAACAGAGTTGCTGACATGTTATCTAGACCCATTATAAATGCATCTACCATATTTAAGCATAATTTTGTACTACATGAAAGCTACATTGAATAATATGCTCAGGATATGGACTTTAAAGATGTATATGCAACTTTGAGTCAAGGAGAAAGAGTAGAAGAATTGGATTATCATGTGAAGGACCGACTCTTATATCATTGTGGGAAACTTTGCATTCCACAAACTGAGAGAGTAAAGATAATTAGGGAAGCACACACTTCTCTGATATCAGTTCACTTTGGGGTAAGTAAAACAGTTGCACAACTGCAAAGATTTTGTTATTGGTCGAAAATGAATGAGACAGTTTCTAGATATGTAAGAGGGTGTGCTATGTGTGCTAAAAGCAAGCCCAGTAACAAAAAAGTAGGCTTTTACACTCCATTGCCAGTTCCTTCTCACCCTTGGGAAAGTGTTTCCATGGATTTTGTTGGAGGACTGCCTAAATCTATGAAAGGTCATGATTATCTATATGTTGTTGTGGATAGGTTTAGCAAGATGTGTATTTTGATACCTTGTAATAAACAGATTACAGCTGAACAGACTGCAAAATTGTTCTTTGAACATGTATAGGTTCATTTTGGATTACCCACTTCTATTGTATCTGATCGAGACACTCGATTTGTGGGGAAGTTTTGGTCAAGTCTGTGGGAATTGATGGACACCAAACTGAAGAAAAGCACAGCTTTTCATCCACAAACTGATGGCCAGACAAAAGTAGTTAACAGGAAAGTGATCCAGTTACTGAGATGATATTGAAACAAACATCCTAAGCTCTGGGATGAACATTTGTGTTATGTGCAACATGTTTACAACAGAGCAAAACATTCTTCTACACAGAGATCTCCTTTTGAGACTTGTTTTGGTTTCACACCAAGGTCTCCTTTGGATTTTGACTTTGGTAAAGATACCATGGTTGATGGACACAATGATGTGGACAGGGCAACTAGGTTCATTGAACAGATCCAGGAGATCCACCAGGCATTGTAGGAACAACTGAAAAAGAGCCAAGCCAAGTACAAGGCTAGTCATGACAAGCATCAGATGAAGCATAGTTTTCAAGTTGGTGACCAAGTCTGGTTGTATATTAGCAAGGACAGGATGCAAGGTGAAGGTAAAAAGCTAAAGCCTATTAGGTATGGACCCTTTAAGATACTTGAGAAGATTGGTGAAAATGATTTTCGCCTTGATCTACCAGCTTACATGCACATCTACTCAGTTGTAAATGCAGATTGCTTGAGATTGTTTGAACCTTCAATGATTGAGGACCCTGAAGAGCAAAGTCAATTGCCTTCTATTGATGACCTACTACCTGAATACCTTAATGAATTGCAGGAAGACACAATGCTAGACAAGAAGGTGAGGATGACCTGCAGGGGAGATGTGGAGTACCTCAGGATTGGGCTCAAACGTTCAAAGCGAAGCAGTGCAAAGTGGATTGAGATTGGGCAAGTGAGAAAACAATACCCTCACTTAGTCAATGCTTAAAAATCAACTTTTGGTGGTCCAAAAGCTTTTCAGTAGGAAGGTCGTGATCCAAATTGGATCCATGAAGAATTGTTGAAAGGACCTTGACTATATCAGGTCAAGATAGATGTCAAAGAATTGAGAGAACAATGATAAAAAACACCTCTACACCAGTGGCAGTTGGTAGCCGGCATGGAACGACAAGGACCTCGGTCAAAGCATGCTGACTGAGGCCCATTGAGACTGTGCGGGAGGAGAAATTAGCCCCTTGGGAGGCTCGAATCAGGAAATAGAGGGAGTTTTTGATGCGCGATTAGCGCTTAATCGCGCATCGCTGGGCGAAAACCCTCAAAATGGAGAAGCCCCGAGCGCTTGGTCGCATGGAGAGCCGGGAAAACCATGGGACAAAAGGTTAAAGGACAAGGCGGGACCCGTGCTCCAAAAAACCGGTGGTATTGATCGGGGGTGCCCTCAAGCAGTAAGCGGAATTGGCGAAAACAGAGCGATCCCACTCAGCGGTCGACACGTAGCAAGCAGAGGAGAGAGAAAACCGCCGCTGATTGCGCACTAATGGTTGAGCAAGTCAACCGCGTGAAACGTGTGTATGCCATTGGATCTAGAGGCCCCAGATCTAACAGCTGAGATCGCATCGAATGGGAAAGTGGAATCGATGAGGGAATAAGCCGCAACTTAGAAGAATTTGAGGTTTGTTTTGACCGCCACAGTGGCGGAAGACTCATTCCACAACATAACTAGAGAATTGAACCGACGAATCAAGATGGTACAATTTACAGGAGGACATATGGCCACTCCCTGTGAGCCTGATGATGACGCTGAATAGGGAACTCCAAGCACAGCTGCAGTAGGCGATCCGACCAAGGTGGAAGAGGAACCAAACCGCCATGAGCTCAAATGGCCTTAAAGCCATGAATAGAGAACAGAAGACATACCGAAGAGGAAGAACCGAAGACAGAAGACAGAGAAGCAAAGAAGACAGTGAAGCAAAGAAAAGAAAAAGGTAGACGGAGGGTCGAGTTGACCAAAGGCAACATCGAGCACTAGAGAGCTTGAGAGATTCAAGCCATCCCCGAGAGGATCTGTCAGACCAGAGAGGTGGAAGAGATGGTAGGCAAAAGAGTCTGTGCATTCTAGTGGCTTGGGGAATCCCAAAACCACCTTGCCAAGCAAATATGTTTCAGGAGACTCATATTTAGCTCCTGCATTGTAATTCTTTGCTTAAGACATAATAAAATAAGGCCACCACTGAAATCTGGACCAGAGATGTAGCCCTGGAGGATAGGGTGAACTCCTTATTAATTTCTTGTGTTCTTGTATTTGCTTACTGCATTTCTCTGATGTCTTTCCATTTCAAGTGTCTGTGTATTTGCAATCTAATCGATCCGTTACCTAAATAACATAGACACACACCAACACATGAGTCTGTAATACCTTTACTCAATAAATCTTTAATTGAGGTCACTCATAGGGTGATTATCAGATCAACGTGTCACTACAATGTCTACCCAACATCATTCACATTTGATGTAGTTATCTTCATATCAACATCTACTCAAAATCTTCTAACTCACTAGAGTTTTTTCTTCGTACATGGGATTAGATGTCAAGATCTACTTGTTCTTTCATCTACTTCTTCTTTGTTTGGAAAACTTTTAATTCCTTGGACTCCATCTTTTTCATGGTTGAGCACTCCCTTTTATAGATCTTTTATAGCATTTACCCAATAATAATAATACATTTATAGTTTCCTCCATGGAAACTCTACTCAATAGTTACTTTTGTTAGAGTTGTCTCTCCTCCCTCTTCTTAAAAACTCTACCCAACAATATTACCCTTTTTTGGATTTGGCATTCATACGTAGGTTAACGAGCTAGTTTTGATACCATAAAATAGGGTGCACAGCTAAAATGTGGAAGCAAATCCAATCTCATGGGAGAATCAAAAATCAATAGTAAAACATTTCATGGGTCTTCTTCATTTCATTGATACAAGGATCTTGTTTATTACATGCCATCACACTCATAAACATGGCACCAATTAGTTGTTACAAAACCTTGTGCCCCTCACTCAAATAGACTCTCTCTCTCTACTAGGCCAAAGACCATGACAATCACATGAAGTCCCACTCACAAACACAATACTATATCAACTGTTGGAAATCCTTGTGCTCTCTCTCTCTCTCACTCTCTCTAATAGGCCAAATGCCATGACAATCACATAATAGCCCTAAAATCGTACATTTTTCCCTTTATATTCTTCAACTCATTTCTAGAAGAATTTTCTACCTTTATTGTCTCTAATATTTTCTTTTTCTAATTGTGATTGTTTGACTCATCATTTAGGGTTTTGGGTTTATTAGATGTATAGCTATCAAATTTGAGAAAAATCATCCTTATCTCTATCTCTTCCATTTGGATCCTCATGATTGTTAGTAGTGTCTTCATATTGCTTCCTTCCACCTTGGATAACTTGCTTCATCTCCATACTTCTTCAAATTACTTTGCTTCATCATTGATCCTCCTGCATATAATTTTGCAATGTGCAAAAAAATGCTACATGTTATATATTGTTTAGCTTGTGTGTGACCATGAAGTGATTTTCCCCATGGACATATATCTATGCATCAAACTAATCAATAGATGGGGAATAAGGACTCTATTGGACCCTACTTGGTTTAGATAGAGAATTGAGATGAGATACACCTTACTATGAATTGGCAACAATGGGTTTAAAACAAGCACATAAAAAGTGGCTCATAAAAAACATTTCAAATAAAAAGAATTGAAGGAAAGTGAATTAGTTCTAAGTTTCATTAAAAATACTAAGACTACCTTCGAATCACGGGGGCTTCATTGGGGTAGCAATACCATACAACATGTGTTCATATTGGAGGATATATATTGAGGAAAAAATGACACAATATATTGAGCAAATAATAGTGGGTAAAGGATTTTTATACTGGCAGGTATAAAAAATGGAGCTCAAAGTTAATGAAAAAATATAAAGGGGTATAAAAAATTTAATGAAAAAATGGATACTTGCAATATCTAGTGAAAGTAGGGGTTTTGTAAATTGGGAAGGTGTATTGGGTTCGTATTGGTAGGGGGTTAAACAATGTGAATTTTAGAGGAATTTCCAATATGTAGTCAAATTAAGGGTATTGTTTAATATGCCACAAATTCATGTGATATGTCAAAGGTTCATTGAGTGAAGCCTCTGTGCTTTGAATGCTCAAATTCTTGTTTATTAGAACTTTATGTTTTGAATGAATTACATGAGAATGGTTTGGGAAAATTATGATAAGGAATGAGGCTAAGAGACATGAAGAGATATTCAATGAAAAATTATAACGCTTATTTCATCTCATTCTATTACATGATGAAAACCAAACACAAGAGCATTATTTATAGGCCAATACAATCACTATTTTGACATAACATTCCAAATACATAATGCATTTTGTCAAACTTTCACATGTTTCCTATCTTCCATATCTTCCACATGTGTTTCTAGCATTGTCTAGTATGGCTATTTCTCCTCATGATTAAAATCCTTATAATAAAATCAGAATGGGAGAATTAATCATTAATTCTCATAGTTCCTTCCTAGGGAAGGAGCATTGGATCCTAATGCTTACCTTAAATATTGTAATTTATGTCTAAGTTGAGGTGCAAAAATTCATGTTGAAATTGGTTATGTTTGAACAAGAACTCACATTTCTCATTAGTGGTGACAAAAGAAATGAAGGATGCTTTGGAAAATTACTAATGAAAAGATGTCATAGTTTAGAAACTATCCTCCCAATAGAATTTGAAGCCAAAGGGATTGTAATGCAAGAAATCTTCCAAGAAGAAGAAATATCCTCATTTATAAATGTTATTTTTTGGGATTTACTCCAAATGTGTTTTCACCTTGCTAAGAGAACACAAAGTCTCCTAGGTCCTTGGCAATGCTTCGTGGACATACAAATAGCTTAGTTTTGGTGGATGCCTGACCTTGATAGGAGTGATAGCATAACACCCTTACCTAGCAAGTTATTACCCTAACTGACATGATGACTAACACATTGGATGCAAATAATAGAGGAGTATATTTCTTGATTAAGGGAGGTACCTACCTAGGAGGAGGATCACTAGGCACTTGAAGGAGAGCATTTAGCTCTAGGATCCTTGGTCAATGTGATATACACCTTGGATGTTGGACACTTGACTTAAGGATACTTAGATTAAGGAGAAAATTTCATGGAGTTTGGCGATGGACCAAAAATTTTATGTTGAGGAGGATAAATGGAGCTTAATTGCCACATTGGCACACATAAAAGTAACATTGGAGACATGAGAGGACATGTGGCAAATAGTTAGATGAGCATATCCTTGCATGAGAACACTTAAATAGTTGATCGCTATGGAAGAGGGAGAGTTGGACTAACAATGTGTTAGAAAGTACACAATCTTAGAAGAGGGGCATTAAGCCTAAGGATGATCATGCATGGAGGACATTTCAATTTGAGGGTTGGATACACCTTAGCTTGACACATATACATCCTTGTATTGTAAACTTCTCCATATTTGGTTGCCTTGTCAGTTACTTGTATGGATTCATGTCCTTGTTTGTATTACCTCCCTTACCTACTCTATATATAAAGGGATGAGAGAGGATTTGTATTAATTATCATTATTTTACATGGTAAGCCTTAAACAAAGCCTCATATTAACCATAAATATCTAGATAAATCCCTAGATACTGAGTTATTTCATTTTTGTTTTTATATTAGTGTTGTCAACTAAACTCTTTAATTTTAACTGTACCATTTTTGTCCTACACATGCACACACACAGGCAACCTAATCCCGACATTCTAATGTAAAAGGACCTTGCCCCATTGAATAGGCCTCATATTTATTCTTCTCTCTTTCTCAAGACATGGAATTACTTATTTCTCTTTTTTTAATGCTATTTTGGTTGTTTGATCTATAACATTTGGAATTAAAGCATACAATCTTAGGGTTTTTCTCCTTTAAATGAGACATAGTGGAATTTTTGGTAAAAAAATTTTTGGTAAAGTTTCAAATTAACGAATTTCTAAGATCCCAAGGAGACATAGTGAGTACTTGTGGTAAAAGCTTCAAGTTTTGGATCACTATACGTTTTTGAGATATATCTTGTGAAAATTTTAGCTTTTGGTTAGTCCTAAAATGTTGGGTCCCTATAATACTAGTGATTACCCCATTACTATTGTAGTTATACCCCTTATTTATATTGTTGTGCCCCTATTACCCCCATATTGTTATTTCTGTGCCCCATAGAATCCCTCTATTGTTATTTTTGTGGCTTTATATTATTATTGTTAGGTCGGCTGGATTATATTGTGACTCCTTAGACTCCTATATATAGAAAGGAGGTTTTGTCATTTGTATCATCCAAGAATTGTTCATTTATGTAATGTAAAGAAGGTTTCCCCCTCAAAGAGGCTGAATTCTAAGGCATTGATCTATCTTTTTATCTTTTCTTGAGCTAGTTTCATACCATTTGGTATCAGAGCTTTGGATTCTAGGGTTTCGCTGCTCCAAACAGGTCATCATGGCATTTTCGCTATAACTTTTTTCTGTGATGTTTCAGAAGTCGAAAAAAAAACCCATTTGAGAAGAAATCATGCTGAACCTTGGATCCGAATTTCAGAGCTTTTCGTGTGATATTTGCGGAGATATGATCTGAGGAAGTTGGCCTTTTTGCAGACTCCTGAATTACATTCAAAACAGGTGACCTGGGGAAAATAGTCATAACTTTCTCTCTGGGGATCGGATTGAAATTTCGTAAGAAGGTACAGAAAGAGGACGGACTGTAGTTTCTTTTGTGTGTGTTTCAGATTCAGAGGTTGAAACAGTGACTCATGGCACGTCGTACAAGTTCGCTCTGCTGAACCAGTCTAAAAGCAAGTCACTGTGGGAGATTTCACATAACTCTTCCTTGGAGAATCCAATTTGGCTCAGACTTGTGGCATTGGAAAGAGGACGCAAAAGGCTACTACAAGTAGCAGTTTCAGAACTGGATGATCTGAAATTACAAAGATACATCAGATTCAATATCAGGCTTCTATAAAGTGAAAAAAGGTGTGTAGTTTTTTTTAAATTTTTGTGTAAGCTTGGTTTAACGAAATTCAAAGGGCATAGTAAAGCATTATTATCGGTAACTGATACCCTGAGGAAAGAAAATGAAAACACCTAGTAAGGAACCTAAAATCTCTAGCATGACTCATGAAGAAGAGGAAGAAATGCTACATGATATATCAAAATTACAAGAACAAGTGCAACAAATGTCATGCTCACAAAAGCTAACAGAAGCTAAGATAAGTGGCGTGGAATCTAAGATAAAGGGCATGGAAGCTAATATGGATGATTCGAAGATAGATTTGAAGAGAGACATGGCAGATTTGAAGATAGATTTGAAGACAGACATGGAAGAATTGAAGAAGTTGCTACAAGAAAGGGTCACTAATGGTGAAAAGGTAGTAAATGAAACTCATGATGAGAACAAAAGAAATGTTAATCATGATTCCATAGATGCTAATGTTGGATCGAAGAATCACCATATTCCAAAAATCGATATGAGGAAGTTTGATGGCAAGGATCCCACCACATGGATATTACAGATGGAGCAATTCTTCGATCTCAATAATGTGCAAAACGCACAAAAGGTACGTATGGCAACTGTATATTTGGAACCAAATCAGTTTGTATGGTATCAATGGCTTTGCTCTCATAAAAAATTTATCACTTGGGAAATTTTTACGGAAGAATTGATAGCACATTATGAAGATACAAAAAGCAACACTTTTTTTAGCCAATTGATAAGTCTCAAACAAAAGGGTTCAGTAATGGAGCACATTGAGGAGTTCCAAAAATTGAACATAAGGGTAAAAGATATTCCAGAGGAGCATAGGATTGATGTGTTCATAGGGTCTTTAAAGGATAATATCCAACATGATGTTTTCCTTTGGGAACCTGATTCATTAGAGAAGGCATTCAGGTTAGCAAGAAAAATGGAAAGCAAAATTATGGCAACCAGGAAGCATACCACTCACAACTATAAAGACGGAAGTGTTGTTGCCCCTAGTCTTTCACAACCTATAAGGTTGACACCACAACAATTGGAAGAAAAAAGAGCAAAAGGACTTTGTTACAGTTGTGATAGCAAATACACTAAAGGTCATAAGTGTGCTGAGAAGAAATTATTCTACATAGATTGTGAAGAGGAAGAAGAAAAGGAGCAAGAAAGGTCAAAAGAAGAAGATATACTCCAGGAACAAAGCCTAGATGAAGAACAAATAAATCCGACCATATCTTGTAATGCATTGGCGGGAATTACCACTCCTCAAACCATCAAGATAGAAGGACAAATCAAGAAGAAAAAGGTAATAGTGTTGATTGATTCAGGAAGCACCCACAATTTTATTCATTGAAGGGTAGCAAAAGAATTGAATTGCTTCCTATATCCAACACCAGAGTGTCAAGTGATGATTGCAAATGGAGGAACAATAAATTGCTCTGGAAAGTGCCATAATATCAAGCTATCCATGGGAGAATATGTATTGACTAGCCCAATGCTTTCCATTCCAATGGGAGGTGTTGATGTTGTACTAGGAGTCCAATGGCTACAATCCTTGGGTACAATAGCTTTTAATTTTCAAGAACTTTTCATCAAATTTTCTATGGAAGGAAAGGAAGTTGAATTAAGGGGTATTGCAGGGAAACCAGGAAAGATAATCAGCTCTAATAGCATGACAAAGCTTCTAAAAAAGGAGCAAAGAGGTGTAATTTCACAATTATGTTCGCTAGATGTTTCCACATTGGAATCATCTATTTCTCTAGATCTCTAAAAAGTCCTGGACAATCATTCCAAGGTATTTGAGACTCCAAAAGGTCTCCCACCTATGTGTAGTCATGATCATGCTATTCATCTAATTCCAGGAAGTGTTCCTCCAAACATCAGGCCGTATAGATATCCCTATGTCCAAAAAAGTGAAATTGAACGTATGGTTGCAGAAATGCTAGAGGCTGGTATAATTCAACCGAGTCAAAGTTCTTTCTCAGCTCCAGTAGTATTGGTGCACAAGAAGGATGGATCATGGCCCATGTGTCCGGATTATAGGGAGCTCAACAAGCTCACTATTAAAGATAAGTTCCCCATTCCTGTTATTGATGAATTACTGGATGAATTGCATGGATCAATTTACTTCAACAAGTTGGATCTTCGTTCGGGATATCATCAAATCAGAATGAAGATTGAAGACATTCCAAAAACGGCATTTAGAACTCATGAGGGTCATTATGAATTTTTGGTCATGCCTTTTGGCCTTACCAATGCACCTTCAACATTTCAAGGTTTGATGAATTCAATTTTCAAACCATTCCTTAGAAGATTTGTGTTAGTATTTTTTGATGATATACTAATATACAACAAGTCTTGGAAGGATCATGTTGAACATGTTGACAGGGTGCTGCAACTATTGGAGGAGAAACAATTATATGCAAAAAGATCCAAATGTTTCTTTGGAGTCCAGGAGGTGGAATATTTGGGTCATATTGTATCTCATGAAGGAGTTAAGGTAGACCCTAGCAAAATTAAAGCCATTAAGGAATGGAAAATCCCCACATCCATAAAGCATCTGCGAGGATTTCTTGGGTTGACAGGGTATTACCGCAAGTTTGTTAAGAATTATGGGAGAATAGTGATGAGCCCCAATTTTTGGTATAATTTGGGCTCATTTGGCCTACTTGTTTTGCTCAAACCATTCACTTTTTACTGCTTATGCATGCATTTCTTAGTTTATTCGTGTTGTTTGTAGGAAGAAGGGTAGACACTTTATCTATGTGACTAATGCATTATGATCTCAGGTTTTTGCATTAAAAGGGAGAAAAGACCACGTGAAAAGGAGACAAGGAGACAAGGAGGTGGCAATGCTGGTTTTTAGGAGAGGATGTCCACAGTCTTGGGACCCTCCTCGTGATTCCCACCATAGCTCCGAGCTCCAATCCATCTCCCCACCGAGCTTAGAAGCAGCCAGCTGTTCTACAGGAATAGCAGTTATAACTGTTCTACAGGAACAACAATTATGACTGTCCTACAGGATCAGCAAGTTAAACTTCAGTTGGACAGCCGAGCTCCTAAAATCAAGGACACTTGTTGGATGATCGTTTTTGCATAAGTATGGAGGCCGTAGCCTTTGATAGGTTGTTGAAACTCTCGCATTACTATTGTAATTTTTGAGCACAGCTCGGTCTTTGTTCCTTTTTGTAAGCCAATTTGGCATGATATCAGATTATGAATAAAGAAGGCAGATTTTGAGCTAGTTCTGAGTTTTCTCAAGGAGCTATAGCTCTCAGGTTAGGGCCCAACCTGAGAGCAATAGATCTCCTCAGTGTTGTAATGTGTTTGCATTTCGTTCCAGCACCTTGAGTTTGTTTATTTTCACATGCAATTCGAATTCACAGTTTGGTAATTTAGTCATTTTCATGAGCATAGATAGGACTAGTTTATGGTTGAATTGATTTCGGTTGTTTAGTTAGATTAGCAGGTTGATAATACATTGGAGCTCCAGCAAAAAAGGTTGAGAAAGTCTCCATTGCCATCTCCGTTTGGAGATTGGAGTGCAGCCTATACCAGCCACAAAAATACGCAGTTCTTCACTTCATACATGCTGCAACATAGTCTCGTTTACGATAGATCTTTCCATGCACTTCACTCTTGCACCATACACCTTCATCACTGCTTCATGCACATTCCTCTACACACTTTATCTTGTTGTTCATTGAGTTCAGGTAGCTTAGGTTAATGAATTTTCATCTTGGTGACAGTCATAAGCCATTTGTTTCATTTACACTGCTTTTCATCATTCTATTACCTCCTTCTTTGTCTTGATCACGCATACAACCACATCCTTGACCTCTGTTACGCTCTGTTATCTCCCAAACTCCTCCACTCCTCACGTAACTCCATCCTTTAGACATTTCGTTGTTATAACCTTTCATCCACCAACCCACGTCCTACACTCGTTCTCCAACCTACTTCTCCACTCCTGAACCATCACCAGCCTTATTCCTACCTCACACATCTTCCCCTACCATTCCATCACTCCTCCATCACTTCAAACACCCACGGTAGGTCATCCTGTGGTAATTTGTAGACTTCCTGTAGAAACCTCTGCGGTTCCTGTAGAATCCCCTGCAGACATCCTGTAGGAGGCCACTCACTCGGTTGCTGAGCTTCTGAACGTGAGGAACCTCTGTGGACTGATGCTAAGGATCTCTGGGGACCTCTCCTAGCCTCCCCAACCTTTCCCAAGCTTTCCTTCCTTCCGCATCACATCTGCACAACCAAACCCTAATAAGCACAAAATCACAATCACTCCATCCACTTAAAGGAAAATTACAAAAACATGTCTTTTATGCTGCAAGTAGATTAGATTCATGCACTTTCACTTATTAGAGGTAATGGCATCATTGGTAGAAGTTTCCTTCACATTCTTTGCATCATAGAGGTTAGACTAGTTAAATTAGGGTTTCCTAGGGTTCCATGTTTTGATTTGCTTTCAGTTCATTTTTGCCAAGTAGATTAGTCTTCTTTGATCTAGCTTTCATCCATCATTGATAAAGCTTCTTCTGTGAGCCTATAGAAATTGGCTTGAGCCCTAGCGGACTTGTGCCAGCTGACCAAGTGACAGCTGCGACAAGAGCTAGTACTTGTGCATACAGCACCGTCGCTTCCAAGTTTGTACGAACTACCGGGTTGATAAAATTAAGAGACAGGAAGCCCCAGGAGTTGTAGCATTATTGCTACAATACTGGAGCTCACCATCTTTTTGGCGCCGTTGCCGGGGAAGCGTCAGAGTATTAGTAATTGTTGCTTTTCTTCTACTTTCTTACTCTTACCTTCTGCTAGTAGTTTACTTCATTTCCATTCTGCAAAAGTAGCATAGATTAGCATTTCCTGCTTTCATAGCTTAGCATTTCCTGCTTTCATAGCTTAGCATTTCCTGCTTTCATAGATTAGCATTTCCTGCTTTCATAGACTAGCATTTCCTTTCTGCAATTTCATTTGAGCAAAGTAGATTAGTTCTTTCCTGCTTTTAGTTAATTTTGCATCTTTCATAGTTAGTTGTAGATCAATCTGTCTCAGTTTTGCAGGTACCAAAAGAAAAGCAAGCAAAAAGAAAAAGAAAGTCTTTTCCATTTCATGCCTCGTAGGAACCGAGATAGATCAGGCAAATTCCTACCAAACACCCCCACCACATCACTGAGTCACCCTTCTCTCTTCTTTGGTGACAGTGACCCAGAGGAACCTATAGGTGAACAACCTGAGATATCCAAAGACCCTATAGTAGAAGAAGAGTTAGAGACCAATCCATCTGAAGCTATGGCTGACAATAGAAGAGAAGATGAGAGAATAGAAGGTGCCTTCCCCATCCGAGAGACCAATGGAGAGATGAAAATGAAAAACATTAGCCCCTCCGCCTTACCTCACTTCCATGGGTTGACCACTGAAGATCCAGATACCTTCCTGTTTGAGTTTGCTGTCCTTTGTAGAACCTATGACTATACTGAAGATGAGCAAAAGTTGAAACTTTTCCCTTCCACTCTCAAGGATGCAGCACTACGCTGGTTCATGGGTTTACCTGGGAATAGTATCACTACTTGGGCTCAGATGCAACAAGCTTTCAACACCAAGTACCGGGATTACTGTAGGTCCAAGGAAACAAAGGGGGAAATCTTTCGGATGTCCATGGGAAATGATGAGTCCTTAGAGGATTATGAGGAGAGGTTCCAACTAAGCTATAAGCGGGCCAGGTGCACACTTGACCCTGAATCCCTCAAGTTGGTCCTACTCCGAGGAGTCCCTGAAGATCTCTTAGATACTCTTCACATGTTAGCTGGGGGGGACATTTACCAACTGCCTTATGAGGACATCAAGACTGTATTTAGAAACCACTCCAGAGCAGCTCGGAAACGAAGTAGAGGAAACCACCTCTCAACTAGTGTCCCTTTCTCCAAACATGAGCTTGCAAACCAATTAGAAGATCTTAAGAGTGAGGTGAGACAAACCATTGCCATGCAGCTTGATACATTCAAGATTCAGCAAAAGAAAGAAGAGGCTGAGAGAGCCTTGGCTGTCTTGTGTCCTAGGTGCACAAGGAGGCACCCTAAGAACGAATGTCCATTGCATTCGGTTGAAGTGTGTTTCGTTTGTGAGGAGGACCATCCAACAAATCAGTGTCCAACCTTACCTGGGTTTAAAGCCATGTACCAAGGGACCGAAGCTCCCACAGAGCCTCTCTATTACCTCAACCAAAGGAGGCCACAAGGATCTAGACCTTATCAGCAGGGGATGCAAGGGGCATCTCAAGCTTATTACAACCCCAACCAGTCAACTCCTATTCCTTCCTGGGGTCCCCCTGCTCATCCTTCATGGTCCATGCCTCCTCCATGGTCTTATCCACCTTAGTACCCCACTCAACCTACTTCTCATCCATATCACTCACATACCCAGCCACAGCCTCAATGGAATGCACCTCAGTCGGGGTGGAGGCCCCAATACAACACTCCTCCTGCCATTTTGCCTCCACCGCCAGTTCAACCTCAACCATTACCTCCTGCTCCTCCAAAGCAACCTCAAATGCCTGCTCAACCGAACCCGAACCCCAACAATAGACAGGCCCAGCAGGTATACACTGGGGAAACCTCATGCCCTACCTATGCTGTGGAGATCCAGGAGATCAATCTTAGATCTGGAAAGACTCTTCTAGATCGCCAGCCTCCTCCCCCAGAGGATGAGGAAGACCATCAGGAGAGTGAACCAAAGCCTATTCCACCCTTTCCTGAGAGACTAACAGCCACCACACAACCTAACCTAGAAGAAGATGAGCTTTTGGGTGAGCTCAAGCAGTTGTGTGTAAAATTCCCACTTCTCCAAGCCATCAAGGATGTGCCCATATATAACAAGCTGGTTAAGGAGAAGTGTTTCAAACACCCAGGCAGACGGAAGAAAGATGCCTCAACTATCAATGTCATAGGACAACTGTCTGACCTTATACTAGGACAAGTCATCTGCCCAAAGTACCTAGATCCTGGAAGTCCTGTAGTAGATGTTCACATCAATGGCACCATTATCCCCCACACCTTGATTGATCTGGGGGCGGCCATCAATGTGATGACCAGGGATACCATGCTTAAACTCAATCTTCAGGGTTCCTTGAGGAAGACCTCGACAGTACTGCAATTAGCAGATCGCTCCACCGTGACTCCCGAAGGGATTATGGAGGATGTCATGGTCTCCATTAATTCTTGGGAATACCCTGCAGATTTCCTGGTTTTGCAACCAAAGGCCAAGCTTACTGGATATCCTCTCATTTTGGGAAGGCCTTGGTTAGCTACTGCAGATGCTTACATAAGTTGTCGGGCAGGAAACATGACCATCAAAAATGGTCCCATGTCCAAGCAACTAGTCCTATACCCTCCTGCCCAACCCTCTTTAGAGCATGACTTACCACTCTGGTTGGAGGAAGGAGAAGAAGACGAGGTGTATTCAACACCTCTGTGTACCCTAGATACCACTAGAAGAAACCCCCCAACCGAGGATGACTTGATCGAGAACTTGATCCAAAACCCACCTTCCAGTGCACTACCCTTAGAAAAATTGGTGGAGGATGCCCAAGCTAGCACCTTAGTGGATCTTTGCACAACCAACCCTGTCACTCCCAGAGTTAAGAATGTGGAGTTCGGCCCTGAGAGGGCCTTGAAAATCAGCTCCTCCTTATCTTCTTCTCAGGAAAAGGAGCTGTGTAGTCTGTTGGCCAACCATCTAGATGCTTTTGCTTGGAGCTATAAGGAAATGAAAGGAGTCCATCCTTCGGTCTGTACCCATCATATATATATCAAAGAGGACTGTAAACCGGTTAGGCAACCGCAGAGGAGAATGAATCCTGCCCTTAAGGACATTGTCAAGGAAGAATTGCAAAAACTGTTGGATGCCGGATTCATCTACCCCATCTCAGATAGTGAATGGGTGTCCCCTCTAGTGTTGGTTCCCAAGAAGAATGGGAAGTGGAGAATCTGTGTGGATTACCGTGAGCTGAACAAAGCTACCAAGAAAGACCATTTCCCTCTACCTTTCATAGATCAAGTGTTGGATGGACTGGCAAGAAAGAAGTTCTTCTCTTTCCTGGATGGGTTTAGCGGGTACAATCAAATCCAAATCAGCTCGGAAGACCAAGATAAGACCACCTTCACTTGTCCTTGGGGTACCTTTGCCTACCGAGTCCTTCCCTTTGGGCTATGCAATGCTCCTGCTACCTTTCAGAGAGCTGTCTTGAGCATTTTCTCGGAGCTGGTCCATGATGCAGTGGAAATATACATGTATGACTTTACTCCATATGGGGCCAACTTCCAGGAAGCATTGTCCAACCTGGGGAAAGTCCTAACCAAATGCACTAAGATGAACCTGTCCCTCAGTCCTGAAAAATGTGAATTCCTGATGACTGAAGGGACCGTGCTAGGCCATACCATTTCTTCCCAAGGATTGCAGGTGGATCCTAACAAAATTGCTCTCATCAAGAGGGTTCCACCTCCTCAAAAGGTAAGGGATGTCCGGAGTTTCTTGGGATTAGCAGGATACTACCGAAGATTCATTAAAGATTTCAGCAAGCTAGCCTCACCATTGTTTGGTTTGTTGGCAAAAGATGTAGAGTTTAAATGGACTGACGATTGTCAGAGGGCTTTAAATGAGTTGAAGGACAAGTTGGTGTCAGCCCCAATCCTGAGAGGTCCAAACTGGGCCCTACCTTTCCACATCCACACTGATGCCTCGAACAAAGCCATAGGTGCAGCTTTAGGACAAGTTGAGCAGAAACTTCCATATGCCATTTACTTTGTTAGCAAAAACTTGTCCAACGCTGAGCTGAATTACACTGTAACCGAGAAGGAATTCTTGGCTGTGGTCCATGCATTGAACAAGTTCCGACATTATATTACTGGTTACCAGACCTTTGTACATACTGACCATGCTGCTATTAGATATTTGATGAATAAACCAGATGTGAATGCTCGTATTATTAGATGGTTACTTTTATTGCAGCAGTTTGATCTAACCATTGTTGATAAACCAGGTAGAGAAAATGTTGTTGCTGACTTTTTATCTAGATTGGATTTGTCTGCAGATGAAGATGGGACGGTGGATGACCAGATGCCTGATGAGCATCTGTTTGCTATTTCAGTACTCTCTCCATGGTTTGCTGATATAGAAAACTACCTTGTTTCAGCTCAGTTCCCTCCGCACCTCTCTTCAAAAGAGAAGAGCAGAATCATCAGAAAAAGTGCCTCATTTACTTGGATCGGGGGAAACCTGTTCAAGCTTGGCCCCGATCAGATCTTAAGGCGTTGTGTAAGGGAGGAGGAAGTCTTTGATATCCTCCTCACTTGTCATGATGGGCCTTGTGGAGGGCATTTTGCAGCAAAGAGAACTGCCTTCAAAATCCTGCAGGTAGGCTACTATTGGCCCACACTTCATCAAGATGTCAGAAGATATGTCAGTCAGTGTGACCAATGCCAAAGAATGGGGAAACCGACCCAAAGGGATGAGATGCCTCTCCAACCTCAAGTGACTCTTGAGCCATTTGAGAAGTGGGGCATGGACTTTGTGGGTCCAATCAATCCCTCTTCGAGGCAAAGATCCTACATCATTGTGTGTACTGACTACTTGACAAAGTGGGCAGAGACTAAAGCAATCAAAGCAGCAACAGAAGAGAAGGTGGTCGAGTTCTTAAGAGAGAACATCTTCTACAAGTTTGGCTACCCAAGAGAGCTGGTGACCGATCAAGGGAGCCAATTCACATCCAACTTGGTTGAAGACTTACTGGCTCATCACAAGATCAAGCATAGGACTTCCACTCCCTATCATCCTCAAGCAAATGGGCAGGTGGAAGTCACCAATAGAGCATTAGAAGGGATCTTGACCAAAGTGGTGAGCAGCAGCAGAAAAGATTGGGCAGATCGCCTGGTTGAGGCCACATGGGCTTACAACACCACTTGGAAGACCACCACCAGCTTCACACCTTATGAGCTGGTCTATGGGAAGAAAGCTTTGTTGTCCATTGAGTTTGAGTATAACACTTTGAGGATGGCAGCTCAGTTGGACCTAGATTTCAGCCATGCACAACAAGAAAGGCTGCTGCAGCTGAATGGCCTGGATGAGCACCGCATGCAGGCCCTCCTTCACTCAGAAGTGGTTCAACTTCAGAGGAAGGTGTGGCATGACCAACATCTCCATGACAAGCAATTTCAGCCGGGAGATTGGGCTTTGTTGTATGATTCCAGATACAAAGATTTCAAGGGGAAGTTGAGAACCAGATGGCTAGGACCATATACAGTGGAGAAGTGCCATGACAATGGATCTGTCCTCATTCGAACCATTGATGAGGAGGCCATTCCCATGCTTGTCAATGGGCATCGATTGAAGATCTACAGGAGACCTCTCTCAAGACAAGAGTTTATCAAAACTATGGAGAAATCTGTATTGGTCATAGAGAAGGGTTCTGCCTCTGCCTCTGGCACACCCTGAAAGAAGATCTGAAAAAAAAAAAAAAAAAAAAAAAAAAAAAGGATCCTTGGGTGAAAACCTCTCTGAGGCGCCCAAGGCAGGTAGTAGGGGTGAAAACCTCATTGAGGCGCTCCTATTGCTTTTTCAAAAAAAAAAAAAGAGAGAAAAGGTTGAAAAAGATCCTTGAGTGAAAACCTCTCTGAGGCGCTCAGGGCAGGTAGCAAGGGTGAAAACCTCTTTGGGGCGCCCCTGTTATCTTTTCAAAAAAAAAAAAAAAAAAAAAAAAGAAGAAGAAAAAAGAAGAAAAAATAATAAGCACAATATGAAAATTGCATGCAGGTTGCAGATGTTCTATGGAGGAGAAGAAGCCTCTTCAATCACAGCCAAGGGTCCTTATCATGCTGTCAAGGAACCTCATCAGTACCTCCTCCAAGAGCACCCATGTTTTTCAAGGTATGTGCAATTTTATCATGGTTTGAATCTTCTACAGGAAGCTGCTGTCTTTCTACAGGAAGGCACAGTCTTTCTACAGGAGGGCGCAGTCTTTCTACAGGAAGGCGCGGATTTTCTACAGGAAAGTGCAGACTTTCTACAGGAAGGCCGAACTTTCTACAGGAAGCTCTGTGTTCTACAGGAAACTTCCTGTAGAAGTTTGGGACGGCCAAAAATTTGTTTCAAACGGAGATCTAGCGGCTGAGGAATGGGTTGGATGCATGCATGCCACTGATTGGCACCCCTGAACATTGCTGTAACCTTGCTCCACCATCCTCGTCGCCATGCAACCAAGATCCCTGCACCAGCAAACCAGATCAATGAGTTCTCGTGGTAAAGCCATTTGTCAAAGAAAAACAAGCACCGAGAGCTCATACCACATCTATGTCGAGCATCAGAAGCTCCGGGAGCGTGATCAGAAGATTCCATCCATCGTCGTGCAGCATGCACCCAAGGAGGCGAGACTGTTACAAGGCACCCCGCGGGAATCCTGTAACAGTCAAACCTGCATGAGTGGATACCATTCACAGCACCGCCCTCTGCAAGCAAAACACGGGCGCAGGCAACCAGAGCATCCACTCCATCACCAACATCCTGTAACCATGAGCCTCCGGGACTGTGTAAGCCGCATGCAGCAGGTAGATCCGCTCCCCGTCGTCCAAAAACCGAAAAATCGTGTGCAGCCGCGCGCAGGTAAGTGTCTCAACCCTTCCTTCCACCAAATCGCATGAGTATTACTTTGATTTGTTTTGCATGGCGTAGAAATGAATGGTTGAGCGGCCGTATGGCCAGTTGACTGGCCACGTCGGCCAGTTATGGTATAGTCGGATGCTTGGGTGGCAGCCACGACAAAGAAAATACGCAGCACGCACGTGAGGATAGTCCCGTCAGCCGAGAAACGAGTTTAACCGAAAAGGGCGGTGGCAGATCTGTGGGAATGAATGCGGCAGCGAGTGAATATGCAGGTGAATGATGGGTGACGTCGCCCAACGGTCCGGCGGGGACAGCTCACCCCCCGCGCCACGAGCTGCGCCGATTCAAAATCTAATCGGCTAGATTATGCGCATGTATTCATCAACCTCCACTTCAAAACTCGAGTGGCTCTTCTGATTTCCTCTAAACGTTGATACGCCGAGCTTTCGGCTACCAGAACACCGGTGAAGCACCTCTCGACCGCTGGCCAACTACAGTCCTCCCTGAAGTTTGCACACTGCTCCTACAGGAACAGTTTCTACAGGAACGCAGTCCTACAGGAAGCAGTCTCTACAGGAACGCGGTTCTACAGGAAGGTGAATTCCTCACGTAAGAAAAGGTGGCAGAAAAAGGTAACCCTGAAACTCCTTCCGCAATTGGCTTTCAAAGGTGGCAAGATCATTATTCACAGTCTGGTCATAAAAATATCAGATTGCTGTGCCTATACTATCGCTTCTACAGGATAGCAGTATAATTAGACTGTGTTTTGTGAATTGTATGCATGCTCTGCCTAAAATAGACCGAATCTCCTTTGCATTTGTCACCTTTAGTCAAAACCCCCGTGTTCATCATGCCGGGTGGGTTTATCCGGCGGGAACCCACAGATTCCACCAAATTAAGGAGAAATCCGGCAGTGGTAGAGCTCTTTACCAGAGCACAATGGATGCCTTTTTGTGATAAGTTGCAGGGCTACGATGATGAAGTAGCCGAGGAATTCTTGCAGGCTTTGAAGCTTAGATCCCAGACACTGGCCACAGTAAGCTTCAGAGGTTTAAGCCTCAAACTCACCCCAGAACATATCAGTCGGATCACAGAACTCCCTATGGGTTTGCCGTGGGACAAGGAAGAACGAAAGCAGAGCCAACAAGCAAAGAAAGAATTCTTTCCACCTGAGGAAGAATTCTCTGAGGATAAAAACGGGGTGAGAAGAACGAGTTTATCACCACCTTGGAATGAAGTCAGTTTGCAGATCATGAAATATATTACTTGTGAGGGCCGGTTCAACATCGTGTATGCATATCACTTTCGGTTACTCACTGAGTTGAGGCACCGAATTGACCTTCCTGTAGAGCAAAAACTGAGCATCCCTCATTATCTCCTGCAGTCCCTAATGGAATGTGCTACAAAGCTAAGAGAGGGCATACCTGATCAGATAGCCCACCATGGGTTAATAAAGCTGCTTGTGGAAGATGCATTGCACTCATATAAGGTCCCCCTCTCATGGGAATCCTTCCGCAATTTGACCAAAGATGGGGACATTAAAATGTTGATCGAAGATAGTGGCTCCTCCAGCAGTGAAGACAAGGAAGCAGTGGCTGAGGAAAAGAAGGACGAAGAAAAGGGTGGCACACCAACCCTGTCAGCAAGGGAAAAGAGGATAAAGAGCAGAGGTGGCCCACGTCAGCCCAAGTACCTCAGCAGCACCTGCACCCAAGGCAAAAAGCAAAACTCAAGCAGGCAAGCAAGCGGAAGTGGAGACACCTGTGTCTACAGGAAAGCAAAAACTGGCTTCTACAGGAAGCCCGAAAACACAAACTCAGGCTTCTACAGGAAGCCCAAAAATCATTGAAAAACAGGCTTCTACAGGAAGCCCAAAAATCATTGAAAAACAGGCTTCTACAGGAAGCCCGAAAACAGAGACAAAGGCTTCTACAGGAAGCCCGAAGATCAGTAAGGAGCAGGCTTCTACAGGAAGCCCAAGAGCAAAGACCAAGGCTTCTACAGGAAGCGCGAAAATCGTCGGAGAACAGGCTTCTACAGGAAGCCCAAAAACAGAGACAAAGGCTTCTACAGGAAGCCCGAAATTGCAAATATAGGCTTCTACAGGAAGCCCGAAGACAGAGACAAGGGCTTCTACAGGAAGCCCGAAATTGGAAAAAGGGGTTTCTACAAGAGGCCCGAAAGTCATTGAGAAACAGCCTCCTACAGAGAGCCTGAAGACAGAGAAAGAATCTTCTACAGGAGGCCCGAAAGTCATTGAGAAACAGCCTCCTACAGAGAGCCTGAAGACAGAGAAAGAATCTTCTACAGGAGGCCCAAAAGTGGGCAAAGCAGGGTCTTCCATAGGAAGCCCGAAATCTGAAAAGGAGGGGCCCTCTACAAGGAGCTCTGAGAGAGCAAAATGCAGGAAAGAGAAGGCTGGCATTCTCGAAAAGGAGGCAGCAGCGGCACTGGCTGCCCTCAGCACACCTCCAAAACCGAAAGAGAAAAGGGAGAGGGAGACCCCTCTACCATCTGAAGCCAGGAGAAGCAAGAGGATGACCATGGGTAAGCCACAACCTCCACCCAGCAGCCAAACCACTTCAGGGGATGTCCCTACTTCACCCAGTGCAAGGACCCCCTCTAAAACATCAGCCACCCCCGAAAAGGGGAGCCCAAAAATAACTTCCTGGACAAGAAAGATAGGCCAGTCGCCTTCCGAAGCCCGGCTCAAGGAAATAGGAAAGGGGAAGGAAGCATCACCTTCGTCACCACCAGGGGCAGCAAAGGCAGGGCCGCCAAAAACGGGAAAGGAAGAAGCACCACCCTCGGCAGAAAAGGCAAAACCACCAAAATCAGGGGAGGAAAAGCATGTTCTGGGCTCTAGTTCTCGGCCAAAGACGAGGAGCCAGGGCAAAGTTGCTCAAGGATGAGCAAATAGTTTAGCTGGGGGGTGATGATGAGCCCCAATTTTTGGTATAATTTGGGCTCATTTGGCCTACTTGTTTTGCTCAAACCATTCACTTTTTACTGCTTATGCATGCATTTCTTAGTTTATTCGTGTTGTTTGTAGGAAGAAGGGTAGACACTTTATCTATGTGACTAATGCATTATGATCTCAGGTTTTTGCATTAAAAGGGAGAAAAGACCACGTGAAAAGGAAACAAGGAGAGAAGGAGGTGGCACTGCTGGTTTTTAGGAGAGGATGTCCACAGTCTTGGAACCCTCCTCGTGATTCCCACCATAGCTCCGAGCTCCAATCCATCTCCCCACTGAGCTTAGAAGCAGCCAGCTGTTCTACAGGAACAGCAGTTATAACTGTTCTACAGGAACAACAATTATGACTGTCCTACAGGATCAGCAAGTTAAACTTCAGTTGGATAGCCGAGCTCCTAAAATCAAGGACACTTGTTGGATGATCGTTTTTGCATAAGTATGGAGGCCGTAGCCTTTGATAGGTTGTTGAAACTCTCGCATTACTATTGTAATTTTTGAGCACAGCTCGGTCTTTGTTCCTTTTTGTAAGTCAATTTGGCATGATATCAGATTATGAATAAAGAAGGCAGATTTTGAGCTAGTTCTGAGTTTTCTCAAGGAGCTATAGCTCTCAGGTTAGGGCCCAACCTGAGAGCAATAGATCTCCTCAGTGTTGTAATGTGTTTGCATTTCGTTCCAGCACCTTGAGTTTGTTTATTTTCACATGCAATTCGAATTCACAGTTTGGTAATTTAGTCGTTTTCATGAGCATAGATAGGACTAGTTTATGGTTGAATTGATTTCGGTTGTTTAGTTAGATTAGCAGGTTGATAATACATTGGAGCTCTAGCAAAAAAGGTTGAGAAAGTCTCCACTGCCATCTCCGTTTGGAGATTGGAGTGCAGCCTATACCAGCCACAAAAATACGCAGTTCTTCACTTCATACATGCTGCAACATAGTCTCGTTTACGATAGATCTTTCCATGCACTTCACTCTTGCACCATACACCTTCATCACTGCTTCATGCACATTCCTCTACATGCTTTATCTTGCTGTTCATTGAGTTTAGGTAGCTTAGGTTAATGAATTTTCATTTTGGTGACAGTCATAAGCCATTTGTTTCATTTACACTGCTTTTCATCATTCTATTACCTCCTTCTTCATCTTGATCACGCATACAACCACATCCTTGACCTCTGTTACGCTCTGTTATCTCCCAAACTCCTCCACTCCTCACGTAACTCCATCCTTTAGACATTTCGTTGTTATAACCTTTCATCCACCAACCCACGTCCTACACTCGTTCTCCAACCTACTTCTCCACTCCTGAGCCATCACCAGCCTTATTCCTACCTTACACATCTTCCCCTACCATTCCATCACTCCTCCATCACTTCAAACACCCACGGTAGGTCATCCTGTAGCAATTTGTAGACTTCCTGTAGAAACCTCTGCGGTTCCTGTAGAATCCCCTGCAGACATCCTGTAGGAGGCCACTCACTCGGTTGCTGAGCTTCTGAACGTGAGGAACCTCTGTGGACTGATGCTAAGGATCTCTGGGGACCTCTCCTAGCCTCCCCAACCTTTCCCAAGCTTTCCTTCCTTCCGCATCACATCTGCACAACCAAACCCTAATAAGCACAAAATCACAATCACTCCATCCACTTAAAGGAAAATTACAAAAACATGTCTTTTATGCTGCAAGTAGATTAGATTCATGCACTTTCACTTATTAGAGGTAATGGCATCATTGGTAGAAGTTTCCTTCACATTCTTTGCATCATAGAGGTTAGACTAGTTAAATTAGGGTTTCCTAGGGTTCCATGTTTTGATTTGCTTTCAGTTCATTTTTGCCAAGTAGATTAGTCTTCTTTGATCTAGCTTTCGTCCATCATTGATAAAGCTTCTTCTGTGAGCCTATAGAAGTTGGCTTGAGCCCTAGCGAACTTGTGCCAGCTGCGACAAGAGCTAGTACTTGTGCATACGGCACCGTCGCTTCCAAGTTTGTACGAACTACCGGGTTGATAAAATTAAGAGACAGGAAGCCCCAGGAGTTGTAGCATTATTGCTACAATACTGGAGCTCACCAAATAGCAGCACCTCTAACAACATTATTGAAGAAAGATTCATTTTCATGGACTCCGGAAGCAACAAAGGCCTTTGAACATCTTAAAGAGGCAATGTGCCAAGCATCGGTCTTAGCTACACCGGAATTCACAAAAACCTTTATTGTGGAATGTGATGCTTCAAGAAATGGAATTGGTGTTGTTCTAATGCAAGATGAAAGGCCCATTGCTTTTGAAAGTCGTCCAATCAAGGGAAAGTTTTTAAGAAAAGCTATTTATGAGAAGGAAATGTTGGCAATACTCCATGCACTTAAGAAATGGTGACCCTACCTAATGGGAAGACACTTCAAGGTAAAAACGGATCATGATAGCCTTAAATACTTTTTAGAACAAAGATTATCCTCTGAAGAGCAACAAAAGTGGGTCACAAAGATGTTGGGTTATGACTTTGAAATCATCTACAAAAAAGGGAAGCAAAATGTGGTGGCAAGGATAATTTTAGGGGCGAATGTTTGCCCTTTGGCGAAATTAAGGGGTTTTAAATTTTTAGTGGGCGAATATTTTGTATCATAGTACATTTTTACAAATCACCTCAAATAGCCCACATTATTTTAAGGGAGACGGTAAAAAAGGTAAATTTAGCCCTTGAAATTAGGACTTACAACCTTCCATTCGCCCATTTTCAAGAATAGGTTTTATTTAAGTGAATCCATTTGCCGATTTTCAAGAATAGGTTTTATTTAAGTGAATCCTATGGGCCAAATAACCATATTTATAAAAGAGGTATGGTAAATTAATAAAAATATAAATAAATGAGAGGTATGGTAAATAAATAAAACATTTTTTATATTTACTCCATAAGTCACCTTATATACATGTAAGGGTGTAAACAAATAAAAATATAAGTAAAGTGGATGTATGGTAAATAAATAAAACATTTTTTATATTTACTCCATAAGTCACCTTATATACATGTAAGGGTGTAAACAAATAAAAATATAAGTAAAGTGGAGGTATGGTAAATAAATAAAACTTCTTTTTATACTTACTCAAAAGGTATGGTAAATAAATAAAAATATAAATAAACTAGACGTATCGTAATAAATAAAACCTCTTTTTATATTTAGTCCATAACCCTCGTTCTATTTATGAAGGCTCAAGAAAGAGGTTTTATTTAAGTGAATCCTATGGGCCAAATACCATATTTGTAAAAAATGTATGGTAAATCAATAAAAATATAAATAAACGAGAGGTATGGTAAACAAATAAAACATGTTTTTATATTTACTCCATAAGTCACCTTATATTTACGAACACTCAAAAAATGGGTTATATTTAGGTGAAACCTATGGCCAAAATACTATGTGACAAATACCATGCACTAGATTGTTATTAATACCATGCAAAAAACCATTATTA
Organism: Pinus tabuliformis; assembly: GCA_031772625.1. Lineage (NCBI taxonomy): Eukaryota > Viridiplantae > Streptophyta > Pinopsida > Pinales > Pinaceae > Pinus > Pinus tabuliformis. The sequence continues at coordinate 14,655,934 of CM062813.1, read as the reverse complement.
ACCCTAATATTAGAATTAATAAAAACAAAAATGGCACATGGTATTGACCCATGGTATTCACCTGGAATGTAGCCTATTTAAATGGGGGAATTAAACCAGCATGTAGCCTATGCTAAGATTCACTAGGAATTTACAAAGTTTTATTATTTAGTGAAAGACTCGCCAAGATCTTACAAGATTTTATAATTGAGTAAAATATTCGCCATGCCTGGTGAGAGATTCGCCAAAAAATTATATATACATATTATATTATTGATAAAATCGCCTTCCATTTTTCCTATATACCATGGAGATTCGCCCATTTATTATATTTATAAATTTAGGGGGGGTTCTTAAAATTTTCCCTGTGTGGTGGTAGATGCACTCTCAAGAAAGGATGAGGATGTGGAAGCATTGTTGTGTGCCATTTCTATTATCCAACCAGATTGGATAAACGAAGCAAGGGAGGAATGGAAGAATGACGAAGAAGTGTGGGCACTTATTCGAAAGATACAACAAGATTCCAGTACTTCTGATACATTTAGCTGGAAAAATGATTCGTTATAGTACAAAGATTGCTTATACCTCTGTAAGAATTCCCAGCTAAAACAAAATATTCTTATGGAATTGCACACTTCTCCCTTAGGAGGGCACTCGGGATTTTTAAAAACTTACCACAGGGTTAAGAAGGAATTTTTTTGGGATGGCCTTAAATCAGATATTCAAAAGTTTGTGGCGGAATGTTTGGTTTGCCAGCAAAATAAAGTTGAAACAATTAAGACACCGGGTCTATTACAACCTTTATCCATTCCAAGCCAACGTTGGGAGGAGGTTTCAATGGATTTTATCACAGGTTTACCCAAGTCTGAGGGAAAGAGTGTCATCATGGTGGTAGTTGACAGACTTACCAAGTATGCACACTTTTTTGCATTATCACATCCATTTAAATCCAGTACAGTTTCTACTGCATTTATGGAAACAGTTCAAAAGCTACATGGAAACCCAAAGATTATTGTAAGTGACAGAGATCCCATTTTCACTGGAAATTTTTGGACATAATTATTTTCTTGTCTTGGTACTCAGTTAGCTCATAGCTCATCTTATCATCCTCAATCTGATGGGCAAACTGAGATAGTAAACAAATTTTTGGAAGGATATCTTCGTTGCTTTGTATCTGATAAACAGACACAATGGGTCAAATGGTTGCCTCTGGCTGAATGGTGGTATAACACTTCCTTCCATACAACAACAAAAATGACCCCATTTATGGCACTTTATGGGTATCAGCCACCATCCATCACATCATATTTAAGAGAAAATTCTAAGGTTCAGGCAGTGGAACATCACATCGAACATCAAAAACAAGTCCTCCAACTCTTAAAGGATAACCTCGTGTTGGCACAAAATAGAATGAAACAACAGGCAGATCAACATCGCAATGAAAGAAGTTTTGATGTAGGTGATTGGGTATTCCTACGGCTACAACCATATAAGCAAATGTCCTTAAAGCAAGCTAAGAAGGATAATAAATTATCACCAAAGTATTATGGTCCGTACAAGGTGTTGCAAAAGATTGGTACTATGGCATACAAATTGGAGCTTCCTGCAGCTTCTCGATTGCACCCAGTTTTCCATGTTTCATGTTTAAAGAAGGTGATAGGTGACAAGCTCCCAATTCAAACAATATTGCCAGAACTTGACGAGGAAGGAAAAATTATATTGTAACCGGAAGCAGTCACATAAACAAGAACTCGACAGCTACGAAATCGATCAATTTCAGAGTATCTTATCAAGTGGAAGAACTTATCCGCTGAAGATTCCACATGGGAGGATGAGAATTTTATGCAGAAGTATCCAGAACTACTCAAGCGTTGAGGACAACACTTTTTTGAAGGAGAGGGGTATGTTGGGTCCCTATAATACTAGTGATTACCCCATTACTATTGCAGTTATACCCCTTATTTATATTGTTGTGCCCCTATTACCCCCATATTGTTATTTCTGTGCCCCATAGAATCCCTCTATTGTTATTTTTGTGGCTTTATATTATTATTGTTAGGTCGACTGGATTATATTGTGACTCCTTAGACTCCTATATATAGAAAGGAGGTTTTGTCATTTGTATCATCCAAGAATTGTTCATTTATGTAATGTAAAGGAGGTTGCCCCCTCGAAGAGGCTGAATTCTAAGGCGTTGATCTATCTTTTTATCTTTTCTTGAGCTGGTTTCATACCATAAAACTATTAAATATGTGTTCTTGGTACAACTATTGTATCTGAAGATAAGAAAGTCCAAAAGAAGTGTTACTAATTCCTTTGGAAATAATATAGGACATACGATTTTAGGTAAAAAAATTAGGAAGCAGATATAAAAGATTAGACACGTGGCATTTTGTACAAGTTCACTATCTATAAATGGCCAAGAATCAACAAGTTTTGGGAAAGTTACCATAGCTTTCACTTGGCACATCAAAATTTGGTCAAATCTATCACATTGCAAAGAAGACATAACAAAGTACTATAAATTGAAATTTTAGACTTAGAAGGAACAAAATTTCATAAATATAAGAGGATGAAGGTTGACCAGAAAGACAATCTCCAAATTGGGTTTTTAAAGGTATGAAACTTACAATTGACATATTTTTTTATTTGAGAATCTATTTTTAGAGATTCAATATTTGTGATAAATAGACAAAAGAGGAGAATTTTTAATTTTCACATGGAAAAGGGTTCTACAAGAATCTATACTCCTATTAAATATCTTGAGAGACCTCATGTGAAATCTGAAGAAAGAGAAAACTTAGAAATAAAATATCATTTTTGGAGAACCAAATTGATTATATGAGTGGTAGTATGTTGAAACTAATATATTTCTCAAGTTCTTAGGAGAAAATTAAATGGGAAATGGAAAATATAACTGAAAAGTTGATAGATCAAAAGGTAGAACAATTACAAAATACATGAATCAAAACATGGATAAAAATATGGATTGCTTAGAAAATTCCATATTAGTTATGATCTTACGAATCCTAGATGAGATTCCCTAAAGGAGATACCAAGATGCAAGGAAATCATTAAAATTTGGAGAACATACAAATTAAGTCTCAGAATCATTATTATTCATCACCCCAATATCCACATCATTAGGGGTTCAACTGAAAGCCAATGAACTACTTTATTCCTAAAACTAGTATGAGGAAATTTGATGGTAAAGATGTTATAACATGGATATCCTAGATGGAGCAATATTTTGATCTTACCAAGTGCCAACATTACAAAAGGTAACTCTTACATCCTTGTATTTAGAACCTAATCAATTTGTTTGGTGCCAATGATTTTGTGAAAGAAGAAAATATTTATTATATCTTGGTCCATTTTTATAGATGAATTCATAACACATTATGCACATAAAAAAAGAAATAAAAAATTTATTCAATTGATAAATATTTGGAAAGAGATCCAATTATATAACACATTCACCAATTCCAAAAACTAAGTCTAGGGTAAAGAATATTCCAGAGGATAATTTGTTAGATCTCGTTATGGGCACTTTAAGCATTCAACATGAGGTGTGTCATTTTGAATGTAAATACCTAGAGTACATTTAGCATGGCCAATATTTTTTAAAGTAAAAAAATGGCTACTAGCATAGTGGTCACTAACCACTATAGAGGGCACCATGTTCCCTCTCCTGATCCCAATTAATCTACAAGGTTGACACCTCAACAAATGGATGAAAGAATATCCAAGTGACTATGTTTCAATGTGACAACAAGTATGGTAAGAGGCATAATATGGTGAGAATAAATTATTCTGCATATACAATTAAGAGGAAGAAGATCAAGAATTGGAACCACTGCAAGATATAGAACTAGAGGAGGCTACTCCAACCATATATTTTCATATATTGAATGGAAACAATACTCCACAAACCCTCAATATAGAAGGATATATCAAAAAGTAAAAAGGTAACATTATTGATTGATTCTAGTAGTACCTAACTTCATTGACTTCAAATTAATGAAATTTCCACCACAAGAGTACCATATAGTGATTTTGAATGGAGTTACCATAAATTTTATGGAAGTGCCATAACATTAAGCTCACTATGTAGGAGTATTTATTAGATAGCCCCATGATTACAATCCAAATGGGTAATGTTAATGTTGTGTTAGGGGTCCAATGGTTACAATCATTAGGAATAGTGGATCTTAATATTTAGGAACTTTTCATGAGATTTTACACAGAAGGAAAGAAAATTCAACTCAAAGTTATTTGAGGGAAACTATTTAAATTGATAAGCTCAAATAACATGAAAAAATTACTCAAGAAAGGACACCATGGTATGAGGAAGGTTCATGGCATATGCGTCCAAATTATAATCAAATCAACAAAATGGCCATTAAAGATAGGTTTCCTACTACTATCATTGGTGAATTATTGGATGAACTACAAGAAGCAATTTTCTTTACTAAGTTGTATCTCTATTCTACATATCAACAAATCATAATGAAGCAAGACCTATGGTTCAGGATTTTTCCAACAAAACCCCCAAGGATACTAACATTGGAAACACCCGCATGTAGTTGGGGTCTCACCCAAGGTATGTGATGGGATTGCCGAACCTATGTAGGTTGTGTAAAGAATGAGGGATATGAGAGGGTATCTTTGCTAATGGAAATCCAACTTAACCTATCATAGAGGTTGTGTGTCACATATATTCCCATGAATTACACATGCATATTCTAGACCTTTTCCTCATGAAGCCTTACAGTAAAAAACTCTATATAGGTTTACAGCTACGCAAGCTCCATTGTTAATACAAGAAGTCCATCCTTCAACAACCATTCAATCATTATGGATAAAATAACCTTGATAGGAAACAACAAAGTCTGTGTTCATTCTTTATACATTAATCTAATCATACACAACAACCAACAAAGCCATAGTGACTATAACTCACTTCAAACATAAATTCCACACATGATAATCATCATTAACCTCAACAATACACATGGAACAAACATCTGAGACTCGAAAATCTTGTCGAACTGTTATATTCATATGGATAAACAACTTAACATTAGACATAATACACAATTCGAGAGCAGGACTTGGAAAAATCATACTTAGTTAATACTTCTTGCCATCACCATAGGTTTCAGACTCATGCAATATTTCATACAAAAAATTATTTCACAATTCTTCACAATATTCCTCAACAGATTGAGAATATACAAGATGAGACAGACTATACTTGAATAGTGTACCCAAAAACACTGAACCAAAAGTTTGCACCAAAAGTATTATAACTAGAGCTGAAGACATAGTTTGAAACCCTCGATTTACAAAGATCAATATTTTTATCGTGGATTTTTCTCAGATCCAACACTTGGAATCTTTTACCATATCAACCTACTAGCTCACCCATTATGGTGATTTTGCATGTTCCCTCCTTGATTGTCCACCACTCCATTTTGGGTTCAATTTACCACCTCATCTAATGTCTAATTACACTGAAGTGTTGGAAAATACTATGTTAGATGTTGTACAAAATGGTTACCACACTTTCTTTCATTGAGCATTCCTCCATTGAGCTTCTACGCTTTATGTCGAGCAAAGACGTGTCGGACCTCCGTGTGGTCTTGTGCTTGCAGTGTGTCCTCTCTCCTGCACAGTCCTCTCATTTTTCGTTGAAAATTAAAAAGAAATTGTTCCCCTAACACCCATTCCTTCTCAAAATGCCTCCTCTACCCCTCTACACCCTAATAGTTCCCCAATTCTACTTATGTCTTGCCCCCGAGCCCCTTGATTGTTGTTGGATAGATAAAGAAGGGAAGACTTTTGCAGTTTCGGCCTTGAATTCTTCGAAGGTGTGTAACCAGCCTCCTCCCACATCTACCCAAGTAAATGGCCAATCAGGGTAAACACGTGATGAGAGAGACCAATATGAAGGGATTCAACCTCCTTAGTGACCTTAAAGAAATGGAATCGACGGAACACAACAACCATACCTTCCACATCAGTAACAACACCCATAGGAGACATCTCAACCACTCAGGTATCCTGCTCCTAGGTCCCACTGATATTTTAGACCTCTTGACCTCTAGACGCTGTCATGTTATGGGCATGCCAGTGTCTAGGGACCTCTGGACACTCTCACAAGCTAACAAGCCAACATCTAGGGACTTTTCCCAGCATACTTGTGCCAACGTCCGAGGAATCTAAGGAAATTTTCTAGAGCAGAATTTCGGCCATTGCCCAGAACTTGTTGTAGCTTTCAGAATCCATCAAAGACATGATGAAAAGACTAATAAACCAAAAATAAACCTTACGACTAGGCCTGACCATCCCAAACCAGGACTGACATTCTATCAAACACTTGGCATCAATGCAATCTATAGGTCTAAGATACAAGACAGAGCATGAATGACTGAAAACTCTTTTGAAACGTGACAAGAAGGATCACCACCTTATCCCTTGAACTGTTATGACATCAATTAGGTCTTCCATCCATCATTTTAATAATTACAAGTAAATACATGAAATAACCATGACACGAACCAGTCAATTAACCATGCTTATAACTAGCATAAAACCATGTAAATAGATGAGATATAACAACCATTAAATCCACATATAAACAAGTAAAAAAGCAAGAGAACTTATCTTTCATTAATCATAGGCAAATCCAACCAGGTTCGGGACTTCCACATACCACCTGACCATAGACATGGGTTAACCAAATCTTTCTTTTAGCCAACCACCCCCGTGCCATATTCCAAGCATGAATGTGGGATCTCATGGATAAACCAATCCAAAAACAACCAAGGGAATCCAAATTTTAAACCACCTCCACCCTCACCAAACCGTGATTACACCAAACTGGTGTTTTGATCACAAAATCGACCGAACTTGGAATGCCATCTCGAATCCATCACTATCCTTGAGAAAGTTTTTGTCTCCTTGTCTCTCGGGATTTACCGCAATCTAATCCCAGATCACTAGGCCCTAAACTAATAGCAGTCTCTCGGCCCTTACCATAATCCACACCATATCACTAGGCCCTAAACTGAGACTCCTCCCTCAGGCTTTATTGTGTATCCCACCAAAACTGATCAAGGGATTCCTAGGCCTTTGGAAATGAACCTTGAGACCACCTTTGCCCCGGATTCTAAAATCCATTCGGAAAATCCAAAGCTCAAAACCAAGATAAACATCCCAACACACCATGGCATCTAGAAAAGGAAAGGCTAAGCTAAAAACCACTGTCATACTCAACAAAACCATGCCACTGACAACAAGAGAACCATACACCAACATGCAAAGCCATGCATAGAAAAACCATCTAGGAAGTCACACATGAAATATGTTACCTGCAAGTATTCCTATTGAAGCTACTTGATCTTACTTTTCCATGCTTTATCCTTACTTTCCTTGCTTTCCTTTCCTTGTCCTTCCCTTGCTTGTTTTTCTATTCCTTGTTCCAAAACCTGAGCAAAATCTTGAGCCAAGAGATTTCCAACTGATCCTCAGAAGCCTTTTTATTAACGAGGCCTCTATTTTCTTCATTTTCCATTATTTTCCTTCATTTTCCTCCTCACATGCAACCTGTGACCTTTCACCTTACTTTTCTCCTAATTTCCTTTATTTTCATAAATAAATGTGCCAAAAATGTATTTTTTATGTCGTTGCCTTTGCCTTTTTCCTTTAACCATAAACACATCCATTGATACCCATTGGGATATGTCTTTGGCAAACATTCAACTTGGAATACATGTCCCTTAACCTTGGTCTTATTTTTGTGTTTATTAAATTTCATTACATGGAATTTTCACCAAGGATGTTACAAAACCCTCTCCCTTGGGTAACACCATCCTTGGTGTTAAACCACACCAAGGCCTCATTCAAAGCCACTGAAAAATAAAAATACTGCCCATGGAACTTTATAAATTAGCTTGTTGCCTTATTTACAATGAATGACCTTCTCAAAAGAAAAGTGTCATGACAACATGACAAACATATTGTTTGTTGGAGATTTATAACACAATTCATTATGGTATTTACAATAACCACGTATACACATATGCACATTTTCTAAACTAGCAAATAAAAATATATGATGCCTATATCAATCAAGAAGGGAATCTAGAGGCTCACACCTCCACCCTCAAAAGTAGTACCAAGATTCACTTCCTTCCCAGAAAGTCCAGAATCCACTACCAAATTCAAAGTTGCATATAATGTCCAGCGCTACAATCCTGCGCCACTTGTCCTGTCAATGAATAGTTATCAGCTCATTGTTCCAGGGTGCACTCCCAATGTGCATTTGATTCCATCTAGAAATGCTAATGACCAGAAAAAATATTCCCTGACCTTCCCTTCTCTACTACACAGTCTCTCTAGCAATCTAATGACCCCCTTTTGTGCAGTCACTCACCTTCCAAGTTCCCTGGCATCCCTTATCCTTGGTGATCCATCCCTTGGAAAGGATTCCTTGCATCAGAAGGTAAAACAAAAAAGGCATATACCTACCTCAAACCATCATACCGATCATAGCATGTTCATGGCAATCAATGGACACTATTGGGTACTAGTGTCCCACAATGGCCCTGATCCTAAAGTGATTTACCAGCATATTGTTGCATGTTCCAAGTCCTTTTGTTGTTGATGCTAATGCTTGTAGTAAATTTCAACCACCCAAGTAGGCATTTTCGTTCTTCCTTTACCAAGCACATAAATTCCATTAGATTAAAATAAATTGAAATACATTCACATCATAACTCATTGGTATCTTGTTAATAAGGTACACTTGTAATCCTATTTACTTCCTGTCACAACGAGTCAAACTAGCATCTTTGACCAAATCATCATGTATAAATATATCACATCAAGTTAGCTCAAAATACAACCATCATAGATCAAAATCATAAATCACATGTAACAATCCTAAACCAGAATCATAATTCACACACATAATAAAATTGAAATAAAATATTGATACTTATCCTTTAATCAATCCTTAGCTTCTACCTTTTATTTATCTTGTATGCACTCTGGACTTGTTTCCAAACCCGACAAACACCTAGTTCCTTCTCTTCAACCATGTACACGTACACATAGTGTAAATCACACACATACAACCACAAACAGAATACAACACCATGCAATGATGCACATACACCTGACATACGACACATACACCTACACCTAGTGTACAACACAACACAATACATACACCCACATATAGTGTACACCACCACACAATACATATGCCTACATCTTCTGTACAACATAATATATATACATACATAGAGTACAACATAACAAATACACATGTCATGATACCTCAACTACACAATGCACATACATAGTACCACATGCCCTCAACACAACATGTATGACATGCACACAACACCACACGTACATCAGTACCATATGTACAACATGTACACAGTACGACATGTACACCGCACCACCTGCATAATGTGTGCACAACATCACATGTACACGACATCACTTGCACAACATGCACACAATGCCACATGTATACTACACCACCTATACAACATGTACACAATGCCACATGTACACAGTACCACATGAATTACATGTACATGACACCACATGTACACAGTATCACATGCACAACATGTACACAACACAACACCACATGCACACAACACACATGTACAACATGTACACAACACTACATGCTCACAACACCACTTGTACAATCATGCACACAACACCATATATACAACATGCACACAACACCATATGTACATAGCACTACATATACACCATGTACATAGCACCCTATGTACACAACACTGCATATCCAACATGTTCACAACACGATATGCACACAACGTCGCATATACATCATGCGCACAATACAATATATACACAACACCGCATATCCAACATGTACATAGCACCATCTATACCCGAAACTTCATATGAAATATTCACACAACACTATATGTACCACCCTGTACATAACAGTGCATAAACAACATGTACACACATTATATATACACAACACCGCAATGTGTATAATGTCACAGATGCAACATGTACAACATATACAACATATGCACCATAGTAATACCACACATCCAAAACCACAATGTCCCTAGTAACCTTTCTTCTAGTGTCTTAGCCATGCTTGTCCCAACATGCCATAGACCACGCTAATTTCATTTTTCTGATATATCCCTCGTCCTATCCTATCCATAACATAAACATACTATAATAACATAATATCAACCCATAACCACATGATATTGACCTCGTACATTTGTCGGGACTACTCTTCCACTTGATTCCTCATAGCTAGGAACCTCTTCATGCCATTCACCTGCATAAGCAATCATTCTTCCACAAGAATGATCCCTGAAAACCCTGTCAGATAGTGACATATATACATACATACATACATACATACATACATACATACATACATACATGCATATATATATAAACATTAGCATTAAACAATCATGATCCTGTTAGACAATGACATACATATAATTACTAGATAGCATAAGGTCAAGGTTAATAGAACCCCCTTTATCTATGCACAACATGTGCAACATTGAGGATAATCGTTCCCAACATAGCCAAGGCGTTTGATGCCTTAGACCCATTTACTTCACCTTTCTTGTTAACTTTCTCATGTTTGTCATGCCACCATCCATTTACACTAATGGACCCAACCAACATAGATGATTGTCATATTATTGCCTTCAACTACACTTATACATGCATCGGATTCCTCTAAGTCTTACATCACATGTTGGACTTCATTCGGCTCTCCCCAAACTCCACTAACTTTCCTCTTTCCCAACCAATTCCCAAGACTCAAAACTTAAAAGGCAAGCACAAGAAACAAACAAGAAGAAAACCATGAAAACCAATAACAATACAACACCACAAACAAAGTGTAATGATCATGCATTAGACATAACAAAACTGCAAATCAAACACAAGAAAATCACAAAAGACCAAAAGCACAAGACTAACCACAGACACCATGAGTCAATCCCCATGGTTCCCAATGCTTCCAAGGGAAAGCTCAACCTGAGCCTTCTTCGAGATTTCATGGAAATATCCTTTTCCATGCAATCCCTTGCATCATACTGCCATAAACACATAATTGTTAGTGCTTAAATAAACATAACAATACACCAGTTACCTTGTCTTATTGTGCCAAGCACATTGCCTTGTGACTGAACACGTCCATGCCATCTCTCAAGGGACTCCAATTCCCTTGACAGATCCACCTATAACTAGAAACTAGTTGATGTACCTGTCAAATACATGTTCATAACTATATTACATATCTGCATAATGTCAGAAAAAATCAAGGTTAAGAATATTTCCTGTATGCAAAGCACTCATTCGTTTGGAATTAGGGTTTCTAAACATAGCCAAAGGAATTATTTTCCAATTCCTTTCTTTTACCCTTTTTACCTTGTTGCAATCAAGGCTTACTATGTATTGTCACATCACCCAACTATTAGTTATATAAACACATCAACTATTACCTTGTCATGCTAATACTAATCATGTTTCTTGCAATTGCTTACACATATTCCAAATATCAAGACAATCATATCTATCAATTTGAAATAAACCTTTACCAAGACTAATAATCATATCATAATCCATTGTCAACTCATAGTCTTTAGACATAATGCTACAATTGTCACCTACTACACCCAAGTACATATCAACTATCTCAACACATATGCGTTAGTACAATCATCTTAAAACAAGATCATTTGAACGCATACTCATATTATGCAATTCAACAAACATTCAACCAACTTGAAAACATACAATCTTAAATAAATCAACTAGACGACATAATAGACACCAAACATTCAAACACCAAATATACAACATAAGAAAACTCATACCTTAATGTATCTCAGGGATGCTATCTTGTCTGCACAACCAGTCCAGATTAGCATGATATAACTTTACGATATATCAAGTAAAACATATATAAGTTCATGTTATCCATAATAGTCACTAGCTAACATGTTCACATCATAAACTCATAAACAAGTATCATTCATACATAATAATCACATATGCATAGTCATTCTAGATTAGTATGACATAATATCACATCATATTAACTCCTGCTTGAATGTCATAACCCTAACTATTTGCATAAACCAATCCAAGTTAGAATGATACATATAACATCAAGATCTTAATGTAATAACCCTAATCATCAAGTTACTAGCATATAACAACAACAAGTTAACCTAAAACATACTTATCAACAACATATAAGCTAATCATCAAGCTAACTATCATATAGCAGCAACAAGTAAACCTATAACATACTTATCAACAACATATGACCTAATCATCAAGTTATCTATCATAAAACAATAATAGCAATGCATACAACCACAGGTAACTATCATTCATAACTATCTGACACGTGCATATGACTACACTAATCAACTATCATCTATCATGTATGTAAACATGACATCAATAGAATGAAAGACATACACATAACAATAATTTTTATAACAATCTTTAACCTACGTACTTGCATGCCCAACATATAAACATGTAAGACAACATGCCCTTGCCTCGAGGTTCAATGTTGCAACTTCACTTTGATGATCTGCATCTCCTGCTATATCTCAGCCAACACATTAGCATCATAACATACCAATAACATCATGATGACCCTAATTGTGTACAATGACCTCAAGCATAACAACCTTCACCCTGACAATGCATGCATAACAACATTAGACATTGACATTCATAACAAATACATAACCGACATGCACTCATGAAAATCACATCCAACAATAACACCATCAAATTCCACATGGTGATACAACCGCCACAATGACCACCACCATGCATACACAACAAGCACATAATCCACAAACAAATGAAACACATATGCAACTGACATGTATGCATGACAACACATTCACCCAAGGAGAGCGAAACATCGTTCTGATACCAATTTGTAACCACCCTCCTCCCACATCTACCCAATTAACTAGCCAAATGGGGTAAACATGCGATGAGAGAGGCCGCTATGAAGGGATTCAACCTCCTTGGAGACCTTGAGGAAATGGAATCGACGAAACATAGTAACCATGCCTTCCACATCAGAAACAACACCCCCAGGGGACATCTCAGCCACTTAGGCATCCTGCCCCTGGGTCCCATCGATATTTTAGACCTCTTGACCTCTGGATTCTCTCATGCTATGGGAATGCTAGTGTCCATGGACCTTTGAATGCTCTCACGAGCTTGAAAACCAGCATCCAGGGACTTTTCCCATTAAACTTGTGCCAGCATCCGTGGAATTTAAGGTACTTTTCTATACCAGAATTCCAGCAACTATCCAGAACTTGCTGTAAATTTTAGAATCCATCTAAGACATGATGACAAGACTAATAAACCGAAAATCAACCTCATGACTAATCTTGACTATCCCCAACTAGGACTGACATTCTATCAAACACTTGGTATCAATGCAATCTATAGGTCTAGGATACAAGATAGAGCATGAATGACTGAAAACTCTTATGAAACATGAGAAGAAGGATCGCCACCTTCTCCCTTGAACTATTATGACATCAATTAGGTCTTGCATCCAACATTTTAATAATTACAAGTAAAGACATGAAATAACCATGACATGAACCAGTCAATTAACCGTTCATATAACCAACATAAAACCATGTAAATAACATAGATATAGCAACCATTAAATCCACATATAAACAAGTACAAAAGCAAGAGAACTTAGCTTTCGTTAATCATAGGAAAATTTGACGAGGTTTGGGAGTTCCACATACCACTCGACCGTAGACATGGCTGAACCAAATCTTTCTTTCAACCAGTGACCCCTATGCCATATTCCAAGCATGAATGTGGGATCTCATGGATAAACCAATCCAAAAATAAACAAGGGAATCCAGAGGTTGAACCACCTCCACCCTCACCAAACCATGATCACTCCAAACTGGTGCTCCGGTCACAAAACCGAACCGAACTTGGAATGCCATCCAGAATCCATCACTATCCTTGAGGAATTTTTCATCTTCTTATCTTTCAGGCTTTACCACAATCCAATCCTAGATCACTGTGTCCTAAACTGAGACCACTCTCTCGGGATTTACCGCAATCTACACCAGATCACTAGGCCCTAAACCGAGACTCCTCCCTCAAGCTTTACCGTGTATCCCGCCAATATCAGTCCAGGGATTCCTAGGCCTTTGGGATTGAACCTTGAGACCACCTCTACCCAAGATTCTGAAATCTATCCAGAAAATCCAAAGTTCAAAACCAAGATAAACATCCCAACACACCATGGCATCCAGAAAAGGAAAGGCTATGCTGAAAACCATTATCATACCCAGAAAAACCATACCACTGGTAATAAGAGAACCATACACCAACATGCAAACCCATGCATGTCAAAACTAGCTAGGAAATCACACATGCAATATGTTACCTGCAAGTATTCCTATTGAAGCTGCTTGATCCTGCTTTTCCTTTCTTGATCCTTTCTTTCCTTCCTTTCCTTCCTTTCCTTCCCTTATCCTTCCCTTGCTTGCTTTTCCCTTCCTTGCTCCAAAACCTGAGCAAAAGATTGAGCCAAGAGCTTGCCAACTGATCCTCAAAAGCCTTTTTATTAATGAGGCCTCTATTTTCTTCATTTTCCATTATTTTCCTTCATTTTCCTCCTCACATGCAACCTGTGACCTTTCACCTTACTTTTCTCCTAATTTCCTTTATTTTCATAAATAAATGTGCCAAAAATGCCTTTTTTCCTTTTTATGCCTTTTCCTTTTTCCTTTTGCCATAAACACATCTAGTGATGCCCACTAGGATATCTCTGCCCAACATTCATCTTGGAATACGTGTCCCTTAACCATGGTCTTATTTTTTCCTTTATTAAATTTTATTACATGGAATTTTCACCAGGGCTGTTACAAGGTGATTTTGGTCTAGGATGCCCCAGTTTCAAGCTTGGTTGCCATCTTTAAAACATTGCCAACAACATCTGACTGAACTAGGGGAATTTGGAAAAGTGGTTTGCATCCAACTATGATATTTTGTTGCAAGCTCTGTACAACAACTATATTATCAATAATATGTATGGCGTCCTTTGTAGTTGTTATGCTTGTTGCATCAAATATTGGTGTTATACCTTCCATTGATTGATTTGTTGGCTCAAGGTAGTACTTTCCAATAGAGAAGTTTGGTGTTCTGATATGGGTAGTGAGAAAAAACCACCTTGTATGGTTGCATTATGTTGTTCGACATGGAATATCTTGACACTCAGACCGCTAAGTTCATTGTTGTCTCATAGTTGTTATCATAACTCAACCCCTAATTCATACAATTAAGTGCATTATTTTTCTATCTAGCAAGAATTTTCTAGATACTTGATTAGTTTCTACTCCTTTTCCCTTCTCTCAATCTCCTCAAGTAGGGTAGCAAGTTAAATCTCTAGTTGTAGCTATTTTACCCACGTCTCTAGGCCTTGAACCACTTGTTCAATTTTAGTTAACTTCTCCTTCAACGAGACATAAACTTCCATGGGCATGCTAGGAATTTTAAGATACATAGCTTCAACATCCTATAGAAACATGTCTTCCCTTTATTTTTCCTAATGCTTAGCCTCTTATATCTGACTTTGAGCCTCTTGCAAAGCTCAATGTTCTATGGTTAACTAGAGCAAGTTTGCATATGTGGATTGTGCTCTCGCTTATATTTCCTAGGAAATATATTGTTCTAAAGGGTTAATCAAAGGCATAGGAAGTTAATAAATAACAAATTCTACCTATGGCAAGACTTGCGCTCATTATTGCACTTCGGTGTTTGCAAAATGTGTGAATTTTTAGGGTTAGATTGTTCTTTGTTGTAGATAATTTCATTTTTTTACTTTTCAACATTTTACATATTTCATTCACCCCATAACATTGTTTCATTATTATAAATTATGTAGAAAGAACAATAACATCAACAATGAAGCAAAATAATAATTAACAACAAAATAAAAGCATACACAATAAAGGCACTAGGATTTAGGTCAAAGATCGGGGCAAAACCCCACAAAGGGGAAAACCAAACTAGATCCTTATTTTGTATTAGATATTCATCAAATTTAATCTAAGATACAAAATAAAATAATCATGAGACATCATCATCAATCACATTAGGCCACCTAGGGCTAATCCAACAACAAATCATACCATATTGTCATAATCATTGTCATAAAGACAATCCATACATCAAATTGTTATTGCCATATCATCAATGCCATGATTATGTAATAAGGTCACTGTCACTGTCAAGTAGATCACTACCATGTAAGCCATACATCTTTGTCATATCATTGTAACATCCTTACAAGGTCACTGCCCTATCACTGTCATACAACAAGGTTACTATCATTGTCAAGTAGATCATTGCCATGTAAGCCATACATCATTGTCATATCATTGTAACATCCTTACAAGGTCACTACCCTATCACTGTCATAAAACAAGGTTACTTCCACTATTAAGTAGATCACTACCATGTAAGCCATGCATCACTTTCATATCATTGTAATATCCTTACAAGGTCACACCATACAACAAGGTACTGCCACTATCAAGTAGATCATTGTTATGTAATACATACATCATTGTCATATCATTTTAACATCCATACAAGGTCACTTCCCTTTCACTACCATACAACAAGGTCACAAGGATTACTATCATACATAATCAAAGGTCACTACCATGTCTGTCATATGATCAAATTTCGTGTAGATCATTGTCACATATGAAGAGTATGTCAACAACCAACTATCATCAAAATCACTGTCAGTGAGAGTATCTTATTATTGTCATCAGAGGTCAATTTTCATAGCCATATGCATAACATCTCAGTCATGCATCAAGGTCAAGGGTATGAACATCACAATTATGTCTTCAAGTCATGGTAATATAGAATATTGTCTTATATCGAATTTCTAACCACATAAATATATTTCTAACCTCAGAACCACAAAATATGGTATAGTGATGCCACTGTTAATGTACTACAATTCCACACAAAGTATAATATAGTGATGCCACTGAGTATAGAATAGTGGTGTGACACAGGGTGATGCCACCTTGTATAGTATAGTGATGTCAAAGTGTATGTGATCCTCTATGTATAATGTAGCGAGCCAAAATATGTGATACCATTGTGTATAATGTAGCAAGCTAGAGTGTATGTGATCCATTATGTATAATGTAGTGAGCCAGAGTATGTGATGCCACTATGTATAATGTAGAAATCTAGAATGTATGTGATCCACTGTGTATAATGTAGTGATCCAGAGTATGAAATGCCACTGTGAATAGTGTAGAAAATCTAGAGTGTATGTGATGCCACTTTGTATAATATATTGAGCCAGATTGTATG
Source organism: Pinus tabuliformis (assembly GCA_031772625.1). Taxonomy (NCBI): domain Eukaryota; kingdom Viridiplantae; phylum Streptophyta; class Pinopsida; order Pinales; family Pinaceae; genus Pinus; species Pinus tabuliformis. The sequence continues at coordinate 14,638,480 of CM062813.1, read as the reverse complement.
TGATGCACTGTCTATAATGTAGAGAACCTCATAAATAAAACGAACCATTGAATTATGTCTCAAAGATGCTAATGCAAGCCTAAAAAATGTAAATACGAGCCATGGTGAAGCATATCAAACCATGAACATTAAAGTGAGCCATGGAGAAATACATTCAAACCAAAGAGCCATAGATAAACATATGAACCTCAGAAAAACATATGAAGCCTCAGTGGTAAATGTGAGATGCTTGTTCATATTGAGCTTATGATCTTATTTCATTTGATATGTCTTGAATTAGCTTCAATGGAGGCTTATTTATACTAATCAATGGGGTCCCTTTTGGTTCCTGAGGTCCTTTGTTTGAGAGGTCTACTTTAACCATTTCGAGGGAAACATTTGAATTCAAAATTTGCTCCAAATGATATTTAAATATATTTTTTGTTAATTATTGCTTGCTTGATTTTATGCCACATTGAATGATAATGAGAAGAGTGCCAAATAAATTAATAATATTCCCTTTAATCAAATTGATTTGTCCTTTGGGGTGAGATGGGATTCCCTTGGGGTAGATGGGTTCCTATGGGGAATTTTTTCTCATAGTTGCCCCAATTTTTAACAAAATGCACTACAACTAATAGTAGTGCAAGTGTTCCCAATTATAAATATGTTTTAGAGGGTTATGCCAAATCTTTTTGAACCTCTTGTGCATAAGTTGTGTTGGTTGCCACCATGACCACTACTAGATCTGTCACACTTGGCTTAGGTGTTGTGATTCTTACGACTTATATCATTACTGGTAGTTGTTCAACGACTGCAATGTTTAGTATTATTGTTCTTTATATTCTTTTTTTGTCTGTCTAATAGTAGTGACGAGGGGTGTAGTTCCCTACTCGAATACTTCCTTCATTTATGTTGCCATTATTTCAATGTCATCATCCAATAAACTAGGGTTTGACAACTTGGAAGCATTTATCTTATTTCTATCTTATGGCTATTGGCATGTTTTCTGTCATAATGTTTGCCTGACCTTAATCTCACAGTGATGTATATTATTTAGGTTGCTTCATTTCTTTGGGGGGGTGATTTAAGCTAAGTCTCCCCCTATTCTATGATATTCCCACTTAGATAGCCATTAGTTTGAATAATTTTAGGCTTAATTTCTACCTCATAATCAATATTTTCAACCTTTATCTATAGGTTTGATGTTATCGCAGTTGGAACTAACATGTCTAGCATTGGCACTCTCCACTCAGATGGTTATACATTGATGACTTCTAAAACATAGGCCTCATCAATTTTATATATGAATTGTATCCAATTTCTGGCGCTCTACTTTAGCTTGGACATACATAAAGTGGGTAGTGGCAGGGAAGCACGCCATTAGGCAGAACACTATGACAACCTGAATTGGTATCAGTTGTACCTTCTTAATCACATGGGTAATGGCTTCTTTCCAAACATAAAAAATTATATTACTATTTTTCTATTATGCTTTATCAGTAGTATACCATAAACCTCCAAACCTTGTTGCAATGAATTTAGACTTATCAAGGTGATGAAATTAGGTATCTTTTGGTAGCTTCCATGGAGTCAAAGAAATCAAAATTAATATCCATGGATAATGGAAGCCTACATTTTCATCATGTGCATCCAAGCAGTTATGTGAGAATTGACTTAGCAGGAAAGTCATCCACTTCATCCAGACACCTTCTACACACTTCATAGTTGCGGCAACCACCCCTATTGGACATTGATCCTTACAACACTTCCATAGTAACTTACAAGCCATCAAATTGATGGCAGAGTGCACACCATATTGTTTAATACTTGCAATATCTATCTCGTTTTTCCCATGCCTAACTTTGATTTTGTTTCCTACCTCCTTAGTCACGATATTTTCATTGCTTTTTTCAACAATGGTTCTAGGTCCTCTCCATTTGTCGGAAGTCTTGTAATCTGTAATAGCCCTGGTAAAAAATCTACGTAATAAAGTTAATAAAGGAAAAATAATAACCAAGGTCATAGGACACATATTCCAATTTGAATGTTGGGAAAAAACCATAGTGATGGTGATCACTTGTGATTACTTAATGGCTATGGAAATTGTCAAAGGGAATGGCAAAGGATTTGGAAAGGCACGAGGAATTTATTGCATTTTATTTATGAAAATAATGGAAAATAGGAGAAAAGGAAGGTGAAAGGTCACATGTTGCATGTGAGGAGGAAAATGAAGGGAAATATTGGAAAATGAAGAAAATAGAGGCCTTAATGATAAAAAGGATTATGAGGATTAGTTCACAACCTTCTATCAATTTTAGTTTGGAGATATCTATTTTATTCTCACTTTCTCATACTCTTGGACACTTAGAGTTTTCTTGGAGCACTCTTAGAAGAGTGTGTAATACTTTGGATTTGGAGCAAGGAGGCAAAGGAAAAGTAGGGAAGTGCAAGAGGACGACGAGATCAACAACTACAGTGGGTTTTTCTTTTAGGTACTGAATTGCATGTATGATTTCCTTGTTAGTTTTAAAATGCATGGCACATGCATGTGGTTTCTTGGTTATGATATGTCATTGGCATGGAGGATTGCCTGTATTGAAAGTGGTTTTCCTAGCCTTGCAATTTCCTAGATAGTCATGAAGTTGTGGGTTTTATATTTGTTTTTGGGTTGGTGCTCATGTTCCTTTGGTTGTGGGTTGAGTTACTAGTTCCTGGAGCCTTTGTTGGACAAACATTATGGAAGCCCTGTAACATCTTACGTTGAGTTACTAGTCCTAGAAACCTTGGTTGGAACAAAGTCTCTGAAGCCTTGGAAAACTTTGGTAGAGACCAATCTGGTGATGGTTAGTGATGTCCAACCGTGAGGTGGAATCATTGGTTGAGGATTGAGGTGGTTTGGCCTATAGAAGCCCTGGTTTGTTTTTCTTTGTTTATTCCATGAGATCCCACATTCATGCTTGGAATATGGCGTGGGGGTGATTGGATGAAAGAGAGATTTGGTTCATCCCAATCTATTGTCGGGTGGTAAGTGGAAGTCCCTAACTTGGTTAGCTTTTCCTATGTTAATAAGAGCTCCTTTTCCTTTGGTATTTTCATGAGTAAATGTGCTTGTAATTATGTAGCTTTAATAGTTGTTTCATCATTGGTATATCTTTGGTTATTTGCTTTTTATGAGCATGTTTCATGATAATCTTGATGTATGGCTCTCGTCATGTCTTGGTTAGTAGATGAAATAATAATGAATGAATGACCTAATAGATAACAATGCAGCTATTGAGAGGAGACACCAGTCCTCCTTGATGATTCTCAGATAAGTATGAGATCCCTATGTTCAAATATGTTGTTATGACTTGTAGATTTCATGTTTACGATATGTTTGACGAAATGCCTGTCATGGCTAGTAGGGGTCAAATCAAGTCCTTGGTCAATTGTTTGCATTAGTAACCTCATTCTAGTGTTAATTATATTTTCTGGAAGTTTCATGAAGTTATGGGAAATGGCCTGAGTCCTGGCCCTAAAAAAGAGGCACAAAATCCGAGGTCGTTGGAACAGAACTGCCTGAAAAAGGCCACATTAGCATTAATTCCTTGTTGTGGAAGCGATTGGAGGGTCTCAGTGGCATGCATGGATTTTCATGGGAGTGACTAGGGTTCTAGATTAGCAAAACATCAAGTTGTCTCAAGGGTTGGGCACCTGGAAGGGTTGGTTGTCTCTTGAAGCTTCAGTAGCTCCTGAGGAAGGTCAAATTGGTCTTGTATTGTCAGTTCCACTTCCTTAACTATACTTTGGGAGTTTAATCATATTATAGTAACTCTTCTTTACATGTTTACTCCAGTGGACCAATTATCTTGGGTAAATGTGGGAGGAGGGTGTTACAAAGTGATATCAGAGCATGGTTATGTTCTCCTTGGGTGAAGTTTGGTTCTCCTTTCTCTTTAGATGAATGTGTTGTCATGCTTACATGTCAGTTACATATATGTTCATTATGCTTGTGGTTTATGTGTTTGTTATGTATGTATAGTAATAGTAATTGTTGTCATTGCGATGTCCTGTAGAAGATGATGATGTTGTTGTTAATATGTGTTGTCATGAATGTATGTTGATTGTGTATGTATTGTTATGCATGGGTGTCGTCCATATGATTTTTATGCATAGTACCTAGTCAGTGTTATAATTATGGCATTATGCATGGTAACTAGATGGTGATTAAGATGATGTCTATATATTTTGATGATTATGATTATACATGTATTGTGCTAAACTAGTTGATCTTGTAGATGAGGGAACCTCCCCTGAACTACACTGAGGTACATTAGTTTGTTTATAATTTTGTTCACTGACATGATGTACCTTGCAGGAAGAGAAGATCAAATATGACTAGCAATATGGTAGACTACAACTCATGGTATTCCCCCTATAGACCAGATGAGCACCATGGTGAGGGATATTCTCCTGACATAGTAGACACTCTGAGAAGTTTGAAGGTAGAGATAAGAAGTTGCAAAGAAGATAATGACTGAATTGTTTAATCACAAAAGAGACTTACTAGGGCATAGGGAAAACAAGAAAACATTAATGTATTTATTCTTCAAAGCTTTTCAAACTTGCAGAGACAAGGACCGCTTAGAATCAGTCATGGGTAGGAGGATAGGACTAATGGAGCATATGGTAGCAAGTCACACAACAGGAAAAAGTTGGATAGAGATGACACGGTCATAAATGTCAGGTTCTTGGATACACCTGATAGATGAGGCAGTAGACATGGACTCTACTCAACTTCTGGTTCAAACACGTATCATGGTCATCATCGTTATCATCCTTACAAGAGGAGTGACAGGTGATATTTTCCAGATGAGTTCAACAAAGCAAAGCCACCTACATTTGATGGGGAAATGAAGAAGTCACAAGACATAGAAGCATGGTTTCTTAGGATGAATAAGTTCTTCAGATTGCACAATTACTCAAAGAACATGAAGGCCAGAATAACTACATTCAGTCTTAAAGGTAAAGAAAACATCTGGTGGGAAGATGTAAAGAATGTCAAAGGTATTCATGAAGATGATTTGACTTGGAGTGAGTTCGAGAGAATTTTCAGTAAGAAGTATCTATCGCAGACTATGATGACCAGTAAAAGGATTTCTACGAGCTAAAGATGGGATCTATGACCGATGAGGAGTACACTAGAAAATTCTTGGATTTATTGAGGTATGTTCCTTATGTTAAGTAGGAGAAAGAAAAGATTCACAAGTTCATCAGTGGGTTGTTGGTAGCATTCAAGGATAGGATTGAGTTTGATGAGCCTAGATCATTGGACGAAGCCATCATGAAGTTAAAGCATTGTTATGAGAAATAAAAGAGCAGATATGAGACTAAGTAGATTTGGAAGGGTAATGAGAAGAATAAAGGAAAATGGGATAAGAAGCGAACAAGACCTCAGGACATAGGTAAAAAATAGAATGCAACACCACCTATGAAGTTCAATGCATCTGACAGAGGACAAGAATTTCAGCCTAAGGAGCAGAACAAGGGTGATGGTAGGAAGCCCTTGCAGTGTTGGACTTGTTGAGGAGAGCATCACATAGGAGATTTCCCACAACATCAGGGTGGAAGACTATAGATCTACAATGCTCAGGAGGCACAAATAGTGGGGGATGTTGGACAAATTATTCCTCGGATCTATCCAACACTGGATAATAAGTAGGCAGTTCACCAAGCGTCTATTATCGAGATGGATAGTAAGCTTTGTGATCAAGTTGTTTCTATTTTGATTGATCCTAGATCTAATTATAGTTGTGTTAATACTAACCTAGTGGATAAGTGTAGTTTGAATAAAGAAGTGCATGAAGAGTCTTGGTTAGTGCAATTGGCTAGAGGTACTAACAACAAAGTTCATCATTGGGTAAGAGCTTGTGAATTTGAGTTGAATGGTATGCCTACATCAATACATCTGAATGTACTTCCATTGGTACCATATAGTATGCGTTTGGGTATGGATTGGTTGTACCTTCATGGGACTAAGGTGGATTGTTATGAAAAGGTTATTGAGTGCTTGGATGACAATTGGGAACAAAGAATCTTGTAGGGTAATAATAAGGCAACATTAGTTAGAATGGTGATAGTTATGTAGGAAAAGTGTAGTCATAGGAAAGGGTGTGTGCTATTTGCAGTACATATTTCTAGTGACAAAAGTAAGGAAGTTGAGGATGTGTATGTCTTGAGGAGGTATCCGGTTTTGCAACAATTTTAGGATGTGTTCTCAGTAGATATTTCAGAGTTTCTGCCTCAGATGGAAGTGAAATTTTCTATTGAGTTGGTACCAGGGGTAGCACCAACATCAAAGGAACCATATATGATGAGCACACTAGATTTAGTAGAGTTGAAGTTGCAATTGAAGGAAATGCTTGACAAGGGATACATTAGGCCAAGTGTATCGCCTTAGGCTGCACCAATGTTGTTTGTGACAAAGAAGGATGGTACTCTGAGGTCATGCATTGATTACAGATAGTTGAACAAAGTGACCATAAAGATCAGGTATTTGTTCCCAAGGATTGATGATTTGTTTAATCAATTGAAGGGAGCAACAATGTTCTTGAACATTGAACTAAGATCAGGATACAATGAGGTATGCATTAAGGAAGAATACATCTACAAGACTTCTTCCCGGACCAAGTATGGGCATTATGTGTTTTTTGTAGTTCCATTTGGTTTGATTAATGCTTGAACTACTTTTATATTCTTGATGAATAGTGTGTTACATCCTTATTCTGGAAAAGTTTGTTATTTTATTCATTGATGATATATTGGTATACTCCAAGAATGAGGAAGATCATGTCAAACACTTAACAATAGTATTTAGATTGCTAAGAGAGCAGCATTTGTTTGTCAAGCTCAGTAAATGTAGTTTCTTTCAGAGAGAGGTACATTAGTTAGGTGAAGATGGTGTTGGACCCACCAACATGTCAAGGGGATATTCTTGGTAATAAGTCCCAATTAGACATCAGACCATTTTGTGTAGGAGTCCCAGCAGTGGGTTGTAAGGTAATTCCTTGACCGCGATGTCACATAGAGGCAAGTAAGATAACTATGTCAATAGCAAGGGTGTGACTGCTGCAGTGAGTCAAGGAAGGTGAATGAAAGGTTCTAACACAAGCGGGTTAGGATGGATGCGCCCCTTGACAACTTGTATCAATGCTTAGTTGGGAAGGAAACACATGAGTGAAGATGCATCATAAGCTGGAAAGCAGATCGGTCGACAATCAAAAGTGATGGTTAAACCAACAACACATCTGCAACAAGATTCATATAATTGCATACAAAGGAGTTCATACACAAATACGTAAGTTAAACAACATACATCATTAAAGCAACCAGAGCAGTCCAACTACAATAACAACATATGCATGAAAATCTGTTGGCTCTTATTATATAGAGAAGTGTAAGTTCCAATCATACAATACATCCATGTAAACTTGCTAGCCCCAACAGTGAAACGTTACAACCACATCCACCTGCTCCTCCAAAGAGATGTACTAGCTCCATGCAGTGGAGAAGCCAAGGCGCGTTACAATATTGTCCAAGCATTCTTCAAGATAGTCTTAACAGAAGCTTGGCTGACCAAATGCCTATACAATGAGTTATGAGGGACTATTTATAGCAAAGGGTGGGGTGGCCCTTGACATTCTCCTTTGTGACTGTTCAAATACCCTCATGGCTCTTCACCTACTCTATGACTGTTACATTCACTATTGACACTTGACTTACACTTGACATGACTCAAAATTATAATGCACATGTACCCATGTGAACACAATGGCTTGAGAAAGCCAAACTAGACATCACTCTGACTTAAACAACTATAGAAGTCCTACTGCTCAACATCCTCATGTTGATCAATAGTAACATATTGATGCCGAGCTCTATAGTCTCTGATAGTGTCTGTGTGTTCTGCGGTGATATCCATATGAAACTTGACCTTCACCTCCATAGCATTTGGGTACACTGCTCGAGCTCCTTGATCCAACTTGTCTGAAAGCATGCACATCATTGTCTTCAATGTGGCCGAACCATCAACATAATTCTACCTGATGTCTGCACTAATAGGCAAGTTTGGGCTGGTGGTGATGCGCATCAACTCGTCGAAGTATGATTCAAGCTCTAGTCGGACTTGCTTCTTGGTCTTCACCTGGGTGAGAGTCCCAAGTGACGGGATCATATGTGTGCGCACCACAACATCCGTGCTCTTGAATACTCATGCATGGGAAGCATGTATGCTAGTGATGAGTTGTGGGAGGTCCTCATAGTTTCGGATCTAACTCTAAATACGTGCTTTCAGCTCGACTGCATTTGGCCTCATCATCTTTGGCAAGTGAAGTGGGGCTCCCTTGTACTTCATTGTCCATGTTTGCATGTCATCAACAATATCATGTATGTTCATCAAGATGCGTGCTCTCCTAGCACATCGCTGCTGCCATCCATTGAGATGGAAAAATTCCTTGTGCACGGTACCAAACTTGGAGTACAATGCTCACATAGCTGTGTTAAGGGGAAATACTTCATCTAGTATTGCCTTCTTCAGTTCAGCTCGAGTGAACATTGTCACCAAGTCTCCTCCTTACTTGGCCACCTGTAGTTCCTTCACCATTTGCTCATTCTCAGGTATAAGAAAATGGACACTTGAGCTAATGGCTTTGGCATACACTCTGGTTTCACCAGCCAAAGTAGCTGGATGCTTGCGCACATTAGTCACGACCACTCATTCTTCAACTTGCACAGGGGATGTTTTATCATCCGAAGTTGATACTCTATGAGATTGCACAACTGTATGTTGGGATTCATCAAACGAGATGTTGTGCATCTTTTCTTCTGGCTGATCACCAAGGATCTCAGTGCCTCCTTGGTCATCCAAGACTTGCTCTTCTTCTAGATGCATTGAAGTGGGTGAGTCGACCTCTTTGTGGTGAGGCATGAGGTTGGTGTCCTGTTCCAACTCTTGCTGCTCCATGTCTACATCCAATTGTTGAAGTGCATGTTCTATCTCATGAGAAAAGTCTTGCCCCTATGATGGTTCACCCTGTTCATCTGATGCCAGCTGTCTAGATGAATCAACTACTTGTACGAGTGCTCCTTCGTCTGTTTGCACATGATGTGACCCCTGATGTATCTGTTGCTACTGCGCTTCCCTCTCCTATTTGTGCAACTCTTGTTCCTTTCGATGTTGCCCTCTCAGCTCATGCAAATTATTCTCTCCTTCTTCCATTCTATTCATATCCCTTTGCCTTCACGTTATTCGCTTGTCACGATGTTGCCTCTTTGCCTCTATAGCCATAGATACTTTATCTACAAGTGGATCTGCTGGAAACTTGTAGCTTTGCTCCTCCTCCATGCAATCGACAATCTTCCTCTTCCCTTTGTCGCGCACTGGTATGCTAGGCTCTGCTGCTACTTCTGCTACTACTGGTGTTATCCATGAGTCTGCTTTGCTAACCACTCCACAACAAATCTGATTGGTTCATTGGATCTGGAGAAACTATAACAATATCTCCATGGGTCCTCCTCAGCCCAATGAAATGACCCGTAGATCTAGTTGAACTGAACTCTTGTGCAGTGATCCTTCACAATGCAATGTGGGTCATATGGATTGTAGCTTCGGAGGTTGAAAGGGTATTTCTTCATTAGTTCTGCTTCTACATCTGCTTGCTTGATACTCTGGATCTCATATAACCCAATCCACAATCTAAGAGTGGGCCAAGGTGCCTTCTTCTTCCACTGCAATCTAATTGTCAATCCTGCTGAGATGTGATAAGCTAATTTCCTACACAAAAAGTACATCCAAGAAAAACTTTGGCAGAACATGCGGAGGATTCTCTATATTGAACATTCAGTTGAAAGTGTCGAATAGTAAGTGTTGGGAATGGGTCCCCTAGGGGTTAATTTTGGGGTTGAAAACCCAAGTTTTGGGGCAGAAGGCCCGAATTTTGTATAAAGAAATGTAAAGTTTCCACATTTTGTGGTTGCGGAGCATGAAGATATCTAAAGTCAAAAAGGTTTTCCACCATTAGTCTAGATAGGTTGTGTCAGTTTTGGAGATCCGCCCTTGGTCCGCAGACCATGGGATTGTATAAAAAGGAGGTCTTAGAGGAGTCTAAGAGAAGTATAGAGGGGGGAATTAGAAGTACTTGATGAGTATGTAAAGAGCTAAGAACGAGATTATTAGCGTAGGAAGAGGCTCTATAGCTGAGTGCGCAGAAGCCTAGGGTAGAAGTCCACAACTGAGTGCGTGGACCCCTACAACTATGTGCATAGGGAAGATAGAGCTTGTATTGAGAATCTGAAACATCAATAAAGAGAAGTATTCTGAAATTACTATGTACTTTCCATCTGTGTATGCGCTATTTTATTTATGCTATGAATGATGCATTTATGCTATGTTGAATACTGGGGTTATGAATTAATGCTATATTGATGCGTGAATCTATGTATTTCACTCTGTCATATGCAAGTAAGAATATATGTTATGCGAAGATAACTGTAATTCATGTTAAAGTTAACCAATACTTAAGCTAATCTGGGTAGACACAGAAGTAAGGATAATTACAGAGGCACGTAAGCACTTGATCTATCTATTTAACGTCCGTGAAGGATTATCAGAGACTTCCGTGGAGGCTCCAAGGATGAATAAGAGAAGTACATTGATGAGCCCTAAAGGGCTTGTCGATCTGCACGAAGGCAAAGTGAAGGTCTGAAAACTAACTTCACAACCATCTCAGGGTGCAAAAACTTGGTTCCTGCATCCCCCCATACGGCTTCAGGTAAGACTTTAATCTGCGCTCTATGGATTGACACTAGAAGGGCCAGTAGTGTAGGTATTTTCTTGGCTGCTTAACGCTGAACCTAGATCAGGGCCCATTAAGCCAACAAATAGTTCCGTTGCTAGGACTGGGATCTGCATAACGAGATGTGTGATGTTGTATCATTGGAATCCAACTAAGAAAGAGATTGAAAACTGGTTGGATAGAAAGATCCACGAACTCATGGCACAAGAGAACAAGAATCCACAATTGATGAAAGAACAATGGTTAGATAGATATCTATACACAGAAATACACGAAATATTCTTTTGTTGCTTCCCAGTTGAGTTATATGAGTGAATCGCAAAGTTGGAAGACGGCCAAGGAAGGTGGAGGCTTGACAATCTAATTGTTTGGATGCTAGAGTTAGTGCAAAGATTGGAAGCCTTTGAAGATAAGATCACACTTGCTGTCGACCATTGGGTCGACCACATCATAGGAGGATTTGTGACAGATTTCACGGTCGATACTTCTGTCAGTTACAGCAAAGTAGAGCGCCGCTTCTTCAAAGGACCACGAGGTAAGTGTTTGAAATCACTAAATACTTGGATTAAGATGCTCTTACCTTGATGTTTGGAGCTACATGAAGTGGAAGGTCTTTTAAGGATGGAGGAAGGAAAGGTCCTGAGTATAGCTCGTTGATTGCACCTCCTTTGAGTGACGCCGAAGGAGCAGTGTAGTCTTCTCCACTGAGCTCTATTCAACTGATAAGACAAGGGTTCCCATGAATACCTACACCCCCCCCCCATCCTCGTCCCATCCATCCACACCGCCTCCATCCTCACCTCCAACCACTCACCCCATCACCCACACCACTGCCACCTCCACCACTGTTCAACATGGTGAACTCTGTAAAGCTACCTGTATTCAAGGGCATAGGGAATGATGATCCAGACCAGTTTTGGTTCATTGTGAAGGCTATGTGGGAGGCTCAGGGTATCATATATGACCAAATGAAGAAATCCACGTTGGTTAGTGCTTTATAGGACCGCAACATGGTACATTAAGTACAATACTGATAACCCAACGTCCATGTTGGCAGATATCCAGGTTACGTTGAATAGAGAATTCAATAGACCTAAGTCTTAAGCACAATCAATTGTGGGATTCAAGGAGATCATGATGATGCTTGGGGAGAAGCCCTGGGAATTGGATCAAAGATTGAAGTGTATGATCCATGAAGCCAACATGAACCTAACTGAAGGGCAACTCTGCAAATGGTTCTTTGCCTTGCTCCTGCCCCACCTAAGGGTTGCGTTATCACAACAAAATATTGGGACCTAGGCAGAAGCTCTGGAAATCACGATGAGAATGCATGAGACACCTGTTGAGATTGCAACAAGATGATGGAGCTTAGTGAAAAGAGTCGCCTTCACTAGGTGGGCCCGCAGGCTATTTTTGGCGCAAGTCTATTTTTAGACTATGTCTATTTTTAGACATATGGATCATGTCTATGTTTATGGATGATTGATCAAGTTGGTAAAAATAGATGGACTTCTATTTTTGATGAAAGTGTGAGTGATCACAGTGTGAGTGATCAAAGTCTATTTTTAGACTGGCTGTCAAAAAATAGAAAAGTCAAATATTATTATCTCACAATAATATTTGGACTATAAACTTAATCTTATTCTCTTGGAGCACTTCAGTTTGAGCTACAGAAGTGGCACATGCAGCTGTCAGAAGGAAATACGCTTTTCTTATGAGTCAATTGAGTTGTTGCATGCATGACTTCAGTTAGAACTCAATCAGTTGAGTTTGGTGGAGTTGATTGTGGAGTTGATGGAGTTGTGTTCAGTTTAGCTTTGTTAAACTGGTTGTATTTAGTCTAACTAGAAAATAGACTAGAGATGAGTTGAGTGAATTAGTTATTAATTAATTCACAAGTTATTAACTCATAATACAACTAATGAATACATTAGTTAACTCAGTTGCATGTCAGTGCATGTTCAGTTCAACAGGGACAGGTGGTAGAGAATCAGATTGCTATTAGTTGTGACTATATTTGTGCATCAGATCTTGCACAATCAAGGGATTGAGTATGCCAATGAGTTTGCTCATGTATTTGGCCCACATTTTAGCCTTTGCTCACGTCCACAAAGAGTGAGTGACTATTTTGCAGGTGAAAAACGAGTTTGGGAAGCCATTCTCATCAGTTCTTGAGCAGGTATTGAGCAGTGGAGGCAGGCAAGCAGTGGAAGAGATTTGGAGATCAGATCTAAGCTGTATTGTGTGTAACAGAGGTGGAGATACTTGTGAGAAGTATTGTGCTGTGTAATGTTACATGACTCAATCATTAATATACAGATAGTTGGGGTTTTTAGCGAGATGCTTTCCCCGGGATACATACTGTGTTAATGTGTGAATGCTCTTGATGTTTTATTGTTATTGATGCTGCTATATTGTTGATCAACGTAGAGGAGCTTATGTATTGTGTATGTTTTCCACAATAGTACATGATCAGGATAATCTCCATTGAATATGTGTTAAATTATTCAAAGTTTCTACATGGTATCAGAGCAAGCTAGATAATTGTAGAAAAAGTTTCTACATGGTATCAGAGCTGCTGATCATCAGATCTACTATTCAGGAAGTGTTTACATTCTATTTCTCTAGGCAGAGCCTGTAATCGGGCCAGGTAGCCTCTGGATTCATCCTTCTTTTGGAAGGTGAGATATCCGGTGAATGCCCATACAGTCAATCTCTGTACGAGAAATATTGTGTTCTCACGAATTCTAGATCGGAAGCGGTTGAGTTTGGAGCTGGTGGAAATCAAATTTGCAGCAGTGTTGTTGAAATGTCTTTCAACGGATTGCAAATGTTATTCCAAAGCAAGAGCGACCTGGCGCTCAAGGATAAACTCAGTAACAATAAAGGTGAGAATGGATCTTCATCAAAGGTATCTGATGAAGAGAATTGTGCTTTGGCTGCCAAAGCAAAGAAAGGGAAGAGCAAGAAAGCTTCTCAGTCTGGTGCGAAAGGCAAGAAGCAGGATATGTCCAAGGTGAAGTGTTTTCACTGTCACCAGCATGGACACTATGCCACAAATTGTCTACAGAAGAAGAAGAACAAGCAAGCTGCTGGATCTGCAGGGGGAGAGGCCTTAGCTTCTCAGTTTGAGCTTGATTTTTCATTGATCGCATGCTTGGTTTCAAGTGTGATGGGATCAGTGTGGTTCTTGGACAGTGGTGCGTCTTTTCACATGACGGGAGATAGAGATTTGTTCTCTGATCTAGAGGACAAAGATCTTGGAGTGCACATCGAGATGGGCGATGATGGTAGATACAGTGTGACCGGTATCGGTACCATTTCCTTTGAGAGGGAGTCTGGTAAACCCTTTGTATTGAAGGAAGTCATGCATGTTCCAGGATTGAAGAAGAATCTCATCTCAGTGGCGATGTTAGAAGACAAGGGGTATGATGTTGTTTTCAGCGAGGGAAAGGCCTTCCTGTGCAGCAAGACAACTGGTGAGACCCGGAAGATAGGGGTTCGAGTGAGGAACCTTTATCAGTTGCATGTAGATGGATGCGCATCAATGGCAGGCAAGGCAGAAGGATTGGTGAGCCGGGATGATGGCGAGTTGTGGCACAGGAGATTGGGTCACCTTCACCATGGAGCCTTGAAGATACTGTAGCAGATCACTACAGGGCTTCCTAAAGGCACACTTGCGCAGTCAGATCAGTGCAAGGGGTGTAATTTGGGGAAGTTTGTGAAAGCCACCTTTCACGAGAAGGATAGTCGCGCCACGACGATCCTTGAGAGAATTCACACAGACGTGTGTGGACCTTTCTCAGTTGCTTCGACAGCAAAACACAGGTATTATGTGATTTTTGTTGATGATTTCTCTCGTAAGTGCTGGATCTTCTTCATGCAGAAGAAGAGCGAGACATATTCAAAGTTCTGTGAATTTAAAGCACTGGTCGAGAAGGAGTCGGGGAAGAAGGTGAAGGCTCTTAGGAGCGATAATGGTGGTGAATACATCTCGGATGAGTTCAAGGATTTCTGCAAGACAGAAGGGATTCGTAGAGAGCTCATAGCTCCCCATAACCCACAGCAGAACGAGGTAGCTGAGAGGAAGAACAAAACGATTGTGGGTGCTGCACGGGCAATGTTGCATGATCAGGGCCTACCCCTTCACTTGTGGGTGGAAGCATGCAATACAACAGTTTATGTGCAGAACCATTGTCCTCATAGGATACTTGGCATGAGTACACCTGAGTAGACTTATTCTGGTAAGAAGCCTGATCTTTCTCATTTGAGGATTTTTGGTGCTAACATTTACATGCATGTGACGAAGGATGCTAGAAAGAAGTTGGAGCCGACTGCAGAGGTTGGGATATTTGTGGGGTACACTGATACGCCCCACAACTATCGTGTGTATTTTCCAGACAGTGGTAAAACTGTTGTGCGACGGGATATAAAATTTCAGGAGGAGAAAGCCATGAAGTGTTCGCTTGAGAGGGAGCTACACTTTCATGCAGATGAGGAGCTATTAGTTCCTAAGGATGAGCTTCAGGACATGGATCAGCCACAAGACGAGGTTCATGGAGTGGAAGAGACCACTCATGCAGTGCCAACCATCAGAGGGCGAAAGCGCTTGACAGAAGCTGAGCGACTGGCTCAAGATGCAGAGAAAGTTGTAGGACCACCTACAGCCCAACGCAGGCAGAGACAGTCACCTGATCGGTACACTGGATACATGGCTCTTATGAGCAAGTGTGTTGTGACTGAGCCATCCTCTTTCGAGGAAGCTGTGGAGGATCCCGCATGGGTAGACGCCATGGTGGAAGAGTATGATTCTATTGTTAGAAACAGTGCATGGGAGATTGTTCCTAGACCGGAAGGGAAATCAGTGGTGGGTTCGAGATGGATCTACAAAGTTAAGCAGGCAGCTGACGGGAGTGTGGAGAAGTACAAGGCAAGATTTGTTGCCCGAGGCTTTTCACAGATTGAGGGGATCGATTATGAGGAGACCTTTGCACCTGTCGCAAGGTATTCTTCCATACGGACGATTCTTGCTCTCTCAGCGCAGATGGGATGGCACATTCATCAGATGGATGTGAAGACTGCGTTCCTCAACGGAGTCATTGAGGAGGAGGTGTACATTGAGCAACCCGAAGGCTTTGAAGTCTTCAGGAGCGAGTCGCATGTGTGCAGGCTCAAGAGAGCGCTATATGGGTTGAAGCAAGCACCACGTGCTTGGTACACACGGATAGACAGCTATTTCACAGGACTTGGATTCTCCAAGAGCGAGGCGGATCCGAACCTATACCAGATTGTGGTGGAGGGTAAGTTGCTTATCATTGTACTATATGTTGATGATTTGATTCTAATGGGTGATGAGCTGTTGATACTGTCATGCAAGAAGGATCTTGCTACAGAGTTTGAGATGAAGGATTTGGGCCTCCTTCACTATTTCCTAGGATTGGAAATATGGCAGCGTAGTGGTGGACTGTTTGTTTCTCAGGGCAAGTATGCTCGGGAGATACTGGAGAAGTTCAACATGCATGGCTGCAAGCCTGTTGATACTCCTCTTCCTGGAGGTTGGAGGAAGGAGGATGCCACTTCGGGAGAAGAAGTGGATGCCACTGTTTATCGACAGTTGGTGGGGTCGCTGATGTATTTGGTCAATACACGACCTGATATATGCTATGCAGTTAACTAGCTTTCACAAGCTATGGTTAAGCCTACCAAGCTCTTCTGGAAGGCGGGCAAGCATGTATTGCGCTACTTGAGAGGCACATCGGGATATGGTTTGTGGTACAGACAGGGGGATGAGGTGAAGCTATGTGGCTTCACGGATGCAGATTGGGCAGGGAGCCCAACAGACAGAAAGAGCACATCAGGAGGGGTCTTCAGTATCGGATCGACAGTAGTTTCTTGGTACAGCAGGAAGCAGAGATCTGTGTGGATGAGGATGATCTTGGTCGGGTTTTTCGGGTCCAAGCACATCAGGTACCATCATATCAGAGATTGTGTGCAGCGGAGGATCATGTTACTTTCGTACATTCCAACGGAGGATCAGGATGCTGATATTCTGACGAAGGCTCTCACTAGGAGCAAATTCGAGTACCACCGAGGCAGGATAGGGGTTGTTGATAATCCATATCTTGTCGAGAGGGAGTGTTGAGATTGCAACAAGATGATGGAGCTTAGTGAAAAGAGTCGCCTTCACTAAGTGGGCCCGCAGGCTATTTTTGGCGCAAGTCTATTTTTAGACATATGGATCATGTCTATGTTTATGGATGATTGATCAAGTTGGGAAAAATAGATGGACTTCTATTTTTGATGAAAGTGTGAGTGATCACAGTGTGAGTGATCAAAGTCTATTTTTAGACTGGCTGTCAAAAATAGAAAAGTCAAATATTATTATCTCACAATAATATTTGGACTATAAACTTAATCTTATTCTCTTGGAGCACTTCAGTTTGAGCTACAGAAGTGGCACATGTAGCTGTCAGAAGGAAATACGATTTTCTTATGAGTCAGTTGAGTTGTTGCATGCATGACTTCAGTTAGAACTCAATCAATTGAGTTTGGTGGAGTTGATTGTGGAGTTGATGGAGTTGTGTTCAGTTTAGCTTTGTTAAACTGGTTGTATTTAGTCTAACTGGCAAATAGACTAGAGATGAGTTGAGTGAATTAGTTATTAATTAATTCACAAGTTATTAACTCATAATACAACTAATGAATACATTAGTTAACTCAGTTGCATGTCAGTGCATGTTCAGTTCAACAGGGACAGGTGGTAGAGAATCAGATTGCTATCAGTTGTGACTATAGTTGTGCATCAGATCTTGCACAATCAAGGGATTGAGTATGCCAATGAGTTTGCTCACGTATTTGGCCCACATTTTAGCCTTTTCTCACGTCCACAAAGAGTGAGTGACTATTTTGCAGGTGAAAAACGAGTTTGGGAAGCCATTCTCATCAGTTCTTGAGCAGGTATTGAGCAGTGGAGGCAGGCAAGCAGTGGAAGAGATTTGGAGATCAGATCTGAGCTGTATTGTGTGTAACAGAGGTGGAGATACTTGTGAGAAGTATTATGTTGTGTAATGTTACATGACTCAATCATTAATATATAGATAGTTGGGGTTTTTAGCGAGATGCTTTCCCCGGGATACATACTGTGTTAATGTGTGAATGCTCTTGATGTTTTATTGTTATTGATGCTGCTATATTGTTGATCAACGTAGAGGAGCTTATGTATTGTGTATGTTTTCCGCAATAGTACATGATCAGGATAATCTCCATTGAATATGTGTTAAATTATTCAAAGTTTCTACACACCAATGCAGGATGCTAAACTGGGTGTTCAGTAGATTCACGCGTAGTTGCAGAACCTTTACCACCTTTTCCTTGAAATGCACAGTCTAAAGAAAGACAAAATAGCTCGGCTAGAGGCACGTGAAGAAGTTTGGTGCATAAAATGAAAATGTCAGGGACATGACAAGGATCACTGTCTAGTCGTTTTGTACTATATTCCAACTGGGGGGCCAATGCCTCTAAGGCCGGAAGCTGCAGCGAGGCCAAGTGCAGGGCTCATGCTATGGTGTGCCATATGCCAAGTAGCTAGGAAAAATGTGACCGACAACTACCATTTGCTGCAAAATTTCGTACAAACACCAAAACAGATCTTCTGCAATTCTATCAATCAGTAGGTCATGACAAGTGCAATTGTCGTAGCTATGAATTAATAATGGACAAGACACCTGCATACAGGGTGCAGGCATAAACACGGCCTTTGAACCAAGGCATTAGAGGAATGCGAGGTGAGTATCAGGGGCACGATCGAGGTTGAGGTGGAGGGGGGCCTGGTAGAGGCTGAGGGTAACTTATTTGCTACAATTGTGGAGGACCAGGACACTACGCGAGAGACTATCCAAATTCGACTTGACTGTCATGTTGCTACTAT
This sequence comes from Pinus tabuliformis, assembly GCA_031772625.1. Classification (NCBI taxonomy): domain Eukaryota; kingdom Viridiplantae; phylum Streptophyta; class Pinopsida; order Pinales; family Pinaceae; genus Pinus; species Pinus tabuliformis. Next base: position 14,619,739 of record CM062813.1, on the reverse strand, counting down.
ACTTAGTTTGACCATGCGACTGAGGAATGCCCTATATTGTTGGATAAGATTCACGAAAAAGGGGCGCAACCTCCGCAACCGACACAAAACTTCTAGATGATGAGGGCTAAGCCTCGTTAGGAATACCCTAAGGTAAACATTATTCTGCAGAGCGGAACGATGACTGGGGAGGATAAAGGGAAGTAGCATGTAGAAGGTGAATGGGTCTGTAGAGCACCAGAAAAGGAGACTGGGTTTGATTTGGAGCATGCAAAAGCAACATTTATGGAAGCAAAGAAAAGCTTCGCTAAGGCATCTACCTCAGGAAGTCAAGAGAAACCAGTTGAAGAAATGGACCCATCCATGATTACCACGTTCTTAGAGACCTACATGAAACTGCTCCATGATAGTAAGGCTGTGAAAGGCCTGCAGGAATTGATCAATCGGTGTCTTGGAAAGGATGACGCTACTGATGAACCATGCGTAGTCAGAAATATTGGCAAGCATAAGGTAAGGACTGGACGTGAGATGAGACTCACCGCGTAGATAGGGGAATACAAAATGGACCAAGTTATCTTGGATCTGGGGTTTGATGCGAATGTTTTATTGAAACAAACATGGAAAAGAATGGGGAGACTTGAACTCCAATGGTCTTTGATCCAGTTGAGGATGGTGAATCAACAGAAAATTATCCCAATGGGGAGGCTACAAGGGGTAACAGTTGACATCGAAGGCATGAATGCACTAGTAGATTTTTAGGTAATAGAAATTGTGGATGATAGCAATCCCTACCCTGCACTCCTTGGAATCGATTGGGCCACTAACATGAATGGGTTAATCAACTTGAAGAAGAAAAAGATGATATTTGAAAAGAAATCGCTTTGCGTAGTGGTGCCACTGGATCCTACAGAAGGACTGCACTATATAGGACTAGTCCGTGATTATGAAAGTGATGACGATTTGGACCAGATTTACAAGATAACCCTGTGAGACCAGGATTGGGTAAATCCGACAGTAGACGAACGTATTGCATGGGACCATGAAAGCTCCTACACATCAGATTTAGATGAAGAATTAGAGCACTGGCAGAACCGACTGCATGAAGTATCTACGTTGCATTGTAATATGATGACCAAGTCATTACAATGCATATCATCAGAGGTAAGGAATTTGCCTCACTATGATGGGCTAACTGATGTTTATCACTTTTTGGATGCATTTGAGGAAGAAGTGCCAGAGATGCATTGCTTCCAAGCCTTGGATGGGGTACTATGTGCTACACCCGCAAGATGGTGGGGTATGCACAAAGATAATTTCAGTGATTGGCGTGACTATAGGAGGATGATGAGAATACGTTTTGGATAGCCAAAAGTGTGGATGACAGACAAGTATGATGGAAGGGATGATCCACATGATCACCTGGCCAAATGGACTAAGGCTTATGGAGCAGAATCCCATCCTGAATGGGTGCATCTGTTTTGTCATACCAATGAATTGGTACTTGGAAACAGAGCTCTGCCATGGCACTGGAGAATGGGACATCTTCCACCAGGAGTTTATAATGACGTTCATCTTTGAGGATGGGTTTGACTATATTGATGCGGTGCTACAAGAGGTTAAAGTAGTGATCTTTAGGATACCATAGGATCCATTGGACCTAATTCAACTTAATTGGACTACCCAGCTGAACCACGCACTAGAATGCTATAACGTGACCGCTGAAGAAGAACACAAGGATCCAAGAAAGATTAATATTTTGGAGACCGAGTGTCATCGTGAGGTTCAAGGTTTGCATATAAAGGATCCAGACATAACCACACCATTGAAAACAAGGCAGGTCAACATTGGCACAGAGGCAGAGCCAAAATTTTCAAAGATTGGGGACTATTGGGACGATGCGACAGTGGACAAGGTCGCTGAGCTCCTCCACAAATATTAGGATTTGTTCCCCACGAAGTTTTCTGATATGAAGCAAATAATAGGGGACCTGGGTGTCATGAAGATCACCCTGAACCCGGATGCGAAACCTATGAAACAAAGACCTTATTGCCTTAATCCAAAGTATAAGGAAAGGTTCTGCGCTGAGTTAGATAAGATGCTCACTGCAGGAATTATTGAACCAGTGGAAGAATCTGATTCGGTAAGCCTAATAGTGGTTCAGGAAAAGAAACAAAAAGAAGAAATAAGGATATGCATGGATCTCTGGAATTTGAATGACGCTTGTGTGCATGATCCTTTCCTGACCCTATTCACTGATGAGGTCCTAGATAATGTAGGCAGCCAAGAAGCATACTTTTTCACTAATGGGTTCTTTGGGTACCATCAGATCAAAATCGCGCTTAAGGATAGAAGCAAGATGACCTTGGTGAATGAATGGGGATGTTTTCAGTACAGTGTAATTCCTTTTGGGTTGAATAATGCACCAAAAATATTTTCGCGTGTAGTCATTGTGACATTCAAAGACTTCATTCATAAATTTTTGGAGTTATACTTTGACAATTGGATAGTGTTTGGATTGGTCAAGCTCCATGTGGGAAGTCTGCGCTTGATGCTAGATACATGTCGAAGATACCAGATCATGCTCAATCCGAAGAAGTGTCTATTTTGTGTCCCTTTTAGGATCCTACTGGGTCATGTGGTATGCAGACAAGGATTAATGGTAGACCCTGTGAAGATCGTGGTGGTAATCAACTTGGAGGCACCGAGGAATGTGAAACAGCTACGTGCAACTCTAGGGCATACTGGATACTATACGAAGTTCATCAAGATCTATGCCCAGATCACCACACCTATGGAGAAATTGTTGAAAAAGGATGCTACGTTCTGTTGGAATGATGAATGTTAGAAGAGCTTGGACGTGTTGAAAGAGAAAATGGTCACCGTATTGATCCTAGTCTTCCAGGACTGGAAGAAGGAATTTCACGTGCACATGGATGCATCATATATTGCACTGGGGACCGCGTCGACACAGGCCGGTGAGGGAGAACTAGATCACCCTATAGCATTTGCAAGTAGGAAGCTGTCTAAAATAGAGAGAAATTATTCCACAATAGAGCGCGAAGGATTATCTATGGTTTACGCACTCTAGATGTTCAGGCACTATTTTTTGGGTAGACACTTTAAGATGTATATGGATCATTCTGTGTTGAAGCACCTGGTCAACAAGCCTGTGTTGGGGGGAAAATATGTAGGTGGCTGATGTTGTTCTAGGAGTATGACTGAACACGAGACCTGATCTTCTGTCGCGCATTGAAATGGAAGAGGAACCTACTAATTTGGAGGAAGGGCTGCCTGACACGCAGCTCTTTGCAGTACACGTTGCTGACAGTCACTTTGAAGATCTCATCCACTTTTTGACGATAGGATCGACTCCGGAATGTTATACAAGTCAATAGAAGAAGGAACTAGTAGTGCGCACATCAGAATTTTCTATCATTATAGGGCACTTGTACAAAATAGAGTCAGAAGAAATATTGTGACGTTATGTGCCTAACTTTGAACAAAGTAGCATCCTCGCTGAGGTTCATGGAGGAGCTGCAGGAGGAAATTATGTAGGGAAAGCAACAATGTAGAAGGTTCTACGTGCTGGGTTGTGATGGTCAACCCTACATAAGGATTCGAAAGCATATTGTAGGGCATGTGACACATGTCAAAGGACTGGCTAACCATCGTGGAGGGATGCACTGCCTCTGATGTCACAGGTTACATTACAACCATTCGAGAAATGGGCGATTGACTTTGTGGGTTCAATTCCACCTCAAGGAAAGAAGACCAGTGCGTGGTACATCGTCACCGCGACTAAGTACTTGACCAGGTGGGTGGAGGCACAGCCTATGTAGGACTGTACAGATGTGACAACAACAAAGTTTATTTTTGAATATGTTTTGACAAGATTTGGCTATCCAAAGATCTTGATGAGTGATCGCGGTATGCACTTTATTAACGAAACAATCAGTGCATTGGCAAAAGAATTTCAGGTGTATCATCAGAAAAGTATGCCTTATCATCCGCAGGCTAATGTGATGGTGGAAGCATTCAATAAGATACTCGAGAGTGTACTAACAAAGTTCTACAATGCTTGTAGAAATGACTAGGATGTGCACGTACCCGCGGTGCTATGGGCCTACAAAACGACTTGCAAGAAGCTGATTGGGCAAACACCTTTCAGACTCGTGTATGGCGTAGAAGTTGTGATGCCAATGGAATACATTGTACCTATTCTGCGCATAGCGGCATTCACAGGAATGGCAGACTGCGGAGCCCTGGAAGATAGGCTCGCACTGCTAGCAAAGCTCGAGGAGGACTGATTCCTAGCTGGATTTCATCAACAAGTTCAAAAGGAGCGCGAAAAGGCATGGCACGATTGGCACATCAAACTGCGCACCTTCAAGGTAGATGATCTAGACTTGTTATATGATCATAAATTTGATAAATATCTAGGGAAATTTAGGATGCACTAGTTAGGGCCATATGTCATCAAGGAGATTACCGATGGTGGAGCAATTCAGCTAGTTAAATTGAATGGAGAACCCTTCCCAAGCAAGGTGAATGGCAACCGATTGAAGCAATACACTGATGATCCAACTAGGTGACTATATGAGGGAAGCACAGTCTTAGCGCTCCAAGCAGCTGAAAGGAAGTGCAGGACTATAAACTACATTTCCCGGGTCGGAGAGCTGCACGATTGGGGAACTACGTGGAACAATGATATGTCACAAAGCCTGTAGAAGTGCGTAGGGAGCTGCACTACCAAAGGAAAAACTATGTAGGATAGCCGAAAAGTGACCGTTAAAGTCACTGTTCATGATTTGGTGGCCCAATGCACGGAGGGAGTCTAGTTTAATTGGGCTCGCTACCTCTGCGGTGAGTTCCTCGCAAACTGCTGCGAGGCACAAGATCACAGTAAGACCTTTCACTATGCATGACTATTGTTGTCCATAGTGCTGGTTGTGTGGGAGCTACATGAAGATAGCTAGTTCCCTCCAGTCACACTGAACCTACCAGAGGTAGTGAAGTTCGCTTCGCTATGGGCGATGAAGGATCCTCAGTGGATAAAGTACAACAAGATCTTCTGGATCTTAATGGAAATGAGCATACATATGGCCATCAATTGCAAGCCATGGCTGACACCTACAAATTTTGAGAAATTACAGGAATACGTGGAATTCAAGGCTGACTTCCACCATGTGTCAATACGGGTGTAGAAGGACCCTAAGTGGAAATGGCATGACTTGACATACTTGGCCATTGATGATGCAATTGTAGCAGTCCTCGACTGCTGGCCGACAAATGGGCACAATGCCACAGACTCAACAGTGGGGTCTAGAAAGACTGTCATGTAGTGGAAGAAGGAAGAAGCCAAGTAGAAGATGGAATAGCTGGCCGCGAAGAGGAGGAAGGAGGCCAACGACAAGGCCAAGGCAGAGTGCACTACCGCGCAACAGTCGGGTGGACAGGCAGGCGAAGAAGAGTGCGACTCTAACTGGAGTCGGAAGTCACCTTCTCCAAAGACCGATGAAGAAGATGATCAGATATAGCAAGGAGGAGGGGACTTAGAGACGACTGCATTCTGCACCAAGCACACCAGAGATCCAGAGAAACTAGGGTTGCAGAAGAAATCCAAGGCTAGCAAGACGTCTCTGGACTTGATCACCGTAATAGAGGGGGACTTAAATGACATAGGTGATACAGTGCGGGATGGCACTATGAAACTGCTGCAACGGTTTGAGCAACAACAACATCATGTGTTGGGAGATATACAGATGGGTCTACACGAGCTGTAGATCCATGCATCATAGATATAGACCAGCACGGCATCAACCAACTTGGCACCCGACACCTCAGAAGCTGCAAGGATGCTGCGTGGAAGGGATCCTTGAGCAATAGTGTTGCCGGATGGAGCACTAACAACAAAGACTGAAGCTGGCAGACCCATTATCAGTGCAATCAAGAGAGTTGGACTCAACCTAGCTGTGCTTCCAAATGAGGAGCTTTACCTTTTGTAGGAAAACGTGATCGTGGAACTTTAGGCCCGTGAACAACGTGCGTTACAGGTGATCAGCGAATAAAAGGTCAACAACACTCAGCTAACCATGTAGAGAGAGTCCATCCTTAACCTTGTCAAAGGCATTACATACAAGAACCAACACATTACTGCCATTATAACTGAGGCGTGCAGGAATGTCCCAGAGTTGGGAATTCCCGAGGCTGAGCCGATTGATGTGAGGGTTTGGAAGCTTGTTGCTGGAGTGTGAGATGTACGAACTGAATTGGCAAAGGTTTAGCTAGAGCTGAACCTCAAAAAATCAGAATTGTAGTTGAAGGCCCAGCCTTTGACTCTGCCAGAGATCAAAGAGAAGTGTGAGACTGATGTGAAAGACGTGGCAGTAGCAGTCGAGAGTGTAGTAAAAGACTGTACCATGCTCTTCAAGTAGTCGCTCGAGGTAGTCACCTGCCTACAAGAAAATCCTATGGTATGGTGGCTGGAAACAAAAGCACGAGAGCGCAACAGTGCTACAATGAAGTCAAAGCGACAACACACACTGTTGCCATCAAGCAAAGGTTAGTTAAGCTGCAAGAGGCTAAGGCATTGAAAGAGCAAGTAGATGCAACTCATCACAAGGAAGTCATGCTGAAGGATTGCTTGAAGCCTTGGTTGGATGAGGCCTACTTGATCATGACCAATATTGAAGGCAAGCCGGCTAGTTTTCAGGAGACTCAGTAGAAGATTAAGTCTGACAGCGAAGGGCTAGTGACAGAGCAGTTGGTTGAGGACATGAAGCAGGTGGAAACACAGTGTATTGTCGAGGTAACAATTGCCCAAATCAAGCTGGGAGGTCTTCACGAAACGATCTCTACGCCATCCGAGTGACTAGAGGGCGGGTCACCATGTTTGTGTTGGGGGCCTGTTGGAAACGGGTCCCCTGGGGGTCAATTTGGGGTATAAGACCCAAATTTTGTATAAATAAATGTAAAGTCTCTGCATTTTGTGGTCGTGGAGCGTGAAGATATCTAAATTTAAAAAGGGTTTTCTGCACTTTGTTTAGATAGGTTGTGTTAGTTTTGGAGATCCGCCCTTGGTCCGCTGACCATGGGATTGTATGAAAAGGAGGTCTTAGAGGAGTCTAAGAGAAGTAAGGAGGGGGGAAGTAGAAGTACTTAATGAGTCTATAAAGATCTAAGAGCGAGAGTCTTAGTGTAGGAAGAGGCTCTACAACTAAGTGTGGAAAGTTCTAGGGTAGAAGTTCGCAGCTGAGTGCACAGACCCCTGTGGCTGTGTGCGCAGGGCAGATAGAGTTTGTATTGAGAATCTGAATCATCAATAAAGAGAATTATTCTAAAATTACTGTGTACTTTCCATTTGTGTATGCGTTATTTTATTTCTGTTATGAATGATGCATTTATGCTATCTTGAATACTAGGGTTATGAATTAATGCTATATTGATGCGCAAATCTATGTATTTCACTCTGTCATATGAATGCAAGTAAGAATATATGTTACGCAAAGATAACCATAATGCATGTTAAAGTTAACCAATACTTAAGCTAATCTAGGTAGACACAGAAGTAAGGATAATTACAGAGGCGCATAATCACCTGATCTATATATTTAGGGTTCGCGAAGGACAATCGGAGACTCCCACAGAGGTTCCAAGGAAGAATAAGATAATTACATTGATAAACCATAAAGGGCTTATCGATCCGCACAAAGGCAGAGCGAAGGTCTAAAAACTGACATCACAACCATCTCAAGGTGCAGAAACTTGGTCCCTACATCCCCCCATACTTCCTCGGGTGAGACTTCAGCTCGCGCTCTCCAGATTGATGCCAGAAGGGCCAGTGGTGTAGATATTTGCTTGGCTACTTAACGTTGAACCTGGGTCAGGGCCCATTAAGCCAACAATGAGGCATACCAATCTACAATACCTATCAATTCCTCCATTGATTCCTTTGACATGCAGGGTGGATCTTGTTTGAATATCATCTTGTACAAAGGGACAACAAAATGGTCGGAAAAATGTGTGATTACTCCTTTGAAGCTGCATTCGGATAAAAAACTTGAAATATGTGTTCAAAACAATCTCTGCTAGTGACCATTCCCACTCTAAGACTGGGAACTCATGTTAGGCACATATTGCATCTAGGATGTAGGCGAACATGTAAATCCCTACATGCATACCTCGGGGTGACTGTTGAGCATTCGTGACTTGCTCCTTCAGCTGATGAGCTAGTATGCCAAACCACTTACATGGTTTTCCTTCTCTAGCCACTTGGTCTAGTGTAACCACCCAATTCTATGGGAATATTTCCATGCTTTCTTGGCCATACAATCGACAAGAAAATATGATCAAGTATTGGTATGCCTTCCTCAGTATCTTTGTCTTATAGACTTGGTTGGGTGTCATCCTAAAATGAGTTGGCTCCTTTACCCAATCCTTCAGAATGTCTCTAGAGTTAGCACTATTGTTGGGCAAGCTGAATGGAGTCTCCATGATAGTCACGGGCTTTGACATCTGATACATCTCATCATAATCCTATTCCCAAAAGGTCACAAGCTTCATCCCACTGACACTACTTAAGGTCATCGTCTCGAGATCAGTGTGAGAGATGATCCAGTGTATCATGTTCGTGCATGGGAACACGAGATATCTGCATGCAATCCGGTATAAGCCAGACTTGTGAATGTTCATGTACACCTGACGATCTTCGAGGTGTTCCCCAAAAGTGCCTGCAAATGTTTCATTGACTTCTTACCACTTCAGTTGGATGCCCTTGTCTAGATACAACTTTGTATCTTCATATATTGGAAGACTAGAGGACATTTTCCCAACTTTTTCTCCAGCTACATTTCCATCAGTGTCCTGAGATCATGTTATCTTAGAAGCCATTGAGACAGATGAACACCTGAAATATCTGGAGACAAGCAACATGCATGGCAAGAAATTTGTCAACAAAAGAAAAGCAAATTCTGGGGAATGACACAACACATACTTGGGAAACTGATGAGCAAGATTGCGCAATTTCTTCTGGGAGGCTGGGTGATTGGCTACCAGAACTGTGCAAAAGGTAGTCTAGGCTATCTGAGAGGCAAGACTGGCTGTTGGATCTACCCAATTCACAATCCAGACTGGCTGTTCACTGCTGGGATTGCGTAATTTTCAATTCCAACTGGGAAGGATTGCAAGCCCAAGGACAAATTCATGCAATTTCCTGGGCTAATAGTCATTGTCCTCAGAAATACACAAAGCAGTCCTAGAGGCTAGTGTTAGGCAAAAATGTGCATTTCTGGAGAGGAAGGCAGAGCCTTCCTTCCCCAGATTGCACAAAGTAGTCTCAGTGAGGTATAGTTCGGGCCAAGGTTGGCCCAACACGCCGATGGGAAACTAGAAGAAAATAAGACAGTGAATGCATGGCAACACTGAGTGATAGCAAAAGTGATTGACAATTCCTGAAAAACTTGAATGAAAGATTCATCAAATAGATCAACATGCATGTGGGTGAAGCAGTTCACCGGTTGGGCGAACGTTCATGCAAAACAGTTTCATGCATGTGAAAATAGTGTGATAGCAATGAAAATTGAAAGAGAGATAGGACAAGCTAGTATACATGTAAATGATAGCAAGAATTCAAATAAATCAAGAAGACAACACTCATAAAAGCGAATACACAAAAAGCGACAGAAATGATGAAACATACAAGTTGAGGCCACTTACCCATGAATAGTTGAGCCGAATGTGTCGAAGAGTCGTGGATGTGCTGTGTCGAAGAGTCATGAATAGTTGAGCCGAATAGGAAAAAGTGACACTTAAAAGGAAACTTCTAAAACAACTTTGCATGTAACCCAGACTACTAAAAATAGCTCCCTAAATCATGGGATGCCTTTTTCATGTTGCCTTTTTCTATTCCAGGAAGAACCAGTTAGGTATGCATGCAAGTCAAGTTTCCTCGGTCCCGGGTGGAATTGGTCAACTGGACTGCTCATGCATGCAACTGCTCAACTGCTTGAGGAAAATGTGCATTCCTGGCTCGAAGCTGGGTTGACTGCCCAAGAGGATTGCACAATTTCTGGGTAGAGCAGCTGATTGTTGCCTAGATTTTCAAAAATCCTGGGCTGAGTAGCCATGCTGGAGAAATTTGCACAAATCCTGCTAGGAGTGTTGACTAGCAGGATTGCGCAATCCTGGAGCCCATCAGGCTGCCAGAGAGGATTGCGCATTTTCTGGAGGGAAGGCTGGTTGCCCTCCAGAAATGCTCAATTTTTAAGGGGAGGCTGCTCAGCCTGTAGCTAGACCAAGTTCAGATGAACAACCTGTGAGGGGAATGCATAGAGCTTTGCTCGACATGTTCCCTTTGTGCATGAAAAACACTAAGGCTTATGTACTTGACGAAGCAAGACAAAGTGTTGTGTAAGGTTAGTAGTGAGGCTCCAAAATGGGCTAAGGAATAATTTTGGAGGGTTATTGTAGCTGCTACAACACTTGGTGACACACTAGTAGAAATCCAACTCTTTGAATGGACCTTGTTCGTGAAAAGCAAGTCTAACACCTCCATAAGTATTGTTTAGTCCATAACTCATCTTGGTTTCATACTAGCTTGATTGTAAGATGTAGCATCTGCCAAGCTCCTAGTTGATTGACATGCATTCCAAGCCAAGGCAACATAGTTGTTTTGATTAGGGTTGAGGGGTATATAGGTGCATGATCCAGGTGGATATTGGTGGCCACCTACCAAGTCCACCTGGACCCCCACCATTGTGTCTCAGTTTCCTTAATTGTAGCACAACTTATTATTTTTAGTAGTTTTTCGGGTCCTGAACTTCCAGATCCGTTTTGAGGCCCTAAACGACGTTTTTGGGAAATCTGGGGCAACATGGGTCCATGGACTAATGTTGCCTCCCAAAGTGGTAGTGCTCAGATAGATCTTTCTAACGAGCTATTGTACGCGTCAAACGGAGATCGTATGCCAAAGTTACGACCCCGGGAAGTTGGTGTACCAATTTACCCAAACGGGGCCCACAGTTTGGCGTTTCATCTTCTAGGGTTAGGTTTTGGAATGTTAAGGGTTTTCCATTGTTTCTCAACAATAAATAGGCCTTCGAGCCTCATTGTAACACAGTTCAGAGGCATGTAGCCACCACATCTCTTCTCAGAGATAAGCTACCATCGCCCTAGCTAGTTTATTTCCATTATTGTTTGTAAGCATATTTCAGTATTTTACATTAATGAAATGAAGTATTATTTCCACTGCATATCTGTGTTTATGGTTATCTCTGTACTTTGTTGCATTCTTGTTTAAGTTCGGATTAGTGGTATCAGAGCAGTCTGCTTTTTCTCTATTTTTCTTTGCATGTCCCCAACGAGGTCAGGATATAAGGAGTTAGGGCTTGAATTGGTCGAACCTTTACAAGACCAGCCTCGCAAATCCCGACGGCCTCCCATGGCGGATGAGAAGAAAGACGAGGGGGCAGGAGATCCTATCAAAATCTTGCTCGAAGAAGCCCTTGAGCGACAATGGAACGCGATGATGGATAGCTTTGCCCAGATCCTTCAGCGGCTACCCAGAAGCGACGATCGGCTTCTAGCAGCTACTCTGGAAACGCCATGTCCTTTAAGGTACAAGTTAATTTTGAAATCCCCATATTCAAGGGTCAGATAGATGTAGATGCCGTAGATAAATGGTTAAATCTTCTAGAGGGTTATTTTTCTGTTCATGAATTTTCGAGTCGGGAAAAGATTGTTTTCGCTCTTCTCAAAGCAGCCCCCCACGTCAAGGACTGGTGGGAAACCTACTGCGAGCAGAAGGATGAAAGTACTGGCTCACTATTTTCAGCCGCACCCACCTGGAATTCATTCCGGGATGCCATCAAGGAGCAGTACTACCCTGTCGGAAGCTATGAGGATGAATACATAAAGTGGACCACGCTGCGGCAGGGAAGGGACCAAGACGTGCTGGAGTTCACCAATCTTTTCCATTTCCTTCGCAGAAAGTTGGGTATCAAGGATTCAGAGTAGCATTTGATACTCAAATACCATGGCTGCCTGCACAAGTACATCCAGGAAGAAATACAATTCCTGAACATCTCTTCGCTCGACACAGCATACTGATATGCCGTCAAGGTCGAGTAGAAGTTTAAACAAAAGAAGCGGGACTTTGGATCTGTGAATCCAAAGCAGGGTAAAGGTGCCCCTAAACCACAGAACAAAGGACAAAGCCAAGGCGGGGTAGCCCAAGACAACTCGCCGAAGCTGCAAGCAAAGAACATCGCCGCGAAGCCGAAAAAGGACACGGGAAAATGGTGTGAGTTCCATAAGAGCTCCACTCACAACACAAGTGAGTGTCGGGCCAAGCAGTCACTGGTGGCTGAGCTAAAGGTTTCAAAATCAGATGCATGTTCCGACTCTGAGTCAGAACCCGATAAGGGGAATGACAAAGGGAAGCAGATCATTGATGCGGATCCCAATGCCACTGTTGCTACCGCCAAGATCCAGAAAAATGAACCTAAAGATCCAAAGGAGGAGAAGCGTCTCTTCCACTCCCAGATGTGGGTAAAGGGCTCCCCGATACAGTTCATTGTTGATAGTGGGAGCCAAAAGAACCTCATTTCGGTAGAGGTCATGAAGCGGTTGGGCTTACCAACCATAGCACATCCACAACCGTACACCATAGGGTGGCTTCACCAAGGACGAGATCTTCGCGTGAGCCAGTAGTGCCGCCTTCCATACAACATCAAGCCCTTCACGGATGAGGTATTGTGTGACATTGCTCCCCTTGAAGTTTGTGATGTATTTTTAGGACAACCATACTTGTGGAAGTGACATGCTATGTATGAATCAAGGCCCCGTGCTGTTATTATTACATTGGGAAATAAGTTGTACATGATACCAGAGGTAGCACCACTTACCGCCATCTCTTTGATTACTGCAAAACAATGCAGTAAGCTCATTTCCAAAACTAGGAAATTTGTTTTCCTGATGATACGCCCTCAAGGAAAGAAGAAGATGGTGGCCACGGCCTCCAGACAGGGCCCCTCTGCATGACAACTACAGATGGACAAGGTCATGGAGGAGTACGAGGACATCTTCACCTCCCCTACAGGGGTTCCTCTGCACTGTCAGGTCAAGCACTCCATCGATCTGACCCCAGGTGCGCCGCTACCCAATGGACCAATTTATCGGCGCTCTGTTCTCAAGAACGAAGAAATCAAGAGGTAGATTCAGGAGCTCCTGCAGAAAGGTCACATCCATCCAAGTTCATCGCCTTGTGGGAGCCCGATCGTGTTGGTACAGAAGAAGGATGGGACGTGGAGGCTTTGTATTGACTATCGGGCACTAAACACGATCACTGTCCGTAATAGGTACCCGATTCCACAGATTGATGACCTCCTGGACCAACTAAAGGGGGAAAAATATTTCAGCAAGATCGATCTGAAGTCAGGATATCACCAGGTACCAATCGAACCCTCTAATGTGTGGAAGACTGCCTTCAAATCCAAGGAGGGCCTTTTCGAATGGTTGGTTATGCCTTTCGGATTGACGAATGCTCCTGCAACCTTCATGAGGCTAATGGATGACATCTTGTGGCCATTCACCAACTCATTTGTAGTCGTATACTTGGATGACATTCTGATCTTTAGCCATAGTTGGGAAGAGCACCTCCATCACATCCGACAGGTTCTCCAAACACTGCGACAACACAAGCTATGTGCCAATTTGGAGAAATGCACTTTTGGCATGACCCAGGTTTAGTATCTGGGATACATCGTTGATGAACAGGGGGTGCATGTGGATCCAGCCAAGATCCAAGTCATTCAAGATTGGCCATATCCAACCACTCTAACAGAGCTCCGTAGCTTTCTAGGTCTTGCCAACTTCTACCGCAGGTTCGTGTTGGGGTTTTCTCATATTACTTGGCCCTTGAGTCAAGTCACCAAGGGAGGGGCGAAAGCAAAATTATTTTGGTCTGAATCTCAACAGAAGGCATTCATAAAGTTGAAGGATCGCCTTTGCACGGCACAAGTGCTCGCGTTACCAGATTTACAACAACCATTTGAGGTCGAGATAGATGCCTCTGACTATGCTATTGGGGCAGTCCTTACTCAACATGGACATCCAGTGGCATATCACAGTGAAACACTTTCAGACACAGTCCGAAAATACCCCACTTATGATAAAGATATGTATTCCATCGTGCAGGCCTGCTGACAATGGAAGCATTACATTTTGGGGAAGGAAACGATCATCCACACAGACCACCTACCCCTGCAGTTCATACAGACCCAAGGGAAATTGCAAAATGATCGCCATCAGAAGTGGTCTACATACATGCAACAGTTCCACTTGAATATCAAGTATAAGAAGGGCAGCACCAATAATGTTGTAGATTGCCTCAGTCGACCACCAATCATGGCGTTAACCACTATGCTCAACTCTTGTGGGCACGAGACTTCTGATTGGCCACTTCTCTACAAAAGCGACCCATAATTCGGCCACACATACCAGACACTCTTGGAGGGTCGGCATGTTCCAGATTTTCACCTCCAGGATGCCCTGTTATGCCACCTGGGTCACCTTTGTGTTCCTTCAAGCGAGTGTGCCAAGATGATTTGGGAAGCACACTACAGTCAAGCTGCTGGGCATTTCGGGGTCGAGAAAATAGTCGCAGTACTGCAAAATTATTTCTATTGGCCGAATCTTCGACAGGATGTTGGGAAGTACATCAGATCATGTACTGCCTGTGCCATTGCCAAACCGACCATCAAGAAGCAAGGCCTCTATGCCCCGCTGCCTACCCCCAGTCGACCTTGGGAATCCATCTCCATGGATTACATGTCAGGCCTTCCTTTCACTAAGCATGGAAATGACTGTGTTTTTGTGGTCATCGACAGGTTCTCGAAGATGGCCATTATGGCGGTCTGCAAGAAGAATATCATAGCAGAAGCCACTGCTAAACTCTTCTTTGAATGTGTTAACACCCAGGTTGTTCCCTATGACTCCCAAGGGAATACGGCCGGGGTAACCACTAACCAATCTTTGGACTACAGTCTCTAGCCAAACTGTAATCAGAGAGGGCTCTCTCTTTATGATTTGTCTCTGTTCTGATAGTATTTTAGGCTAGCTATTATGCTCAGGTTTTTGGTTTGTGTTTTGGTTGAAGGACTTCTTTCAGTGCTTAAGATGTAGTGTTCAGATAGTAGTATATCATTGGGCAATGGAGTCTAGAGCTGTGAAATGTTTTGAAATGCTGGAGTGAGAATGTTCAGACTGCAGGGCCTATTGGGTATCTCAACAAACAAAATTGAAACTTAAGTGGTGATGTGCGGTCAGCCAACAGAAAGCAATTAAGAATTCTCCATTAAGCTGGTGATGTGAAAGTGAAACATGTTGCTCAGGAGCAAACTTGAATTCCTGAAACAAAGGTCACTGTGAAAGATATATTCTGAAAGCGCAGCAATTAAGAATTACACTTATCAAGATTATAGCTGAAGAAAACATTCATTAACAACATAGATTGAACTCAGGGTATTGCATGAATAAGTCCTGAAGGTTATTCTTTTTCTTTGTTGCTAAACACTTAGAAATTAGAAACATATATGGATTTTAACAGATTGAAACACATAACAAAGAGAGTTACAGAAAAACTTATTGTATTGTGAGGTACACAGGAATCCTGCAGTTTTTCAACAGACACCAGAACGCATTCAACACTTCAGAACTCCGAGAAATTCCATCACTTTCTTTATTAAACTCTGAAAGGATTACAGCATAAGAACTTCTTCAAGAGAAATCAACAACAACCCCTGCAAGCTTGTGCGAGGGGAAAATATATACAATCGGTTGTACAAAATATCTGAGTGCTAAGTTATCTCAGAAATGAATACGTTCACCAACTTTTCAAGATATTAGATAAGAAAGTTATTACATCATTGAATACAAAGTAAATGCATCTTTATGTCTGTCAGAAGATATTTTGGCCTTTGGAGGCCACTGAGTCGGTTGGAGTGATCTGCATTAATGCTGAGAAATGCGCTTTTGGAGCTGCTCTGCTGTAGCTTCTCGGCCTGGACACCTGTAGCTTCTCACCTTGCTTTGTTGGCCGTAAGTTCTGCTGAGGTGGCTCAGCTTTCATCTTTAATGCATGCTGATTCTTTTAAACTGTCTTGTGTATGACAATTTGCATTTTTCATGAACAAAATTTATTGAATGGCTTCCTGTTTATAAAATCATCTGTATGGCCTTAGTCCACCATTCTAGTGTAGGTAGTTGATGCCTGAGAATTGCATCCATAGTCTCCTCTGCCTCTGTATATTTGTAAAAATTGGGAGGCACCTCAAACAGGTGTTTAATTTCATTCATTATAAAAAATAAACTTTCTACTCTATTGTAGAGAGTCTGTCCTGTGGCTGGCCCTGTTTCCTCTGAGGTGCTGGGCTTCTCATTGATCTGACTTGTGGCAAATGCATTAACCCTTTTGGCATACTGCTCATGAGTGAACAGTCTCCCTGCGCTGTTCAGTAAGCTAGGGAGCCCTCTGTTTTCTAATACCTGAAATTTCTCCAAAAACCTGTTTACCTCAGTCTGCATGTCCTGGGTTCTTCTCTCTAATGTCTGCACCAAGTTTCTCAGTGTAAGAACCCTCTTGATTAACTGAATGTGCTCAGTTCTGTTTGAAATTCCCATGGTAGCCAACTGAGTACTTGTTCTATTGTTAAGCACATTAATCATCCTGGTGGCAATTTCAGGCATATTGCTTAGAGCAGCTCTTGATCTCTGAATTTCAGTCTGTGCTTTTGGAATGAGCTCTAACTGCTCATGGATTGTTTCAATATACTGCCATTGGTCATTAATAGATTGGCCAATGTTAGCCCACAACACTATTTTAAGCTTAGCCACAACCTTATCTAATTTGAGCTCATTCTATAGCTCTTTGATCCTGTCTTTGAGGGCTTTTATCTCCCTGCCCTTTTCTGCCACAGACTGCTTGGATTTGTCATATCTATCATTTACTTTGGCCAATTTCTCCCTGGTCTCATTCAGCTCTGTCATTTGAGCTTCCAGGGCCTGAATCTCATTTCTTATTTTTTGCATATCCAAGCTAGGGGCTTGCTCTGTTGTTGGTGGTGCTGAAGTAGATGGTGTTGCTTGTTCAGTCTGTTGAGGAGGAGGAACAGTAGTTGGAGGAGCTTCCTCAAGGTTAATTATTTGAGGAGGAGGCTGGGAGGTCCAACCTTCTTCTCTTTGTTTCAGCGTTGCTTGTAATGTTGCCTGTGCAGCCTCTGATTCTCCCAGCTTTTCTTGTGTCTGGATAAGCTGTTTGTAGAGAGAGACCAGCAAAGCTGTGGCATCTTGATCATGCCTTTGTTGAGCTACTTCATCTGTTTGAGGGTGAATTGTGGCTGGGAGTTTGATCTTTCTCCTTAAAGCTGCCATATCTGCATCCCTCAATTTTAATATTTCTTGTATGCCCTTGATATCTTTGGGATCGTGCCCAATCTCAATAATTATTTCTTCTAAGGACCTTATTCTGTTGTCCTTTGCTTGAGAGGATGCTCTTTCCAACTCAAGTTGGGCAGCTGTATTATTAAGGCTATTTTCTAGCCTGTAGTTATCCAATGTATTGTCTGCCAAGGAAGCATAGACCATCTCACCTATTTGTTTGTGCAATTCAATTTTATCCATTGGGTGGATGTCCTTCGCCAGGACCTCAAGATTGGTCCTCAAGTAATCTGAAGGGGACTGTGGCTGCAGAGTAGTTGGTATGAGGTGACTCATGATCATCTTGCCCTCCCGGACATCATACGCAGACATTAGTCGCTGCTGGTTGGTGGGAGCCATCTTCAGCAGATGGTTATACAACTGTATTTTTATGGGCTCATTCCTTTTCTTTATTTCAATGAACTACTGTTTAATGCTCAGTTCACCCTCTTTCTGCTGGCTAGAGGAGCTGACTTCTCCTCCCACTGTTCTCTCTTGTTCCTGTTGGAAGGAACTTGCAGATGCCTCCAAACTGGGCGGGCCCATACCCAAAGATTGCCCTATAGGCATCTCTTCCTCTGAAAGGGGGTTCATCCTGTGCCTCTTCTCACCATGACTTATTGATGTAGTCAAGGGAGTCTCTCTATCCCTTTTCCTGCTTACATCCTCCTTTTGTGGAGTTTGGAGGACTGAGGTTTCATTAACTGCTTCTTGCCTAGGAGGTACTATGTTTTGAGCCTGCTGCTCAGTGAGAATTGGGGCCTCAACTGCCCCTTCTTGATGTGTGGGCTGCTCTATGTCATGCTGCCCTATTCTTTGCTGTGATTCCTATTGTTGCTGTTGCTCTTCCTGCTGCTGCACTTCTTCTTGCTGTTCCATCTCTTTATCTGTTTGGTCTGCAGTCATGGGAGGTGGTTGCTCTTGTTCCACCTGCTTTCCTTTGCCTTTGCTGCCTGTCTGTTGAGTGTCCATGGCAGCTTGCTGATGTGTTGTTGAAGAAGAGGCAGCTGTTCCAAGTTGCCTTTGATATGATAAGGAAACCTGTCCACAAGTTTCCAAGTCAGCCTCCTTTTGCATATTCCTAGCCTCTCTCTCTAGTATCTGCTCTCTAGAGATTGGCTCTTCTAAAGTGCCCTCTTTCCAGCTTAAAGAATTTGCATACTTTTCAATATGAGGCAGCCTAACATGTGAATAGTTACCCAATTTGTGTTTTATCCTCCTGAGGGAGATAAAATGATTACGGTCATAAGGTATCCATTTAAAACTGGTTTGCAATTTGAAACCTTTTAAGATCATATCTGCCTCCTTCCATCCCTCCTCTCTTTTGTTGTACAAAAAAGGGCCTAGCTGGCTCCTTACCTTCAGTTGTACCTTCTTGTTTTTGCTTTGGAAATGGAAGCAATCTGCACTTCCAAACTGCCTAAAGTATTCTAGGGCGAACAGTCTCATGGGGACATACCTTGGCAGCCTGTAAGGGTCCAATTCACAGCCATATACTCTGATTACTGTGTGGTGTTGGTAAAAATACCAATCACCAATGCTGTAGGATTTGGAGAGATGGAGAATTCTCTGCATGTCATCGGTTAACCTTGGAGGAGGGACACCATACAGCAATGTCATAGCTGGGTGAATGAACAGGTCTATAAATTCACAGTATGTGTATGGTGATTGAGAAACATCATGGAAAACTGAAGTCCAAAACACAACTGACCTTGGATTTCCCTGGGCATTAAGTTTCTTGAGGGGAATGGAGAAACTGTCTGGCTGATAAAACAAGAACAGGTGGTAGATGTATGAGGTGTATCTGAACACCCTTTCCCTTGGTAGATTCATCAGCTGTTCATGGATTTTTTCTGCAATATAGGTGGCATAGTCATAGTGTACAGCTGGAGGCTTTCCAGGAGAAAACATGGACAACATTGCCATTATAGTGCCATCAACATCCTCAATTCCCTTGTATCCCAGGACATAGCTGATCAAATCCACTAGCATTCTGCCCAGGTCATTCAGGTAGTGATATCCAATAGGGGGAGTCCTTATAGTTTCAGAGCTTGGCTGTACAAATAACTGGTTAATTTTGGTAATCTGGGCACTTGACAGATTATTTCCCTTCTTTATTAAATCCAACATGGAAAGAGGGGTTAATGGCCTTGCAGTATGGAAATGCAACATCTCATTTATGGTTTCTGGGGTGATAAAGAACAAAACTGAGCCTGTAGGACTGAGAACAGCTCTCTGGCAAGGATCATAGCATTCCTGGCATTTATGGATCAAGTCTGGAAGGGCATTGACTTGAGGGAGGCTGTAGATGGGCAAATTTGAGTCCCAAATCACTAAAATACCAGCTCCATTAAGGTGTTGAGCTTTCAATTCATTTAGCATGTGGATATTGAACTTAGAACCCATTGGAAACCAATCTAACATCTGATAGTCTACATCTCCCAGGGCTTTCCATGTTATCTCCCTTTGAGGGGCATTCAGAGGCTGGATATTCAGGGCTATTGGTGTCTCCATGGCTAGTAAAGTTTCTGAATTGTATGTAGACTGCTCTGAGTGAGCAGAAAACATAGAGGAGTTTCTAGACGCTGTGACTGTGAATTGTAGGGAGCAATGGGCAAATTTGTACAAATAACAATTGAAATACCGTTTATGGGACTGATAGAAACAGTAGTAAAAGTGACTGGATTGTTTCTATGGTGAAATTATGTAATGGAGGTTTCTAGTTCACGACTGCGCGAACTACCAATGAATTCAGGCTAATTTTGTCAAATGCTGGCTCTGTAGAAGGTTTATTTTTCCACCAGTTTGAAATAGGTGCAGGTCACTCGGTGATTGATGGTGAAAACAGTGTTTTTAGGCCTCCTTAAACAGTTTGTTTGTAGAAATACGATAAAACCAGGTACAGGGATTTATCTTGAGAAATACCTTGCGAATGGCCGATAACAGGTCGCAACTGCAGGTAAAATGGAGGCACTGACGGTTTCAGAATCAAATTTGGCAGGTTGGCGCTGGTTTGAACGTAAATAGTATGCAGAAATATCAACAGACTCTTTTGGCAAAAGTGGAAAAAACATGAAATTTTGGCCAATATATGGATTTTTGGCATATTGGCGCGTTTTTGGGATGACGTCAACATGACGTCATCAGGTGGGGTCGAGGTCGGATGACGTCAGCATGACGTCATCGGGTGATGTGGCGAGCTATGATTGGTCCACGGGGATAGTGTGGTGGCAGACATATCAGCGCGGGGGTGGACGAAGGAGCTGATTCGTCGGCGGGGTGGCAGTGACGTGGTGATGACGCGGTGATGACGAGGGCATGGCAAAACTAGTGGTAAACGGAAAAAAGCGGTAATGGTTTTCTCGGACCGCCTACCATACGGCGATGGTTTTGTCAGAGGGCAACCCGAGAAATTGTGAGGGCGACGCGTGGCAGAGGCCTGACGTCACCCTCTGACAGTTTCTCGGGTACTAAATGTCGGACGTCGGGCCCAACCCGATATGTATAATGGCCGTCCGATCAAAAGCGCTCGATCGGACGGTTGACGGGTTGATGAGTTGTGCGATTGATACGACAGCGGAGGAGGATTAAAATAATATATATTTTGGGGCGCGCGCTCAGTGGAAAACCTTTGGGATATGGTGTTTTGTAATGTTTTCCAATGTGAAAATAATGCGCCCCGACACTTTGGATAAGCGGATAAAAGTGGGTTTTTGGTGTGTTATTTGCAAAATGAAGCGAGTATAGGTAGAAAGGGTTTTTTCCAAGGTTTTCTTAGTAAATGAAGGTTTTAATGGGCCAAATGGATTCAGAAGATGGGAGGGGGTTTGGCTTAGGTTTATCAAAGTGACTAGATGTCATTTTGATCCCTGACAGAGAAAATATGGCTATAATGCCAGGGGAGGGATATTTATACAATGTTTGGGGTTTATACACCATGGTGTTATAATAATAGGGAAAAGGTAACATAGGGGAATTATACAATAAAGTTAGGGGTTAATATGGATGAAAAGAGTGGATGAGGGGAGATAACACTAAGTTTATTTGAAGATAACTTAGCTTAGGGAGTAGATCAAAATGAAAAGAGTTTTAGACAAGAAATGTGGCTTCTAATAGGACTAAGAACCACCAAAAAACCATCAATTCTTCCATGAATCTCAACTGATGATGGGATGTTAGCAATGAATGGGAAGAGGGGAAGAAGGGAGGTTAAACATGCTTCTTTACTTGCTGCAACCTGATGGAGAAGAACACCTTCTCAATTCATTGATTTTTCTTTATGAACAAGGCTAACACACATGCAATTTGTAAGAAATGACATTTCTGCAACCCCAACTGCCTACCCATCTACTTGCCTAGCATTTTTTGTTTCTTCTTGGAGGGTGCACTTGGACTTGCAGACCCTTATTTGCCTTTTCTTTTCTTTGGCTTTTTTCTTTTGTTTTTCTATCTACTTCTACCCTTATTTCTTCCAAGGTCCCAGATTAAGCAGTTGGGAGCCTTTCTTCTCTACCTAAACTACTTGTCTGCCAAGATTAAACAGTTTGGACAGACTTCTTTCTCTATTCTACAACTGAAAATTTAAAACATGGCATGATCCAGATTAGGCTGTTGGACCATCCATCAAAATTGAGTCCACATCAAGCTATATACAAACCTAGTCTCCTCATGGAAATATGGGATCTTTGCATCATCAAAGCAGAGCATATTTGGACCTTTCCTTGCCAATCATGAAATATGAAACCTATTGGTATAGGTAGCTAACAGTGGCTCCACATGGGGATGGTTTTTCATTTGAAAGACCAAGAACAGCAGGTCAGATTGCCTTGGCCCTTGACTGCCTTTATCAAAATTTGGAAGTTTGCTGCTTTGAAGTGCCAAAATTGTGTATTTCCCTTCTTGGTAGACCTCTGATCCTATCTACCCTTTGCTGGTAGTTAAGAAAACTTTGAGAAATTGCATTTTTACATCTTAACAGAAAATAATATATACATCTGGATATGTACAAGGGAAAACTCAGGCTGCACTTATGGGTGGTAGTCAAAATAGTGCTTGAGCATCCTGCCATTCACAGGACCTTCATCCAAATCAGTTTCATTGAGACTTTTAAGGAAATAAGTGTTGTTTCCTTGTATTGCTTGGACAGCAAATGGTCCTCTCCAAAGGGAATCAAATTTTCCATGTTTTCCCTTATCCTCTCTTCTTGAATCCCACTTGAGGACTTTGTCACCAATGTTGAAATCTTCTGCCTTAGTTCTTCTGTCAAAGGCCTTCTTTAATTTTTCTTGTAGAACTTGAACTCTGCTGAAAACTTGGTCTCTAGTTTGCTGTAAACATATTATTTGATTGATCCTTCTTTGCATATCATTTGGTTCAGCTTGGCTTTCTTGAAGAAGTTTCATAACAGGCACCCCTAGTGATGAAGGGAATTTGGCTTCTAATCCATAAACCAACTCATATGGGCTGGTCCCAATTGATCTCTTGGTTGTTAGTCTATCTGCCCATAGAGCATTCACAAGCTTCTTATGCCAATTCTTTTTGTTCTCTTCTAGCACTTTCTTTATAATGTTTACCAGGCTTTTATTTGATGACTCAGCAAGGCCATTTCCTTGGGGATAGTATGCAGTAGAATGGCCCAAAGTAATGTGAAATTTATGGCAGAAATTCACCATCTTCTTGGATCTGAAAGCAGCAGCATTGTCTGTTATTATTTTGTCAGGACAACCAAATCTAGCTAATATGTTATTCTCCAAAAACTGAATGATTGTTGAATCATTTGCTTGTCTGCATGGAGCAGCTTCAATCCACTTGGTGAAATAATCAGTGGCTGTTAAGATCCATCTATGTTGGCTTGAAGATGAGGGATGAATTTCCCCAATGAAATCCAAGCCCCATTGTTGGAAAGGTCTCTCTGTTGCAATAGGCCTTAAGGGAAGTGGCAGCAACTGCCTCTTTCCCTCAAACATTTGACATTTGTGACATGAGGTTGTAAATTTCTTGACATCAGAGAACATGGTGGGATAGTAGTAACCACCCCTTAGTATTTTATCCATAGTGGACTTCCAGTACAAGTGTCCACCACAGTCACCTGCATGAAATTCTTTTATGATATTGTTAGTTTCATCCTCAATTAGGCAGTTTAGCAATATCCCTTCATGGTTTTTCCAAAATAAATTTCCATCCATAACACAGAATCTAGAAGCTTTCATTTTTAAGAACCTACATTTAGTTCTGGACAATCTTGGGGGAGCACACAGGTTTTGCAATACATAACATATATCAGAGTACCAAGGGGATTGTTCAAAGGCTACATTGATCTTTGGAGTCACCAGCTCCGGTTCACTGTCCAGCTGGTTGATGTCTAAGGCTTGGAATTTTGCTTCTGTCATTAGTTTGGCCAAACCTTGCCCTTTTATTAGTTTTGTAGGTTTTATCTCAATATCAAATTCCAAGATGTTGGCAATCCATTTTCCTCTTCTGCCCTCTAGGTTTTCTTGAGTGAGTATGTCTTTCACAATAGGACTTGGCACATATGCTACAACATGGGAATAAAGGATGTAAATCCTAAAGTCTTTAATGGCTTTGACCAAAGCATAAGCTTGTTTTTCCATGATTTGATATTTTAAAGGTGCATCTCTAAGAGCTCTGCTAAAGAAAGCAATTAGCTTCTCATTTCCTTGGGCATCTTTCTGTAACAAAACAACAACAATAGTATGCTGGGAGGCAAAAGAGAAAATGATAAATTCTCTGTCAAATTGAGGATTGGTCAAGACTGGGGTTTGGGTAAGGGCCAGCTTTATACCTTCAAAGGCTTGATTTGCTTCAACTGTCCATTTCACTTTTGAATCTTTCTTTAGCATGTTATTTAGTAATCTGATTAATTCTGCTAAGTTTGGGATAAACCTTCTCAAGAAATTGATTTTTCCTAAAAATCCCTGCAATTCTTTGATATTTCTTGGGTGGGGCATTTGTAAGATAGCTTGTATCCTGTCTGGATCAATCCTAATGCCATCCTTTGAAATGATATGTCCTAACAGCTTACCTTCTTCCAAACCAAATAGAGACTTCTTGGGATTCAAGGAAATTCCATATTTCCTACATGTTAAGAAAATTTGACTCAAGTGTTTTAAATGTTCTTGGTCAGGTTTTGAAAAAGGTGTGAGGTCATCTAAGTAAATGACTAAAACGTCATGAATCTCCTTAGCAAAAGCAATATCCATTGCTCTTTGAAAAGTTTCCCCTGCATTTTTCAATCCAAAAGGCATTTTTACATATTTGAAAGTTCCCCATGGGGTTGTAAATGTTGTTTTGTCTTGATCATCAGGGTGCACTAGGATTTGATTGAAGCATGAGAATCCATCAAGTAATGAGATCCTTGAGGCTCCTACCACTCTTTGGAGAATGTGATCCATCTTGGGTAAGGGATAGTTGTCTTTGAGGGATACTTGATTCAAGTTTCTTAGATCCACACACAGCCTTATTTCACCAGTTTTCTTTCTTGTAGGGACTAAGTTTGAGATCCACTCAGAGAATCTAATAGGTGCTATGATGCCTGCCTTGAACATTTTCTGTACCTCTTGTTCCATTGCTGGGAGAAGCATAGGATTGATTCTCCTCAATTTTTGTTTAAAGGGTTTTTGATCAGGCTTGAGAGGGATAGTATGCTGGATAACAGAGGTATCATAGGACTTTAGGTCCTCATAACTCCATGCAAAAACATCCTGGAACTCTTTAAAGAGGTCAATGTATTTAGGCTTTTGATCAGGAGGTAGAGATGCAGACAATTTTATTATTTTGGGTTTGTCAATGGTACCAATGTTGCATTCTTCAATGGCTGCATTTAAGGGCTGCATTTTTGGTTTTCTGGGAATATCATTTGAATCAAAGATGTCCTCTAGTGGAGTTAGGCCTGTTGGCAGAAAATTGTCTTTTAGCTCTATGATTTCAGTTTCAGCATTGGCCACTTCTTCACAACTGATTGGTTGAATTTGCTGAATGTTTTCCTTGTTGAAAATAGTTGGATTTAGCATTTGTTTTGCTGTTCTAGGTGATATTGGGTGGTTGATCTGTTCAAACTGTATTTGTGATGGACTTGCTCTTTCAAGTATTTGTGATTGACTTGCTCTGTCAAGTATTTGTGATTGACTTGCTCTTTCAAGTATTTGTGATTGACTTGCTCTGTCAAGTATTTGTGATTGACTTGCTCTGTCAATGTCAATATTTAATCCTGCAAATTCTTGTTGCAGCGTTAAAAAATTGTTTATTTGCATATCATCCTCAAATACTTGCCAATCTTTAACATTGTTTGGAATGGAGGGTCTATGTTTTATCTCAGCTGTGAAACAATTGTTAGGTTCCAATGGTAATTTGCAAGTACTAGCAAATGTGGCCAAACTATGAGCATGCAGATTGTGGGTTCTAGGAATTTTAGTGATTTGGAATTCAGAGAAAAAGTTTAGTACTTCAGCAACAGCAGACCTATAAGACCTTAGTCTTTTGTCATTGGTGACAAAATTTCCCTTCACTTGCTGGATAACTAAATCTGAATCTCCCATGATTGAAACCCTGGCAGCTTGTAAGAACTTTACTAACTTGAGGCCTAGTAAAAGAGCTTCATATTCTGCCATGTTATTTGTACATCTGAAGTTTAATCTATAGGCTCTGCCTTCTGCATGACTGTTTTCTTTATTGTGTACCCAAACTCTAGCTCCTACCCCTAATTTGTTGACTGAGCCATCAAATTCAAGGAACCATAGAATATCTTGTTGTGAAGGAGATTTAATGATCTGTTCATGTGCTGGCAATGTAAGTTGAAGTTCTGGTTTTTTATCTGGCTTGTCTTCTAGGACAGTCTCATCATTTGATTGAATATGCTTGACAACTAGAGCAGCAACAGTGTCTAGTGATTGATTGACTGTTGTTTCATGGGTGGTAATTCTTTCATTAGAGTTTTCTTCTTGTATGAGTATTTTGGTTTCAACATCATTTTTTGAGAGAGTTGTGCTGTCATTGAAGAGAATGTATGAGTCTATGTCTGAATGGACAGCATATATGGGAAAGTTTTGAGGCTTTTCTTCACTGCTGACCATGTATTTCATGAGTGTTTCTCTGTATAGTCTTTTTGGTTGCCCAAAAACAGAGATGGTGGCATATGACATGTCTAATTGTAGGGAACCTTGGAGTTTAGCTCCCCATGATCTTGATAACAGCATCCCATACTTAGGTGGGATATCAGCAACTACAACATCCATTAGAATTGTTTTGTTTGGGTATTGAACCAGAGACACACATAAATCTTTTATGAGACCTAAACACTTGACTTCGCTGGAGTCAAAGGAAAACAGGTCCTTGTATGGTCTTGT
The DNA here is from genome assembly GCA_031772625.1 of Pinus tabuliformis. Taxonomy (NCBI): domain Eukaryota; kingdom Viridiplantae; phylum Streptophyta; class Pinopsida; order Pinales; family Pinaceae; genus Pinus; species Pinus tabuliformis. The sequence goes on along the minus strand of CM062813.1, from coordinate 14,592,926 downwards.
TATATCCAGATTCAATCTCTCCATGACTGCTTTTGGCATGAGATTGTGAGAGGCACCTGAGTCAAACATTGCATTATGTAATATTTTATCATGAATATGTAAGCTGACATAAAAAGGTAATACCCCTGTGACTACTGTTTTTCCATCCACTTCTGGGCCAAACAGTAATTCTGGGGTATCATCCAACACATTAACATAATCTTTGTTGCTAGTGAGTTGAAGGGACTTCTTGATCTGTTGTTTATAGATGTTATGCTTGGCTAGTTCTGAGAGAGGAATTGCTATCTTTAGTTTGCCAATTTCAGTTTCTAGGTCAAAGGGTTTTTCAGATTGGGTCTTAGGGTTATGGATAACAGTCCTTTCCTTGTTCACTAGATCTTCTTCTTGATTTTTATCTTGATTTTGGGACTTGTCCTTTTTACTCATCTCTTGAGGAGTAGCATTTAAATTAAGGTGGGAGGATGAAGTGGCCACAGGCTGCTGTTTTAAGGACAATGGTTCAGTGATATCTTCAATAACTACTTCTTCTGTAGGTGAATTTGTTTTGTCATTAGGCTCTGTGACTATGGCTCTTTTAGGCTGCTGATTATCCTTTATCTTTTCAGGCTGAATTATATTCATAGTTCTGCTCCTTAGCTTGTATTGTTTATGGACTTCATAAACAGCAGTGTCATAGCCTTGTTTAAAGTCAAAGGATTCACCTGATTTAGTTTGGAATAGTTTGATTTCGTCATCCTCATGATCTTCTTGTGTTAAGAAAACTTGACTTTCACCATCTAGACCCATTAAATTAATGTGAGGATCTTCATTGGGTTCAGTTGATGTGAAAGTCTCTGCATAATTTTCTTGGAAAGGGGGTCTTATGTCTTGGTCAGCACTGGGCTTGCCAATGCCTGGGCTTTGAGTTCTCCTAAAATTTGGATTCCTAGGAGGGTTGTTTTGTGGCGCTTCCCATGATGATTTTCTTTCTACCGATTCCACTCTATCACCCAATCTTTTCATTCCATTGAGTATTGCATCCAGCTTTTGATCAAAAGCAGAGGGTTCCTCTTTGAAGGCTGTTCTCTTTTCCAACCTTGCTCTATTTCTTTTGGCAATCAGGTTGGCTTCCACTGTGACAGCAACCTTTTGGGCCTCTGCAAGGGTTTGAGGGTCTCTTTCCTTTAACTGATAGGCCATGTCAGGGTCAAAACCATCAGGGAATTTGTACAAAGCTAAATCAGGAGGGGGTCTTAAATTTTGTGGGATTGCGTTATATACATTGTTGAATCTTGCACAATACTCCAAAACAGTCTCTTGGGGACCTCTTTTGATAGTGTCATATTCACCAAGTATGTGCAGAGGATCCTTCTTCTTTTCCCATCTGCTAGTAAAGGCTTGATAAAGCTCATCAGGAGTTGTGACGGAGTTTGCATTCAGGGATCTAAACCAAGTTCTTACATCCCCAGTTAGGCTTTGAACAAACATCCTCATTCTCACACTGTCATCATCTATTTCATAGGTCTCAAAATGGTCTTGCATCCTTTTGGCATGCTGAACAGCGGTCAAAGGGCCAGTGGAGTCAAAATATGAGATTTTTGTTTGGTAGTCTTGGGGTAGAGCTGCAGCATTAGCTGGTATCTGCAAGGGTGCATATCTGTTAGCCATATTCACAAGGTTTGGGGAATTTACAGGAGTAACTGGGATAAAAGGAAAGGTGTGTACCACAGGTGTAACAGGTGTGGCAGCACCTAGAGTGTTGTTCAAGGGGATATGTGCAGTGGGTGAAGATGTGAAAGGAGGGCTTTGGGATGTAGATGGTGAACTGGGGGATACAGGAGTAGAGCGGAATAGAACCTTGATAGGGGTTGGAACTGGTTCAGGGTGGGCTGTCTCAGGACTCAAATCACTAGGATTTTCCTGCCTTTGCTGCTTCCTAATTATTCTAGGGATTATATTAGGATTTTCAAAAACAGCTTGTGGGTTTGGGTCAGGGTTTGACCTAGTGTGTCTGGTTTCCCTTTTAGGAGCCAGTTTCTAAACTTCTTTTTGGTATTTTGCAGGATATTTTTGTGTCTACAGAGGCCAGACAAGATTTTGAACTTACTGTATATTTTCCAAAGCTAGCAGCAAAGGGAATGAGCAGCTTTCAAGAGATAAACAGAAATTAGAAAATCTTGAGGAAGTCCCCAGCGGAGTCGCCAATTATGTTAACACCCAGGTTGTTCCCTATGACTCCCAAGGGAATACGGCCGGGGTAACCACTAACCAATCTTTGGACTACAGTCTCTAGCCAAACTGTAATCAGAGAGGGCTCTCTCTTTATGATTTGTCTCTGTTCTGATAGTATTTTAGGCTAGCTATTATGCTCAGGTTTTTGGTTTGTGTTTTGGTTGAAGGACTTCTTTCAGTGCTTAAGATGTAGTGTTCAGATAGTAGTATATCATTGGGCAATGGAGTCTAGAGCTGTGAAATGTTTTGAAATGCTGGAGTGAGAATGTTCAGACTGCAGGGCCTATTGGGTATCTCAACAAACAAAATTTAAACTTAAGTGGTGATGTGCGGTCAGCCAACAGAAAGCAATTAAGAATTCTCCATTAAGCTGGTGATGTGAAAGTGAAACATGTTGCTCAGGAGCAAACTTGAATTCCTAAAACAAAGGTCACTGTGAAAGATATATTCTGAAAGCGCAGCAATTAAGAATTACACTTATCAAGATTATAGCTGAAGAAAACATTCATTAACAACATAGATTGAACTCAGGGTATTGCATGAATAAGTCCTGAAGGTTATTCTTTTTCTTTGTTTCTAAACACTTAGAAATTAGAAACATATATGGATTTTAACAGATTGAAACACATAACAAAGAGAGTTACAGAAAAACTTATTGTATTGTGAGGTACACAGGAATCCTGCAGTTTTTCAACAGACACCAGAACGCATTCAACACTTCAGAACTCCGAGAAATTCCATCACTTTCTTTATTAAACTCTGAAAGGATTACAGCATAAGAACTTCTTCAAGAGAAATCAACAACAACCCCTGCAAGCTTGTGCGAGGGGCAAATATATACAATCGGTTGTACAAAATATCTGAGTGCTAAGTTATCTCAGAAATGAATACGTTCACCAACTTTTCAAGATATTAGATAAGAAAGTTATTACATCATTGAATACAAAGTAAATGCATCTTTATGTCTGTCAGAAGATATTTTGGCCTTTGGAGGCCACTGAGTCGGTTGGAGTGATCTGCATTAATGCTGAGAAATGCGCTTTTGGAGCTACTCTGCTGTAGCTTCTCGGCCTGGACACCTGTAGCTTCTCACCTTGCTTTGTTGGCTGTAAGTTTTGCTGAGGTGGGTCAGCTTTCATCTTTAATGCATGCTGATTCTTTTAAACTATCCTGTGTATGACAATTTGCATTTTTCATGAACAAAATTTATTGAATGGCTTCCTGTTTATAAAATCATCTGTATGGCCTTAGTCCACCATTCTAGTGTAGGTAGTTGATGCCTGAGAATTGCATCCATAGTCTCCTCTGCCTCTGTATATTTGTAAAAATTGGGAGGCACCTCAAACAGGTGTTTAATTTCATTCATTATAAAAAATAAACTTTCTACTCTATTGTAGAGAGTCTGTCCTGTGGCTGGCCCTGTTTCCTCTGAGGTGCTGGGCTTCTCATTGATCTGACTTGTGGCAAATGCGTTAACCCTTTTGGCATACTGCTCATGAGTGAACAGTCTCCCTGCGCTGTTCAGTAAGCTAGGGAGCCCTATGTTTTCTAATACCTGAAATTTCTCCAAAAACCTGTTTACCTCAGTCTACATGTCCTAGGTTCTTCTCTCTAATGTCTGCACCAAGTTTCTCAGTGTAAGAACCCTCTTGATTAACTGAATGTGCTCAGTTCTGTTTGAAATTCCCATGGTAGCCAACTGAGTACTTGTTCTATTGTTAAGCACATTAATCATCCTGGTGGCAATTTCAGGCATATTGCTTAGAGCAGCTCTTGATCTCTGAATTTCAGTCTGTGCTTTTGGAATGAGCTCTAACTGCTCATGGATTGTTTCAATATACTGCCATTGGTCATTAATAGATTGGCCAATGTTAGCCCACAACACTATTTTAAGCTCAGCCACAACCTTATCTAATTTGAGCTCATTCTCTAGCTCTTTGATCCTGTCTTTGAGGGCTTTTATCTCCCTGCCCTTTTCTGCCACAGACTGCTTGGATTTGTCATATCTATCATTTACTTTGGCCAATTTCTCCCTGGTCTCATTCAGCTCTGTCATTTGAGCTTCCAGGACCTGAATCTCATTTCTTAGTTTTTGCATATCCAAGCTAGGGGCCTGCTCTGTTGTTGGTGGTGCTGAAGTAGATGGTGCTGCTTGTTCAGTCTGTTGAGGAGGAAGAACAGTAGTTGGAGGAGCTTCCTCAAGGTTAATGATTTGAGGACGAGGCTGGGAGGTCTGACCTTCTTCTCTTTATTTCAGCGTTGCTTGTAATGCTGCCTGTGCAGCCTCTGATTCTCCCAACTTTTCTTGTGTCTGGATAAGCTGCTTGTAGAGAGAGACCAGCAAAGCTGTGGCATCTTGATCATGCCTTTGTTGAGCTACTTCATCTGTTTGAGGGTGAATTGTGGCTGGGAGTTTGATCTTTCTCCTTAAAGCTGCCATATCTGCATCCCTCAATTTTAATATTTCTTGTATGCCATTGATATCTTTGGGATCGTGCCCAATCTCAATAATTATTTCTTCTAAGGACCTTATTTTGTTGTCCTTTGCTTGAGAGGATGCTCTTTCCAACTCAAGTTGGGCAGCTGTATTATTAAGGCTATTTTCTAGCCTGTAGTTATCCAATGTCTTGTCTGCCAAGGAAGCATAGACCATCTCACCTGTTTGTTTGTGCAATTCAATTTTATCTATTGGGTGGATGTCCTTGGCCAGGACCTCAAGATTGGTCCTCAAGTAATCTGAAGGGGACTGTGGCTGCAGAGTAGTTGGTATGAGGTGACTCATGATCATCTTGCCCTCCTGGACATCATATGCAGACATTAGTCGCTGCTGGTTGGTGGGAGCCATTTTCAGCAGATGGTTATACAACTGTATTTTTATGGGCTCATTCCTTTTCTTTATTTCAATGAACTGCTGTTTAATGCTCAGTTCACCCTCTTTCTGCTGGCTAGAGGAGCTGACTTCTCCTCCCATTGTTCTCTCTTGTTCCTGTTGGAAGGAACTTGCAGATGCCTCCAAACTGGGCGGGCCCATACCCAAAGATTGCCCTATAGGCATCTCTTCCTCTGAAAGGGGGTTCATCCTATGCCTCTTCTCACCATGACTTATTGATGTATTCAAGGGAGTCTCTCTATCCCTTTTCCTGCTTACATCCTCCTTTTGTGGAGTTTGGAGGACTGAGGTTTCATTAACTGGTTCTTGCCTAGGAGGTACTATGTTTTGAGCCTGCTGCTCAGTGAGAATTGGGGCCTCAACTGCCCCTTCTTGATGTGTGGGCTGCTCTATGTCATGCTGCCCTATTCTTTGCTATGATTCCTATTGTTGCTGTTGCTCTTCCTGCTGCTGCACTTCTTCTTGCTGTTCCATCTCTTTATCTGTTTGGTCTTCAGTCATGGGAGGTGGTTGCTCTTGTTCCACCTGCTTTCCTTTGCCTTTGCTGCCTGTCTGTTGAGTGTCCATGGCAGCTTGCTGATGTGTTGTTGAAGAAGAGGCAGCTGCTCCAAGTTGCCTTTGATATGATAAGGAAACCTGTCCACAAGTTTCCAAGTCAGCCTCCTTTTGCATATTCCTAGCCTCTCTCTCTAGTATCTGCTCTCTAGAGATTGGCTCTTCTAAAGTGCCCTCTTTCCAGCTTAAAGAATTTGCATACTTTTCAATATGAGGCAGCCTAACATGTGAATAGTTACCCAATTTGTGTTTTATCCTCCTGAGGGAGATAAAATGATTACGGTCATAAGGTATCCATTTAAAACTGGTTTGCAATTTGAAACCCTCTAAGATCATATCTGCCTCCTTCCATCCCTCCTCTCTTTTGTTGTACAAAAAAGGGCCTAGCTGGCTCCTTACCTTCAGTTGTACCTTCTTGTTTTTGCTTTGGAAATGGAAGCAATCTGCACTTCCAAACTGCCTAAAGTATTCTAGGGCGAACAGTCTCATGGGGACATACCTTGGCAGCCTGTAAGGGTCCAATTCACAGCCATATACTCTGATTACTGTGTGGTGTTGGTAAAAATACCAATCACCAATGCTGTAGGATTTGGAGAGATGGAGAATTCTCTGCATGTCATCGGTTAACCTTGGAGGAGGGACACCATACAGCAATGTCATAGCTGGGTGAATGAACAGGTCTATAAATTCACAGTATGTGTATGGTGATTGAGAAACATCATGGAAAACTGAAGTCCAAAACACAACTAACCTTGGATTTCCCTGGGCATTAAGTTTCTTGAGGGGAATGGAGAAACTGTCTGGCTGATAAAACAAGAACAGGTGGTAGATGTATGAGGTGTATATGAACACCCTTTCCCTTGGTAGATTCATCAGCTATTCATGGATCTTTTCTGCAATATAGGTGGCATAGTCATAGTGTACAACTGGAGGCTTTCCAGGAGAAAACATGGACAACATTGCCATTATAGTGCCATCAACATCCTCAATTCCCTTGTATCCCAGGACATAGCTGATCAAATCCACTAGCATTCTGCCCAGGTCATTCAGGTAGTGATATCCAATAGGGGGAGTCCTTATAGTTTCAGAGCTTGGCTGTACAAATAACTGGTTAATTTTGGTAATCTGGGCACTTGACAGATTATTTCCCTTCTTTATTAAATCCAACATGGAAAGAGGGGTTAATGGCCTTGCAGTATGGAAATGCAGCATCTCATTTATGGTTTCTGGGGTGATAAAGAACAAAACTGAGCCTGTAGGACTGAGAACAGCTCTCTGGCAAGGATCATAGCATTCCTGGCATTTATGGATCAAGTCTGGAAGGGCATTGACTTGAGGGAGGTTGTAGATGGGCAAATTTGAGTCCCAAATCCCTAAAATATCAGCTCCATTAAGGTGTTGAGCTTTCAATTCATTTAGCATGTGGATATTGAACTTAGAACCCATTGGAAACCAATCTAACATCTGATAGTCTACATCTCCCAGGGCTTTCCATGTTATCTCCCTTTGAGGGGCATTCAGAGGCTGGATATTCAGGGCTATTGGTGTCTCCATGGCTAGTAAAGTTTCTGAATTGTATGTAGACTGCTCTGAGTGAGCAGAAAATGCAGAGGAGTTTCTAGACGCTGTGACTGTGAATTGTAGGGAACAATGGGCAAATTTGTACAAACAGCAATTGAAATACCGTTTATGGGACTGATAGAAACAGTAGTAGAAGTGATTGGATTGTTTCTATGGTGAAATTATGTAATGGAGGTTTCTAGTTCACGACTGCGCGAACTACCAATGAATTCAGGCCAATTTTGTCAAATGCTGGCTCTGCAGAAGGTTTATTGTTCCACCAGTTTGAAATAGGTGCAGGTCACTGGGTGATTGATGGTGAAAACAGTGTTTTTAGGCCTCCTTAAACAGTTTGTTTGCAGAAATACGATAAAACCAGGTACAGGGATTTATCTTGAGAAATACCTTGCGAATGGCCGATAACAGGTCGCAACTGCAGGTACAATGGAGGCGCTGACGGTTTCGGAATCAAATTTGGCAGGTTGGCGCTGGTTTGAACGTAAACAGCATGCAGAAATATCAACAGACTCTTTTGGCAAAAGTGGAAAAAACATGAAATTTTGGCCAATATATGGATTTTTGGCATATTGGCGCGTTTTTGGGATGACGTCAGCATGACGTCATCAGGTGGGGTCGAGGTCGGATGACGTCAGCATGACGTCATCGGGTGATGTGGCGAGCTATGATTGGTCCACGGGGATAGTGAGGTGGCGGACATATCAGCGCGGGGGCGGACGAAGGAGCTGATGCGGCGGCGGGGTGGCAGTGACGTGGTGATGACGCGGTGATGACGAGGGCATGGCAAAACTGGTGGTAAACGGAAAAAAGCGGTAATGGTTTTCTCGGACCGCCTACCATACGACGATGGTTTTGTCAGAGGGCAACCCGAGAAATTGTGAGGGCGACGCGTGGCAGAGGCCTGACGTCACCCTCTGACAGTTTCTCGGGTACTAAATGTCGGACGTCGGGCCCAACCCGATATGTATAATGGCCGTCCGATCAAAAGCGCTCGATCGGACGGTTGACGGGTTGATGAGTTGTGCGATTGATACGACAGCGGAGGAGGATTAAAATAATATATATTTTGGGGCGCGCGCTCAGCGGAAAACCTTTGGGATATGGTGTTTTGTAATGTTTTCCAATGTAAAAATAATGCGGCCCCGACACTTTGGATAAGCGGATAAAAGTGGGTTTTTGGTGTGTTATTTGCAAAATGAAGCGGGTATAGGTAGAAAGGGTTTTTTCCAAGGTTTTCTTAGTAAATGAAGGTTTTAATGGGCCAAATGGATTCAGAAGATGGGAGGGGGTTTGGCTTAGGTTTATCAAAGTGACCAGATGTCATTTTGATCCCTGACAGAGAACATATGGCTATAATGCCAGGGGAGGGATATTTATACAATGTTTGGGGTTTATACACCATGGTGTTATAATAATAGGGAAAAGGTAACATAGGGGAATTATACAATAAAGTTAGGGGTTAATATGGATGAAAGGAGTGGATGAGGGGAGATAACACTAAGTTTATTTGAAGATAACTTAGCTTAGGGAGTAGATCAAAATGAAAAGAGTTTTAGACAAGAAATGTGGCTTCTAATAGGACTAAGAACCACCATAAAACCATCAATTCTTCCATGAATCTCAACTGATGATGGGATGTTAGTAATGAATGGGAAGAGGGGAAGAAGGGAGGTTAGACATGCTTCTTTGCTTGCTGCAACCTGATGGAGAAGAACACCTTCTCAATTCATTGATTTTGCTTTATGAACAAGGCTAACACACATGCAATTTGTAAGAAATGACATTTCTGCAACCCCAACTGCCTACCCATCTACTTGCCTAGCATTTTTTGTTTCTTCTTGGAGGGTGCGCTTGGACTTGCAGACCCTTATTTGCCTTTTTCTTTTCTTTGGCTTTTTTCTTTTGTTTTTCTATCTACTTCTACCCTTATTTCTTCTAAGGTCCCAGATTAAGCAGTTGGGAGCCTTTCTTCTCTACCTAAACTACTTGTCTGCCAAGATTTAACAGTTTGGACAGACTTCTTTCTCTATTCTACAACTGAAAATTTAAAACATGGCATGATCCAGATTAGTCTGTTGGACCATCCATCAAAATTGAGTCTACATCAAGCTATATACAAACCTAGTCTCCTCATGGAAATATGGGATCTTTGCATCATCAAAGCAGAGCATATTTGGACCTTTCCTTGCCAATCATGAAATATGAAACCTATTGGTATAGGTAGCTAACAGAATGAGTGTGGGTGCACTTTGGGATCCCACAGTCTATCTTCTCAGATCGGGATAGTCGGTTCCTCGGTACATTTTGGTCCAGTCTCTAGTCAATTCTGGACACCAAACTCACTAAATCCACAGCCTTACATCCTCAAACTGATGGCCAGACAGAGGTCGTCAATAGGATGATTGTGCACATTCTGTGCATGTATAACTCAAAGCATCCACACACATGGGACGAGAGCCTCCCCTATGTTCAGCACAGCTACAACCGAGCTCTTCACAGCTCGACTGGCCACAACCCTTTTTAGGTGGGTTTGGGATTCCAGCCACTATGCCCCATTGATGTGGCCATGCCACTTGTAGCTACTCACATAAATTCAGCTCATGTCCAGTCCGAAACAGATAAGGCCACCAGATTCATTGAGCGGATCCAACATATTCGCCAGCAGGTCCACAAAATTATGGAGAAATCAAATGCCAAGTACAAGCAGCGACATGATCAACATCGGGTGCCACACAAGTTTCAGGTGGGCGACAAAGTCTAGTTGCATTTGCAAAAGGAACGCCTTACTGGAGCCTATCAGAAACTGAGACCACTCTGATATGGTCCTTACACAATTACTAAGGCTGTGGGAGATAATGCATTTGAGCTCAGCATTCCCCCATTCCTTGGCCTGCACCCAGTGTTCAATGTGGACCGCCTTTGGCCATACTTTCCACCATTGCTAGACACATCTAACATTGCAGAACAGCTCACACCCACAGAACTAAATCCAGATTGCATGGAACAAGCTGCAGCTGATTGGATCATGGACACACAGATCAAGAACACTCGCCAACAGAATATCCCACTATATCGAGTTGTCAAAGCAGGCCAACTCCTTCACCAGGGCAAGTGGTTCACCAGGGAACAAGTTCAGCAAAAGTTTCCTCATCTCATGGAGGAACTCAACGCAATGGGGACCATTGCTTCCTAAGGGGGGATGAATGATCTAGGTGGATATTGTTGGTCACCTACCAAGTCCACCTGGACCCCCACCATTGTGTCTCTCAACATTTTCAGTTTCCTTAATTGTAGCACAACTTACTATTTTTAGCAGTTTTTCGGGTCCTGAACTTCCAGAGCCGTTTTGAGGCCCTAAACGACGTTTTTTGGGAAATCTAAGGCAACATGGGTCCATAGATAGGTGTTTCCTCCCAAAGTGGTAGTGCTCGGATAGATCTTTCTAACGAGCTATTGTACGCGTCAAACGGAGATCGTATGCCAAAGTTACGACCCGGGAAGTTGGTGTACCAATTTGCCCAAACGGGGCCCACAGTTTGGCGTTTCATCTTCTAGGGTTAGGTTTTGGAATGTTAAGGGTTTTCCATTGTTTCTCAACAATAAATAGGCCTTCGAGCCTCATTGTAACATAGTTCAGAGGCATGTAGCCACCACATCTCTTCTCAGAGATAAGCTACCATCGCCCTAGCTAGTTTATTTCCATTATTGTTTGTAAGCATATTTCAGTATTTTACATTAATGAAATGAAGTATTATTTCCACTGCATATCTGTGTTTATGGTTATCTCTGTAATTTGTTGCATTCCTGTTTAAGTCTGGATCAGTGCACAATCAGTATAGTTGTCAGAGTCTTAGTTTCATCTCTCATGTTGCTCCACTACTAGCAGGCCTAGATAGTACCTCGATGGAGTCACATAGGAACACAAGCATGGCTCCACTTCCAGCGAGCCTGGTCAGTACCCCAACGAAGTTACTTGCATCACCTCCCAGTAGAGGAAGCCTTTCTCTTCTTTCACCTTATTCATTTTTCATTTTGAAATTTTTGACTTTTTATTTTTTCATTTTTCATTTTTTCAACTCTGCATAACAATTATTCATTTTAGAGGTGGAAGAGGGATCCTGTCTTATTGATAGCAGAAGAGGTTGTTCCAGTAAAGAAGTAGTTTATTTTACCTTTGACATGTGTTGGGTTGTGTTATATTCTTTCCATGACTAGCCCATGTAGTTAAACAGAGGGTTATAGGGGGGTGGAGCCCCCCCTTCATTGTGCCGATTGCACAATGGGGGGGGGGGGGTCATGGGGGGGCGTCAGCCCCCCTTGGCCAAGGGGTTTGAGGGGGGAGGGTAGCCCCCCTCTATGGGGTTTGAGGCAACACCCCGGGGAAATTTTTTTTGGACCCTATATTAGGTTGGGTGGACCTACCTATGGTTTTTTGCATGGTTTTTGCACATGGTTTTGGACGCGATGGTTTTCAGTCCATGGTTTTGGATACGATGCTTTTTGGTCCATGGTATTAGATGCTTCGGCATGTATAAATATGTATTGTAACATTGAAAGGAACATAATGAAAAATCAAGCTCGTAGTCCCGATTTTGGGATCCAGGGGAAACTCTCTGTATATATGTGTTTTATGTGTTATGCTCTCACATTGTTTCTTTTCTGTGTTTTAGAATTCATATGCAGGTAATTTCTGTATGGGGTTAAAACCTACATTTGGAATCAAAGCTGTTTTGGCTTCAAGGGGATGCCTTTGTTGCTGAGGGGTTTTCCTCGGGCCTGTGGTGGACCCTGTTCAATGGGAGATCTGCGAGATCTATTCTGGTGGTGAAAGAAGATGGTGAGCAATGGAAAGATAGAGATCGAGAAATTTAATGGTCAGAGTTTTGAGTTGTGCAAACTCAAGATGGAGGATCTGTTGGTGGATAAAGATCAGTGGATCGCGGTAGATCCGGGTACTAAACCAACATGAGTGTCTGATGAAGAATGGAAGAAGTTGGATCGGAATGCAAAGAGAACAATACAATTATGTGTCCCAGATTCAGTATTGTTCAATGTATCAGGGGAGCTATGGCTAAGGCTTTGTGGGACAAGTTAGGGACTTTGTACCAATCTAAGTCTCTAGTGAATAAACTGTTCCTATGGAAAAAACTATATAACCTGAGGATGAAAGATGGAGACCCGGTGACAGAGCATCTGAACACATTTAATAATGTGGTAAGTCAGTTATTATCTATTGATATTAAAATTTCAGATCAAGATAAGTGCATTAGTTTGTTGTGTTCTCTACTAGATTCGTGGGATAGTCTGGTTATTGCAATAGGTAGCAATGCAACTACCTTGCAGTTTGATAAAATATTCTCTTCCTTGCTGACGGAGGAGATGAGACGGAAAAATACGGAGAGCTAGAATGGTGATTCCTTGTTTGTACGAGGATGGTCCCAGAATAGAAACAAAAATAAGTCATCGAGTGGGAGATCTATATCTAGAGGGAGATCTAAATCTCCAGGAAAACATGTAAAGGTGGTGTTCTGGAAATGCGGAAAGGAAGGGCACTACAAAAGGGACTGTACATCTAAAGCTCCTGACAAAGGAAAGGGATTTGATGATGCTCCTTCTATAGAGGTGAAAACCACCTCAGATGAAGGTGGGGATGTGTACTTGGCTTCTTAAAGTACACATGTAGATCATGAGGAATGGCTGATTGACTCAGGTGCATCTTTTCACTTCACTCCCCATAGAGAGTGGTTTTGCGAGTATGAGAAATATGATGGTGGTGATGTCTTCTTGGGGGATGACAGGAAGGCTAGAATCATTTTTCGTGGAAAAGTAAAGTTGAAGTTGCAAGGTGGAAGGGTTAGAACTCTTCCGGGTGTTCTACATATTCCTGCATTGCCCAGAAATATGATTTCCGTAAGCAAGCTGGATGATGCAGGTGTAAAAACAATGTTTGATAAGGATACCATGCAAGATGGTTTGGGGAGCACTGGTATTGATGTGGGGAGTTTGAATTGAAACTCTATACAAGTTGCAAGGTAGCAATGTTGTTGATGGGTGCAACAGTTCTGTGGTTCCTGAAAGTGGAGCAGAAAATCTAGTGGTCTCTGGAGAGAAGACCATGCTATGGCATTAAAGGTTTGGACATATTAGAGAGAAGGGCCTTCGAATACTTCATGGTAAAGGTATGGTAGAAGGTATGAGTAATAGCTCTTTGGATTTTGATTTCTGGGAAAATTGTGCATATGGGAAGCAGAATCAGGTGAGTTTCCCCTCTGGTGGTAATAGGGCGAAATAGATATTAGAGATTGTGCACAGTGTTGTGTTTGGACCTGTGAAGGTTCCATCACTGGGTAAGTCTGTGTACTATGTATCATTTATAGATGACTTCTCAAGGAATACATGGATATATTTCCTTAAGAATAAATCTGAAGTCTTTGACAGGTTTAAAGAATTTAAGGGTCTGGTGGAAAACCAAGTAGAGAAGAAGATAAAGGTGTTGAGGTCAGATAACGATGAAGAGTTTTTCAACAAGGAATTTGAAGAATTCTATAAGAAGTGTGGTATAGCACGGTAGAAGAATACTCCATACACACCTGAGAAAAATGGATTTACAGAAAGAATGAACAAGACGTTGATGGAAAGGGCAAGAAGCATGCTCAATAGTGCCAGGTTAGGACAAGAATTCTGGGTAGAGGTGGTGGAGACATCATGTTACCTGGTCAACAGATCACCCTCATCAACGTTGGAGGATAAGACTCCATAAGAGGTATGGACTGGTAAGAAAACCTCTCTTTTACATCCGAGGATATTTGGATGTGATGCATATGTACATGTTCCAAAGGAGAAAAGAACCAAGTCGGATAGTCAATCTGAAAAGTGCATCTTTATTGGGTATAAGGATGGTCTAAAGGGTTATAAGCTTTGGAACCCAGTAACAGGGAAGGTTGTGTACAACCGAGATGTGGTGTTTAGAGAGGTGAAAGATGTTATTAAACATGAACTCCAACCAAAGGAACCTGAAAATATAGAGTTTGAACTCAAGGAGGAAGAATCAGACTCTACAACAAAAGAGGAATCAGAAGATGAAGAGCCACAAACTCAGGGTGTGCGAAGATCAGTTCGAGAAAGAAGGCAGCCAGAAAGGTATAGTCCATTTGATTTCTATTCAAATTTTGCGTTATCTATTACTGATGATGATCCCAGAACTGTGAAGGAAGCAGTAGATTCAGAGGATGGAAAACTCTAGGAAGAGGCCATGGTTGATGAAATGGCATATTTGCACAAAAATGAGGCTTGGCATCTGGTGGAGTTGCTGGCTAGAAGGAAACCCATTGGAAACAAATGGGTGTTCAAGAAGAAGACAAATGTAGAAGGAAAGGTGGAGAAATAAAAAGCTCAATTGGTAGCAAAAGGTTATTCCCAGGTGTCGGGAATTGATTTTGGTGATATTTTTTCTCCTATTGCCAAGGTAGCTTCTATTAGATTACTTTTATCTATTGCTGATGCTTTTGATTTTGAGGAAAAACATATGGATGTGAAGGCATCATTCCTTCACGGGGATCTAGAAGAAGAGATCTAGATGAAGCAACTTGAAGGCTTTGCGGTGAAGGGTTAGAAAGAACTGGTATGCAAGTTAAAAAAGTCTCTGTATGGGTTAAAAAAGTCACCAAGGATGTGGTATCAGAAATTTGATACATTTATACGGGGACTTGGCTTCACCAGAAGCAAAGCAGATCACTATGTGTATTTTAAATTAATTGGTGACCGTGTTATCTATCTGGTCTTGTATGTGGTTGATATGTTGTTGATTGGAAATGACAAAGAAATTATCCAAGATTTGAAGACCCAATTGTCCTCCAAATTCGACATGAAAGATCTTGATGCTGCAAACTAATTTTGGGGATGGAAATGAAAAGAGATCAGGCAAAGAGGAAGCTTTGGTTAAACCAAAGGAAGTATGTTGAGACAATACTGTAGAGGTGTAATATTAAAAGATAGTAAACCGATGAAGGTTCCTATTCTTGTAGGTGTAAATTTATCTGCAGAACAATGTCCCAAGACACAATAAGAGGAAGAGGACATGTTCTATATTCCATATGCAAGTGCAGTCGGTAGTTTGATGTATCCGATGGTCTGTACTAGACCAGACATTGCACATGCAGTGGAAGTATTAAGCAAGTTTATGTCAAAACCAGTGAAGGAGCATTGGATAGCAATGAAGCGGGTTTTCAGGTATTTGTGTGGAACTAATGATTATGGTTTGTGCTACCAAGGAAGACCAAGATTGGACAGAGTTTTGGATATTCGTGGCTTCGTTGATGTAGATTGGGCTAGAGATCTAGATCAGAGAAGATCTAAAAGTGCGTATGTGTTTAACCTATTTGGAGGTGTAGTCAGTTGGATGAGTAAGAAACAATTTGTAGTGGCACTATCAACTACAGAGGCAGAATACATGGCAGCCACTCATGCAAGCAAGGAAGCAGTTTGGTTGCAGAGATTGTTAACGGGAAAAGTGTCTACTCAGAACGACCCTATCCCACTAAGGTGTGACAGTGACCTTAGAAACAAACAGAGAAAACTACTTTCGTATTCTTCTTTATGAACTATAAATGAAGAGGAATAGGGTGAACCAACCTGTGTCTTGCGCTAGTCCTTTGATCCAATCTCTCTCCTCTTTGACAGCTTCCAGCTACCTGCTCCCTTACTGGCCCAGCTTCACCAAGTTCCTGTAAGATCACAGAAGAAGAAAACTACACAAAGACATGGATTTATATTCATAAATAGCTTAGGATCAGATTTAAGCTAAACATACAAATGTAACAAACATCAATGATACACAAGCATGTAGGAGAAACTCAAATAGTTTTATTGATATAACAAGAAAATCCAGGAGGAGTTACAACCGATGATTCCTGATCCAGCATCAACCTCCCAACAAAAGAATCCCCTCTTCACCTCTAACAAAGAATAAATCACCCAATACTCTGATATCTATCTCAAAACCAACAACAATTCTCTGCAATGTACAAAATTCCAGCCTCTGGATCTCTTGGATGAGGGATCCATATATAGATGTATGCAAGGAGGATGAGTCAGCTCATGATTTGACTAGTGTCTTCTCTCTGTCAGTTCTTGCTTCCACTTGGAGACTGAGAGCCTCTTACTCATCCTTGGTCGAATTCAGTGAGGCAAGTGTCATTGGAGAAGATTCTGGAAGCTTCCATTGTCTCTCCACCTCGTGGAATGACTCTGCCACTTGTCATTTCCCGCTCAACGCACCCTGGTAGTGCATTTAGGTGCATTGCAACGCACCTAGCTAGTGTATTTGGATGCTTTGCAACGCAGCTAGCTAGTGGAGCAGCTGAAATGATCCTGATTTGACTGATTCTGAGCAGTTTCTGGTGGAGAACTTCTGAGAGAAGCTGTATTTTTTTGACCTTGTTCCTTTAGGAGTTAAAACAACACTTTTAGGGACTTAGGAGCCCTTGGTTTATGGACATTTCATGCTTAGAGATGTAAGGCACATAAATGTCTATAACAGTTGCCCCCTAAAGTATGAGGCCGTTTATCGGGTGAAATGCTTTATTAGGAGGATCCGAAGTTCTTTCAATGCTGGGAGGAGACCTGTAATAAGATACAATACAATACATTATCTTCATACTATTTTCATGATCCAGCTGAGGCGGGCATTCCCATGCTCATCTTTATAAATTCATTTTCATGTACATAGGACAGACAATCGTCTGATGGTAGACTGATGATTCTGATAGAGTCATCATCCTTTTGGTAGGATGATTATCTGTGCTGCAGTGCTGTACATTTCAATGTCTTTATTTTCCTGAACATATATTGCAGCCCGGATGGATGAAACTAGATCCGGGGTCTTCAATCTCGTCCGATCTTCACTCGAAGTACAAGTCGATCCATGTGAGAAATGTTTTGAAGTCGAACATGGAAAGACATCGCTTGATTACCAGTCAATGATGTAAATTGTTAACAAGCGCGAGAGGAATCACCGATAATGATAATGACCCTCAAGGTACTGCAGTACAATTCACGTGGTGTGAATAAAGGACTTGGCGTCGAACACCACACAAAATCTTTCTGTCGAAGGTCATTGATGTATACCTGTCGCCGGAAGTGAGAAACTTGCCATTGAGGCATGCAAGCTTCAAAGTACTGAATGGGGTGTTCCTAGATCAACTTCTTGGATAATGAGATGATGTCGACAAGAAGTGATCCGTCAAAGGAGGGCCTTAATGAATCCCACATCAATGACATGGAACGGAGCAAATGAGTTTGATGGAGGTGAAAACGATCTGATGATATATGGTTCAGGGTGGCGGTCATGAAAGAATGAAGTATAATGTATAGTAGTGGATGGGACACAGATGACTTCTCTGGATGACTTCTCTTGAACATGTCGGCGACACTTATGTGATGGATTGGTAGCATTTACCCCAAATGTGGATGGTATGGCGTGACCATGGTGAATGAAACAACCCAACCCGACTCAGGCACGGAGTGGAAGTGTCATGTTCAAGAGCGACTTGCTACCAACAAAGTTTCTTTGAGTTTTCTTCCCAATTTTTCCCCAGTCATTGCTAACCAGTACCTCTTTATTTTTTTCAAGCTTGAGGAGGATAACATATGCTTGTTCTATAATTTTCCCTTCGGGCAAACCCATCGCTATGTTTTAACGAGCCTAGCGATAGTGAAACTCGTTCTCGCCTAAAGACAAGTTTGTCGCTATTTAATCTTTTTAATGAGTCTAACGATAAAGATAACTCGGTCCTTTTCATTTTTAGAGAGTCTGAAAAGGTACGTAAAGGTAACTCCGGAATTCCTTTTTCGTCATCTAATCCCTTAAGTCCGAAAAAGTATAAAACAATACAGAAGGGATGATTTTTCGATAGTTTTAACGAGCCGAAAAAAACAAGCACTCGATCTTTTTGTGCAATAATCCCTCAGGTCCAAAAAGATTAAAATCTAGAGGAGGGATAGCAATTCCTGTCGCTTTAACGAGCTGGAAGGCCAAAACTCGGCAATCTTTTCATATTTTACGAGTCAGTTGAAAAGAGCTTAAAGAAGACTCGTCTTTTGAGGAACGAGTGATAAAATGGGTAGCAGCTGATTCCAGGTAAGGGTTGGAATTTTCCAATCACGGCAGTGTCACAAGGATGGCTAGTGAAATGACTCTTCGCAACTGTTCCTCAAAATGGGTAAACAATCAAATGGAGGTGAATGATCGGCCAAATGAAAAGTGGAGGTGACGGTGCAAACACGACCAAGGCTTTAATGGCTGAAATGCTTCATTCACGGTGGTTATTTACCGAGGAATAGTTCATTTTTTAACAAGCTTAAACGCGGGTGGAAACATTTGCTCATGTCTTATGTTTATTTTTTAACGAGCTTGAACTATGTGCTAAAACTGCTCGATTAGATGGTCTTGTTTTGATTTTTTTTTTTTTACCATAAATAGCTTTGTCCTTCCAAAGATAGTACTGTATTTTTTAACTGCTTCATCAAACTAGTTAGAAATGAACAATATTTACTTGAAAGTGAGATTAAAACGCTAATATTTTACTTTGAACTACGTAAAAGCAATCAAAAAGTGTTTTTTACCTCTCATTTTACCATTTCATTTGAACTTGGTTTGTTGAAGCTTTGGAGGTGCTTTTCCCCCTCGGTTTTCATCAGTTGATTTCGGGAGATTCTGTGGACGATTCTCGGCGCCGTCTGGACCAGATAGGAGCTAAACCCGAGCTCTTTCATTTCATGGTTTCCTTTTTGCACTCTGTGCTTTATTCCCTGCTTTTCTGAGCTCGTGGGGTTTGAGGGATTCGTTCTGCCATCAACGCACCCTCAGTACATCGAAACCTGCGTTGAATGCTGGCCTGTATGAAGTAAGTTTGACATTCAACGCACCTGGAACACTGCTGCAGGTGCGTTGGGTGCAGAAAGGGAATTTGTTGCATAGTTTTTGATGGAATTTTTGCCTATTTCTCATCAAAATCAGGATCTAACTCCTCTCTTGTTTGTTTTTTCAGAGATCTCGGAGCAAAATGACCCTTACATGGTGAGAACGAGAACATGAAGAAGAGGACATGATTGCCCTACATGATCCAGTTACAGTGAACGCGCTGTGGAATTGTGGCTTGCTGAAGTTCTTCCGCATCTCTAGCATGAGACAACAGATTAACTTACTGTAGTATTTGCTCGATGCTTGGGATCCTATCAATCAAGTTTTCTAGATTAGGGGCAAATATATCCCGTGACTGCAGTAGACATCTATTTCTTGACTAGCTTGTCGAGGCGGGGTGCCCCCATCTCTTTGTCAGGTTCGGCCCGAGGAGGCAATTCTGTGAGAGATTATGTCCGTCGGTATTGCAGGGAAGGATCTCAGCCGAGTAAAGACAGCAAGATCATCATCCGTGATGTCACTGATAGGTCCCTTAGGACTATCCTGTTTACTTTTGGTAGGATGGCCGATAGTGCGTCTCTTCATGTAGCCAACAGATCCTATATGCAGCATGCCTTGGAATGCCTCCAACCGAAGGTGTTCAACTGGTGTGACGCAGTACTTCTTGTGATGAAAGAACAGTTGACCAAGATAAAGAACGGGAGGTTGAAGAACTTTGGGTTCGGTTCCATTTTGACCACCTTTGCCTGGGAGAAGATACCACTGATGCAGCCGCAGTACATTGCACTCGATTTGCCTTCTCCTACTGAACCACGTATGCAGAGATGGGTTGACCATATGTCTAGGCATGCTGGCCAGTCTCAGATTTCATTTTCTGATACCTTCTTCAGGTGGTTTGATCGTCAGGAGATGGTTTATTCCGAGTATCCATATGCTGGCATGGACTTCCGGGGTGATTCAGATTTGGTATTGCCGAATGGCGAGCAGTGGGGTGCTATTGGTAAAATTTCTGACCATATTGCTGTTTACTGTTTTTGTTTATAATGTCCTTGTTCTTTATTCTACCAAGAATTTAATCAAACTCATGTGTACATGCAGATGTTGGTCCTGTTCGTCCAGTAGTTCGCCTGAGAGTACCAGCTATTGCCCCAGCAGGAGAGGCCGCCGGAAGAGTCATTCTTCACGACCTCGATGTGGCCGAGACTCTCTCAGCTTTACAGGAGCAGATTGAGGGCCTCACTATCGGTATACCAGATGTGAGGATTGATGAGCTACCTTTGCAGTTACAACGGCATACTACTGGTGTGCCCAGATGATGGACTCGTCTCTTACGCATGATCGCATAGGCTGTGACTTGCTATCACGAGCATCATTAGACTAGGGTGCCCCCTAGCATTTTGAGTTTTTGGGTCATGTGACCGATTTTGTCTTGGTTACAGAACATTATACGTAAACCATAAACAGCTATATATATTTTTGATTTTCGGGGTATTATTTTGGTTGAGCTATATGATCCACATGTAAAACATTGATGATGTGTTTCTTTTTATAAATGTTGCGAATTTCTATCTAACACATAGTTTGCTAATGAGTCGGTTAATGTGTTTAAGTTTCTGGAAATATGTTGGTATTGAATAAGATCAAATTGTCTTTCCAAAATCTTAACCCTTCGGAACATGCGATAAATAGCTGGGTTTCGGACGGAATATATACCATTGAGTTGTAGTATTACGAGTTGTGAGTCTAGCCTGACAATTAGTCGGCGTATACCATGGGTGATGGCATCAGAGAGAAGTTCTATCAACGTGCTATACTTAGCGATATTGTTCGTTGATCGACCAATACATACACCTCTGAAACTTACTAACTCGCCGCTTGGATAAAAAATGGCCCAGGTTGCGGAGGACAGGTTCCGCGAACTACGACTCGCTTCGTCGGCATATCCAATGCATGGCTCCAATGGGTTTGACATCTGCAATAAAATGTAAAAAGGCGGATTACTCGACCAAAACAAACACTTTCGCGAAAACAAAAATATAACAAAAGCATACTGGTTACTACTACGCGTAGTAACGCTTGAGGTACAACCCATTACGAGGTTGTGCCAGTGGAATTCCATCATAATCCACCAACTCGTAGGCTCCCTTTGCTAACACTCGCTTAACAATATAGGGGCCCATCCATAAAGACTTAAATTTACCTGCTCCCAATTTGTCAGATTCTTGGTCGTAAAGCAAGACCAAGTCACCTTCTGAGAAGACACGGGGTTTGACATTTTTGTCGAACTGCGCCTTGACTCGTTTCTTGTGGGCTTCGTTAGCCAAAGCGGCGTCACTACGGGTTTCATCCAATTGGATTAATTCCAAGAAACGAGCCTCTTCTTCTGAAGTTCCGGGGAGGAGATCAATTGTGAGTTTGAGAGACAAGATTTCACACTGGACTGGTAAGACTGCTTCCAGGCCATATACCAGTTGGAAGGGTGTGAACCCGGTTGCATTCCTTACCGGTGTTCGGTAAGCCCACAAGGCTGAGTACAGGATTAGGTGCCATCTTCTTTTGTGAACTCCGATCATCCTTTGCAACATGCGCTTCAGGACCTTGTTGATCGCTTCAACTTGTCTGTTGGCTTGCGGATAATAGGGAGTAGAGCTGTCGTGAGACAACCCTAGTTTGGCAGCTAATTCGACCATCATGTGATTGCGAAAATGCGATCCATGATCTGTGACTGTAGCCTGTGGTACGCCGAATCTGGTGACTACATGATTGAAAAAGAAAATGGCAGCTGTTTCACCAGTATTATCTAATGTAGGCATCGCCTTGGCCCATTTGGTAAAATAGTCAACTGCGACTATGATATACCCATGCCCCCCGGTCGAGGTGGGGTTACATGTCATGAAATCGATGCCCCATTTGGCGAATGGCCCAATAGCGACTGTTGGCTGTAGAGGTGCAGGTGGTCTTCTGGTTTTGCTATCAAAAATTTGACAAGCATGGCAACTTCTGACTGCGGTTATGCAATCTTTGAACATTGTTGGCCAGAAGTATCCTGCTCGTAAGATTTTTTGTGCTGTAGCATATCCAGATTGATGCCCCCCACACGCGCCTGAATGACACTCATTCAGGGCTTTTTCGGCCTCCTCATGGGTGAGGCACCTTCTCAGAACTGTATCGATACCACGACAGTAAAGTGTATCACCGACGATCATGTAGTATTTTGCTTGGTATCGAATACGTTTTTGTTCAGAGTGAGAGGTGTTTGGCCTAAATTTTTGGGTTTGGAGATAAATGATTATATCCCCATACCACTCATTGCTTGTAGATATCAGAAACAAACTTTCATCCACGATTGATTCTTCGGATGTTTCATCGTTGGACGACGATGGGAGATCGCATAATAATTCTACGAAAACTAGAGCTTTCTTTGACTTGGATTTTACAAATTCCAGATCAAACTCTTGAAGGATCGCTATCCATTTTGAATATTTGCCCCCCAGCAACTGTCGCGACAATATATAAGTCATGGGGTTGCAATCTGACAGAATGGTAGTTTTCCGAAAGAGGACATAGTGTCGAAATCTTTGTATTGCTTGAACAGCTGCAAGCGCTAGTTTTTCAACATAAGAATATTTGCTTTCTGTATCATTTAAGTACTTACTTAAATAATATATAGGATGCTCAATTCCATCGACTTCTTGAGCTAAAACCATCGCAATGGTCGTATCTGCTGCAGCTAGATACAGGTTAAAGTCTCTTTGATAATCAGGGGCATACATTAATGATGCTTTCATCAGGGAATCTTTCAAAGCATCAAAGGAAGCTTGCGCAACCTAATCCTAGACAAAGGGTACCTCCTTTTTCAAAAGACGTGTATAACCTTTAGCAAGTTTGGCGTAATTTGGAATGAACCTCCTCAGAAAGTTTGCTTTCCCTTGGAGTTTCTGAATCTAAAGCAAATTTGAAGGTGGAGGCAAATTTATGATTGCCTGGACCTTGCATGGGTCGAGACGAATCCCATCCTTGAAGACTACAAAGCCAAGTAAATGACCAGAACTGATGCAAAATACACATTTGTGCGGATTGAGTCATATCTTGTAGTGTCGGCAACGTAGAAATATCGCTCTTAAATGCTGCGGATGATCAGTTCGCTTTCGCGAATGAGATGGAAGGTCGTCGAGGTATGGTTGAACGATGTTTTTGATGTCATGGAAGGCATAATTCATTGCCCTCTGAAACGTCACCCCTGCGTTCTTTAAACCAAAGGGTAATTTTCGATATGCGAATGTGCCCCACGGACAAATGAATGCAGTCTTTGACTGGTCCTGTGGGTAGATATTTATTTGATTATACTCGGAGAATCCATCCATGAATGAAAAGATTTCGCATCCGGTGCATTCATCAATTATCTGGTCGATGAAGGGTGTAGGGTAGTTGTCTTTTGGAAAAGCTTGATTTACATCTCTATAATTGACACACACTCTAATTGTCCCCTGTTTCTTCATAACATGGATAATATTTGATACCCAATCGGTTAGAGGAACCGGGTAGATGAAACCAGCATGGAGAAGTTTTTCAACTTCTGCCTTAATGGCAACGGCTTTCTTGGGGTGTACCTGCCTTTGCCATTGTCGTACTGGTTTGACATCTGGATACATCTTAATTTCGTGTTCAACGATACTCGAGTCGATGCCTGGCATTTCACTGTATGACCAAGCAAAGACATCTCTGAATTCGCGAAAAAGAGCGTTATATATTTCCAGCTCTGAAGGAGAACAACATTTGCCGACATAAATATTCTCTACAACATCTGTTTTGGTCGAGATATTTATGGCTATAGTCTCTTCAATGTTGGACAAGTTTCGCTCGGAATCCACCGTATTTACAGTATTTGATAGAAAATCAACTACTGAAGGATGGTAAAGGTCATTTTGAGTATCTTCTTCATAATTCGGAAGAAGAGAACGATGGTGGGAATCATTCCATGGTGCTCCTTCAATTACCATAGCTTGGAGAATTCCTTCGTCGGTGCCATGCACTTGTGACCAAGGATCTGAAGGAGTACCATATTCTCTAGACCTATCCATCCAAACGCTTGATGAGCGTTGATTTGGGTTTGCCTCCCATGCTAGAAACATTGATTGCTATAATATTTCCATCGGGCTTGGGGGAAAAACCATTGCATGATCCATGTTGATATCGTTTTCTGAGATCTTTGTGGAAGATATCATGTTGCAGGTTCCTATTGATGCTACTTCCGCTAGATTGATTGGAGGTGGAAGAGCGAAAGTTCCCATTAATATAGGATCTTTTAGTAGGC
Organism: Pinus tabuliformis; assembly: GCA_031772625.1. Lineage (NCBI taxonomy): Eukaryota > Viridiplantae > Streptophyta > Pinopsida > Pinales > Pinaceae > Pinus > Pinus tabuliformis. Next base: position 14,568,458 of record CM062813.1, on the reverse strand, counting down.
CTACTCTGATATTTTGAAGCGAATGGGGGCTTCCATGGATCATGGAAATGCTTCCTGTAACTTGAGAACCATTGGGGAGGAAATTTTGTTGATCGACGATTGTAATCCCTCCTTGGAAAGGAAATGCAATCTTTCTAAAATAGGTTGACACAACTGCCGCCATGGCATATATCCATGGTTGTCCCAGTAGGATGTTGTAATCAAGATTCCCATCGATGACTTCAACATCTATTTCTACCGTTTTCCCTCCTAGTTCAACTTTCAAGTTATTTAGGATACCGTATGGGGTATATGTCCTTCCGTCGAATGCTTTTAATGTCGTCGCAGATCGCGACAGGGTTGGAGATCCTAAACTTTTCCAGCAACTCATTGAAATAATACATGTAGATGCCCCCTCATCAATAATCATTCGGTGAACAGTTTTGTTGAGGGTTTTCACTTGAACAAGGAAAGCTAATTGAGCTGGTAACTGAGGATCATACCCTTTGTGGTCGAAGGATACAAGATTGGAATCCTTTGGATCAATCCCACCAATGGCCGATAACAAAGCCTGCCTTTGGGACGGGAAATTTTGTAGTACTTCAAGAGTCGACATAGCGGATGGCGATTGGGCCAAATCTTCCACTATGTTATAATGCTGCGCCGCTCTAGCGCGGGGATTAAATGTCGACTTGTGTACTACTGCCTTTGGCAGTTTTATTGTCAATTTAGGGATGGTAGGTGGTACAACTTCTGTCGAAGTTGTTGTCGAACTACTTGGTTGATCTTTATCCTTGTTGTTCGACAGCTGCGGATTCCCGTAATCTTTGTTCCTTGTCGAAATCAAAGAATCATTCTGCTGTTTTGAAATCGACAACATTAGCACTTGAGACGGGGAAGCATTTCCACTTTCAACCAGATTTGTTCCTGGATTTGGAAATGGATCAGTTAACACTGCTGAGGTTTTCGAACTTTTAAAGAATCTCTTAAGCTCAACTTTGTATGGACATTCTCTCGTCCAATGATCCTCATCGCATATATGACACCCTGCAGGGGGTTTCCTATTTCCAGGAGGGTTTGAAGAATATTTTTCAGGAGATGACTCATCCTGTTTCTTATTCTTCCCTTTGCCTTTCTTCTTGCTTCCTAGTTGTTTGGTTTCTTTGCCCTTATCTGTCGATACGGCATTTACTTCCGAAGCAAGAAGTTCGTCTTCTGAATTTTGACCTGAAATCTTACGGGCTTTCTTGGATGTAGCCTTTGTCGATTTCGTGTCTGTCGTGCCAATCACGCCATCACCGGCGTGAGAGTCATTGTTTGATTTAGGAGGAGGAGGAATTGAGAATTCTGGTCTAGGGGCGTCAGGTATTTTGTCGTAGAGCATGCCGGAATGAGTATAGATCAAGTCCAGATATTGTGCACGAGCGATAACTCTTCCGTTACGACTCCCCCATTTGCCACATCTTCCATGATGGAAGGCAGTAATGACTTGATAAACCATTCAACTAATAGCTGATCGGGAACGTACGTTTTTACCATCCTACGACGACGTCGCCACTCATGTATATGATCAGATATGTGAGTGGCTGTTGTCTGTTTGAAGTTGGTAAGAAGTTCTGTTCCCGTTTCATACCTTATTGGTAATTGAAAATGGGTTAAAAAGGTTGTGGCTAAGGTACTGAAGTTGTCGAACAAAGCTCTAGGCAATTCAATGTACCATTTTGCTACTGGGCCCGTTGACATCCTCTGAAAGAGGCGAAGCCTTATCAAATCATCATTTAGGGTGTTTGATGAACACCATAGATGAAATGTCATCACGTGATTTGATGGATCTTCACCCGGATTTCCATTAAATTTAGGAATATCTGATGGAATTTTATGTGGAATCGCTGGCCACCAAGGGGCATAAGCAATTGTATCGTTTGTTAACCGGTTTAAATCAGGTAACTCTAAAGTTGCCACGAATGGTAACTGCTGATTCAGATTAGGTGAAGCATACCCAGGGTAAGATGGGATTGCCTGAGCAGCTGGTCTTTGCATGCCAACATAATGCATTTGATGCTGGTATGACTGATAAGGTTGGTGGACATGACCATTGTAAAATTGTTGATTTTGACCGTTTTGAATGTACGGCTGTCCACTGTTCGCAAAGATTTGCTGCTCAGAACCTTGGTATACTTGTTGGAATTGTGGTTGTTGGTATTGCACCAGCCATGGTTGTGAAGCCATGTGCTGTTGTGCTATACCAACCGTTGGACTAAGGTGTGGGGTAATTGTACCCGTCTGGACCTGTGTTGCCCCACTAGTTGGCGATTGTGGTTGAGTCGCAGGGTCAAGGGGCTGTTGCATTACAACCTGAGAAATCTGAGGTTGGCATACAACATGCAGCGTTTGAACTTGTGACACCGTCACAATAGCTGGTGTAATCGGGATATTTGACATAGGTACACATTGTTGCATCGAATACACAACTCTTGGTTGTTGAGGTAGTATAGGTACCCAACCACTTGATGTAATTCCAGTATAATCTGAATATTGTTGTGAACTCCCGTATGGATATCCTCCCGGAGGGGATGATGACAGGGCATACTACCCCCCATACGGTGGTAACCCAGAACTCAAGGGAATTGTTTGCCCTTGGGGACCGGACTGCCCAAATTGACCTCCAAATGGATCAATTTGTTGAGACTCAACATAAGAGTTTCCAGATATAATTCCGGATGAACAAACAGGAACGGACCAGACTATTGAAATAGCCCCTGGGTGGGCTCCTTCTAGCGGTTGTGAGCTAGTCGGGACAGATGGTATGCCGGCGAACATTGTCGGAGTGACAGCAGGAAGTTCTACCGTCGCTGTGTCAGAAGACACAGTCCTAGATGTTGACAGTTGTTCAGACATTTGTAGTCTATCCAAAAGATTACCTAGCGATTCTACAGGAACTTCCGCTGGTGGTAGACTAACTTCTGATGAAGAAGGATATAGAGTGATCCCGACTCCAAAGTGCGTTGGAGTACTTGTTTGAGGATCTTCTACAATTTCTTCAATTGCAATCAGACCAGGTGGAAGGGGAAGACCGTCAGGTCCGTAAAATATTTCTGGTGCCGAAGAAGGTGTGGAATCGACAGCGACAGATGTTTGAAGAGCAAGACTCTCCGAACCGGTTGTAGATGGAACTGGTTCGGTAACACAAGTGTTTACTCTCAGACTAGGAACAGTATTGCTGTCCTTCTGTGGCTGTTGAACTTCTTCTGTAGAGGCAGGGATTCCAGAAATTTTTGGAGTAACCGGAATCTCTGATGTCATTGGAACACTTGTTCTAACTTTAATAGGAGATTTTGAATCGGTTAAACGAGTTCGCTTTGTCCGTACTAGTTTCGATTCTGGAGACAAAGATGGTTGACTCGTAAGCCTCCGCGAACGACGGGGTTTCAATTGACTTTCTTCCACGATTGCGGATTACTCGATCAACTAAAATAAAATAAGGGAAGTATGCTTCTGAATTAAATGAATTTTAGACGCTTTTGACACAACTTGTTTTTTCAGTTTTTAAGAGTCGAGAAAAAACAAAAGATGACTCTAGTCTCCTTCGATTTTTAATGAGCCTGAAGTGACAAGTGCTGAGATGGACCTTTTCCGTTAAGGAGTCTGGAAAGGAACAAAAGGGACTGCTCTGAAGATCTAGGTAGAGGGAGTACCAAACCAATCGCAAAACTGCAGAATAATTTTTACGGTATGACAGTCAATCTTCCCGAATGCCGTGTTCAGTGCATTGCGATCAGTAGGGCGGCCGACACGGCTTCCTATGGATAAAAGGTTTTAAGCCTATAGGGGTCTCCCAATATATACTCGACAGTACGTGGGAGCACAAGTCCGTACTGGCACTTATCGTCTCAAAGTGGAGGAATCACCCAACCATCGGTGAGGACAACAGTTACCAGGCTTTACGACGCCGGAATACATCTCTAGCCTAGATCTCTAAATATTGTGCGTTAAGTTCCAAAGTGTTGTTAGATTCATTCAATTTATTTTAAGTTGATCTTTCTTATGAAGTTTTCCTTTTGGGTTCACCACGAGATGTAGATGTAATTCCTAAAATGCAATCTAAAGATGATAAGCAAACTTTTATCTCTTTTCAGCAATGAAAATCCTAGCTACAAGGGGAAAAGAAAGACACAATCTTTTCTCAAAGAGCAAAGAGCACACTGTAAATGCACTTTTCCTAAATCAAGCCAAACAGACTGTCAATATGTAAATGCACATGTGCATGTATTTGTTTTCACTTTCTTAATATTGGCGCCTAAAAAGAAAGTTGATTGTACAAATCTGAATTTGCTTTCAAGTGACAAACACAAACAAGCTTCTTTTCGAAATCAAAAGGTAGAGATGATTACGACACTTTACGATTTTGAAATAAATAATCGTTTCGACACTAGAAAGTCACAAATTCAAACCAAAAGCAAAAGTAAAAGCATAATCGACTGTCAACAACAAATAAACTTTCTCCTAAGATCAAAATCGACACTTACGACAGATCTAAATCAAAGGACGACAGTATCACTATTCTACTTTTTCAATGGAAAACTGTAAATGATGTAACAAACACACAAAAACATCTATAGTCTTTTTGTACAAAGGAGGCGGAATTAAGGCAAAGAAAAGGGGTTTTTAAACAGACACACACACTGATCATAGGCTGCAAAAATCAGAGACAAAATTGAAAAAATGAAGCAAAGAACCTCAGCTGCACAAGGCTAGGCTGATCAGCGCACCTGTTACACAGAGAAACTGGATTGCAGCGCAGGTAGCCCTCTCAGGAACTGCGTTGAAATGCAGAATCTCTTCACAGAGCCTGCGCTGGGGCAGAAACGAGAATTCTATCCGGGTTCTAGGTCACGGTTTGCAGTTTAATCTATGGGTTTTGGCCGAATAAAAGCAATCAGTAATGCACAATCAGAGGGTAGATTTAAAAGAGGTCTAAGAGCTATCACAAAGGGCAATCAGATCATTTGTGAATCAGCTGTTCAAATCATAAACAGATCCAGTGAATGGATTGAAGTAGCATATGTCTACTTTGCATTTGTTAATGGCAAATGCAGTTCGATTGCTACTTCTATGTTTATGAAACAAACAACAAGAGAAACACAAAAAAACTAATTAGACACGGTCCCCAGTGGAGTCGCCATTTTGTTAATGGGAAAAGTGTCTACTCAGAACGACCCTATCCCACTAAGGTGTGACAGTGACCTTAGAAACAAACAGAGAAAACTACTTTCGTATTCTTCTTTATGAACTATAAACGAAGAGGAATAGGGTGAACCAACCTGTGTCTTGTGCTAGTCCTTTGATCCAATCTCTCTCCTCTTTGACAGCTTCCAACTACCTGCTCCCTTACTGGCCCAGCTTCACCAAGTTCCTATAAGATCACAGAAGAAGAAAACTACACAAAGACATGGATTTATATTCATAAATAGCTTAGGATCAGATTTAAGCTAAACATACAAATGTAACAAACATCAATGATACACAAGCATGTAGGAGAAACTCAAATAGTTTTATTGATATAACAAGAAAATCCAGGAGGAGTTACAACCGATGATTCCTGATCCAGCATCAACCTCCCAACAAAAGAATCCCCTCTTCACCTCTAACAAAGCATAAATCACCCAATACTCTGATATCTATCTCAAAACCAACAGCAATTCTCTGCAATGTACAAAATTCCAGCCTCTGGATCTCTTGGATGAGGGATCCATATATAGATGTATGCAAGGAGGATGAGTCAAATCATGATTTGACTAGTGTCTTCTCTCTGTAATTTCTTGCTTCCACTTGGAGACTGAGAGCCTCTTACTCATCCTTGGTCGAATTCAATGAGGCAAGTGTCATTGGAGAAGATTCTGGAAGCTTCCATTGTCTCTCCACCTCGTGGAATGACTCTGCCACTTGTCATTTCCCGCTCAACGCACCCTGGTAGTGAATTTAGGTGCGTTGCAACACACCTAGCTAGTGTATTTGGATGCTTTGCAACGCAGCTAGCTAGTGGAGCAGCTGAAATGATCCTGATTTGACTGATTCTGAGCAGTTTATGGTGGAGAACTTCTGAGAGAAGCTGTATTTTGTTGACCTTGTTCCTTTAGGAGTTAAACAACACTTTTAGGGACTTAGGAGCCCTTGGTTTATGGACATTTCATGCTTAGAGCTGTAAGGCACAAAAATGTCTATAACAGAGATTGTGTTCAAGTATGGGGTTAGTGTAGGGAGCTATAATGATAGACTGTGACAACCAAAGTGCAATCTTCTTAGAAAAGAACCCTGCTTACCATTCAAAGACAAAACACATTGATGTTCAGTATGACTTTGTGAGGGATATGATAGAAGACAAAAATGTGTTGTTGGTAAAGGTGGACACTTTGAAGAATACTGCAGATGCATTAGAAAAATCTATGAGCTCTGAGAATTTCTCTTGGTGTAGAGAAACAATGGGCATTGCAGGGCTAGATAAATGACTAAGCTCTCCTGTGGCCCCCTGTGGAAAGAAAACAACAAGTGGGAGAATTTTGGGTTGTGTTATATTCTTTCCACAGATAGCCCACGTAGTTAATCGAAGGGTTAGAGGAAGGGAGGAGCCCCCATTTCGTTGCACCGATTGCATAGCGAGGGGGTCACAGGGGGTTTGAGGGAGGTAGGTAGCCCCCTCTATGGGGTCTGCGATAGCACCCCGCAGAAATTTTTTTGGACCCTATATTAGGTTGGGTGGACCTACCTGTGGTTTTGTGCATGGTTTTCACACATGGTTTTGGACGTGATGGTTGTTGGTACCATTCCTTGACCTCCTTTTTTCCTCTTGAAACACATCGTTTGCCTACCTTTTTCCCTCATACATCTCTTAGACCCCTTGAAATTGATTAGTTAACAGTATTATAGTTGTTAAATACATTAGAATTGATTTATGAGTTTTATGTTAAAGAATTAGGGATTTTTGATAAAAAGACTACAGGAAGTGGCAACATCCTGTAATTGGTTTATTGTTTGACATATGGCATGACAGCTAAGCTAAAGCAAAGGGTAGGGATAAAAAATAGAATGTACAAGCATGGACGAACACCTATCCTATAACAGAACCAACACTTCTGAAGGCACGGTCAATGACGGTCAAAGCACAACATGTTGGCGATAAAAGCAGCAACAACATAGGGTTCTAAACCGATTTAGTTTTGTTCCTTTTTGAAATCGGTTCAAAATGGAAACAACTTAAAAACTATGCCATAGCAAAAGCGGCAACAACCGCATCACGAATGTACATTCATTCCGAAATGTAAACGTTGTAAAAACATATGTAAACACAGTTATGTGTTGTCAGTTGGTGGTTATCATTGTATCGTTTTGAAAACAGAGTTTTTGAACTTAATACCAAAAACACGGTTGCAGTCATGATTTCATTGTTGTGTTGATTCTATAGTTGCTTGAGCACAGTCCAATATACCTTTGAAACGCGGACGGTCCCTGCGTGGAACGGGTATACTGTCATTTCATTTCATTTGCAACTTTTGAATATTCAATAGTATGCACAGTGATTAGAGTTTAGTTTATGCTTTCGTTGATTTAATTAGAAATTCGTATGAGTAATGTTTATGATGGTAGCTTGAAGGATTCATCGCTGAGATCGTTGAATTGTATCCTGTAAGGGATCTGATCTTTCGTTATTTTTAAGAGCATCTTCATGAACCCTGTTTCTCATATATTTGAATTTTAAGTGTGCTTATGATTTTAGTATATTTCATTCTTTCATGAATGATAAACATTGAATGCTGAGTGTTCACTGAACAGGGGTTTTATGCACAGCATCCTCGTAAGGGGATTGAAATCTTGGTTTAAGTAATACACAGTGTTTTTAGAATAGGTAGATGAATTGAGTGACCTGAGTGTCCAAGTGATAGGGAGCATACCTCAACCTTCCGTAAAGAAGTTCTGTAACCTACCATCACAAACACTTAGTTAGGAATCCTTTATGTCTATAGATTGTAGACGCATGCCTCGAAGTTTACTGATCCTGGTCGATAATAAATATAGCCTAATCTAGCACCCTAGATAGGACACTACATTTTGGCGCCATTGCCGGGGAGGCGTAGTTAAAGGATTTAAAAAAAATCCAATAAACAAAAACGAGCAAAAACATAGATTTAGAAATCATGTTCATTTATGCCTAGATTTAGAGATAATCAAGGTAGATTCATAAAAACCCCCCATCCAAAAACTAACCTATCATTAGGAGCAGACTCTTTAGGAAATACAACACCAGCTGAGGAAGTCACCATACAAGCATTAGAGGATAAAAAAAAGTGAGGACAAAGACTTACTCTCATCGAAAGGCAAACTTTATTAGCACATAAATCACAGAAGAAACACTTTCCTAGATCCTCCACACAAGGAGAAAGTAGCACAGTGACCGAACAATCTTTCTTTAATCTCCTCTTTAAAACAAGTGACACTGACACAGAGGAACCTATTAAAATGGCTGAGGAAGGAGATGGATTAGTACCAAATCAAGGACGAAGAGATGAAGAAGAGTCAACCTTTAAGTTTCCTATACATGAACCACAAGAAGATGATGAGATCAAAATGAAAAACATACCTCCATCCGTGCTACCAAACTTTTATGGTATGGATTCAGAAGACCCAGACTCATTCTTGTTCGAGTTTGACATTGTATTTCGAACATATGGTTACACAGATGATGCCCATAGGCTTAGACTCTTCCCAGCGACATTAAAGGCATCAACCTTAAGATGGTTCATGAGGCTTGGTGAGCATGCGATAATTGATTGGGATGGCATGAGAAGAATATTTCTAAGGAAATATCAACCTTATTGTAGATCCAAAGATTCCAAAGATGATATCTTTAGAATGAGCCAACAAGAGGATGAAACCTTGGAGGAATACTTAGAACGGTTTGTCTACAACTTACAAAAATCCAAACACCGAACTATGCCTCTTGATTTGATCCGCACAATATTCTTGAAAGGAATCCGAGAGGAATACATGGATGATCTTAATTTGATGGGAAAAGGTGACATTTCTACCTTACCTTTTGAAGAAATCGCTGAATTATGTGAAAAGTATTCAAGGAGCAAAGCTAAAATTGGAAAAAGAACCCTGTCATCCAAAGTCACAAAATCTGCTTGAGCAAGTGTCACAAGGGCTGAAATAGGGAATCTGTTAGAAGAATTTAAAACAGATCTGTTAAGCACCTTAGGGAACCAAATTGACACTCTAAAAGCTAAGAAGAAACAAGAAGATGAAGATCAGATAATGTCTATCTTCTACCCAAAATGCCGGAAGAAACATGCCTTAAAAGATTGCCCATTAGAAAACATCCAAGTTTGTGCCTTCTGTACTGAACATCATGATATATTTAATTGTCCTAAAGTTAAGGTTTTGCAGAACTGTAATATGGAAGCTAATGCAGAGATGGAAAACGTGTATTACATGGGCACAAAGAGACCATGGCAGCCAAGGCCAGCACCTCAAGGTATGTTTCCAAATCAAAATTTGCAATTTCCTGTAAATGATCAAATGTATGCTCATAATTCATGGAATGTACCCATGCCATGGCAGCACCAAAATCACCCACAGAAACAATGGAGACCATCTCAACAATACTCTCAATCCTATCATACATATCCTCAATCATACCAACCATATTCGCAGCCATATCAACAATATCATCAACCATACTCATCACATCCTCAACCATATTAGCAGTATCCTCAGCAGCAAGTTGTTTACCAACCTCAACCTACTCAACAAGCACTGCCTGCTCCTCCACCAATAAATCCACCACAACTGCAATTTCCATCTAACTCACAACCTCCCATACCTACTCAAATTCCTGCTCAAATTGTCCCAAATCCAAATAACAGAGCAGAGAGGCCAGCCTACAATGTAGAAGAGGGAACCTCATATCCCACACTACCCTTGAAAAATATCAACTTGAGGTATGGTAAGGTACTCCACAAAGATTCTCCAATAACTGATAAACAAGAATAAAACATAGAAAATAAAAACGAAATGACAAATCAAAGAAAACCAAACGATGATACCAAAGATAAGAAAATGCAACCATTGAATCCACCTTTTCCAGACCGATTGGTCCAAATGAAACTTCCAATGTCTATACCACAGTTTGATGTTTTAGATGAGCTCAAGAATGTCTATATAAAAATTCCGCTACTGCAAGCCATAAAAGACATTCCCATATACACTAAAGCAATCAAAGAAATGTGTCTTAAGAAGCCCACTAGGAAAAGGATTGATCCGCAAACCATTCATGTTATAGGACATTTAGCTGGCCTTATGACAAATACCATCTCGATGGAAAAGTATGTTGATCCTGGTATCCCCTGAGTTACTACAATCATTAACAACATACAGATTCCAAACACTTTAATAGATCTTGGGGCCGCAATAAATGTCATGACTCTTGAAACCATGAGAACACTCCAGCTCATAAATTTGCAACACACAACGATTGTTCTAGAACTAGCTGACAGGTCTAAAGTGATTCCTGAATGGATTTTGGAGGACATAATTGTTTCACTAGACTCTTGGGAGTATCCAGTGGACTTCTTAGTTCTTCAACCCTATCATCCTTGGTAGACCATGGTTAGCGACCACTGATGCATTCATAGGATGTCGATCGGGCAACATGATTATTTCAAGAGGGACTGAAAGGAAACAACTCACTCTTTATCCATCGGCACAATCACCAGAAGTAACACACAATTTATGGCTTGATGATAAATACAATGATAAAGAAGAAGTACAATATGTTTTTAGCATCGACCAAATCTATGATTTCCAGGAACAAAATAATAATGATTTGGTAGAATTGTTCCTTTCTCAACCTGATATTTCCGAAAATTTGAGAAACGACCAATATCATGCTGTAGATGTACTTTTAGCCCAAAATTTTCAAGAAACATGCACCATTCAATCTTTGCAAACCAAATTTCACGATATTTTTCCAGTTCAATCCATCACAAACACACAGAGTCAGATCATGGAGATTAGTCCAGGGAAAACTCTGAACATAGGCAATCACCTAGACTCATCTCAGCAAGAGAAATTGATTCGACTATTGATAAAATACCAAAAGCATTTGCTTGGGACTACACCGATATGCATGGGATTCATCCCGACACATGCACTCACCATATTTATACAGATAGTACTATCAAACTAGTGAGGCAACCGCAGAGAAGAATGAACCCCATGCTCCAGGATATTGTCAGAGAAGAATTGCAAAAACTGTTGAGAGTTAATTTTATATATCCTATTTCTGACAGTCAGTGGGTATCCCCATTGGTTATAGTGCCCAAGAAAAATGGTAAGTGGCACATTTGTGTTGATTACAGACAATTGAACAAAGCAACGCTCAAAGATTATTTCCCACTACCATTTATTGACCAAGTGTTAGACACATTAGCTGGGAAATCATCATTTTCTTTTCTTGATGGTTTCAGTGGCTACAACCAGATCAGGATAGCCTCAGAAGACCAGGACAAAACCACATTCACCTGTCCTTGGGGCACTTATGCTTATAATGTTTTGCCATTTGGACTTTGCAATGCTCCAGCTACATTTCAGAGAGCTGTATTAGCTATTTTTGCTGATTTAGTTCATGATTGTGTTGAAGTTTACATGGATGATTTTTCAATGTACGACAATTCATTTGAACATGCATTAGAGAACCTTGAAAGAGTTTTGAAAAGATGTATTGAAGCTAATATGTCCCTGAGCAATGAAAAGTGCTTTATGATGTTAAACGAAGGGATAGTATTAGGCCACTATATTTCTTTTCAAGGCATCAAAGTTGACCCAGCAAAAATCCAGATCATTGTTGATTTTCCAATTCCAAAGAATCAAAGAGAGGTAAGAAGTTTCCTTGGGTATGCAAGCTATTACAGAAGGTTTATTGAACATTTTATTAAAATAGCTTTACCTTTGTTTAAGCTTCTAACAAAATATGTACTTTTCAACTGGAATGAGAACTGCCAGCAAGCATTTGAAGCACTCAAAAAGAAGTTATCAACCGCACCAGTCTTAAGAGGGCCTAAATGGAGCCTACCATTTCATATCTTTACAGATGCATATGACACTACAGTGGGTGCCTCATTAGGCCAAAAAGAGGAATCTTGTAATTATGCCATTTATTTCATTAGAAAAAATCTAACACCTGCAGAATCAAACTACACAGTCACAGAAAAGGAAACACTTGCCATCATATATGCTGTGAATAAATTCTGACATTATATAACTGGTTATGAAGTCTTTGTACATACTGATCATTCTGCCATTAGACATTTAATGAATAAACCAATAACTAGCGGCAGAGTTACCAGATGGTTATTATTGTTACAGGAATTTAACATCACAGTGTTAGATAGACCAGGTAAAGAGAATCAGGTGGCAGATTTTCTTTCTAGACTACAAAATCCAGGTGAGGTTGTTCCAGTTGAAGATTCTTTCCCGGATGAAAATTTATTTGCAATTTCCATAGTGAATCCTTGGTATGCTGACTTGGCCAATTATTTGTCTACAGGAAGGACACCTCCATACTTTACTCCAAAGGAAAAGAAGGGACTAGTCAAACAAAGTGCTCGATACTCATGGATTAATGGCGATTTATTTTACACTGGTTATGATATGATTATTAGACGATGTGTAAGAAATGATGAGATAATTGATATTTTAAAATCTTGCCATGATGAACCGTGTGGTGGGCATTTTGCAGCTAAGCGAACAACATTCAAAGTTCTTAGTCTTGGATACTATTGGCCATCCATTTTTAAGGATTCCAAGAAGTATGTGAAGAGTTGTGACAACTGCCAAAGAATGGGCAGGCCAACAGCTACAGACGAGATGCCACTTCAGCCCCAAGTTCACCTAGAGCCATTTGAAAAATGGGCTCTAGACTTTATAGGACCCATTAACCCAACCTCCAATGGTAAGAAGTACATCTTAGTATGTACTGATTACGTCACAAAGTGGGCTGAAGCAAAAGCACTAGTTAGAGCCACCAAACAAACAGTGGTCAATTTCCTTTTTGAAGAGATTTTTGTAAGGTATGGAGTACCAAGGGAAATAGTGACTGATCAAGGTACTCAATTTACTTCAAAGTTAGTGAAGGACATCACAGACAAATACCAAATCAAACACAGAAGAAGTACACTTTACCATCCACAAGCCAATGGGCAGGTGGAATCCACAAACAAAACTTTGGAAGGGATCATCACTAAAACTGTGGCAATGAACAGAAAGAATTGGGAAGAGAAGCTCAAAGATGCACTCTGGGCTTACAGAATTACGTGGAAGAATACTACAGGATTTACACCGTATCAGTTGGTGTATGGTGAAGAGGTAATGCTTCCTATTGAGTTTCAAATACATACTTTTAAACTGGCTGCAGATTTGCAAATTGACCTGGACCAAGCACAACAAGAAAGAATTCAGTAGTTGAACCAGCTGGATGAAATGAGGCAGCAAGCAGAGGAAACCACAATCCTCATGCAAAAACAAAGGAAGCAGTGGCATGATGCACATATCAAGAAGAAGCAGTTCAAGGAAGGCGACTGGGCTTTACTTTTTGACTCTAAATTCAGAGATCATAAAGCCAAGTTTACCACCCATTGGATGGGCCCATACCAAATTATTCAGGCTTACGACAATGGTTCAGTCAAGCTCAAAACTATTGATGGAGAAGGTCATTCCTTTACTGTCAACGGTCATCGCCTGAAACTTTGCACTAAGCCCATCAGCAAGCAAAATTTTCTCCAAACAATATCTCAACAAAGAGAGGTTGAGATACTGCAGCCTTTAGCTGCAGTATCCCTGCCTTAGTTCATTTCATTTCAATTTATAAATTCAAAAAGAAATTAAAAAAAAAAGAAAAGAAAAACAAAACAAAATCTAAAAAAAAATGAAAAAAAAACAAACACAACAAAAAAATAATAACAATGGGTTAGATGTGAAAACCAGACTCTGGCACACTCTAACCCCGAATTCTTACTTGAAAACCAATTCATTGGCGGGTAAGAATTCCTTTTCTTTTGTTTCTTGTTTGATTTATCAACTGAATAATGACTTGAGGACAAGTCAAAACTTTAGTGGGGGAGAGAAGCATCAACATTTTGTTTTCTTATCTCTCCATTGTAAATTCTTAAAGATTTCTTATCTCATCTCCTCACTGTAAATTTCCAAAGAAGTTTGTTTCAGCACTCCAGATTTCAATAAATAAGTTGTTTTGTCATTGCTTTATCTCAGAGGGACCTGGTTACAAGCATTATGCAGGGGGACCTGTTCTGTCCAGAAGACCATGTTACCAACACCAGCAGTAATGGGACCTGTTTAAGACACATAAAAGGGACCTGTTAAGAAACTATTACTTCAAGATTACTTCAAAAAAGCTTCATCAAGTTTCAACAAGGATCCACAGGTTGCTGGGCACCAAGACTTCATCAAATACCAAAGATCAAGGAACCTGTATACATATAATTCTTTTTCCGGATTTCAAAGAAGCTGCATGAACATTTTCAAGATCTCAGAGGGACCTGTTGCATTCGAATCTATCTCAGGGGACCTGTTATGAATAACAAAGAATAGTCAAAAGAGACTAGTCCTACCCAGCATGCCAATGCAATGCTTGAACAACCAACAAAAGTGTAATGTATTCCTTATTCTTAAGATTTAAATTCTTAGATTAAATTTTTAATGTTAAATTTAATAACTGTGACTGCTACAATCAATTTCAGAGACACCTCTATACCTATCACTCATTATCCTATTGTTAATCCCTATCATCTTCCAATACTCCAACCCATCTCATACTTATATGATTTTTTTAATCCCCTCTCATATCACCCTTTTCAATCTCTGTTACCAACCAGTTAGACCCTACAGCCATCCCAACATTTCTATTTGGCCGGGTACCAACAGAAGCAGGACACGTGGTGAATTGTTTGAAAACCAAATGTTATGCGGGCTTGTTCATTATGTTTGAAATGACCGAATTATGATTTAACCACCCGACGAAGCCAAATGATGCAAACGACTACCTGAAATCATATCCCAGTACTTCATATATATGATTCTAGCACTTCTATGATGGCATCCATACAACCAGTACAACCATTCCTCTGTTTCAAAAGATGAATATGTTATGAATTGAGTTAAGCCGGTTATTTCATTATCATTTTCAGTTGTTCTATGTTAGCATTCGACTCCTGTGACTTCAACAGTAAAGACTGAAAGTAGCAAGCGCCACGAAAGGAAAATGTCGTTAATTGGGTTCAACCTCCATTACAAGACAGTCAATCGAGCATCGCTTGGGTTACTAAAGGAGCTAGTGTTAAAGAGCCGAGGACGCCACCAGGTCAGTAGTATTGGGGCGGAATATAAAAGGTAACAAATCAAAACTTCTTTATGAATTTGCAAAACATAAACAAAGAAGAGTTAGAGCACAACTCTCGGCCAAAATGACCAATAGGGTCGAACCAAGCATATTCGACAGTTCCCAGTATCACGAAGATTGCATTTCAATTCTTAAAGAAATACAGTGGCTTCCCTTTTTAGAGAAATTTCGTGGAAGTAATGAAGAGGTCACCAAATAGTTCGCTTTTACATTCAACGGAGAGAAAGCTCTGATAGGTAATTTTTCATTCAGAGTTTCGGAAGACACCATAGATCAAGCCCTAGGGATCAGCCTAGAAGGGGAGAAGTATTTCAAGACAAAGCAATTTAAAGAGAAATCATGGACTCAATTTATGTCCAGATCCAGGGTTTCATCCGTTAATTGGAAGAAAGGCATCCCAAGGAGTTGGCTGGTGCATCCCTGGGACGAGATGGTCTATATCATTCAAAAGTTTGTAACTTGTGAAGGCCGCTACAGTATTGTTTACTTGTACCATATCAAGTTACTGTTACATTTGAAAGGGCAGTGTGTTATCAGTCTGCCATACTTCCTCTTGCAAAGCCTAACCAAAATGTCGAAGACCATCCAAAAGAAGAAAGGTAACGAAGACAAGAGCTTATATCACTTTGGGCTAATTAAAATTCTTATTGAGTATGAATTACAGAGAAGAGGGAAAACGTGGAAGGAGTTCTTGGCTGCTAACCAAATTAAAGACGAAGAGGACAAGGAAGAACCACATGAAAAATCAGGATTTATGAATGATATCGATGAAGAGATTCCTATACACAAAGCAAGCAAGGTACCTCCACCTGTTAGCAGTATAAGGACGAGGAAAATGAGAAAAGAGGATGCTCGGAAAGCAGAGCAAGATAAAATTTTTACCACCTATTCAATAAGAACCAGGAGAACATCAAAGGCCCAGCTACAAGAAGACCAGCCTGAATCAAATGCATCTATGCCGATGGATATTGAAAGTAGTGCCAACTCACAACCTGGACCAGGAGCTGAGATGGAGGTTGAAAGCAATAACAGGCAAGAAAAAGATTCACAACCTGCCATTAAGAAACAGAAGAAACTGGAGAAGCAAATTGAGAAGTTAAAGGAAGAACTAATGGAGGCTAATATGCTAGAAAAAGTTATCAAGAAAGAAAATGAAATGCTCAGAGCACAGAGTAAAGAGACTCAACAGAAAAATGAAAAGTTAAGGGAACAAATTAAGGAACTTGAAGCTGAACAAACAAATATTTGTAAGTGGGCCACTAAATGGTACAACCAAAAGAAGGTCCTCAAGGAAAAGTACAAAAGTTTAAAGCATGAGCTCCATGGTCAGAAAGATGCCCAGGTGAAGAAGAATGTGGATACATTGTTGAAGGCAACCGAGGTACAGGTAGGGACAGATTTCAGAGGAAGCACATCGGGGTTAGCATGAGGTCATGCTAATTCATTAAGTCGGGGAGAGATGTTGGTACCATTCCTTGACCTCCTTTTTTCCTCTTGAAAAACATCGTTTGCCTACCTTTTTCCCTCATACATCTCTTAGACCCCTTGAAATTGATTAGTTAACAGTATTATAGTTGTTAAATACATTAGAATTGATTTATGAGTTTTATGTTAAAGAATTAGGGATTTTTGATAAAAATACTACAGGAAGTTGCAACATCCTGTAATTGGTTTATTGTTTGACATATGGCATGACAGCTAAGCTAAAGCAAAGGGTAGGGATGAAAAATAGAATGTACAAGCATGGACGAACACCTATCCTACAGCAGAACCAACACTCCTGAAGGCACGGTCAATGACGGTCAAAGCACAGCATGTTGGCGATAAAAGCAGCAACAACATAGGGTTCTAAACCAATTTAGTTTTGTTCCTTTTTGAAATCAGTTCAGAATGGAAACAACTTAAAAACTATGCCATAGCAAAAGCGACAACAGCCGCATCACGAATGTACATTCATTCCGAAATGTAAACGTTGTAAAAACATATGTAAACACAGTTATGTGTTGTCAGTTGGTGGTTATCATTGTATCGTTTTGAAAATAGAGTTTTTGAACTTAATACCAAAAACACGGTTGCAGTCACGATTTCATTGTTGCATTGATTCTATAGTTGCTTGAGCACAGTCCAGTATACCTTTGAAACGCGGACGGGCCCTGCGTGGAATGGGTATACTATCATTTCATTTCATTTGCAACTTCTGAATATTCAATAGTATGCACAGTGATTAGAGTTCAGTTTATGCTTTCGTTGATTTAATTAGAAATTCGTATGAGTAATGTTTATGATGGTAGCTTGAAGGCATCGCTGAGATCATTGAATTGTATCCTGTAAGGGATCTGATATTTCGTTATTTTTAAGAGCATCTTCATGAACCCTGTTTCTCATATATTTGAATTTTAAGTGTGCTTATGATTTTAGTATATTTCATTCTTTCATGAATGATAAACATTGAATGTTGAGTGTTCACTGAACAGGGGTTTTATGCACAACATCCTCGTAAGGGGATTGAAATCTTGGTTTAAGTAATACACAGTGTTTTTAGAATAGGTAGATGAATTGAGTGACCTGAGTGTCCAGGTGATAGGGAGCATACCTCAACCTTCCGTAAAGAAGTTCTGTAACCTACCATCACGAACACTTAGTTAGGAATCCTTTATGTCTATAGATTGTAGACGCATGCCTCGAAGTTTACTGATCCTGGTCGATAATAAATATAGCCTAATCTAGCACCCTAGATAGGACACTACAATGGTTTTCGGTCCATGGTTTTGGATGTGATGCTTTTCGGTCCATGGTTTTGGACGCGATGCTTTTCAGTCCATGGTATTGGATGCTTCAGCATGTATCAATATGTATTGTAACATTGAAAGGAACATAATGAAAAATCAAGCTGGTAATCCTGATTTTGGGATCCAGGGGAAACTCTCAGTGTATATGTGTTTTATGTGTTATGCTCTCGCACTGTTTATTTTATGTGTTTTAGAATTCATATGTAGGTCATTTATGTATGAGGTTAAAACCTACAGCATGCCTATTATTGTTTTCCCCCTCACCTTACTCTACTTGAATGAGCTAACAAGGGTTAACCCAAAAACAACCAACTAGAGAAGGTGACGCTAGTTAGCACGCAAGCATTATGTTTTCACCAAGGTTCACTTTGAACAATACGTGTTTTCCTTCGACGTATCATGGACCAAGAGTAACAAGCTCTTCATATAGAGGAAAGATGATAGATAACCAAATAGTGATAGTTGTACAATCCCATTTCATGCAAAAATAACCTACGAATCAAACAAATGAACTAACAAACATAAAAGCAAAGAAAAAGTAGAATAAAAAGTGAAAGTGAAGGAAGTAAGCAAACAAGAAAGCAGAAAAACAAGCGAACAAAATGAATAAACAAACAAGCATGAAAGTAAACTGACAAAAAGCAAACACTACTCCTACTCCTACACTAACGGTGCATGGGCATGATCACATGAAGTGATATTTCCAATGCAGCCACCCGTACATTGGTAAACCCATGTTGGTGAAGGCTTGGTCCGCAAGCAACCCAGTTGTGTGAACCAGCAAACAAGAAAGATATAACAATTAAGACAACCACACTTCGTGTCTGATAGTGCTCACAGGACATAAGTGAGTATAAGTGCATGACGAGCAGTCCGTGGACTTATCATGGTGTTGAGTGACACTGCGTGCAAATTTGAAGCATAAGCACACTCTTGACTGAGATATGCAATAAAATGAAAGAAACAAAGATAACTTGTGTCGTAGACGTGTGCTTGTGATGTAGGATTCCTCCAATGCATGAGCGATGGGATCGTGCAATTCAAGTGGAGGAGATGTGATCTGTGTGTGATATGGATCTTCAATGCATACATATGAGTGATGAGGAGCCTTGGGTGATTGAACAATTTCATGATCAGAAGTGAGACTAACCCCAAGAGAGCGAGGACCTGACATAATCATCAGCTTGGGCTGAAGTGCCTCTATGTGTTTGGGCGTTTCAACTTCATCATCAGGTAGATAATCATAAAATGGTGGCTTCGAAAGATCGACTGTGATAGAGCCATGATCGTGATCAAATATGGAAACAAACGGATCATGAAAACAAACAGATCACGACCACCACGATCAAAAAATCAATGATTTCATCAGCATCCTCATGATCAAATGTATCAAACAGAGGGGTAGATGAAAAGCGAAAAAACTCATCCTCTGTGTTTCCGGAAAAGACAGATGAAAGATCAAGTGGGTTTTCAGTGAATAGCTTATCCTTTTTGTTTTCAAATGATGGACCAACATCTAGTGAGTCCTGCGAGTGATCAACAATGGGTGCATTCGTGGATGAAGACACACATGTGAAGTCATGGATGGCAGGGTCATCAAAGATGTTAGGAAAGAATAGAGTGGGCTCAGATGGAAGGGAGTCATCCTTCATCGAGTGTTGATGCTCAAGCTCCAACTCATACTCTTCATGAATGACAGTGCATGTTGGTTGTGAAACACCAACTCTGTCAATGGGTTGTTCCTTGTTCACAACAAGTGAAGAGTTTGGAATGGACAAACACAAGACAAAATCATCCGGAGGGACACCTGTGTGCGAAGACGAAGCTCATAGCAAAGAATGCATATGAGAACTCAAAGGACCCATAACCAAATCTGCACGAAAGCTGAGTGAAGTGATGTTGGGAGAATGTGAATGATGAATAGGTGTGTGAGCATGGCCTTCAACATCACTAGGTAGTGATGGAGTTGTTGAATGAAAGGAAGATGGATAGTCAGTGGAGATAGTGACCACATCCATATGAGATTTTACAGCTCCATCAGTGAAGAATGTTGAGCGAGGCTTGATTTCAAACTTTCTCTTGGGATAGGCAAATTTCTTAAGGCAATACTCGAACCGGTCCTACAGATAAGCAAATTTCATCTAGATCCTCATAGCTTGGAACTACAAGTCACAGGAGCGCTACCAAAAATCAATAACTGATTCATGCGGAGCCCTCCATTGTCGTAAAATTTTTCGGTCAAGATGGTTTGGATCAAAATGATAGAACGTGTCTTTAATGAGATCACAAAAGTTCTCAAATGAGTGCATGCTATCAGCCGGTAGGCTGAGCAACCAAAGAAATGGAGATTCGCAAAGTGTGTATGCAAGCAACAAACCAACCTGTTCATCAGAAAACTCATCTTCCTCATGAAGCATGGAAAGAAAGTCATGTAAGTACTCAAGCTAGGCCACTTCGCCTTCACCATCATATGTGAAAGTGGACAAGAGATCGAAAAACTTCCCTGTGATGGAGACATCTTCACGATTTGAAAAACATCGTGGGGGAAGAAGAGTGAAAGGCTCCATTAAAGATATGCAAAGGTTCAAAATTGGATGAGAGGACACAACTGGTCATGTGGCCCTCCTTCTAGCGCCAAAAATGTTGATGGTGTTGGACCTACCAACATGTCAAGGGGATCTCCACGGTAAGAAGTCCCAATTAGACTTCAGACCGTTTGGTGTAGGAGTCCTAGTAGTGGGTCATAAGGTAATTCCTTGACCGCAATGTCGCACAGAGGCAAGTAAGATAACTTTGTCAGTAGCAAGGGTGTGACTGCTCCAGTGAGTCAAGGAAGGTGAATGAAAGGTTCTAACACAAGTGGGTTGGGATGAGTGTGCCCCTTAACAACCTGTATCAATACTCAGCTGGGATGGGAACAAACGAGCGAAGATGAATCACAAGCTGGAAAGAATATTAGTCCACGATCCAAAGTGATGGTTAAACCAATAGCACATCTACAACAAGATTCATATAATTGCATACAAAGTAGTTCATACACAAATACGTATGTTAAACAACATACATCATTAAAGCAATCAGAGCAGTCCAACTACAATAACAACATATGCATGAAAATGTGTTGGCTCTTATTATATAGAGAAGTGTAAGTTCCAATCATACAATACACCCATGTAAACCTGCTAGCCCCAACAGTGAAACATTACAACCACATCTTCCTACTCCTCCAAAGAGATGTACTATCTTTGTGCAATGGAGAAGCCAATTTGCATTACAATATTGTCCAAGGTTTCTTCAAGATAGTCTTAACAGAAGCTTGGCTGACCAAAAGCCTATACAATGAGTTATGAGGAACTATTTATAGAAAAGGGTGGGGTGGCCCTTGACATTCCCCTTTGTGACTGTTCAATTACCCTCATGACTCTTCACCTACTCTATGACTATTAAATTCACTATTGACACTTGACTTACACTTGACATGACTCAACATTACAACACACATGTACCCATGTGAACACAATGGCTTGAGCAAGCCAAACTAGACATCACTCTGACTTAGACAACTATAGAATTCCAACTGCTCAACATCCTCATGTTGATCAACAGTAACACATTGATGCTAAGCTCTGTAGTCTTTGATAGCGTCTATGTGTTCCATGGTGACATCCGTCTGAAACCTGACCTTCGCCTCCATAGCATCTGAGTACATTAATCGGGCTCCTCAATCCAACTCGTCTGAAAGCATGTGCATTATTGTCTTCAATGTGGTTGTACCAGCAACATACTTGTGCATGATGTCTACACTAATAGGCAAGTCTAGGCTGGTGGAGATGCACATCAACTCATCGAAGTATGAGTCAAGCTCTAGTCAGACCTGCTTCTTGGTCTTCGCCTGGGTGAAAGTCTGAAGTGATGGGATTGCATGTGTATGCAACACAACATCCATGCTCTTTAATACTCATGCATGGGAAGCCTGTATGCTAGCGATGAGTTGTAGGAGGTCCTCATAGTTCTGGATCTGACTCTAGATATGTGCTTTCATCCCGATTTCATTTGGCCTCATTATCTTTGGAAAGTGAAGTGGGCCACCTGTAGTTCCTTTTCCATTCTCTCATTCTGAGCTATAAGAAAATGAACACTTGAGCTAGTGGCTTTAGCATACACTCTGGTTGCATCGGCCAAAGCAGCTGGATGCTTGCACACATCAATTACGATCACTCATTCTTCAACTTGCATAGGGCATGTTTGATCATCCAGAGTTGATACCCTGTGAGACTACACAACTGTATGTTGGGATTCATCAAATGAGATGTTGTGCATCTCTTCTTCAGGCTGATCACCAAGGATCTCGGTGCCTCCTTGGTCATCTGATACTTTCTCTTCTTATAGATGCATTGAAGTGGGTGAGTCAACCTCTTTTGGGTGAGGCATGAGGTCGGTGTCTTGTTCCAACTCCTGCTACTCCATGTCTGCATCCAACTATTGAAGTGCATGTTCTATCTCATGAGCAAAGTCTTGCCCCTGTGATGGTTCACCATGTTCGCCCGATGCCAGCTATTCAGATGAATCAACTACTTGTATGGGTGGTGCTTGGTCTATCTACACATGATGCACCCCCTACTGTATCTGATACAACTGTGCTTCCCTATCCTATTTGCAAAGCTCTTGTTCCTTTCAGAGTTTCTCTCTCAGCTCATGCAACTCCTTCTCTGCTTCTTCCATTCTCTTCTTATCCCTCTGCCTTCACGCAATTCGCTTATATCATTGCTGCCTCTTTTCCTCTATAGCCATAGCTGCTTTCTCTACAAGTGGATCTTCTCGAAGCTTATAGCTTTGCTCCTCCTCCATAAGATCGACAATCTTCCTCTTCCCTTCATCACACACTGGTATGCTAGGCTCTGTTTCCACTACAGGTGCTCTCTGTGATGCTGCTTCGCGCTGCTTCGCTAACCACTCCACAATGAACCGTACTGGTTCACTGGGTCTGGAGAAATTGTAGCAATATCTCCATGGGTCCTCCTCGCCCAATGAAATGCCTCATAGATCTAGATGAACTAAACTCTCATGCAGTGATCCTTCACAATGAAATATGGGTCATACAAATTGTAGCTTCAGAGGTCGAACGAGTGTTTCTTCATTAGTTTTTCTTCGACATCCGCTTGCTTGATACTTTGGATCTCATATAACCCAATTTGCAATGGAAGAGTGGGCCAAGGTGCCTTCTTCTTCTGCTGCAGTCTAGCTGTCAATCCTGTCGAGATGTGATAATCTACTTCCTGCATGACAAGTACGTCCAAGGAAAACTTTGGCAGAACATGCGAAGGCTTCTCTACACTGAACATTCAAATGAAAGTGTTGGATGGTGAGGCATACCAATCTGCAATACCTATCAATGCCTCCATTGCTTCCTTTGACATGCAGGGTGGATCTTGTTAAAATATCATCTTGCACAAAGGGACAACAAAATGGTCAGACAGTCATGTAATTACTCTTTTGAAGCTGCATTCAGACAACAACTTGAAATATGTGTTCATAGTAGTCTTTGCTAGTGACCATGCCCACTCCAAGCCAGGGAACTCATGTCAGGCACAGACTACATCTAGGACGTAGGCGAACATGTAAATCCCTGCATGCATACCTTCGAGTGACTATTGATCCTTCGTGACATTCTCCTTCAACTAATGAACTAGTATGTCGGACCAGTTACATGGTTTTCCTTCTCTAGCCACTTGGTCCAGTGCAACCACCAAAATTTGTGGGAAGGTTTCCGTGCTTGCTTAGCCATACAGTCGACAAGAAAATATGATAAAGTATTGGTACGCATTCCTTAGTATCTTTGTCTTATAGACCTGGTTGGGTGTCATCCTAAAATGAGCTAGCTCCTTTACCCAATCCTTTAGAATGTATCTAGAGTTAGCACTACTGTTGGGCAAGCTGAATGGAGTCTCCATGATAGCCATAGGCTTTGACATATGATACATCTCATCATAATCCTATTCCCAAAAGGTTGCAAGCTTCATCCCACTAACACTACTCAAGGTCATCATGTCAGGATCATTGTGAGAGATGATCCAGTGTATCATTTCCTTGCATGGGAACACAGGATATCTGCATGCAATCCGGTATAAGCCGGACTTGTGAATATTCACGTACACCTGATGGTCTTTAAGGTGTTCCCCAAAAGTGTCTGCAAATGTTTCATTGACTTCTTGCCTCTTCAGTTTGATTCCCTAGTCTAGATACAACTTTGTATCTTCATAGATTGGCAAACCAGAGGACATTTACTCAGCTGTTGCTCCAGGTACATTTCCATCAATATCCTGAGATCTTATTCTCTTGGAATCCATTGAGATAGATGAACACCTGAAATATCTAGAGACAAGCAACATGCATGGAAAGAAATATATCAATGAAAACATAGCAAATTCTGGGGAATGACACGGCACATACCTAGGAAAATGATGAGCAAGATTGCATAATTTCTTCTAGGAGGCTGGGTGATAGGCTGCCAGAACTACGCAAAAGGTAGTCCATGCTTTTTGAGAGGAAAGACTAGCTGCTGGATCTATGGAATGCACAATCTAAACTGGTTTCTAGCTACTGGGATGGCACAATGCGCAATTCCAGTTGGGAAGAACTGCAAGGTTAGGGATAGATTTGCACAATTTCCTGGGCCAGTAGTCACTGTCCTCCAGAAATGTGCAAAACATTCCTAGAGTCCAGTGTTGGGAAAAAATGCGCATTTCTGGAGAGGAAGGCAGGGCCTTCCTTCCCCATATTACGCAAATTAGTCTTAGTGAGGCAGATTCTTAGTGAGGTAGATTCTAGGCTAATGTTGGCCCAACTCAAAGAAATCAAGCAAACAACACCCATACAAGCGAATACACAAAAAGTGACAGAAATGTTGAAAAAGACAAGTTGAGGCCACTTACCCATAAATAGCTGAGTCGGATGTGCCAAAGAGTTCTGGATGTGCTGTGGGATCTTAGAGCTCCAAGATCGATGTGAAATAATGAGCTCTAATGCATCAAATAAATAAGTTTGGGCTCATGACGCGCATGCCACAAATCTAGGAAAAAGCAACACTTAGAGGGAAACTTATAGAAAAAATTTGCATGTAAACCCCGACTGCTAAAAATAGCTCCCTGAATCATGGGATGCCTTTTACATATTTCATTTTTCTATTCCAAGAAGAACCAATCATGCATGCATGCAAGTCAAGTTTCCTCGGTCCCAAGTTGAACTGGTCAACCAGACTGCTCATGCATGCAGCTGCTCAACTGCTTGAGGAAAATACACATTCTCGGCTGGGAACTGGGATGACTGCCCAGGAGGATTGCGCAATTTCTGGGCAGAGCAACTAACAACTGCTAGGATTTGTGCAAATCCTGGGCTGAGCAGCCCCACTAGGGAAATTTGCGCAAATCCTCCTCAGAGTGTTGACTGGATGGATTGCGCAATCATGGAGCCCAGCAGGCTTCTAGAGAGGATTGCACAATTTCCAAAGGGAAGGCTAGTTTCCCTCTTGAAATTTGCAATTTTCAAGGGGAAGTTGCTCAGCCTGTAGCTAGACCAAGTCTGGATGAACAACCTATGAGGGGAATGCATTGAGTTGTGCTCGACAGGCTGCCTTTGTGCATGAAAAACACTAAGGCTTGTGTACTTGATGAAGCAAGACAAAGTGTTGTGTAAGGTTGGTAGGGAGGCTCCAAAATGGGCTAAGGAAAAATTTCGGAGGGTGGTTGTAGCCACTACAACATTAGGACATCTTGATTCCATGGAAGGCATAGCAGTGGATTCCAAAAATATAAGATCTATCATGAAATGGGAAACTCCTAGAAATGTGGATGAGGTAATATCATTCATGGGTTTAGCAGGTTATTATAGGAGGTTCATGATGAGCTTCTCTCAGATTTCCTATCCCATTACATCATTGCAGAGGAAAGGTAAGAAATTTGAATGGACAGAGGAATGTATAGGCAATTTTGAGCAGTTGAAGCAGTTGTTAACAAATGCTCCGGTTTTAAAGATTACATATCCAGACAAAGAGTTTGTGGTATGTCAAATGCTTGCAAGAGAGGACTTGGTGGAGTCCTGATGCAGTAAGGAAAGGTAGTGTTCTATGAATCAAGGAAACTAAATGAGCACAAACAAAATTATCTGACACATGATCTTGAGTTACCAACTATCTTCCATGCATTAAAGATGTGGAGGCACTACCTTCTTGGTAGGAGGTTTTTATTGATGAGCGATCACAATGGATTGAGATATCTATTTGACTAACTGAATTTGAATGCCAAACAAGCAAGATGGTTGGGCATGATTAGTGAGTTTGACTTTGAGATCAGGTAAATTAAAGGGAAAGAGAACAAGGTTGCAAATGCTATTAGTAGGAGAGTACATGTAAATCACATAACATCCATGAGCTCCTATGGGACATATTTATAGGATCAAATCTTGCAGGCAGGACAACATGATGACAGGTATATGGAGCTTAGGCACAAGTTACAACAAGGTACAGGTGATTCAGGATGTATATTATCATCTCACAACATATTATTTGGTCAGATTTAGGGACCAGATATATATGTCGGACAACAGTGATCTCAAGAAGCTGATCTTGAGGGAATTTCATGCTAAGCCATATTCAGGTCACCCAGGATACCAGAAGACATTGATAGTGGTGAAGAAGTTTTATTATTGGATGAATCTGAATAAGGATGTGGCATATGTTGTGGCTAGATGCTTAGATGGTCATTAGGCAAAAGCAAAATGTAAGCACCCAAGTGGATTACTATAGCTGATTTTGATTCTAGAGTGTAAATGGGAGGTCATTTCCATGGATTTCATCATAGGTTTGCCAAGGAAATCTAGACAACATGATTCCATCATGGTTGTGGTCAAAAAGTTGACAAAGGTAGTGCACTTCATTATAGTGAAGTCTAATTATTCAACTAATGATGTAGCACAGGTCTTCATCATAGAGATAGTGAGGTTGCATGGTGTTCCAAAGAAGATTGTGATAGACATGGATGCTTAGTTCACTTCTATATTATAGAAGAAGTTGTTTGTGGGTTTGAGGACAAATTTGGCCTTCAACATAGCTTATTATCCACAGATAGATGGATCGACAAAGAGGGTCAACATGATATTGGAGGACATGTTGAGGATGTATGTGATGCATCAGTAGAGGAGATGGGAGGAATACCTTCTTCTAGTTGAGCTTTCCTACAACAATGGATATCAAGAGTTACTAAGGATAATTATGTTCGAGGCACTCTATGAGTGAAGTTGTAACACTCCCATCAGTTGGAGTGATCTAGGGAACAGGGTGTTGATAGGACCAAACATGTCAGCAGAGATAGAACAGGAAATGTAGGTAATCAAGAAGAATCTAAAGGCAACACATGATAGAAAAAATATTTATGCATTTTAGAAAATGATGTTTAAGGAGTTTCAGGTTGGGGAATAGGTGTACTTGCTCATTAAGCCCAAGAAGAGCTCCTTGAGGATTGGATCATGTGCAAAGTTGGCACCTCAATTTTGTGGGCCTTTCAATATTCTTGAGAGGTTTGAACTAGTAGCCTATCAACTTGCACTACCTCC
Source organism: Pinus tabuliformis (assembly GCA_031772625.1). NCBI lineage: Eukaryota > Viridiplantae > Streptophyta > Pinopsida > Pinales > Pinaceae > Pinus > Pinus tabuliformis. The sequence goes on along the minus strand of CM062813.1, from coordinate 14,540,615 downwards.
GATAGTGAAAGTCCATGTTGTTTTCCATGTGTCATTTCTTAAGAAGAATGTTAAAGATGTTAATCATGTAATTAACTAGTATGTATTACATGTGGAGCTAGAAGGAGAATTCTAGTCAACACATTAGTGCATTTTGCAGAGAAAAATGCTCATGCTCCGGAGCTAAGTAATCGAGTAGGTTAAAGTGCATTGAAAGCACTTTGAGCCCAATGAAGCCACATGGGAGATGGTTGATCAGATGCAAGCTATGTATCCTTCTCTTTTCATTGGTTGAGTGAATGTTTTTGGCATATTTTTTGGTGTGATGTTTTAGTATATGCATATATGTATATGGATGTAAATACCACCATGAGTTGTGTTATAAAGCTCCAATAAGCGGTATGGTTGTTATGTCGTTATGGTTTTCATGATGGTTATGTTGTTTTTCTTCTCAATAGGTTGATCATTGTAAATAATGAAACAAGCTAAGTTACAAAGCTCCATGGGCAGTATGTTTTTCTTTTCAGCAGACTTGTTGATTGTAGGTGGCATTGAACACTAAGGACAGTGTTTCCCCAAGGGGCGAGGGTTCTATAATAGCCCTGGTAAAAAATATATGTAATAAAATTAAAAAAGGAAAAATAATAACGAAGGTCATGGGATGCGTATTCCAAGTTGAATGTTGGGTAAAAAAATGTAGTGATGGGGATCACTTGTGATTAATTAATGGCTATGGAAATTGGAAAAGGAAATGGAAAAGGCTTTGGAAAGGCATGAGGCATTCATTGGCATTTTATTTACGAAAATAATGTAAAATAGGAGAAAAGGAAAGTGAAAGGTCATAGGTTGCATGTGTAGAGGAAAATGAAGGAAAATGAAGAAAATATAAGCCTTAATGCTAAAAAGGATTTTGTGAATCACTTCACAACCTTTTTTCAGTTTTAGTTTCGATCTCTCTCTTCTAGTCTCTCTTTCTCATACTCCCACTTCTAGGCTTTACCATATATCCCAAGGAAACAAAAAATACAGCTTTACTGCAACCCACAGTCGGGTTCAGGGGTCAGTAGGTCGTGCCTTTACCGCATTCCAAAATCTGATTCAAGGATCACTAGGCCATCTATTATTCCTTTCAAAGATCCACCTCACTCAGCTTCAAATCCATTCGGCAATCTAGCTCAACCAAAAACATGAGAACCCATCACACCATGGCTATCTGGAAATGGAAAGGCAAGGCTAAAGAACATTGTCACACCTGGAAAAACCCTTGTCCATGACAACAAAAGAACCAAGAACACACATGCATAACCATGCATGCCAAATATAGCAAGGAAAATCATACATGCAAATCGATACTTGCAAATAGTTCCAGTGTAGTTGCTTGATCCTGCTCTTTCTTGCTTGATATTTGCTTCCCTTTGCCTTCTTTTCTCTTCTTGATCCAATGATAGAGTGCTCCAACAAAAATCTAAGTGTCCAAGAGTGTGAAAGAGAGATAATAGAGAGAGAGCTCCAAAACTACACTGATAAAAAGGTACCCATTAATCCTCATAAGCCTTTTTATTAATGAGGCCTCTATTTTCTTCAATTTTGCATTATTTTCCTTCATTTTCCTCACATGCAACCTGTGAACTTTCACCTTCCTTTTCTCCTAATTTCCATCATTTTCATAAATAAAATGCCAGATAATGCCTCTTGCCTTTCCAAAGCCTTTTCCATTGCCTTTGTCAATTTCCTTAGCCATAATAAACCAAATTAACACCCACACTAGGATGTCTTTCCCAACATTTAACTTGGAAGAAGTTTCCCATAACCGTGGTTATTATTTTTCCTTTATTAACTTTATTTACATGGAAATTTCACCAAGGTTGTTACACTATATCAATGAAAAGGGTCAAGTCCCTATGGCAAACCAATAGTTTATAACTGACATTTGAATTTCACCATATAGTGGTGACCATGTCTATAAAGGCAATAGACATTACAAGGAGTCGATCCTTTATCCTTTTAAAGAAACTCATACTCCAATGAAGGAATCATTGAAGGATGAATTAAAATATACCATAGTATGAAGCATTAGACCATTATATCCACCTCGCTCTAGTACTCTCTTGAATTCTGAAGCCTGCATCTCTGAAGCAAAAAGAAGTATAGTTGAAGGTTGATGTGTGTACCTTTTGAAGACCATACAAAGACATAGTTGTAGACCTCTTATGGACAAAATTGAAAATATTTCTTATGGACATAATTGAAGAGTTGACTTGAGGTACCATGATGTGAAATATGAGTTCACTGTGAACATATCTCTTTGAAGCAACCCAAGGAAGCTATATTATGATACCATACTCGAAGGTAAAAATGGAGAACAAGTAAGCTTGGACACATAAGGTTAAAGATGTATGTATAATTCTTTGTTTTTCATATCTCAAAAGTTAGGAATAAATCCAAATTTCTCTTTAAAATAATGATATGAGAGATTGGCAATCTTAGAAGTCTAGGTCAATCATTTTGTATGGAATGCTAAATATCTACAGTATGAAGAGATTACATTCAGGAAATATCACGAAGTGTAAGCTAACATATTTCCCTTTCTTGAGCACAAAGACTTAGTTGATATGTTAAGTGCTTCTTTCATAAGCATTCAAATATTTTCCATGCATATGAAGACTAGGTTTTTGTGATAAAGAAGCAAAATGAACTCCATTTCATGCATAGAATGCTCGTCAATAGCATTTCTATGGTTTTGCAGCTAAAACATTAATATACTTGTAGAATTTACAATTTTAAATAATGGCAGGTCTTGAAGCATCTAAGGTTTATAAACCCTAACAAAGGTCTGAATTAGAAAAACCTTAGAAACAAAACCCTAGACCTAATATTTTCTGTTGTAAGAATAAGCCCTAGCTCTCGATAATAATAAAAAAATGACATCATGTTGATGTGAGGATAAGGTTGGTAAAAAAGTCCAAGATTAACAGGGAGCTAATTTTTCTCAAAAATATAACTACTATACATCTCCTTTCCTTGATTACTACTATTTCTATCGATAGTCTTTTGTCTATGCACTTTTCTTAAAGATATTTTTTCTTTCATATCCTCCTAATAAATTTTATAGGTCAACAATAAGAAGCTCAAGCAGATGAAATAATTGGAAGAATGTAGAAAACCACAAAGACTTTCCTGAATCATGGAAGATATGAATGAAGAAGGAGAGAGAAATTTGAAGTATGCATTAAAGAATTCAACACTTAGCATTAAATGGAAACATGGAAGCAATACTTGAGAAGATTCTCCCAATAAAAGGAAAGTTACCTTAGTTGGAAAGAGGGAGTTAAAAGAAAAATATGATAAATACAATACTACTTGAAGTTTGTCAGAGAAGTTTATGATTGATATCTTCCCCAAGAACACATCAATTAGGTTGACAATGTTGATGAAAAATACATATACTATTGATGATTAGTTCTACGTGGGATTTGCATGAAGCGGGACTCTATTACACTACAAAGGCAGAATATGTGGAAACTTGTACAATCAAATGTGAACTAGTTTGCCTCCATAAAGTGTTTTATGGATTATCTAATGACATGTTGGACTCATTTATTATACCTCGTATTGATCATAGCTATATGAAAATTGTCAAAGAACTAAGAAGGTTGAAGCACATTATGATTTGCGACATGATGCAGAATGGAGTCGTGAAGCTACAATTTATCTCCACTGATGAATAAGTAGTCAATGCTTTGATGAGGTCCTTTCCTAAGCAAAAGCATGATTATTTTTTAGACAAGCTTGGACTTGTGGATATCTCCTCCCTAGTTGAGAGGGATTAAGGATGGACACCTTTGTTCTCCACTTGTCATGTACTATGGTTGGGACTAACAACCATAAGTCAAGAACATGAACATCGATAGGAAGAATGATGGATTAGATAAGCATCGAGGGCCAACATTCTTGAGATTTGTACTATGTCCAGGACTAACAATCATAATTCAAGTACATTAATCTAATATAAGAATGGTATAGAGGACCAACATTTATTTGTGTCAAGAATTGTGACAATGGACTAGGAAATAGTCCCGCGAGGACATTCTTTGGTGAACCTAGGTGGAGTATGTTCCTAGGAGAGGCGGTGCAGTGTCCTATTGAATGCCTCCCAGCATTGTGTTATGATCTAGTGGAGAGATAGAGCTTACTTGTTAATGCCTTGGTAGTTTGACAATGTTGGTTATGATGATGCTATCATGATTAATTCTTATCAATAGAGATCCTTTCTTATATGAATATTTCAACTTGATAGTATCATGTTGAGTCATTATGAATACCTCCCTAGTTAAGAGGGTGTTGAAGTTGTAATTAGTGTTCGTATTCATAATGAAAATTCATTATATTTATTATGTTTTTGTTAAAGCATGTTATTCATGCTTAGAGAGTAAAAAAGAATTTATTTATGAGTCAAAATAAAATGTATTTGAGCCATGTCCCATTTGGACACTTATAAGAAAAATAAATTTGAATTTTAAGTTGAGTCATTATTCCACAAAATGACCAAGTTGGCCTAGTCATCCAAAGTGACACCCATTCAACCCTCCTAGAGAGTTATGTATAAGACACAAGTTAAACCACTTTGGAGGACATTCATTCATTGTCATATCATATATCTTTTACACCTAACAAATGATAAATAGACCAAGTTGAAGGAGAGAAGAGCTCGCATGTGTGGAGGAATTTCAGAGAGAAAGGCTAAAATTTCTGAAGTAGTTGTAGATCAATTTTCAGCCGCTCTTATTGTACGTCTGAATTTCAAAGCTTTGACTAGAATTGGAGCAGTTTGACCAGCGTTGAATTTGAATCTTAGAGGTGTCTTGGAGGAGGTTTGGACTTGGTATCTTTGTGGAAGCTTTATCTTGTTCTTGGTCTTAGATAAATCTCATTTTGATCTGATTCTAAAAGAGAAGGATTGTTCAATTTTCCCCTTGTGGGTTTTCCCTGACTTGCTGTAACACCCACCTCCCACACCTACCCAAGTAACCGACCAACCAGGGTAAACATGTGATGAGTAGATACTGTGATTGGATTCAACCTCTTATGTAACATTAAGGAAATGGAATCGACAGAAGCACAACATACAAAACTTCCATATCAGCTACAAGACCCCTTAGAACCATGCCAACACTTCAAACTTGCTTTCCCCTGGGTCCCACTAAAGTTTTTTGATCACTTGACCTTTGGACACTCTCATGCTATGGGCGTGATAGCATCCAAGGACCTCTGGATGCTCTCACAAGCCTGTAAGCTAGCATCCAAGGACCATTTTGTCCAATTATGTGCCAGTGTCCCCGACATTTGAGCCACCTTTTCAGGCCCAGAGCCTAGGCCACTGCCCATAGTGGAATGAAATCTTCAAAGTAGTAAAATAATAGGGAAACAATGATGCAAAAGAAATTAGTTGAACAAGCCCTTAACTAGAGCCCTACTAGCCATGACAGACATTTTGTCAAACATATCACAAACATGTAATTGATAGGTGTAAACAACATATTTAAGCATAGGGATCTCGTACTTATCTGAGAATCACTAAGAACCATTGTTCCCTCATTTTGTTTGTTGCATTATCATCTATTAGGTCATCTATACATTTTCCATTCATTTACAAGTAAAAACATGATGAGTGCCATACATAGTTTTTGTCATAAAACATATACATAACTAGCAGAGTAACAATAGAAATACCATAAATATATCAGCCATAGAATCCAGATATAAACCAATACATTTACACATAAAAAAAAAGGGATAAATTTCTCATTAATGAATGTAGAAACCAACCAGTGATGGGACTACCATGTTTTACCTGACCATAGATTGGCTGAGCCAAATCTCTCTTCAGCCAATCACCCTTGTGCCATATTCCAAGCATGAATGTGGGACTCATAACCAACCGAAAAGAACCAAACAAGCATGGATGCTACCGGAATTCTCCACCTATTGGAAATAATACTAAGAGGGGAGGTGAATCAGTATTATCAAATTCTTTTCACTATACCTTCTAGATTTATAATTCAATTTATTCTTCAGATGTTGACCATTAATTTGTATGTCAGTACCATATAATAATAAACAAGAACAAGAAAAACATTTAGTCACACCAAAGAACACCATATATGAGGTGGAAACCCAATGTGGGTGAAAACCACTTGCTGTAATATGTCTCTATCTTCTTTCAATTAGAAACTTCTTTTACAATGATTCTGTACTGGTGCAGTCCTTTACTAGTACGCAGGCTACAACCTGCAGAGAGCTACAACCCTCTCTTGTTTTCCAAACTCTCCTGGAAGGGAGATACAACCCCCCTAGCTCTTGTACTAGCTGAGCTACTAGTACGTAGGTGCTGACCTACTTCTTTTCTTCCAAGGACCACGTTTCATCAATTTTCAGACTGGATCCATGAACATCAAATAATCATCAAGTACATGAGTATCAACCAATCTCCTTTTACAATCAACTAATGAATCAACCAATAGCTTCTCAGAATGTAGTAACCAGAAAGTAGTACTAGTAATCTACCCAGAATACTGCAGCAATAAACAAAAGGCAACCAACAAATCTTTCAAGAAAAGTCTGCAACTTCACCAATAGAAACCTGCGAATATCTGCACTTCTGCTATGTCTAACCTGCGCAGCTCCGCAGTTGCTCTGTGTACTGGACTGTGCACCTCTGCACCTGCGCCCTCTACTGGACTGCAGATCTCCGCACCTGTGCCATCTACTGGACTGCGCACCTCCGCACCTAATTCGCCTACTGGACTGCGCACCTCCGCAACTGCGCCCTCTACTAGACTGCGGACCTTCGCACCTACGCCGTCTGCTGAACTGTGCACCTCCGCACCTAATCCGTCTATTGGACTGTGCACCTCCGCAACTACGTCGTTTACTGAACTGCGGACCTCCGCACCTGCACCGTCTACTAGACTGCGCACCTTCGCACCTGAGCCGTATCTTGTCTGCGGACCTCCGGATATAAACACTTTATCAGTCCTCAATTGTACCCCAGTCTATTGAATTCACAGATTTGATCATGTGCCAAAGAGACCTCGACCTACCAGTAGATCTGCCTTATAATTCACGGTTTTCTCCTTGATTCAGATCTAGTTTCACAAACCAATCACCAAAATTTCAGGTCTTAAGATATTCAATATTCACAAGTGTCTGGCCAAATGATCTTCTTTCCTTTTTATAGGCAGGCCCTTATTCAAACCATGGATCAAAACCATAGAAAGCCAATACAAGGGACCCAAAACTGGGGTCAATATTTTAGATGCAATACCACGGACCAAAACCATAGGATAAAAAACGTCAAACTAAATACCATGGATCAATCATAAAAATTCCCACGTGCGTGCGCTTCTCTGCATGAAAGTGAGTGAATTTGATGTCCGCACCTTTTGTTCAGAGAACCTGCGGGTATGTCCGCACTTCTTGTTCGGGGCACCCGGGGTCTGCAGGTTTCGTTAGGTGCACCTGCGGGTATCTCATTTTCTATTATTTTGAGAGCCTGAATAGTGATTTGCCACTTGAGTGAGTTTCCATCAAGGACAACACCTGTGCCATAGTGCCAAACCTGAGTCATAATGCCAACAATCTCCCCCTTTGGACTTGATGGCAACCCCAAGATCCTCAAAGTCATTCTCCCCCTTTGTCATCAAGGGCAAAGGGTTATGATCCCCCTGAGAACATGCTGAAAACTCTGCTCTGCTATGCTGATTGTGCTCCCCCTGACTGTAGGCCAGATCTGCAAAAGAAATTTTCTTCAAGAAGAACCATAATCCACCATACACCATAAATGACCTTCCTATCACCAAAATACTATATACATACATTCATCACCCAACCAAGTCCGGTTACATCAGAAATTTACATATGACAACCAAGTACATTATATCATTCATCCTAGACGTAGGCCGTTACATGACCTTGACAAAAGAAATAGAGACAAAACATTAGCAGCAATATTCAGATCAGCATCCATGTTCTCCTTCTGTACTTGCTCCTCCAAGATCTTCTACAATAATGCCAACAATGCATTATTAGAAGAATATATGCTCCCCCTGAACCTGTGCCATTTGGTCTTTGACCAATCCATAAACCAGTGAATGTACGCGTATATGAAACTCGCGTACAACCAACAAGATTCAACAGCAAGATGATGCATCAACTACCCCCAGCTTTTGCCTGAGGTATTCAAAAGTCTCCCTGGGCAACGGTTTGGTGAGTATATCAGCAACTTGTTCCTTAGAGGGAACATACTCCAACTTGACCTTTTGTTCAAGCACTTGTTCCCGAAGAAAATGATATTTGATAGGTATATGCTTGGTCTTTGAGTGCATGACTGGGTTCTTTGAAATGCTGATAGCACTTGTATTATCACATAGGATGGAGATAGGTGGAGTACAAGTGATTTGAAAGTCCTGCAAAGTTTGCATCATCCAAAGAAGTTGTGTGCAACAAGATGCAGTAGCCACATACTCTGCTTCAGCTGTAGATAATGCTATTGAACTCTGTTTCTTGCTGAACCAAGATACTAATCTGGAACCCATGAAGAATGCACCACCACTAGTGCTTTTCCTATCATCCACGCTTCCGGCCCAATCTGCATCTGTATAAGCATGAACTGTGAGATATGTATCTCTAGGATACCATAATCCATAGTTTGGAGTTCCTTGAAGGTACTTGAAGATTCTCTTAACTGCTTGAAGATGAGTTTCCTTTGGATTTGCCTGAAACCTTCCAACTATTCCCATTGCATGCATGATGTCTGGTTAGGTACCTGTCAAATAAAGTAGACTTCCAATCATGGATCTATTGGTTGGTCGATGCACTACTGTTGATTCATCATTTTCACTGAGGCTACATCCTGTAACTATAGGGGTACATACTGGTTTCGAATCTTCCATGCCATATTTCTTCAAGATCTGCTTGAGGTACTTGGTTTGAGATAAAAAGATACTGCCTTCATTTCGTTGGATTTGTAGACCAAGAAAATATGTCAGCTCTCCAAGCAATGACATTTCGAATTCTTTCTGCATCACCAAGGCAAAGTTTTGACTCATAGCTTCTTCATTGCTGCCAAAGATAATATCATCTACAAACACAACAAGTATTAGCAATTTGTCATTTTCAATTTTTATATAAAGATTACTATCTGCTGATCCTTTTGAAAAACCTTGTTGATGAAGGTATTTGTCCAAATGATAGTACCAAGCCCTTGGAGCTCGTTTAAGACCATAGAGAGCCTTTTTTAGTCTGCATACAAGATTTGGATCATTCCCAAGGATGAAACCATCTGGTTGCTCTTTGTACACTTCTTCTTCTAAGTCTCCATTCCGAAAGGCTGATTTCACATCCATTTGAAATACTTTGAACTTCTGAAAGCTAGAGAGAGAAAGGAACATTCTGATAGCCTCAAGTCTAGCAACTGGTGCAAAGGTTTCTTCAAAGTCTATGCCCTCTTGTTGTGCATATCCTTTACAAACAAGTTTGGCCTTGTTTATAATTACTTCCCCATTTTCATTCAACTTGTTTTTGAAGATCCATTTTGTCCCTATGACATTCTTATCTTTTTGTCTAGGAACCAACTCCCAAGTGTTGTTCTTTTCGATCTGCTCAAGTTCTTCAGCCATTGCCTTGACCCGTCATTCATCTTTGCATGCCTATATTACATTTTGTGGTTCAGTGGAGGAGAGTAATGCCAAATAGCTTGAAGCTTCTGCAATTGTTCTTCTTGTTTGTATGCCTGCCCCAAAATTTGAGATTCTGGATGATTCTTTTGAACATACCTAGATGGAGTCTTTTCTTCTATCCTTATCTGTTCCTCTGGTGCCTCATGGGTTTCTTCTTAATCATGAATCTGATTTGATGTTGATGGGTAGTCCTCATCATCTTCGAAATCTTCAGATCTTACCTGCCTGGGAGTGTTTTCTTTTTCATCCACCACTACATCAATGATGTCGACAATTCTTCCAAGCCTTTTATTGTAACATTTGTATGCTTTGCTGTGAGGAAAAAAACCAAGGAGAATTCCTTCATCTGCTCTAGGTTCAAACTTGCCAAGATTTTCATCATTATTTTTAATATAGCATTTGCTTCCAAAAATTTTGAAATGTTTTACCAAAGGAGTCTCACCATACCAGAGCTCATGAGGAGTTTGAGTGCTGTTCACCTGGATATTTGTCTTGTTGAGAATAACAACTGCAACAAATGCGGCTTCACCCCAGAAGGTTGCGGGAGTTCCAAACTCATCAAGCATAGCATGAGCCATTTGCTGAACCATTCTGTTCATCCTTTCCACTACTCCATTTTGCTGAGGAGTCCTAGCTGTAGAGAATTCCCTTCTTATTCCATGTTGTTCACAAAATTTGAAAAATTCATTCGAGGTAAACTCCCCACCTCTATCAGACCTGAGGCGTTTGATTCTATGATCTGATTCGTTCTCCAAAAAGGCTTTGAATGATTTGAACTTTTCAAAGGCTTCGTCTTTGTGTTTCATAAGTCCTATCCAACACATCCTGGAAAAGTCGTCAATGAATAATATGAAATATTCTTCTCCTCGAGGTGACCTTTTCCTAGATGGGCCACATACATCAGTATGGACAAGTTCAAGTGGCCTGCTAGCTGATCCTTCCTTCTCAGGGAAGTTAGTTCTGGTTTGCTTACCAAACTGACACGATTTTCAAATTGTATTGTCTGGAATTCTGATGTCTGGAAGACCATGGACTTCCTGGTATTTACATGCTTTCCTTATCTATGAGAAGCTAAGATGCCCCAACCTTCTGTGCCATAACTAGTGTTCATCGTTCTTGCTTAGATAACATTGATGTTGTCCTTATTTGAATATGTATAAATTATTTGGACTTCTTATGCCTTTGATCACTGTTTTTCCTGTATCAAGATCACGAACACTACATCCATTTGATCGAAATATTACCTCCATTCCTTGATCACATCTAACTGACACTCAATAAATTATGCTTTAACCCATCAACATACATAAAATTTCTAGCTTTGACCTTTTCTTTCAACTGAGCAGAACCTTTACCTTTTATGAGCACAGGGGTGTCATTTCCAAATGAGACCTTCTTCTCCTTCTCTAAGGCACTATATGACTGAAGTTTTTATTTATCACCCGTCATATGTTTCAAACATCCACTGTCGATGTACCATTGATTTTCTTGCCCTTCCGCATATAAGGCTATACCACATTTTTCTAGTTGTGGTTCTTTCATTCTCCATGTTTTGGCATTTGAGGCTTGTTCCTTTGTTTGCCGAAACTTGCTCTTACATTTAGAATCTTCATGACCGAAGTTGTTACAAAATAAAACATTCAATTTCATTCTCAAGGGTAGAAAAGTTATTGTAGGTTCTTTTCGTGATCCCAGTCATACTTCTTTGTTTTTGAGCTTCTATAGTCATGATTGTCTTATAGGCAACACATTGAGCTGCTTTGTGACCAAAGTTATGACAAGAAAAACATTGGCCATTGAATAAACTCCTGCGATTATCAAATCTACCAACCAACCGATTGTAGTTTCTATTGACATCCATTCTTGAGGCAAATTGGGAAGATTTTACCTGTGGCTAGTTGTAGCTTCTGTTCATCCTTAAGGTGGATTTCCCCTGATTTACCTGGTAGTCTTTATTCATTCTTGAGGTAAATTGTCCCTGATTTCTATTTGACCTTTGCTCACTCCTCCTTGCTGCATCAAGATAATTTTTGGAGGTGGATGGTTGCTGTGCTTGAGATGCTTCTTCATTATATCCCATACCTGTCTTGATTAGTGGAGAACGCTGCACATTGATAATCTCATCTAGAGTTTCAGATCATTTAACCAATCTAAGATTAAGAGCTTTTGTTTTCTCAATCCCTTTTCTAAGACCAACAATTTCACATTCTAATTTTTCATGAAGTTTTTCTTTTTTAGCCAGTTGGAATTGCAAAGTATCAATAATCATATTTTTCTCTTCTAAACAAATTTTGAGTTCATAAATCTCTTCATACAGACCTTCTTCATCTATAGCATCCATGAAATCGTCATCTTCAAAGGCCATTAAAAGTCTATAATTGTTACCTTGTTCATCTTCATCACTATTTGAAAGTCGATCACTGTCTTCATGAGCGTAATAGCTTTTCTTATTTAAATTCTGTTTCTTGTTCCATCTGACAGGTTCCTTACATTTATCAAGCTTATCTTTATGAGGACACTTTGCAGCATAGTGACCGACTCTTCCACAAGCAAAGCATTTGAAAGGTAACTTACCTTTGAATCTTCCAGCACCCCATTGAAGGTTCTTGACAAAATTTGACTCTTTGTCTTCTTCTGATAGATGTCCTGACTCATAGTAATCTCCTTTGCCTGAAGCCTTGAATGCAACTTCTCTTCTGTCTGATTGTCCTCCTTTCCTCATTTCATAAGCAGTCAAAATTCCTTTCAGCTGTGACATGGTAAGGTTTCGTAGATTCTCTTTTTCTTCTATTGCAGAAACTTTAGATTCAAGCCTAGGGAACAAAGATCTTAGAACCTTTTCAACCACAACAACCTCTTTTATTTCTTCACCCAAGTTTTTCATACAATTAACAATCTCATCTACACGAAGGAAATAATTAGCCACACTTTCATCATTGTGCATTCTGAGATTTTCATACTGAATTCTGAGGGTTTTAAGTTTTGCTCATTTTACCTATTCATCTCCTTCGTAGCTCAGAACAATCTTGTCCCATATTTCTTTTGCGGATTTATATTGCATAACTTTGAAAAATTCTGATTGAGATAGATATCCCAATAGAGTATTGACAACCTTTGCATTTGTTTCATATTGCTTCTTACCAGCCGAATCTGTAGGAGTTGTGGATGGAAAAGTGTACCCTGTATCTATGATATCCCAGACTTCTTTACCAAGATTGAAGATATGTTGTGACTCTTACCTTCCAATAGACGAAGTTGGTCCCATAAAAAATTGGTGGCCTGATCAATGCTTCTCTCTTGTAGTTTCTCATGATGATGGATCTTCCTTCAAGCGATCAAGCTTCTTCAGAAGGACATGCTCTGATACCAATTGTTGGAAATAATACTGAGAGGGGGGGTGAATCAGTATTATCAAATTCCTTTCACTATACCTTCCAGATTTATAATTCAATTTATTCTTCAGATGTTTACCATTAATTTGTATGTCAGTACCATATAATAATGAACAAGAACAAGAAAAACAGATAGTCACACCAAAGAACACCAAATATAAGGTGGAAACCCAATGTGGGTGAAAACCACCTGCTGCAATATGTCTCTATCTTCTTTCAATTAGAAACTTCTTTTACAATGATTCTGTACTGGTGCAGTCCTTTACCAGTACGCAGGCTGCAACCTGTAGAGAGCTACAACCCTCTCTCGTTTTCCAGACTCTCTTGGAAGGGAGCTACAACCCCCTTAGCTCTTGTACTAGCTGAGCTACTAGTACGTAGGTGCTGACCTACTTCTTTTCTTCCAAGGACCACGTTTCGTCAATTTTCAGAATGGATCCATGAACATCAAATAATCATCAAGTACATTTGAATCAACCAATCTCCTTTTACAATCAACTAATGAATCAACCAATAGCTTCTCAGAATGCATTACCAAAAAAGTAGTACCAGTAATCTAAACCCAGAATATTGCAGCAATAGACAAAAGATAGCCAACAAATATTTCAAGAAAAGACCGCAACTTCACCAATAGAAACCTATGAATATCTGCACTTCTGTTGTGTCTAGCCTACACAGCTCTGCACCTGCTCTATGTACTGGGCTGTGCACCTCCGCACCTGCGCCCTCTACTGGACTGCAGATCTACGCACCTGCGCCGTCTACTGGACTGTGCACCTCCACACCTGATCCATCTACTGGACTTTGCACCTCCGCAACTACGCCCTCTACTGGACTGCGGACCTCCACACCTGCGCTGTCTGCTGGACTGCGCACCTCCGCACCTGATCCGTCTACTGGACTGCGCACCTTTGCAACTGCGCCGTTTATTGAACTGCGGACCTCCGCACCTGCGCTGTCTACTGGATTACGCATCTTCGCACCTGAGCCGTATCTCGCCTACGGACCTCCGGATATAAACACTTTATCAGTCCTCAATTTTACCCCAGTCTGTCAAATTCACAGATCTGATCATGTTCCAAAGAGATCTCAACCTACCAGTAGATCCGCCTTATAATTCACGGTTTCCTCCTTGATTCAAATCTAATTTCACAAAACGATCACCAAAATTTCAGGTCTTAAGATATTCAATATTGACAAGTGTCTGGCCCAATGATCTTCTTTCCTTTATATAGGCAGGCCCTTATTCAAACCATGGATCAAAACCATAGAAAACCAATACAAGGGACCCAAAACCAGGGGTCAATATTTTAGATGCAATACCACGGACCAAAACCATAGGATCAAAAACGTCGGACTAAATACCATGGATCAATCATAAAAATTCCCACGTGCACACGCTTCTCTACATGAAAGTGAGTGAATTTGATGTCCGCACCTTTTGTTCAGAGAACCTGCGGGTATGTCCGCACTTCTTGTTCGGGGCACCTGCGGGTCCGCAGGTTTTGTTAGGTGCACCTGCGGGTATCTCATTTTCTATTATTTTGAGAGCCTGAATAGTGATTTGCCACTTGAGTGAGTTGCCATCAAGGACAACACCTGTGCCATAGCGCCAAACCTGAGTCATAATGCCAACACCACCTACATCATGAGGAATTTGAGTGCCTCCTATTCTCTCAGGCTTTAACGTAATCCACAGTCTAATCTATGGATTACTAGACCCTACACTAAAACCCACTCTCCAAGTTTTACTATACATCCCATGTCGGGACTACTAGGCCCAATAGAGAGCAATCCACCTCTTGGGTTTACGGTATATCCCTCCATTCACTGGAAAGGATTCGTAGGCCCACTGAGGCACAAAATCCTGTCTTTACCACAACCCACAGTTTGGTTCAGGGGTTACTAGGCCAGTAGTTTTACCATGATCCATAGTCTATTTCAAGGACCACTAGGCCATGTGTTTTTCATTTCAGAGATCCACCCCACTCAACTTCGAATCCATCTGACAATCCAGTTAAACCGAAGTATGAGAACCCATCTCATCAAGGCTATCAAGAAATGGAAAAGCTAGGCTGAGAAAACATTATCACACCTAGAAAAACCCATGCACCATGCATGCCAAATCTAGCAAGGAAATCACACATGCAAATTAACACCTGCAAATATTCTTGTTGTAGCTTCTTGATCCTACTTTTCCTTGCTTGATATTCACTTCCTCCTTCGTTCTTTTCATTTCTTGATCCAATGCCCAAGTGCTCCAAGAAAACTCTAAGTGTCCAAGAGTGAGAGAGAAAGAATAATGGGAGAGCTCCAAGACTGAATTGACAAAAGGTTCCTAACTGATCCTCAGAAGCCTTTTTATTAATGAGTCCTCTATTTTCTTCATTTTTTCCATTATTTTCCTTCAATTTCCTCCTCACATGCAACCTGTGACCTTTCACCTCCCTTTTCTCCTAATTTCCATTATTTTCATAAATAAATGTGCCAAAAATACAATTTTTCCTTTCCAAAGCCTTAGTCATTGCCTTTGCAAAATTCCTTAGCCATAATAAACCAAATGAACACCCCCTAGGATGTCTTGCCCAAAATTTATCTTGGAATAAGTGTCCCATCAACCATGGTTATTATTTTTAACTTTTATTACACGGAATGTTCACCAGGTTTGTTACACTTGCAGCCTAATTTTGGTGTCTCTTGTCTCTTTGTTTTCTTGAAAAAATGAGAATTTGTATAATTGCTTGAGGAAGAACACCTACAAAGTAATAAGAAGACATTTAACATTCACAAGTAATTATCAAGAAGAGGAATCAAGTATTAAACTATTATGCACTTGGTTCCTCAACACAACCCTTTGTTCTTAATTGGATCTATACACTTGACAAATGGGGGAGATTGAAACCAAAATCAAAGAAATTTTGTCAACTTATGTTCTTGATGCGCATTCCCACTTGCATTAACTATTAAGTGATCATGCCCACATTTTTTCATCACTCTCTTGATCTTCACACATGGTAAATATTCGGGTGGGAAAACCATTCATGGTTCAGGCCAAGGTGGAAGTCATTTCAACAGTATGTTCTAATAGAGCCACCAATTTGGATAATACTTTTCTTTAATTAAATTTATTACCTTTTGTATAATACAGTAACATGGTTTCCACTCCACGTGGAGAGCACATACTTATGTGGGTTTCGAGTTTTGGACTTTTCTATTCTCCGGTACCATATCGGTCTCCACCTATATTCCACTTCCCAATATCTTACCCACACTGTGTGATTCCTTGATAGTTGATATATTACTATGTAGTGATCTAATCCTCAGTGCACAAGTTTCGTACTATGACAAGATAGATTATCTTCGGCAAGTCTATTGCACTACTTCTTCATGGTTTCCTCTATGCAATGTGCACCTACAACCAAAAATAACAAGTATATATATATATATAATCCTTTGATCATAGAGTGGTTGTCCTTCTACAATTTTATCCTACTCCCATTGACAAGTTCATCAATGGGCTCACCATTTAAGCTTGCCAATTTCACTACCCCTGCTTCTGTGACATAGAAAACAATGTAAAGTCCCACCAATGCATCTAAAACTTCCTAGGGTGCTTCAAAAAGTTATTGTCATACATCAGCACCAAGTTTCCATCTTGGAATTGTTTATGTTTAATATAGTGATCATGTCAGGGATTTTCTCTGGATTTTTGTACACCCTACTAAAATCCTAGTATAAAGCAATCCTCCTCCAACCATAGTAGCTCCATTAACCTTTGATCGATTGTGACAGAATCTTCTAGGCCTATAAAAACAATAATATGTAGGCTTGATACTATAAATTCCATCAGCATAACCACTTCCTACCCATAGAATAGTCAAAAAGGTGTTGTCCCAGTAAGTTTCTTTGACATGATTTGATATGTGCATTAAAAAGCAAGAATTCTTAGGTCCCAATCATCCTAATTTTAATTTCAAATCTTTTTCAATGTGGTCTCCAATATTTTATTAAATACCCCCACAATGCCATTTTCTTATGGATGATAAAGTGCTCTATTCTCATGATAGATGTGGAACTCCTCTGTTAAAGCCTCAATGGTCCATTTTCGAAAATGGGTTCCTTACTCACTCATCAATATATATGAACATCTAAAATGTGTAACAGAATTCTCAAACAAAAATTTGGTAGCAACCTTCACATTACAATCCTTAACTAGTGCTACTTCATCCCACCTAGTTAACTAATATGGTGCGATGATGATGTGTCATGCTCCACTCCTTGTTGGTGGATTAATTGGCCCTATAAAATCGATGGCCTCCTTTTCAAATGATTACAATGTCAATTTTCAGTTGAGCGACATCTTGTCTCGATGTGAAGGTCGACCTACTCTTTCACATATGTCACAACTACAACAAAAATTATTTGCATCCCAATGAATAGTTGACCACCATAAGCCAACACACAAACCTTCTGTGTGGTTGCATTTCCTACATGATTTCTTCTAGCTACACACTCATGTGCTTCTCCCAATATTGAAGGCCCCTTATGTTCTAGCAAACATTGTCAAAGTATGCCATCTTCCCATAATTTGTTTAAACACCCTGCAACAAGCTAATAATGTGTAGATTTTACATCTAATTGTTTCTTTTGTGCCATTTATACTCCTGTGGTGCCATTTCAGTGGTGATAAATTGGATGATCTCAACAAAGTGATCATCTGCCATATCCACGTGAAACAACTATGTGTCTTGTAAATTGTTGTTGATATTCCCCGCCCCCTCTCCTGAACTTATGCATGAAATATGATCTAGTCTAGCATTCAACTTACCAGACTAACAATAACCTCACTAACATATTCTTGTAATAGAAAAAACCTTATACATATCCTCCTCCCTAACACTAGTTTTTTGACAAGGTACCTTAGCATAGAGTGGTCGATGTATAACTTAAAGTGTGATCCCAAAACATAGTGCTTGAAATTTGAAGTGCATACACCATGACCAAGCTCTTGCACTCCATAGTAGTATTATTGTGCTTTTCCATAGACAAATTTTGAATGGTGAATGCAATCAAATGGTCTACTTTCACTTCTCTTAGTTGTGCCAATATGGTGCCTAATGTTATTTCTAAGGCATCGAAATGGACATGGAATACTTTGTTCTAGTCTAGAAAAACTAATATTGTTGTTGATATCAATTTTTCTTTTACTATGTCTAGATCCTATTGGTGTTCCTTGGTCCACTCAAATTTCAAATCTATCTTCAACAACCTCTCTAATGTCATAGTTATTTGGGCATAGCCTCGCATGAACTTTGTGTAATACCCAAAGTAACCTAGAGTTTCACAAAGTTTTCATACTGATGTTGGAGGGGGTGTATTTATTATCACTACAATGTTTGCGGGGTCTACAAACAATCCTTGCTTACTACATACCTGCCTAAGGAGAATCCCCATGGGTGAACAGAAAATGAACTTATTAAAATTAAGGGAAATTTGCATCTATCTACATTGATCCAAAATCAATTGAAGAACCTCAACATTCTTCTGTAGAAGGTTGAACATAGTCTATTCATCGAGGTACACCTCCAAAAAATTATGAATAGATTCCTTAAGTGATTCCACTACAACTTGAGAGAATGACATAGGTGAATTCTTCAATCCAAACATCATTACAATATACTAAAATGAACCCCATTACGTTACAAATGTGGTCTTGTATCAATCCATCTATGAATGGATAAACTTATTGTCCTCTAACATTATCTAAGACCTCATCTGTAAAATGGGATGGGAACGGATCATGTAAATAGTAATCATTCAACTTTCTTAGGTCAACACATATATGAATTTTTCCTATCTTTTTCAACTATGCAACCACAGGGTTAATCCATTTTGACTTCAATAATTATTGTTTTCAACATCTTATCGAGTTCCTCCCTCACCTTATTTTTGCATATGGTATTAAGGAGATAAGGTCTCTGATGGACTAGTCTTATGTCTGGCTTCAAAGTGATCTCCATCTCTCCTAGATCACCCACAATTCCCTTCATCTTTGCAAAAGTGTTGGGGAACAAATATTGATATTCATGGAATAGGTCGAATATCTTTTCCACAGTGGCTCCATCCCAGTAGTCCCCAATTATTATTAACATGGGGTTATCTTTAGTGTCAATGTTTATCTTGAACGTCCTAATAGGTTTGGTGTAATCTAACACAATGGAGTCTAACTCTATTCCATTCACTTGTATTTCTCCTTCGAGCTTGGAGATATTGATATATCGAGGATTATTGTCATCATAAACACCCACCTCTACCAACACTCTACCAACTCCCTCATAGTCTGGTAGTTTTAATGAAACATGTAGAGCGATACTTCTCTTACTATGCACTTTGGTTTTGGCATGAATATATTTTCTTTAATATAACATAGAGCCTCATCTAGTGGATCTCCTGATCAAACTAAAAAATTAAAAGAAAACTTTATTCCATCTCCACCTAATCTGTTGTGCCCCATCACAGTTTCAACTATGTATACCAATTCTTTAGTATGACACCTAGTGTGTGCATAAACATGTGCACCCACTCCATCTCTAAAATACCCTCATCTAGTCATTCTAAAACACACTTCTCCATTTGAGCGGTAGGGGACTCTTGGCCTATGCAAAATTCTACATATTTCCCAACATCTAATATAAACATAATCTATAGTAGGTGTTTACATTGTTACCATGTCTCAATGTGTGCCTTATGTGTTTCCTACCAACATATAAGAGTAGCCTTAAGATCAATGTCGAGTGTTGGCAACCTTAATTGATCTGGCACTTGTAATTCAATATCTTTCACAAAATATACTACGTCTATCAACCCATCAAATTAAGAGGTTATTCCCTTACTTTGATGCCAATCCACGTCACAAACCTGGTAACTCAGGCACACTGTTGGATCAAAACCTCATGGGTGCATTGCTAAAAATTTTCCAACACCTCATCTAAGTTAGATGAAAATGAGTTAATGCTTCTCCAACTCAATGCACCGTTAGCAATCTGGTTGGCATAGTCATCACATTGAGTTTTAATTTTATAAATATTATTGAGGATGACTATGTCAAGGTTTTCTCTCATCGGCTCGAAATAATGATCCCCCTATTTATGGTCTAATGATGAAATGACCCATAAATATCTTTTTTAAAAAACCATTTGCCATTTTTTCAAATTGATAATATCTTGGTTATCAAAATCCCATTCGATGCCAAACAAGCTCGGGTAGGGGTCTATATCATCGACAATTTCAATAACCTCAAAGTACACCAGACTCTTCACTTCGTCGATGTTCACATCTACATCTACCAACCTTCCAAATGGGAATATATAATATTGATTAATAAGGTGCAATTGGATAGGTGACCATACTAATTTAGGCCTTCCCATCAATTCCTAGGTCTTGTTTGGTAAGATATTAAGATTAGAACCCAAAGAATAGAATAGTATTATCTATGTCATAGTCAACTATTTGAGCATTGAATCTAAATTCTCTATTGGTGCACCTTTGGTGTAGCACTTGTTTCATTATCTTCAGAGGGATCCATGTAGGATTAGTTCCCTTTCCCTACGCACCCTACCCATTTGTTTCTTATGTGTAATGGTTGATCATCCTGCACATTATCTTCATTGCTTGTTCATTTCTCATCAAGTTTAAACAACTTCTTAGGAAATTTTGTATGGGACTTACCTCCCCTAATATCATCTTTTATGGAGGTTCATAAAAAATCAGTGGAACATCATATATAGATGGACCTTGTAGTTGTCTTGTGGAGCTCAACTCTCCCCACTCAACAAATAAAAAGTCCCTTCTCCCTTTTTGGTATATTTACTTCTCTCTAGTTTGGTTGAGGCTTAGAGGGGATCTGGCAGATTTCCACGTCCACTAATGATGCTGCTCCAAGGGCTTCATCGTGTCCATGATAGTCCTACTTCCACCTTTGGTCACTGTGCATTCTTGGGGATGGTCCTTTTGTGGCTCGACAACAACCATTTGCACATTCAACCCTTTATTATCCTACCACTTTGCCACTAATAATGGTCAATCCTCCATTGCATGGTTTAGTGCTTTGCAATATGTACACGTAGTGCAGGGGTTCAGGCAGTCTCTCACTAGGTGTCTTGGATGACCACAATTAAAGCATACTATGAGTTCCCTTCCTTGCCCAAATCCTCCTCACCCTCTTGCAGGTGTACCTTTTCCTCACCCTAGATGTCCCGATATTTGCATTGGTGTAAGATAGTCATGTCCCTAATACTATTGTGTGGCACCCTCACCCCTATCTATATCCTAAATGCAGTACAAATTTCAGGTTTGCTCATGCATTAAGTTGAATGCAAAAAAAGAGTGTACATCATGCCCAACTGATTTATATAAGTCACAAAAAAAAACTTGTCATGCTCCAGTATTTATGCAACATGGGATAATTCATCAGTGAGTGCCCCCAAATCCTGCAAATCTCACACCAAAGGACCCTACCTTGGGCCAACAAATTTTTTTTCGTGGTAGTGACATATTTTGTTACTATTAGAAACTTGTTACATTGATGTCCCTCCCTCCAACAAATTGTACACCATACTTCCTCATGTTTCTCCTTATTCTTAGTGAGGTCGTTGTTGTTGGGAAAAGTATCCAATACGGAATGACCCTATCCCACTCTAAGGGTGATAGTACCTCAACAACAACCGAATGCAAAGCTATTCAAGATTACTTCTTTATGAGATGTAAGAGAGAGGAGAAAGAGATCCACTAACCATTATCTTCCGCTAATGATTGATCCAATCTTCCCTCTTTGCTGCTTGCTCCTAGCTCCTTGCTCTTTCGCTGGCCCAGCTACACAAAGATCCTGCAAAAGCACAAGAAAAGGAAACTACAAGAAGCATACATCCATAATTGATTCAAGGATTAGAATAAATCAAATATACAAGCATCAATACGCCACAGAGACACATGCATATAGAAGAACCTCAAATGCTTTATTAATGGAAGAAGTAAAGTTCTGAGAGTGTTACAACCATAAGAGGCCCAATCCAGCAACACCTCCCAGCAGAAAGAAATCTCCTCTTCACCTCCTTCAAAGAAATCACCCAATAGTTCTATGCACAAACCAACAGCACCTCCTTACATTCACAAGATTCCAGCCTCCCTAGACCTCATGAGAGAGCTCTATATATAGGAGATTTGGAGAAAGGATGAGTCAGCTTGAGTTTGGCATGAAGCTGACTAGTGTCCTCTCCCATTTCAGTTATACTTCAGTTCTTGAGTCCAATTGGAGTTTCTTGCTTCCACTTGGAGATCTAGATCCTCTTACTCATCACAAAGCGAATTCCCTGATCCAAGTGTCATTTTGGAAGCTTCCTGGGCATTTGACACCTTGCAGAATGACTGTGCCACTTGGCCAATCTCGCCCAGCGCAGGTAGCCTTCATTAGAGTTGACATTCAGCGCAGGTACAGAGTGGAGCAGTTGACATTCAGCGCAGATGCTCAGTGGAGCAGTTGACATGATCCAGAATTAGCTTGTTTTTGAGTGTTTTCAGGTGGAGAACTGATTTTCAGTGCTGTGGTTTGCTGACCTTGTTCCTCTAGGGGTAGGAACAACATGTTTAGGGACTTTGGATCCCTTAGATTATCGACATTTCATGCTTCATGCTGTAAGGCACAAAAATGTCTATAACAGTTGCCCCCTAAAGTATGAGGTCGTTTATCGGGTGAAATGCTTTATCAGGAGGATCCGAAGTTCATTCAATCGCTGAGAGGTGCCCTGTAACAAAAATACAATACAATACATTATTTTTCATTCTGCTTTCATGATCTAGCTGAGGCGGGCATTCCCATGCTCAGCTTTATAAATTCATTTTGGTACATAGAACATACGCTTGTCTGATGGTAGACTGATAATTCTCTGCTGAAATTATCATCCTTTGAGTAGGATGATCATCTGCTGCAATGATGTACATATCAAATGTCTTTATTTTTCCTGAATATATATCGCAGCCCGGATGGATGAAACTAGATCCGGGGTCTTCAAACTCGTTCGATATTCACTCTAAGTACAAGTCGATCCATGTGAGAATTGCGCTGAAGTCGAACATGGAAAGACATCGCTTGATTACCGGTCAATAATGTAAACCGTTAACAAGCGCGAGAGGAATCACCAATAATGACAATGACCCTCAAGGTACTGCAGTACAATTCACGTGGTGTGAATAAAGGACTTGGCGTCGAACACCACGCAAAATCTTCCGGTCGAAGGTCATTGATGTATACCTGTCGCCGGAAGTGAGAAACTTGCCATTGAGGCATGCAAGCTTCAAAGTACTGGGGGGTTTGTTCCTAGATCAACTTCTTGGATAATGAGCTGAAGTCGACAAGAAGCGATCCGTCAAAGGAGGGCCTTAATGAATCCCACATCAATGACACGGAACAGAGCTAATGATTTTAAAGGAGGTGAAAACAATCTGTGAGATATGATTCAGGGTGGCGATCATGGGTGGATGAAGGATAATGTATGGCAGTGGATGGGACACGGTTGACTCTTTCTGAACACATCTCTTGAACATATAACGACACTGATGTGATGGATCGGTAGCATTACCCCAAATGTGGATGGTTTGGCGAGGACCATGGTGATGAGACCGGTGAATGAAACAACCCAACCCGATGTGATACGGATGACAAAGTGTCATGTTCAAGGGCGACTTGCTACCATTAAAGCTTTGAGGTTCTCCCAATTTTTCCCCAGTCATTTCTGACCAGTACCTCTTTATTTTTGTCAAGCTTGAGGAGGATAACATATGCTTGTTCTATAACCTGCCCTTCGGGCAAGCCCATCGCTATGTTTTAACGAGCCTAGTGATAGGGAAACTCGTTCTCGTCTAAAGACAAGTTTGTCGCTATTTAATCATTTTAACGAGTCTAACGACAAGGAAAACTCGGTCCTTTTCAATTTTAGAGAGTCTGAAAAGGTACAGAAAGTTAACTCCAAAATTCCTTTTTCGTCATCTAATCCCTTAAGTCCGAAAAAGTATAAAACAACACAGAAGGGATGAGTTTTCGATAACTTTAACGAGCCGAATAAAATAAGCGCTCGACCTTTTTGTGTAATAATCCCTCAGGTCCAAAAAGATTAAAATCTAGAGGAGGGATAGCTCTTCCGGTCATTTTAACGAGCTGGAAGGCCAAAACTCGGCAAACTTTTCATATTTTACGAGTCAGGAGAAAAGAGCTCAAAGAAGACTCGTCTTTTGAGGAACGAGTGATAAACAGGGATAGCAGCAGATTCCAGGTACAGGTTGGAATTTTCCAATCACGGCAGTGTCACAAGGATGGCTAAGTGAAATCACTCTTCGCAGCTGTTCCTGAAAATGGGTAAACAATCATATGCGGGTGAACGATCGGCCAAATGGAATGGAGGTGGCAAGTGCAAACACGACCAAGGCTTTTTTATGGCTAATAATTTTACGATCACAAATGGTTATTTACCGGTACTGGGTTCATTTTTTAAAGAGCTTGAATGCGCCAAAACACTGCTCAATCTTATGTTTATTTTTTAACAAGCATGAACTATGTGCTAAAACTGCTCGGATCTCGCTTTTCTATTTTTTAACGAGCATAAATTCCGCGGTAAAACTACTCGATTATACCAGTCATACGATAAGAATGTCTCCTGTGAGATAGCTATTTTTTATGGAGCTTTATCTCACGAAGCTATGCTCCTAATTTGGCAAATTTTGACCTTTGCCCCACATCCTTTCTTTATGCAAGTTAGGAAACGACTAATCCAAAAAACAGATAAATAACCGCTCTTTGCTTGCACTCCGAAAGGTTTGCATGCCCCCAGGTATAAAATACAATTTCAGGGCTGCCCCTACTTATCCGATAAAACATTTGTTTTAAAGGGTGAGGCTTACCTCTTTCAGGTTACCCAAAGATTATTCTGTTAATCTTTCAAACTGAACACTTCTTCGGCGATGTCTACCGAAATAGACAAAGGTGGGTGAAAAACAGATTATTTCACTCACATAACTTTGACAAAAGAATCTTATTCCAGAACAACCCCTCTTCCTAGACGGACGGGGTACGGACTAGTCATATTCTCCCGCGGAAATCTACTCTATACCCAAGGTTTTCTCTGCCCAAAGCAGACCAGGATGCATGCCCCCTGGGTTCCAGTCCCATATTTCCGAATCACTCGCACTCATCGGGAAGGAGGACTGGGGGTGGAGACATTTCTTGGGTGAATAGACCGTTGAGGGTTGGTATGTGACTATTTGCGATGCGTGATCCCGGAAATGAAAGTTGGTCTACGAGCTTGACCATTCTTCCTTCGTGTGGAAAACACATTACTCTAAAGAGTGAGGAGACTATAGCTCCCATGCAATATATATAGTCTCGTCCAAGGAGTAGGTTATAATCCAAGGGTCCTTGAGCAACCATCACGTTCATCTGAACGGTCTTCCCTTTCAATGTAACAGGTACATTGGGGAGGATCCCTAACGGTCGACTGGTTCCTTTATCAAAACCCGAGATATTTCTTATCTCAGGCAAAAGCTCTGGGGAACCTAGTGCTTTCCAAGCAATAGAGGAAAGGATACTCACAGATGCCCCTTCATCAATGATAGTTCCAGCCATTACCATTCTGTAGATTTGGACTATGATTCTGAATGGTATACTGGCTGGTAACCGGGGTCTGCCTAGTTGGTTCCAATCAAAGGACACAACCAGGTTGCTTGGTGGTGGGACCGAATACACGGCCGGATACGATCTTGACGATGTTCCTTCCTGCAATAAAGGAATGGGCGCATTGCCCTGATGCTCATCAGAATCTGTGTTGATGAAAAGAATCTGGATGGTGTCATCCTTATTCTCTTCAGTGAGGGTGTCATTTGAAGATGAATCTTCAATGACGGTGTCATTTGAAGATGAAACCTCTGAAGGCGGAACCGGGTCAACTGCCGTATCGACCTTTAGACTTTCGTCTGGTCTGGATTCAGTAGGTTCATTTTCAATGACTGACGCTTCAGCTGACCACTTGAGTGGGCCAACTGTATTTTCAACCAACGAAGGACTCGGCACGAGTTTTTTGTATCCAGGAGGAAGTCTCAACGGTGAAACCGGACGATCTTCCAAAACTCTCTTCGCTTCGTCTAAGAAGGGACAATGGTGGATGGCGTGATCGCCTTTACACAGTTTGCAGGGGGATCTTATTCCCCCTCCTTGTCTTGAACCTTCACTTTCGTTGGTTGACGGTAAGCATTCAACATGGCTATCAGAGGTTGATGCTCCCAAATTGTGCAACCGAGGGGACCAGTCCCTTAGTATCCGGGGAATACAGGGACAATCTCTATGGAAGTGGTCTCCTTTACATATGACACATGGCGATTTAGGCCCAGTCTGTGCTGTGTGTGGATTTTTGTTAGATGTCTTTTGCTTGCCCCCAGTCGCCTTAGGCTCCTTCTTCTTCTTCTCTCTCTCCTTCTTCTCCTTCTTCTTCATGGGAGCTTGGTTTTTACCGGCTCTACCTTGCGAAGATGAAGGATTGGAGGAAGAGTTATAGGAAGTTGAAGGCTGGTGGGCAGCTCTAGACTCATCTAACTGTTGACTCGACTGTTCAGGAACCATGGTGGTCTGAACTACACTGGTTGAGAATAGCCAAATAGGCAGGCCAATTGTCAGTCCTGGAAGCGACAATGTGGCCATGTGGGGCGCACCAACTTCTCCCCAAGAGGAGAATGGACTAGGATTTCCATCATGTGGAATTCCTTGGTTGGGGCGTTCCATGTTCTCAACCTAAGATCAACGCGGGAATAGGAGGTGATTATGTTCCGTTTAAAATAAATTTTATAACGACGCTTTAGACACAACTTGCTTTTTCACTTTTTAAGAGTCGAGAAAAAGCTAAAGATGACTCTAGTCTCCTTCAATGTTTTAACGAGCCCGAAGTGACAAATGCTCGGATGGACTTTTTCAGTTATAGAGTTTGAAAAAGGCAAAAAGAAACTGCTCTGGAGTTCTAGGCAGAGGGTGTGCCAAACTTTTCGCAAAACCACAGAATACGTTTTACGGTACGAGTGGTCGATCTTCGTGAATGCTGTGTTCACTGCATTGCGATCAGTAGGGCGGCCGACACGGTTTCCTATTGGATAAAGGCTTTGTTCCTATAGGGGTCTCCCAATATATACACGACGGTACGTGGGAGCACAAGTCCGTATTGATACTTATCGCTTCACCGTGGAGGAATCACCCAACCACTCAACGCTAAGATATCACGTTTAACGACGCCGGAACATGTCTCTAGCTTAGACCTCTATGTGTTTGCATTATGTTTCAATGTGTTGTTATGTAAATTCAATTTATTTTAAGGTTGATCTTGTTTAGCAGTTTGCCTTTATGTATCACCACGAGATGTATGATAATACTCCTAAATGCAGTCTAAGATGATAAGCAAGCTTTTCAATCTTTCAACTTTGAAAATCTTAACTACTGAGGGAAAAGAAAGATAACATCTTTTCACACAGATCATAGAGCACACACTAATGCACTTTTTCCTAAATCAACATGCAAGCTGTCATAATGCACGTGCACAATGCAAGTATTTCTTTTCTCTTTCTCAATGTTTGTGCGACACAAAAAGAAAGCTGTTGTATAACTTTGAATTCAATTTCAAGTGAAAGCAAACAAGCTTGTCCAAAATCAAAAGACACCTTAAGATTTACTTGTTTCGACACTAGAAATATATAAACTCAAACCATATGACGAAAGCAAAAGCTCAATCAGCTATGAACAACAAACAAACTAACTCTTAAGATCAAAACGACACTTTACCACAGGTCTAGATCTAAGAGGCCACAGCAAGACTAGTTCACTTTCGTTATGGGAAACTGTAAATGATACAAGAAATACACAAAGAACAAACACAATTTCTTTATACAACCGAGGTGGAATAGTGGTAAGGAAAGTTGGTTTCAGATAGGCACATTGACTGGTAACAGGCAGCAAAAACAAGAGTGAAAACAAGGCAAGAAACAGCAGGAAACCCCAGTAGCACAAGGCAAGACTGGTCTAGCGCAGGTGGTACACAGGCAGTTTGACCTTCAGCGCAGGTAGCCCCTTCGGGAACTGCGCTGAAATGCAGACAACCTTCACACAGCCTGCACTGAAGAACGAAACTTTCGTTTCTCTTGGTTTCCGGGTCACAGATTGCTCAAAAATTCACAGTTTTTGGCCAAATCAGAAGCTATCAGTCAAGGACACACTAAAGGATGACAAGGAGGATGAAAAGCTATCACTAAGAGCTTATTAGAGTCCTTGTGGATCAGCTCTTCAAATCATAAACTTGCTCAGAAACTGAGCTAGAGTAGCTGCCCTCTACTTTGCATTTGAAAGATCCAAATGCAGTTCGATTCGGTACTCCCTTTGTTTATGAAATGAATAGCAAAAACACAAACAACCAACAAGATACGATCCCCAGTGGAGTCGCCAATTTGTTGTTGGGAAAAGTATCCAATACGGAATGACCCTATCCCACTCTAAGGGTGATAGTACCTCAGCAACAACCGAATGAAAAGCTATTCAAGATTACTTCTTTATGAGATGTAAGAGAGAGGAGAAAGAGATCCACTAACCGTTATCTTCCGCTAATGATTGATCCAATCTTCCCTCTTTGCTGCTTGCTCCTAGCTCCTTGCTCTTTCGCTGGCCCAGCTACACAAAGATCCTGCAAAAGCACAAGAAAAGGAAACTACAAGAAGCATACATCCATAATTGATTCAAGGATTAGAATAAATCAAATATACAAGCATCAATACGCCACAGAGACACATGCATATAGAAGAACCTCAAATGCTTTATTAATGGAAGAAGTAAAGTTCTGAGAGTGTTACAACCATAAGAGGCCCAATCCAGCAACACCTCCCAGCAGAAAGAAATCTCCTCTTCACCTCCTTCAAAGCAATCACCCAATAGTTCTATGCACAAACCAACAACACCTCCTTACATTCACAAGATTCCAGCCTCCCTAGACCTCATGAGAGAGCTCTATATATAGGAGATTTGGAGAAAGGATGAGTCAGCTTGAGTTTGGCATGAAGCTGACTAGTGTCCTCTCCCACTTCAGTTCTTGAGTCCACTTGGAGTTTCTTGCTTCCACTTGGAGATCTAGATCCTCTTACTCATCACAAGGCGAATTCCCTGATCCAAGTGTCATTTTGGAAGCTTCTTGGGCATTTGACACCTTGCAGAATGACTGTGCCACTTGGCCAATCTCGCCCAGCGCAGGTAGCCTTCATTAGAGTTGACATTCAGCACAGGTACAGAGTGGAGCAGTTGACATTCAGCGCAGATGCTCAGTGGAGCAGTTGACATGATCCAGAATTAGCTTGTTTTTGAGTGTTTTCAGGTGGAGAACTGATTTTCAGTGCTGTGGTTTGCTGACCTTGTTCCTCTAGGGGTAGGAACAACATGTTTAGGGACTTTGGATCCCTTAGATTATCGAAATTTCATGCTTCATGCTGTAAGGCACAAAAATGTCTATAACAGTCGTGCAACTACAATGTCAAGGTCGCTAACTACAAATACACTTGGGCCATCCTAGCACCATTCTCTCCACTTGTTGGTATAGCTTCTAGCTGGATGGAAATCGCCAGTGCCTCTAAATAAGAAGTCACTTTTTGCTTCATTAGGGGGATACAAATATGTGGTAGAAACTATGCAATAAACCATTCCCTATGTTATGCATCGAAGATTTGAAAATTCAACCTATCCATCATAATTTTGAATCTATGGTCATAGTCCCACACTGGTTCACTATTTCCCTATTTGATTTCTTTGATCTCTATTATGCATTGAGACTCTAACTTAGGTTCTAAAACTCCTTCAAAAATGCCTACTTGATCTCTAGTAAGGTGTGAGGTTATCCCAAGGGTGTAGTGGCTTTAAAATTCATTTCCTTCATCTACAATCTGCTTCACATTCCATATAGCTTCACATACAAACAAGTGTTTTTTTGGGTCTTCAATCCCAATTCCATGAAAAAATGGAAATCTCAGTGTCAAATCAATGCCTTCCATGGTGGGTCTATTGGTGTCTACCTATTCAGAACTCACAATCGAAATACGCTGTTGTTGGGATGGGCTCCCTCAGGGTTAAGTTTTTCTAAATTCTTAAGTTAAATTTTGATAAGATATTGTAAAGTCTCCACATTTTGAGGATCAGAATGCGAGTAGCACAGGTTGTTAAGACTCAAAGGGGTTCTTAGGCAAGTCAAAACCCCTTATTTTGTAAAGGGATGAGTTGTTTTGAGCTCCGCCCATGGTTCACAGACCATGGTATTGTAATAGGAAAAAGTATATAAAGGGGTGTCTTAGCTTGTCTAAGGAGATAGAATATGTGATGTTATGAGTGATACTTGTATTTAGAGTCTGTAATCTTCCGTATTTGGGTGAAGGGGAAGGCTCATGCTGTTGTGTGCACAAAGACCTTGGTAATTCTATAGCTGAGTCCGCAGGCCTCTGCAGCTGTGTGGGCAGGGTCTGAAAGCATATGTATAAAATATCTAGAATAATAAAGAGTATTTCAAGCAACTCTATGTCTGAACTGTATACTTATGTGTTTGTTTTTATGCTTAGTCAAATGCCATTTATCTATATTATTTTCTTAATTACACCACAAAGATCTAGATCTATTGTTATATGTTATTTTATGCATGATTAGACCCTTAGGCAAAGCTCATAACTCTATGCAATTGAAAACTGCTTTAAGTTTGGGGATTTTGAGGATAAGGGTTCGCGAAGGCCAGATCAAGCCTTAAACTAAAGAAATTCCTTACCCCCACATCACATAGCTTTTTGGATACAGAAACTTGGTTCTAGCATCCCCCAATACTTCCTCGGGTGAGACTACAACCTGCATCAAGCGGGTTGTTGCCAAAAGGGCGAGTAGTGTAGGTTTTTTTTGTTAGCACAACTAACTCTAAACCTAGGTCCAAGCCCCTCAAGCCAACAAATGGTTTCATTTCCGGGACCAGGATCTATCTGAGGGATGTGTGATGTGGCATCCGTGGATACCAACTAAGAAAGAAATCAAGAAGTGAATAGATTGAAAGTTGCACGAGTTTACGGCTTGCGAGAATCAGAATCTGCATTTGTCAAAAGAAAGGTGGTTACAAAAATATCTCTACATGAAAGTGCACGAAGTTTTCTTTTTGATGTTCCCTTGCGAATTACACAAGTGGCTGTTAAAATTAGCAGATAGTGAAACTATTTGGAAGCACCACAATCCTATTGTGCGGACTCCATAATTAATCAAACATCTTGAAGGATTTGATTATAAGGTTGCAAGGGTTGTTGATTACTAGATTGATAGTATCTTGGGCAGTTTCATCAATGACTTTGTAGTTGATACATCTGTGTCTTATAGCGAAGTTGAACGTCAATTCTTTAAAGGTCCGAGAGGTAAGTACCTAAAATCACTAAAGGCTTAGATTAAAATGTTGTTGTGCAGAAAATGTGTTATGGATTTACATTAACATTTAAGAGATATCAGACTGGATTTACGTGAAGTGGAAAGCAATTTAGAGTAG
Source organism: Pinus tabuliformis (assembly GCA_031772625.1). NCBI lineage: Eukaryota > Viridiplantae > Streptophyta > Pinopsida > Pinales > Pinaceae > Pinus > Pinus tabuliformis. The sequence goes on along the minus strand of CM062813.1, from coordinate 14,508,890 downwards.
ATCTAGACAAATTCGTTGGAAGTGAATACATTCCTTTATTAGGAGAGTCTAGAAGTAAAAAAGAAAAAGGTAGCCATAGTATGCCCAGGAGTGTGATGCAGTCAGTAGATTATAATACTTCTAGAATTCCACATCCATCCACTCCACCTCTGCCCTCACCTTCACCTCATACACCTATGCCTCCACCTCCACATCCGCTATTCAGTATGGCGAATACAGTGAACATGCCTATATTCAGGGGTCAAGGATCAGAGGATCTCGATTAGTTTTGGTTCGTTGTAGAAGTTGTGTGGAAGGCACAACAGGTCAATGATGATGAGATGAAGAAAGTGCAACTGGTTATAGCGCTACAGGACAGAACACTTACCTGGTACATCAGATATAGTGTGACTCACCAAGTTGTTTCGTTAGTTGACACAAAGGATGCATTGAATGTAGAATTTAGGAAGCCAAAGACGCAAGCTCAGTGTGCGACCGAAATAAAGGAGATTAAGGAGAGGGTTAAATATTTTATGTGGGATATAGATCAGTGACTGAAGTGTTTACTAATCCAAGCTAATATTCATATTTCAAATGAACAACATAGGGACTGGTACATAGATACTCTATTACCTCACTTAAGATTTCTGTTATCTCAATACAAGAATGGGTCTCAGGCTGAACCATTGGAGATTGCGATGAATCTAGAAGCTTCATCAATCCAAGACATGAATATAGGAGTTCAATAGATCCAGTTGTAGTTAGAAAGCCTGCATATGGAGTTGCAGGATCTGAAGAAGGGAAAGGAGGTTAAATTGGAAACACATTCTGAAGTTTGGTGCATGAAGTGCAAGACTGAAGGTCATCATAAAGATCAATGCCTTGTATTCCAGGATTATATAGCTATAGGGGGTCCCAACCCGCTGAAGCCAGAATCTTCCACTGGATCAAGCACCAGTGCAAGTGCCTGGTGTAGCATCTGCCAAGTGTCAGGACAACATTCGACAGATAATTGTTCTCTATTACAGAAGTTTGTATAGTCTCCAAAGAAACTCTTTTGTAACTTTTGTAAATTGGTTGGTCATGATGAAAGGAATTGTCAAAGCTATGAATTGATGATGGACAAGACTCTGATGTATAGAATGCAGGCTAAAAATCGTGCGTAGAATGACCAAAGCTCACCTACGACTCATAGAGGATTCCAAGGATAGAGAAGAGGATGAGGAGAAGGAGTTGGAAGAGGTCAGGGCCAGATCATTTGCTACAACTGTGGAGAACCAAGGCACTTTGTGCGCAACTGCCAGAATCCAACTCACCCTTCTTGTCAATATTGTCGACAATTTGATCATGTCATAGAAGATTTCCCAGTATTAAGAGTGAAGATGCAAGAGAAGAAGAACCAACAATTGACGTAGAATATTCAAATGATGAGATTCGAGTTGTGTGGAGATGATATGAGTATCAAAATAGTCACACAAAGTGGTATAGCCACTAGTGAAGACAAGATTGAAGGAAACCAACCAATATTGGGTCTATGGTTTCGATGAGCTGGTGAGAAGAATGTTGGGTTTGATTTACATAAAGAAAAAGAGACATTCATCAAGGCAAGAAATTTTTTTATGGATCTAGGTGCTTCTACGTATAAGAATCAGATTCCATGAAAGGAGAAACCTGAAGATGTTATAGTGACACAGGATTTAGATCCCACGATGTTAAAATTGTTTCTGCAAACTTGCATGAAGTTATTATGGGATTAGAAGGCAATTGAAGGACTACAAGAGCTGATAGATAATTGCGCAAACAAGGATAAACCATTACCAGAACAATGTGCAATCAATAAGGTTAACCGAAGCAAGAAGAGAACTAGTAGGGAGATGTAGTTGACATCACAGATTGGTGATTTCGAAATGGACTAGGTAATCCTAGACTTCAACTCTGATGCTAACGTACTTCCAAAGAAAACTTGGGAATGTATGGGGAAGCCTAAGTTATAGTGGTCACCAATTCAGTTACGCATGGTGAACCAACAAAAGATAATTCCAATAGGCCGCCTGCATGGCACATCTGTAGATACTAAAGGCGTAAGTGCAACGACAGATTTTGAAGTTATTGAGATAGTAGATGATAGCAATCCATACCCATCATTGCTTGGGATTGATTGGTACTTTGACATGAATGCAATCATTAATTTAAGGAATCAAAGCATGGTATTTGAAAAGAATGATCTTCGAGTGATTGTTTCTTTGGATCTAGCAAAAGGTGTGCGATACACAGAACCAGTCTGTGATCATTATGAAGACAAAGACATTTAGCACATATATAAATTGACTGCACGAAATGAATATTGGATTAATCCCACTGCGGATGGAAGGATTAGTTGGAAGAAGGATAGTTCCTGCCAATCAGATTCATATGAAGAGTTAGAAAATTGGAAGAATCGGTTGCATGAGGTCTCCACCTGCAATGCAATCAACTTACAAGGTCGCTACACTATATATCTATGGAGGCATGTAGGTATCCTTATTATTATTGCTTGGATGATGTCAATATGTTTCTTGACCATTTTAAAGGGATGTATCAAAGTAGCATCATTTCTAGGCCTTAGATCTAGAATTGAGAGCTACACTTGCAAGATGGTGCGGTACGCATGAGGATAATTTTGTTGTCTGGAAGGAATATCGTAGAATGATGTGATTAAGATTTGGCTATGCAAAAACTCGACTCACTGAAAAGTACACAGGAAAGGATGATATACATGAACAATTGACTCGATGGACTAAGGTGTAGGGTGAGGTACCTCAACCAAAGTGGGTGCATATCTTTATTCATACCTTGGATGTTATCCCAAGAAAATAGTATTTAGAGACTGAGATATGACATGAGACTGTTGATTAAGATGAAATGAAGGAGATTTTCTTGCTGACATTTAGTTTTGAAGATGGGTTTGAATGCATTGCTGAAGCACTTCAGAAGATTAAAGAAGCTATCTTCTGAACACCCATAAAGCCTATCACTAAGATACAACCTGACTAGAATATGCAGCTACAACATTCTTTGGAATGTTACAATGTTACTATGGAAGAAGGTGATGAGGATCCGTAGAATATTAATATCCTTGAGTCAGAAGGACTGTGCAAAGTTGTTGGACGTGATGTGGATATCCCTAATATCTCCCAAACAGTGTGCACAAAATAGGTAAATATTGGCTTAGAAGCAGAACTGAAATTCGCGAACATTAGTGATTATTGGGATGAAGACACAATGGATAAGGTTACTGAATTATTACACGAATATTAGGATTTATTCCCAACTAAGTTCTCTGACTTGAATGGGATAATAGGAGATTTGGGTATGATGAAGATCAATTTAAAACAAGATGTGAATCCAGTTAAGTAGCACCCATATTGGTTGAATCCCAAATACAAGGAAAAGATAAGAGAAGAACTCGATATGATGCTCACAGTAGGAATAATTGAGCCCGTAGAAGAATCAAAATGGGTCAGTCCTATGGTGGTCCAGAAGAAGAAAACGAAGGGTGATATCAAGATTTGTATTGATCTGTGGAAGTTATATGATGCATGTGTACATGATCCATTTCCTATGCCTTTTACAGATGAAGTTCTAGAAATGTTGATGGGAAGGAAGCTTATTCACTCACAGATGGGTTTTCAGGATATTACCAAATTAAGATTGCACCATAGGATAGAAGCAAGACTACCTTCACTATAGAATGGGGGTATTTCCAATATATAGTCATGCCTTTCGAACTAAAAAATGGTCTTGCGATAATTCTCCTGCAATATTCACAAGGGTGGTAGTAGCAGAGTTCAAGGAATTCATTCATACATTTTTGGAAGTCTACTTCAATGATTGGACAGTGTTTGGGCTAGTCAATAAGCATGTATCTAGTCCACCTGATGTTGGATACATGTAGAATGTATCAGATTTCCTTGAATTTGAAGAAATGCATTTTTTGTGTACCTTATGGAATACTTTTGGGACATGTTGTGTGTAAGCAGGGATTGATGGTAGACCCTACTAAGATTGTTGTAATTATCAATTTGGATCCCCCTAAGAACGAAAAGAAGATACAAGTGATTTTGGGTCATATTGGGTACTACAAGAAGTTTATTAAGGCGTGTGCACAGATCACTGCACCCATGGAGAAGTTGTTAAAGAAGGATGTTACATTTTTCTGGGATGATGACTGCCAAAAGAACTTGGATATTCTTAAGGAAAACATGGTCATGACACCAATCCTAGTATTCTCGGATTCGAAGAAGGAATTTCGTGTGCATGTGGATGTGTCTTGTATAGCATTGGGAGTTGTCTTAACTCAAACATGGGCTGGAGATATCGATCACCTGATTGCCTTCACCAGTCAAAAACTATCTATGGCAGGGAAGAGCTATTCCACCATAGAGCGAGAAGGATTGACCGTAGTTTATGCACTAGAAAAATTTAGGCATTATTTTCTAGGTGCGCACTTTAAAATGTAGATGAACCATTCTTCTTTGAAGTACCTAGTCAATAAGCCTGTGTCGGGGGGGAAAATATGTAGATGGTTGCTTCTTTTCCAGAAGTATGATTTTGAAGTGATCGTTAAGCCCGGGAGATTGAATGGTGGACCTGATCACCTCTCTCGGATTGAGAATGGTGAAGAGCCCACTAATATTGATGAAGGGTTCCCTGATGTGCAACTCTTTTCTATCAGAGTTACAGATGAGCATTTTTTAGACATTAGTCATTTTTTATCTACTAGCATAGCTCTTGAAGGCATAGAAAAATTTAGGGGAAAATTTTAGCCCATGGGCAAAATTTAAGGGGTTTTATATTTGGGTAGGGAGAATTTTTTAAATTGCAACGTTTTCTATAGTTCATCCAAAAGTTATTTAAAAAATAAGTAATTATTATATTTTAGCCATGAAAAATAAACCAGGTAAACATTCAAAACCCTGAATTCGCCTTATTTTTGGGTGGGGTTTGCTTCAATTTCCCCTGATTTTCAGAATGCAAGTGGGGTTTGCTTCAATGGCCCTGATTTCTTGGAATGGAAGTGGGTGGTTTACTCCCAATCACCCTATATTTCTAGGAAATCAAAGGTAGGGTTGAATTCTCTGGTTTCATTTGGAAATCAAAGGTAGGGTTGAATTCACGGGTTAGGTTTGATTCTCCTGTATAAAACAATTATGTGATTTTGTGATTGATTGAGTCTTCATAGTGAGTAGAGTGACAGAGTCAAACGATGGCCTCTTGCTCCTGAAATTATCTTTTTTCCTATTGCTCAATCTGCTAGTGTACTCTTGTATCATAGAGGGGTTTGATCATGTGCCCAGATTCAAATCTACTGTTAATTTCAATGGAGAAGTATTTGAGAGCCCAAACTATTGCAACACATTGAGACATGTTGAACATGCCGTTGCAGAGGTGGCACTTAATACTCTTTCCCAGAGAGGCCCTTCTCGAGTTCTTGCTGCAAGAATACTAGTATGGATTTTGTTTTGGTGGTGTTTTGAAACTTATTTTTTGGATGATCTATTGTCTTTGATGGTCACTGCATGTGGTTTAATAGGATGATATGGGGAATACAATTTTTTTTTTCAAGAGATAGCTCAGATAGCATGAGAAGCATTACCTGTGTATACTTCTGTGTGGTTTGGTCTAGGCCATCTTCCCTATTTTACTTGCATTGTGGAGTTAGCTAAGTTAAGTTATACGTGTGTGTCTGATGGTCCTTCCGCTAACCATTCATTTAGGCGAATATGTCTCCTCATTGGTTTGAAATATTTTGTTTAATTGGGATGATTGGAAAGGGGTTAATTTCTAGTCAAGCTTCTCTAGGATGGTTCATTGGGGCAATAAAATGGAGATTCTTTCTTCACCAGTGTTCCATAACACCAATTACTGAATGAATCTGTTGGGTACCACCTATTACCTATTAGAATTACATTCTACATTTCCCTTATGAGCTACTAGGTGCAATGACAATATCCACCAATTGATATGGAAAACTGCCTACTACCCCGTTCTGCGTCAATACCTAACTACTAGGCAATACCATAGCAGGTATTTTGATAGAAAAATTTGGGAGCAGATGAGATGTGGTCGATAAACTAATGTTACCAACTTCCTTCTCCTAATCACAGGTTCAAATTTTTAAATGAGATTGATAAAACAAAATTATTGTATGCCAAGTTTCTCAATGCTCTTAGCCGAGTCCTGGCTAGGTATTCAGGTGCATCAGAGGAACAAAACCAAAAGGAATAGTTGAAGAATACTACCATGATTGCCTGGTCAAGTTTAAAACAATGTAAGTGCTTCTTAAAGTTTTACTATTTTACATATAGTTTAAGTTGAATTTTTCTTATAATAGGTATTATAGTTCCAGGCTTGTGTTTTCATGTGAAGTTTGAGAAACACTTTTCTTCCTTGCTACTAAATAGTTTAGTATGTCTAATCTATATATGATAATTTAATTAGTTTTTTGGGATGGTAGTGGCACACCAACTTGGGTTTTTCTCACAGACACCAGTAGAGGGAGAATGTAATGATGAGCATGAGAAAACCACTATTGCCAGAGCATTTGCACAACATAGGTCCAAGGAGATACAATTAGCCCAACAGCTAAAACAACAACACTCAACATCCAATAGAAAGATGCTCACCAAGAGAGAGAGAGTAGAAGACATTATGTTGAACACCAACATTATGAACCTTGGGCTAGAGGAGCATCATAATGGATTTCTTATGATTTCCCCACACAAGGTTGTTCTAACTTCAGTTCTAGTCACAATCATCGTTGTCAACAACAGTTGCATTGTCCTACTCTTCCATCATCTAGTTCTAGGATTTCCCCCCTAATTATGTCTATTTTTCTGTAGAGGAATATATCAGTCTCTCTTTATGATTCACCTTCATCCTCCTCTCTCTCAAGGGACGCTATTGCAGCTAATATATTTCTTGTTAGTGATTGTGTTGGGAGCTCTCTGTAGGAGCCATTTCCATTTCCATTAGCAATGTCTAGGGAATTTATTGTAAAAAACAGAGCTGGTTCAAATGATAGCACTGCACTTTAAAAACATAGAATAGCATCTTAGCAAGTGCTCACCCCATTTAAAGAACTTGAGAGAGATATAGAGGAATGGATTAAAGGTGGTATCCCAAGCGATAACAATGTTCCTACATTAGGAATTTCTAATGTATCAAAGTGGGTTGCAACATTTGCTTCGAAAAATTTGTTACCCTGGCCTAATTCAATGCAATCATGGGGCTTGCATAGGTAGAAACAACAATAGAGGCAACAATAATGGGTGCCACAAACTATTCCTTAACTGGGGTCATCCTTTTTAGCACCTAGATACTGTGGGTCTACTTCATCAATGGTTGGACCTATGAAAATAAGGACATCAATACTAGTTTTCTTAGCCCCTCCCTGTCGAAGGCCTCATTCAGATTTCTTAAGAAATGACACCAATTTGGTGCCTTCTCCACTCCAAACTGCACAAGTAGTTAAAATTTGATTTGTTATCCCAGTTTTCTCTAGTCCACCTGTTTGGAGGAATTTACCACAAAACCTAGACCCAAGTTCCCTAGATATTGAAGACTGGAACTTCAACTTCTCAATTAGCTTAGGCTTTGAAATTTGTCTAAAATAATTTGATCTATTGATATTCTTCACATCTAACTATGAAATTTTCCTCTCTTCCAGGCTGTTATTGATATGAGAGGGCAGTATTTGTTATAGATTCTGACTCTACTTTTCCCTTGTGTTTTATGAGGTTACAAAGTTTAATGTTTATGGGATATGAATTTTTGAGGGTGTTCAAATCTCTCAACCTATATGACTAGATGCTATTATCCATATAAATATCATTGTAGCAAATCTTTGCTACCTATTTCTCTAATGCCATGAGTGATAACAGATTTCCATAAAGTAGTTATGTAAATTGGAAGTTGCTCCCACTTCTGGTATCAACAGTCTCTAGATATCATCACTTTGGAGGTATATCATGAACATGTGGTAGTATGATTTTGATGTTGGGTGCAATTGAAACAAGGTCGAAGAGACATCACTTGTAAAGGTGTATCCTATGGATTTTTGTTTTAATCTCTAGTTTTTGATGTAGGGTATCAACCACAGATCTATTGTATTGCTTTCTATATTCAAACTTAACCACTTTCTTTGTATTATATGTGTGGCTATGTCTCCTGCTCTCTAAAACTTGGATCAACATTCCAAAATTTTCCCACATTCTTATATATTGCAATTTTCATATTTTTATTTGCATCATGTAATTGCCCACTTTTCTACTCTCTTGGTTTGGCCTTTCTTCTGTATTTATTGATGTATGGATTGAACTTTATCATTTGCATTAGAGCTTTGAAAATATTGGGTGCTTGTGGAGAACAATTTGTTTATGTTAGTTTGTCATGGACCTCTGGTATGGTGGATGTTGTTGGATAAATGAATGTATATCTGATATATTGCATTGGAATATAGGGGATGTTATATTTGTGCTATGGGTGTGGCAAAGTGTTGTCTTAATGTATTGGATAGAAAGTAGGGTCTAAAGGAGTTTTTTGAGTGTAGGAAAAATGACCATTTGATTAGTCAGATGACAGATTTCACAAAAGCACCAAGAGATAAATGCATTAAAACCAAACAAAACCTAACATATTTTCACTCGAATATTTATAATGTGTTTATTGATAATAAAAATTAGAACCTTGGAACATGCCAAAGAATTTCTTGCATATAATCCAAGTACTCAAAATATTTAAATGGTTTCCCCATGCTTAAGTTGACCAGGCCATTTCCATCACAAAACATTCCCCTCTCCACGTAGTTGACCTAAGATTTGAATAAAATTATTTTACTATGGTTCTAGTGACATATACTCAGTATTATTATTAGTCCCTATGATCATATCCATGTTGGAGAGATTGGCCATTGTCTTTCAGTGCATATTCATGCAACTTATTTTACTATGGTTCTAGTGACAAATTCTTAGTATTATTAGTAGTCCCTACAATCATATCCTTGTTGGAGAGATTGGCCATTGTCTTTCAGTGCATATTCATGCAGCAAGACTAATTGCTTGGTTAGTTTTTCCTGGAAAATACAACCCTTCTTTGATGTGTTGATATTTCTAATGTCCACCTGCCTAATAAATCTGGTAGATCTTCTCATAATGATTCTTGTGACCAAAATCATTTAGAAGGTAAAAATAATAGGTAGTGAACCTAGAATTAGCAATGTGGAATATCCATCTCTTAGAGCCTATAGTCAAAGGTGAAGCATCTCATGAAGGAGTAGGGAAATACATTTATCTCGTATTGTAAACAAATCTTTGAGCCATAAGATATCTGATATCAACGTTCACGTATTGGAGCAAAGAGGAAAATATAGCATGCAAGTTGTTTATGATACTTGGCTAGCAAGATGTATAGATAATTGGATAGTCGTAAGAATATATGTTTTGTCCTAAGTGGGAGTTTACCATGTAACAAATCCTGTGCAGCATGGTCATAACATGGAAAATCATGGAAGTGAAAATGGGCCAAAAATGTGAGATAGTTTTCCTTGCATTAATATACTCCGAGAGAATAGTAATGAGTACTATCTCAAGTAGTTCCATCATGTTTTAATTAGGCATGGGTTCCAAGCTTCACAATTGTAAAAGAGAGAAGGTGTAACAAATGTATAGAAGAGGAATATCTAAGCCCAAATATCTTGGAAGTTGACCTGGAAACATTTTTTTATAGTGTTTCTGATCCTTCGTATCCTCTACTCCACCTTGATTTTGTTGTTGGGATTACACTAAAGGATGGGCCAGAGGATACTACTCCAATGTAAGTGTAGGATGTCATATTTCCACCTCCTCTTCTTTATAAGTGAGAGTAGTATTAGATGCCTCCTTCTCAGACATGTTGAAAGCCTGAATATTTGATTTTGCAATGTTGACCTAAAATCCATAACTATCACAGAATGAGCTGAAAGTATCTAGATGATTTTGGAGTCCTATGATTATGTGGGATAAAAGGAAAATGTCATTTACACAACAAACTTATGATGGAAATCCCATAGAGAAGGAAACCACCTATATCACTTTGAAATGAGATCTTCTAAATCGTCAATTTAAAGCTGAAAGAGTATGGGTGACAATGGACATCTTTGCTTTGAATTGTATGGTGTTGTGTATTCCATTTTTTTTCTTCCTTGCTACTAAATAGTTTAGTATGTCTGATTTATATATGCTAATTTTATTGGTTTTTGTGGGATGGTAGTGGCAGGTATATGTGACAATGTACTTGAATAATACTTGAATGAATTATATGATGTTATTCAAGCATAATAACATAAATCAGATATGCCCTAACACTTATCATCATTCCTTGTGCTTGTCATACTAAAATGTTAGGATTTGCTAGGGATTCACCCCTTGTGCCAGATGACAGGTGGCCAAAAATGTGTGAAGAATCTAACATGGTGACATTGATTAGCCCTTCTTTCTTTCCCTTGGATTCTTACTCATTCTTGGTATTACTTCCCAACACGGAACATCTATTGCAAAAGCTTATAGGATTTGGTATGTTATGTATGTTAGATGGTTGCTCAAAATACAACTAGGTGTTCGTGAAAGAGGAAGACCAATATTTATTTGTTGGAAGAGAATTGGTGGCTATTATTTTAATGCATCTATTTTTTTGGAAACAATCATCTTCATTTTTTCCTAATCTCACCTATCTTTTCTGGAAATTTGTAGATAGGAACAACAGAAAAATTTCCTAAGGTAATTGATTTTCTGTGAAGACAACTGCACAAGGAGACCCTGGTAAGTACTTACTACTCTGGTAAGTACTTGCATGCTCCAAATCCATATAAGATATTATAATGGATGACAAGATTTTTCTAGTTAATTAATTCTAATATTCTTTGCAAAGAGATATATGGTTGCAAAAGTGGCCCTGATTTTTTCTTGATAAAGAAAATACTCAATAAGGGGGTTTTTTGCAGTAAAATAAGTATTTTTAGTTATTGAACCCCATAATACCTTGGTTTTGATCACTATAATAATACTCTTGTGTGCTCATCATTGCTGGAAACATATTCTAGGGATCGTACTACCTTTGGGAACAGTTCTGCATGGAACCATAAAGCTAATATCAAAGGTGAACCTGTACATGCATTTTCTGGGAAGCATATATCATAGACCAAAGTTGGAGGGCTATTCCAATGAGCTGATATTTTGTATATGCATCTAGTAATGTTGTTTATCTTCATCATCAAGTTTTGTCCTCCTAAATTGTTCACTGTAAATTCAAGTTTTGAATGTGAAAATGTCCATTTGTCTATTGCATTGGATTTTTGAAGTTGTCATTAGAAATACATTTTCTTTTGGTAATTGTTAAGAAGAAATGAAAAAAAATTGAATATATGAAGACCACCAAAAGAGAGGGAGAATAAAACCCCAAGAAACCCAAAAGATCAAACTAGGAAAGGGTCTAGAGGGAACCAAGGAGGAAGCCCTAGGCCAACAATGTCATTAACCCTAATCTCTCCTATCATCCAATGCTGAAAAGAAGTATGTGATGAGATTTCTAATGTCCACCTGCCTAATAAATATGGTAGATCTTCTCATAATGATTCTTGTGACCAAAATCATTTAGAAGGTAAAAATAACAGGTAGTGAACCTAGAATTAGCAATGTGGAAATATCCATCTCTTAGAGCTTATGGTCAAAGGTGAAGCATCTCATGAAGGAGTAGGGAAATACATCTATCACCTTGTATTGTAAACAAATCTTTGAGCCATAAGAAATTTGATATCAATGTTCAAGTATTGGAGCAAAGAGGAAGATATAGCATGCAAGTTGTTTATGATACTTTGGCTAGCAAGCTATATAGAGAATTGGATAGTCATAAGGATATATGTTTTGGCTTGAGTGGGAGTCTTCCATTCAACAAATCTTATGCAACATGGTCATAACATTGAAAATCATGGAAGTGCAGATGGGACAAAAGTGTGAGATAGTTTTCCTTGCATTAATATACTCTGAGCGAATAGTAATGAGTATTATCTCAAGTAGTTCCATCATGTTTCACTTAGGCACAGGTTCCAAGCTTCACAATTGTAAAAGAGAGAAGGTGTCACTAAGGTATGGAAGAGGAATATCTAAGCTCAAATATCTTGGAAGTTGACCTGGAAACATTTTTTCTATAGTGTTTTTGATCCTTCATATCCTCTACTCCACCTTGATTTTGTTGTTGGGATTACATTGAAGGATGGGCTAGAGGATACTACTCCAGTGTAAGTGTAGGATGTCACCATTTCTACCTCCTCTTCTTTATAGGTGAGAGTAGTATTAGATGCCTCCTTCTCAGACATGTTGAAAGCCTAAATATTTGATTTTGCAAGGTTGACTTGAAAGCCATAACTATCATAGAATGAGTTGAAAGTTTCTAGATGATTTTGGAGTCCTATGATTATGTGGGATAAAAGGACAATGTCATCCACACAACAGACTTCTGATGAAAATCCCATAGAGAAGGAAACCACATGTATCACTTTGAAATGAGATCTTCTAAATCGTCAATTTAAAGATGAAAGAGTATGGGTGACAATGGACATATTTGTTTTGACATGTATGGTACTGTGTATTCCATTTGTTTTTCTGCCTTGCTACTAAATAGTTTAGTATGTCTGATTTATATATGCTAATTTTATTGGTTTTTCTAGGATGGTAGTGGTGGGTATATGTGAAAATGTACTTGCATAATACTTGAATGAAGTATATGATGTTATTCAAGCATAATAACATAAATCATATATGCCCCAACACTTATCATCATTCCTTATGTTTTCCATACTAAAAACTTAGGATTTGTTAGGGATTCACCCCTTGTGCCAGATGATAGGTAGCCAAAAATGTGTGAAGAAGCTAATGTGGTGACATTGATTAGCCCTTTTTTAGTTCCCCTAGGGTCTTACTCATGCTTGGTATTACTTCCCAACACATAACATCTATTGCAAAAGCTTATAGGATTCGGTATGTTATGTATGTTAGATGGTTGCTCAAAATAAACCTAGGTATTCGTGAAAGAGGAAGACCACTATTTATTTGTTGGAAGAGAATTGGAGGCTATTATTTTAATGCATTTATTTTTTTGGAAACAACCATCTTCATTTTATCATGATCTCACCAATCTTTTATGGAAATTTGTAGATAGGAACAACATAAAAATTTGCTAAGGTCATTGATTTTCTATGAAGACAACTGCACAAGGAGATGTTGGTAAGTACTAGCATGATCCAAATCCATATAAGATATTGTAGTGGATGACAAGATCATTTTGGTTAATTAATTCAAATACTCTTTGAAAAGAGATACATGGTTGCAAAAGTGGCCCTGATTATTTCTTAATAAAGAAACTACTCAATAAGGGGGGTTTTTGCACTCAAATAAGGATTATTTGTTATTAAACCTAATAATACCCTAGTTTTAATCACTGGAATAACACTCTTGTTCACTCATCATTGTTGGAGACATATTCTAGGCATTGTACTACCTCTGGGAATAGTTCTGCTTAGAACAACAAAGTTGATATCAAAGGTGAACCTAAAAATGCATTTTCTGGGAAGCTCATATCACAAACAAGAGTTTGAGGGATATTCCAATGAGTTGACATTTTGTATATGCATCTAGTAATGTTGTTTTTTTCATCATTAGGTTTTTCCTTTCTAAATTATTCACTGTAAATTGAAGTTTCGAATGTTAAAATGTCCATTTGTCTATGACATTGGATTTCTGAGGTTGTCATTAGAAAACATTTTTTTTTGGTAATTGATAAGAAGAAATGACAAATAATTGAATATATGAATACCACCAAAAGAGAGGGAGAATAAAACCCCAAGAAACCAAAAATATCAAACTAGGAAAGGGTCTAGAGAGCACCAAGGAGGAAGCCCTAGGCCAACAATGTCATTAACCCTAATCTCTCATATCATCCAATGTTGAAAAGAAGTATGTGATGAGATTTCTAATGTCCGCCTTCCTAATAAATCTGTTAGATCTTCTCATAATGATTCTTGTGACCAAAATCATTTAGAAGGTAAAAACAATAGGTAGTGAACCTAAAATTAGAAATGTGGAAATATCCATCTCTTAGAGCCTATGGTCAAAGGTGAAGCATCTCATGAAGGAGTAGGGAAATACATATATCGCCTTGGATTGTAAACAAATGTTTGAGCCATAATAAATTTGATTTAAATGTTCAAGTATTGGAGCAAAGAGGAAGCTATAGCATGAAAGTTGTTTATGATACTTTAGCTAGCAAGTTGTATAGAGAATTGGATAGTCGTAAGGATATATGTTTTAGCTTGAGTGGGAGTCTGCCATGCAACAAATCCTATGAAGCATGGTCATAACATGGAAAACCATGGAAATGTAGATGGGCCAAACATGTGACATGGTTTTCCTTGCATTAATATACTCTGAGACAATAGTAATGAGTATTATCTCAAGTAGCTCCATCCTGTTTCACTTAAGCACAGGTTCTAAGCTTCACAATTATAAAAGAGAGAAGGTGTCACTAAGGTATGGAATAGGAATATCTAAGCCCAAATATCTTGGAAGTTGACCTAGAAACATTTTTTCTATAGTGTTTCTGATCCATCGTATCCTCTACTCCACCTTGATTTTGTTGTTGGGATTACACTGAAGGATGGACCAAGGATACTACTCCAGTGTAAGTGTAGGATGTCATTATTTTTACCTCATCTTCTTTATTGGTGATAATAGTATTAGATGTCTCCTTCTCATACATGTTGAAAGCCTGAATATTTGATTTTTCAAGGTTGACCTGAAATCCATAACTATCACACAATGAGCTGAAAGTTTCTAGATTCTTTTGGAGTCCTGTGATTATGTGGTATAAAAGGACAATTTCATTCACACAACATACTTCTAATGGAAATCCCATAGAGAATGAAACCACTTGTATCACTTTAAAATGAGATCCTCCAAAATCATCAATATAAAGTTGAAAGAGTATGGGTGATAATGGACATGTTTGCTTTGACTTGTATGGCATTGTGTATTCCATTTGTTTTTCTTCCTGGCTACTAAATAGTTTAGTATGTCTGATTTATATATGCTAATTTTATTGGCTTTTGTGGGATGGTAGTGGCACACCAACTTGGGTTTCTCTCACAGACACCAACAGAGGGAGAATGTAAAGATAAGCAAGATAATATCACTATTTTCAAAGCATTTGCATAGCATAGGTTCAAGGAGATAACATTGTTCCGATAGTTGAAACAACAACACTCCACGTCCAAGAGAAAGATGCTCACCTAGAGAGAGAGAGAGTATTAGCGATTCTATTGAACACTAACATTATGAACCCTGGGCTAGAGGAGCATCACAATGGGTTTCTTTTGATTTTCCCGCAGAAGGTTGTTTGAGATTTAGTTCTAGTCATAATCATCATTGTCAGTAGGAGTTGCATCGTCATGCTCTACCATTTTCTAGGTTTAGGATTTTTCCCCTAATTAGGTGAATTTTTCCACAGCAATATATCAGCCTCTCTTTATGATTCACCTTCATCCTCATCTATCTCAAGGAAGCTATTGCATCTAATAAATCTCATGTTGGTGACTGTGTTGGGAGCTCTCTACATGAGCCATTTCTATTAGCATTATCTAGGGAAGCTATTGTAGCAAAAAGAGCTGGTGAAAATGCCAGAACTATACATAGAAGAGTATCTTAGCAAGTTCCCACCCCATTTGAAAAACATGAGAGAGATGAAAAGGAATGGATTAAAGGCGATCTCCCAAGGGATAACATTGGACAACATTCCTACATTGGGAATTTCCAATGTATCAGAGTGGGTTGCAACATTTTCTTCTACCAATTTGTCACCATTGTCTAACTCAATGCAATCCTGGGGTTTGCATAGGTAGAAAGAGCAACAATAACAATAGAGGGAACAAAAATGGAGGGAAGCTATTGTAGCAAATATATCTGGTGAAAATTCTAGAACTATACATAGAATAGCATCTCAACAAGTGCCCACCCCATTTAAAGAACTTGAGAGAGATGTAGAGGAATGGATTAAAGGTGATATCCCAAGGGATAACAACATTCGTACATTAGGAATTTCCAATGTATCATAGTGGGTTGCAACATTTTCTTCTAAAAATTTGTTACCCTGGTCTAATTCAATGTAAACCTGGGGTTTGCATAGGGAGCAACAACAATAGAGGCAATAATAATGGATGCCACAAACTATTCCTCAACTTGGGTAATCCTTTTTAGCACCTGGATACTGTGGGCCTACTTCATCAATGGTTGGACCTGTGACAATAAGTGCAACAATACTACTTTTCTTAGCCCCTCAATGTCGAAGGCCTCATTCAGATTTCTTAAGAAATGACACCAATTTGGTCCCTTCTCCACTCCAAACTTCATAGGTAGTTAAAATTCAATCTGTTATCCTAGTTTTCTCTAGCCCACCTGTTCGACGGACTTTACTACACATTCCTGACCCAAGTTCCATAGCTAATGAGGACTGGAACTTCAATTTCTCAGTTAACTTAGGCTTTGAAATTTGTCTAAAACAATTTGATCTATTGATATTCTTCACATTTAACTCTGAAATTTTCCTCTCTTCTAGGATACTATTGATATGAGAGTGTAGTATCTATTACAGATTATAACTCTGCTTTTCCCTTCCCGTGTTTTATGAGGTTACAGAGTTTAATGTTTATGCCATATGAATTTTTGAGGGTGTTCAAAGCTCTCAACCTATATGACTAGATGTTATTATCCATATAAATATCATTGTAGTAGATATTTGCTACCTATTTCTCTAATGCCATGAGTGCTAACAGATTGCTATAAAGTAGTTGTGTAAATTGGAAGTTGTTCCCACTTCTGGTATCAACAGTCTCAGGATATCATCATTTTGGTGGTAAATCATGAACAAGAGGTAGTATGATTTTGATGTTAGGTGCAATTGAAACAAGGTCGGAGAGACATCACTTGTAAAGGAGAATTCTATGTATTTTTGTTTTAATCTACAATTTTTTATATAGGGTATCAACCACAGATCTATTGTACTGCTTTATGTATTCAAATTTAATCACTTTCTCTGTATTATATGTGAATGGGCTACATTTCCTACTCTCTAAAACTTGGATCAACATTCCAAAATTTTCCCACTTTCTTATGATATGCATCGAGAAGTATTGTTTGTCTTCATCATCAGGTTATTTCCTCCTAAATTGCTCACTGTAAATTCAAGTTTTGAATGTGAAAATGTCTATTTTTCTATTGCATTGGATTTCTAAAGTTGTCATTGGAAATAGAAATTTATTTGGTGATTGTTAAGAATAAATGCAAAAGAATTGAATATATGAAGACTGCCAAAAGAGAGGGAGAATAAAACCCCAAGAAACCCAAAATATAAAACTAGGAAAGTGTCTAGAGGGAACCAAGGAGGAAGCACTAGGCCAACAATGTCATTAACCCTAATCTCCCTTATCATCCGACGCTGAAAAAAAGTATGTGATGAGATTTATAATATCCACCTGCCTAATAAATATGGTATATCTGCTCATAATGATTCTTGTGACAAAAATCATTTCGAAGGTAAAAATAATAGGTAATGAACTTAGAATTAACAATGTGGAAAGATCCATCTCTTAGAGCCTATGGTCAAAGGTGAAGCATCTCATGAAGGAGTAGGGAAATACATCTATTGCCTTGTATTTTAAACAAATCTTTGAGCCATAAGAAATTCGATATCAATGTTCAAGTATTGGAGCAAAGAAGAAGATTTAGCATGCCAACTATTTATGATACTTTGTCTAGAAAGTTGTATAGAGAATTTGATAGTCGTAAGGATATCTGTTTTGGCTTGAGTGGGAGTCTTCCATGCAACAAATCCTATGTAGCATGGTCATAACATGGAAAATCATGGAAATGAAGAGGGGCTAAAAGTGTGAGATAGTTTTCCTTGCATGAATATACTCTAAGAGCATAGTAATGAGTACTCTCTCAAGTAGTTCCATCATGTTTCACTTAGGAATAGGTTCCAAGATTCACAATTGTAAAAGAGAGAAGGTGTCACTAAGGTATGGAAGAGGAATATCTAAGCCCAAATATCTTGGAAGTCCATCTGGAACATTTTTTCTATGTTGTTTCTGATCCTTCTTATCCTCTACTCCACCTTGATTTTGTTGTTGAGATTACACTGAAGGATGGGCTAGAGGATACTACTCTAGTGTAAGTGTAGGATGTCACCATTTCTACCTCCTCTTCTTTATAGGTGAGAGTAGTTTTAGATGCCTCCTTCTTAGACATGTTGAAAACCAGAATATTTGATTTTGCAAGGTTGACCTGAAGGCCATAACTATCACAGAATGAGATGAAAGTGTCAAGATGCTTTTGATTTCCTATGATTATGTGGGATAAAAGGACAATGTCATCCACATAACAAACTTCTGATGGAAATCCCATAGAGAAGGAAACTACCTGTATCACTTTGAAATGAGATCTTCTAGTTCATCAATATAAAGTTGAAAGACTATGGGTGATGATGGACATCTTTTCTTTGACTTGTATGGTGTTGTGTATTGCATTTGTTTTTACAATATTGGTATGGGCCTTGCTAGTAATCATCTTATAGAGAGTCATAAATATGAAATCCTAAGTTCAATGGAAGTACATATTTTCTAGATTCAAGTTTTCATGAAACAATTGATTTCATGAAAATTTATGAACTTCAATTTTTGTTTTTGTAATTATCCTTTTCCTACTTCAAATGTTGGAGCCATTTGTGGAATCAATGTCTACTTGACTGATAAGATGAATCAGGAATATTTTTATCATTTGAGAGATATTAATTCAAGACATTAATAAGTATACATTCTCCAGACCAACAATATCTTCTAGTAAGATGAAATATATTCTCATAAAAATAAATCAGAGTGAACTCTGGCAAATATTGATAAAGAAATCAAAATGGAAAATTGCAGATTTTTTTGTAGTTAGTTGTTATATTTAATTCTAACAAAACCCAAGGGGTTAGCTCAACTGGTTGTTGCCAATGTTTTTGGTCATTAGTTAGTTCCATGTTGGTAGACACCTGGTTTGAGTCCCATTGGGTTAGGTGCACTAGTCTATGTGGATGGTTTTATTGGGATTTCCATCCATGAATGTGGGGAAGCATCCCTTCAGTTTCCTTGCAAGTTTTTCCTTGAAAAAAAAGGATTTAGTCCTAACAAATCCACTACAAAAATGCAAGCAAAGTATTCAAATTTGATTTCTAGTGAACATAAAAATATGTTAGTCCAAAGAACAAAGTACAAGGCCTTATAATACCAACACTTATTTCCAATCACAAAGAGAGGAATAAGACATTTAATAGATCCCTCAGTTACTTTAGGAACTCAAAATATCATTTTTAGAGATGATAGATCGATATTTAGATTCATCCTCCACATTTTTTATGCAAAAACAGGGGTAACATGTAGCCCTAAACAAAATATATCTTCCTTATACAATTTAAGTTTCAAAATTCCATATATAAAAATAAAAATTTGACTTTAGACACCATATTATACCTAGAGGTAGTTCTTATGGACCCAACCTAATGGCCCCTGATAAACAAGGAAATAGTAAGAAAATAGCCAAATCGTGTGCTCTCAAAAGAGTTCCAAAGAGTTGCTTCATGTTAACAATTAAGAGGTGGAGTTAAGAATCACTTTTATTAGGATTTTCACAATCAAACAGGACATGATTCTTTGGCAACAATTTATTTCATTTGGGGAATTAATGGCCCTTCAACACATTGGAATGTGGATGCAAGGGAGAACTACTTAACATAGCATAGGTGAACCTAATAGGATGGATGGGGATGGGGCTTTTGAGCTTTATCAACTTTTTTTGGGGGTACTTTTCCATATTGTTTTTTCTTTTTCAGCTAACAGGAACTGGTCCACTTGTAGCCTTATTCACCATATTAGAAGGAATGAAATTTCATTTGGATAACATAGAAGATATTTGTAGTCCATGGTGCCTTACATCTTGATTCTTCCATACAATAAGACACCTAAGTTTCTAAAGGGACCAATGGTACAATGTAATGTTTATTCCTAGGAATTCTACCCAACAGAATGGGAAGGTGGAGAGTTTCTCCATTGGGACTTTAAGAATTTCCTCCTGTACACACCCTACGTGTTGACCAAACTGGGAACTTCCTAGGAACTACCCCCCCCCCCCTGTCCCTTGACTAGTTTGCAGACAAAAATATAAGCATGAAAAGTGGGTCCCACCTCTCTAAAAGCCTAATTCCTAAAAAAACACTTTATGAAACTCTAAGTCATCTCATTGTCATTCATTTTTCATTTGGAAATTGCCAAATTGAAAGCTGTTTACAGTGACACTGTCATTAGCTGTCATATTTTGTGTATTTTGGAGCTAACATTAGCTGTTTATAGGGGCAGAGTTTCATATTTCTCATCAGCTATTTGAATGGCTATTCATTTTGGATTCTGCTGCATTCATCATTGGACTATTCAAGTGTAGCAAATTTGGCCATCTAGTTTCTTGTTTATTCTGATTTTGTTGGTTAAATTGTGAAAGAGCATATCATTATCTTTTTGGCACACCTAGGATTGTAATTAAGTTATTCCGATGTTAAAATGAATAAAAATTTGAAATAATCTAGGATTACAAAGCTCGTGTCTTGACTCTTTAGAATCTAATCAACAATTTCATAAATTTGGACAATGTATGATGGCTCTCGAGTATCAAACTATCATGTTATAGTATCATGTAATTTTTGAAGTTTTGAGCCTTGGGCATATTAATATGCATATTATGATATTCTTTTTTGTAAATGGTGCTTTCCACTTGGATTATGTTCTCGTCACTTGCTTATTCCTATAAGTTGATATTTATGCAATCAATTAGTTTTATTTCATTATTCATGTCTTTTGAAAATTTGATTATTTTTAAAATATTCTCTCTCTCTCTCTCTCTCTCTCTGTAGATATATATATATATATATATATATATATATATATATATATATATATATATATAATGTCATCCAACCTACCATCCCTTGAAAAACTTAAAGTTGTGCTCTCTCTCTCTCTCTCTCTCTCTCTATGGATATATATCTATATATATATATAATGTCAAACCTACCATCCCTTGAAAAACTTAAAGTTGTGCTCTAGCTAAAATAGACACTGCCTCTCTGTTCTCCATTGTAGAGAATGGATGTGAACATAAAAACTATATTAGTCCAAAAAACAAAGTACAAGGCCTTATAATACCAACACTTATTTCCAATCACAAAGAGAGGAATACGACATTTAATAGATCCCTCAGTTACTTTAGGAACTCAAAAATCATCTATGGAGATGATAGATTGATATTTAGATATCCTCCTCCACATTTTTTATACCAAAACAGGGGTAACATGTAGCCCTAAATAAAATATATCTTCCTTATACAAATTAAGTTTCAAACTTCCATAGACGAAAATCAAGAGTTGACTTTAGACACCATAGTATACCTAAAGTTAGTTCTTATGGACCCAACCTAATGGTCATTGATAAAAAAGGAAATAATAAGCAAATACCCAAACTGTGTGCTCTCAGAAGATTTCCAAAGAGTTGCTTCCTATTAACGATTAAAAGGTGGAGTTAAGAATCACTTTTATTAGGATGTTCACAATCAAAGAGGACATGACTATTTGGCAACAATTTCTTTCATTTGGGGAATTAATGGCCCCTTCAACACATTAGAATGTGGATACAAGGGATAACTACTTAACATAGAACAAGTGAGCCTAATAGGATGGATGGGGATGGGGATTTTGATATTTATCAACTTATTTTTGGATACTTTTCCATATTGTTTTTTCTTTTGCAGCTGATAGGAACTGGTCCACTTATAGCCCTATTCATCGTATTAGAATGAATGAAATTTCATTTGGATAACATAGAAGATATTTGTAGTTCATGGTGCCTTACATCTTGATTCTTCCATACAATAAGACACCTAAGTTTCTAAAAGGACCAACGGTACAATGTAATGTTTATTCCTAGGAAGTCTACCCAATAGATTAGGAAGGTGGAGAGTTGCAACAAGGATTAGTTGGGGTGTTGTTGAGTGTATTTGAGGTGATAAAGGAGTCGGTGAGTGAAAATGATGGTGTTCCTAATGATGTTGAAGAGTTGTTGCAGTACAAGGAAGAAAAATACCAAGCATTAACTATGTAATACATGGAGCAATTAGATCTTGCCAAAAATCACATATTTTGTTGAATCAGAATAAAAACTCCAGAATTTCAAGAGATAATAAGGAGAATTCCACAATTATGACCACAAAACTAGAACAAAGGATATGAAACTCTTCAAATACTCAACATAACGACCTCAATCTTTGAATGGAGGTAACCACACAAGCACTTTGATATCATAATGAGAAATCATGGGCAGGCTACTCATAGGATGAACACCACAAAGGAAGAACTCAAACTGGCAAAAATTGAGACACCAATATTTATGTGCTAAAACCTTCAAAGAGGGAAACACCCACAAAGCAACATAAAATTTGTATCATTTCTCATGAAATGAAACATGGATACACAATTATATGTTATGTTTTGCATTTGTTTATCTAGATTATATTCCAAAATTAGGCCAAAGCCTTACATTTATATATACTAGTTGTCAGCTAAGGTGGACCCAACCCTTAGGAAAACCTTGGGTCCACTTGTGACTATCTAAAAATATAGGGTTGTGCCCATATAAAGTGGCATGACTCTGAAGAACCTAAAATGAAAGTGAGCCTTGAGGGCCCCAACATAAGAAAAAGACCAAGCATTGAAATTTGAGTGTAATACATGGGGTGGTAAGATCTCCCAAAAATACACATCTTTTTTTTGAAATAGAACAACCACCCTAGTTCTTCAAGGCCTAATAATCTAATCTCCACAGGTTTGACCTCAAAACAAAAAGAAGGGATCTGAAGCTCTCCAAATACCCAACATAATTAGCTCGATCTTTGAACGAGGAGGAGTGAACCTCACAAGCACATTGATACCATATTAGGAAATCACAAGTGGGTTACTTGCAAGGATGGATACTACTTAGGAATAAATCATGTTCACCATAAACTAATACACCAAGATTTACATGGTAAAACCCTTAAAATGAGACATCCATGAAGCAATAGAAAAGTTGTACTACTGCACAAGAAATGAAGGGTTATATCCAATACAATAATCTACTCTTCATCATGCAAGATAAGTGACCATCCATGATCTTTAAATAGAGATCATGGACCAATTAGGTGATAAAACATAGATAATTTGTCATAAATACCTAGAACATGAGCACCATCGGAGCATCTATGCATGAGATAGAACAGTGACCATTGGATAACCAAAGCACACATGAAT
Organism: Pinus tabuliformis; assembly: GCA_031772625.1. NCBI lineage: Eukaryota > Viridiplantae > Streptophyta > Pinopsida > Pinales > Pinaceae > Pinus > Pinus tabuliformis. The sequence goes on along the minus strand of CM062813.1, from coordinate 14,485,424 downwards.
ATAGTACATTAGACCAAGTTGGTCTTAAGCAAATCCTAAGGTCTAATATCCTAATATCCCCCCTTAAAAACAACTTGGGATAGGACAAAGGATTTACAAAATGACATGGGACAAGAGGGAGGCATTATGCCTAAACCCACTTGAGAGAGGGAAGGAGGCATTACAAATTTACAACTAATCCCAGATAAAGGAAAAGAACATTATTTTTCTCCTTAAGGATTTATGAAAAATAAAAACACCAATAAAGCTTCAAAAAAAAATCCAAAATTTTCATAAGCCAAAAACTGCTTCCAATATTTGTGAAAACCTTTTATGGTTAAGGCTTCTAGCCTAGAACACAAGTTTGGGCACACCTTCAATGCAGATCTTCAGAAATTTCACTACACAATACTTTCAAAATTCCCAAAATCTGTTGTCCAAGAAATTATCCCCTTCACATGGATTGAAAATCCATAAAACAAAATTGAATTGTGATGCATTTTTATGGAGAATCCTCTCTGTAAATTCTTCTACCTAAAAGAAAAAATAAGTCTGAAACCCTTGAAGAAATGTTGTATTTTTTTTAAATGAATTTTTCAATCTATAGGTTGTTAACTGAGTGCATGAGGTTGAACTTGGTTGAACCTTGAAATGCTCAATGAGTCTTCCAGGGATAAGCCAAACCCTACACAAACTCACCCAGTAATAAAGAGTTTGAACTTTTGATGAGATTAACCATGTCCTCCCCTCGTTTTTCTACTGATTTGAGTAACTTGCAAGTAACCAGGAGACTTGATGAGTCTTGTTCCAGTGGTTACCTTGAAACTCTATAAAATTAACCCTCATCCAACCTTGACGAAGATCCAACTCAATGTATATTCATGATGGACTTCTATATTGCTTATAAAATATTTTCTACTGAAAGGTGATCAAGTAAGTTTGGAAGCCTTGATCATAGTGGGATGGAATAGGGATAAAAGATGCTAAAACAATATTAGGGAACTAGAGTTGAAAAAAGATCTTTACTTCCCTAAAGCCAAGGGCCTTCCTCAATAAATTTTATCATATTTGCAACAAATACAAATTTTAATGGCAAAAAAATCTTAAAATGAGGTATTAAGTGAAAGAACTATTTAACAAACCCATTTATTATTTCACTAGTCAGAAGAAAAAGGCTTCATGATTTAGAAAAAAAACCTCCAAATAAAACATTTTTCAGTTAGAAAGATAGTCTTCCAGGGCTTTCTCTCCAGATGCTTTGAATGAAGGAGAAGCCTAAGTTTCTTAACACATATTTTGAGCCTCTCTAAGGCAGTCAACAATTCTCCACCATTTACACCTTGAAATGGACCCCATCATAGTAGCATTGGGCTAAACATGTGAATTCTCCTCCACTAGTTTTTATTTATGGGAACCTTGTAATGCTTACTTTAAAGGATTACAAACACCTACCCAAAACATGCAAACTTACCAAATTAGTTGTGTCAAGTTGTAGCCAAAAGCAAAAGTAGCTACTTTTAGCTATTTGACAATGACTTCTCTCCTGTACACCTTACATCTAGGGGCAAAGTCTATCCTCTTGCCAATGATATGTTGAGTGACCATTAATTTAGTAAACTTTATTAAATTCAAATATCTATACATCTTGAAAAATAAGATATAATGTAGGGGTTAATACAATCACTTTTTCTCTCAAGTCAGCATGGTTTGATGGATTTTGTTACATACTTGGCTTGAGATTTTGATGCCTTTGTGTGATATAGATATGGAAATACAAGAAACAATTGATTTAAAAAATTGGATTTGATGAATATCTATTTGTGTCCTGTAATGAGATGACTTGGTGAATGGTTATGTAGGAAATTGACCTAACTCGAATGTTCATTTGCAGAAAACCAACCTAGTTGTGGCTAATATATTTTCCCTCATGTCCAAAGATGAAGCTCACCATGAAGGGTATGTTATATTAATTTGTATACATGGTTTATCATATCAAAGTCATAGTTGTTTTCTGCAAAAATCCTCAAACAACCCCCACAACCACCCCACACCCCCCCCTCCCAACATCTGTTGGCACTACAGTTTACTAGATTGGATATATTTCCATTTGAAACTTACATTGGATAAAGTATTTATATGGAATATATATTTTTTGCCATTGTAATTGCATTTTATGTTGTAATCTGTCTGTTGACTTTATCAACCCAATCTTTGACACATTGGGTTACATGTTTATGGAAGGAAGTGTTATACCACCATTTAGCCAGAGGCAACCATTTGACCCATTGTGTCTATTTATCAGATATAAAGAAACAGAGATATCATTCCAAACATTTGTTTACTATCTCAGTTTGCTCATCAGATTGAGGATGATAAGATGAGATATGAGATAACTGAGTACCAAGACAAGAAAATAATTCTATCCAAAAATTTCCAGTGAAAATTGGATATCTGTCACTTACAATAATCTTTGGGTTTCCATGTAGCTTTTGAATTGTTTCCATAAATGCAGTAGATACTATACTGGCTATAAATGGATGTGATAATGCACAAAAGTGTGCATACTTGGTAAGTCTATCAACTACCACCATGATGACACTCTTTCCCTCAGACTTGGGTAAACTTGTGATAAAATCCATTGAAACCTCCTCCCAACGTTGGCTTGGAATGGATAAAGGTTGTAATAGACCCAGGGTCTTAATTGTTTCAAATTTATTTTGTTGGAAAACAAAACATTTCGCCACAAACTTTTGAATATCCGATTTAAGGCCATCCCAAAAAAATTCCTTCTTAACCCTGTGGTAAGTTTTTAAAAATCCTGAGTGCCCTCCTAAGGGAGAAGTGTGCAATTCCATAAGAATATTTTTTTTTAGTTGGGAATTCTTGCAGAGGTATAAGCGATCTTTGTACCATAAAGAATAATTTTGCCAGCGAAATGTATCAGACGTACTAGAATATTGTTGTAACCTTTGAATAAGTGCCCACACTTCTTCGTCATTCTTCCATTCCTCCCTTGCTTCGTTTATCCAATCTGGTTGGATAATAGAAATGGCGCACAACAATGCTTCCATGTCCTCATCCTTTCTTGAGAGTGCATCTGCCACCACATTTTGCTTCCCTTTTCTGTAGATGATTTCAAAGTCATAACCCAACATCTTTGTGACCCACTTTTGTTTCTCTTCAGAGGATAATCTTTGTTCTAAAAAGTATTTAAGACTATCATGATCTGTTTTTACGTTGAAGTGTCTTCCCATTAGGTAGGGTCGCCATTTCTTAAGTGCATGGAGTATTGCCAACATTTCCTTCTCATAAATAGCTTTGTGTAAAAAATTTCCCTTGATTGGATGACTTTCAAAAGAAATGGGTCTTTCATCTTGCATTAAAACATCACCAATTCCATTTCCTAAAGCATCACATTCCACAATAAAGGTTTTTGTGAAGTTTGGTGTAGCTAAGACTGGTGCTTGGCACATTGCCTCTTTAAGATGTTCGAAGGCCTTTGTTGCTTCTGGAGTCCATGAAAATGCATCTTTCTTCAATAATATTGTTAGAGGTTATGCTATTCTCCCATAATTCTTAACAAACTTGCGATAATACCCTATCAGCACGAGAAATCCTCGTAGATGCTTTATGGATGTGGGGATTTTCCATTCCTTAATGGCTTTAATTTTGCTACAGTCTACCTTAACTCCTTCATGAGATACAATATGACCCAGATATTCCACCTCTTGTACTCCAAAGAAACATTTGGATCTTTTTGCATATAATTGTTTCTCCTCCAATAGTTGTAGCACCCTATCAACATGTTCAACATGATCCTTCCAAGACTTGCTGTAGATTAGTATATCATCAAAAAATACTAGCACAAATTTTCTAAGGAATGGTTTGAAAATGGAATTCATCAAACCTTGAAATGTTGAATGTGCATTGGTAAGGCCAAAAGGCATGACCAAAAATTCATAATGACCCTCATGAGTTATAAATGTTGTTTTCGAAATGTCTTCAGTCTTCATTCTGATTTGAGATATCCTTAATGAAGATCCAACTTGGTGAAGTAAATTGATCCATGCAATTCATCCAGTAATTCATCAATGACAGGAATGGGAAACTTACCTTTAATAGTGAGCTTGTTGAGCTCCCTATAATCCGGACACATGCACTATGATCCATCCTTCTTGTGCACTAATACTACTGGAGCAGAGAAAGAACTTTGACTCGTTTGAATTATACCAGCCTCTAGCATTTTTGCAACCATACGTTCAATTTCACTCTTTTCGGCATAGGGATATCTGTACGGCCTGATGTTTGGAGGAACACTTCCTGGAATCAGATGAATAGCATGATCATGATCACGAATAGGTGGGAGAGATTTGGGAGTCTCAAATACCTTGGAATGATTGTTCAAGACTTTTTGGATATCTGGAGAAATAGATGATTCCAATGTGGAAACATCTAGCTAACATAATTGTGCAATTACACCCCTTTGTTCCTTTTTTAGAAGCTTTGTCATACTGTTAGAGCTGATTATCTTTCCTGGTTTCCCTGCAATACCTCTTAATTCAACTTCCTTTCCTTCCACATAAAATTTCATGAAAAGTTCTTGAAAATTAAAAGCTATTGTACCCAAGGATTGTAGCCATTGGACTCCTAGTACAACATTAGCACCTCCCATTGGAATGGAAAGCATTGGGCTAGTCAATACATATTCTCCCATTGATAGCTTGATATTATGGCACTTTCTAGAGAAATTTATTGTTCCTCCATTTGCAACCATCACTTGACACTATGGTGCTGGATATACGAAGCAATTCAATTCTTTTGCTACCTTACAATCAATAAAACTGTGGGTACTTCTTGAATCAATCAACACTATTACCTTTTTCTTCTTGATTTGTCCTTCTATCTTGATGGTTTGAGGAGTGGTAATTCCAGCCAATGCATTACAAGATATGGTCGGATTCATTTCTTCTTTATCTAGGCTTTGTTCCTGGAGTATATCCTCTTCTTTTGACCTTTCTTTCTCCTTTTCTTCTTCCTCTTCGCAATCTATGTAGAATAATTTCTTCTCAGCACACTTATGACCTTTAGTGTATTTACTATCACAACTATAACAAAGCCCTTTTTCTCTTTTTTCTTCCAATTTCTATGGTGTCAACCTTATAGGTTGTGGAAGACTAAGGGCAACAACACTTCCATCTTTATAGTTGTGAGTGGTATGCTTCCTGGTTGCCATAATTTTGCTTTCCATTTTTCTTGCTAACCTGAATGCCTTCTCTAATTAATCAGGTTCCCAAAGGAAAACATCATGTTGGATATTATCCTTTAAAGACCCTATGAACACATCAATCCTATGTTCCTCTAGAATATTTTTTACCCTTATGTTCAATTTTTGAAACTCCTCAATGTGCTCCATTATTGAACCCTTTTGTTTGAGACTTATCAATTGGCTAAAAAAAGTGTTGCTTTTTGTATCCTCATAATGTGTTGTCAATTCTTCCATAAAAATTTCCCAAGTGATAATTTGTTTACGAGAGCAGAGCCATTGATACCATACAAACTAATTTGGTTCCAAATATAAAGTTTCAATACGTACCTTTTGTGTGTTTTGCACATTATTGAGATCGAAAAATTGCTCCATCTATAATATCCATGTTGCGAGATCCTTGCAATCAAACTTCCTCATATCAATTTTTGGAATATGGTGGGTCTTCGATCCCACCTTAGAGTCTATGAAATCATGATTAACATTTCTTTTGTTCGCATCATGAGTTTCCTTTACAACCTTTTCACCATTAGTAAGTATTTCTTGTAGAAAATTTGTCAAATCTGTCTTCAAATCTGCCATGTCTGTCTTCAAATCTGTCTTCAAATCTATCTTCAAATCATCCATCTTAGCTTCCATGCCCTTTATCTTAGATTCCACACTATTTATCTTAGCTTCTGTTAGCTTTTGTGAGCGTGACATTTGTTGCACTTATTCTTGTAATTTTGATATATCATGTATCATTTCTTCCTCTTCTTCATGAGTCATGCTAGGGCTCTTAGGTTGCTTACTAGGTGTTTGAATTTTCTTTCCTTGGGGCATCCATTACCGATAATAATGCTCTACTATGCCCTTTGAATTCCTTCAAAATAAATTTTCAAACCAATCTTAAGCAAAAATTTAAAAGAATCTACACACCTTTTTTCACTTTATAGGAGCTCGATATTGCCTCTAATGTATCTCTGTACTCTTAGATCATCTAGTTCTAAAATTAAAACCTGCAGTAGCCCTCTGTGTCCTCTTTCCAATGCCACCAATCTGATCCAAATTGGTTACTCCAAGGAAGAGTTATGAAAAATCTCCCACAGTGACCTGATTATAGACTAGTTCAGTAGAGTGAACTTGTACGACGTGCCACGAGTCATTGTTTCGACCTTTGGCTCTAAAAAATATTTACAAGAAACTATAGTCTGTCCTCTTTCTGTACCTTCTTACAAAATTTCAATTAGATGCTCAAAGAGAAAGTTATGACGATTTTCCCCAGGTCACCTGTTTGGAATGAAATTAAGGAGTCTGCAAGAAGACCAACTTCCTTGGATCATATCTCCGCAAATATAACGTGAACAGCTATAAAATTTGGACCCGTGATTCAGTCCAATTTATTCTCAAATGGGTTCTTTTTTTAGCTTTTGAAAGCTCGCAGAAACAAAGTTATAGCGAAAAGTCCATGATGACCTGTTTGGAGCAGTGAAACCCTAAAATCCAAAGCTCTGATACCAAATGTTATGAAACTAGCTCAAGAAAAGATAGAAAAGATAGATCAACACCTTAGAATTCTGCCTCTTCGAGGGGGAAACCTCTTTTACATTACATAAATGAACAATTCTTGGATGATTCAAATGACAAAACCTCCTTTCTATATATAGGAGTCTAAGGAGTCACAATATAACCTAGTCGACCTAACAATAATAATATAAAGCCACAAAAATAACAATAGAGGGATTCTATGGGGCACAGTAATAAGAATATGGGGATAATAGGGGCACAACAATATTAATAAGGGATGCAACTACAATATTAATGGGGTAATCACTAGTATTATAGGGACCCAACAAATGTTGTCAAAGTTTGATCCCAATAAGAAGACTAAAGCTAAAGACCATCTGGATGAGTTGTAAATGCATTTACATATGATTGAGGTATGTTTTGACTATGTTTCTTGTTGACTCTTTCCATACACTTTTGGAGGGAGAGCATATAAAAGGTATCACAATCTTCTAGCCAATTCAATCCATAGCTGGAGGGCATTTAAGAAGCTATTTTTGGAAAAAAATTGTTGAAGATAAAACTATCACCATGTTATTAGAAGAAATTGGGAACTTGAAAATGGGGTATAAAGAAAGAGCTAAAGATTTTAACCAAAGATTCACTCATTTGTTGAAAAATTTCCCTGCTAACGTGCAACCAAACGATGACATCACAAAAGATTATTATATCTCTACCTTGCCAACTAACATTTTTGTATTCATCAAAAGAGTTGCAAAGAATACATTGGCCTTAAACTTCGCAGAAGCTCTTGCCATTGAAAAGAAATTTCACTCTATTGGATTCATTGAAGACATTGATGATCCTAAAGACTCCAAGGAAAGATGTTAAGAAAAACTAAGCCTCTTCTAACAAAGCTAAAGACATACTCTTTCAAGATGGAAATATTGACCAAGTCGTTGAAGCTTCTTATGAACAAAGTGTCATAGTTGAAGAGAAGGTCGAGGGAGGCATCTAGTACCAACAAAATGTTTTCTAGGCTGCCTTTCTTAAAAAATAGCCAAAACTCTCAACCGACCAAATTTTCTCAAAGTTCTAATGCAATGTTCAATGTCAAAAGTTTGGGCATGGATAATTTCTATACTTTTCATCAAGAGAAACCTTAAGAAAATACGTGCCCATAATGGAACCATAATATGGACACTATGATGGCTAACTTGGTTAATACTCTATTAGCAGAAGAACAACTTGAGCATAACAAAGAGACAAATGAACCTTCTGTGACCAAAGAAAGTTCAGGTGTTGGAAATTCAGTGAACATGTTTAGTGTTATAGGCAATGCTGATAAGAAGAGTGTTGACCAACCATCAACAAGTGAAGCTCCTCCCAAGCAATCATCTCACCCTTAAAAATTGAGGAGCAAGTGATCTATTTTTGAGTAGGAATTAAAGAATTAGTTTCTGCGTAGAATTCTTCCTCCTCCAAATCAGCTCAGAGTTCACAAAACAAGTCTAAAAGTGTTCTTGCTGCTAAGAACACTTCCACCAACAACAAGAATAAGTCCACCACTTCTTAATTAACAAATAAAGCTACACCACCTGATTCTTCAGCATAACCTGTTAAGATGGAAAGTATTGATTATAGAATTTTTGAATATATGAAAAGAGCTAGAGCCAACATTTCAATCTTTGAGCTTATATAGACAAGGGGTCTATGAGAATTGATTATCTAGGAAATCTCATCACACTCTTTAATAGGTAAGAAGTTTCCTCTTCTCAGGTAATGTACAATAACTCTTGCAATATCATCAAATATGTTATTAATTTTGTAAATCTAAATTCTAACACTCTTTTCCCTCCATTTACTTTTCACCTGACTGGACACATCTATGGCTTCCATACAAGTGCAAAAATAACTATATTTGAGTCGAAAGTGAGCCTTACATGAAGCATACCATAACAAAACTTGAGGAAAAAAATGAACCAATTAGATTTCTAGATTCTATTTTCAAAAATTATTTTCTGGAAGTAGATCACAAATGTTATCTAGAAAAACCTTAACCTATCCCACCTAATACATAGTTGGAACTCCTTCCTCAAAATCCAATTGGTGCAAATGACCTTTGTACAATAGATGTAAATAATAGTAGTATAGGACATGGCCTCAATATTTCTAATAATTATATTTTGTATTTTGATGGTTTGATAATGCAAGAGGGATTTGGAGGTGGTTTCATTTTAATATACCCACAAAAGAGAAAACATTTGATCTCTTTTCACTGGGATTTTGAGTGCAATAACAATGTTGCTGAATATGATGCACTCATCTTGGGTTTGAAGAAAGCCATTGAAATCAAAGTTGTGGTGGTTAAAGCAATAGGTGAAATGATTTTATATTGAAATCATTTATATGTCATCCATTCCTGATAATATTGTTCATTTTCACGTTTTCAATGATGACCAGCATATAAACAATTTTATGGTGAATGATGATGTATTCAAAGACGTTGATGAAGATGATCACGACAAAGAATTGTAGGACAAAACTCAAGAAGGAAAATGAAACCCCATGCCCAAGGGTGTCATTTCGTTGGAAAATATGTATGATCTACAAAATCACTTTAGGGGACCAATCAACATAAAGTCTCATAGCTCCAACCTATGGGACAAATAGATTAATCTTGATACAAAAGAAGATCTAAAGTTTGTAAATCTTGGTACTTGCTACACATCTCAACAACGACAAGCTTTCATCCTCCTATTTAAGTAGTTTGAGATTTTTTCATGTGGACATATGATGATCTCAATAATTACGTCACACAAATAATCGAGCATGTGATTCCAATTAAGGAAGGGGTGAAGTCTTTTCACTAGAAATTTCTCAAAGATAATTCTACTCTTGAGCTGCTCATTTAGAAAGAATTGAGAAAGTTGTTGGATGCTTAGATCATTTTTAGAGTTCCTCATTCGAAATGGGTCTCTGATTTGGTTCTAGTAAGAAAGAAAACTTGAAAAATATGCCTTTGCATTGATTTTCACAATCTAAATTGTGCCTCAGACAAAGAAAATTATCCACCACCATCGATGGAACATATTTTACAAACAGTATTGGGGTCTAAAATGTTTTCATTGTTGGACGATTTCTTGGGACACAACCAGGTTTTAGTGTCAGAACCTGACAAGCACAAGATTATGTTTAGAACCAAGTGGGGTACTTTTTCTTTTAAAAATAATTCCATTTGGACTTGTCAATGGAGGAGCTACTTTTCAACGCGCGACGAACATTGAATTTTACGGTTTAATTTGAAAAACCATTACATTCTACTTAGATGATGTGACCGAGTTTGAAAAGGAGACATGATCATCAGCATACTCTAAAGAAAATCTTCAAGCGATGTCACAAATACAAGATATCTCTCAATCCCAAGAAGAGCATATTCATAGTGTCCAAGGGAAATATCTAGGGCCATATTATCGTAAAGAGTGGGATTAAGGTGGACCCTCAATAGGTCAAAATTATCATTCAGATTCCATTGCTAGTGAATAAGAAACCTATGTAGTCCTTCTTAGGGAAAATTAATTTCCTTCACAATTTCATCTCAAACTACGCACAAATAATCAAACCACTATAAGAGATGATAAAGAAGGATGTGACCTGTAAGTGGGATAAAAGGGAAAAGGATGAATTCACCCATATTAAGCAGGCAATAAAAAAAGCTCCAACACTATATAGTCTGAAATTTGGCAAAGGTTTCCTGCTATACACCTTTGCTTATGATACTTCTCTTGCTTCCATTCTTACAAAAAAGGACGATCAAGATAATGAGTGACCTATATATTTCATGAGTGCAAACTTGCAAGGACTTGAAATAAATTACGCCACCATTGATAAAAAAGTTTACGCAGTATACAAGGTGGTAAAACACTTTAGGCCTTATATTCTGAAAAATCATGTGATTATCTTTGTGCACAACCAGCTGTTAGATCACTATTTGTTCAACAAGAGTTGGGTAAAAGAAGAGAGAATTGAAAGACCAACTTGCAAGAGTACGATCTTGAGTTTAATCCAATTCATACAATAAAATACCATGGTATATGCTAGCTAGTAGTGAAAGTGGTAAGTTCACTAGAAGATGATTCTTATGGATGGGAGCAGGAAATAGAAATAATAATATCAAACAAGATACCCCCATTGACGCATCCACCTCTTGGTATGCGGATGTGCGATAATATCTTAAGCATGGTACCTTTCCGTCTCATTTATTAGCAAGACAAAAGAGGGCTACCACTAATACAAAATGGCTAATTAGTTACTAAAACAATGACTAAAATTTGCATATAAACGACCATTTTTCAGTCAGTGACTAATAGTTGCTAATTTACAATACCTTATAACGCAACCAACTTTTAGTCATTTTTAGTTTAGTCATTAATTGGTTGTCTCAATTTTATTGTCTAGTAGTATATTTAGTCATAAATTTAGTCACTAATTGCTACAATTAATGACCAAATATACAACAAAATATATTACTATATGATTACTTGAGAAAACCAGTTATTGACCAAAGAAATATGACCAAAATGTTGGTTGTGTTATAAGATACTATAAAATAGCTACTAATAGTCATATATATGCAAATTTTAGTCGTCGTTTTGAAACCAATTAATGACGAAAGAAATATGACTAAATTTTGGTCGTGTTATAAGATACCATAAATTAGCTACTAATAGTCATATATATGGAAAATTTAGTCGTTATTTGTAATAAACTTTTTATCATTTGCAGTAGTCATTTATCATGTTTTGGTAGTTCCACATTCATTATATAAATGTTTGATTTAGTATTTTATATACATTTCCTTTACTTTCATTAATAATCATTATAAACAACTAATTTAGTAGTTGTATAATCATTTTATTTGTATTCATTATTAATTACTATAAAACTACTAATTTAGTATTTTTATATTCATTTTATTTGCGTTCATTTTTAATCAACACAAATGAATTAGTATGATTTTACAACTATATTAAAAAAATACCATACAATATTCATGCTCATCTAATATGAAAATACATGAATCATGGAGTCTCATAAGTTGATAACAAAACAAAAAAATATCAAATACAATCGTAAATATTTCGAACCATAATTTTTATTATATGAAAAGCCAAGTATTACAATATGAGTTTCCAAATAAATATTGATTGGGCCATAATTTAAATATGAAATGATGTTTAATAACTTCAAAACATTCCCACTATGTTTCCAATGCATTGCACATGTCTTTCCACCTTTGAAATCATTCAATAGTTTTCTTCTCAAAACTGTGTAGCCGATAACATCCACCAATCGATAGTCATGCTAAATACTAGAAGCTCCATTCTTTGGATAGTCCAAGGTTGGAAGATGAATCCAAGGTTTTTGATCTGTAACCAACATATATTCATTTAAATACTAATAATGTGATCTCATCTACTTTTTTAATTAAAATATCTATTAAAAATCTTATCACTATTTGCAATATAGTGAGACTAGAACTTCCTTTACAACACATGGAAAATTTCACAAAAACACTAAATATAATGGCCCCACTTAAACACTTCTTCCAATGATTCTCCACAACAAAAATTAGAAAATGTTGGGATCTACAAACTCATGCTTGAGGTAGGACTTCATACACTTCATAACAACTTTTTATAAAAATACTGATATTTCAATGAAACGTTCAATCAGAGTATTTAAAACAAGTAAATAAGTTCCTCTTTGACATGAGGAAAATGAAAGAAAATAAAAATAAATAAATGAGATAACTTACCACCAAAAATGAAAAACTTTGCACCATAAAAGCATTGTGTAGAGTTCTTTCCATGAGAAATAAAAAGGTCAAATGTCCACTGCATGGCCACATTTGAAGCAATAATTAGCCACAAATAACTTGTTAGAGTCGGTCTGGTCAGTTCTCCGTCAGAGATCAAAACTCTTTATGCATTTTAATTTTAGGAGTCCCACTCCATTCACCCAGCTGCATTCCGCTAGGAGCATGCCATAATATGACAGAAAAAGTCATGCTAGTCATTTCCCCTCATGTCTGGCTCCTGCTGGCTTAGGTCTTTTGTCAATGATCACCAAAGTCCATGACAGTCAAGGTCTGGTCCTTTAATGGACAAAAGTCATTTTCGATCATTAGGTCTAGGGATTAATCAATTTGGTCTTTAAATATGTCCAGTAAAGCCATGCAGGCCAGAGTGAGGCCCTTACAAAGTAATGATTCAGAGAGTTTCATCGTCATATTGATAAACTTCGACTGTTCTTCAAAACTTTGTTTTGAAGAAAAGTCAAACAGTGTCATTAGTGATAAAATTTCCAAAAAAGTCGTCAGTGATTTCTTCAGATGCAGGCATGGTTTCCATGGCCAAATGTCTTGTCATGCTATCCCTGCAAAGAATGCCGAAAATTTCATCATTTGAGCTAAAATTTCAAAGGGAAAGTGAAAATCAGTGTTGCTTTAAGTCAGTGAAGAAGTTTCAAAACATAACATTAGAAAAATGGGTTTTTGAAGAAGCAAAAATTTAACCCATGACTTCCAAGTCTTTATATACAAGTTTTCACCAAATATCAAAGTCATTGTGCAAATCAAGTGCATAGGGAAACATTGCAAAGGGTTTGAGTGTGCATCGTGTGTGTTTGGAGCAAGTTGGAGGCGGTTTTCAAGGCGCGGCGTACACAGAGCCAACCCTCAGTGTATTTTTCCAACGAGCGCGGCGCACACCCAGGACGCGACGCACTGGGTTTTGCGCGCGGTGCACACAGAAAAAGCGCCAAAACAATGCCAAACTTCCCCAAATTTTTTGTGAAGCCCCTCAAGTTGACAGGTAGGCTCTATGACGTGAATTGTTCCTCAAATTTTATAAATGATATGGTGGTTTATGGCAATGTTTGAAATGCAACAAAACTCATAAAGTCAACCACAAGAAAACACCAAAGGCCATGTTGCTAGGGTTGCATATTTGTGGTATTGAAGCCAAGGTTCCATTTTCACCCACCATTTTTCGCTCATCTACCATTTTTCCCTATCCTCCCTTTCTCATTTTTCCCATTATCCCTACCCTAAAACACTACCAAACCCTATTCCCTCTCCCCTCTTATTTGTCAACAAAACACCCCAAAAACCTACCCTATCTAATACCCAAACCCCCTACATATCCCTAAACAAACTTCTCCCCATAACCCCTATTCCCATCACATCACTCCCCTCCTAATACTCCCTTTTGTTTCATTGTTCCCCTTGTTGGAAGATATCACAACAACACCTAGTTTCACCATCATCAAAGGGCAGTCCAAGCACATTATATAAACAATAGTCATGGCATCTGAGGGTTCATCAGAGTATGAGGTGGAGACTCAAAGTGATACATCCCTAGAAGAACAGGCTCCCAGGAGACATCACAAGAGTGGAAAACATGTTAGCAATGAGCCAAACACCCTCACTGAATTGCAGGCATGCCCTCTTGCTATGTCATGTTTCCAACACCTAGCATGTTTTGAATTTTGTCAAAGGGTGGCTAATGTTAGAGTTCATCATGAGTTGGCCCGTCTTTTTGTGCTTCACCTCCATGGAGGTTAGTCTATCTTAGCCGGAGTCACCTTCACATTTACACCCAAAACTATCTCAATGGCAACAAGCATACCAAATGTTGGAGAACACTGGCATAAGAAGAAAAAGGTGGATAGGCAGCATTATGAGCCTTACATTAAGGCTAGTTGTTTGAGGTAGCTCACAAGAGTCTTTCCATTCTGATATTTGAGAAATGAGTATGCTCCACTCCTGAGGTTGATCACGAAGTACTTCATCTGTGAGGGGAGGTTTTCACGTCTATATGCCTATCACATCAGGTTTCTCATGCACTTTACCAGGGTGCGGATGATGAACCTCCCATTTTTCATTTCCAGAAACATAGAGAGGATGAGAACTTTCATGTAGCATAAGACCCCTCAGTAGCAACTTAACAGTGTTTATCACTTTGCTCTTATCCAGATTTTGGTGGATGACCAGTTGGGATTGCAGGGCATTTCTTGGGAGGACTTCATCTCCCATGACTCCTTCAGCACTCCACAGGTATTATCAGAGGCAGAGCATGAGATAGGTGGTCCTTCTCACTAGTATGAGCGCCATGAGGCCGCTACTATGCCAATATTCATCACCTATCAAAGAGGCAACATACATTTGTTTGTAGCAGAAAAGCAAGTGTTATCTCCACCCGGGGTGGAAGGGGCCTCGCTTCTAGCATCGACGACACAGGAACATGACAGAGGTAAGGAGCCAACGCATGATGAGGGGCCTTTAGGTGAGCCATCAGGTGAACGAGAGACTGAATTCGTTCTCCTTCATGATGATGAGACAGATACAGAACCGACAAATGCAGAGCTTAGAGAGATCATCCAGGAGCAGCAATCAGAGATTGAAGCCTTGTCCCTTGATTTAGAAAGAGTCAAATGGAACATGAAATATCTGGAGCAGAGGAACAAATAGCTTGAGGATCAGCAAGTAATCATGGAGCTACAAAACATTTGTGAGCATCGCTAAGATGCATAAAGGAGAAGAGTTGAGCTCACGTCATTGGAGCAAGAGATCAATGAGGACCGGAAGGCCAATCTCGAGAGAGTTAACATGCACCTAGACAGGTTGGTGGACAAGGCTGACAAGGACCATGCCTTACTGAGACACATGGCTTTCCATTACAGGGCATGAAATATGAGTGCAAAGGCCCGGATAAATAGCTTGAAGGCAAAATTGAGCAAAGCAACAAAAGAAGCAAAAGAGGCAAAAGAGCAAGATCGGCTTCAAATCTTGGCTGAAGCTTCTTTGGCACAACATAGCACTTCATAGAGAACCTCCAGCCCAAATTTCAAGAAATTTGGGGCAATTTTGGTCACATGGTAATTTTTTGGTTAAAACACAGGTTTTTTCTCCCTGTACGGCGCGACGCTTAGAATTGGGAGCTCCAAATTGGAAATGACTTGCATTTTTGGATTCAGCATGAAAAATCATGACTACTGGTTCTTGGAAAAGAAATTTGGGCATGATTTGAGTCTCCAGGAGGTCAAAAACACCCAAACAATGACCTCTCTGCCCCTATTTTGACACATAGGAAGCAGTCTTGGGAGAATGAAGATTTGGAGGGGAAAACGAGCACCAAATTCAGAAATTCCACTTGGGTTGGAAAGTAGACAGGATAGGCTTTCCAAAAAGCACACTTGAGAACATTTTGGACTCCTACAAGTGCCTCAAAACAAACTCCAAAGTGGCGAGGCGCATATAGAAAATGGCGCGGCGCATATAGGAAAAAAGGCCAATTTCACCTCCGTTTCGCGAAATTTCGATTCACGACTTTCTCCAAGTGGGCCCGCTCATCTACATTTCACATTTTCGGCACCTAAGGTGGCATTTAAAGTATTTTCACTCTAGATTTCCTTCTATCCGAGTGTCAAAGGAAGGCAAACAGTCACCCAAGCCATTTGTCATGTTTGTAATGCTGCACCTGCAGCTAATGGTTGGCTTTACACCTCCATTTTGTAATGATTCGAGTAACTCCCCAACCCTTGGGTGTTCTGTCTCTTCATGGCACATTCTATATATTGTATTCACACTATTTGCAAAGGTTTGGTTGGCTTGTAATTTCTGGGAGACTGTGGGAAAGAAACTCTGTTTCTTCATTGTATATTTTGATAGAGGATTAATGAAAGGCAGTGGCTCTATTTCATGAGATTCATGTGGTTGTGAGTGTAGCAAATGTGTCTCTTATGTTTCATATGTATTTCGTTATGTTTCACAGTTCATTTCATATTCATTTCCAGTGAAATTTTCTAAGTTCGATAAGGTAGAATTCATTTATATTTCTCTGCCTGTGGGAAAATTTCATGTTCAGTGTTCTTCTTCTGTTGAAAAGGATTCATGTACTTATTCCCTTTTCACTTTCCTAAGAAATCTCTCCATTCCACGTTATTTTGAACTAAATTGCTATACTTTCAGCCGGTCTTGCCTCATGAAATAATCTGTACCTTTGTATTAAACTCTCTGTTCATTGCTATCCGTTGGTCGCATACCATCCCAGAAACTCAGTCATTCATAAAAAAATGTTTCTTGTATCCATATTCAGTTACTAGCCTAAGATCAATATTTCACTGTAAGTCATCTCAGACCATTTCTTTATCTATTAACTGAGCGTGACTCGGACAGAGCCCTCTCCTGTTCTGGTAGGGCTAGCTACCAGACTGAGCATGGTTTGTGGTTACCCTGAATTTTTCCTTCCTTTAGCCTAAGGAAGATTTAGGTGCTAACATAGTGGTGACTCCACTGGGGACGCGAAATCAAATCCCCTTACTTCTTAATAATTGTAAGCTTCCAGATGATAAGTTTAGGATTGGATAGGCTGAGTAAGTTGGTTGTGTCCTGTGATTTTTCTCAATAGCGCGGTAGCTTCGAGACGATATACTAGACCCAATCCAGACCCATATCCTCCTCATATCTACGAAAACCCCAATTTGATTCCAAGACTCCTTCATCAAGAGAGCTCTATAACTCCCGTGTTCAAATCCCATTCATGTCCTGACATTTTTGAGTATCTTGAAGAGCTTGAGTTTGACGAACGGTTTGAAATATCATTGTTCAAGACCAAATCCAAAAGGGCTGTTGACTATACTGTCCCCAATCCACAATTTCTTGTAGACTTGGAGACAAAAAGGGCTAACCGGTTAATTGATAATTATATTGCGACACAGCCTCAAACTCCAATTTATAGCCCCTTACAAACTGTGCACACTCCTCCAACACCTCCAAGGCCAAATCCACCAAGAGTGATGTCTTCCCGTTTTGCACCCCTGGTTTTGCCTCAAGTTCTAGATGATATGCCCACAGATTATCAAAGAAAAATCCCATTTTTTGATGGCACTCCTAACAGCATTACTGCTCAGCAACATGTGGACAGAATGGCAGATTTCTATGAACTTCATGAGATTGATGCAGAGAATGTGGCAATGAGACTCTTTGTACAGAAATTTGTAGGTGATGTGAGGAAATGGTTTAGAGGTTTTTCGGCAGAAAGTATCGCTACCTTGGCCGACCTACAAAGATAATTTTTAAACCGATGGGAAGTGAAAAAGAATCCTCTTCAAATTCTGGCTGAATATGAGCAAATCAAACGAAACAATGGTGAGTTGGTCCAAGAATATTGCGTTAGATTAAATTTAGTTTAAGATCATCTAAGGCCACCTGTGGGACTAGCCATGGTGAAGTTCCCGGATGGTTTTGATGCTGACATGGCTTATCAATTAAGAGAGAGAGAACCGGCCACAATGGAAGACATGTAGAAGATAGCGGTCAGCGTTGAAGCAAATCTGTTGTCCAAAAGAGCTAGAGAGAAAGCAGAAAAGAAGGTCACAGTCAAGGAAGAGTCTTCCTCGATGGATCAATTACTAAAGAAGGTAGAGCAGATGCTTGAAAGGGTGAAACTTGACAAACTGGAGCCACAAGTTAGAAATCCTAACCTTCGTGGTCAGCAGCAACCACAATATAGAATAAGATAGAGAGATCAGCGAGCCCAAGAGCAGATAGCACAACAGCCAGTACAAACACCTTTGCAGCAAAATTTTGTGCATGGACCGGAGTTAGATGAGGACATGAATATAATAGGTGAAGAAAACCACCTCTTTACTCCTGATGATTTTCCTATTTATCTCACTGAAGAGGAGGAGTATGCAGAAAGTTCGGCTGTACACAAAGTTGTAGATTTCATTCTAGCGAACGACACCGTCTTGGAGGAAGAATCACATGAGTACCAAAGAGGCTATATGAATGCTCTGTCTGCCCAACAGTAGTGATATTCACTTAGAAATAGAGATGTGCTGGTCAAACCAAATCAGAAAAGGAAGGATGTTGAGGCATCAAAGAATGATTCATCAGTTATAGAAAGGAAAGGAAAGAAGGTGGTTGGTCCGGAGAGTAGAAAATCACCATTAGCAGAACAATCACATCAGCAAGTTGCCTCAAAAGAAAAGGAAAGGAAAGAAATCCCAGTCAAAGAGTTAGAAAAGATCCCCGCTTTTAGTTTATAGAATGAGATTTCTAAATTGAAAGTATCCATTCCCTTGACTGAAATAATGAGGAACAATAGTTATAGAGGGAAAATATCTAAAATGTTGAATTTGGAACCAATGTCCGACATGGTGAATGTCGAAGATGATCAACGTGAAATGATTTTTGGGCTAGCATTGAATGGTGAGTCTCCTGATAGTGATGTACCACCTTTTTATATCAGTTTAAGATTGCATGATTTTGTGTTACATAATGCCATGTTTGATTCCGGAGCTTCTCACAGTCTCATGCCCAAGGCTATCATGGATAAGCTTGGTCTGGACGTCATCCGGCAATACCATGATCTCTATTCATTTGATTCCAGCAAAGTAAGACGTATAGGACTCATCAAAGACTTGGTTGTGAGTCTGGATCAACGCCCAATAAAGAATGTTTTGATGGATGTGGTTGTAGCAGATATTCCTCCCAGGTTTGGCAGGCTTCTTTCCAGGTCTTGGGTAGCGAAATTGAAAGGGACACTACAGCTAGATTTCTCCTATGCAATGATTCCGGTGTTTGGACAAATGAGGAAATTGTATCAGGAACAAAAAATGAAATACATGATCACAAGCAAGGAGAAACCAATAAATAATCCAATTAACTATGTACATACAGATTTAGAGTCTTTTGTTTTGTATTTAGATAGTTTCAATGATATAGATAGTCAGTTAGTTGAAGCAGATGATATTTCGGAAATAACAGAAAATTTCAGAGAAATTTTAAAGAAAAAAAGACAAGAATAGCAGAACACTGTTGGGCAAGCAGCTGAAAGTAATGGACATCAAGCAGACAAGGCACAACAAATAGATTTCCAGCACTTGCAAGAGGAGGAAGAAGGTTTGTGGACCATGGATTTCGATGGAGCAGTAGGAAATGATGGCGCTGGAATTGGAATTTGGGTACGCAGTCCTTAATCCTCCCCGAACAAAGTGCCTAGTAACGTACGAGTATGCTCTTACAAGTTGGCTTTTGAGTGTTCAAACAATGAAGCTGAGTATGAAGCTCTGATTGCTGGCCTAAAGATTCTATGAAAGCTGAATGCTAAGAGGATTTCAGTATATGGGGACTCCGAATTGGTAATTAATCAGGTCAGAGGCGAGTATCAAGCAAAGCATCCTAGGATGCGGGCTTACCATAATGTAGTTCTAGACATCCTAAAATTATTTTCAGAATACACCTTGACATGTGTGCCTCGTATACAAAATAGTATTGCTGATGCTCTTGCTAAGGCAGCAAGTAGTTTGAAGATCCCAATGAATTCTAATAATAAATTCGAAATCCATGTCAAGCATCGTCCAGCCGTTCCAGACAATCAGAGATATTGGCAAGTGTTCCAAGATGATGAGGAGATTGATGATTTTCTGTAAAACAAAGGCAATTTCAAAGAGACCTCAATTGATGTACAAAATGACGATGGTAAAGGTAATGGTACAGATGAGGTGCAGATCAATGAAATGGACGTGTTGCAGCTGAAGAATAACGTTATTCCTAAAGGCTTGATACCTTTAGAAGAACGTTTTGATCAAGATGATGTAGCCCGCAAGCCAACATTGCAGCCAACAGAGAAGGGTGTAGAAGAGGTAAACATCGAAAAAGCTACTAATCCTAAGTTGGTAAAATTGTACAAAGCATTGCCGCCAAAGATTAAGGACAAATATATCAGTTTGGTGGCTTCATTTGCAGATGTGTTTGCTTGGGACTATTCTGACTTAAAGACATATGATACCAATATAATTCAGCACACTATACCCATCAAGCCCAATCAAAAACCATTCAAAAAAACGTTAAGGAGGCTAAATCCAAAGTTGCTGCCATCTATTGAAAAGGAGGTAAACAGGTTGTACAAATCAGGGATCATTGTGCCCATCAGATTTTCGGATTGGATCTCTAACTTGGTGCCCATACGAAAGAGGACATGTGAAATCTGCTTATGCATTGATTTTAGAAATTTCAATAAAGTTTCATTGAAGGACAACTATCCACTGCCCAAATTGGAACATATACTTCAGCGAGTAGTGGGAGCATCTCGTATGTCACTACTTGATGGTTATTCCGGATATAACCAAGTTTCTGTCCATGAAGATGATCGAGACAAGACAACATTCACCACTCCATGGGGAACCTTTCATTACGCTAAAATGCCTTTCGATTTGAAGAACGCAGGTGCCACATTTCAACATGCAATGGACTTGGATTTTGCAAATGAGAAGGATGTCTTTTTGGTGGTGTACATGGATGATTTGACAGTGCTTTCCAAATTTGATGAAGAGCACATGTACCATCTAAAAACTATCTTTCAAAAGTGCAGAAAATATGGCTTGTCGCTGAATCCGAAAAAGAGCTTGTTCGCCATGGAGGAAGGCAAACTACTCGGGCACATTATCTCAAAAGATGGCATTCATATTGACCCAGCACGTGTGCAAGCAATTCAGCAAATTGATCTGCCTCGGAATAAGAAAGAGATACAATCTTTCAATGGTAAAATGAATTTTCTATGCTGCTTTGTACCTAATCTTGCCGAGCACCTTAGAGAGATGATAAACATGCTTAAGAAGGACAGCCAAGTGAAGTGGACGGAAGAGGTTGTGAAATCTTTCAATTTAGTCAAATTGGCTCTTTCTTCAGCTCCCGTTCTAGTCAGCCCAGACTACACTCATGATTTCATATTGTTTTCATTTGCTTCATAGCACACTATGGCAGCTGTATTATTGCAGAAAAGAGATGATCATGAAAGACCCATCACATTCTTCAACAGAGCTATAAGAGATGCAACATTAAAATACAACATCATTGAGAAGCAAGCCCTTGCACTTGTGAAGGCATTGAAAGATTTCCGGGTATATATTCTACATTCTCATATTTTGGCCTATGTTCCTAACGCTGCTGTCAAAGATGTTTTAGTGCAGACCGATCCGGAAGGAAGACAAGGCAAATGGATTGCAGCCTTGCTGGAATATGATGTGGAAATAAAGCCCACAAAGCTGGTTAAAGGACAGGGATTGGCAAAGTTAATGGCCGAATCAAACTTGCATGCCTTGGACATAAATCTGATCGCTGCTATGTCCGATGAGAATGAGGAAGCATCATCAATTTAGGTATCAGAAATGTTTGCTCTTTCTCCGTGGTATTCAGACATCATATATGTGCTTAAAAATTTGTCACCACCGCCCGGCATGACTAGAAACAAAGCAAGAACACTCAAGTTGAAAGCTGCCAAGTTTTGCATTCTTAATTCTGCACTTTATTGGAAAGATCTCGGTGGCGTTCTTTTGAATTGTTTGGTGGAAGAAGAAGCAAAGCAGGTCATGGAGGACTGCCACCAAGGAGACTGTGGTGGTCACCTTTTTTGGAAGTCAACAACAAATAAAATTCTCAGAGCAGGGTACTATTGGCCGACATTGTTTGCTAATGTATATAAGATGGTCAAGCATTGTCATAAGTGTCATATTTTTGAAGGAAAGCAGAAGTTACAGCCTTTGCCACTTAAGCCTATTGAGGTGAGTGCCCCTTTTCAGCAATGGGGATTGGATTTCATTGGTGAAATTCATCCTGCTTCTTCCGGTCAGCATAGATGGATCCTCACAGTGACAGATTATTTCACGAAATGGATTGAAGAAATTCCCACCAGAAAAGCTACTGATGCGGTAATAATTTCATTCCTTGAAAATAACATCTTGTCTCGCTTTGGTTGCCCGAATAAGTTAATCACTGGTAACACAACAACGTTCAAATAAAAAAGGATGGTAGAATTTTGTCATAAATATAACATCATTTTGGGTCACTCAACTGCCTATCATTCGCAAGGCAATGGATTGGTGGAGTCTTCGAACAAATCATTGGTCAACATCATAAAGAAGCTGCTAGAAATAAATAAGAAGAGATGGCATAAGAGGTTGGTCAATGCACTTTGGGCAGATCGGGTCAGCCAGAAGAAATCCATTGATGCGTCACCGTTTGAGCTTGTTTATGGAGTTGATACAATATTTCCTACCTCTCTCGCTGCCCTGGTAGTCAAACTTCTTTAGGAGGCCGGCAGTGAAGAAGATCCCATGCAGAGAAGGTTGAATTAGATGGTCCACTTGCAGCAGACCAGAGAAGAAGTTTTCAGGAACACATCAAAATTGCAGGAGAAGATCAAGAAAATTTATGACAAAAAAGCAAAGGCGGATAAATTTTAGTTGGATGATGTGGTGCTGAAGTGGGATGCAAGGAATGAGGAAAAAGGGAAGCACGGTAAGTTCGAGAATCTTTGGAAAGGTCCTTTCAAGATTTCAGCATATCAGGGTAGAATGCCTTTCTTTTGAAGGAAATGAACGAGGAAGATTGTCCAGGACGGCCGATCAATGGTCGGCTACTCAAGTGGTACCATTTTTGAGTTATTAACACTACTTCCACTGTCATTGTAAATACATTTTTATTTCAGTTTGGTTTGAGTTTGTCATGTTAGTCTTCAAGTCATTTCAATGTCAAGTTTGAGTCAATTTTTTGGTCATTTTAGTTTCATAAATGAGTCAGAGTCCTGTGTTGTTTTTTGAAAAAATGACTCCATAGCCCAATGGACAAAGGTACTGTCTAGCTCTTCCAGAGATTTGCTATTCTTGGAACCTCCAAGGAGCTAACACCCCCATTGGAGCCAATTTTAGAGTCAGTCTGGTCAGTCCTTCATCAGAGATCAAAACTCTTTATGCATTTCATTTTTAGGAGTCCTGCTCCATTCACCCAGCTGCATTCCGCTAGGAGCATGCCATAATCTGACAGAAAAAGTCATGCTAGTCATTTCCCCTCATGTCTGGCTCCTGCTGGCTTAGGTCTTTTGTCAATGATCACCAAAGTCCACGACAGTCAAGGTCTGGCCCTTTAATGGACAAAAGTCATTTTTGATAATTAGGTCTAGGGATTAATCAATTCGGTCTTTAAATATGTCCAGTAAAGCCATGCAGGCTAGAGTGAGGCCCTTACAAAGTATTGATTCAGAGAGTTTCATCATCATATTGATAAACTTCGACTGTTCTTCAAAACTCTGTTTTGAGGAAAAGTCAAACAGTGTCATTGGTGATAAAATTTCAAAAAATGTCGTGAGTGATTTCTTCAGATGCAGGCATGGTTTCCGTGGCCAAATGTCCTATCATGCAATCCCTACAAAGAGTGCCGAAAAATTCACCATTTGAGCTAAAACTTCAAAGGGAAAGTGAAAATTAGTGTTGCTTTAAGTCATTGAAGAAGTGTCAAAACATAACATTAGAAAAATGGGTTTTTAAAGAAGAAAAAATTTAACCCATGACTTCCAAGTCTTTATATACAAGTTTTCACCAAAAATCAAAGTCATTGTGCAAATCAAGTGCATAGGGAAACATTGCAAAGGGTTTGAGTGTGCATCATACGTGTTTGGATCAAGTTGGAGGCGGTTTTCAGGGTGCGGCACATATACACAAGGGCATGGCGCACACAGAGCCAACCCTCAGTGTATTTTTCCAATGAACGCGGCGCACACAGACAAAGCGCCAAAAAAGTGCCAAACTTCCCCAAATTTTTTGTGAAGCCTCTCAAATTGACAGGTAGGCTCTATGACGTGACTTGTTCCTCAGATTTTATAAATGATATGGCGGTTTATGGCAATGTTTGAAATGAAACAAAACTCATAAAGTCAACCACAAGAAAGCACCAAAGACCATTGTTGCTAGGGTTGCATATTTGTGGTATTGAAGCCAAGGTTCCATTTTCACCCACCATTTTCCCTCACCTACCAATTTTCCCTATCCTCCCTTTCTCATTTTTCCCATTTTCCCTACCCTAAAACACTACCAAACCCTATTCCCTCTCCCCTCCTCTTATTTGTCAACAAAACACCCCAAAACCCTACCTTGTCAAAACCCCAAAAACCTACCCTATCCAATACCCAAACCCTCTACATATCCCTAAAAAAACTTCTCCCCATAACCCCTATTCCCAGCACATTACTCCCCTCCTAATACTCCATTTTGTTTCATTGTTCCCCTTGGTGGCATATATCACAACAACACCTAGTTTCACCATCATCAAAGGGCAGTCCAAGCACATTACATAAACAGAAGTAATGGCATCTGAGGGTTCATCAGAGTATGAGGTGGAGACTCAAAGTGATACATACCTAGAAAAACAGGCTCCCAGGAGACATCACAAGAGTGGAAAACATGTTAGGGATGAGCAAAACACCCTCACTGAATTGCAGGCATGCCCTCTTGCTATGTCATGTTTCCAACACCTAGCATGCTTTGAATTTTGTCAAAGGGTGGCTAATGTTAGAGTTCATCATGAGTTGGTCCGCCTTTTTGTGCTTCACCTCCATGGAGGTCAGTCTATCTTGGTCGGGGTCACCTTCACATTGACACCCGAAACTATCTCAGTGGCAACAGGCATACCAAATTTTGGAGAACAGTGGCATAAGAAGAAAAAGGTGGATAGGCAGCATTATGAGCCTTATATTAAGGCGAGTTGTTTGAGGCAACTCACAAGAGTCTTTCCATTCTGATATTTGAGAAAGGAGTATGCTCCACTCATGGGGTTGATCGTGAAGTACTTCAGCTGTGAGGGGAGGTTCTCTTGTCTATATGTCTATCACATCAGGTTGCTCATGCACTTTACGAGGGTGCGGATGATGAACCTCCCATTTTTCATTTGTAGGAACATAGAGAGGATGAACACTTTCATGCAGCATAAGACCCCTCAGCAGCAACTTAACAATGTTTATCACTTTTATCTTATCCGGATTTTGGTGGATGATCAGTTGGGATTACAGGGCATTGCTTGGGAGGACATCATCTCTCGTGACTTCTTCAGCACTCCACAGGTATTATCAGAGGCAGAGCATGAGATAGGTGGTCCTTCTAAATAGTATGAGCACCATGAGGCCGCTACTATGCCAGTATTCATCACCTATTAGAGAGGTAGTAGACATTTGTTTGCAGCGGCAAAGCGAGTGTTATCTCCACCTGGGGTGGAAGGGGCCTCGCTTTCGGCATTGACGACACAGGAACATGACAGAGGTAAGGAGCCAATGCATGATGAGGGGCATTTAGGTGAGCCATCAGGTGAACGAGAGGCTGAATTCCTTCTCCTTCATGATGATGAGACAGATACATAACTGACAAATGCAGAGCTTAGAGAGATCATCCAGGAGCAGCAATCAGAGATTGAAGCCTTGTCCCTTGATTTAGAAAGAGCCAAATGGAACATGAAATATCTGGAGCAGAGGAACAAACATCTTGAGGATCAACAAGCGATCATGGAGCTACAAAACATTCGTCAGCATCGCCAAGCTGCACAAAGGAGAAGAATTGAGCTCATGTCATTGGAGCAAGAGATAAATAAGGACAGAGAGGCCAATCTCAAGAGAGTTAACATGCACCTGGAGAGGCTGGTGGACAAGGCTGACAAGGACCATGCCTTACTGAGACACATGGCTTTCCATTACAGGGCACGAAATATGAGTGCAAAGGCTCGGATAAAGAGCTTGAAGGCAAAATTGAGCAAAGCAACAAAAGAGGCAAAAGAGGAAAAAGAGCAATATCGACTTCGAATCTTGGCTGAAGCTTCTTTGGCACAGCATAGCACTTCATAGAGAACCTCCAGCCCAAATTTCAAGAAATTTGGGGCAATTTTGGTCACATGGTAATTTTTTGGTCAAAACACAAGTTTTTTCTCCCTGTGGCGCGGCGCTTAGAATTGGGAGCTCCAAATTGGAAATGGCTTGCATTTTTGGATTCAGCATGAAAAATCACGAATACTGGTGCTTGGACAAGAAATTTGGGCATGATTTGAGTCTCGAGGAGGTCAAAAACACCCAAAAAATGACCTCTCTGCCCCTATTTTGACACACAGGAAGCAGTCTTGGGAGAATGAAGATTTGGAGGGGAAAACGAGCACCAAATTCAGAAATTCTACTTGGGTTTGAAAGTAGACAGGACAGGCTTTCCAACAAGCACACTTGGGCACATTTTGGACTCCTAAAAGTGTCTCAAAACAGGCTCCAAGGTGGCATGGCGCATATAGAAAATGGTGCGGCACATATAGGAAAAAAGGCCAATTTCACCTCCGTTTCGCGAAATTTGGATTTGCGACTTTCTCCAAGTGGGCCCGCTCATCTAAATTTCACTTTTTCAGCACCTAAGGTGGCATTTAAAGTATTTTCACTCCAGATTGGCTTCTATCCGAGTGGCAAAGGAAGGCAAACAGTCACCCAAGCCATTTGTCATGTTTGTAACGTTGCACCTGTAGCTAATGGTTGGTTTTCCACCATTTTGTAATGATTTTAGTAACTCCCCAACCCTTTGGCATTATATCTCTTCATGGCACATTCTATATATTTTATGCAAACTATTTGCAAAGGGTTGGTTGGCTTGTAATTTCTGGGAGACTGTGGGAAAGAAACTCTGTTTCTTCATTGTATATTTTGACAGTGGATTAATGAAAGGCAGCGGCTCTGTTTCATGAGATTCATGTGGTTGTGAGTTTAGAAAATGTGTCTCTTATGTTTCATATGTATTTCGTTATGTTTCACAGTTCATTTCATATTCATTTCCAGTGAAATTTTCTAAGTTAGATAAGATAGAATTCATTTATATTGCTCTGCCTGTGGGAAAATTTCATGTTCAATGTTCTTCTTTTGTTGAAAAGGATTCATGTACTTATGCCCTTTTCACTCTCCTAAGCAATCTCTCCATTCCGCATTATTTTGAAATAAATTGCTATACTTTCCGTTGGTCTTGCCTCACGAAATAATCTGTACCTTTGTATTAAATTCTCTGTTCATTGCTGTCCGTTGGTCCCATACCATCCCAGAAACTTAGTCATTCATAAAAAATTGTTTCTTGTATCCATATTCACTTACTAGCCTAAGATAAATATTTCACTGTAAGTCATCTCAGACCGTTTCTTTATCTATTTACTGAGCGTGACCCGGAGAGAGCCCTCTCCTGTTTTGGTAGGGCTAGCTACCAGACTGAGCGTGGTTTGTGGTTACCCTGAATTTCACCTTCCTTCAGCCTAAGGTAGATTAAGGTGCTAACATAACTAAACCAAAGATTATGAAATGCACATACACACTTGATATAAGCATGTATCTTACAACTTGTAGCTAGAAACTCATTTTACTTTTACAAGCTATGTAGTACGATTGTCTTATGTACAACAAATGCATATTATTTTTATCTAACTGTTGACACAGTTGAATACAAAAAAACACATTTCGACTCCATTGTTATTTCTGTGTTTAGCTTACTTTACATATCCTTCATAATTTTGTGTCTTAGAGATTGTCCATTCTATATTTTAGCATGGTACAACATAAAATCAGGATTAAACAAAATATGCTTCAACCAAAAACTACAACAAAACCATACAATCTTCAAATTCTACATGAAAAATCTAGTGATTCAAGGCCAAAGGGAATTTCCAAACCTTTTTTTGAAACCAAATATGAAAACTTGTAACAATTGAAAGAAACCAGGTATTTGAAACCTGAGTCCAAGTCCTTCTAGGGAAAAGGAAAAGTATCCTCTTTATGAAAGGCAGGGACCTTAGGAAATTCATATTCTATAAGGCATGATTTTTCATGGTTAATCTCCATTCTTGTGGTAGGTAGGTTTTGGCGCCTGAGAAACCATGGATCTAGCTATTTCATTTTCATTTTACTTATGTAGGTTTTGTGCACGTGGTGGTATTTAGTGGGCATCCTCTATGGTGGAACATGTCTTGAAACCTAATTTTTCTCCATGATCCCAGACAATTTTGCCAAAACGTCTCTTCTCATAGGGGCATTGACTTTCCCTTTATTTTGATGGGCAATAGAGGCACCAAAAGCCATAAAGCATGAGAGAATAGGAATATGAAGTTTAACCCTCAACGTTTTTATTGGGATTCTGCCTCAACTATTTAAAATGAGGGCAAAAACTTCCCCTATATAAAGAAAATGGAGTCTTTAGATTTCAGAAATATTGAATCTCATTCTCAACTTCCAATCGTCATATTTTGTTAGAACATGTTAAGGACTACACAAATAGGATTTAATATGTCATTTCATGGACATATGGCCTTCAACATAAACAATAGTGAAATGGATAAAGAAAAACATGAAATCTCATAATGGTGGGTTATCAAACAATTGCCACATAGTTGCTTCTTGGTGCTTCTTAGACCCGATAGAGAGATGGGGTCTTTAAAGGGGGTCCTTGAATATGGAAAGGAAGCTTAAATTTCAAGCAGATTGTAGTTTTCAAATAATAAATGCATTAGTTTGTTTTCCAAATTTAGGAGGAAAATGCATGTATCCAAGAACATCATTAACACCATTTATAAACTTCATAACAGTGGCTAACAAAAGTTCCAAGTCTAGGAATACAAGGGCACCAAGATAGGCACACCACCATTCTTGCCACTAAATCCAGGAGATGTGTGATTTCTTCGATGATCACTAGTGACCACTCAATGAGATCCATATGGAGAATTTATTTTGGATATAGAGATAGCTATAAAAACACCAAAAGATAGACAAACTCTTCTTGATCTTGATGGTAGTTTCATCTTTTAGACAACAGGGCATGTCATAGACCAACTCTTCCAATTTTTCTAGGTCCTCTGGTCAGTCACATAGTAGTAGTTTCTTCTCTATCATCTTGGATGTTAGGGGAATCACTGTGGTCTCTAGCTAAGAGGTTAGGAGTGACTCCGTCAATCCCTCCTCATCCTCAGGTGGCAGTCTCACTTACTAGTCCTTAGCTTTTAAGCTTGAGAGGCATCCTTAGGTTCTCATCGGTCCTCTAACTTCATCCTGCTTATGCAACAAAGCCTTGTACTCTGTCCTTGGCTATTTGATTTTTATATCTTTGATGATGTAGAGTTGAGTAGTTCTGTTGTTATCTTGATTTTCTAGGAATGACTTGTGCTCTCCCACTTTGTATGGAAATGAATGTACTTAATAGTAGTCACAACACATAGACAAGCTCGTCTTGAGCTTGATGGTAGTTTCATATTGTAGACAACAAGGCATGTCATAGAATAACTCTTCCAATTTTTGTAGGTCCTCTGGTTAGTCACATAGTAGTAGTCTCTTCTCTATGATCTTTGATGTTATAGGAGTCACTGAGGTCTCTAGGTGAGAGGTTAGGAGTGACTAAGTCAGTCCCTCCTCATCCTTAGGCGGCATTGACTTTCTCTTTATTTTGGTGGACAGTAGAGGCAGAAAAAGCCATCAAGCATGAGAGGAAAGGAAGATCAAGTTTAACCCTCAACATTTTCTATTAGGATTTTGCCTCATCTATTTAAAATGAGGCCCAAAACATTCCCTATCAAAGAAAATGGTGTCTTCAGATTTTAGAAATAGTGAATCTCATTCTCAAATTCCAATCATCATATGTTGTTAGAACATGTTAAGGGATGCACAAAAAGGATTTAATATGTCGTTTCATGGATATATGGCCTTCAACAGAAACAATAGTGAAATGGATAAAGAAAAACATGAAAGTTCAGAATGGTGGGTTATCAAACAATTGCTACACAATTGCTTCTTGGTGTTTTTTGGAACCGAGAGAGAGGTGGGGTCTTTAAAGGGGGTCCTTGAATATGGAAAGAGCCAGAACATCTATGAAACACTAGACACTATGGTTCAACCCCTCTCAAAGGCTCTCCTTAAGCTCTGGAATGGGTAATACTTCAAGCTTTGCAATCCCAATTTTGGCACCCTTAAATATTGAATAAGTGAAGAATTCCATCTGAACCTTTCTTAGGGACCGGGAAGACGCAACAAAAATCACAAACATAAACTATGACCAAACTACAGATTCTAGACTATTCACGGGTACAATATATAGAGAGAAAGAACATTCCATTCAAGTGTTTGGAGTCTAGAAACTATTTCAAGTATGGAGAACTTTCTTGTTTATGCACAATATTCCAAAAGTAAGCAAGCTCAAGCTTTAGAGAAACCACATCCTAAAACTTTATTTTTGGCAAAGGCATGGTGGTTAAGAAACCATAAGCATATGTAAAGATATTTTGGACTCCTATAAAAAGGATAGTCAAGAGGCCTTGTGTAGTTGACTTCAAACTATTTTAAGCCCTGATCGACGCCAAGCAAGAAGATAAGTCACAAGACTCATTAAGTATGCATCCATAAGCAAAACTCATATGTAATAATTATCAAAATATACAAAAATGTTGTATAACAATCAAAGAATAGTTCCATGAATACAATAATTAACATCTGCACCACAATTCATATTAACATGAGAAACTAGTATGTGACAAGAATCACTTGAATGTGAAATCTCTGCAGATGAACTCATAACTTGCATTTCTTCATAATATTTAGCAGAAATTTATATAAATTGAGGAAAATCTTGTCAGAAGTAAACCATGCATCAAATTTACTTAGTAAATATTCCTTAGGTGCAATGATTAGTCATGAAACAAACTTTTCCCTTCACATCCAAATGTAAATACTCACCTCCCTATATAAAAATTCAAATTTCGAAAGTTCAATACGTCTAGTCAAAATTTGGGCCTCCTCACGGATTTTATCTAATTCCTTAGAAAAGGATACAGCACAAACAACTTCTATTGTATAACTTGCACTTTTAAATAAGTTATCACCTTGAAAAGGAAAAATTACACCCATTAATATAAAATTATAGTCAAATTATTTGAGCTTTACATGCATTAATAGTTAGGGAACAATTCTTTTTAATAGGTAGTTATTAAAACTCCCATAATTTATTTTACATCTTTATTATTAATACACAAGTGTAAAAGTGAAAATCAACTCAAAATGGAGTATTTCATTTCAACAAATATAAAGTTTATGACCATAAAAAATAAAGAAATGTGTGCCAACCTTTAGCTTAGTCAATTCACACAGATGAAAAATTGTAGCAAGAAATTTCATGGGATTGATATCCCTATTGTCTCAAAGTGCGTGTTCTCCTACCAATCCATTCAAAAACCCAACATCACACTCCTTAGAACTGAAATATCCATCTCTGTTTTTCACCAACTTTTGTTTATGACCCATAATATGTTTCTCTCATCCACTAGAAGCAGAGAGAGGTGTCATTCAACTATTGGGGTTTCCTTCCACATGCTGAGGAAATGAAAATTTATACTTTCTATTGAGAAAAATGACATCAATGCTTTAACACATCTTGTTAAGAGCTAGTTGCACGATTTCCATTACACCCCCATATTTAGAAGCATGTGGATAATAATGACTTGTCAAACATCCTAATAAAAAACCCTCAGACTCTTACAAAGCATCTTGTCCAAAATCTGGTGTAATGTCATCAGGAAGCCTAAAACGCCAATATTTTCTTGTCTCATGACCAAAGGTACTAAAGTTTGTTGACTTGGTTTTATTTAAGACAACTTCCAACTTTAATACATCTATGTTGTTTGCACTTCCAGGTGCATATATAAGTGTTGAGGGAACAAATCCTGCTGCATTTTGATTGTAGGAGGACTATTTAGTAGTTCACACTCCTTTTATGGAAATATTAAAGGCACTTATTTGTAAGGAATCCATCTTCAAACATATATCTTTGTGGAGTTCCACAAATCAAGAATTTCATAAGGTTATGCTTATAGGATACTCATCGTTGCAAGCATGCTATTGCGACCCTTCAACATCTGCCTTAATGATTCAAGTTCCACAACTACCATGTGCTAACAGACAATGGAAAAGAAGACATATTGTAAGAAATCAACAAACACATTATAACTGTGTAACTATCATGATTTTATACATGAATAAAAGAAATTTAAGCCACTGCATCAAGGAAAAATATTAGAAAGTTTATTGAATGTGTGACGCAAGGGAGCACAATTTCTTAAAAGATGATGGGAATACCAATTGGATCACAAAAAGAGATGGCAAGCCCACAAAGATCACAATGATGGTCAATGACCATCTTGTGGCTCACATTGATACCACCTCAATACACCATACTCCTGAACCTATCATAAGTCATTTGGTAAGGTCCTTGTGTGGAAACATCCTCTTAAATCTACTCTTATTGTAAGCCTAAGCCGTAACATTATTATATAAATAATTAAATTCCTTTTATAGTAACATAAGTTATTATCCAACAAATCAACATTCTGTCACCTCCATCATCATCCAGGAATAGTTAAATTGATGACACACAAGTTAGACTTCGCAATGACTCAACAACTCAAAGACTAACAATCAACTCACCACATGGCAAACTAACAGATATATAAAATATTCTAAATTTGACAATAACAATAAGAGATAATAGCATTACATATGAAATTCAGAATTTAAACATAAAAAACTAAAAAAAATTGAACACATGATTGTATACACCAATTTTTTCAAGACTTAAGCATGTTGAGCCTGTCCAAAACTTTATAGGACTCAAGTTTGTTGAACTTGTCAATAATTTTCAATTTTAGCAGAGTTTTCCAAGTTTTAGCCATGCCTTGAGTCTTGACTCAGGGGACTAAGTTAAACCAAGTATCATTCTTTGTAGAGTGATATTCCTCTTATCCGTTTCTTCCTCTATTTCACTTCTCTAAAGTAAAAACATACCTATCCTCATAAAATGTGACTCCAACACAACCAGTTTCAAATTTTGTGTGTGTTTCTTTCCATCTTTTAAATATCCAATCCATTCAATAATTAAAATCTCACCACAAAAAGTGGTGTCACAATCATAATATTTTCTTATACAACAACATGAATCTGATCTTGTCATGACTTAGATGCCTTCTTGCAAGAGTCTTTTTCCTCATTTCTATCTTGAAGGATGGATTCACCTTCCTCCATCCATATCTTAGCCAATGATTTTTTATTTTATTTTTTTATTATGTTTAAAACCCATCAGTCATAATGTCAAACATTTTTTTCCCTCTTCAAAATAATTATTGAAAATGTATGCTTGCAAAGGGACAGAAGTGGGGAGCTATGGTTTATAGATTGAAGTGTTATGGTGCACATGTTTCCTTGTTTTTACTATCCTTATGCATTTCCATGTCATCCCCTCTGATTAGCCGACATGGGTTGGCCATTGTTCATCACATTTCTCCTTCCATAGCCTCAAAGAGAAGTTTGTGACTCAACCAAGTACCAAGGATGGATCATTCAATATAATTTCCACTCTGTTCAAGCATAAGAACTATGACTCTATTGATCAAGAAAATAATGACTCTCAAAAAGACGTCAAAATGCCCAAGGTGTACCATGAGGTAATGATACTAACCCTACTGAAATTCCTTTGATATTTTTATTTGAGAGGACGCTTTATCTGTCACAAGTACAATAATACACTCTCAAGGTACATTACTACCCACATTCTAGTCAAGGCCATGATTAAGGATTGGCTTAACAAGGTCTGAAAGCCACATAGGTGGTGGGTCTTGATCTTGATGGTAGTTTCATCTTCTAGACAACAGGGCATGTCATAGACTAGCTCTTTCAAAGTTTGGAGGTCCTCTGATCAGTCACATAACAATAGCCTCTTCTCTATAAACTTGGATGTTAGGGGATTCACTGAGGTCTCTAGGTGAGAGGTTAGGAGTGAATTATGTAGTCCCTCCTTATCCTCAGGTGGCATGGAATGATTGTTCCGGTGTCTGTAGAATCATTATGAAGGGAAGCTTCAATCTCAAGCAGATTATAGTTTTAAAATAATAAATGCATTAGTTTGTATTCCAAATTTAGGAGGAAAATGCATGTATCCAAGAACACCATTGACACCATTTATAAACTTTATAACAATGGCTAACAAAAGTTCCAAGTCTAAGAATACAAGGGCACCAAGATAGGAAGACAAAATCACCATTCTTTCCACTAAATCAATGAGATGTGTGATTTATTGGGTGATCACTAGTGACCACTCAATGAGATCAATATGGAGATTTTGTTTTGGATATAGAGATAGATCTCACAATACCAATTGATAGACAAAATACTCTTGATATTTATGGTAGTTTCATCTTCTATACAACAGGGCATCTCATAGACCAACTCTTTCAATTTTTCTAGGTCCTCTAGTCAGCCACATAGGAGTAGTTTCTTCTATATGATCTTGCATATTAAGGGAGTCACTGAGGTCTCTAGCTGAGAGGTTTGGAGTGACTAGGTTAGTCCCTCCTCATCCTTAGGTGAAAGTCTCACTTCCAAGTCCTCAGTTCTGAAGCTTGAGAGGCATCCTTGGGTTATCATCCATCCTCTCACTTCATCTCACTTATGCAACAAAGCCTTGTACTCTGTCCCTAGTTGTTTAATTTGTATATATTTGATGATGTAGATTTGAGTAGTTATGTTGTTATCATTCCTTTCTAGGAATGAATTGTGATCACCCACTTTGTATGGACATAAATGTACTTAATAGTAGTCACCAATAGATAGACAAAATCCTCTTGATCTTGATGGTAGTTTCATCTTGTAGACAATAGGGTGTGTCATAGACCAACTCTTCCAATTTTTGCATGTCCTCTGGTCAGTCACATAGTAGTAGTCTCTTCTCTATGATCTTGAATCTTGGGGGAGTCACTGAGGTCTCTAGCTGAGAGGTTAGGAGTGACTCAGTCAGTCCCTCCTCATCCTCAGGTGACATTGATTTCTCTTTATTTTGGTGGGAAGTAGAGGAATAAAAAAGAATCAAGCATGAGAGGAAGGGAAGATAAAGTTTAACCCTCAACATTTTCTATTGGTATTTTGCCTCAGCTATTTAAATGAGGGCCAAAAATTTGCATGTGTAAACAAAATGGAGCCTTTAGATTTAAAAAATAGTGAATCTCATTCTCAAATTCCAATCATCATATGTTGTTAGAACACGTTAAGGACCGCACAAAAAGGATTTAATATGTCGTTTCATGGATATATGGCCTTCAACAGAAACAATAGTGAAATGGATAAAGAAAAACATGAAAGTTTAGAATGGTGGGTTATCAAACATTTGCCACACAATTACTTCTTGGTGTTTTTTGGACCTGAGAGAGAGGTGGGGTCTTTAAAGGGGGTCCTTGAATATGGAAAGAGGCAGACTATCTATGAAGAACTAGCCAGTATCGTTCAACCCCTCTCAAAGCCTCCCCTTGATATTTGGAATGGATAACACTTCAAGATTTGCATTCCCAATTTGTGGCATGCTTAAATACTGAATAAGTGAAGAATTCCATATGAACCTTTCTTAGGGCCTAGGAAGATGCAATAAAAATCACAAACATAAACTATGACTAGACTACACATTTTAGACTATTCACGGGTACACTATCTAGAGAGAAAGAACATTCCATTGAAGTGTTTGGAGTCGCGAAACTACTTCAAGTATGGACAACTTGCTCGTATATGTACAATATTCCAAAAGTCAGTAAGGTCAAGCTTTAGAGAAACCACATTCTAAAACTTTATTTTTGGAAAAGGCATGGTGGTCAGGAAACCAGAAGCATATGTTAAGATATTTTGGACTCCTATAAAAGGAATAGTCCAAAGGCCTTGTGTAGCCAACTTCAATCAATTTTAAGCCATGATTCACGCCAAGCAAGAAGATAAGTCACGAGACTCATTAAGGATGCATCCATAAGAGAAACTCATATATAATAATTATAAAAATATACAATTTTTTTTTAGAATAATCAAAGAATAGTTCAATGAATAAAATAATCAACAATTGCACCACAATTCATATTAAAATGAAAAAATAGTATCTGACAAGAATCACTTGAATGTGCAAGCTCTGCAGATGAAATCACAAATTGCATTTCTTCATAATATCTAGCAACTATTTCTGTAAACTAAGTCAAAACATGTCAGAAATAAACCATGCAAAAAATTTACTTAGTAATATTCCTTAGGTGCAATGATTAGTTATGAAGCAAACTTGCCCCCTCACATCCAAATGTAAATACTCACCTCCCAATATTAAACTTCAGACTTGGAAAGCTCAATATGTTGAGTCAAAATTTGGGCCTCCTCACAGATTTTCTCTAATGCTTCAGAAAAGCATCCAACACAAATAACTTCTATTGTATAACTTGCACATTTAAAGAAGTTATAACCTTGAAAAGGAAAAAAATACACCCATTAATATAAACTTATAGCAAATTGTTTGAGCTTTACATGTATTAATAGTTAGAGAACAATTATTTTTAATAGGTAGATATTAAAACTCCCCTAATTTATGTTCCATCTTTATTATTAATACACAAGTGCAAAAGTTGAAATAAACTCAAAATGAACTATTGAATTTCAACAAATTATAAGTTTCTGACCATAAATAACAAAGGCATGTGTGCCAACCTTTAGCTTAGTCAATTCACACAACTGAAAATTTGTAGCAAGAAGCTCCATGGGATTGATATCCCTATTGTTTCAAAGTGCATGTTCTCCTATCAATTCATTCAAAAACCCAACATCACACTTACCAATAATGAAATATCCATCGTTTTTTTTCACCAAATGTTATTCATGACCAATAATATGCTGCTCGCATCCACTAGAACAAGATAGAGGTTCCATTCCACTATTGAGTCTTCCTTCCACATGCTGAGGAAATGAAAATTTCGACTTTCTATTGGGAAAAATGACATAAACGCTTTGACTAATCTTTTCAAAAACTATTTGCATGCTTTCCATTACACCCTCAGATTTGGAAGCACGTGGATAATCATGACCAGTCAAACATCCTGATAAAAAACCCTTAGACTCTTACAAAGCATCTTGTCCAAAATCTAGTGTAATGACATCAGGAAGCCTGAAACACCAATATTTCCTTGTCTCATAATCAAAGGTGTTTGAGGTTCATGACTCGGTTCTATTTAAGACAACTGATAACTTTAATACGTCTGTGTTTTTTGCACTCCGAGGTGAATCTCTAGGTATTGTGGAACAAATCCTGCTGCATTTGGATTGTAGGAGGACTGTTTAGTATTTCACACTCCTTTTGTGGAAATAGTGAAGTCACTTGTTTGCAAGGGATCCATCTTCAAATAGATATCTTTGTGGAGTTCCAAAACCCAAGAATTTCATAAGTTTATGCTTACAAGATACTCATCAATGCAAGAATGCTTTTGCAACCCTTCAACATCTTCCTTATCAAGTTCCACAACTCTCATGTGCTAACATACACTAGAAAATAAGAAAGACTGTAAGAAATCAACACACCCATTTTAATTGTGTAAGTATAATGATTTTGTGCATGAATAAAGAATTTTGAGCCACTGCATCAAGGCAAAATATTAGAAAGTTTACTATTTGTGTGATTCAAGGGAGCATAATTTCTACAGAACAAAGAGCACAATTTCTTAAAAGATGATGGGAATACCAATTGGATCATAGAAAGAGATGAAAAGCCCACAGAGATTACAATTATGATCAATGACCATCTTGTGGCTAACATTGATACCACCTCAATACACCATACTCCTAAACCTATCTTAAGTCATTTGGTAAGGTCTTTGTGTGGCAGCAACCTCTTAAATCCACACTTATTTTAAGCCTAAGATGTAACATTATTATATAAATAATTAAATTCCATTTATAGTAATAGAATTTATCATCCAAAAACTTGGCATTCTATCCCCTCCATCATCATCCATGAATAGATTTATTGATGACACACAAGTTAGACTTCGTAATGACTCAACAACTCAATGACTAACTATCAACTCACCACATCACAAATTAAAAGATATATAAAATATTCTAAATTTGACAGTAACAATAAGAGATAAGAGCATTACATATGAAATTCATAATTTAGACATTTAAAACTAAAAAAATTAGAACACATGATTGTATATGCCAAATTTGTCAAGGCTTAAGGATGTTGATCATATCCAAAACT
This sequence comes from Pinus tabuliformis, assembly GCA_031772625.1. Taxonomy (NCBI): domain Eukaryota; kingdom Viridiplantae; phylum Streptophyta; class Pinopsida; order Pinales; family Pinaceae; genus Pinus; species Pinus tabuliformis. The sequence goes on along the minus strand of CM062813.1, from coordinate 14,446,726 downwards.
TTATAGGACTTAGGTATGATGAACTTATGCATAATTTTCAAGTTTAGTTGAGTTTTTCAAGTTTTAACCATGCCTTGAGTCTTGACTCAGGTAACTGAGTTAAGACAAGTATCATTCCTTGTAGAGTGATATCCCTCTTATCCTTTTCTTCCTCTGTTTCACTTTCCTAAAGTAAAAGCAAACCTATCCTCATTAAATGTGATTACAACACAACCAATTTCAAATTTTGTGTGTGTTTTTTTCCATCTTTTAAATGTCTAATCCATTCAATAATTAAAATATCAACACAAAAATTGGTGTCACAATCATAATATTTTCTTCTATAACAATATGAATCTGATCGTGTCATGCCTTAGAAGTCTTCTTGCAAGAGTATGTTTCCTCATTTCTATCTTGAAGGATGGCTTCACCTCCCTCCATCCATATCTTAGCCAATGAAAAATGTTTGTAATTGTGTTTAAAACCCTCCAATCATAAAGTCTAACATTTTTTCCCCTGTTCAAAATAATTATTGAAAATGTAGTCTTGTAAAGGGACATAAGTGGGGAGCTAGGGTTTAGATCTTGAGTGTTATGGTGCACATGTTTCCTTGTTTTTTCTATCCTTCTGAATTTCCATGTCATCCCCTCTGATTATCCACCATGTGCTGGCCATTGTTCATCACATTTCTCCCCGCACACCCTTAAAGAGCACTTTACGACTCAATCAAGCACCAAGGATGGATCATTCAATCTGAATTCCACTCTATTCATGGATAGCAACTATGTATCTAGTGATAAAGAAAACAATGGCTCTCAAAAAGACCTCAAAATTCTCAAGGTGTACCATGAGGTAATGATAGTAACTCTAATGAAATTCCTTTGATATTTTGGTTCTAGAGAATGCATTATCTGTCACAAGTACAATAATACACTCTCAAGGTACTTTACTACTCACATTCCTCTCAAGGACATGATTAAGGATTGGATGAAGAAGGTCTGAAAACCACATAGGTAGTGTCTCTTGATATTGATGGTAGTTTCATCTTCTAGATAACAGGCATGTCATAGACCAACTCGCCCAATTGTTGCAAGTCCTCTAGTTAGTCACATATCAACAATCTCTTCTCTATGATCTTAGATGTTATGGGAGTCATTGACGTCTCTAGCTGAGAGGTTAGGAGTGACTCGGTCAGTCCCTCCTCCTCCTCAGGTGGAAGTTTCACTTCCTAGTCCTTGGTTGTGAAGCATAAGAGGCATTCTTGGGTTCTCAATAGTCCTTTCACTTCATCCTGCTAATGTAACAAAGCCTCGTACTCTGTCCTTCATTGTTTGATTTAAATATCTTTGACGATGTAGAGTTGAGTAGTTCTGTTGTTATGTTTATTTTCTAGGAATGAATTTTTCTCTCCCACATTGTATGGACATGAATGTACTTAGTATAAATCACCAAAACATAGAAAGAATCCTCTTTATATTGATGGTAGTTTCATCTTCTAAATAACAAGGCATGTCATAGACTAACTCTTCCAATTTTTATGGTCCTCTGGTCAGTCATATAGTAGTAGTCTCTTCTCTATGATCTTAGATATTAGGGGAGTCACTAAGGTCTCTAGTTGAGGGGTTAGGAGTGACTCGGTCAGTCCCTTCTCATCCTCAGGTTGCAGGGAATGATTTTTCTGGTTTTTGTGGAAATGTTGCGAAAGGAAGCTTCAATCTCAAGCAGATTGTAGTTTTCAAATAATAAATGCATTAGTTTGTATTCCAAATTCAAGAGGAAAATATATGTACCCAAGAACACCATTGACACCATTTATAAACTTCATAACACTGGCTAACAAAAGTGCCAATTATAGGAATACAAGGGCACCTAGATAGGTAGATAACACTACCATTCTTGTCACTAAATCCATAAGATGTGTGATTTATCGGGTGATCACTAGTGACCACTCAACAAGACCCATACTAAGATATTGTTTTGGATATAGATATAGCTCTCACAACACTAACAAATAGACAAAATCCTCTTGATATTGATGGTAGTTTCATCTTCTAGACATTAGGGCATGTCATAGATCAACACTTCCAATTTTTGTAGGTCCTCTGGTGAGTCACATAACAATAGTTTCTTCTCTATGATCTTGGATGTTATGGGAGTCACTGAGGTCTCTATCTGAGAGGTTAGGTGTGACTCAGTCAATCCCTCCTCATCCTCAAGTGGCAGGGAATGATTTTTCCTATGTCTATGTAAATATTGTGAAAGGAAGCCTCAATCTCAATCAGATTATAGTTTTCAAATAATAAATGTATTAGTTTGTATTCCAAATTCAGGAAGAAAATTCATGTATCGAAGAACACCATTGACACCATTTATAAAATTCATAACAATGGATAACAAAAGTTCCAAGTCTATGAATACAAGGGAACTAAGATAGGTAGACAACACCACCATTCTTGCCATTAAATCCATGAGATGTGTGATTTCTCAGGTGATCAATAGTGACCACTCAATGAGATCCACATGGATAAATTTGTTTGGATATAGAGATAGATATCACAACACCAAAAAACAGATACACTCCTCTTGATCTTTATGGTAGTTTCATATTCTAGACAAGAAGGAATGTCATAGACTAACTCTTCCAATTTTTCTAGGTCCTTTAGTCAGTCACATAGAATTAGTTTCTTATTTATGATCTTGGATGTTAGGGGAGTCACCAAGGTCTCTAGCTAAGAGGTTAGGAGTGACTCAATCAATCCCTCTTCACCCTCAGGTGGTCGTCTCACTTGCTAGTCCTTGGTTCTAAAGCTTGAGACACATCCTTGGGTTCTCAGCGGTCATCTCACTTCATCCTACTTATGCAACAAAGCTTTGTACTCTATCCTTGGCTGTTTGATTTGTATATCTTTAATGATGTAGAGTTGAGTAGTTCTATTATTATCTTTCTTTTCTAGGAATGAATTGTGCTCTCCCACTTTATACAAACATGAATTTACTTAATAGAAGTCACTAGTAGATAGAAAACCTCCTCTTGATCTTGATGGTAGTTTCATCTTCTATACAACAAGGAATGTCATAGACCAACTCTTCCATTTTTTCCAGGTCCTCTATTTAGTCACATAACAATATTTTCTTCTCTATGATCTTGGATGTTAGGGGAGTCACTGAGGTCTCTAGCTGAGAGGTTAGAAGTGACTCAACCAGTCCCTCCTGATCCCCAAGTGGCAGTATCACTTCCTAGTCCTTGGTTGTGAAGCTTGAGAGGCATCCTTGGGTTGTCAGCGGTCCTCTCACTTCATCCTACTTATGCAACAAAGCCTTGTACCCATTCCTTGGTTGTTTGATTTGTATATCTTTGATGATGTTGAGTTGAGTAGTTCTATTGTTATCTTTCTTTTCTAGGAATGACTTGTGCTCTCCCACTTTGAATGGACATGAATGTACTTAACAGAAGTACTATTGACATTTTCATGGTCATTCATTGGACATCAATAAACTTATCTCATCATATCTTATCTTGAATTTTGTCAATTTAAATAATAGAATCCAAGAAGACATAATAAGGTCCTTATTCCGCATACTTTGTAGAATCTAAATTGAAAATTAAATCTTTAATGTCATTGCTTTTATGCTCATTTGAAATTTTGTACTATTTTTTAGACAAAAATTTGAAGTTATACAGATTAAGAAAGCAATTTCTACTTGGAAAAAGGTTTAGAGTTAAAGCAAGATATTTGTAAGAATTATTAAGGTTACATAGGGTATAAACTAAACTCATTTTTTGCATATGACATCCTATATTTTGAATCCTAATTAGGATGAAGGGAGAACTGGTAGGGTCTGGTCAGTTATTGTAGATTCATAGGAGATTTGTTGAAGCCATATCATGTAAATCAAGGCATTCTCATCAGAACACAATTCTTTTTGTTTTTCTTACCAAAAATACTCGAGACCTAAGTAGTTGGGCATGCATGGGAATTGAGTTACATGGAATGAATCTGGGTAATATTTTGCCTAAGAGAAGAGAGGGAAAAGTTTTCGAGACCTAACTTGCTAGGAGATGCATAGAGAATGACCCGCATTGAGAGAATTTGGTTATATGACCTCATTTGGATGGAAGAGTAATTCAAACATATATTCCTTTATTTACATAGTAAAAGAGAATGAATATGTTACAAAACCAGCTTGTTTGTAGGTCTACCAGTTCATTGGGATGCCCATAAAATGGACATTCTTTATTTGATGTTTGTCTTCTTATACTAAGATTTTGTGTGAATAACAATCTGATATACATGTTATGGTACTGCATAAATGAAACTCTTAATTTGTTAAAGTGTCTGTTGGTTCAAGAGCACAAAGCATAAAGTGATAGACTTTGGATGACTTCCATTAAGATTTAGAATTTTGTATATATCAGTCCGACCATTTGTTGTCATGTTTATCTCATTCATTTTCTCGACCCCAAACTATTCACAAGGTTAACCAATTTAGATATGGAGACCAAGGAAATGCTTTTAACATGGGCCTTTACTTAAAGATTGAACTTTCTAAGATAATTTGGTGACAATCTAATATCTTGGAAGTTGATCTAGCAATAGTTTTAAATCTGTTTCATGTCAGCTAAACTACATTTATCTCCAAGTATGGCCCAATCAAGAGGCCATATATCATGTCACTTGCTTAGGTATCCATAAAAGGGGCAACACATATTACATTAGGACTTTCCATGCATGTTGATAAATATATCCATCATATGATCAATTCAAACATGGAATAATCTTTAGGAACAATCTTTATGCAATGAGCAAACTATGTCTCATTTAGACATCTCATCAAAAAATTGGCATGCCAGTTCTATTCTTTCACATTTGACATACATATCTATGAGAGAAGTCCTTAATAAAATATCAGACACAAATCCTTTTCTAATATTATAACTGATGAGTGCTAGTATTGTAGCAAGGATGATGCAACTCCTGGGCTACCAGCTTTTATCAACTCAAGGTTCGTACAAACTTGGAGGTGACAATGTTGTATGCACAAGTAAAAGTAATGGTTCTACCTGTTGTCACTATTCAACTGGCAAGAGACCACTAGGGTTCCATGCCAGATTTCTATAAAGTCAGAAGAAGCTTGATTGTTTGATGGAAGAAGGGAAAATCTACTCTAAGGGAGTGACTCTACTGCAATAATGGAAAAGGCCAACATGTAATGCTAAACCACACCATACCCTAATTAACCATTTAAGAAGCTATGCTAAGAAGAATTGCTAAATAAATAATAAAAAAATGCTACTATCTAAGTTGCAGAAGTAAAAAGCATCAAACCATATAATTTGCAAGCAAATAAACTAAACCAAATTTGTTTTCACTTTTTTGGTTTCTCAGGCAAAATCAAGTATGAAAACTAATTGTTCTGTGGATGTGACAAGTGGATGGAAGGTGTTTGAGGATGGATAGAAGGATTATGGAGTGGTTGGATGGTGTGGAGGGGTCCTAGGAGGATTTTTGGGACTTACTAGTGGTTTTCCATGGATTCGGCCTCAAAACCTGTTGTTTTAGGAAAACCTACAGGATGTACTAGAAACCTATAGGATGATCCTATAGGAATTATAGGAAACCTACAGGATACGGCTGAGAGCTAAGTGTGAGCTGTTGGGAAGCTTAGGAAAGGTGTTCGATGGGTTGAATGGAGTGTTAGAAGGTCTAGGAGCACTCAGGAGTCAATATCCAAGATAAGAGATGGCTAGATTCGCTTAATTTTTCTAGGGAAATTTCAAAGAGAAATGATGAAAAACTAGTGAGGGTGATGGTGAAAAAAGGGATGGCTAAGGTGGATGAAGTGGATGGTGGTTGGTGGTTATGAAGTATTGGTCTCCTCCTGAGGTACTTGCTCTACATAAAACATGTGTGTCTTCTAAAAAGAACTATGCAACAAGATACATTTTTCATAAACTAGAAAAGCATGAATCAACTGCCTATATTATGCATAAAGAAAGTTGTTGAAGGGAATGAAAGCATGAGTGAGATCTTATTGTAGAAATGGATATGGAAAAGTATGACAATGAAATCTGCCTTGCAACATTAACCAACTACTGAATTAAAGACAACAAACTCCAAAGATCATAAAATAACTAGAAATCTATTTTTGGGGCTGCTAAAGGGTCCCTTCCTCAAGTCATGGTCCCAGAGGGAGGAAGTGAGGTCAGGACACCTGCTAAAAACCTTGTGGTGATCCTTTTTATCCTTTGTAACTTACTACTTGAAAATGGCACAAATGGAAGTAAACTATCACACAACCAATATAATATACACTACTTGTAATGAAATGCATCTACTAAGAAAATTAACAACTAAGCTATGAATCTACACTAAGCATACATGTACAATAAAGAGGAGCCTTGGCTTCTAGAGTTGGGCCCTAGCCCAAGAGCTTCATCCCTCTGAGTTAACTCAATGCTGGCTCAAAACAAAACTCATTCTTATTACCAAAACAACAGATTACAACAAAATAACTGTCACAAGTCTTGCAACTCGAAAAATAGAGTAGAGTTTTACAATCAAAAATCAAAATCCTACTGAGGTCCTAGGCCTCTCTACTTATACATCTGAAGTCTCCAACGACTTCCTTAAAATTAGGGAGGCTTGTCTCCCAAACTCTAGATAAATTGGTACTTTGCCTTTCACTTGCTCTACTGCCTTCTAGTCCTAATGATTTGGTTGTTTGCACTCCGAGCTGATGGAGGAATATTCGAATGGAGGGGTAGTAAATGAGGAATATTTACCTCCTATAATCCCTCTCTCTTGTCCCATTCAAGTTTTGACCTTGGTATTTGCTAAAATTCCTTGATTTTCTCCTTTAATCCTGCATTAAATGCACATTAGACCATAAAGCAAAATATCCAACTTTAACTCATCTCATAAACAAAATATAATAAAAAGTATGCAATAAGTTATGAGAATAGTTGGTTTGACTAAGCTAGGAGGTGAATTAAGGCCCATATAATTACCCAATGATGAGGCTCATCATCACCCCCTACTGAAAGTGTTGCTCATCCTCTGAGCTACTTAGTCAATGTCCATATCCTTCATGGCTCTGGTAGCCTCTCTAACATCCCATGCCTCTGCTGTGGTCTCCTTTTCTTGTTCATAGAAGCCTTCTTTCTTTTCTACCTCTTCCAACTGCGTCTTTTCTTCTTCTTATTTTCTCCCTTCTAACATCCCTAAGAGTAGTGGTGAACTGAGTTTCAGGCCTATCCAATTGATCTTCAACCTTTGCATAGATTGCTTATACGTACATGTCCTATTGAGTGCCTCTCTTAAACCTTGAGGGGAGTAATATTCTCTTATCTTTAGGCTTTATGGTAGTGTGTTCCATATTCTTAGGCAAGAATGTATACTATCATCTCCTAGTAGCCTAAACATGTCCTCAAAACGTGAAATTGCTTGCTCTTGGGCAGTAAGATATCTAGGTGCCATGTGAGGGTCATTTGCAATCAAATTATGGGTACTGATGAGGGCCATGGGATTTGATTGTTTAGCTCTGATCAAAAGAGGTTCAGTTTGCTCTCTTGCCAATATCCATTTCATCTCTGGTGCCCTAACTCCTCATGGTTCATCCATGATGCCAAAGCCATTAATTGTAGATCTCCTAGATTGGCATTAGGGTCCCATACATTCATGTTTGTGAGGGCCATGTTGTGAAAATAAAACTCAGCCATTTTGGCCCTATCCTCTAGTGTACTTTGATAACAAAGATCAATAAACTACCTGCAGTCCTAAAATGGAATGGTTCCCCTCTGTGCTAGTGTATTAATCTGAAACTGCAGCCATTGTTCTTTGTGGTAGAGAGCATAGGATTTAGCTGGCATCCTATATTGGATTGCCTCTAAGGAGAGGTTGGCCATATATGCTAGTTGGTTCTCTCTTTCCTACAGTTATCCCCTCAGCCATGCATTTTTTGTCTCTAGTTGATTTCTCATTATAGCTTCTCTGTCCCTTAAGCCACTTAGCTCTTTGACCATTTCTTTGAGTTTCTCCTCCATGTACCCAATGTATTCTACCCCCCTTGATTTGGCAATTTGCATCCATCGGTGAGTTCTGGCCCTCTCCTTCTTAAGCTCGAAGAACAGTGGGATGGAAAATCTTCGAGGTATGACCCTACCTCCTTCAATAACTCGTAATAGGAGTCTAGGTTAGGTTGGGGGCTAGGTTCTTTTGTCTCTGGGTCCTCCTCTTTAGCTTCTTGTTGCTGCCCTACCCTTCTTTCCAATTTTTGTGCCTCCTATAGATTCAAGAGCGTATCCTGTAGGATTATTTTTTCTTCCTGTAGATTTTGATGTGGATCCTGTAGGATTACCTTACCCTTTGAGGAAGTTGATCTAACAGTAGGCCTCATTATATAGGTGATAAGGGACTTAGGGGAAGGCATTTTGTTTTTTGTTTACGGGAATCTTCAATCTCAATAGGAATTTTGGTTGATATTTGTGGCTTCCCCTGTCTTTCTTGTCCTGAAATATAGTGGGGTCTGCCTCTGTCTTTTTCCTATTTTCTTTATTGGGGTGCTAAGAGAAGTGAGGGCAGCTACTTCCTCTCTCTCAGTGGCCTCTGGAGACACCATAGGTGACTCCTCCTTGTGTTCTATCCCCTCTATTTATTGCCTTCTTTCTCTTTGTCTTTCCTGTCTTATTCTTCTTGTAGATATTCATCATCTCTATCAGTTTCCTCAATTTCGTCCTCTATTTCTTCATCATCCTCCTCTTCTCCCTCTTCTTCTTCATCTTCACCCTATTCCTTTGTGTCAACTCCTTCTTCATCCTTCTCATCCTCATCTCCTTCTGTATCTTCCTCTTCCTGTTTTACTTCCTCTATACTGACAGTAGGACTAAGATCATAAGTGAGAGCTTTGATGTCATCCTCTGCTAGCATGTCTATGAAAACTGACCATGTTATAGGGGTTCTGAGGTTTTGGAGGGAATATTCAATGAGTATCCTAATCAACCCATGGTGATCTAATTGTTGGGAATTCCCCTCCTTCACTTTGATGCTTGAGTCTATGAGTGATTCAAGTAATATATAGCTGAGCATTTGGTGAGGGGGTGTTTCTACTCCAAATCTTAATTCTTCAAGGATCCTGAAATGATAGCCATAGACAACACTATATCTACGCTCACATGAGATGTATTTGATTAGTTAGTAGCTTACCTCACTCCATGGATATCACAGACTTTCCCTCACTCCATTTTTTTCCATAGTGGGTTCCTCACCTTCTAAAAAGAATTTTCTTTTGACAACCTGGCTATCTCCTTTGTCTTTTTTTCTCCATGGGACTCCTATGGGAAGTGTGGTGAGTCGGTGACCCTGCTGATGAGCTCAGGGGTGAGATATATAGTGAGGCCCATTATTACAACAGTGGCATGTATTCTGGTGTGTGGAGTGAGGGAGAGAGAAAATTATTGATATATAGTGAGGCCCCTTATTACAATAGTGGCATGTATTCTGGTGTGTGGAGTGAGGGAGAGAGAAAATTATTGATCCACCTCATCATCATACCCTTAGAATTTTTTGAAAAACCCCATCCAATTATGTCTTGTGAATATTTGAAGCACTTGGGGGTGTTGATGGATTCTCACAATGTTTTTGGGCTCTCTCCTATTAAACCCCCTTGTCATCTTGTTGGTGAATCTTGAGGAGAAAATGAGAGGGTTGAAACAACTTTTCAAATGCAGGAGAAAAACAAAGATGACCGTGTATTTAATTCCTTTTACACAGTTTCTAAATTCACTCAAATTTAGAGTTTCCCTGGTTCATTTACTTGCAAAGGGGAATATAATTTTAGAGGCTACCTCTCTAGACTGGTTGCAGTGGCCAAATCTCGTGATATCCCTTCTGAACTCTTCTCTGCCAATCCTGTAGACAGTCTCTGTGTATCCTGTAGATTGTATCTTGTACGAATTCTTGTGTAGTGAACGATGTATCTTTGCTTCTGGTGGGTGGCCTGGGTTATGAGAGCGACTTGAGTGAGGGATTTTCGTGGAGGTGAAATGCATGAATGCATGGGAACGATGTTTTATTTCCTCTTATGGTGATTCATGGTGAGGTGGTGTGCTGGCAGAAAAGGTATGTTGCCATTTTTGGACCGTTTGTCCCCACTACCACCTCATCATTTCCCACTCCTCGTAATCAACTCCCACCTCGTAGATCCGTAGTTAAACTGATTTTTGTCCTACTCCTTCTTTGTCTTTGAGCTGACTGCATCCATGTGTGAGAGGACACCCAGTTGTGCATGTTCTAATTGAATGAAGGTGGCCAAGTAAACTGGCCACCTTTTCACTTATAAACCAAATATCTTGTAACCTTACAATGTTTTACTACATGATGCATATGAGAGAGCAAGCGGCATACTTACTTGTGGTTTCAATGCTATGCTATAGTTGTCGAAGACCATAGGTCTTGTTGTGTATATTTAATGCATACCATTCTTCTTCCTCCTCTTGATGTCTACTAATGGTTTCTCTATTTTTGTAGGCATCAATGGTTGAATATCTGATGCTACTGCTTTGGAGCTCCTGGATCATCCTGGTGAAGACTTGTTGCTGGTGTGATTGAAATTCTGTGGGATAGGCTGCTACAGGATTTCCTATAGGATGTCTTGTAGCTGCTTCTCCCTCAAAATTATTTAATCATTTTGCTTGTTGGGGTTGTGAGGATGGTGACATGGATGGAAATAAGGAGTGGGAGTGTGGAGAGTAAAGGATACTCAGGTGATGCTCTTTACTCCTCTCTGTTTCCTTTTTTCTTTGAAGACTGAAAAAACTATTGAAACTGATCTTTTTTTTTGAATGATGAGTGCAGGGATGATGATGGTGGATGAGGTGAGGTGCTAGATCATGGAGAGGGTGGATTTTAGGGACCTAACAAGTCCATCATTTGCCTTCGGATTGCTTCCTGTAGGATTTCTGGGTCATTGTAATTCCTACAGGATCATCCTGTAGGTTTTCAGGGGATCCTGTAGAAATGCAAGGGATCCTACAAAAAACATAGTCTTTGTATAAATCAAAGCAATGGAGTGCAAAAATGACAAAAATGATGGAGGGATGCATGGTAAGGAGTGAAAAAATGAATATGTGAGTGGAAGGGGTCTCCTTGGGATCCTATTTTTCTCCTTAATTGTCTTTCTCGCCCACTTGCAAATGGAATTTTCATGAAAAACAACTAGGCTGCCTCAGAGAGGTTTTCACCCTAGTTGTTTGCCCTAGGTGCCTCAAGGAAGGATTTCACCTAGGAATCTTCTTATTCTCTTTTCTTTTTGTTTTGTTTTTTTTGTTTTTGTCATCACTGGGCCACTTCAAGATGTTTTCAACCCAAGGATGGGACTCAGGCACCTCATGGATGTTTAATTTTATGCCTTAAAAAAAACACATCAAGTGGCTTTGTTGTCTCTTATGGTGGAATAACTCCTTGGAAATTGAAATTCTATCCTCTAATAGGAAATTAGCACTATTACTACCATAAGAAACCCACTAGTTATTTTGTCATGTATAATGTAATAATTTCTATTGTTGGTGTTTCTATCATCACATTATAAAGTGAGAAAAAACTTGTATAATATGAAGTTACTAAATACTTTCTAAACTTATATTACTGGTGTGATTATTTTGATATGATATTCTTGTAGTAGATACAACAGGGTGTATCACATCTTGTTATATGTAGAGAAAAAAAGGTTGTCGATTAGTGGCTAGTTTGTGTTCTTTGAATATTGTTATGCTCTTAACCTGCAAAATGATACCCAAATACAAAATATGCGAAGAAAAGATACCCAGAACATAGAATAGCAATGATTTTATTATTCAGAGAGTAATGTTCACTTGCCTCTTCGAGGGGGCAACCTCCAATAGAGCAGAGCTCGACTACAAAATAAGACACGATGCTCCTCGCAGGGAGTCTCTATCCTTTATATATGACTCATACATGCAATAACATGGGCCAATACCGTGGGTTTATTAATACCATCTATCTAATACTATGACCCATTTGCAACTAACTGTGGTTCCGTCATTAATTGCGGATTAACCACTTACAATTATTAATATGGGCTTTATTGACTCTTGACTATGACATGATCCCATTACATAAATAAGGGGGTTAGGGTGGGACCCTAACATGCCCTCCCCCTTAAGACGAGCCTTGTCCTCAAGGCTGAAGCTGCAGAAACTGCTGAAGAATAGTGGCTGGTTCCCAAGTTGCATCTTCCGGAGAGGTGTCTTTCCATTTGACGAGGACTTCCTTAATCATGCGGCCACGCAGTTGCTTGTCTCGTGTGTCTATGACTTGTTCGGGTTGAAGCCAGATGGACCCTTCTTCGTCCAATTTAGGTAGACTGGTTTGAATTCTACAATTGTTCCCAATCACTTTCTTGAGGCATGAGACATGGAAAACTGGATGGATTTTTGCAATAGGTGGCAAGGCCAACTTGTAGGCCACTTCTCCAATGCGCTGAAGTACTTGATATGGTCCGTAGAATTTAGGAGAGAGTTTCTGACACCCCTTGTCCTTGAGTGATGTTTGCTTATATGGTTGTAGCCGTAAAAAGACCTGATCCCCTTCTTGAAATTGGCGCTCTAAGCAATGCTGGTCTACCTGTTGTTTCATGCGGTTCTGAGCTTGATGAAGATTCTCTCGAAGATGGGCGAGCATGGTTGCGCGGTGTTGTAGGAGTTGATCCACTGCTTGTACTTTTGAGCATCCCTTGAGATACGAAGTAGGTGAAGGTGGGAGTTGACCATATACTGCTTCATAGGGAGTCATTTTGGTGGTGGCATGATAGTTGGTGTTAGCCTCCTATACCAATAGGTTTTCATTTCTCATGATTGACAGTGGAAGTGCCAAAAAATGTTCATCTTCCGTGGTACTAAGGTTCCATTTTTGTGAAAGAAACAGACAGTTAAAAAATGTAAAGAGGGTATGCCTTAAAAGAATAATCAAAAGGCAAGAAAATGAACTGGTCAAAGAAAAAATAAATGAAATGAACCCCAAATAAAGACCATGAAAGTGGCTAATCTAAAATGCCACTGCTACCTTGATGGGTGGTCCAACAGCCCAAGCTCGGCATTACCATGTTTTAAATTGCATGTTGTAGACTAGAGAGGAAGTACCTGCTCAAACAGTTCAAGCTTGACAGATGACTAGGTGGATAGAGAAAGGAAGGAGCCCAACTGCTTAATCTGGGCCCTTGGAAGTCATAAGGGTAGACTTAGATAGGAGGACAGCAAAAAGAAAAGAGAATTATCAGGGTTTGCAAGGCTAAGTGCACCCATCCAAAGGAAGAAAGAATGTTAGGCATATTAGGCAGGGTAGGCAGTTGAAGGTTGCAGAAAACAAGATCCAAGCATATGACATGAGAAAACTCACATCTGATCTCACCAGTAGGAGAAAGGCAAGAGCAATGGCCTATTTGGCAAACTACCAAACCATCACTAACTTCCCTCATCCCCTTCAAAAGTTTCTTACTAACATCCCCTTGAGCACTGCAGGATCTGCCTAAACAGTCCTCCTTACATTTCTCATTTGTAAATTTCATGTCAAGTTGTGACCTCTCTCTCTGAAAAGAAGCCACATTTCCCGCGTAAAATCATTCTTCACTTCCATCTGCTTCTAAATATAAGTTTACTCATCAAACTTAGCTCTCTATTCCTCTCTCACATCCCCAATCCATATTAATTTCTAATTTTACTATATAAATCCCTAAGTGCTACCCCTCCCCCTACTATTATAGTATTCTATGCAAAGAACCCAGAGAATATATAAATATCCCCCCACCCATTTTAGCATTATAGCTAACTAGCACTTCTATGAGAGACATTAGTCCACCAGGGACTCTAGTCAACCCTTACTCTGGAATTACTCTAACCCCCGGTTAGATTAATAGCCTACACTAAACCCTCACCTACCATTTTCACAAAAAAACCTATGAAAACCCCCCCCGTGATCAAACCTAATGTTTAAATGTTGTTCGACCCCGACACATTAACCCTTATGCGTTTGAAACCCATTAAAACCCCCATAACCAAAGTTTTGAACCCGCAATTTTAAATATTATTTTATTGTTTGGCGGGTCCCCACCCAAACTTGCACGCTGGGTCGGGGCGCCTGCCAGCCGCTGATCATCCGCTGCCCCCAATCCAAAGGTGGGCGGTCAATCTCAGTCCTGGACCTGCTGCAGTTTACCGTCTGGGGAGCGGGTGGTTTTGCTCCCATACGCTGGACGCGTGGCGGCCACTGGGATTGTTCGGAGCCCCTCTCCCCATTACCACCTTTCCCCAATAGCGGTGTGAGGAAACTGGAAACCGCCCTCCCGTAATCCGCCTCCCCTGTCGCGTCACTCCTGCGTCATGATGACGTCATACCCAAAGCCCCCACCACCGTTCCACGTCACCCTCCACACCATCTTTCCGCCCCCACGTCCCTCCACCGTGTCCCGCCACGTTGGCTTCCAACTCAGCACCCACGTCATCATCCGTACCTGGGCCCTGCTGATGATGTCATGCTGACGTCATCGTGGAAAAGCGCCAAAAACCCATATGTGCCGAATTTGTCGTTATAAACGCGCAATTGAACCGTTTTTTGTCATTTTCGCTGGAAAAGAGAGGGAGTCGTTCTGTTCGTTTATTCCAAAAATTGCCTCCACACTACGAATTCAAAGCTTGGGACGCCGCTACTTACCAATTCAGCTACATTCTCCATCCATTGCTCAACCCGGCAGCTCTCGGCGCTAATTATCCAGGTATTTGCCGAAATTTACCTATTTGCCCGTGTTCTTGCCATTTCTCTGCAAAGTTCTCCACTAATTACCTGGTAAATCCTAAATTAAATACTGTCATTCAGTAAATGCTGGCCCAAAATAATCCACATTGTCCCCTTGTCCAAAATTCACTGTTGAACAATCATTTTCGGCCTTAATTTGCAATTTACCCTCCAACTGCCCGGCATTGTTCCCTTTTGCCGAGCATATAATTGAAGAACTGCATTTCACCAGCTTATAGTCCTGCCCCCCCTCTGCAATTCATCCTCACTATTCATAATCCTTGTGAATTTACCAGAGCAAAGCAGAGGCAAGTCTGCTTAATCTACTTACTCCTCTTTGAAGATATATCTGGCATCACCTGCATTCAGTCTGCCACCTGACTTCTAAAAAAGATTTACAAGCTATTACATTCACACTGTTACATTCAGAAACTGCATTCCAAAGACAACATCTAAAGGCTACACAATGGCTGCACCCACAGCTCTCAGTGTTGCCCCCATGAATCCACCTAACAAAGAGCTTGAGGCCATGCCTCTTGCTGACAGAGATTACCTCATCCAAGACCTTGTGGGAGACAAGAACCATTTACAGACCTTCCGGGAATTGAGGGACAACTATTTGAGAAACAATGACACATATGGGATATGGGAATCCAATCTGCCTCACTATTTTCTCCCATCTGTTAACATTTTTCTAGAAATCATCCGCTTATGTGCTGAGAATTATGATCCAGCTCACAGAGCTGTCAAGTCTCCATCTGGGAGCATACTCTTCCACATCAATCCTGACTCCATCAACCAGATGCTCAAATTCAAGCAAACTCAGCTGCTGTTTCCCTTCTCCATGAACTATCTATTGGATACAGGTGCCAAGCTTTCCACTGCTGACATTAAGAAGATCACCAGGACATTTATGAGAGCTGACCGCCAGCCCACAGGGCCACCTCCTTTCTTGCATGTCCATTTTACTAATGTAGGCCAACTTCTGGTTGACATGATTTCCTATGTGTTGGGCTATAAAACCAGTGAGCATGTTGATGAGACAGTGCTGGTGTTATTAGCTGCTTACAGCCCAGGCCAACCTCCTGCTTACAAATATAACTTTGCTAAATTCATAGCCAACAAGATACATGACCAACTCTTCAAAGTGGACAGGGAGGGTATATTCAAATATTCATCATATATCTACCACTTGTTCATGTATGATCAATTCGAGGCCTTTCAATGCCCTATCAAGAAGCTGGATTCTAGGGGAGAAAGAAGGTCTGTCATCTTCTGGTCATCAGTTTTCCACCAAGTCCAAGATTCACCATATTCATACTGTGAATTTATTGACCAATTTGTCTACCCGGTCTCTTGCCTATTGATGAGATCCCCTCCTCCCAGATTGTCATTTGAAATCCAGAAAACTCTGCAGCTGTCCAAAAATTATAAAATAGGTGATTGGTACCTATACCAAAATCATACAGTCATCAGAATTTATGGCTGCGAGCTCTGTCCATATAGACTCCCAAGATATGTACCAATGAGACTGTTCGCCTTGGAGTACTATAGGCAGCTTATTAACTCTCATCTCACCCTCTTTCATAGTGCCAAGAAGAAAGCCCACCTCAAGTTCAAACACCACCTGGGCCCCTTTATCATGAACAAAAAAGAGGGATTGCAAGAGGCTGAGCAAATCCTCAAAGATAAATACAAGATATCAAGAAGCTTCTTGTGGGTCCCTTATGACCCTGAAGGCTTCATCAATGCTAGAAGAGTCAAGTACAGGCTGCTAGGCTATGAGCACTGTAAAATTCCACAAATTGAGCAGTATGCCAATCAGCAAGAATGGTTGCAAGACACATTAATTGAGGAACTAACTCAAGAAGAAATAATGCAAAGAAATGTCAAGGATTTGGAAAAAACTCTTGACTTAGATTCTGTGCAACAGGTAATTTTCAAGCAGCCACATCCAATTGGAGAAGGAACCTCAACTACTACAACTGCACCAGCCACCCAGGCGCCATCTACAGCAGCATCAGGCACAGATAAGGGCAAGGGAATAATGGGTGCTGAAGAAGAGATAGTAAAAGAAAAGCCTGCCTCCTCAATTGGGCAACAACAAGATCAAACCCCTCCACCACAAACAGAACCACCAACAGTGCCTGCATTGCAGACCCCTGCACATGAGGAAAGGGGCAAGAAACGGGACAGAGAAGAGTCCACACCTGCTAGTGGATCCTCCCAGCTACCTGAAGCCAAGAGGCAAAAGGTTGACTCCCCGGTCATAGAAGAAATCAGCGAGGAGATCCTTGAGAGCCCAAGGAAAGAAAGAGGAGACAGTCAGCAAATAGCTACAAGCTCTTTTCAACAAGAGCAAGGATTACAGCTTGGCATGGAGGTGTCCTCCTCCACTCAGCAGAGCAAGAAGCCTTCAAGCACCAAGGCTTCCTTCAAAGACATAAAGGCACAAAATGAGCTGTTGAGAGTGGAGGTATACAAGCAATTCCTCAAAGCAAAAGCAACTAAACAAGAGAGGTTGATGTCAGTGTATGATATACAAGAGGAAAAGATAATCCTCAGCCACTTCAAACCCAAGGTACTGCAGCCTCACTTAGCTGCAGATTTTGTAAAAACAAAGCTGGAAGTCATGGCAAAGGACATTCACCCCATGGACCAAATAGAGCTACACAAGCAAACGGGGGAAATGGTCTATGCCACCTTGGTAGACAGGGCCACAATGGCCCATGAATTGAAAGAATCGCTGAAGAACACCAACATTCAGCTAGATTTTGAGAGAATGTCCTCCATGGCCAAGGACAATAGGATTAAAACACTGGAGGACATCATTGTGGACCTAGGAAATGATCCTAACGATCCAAAGGGTGTGAGGGCCCTCATGAAAAAAAAGGAAGATGATATTGCTGCATTGAGGAAAAGACTAAAACTGCTTCCCACTGAGCACCCTCAAACAGCAGAATTGCAAAAGGAAAAGGAGTCTGAAGATCAACTCGATCTAATAATGCAGCTGAATCAAAGAGTTATTGATCTGGAGAAGGAGCTAGAAGGGGCACTGCAAGACAAACAGGGAGAATCAACCTCCCAACCTCCTCAAACTACCTCAACCACTGCCACCACTACAGAGGCAGCAGTAACCCCTGCAACAACTACAGCAACAACGGAAGCAGCAGCAGCAACAACAACAGCTCCTGAGTCCAGCTTAAACATGGATGAATTGACAAAGGTTATCAAAGAGCTGGAACTTCAGGCGACCGAGATCAAGCAAGCCAAGGAAAAATTGGCAGAACTGGAGGCTAAATATGACAAATCAAAGATGACTGTAGCAGAGCAGACTAGAGAAATTAAGGCCCTCAAAGACAAAATAAAGGCCTTAGAGAAAGAGCTCAAACTTGAAAATACTCTGGCAGAAATAAAGAGGATTTTGTGGGCCCGGATTGACCACTCCCTTACTAGACAATGGAAGTCAATCAAGACAGTGCATGAACAAATGGAATTGATTGGCCAAGCACAAATTGAGAGCCAGAAAGCCAGAACAGCTCTAGGGAACAGGCCTGAGCAGGCCAACATAATGATAAATTTTCTCAACAATCAGACCAAGGAGGAACTGGCAGCCCTGAACATCATTAATAGAACAGATGTTTTCCTTACAGCTAAAAAAGTGCTCACCCTCAGAAATTTTGTACAAACTTTAGAAAGAAAATGTCATGAAATGCAGGCTGAGGTGGATGAATACAAGCTCAAAATGGGAGCACTGCAAGAAAAGGGATTGCCCAGACTACTAACTAGCACAGGAAGACTGCTCCCCCGTGAGCAATATGCTACCAGGATGACAAATTTTATTGAAAATCAAATCACTGCATCCGCCAGTACTTCTGAAGAAACAAGGCCTCCAACAGGGCAGGGTCTCTACGACAAGCTTGAAAATCTATTTTTTATTGAACATGAGATCAATCACTTATTTGAGGTTCCACCAAATTTTTATAGATATACAGAGGCAGATGAAACCTTGGTAAAAATACGAAGACACCAACTGCCCAAAGAGGATTGGTGGTAGGCAATGCTGCAAATTTTGCCTCAGTAATCTCAGTTGATCAATCCTAGTTAGCTTCAACTTAGCCAAAGGCAAAAAACAGAATCTGGACAGCATACAAGGGAGCCGAAAAGGGTGACTCATCATGAAGACAGCGACAGCAAGCCAAAACATAGGAAATGTGCAAATTTTGGGCAGCACGACTTCAACCGACTCCATCGGTCACAATGCCAACATTCTCTGACCATTTTGGACAGCTAATACACTAAGCAGTTACTACAGCATTTATTTTCTCAACTGCAATCCTCCAGGAGTTGGCACAATATTAATGAGCCATTAACTCACTAGCTAGATATTTTCTAATGTAAATTTTGTATATATACCTCCCCTGGCAACGTATTTGTGGTTGGTGATTTTCACTCTAAGGAAATATATTGTATATTTTCAGATGATCTAATGCAAAAGGCTGGAAAAGCTCAGTGTTTCTTGAATGCTTGATGTCTTAATGCTACTCTGCGTGCTATTGCAGAATTCCTGGGCTATCTAATGGAACAATAAGTTTTCTTAATCTATGTTTTATCTTCTTATGTTTGTTTGAATCATGTACGTGCTTCACCAATCTAACAATAGAGAAAAAGACTAGTACAGGAAATGTTTGATTACACCCTGTGCTCAATCTCAGTTGTTGAAAATGTTTTCTTCAGAATTAATCATGAACATGAATTCTTAATTGCTCATGTTTGTATCAATTCTATAAATATGAATGTTATACAGGAATTCTTCAGTGCTCCTAAGTAATATTCCCACTGTTCTCCATATCAGCTTACTGAAAGATCCTTAGTTGCCTTTCACGCCCTGATTCCATCACATCCAATTACAGATTTAAAGAATTGTTCCTTAGACACTTATTTGGCTCTGTAGCATCACTGTTGTATCAATGCAGACATATCAAGCAATTAAACATCATTGACTCCATGCCCAATGGCCTAGATCACCCTGTAAACATATATCTGTTCTGACTGAAATCATCATCCAACAAAATTCAAAACAAAACCTCGAGCATCATAACTAGCCTAAAATATTATACAAACAAAGTTAAATCACAAAGAGAGAGCCCTCTCTGGTTATAGGTAGGCTAGAACCTGTGACCCAAAGATTGGTTAGTGGTTACCTCGGCCGTATTCCCTTGGGAGTCAAAGGGAACAACCTGAGTGTTAACATAATTGGCGACTCCACTGGGGACAAAGCATATTTTTCAACTGCTGTCCGTTTCTAGACAGTGGTTCCAAAAACTTGAACAGTTCCTTAAACAGTTCTAAAAATATTCTCAAAAATACCAAAAGCAAGTTCAGAAGCTGGCTCCTAAAAAGAGAACTAGGCATACCAGGTCAAATCCTGACCCGAATCCTCCACCTGTTTTCGACAATCCTAACTTGATTCCCAAGACTCTTAGGAACCAAAAGGAACCAGAACAATCTCCTGAAACCAGCCCTGAGGCAGTTCAGCAAAGTTTTATTCCAACCCCTGCAAAACCATCAGTCCACCTTCATATAACTCATTCTTCCCCCTCTTCATCATCCACTTCACAAAACATATTGTCTACACCCAACACACAAACTGCTATTGCTGTCCCTGTTGTTCCAGTTGTTCCCTTTCTACCAGTTGTCCCACTTATCCCCCTAAATATGGCTAATCGTTATGCTCCCCTTCAGTTACCTGGTAATCCTGGGGCCATGCCTCAGGACTACCAAAGTAAGATTACTTATTTTGATGGAACCAGTACATACACTGCCCTACAACATACCAAGAAAATGCAAGATTACTTTGAAAACTATGAGATAGACGATGATGATGTGAGAATGAAGATTTTTGTGCAAAGTCTGACAGGTGAGGTAAGAACTTGGTTCAGGGCACTGGCTGCAAATTCCATAGCTGATTCGGGTGCCCTTTATCAGTCCTTCCTGAACAGATGGGAAAAGAAAAAGGATCCTCTACATATTTTATCTGAGTATGACACCATAAGGAGAGGCCCACAAGAAACTGTCTTGGACTATTGCACTAGATTCAACACTATCTATAATGCCATTCCTCAAAATCTTAGGCCTCCACCTGATTTAGCATTGATTAAGTTCCCTGATGGGTTTGATGCTGATATGGCATATCAACTAAGAGAAAGAGCCCCTGCGACTTTGGCAGACATGCAAAACATAGCTGTAAGTGTAGAGGCAAATCTGATTGCTAAGAGAAACCGGGCAAGGACTGAAAGAAGAACTACTTTTAAAGAAGAACCCTCATCATTTGAGCAAAAGCTAGATGCAATCATCAAAGGGATGGACAGACTTGGAGACAGGGTGGAAACCATAGAAAGAAAATCATCATGGGAAGGTCAAACAAGCAATATTAGAAACCCAAACTTTAGAAAGAATCAAAATCCCAATGTTGGAAGGACTGATCCTGACCAGCATGTTATACCTCCTTTCCAAGAAAACTATGCTGAGGCTTCCACATCCAGTGAACCTAATGAGGATCCTCACATCAACCTAATGGGTTTGGACAGTGAACATCAAGTCTTTTTAACACAAGAAGATCAAGAGGTTTTTAATGACAATCAATACCACACTAAGTCAGGAGAATCATTCGATTTTAAAGAAGGGTATGATGCAGCTGTGTATGAGGTGCACAAACAGTACAAACTAAGGACTAGAACGATAGATGTACCTGCACCTCTTAAACCAAAGGACAATAAGCAGTCAAAAAAGATCAATGATAATACCACTCTCCCACAATCAGCTGGCAGCTCAAACCCACCTACCACATAAGTCACTGTGGAGGACATCTCAGAACAACAGCCCTCTGAAAACCAGCCAGCTCCACCCCATCCTTCAAAGACAAGGGCAGATACCCCCCCAGGAAACAAACATGGCACCAGTTTTACTCAAAATCAAGCCAACTATGAGCAAAAGACCACTGACAACCCAGCTGAAAGGGAAAAATCTGTTGCACTGAATGCCAAGATTCAAATGGAAAAACCTTTTAACTTGGAAACATAAATAAGTAAGCTAAAGATATCAGTTCCTCTTTCGGAATTAGCCAAACATGAAATATACAGACAACAGATTAACAAGTCACTCCAGGTATCAGACAATAAAGATGCTGTGAATGTCCTAGATGACCAACCAGAGTTGCTATTCGGACCTGAGGTTAATGGAAAAATAGAAAATGGAGGGGTTCCACCCTTCTATGTCAGTCTAAACATTCATGATAAGGTTCTACATAATGCAATGTTTGATTCTGGGGCCTCACACAACTTAATGCCCAAATCTGTAATGGAAAAACTCGACCTAGACATCACAAGACCTTATAAAGATCTATTCTCATTTGATTCAAGCCAGGTCAGGTGCTTAGGATTGATTAAAGACTTATGTGTCTCTCTGGTCCAATACCCAACCAAAACAATCTTGATGGATGTAGTGGTAGCTGACATACCCCCTAAGTATGGCATGCTCTTGTCCAGATCCTGGGGGGCCAAACTCCAAGGATCTTTGCAATTAGATATGTCCTACGCAACTATCTCAGTCTTTGGGCAGCCAAAGAGATTATACCGTGAAACTTTGATGAAATATGTGGTAAGCAGTCAAGAGAAGCCCCAAAACTTCCCAATCTATTCAATACACTCTGACATGGATTCATTTATTCTCTACAATGCCGACATCTGCAACAAAGCTTATTCTGAACTATTAATGACAGTAGAGGCAGAGGAGTTAGATGAGCAACGCGCTTTCAAAGACCAAGGGACTGTGGGTATAGCTGATAAGACAAAGGAACATGATGTATCAAGTAACTTGCAAGAAACCAACCTACCCATGATCCAACTTTCTAGTGATCTCAATCCAAATCTTGATCATGAAACCCTATGGTATTTAGAATTTGATGGCTCTGTAAACCGGTTGGGAGCTGGGGCAGGAGTCTGGATCCATAATATGCACAATGACCAAGCTGAGGGCCATGCATACAGACTAAACTTTCGATGCACAAACAACATGGCTGAATATGAAGCCCTTCTGTTAGGTCTGAAACTCATAAAAAATCTAGGTGCAACCAAAGTCTCAATCTTAGGAGATTCAGATCTGATCATACAACAGATGAAAGGAAACTTTACCACAAACGATCTAAGGTTGAGAGCATATAAGGGAGCAACTATTCAGGTACTTGAGAGCTTCTCACAATCACAGTTGACTAAAATTTCCAGAGAACTCAATCTACATGCTCACAGCTTGGCAACCTTTGCCAGCACTTGTAAGTTGCCTTTCAAAACCAATCATACGTTTACTGCTGAAATCAAACATAGACCTTCAGTTCCGGATAACATCAAGAATTGGAAAGTCTTCGAGAGTAACACACAGATAAATAACTTCCTCACTTTAAAGGAAGAATTTTTCGGCATGAACATTGACACTAGCACTAGAGATGATCAACCACAGACATGCACAATTACACAGAAAATATCAGCTGAAACAACTGATTTAGTTTTACATCCTACCACCTTTGACAAGGAAACTATACGGGAGTTGAAACAGCCAGATGGAGAGGAAATGGCTGAAACAGAAGCCGAGGTAATTGAGCTAAAAGATAATTTCCTGCCCACAGGTTTAACCCCTTTGGAGGATCTGTTTGATTCAAATGATATCTCGAGAAAACAAAAAATGCAACCACTGAACACTGAAATCAAACATTGTAACATTGGAACTACAGAGAATCCCAAAATGATAAAATTATCTAAAGCACTACCACCTGATCAGAAATTGAAATACATTGAGTTGTTTAAAGAATTCCAAGATGTCTTTGCCTGGAGCTATGAGGACCTTAAATCTTATGATACCTCAGTCATCCAGCATACTATACCTTTAAAGGAAAACCAAAGACCTTTCAAACAGAAGCTTATGAGAGTCAATCCGGTCCTCCTCCCCCTCATTGAAAAAGAGGTTAAACGTATGTATGAAGCAGGGATCATTGCCCCAATCAGATTCTCAGAGTGGATTTCAAACCTGGTGCCTACTAGGAAAAAGACAGGGGAAATCAGATTGTGTGTTGACCTAAGAAATTTGAACAAAGTCTCTCTCAAAGACCATTACCCCTTACCAAAAATGGATCATATCCTGCAAAGGGTAGTGGGAGCCTCTAGAATCTCCTTACTAGATGGTTTCTCAGGATTCAATCAGATTCTAGTGCACCTGGATGATCAAGACAAAACTGCCTTCACAACACCTTGGGGAACATTCAAATATGTCAAAATGCCTTTTGGGCTTAAAAATGCAGGGGCCACATTCCAAAGAGAAATGGATATTTCCTTCGCCAAAGAAATCCATGATTTCCTAGTTGTCTATCTTGATGATCTTACCGCCTTTTCAAAATCAGATCAAGAACACTTAGAACACTTGAGGCAGGTTTTCACAATTTGTAGAAAATATGGCATATCTTTGAACCCAAAGAAATCACTGTTTGGGCTAGAGGAAGGTAAAATCCTGGGGCATATAATCTCAAAAGATGGTTTAGGATTGACCCAGACAGAATTCAAGCTATCCTACAAGTACCACATCCAAGAAACATCAAAGAACTACAAAGATTTCGAGGAAAAATCAACTTCTTGAGGAGGTTCATTCCCAATTTGGCTGAACTCATAAGACTGTTAAACAATATGCTGAAAAAGGATTCCAAGGTCAAATGGACGATGGAAGCTAGACAAGCCTTTGAGGATATCAAAAGAGCACTGACCAACACACCAGTCCTAACAAGCCCTAGATTTGATCAAGATTTTATCATTTTTTCATTTGCATCTGAGCACACAATTGCTGTTGTTCTGCTACAAAAAGATGACCAGGGCTGTGAAAAACCCATTGCATTTTTCAGCAGAGCCCTTAGAGATGCTCCCTTGAAATATCAGATCATGGAAAAACAAGCCTATGCATTGGTAAAATCCATCAAGGACTTCAGAATCTATATCCTGTAGTCTCATATAATTGCCTATGTTCCTAATGCAGTGGTCAAAGACATTCTAACCCAAGAAGGAATTGAAGGCAAGAGGGGCAAGTGGATTGCCAATATCTTAGAATATGACATTGAGATTAAACCTACCAAACTGATAAAAGGACAGGGTCTAGCCAAACTAATGACTGAAACCAATTTTCAAGCCCTTGACATTAATGAACTGGACGACGAACAGGAGATGGCGACTCCACAGATCAACCAAGCCTTTATGCAATCTCCCTAGTATGCTGATATATGTTTTGTATTATTAAACCTACAAGCTCCTCCAGGGTTGTCCAAAACCAAGAAAAGATTCTTGAAAATGAAAGCATCAAAGTTTTGTATTATTGACAGTGTTTTGTTTTGGAGAAATCATGAAGGGATCTTACTCAATTGCTTAACATTAGAGGAAACTGACAATGTCCTCAAAGAATTTCATGCAGGTGACTGTGGAGGACACTTATACTGGAAGTCCACAGCTGATAAAATCCTAAGGGCTGGATTTTATTGGCCCTCCTTGTTTGCTGATGTAAAGAAATTTGTAATGTCTTGTCACAAATGCCAAATTTTTGAGGGCAAGAGAAAGCTGCTGCCTTTACCACTCAAACCAGTTTCAACTGAGAGACCATTCCAGCAATGGGGTTTAGACTTCATTGGTGAAATCCACCCTACATCCTCTGGCCAGCATAGGTGGATTCTCACTGCCACAGACTATTTTACCAAATGGATAGAAGCCATCCCTTGTAGGCAAGCCAATGACTCCATTATTATACAATTCCTAGAAACCAACATCTTGTCCAGGTTTGGCTGTCCAGATAAAATTATTACAGACAATGCTGCTGCTTTCAAATCCAAAAAAATGATCAACTTTTGTCACAAGTATCATATGACCTTAGGTCATTCCACTGCCTACTATCCTCAAGGTAATGGCCTAGCCGAGTCTTCTAATAAAAGTCTCATCAACATCATTAAGAAAGTTTTGGAAGAAAACAAAAAGAATTGGCATAAGAAGTTGGTCAATGCCTTGTGGGCAGACAGACTAACCACCAAGAGATCAATTGGCATAAGTCCATATGAACTGGTTTATGGGCTAGAAGCAAAGTTTCCTTCATCTTTAGGAATTCCTGTGATCAAGTTGCTGCAAGAAATACAAGTTGAGCCCAATGACATTCAAAGAAGAATCAATCAGACAATTCACCTACAGCAAACGAGAGAGGAAGTCTATCAAAGAACCCAAGTACTGCAAGAAAATCTCAAAAGAATATTTGACAAAAGAACCAAAGCTAAAGACTTCTTTATAGGAAACAAAGTGCTAAGATGGGATTCCAGGAGGGAGGACAAAGGCAAACATGGTAAGTTTGATTTCTTATGGAAGGGACCTTATGTCATTTATGCTATACAAGGTAACAACACCTATTTTCTAAGGATTTTGGATGGCTCAAACACTGAGGAAGGCCCAGTCAATGGGAGAATGCTTAAGAATTATTTTGACCCCCTTTGATCAAACACTGAACAGTCATATATTGTACATAAATATTTGTATTTTCAAGTATTTTCATTTACAGCAGATAAATAAAGCACCAAGTGGAGCATATTTTGAGAAAGACCAGGGTGCTGCACTATTTTCTTTTTTGGAATATGTTTTGATCCTAGCATTAGAAAGCAAGGAAAAACACAGGGGAACTATCAAGGGGATGAGGAGAAACTCTGAGAAACAGGTAAAAAATAGAGCTGCAACTTCACAGCAAATCATCTCAGTGGGTACTGCCTGCAAGTATCTAAGATCCTGGTCAATAGTCTCCAACATTAAAGAAATTCAGACTGCAGCAAGAATGGAGAAATTAGGCAATCTGACCTGCTATTCTTGGCTTTTCATCTGGAAAAGCCATCCCCAAGTGGAGCCACTGTTAGCCTCCTATACCAATAGGTTTTCATTTCTCGTGATTGACAGTGCAAGTGCCAAAAAATGTTCATCTTCCGTGGTACTAAGGTTCCATTTTTGTGAAAGAAACAGACAATTAAAAAATGTAAAGAGGGTATGCCTTAAAAGAATAATCAAAAGGCAAGAAAATGAACTGGTCAAAGAAAAAATAAATGAAATGAACCCCAAATAAAGACCATGAAAGTGGCTAATCTAAAATGCCACTGCTACCTTGATGGGTGGTCCAACAGCTCAAGCTGGGCCTTACCATGTTTTAAATTGCATGTTGTAGACTAGAGAGGAAGTACCTGCTCAAACAGTTCAAGCTTGACAGATGACTAGGTGGATAGAGAAAGGAAGGAGCCCAACTGCTTAATCTGGGCCCTTGGAAGTCATAAGGGTAGACTTAGATAGGAGGACATCAAAAAGAAAAGAGAATTATCAAGGTTTGAAAGGCTAAGTGCACCCATCCAAAGGAAGAAAGAATGTTAGGCATATTAGGCAGGGTAGGCAGTTGAAGGTTGCAGAAAACAAGATCCAAGCATATGACATGAGAAAACTCACATCTGATCTCACCAGTAGGAGAAAGGCAAGAGCAATGGCCTATTTGGAAAACTACCAAATCATCACTAACTTCCCTCATCCCCTTCAGAAGTTTCTTACTAACATCCCCTTGAGCACTGCAGGATCTGCCTAAACAGTCCTCCTTACATTTCTCATTTGTAAATTTCATGTCAAGTTGTGACCTCTCTCTCTGAAAAGAAGCCACATTTCCCGTGTAAAATCATTCTTCACTCCCATCTGCTTCTAAATCTAAGTTTACTCATTAAACTTAGCTCTCTATTCCTCTCTCACATCCCCAATCCATATTAATTTCTAATTTTACTATATAAATCCCTAAGTGCTACCCCTCTGTTGTGGGGAAAAATGCCTATGCAGGACGATCCTATCCACCTAAGGTGTGACAGTGCCTTAGCAACAAACAGAGACAACTATTCTAGTATTCTTCCTTTATGAATTAAGAATGAAGAGAAAGATGGATGGACTAACCGGTGTCTTCCGTTTGTCCCTCGATCCGGCTTCTCTTTTCTTGGAGAGTTCCCAGCTACTTGCCTTCTCGCTCACCCAACTTCAAGAGGTTTCTGCAAGATCACAAGAAGAGAACACTACACAAGACATGGATTCATATTCATAACTAGTTCAGGATTAGAAATAAACTAAACATACTAATGCAATCATACATCAAGAATACATCAGTATATAGGAGAAACCAAGAT
Source organism: Pinus tabuliformis (assembly GCA_031772625.1). NCBI lineage: Eukaryota > Viridiplantae > Streptophyta > Pinopsida > Pinales > Pinaceae > Pinus > Pinus tabuliformis. Next base: position 14,418,688 of record CM062813.1, on the reverse strand, counting down.
AGCTTTATTGATGAATAACAAGGTTCAGGAAGAGATACAACCCAGAGGGCTCCAATCTAGCATCTCCTTCCCAGCAAATGGAATTCCTATCTTCACCCCCTTCAAAGCATTAAGCACCCAATGATTCCAATCTCAAACCAATAGCAATTCTTTGCAATAACAAAATTCCAGCCTCCAACCTTCGGATCTCTGGGATGAGAGATCCATATATAGATGTTTGGAGAGAGGATGAGTCAGCTTGAGATCTGACTAGTGTCCTCTCCCTCTGTCAGTTCTTGATTCCACTTGGAGATTTGGAACCTCTTACTCATCACCAGTCGAATTCCCTGAGGCAAGTGTCATTTTGGAAGCTTCCTGGGTTCTGACACCTTGAGAAATGAACTTACCACATGTCCACTCTCGCTCAGCGCAGGTAGCCAGTGTTGCCTTTGACATTCAGTGCAGGTAGCCAGTGTTGGCTTTGACATTCAGCGCAAACAGCTAGTGTAGCCACTGAAATGATCCAGAATTGACTTGTTTTTTAGCAGTTTCTGGTGGAGAACTTCTGTGAATTGCTGTGGTTTGTTAGCCTTGTTCCTCTAGGGGTAGGAACAACATGTTTAGGGACTTTGGATCCCTTAGATTATGGACATTTCATGCTCAATGCTGTAAGGCACAAAAATGTCTATAACAGTTGCCCCCTAAAGTATGAGGCTTTTTATCAGGTGAAATGCTTTATCAGGGGGATCCGAAGTTCATCCAATGCTGGGAGGAGACCTGTAATAAGATACAATACAATACATTATTTTTCATACTGCTTTCATGATCTAGCTGAGGCGGGCATTCCCATGCTCAGCTTTATAAATTCATTTTTCTGTACATAGAACAGACAATCGTCTGATGGTAGACTGATAATTTTGATGAAATTATCATCCTTTGAGTAGGATGATTATCTGCTGCAATGATGTACATGTCAATGTCTTTATCTTTCCTGAATATATATCGCAGCCCGGATGGATGAAACTAGATTCGGGGTCTTCAAACTCGTTCGATCTTCACTCTAAGTACAAGTCGATCCATGTGAGAAATGTTCTGAAGTCGAACATGGAAAGACATCGCTTGATTAGCGGTCAATAATGTAAACCGTTAACAAGTGCGAGAGGAATCACCGATAATGATAATGACCCTCAAGGTACTGCAGTACAATTCACGTGGTGTGAATAAAGGACTTGGCGTCGAACACCACGCAAAATCTTTCGGTCGAAGGTCATTGATGTATACCTGTCGCCGGAAGTGAGAAACTTGCCATTGAGGCATGTAAGCTTCAAAGTACTGAAGGGGTTGTTCCTAGACCAACTTCTTGGATAATGAGCTGATTTCGACAAGAAGCGATCCGTCAAAGGAGGGCCTTAATGAATCCCACATCAGTGACACGGAACGGAGCTAATGATTTTGATGGAGGTGAAAACGATCTGTGACATATGATTCAGGGTGGCAGTCATGAAAGGATGAAGGATAATGTACGACAGTGGATGGGACACGGTTGAATTTTCTGAACGACTTCTCTTGAACATATGGCGACACTGATGCGATGGATCGGTAGCATTACCCCAAATATGGATGGTATGGCGAGACCATGGATGTGACTGGTGAATGAAACAACCCAACCCGATTGTGGTACGGAGGAAAAGTGTCATGTTCAAGAGCGACTTGCTACCATCAAAGTTTTCTTTAGTTTCTCCCAATTTTTCCCCAGTCATTGCTGACCAGTACCTCTTTATTTTTGTCAAGCTTGAGGAGGATAACATATGCTTGTTCTATAACCTACCCTTCGGGCAAGCCCATCACTATGTTTTAACGAGCCTAGCGATAGTGAAACTCGTTCTCGTCTAAAGACAAGTTTGTCGCTATTTAGTGATTTTAACGAGTCTAACGACAAGGATAAGTCGGTCCTTTTCATTTTTAGAGAGTCTGAAAAGGTACATAAAGTTAACTCCAAAAGTCCTTTTTCGTCATCTAATCCCTTAAGTCCGAAAAAGTATAAAACAATATAGAAGGGATGAGTTTTCGATAGTTTTAACGAGCCGAATAAAACAAGCGCTCGATCTTTTTGTGCAATAATCCCTCAGGTCCAAAAAGATTAAAATCTAGAGGAGGGATAGCTCTTCCTGTCCCTTTAACGAGCTGGAAGGCCAAGGACTCGGCAATCTTTTCATATTTTACGAGTCAGTTGAAAAGAGCTTAAAGAAGACTCGTCTTTTGAGGAATGAGTGATAAACAGGGTTAGCAGCTGATTCCAGGTACAGGTTGGAATTTTCCAATCACGACAGTGTCACAAGGATGGCTAGTGAAATCACTCTTCGCAGCTGTTCCTCAAAATGGGTAAACAAACATATGGAGGTGAACGATCGGCCAATGGAAAAGTGGAGGTGACGGTGCAAACACGACCAAGGCTTTAATGGCTGATGATATTACATTCACTGTGGTTATTTACCGGGATAGTTCATTTTTTAACGAGCTTAAACGCGGGTGGAAACATTTGCTCGATCTTATGTTTATTTTTTAACGAGCATGAACTATGCGCTAAAATTGCTCGGATCTTGCGTTTATTTTTTAACGAGCATGAACTGTGTGCTAAAACTGCTCGAATCTTGCGTTTATTTTTTAACGAGCATGAACTGTGTGCTAAAACTGCTCGATGATAAGTTTGCATGCCCCCAGCATAACAACGCAAATCGAGGTGCATGCCCCCCAAGCTTCATTGCATTCAACTTGGTGGTTGGAATGAAGGTTTACCTTTGAGATTTGGAAAGGATATTGTTTCATTTTTTAATGAGGTTGACACAGTAAAAGAACTATCCTCATGACTCCTTGTTTCATTTTTTAACGAGGTTGACACGAGATTAGAACCGTCCTCGATGCCCACTGTATTTACAGTATTTCTATTAGGGCGATGATCCACGCTGACAAAATGTTTAGGAATCTTCCGAATCCATTAGATATAGAAGATTTCATATTGTAGGTTTCCACTGTGGCCACTTCCGCCAGATTACTTGCAGGCGGTAGGGCAAAAGTACCCATTAAGGCAGGGTCTTTTAGGAGACCTACTCCAATATTTTGAAGCGAATGATTGCTTCCATGGATCATTGAAATGCTTCCCGTAACTTGTGAACTGTCGGGGAGGAAAGTTTGTTGGTCGACGACTGTAATTCCTCCTTGAAAGGGAAATGCAATCTTCCTGAAGTAGGTCGACACAACTGCAGCCATGGCATATATCCAGGGCCTTCCCAGTAGGATGTTGTAATTGAGGTTTCCGTCGATTACTTCAACATCAACTTCTACTGTTTCCCCCCCAGTTCAACTTGCAAGTTACTTAAAATCCCATATGGAGTGTATGATCGTCCATCAAATGCTTTTAATGTCGTTGACGATCTCGACAAGGGTGGTGACCCTAAATTTTTCCAGCAACTCACCGACATAATACATGTAGATGCCCCCTCATCAATAATTGTTCGATGAACGGTTTTGTTGAGGGCTTTCACTTGAATAAGGAAAGCTAGTTGAGCTGGTAACTGAGGGTCATATCCTTTATGATCAAAGGCCACAAGATTGGAATCCATTGGGTCAATCCCACCTATTGCTGGTAATAAAGCTTGCTTTTGGGAGGAGCAATTCTGTGGTACCCCAAGTGTCGACATAGCGGACGGCGATTGGGCCAGGTCCTCTATTATATTATAATTCTGTGCTACTTTTGCACTAGGATTAAATGTCGATTTGTGTACTACTCCCTTTGGCGACTTTATCATTGGTTCAGGAATGACGGGTGGCACAACTTCGGTCAAAGTTGTCGTCGAACTACTAGGTTGTTCATTAGCCTTGTTATTCGACAGCTGTGGATTCCCGTAATCTTTATTCCTTGTCAAAGCATCATTTTGCTGCTTTAAGATAGACAACATAAGCACTTGGGATCAGGAAGAATTTTGATTAGCAACCAGTTTGGTATCCGGGCTTGGAAACGGATCAGTCAATACTGCTGAGGTTTTTGAACTCTTAAAGAGTTTCTTAACTTCAGCTATATGTGGACAATCTCTCGTCCAATGATCCTCATCGCATATATGACACCCCGCAGGGGGTTTCCTTTTTCTCCCTTTCTTTTTCTTCTTGCCCCCTGATTGCTTCAGTTGTTTGTCCTTGTCGGTCGACACGACATTTACTTCCGAGGCAAGAAGTTCCTCATTTGCATTTTGACTGGAAATCTTACGGGCCTTTTTAGATGTAGCCTTTGTCGATTTCGTGTCTGTTGTGCCAATCACGCCATCGATGGCATGAGAGTCATTGTTTGATTTAGGAGGAGGAGGAATTGAGAATTCCGGTCTAGGGGCGTCAGGTATTTTGTCGTAGAGCGTGCCAGACTGAGTATAGACCAAGTCCAGATATTGCGCACGAGTGATGACTTGCTCTTCCGTTACGACTCCCCCCTTTGCCACATCTTCCATGATTGTAGAAAGTAAGGATTTGATAAACCATTCAGCTAATAGCTGATCGGGAACGTACGTTTTTACCATCCTACGGCGACGTCGCCACTCATGTATATGATCAGATATGTGAGTGGCCGTTGCCTGTTTGAAGTTGGTTAGGAGTTCCGTTCCCGTTTTATACCTTATCGGTAATTGAAAATGGGTTAAGAAAGTCGTGGCTAAGGTACTGAAATTGTCGAACGAAGCTCTAGGCAGTTCAATATACCATTTTTCCACTGGACCTGTTAACGTCCTCTGAAAAAGGCGAAGCCTTATCGAATCATCATTCAGGGTGTTTGATGAACACCACAGATGAAATGTCATCACATGATTCGACGGATCTTCACTCGGATTTCCATTAAATTTAGGAATATTTGACGGAAGTTTATGCTGAATCGCTGGCCACCAAGGGGCATAAGCAATTGGATCATTCGTCAGCTGGTTTAGATCTGGTAATTCTAGAGTTGCTACAAAGGGCAACTGTTGATTCAGGTTAGGCGAAGCATACCCAGGATAAGATGGAATCGCCTGAGCAGTGGGTCTTTGCATACCAGCATAATGCTGGCAACTTTGACAAGGTTGATGAGCATAACCACTATAATATGGTTGCCTATTACTTACAAAGACTTGTTGCTCAGGTCCTTGATATGATTGCTGGAATGGTGGTTGTTGAGATTGAACCAGCCCTGGTTGTTGGACCATTTGCTGTTGTCCAATACTGGATGATTGACCAAGATGAGGAGTCATAGTACTTGTTTGATCCCGAGTCACTCCAGATAAGGAGTCACTAACCTGAGGTTGTGATTGAGTCGTTGAGACAAGAGGCTGTTGTATTGCAACCTGAGAAACTTGGGGTTGACATACAACAGGTAGCGCTTGTACTTGCGACGCAGTCACCATAGCAGGTATAGTGGGAATATTCGACACAGGGTGGACTAGTTGCATTGAATATACAACCCTTGGTTGCTGAGGCAGTATTGGTACCCAACCGCTGGATGTAATTCCAGTTTGACCTGAACTTTGTTGTAAACTCTCATATGGTTGTTCTCTGGGAGGGAACAATGAAAAGGCATACTGCCCTCCATATGGTGGCAATCCAGTACTTAAAGGGTAGATTGGCCTTTGAAGACACATTGGATCAATTTGTTGAGTTTCAACATAAGAAATACCATATGATAATCCAGATGAAGAAATAGGAACTAACCATGTCGTCGAAGCAGTCCCTGGTGGGACCCCAGCTTGTTGTTGATAACTTGCCGGGACAGATGGTATACCATTGAACATCGTTGGAGTAGCAGTAGGAGGCTGTGCCACTGCTGTGTCGGATGACACAGTCCTAGATGTCGACGGTTGTTCAGACATATGAGTCTATCCAATAGATTGCCTAGCGATTCTACAGGAACTTCCACTGGTGATGGACTAACTTCTGATGTAGAAGGAAATAGAGTGACCTCTACTCCAAAATGTGTTGGAGTACTTGCTTGCGGATCCTCTACAATTTCCTCTATCGCAATCAAACCAGGTGGAAGGGGAAGACCGTCAGGTTCGTAAAATATTTCTGGTGCCGAAGAAGGGGTTGAATCGATAGCGACAGTCGTTTGAGGAGCAAGACTCTCTGAACCGGTTACAGATGGAACTGGTTCAGTAACGCAAGTATTTGCTCCCAGACTAGGATCAGTGTTACTGTCCCTTTGTGGCTGTTGAACTTCTTCTATAGAGGCAGGGTTTCCAGAAATGTTTGGAGTAACTGGAATCTCAGATGTCATTGGAACACTTGTTCTAACTTTGATAGGAGATTTCGAACCGGTTAAACGAGTTCGCTTTGTCCGTACTGTTTTCGATTCCGGAGACAAAGACGATTGACTCATAAGCCTCTACGAACGACGGGGTTTCAATTGACTTTCTTCCACGATTGCAGATTACTTGATCAACCAAAATACAAAAGGGGAAAGTGTGTTTCGAAATTAAATGAATTTTTTAGACGCTTTTAGACACAACTTGCTTTTTCAGTTTTAAAGAGTCGAGAAAAAGCTAAAGATGACTCTAGTCTCCTTCGATGTTTTAACGAGCCCGAAGTGACAAATGCTCGGATGGACTTTTTCCGTTATAGAGTCTGAAAAAAGCCAAAAGGAATTGCTATGGAGTTCTAGGCAGAAGGTGTGCCAAACTTTTCGCAAAACCGCAGAATACTTTTTAGGGTACGGGCGGTTGATCTTCCTGAATGCTGTGTTCAGTGCATTGCGATCAGTAGGGCGGCCGACACGGCTTCCTAAGGATAAGGGTTTTATGCCTATAGGGGTCTCCCGATATATACGCGACGGTACGTGGGAGCACAATCCGTACTGGCGCTATCATCCCTTAGGAGGAATCACCCACCATCTACGAGATCGACAGTCACCAGGCTTTACGACACCGGAACACGTCTCTAGCCTAGACCTCTATGTTGTGCGTTATGTTGCAAAGTGTTGTTAAGTTCATTCAATTTATTTTAGGTTGATCTTTTTAGAAGTTTGCCTTTCAAGGTTCACCACGAGATGTATGATACAATTCCTAAATGCAGTCTAAAGATGATAAGCAAGCTTTATATCTTTTCAACTTTGAAAATCCTAGCTACTAAGGGAAAAGAAAGACACCATCTTTTCTCAAAGAGCAATCAGCACACTCTAATGCACTTTTCCTAAATCAATCATGCAAACTATCAAGATGCAAATGCACAATGCAGGTGTTTGTTTTCCGCTTTCTTAGTATTGATGCCTACAAAGAAAGCTTTTTGTACAACTTTGAATTTGCTTTTAAATGACAAGTACAAACAAGTTTACTTTTTCGAAATCAGAGAGGGTAGAAGAGATTACAACACTTAATGATTTTCAAAATGAATACTTGTTTCGACACTTAAAAGAGACAAACTCAAACCAATAAGCAAGAGTAAATGTATAATCAACTGCAAACAGCCAATGAACTCTCTCCTAAGATCAGAATCAACAGATCTGAATCAAGGGCTACAGGATGATTATTTCACTCATGCAAAGGAAAACTGCAAATGATGCCACAAACACATAAAAACACTCACAATATTTTTGTACAAAAGGAGGCGGAATTTAAGCAGAGAAAAGGAGTTATCAGACTGGTATCTATGCTAGTTACAGGCTGCAAAAATCAGAGATCAAAACAAGGCAAAACAGAGCAGAGAACCCCAGCTGCACAAGGCCAAACTGGTTCAGCGCAACCTCAACACAGGGGTTTTGACATTCAGCGCAGGTAGCCTTCACGAGACCTGCATTGAAATGCAGAATCCCTTCACTGGGTCTGCGCTAAAGAAGAAACTCTCGTTTCTCACTGGTTCTGGGTCACAGATTGCTATTTAATCTACTATTTCAGGGCAAATAAAAGCAACAAGCAAGGTGCAATCAAAGGGATGCTTTGAGGGAGTACTAAGATCTATCACAAAGGATCATCAAATCATTTGTGAGTCCATTGTTCAGATTATAGACAAGTCCAGTGATTGGATCAAAGCAGCAACTATCTACTTTGCATCCGGGAATAGCAGATGCAGTTCGATTGTTGTTGTCGAGTCTATGAAACAAACAATGATAGAAACACAAATAAAATGACTAAACAGATCTCCCCAGCGGAGTTGCCAATTTGTTGTGGGGAAAAATGCCTATGCAGGACGATCCTATCCACCTAAGGTGTGACAGTGCCTTAGCAACAAACAGAGACAGCTATTCTAGTATTCTTCCTTTATGAATTAAGAATGAAGAGAAAGATGGATGGACTAACCGGTGTCTTCTGTTTGTCCCTCGATCCGGCTTCTCTTCTCTTGGAGAGTTCCCAGCTACTTGCCTTCTCGCTCACCCAACTTCAAGAGGTTTCTGCAAGATCACAAGAAGAGAACACTACACAAGACATGGATTCATATTCATAACTAGTTCAGGATTAGAAATAAACTAAACATACTAATGCAATCATACATCAAGAATACATCAGTATATAGGAGAAACCAAGATAGCTTTATTGATGAATAACAAGGTTCAGGAAGAGATACAACCCAGAGGGCTACAATCCAGCATCTCCTTCCCAGCAAATGGAATTCCTATCTTCACCCCCTTCAAAGCATTAAGCACCCAATGATTCCAATCTCAAACCAACAGCAATTCTTTGCAATAACAAAATTCCAGCCTCCAACCTCCGGATCTCTGGGATGAGAGATCCATATATAGATGTTTGGAGAGAGGATGAGTCAGCTTGAGATCTGACTAGTGTCCTCTCCCGTTGTCAGTTCTTGATTCCACTTGGAGGTTCTTGCTTCCACTTGGAGATTTGGAACCTCTTACTCATCACCAGTCGAATTCCCTGAGGCAAGTGTCATTTTGTAAGCTTCCTGGGTTCTGACACCTTGAAAAATGAACTTGCCACATGTCCACTCTCGCTCAGCGCAGGTAGCCAGTGTTGCCTTTGACATTCAACGCAGGTAGCCAGTGTTGGCTTTGACATTCAACGCAAACATCCAGTGTAGCCACTAAAATGATCTAGAATTGACTTGTTTTTGAGCAGTTTCTGGTGGAGAACTTCTGTGAATTGCTATGGTTTGTTAGCCTTGTTCCTCTAGGGGTAGGAAAAACATGTTTAGGGACTTTGGATCCCTTAGATTATGGACATTTCATGCTCAATGCTGTAAGGCACAAAAATGTCTATAACACCCTCCCCCTACTATTATAGCATTCTATGCAAAGAACCCAGAGAATATATAAATATCCCCCCCCCTTTTAGCATTATAGCTAACTAGCACTTCTATGGGAGACATTAGTCCACTAGGGACTCTAGTCAACCCTTACTTTGGAATTACTCTAACCCACGGTTAGATTAATAGCCTACGCTAAACCCTCACCTACCATTTTCCTGAAAAAACCTATGAAACCCCCCCCCCCGTGATCAAACCTAATGTTTAAATGTTGTTCGACCCCGACACTGTTGGAAATAATACTGAGAGGGGGGGGGGGTGAATCAGTATTATCACATTAATAAAACTTTTTCAATTCCATAATCAGATTCATATATGCTACTTCCACAACTTCTTAAGATTAATTTAATCGATCTTCAATGAGTGCATTAGGACATTATCAACCATATTATCAGTTAACAGATGCAGTAACATAAAGTAGATCATCACACATAAGGCACACATATGAACACAATGATATAAGGTGGAAACCCAATGCGGGAGAAAACCACCTGCTGCAAGTCATCTCAATCTTCTTCTTAATAAGAAAATTCTTTTACAATATTTGTACTGGTGCAGCCTTATACCAGTACGGGAGCTACAACCCCCTTTGCTCTTGTACTAGCCGATCCATTTACTAGTACGCAGGCTACTACCTGCTACAATGCTCCAAAGATTTCCTTTAGCTCTTGTACTAGCTTAGATACTAGTACGTAGGCGCCGGCCTACAATCTTCTCTCCTTCAAGTACCACGTTTCATCAATTTTCATACTGGATACATTGAGGCACAACCCATAATCTTGAAAGGCCACATTTCATCCAATTTTCATACTGGACCCAACAACAACATTGAAGCTCAAACAACCTTCTGAAACACCCAATCAACTGTAGTAACTAGATCAACAATAATAGGACCAAACCCAGGATGCAACAATGATAAACAAAGATTTTAAGAGAAGGAAGCACCCTGCTCAACTGCTAGCCTGAGTCCGGACTCACCCTGCTCAACTGCTAGCCTGAGTCCCGAACTCACCCTGCTCAACTGCTGGCCTAAGTCCCTGGACGCACCCTGTTCAACTGCTAGCCCGCGTCCCAGACGCACTCTGCTCAACTGCTAGCCTGCGTCCCTCGCTCTGAGTCTTTTGAACTGCCTGCGTCTCGGCGCACCTGAACCCTTCTGCGCCTGCGTCCGGCGCACCTGAACCGGTTCGCTCCTGCGTCCCGGATGCACCTGAACCCTTACTGCACCTGCGTCTCTTTAGATATGAAAGATATAAAGACTTCAAGACTAACCCAAACAGTCAGATCTACAGATCTGATCGTGCGCCATAGCGATCATAGTCCATTAGAAGATTCGCCTTCATAGATCTGGACTAGATCTCACCAAAAGATATTCAACAAAGATGGTGCTTAATCCAAATGAACTCCTTTGCTTTATATAGGCAAGCTTTTCCCCAAAACATGGAACAATACCACGAGCCGACCCCATAGAAACGCAAAACCGTCGGCTAGATACCACGCAAGAAACCCCCACGTGCTTTTCTCTGCCTTGAAATGTGTGCACTGGGCGGACGCACCCCCTGAACGGCTGCCTTGCGTCCCTGGACGCGGGTTCTGCATGGATTACCTACGGGGACGCACATTCTGTAAGGTGTACCTGCGTCCTTCATAATTTCAACAATATTTGAACCTCTGCTTACGAAGAGCTTGCCATTTGATTCCTTTGAGCTATCCTGTAATATGTCACATCTGATATCTCTTCTGTAGATTCATCTGAATGTATATAAGTGAGATGATCTTCTATGAGAGTGTTGCCATCAAGTACAACATATGCATCATAATGCCAACAGACACATTAACCGTTATGTGTTTGAAACCCATTAAAACCCCCATAACCAAAGTTTTGAACCCACCATTTTAAATATTATTTTATTGTTTGGCGGGTCCCCACCCAAACTTGCACGCTGGGTCGGGGCGCCCGCCAGCCGCTGATCTTCCGCTGCCCCCAATCCAAAGGTGGGCGGTCAATCTCAGTCCTGGACCTGCCGTGGTTTAGCGTCCGGGGAGCGGGTGGTTTTGCTCCCGTACGCTGGACGCGTGGCGGCCACCGGGGTTGTTTGGAGCCCCTCTCCCCATTACCACCTTTCCAAAATAGCGGTGCGGGGAAACCGGAAACCGCCCTCCCGTAATCCGCCTCCCCTGTCGTGTCACTCTCGCGCCATGATGACGTCATACCCAAAGCCCCCGCCACCGCGCCACGTCGCCCTCCACGCCATCTTGCTGACCCCACGTCCCTCCACCGTGTCCCGCCATGCTGGCTTCCAACTCAGCACCCATGTCATCATCCGTACCCGGGCCCCGCTGATGACATCATGCTAACATCATCGCGGAAAAGCGCCAAAAACCCATATGTGCTGAATTTGTCGTTATAAACACGCAATTCAACCGTTTTTTGTCATTTTCACTGGAAAAGAGAGGGAGCCGTTCTGCTCGTTTATTCCAAAAATTGCCTCCACACTACGAATTCAAAGCTTGGGACGCCACTACTTACCAATTCAGCTACATTCTCCATCCATTGCTCAACCCGACAGCTCTCGGCGCTAATTATCCATGTATTTGCCGAAATTTACCTATTTGCCCGTGTTCTTGCCATTTCTCTACAAAGTTCTCCACTAATTACCTGGTAAATCCTAAATTAAATACTTTCATTCAGTAAATGCTAGCCCAAAATAATCCACATTGTCCCCTTGTCCAAAATTCACTGTTGAACAATCATTTTCAGCCTTAATTTGCAATTTACCCTCCAACTACCCGGCATTGTTCCCTTTTTCCGAGCATATAATTGAAGAACTGCATTTCACCAGCTTATAGTCCTGCCCCCCCCTCTGCAATTCATCCTCACTGTTCATAATCCTTGTGAATTTACCAGAGCAAAGCAGAGGCAAGTCTGCTTTATCTACTTACTCCTCTTTGAAGATATATCTGGCATCACCTGCATTCATTCTGCCAACTGACTTCTAAAAACGATTTACAAGCTATTACATTCACACTGTTACATTCAGAAACTGCATTCCAAAGACAACACCTAAAGGCTACACAATGGCTGCACCCACAGATCTCAGTGTTGCCCCCATGAATCCACCTAACAAAGAGCTTGAGGCCATGCTTCTTGCTGACAGAGATTACCTCATCCAAGACCTTGTGGGAGACAGGAACCATTTACAGACCTTCCGGGAATTGAGGGACAACTATTTGAGCAACAATGACACATATGGGATATGGGAATCCAATCTGCGTCACTATTTTCTCCCATCTGTTAACATTTTTCCAGAAATCATCCGCTTATGTGTTGAGAATTATGATCCAGCTCACAGAGCTGTCAAGTCTCCATCTGGGAGCATACTCTTCCACATCAATCCTGACTCCATCAACCAGATGCTCAACTTCAAGCAAACTCAGCTGCCGTTTCCCTTCTCCATGAACTATCCACTGGATACAGGTGCCAAGCTTTCCACTGCTGACATTAAGAAGATCACTAGGACATTTATGAGAGCTGACCGCCAGCCCACAGGGCCACCTCCTTTCTTGCATGTCCATTTTACTGATGTAGGCCAACTTCTGGTTGACATGATTTCCTATGTGTTGGGCTATAAAACCAGTGAGCACGTTGATGAGACAGTGCTGGTGTTATTAGCTGCTTACAGCCCAGGCCAACCTCCTGCTTACAAATATAACTTTGCTAAATTCATAGCCAACAAGATACATGACCAACTCTTCAAAGTGGACAGGGAGGGTATATTCAAATATTCATCATATATCTACCACTTGTTCATGTATTATCAATCCGAGGCCTTTCAATGCCCTATCAAGAAGCTGGATTCTAGGGGAGAAAGAAGGTCTGTCATCTTCTGGTCATCAGTTTTCCACCAAGTCCAAGATTCACCATATTCATACTGTGAATTTATTGACCAATTTGTCTACCCGGTCTCTTGCCTATTGATGAGATCCCCTCCTCCCAGATTGTCATTTGAAATCTAGAAAACTCTGTAGCTATCCAAAAATTATAAAATAGGTGATTGGTACCTATACCAAAATCATACAGTCATCAGAATTTATGGCTGCGAGCTCTATCCATATAGGCTCCCAAGATATGTACCAATGAGACTGTTCACCTTGGAGTACTATAGGTAGCTTATTAACTCTGACCTCACCCACTTTCATAGTGCCAAGAAGAAAGCCCATCTCAAGTTCAAACACCAGCTGGGCCCCTTTATCATGAACAAAAAAGAGGGATGGCAAGAGGCTGAGAAAATCCTCAAAGATAAATACAAGCTATCAAGAAGCTTCTGGTGGGTCCCTTATGACCCTGAAGGCTTCATCAGTGCTAGAAGAGTCAAGTACAGGCTGCTAGGCTATGAGCACTATAAAATTCCACAAATTGAGCAGTATGCCAATCAACAAGAATGGTTGCAAGACACATTAATTGAGGAACTAACTCAAGAAGAAATAATGCAAAGAAATGTCAAGGATTTGGAAAAAACTCTTGACTTAGATTCTGTGCAACATGTAATTTTCAAGCAGCCACATCCAATTGGAAAAGGAACCTCAACTACTACAACTGCACCAGCCACCTAGGCACCATCTACAGCAGCATCAGGCACAAATAAGGGCAAGGGAATAATGGGTGCTGAAGAAGAGATAGTAAAAGAAAAGCCTGCCTCCTCAATTTGGCAGCAACAAGATCAAACCGCTCCACCACAAACAGAACCACCAACAGTGCCTGCATTGCAGACCCCTGCACATGAGGAAAGGGGCAAGAAACGAGACAGAGAAGAGTCCACACCTGCTAGTGGATCCTCCCAGCTGCCTGAAGCCAAGAGGCAAAAGGTTGACTCCCCGGTCATAGAAGAAATCAGCGAGGAGATCCTTGCGAGCCCAAGGAAAGAAAGAGGAGACAGTCAGCAAACAGCTACAAGCTCTTTTCAACAAGAGAAAGGATTATAGCTTGGCATGGAGGTGTCCTCCTCCACTCAGTAGAGCAAGAAGCCTTCAAGCACCAAGGCTTCCTTCAAAGAGATAAAGGCACAAAATGAGCTGTTGAGAGTGGAGGTATACAAGCAATTCCTCAAAGCAACACCAACTAAACAAGAGAGGTTGATGTCAGTGTATGATATACAAGAGGAAAAGATAATCCTCAGCCACTTCAAACCCAAGGTACTGCAGCCTCACTCAGCTGCAGATTTTGTAAAAACAAAGCTGGAAGTCATGGCAAAGGACATTCACCCCATGGACCAGATAGAGCTGCACAAGCAAACGGGGGAAATGGTCTATGCCACCTTGGTAGACAGGGCCACAATGGCCCATGAATTGAAAGAATCGCTGAAGAACACCAACATTCAACTAGATTTCGAGAGAATGTCCTCCACGACCAAGGACAACAGGATTAAAACACTGGAGGACATCATTGTGGACCTAGGACATGATCCTAAGGATCCAAAGGGTGTGAGGGCCCTCATGAAAAAGAAGGAAGATGATATTGCTGCATTGAGGAAAAGACTAAAACTGCTTCCCACTGAGCACCCTCAAACAACAGAATTGCAAAAGGAAAAGGAGTCTGAAGATCAACTCGATCTAATAATGCAGCTGAATCAAAGAGTTATTGATCTGGAGAAGGAGCCAGAAGGGGCACTACAAGACAAACAGGGAGAATCAACCTCCCAACCTCCTCAAACTACCTCAACCACTGCCACCACTACAGAGGCAGCAGTAACCCCTGCAACAACTACAGCAACAATGGAAGCAGCAGCAACAACAACAATAGCTTCTGAGTCCAGCTTAAACATGGATGAATTGACAAAGGTTATGAAAGAGCTGGAACTTCAGGTGACCGAGATCAAGCAAGCCAAGGAAAAATTGGCAGAACTGGAGGCTAAATATGACAAATCAAAGATGACTGTAGTAGAGCAGACTAGAGAAATTAAGGCCCTCAAAGACAAAATAAAGGCCTTAGAGAAAGAGCTCAAACTTGAAAATACTCTGGCAGAAATAAAGAGGATTTTGTGGGCTCGGATTGACCACTCCCTTACTAGACAATGGAAGTCAATCAAGACAGTGCATGAACAAATGGAATTGATTGGCCAAGCACAAATTGAGAGCCAGAAAGCCAGAACAGTACTAGGGAACAGGCCTGAGCAGGCCAACAGAATGATAAATTTTCTCAACAATCAGACCAAGGAGGAACTGGTAGCCCTGAACATCATTAACAAAACAGATGCTGTCCTTACAGCTAAAAAAGTGCTCACCCTTAGAAATTTTGTACAAACTGTAGAAATAAAATGTCATGAAATGCACGCTGAGGTGGATGAATACAAGCTCAAAATGGGAGCACTGCAAGAAAAGGGATTTCCCAGCCTACTAACCAGCACAGGAAGACTGCTCCCCCGTGAGCAATATGCTACCAGGATGACAAATTTTATTGAAAATCAAATCACTGCATCCGCCAGTACTTCTGAAGAAATAGGGCCTCCAACAGGGCAGGGTCTCTACGACAAGCTTGAAAATCTATTTTTTATTGAAAATGAGATCAATCACTTATTTGAGGTTCCACCAAATTTTTATAAATATACAGAGGCAGATGAAACCTTGGTAAAAATACGAAGACACCAACTGCCCAAAGAGGATTGGTGGCAGGCAATGCTGCAAATTTTGCCTCAGTAATCTCAGTTGATCAATCCTAGTCAGCTTCAACTCAGCCAAAGGCAAAAAACAGAATCTGGACAGCATACAAGGCAGCCGAAAAAGGTGACTCAGCATGAAGGCAGCGACAACAAGCCAAAACATAGGAAAAGCGCAAATTTTGTGCAGCACGGCTTCAGCGGACTCCATCGGTCACAAAGTCAACATTCTCTGACCATTTTGGACAGCTAATACACTAAGCAGTTACTACAACATTTATTTTCTCAGCTGCAATCCTCCAGGAGTTGGCACAATATTAATGATCCATTAACTCACTAGCTAGATATTTTCTGATGTAAATTTTGTATATATACCTCCCCTGGCAACGTATTTGGGGTTGGTGATTTTCACTCTAAGGCAATATATTGTATATTTTCATATGATCTAATGCAAAAGGCTGGAAAAGCTCAGTGTTTCTTGAATGCTTGATGTCTCAATGATGCTCTGCGTGCTGTTGCAGAATTCCTGTGCTGTCTAATGGAACAATAAGTTTTCTTAATCTATGTTTTATCTTCTTATGTTTGTTTGAATCATATATGTGCTTCGCCAATCTAACAATAGAGAAAAAGACTAGTACAAGAAATGTTTGATTACACCCTGTGCTCAATCTCAGTTGTTGAAAATGTTTTCTTCAGAATTAATCATGAACATGAATTCTTAATTGCTCATGTTTGTATCAATTCTATAAATATGAATGTTATACAGGAATTCTTCAGTGCTCCTAAGTAATATTCCCACTATTCTCCATGTCAGCTTACTAAAAGATCCTTAGTTTCCTTTCACGCCCTGATTCCATCACATCCAATTACAAATTTAAAGAATTGTTCCTTAGACACTTATTTGGCTCTGTAGCATCACTGTTGTATCAACGCAAACATATCAAGCAATTAAACATCATTGAATCCATGCCCGATGGCCTAGATCACCTGGTAAACATATATCTGCTCTGACTGAAATCATCATCCAGCAAAATTCAAAACAAAACCTCGAGCATCATAACTAACCTAAAATATTATACAAACAAAGTTAAATCACAAAGAGAGAGCCCTCTCTGGTTACAGGTAGGCTAGAACCTGTGACCCAAAGATTGGTTAGTGGTTACCTCAGCCGTATTCCCTTGGGAGTCAAAGGGAACAACCTGAGTGTTAACAGTTGGTGTTATACCACCATTCAGCCAGAGGTAACCACTGTACCCAAAGGTGTTGCTTTTCTGAAGTGAAACACCTAAGGTAGCTTTCTAGACATTTGTTGACGGCTTCAGTTTGACCATCTGTTTACGGATGATAGAAGTACTGAGTTTGAGTTGAGTGCCTTGTATTCTAAAGATTTCCTGTCAAAAATTACTGGTGAAGATCGGGTCGCAGTCGGACACAATAGAAGTGGGCATGCCATGCAATTTGAAGATCTGATCCATGAAAGATTGAGCAACCAAAGTTGGTGTAAATGGGTGGGGTAGGGCACAGAAATGAGCATACTTCGACAGTCGGTCCACAACCACCATGCTGACTGACTTGTTCCCTGACTTTGGAAGACCTATAATGAAATCCATAGAAACCTCTGTCCAAATTGATGCCGGAATGGGCAATGGTTGTAATGTGCCTGGTGTGTTGACGGTTTCCCCTTTGTGGCATTGACAGACATCACATTCTGCTACGAAAGTAAGGATGTCCTTTTTCATGCCTGTCCAAAAAAATGATCTTTTGGTGCGAGCAGACATCTTCTGAAAGCCCGAATGTCCTGCAATGGGAGATGAGTGCAATTCTGCCAAAATGCGACTTTTGAGGGTGGATGTTGGTGATATTACAACTCTGTCCTTGTAGCGAAGAATATCATCCTGCCACGAGTAGCCCTTGGTGGAATTTGGATTTACCTACAATTGAGAAATGAGTTGGGAGAGCCCGAGGTGTGAAAACCATTCCCTGCGAGCCTCTTCAATCCATTCTGGAATGGGGAGGGAGATTGCTAGCAGAGTACTTTCCTCCTCAAATTGGCGAGATAATGCATCTGCTACACTATTGTCTTTCCATTTCTTGTAAATGATCTCATAATCATATCCCAGCATTTTGGCTAGCCATTTATTTTGTTGTGGGGAGGATAGGCGTTGCTCCAAAAAATATTTAAGACTGTGATGATCTATGCGGATTTGGAAACGTCGCCCCAATAAGTAAGGTCGCCAGGTCTCGAATGCATGTAAGATGGCCATCATTTCCTTCTCATAGGTAGATTGGCCCAGATTCCTCCCACTGAGTTGTTGGCTTGTGAAGGCCAATGGTCGCCCTTCCTGCATTAAGACCGCCCCAATACCTGTACCCGAAGCATCACATTCAATGACAAAAGATTTGGTGAAGTCAGGTAGTGCTAAGACTGGAGTGGAACACATGGCATTTTTTAGAGCTGTAAAGGCCTGTTGTGCTTCCTCATTCCAGAAGAATGAATTTTTCTTTAGGAGTTGGGTGAGGGGCTTCGCTATGTGACCATAGTTGTAGACAAATTTACAATAATAGCATGTGAGACCCAAAAATCCTCTCAAGCTCTTCAAGGTCTTAGGTTGAGGCCATTCCTGCATTGCTTGGATCTTTTTGGGGTCCACCTTGACACCTTCACGCCCCACAATGTGGCCCAAATACTCTACTTCTGCCATGCCAAAGGAACACTTGGACATCTTGAAAAATAATTTATGCTTGCGGAGGAGTTGCAAGAGTAGATCTACATGCTGAAGATGTGCGGCCCAAGTGCAACTATAGATGAGGATGTCATCGAAGAAGACAAGAACAAATTTCCTGAGATATGGTTTGAGAATGTGGTTCATAAGGCTCTGAAAAGTAGAGGGGGTATTACAAAGACCAAATGGCATGACCAGGAATTCATAATGGCCTTCATGAGTTCTGAAAGCAGTCTTGGGGATGTCGACTTCCTTCATGCGAATTTGGTGGTACCTGAGCGAAGATCCAACTTAGTGAAGAATTGAGCCCGATTGAGTTCATCCAGCAAATCATCAACCACCAGGATGGGAAATTTATCTTTGACTGTCAACTTATTGAGGGCCCTAAAGTCGGGACACATCTACCACTCCCCATCTTTCTTGAGCACCATGACCACTGGGGATGAATAAGGACTAATGCTGGGACGAATGACACCTGCTTCCAAAAGTTCCTTGATGATTTTTTCTATTTCATTCTTTTGGGTGAACGGATATCTGTATGGGCGCACATTTGGGGGTTGGGCCCCTGGAACCAAGGTGATGCTATGATCATGTTCCCCTCGCGAGGGTGGAAGCTCATGAGGCTTGTCAAAGACCAGCAGATGGTTATTTAAAATCTGCTGCATCTCAGGATGAATTGGTAGAGGCTTTGTTTCGACTGCCTGGATGGCATTAAATTGAGCTACAACTCCATGATTGCCCTTTTTTAACAATTTTTCCATCCTATGCGAGCTGATGATAAAGGGGGCTCCCGCCTGGAGTCCACGAAGGGTATGTGTGTAGTTGTTCTGCTTAAAACTCATATATAACTCCTCGATATCCATTGTGATTGGCCCAAGAGTGCGGAGCCATTCAGCGCCGAGGACAATGTCGCAACCCCCCATGTGTATGGCAAACATGTGGGTTTTCAACTGATAATCCCCCATTTGAAGTTTGACATTTTCACAGCGGCCTTCACATTTCATTGTGTCTCCATCCGAAATTTGAACTTGGAAGTTAGAAACTGCTCGTACAAAACAATGCACTGCTTCTGCGACTTTTTGATGGATGAAATTATGTGTACTTCCACTATCAATCAAGACTACTACTGGGCGATGTTTAATAAAACCTCTGATTTTGAGAGTTTGAGGGGAAGAAATCCCTGCCAAAGCATGCAACGAAATAACTGGTTCATCAGAGACATTGTCCTTTTGGTTGTCTTCTTCTAGCGGCTCCTGTTCCTCCAGTGGTGGATCTTCCTCTGTTGAGCTGTAGTCAATGGCATCAATTTGAAAAAATTTGGGCTCCTTGCATTTATGACTTGGGGAGTATTTTTCATCACAGTAGTAACATAGGCCTTGCTTTCTTCTTTCGGCCATTTCCACAGGTGACACCTTTTGGACCTTAAGTGTTTGAGTCGTGTTGTGAGCCTGTGGGGGGCGACCTTTAGCGGAGAAATTTGGGCGACTGTATTGGGCTGCTAATGCACGTTCCACGTTACGAGCTACCTTGCAAGCCTCTGTCCATGTGGGAGGCTGGTGCAGTAGGACTTGGGCTTTGATAGCTTCTTTAAGACCGCTGATAAAACATTCCGTGTAGAACACATCTGAGAGGCCCCAAGTGCGGAAGGCTAAGGCTTCAAAAGCTGTAATATATTCATCCACTATACCAGTCTGTCGGAGCTTAGTAAGACGACCCAAAAAAGATGATTCCTAGTCAAAGCGGTCTTGAAGAGCTTTGGTGAATTTGGTCCAAGTCCTAAAAGGTCCAGTGCAACGCTGATGCCATTCCCACTATTGCCACCTTTCATTGTCCAAGTACATGCTCCCCAAAATAAGCTGAGTCACATCATCGAAGATGTGATTCAGTTTGAAATACTGCTCCATTTGTGCTATCCAAGCCGACGGGTGAGAACAGTCAAATTTATGCATATCCAACTTGGGAGGTCGCTGACTGGGTGGTGGGTGGGTGTGCCAGATGTGAGGAGAGTGGCTAGACTCACCCTCATTGTGTTCAGTGCCATTATACTCCTCCCCGTGGGCTTGCTCCTTGCCCTTCGGGACTATTTTCTCGACCATGCTACATAGTCCGGTAAGCTGAATGTGGAGGTTGTGCATTGATTCTTCAAGTTTGTCCATCCTTTCATTGGCCATCGCTTGAGCTCTAGTTTCTACCATACACCAACCGGATTTTTTGAAAATTGGGACCGCCTAAGAAATTTTCACTAAGAAGTGAATGGTACCACCATGCTCAGCTTGTCGTCTTGATTCTGATGGGCTAGATCACCAATAAGCACCTCGAAAGATCTCAGAATCCTCAAAATGTCAATGCGGCCAAAAGTCCTGCAAAAATTATACCCCAGTATAGGAATCCTTCACAACGACTCCGATCTGGTCGATCTGAGAGATCTGAATGGTGGAACAAACTGCTTCTGCGGATCTGATGGATCTAATAGATCGGAATGGCTGATCTGCGAACTTGAGACTGCGGGACTGATGTCTGCTGCTGCTGCACCCCTTTGCACAAGCGGATCTGGAAGAGATGCTGTGTGATCCCCCTATAGAAAAGGGAACTATGGTCTTGAGGAGTGTCAGGTGCTACAGATCGCAATATACATAAGGGTCTGGCAGTAGTACTCGGTCCAATGTTTCAGGGCTCTAACTAAGGAGGATCGACCGTACCCTTATCTGTACAACCCAACTACCCTATCATACGGGTGAGTAATCTCCCGGAGTGTTGTTCTCAGTGTACTGTAGCCGCAAGACAGCCGACGGTTTATCTATGGCGTGGTTTCAAGGGAGCCTAGGGGGCTTCCGATATACCCAGAGGGTACGTGGAAGACAATCCTTGCACGGTTCTGTCTAATGCGCTACTACTCGAACGGGTACCCACAGGGGTTACAAGGGAGTCCAACAGACGTGACCACCTCTTGTATTTCCTGCGTGCATGCCTCCCCAAATCTGCAGGTTTATGCACTCAACGACAGATCCCGTGGTTTAAAGACACCGGAACATGTCTCTAGCCAAATTTTTTTTTGCTAAGAAATGGAGATCCCACCGGCCCTAGAAAGTGTTCTGATACCACTTGTTATGCTCTTAACTTGCAAAATCATACCCAAATACAGAATATGCGAAGAAAAGATACCCAGAACACAGAATAGCAATGATTTTATTATTCAGAGAGTAATGTTCACTTGCCTCTTCGAGGGGGAAACCTCCAATAGAGCAGAGCTCGACTACAAAATAAGACACGATGCTCCTCGCAGGGAGTCTCTATCCTTTATATATGACTCATACATGCAATACCACGGGCCAATACCGTGGGTTTTATTAATACCATCTATCTAATACTATGGCCCATTTGCAACTAACTGTGGTTCCGTCATTAATTGCGGATTAACCACTTACAATTATTAATATGGGCTTTATTGACTCTTGACTATGATGTGATCTCATTACATAAATAAGGGGGTTAGGGTGGGACCCTAACAAATATTGTTAATTCATTGTCATGATTGTTTAAGAAATCCTCTTTCTTATAAAATCTATGTTAGAAAGATTGATAAAATTGAGTTGGCATGGGCATGATTCTCTTTCATTGAGCAATAGTTGTTTTATATTTTTCATTTTTTCTTCTTTGGAGAAGATCATCTAACTTTAGGTTAGACAATTCGATGCAGTTGTATAACTTGTAAAATGTCTTACTCGATCATATTTGGTATGTTGTTGTTCAAATAAAAGATACCAAGGTCATGTTATAGACATACAATTTATTCCATATCTGTCTCAAAGATAACAAAGGGATGAATTTATTTTAATGTATGATGAGGGTGAAATGGATGTTCTAAAGCTTGAAATAAGAATGGAGGATAGTAATATGAATTTTATTTGATTGCCTCATTAATGGACAACTATTGTTATCTATCTTGTATCTACATTCCTTTTTGTGGATGTTAATATTTTAACAAGATACCTTTTAGATATCCCTATAGTAGTTGTTTGAGACAATATAGTTGTCAAAAATGTATATATATTTAAAATTAGGAAAGCATTGTGAATTACATTAACTTAGAAGGTAGTAATTTTTAACCAACAAAAGGCCTAGTATTAGAAGTCATAAATTAGGATTGATAAAAAATGAACAACTGGAAATCCCAATATTAAACCATCCCATTTGATCCTCAATTAGTGGCTCTAGAGAAAGGAAGCAATGACCTTGTTGCACATAGTGATTAGGTCTTCCAACAAACATATTACAACCTTATAGTGTATAATTATTTTTTTTATGGAAAATTGTGTTTATTGTATATAGATCTCTATTCCCAAACCAAGAGAAGTTAGATACATCCACACAATTACAGATTATGCATCCTTGAACCATGATAAATTGCATGAGCCTACTTTAGGACTGCATTTATTTTTCAAGATAGTGAAATGGTTCGGAGCCTCACGCTATTGCTACCATAGAACACTCCAAAGACTATGTTCCTTAAACCATATGCATAAGATTGTATAGCTTGTAATAAAACATTCTGAAACTAAGACCAACATGTAGGGAACATAATCAAATAATATGCATATAAGTACTCATAATCGGGCTCTTGAGTAGATGCATTTTCCTTCTTCCATTTGTGAATGTGAAATTGTAAAAATCCAACCTTGTTTATGACATAATTTTGCATGCTTTTACTACACTAATACTCATGTCATTAACTAGATGGAATCTGGAGTTGCTGGGAGGATGATGACTTCTCCATGATCATTGAATTTAATATGTATTGCATAGTACTCCACCATGAGAACCTAGGTTTTGGTTGTACCATTTCCTCTTCATAAATGGGAGATTATTTCTCATCATCCTTCCTTTTCTACATGAGATTCTCATTATGATGGAGTGTTACACAACATTTTGTCACTGTCCCTGTACTCCTTGTCCCTTGATCCTAGAGGACCTCTACAGTGAACCCTAAATGCTTTCCCTCCATGAAGAAACTCATATTGTGTCCCTCTTCATGAGCAGAACAATTCCCTTTTGCATCATTTCCCCAAAATCTTTTGTTTTTCCCAGTTTACAAGACCGATGCTAATGACCCTTGTCCTCCTCATGCCGATATGTAGGGATTAACACTGTCCCTAATGTCGACCAGAGCGACTGATATTTTTTCCAGTCACGTCGATCCTCTTATGGAAAGTTTTTTAAATAAGGAGCCGAAGCTTCCAACTCTAGAAGCTTCGTAACAGAAGTCTGGTAAATGGTTTGGACGGATGGGGTTGAGGATGCTAGTTTGGGCTCCTTTCCGTTATAATCATGGAACTACCTCAAGAGATAAGACCTTATCCCATGAGAAGAGGATCCATCTCCCATCCATTCATGCTATATAAGCCTCCATTTTTCCCAAGAACAAGCTAGTGTTGAAATGTTAATGTTGGTGTGCTAGTGCTAATTAAGTTTGGAGTAAACAACAAGCTATTCATAGTTGTAGCTCTCTATTTTTATGAGGAAGAAGTGTGAATTTGGTTTAGTGTGAAGCCTAAAGGGAAGAGCCTTAAAACTATCATTGCTAAGGCCATCGTGGAATGCTAGCACAAGCGTGTGGGAACCTGGTTTTGTCGGAGGAGAACGACAACATCAAGCAATGGTTGTAATCTCTTCTTGATTCAATATATATATGCAACTATCGATTGATTTCTTACATGATGTGTCATCTTACATGTTCATGTCTTAATGTTTCTTGGCTTGTTAAGTAGGTTTAATTACAATTTGTCTATTATTGCGGTTGTTGTTTGTTATTGTTTACTTGCTTCAGATGTTTGAAGAAGGAAACAAGAGATAGCTAGAGCAAGCAAGCAAGGACATCATCAAACAGGATAAGAATACTAAGAGGTAGGCCCTCTTAATTAGTTCTAACGTAAGGAAATATTCCATAGAATGTATAAGTTGTGAGCATAGTTCCTTGTCTTGTGTCAAGCTCATTAAAAAATGAAACAAAGAGTCATGAGGATGGTTCATTGTCTTGTGACAACCTCATTAAAAAATGAAACAAGGGTCATGAGGATAGTTCCTGGTCTTGTGTCAACCTCATTAAAAAATGAAACAAAGTGTGTGAGCATAGTTCTTTGTCTTATGTCAAGCTCATTAAAAAATGAAACAAGTGTCTGAGGATAGTTTCTTCTTGTATCTACCTCGTTAAAAAATTAAACAACTCCATTTTCCAAATCGAGTCTTTGGTTAAGATATTGTAAAATTCCAGTCAAGTCTTTCCAAGATCTCGAAAGCGAACCTTCATTCCATCCACCTAGTTGAATGAAATGAAACCTCGGGGGCATGTACCTCGATTGAGTCATTATGCTGGGGGCATGCGAACTTATTCAAGGATAGTTTTTCATTTCGAGCTTGTGTAAACATAAAACCGAATCCAAGAAGAGTTCTCCATGGTTCAAGCTTGTGTAAAAATGAACCCATGCTCGATTTACATCCTGTGATTTCCATTTTTATCAGCGAATTTCTAATGAACCTTGGTTGTCTCATTCCATCATTACCATCTCTTTAGCCGATCATATTCTTTCACTTGGTCATTTTTCCTTTCCTGAAGAACCACAGTTATGAGTGGTTTTGTTAGCCAGCCTCTTGACCATTACATGTTTTGAGAAGTTCCACCATTCCCGAAACCAGATGCTACCCTTTATACCACTCATTCCTCCAGGACGAGTCACCTTTAAGCTCTTTTCTAACTCATAAAAAATGAAAATATTGTCGGGTATTTTTCCCTTTTTAACTCGTTAAGGTGAATAAAAATGGGGGGTCCACTTTCAAGCTCTTTTCTGACTTTTTAAACACGAAAAGGTTGTTGAGCTCTTTCCAATTTGAACTCGTTAAAGGTTGAGAAATGTGTTTACCCAGTATACGTTTACCCCTTTTTAGGGCTGGGATGAACTATTTATGAAAAAGATACTCCTTCACTGAAATGGTTAAGCAGTTCTCTCGAGTATCATTTTCTACCTTTTCAGGCTCGAGAGACACAAATGTATGAAAAGGGACCATGTGTAGTTTTATTTTTCGTATCTTTTTCAAACTCTCTAAACATGAAAAAGATATTGAGTTACACGTTTGTTGGACTCATTAAAATATTAAACGACATCGGATTCTTCACCATGATGAGCATGAGCTTCTCCTTCCTAGGGCTCGTTAAACTTACTAGGTAGGATTTGTTCGAAGGATGAACTTACAATGCAAGCATATGCTATCCCCTTCAAGCTTGCGATGAAAAAATAATTGGGGTACCTGCCATAAATGGTGGGGGAATATTTGGAAATCTAATCAGTTGTGTCAGTAAATCACTCTTGAACATGTCACTTTCTGCTACATGATGGGTTGGGATATCCTCCTTTGTATCGTTGACTTTCCTGGGTTGGGCCATTCTTTTTTTCCTTCCATTTGATCTCTGCCACGTCGTCATGACCACCGATCCTATGGATCCAAAACTTGCCAAACTTCCAGTTGTGTCATCGATATGTTCAATAGTTGTCCTTCTACAGTTACACTTACCCCTGATTCTCTGTATCATCCAAAATCATTTTGCATCCCTTTGTCTCATGTCGATGATCTGGGATACATTATGGCCATGCTTCGACATGGTTATTTCCTACCAACTTCAAAAAATTATCTGGGAATTTGACCAAGAGACTCCCTTCCGGTACCTTAGAGCTTGCATGCCCTAATGGCAAGTTCTTTGCACTCGATGACAAGTTCACATCATTGGCTTTCGATCGAGTGATTTCACAGGTGTTCGACTTTAGTTCCTCTATTCACATTCTATGAATTGTACTGATAGTACCTTGAGGACCATCATCATTATTGAGGGTTTCTCTTGTGCTTGTTAATAGTTCACATCATCGGCTGGTAATAAAGCGACTTTCTAGCATGTTCGATGTCAACACATCTATTCACATGTTAGAATTTGTACTTCGATTGGGTCGTGTTGGAGCGTAAGACTCTAGGCTCAGATTACAAAAGTCCAAGTTGTGAAGTGGTGTGACATGATTATGTTGATATGCATGTCTCTTTTAGATGAATGGATGCAACCATACCATGAGTTATCATATGTGATCCTTCTCATTATTGGATGGTTGCGACCATACCTTGGTTTCATTATGACCCTCTTTAATAGATGGTTGCACCCATGCTTGGATCCATTTACATGATCATTCTTTGGATGGTTGCATCCATACCATGATTCATGTGTCATTTGACAGAGTTTTCAGTTATATATATGTATCTGTACTTGCTTGCAGGTTTTCTGGCGATAGACTACAGTTCCCCGTACTAATTCATAAAGCATTTTATCCCTCACTCTAGTTCGACCTTCACGCTTTAGGTGGCATCTTTTACACAACATTTTGTCACTGTCCCTGTACTCCCTATCCCTTGATCCTAGAGGACCTCTATTATGAATCCTACATGCTTTCCCTCGATGAAGAAACTCCCATTATGTCCTTCTTCATGAGTAGAACAATTCCCTTTTGCATCATTTCCCCAAAATATTTTGTTTTTCTAAGTTTACAAGACCGGTGCTAACGACCCTTGTCCTCCTCATGCCAATATGCAGGGATTAACATTGTCCCTAGTCCTGACCAGAGCGACTGAGCTTTGTTCTAGTCGTGCTAATCCTCTTATGGAAATTTTTTTAAATAAGGAGCCAAAGCTTCCTGCACTATAAGCTTCATAACATAAGTCTGGTAAATGGTTTGCCCAGATGGGGTCGAGGATGTCAGTTTGGGATCCTTTCCCCTATAATGATAGAAATATCTTAAGAGATAAGACCTTCTCCCATGAGAAGAGGATCCATCTCCCATCCATTCATGCTATATAAGCCTCCATTTTTCCCAAGCACAAGCTATTGTTGAAGTGTTAATGTTGGTGTTCTAGTGCTAATTAAGTTTGGAGTAAGCAACAAGCTATTCATAGTTTTAGCTCTCTGGTTGTATGAGGAAGAAGTGTGAACTTGGTTTAGTGTGAAGCCTAAAGGGAAGAGCCTTAAAACTATCATTGTTGAGTCCATCATGAAATGTTAGCATAAGTGTGTGGGAACCTGGTTTTGTTGGAGGAGAACAGAAACACCAGGACAATGGTTGTAATCTCTTCTTGATTCAATATATATGCAACTATCGATTGATTTCCTACATGATTTTTCATCTTACAATTTCATGGCTTAATGTTTCTTGGTTTGTTAAGTAGGTTGAATTACAATGTCTATTATCACGGTTGTTTTTTGCTGTTGTTTACTTGTTTCATATTTTTGAAGAAGGAAACGAGAGATAGTTGGAGTGATCAAGAGAGGGCATCATCAAACGGGATAAGTGTACTAAGAGGTAAGCCCTCTTAATTGGTTCTAACCTAAGGAAATATTCCATAGAATGTGTCAGTTGTGGCTAGACCCATTATTGGACTAGAGGAATTGTTTGTGTCCGCACTCATAATTTTACTTAACCACATGGAGGAATGGTGGGAAAAGTTTCATCCCACACTTAGTTCATTAGATAAATAAAATTTTCTTTGGTTAGGAATGAAGGGGAATGTGAAAGAATTTTTTCCTGGTGGATAACTTGATTGGCTAATTAGCCAACTCTCTTATTTGCAGATGTTACTACATAATTGAAGTCCCACACTTCAAAACAATCCTTTTCCTAAATTAAGAAATACAATTTGTTGTTCATTGACAAGATATGCTTCCATCGACAATGTTTCGAACAAGTTTGGAATCCTCTTCAAAATTCATATTTTTGGTACTTTTATCAAGAGCTTCTGTTATTTCCATCCTCAGGGCATCACCTTTAGCTTGGCTACTAGTGTTGGTGTTTAGGAAGTTCATGAGGATCCCTAGGTTGTGATTTCAAACATTTGTGAAACCCCTTCCAACTCGAACTATACCTCGATTACCTTTTGAGGTTCTATCAAAGTTGCATTTGATTGAGTCCTAGGAGTTGGGTCCCAAGTCTGAGTGCAAGAAAAATATTTGAACCCCCTTTATCTTAAAGAGGAATCAAAGGGGTAACCCATTTAAAGGATGAAAAACTAAAATAAGTGATGTATGACCGAGCCTTTTCTGTTTAAATGTAGATTTAGTTGTCTCTAGGTTGGCTTGTTCGCATCTTTCCCCAAATCTTCTCTGCAGTGGCATGCTTTTTGTCAAAATCTTGTTATTCCTTTCTCTCCATAAAAAACAAAAAATAATCTAGTGAGATATACCATAACTTATTTAACATTTTAACTTTCCAAAGTGGCTTAGTATATTTTCTAAAAACATCTGCAGAACCAACTTCAAGGCATGGCTATTCCTTGCTTTCTATAGAAACCAAAAGACCAAACCCAGTGTCTCAGTGAGACATATACCATACTTTCTTTAATATTTCAGCTTTCTAAAGTGACTTAGTATATACCATATATAAAGGCATGGTTGCCCACAAATTTTTCTCAACCAAGTCCAAGCTTCCTTTGCAGTAGAATAACTACAGAAGGATGAGATCTCATATCCTTTTCTTCAATCTTGCAACCACTACATTTGGAGGGACCAATTACTCACTTTCCAAGTGATAAATTAGACTTCTGAGAGAAACTTCAATTCATGGCTATATTTCATTAATTCTATGGAAATATTGTCCTTTGTCACAAAATTCCACCATCTAGCTTCCCAATATCATCTTTGCATTATGCTATTTTGTACTTTCATGGTGCGTGCCTTTTGGGGTAGTTGAGGTTTAGTCATTTAGGGAGAGGTCTTGGCAAGGTATGTTCATGTTAATCCACTGAAATTAGATGTTCATTCTGCTTACAAATTTTGCAAAACACAGTTCAGTCATGGATTCTTTTAAACTGTAATAGTAGTTTAAGACTAATTTGAACATTTTGTGTAATTTCATATGCATAAGTTGATATTTATATGAGATATATCCATCACTTGAGTGTGTAACCATGCTAAGCACTAGTATATAGACAATCAATTCTTGATATGGTATATGTAGCATTAAGAACTTGGAATGTTAACTGATGGTTCAATTTTAGTAATGCATATGGATTTTAACATAGAAAAATATAGGTATAGCTACTGTCTATCTTTTCATAGGCCAAGTGGTACATCCATACTTAATATAGATTCTCTATATATTGATTTGAACTAGGTGTATCACATCCTATCCTTAATGCTGGTCTCAGGTTCCTTAGAGATTGATTTCTAAAGGTTACTCTGATGGTATGTTGCCTTAAAGGCTTTGTGTATAACACCTGCATAACATCTTGGTCTATCACTTCAAGCTTATATTAGGGTGAAAATTTCCCTAGTCACCTTAGGTGTTAGCATGTGGAGCTCTAGAATATGGAAATTACCTCTAACTATTTCTTAAATATGCAAACAAAACCTAGGTTTTCATTGCAAGCACCATTATTGATTTCCATATATTTATATATGTGAAGAAAATTTATTCATCATGATACCTTATTAGTAATGTGCTCAATATCATGAATTTTGCTATGGCAATATGGTGGGTTAGACATAAATCTATGTACATACACAGTAACAACCCCGATAAAAATGTCATGTCTTAAAAGTTGATAATGGTAAAATAATACCATGATTAAGGGACACTTATTCCAAGCTCAATTTTGGGCATAGATATCCTAGTGGGCATCAATGTATGTGTGTTATGGCTAAGGAAAATTGGCAAATGTGAACACAAAGGCATTAAAAGTCAAAATGGAAATTTTGGCACATTTATTTATGAAAATAAAGGAAAATGGGAGAAAAGGAAGGAAACGGTCACACATTGCATGTGAGGAGTAAATTGAAGGAAGATAATGGAAAATGAATAAATTAGAGGCCTCACTCGTAAAAATCCTTCTCAGGATCAATTGGTAACCTTTTGTTAGTTCAAGTTGGAACACTCTCATTATTCTCTCTCTCTTTCTCTCACTCTTCATCACTTAGATTTTTCTTGGAGCACTCTAGCTTTGGATCAAGGAAGGAAAGACAAGAAAGGGAAAGGAAGGAAAGCAAGGATCAAGGAAGAAGAGAAGGATGAGGTAGCTTCAGCAGGAAAACTTGTAGGTAACCTTTTGCATGTGTGATTTCCTAGCTGGTTTCGACATGCATGGATTTGCATGTTGGTATATAGTTCTCTTGCTGTTAGTGGCATGGTTTTCCTAGGTTATGACAATGATTTTTAGCCTAACCTTGCCTTTTCTGGATACCATTGTATGTTGGGATGTTTATCACGGTTTTGAGCTTTGGTTTTCCAAATGGATTTTGGAATCTAGGGTAGAGGTGGTCTCAAGTTTCATTCCAAAAGGCCTAGGAATCACTTGACTAGTTTTGGAAGCATACATAGTAAATACTAAGAGAGAAGTCTCGGTTTAGGGCCTAGTGATCCGAGTTTCGATTGTGGTAAAGCCTGCGAGATTAGTCTCAGTTTAGGACCTAGTGATCTAGGATTGTATTGCGGTAAAGACTGAGAGACAAGGAGACAAAAACTTCCTCAAGGTAATGATGGATTCTGGATGAAATTCCATGTTTGGTACAGTTATGATCGAAGCACTGGTTTTGGTATGATCACAGTTTGGTGAGGGTGGAGATGGTTTAACCTATGGATTCACTTGGTTATTATATGAGATCCCACATTCATGCTGGGAATATGGCATGGGGGACTGGATGAAAGAGAGATTTTTTTCAGCCATGTCTATGGTCGGGTGGTACGAGGAAGTCTCGAACCTGGTCAGATTTGCCTTTGATTAATAAAAGCTAAGTTCTATTATTTTTTCATTGGTTTATATGTGGATTTAATGGTTGTCACATCTTTGATATTTATATGGTTTTAAGTTGCTTATAGGCATGGTTAAATGACTGGTTCATGTCATGGTTATTTCATGTACTTAATTGTAATTGTTGAATGGATGGATTAAAGACCTAATTGATGATATAATACTTCAATGGAGAAGGAGGTGATCCTTCTAGTTATTTTTCATAAATTTTTTAAGTCATTTATGCTCTGTCTTTTATCCTAGACCTATAGATTGCATTGATGCCAAGCATTTGACAGAATTTCAACGTTGGTTGGGGATGCTTAGGCCTAGTTCTTAGGTTTATTTCCGATTTATCAGAATTTTTATTATTTTTTTGATGGATTCTCAAGGTTATATCAAGTTCTCGGCAGAGGACAAGATTCTACGCTAGAAAAGTGGCTCAAATCTCAAGGTCACTCACACAAGTATTCTGATAAAAGTCCACATTTGCTGGAACACATATCTATTATAACAACTTTGGGTTGTTGGACACTGTCATGCCTATAGCATGACATTGGTGAGGGGTTAAAAGTATTAAATCATCAGTGGAACTCAGAGACAACATTTTTGAGTGGCTAACATGTCTCCTAAGGATGTTATTTCTGTTGTAGATGAGTTTGTTTGATATGTTTCGTCCATTCCATTTCCTTAAGGTCACTAGGGAAGTTGAATCCCTTATACTAGCCTCTCTCATCACATGTTTACCCTGGCTGGCAGGTTACTTGGGTGGACTTGGGAGGAGGGGTTGTTATAGATTGGTATCAGAGCATGGCTGCACTCTCCTTGGGTGAGGGTGCTTGGTCATGCATGCATGTAAATTGGATGTGTGTCACTTACACTTGCATTCCATGTGCTTGTTTCATTGCATCATGTTGATCATGGTTGTAGTAAGTTTGTCATGAGGGACTTGATATGATTTTGTGGGATGCATCGTTGAAAGCATACGACTGGTTTCATATGGCTATATGTTGCTTACATGTTGATTATATGTTGCTTGACTACATCCTTGGATGTTGGGTGCATTCTTGAATGTCTTGATTGCATGTATCAGTCTCATAGTTTGGTCACAAGAATTGACCACTTATGCTCGGCTACATCCGTTCATACCTATGTGTAGTCAATTATTCATTGCTCATGCATGTTGATAGTTGCATGCGGCAATGTGTCGAATGGAGTAATGGTTTTTGTCATGCATGAGGTCACAACATGCATTGTTGAGTGGCCTTGTATTGATGACTGGTCCCTAGCTAGAATGATGTTTATGTGTTGATACATTTATTTGATATATGTCTATATGCTATTATGATTATGTTATACATGTATCACGTTGATTTGATGATCTTGCAAACAAGGTATCATCCCCGAATTATGCTAAGTTACATTGTTTTATTGTGATTTGGTTTAGTTCACATAGTATGCCTTGCAGGAAAGAGATCAGATGGCTAGCAAGGTGGTAGACTACATAGAATCTCCCTATGCATCATATGGAAAGTGTGGTGTGGGGCACTCTTAGGATTTGGAAAACAAATTTAGAAGCCTGAAGGAAGAAATAAGGAGTTGGAAAGCAGACAATGACAAAATCATGCAGGCACAAGAGAAACAAGCAAAGGTGGATGCAATACTACTTCATATTTTGTCATATTTGCACCGACATGGACCACTTCGGATCAGCCATGGACATGAGGACAAAAGTAATGGGGCATATGGTAGTGGTTCTCCTAGCAGACATAGTTCGGATAGATCTGACATGATCAAAGATGGCAAGCTATTGGACACTCTAGATAGTAGAGGTGATTAACATAGGTACTATTCCAATTCTGGTTCTAATAGGCATCATGATCGTTATCGTTATCATGTTTACAAGAGGAGTGATAGGGGATACTTTCTAGATGCGTTTAAGAAGGAAAATCCACCTACCTTTGATGGAGAGATAAATAAAGCATAGGATGCAAAGGCATGGTTGTTGGGTATGACAAAATTATTCCAATTGCATGATTATTCAGAAAATGTGAAAGTAGAGATAGGCACTTTCAGTCTTAAAGTAAAGCAGATGTTTGGTGGGAAGGCATGAAGAATGTCAAAGGTATACATGAGGAGGATTTGACTTGGCATACATTTGAAAGTATCTTCAAGAATAAGTACTTGTTTGATGGGTACTATGATGACAAAGCTAAGGCATTTTATGAGTTGCAGATGGGTTCTATGATAGATGATGAGTATATGAGTAGAATTTTGGAGTTGTTGAGATATGTGCCTTACCTTAGAGAGGAGAAGGCCAAAGTTCAATTATTCGTCAATGTACTTCTAGTTGCATACAGAGACCAGATTGAGTTTGATGAGCCTGGATCATTGGAGTAGACCATCTGAAAGTTGAAGCATTTTTATGAGCAGTCGACACGCAAAGTTGAGCCTAAGCATGACTTGAAAATTAATAAGAAATCTAAAGGAAAATGGTCACTAAAGAGAGGAAGACCTCAATATGAAAGTGAGAAAGAAAATGTGATTCCTTACAGGATATTAAAAGCTACTGAGAAGGGAAGTGGAGTTCAACATGGTAGAGGTGGTGGTAGGGAACCATTGTAGTGTTTGATATGTGGTAAGGATCATTGTAAGAGGGAATTTTCACAGTATCATAGTGGTGGTATACCCGAGATCTACAGTGCTAGGGAGGCACACATAGTTGGTGATGTTGGTCATAGAATTCCTCGCATCTATGCAGTTATGGAAAAGAGGTAGGAAGATCGTTAGGCATCAATCTTTGAGATGGATGGCAATCTTAGTGATCAAGTTGTTTCTATTTTCATTGATCATGGATCTAACTATAGTCATATTAATCCTCACCTAGTGGATAAGTGTGGTTTGAGAAAAGAAGTGCTTGTATAATCTTGGTTGGTATAGTTGGCTACAGGTACAAAGAACTGAGTTCACCATTAGGTAAGAGCTTATGCATTTGAGCTAAATGGTATGCCTACAACAACACATTTGAATGTATTTACATTAGACTCGTATATTATGATTTTGGGTATCGATTGGATATACCTTCACAGAATTAAAGTGAATTTCTTTGACAAGGCCATTGAGTGTGTGGATGATAGTGGGGAAAAGAGAATTTTGCAAGGGAAGAAGAATCCTACATCAATAATGATGTTTACCACTATGAAGGCTAAGCGTAGTTGCAGAAATGGTTGTGTGATGTTTAAAGTAAACATTTCTATTCACAAGGGTAAGGAGGTTAAGGATGCTGATGTGTTAAGAAGGTACCCAATTTTGCAGCAGTTTCAGGATGTATTTCCTGAGGATATTTTAGAGATTCCACCTCACAAGGAAGTAGACTTCTCTATTGATTTGGTGCCAGGGGTAGCCCCAACATCAATAGAACCTTACAAGATGAGCGCACTTGAGTTGGTTGAGTTAAAGTTGCAATTGAAGGAAATGTTGGACAAGGGTTACATTATGCCAACTATATCACCTTAGGGTGCACCGTGTTGTTTCTGAAGAAGAAAGATGGTACTCTTAGATTGTGTATTGACTACAAGTAGCTAAATAAGGTAAAAATCAAGATTAGGTAGCCTTAGTTGAGGATTTATCATTTATTCAATTAGCTGTAGGGAGAAATTTTTTTCTCTAAGATCGACTTGAGATCAGGATACCATTAGGTACACATCAAGGAAGAGGATATCTTCAAGACTGCATTCAATACTAGGTATGGGCATTATGAAATTTTTGTTGTTCCATTTGGTTTTACTAATGCTCCAACTAAATTTATATGTTTTATGAATAGTGTGTTGCGTCCTTATCTTGACAAGTTTTTTATTGTATTCATTGATGACAAACTAGTATATTCTAAGAATGAGGAAGAACATGTTGAGAATTTAGCAACAGTGTTAAGATTGCTAAGAGAGCATCAATTATATGCTAAACTTAGTAAGTGAAGGTTCTTTCAAATTGAGGTACATTATTTGGGGCATGTTGTCTCAAAGGATGGCATAGAAGCGGATCTAGAAAAGATAAGGGCCATCATGGAGTGGGCAACTCTTAAGAATGTGGATGAGGTGAGATAATTTATGGGATCAGCAGGTTACTACAGGAAGTTCATGAGGATATTTTCAGGCATTGCATATTCTATCACATCATTGCAGGGGCAAGGTAAGAAGTTCAAATGGTAGTGAGCTATGAGTGACAGAAACTGAATGAGCATGAGCAGAACTATCCAACACGTGATCTTGATCTAGCAACAATTATACAAGCATTGAAGATATGGATACACTATCTTCTGGGAAAGAGGTTTACATTGATGAGCGATCACAATGGATTAGGTATTTTTTTGATCAGTGAAATCTAAATGTTAGGAAAGCTAGATGGTTGGCTACCCTTAGTGAGTTCGACTTTGAGGTCAGATACATAAAAGGGAAGGAGAACTGGGTAGCAGATGCTCTTAGCAGGAAGGTACAGGTAAATCATATAGCATCTATGAGCTTTTATGGGATAGAGCTACATGTTATGATATTACAGGATGGAAAGCAAGATGACAAAAATATGGAGATTATGCACACGTTACATCAGAACATAGGTGCAGGTACATGTGAAGGTATAGGTATAGTTGATTGAGATGTAGACTATCATCTCATGATAGATGGCTTGGTGAGGTTTAGAGATAGGATCTATGTGCTGAATTGCAGTGAACTTAAGAAGATTATTTTGAGGAAATTTCATGCCAAGCCATACTTAAGTAATCCATGATATAAGGTCGAATCTACTATTGGTCGAATATGAGGAAGGAAGTGTTAGAGTTCATGGCTAGATCTTAGATTGTCAATAGGTCAAGGCAGAATGTAAGCATCCAGGTGGTTTACTACAGCCTATAGTGATTCCCAAATGGAAATGGTAGGTCATTTCCATAGACTTTATTACATGTTTTCTGAGGATAGTAAAGCAACATGATTCTATTATGGTCATGGTTGACAGGTTGAGCAAGGTAGCTCACTTCATTCTAGTAAGAACTACATATTCAGCCAGTGAGGTAGCATAGGTGGTCATAAGAGAGATAGTGACACTACATTATGTTCTGAAGAAGATTGTGTCAGACATGGATGCGAAGTTCACTTCCAAATTTTGGAAGGAGAAATTTGTAGGTTTGGGTACAGAGTTGGCCTTCAACACAACTTATCATTTGCAAATAGATGGATAGATAGAGAGGGTCAACAAGATCTTGGAAGATATGTTGAAGATGTACGTGATGCACTAGCAGAAGAAATGGGAGGATTATCTTCCATTGGTTGAGTTCACATACAATAATTCTTATAAGGATTCATTGATGATGAGTCCTTTCAAGGCATTGTATGGACGGAGTTGTAATACTCCCATCAGCTGGAGTGATCCAGTGAACAAGGTACTTATTGGATTGGACATGTTCGCAGACATGTAGGAGGAAATGTAGGTTATAAAGAAGAATATAAAGGAAGAAAAGGATGTACAGAAGAGTTAAGCATATCAGCACAAGGTGTTCAACGCGTTTCATGTTGGGAAGCATGTGTATTTGCGAATCAATCCTAAGAAAATCTCTTTTAGGATTGGTTCATTTGCCAAGATGGCACCATGGTATTGCTTGCCTTTTGAGATATTTGAGAGGATTGGACTCATGGCATATCAACTTGCACTGCCTCCAATAGTGAAAGTCCATGATGTTTTTCATATTTCATTGCTTAAGAAGTATATAAAAGATGTTGATTATGTTATTGATTGGTTTGTATTGTAGGTGGAGCAAGAAGGAGAGTTCCAGCTGGAGCCTTAGT
Organism: Pinus tabuliformis; assembly: GCA_031772625.1. Classification (NCBI taxonomy): domain Eukaryota; kingdom Viridiplantae; phylum Streptophyta; class Pinopsida; order Pinales; family Pinaceae; genus Pinus; species Pinus tabuliformis. The sequence goes on along the minus strand of CM062813.1, from coordinate 14,381,437 downwards.
GCATTTTGCAACAAAAAAATCTCAAGCTCAGGAAGAGAGCCATAGAGAAAGTTAAAGTGCAGTGGAAGTAGTTTGGGCCTGAAGACGCTACATGAGAGATGTCAGAACATATGTGGGCCCTATATCCTTCATTGGCTTCTGGTTGAGGCAAACTAGTTTTGGTTTGATGTTGGTATATGTTTGGCATATGTTTTATTGATGTGTTGGTATATGTCTATATGTGTATATGGATGTAAATTACACCATGAGCTAATTTATAAAGCTCCAATAAGTGGTATGGGTGTCATGTTATTATGGTTGTTATATTGTCATGATGTTTTTCTTTGAGCAGATCTTCCATTGTAAATATTGCATTGAGCTAAGTTATAAATATCCATGGACAATAAGTTTGCTTTTCAGTGGTTTTTCTGAGGTCTTGGTGTGGTTTAACACTGAGGATGGTGTTGAGCCTCAAACCTGCACCTTCCTATACACCCTCTCAGCCTTCCTTTTCCACTTATTTCATCCACCCAGCTGTTAAATCATTGCATTGTAGTTTAAAAAGAGCTTTTTACATGGTTTTCTGACTATTCTTATGACTGTTGTTTGGTTTAGTTTTTTTTGTTCATGCAGCTGCAGAAACTTGCCAGTTTCCGCAGCCAGCACAGGTTTCCACAGCCAGCACAGGATTCCACAGCTATTTTGTTAAAAGCTGTGCTACAGGTGTCCTATGAAGAAACGAGCCACATGGGCAAGCTCCAGGTGACGGATACATGGAACGTGTCCCTTCAAATTAGCCAAATCATCCATAGAAGGTCACAATCAACGAAGGTCAAAGGCAAAGCCAACCAAGGAGTTCAACGGTGGCACGTCTATGTTTTGAGCATGTGAGCGTTTACGTGGCACAATCCTCAGCTCACGAAGACACCGACACACCTCGAGATCATTCCCGTAACTTGAATTCAACAGTTACCACTCCGAGATTTAATAGACATGATGACAGTTACGCTAGATCTCGGCTGAAGGGATCTACGTGTCTTTGACAACACAGTCAATAGCGTAGAATCTAGTTAGTTAGTTCAACACTTTTCATTATAAATAACGCGTCGATGAACGCTGTAAAAAAACTTTTTTTTGGATATGTAAATTCTGAACCCTTGTGTTATCACCCCACTGTTTATATATGTTGTTGTTTTAATATATGAGAAGACTTTTCTGAGTTTATTCGTGTGACTACTTTTTGACCGGCTGAAGTGGCAGAGGGACCCTACGCGCTGAAGCCTTGTAAAGTTTTCATTTGGTTTTATTATGTTCTTGTATCATTAGCTTGTACATACCACACTGTTTGATGTTTCTTAACTCACTGTTGTTTATATTTTCACCTCTGTTTTCTTATAACTGTCAACTGATCAGTGCTTTTCTGCAGGTTTTCTTAGGCAGCCCGGGCAAATTTTCATCTTTTTGATAACTATTGACATATGAGATCATCTTGTCCTTCCTGCTAACTTTCATTTTCTGAAGTTTAATTTAAGTACTGTCTTTTCAAGATTGTGATTTGCTTTTTTTTTTTTTTTTTTTTAGATATCATACTGCTCATCAATTTATGGTTTCTTTCTATAGTGAAGTGACTCTATTAGCAAGAAATCAGAATAGTACTAACTGTAGTGTGATTTAGTTATCATATTTCTTAAACTTATTCATGATTGCTTCGCATAAGGTAGATTGAGCTGAAGGGTAAAGGATCAGAAGAGTTGAAGTAGTGTGATTAGTTTCCTTTCTGCAATTTAATTTCTTGCAATTTAGTTATCATATTGCTTAAACTTATTCATGGTTGCTTCCCACAAGGTAGATTGAGCTGAAGGGTAAAGGACCAGAAGAGTTAAAGTAGTGTGACTAGTTTCTTTTATGCAATTTAATTTCTTGCCATTTAGATAGCATATTGCTTGACTTATTCATGATTACTTCCCACAAGGTAGATTGAGCTGAAGGGTAAAGGATCTGAAGAGTTTAAGTAGTGTGAATTAGTTGCTTTGTTTTTGGTTTGAGTTGCTTTAAGTTCAGTTTTTACTTTCTTTTCATTCAGCAGTAAGGATACTGGGCCATTGTCATTAGTTCACTGTTTGATGCATTTACTTTCTCTTAAGAATTTATTTCAGTTTAGTTGTTTTAAAGCTTTCTTCTTGAGCACTTTCAAGTTTGAGAAAATCACTGTAGAAACCACCATCACCATCCATACTTCATACTTCACTTTCATTTTCACCATCACACATTAGGGAAAGATAAATCCAAAAATAAACTAAAAACTCAAAAACGACAAAAGATAAAGGAAATGGTTATCTAGTACATATAGTACACTTCACTTTGTCAGTTTACGAACCCCGGATTGACATTTTAAATAGCAATTTAGATCACACTAAATTGACCAAACATTTTGGCACCGTTGCCGGGGAAGTGAAATTAGGTAGCCAATTTCTAAAAAAAAAAGCAAGAAAATTTCAAGGAAGGAAAATTGATAACCTCTCAAAGTATGCCCTCCTCTTGCACTTAGTGTGATCTGGAGGATCAGAAAAGAGAAAGTTATTGGTTTAATAGTTTCTTGAGTATGCTCTCTTCTTGCACCTAGAGTGACCTGGAAGATCAGAAAGAGAATTATTAGCCCGACTTGAAGAAAAATAAAAAAATGACATGCATAGAGCAAGAGATTCTAGGGGAAGGTTTTTAGCTAGAGCCAAGAGTTCGATTTTTACAACTCCATCTACTTCAAGTAGTTGACTCTCCCACACCTTCCATCGAATCTGAATTAGAAAGAGATCCTTTCCTTCCTTCTACAGAGAGACAAATTGTAATTGAAGAAGTAGAATCATCTGAAGAAGAAGAGGGAGAAATTCCTTCTCGTTCACCCTTAGTAGAGGAACCAGAGGACTCTCAAGTCTCCAGCGAAACTACCATGACAGAGGAAGGAGAAAATGGATTTGGTAGAGGTAGAGGAGGAGGAGGAAATAATGGAGGAGGTAGAGGTAACATTGGGGGAAATAGGGATGGAGATAACTCATTTGGATTTCCTATAGTCGATGAGGACTCCCGAGCCACAATGAAAAACATGTCACCATCTGTCCTCCCAAACTTCCATGGGTTAAGAAATGAGGACCCTGAAACATTTCTATTTGAGTTTGAGGTCGTGTGTCGAACTTATGATTATCTGGAAGACTCTCAAAAACTCAAACTGTTTCCTTCAACATTGAAAGGAGCAGCCTTGAAATGGTTCATGGGATTACTGACTCAATCCATTAGGACTTGGAATGATATGAAACAAACATTTTTGGATAGGTACCTGGACTATTGTATGCCCACCAATCACAAGGATGAGGTATTAAAAATGGTGCAAAGAGAAGATGAAAACTTGGATGATTTACTTGAAAGATTTCAATACAACCTGAAAAGAGCAAAAATGAGTAACTTAGATGAGGAGACCTTGAAAGCCCTTCTATTAAAAGCCATTAGAGATGAATGGATAGATATTTTGAACATGATGGGAAAAGGAGACATATCTCAAATTCCACTTCATGATATAGCAGAGCTATGTGTCCATCTCTCAAGGGGGAAATCTAAAACTCAAAAAGGGCCTAGCGATCCTTCTCTCATCAGAGCAAACAAATCTGCAACTGGATCAGTAAGTAGGGCTGAGATTGGCAACATGCTTGATGAATTCAAGACTGACATCTTAGGGAGTCTTAGTGAGCAACTAGACACTCTTAAGATTCACAATAAGCAGAAAGCAGAAGCTAAGGCTTTGGCCATATTTTTCCCAAAGTGTAGAAAGAAACATGCTCTAAGGGAATGTCCCTTGGATGCAAAAGTTGTAGAAACATGTTTAATTTGTTCAGAGAATCATGAGACCAAGGATTGTCCTTCAATTCCTGGGCTTGAAGCTATCTTTCAAGAAGATCCAAATACAATCGAGTCTCTCTATTTTGTTGCAAGGAGACCTTGGCAGGGGCAACAAAATCAAGGGTTTAACAACTCTATGAATTTTCAACCCCCACCAAATTGGAATCCTTGGCAACAACCTTGGTCCCAACCTCAAAATCCTTTTCAATCATGGGTAAAAGGTATGCAAAATCCTTATGGGATATTTGCTCAATTTTATCAATATCCTCCATCTTTTCAAAACCAACAAGCTCCACAACTTCCAAATCAAAACCCACAACTATCATTGCCATCTCCACAACAACAACAACCTTCTCAACAGAATCCAAATTCTCAACTCTTGCTTCCATTCCAACAAAAGTCAAATCAAATTCCTTCTCAGCCATTGCCAAACCCCAATAACAAAAAACCTCAAAATGCTTACATGATGGAAGGTCAACAATTTCCCGCCTATATGATTGTTCCTCTCAATGATGTACAACTCAAATTAGGTAGAGTCCTAGATAAGCCTTCTATAGATGCTCAAAAGCAAAGCATTTCTGAGGAAGATTCCCTTGAAGCCAATAAGGGTTCTGAAGCATCTCTTCAAAACCCAAGCACTCAAAAAGAAAAAGAAAAAGAGTTAACCCCCACAACTCCTATAGTTGAGCAACCTGCATCTTCATCCACACCTCCTTTTCCTGAAAGATTACAAATTGACAAAGGGGTGGAAAAACAAATCTTGTTGCCTGACTATGATTTTCTAGATGAATTGAAGAATGTCTGTATCAAGATTCCCTTGTTACAAGCCATTAAAGAGATTCCTATTCTAGCGAAAACAATAAAGGAGTTGAGTCTTAAAAGACCAGGAAGGAAACCAAGAGATACAAGAAGAATCCACCTGGTAGGAAAAATTGCAGATATCATGATGGGAAAAATTACTATGCAGAAGTATGTAGATCCCGGTAGTCCAATTGTCAAAACACATATCAATGGGGTAGAAATACCAAATACTTTGATTGATTTAGGGGCTACTATCAACATCATGAGTAGACAGACTATGGAACAGCTAAAACTTCCTAATCTTCTTTTTACACCTACTTTATTGCAACCTGCAGATCGATCAATTATTAAACCAGATGGTGTATTAGAAGACATTTCAGTCTCCTTAGACTCTTGGGAATATCCAATGGATTTCATGATTTTAACTCCCAAGAGTAATTTAGGAGGACATCCTCTCATCTTAGGAAGACCTTGGCTAGCCACAACTGATGCTTTTATCAGTTGTAGGTCTGGGGATATGTATATTTCTGATGGTAATTCGACAAAGAAGTTCAATCTGTATCCTCTAGCAAAAGCAATTAAAAAAATAGGAGATAATGAGTGGGTTGATGATGAAGATACTATACAACCTGTCTTTACCATTTCTGAGATCAGTGAAGATAGTCAAATTCTGAACACATTAGAAAACTTTGAAACTTCTTCAGAATATGATCACACACAATTTCAGTTGGATTCTGACATTGAGTGTCTATCATCTAGACAAATGTCTCTTTTCTCTATGGAAGAGTTTGGTAGTTCCGCCATTGAGATTTTTCAGGAAAAACATTGAACATCAACAAAAACTTGGAAAAATCACAACAGGAAGAGATAACCAAAATCTTGCAAAAACATTCTACTGCATTTGCATGGGAGTATACCGATATGAAAGGTATTGACCCTAAGACTTGCATTCATCACATCTACATTGAAGACAACAGTAGACCAATCAGACAACCTCAAAGAAGGATGAATCCAAACCTTAGGGAGATAGTGAAAGAAGAGCTCCAAAAGTTACTTAATGTAAACTTCATTTATCCAATTTCAGATAGCCGGTGGGTTTCTCCTTTGGTTATAGTACCTAAAAAGAATGGTAAATGGAGGGTTTGCATTGATTACAGAGAATTGAACAAAGCAACTTTGAAGGATCACTTTCCTTTACCCTTTATTGATCAGGTATTAGATACTTTAGCTAGGAAAAAAGTATTTCTCATTTTTGGATGGCTTTAGTGGTTACAATCAGATTCAGGTAGCACCTGAAGATCAGGACAAGACCACATTTACTTGTCCATGGGGAACTTTTGCTTACCGAGTACTTCCTTTTGGATTATGTAATGCACCCGAAACATTTCAAAGGGTAGTACTAGGAATCTTTTCTGATCTAATTCATGATTGTGTAGAGGTTTATATGGATGATTTTACAGTTTATGGTAATTCATTTGAAGAGGCATTAGAGAATTTGGAAAAAGTCCTTCTAAGATGTAAAGAAACAAACCTTTCATTAAGTCATGAGAAATGCTTTATGATGTTTACTGAAGGGATTGTTTTAGGACATCATATTTCAGGGGATGGGATTAAAGTTGATAGATCAAAAGTTGAAGTCATCTCCAAGTTGCCTATTCCAAATTGTCAAAAAGATGTTAGAAGTTTTCTTGGATTTACTGGATATTATAGAAGATTTATTGAAAACTTCACCAAAATAGCATCTCCACTCTTCAAATTACTTACAAAAGACTGTGAATTCAAGTGGGATCCTGATTGTCAATCTACATTTGAAACTTTGAAAACAAGAATATCTTAAGCACCCATTTTGAGAGGGCCAAATTGGAAACTTCCTTTCCATATTTCTATAGATGCTTCAGATACAGCTCTAGGAGCTGTGTTGGGTCAAAAGGATTTAATTCCTTATGCCATTTACTACACCAGTAAACATTTGACTCCCACTGAGTTAAATTGTACTGTGACTGAGAAAGAGTTCTTAGCTGTTGTTCATGCAATCAACAAGTTTAGACATTATATAATAGGCTATGAAACTTTTGTCCATACTGATCATTCTGCAATTAGATATCTCATGAAAAAACCTGTTACGAATGGCAGAGTTACAAGATGTCTTTTACTTTTACAAGAGTTCAATATTACTGTGTTAGATAGACCAGGGAAACAAAATACAGTAGCTGATTTCTTGTCTAGAATCCCAAATACTAACGAAGATTCTCCTGTAGAGGATAAGTTTCCTGATGAATATTTGTTTGCAGTAACTACTAAGTCTCCTTGGTATGCAGATATTGCTAACTATTTGGTTACAGGGAAGCTACCTCCACACTTATTTCCTAATGAGAAAAGGAAAATTATTCAGGAGAGTTCAAATTATTCATGGATTTCTAATGAATTGTTTAAAACAGGGCTAGATTGTGTGATCAGAAGATTTGTTCGGGAAGATGAAATACCTAACATCCTCAAGGAATGTCATGATGAACCATGCAGTGGACACTTTGCTAACAAGAGGACGGCCTATAAAATCCTTTCTTTAGGATATTATTGGCCTTCTCTCTTCAAAGATGAAAAACAATATGTCAGAAGGTGTGACAGCTGCCAGAGAGTTGGGAGACAGACTCTTTCAAATGAAATGCCATTACAGCCACAGGTACTCATCGAACCCTTTGAAAAATGGGTTTTAGATTTCATTGGACCCATTAATCCACCATATAGACAAAATAAATATATATTGGTTTGCACTGATTATGTCACTAAATGTGTAGAAGCCAAGGCATTGCCTTCTGCCACTGAAAATTCAGTTGTTCAATTTCTTTTTGAGGATATTTTTACTTGTTTTGGTGTCCCAAGAGAAATTGTGACAGATCAGGGAAGTCAATTCACATCTAACTTGATGGAGAAGCTGATGGAAGAATACAAAATCAAGCACAGAAAATCTACTCCTTACCATCCTCAAGCAAATGGTCAAGTGGAATCTACAAACAAAGTTCTTGAGAGCATCATCACCAAAACTGTTCATCTCCACATAAGAGATTGGGTAGAAAGGCTTCCTGAAGCCTTATGGGCCTACAGAACTACATGGAGGAACACAACAGGACATTCTCCCTATGAACTTGTTTATGGGAAAGAAGTCCTACTCCCCATTGAGTTTCAAGTCAAGACTTTCAAGATGGCAGTTCAGTTGGGGATGAATCTATTAGAAGCCCAAAAGCACAGAATGGAGCAGCTGAATGAGCTAGATGAGATCAGACAAGATGCAATTTTAAGGACTGATCTAGTTCAACATCAAAGAGCTAAGTGGCATGACAGATATATTAAAGAGAGAAAGTTTCAAGAGGGAGATTGGGCTTTACTGTTTGATTCCAAGTTTAAAGACTTCAAAGGGAAGTTTCAAACTCATTGGCTTGGGCCATATGAGATTGATAAAGTATTTAACAATGGAGCAATAAGAATCAAGACCATTGATGAATTTCAGACTCCTCTTATTGTGAATGACCACCGATTGAAAATTTATCATAAGCCACTTTCAAAAGAGGAGTTTGTCAAAATGTTCCAAGAGAATTCTGCAATAAGGCTGGTGGAGAAGAATCCTTCTCTCCCACCAGCCTAATCTTCGTTTCTTTCAGTTTTTAAAAAAAAAAAAAAGAGAGAGAAAAAGAAAAAAAGAAAAAAAGTGTATAAGCCTGAAAACCAATCCCAGATTGGCGGTCTTATGCAGAAAATATAGAGTGAAAATCAGGGACACTTGACACTCTATATTTTCCAAAAAATCTCCTCTCCTTCTCTTTCCATCTTCACTTCATCTCACTTGTCATTTCACTTCACCTCCATCTCATTTTCATCTCCATTTCACTTCATTCCACTTCATTTTCACTTCATTTCACTCATTCCATTTCACTCCATCAATAAAAAGTCCCCTTCAAGACTATTTTCATTAAGTTAGTTCTTTTCTAACTATCTTTGTGCAGACAAGGGGGTGCTGTCTCAGTTTCCGCAGCTGGGAGCCGTTTCCGCAGCCAGAAGCAGTTTCCGCAGCGAAAAACGATTTCCGCAGCCAGCATCACTTTGTTTTCAAAAATACAATCAACTGTTAGTGCCATAATCATGAAATGCAAGTGTAATTGAGCTAAAGACATGGGGAATCTCCAAGATATCAAAGAAGAGCAACTGGTTAGAAGCCTTGAGCAAGAATTGACAAAGTTTCCAAAGGTATGATCAAAAATCTTTATCAAATAATAATTCAAGTCATAATTACGTATAGTCATTAAACCATAACAGGTTCTCCTATGTGCAATGATTTGATATATTAGCCCACTATCACTCTTATTCCGCGATATCACTCCACACACCTCGCATTCATTTCCCTAACGGTCTCATGATTACTCCGAGTTTGAACTCAAGTATGACTGCACTTCTAGTTATTACCCGTACTCTTGAGACGTGACCTATTGTGTTACGGCTCTTTCCAGCTGTAATTTCCGCAGCCGTCTGTTGAGACGTGTAAAATCTCATACACTGTCATCCGACTCGAAAGAATCTTGCCGTTACTCCACTCGCTTATCACTCCACTCATACTCCACTTATACCATACTCCTTGCATGCATCCACATTTCATTTTATGAACTCGTTTACCACTGCTCACCCACTGTTCCTCCCGTAATTCGGGTATTTCCATTCAATGTTCTCTATTCCCAATTGCAGTCACTACAGTCATCCTAAACCCTGACTACAATCATTACAGTTTATCCTAAACCCTGTAATAGAGCTATTTTTTCCCTTAACCCTCACACGCAGAAGAACTCTCAGTGGAATTTAAAACACAGGATGGGAAAATTACTGAGAGCTGAGCTGGAAGGACCGAAATACTTGGAGGGTTATCCTCAAGTTAAGGAATTGCTGAAGAAAGTCATATGGCTAAGATTTATCCAGAAGTTTAAAGGCTATAACAAGGAGGTGACCAAAGCTTTTGCAAGGTCCTTTAATGGACAAACAATGGAGGTTGGAGAATTGAAATTCATAGTGACCGAGGCCACAGTAGCAGCTGCCACGGGCCTACCTCAAGAGGGTGAAAGGTGGTTTAAAAATAGAAGTGTGGACGATCAAATATGGAGAACCATGCTACAAAACCAAGGTATGGATACAACCGTATTTACAAGAGGCATCCCTGTTCATGTATTAAAAGAGGAATGGTCTAGTCTACTGTTAGTCATCCAGAAATTTATCACGTGTGAAGGTCGTTTTGGCTCTATGTATATGTATCATGTCAGACTGATGATGAATTTCATAGACGGTCACACTCTTAATTTGCCTCATTTTCTGCTATCAAGTTTGAAAAAGATGAGTTTTACAGTTCAAAAACATGTAGGCAATATTGAACCTCATCTCTACCATCATGGGCTCATAAAAATTCTTATTGAGGATCAGTTGAAGAAAACTAAGGATACTTGGGGGCAATTCTTGACAAGAAACTACTTCCAAGAGCCGTCTGAGGCCTTTGGAAGCAGTCCACCAAATATTCCAAGGAAAAGTAGGAGGAAAGAAAAGAACATTACAATCCAAGACTCCCCTACAATAGAAATTCAAGAAACAGTCCAAAAAGAAAAAGAAGATGGAGCTAGAAGTAAGAAACAAAAAAAGGAAAAAGGCAAAAGAACCATCCAAGAAGTCTATCCATCCCCTGAGCAATCCATAGAAGAGGATTATAAACCTCAGTCAGAAAGATTAATATATCTTCAAGCCACTGCCATAGCCAAGAAAAAGCAAAAAGGAAAACGGAGTGCAGAAGAGAAGAGTACTAGTTCATACTTAAGAAGGAGCACTAGGCTAAAAGGGAAGGGGAATAAAACCAAAGAAAAACAGTCTCACTTTATTGATTTAGATGAAGAGACACTTGAGAAATCTCCAACTCAGCCAAGCATTGAGTCAAGTCCTCCACGTGAGGAAAGCCCTTTTCAGCCGGAAAGAGAGAGCAGTCCTCCTCCACCAGATTTTGAGTTTAGGCCGAGAAAGACACCTGAGGTAGATTCTAATCAGCAAGAGGCATACAATTACCTGGAAACCTTAGAACAATCAACTGCAGGACCAAGTACCTCTCTGCCACCTGATGCACAAGTTCAGTCTTTGAAACAGGAAATATTTCAGTTAGAAGTCCTAAATAGGCATATCATACAAGAAAATGAAGCACTCAAAGAGCAGAGTAAAGTAGACAAGATTATCCACGATAATACTATGCTCCATTTAGGACTATGGCAAAAGAAAAACAGAAAACTGAAGAAGAAGTGCAAAAAGTTAAGTAGAGCATTGATTAACCTCAAGTTCAAATGCCTAGTCAGGAAGACAAGGATGATGTTAGCATCAAGGAAGAAGAAAAGAGGGCTAGATGTCCTTGCAGAAGCATCAGAACATATGGATTAGAGGGAAATAACTCAATTTTGGTTGCATGAGGACATGCAACACCTTCACAGTGGGGGTATGTTGAGCCTCAAACCTGCACCTTCCTATACACCCTCTCAGCCTTCCTTTTCCACTTATTTCATCCACCTAGCTGTTAAATCATTGCAATGTAGTTTAAAAAGAGCTTTTTACATGGTTTTCTGACTATGCTTATGACTGTTGTTTGGTTTAGTTTTTTTTGTTCATGCAGCTGCGGAAACTTGTCAGTTTCCGCAGCCAGCACAGGTTTCCGCAACCAACACAGGATTCCGCAGCTATTTTGTTAAAAGCTGTGCTACAGGTGTCCTATGAAGAAACGAGCCACATGGGCAAGCTCCAGGTGACGGATACATGGAACGTGTCCCTTCAAATTAGCCAAATCATCCATAGAAGGTCACGGTCAATGAAGGTCAAAGGCAAATCCAACCAAGGAGTTCAGCGGTGGCACGTCTCTGTTTTGAGCATGTGAGCGTTTACGTGGCACAGTCCTCAGCTCACGAAGACACCGGCACACCTGGAGATCATTCCCGTAACTTGAATTCAACAGTTACCACTCCGAAGATTTAATAGACATGATGACAGTTACGCTAGATCTCGGCTGAAGGGATCTATGTGTCTTTGACAACATAGTAAATAGCGTAGAATCTAGTTAGTTAGTTCAACACTTTTCATTATAAATAACGCATCGATGAACGCTGTAAAAAAGCTTTTTTTTGGATATGTAAATTCTGAACTGTTGTGTTATCACCCCACTGTTTATATATGTTGTTGTTTTAATATATGAGAAGACTTTTCTGAGTTTATTCGTGTGACTACTTGTTGACCGGCTGAAGTGGCAGAGGGCCCCTGCGCGCTGAAGCCTTGTAAAGTTTTCATTTGGTTTTATTATGTTCTTGTATCATTAGCTTGTACATAACACACTGTTTGATGTTTATTAACTCACTGCTGTTTATATTTTCACCTCTGTTTTCTTATAACCGTCAACTGATCAGTGCTTTTCTGCAGGTTTTCTTAGGTAGCCCGGGAAAATTTTCATCTTTTTGATAACTATTGACATATGAGATCATCTTGTCCTTCCTGCTAACTTTCATTTTCTGAAGTTTAATTTCAGTACTGTCTTTTCAAGACTGTGATTTGCTTATTTTTTTTTTTGTTATTTAGATATCATACTGTTCATCAATTTATGGTTTCTTTCTATAGTGAAGTGACTCTATTAGCAAGAAATCAGAATAGTACTAACTGTAGTGTGATTTAGTTATCATATTGCTTAAACTTATTCATGATTGCTTCCCACAAGGTAGATTGAGCTGAAGGGTAAAGGATCAGAAGAGTTGAAGTGGTGTGATTAGTTTCCTTTCTGCAATTTAATTTCTTGCAATTTAGTTATCATATTGCTTAAACTTATTCATGGTTGCTTCCCACAAGGTAGATTGAGCTGAAGGGTAAAGGACTAGAAGAGTGAAAGTAGTGTGACTAGTTTCTTTTATGCAATTTAATTTCTTGCCATTTAGATAGCATATTGCTTGACTTATTCATGATTACTTCCCACAAGGTAGATTGAGCTGAAGGGTAAAGGATATGAAGAGTTTAAGTAGTGTGAATTAGTTGCTTTGTTTTTGGTTTGAGTTTCTTTAAGTTCAGTTTTTACTTTCTTTTCATTCAGCAGCAAGGATACTGGGCCATTGTCATTAGTTCACTGTTTGATGCATTTACTTTCTCTTAAGAATTGATTTCAATTTAGTTGTTTTAAATCTTTCTTCTTGAGCACTTTCAAGTTTGAGAAAATCACTGTAGAAACCACCATCACCATCCATACTTCATACTTCACTTTCATTTTCACCATCACACATTAGGGAAAGATAAATCCAAAAATAAACTAAAAACTCAAAAACGACAAAAGATTAAGGAAATGGTTATCTAGTACATATAGTACACTTCACTTCGTTAGTTTACGAACCCCGGATTGACATTTTAAATAGCAATTTAGATCACACTAAATTGATCAAACAGATGGTGTTCACCAAGAGGGAGTGTTCTATAACAGCCCTAGTGAAAATTTCATGTAATAAAAGTTAATAAAGGAGAAATAGGACCACAGTTAAGGGAAACTTATTCCAAGTTGAATGTTGGGAAAATATATCCTAGTGGGAATCACTAGATGTGTGTTGTGGCTAAGGAAAATTGGAAAAGGCTAAGGTAAAGGCATTACAAGGAAAAAGGGCATTTTTGGCACATTTACTTATGAAAATAAAGGAAAATAGGAGAAAATTAAGGCAAAAGGTCGCAAGTTGCATGTGAGTAGGAAATTGAAGGAAAATAATGAAAAAATGAAGAAATTAGAGGTCTCATTCATAAAAATCCTTCTGAAGGTCAGTTGGTTAACCTTTTTTCAGTTCAACTTGGAGCTCTCTCATTATTCTCTATCTCTCTCTCTCTCACTCTTGGTCACTTAGAGTTTTCTTAGAGCACTCTAGCTTTGGATCAAGGAAGGAAAAGCAAGCAAGGGAAAGGAAGGAAAGCAAGGATAAAGGAAGAAGAGCACGATCAGGTGGCTTCAGAAGGAACAATTGTGAGTAAACTTTTGCATGTGTGATTTCCTAGCTGGTTTGGACATGCATGACTTTGCATGTTGGTGTATGGTTCTCTTGTTGTCGTTGGCAATGGTTTTTCCAGCTTATGACATGGTTTTCATCCTAGCCTTGCCTTTTTCCTGATGTCTTGGTATGTTGGGATGTTTATCTCAGTTTTGAGGTTTGGTTTTCCAGATGGATTTTGGAATCCGGGGCGGAGGTGGTCTCAAGTTTCATTCGAAAAGCCCTAGGAATCCCTTGAACAATTTTGGTGGGATACATGGTAAAGACTAAGGGAGAAGTCTCAGTTTAGGGCCTAGTGATCTGGGTTTGGATTGTGGTAAAGCCTTAGATACTGGTCTAGGCTTAGTTCCTAGTGATCTAGGATTGGATTGTGGTAAAGCTTGAGAGATAAGGAGACAAAAAATTCCTCAAGGATAGTGATGGATTTCTAATGGCATTATGAGTTCGGTATGGTTGTGGTTGGAGCACCATATTTGGTGTGATAATGGTTTGTTGAGGGTGTAGGTGGTTTAACCTTTGGATTCCCTTGGTTGTTCTTGGATTGATTTTCCAATGAGATCCCTCATTCATGCTTGGAATATGGCACGCAGGTGACTGGATGAAAGAGGGATTTGGTTCAACCATGTCTATGGTCGGCTGGTACGTGGAAGTCCCGAACATGGTCAGATTTTCCTCTGATTAATAAAATATAAGTTCTCTTACTTTTTCACTAGTTTATATGTGGATTTAATGGATGCCATATCTCTGATATTTATATGGTTTTATGGTGGCTATACACATGGTTAAATGATTGGTTCATGTCATGTTTATTTCATGTATTTAATTGTAGTTGTTGAATGGATGGATGAAAGACTTAATTGATGATATAATAGCTCAATGGAGAAGGAGGTGATCCTTATGGTTATGTTTCATAAGTTCTTTAAGTCATTTATGCTTTGTCTTGTATCCTAGACCTGTAGATGGAATTGATGCCAAGTGTTTGATAGAATTTCAGTCCCGATTGGGGATGCTCAGGCCTAGTACTAAAGTTGATTTTTTATTTATCAACATAAATATAATGTCTTTGATGCATTTTGAAGGTTGTAGAAAATTCTGGGCAAAGGTTAGGATTCTGGGCTAGAAAAGTGGCTCAAATCTCAGGGTCGTTGACACAAACCTGCTGAGAAAAGTCCATAGTCATTGGCACATAGTCCTATGAGAGAGACTTTGGGCTGTTGGACGATGTCATTCCTATAGCATGAGAGTGACCAAGGCTTAAAAGGCTTAAATCATCAGTGGGTCTAAGGGACAACATGTTTGAATGGCTGACATGTCTCCTAAGGGTGTTGTTGCTCATCTGGATGAGTTTGTTTGATATGTTCTATCGATTCCATTTCCTTAAAGTCACCAATGAAGTTGAATCCCTTATAATAGCCTCTCGTGTCACATGTTTACCCCGGCTAGCAGGTTGCTTGGCTGGACCTATGAGGATGGGGTGTTACATACACGGAGAATTGTTCACTCATTACAATTAATTATTCTAACTCACATAGGATTCTAAAAGTTAAAACCCTTTTGCAATTAGCACATGTACAACCAACGTATGGGTTGAAATTCTAGGGTTTATTTGGGCTGGTAGAAACCACTGAATCAATTTTATAATATCTCCTTATTTCATGTGAGTCGTAAAAATGGGAGGCTTGCAACATGAAACCAAAAAGGGGTAGTTCCCTTAATAAAACTAGGTGATTAACATTTGTAATGGAAATAAAAGCATAGCCTAAATATCCGTATGGATGTATAAAATATGTTCACACAAAAAACAAATTAAAATTGACTTAGGTTATCGAGTACACCTCATGAAATCACTTGGATTTCTATGTAATATTTGAGAACCTCTCTATTACAAACGTGTATGAGGGTTGTTAGTATGTGATACACCATCTATGTATTTAACATAGTCATCACCATATGACTTAAAATGTCAATAGTTATGGGCTAGGGAGTGATCTCCATAATTTACGCATCCAATCCTTCAAGGGATCATGTTACAAAATGAGTAACTCAAGTGTGAAAGAAACCCTAATCGATTTAGAACTATGCCATGACCATGATATAGCCTCACCAATGTTGAACTTAGACCAATAATAATAATGGTAATAATAATAATAATTTAGGAGGGTGTGTTACAAGTACGGTACAAGATATTCAATAATTGTTTTTTTTGTTATCTTCTGATATCTCTGTGATGGATTTATGATAATACTCACAAACCATTTTTAAATAGTTGTGTACTTTGCAATTATGATATACCCTTTTATATGTGGCATGGTGTAATATTTAGCATGTTGACCCCTTCAATGTAGGGTTTGCATTGTTGGTGACCTGCATTTCCATGGACATCTTTTCTTAAATATCCTACAACTTATCTAAGCTGAGACTATTGTATCGTGTAAGCTAGTTGAGATTGATGATAACTTGAATTAGTTACCAATTTATTATAGAAGTTCAGGTAGATTGTTTGCCTTTAAAATTACGAATGAGATGATTATTTTCATCTTAATTCTTAACCCAATAATGATAACCTAAAGCATGGTGGTGAATTCCTGTTGTGGGTCCATTGTGCAGAATGTTCATAATTTGTGATTAAGAGGATTATGCACTTCCTAATTACAATTGTAATTTGAGCTAAAGCTTCTAGTAACTTTTAATTTACCAATGGTGAATGTACAACATAAGAAACATTCACAATAGAATATGAAGAACAATTAGGTACCTACTTCATATGCATTAAGAATTGTTTCTACTACTTAATATGAATTACAAGCAAAATCTTAGATGGATCTCCAATATATCTTAAACCAAATTTTCATTTTATTTTTAGTACTATTATATTTTATTGTATCCTACCTCATTTTATGGTTAACATTGTAACCAAAATATGCATTGTGCTATGGAATTAACACTAACATGTAATATTGAATTTTTTTTCAATAATGATATAGGTAATGAACCTGTAGATGATGATCCAGACTATGATGAACATACAAATTAGATATAGGAGATGATGATGATGAGGATGGTGATAGCATTGGGGATTATGATGGTGATAACGTTGGTGATTATGATGGTGATGGTGATAGCATTGGTGATGATGATGTGGATGAAACTGATATGGATGGTCAAGATGATGATCATATTAATGATCATGAGGATGGTCTTAACAATGATATTGGTGGTGCTAGCTAGTGATTTCTTGATGATCTTGGAAATTCCTATTTTTAGATGGATGTTATGAATTTACCTTACAATAATGATATCTCTGAAACATTTTGATTTGGTTATCATACATTGAATTTTAGTTGAGTTGATTAAAGATGATGATGAAATTATCATTATTATCTTGTTACTTTATGTACATATTGAAAACTATCAACATTAATTTGATGGAGAATTATTATGTATGATAATATTACTATATTTGGACGGATGTTGTCAATTTACCTCAGAATAATGATATTCATGAAATATTTTGATCTGGTAATCACACATTTAAATTTTAGTTTATTTTATTAAATATGGTGATGATATTATTAGTATTATCTTGTTACTTTATATATGTGCTGAAAATTCTCAATGTTTTCTGATGGAGAATCATTATGTATGATGATATTATTATTTTTGGATGAATATTGTGAATTTACTTTGGAATAATGATATTTGTGATAGGTATTGATTTGGTAGTGATATATGTATATTGGAAAATTTTAATGATTTTTTGATGGAGAATTATTATATATGGATGATATTGCTATTTTTTGGATGGATGTTGTGAGTTTCCCTTGAATTTATTTACAAACACTATGTTATCAATTTGAATTGTGATATTTTCCTTAATGATATTTAGAAACTATAATATATTTCATTATGTAACTGAAATTAGTAAAATGAACCCATAAGTGGGGTCATAATTGGAAAGAAAAGTACACTCTAAACAAGAAGCCAAATGTGGATGTAAATGTGGTGTAACCATGGATATAAAATTGGGAGTATAATTTGATGTTAAACTAGGCATCAAAACAACATGCAAACAAGGACACAAAATTGTTTTAAACTAGAAGTAGAAAAGGGTGTAACACTAGACACAACGAATGGAACCAAATATGGCATACAAAAGGATACCAAACTGGGCACAAACAAGGATGCCAAAATGGATAGCAAACTAGGTACAAAAAAGGAAAAACAACTAGACGTAAAATTGGATACAAAAGAGGATGCCATGTTGGGTTCTAAAAATAAGAAAAAAAGAATGCAAATTTAGATGCAAAATGGGGATTCAAAGAATGGTGTAAAATTGGGCACAAAAAAGGATGCAAAATTGCGATAATAAAAGGGTGAAACCAATGACACCATATTGGATGCTAAAAATAATTCATAACTAGATGTAAATTTAGACTCAAGGCTAGGCACAAAATGAGATGCTACTATGGACAAAAAATGAGGCAGAAAAAAGGATGAAAATTTGGATGTTGAAAAGGATGCAAAATTAGACAACAAAAAGGATGCAAAAATGGATGTAAAAAATTATGCAAAATTGGACACATAATTAGACATAGAATATGGTGTAAAAGTGGGCATGAAAATAAGGATGCAAAATGAGGTGCAAAACGAAATGCAAAAGTATACATAAAAAATGGCTCAAAATTGAACATAAAATTAGACACAAAATGGGATGCAAAGGTAGACACAACACATGGATCAACATAGGATGAAAATCTAGATGAAAATTTGGATGTTCAAAAGTATGCAAACTTGGATGCAACAAATGATGCAAAATATGGTGAAAAAAAGGGAGACAAATAAAATGAAAAAGTGAATGTAAAAATTGGTGCAAAAAGAGAGGCAAAAATGTGCACGAAAATGGATGCAAAATTTGGTGCTAAATCTTGTTCAATATATGGTGCAAAATTGGATGCAAATATTGGTGCAAAAATAGGTACAAAATTAGAAGAAAGAATTGGTGTAAGACTAGATGCAAATTTTGAGACAAACTGGATGTAAAAAATGGTGCTAAATCAAATGAAAAAGATGGTGTAAAACCCAATGCGAATGATGGCATAAAACAAGAAGCACAAAATGGCATAAAACTGGAAGCAAAAAATCATGCAAAAACATATGCAAAAATTGGCGCATGACTAGAAGTAAAACTTGTCATAAAACTAGATGTAAATCCTAGTGGAAAAATTGAAGCAAAATTTGTGGTAAAATAAGGGGAAAAACTAGATGCAGAAAGTGGTGCAAAATTAGATGAAAAACATGACGAAAAAATAGATGCAAAATCTGGTGTAAAAAACGATGCAAACTATGGCACAAAAAAAGGCGCTTTAAAAATTATATAATAGAGTTAGATTGAATGCCAGGATGCTCATCCCAATTGCAAAAATATTGCACTAAAATCTGGCACTAAATTTGGCACAAATTTCCTTTTTTGTTGTAGTGATAGCCACAACAACTCAGAAAAAATGGAAAGTATATTAGATGGATGTGAAATCAACCTTCTTGAATAGAATTCTAGAAGAATAAATTTATTTGCAGCAACCTCAAGGTTATGAAGTTGAAGGTAAAGAAGATAAATTTTATAGGTTGAAGAAAGAACTCTATAGACTCAGGCAAGCGCTTAGAGCATGGTATAGCATATTTTATAGCTACATGATCAAGAATGGATTTTATAGAAGAAACAATAAGCCTACCTCGTACACAAAGGTAAATAAGCATGATAATTTTTTAATTCTTTTCTTATATGTTGATGACATGATTTTTACAGATGACCTTGAGTTAGATGAATTTAAATCATCCATGATGAAAGATTTTGAGTAGACAGATATTGGTATGATGAAATCTTTTATTGGCATAGAAGTTCAGAAATATCAGAAAGGAATTTTATTTGTCAAAATAAATATCGAAGAGATTTGCTTAAAAGATTCTGGATGGAAAATTGTAAACGTGCCCCTACACCGGTTGTAATAGGTACAAATTTAAGCAATGATGATGAAGGATCAGATGTCAATCCTAATATATTCAAAAGATTGGCTGGCAACCTCATGTATCTCACAGCTACAAGAATGGTTATTATGCAAGCAGTGATTTTGATTTCTAGATTTATGGAAACTCCAAAAGACACACATTGGAGAGAAAAAAAATAATTCTAAGATACATAGCAGGAACTAGAGACTTTGGCATAATGTATGCAAGCACAAAGAAGAAGGATTTGATTGGATACATAGATAGTGATTTTGTAGGCAGTTTGGATGATAGGAAGAGAACTTCTAGTTATGTTTTAGATATGGGTTCAGGTGTGATTTCATGGGCATCTAAGAAGCAACATACTGCGACACTTTCATTTGAATAAGAAGCATATGTAGCATCAACATTAGCAACATGTCAAGAAATTTGGTTAAGAAGAGTATTGAATGGATTCAAGTAGAAACAAGAATGATCAACAACAATATATTGTGACAACACCTCAACGATTGCACTATCAAAGAATAGTGTGTTTCATCAAAAGGGAAAGCATATTGATACTAGATATCACTTTATTAGAGAACTTGTGAGCAATGTAGAAGTTCACTTGAAGCCTTGTAAATCTAGTGATCAATTGGCTGATATATTTACTAAGTCATTAGAAACATATGTGTCTGAGTTTCATATTATAAACTTAGGTGTTGTAAGACTAGCTGAGACACAGACGAATTGACATGTTTGAGTTGTCATGAGTTATGTCTTAGTTTAGTGGTCGTAATTAAGGGGGATTGTTAAAATAGATAATTACTCCAACATGAAGAATTTGGATAAAATTAGAGAGTCAAGTTGAGTCAAGTCAAGTTGATTCAAGTCGTATTTTGAGTAAATTCGAATTTAGTGTGTGATTGCATGTCAAGTTATTTTGGGTGAGTCTGTAGTTGAAAAAGGTTTAAATAACCTTCATTGGGTTCATTGTAATCATCAAGATTTTGTGTGATAAATAGAAGAGTCGGACCTCATGTGTTATTGTGTGTGTGAATTATCTGTGTTAAATTTGTGTTTACCTCCTTTTCCTTTCCAACAAATCTCCACTGGTGAATCTATTTTTGATATATATATATATATATATATATATATATATATATATGACTTCTATTTTGCATCATAACCAGTTCACTAAATTTCAAGTTTCAAGCCTATTAGGAACTCGTTGAATGGTAAGTAGGATGCTTGCATATCCTATGTTTGAGTGGTAAATATGGGTGATGTTACATCAATCCATTTAACTATTTTTGGAACCAATTCAATCCTATACAGAAATTGTTGTATTCTACATCCAACCCTCGATTCTGTCAAATTTTAGTGTTAATTATTAATGCTATTTCTTATTATAAAATTTATCCCTCTAAAAGTTAAATCCATTTCTTTGTTGCTCCAATTGATTATAATTAGAATGTGAATCCTAGCTTATTTACCAAATTTATCACCACTATAGCCAATGTTAAAAGGATAATGATAATCTCTAAGTTAATTGAATTAATGAAAAAAATATGTTGAAATAATAAAATGGCATCAGATAGCCTTTCTAAGTCTATGAACATTACATACTATATATGCAAACTACTGTGTGACATAAAGATTCAAATGCTAATTACATGATGCACGATGCACACGACAAAACAAAAATGCAGACATAAAATCCTAGTTGTCAGAGGATCAGGTCAAGCTAATGCCCTTAGCTTAAGCTCCATTTATGGTTAAATAAATCTCATATTAAGCTCATTTTATGGTGATATGGCACCCCAACATCATCTAACAATCAATCCTCCCAGTAACTCTCATGTTAATGCATAGATGTTTTCCATAATATTATTCAATATGGGGTACTATAATTCTCCCAATAAGATAATGGGAATGGACGTGAAATTAATCATCGAGCTATATCATGTAGGTATATGTGGTAGAACAATTGTGGACCATGCATTTTCAAAACAAGAGTTGAAGAATTGAAAATGGTACATGCGATGAGTTTTGTATTACTATATCTAACCATAAAAAACCTAAAAGACACCTCTAGTACCAGCATCTAATGCAAAACTCTTTAAATTTTACCATAAATACCTCTACTCAATAACCTTGAAATAATGCTTAGTTCAGTAGAATGATGCCATGAGAGTCTGAGTCTAGACAAATAGGTAAATTGGCGACTAGGCTACAAGTATGTAATGTCCCAACTTAGTGCTTATTCTCACATATTGATCAAGATACATGGTAAATAGAATGATTTATTTGTTTGTAGACCCAAATTGAATCTCTAAGCATTGGATTCCTTTGACCTCCTTTTACATATTCTTTATATATCCTGTCAATGTGGGAAACATGATGTGCAGTCGAAGAGAGTAAGAGTGTGTGCTAATTGTGGGTATATGCATATATTTGCATAAGTCATAATGTGTATATGTCAAGTAGTTGGAACATTATGGACTTTTTTGGTTGTCCACTCTATATCTAAAAAAGCTATTTGTTGAGGGAAAATTCTACTAACAGACAACACTAATCGAGCTATTCCCATGAAAGCAATTATGACTCTTGATTCCAAAATGACACTAAGAATTGTTAGCGATAAAACATCACAATGTAACTCAAAGATATATACAATTTTTAAGTGGAAGTTAATGAGTAAATTCTTGAGACTTAACTTATCAAAAATATAACTACAAAATTTTGATGAAATAATTAATGTTACTTAGTGGTTGGGATGGAATATAATTATAAGAACTAGCTTTAGGACATATACCTAATTAAAGAGGGATTGTAGAAGGTGATGGACATCTATATATATGAGAAGATAATTTTAATGGCATTGGAAAGAAAAATCATGCATTGTTGGAGAATCTAATTCCAACCACCTCATAAGTGTCACATCTGTCCATCCAAGTGATCTAGTTAAGTTTCAGTTAGTCCAGTTTAATTCAGTCTCATTGTAGCCATTTATTTTTGATGTCTCCATTGTAATATTATTTAACTTATTCATAATATTGAGAAGAGAAATTTTTGCTCCAAAATTTCCCTTCATTTCTTTGTCAAGGTATCAGGACTCCAATACCTGAAAATTTAATTAACGTTTTCATCCTCCAAGTTGTCTACAAGGTTCATTGCTACAAGCTCTATGCAAATATCATCTAGACATGGTGTTGCATGCCATCCTTGAAGGAAATTTAACTCTTCTTCATAATTTTCCTATTTACCTATACATTGGAAATCAATGGTACATTTAGATACATTTGCGAAACCACATTGGTTTTGTTCATTCTACTATGCAGTGATAGATTTCTCCTGTTGCGCTTCTTTCTCTTCCTCTTCCTTTGTCTATGTTTTCTCTTTGTGGGTTTCCTTCTTGGCCTCCACCTCTATCTTTGTCTTTGTTTCTATTTTCGATTTTTGGGATTCCTTCTTTGCTTCTACCTCTATCTTTGTCTTTATCTCTTCCACTTCTTTACTAACATGTGTTGTTGTAGAAAGGTTGTCTTCCACTTTGTTTTCAGATTCAAGTGGGCTTCTCTCACCGAATATCATCACGTTGATATGATTTTTTTTTGCATCGTTCGTAACCATTAATCATTATCCAACAATTCTTCGTCAAAGTTTACATCAACAATATTAATTGTTGGAATCACCATACCATCAATTTCTCCAATGGAAACTTTACTGTCATTAGAAAACATTGTTACCAAATTCAATAAATTGTCATGAATAATCTCTATTGTTGGATTCACCAAACTGTCATCAACAAGATTTTTTGTTGGATTCCCCAAATTGTCATTAGTGAGAATTGTTGTTGGATTCATCAAATTGTCATCCACTTGTGGATATGCATAGTGGGGGATTCACCAAAATCTTCATCTTCAACTGATTACTCCTCCTTACACAAAAAATATTCTCAAGGGTATCCTAGGCCTCCTTGGTTGTCTTTGCATTTGCTATGTGGGTTAGAATGTTCTCAAATATAGGTTCTTTTATGAATTTTAATGCAAAGTCGTTCTTTTTTCTCTTCACTTCCAATTATTTCAAAAAACCTTCATACATCTCTAGTTGTTGCTTCAACTTTCATAGCCTCATGGCATTTCCCATTTTTTGAGTCACTATGGCTTAACAAGAAAATCAAACTTCAAACATAGCAATTTCCTGCAATAAAAGGCATCTTTATAGTGGCTTCTTTTTTTCTTAGCTTCCACAAAATATATGGGATTACAAATTCGCTACTAAGGCGACACTTTCACAATGTCCAGAACCCATTGGGGCAATTCCCCTTTCTTTAATCTCCTTTTCACCACTTTTAAAATCTCCTTTAAGAAAAAATCCAGTGCCTTAAGTTAAAAAAAAAACTTTGAATAAAGCCCCTTGTTTTTAAACAATACCAAAGGCACCAGAATTTCCTTCACTCTTCAATATCAAGACCCCATTTTTTTTAATCAATACTTCCTCATTTAATAATTCCTCATGAGCCCTCTTAAAACAATCTAGAACAACAAAATGACAAAATTCAAGGGCTTTTTTGTTTGATAAAAAAAAAATTCAATTCTTAAGGCTTCTTAACAAAACTTTTGAAATGAAAGGCCTCTTAAAAGAAAAAATTGGAACAAATTAAAACAAATTATTTGTGATATCTTAGTGTTTCAAAAAATACAAAGAATTTTAGTAAAATGAACCTTTCATAGAAGGACATGAGGGTTCTTTTAATTGCACAAAGCCATGAAAAATCTTTCAAATGATTTTCTTTCAAATAATCATGTACCCCTTGTTTTAATTTTTTGGGCTAATGCTCCATAGGACAACATCTCCTATGATCAAACAATATCGTGTTCGTGTTCCCAATTTTTTACTTTCATTGAATCCCTGACAAAAATCACTCAAAAAAATTATGCTTTGTCATTTCTGCAACTCGCGACAGAGGTGCTTTGCGCAACTTTGCGTACCTTTTTAACTAATGGGGTGCATCAATTCTAAATTTTCTACAATCTCATAACATTTTTACTCTTTTGCGCATTCTTATTTTTGCTAGGGTGCGAACTTGATTCACTTGGCTCTCTTTACAGGTGCGAAGCTGACACACTTATCTTTCTTCACACGTGCTAGATTCAATTCGTTTTCACAATTTCTCCTCGGCTTCTCATCCAATAAGTTTGACAACACACTTCTCTCTAGGTAGCCTTATGCGACTTGGGGCTCTTCTCTCTTCTTCTCTCATGGAGTCTCACATAGACTGATCTCCGATACCATGACAAAGAAATGAAGAGAAATCGTGGAGCATAGATTTCTCTTCTCAATATTACGAATCAATTAAATAATACATTGTAGAGATAAAAAATAAATGACTTGAGTGAAACTGAAATGAACTAGACAAACTGAAACTAAACTAGGACACTTAGATGGACATATGCGTTGCGTAGCAGGTGGTTGGAATTAGATGCTCCAACAGACATTCAAGGACTATGAGAGTGTTAGGGACATTATGAAAAGGAGCATTGTAACCATCAATTGATATCAACATCAAAGGTTAGATAAATTATGCATAACAACTCAAATTTGTTGTTCCTCCTCTCCCAATTTGCTACAACCTGAATATATTTTGGAAATAAAGTATCTTTTTACTACTCTCATTATCTCTGTAATAAAAAAAGAAAGTTTCCTATTATTTGTCTCCTTCATGTTCCCTAATAGTTGCAATAGAACAAAATGTCCAATGCTTTTATGAATTCCTTCAAGAATCACAAAAAATGTTGGATTTAATACCATATTTGCATAGGCACACATGGTGTTAATGAGTAAGAGATCAAATGAAAATTTGAGGAAATTGGTGTGTTCAAGGGAAAATTTTCAACTGCAAGAAAAAATATAACAATATGATATTCAATAATAGAAATTCTGACTCGACACATCGAAGAATCCACACCTCTAAGCTTTATACGATGCAACTGATATTTCTTTCTTTCTATTTCTCTACTACAAAAAGAAACATGTCATTTAATGGGGTTTTTTCGGTAAACTATTTGTGTAATGTTTTGAGTGTTGGTGGTGTTTCCTATTGCTTATGTGGTTTGCTGTTACTATTTTTTATTTTCAATTAGAAAGATAAATTATACATAGAATAATCATAGAGTAGATATTACAATTGATAAAAAAACATCTATATTTTAGACACATTGAAAAATAGAGCACCTTCCTAGTAGAATATGGATCATTTATTACATATCATTACATACCAAATAATCAGGTCCTATATATCTATCTAATTCTAGCTAATTGAAATTGTGGAAACAAGTTATGTAAGAGCTCATGAAACAATTTAAAATATGAAATGCATATTTTTTGAGTTCATGAGGTTATATGTGCACAATATAAGTCATTTCGAATTTAAGAAACTACTGGATTTCTTGTATGATCAACTAAGTTCCAACAATCTACATTTAATGAAATGCCAAGCTAACAATATTATTGTGGATGTTTCATATTATGAAGATAAAATTATAGATGTTTTCTTGAAATAATTGGAATTATGGTCACTGTGACAATGACCCTCCAAAATAATTTCCTATGTTGATTTTGGAACCTACACTAATTGTCGTTTCATGCCCCCATGTGTCATCATGTGGTTTGATTTATTATTTGACTGTTTTCTCCTATAGTTGCATCCACCGAAGTCAATGTGTCTCAAGCATCGTCATTTAACCATTAGAAGTGTTTGAGTAAGTAATTTTTGGTTAGGTGAACTCATAATCTTTCTTCACTTAGAAACTTTCCTTCTAGCCATGCACACACTCAAAACACCACACAAAAGTGGAAAAAACAAGAAAAAAATTAAAATCTCTCACAAAAGGAAAAGCACATTTTGAGTTGATGAAGGCTTGCACTTGAGGTGAGCACACTCTCTTCATTCTTTGAAAGTGCACCCTACTAGGGTGCACTCCTTCAGGTTGAGCAAGTGCATCGTTCCTTGGTGCGGTCCTTTGTGATGAATACTTGTGTCCAATCCAATTTGATGCATAATCCTAATTGTTTCATGAGGGTGAACTCCTAGAAAATAGGAACCACGTTAACTCCTTAAATGATCCTTTCATGTGACGACAAGTGACACTCATGCATGAGTCGGTTTGGCATGTTTATCTCTTTAAATAAACTTAGCTAATCATTCCTTCATCATCTTTTCGTCTGAGCACACAATTGGAAATCACCAAGCACTTCATCAACTAGTGTAACAAGTAGGTTAGCATGCTCAAATCTTTACTGCTTTTTATCATTTCACTATCAAACCTTGCTTTATTTGTTGTTGATTTCTTATTTTGTAGTGTGTTTGATGCCAGTTTAGTTGGATCTTCATTTTGAAAGTGTTCATTTACTGCCACATGCAAGAAAACTTTCACATTTATGAAACTCTTCATCTTCCACTATGCATGTGACAACAACTTATATAGCTTTGTAGATCCTTTCTCTCCTATCTTAGCATCAATTTCTACTTTCTGTACTTGTTTCTAGGCTCTTTTTAGGTAGAGTGGACTACCTAAGCTTGAAGCTCCTTCAGTCTCAAAAATTGCGCCCTCTTCAACCCAATTTTCTTCCTAAGCACATGGGTACATCATGAAGCCATGAAGATTTTACCTTTGACCCTACGAAGTGATATAGTGTGTCATCTTTGCCTTGGGGAACATGGGTGAATCACAAAAGCATGAAGCATCATCATTAATCCCTACAACAACAGAGAGTGCACCCTCCTTTGTCTTGAGTACATAGGCTCACTTTGAAAACCCAAATCTCCATTTTCCTCATCCTTCGTTAGTTCGGAGTGCAAAAATGTGCCCTCCTTTTCTCCAAGGGTGCATGAGCACAAAGGGAAGGCCTAAATCCCTATTTTCTCATTCCTTCGACCCTTCAAGGTACTACAATGTTCCCTAGATGTTTTTTTCCTATTTCTCAAGCGCACTAGCGCACTATGAAGCACTAAATGACCATGCATGTCTCTTCATGCTTAAAGAGTGTGCCCTCCTAGTGTGCATGTGTATTTTTTTTTGCATGCAAGTTATTTTTGGTTGTGGCTCATATTTTTTTATGCTCTATCATTTGTAGTGACTCTTTAAGCATGGTTTACAAATATTTTTGCATAGTTAGTTGTTTTAAGTTGATCTTCTCGCTATGAGTGTGTTTCCACAAACATGTGTTTGTGGTACAAGTGTTACTACAATATTGTCATCTGTTGGAGACACGACGCCGCAAAAAGTAGCCTCTAAAGAATTCTCAGGAGCAAGCACTGATGAGCTGCTTGAAGTTATAAAGTCCAATATTCCTATATATCAAGACACTCTGTGTTTTATTGATAATACAACAGAGGTTACCTGGAGCAAGATCCACAACACATTCATGTAGGAGACATTTCCTGAGGACTTAGAATATGTTCATGCATATATAAATATTAATAATTGAACGATACACATGATAGCATGTAGATACACAATCAAGCCATGTGTTGAAAATATTAAATTGATAATTACACATATGGATGACTGAGACCTTGTGCTACATAGTAAAAATGGAAGACACCTCGTTACCTATTATGGTGAGGATATGCAGAAATATTATAAGATGCTCAAGCCTAATGAATATGAAAATATTGAATTTTATACAATATGGGCTAACCTTTATAGGACTAATGTTATCAAGTGATGGGGTCAAGAACCCACCAGGGTTCACCATCAACCAACAACTGTTTAATCGACAAAGATATTGAGAGACGTATATCAATATTTGATAGCTATGTATTGTTGTAAGTTTTGGAACAAGAATGCTAAGGTATTCTAAGAGAATTGGATATATATGCTTAATATGGTGGTCAACTATGGAAAATATTTCAATTGGGTGGATATATTATCATTTGACTTGTAGCGATAAGCGAGGCGGGTCAAAGCATCTTTGCAAGAAAATCAAGATACATAATTTTACATGTCTGCATATCTCTTGGACAACATCTATGCATGATATGAATTCCTGAAGCTATATTGGAACAAGACTCCTAAAGAAACATTCCTGATTTATTTCCGCTAGAGGGTGTTATTAGAAGGATGCTTTAGAGGTGCATATGACAGATTGTATGAAGACTTCTTTGCAGCCATATTTCACCTGATATTCGAGAGTGATATATCATGCATGATAGGTCAAGTGAAGAACTCTCTTAAATATATTTCCTACTAGTTTTCAGCTCCTGAGGAAACTTACATCAGATTCTTTAGATGTCAAATATATCATCATCATATGTCGCAATATGTGGAAAACAAGGTGGTCATGCAGGAGGTGGAAAATCAGTTGGACAAGGAACTGTTAGGAACTCTTAACTGGAGGAAGAAATCCCCCTGGCCCATATTTCCATTAAGGATCAGATTATATAAATTAAAGAATCATAGGAAATTGAAAGCAAAAATTGAAGAGTTGAACTACCTACACTTTGCCACCAAATATTTCCATGCATATGGTCTTAGGCAAATTGTCATGTAGTATTATGAAAGGATTGAGCATAATACAAGGTATTAATCAATATGTCGATTATAGGATGAAAAGATAAAGATCTAGTACAATTCTATAATGAAGACACATCCAACCATGAACACTATTTCACCTCACAATACACCATCTCAGGACTTGTAGGAGTGAGAACAAGAGGAGGAGGAAACAACACATCAAGCAAAGAAGTTAGCTCTAAGGAAAAGGATCAAGCACTCATTAGGCAAGAGACACAAAAAATGCCAAGCTGATTTTTTAAATAAAGGAGCTACACAAATAGAACCAGAGAGGAGAGAAGGAGAAGAATAGGAGAGCAGGAAGCAGGATTTGTTGCTTGAGAAGAAAATGGTATAAGAAGAAGAGAGGAGATAGATAGAGGAAGAACAAGAGAGGCAGTCACATGAGGAGGAAGCAACATAGACGTTGGAAGAATAACAATTGACTCATGAACTGGAGGAAGAGAAGTCTGAAGAAGAAGACACCATCTAGCCCATGGATGATGAGGCTAGTACTTTAGGTTAACAACCACTCACAGGAGGACATCTTCCATTCGAAGAGATGTGAATTACACCTCCACCAACAATCAAAGTCATAGATGTTTGCAACATAATATTTTATCATCAAAATAAGAGGATCATGCAGTGAAGGAATGGGAAATTTCCTAATGATCCTCAGAACTGAGTCTTAGTAGTGATAGAAAAGGTGATCACCTCCAACACTAGAATAAATTTGAGGTCAGTTATGGTAGTGGATGTTGCACGCTCTACAATGGCATAGGATAACTCAAAGTATTTTCTAAATCATATTGAGAGGCTGAGAAGAGAACTTGTTGCGATGAAGCAACAGGTTGAACATATTGCAATGGAGAACCAATGACTATTATCAAAGAACTCCAATACCATAAAATGGTAGCTATCCATGCTAGATGAATTGGGACCAATGGAGTATACCATGTCATGACTATACAATGAGATGATACTTATCCAACATGTCATGGTTCCTCTCATTTACATTCAGAAGAATGCACTAGAAGTGATGAAACTCTTAAACATAGCAACAAGAGCAGTTGACTAGATGCAGGAGTGGACTACCGAATATCCAAATTCGCTGGAGAATTTGGAAAAGAAGAATAAGACCTCCAAAGAAATAGATAGAGTGCAATTGAAACTCCACCTAAATAATACTCACATTTGGGAGAAAATTCAGTTAACACCATGGTTGCATATAACTGATTGCATAATGGGTTTGAGTCTCTTACACAGAATCATGGGATGCCCACCATCGGATCCCTTGAAGAAATCAGAGGCAGGGAAGTTGTCTTTTAGGAGATTAGAGATTACATTGAACAAATTAAGCAACCAACAAAACAAGAAGGCTTGGAAATGTCCAAATATGTTATTCAATGGTATGCCTTTGCATTAGTCAAAGCACACATGAAGCTTTCATAGTTTTGGAATAATGTCCAATTGAGCTCCAAGAACATAATGTCAAAAGCATCAGAGGTAAGGGTGCACTACAAAGGAGACTTTCCAAACTATATCAAAGCCATCGCACATGATTTCAAATCATGGCACACTTATATCACAAATGAACTCCATGAAGAAGCATATGATCTATCCATTTGATGAGTTTTGTCTTTTAGTAGTTTTGTCTTATTAGGCTACCATCTCATGTGTAAATTGTCTTATGTAATAAATGTTATGTAATGAAGTCCAAGGGACACAGCTGAAATATGAATGGCCACACCTTTGAATGTAGTGAGTCATATTAGAATATGAATAGTCATAGAAATCAAAGAGACATGAGAAGCTCGAGAGTCATGGTATTTGTTATAAATAGCTCCTCATAACTCAACCAAAAGGATTTTTGGGAGGCTTAGCCTTGGCTTCTATTATAATACATAGGAGATAGATTATTCTTTGGAGAAGCAAGTTGCAGTTTCATGTTCCACTATTGGATATATTGTTTCAGTCATGTAATAGTGTACTTAGGATCTCCCACTTATTATCAAAAGCTTAATATGTTGGAATTCCTTCATACATGTATCATGTATATAGTTGGAATATTTTGGTTATGTGTATAGTATATGTTGTTTAATTTACATGCTAGGTTAATGAAGTATTTTGTTTCTTTGTTATGGTTGTTATTGAATGGTTGTTGTTACGCTTTAATGATTTTTGTTTACATGTGGATGAATTTATAGGTACTCAACAAGTCTCTCTTTTATTCTTGGGTGCCCCTTTAGGATAGTACAATTACTTTTATAAACGGTGGCTCACTTCCCTCACCATCCGTGGAATTTTTCCTCGTACAACTTACATCGAGTGTCTCACAAAGCTCACATTATTTCTGCCCCCAAGAGGTGTTGTATTTCCTTATGTCCCATTGTAGCCAAGGAACTTCTTGGAAAGCTATTTCAATGGTGGTTGGGACATATGATTGGATGGGACTCATACACCAAATGGTGTGAGGTTAATTTGGACTTCACATTGGGGAGATCCCCTTATAATGTTGGTGGAATCTAGCATCGTCAACATTTTTGGCGGTAAAGTAGGGCCATATGATAAGCTAACCCTTTGAAGTCAATCCTGGTTACCAGGTGCAAGCCTCGGAAGTGATGATTGACGCTATGTGATTTATTTCACTAGTTTCAATCCCACTTCTTCACCCCTGTGAGCATCACCCAAGGTAATGAGTGCTAAGTGAACTATTCAAATCATGAGAAATTAGTCACTTACCACTACCTCTCATGGAAATGGCCATACGCGAATGACTTACTTAACACAGTTGAATCCAAAAAATGATATCTAATATGATGCACTGCTTAAACCCCCTATACTTAAATTCAAAAAGAGGGAAGGGATCTCTACTTGAATGGTTCATGACGCACAATACTTGCTAAGGTTTTGCAAATGGGGTAGCAAGCTAAGTGGGCTTGATTGTGGGGAAAACTCCACAGTTAAGCGCGCTCGAGCGAGAGGCGATCTGGGATGGGTAACCTACCAGGAAGTCCTGGTTACCGGGTGCAATCCATGAAAGTGATGATTGATGCTATATGATTTATTTCACCAGTTTCAATCCCACTTCTTCACCCGTGTGAGCATCACCCAATGCAATGAGTGCTAATTGAACTATTCAAATCATGAGAAATTAGTCACTTACAACTACCTCTCATGGAAATGGTCATATGTGAATGACTTACTTAACGCAGTTGAATCCCAAAAATGATACCTTTGATGTAAGTTTGAATATTTAACTTTAATGGGTTAATCCCAAATAATAATCTCAAGGTGTTTTACATAAGCTCTAGACCTTTTAGTCCCCACGGACTTTTTACATAACTTATCATGATTTAAATTTTATGGCTAGGGTACATCAACCATTCTTGGGTATGCTATTGAATATGTTCAATTCTGCTTCTTGAATGATGTTGATTCAGAAGAAATCGTTGCATGGTTGTTTATCCTTACATTAGAAGGTCGTGGAAGGTAATGGTGTTATACTTTACCCATTGCTTCTATCACATATTTTGATCCCTTGGTTAATGAGCTTTATTGAGTTTTTGATAAATATGAAAATCAAGATGTTATTGATGAAATTGATCAACTATGAATGAGATTGAATGAATCTCTTGAGAATTTTTCTATCTGTTCCTTCATATTTGTTATCAATTTCTAGATGAGGATGTGGATTGATGGTTTTTGGATGAGAAGTTTCGATTCTTAGTCCAGATGTCAAGGAAATATTTTGAACCATATTTTTTTTGGTACGAAGAATTTCAACTACCGGAAGAAGAATGAGGAAATCTCTTTGTCCCATGTCCTCCTCCATTTGATGTCCTGTATGTTGGACCTACACCAATTATTGAATTGGAAGATCATCTTGCAGATGAAGAACTCATCTTTATTTCCCATATTTCTCTTGATGGTGATTCATATGATATCATCAATCAACCACCTTCAAATCTTGATATCCCTCTTGTCAATATTGCACTAGTTAACCAAGATCAACCCTTGGATGATCATGACCCTCATTATTTCCCTGTTTATGAAATATATTGTCATGGTGGTCAACGTAATATGGAAGAATATTTATTCCCACATGAAGATTTTGATTTGTTTAAGTTTCAAAATGAGTCTGATATGCTTATCAAAAATTTTCATTTAGGTACATCTCTATTCGATTAAGAAGATGACATGATTATCATTGAAGAATTTTGCACTAGTATTGAACATCTATCTTCTTTTGGATGTCATGATTTAAATGTTGAATCCCCTTTTGATAAGAAATTGACCGTGTTTTCTATAATTCAAAAATAATTCGGGTGAGTAGGGAAATTCAGCCAAGGCTAATGGTTATATCAGGTCCCTATCACCATGATGATGTTCATGATTTCAATCAATTTTTTATTTACCTGCACAACCTTTTCATGGATGTCATCACATGGGATGATGATGCCTTCATGAGGGATTATTTTTTTATTCATATAAATTTTTTCAACACGCAGGAAAGGAAATTTAATTTGATTATTGAAATTCCATCTCTTCATCTCATGTTAAGAAAATATTTAATCTGTAAAGAAGAAACATAGAAGAATCTCAACGAATATTGTCCATCATTCATCCAATAATCCTACACACATGATAGCATGGATTATAGTCAACATGAGAATATAATGTATGACATGAATCTATCTTTTTATAACATTTATTTAATATCTTTCCCTAAATGATGTTTCCATGATCCTTTCTTAGATTTATTAGAAGAGTCCTTTCAGTGTGGGCTTATGTCTCCTGGCTTTTATTTGCATATGATTTTTTGAGCCTTTTTTGTTCATAAGCCTAGCGATTATTCTTGTTGCGGGGTTCCTCGCATGGTAGAGCAGTCAAGTGTAATACACTGTTACGGTTGCACTTCCTATTTTGGTCGATTAGTGCATATGTTTGCATAGTTCCTTTTGTTCATTGGGAAAAGCTTCAATGGATGAACTAGAAGTTTCAATTTACATGATTTGAACTTGTATTGTTTAGTTTAGGATAGGTTAGGTTGTATGTAGTTAGAAGAATTGCACTGTCCTTTTGTTCTCAATATTGTAGTTCTATTTCTTTAGTTTCA
Organism: Pinus tabuliformis; assembly: GCA_031772625.1. Classification (NCBI taxonomy): domain Eukaryota; kingdom Viridiplantae; phylum Streptophyta; class Pinopsida; order Pinales; family Pinaceae; genus Pinus; species Pinus tabuliformis. The sequence continues at coordinate 14,347,052 of CM062813.1, read as the reverse complement.
TCATGCCTTGAATAAGTTGGTTTGAACTTCGAGATGGATTGGATAATTTGTTTTGAGAGAAAAATTGAACCATCTCACAACTATTGGATTATATGTCTCCCTATTCCTTGATTTTGTTTACATCTTTCCAATTAGTGATTTTATGATGGAAAATATGATCCTATAATTAGGAAACTGTAAGCAAACCATGAGACCTGCACTTTTCTAGGTTTCTCATTCACACACTCGGTCATGTTAGGAATGGTGTGTTATTTCTTATCCATATGTGTAGAATATGATAATGGGGGAATTTTTACCAATTAAAACATCAAAGTTATAAAACATGTCTCTAAAGGAATAACCTCTTGTGTTGTTAATAAGTCGGGATCCCTCTTCCATCTGTTGAAAAAATAATAAGGGCCTATGCATATTCCTATTAAATAAGATACAAATATAAAAGGGTGAAAGAAGAGAAAGGCTTCATGTGTCGGGAGGTGAAGAAAACAACTTCGCCAAGGTACTTTACAGGCTCACTTGCAGAAAATAAACTTTTTTGTTCCTAAAGCACCTCCATCGGGTTATTTTCCAAGCCTGTTGGTAGTGGATCTATGCGAGAGATGTAAAACTAAAACTCTGATTGTTTTATTCCTCTGAACAATATTACCCTTACTTATGTCGATAGGATATTGACGTGGCTTGATTAATATTTTTGTTACAATGAGTAGTGGAATTAGGAAGGCTATATATTTAACCAGGTAGAATGGGGAGCTAAAGGTAAATCATTGATCAAATCAATACTTCTTGGATAAATGAGACTTTGCGCTTACAATGAAACCATTTCACAGAAGTTGTGGTTCTCCCAGTGTGTCACCAATGTTGTCTCTGCACCAACGACCCTCCAAAGAAAATTTTTGGAGCATACACTAACTGTTGTTTCAGGCCTCCATGCGTCATCATGTGGTCTAATTTGTTATTTGATTTGTTTCTCCTAGTGTCACATCCTCCTAAGAAAATGTGTATCAAGAATCATCACTTAGCCATTATAAGTGTTTGAGTTAGTAAGCTGTCATTAGGTGAACTCAAAATATTTCTTGAATTAGAAACTTTCCTTCTGACCATGCACACACTTAAAAAAACACAAGAAAAAAACAAAAAAAGCAAGCAAGAAGCAAGAAAATATCTCATAAAAGAAAAAACACACTTTGAGTTGACTAAGGCTTGCACTTGAGGTGAGCATACTCTCTTCGTGCTTCAAAAGTGTGCCCTACTAGGGAACACTCCTTCAAGCTGAGTAAGTGTGCCCTACCTAGGTGCACTCCTTCATGATGAAGACTTGCACCCTATCCAATTGCATTCACGATCCAACTTGTTGTATAAGGGTGCACTCCTAGAAAATAGAATGACCTTAATTCCTTCTTAATTGATCCTTTAATTTGATGACAAGTGAAACTCATGCATGATTTATTTTTGCATGTTGATCTCTTTAAATACAATCAACTAATAATTCCTTCATTATCATTTCATCTGAGGGTAAAACTAGAAATCATCAAGCCCATCATCAACCAATGCAGCAAATAAGTTTGCATGCTAAGGTATTTACTACTTTTTGTCATTTCACTGTCAAATGTTGGTTTGATTACTTTGGATTTGGTGTTTATAGTGTGTTTTCTAGAACTTTAGCTATATCTTCATCTTGCAAGTGTTCATCTACTATCACATGCAAGAAACCTTTCACATTCCTAAAACTCTTCACCTTCCACCATCCATGTGACAACAACTTATATAACCTTGTAGATCATTATTCCCCTATCTTTGCATCAAATTTTTCTTCGTGTACATTTTTCTGAGCTCTTTTCAGGAAGAGCGAACTCATTGAGCTCAAAGATCCTTTAGTCTTGAAAATTATGCCCTATTCAGCCCAATTTTCTTCCTAGCCACATGGGTGCATCACGAATGCACCAAGCTTTTGCCTTTGACCCTTCAGATTGCTATAGTGGGTTCTATTTTCCTTAAGGCACTTGGAGTGTGACAGTGCACCCTCATTGTCTCGTAGGGTGCATAAGTACATACAGAAGACTTGAATCCATATTTTCTCATTCCTTAGACTATTCATGGTGCTATAGTGTGCCCTGGATGATCTTTACGTCTTTCTTGAGTACACTAGTGCACTAGGAAGCCCCGAATGACCATGCATGTCTCTTCGTGCTTCGAGAGTGTGTCCTCCTAGTTTGCATGTATATATTTTCTTGCATGCAAGATATTTTTGGATGTTTTTCATTATTTTTTATGCTCTATTTGTAGAATTTTCTCTACAAATCAGCTAGCTCACTGATATCATGTAGAAATTTCACCTGCAGATCTAACTGATATATGCAATGTACTAAAGCATAATACTAGATATACATCTACCATTAACTTAGTGGAAGCTTAATTGAACATGAGAAACATCAAGCATGAACACATATAATTGATAAGAAGGAATAAATCACACATAACACATAACATATCACTGGGGAAAGCACCAGCATAAAACCCCAACATTGTATTATCAATCAAGTGGAAATCCTCAACAACATACAAAAAGGATTAGCTCAAAAGCTATCCTGCTCTCTTTATACTCTGATGATGGAGCTCATGGACTACCTAGCCCTGTATATAAAGGCTACACCTCAGGTCCAAGCTCCTATTTCCTTGCACAGTTTTGATTGGGGTCCAATTGCAAAGGCACATGCAATTGGCCTGATCATACCTGCTGTGACTATAGGTTCAACTACGCAGTCATAGAACGAAGAAGCTTCATTCACCATGCAAGGAATCCTTACTAGAAATATCCTAGCATCTGATAGTACACTGTCCCACATCTAATCTCAACTAGGTCTCTGACAAAACTAACATGCATCAGTTATCCATGAGTGAATACATAGTTATCTGCAAAAAATAGTTCTCACATGCATGCAAACATCAACAAACTATATCTCATTAATTTAACAACTTGCTAAATTAATCTAACTGAACTTGACTAAGTTAAACTATGTCAACTGATCCTCTCAATATAGAACTCATCCTTAATTCCTCAATTAGTGGAGGAAATCAAAGGACACATTCCCCAATTAGTGGATAAATAATTGCATGTTCTCACAAAGACTTAAAGTTGTCTTTTCCTTAACTAATTAACTCATGCAGAATTAATTAATTAATATTCCAAACTACTGGTAAGACCAAATTCGAATTTACTTCCTATAGATAGACCAAGGACTGCTATAAATAGGAACGAACCCATAAATGCTATTTTTAGAAGATGTTATTTTTAGTAGCTTCACCTCTCACCCAAGGTGGCCAAATTGCTCATTGGCCAAACTGCTATTTTTAGAAGTGCTATTTTTAGAAGTTCTATTTTTAGCACTTCCTAAATTTAGCATTTCTTGTTGCACACTTTTCAACACTCCCTCTCAACAAGAAAGGCTTCCTCTCGAACCCGATCTTATAACTCTGGAATGTTTTGCATGCAACACATCTACCAAGTGTATTTGCTCCAACAACACTCGGAACAAAAAAACTCCCAACTGACCTCTCTGTTGGGATAGAACATAATCTGATGCTGAAGCTCTACCTGCTACTGACAAGTGCTCCCTCTCTGACCTCTGTGCTACTGCAACATCTCCATGCATCTCGCACCGTTGCACCCTTATCTGTGCTACCCTGCACTGTGCAACACACTTCCTCTCGCATTGTTGCAACCTACATGCTCTGTGCTATCCTAGGATTTCCTGCACTGTAGCTCTCTCTACTGCTCCATACACATTTGTCTCTACCCAATCAGTCAGTTCCTGCTACTCCACATTGGGGCTCCCGTAGCAAGGTCTCATCCAAGAGGTTGGGTACCTCAGGGATCCTACCCCTCCTCCTTGGGATGATCACTCTATATCGCCCCACCTCCTACCTGGAGGTATGGCTGCATGTGATCCCTCTGCCCACCTGGCTCAAAATTTCCCCCTACTAGAGGTCTCTACATGAGTAGATGTCTCTACTCAATCTCCTTTCATCTTCTCCTGATGTGGCTGCTCCATAACCTCCTGAAGCTGCTGCACCAATCGTGGCTCCTCCACAATCGTCTGAGACTTCGTCTGACATTGCATGTTGAGAGGTAATATACCCTCTCTCTCAACCACCAAATCTCCATTAGTTGCCTTGCTACTCAAGGCTTTGCATGCATCTTGAACCTCAAGAGCATACAGGTTCTTGACCTATGAACCGATATGCTTCACCTGTCTAGTGATGATGTGTCTAAGGAAAACCTTTCTCTTACTAAAGACTACATCATAGCCTATGTCTTCTAGAATCTCGATCGACACCAAGTTTCTCTTCAGTCCTGGTACATACTTGACATCGGTCAAGGTAAGGTGAGCTCCATGCTCCCTCTGAAAAATAACCATGCCTACACCTGAGACACTATAATTCTCATCATTACCCATTGCTATTAGTATCTGGAGATCTTTATCCTCCAAAGTACTTAACAAACTCTTCTTGTCGGTCATGTGGAAAGAAGCTCCACTGTTAAGAAACCAACCAATTCCCACCATGGATGAAGCCATGCATGCAAAGAGTGTGAAATCCAACTCAAACTGTGAAGCAAGTGCCTCACCTTCAGATCCTTCCCCGGATCCCTTCTTGGATTTCCTCTATGGACAATTTGTAGCAAAATGGCCTACCTCATGAGAATGAAAGAATCACACTTTATATTTGTCGACCTCCTTCCCACCATTGGAAAAACTAGATTTGGAAAGAGAAACATTCTCCTTCCCCTTCTTTTCCTTACTTGCTAAGGCACAGTTCTCCTATCCTCCATGGATGAAGAACTGTTTATGGTGCTCCATCTGATCTCCTCCTGCATCAAATCTAACCATAGTCGTTCCCAATTTGGCAGATTCTCCCTTCCATTAACCGAGTCCTAGTAGCTATGCAACTCTTAGGAAGGCCAAGGAGTGCTAGACTGACCATATCATCATCAACTATCACAACCCATACACTTGCAAGCTTATCCCTGCATGTGATGAGCTTGGTCAGATACATAAAGATTGTCTCACCCTTTTCACACTTGATTTTTTGAAGTTTGTCCTTCAGTGCCAGCTTCCTCTAATCACTGCTATTCTAATATAAATCTTTCAATGTTTTCCACATTGCAAATGGAGTCTCCTTCCCATAGAGGCTCAAGACAATGTGTTCTCACACTCCCTCCAAGAGAATTCTCCTAGCTCTGGCCACACACTTCTTCCATTCCGCCAGTTGAGTAGCATCAATAGGCTTAGGGACTTCTTGATCAATGAAGTCCTTAAGTCCGCTATCTTCCAATACTGCCTCTATGCGATCCTTCCAGGCTATATAGTTTAAGCTGCCATCAAGGGCATACTCAAGCCTCAAACCATAGAATGCCATGAGTGAAATAGATGTAATAAGAACTTGAGATCTATATCTCGAATAATAAACTTCGAATTCCTTCTTGTATATTGTTCTTCCTTGATCACCTGTGCTATGATACCATATAGAATTTTCTCTACAAACTAGCTAGCTCACTGATATCATGTAGAAATTTCACCTGCAGATCCAACTAATATATGCAATGTACTAAAGCATAATACTAGATCTATATCTACCATAAACTTAGCAGAAGCTTAATTGAACATGAGCAACATCAAGCATGAATACATATAACTGATAAGAGGGAATCAATCACACATAACACAGAATATATCACTAGGCAAAGCACCAACATAAAACCCCAACACTATATTATCAATCAAGTGGAAATACTCAACAACATACAAAAAGAATCAGCTCAAAAGCTATCCTACTCTCTCTGTACTCTGATGATGAAGCTCATGGACTACCTAGTGCTGTATATAAAGGCTCCACCTCAGGTCCAAGCTCCTATTTCCTTGCCCAGTTTTGATTGGGGTCCAATTACAAAAGCACATGCAATTGGCCTGATCATACCTACTGTCACCATAGGTCCAACTACGCAGTCATAGAAGGAAGAAGCTTCCTTCCCCATGCAAAGAATACTTACCAGAAATATCCTAGCATTTGATAGTGCACTATCCCACATCTGATCTCAACTGGGTCTCTGACAGAATTGACATGCATCAATTATCCATGAGTGAATACACAGTTATCTGCAAATAGTTGTCACATGCATGCAAGCATCAACAAACTATATCTCATTAATTTAACAACTTGTTAAATTAATCTAACTGAACTTGACTAAGTTAAACTAAGTCAACTGATCCTCTCAATATAGAACTCATCATTAATTCCTCAATTAGTGGAGAAAATCACAAACACATTCCCCAATTAGTGGATAAATAATTGCATGTTCTCACAAAGACTTCAAGTTTGCTTTTCCTTAACTAATTAACTCATGGAGAAATAATTAATTAATATTCCAAGCTGCTAGTAAGACCAAATTCAAATTTACTTCCTATAGATAGACTAGGGATTGCTATAAATAGGAAGGGACCCAGAAATGCTCTTTTTAGAAGATGTTATTTTTAGTAGTTTCACCTCTCACCCAAGGTGGCCAAAATGCTCATTGGCCAAACTACTATTTTTAGAAGTGCTATTTGTAGCAGTTCTATTTTTAGCACTTCCTAAATTTAGCATTTCTTATTGCACACTTTTCAACACTATTATTCATGGTGACTCTTAGAACGTGATTTACAAATGTTGTTGCATAGTTAGTTGCTTTAAGATGATCTTTTCACTATGAGTGTGATTCCACAAACAATTGTCTGTGCTACAAGTGATAGTACTATGTCATAATTTTTTGTTGCTAAATTTTCCCATTTTTTACCTGCCTTTTTATCCCTTTCCTGTACTCATTTCATGTCCTTATTGGTCAATTAATATTCTAGATAGAAAAGGTATATCTATTGTTATGTCTTTATGAATTGTTAATCGATGAAGTGTATTCATAGGGCATTATTGCCTAAAGCGGTTTTCTAACTTGAGTTTCCATGCAGATTTGGAGGAATGATGATCAACACCATGATTCGACATATGATGACTATCGAGCTAGCAGTGTTATCTTTGGATATCATCTACAATGGTGGTTCAACTTATCGACTAGCACAAGTGCTATCTTTATATTATGTTATATCTCTAGAATCGCTATGCATTTGTAGGCTGACTGTCATAATTGTAGGCATTGTTAATTGTTAAATGAAATGTATAAGTAGTGATTACGATGGTGGGAAAGCCACCACTAGGTGTTATACGATATTTATGAGTTTTAACAACAAACCTCTGTAATATTGTTTTGATTAATAAATTTCTATTCTTCTGAGTATTTTATAGTTCTTGATCTTGCCGAAACCTTGATTAGGGAGTTGGGCCCACTCTCATGGTTAGGCATTGTTAGATTAGTCATGTGCGTAGGTTTATTTTTGTTATGTTATTTCCTTGTTTTGCAGTGATTTCAGTGTGTTGGTGTGAGTCTTAACTTGTTGTTACTACTATTGATGTTATAGTTATAACTTACTATTACACATTGTTATGTTATGATTGAATGTTCAATGTTGGGTAGCAAAAATGTGGCCTGCATATACCTTGGATGATAGCCTTGAAATGAATAGTTGAGCCTGGAGTTGTTAATTAATGTGGAAATGGATGAATTGCATGATTTATATCTGAAAACCAACATTTTGGCATCTTTGCAGGGGATGCTATCGAAGGCACTAAACTATGACCAATATTCACCATAGGACCGCTCCCTCATCCTTGGGAGGGAATTTTTTCACCCTACTCCAGGTCCTGAGCATCATATTGTTTTGTTTCTTTCATAGGAACTGCTCTCTCATCCTAGGAATGGAAGTTTTATTTTCGCCCTGTTTCGGGTCTTGAGCTCAGATTCTCTGGTTGTTTTGTTTTCCTTCTTCTTATTTCTTTTTAGGGGCCACTCTCTTGTCCTAGGGAGGGAATTTTTCACCCCGCTCTAGGTCTTGAGCTTTCAATTTTATTGAATGTTTTCTTTTTATTTTCTTATTTCATGAACAAATATACAAATAAAATGGGTAGAGGAAGACCCCCAAAAAGAGGAAGGAAAGATCTAGGCAAAATTCCCTATATCCAAGAAATCATTTGAAAAGTTGAGTCAAGAGCATCATTGCAAGATACTATTAGGGTGAGATCTCATACAAGATATGGAGGGCAGTTAGTTTCACAACTAGAACCTCCCCCAATAACAGAAGAAAAATTCAAGGAAGGAGAAGTAACAAGTAGAGGATCGAGGGAACTGAACACTGTGAGTTCAGAAGAAGAAGAAGACTTGAGGGAATTCACTGCACCATTTGATCGAGGAAGTGTTGTTAAAAAAACTCAACCGCGCATTATAGAACAATCAGAACTTGTTGAGATTCCAAGTGAATATTGGAAGATATTCATGGCTCTTGCAACTTCTTCGATCGAGTTCCCAATTGGAGATATTAGGGGTGATGCACCTGTGAAGCCTATTCCTTTGAAAGCATTACATAACTTTCATGGTCTTTCTTCTAAATATCCATACACATTCTTGTTCAAATTCGACGTTGTCTGTCGAGGGTATGACTATATTTGTGATGCCCAGCAATTGGAGATATTCCCCACCACTTTGAAGGGAACATCCTTGACATGGTTCATGGGTTTAGGGGGGGAAATATATTACTACATGGGATGATATGAAGACAATTTTCCTAAAAAGTTATCAAGACTAATGAAAATTATAAGATGTTAAGGAAGAAATATTTAATATTATGCAGAAAGTGGATGAGAACATGCAAGCCTTTGTGGAACATTTCAAATACAATTTACAGAGATCAGGCCATAATGATCTGGATAAGGACATCTTGAAGATAATTTTTCTCTAGGTACTATGGGAGGAACCTTTGGAAACTTTTAACATAGTAGGAAAGGGATATATATCAAAGGAAGAATTCAATACCATCTGCGAATTGTGCATAAAGTGTTCACATGGAGCTGCGAGGCACAGGCAAGGGATCTGAACCCTCAAGATATCCAGTGGTAGAGTTACGAAAGAAAAAATTAGAAACTTGCTAGACAACTCAAGCACTGATACCTTGAGCATATTTTCCTCACAACTAGACGTTTTACAGGAAAAATAGAAGTAGATGGAAGGAGAGAAGGCCATGTCTATTTTTTGCCCTCAACGTAAAAGAAGCACTCGTTGAAGGAATGTCCACTGAATACTATCGAGACCTATGTGATATGCAAACAGAGTCATTCCACTAGCACTTTTCCATCTCTTCCTAGGATGAAGGCAGTTTTTCAGAGAGAAAATGGAGAGGTATATCAATTGTACTTCATGGGATCAAGGAAACCATGGAAACCATGACGAGAAAACATGAATCAAGATATGCCTCAAGTCCCCTCTCAGTATTTTAATAATTTGAATTTTAGGCCTCATTTTGTACCTTTTTCACCTTCATGGCTGTAGTCCTATCAATATCCAATGCCCTGGAAACCATGGTTCCCTTAGTTTGGTCCAACTCCTTCATGGTCTCGAAATTGGCGTGGACCTCCTCCTGCTTTAGAATAGATCTCCTAGCCTATGCCACAATAGCAGTTACAACTACCTTCTAATGCCTCCACCAGTAATCCTCCTCTTCGTCCACAACTGCTTGTTCAATCCAACCCAAATCCAAACAATAGGGGGGCTCAACAAGTTGAGACATTCAACCTTCCTGCATACATTATTTCTACCGTAGAATGTAATGAGTTAAATATGTGGTCCATTCGGGTGGTAAATACTCAGAATTCACCAATAATTATTGAACATACTAATGATGAAGTCTCAGAACCAGAACCTAGGAATTCTATTGGAACAACTAGGGATGAGTCAACACAAACTCCTATGAAACAACAACTGCCTTCTCAAACAATTGTTACTAAAGGATGTCACACTGGTCCACCTTATCCTAAGAGAATATCCTTGAGAAAATAGAGTCCTTGTCTTGAATTTGACTTTTTCGGGGAATTGTAAAATTTATTTGTCAAAATCTTGTTACTTCAGGTTATGAGGTATGTACCGATTTATGCCAAAACAATCAAATAATATTGCTCTAAGAAACCGAGAAGAAAACCAAAGGATCCACTCACTATTCACATTATGGGAAAATTATCAGACATAATGTTGGGGAATCCTACACCTGTTAAGTGGGGGGATCCAAGGAACTTGATTCTTGTAGTACATATTAATGGGGTTTATATCCCAAATGTGCTAGTAGACATGGGAGTAGAAATTAATGTCATAACTGCAACTGTGATTACGTTGGGCCTGTGAAACCTTAAACCAACTCCCACCCTCCTATAATTGGCAGATCAATCTACTATAAGACTGATAGGGAAGTAGAATGGTTCCCCCCAAGCACATAATAATTGTATTCAAAACATTTTGACTTATCAAATGCTTCTTTGTTGGGAACTTGAAGTGGATCAACAATAAGCACATAACTAGCCACATGAGCATATGGATTGTACCTCATCAATGTCTTCAAGTTGTGAACATGCAGATAATATGGCTTTCTGAATTGATATTGACATTGTCCTTCACTTGCCTTATAGGTTTGTCTGACATTAAGCTGAAATGTACGACCACCATCAATGAAGTTTATCTTTGTCAAATTCTATTGAATGACATTTTGTTTTTTTTTTATAATGCCATCCTCTAAATCGGCTCCTGATGTAATGATTTCTCTGCTTTCTTTTGAAGTTTCACTAGGTTCTTGACTGCTGGTAATGACTACTTCAAAATGTTGAACTTTACTTTTCTTCGTCATAACATTCTCAACAGATTTATTCTTGGGCGTTGTTACTTTTGGTCTTTTACATCTCTTCTCAGTTCCAATGTCATCTTTAGTAATGGAAACATATGCTTCAGTGTCAGTTTCAACTTCATCATCCTCAAAAGTAACATGTTTACCCTTGCTAGATTTATCCACCAGAGACCTTTTTTTCTAATTCTTTGGATGTAGTTTTGTAGCATCATCAATTACTACATTCTGCTTGTTTTCCATATCTTCTTCTGAGACTGAGTAAAAACTGCTGACAACTTTCATGATATCATGCTCTATGAAATGAATGCCTCCCAACCAAATTGAACAATTTTCAACAAAATTCTACCAAACAAAATATCATAAGTCAATAAAAACAAATTTTAAAAAAATATAGCCACACTTTCAAGAACACAAAATACAAATATAAATAACAATACTTACGATGTTTTGTGTCATCTCATTTATGATTTGTTTACACAACTTTGTAGATACCTCTCTCGTGTCAAACAATAAATATGATAGTCGGTATTTAATCATTTCATGTGATTTGGGAGCTTTTGTAAGTATGTAAACAAATTCAGTGTCCGATACCGAACACATATCTCTGACTCTTCCCATCACCTCAAAAATTCCATTATCATTCGGTATATCAATATATAGATACATATTCACAATCAAGGATAATTTTAGGGGCGAATGTTCGCCCTTTGGCGAAATTAAGGGGTTTCAAATTTTTAGTGGGCGAATATTTTGTATCATAGTACATTTTTACAAATCACCTCAAATAGCCCACCTTATTTTAAGGGAGAGGGTAAAAAAGGTAAATTTTGCCCTTGAAATTAGGACTTACAACCTTCCATTCGCCCATTTTCAAGAATAGGTTTTATTTAAGTGAATCCTATGGGCCAAATACCATATTTATAAAAGAGGTATGATAAATTAATAAAAATATAAATAAATGAGAGGTATGGTAAATAAATAAAACATTTTTTATATTTACTCCATAAGTAAAGTGGAGGTATGGTAAATAAATAAAACGTCTTTTTATACTTACTCAAACGGTATGGTAAATAAATAAAAATATAAATAAACTAGACGTATCATAAATAAATAAAACCTCTTTTTATATTTAGTCCATAACCCTCGTTCTATTTATGAAAGCTCAAGAAAGAGGTTTTATTTAATGAATCCTATGGGCCAAATACCATATTTGTAAAAGAGGTATGGTAAATTAATAAAAATATAAAAAAACGAGAGGTATGGTAAACAAATAAAACATTTTTTTATATTTACTCCATAAGTCACCTTATATTTAAGGACACTCAAAAAATGGGTTATATTTAGGTGAAACCTATGGCCAAAATACTATGGGACAAATACCATGGACTAGATTGTTATTAATACCATGCAAAAAACCATTATTAACCCTAATATTAGAATTAATAAAAATAAAAATGGCACATGGTATTGACCCATGGTATTCACCAAAATGGCACATGGTATTGACCCATGGTATTCACCTGGAATGTAGCCTATTTAAATGGGGGGATTAAACCAACATGTAGCCTATGCTAAGATTCACTAGGACTTTACAAAGTTTTATTATTTAGTGAAAGACTCGTGAAGATCTTACAAGATTTTATAATTGAGTAAAATATTCGCCCTGGTGAAAGATTCGCCAAAAAATTATATATACATATTATATTATTGATAAAATCGCCTTCCATTTTTCCTATATACCATGGAGATTCGCCCATTTATTATATTTATAAATTTAGGGGGGGTTCTTAAAATTTTCCCTATTCACAATTTTGCTTCTTTTTTTCACATACCAGATTCTTGATGGAAATTTCACCTCTTTTGAATTCTTCCAGTCTGAAATCATCTTCTTATCACTTGAGGCACTTGAAAGATTTGTAGCCATGAGCTCAGGTGGATTTTGTTCACCAATGTTTCTTGAATGCACCTTTAAGAGTCTTTCATCCAGAAAGATTCATAGAAATCTTCCTTGATGCAATTTTGCTGAAAAATAGAAACACATAAAACAATAAATAACAAAAACATATTAACTTAAATTAACAATGAAAATATATCATAAATTTTTTATTTTTATAATCAGAATTGCCCAGCCACCCCTGATGGGCGGGTGGGCGGCTTAGCGTCGGGCGGGAGGTCAGGTGAGAGACAGTGGGGCGGGGTGGGCAGCTGAGCGGGTGAGGGCGGGCGGGGTCGGTGACGGTGAGCGGGTAGGCCGGGTGGGTGAGGGTGAGAGGGCAGGTCGGGCGGGTGAGGGCGAGAGGGCGGGCCAGGTAGGTGTGGGTGTTCGAGGTGTGCGGGTGTGGGCGGGTGGGTGCACTGGGCAGGTGGTGGGTGAGGGTGGGTGGGAGTGAGCGTGCAGACTGGGGGGGCAAGTGCGGGCGGGAAGGCGAGTACGGGCGGGGTGGCCGAGTGAGGGTAGGCGGGGCAGGCCGGGAGAGTGAGGCAGGAGGGGCAGGTTGGGTGAGGACGGGCGGACGGGGTGGGATGGGTTGGGCAGGCGCAGATGGGTGGGCGGGTGGGTGAGGGCAGGCGCAAGTGGGTGGGCAGGCAGGCGAGGGCAGGTGGGTGGGTGGAGCTAGCCGGGTGAGGGTGGGCGGGCGTGGGCAGGTGGGCGAGGGTGGGTCGAGTCAGGCGGCAGAGGGTGAGGGCAGGCGTGGGCAGGTGAGGAGGGCAGGCGTGGGCGGGAAGGAAATGACGGGCATGGGCAAGCGAGCAGGTGAGGGTGAGGCGGGCTGGGCGGGGGTGGCGGGCGGGGCGGGACGGATGAGGGTGGTGGGCGGGGCGGGACGGATGAGGGTGGTGGGCGGGGCGGGCCAGGCGAGGGTGGGCGAGGGATGGGCGGGTGGGGTGAGCGAGGGCGAGTCGGGTGAGGATGGGTGGGCGGGGCAGGCGAGGGCAGGCGTAGGCAGGCAAGCGTGCGTGGGTGGGTCCCCGAGGGTGGGGCGGGTCGGGTGGGTGAGGGCGGGGCATGCGAGGGCGTGTGGGTGGGCGGTGCGGTCCGAGTGAGAGGCAGGCAGGCATGGGCGGGGTGGGTCGGGTGATGGCAGGCAAGCATGGGCGAATGAGCGAGGGCGGGTGGGCGAGGGTGGGTGGGCGGGGGCACATGAGCGGTGCGGGTTGGGTGAGGAAGGGCGGGCAGGGTGGGCAAGGCAGGCGGGGCAGGTGGGTGTGGGCGGGGCGGGTCGGGAAAGCGAGGGCAGGGCGGGTGGGTGGGGTGGGTTGGGTTAGGGCGGGTGGCTAGATGGGCGGTGTGGGCCGGGCGAGGCCAGGTGGGTGGGTGGGAGGGCGGGCTAGGCCAGGTGAGGGTGGGTAGGTAGGGCAAGCCACGCGGGCAGGCGAGTGAGGGTAGGTTGCCAGCGCGGGGGTGGGTAGGCGTGGGCGGGCGGGGAGGGAGAGGCCGAGCCGGCTGGGTGGGTAGGCAGGCAAGGACGACGGGGAAGTGGAGGCCGAGTGGGGAGGGCAGAGTGGGTGGGATGGTGGGGAGGGGGAGGTAGGGCAGAGTGGGTGGGTGAGCCGGGTGGGTGGGTGCGACGCTCAGTGGGGAGGGTGGAGTGGGTGGGCAGGCGGGGAGAGGGAGGCAAGCTGGAGTGGGTGGGTGGTCAGGGAGGGGGAGGCGAAGCTGGCATGTGGGAATTGCCCAACCACTAGGTGGGTAGGCAGGCAGGCCGGTGGGGTGGCGCGACCTAGGTGTGGGCGTGGGCATGGAGGGCGAGTGAGGGGGTGGGGTAGGCGTGGGCGAGGGAGGGTCAGGAGGGCGGGGCGTGGGGCTGGTGAGGCGGACGGGGTGTGCGGGGGTGGGTGGAGTGTGCAGGGTGTGACGGCGGGTGGGTGAGGTGGCGGGCATGGGCAGGGAGGGTGGGTGAGGGCGAGTGAGGGGGTGTGCAGGCTGTGTGGGTGAGGGGCAAGCATGGGCGGGGAGGGCAGGTGAGCAGGTTAGGGGGTGGGGAGGGCATGCGAGTGAGGGGCCGGGCGTGGGCAAGGAGGGCAACTGAGGGGCAGACGTGGGCAAGGACAGTGGGTGAGGAGGCGGGCGTGGGCGGGGGCATGCATGTGAAAGGGTGGGCGGGGAGGGGGAGGACAGGTGAGGGGGAGGTCCTGGGTGGGGACGGCGTGTGAGGGGGTGGGCGTGGGTGGTGGGTGTGGGGATGGCGTGTGGAAGGGTGGGCGGTGGTAGGGTGGGGGTGGGTAGGGTGGAGGAGGGCGAGTGGAAGGGTGGGTGGTGGTGTGAGGGCAGTGTGTGAGGGGGCGGGTAGGGAAGTGTGTGAGGCGGCAGGTAGGGCGGTGTGTGAGGGGGCAGGTAGGGCGGTGTGTGAGGGGTGAGGGAGGCGGGGGGGTCTGGTGGGTGTGAGAGGAGGGGGGGGAGTGAGTTGGGTGGGTGGGCGGGCGTGGGGGTGTGTGGGTGAGGGGGCAGAGGCTGGTGGGTGTGAGGGGGGAGGGCACTGTGGGTGCATGGGGGTGGAAGTGGTGCGAGTGCAGGTGAGGATGGGGGGCTAGGGGGTCGTGTGGGGATGTGGGGGTGAGGGGTCTGGGGGGTTGGTGGTAGGGGGTGAGGGTGGTGTTGAGGGGGTAGGATGTGGGGGGAGGGGGCAAGGGAGCGGGGTGTGGGTGGAGGGGGTGAGGGTGTGGGAGGGTTGGGGGTGGGCGGTAGGGGGTGGGTGGGGCTGCGATGGGTGTGGGTGGGCAGCAGGGGAGGCGGTAGGGGGTGTCGGGGTGGGTGGGGTTTCGGTGCCCACCCCAGTGGCCCGCCCACTAGCCGCGGGGGTTGGGCAATTCTGAGGGGGACGGGGGGGGAGGGGGGGGGTGGGGGGCGGGCGATAGGGGGTGTGGGGGTCAGTGGGGCTGCGACGCCCACACCGGCGACCTGCCCCCTAGCCACGGGAGTTGGGTGATTCTGAAAATTTCCCAACCCCCGCGATGGGTAGGCAGGCCGCTGGGGTGGGTGCCACAGCCCCACCCGCCTTCACACCCCCTACACCCCCCCAACACCCTCATCCCATCCCCGCCCACCTAGCGACACCATGGCGACCCTCCCACGGCTGTTTGGTAATTGAGTTTGGTCGGGCCCACCATGCTCACGATGGACATAATTATTATTTTGGCTCAGAAAAATTATTAATTTAAAAAAAAATCTTCTTCATTAAACTAATTTAATATGAAAATTTTCTAGGAAAAAAATTTAACTTAGCTTCCAATTGTGAGAATTCTTTGTTGAATATGTTGTTGATAGCAATGTGGCTGCTCCACAAACTCACAAGTCTTTCAATGAAATTCAGAAAACCTGGATGTGATGTGAGTAATAGTGACAATGAAATTTAATATATGAGTGAAATTACAGAGATGTTTTACCATACAGTTAATGTGGGATAATTTGTTTTAAAATATTATAAATCGAATATTGTAGAATTGTTTTACAATGGGTTGAATGTGGGATTAATTTGTTTTTTAATATATTATAAAAATTAAAAAATATATTAAATTGTTTAGTAAATATTATATACTTTAACTATTAAATAATTAATGTAGAAGTTGTAGTTTACAATTTTAATTTTAATGATTTATTTCATAAAAAAAATTAGTTTACATTTTTCAATAAATTGTAGAATAAAATAATGAAGGTAAATAAATCTAGCAAACTTTTTGGAAGGAAATATTTTCGCGAAATTTTTTTGAGGGAAAATTTCATTCTCTAAGCTATATAATATCTTTAGGAGACTCTCCATTTGTATCATTCAACATCTTCTATTTGAAACGGATGGATTGTTTTGATAGTGAAGTTTCGATTTATACACCATCAACATCTTCATCGCGTAACAACTCTATTCATATTGATGAATATAGCGGGAATTCTTCCACTATGAATAGAAAGTCAATTCTTCCACTTAGTCCTAATTCTAAGGACTATGAGAGAAGCACTGATGAAAGAGGGGATGGAGAATTTCAAATAAATAAATAGTCATAGATTCCACTTAGTCCTAATTCTAAGGACTATGAAAGCAGCAGTGATGATGAGCTTGATGATAAATTTCAAAAGAATGGATTGTCACGATGTCCACTTAGTCCTGATTCTAAGGACTATGAGAGCAACAATGATGAAGAGCATGATGGTGAAGTTCAAAAGAATGGAGTGTCACAGTGTCAACTTAGTCCTAATTCTGAGGACTATGAAAGCAATAGTTTTGAAGAGCATGATGATGAATTTCAAAAGAATGGAGTGTCACGGTCAAATTTTCCATTCAATCTGAATTCTAAGGACTATGACAGTAGCACTGAAGAAGGGGAAGATGAAGAATATCTTCCAAGTCAATATTTAAAAAGCAGAGCTAATCATAGTGTGGATAACATTCCCCTTAATGATGATGAAAATTCTTATACAAAGGATGATCCAATGATGGAGATGTTGCCAAGAAATATTGTATCGAGGAGTAGGAGCAGACATTTTCGTATCAATGCAAGCTGTTCTAGTTATAAAAGGGGTAGAGTAGAATATCTGACGAGAAGAAGTTATATCAGCGCTCTCATTTCAAATGAATGTTGCCAAAAAGATTGCTTGAAACATATGGATTTCAAATTTTCATTAGAAAGCAGGAAGAGATATTTGTCAATGAATAAAAGCATGAAAAATTCATATTTAGTTGGGTGCATGCAATCTACATTATCAGATTATGATTATCATATTAGGAATTTATTTATATGCAGAAAAGTTTTCAAAATGTTTCATTCAATTGGGAATTTTCATCTCTCGAGAATTCTAGAAAATTTGGAAAAGGATCCCACATTTTATTCAGAAGTACGTCATAAAAGACAGTTTGGGCCATTATAAAATACTACAATGTCATGGATGAAATATTTCTTTTCAAAGCATGGAGAGTGTATGCCAAATACAGAGACAATACATATTCCAGATAATTTTTCAAGATGAGAAATCTACAACGTATACAAAGAATATGTAGAAGGTGTTGAGGGACATGGCCGGTTTATTACATATCAATATTTTGTGAAGGTATGGAAGAAAGAATTCAACAATGTCTGTATTCCTAAGAAGACAAGGATGGGGATTTTCAGTACATGTGCTTCTCTTAAATAAAGAAAGGACAAATGTGAAGGGTCAGAAAGAGGTAATGTTATAGAAACTTTTGTGCCTTACAACATTGAGCATGAAATGTCCATAAACTAAGGGATCCAAAGTCGCTAAACATGTTGTTCCTACCCCTAGAGGAACAAGGCAAACTAACCACAACAATTCACAGAAGTTCTCCACCTGAAAACACTCAAAAACAAGCCAATTCTGGATCATGTCAACTGCTCCACTGAGCATCTGCGCTGAATGTCAACTGCTACACTGGCTACCTGCATTGAATGTCAACTCCAACACTAGCTACCTGCGCTGAGCGAGTTTGGACATGTGGCAGAGTCATTCCTCAAGGTGTCAATGCCCAAGAAGCTTCCAAAATGACACTTGCATCAAGGAATTCGACTGGTGATGAGTAAGAGGTTCCAAATCTCCAAGTGGAAGCAAGAACCTCCAAGTGGACTCAAGAACTAAAAGAGGGAGAGGACACTAGTCACTTCTCAAGCTGACTCATCCTCTCTCCAAAACATCTATATATGGATCTCTCCTCCATGAGATCTAGGAGGCTGGAATTTGGTAATTGCAAAGAATTGTTGTTGGTTTGTGGCTGGAAACATTGGGTGCTTAATGCTTTGAAGGGAGCTGAAGAAGGAATTCCATTCTGCTGGGAAGGAGATGCTGGATTGGAGCCCTATGGGTTGTATCTCTTCCTGAACCCTGTTATCAATCAATAAAGCTATCTTGATTCTTTCCTATATGCTGGTGTATTTTGTATGATTGCATTAGTGTATTTGATTTACTTCTAATCCTGAATCATTTATGAATATGTATATTTTCCTTTGTATTGTGTTCTTCTCTTGTCGCAAGTAGTTGTTCTCTTGTCACAGGTAGCTATTCTCTTGTGATCTCATTGGATTCAAGTAGCTGTTCTCTTGAGCAAGCGAGGAGACAAGTAGCTGTGGACACACAAAGAGAAGAGGATCTAGATCGAGGGACAACCGGAAGACAAAGGTAAGTCTGCCGATCTCCCCTCTTTCACATTTCATAAAGGAAGAAATCATAATAGCTGTATTCGTTTGTTGCTAAGGCGCTGTCACACCTTAGGTGGATAGGATCGTCCTGC
The DNA here is from genome assembly GCA_031772625.1 of Pinus tabuliformis. NCBI lineage: Eukaryota > Viridiplantae > Streptophyta > Pinopsida > Pinales > Pinaceae > Pinus > Pinus tabuliformis. Next base: position 14,328,019 of record CM062813.1, on the reverse strand, counting down.
ATAGGCATTTTTCCCCACAACAAATTGGCGACTCCGCTGGGGAGAACTTGTTTATTCATTTCATTTGTGTTTCCGTCATTTGTTTACTTCATAGACTTGACAGCAACTATCGAACTGCATCTTTCCCGGATGCAAAGTAGAAAGTTGCTGCTTTGATCCAGTTGTTGGACTTGTCTATAATCTAAACTAGATCCATAAATGATTTGATGATCCTTGTGATAGTCTTTAGTACCCTCTCAAAGCATCCCTCTGTTTATACCTTGCTTGTGTTTCTGATTTGGCCTGAAACAGTTGATTTTTGAGCATTTTGTGACCCAGAAACCAAGGGAAACGAGAGTTTCTCTTTCAGCGCAGGCACTGTGAAGGCAGTCTTCATTTCAACGCAGGTCTCGTGTGGGCTACCTGTGCTGAATGTCAACTCCAAAGTGTTAGACTTGCGCTGAACCAGTGTGGCTTTGTGCAGCTGGGGTTCTTTGTTGTCCATTTCCCTGTTTTGATCTCTGTTTTTTGTAGCCTTTAACCAGCATAGGTACCAATCTGATAACTCCTTTTCTTTGCTTAGATTCCGCCTCTTTTTTGTACAAAAATACTGTGAATGTTTTTATGTGTTTGTGGCGTCATTTACAGTTTTCCTTTGTATGAGTAAAGTAGTCATCCTGTAGCCTTTGATTCAGATCTGATTGATAGTGATCTTAGAAGAGAGTTCATTGGCTGTTTTCAGATTGATTATAGATTTACTTTTGCTTATTGGTTTGAATTTGTCTCTTTCAAAGTGTCAAAACAAGTTTTTATTTCGAAAATCGCAAAGTGATTGTAATCTCTTCTACTCTTGTTGATTTCGAAGAAAGTGAACTTGTTTGTATTGATCTTTTTAAAAGCAAATTCAAAGTTGTGCAAAAAGCTTTCTTTGTAGGCATTTATACTAAGGAAGTGAAAAACAAACACCTGCATTGTGCATTTTTCATTTGATAGTTTGCATGTTGGATTTAGGGAAAGTGCATTAGAGTGTGCTGATTGCTCTTTGAGAAAAGATAGTGTTATTCTTTTCCCTTAGTAGCTAGGATTTTCAAAGTTGAAAGATAATAAAGCTTGCTTATCATCTTAGACTGCATTTAGGAAGTTGCATCATACATCTCGTGGTGAACCTTGAAAGGAAAACTTTAAAAAGATCAACCTAAAATAAACTGAATGAACCTAACAACGCTTTGTAACATAACACACAACATAGAGGTCTAGGCTAGAGACGTGTTCCGGCGTCGTTAAGCCTAGTGACTGTCGATCTCGTGGAAGGTGGGTGATTCCTCCTGAGGGACGATAGCGCTAGTACGGATTGTGCTCCCACGTACCGTCACGTATATATTGGGAGACCCCTATAGGCATATATCTTTTATCCTTAGGAAGCCATGTCGGCCGCCCTACTGATCGCAATGCAGTGAACACAGCATTCACGAAGATTGACCGCCCGTACCTTAAAAAGTATTCTGCGGTTTTGCGAAAAGTTTGGCACACCCTATGCCTAGAACTCCAGAGCAGTTTCTTTTGGCCTTTTTCAGACTCTATAACAGAAAAAGTCCATCCGAGCATTTGTCACTTCGGGCTCGTTAAAACATCAAAGGAGACTAGAGTCATCTTTAGCTTTTTCTCGACTCTTTAAAATTGAAAAAGCAAGTTGTGTCCAAGCATCGTTAAAATTTATTTTAAACGGAATAATCATCACCTTTCCCTCGTTGATCTTCGAAGTTAGTCTACCTTCATCACAAAGTTCTTGTAGAATCGCTAGGAAATATTTTGGATAGACTAAATATGTCTGAACAACCGTCGACATCCAGGACTGTGTCATCCGACACAGCAGCGGCAGAGCCTCCTGCCGCTACTCCAACGATGTTCGCTGGTATACCATCTGTCCCGGAAAATTTTCAACAACAAGCTGGAGTCCAATCAGAGACTGTTTCGATGACATGGTTAGTTCCTATTTCTTCATCCGGATTATCATCTGGTATTTCTTATGTTGAAACTCAACAAATTGATCCAATGTGTCTTCAAAGGCCAATCTACCCTTTAAGTACTGGATTGCCACCATATGGAGGGCAGTATGCCTTTTCATTGTTCCCCCCCGGAGAACAACCATATGGGAGTTTACAACAAAGTTCAGGTCAAACTGGAATTACATCCAGGGGATGGGTACCGATACTGCCTCAGCAACCAAGGGTTGCATATTCAATGCAACCAGTCCACCCTGTGTTGAATGTTTCCACTATACCTGGTATGGTGATTGCGTCGCAAGTACAAGCGCTACCTGTTGTATGTCAACCCCAAGTTTCTCAGGTTGCCATACAACAGCCTCTTGTCTCGACAACTCAATCACAACCTCCGGTTAGTGCCTCCTTATCTGGAGCGACTTAGGCTCAAACAAGTACTATGACTCATCATCTTGGTCAATCATCTAGTATTGGACAACAGCAACTGGTCCAACAACCAGAGCTGGTTCAAACTCATCAACCCCCATTCCAACAATCATATCAAGGACCTGAGCAACAAGTCTTTGTAAGTAATGGGCAATCGCATTTCCAAAGTGGTAATCAACAACCATATTATAATGGTTGTGCCCATCAACCTTGTCAAAGTTGCCAGCATCAAATACATTATACTGGTATGCAAAGACCCACTGCTCAGGCGATTCCATCTTATCCTGGGTATGCTTCGCCTAACCTGAATCAACAGTTGCCCTTTGTAGCAACTCTAGAATTACCAGATCTAAACCGGCTGACAAATGATCCAATTGCTTATGCCCCTTGGTGGCCAGCGATTCCGCACAAACTTCCGTCAGATATTCCTAAATTTAATGGAAATCCGGGTGAAGACCCGTCGAATCATGTGATGACATTTCATCTGTGGTGTTCATCAAACACCCTGAATGATGATTTAATAAGACTTCGCTTTTTTCAGAGGACGTTAACAGGTCCAGCGGAAAAATGGTATATTGAATTGCCTAGAGCTTCGTTCGACAATTTCAGTACCTTAGCCACGACTTTCTTAACCCATTTTCAATTACCGATAAGGTATGAAACGGGAACGGAACTCCTAACCAACTTCAAACAGACAACGACCACTCACATATCTGATCATATACATGAGTGGCGACGTCGTCATAGGATGGTAAAAACGTACGTTCCCGATCAGCTATTAGTTGAATGGTTTATCAAGTCATTACTTCCTGCCATCACGGAAGATGTGGTAAAGGGGGGAGTCGTAACGGAAGAGCAAGTCATCGCTCGTGCGCAATATCTGGACTTGGTTTACACTCAGTCTGGCACGCTCTACGACAAAATACCTGATGCCCCTAGACCGGAATTCTCAATTCCTCCTCCTCCTAAATCAAACAATGACTCTCATGCCGGCGATGGCGTGATTGGCGCAACAGACATGAAATCGACAAAGGCTATATCTAAAAAGGCCCGTAAGATTTCCGGTCAAAATGCAAATGAGGAACTTCTTGCCTCGGAAGTAAGTGCCGTGTCGGACGACAAGGGAAAACAATTGAAGCAACCAGGGGGCAAGAAGAAAAAGAAAGGGAGGAAAAGGAAACCCCCTGCGGGGTGTCATATATGCGATGAGGATCATTGGACGAGAGATTGTCCACATATAGCTGAAGTTAAGAAACTCTTTAAGAGTTCAAAACCTTCAGCAGTATTGACTGATCTGTTTCCAAACCCGGGAACCAAACTGGTTGCTAATCAAAATGCTTCCCGATCCCAAGTGCTTATGTTGTCTATCTCAAAGCAGCAAAATGATGCTTTGGCAAGGAATAAAGATTACAGGAATCCACAACTGTCGAATAACAAGGCTAATGAACAACCAGTAGTTCGACGACAACTTTGACCAAAGTTGTGCCACCCATCATTCCTGAACCAATGATAAAGTCACCAAAGGGAGTAATACACAAATCGACATTTAATCCTCGTGCCAAAGTAGCACAGAATTATAATATAGTAGAGGACCTGGCCCAATCGCCGTCCGCTATGTCGACACTTGAGGTACCGCAAAATTGCCCCTCCCAAGAGCAAGCTTTATTAACAGCAATAGGTGGGATTGGCCCAATGGATTCCAATATTGTGGCCTTTAATCATAAAGGATATGACCCTCAGTTACCAGCTCAACTAGCTTTCCTTATTCAAGTGAAAGCCCTCAACAAAACTGTTCATCGAACAATTATTGATGAGGGGGCATCTACATGTATTATGTCGATGAGTTGCTGGAAAAATTTAGGCTCACCACCCTTGTCGAGATCGTCAACGACGTTAAAAGCATTTGATGGACGATCATACACTCCATACGGGATTTTAAGTAACTTGCAAGTTGAACTAGGGGGAAAAACAGTAGGAATTGATGTTGAAGTAATTGATGGAAACCTCAATTACAACATCCTACTAGGAAGGCCCTGGATATATGCCATGGCCGCAGTTGTGTCGACCTACTTCAGGAAGATTGCATTTCCCTTTCAAGGAGGAATTACAGTCGTCGACCAACAAACTTTCCTCCCCGATAGTTCACAAGTTATGGGAAGCATTCCAATGATCCATGGTGTTGTAGGGAAAAGTATCTGATTCGGATGACCCTATCCCACTCTAAGGGTGATAGTACCTCAGCAACAACTGTAAAGAAAACTACTTAAGGTTTACTTCTTTACGAAAGCAAGAGAGAATGAGGAAATGCACTAACCGTTGCCTTGCGCTTAATGTCGAATCCAAACTCTTCTCTTCGCTGCTTGCTCCCAACTCCTTGCTCTTTTGCTGGCCCAGCTACAATGAGATCCTGCAAAATAACAAAGAAGGAAACTACAAGAAGCATGCAATCATAACTGATTCAAGGATTAGCATAAATCAAATATACAATTATCACAACACATGATTGAAACAAGTGCATATAGAAGAACCTCAATAGCTTTTATTAATGAAGAAGTAAAGTTCTGAGAAGGTTACAACCATTGAAGGCCCCAATCCAGCAACACCTCCCAGCAGAAAGAATTTCTCCTCTTCACCTCCTTCAAGCAATCACCCAATAGATCTATAGTGAAACCAACAGCATATCATTACTTTAAACAAAATTCCAGCCTCTTGAGCTCATAGGAGAGATCTCAATATATAGATGAATTGAGAAAGGATGAGTCAGCTTGCAACTGATGTGTAGCTGCCTTGTGTCCTCTCTCTCTTCAGTTGATCTTCAGTTCTTGAGTCCACTTGGAGAACCTTGCTTCCACTTGGAGAAACAGAGCCTCTGACTCATCACAAGGCGAAATCCCTGATCCAAGTGTCATTTTTTGGAAGATTCCAGAGCAATGACTCAGTGTGCCACTTGTCCCATCTCGCTCAGCGTAGGTGGCCTTTGTTCTACCTGCTTTGCAACGCAGGTACACCATGGAGGAGTTGAGTTTCAGCGCAGAAGCCTAGTGGAGCACCTGCTTTGATTTCAGGATTGCTTGTTTTTGAGTGTTTTCAGGTGGAGAACTGATCTGAGAGCTGTTGGTTTGCTGACCTTGTTCCTCTAGGGGTAGGAACATCATGTTTAGGGACTTTGGATCCCTTGGATTATTGACAATTCATGCCTGATGCTGCAAGGCACAAAATTGTCTATAACAGATGCCCCCTAAAGTATGAGGTCGTTTATCGGGTGAAATGCTTTATTAGGAGGATCCGAAGTTCATTCAATCTGCTGAGAAGTGTCCTATAATAAGATACAATACAATACATTATTTTTCATACTTTTTCATGATCTAGCTGAGGCGGGCATTCCCATGCTCAGCTTTATAAATACATTTTGGTACATAGAACAGACGATTGTCTGATGATAGACTGATAATTCTCTGCTGAAATTATCATCCTTTGAGAAGGATGATCATCTGCTGCAATGATGTACATATCAAATGTCTTTATATCCTGAATATATATCGCAGCCCAGATGGATGAAACTAGATCCGGGGTCTTCAATCTCTTCCGATCTTCACTCGATGTACAAGTCGATCCATGTGAGAATTTCTTGAAGTCGAACATGGAAAGACATCGCTTGATTACCGGTCAATGATGTAAACCGTTAACAAGCGTGAGAGGAATCACCGATAAGGATGATGACCCTCAAGGTACGGCAGTACAATTCACATGGTGGGAATAAAGGACTTGGCGTCGACCACCATGCAAAATCTTCTGGTCGAAGGTCATTGATGTATACCTGTCGCCGGAAGTGAGAAACTTGCCATTGAGGCATGCAAGCTTCAAAGTACTGAAGGGGTTGTTCCTAGATCAACTCCTTGGATAATGAGCTGATGTCGACAAGGAGCGATTCCTCAAAGGAGGGCCTTAATGAATCCCACATCAGTGACACGGAACGGAGCTAGTGATTGTGATGAGGTGAAAACAAACTGTGATGTATGATTCAGGGTGGCGGTCATGAAATGGATGAAGGACAATGTATGGCAGTGGATGGGACACGGTTGACTCTTTGCAGAACAACATCTCTTGAACATATAACGACACTGATGTGATGGATTGGCAGCATTACCCCAAATGTGGATGGTGTGGCGAGGACCATGGTGATGAGACCGGTGAATGAAACAACCCAACCCGATGTGATACGGAGGACAAAGTGTCATGTTCAAGAGCGACTTGCTACCATTAAAGCTGTGAGGTTCTCCCAATTTTTCCCCAGTCATTGCTGACCAGTACCTCTTTATTTTTATCAAGCGTGAGGAGGATAACATATGCTTGTTCTATAACCTGCCCTTCGGGCAAGCCCATCGCTATGTTTTAACGAGCCTAGCGATAGGGAAACTTGTTCTCGTCTAAAGACAAGTTTGTCGCTATTTAATGAATTTAACGAGTCTAACGACAAGGATAACTCAGTCCTTTTCATTTTTAGAGAGTCTGAAAAGGTACATAAAGTCAACTCCAGAATTCCTTTTTCATCATCTAATCCCTAAAGTCCGAAAAAGTATAAAATAATACAGAAGGGATGAATTTTCGATTGCTTTAACGAGCCGAACAAAACAAGCGCTCGATCTTTTTGTGCAATAATCCCTCAGGTCCAAAAAGATTAAAATCTAGAGGAGGGATAGCTCTTCCGGTCGTTTAACGAGCTGGAAGGCCAAAACTCGGCAAACTTTTCATATTTTACGAGTCAGTGAAAAGAGCTCAAAGAAGACTCGTCTTTTGAGGAGCGAGTGATGAACGGGGATAGCAGCAGATTCCAGGTACAGGTTGGAATTTTCCAATCACGGCAGGGTCACAAGGATGGCTAAGTGAAATCACTCTTCGCAGCTGTTCCTCAAAATGGGTAAACAAACATATGGAGATGAACGATTGGCCAAATGAACGGATGGAGGTGAGACTGCAAGAACACGACCAAGGGCTTTAATATGGCTGTCAAAGGTTACATTTACCAAGGTTATTTACCGGTTCATTTTTTCTGGGTGAGCTTGAACTCTAGGGGAAGATTGCTCACAAATTATGTTTATTTTTTAACGAGCATGAACTATGTGCTAAAACTGCTCGGATCTTGCGTTTATTTTTTAAACGAGCATGAACATTGCTAAAACTGCTCGAATATACCAGTCTTAATACAAGGAACGCCTCAGGTGAGGTAGTCATATTTAAGGAGCTATACCTCACTAGTTACTCCGATTTGGCAAGTTTTAACTTTTGCCCCACATCCTTTCTTTATGCAAGCAGGAAACGGCTAATCCTACGAGTTTAATGGGTTAGACCTACAGGTTTAAAGGGAGGACCTAAAAATTTAAAAAAATAAATAGTCGTCCCGTGCTTGCACTCCAAAAGGTTCGCATGCCCCCAGGTATAAAGTATAATTTCAAGGCTACCCCTCCTCTGTCCCACCTCTGTTTTTCTACTTGTCGTCTTGCTATATTTTTAACGATACTTGTCTTCTCGTTATTTTTCGGTGCCGACGGTACTTGTCTTCCCATCAGTTCACTTTTTGATTTTTGCAAGATCGCAACAGATAAAACATTGGCGTTACGGAGGGAGGTTTGCCTCTTACTTATTATCCGAAAAATGGTTTTGTTCGCTGCCGCAAACTAAACTCTTTTTTTTTTCGGCGATGTCTATTACTAGGTTGCTAAGGATGGTGACTACTTGTTGCAGCAATTTCATCTCTTTCTTTGGAGGCTGCCCCTACTTATCCTTCAAAACATATGTTTTAATGGGTGAGGCTTGCCTTCAAAGATGGTGGCTACTCGCCGCCACAAATGGATCTCCTCCCTCAGGAGAGCCTACTTTTTAGACAAAGGGAGCGAGAAGCTGATTATCTCACTCACATAACTTTGACAAAAGAACTTTTATCCTAGAACAACCCTCTCTTCCTTCCTTCGGACGGGGTACGGACTAGTCCCATTCTTCTGCGGAAATTAACTTTATACCCAAGGTTTCCTCTGCCCAAGGTAGGCCAGGGTGCATGCCCCCTAGGTCCCAGTTACATCTTTCCGAATCACTCGCATTCATCGGGAAGTAGAACCGGGGGTGGAGGCATTCCTTGAGTGAATAAACCGTTAAGGGATGGTATTTGACTATTTGCGATGTGTGATCCTGGAAATGAAAGTTGGTCTACGAGCTTGACCATTCTTCCTTTGTGCGGAAAACACATAACTCTAAAGAGTGAGGAAACTATCACCTCCATGCAATATATATAGTCTCGTCCAAGGAGTAAGTTATAAACCAAGGGTCCCTGGACGACCATGACGTTCATATGAACTGTCTTCCCCTTCAATGTAACTGGAACATTGGGGAGAATCCCTAACGGGCGACTGGTTCCTTTATCAAAACCCGATAGATTTCTCATCTCAGGTAAAAGCGCCGGGGAACCCAGTGCTTTCCAAGCAATAGAGGAAAGGATACTCACAGATGCCCCTTCATCAATGATAGTTCCAGCCATCACCATTCTGTAGATTTGGACGATGACTCTGAATGGGATACTGGCTGGTAACCGGGGTCTGCCTAGTTGATTCCAATCAAAGGATACAACTAGGTTGCTTGGTGGTGGGACCGAATACACGGCCGAATACGACCCTGACGATGTTCCTTCCTGCGATAAAGGAATGGGCGCATTGCCCTGATGCTCATCAGAGTCTGTGTTGATGAAAAGAATATGGACGGTGTCATCCTTATCCTCTTCAGTGAGGGTGTCATTTGAAGATGGGTCTTCAATGACGGAGTCATTTGAGGATGAAACCTCTGAAGGGAGAACCGGGTCAACTGCCATTTCGACCTTTAGACTTTCGTCTGGTCTGGATTCAGCAGGTTCATTCTCAATGACTGACACTTCAGCTGACCACTTGAGCGGGCCAGCTGGATTTTCAACTATCGAGGGATTAAGCACGAGTTTTTGGTATCCAGGAGGAAGTCGTAACGGTGATACCGGACGATCTTCCAAAACTCTCTTCGCCTCATCTAAGAATGGACATCGTTGGATGGCGTGATCGCCTTCACACAACATACAGGGTGATCTTGGTCTCCCTTTTCGTCCTTCACTCTCGCTAGTTGACGGGCTGCAATCAACATGACTACCAGAGGTTGATGCTACCGGATTGTGCAACCTGGGGGACCAGTCCCTTAGTATCCGGGGAATACAAGGACAGTCACGGTGGAAGTGGGTCCCTTTGCAAATGACACATGGTGATTTAGGCCCGGTCGGTGCAGTGTGTGGATTTTTGTCAGATGTCTTTTGCTTGCCCCCAGTCGCCTTCGCCATAGGCCCCTTCTGCTTCTTTTCTCTCTTCTTCTTTTCTTTCTTCTCCATGGGAGGCTAACTTTTGCTGGCTCTACCTCGCGAAGATGAAGGATCAGAGGAAGAATTGTAAGAAGTGGAAGGCTGGTGGGTAGCTCTAGACTGGTCTGACTGTTGATTCGACTGCTCAGGATTAGTGGTGATTTGAACTACATTAGTTGAAAAGAGCCATACAGGTAGGCCAATTGTCAATCCTGGAAGTGACAATGTGGCCATATGAGGCGCACCAACATCTCCCCAAGAGGAGAAGGGATTGGGACTTCCGCCAAGGTGACTTCCTTGGTTGGTGGGCTCCATACTTTTCAACTGAAAGATCAACGTGGGAATAACAGGTGATTATGTTCTGATTAAAATAAATTTTATTAACGACGCTTTAGACACAACTTTGCTTTTTCATGTTTTAAGAGTCGAGAAAAAGCTAAAGATGACTCTAGTCTCCTTCGATGTTTTAACGAGCCCGAAGTGACAAATGCTCGGATGGACTTTTTCAGTTATAGAGTTTGAAAGAGGCCAAAAGAAACTTCTCTGGAGTTCTAGGCAGAGGGTGTGCCAAACTTTTCGCGAAACCACAGAATACGTTTTACGGTACGGGTGGTCGATCTTCGTGAATGTTGTGTTCACTGCATCGCGATCAGTAGGGCGGCCGACACGGCTTCCTATGGATAAAGGCTTTGTTCCTATAGGGGTCTCCCAATATATACGTGACGGTACGTGGGAGCACAAGTCCGTATTAGTGCCACCGACTCTCAGGAGGAATCACCCACCTTCGTAGAGATCGACAGTCACTATGTTTAACGACGCCGGAACACGTCTCTACCTAGACCTCTATGTGTTTGCGTTATGTTTCAAAGCATTGTTATGTAAATTGAATTTATTTTAATGTTGATCTTGCTTAGTAGTTTGCCTTTAAGGATCACCACGAGATGTATGTAACAAATTCCTGAATGCAGTCTAAGATGAGAAGCAAACTTTTCAATCTTTCAACTTTGAAAATCTTAACTACTGAGGAGAAGAAAGGCAAATCTTTTCACACAGATCATAAAGCACACACTAATGCAAAATTTCCTAAATTGTCATGTAAACAGTCAAATGCAAAATGCACAATGCATGTATTTTCTTTTCCCTTTCTTAATGTTGATGTATTACAAAAAGAAAGTTGTTATATAACTTTGATTTCGATTTCAAGCGAAAACAAACAAGTTTGTCCAAAATCAAAAGACACCTTAAGATTTACTTGTTTAATCACAGGAAATACATGAAATCAAACCATAATGATGAAAGTAATAAGACTACTCAGCTATGGACAGCAAACAAGCTAACTCTTTAGACCAGCAAAATGCCTAACACAGGTTCAGATCTAAGAGGCCAAAGCAAGACTAGTTCACTTTCGTTATGGGAAATTGTAAATGATGTAAGAAATACAAAAGAACAAGTACAATTTCGTTATATAACAGAGGCGGAATGATGGCAAGTAAGGTTGGTTTCAGAATAGGTACAAGAAAGACAACTTGCTGCAAAAACTATAGTGAAAACAGGCAAGAAAAAGGGAGGAAACCCCAACTGCACAAGGCAAAATTGGGCCAACGCAGGTGCTGCTCAGCCAGTCTGGCTCTCAGTGCAGGTAGCCCCTTCGGGACCTGCATTGCAAAGCAGGTAGCCTGTGTACTACCTGCTTTGGAAAACGAAAGTTGCGTTTTCTCAGTTTCCGGGTCACAATTTTCTCAAAAATTCATGGTTTTTTCTCAAATCAGAAGCTATCAGTCAAGCACACACTAAGGGATGACAAGGAAGGTGAAAAGCTATCACTAAGAGCTTACAAGGATCCTTGTAGATCAGCTCTTCAAATCATGAACATGCTCAGAAATGAGCTAGAGTAGCTGCCCTCTACTTCGCTTTTGATATAGTCAAAAGCTTTTCGATTTGGTACTCTTTTGTTTAGGAAATGAATAGCAAAATACTACAAACAATCAAACAGATACGATCCCCAACGGAGTTGCCAGTTTGTTGTATGGAAAAGTATCCGATTCGGATGACCCTATCCCACTCTAAGGGTGATAGTACCTCAGCAACAACTGTAAAGAAAACTACTTAAGGTTTACTTCTTTACGAAAGCAAGAGAGAATGAGGAAATGCACTAACCGTTGCCTTGCGCTTAATGTCGAATCCAAACTCTTCTCTTCGCTGCTTGCTCCCAACTCCTTGCTCTTTTGCTGGCCCAGCTACAATGAGATCCTGCAAAATAACAAAGAAGGAAACTACAAGAAGCATGCAATCATAACTGATTCAAGGATTAGCATAAATCAAATATACAATTATCACAACACATGATTGAAACAAGTGCATATAGAAGAACCTCAATAGCTTTTATTAATGAAGAAGTAAAGTTCTGAGAAGGTTACAACCATTGAAGGCCCCAATCCAGCAACACCTCCCAGCAGAAAGAATTTCTCCTCTTCACCTCCTTCAAGCAATCACCCAATAGCTCTATAGTGAAACCAACAGCATATCATTACTTTGCACAAAATTCCAGCCTCTTGAGCTCATAGGAGAGAGCTCAATATATAGATGAATTGAGAAAGGATGAGTCAGCTTGCAACTGATGTGTAGCTGCCTTGTGTCCTCTCTCTCTTCAGTTGATCTTCAGTTCTTGAGTCCACTTGGAGAACCTTGCTTCCACTTGGAGAAACAGAGCCTCTGACTCATCACAAGGCGAAATCCCTGATCCAAGTGTCATTTTTTGGAAGATTCCAGAGCAATGACTCAGTGTGCCACTTGTCCCATCTCGCTCAGCGCAGGTGGCCTTTGTTCTACCTGCTTTGCAACGCAGGTACACCATGGAGGAGTTGAATTTCAGCGCAGAAGCCTAGTGGAGCACCTGCTTTGATTTCAGGATTGCTTGTTTTTGAGTGTTTTCAGGTGGAGAACTAATCTGAGAGCTGTTGGTTTGCTGACCTTGTTCCTCTAGGGGTAGGAAAATCATGTTTAGGGACTTTGGATCCCTTAGATTATTGACAATTCATGCCTGATGCTGCAAGGCACAAAATTGTCTATAACACATGGAAGCAATCATTCGCTTCAAAATATTGGAGTAGGTCTCCTAAAAGACCCTGCCTTAATGGGTACTTTTGCCCTACCGCCTGCAAGTAATCTGGCGGAAGTGGCCACAGTGGAAACCTACAACATGAAATCTTCTATATCTAATGGATTCGGAAGATTCCTAAACATTTTGTCAGCGTGGATCATCGCCCTAATAGAAATACTGTAAATACAGTGGGCTCCGAGGACGGTTCTAATCTCGTGTCAACCTCGTTAAAAAATGAAACAAGGAGTCATGAGGATAGTTCTTTTACTGTGTCAACCTCATTAAAAAATGGAACAATCCGCTTTCCAAATCTCAAAGGTAAACCTTCATTCCAACCACCAAGTTGAATGCAATGAAGCTTGGGGGGCATGCACCTCGATTTGCGTTGTTATGCTGGGGGCATGCAAACTTATCATCGAGCAGTTTTAGCATAAAGTTCATGCTCGTTAAAAAATAAACGCAAGATCCGAGCAGTTTTAACGCGGTCTTCATGCTCGTTAAAAAATAAATATAAGCAGTGAGCAGAGTTTCCTCCAATGTTTAAGCTCATTTTTAACTAAAAAATGAACCTACCCGGTAAATAACCACCGTGAATGTAATATCATTAGCCATTAAAGCCTTGGTCGTGTTTGCACCTACCACCTCCACCTTTCATTTGGCCGATCGTTCACCTCCATATGATTGTTTACCCATTTTGAGGAACAGCTGCGAAGAGTGATTTCACCTAGCCATCCTTGTGACACTACCGTGATTGGAAAATTCCAACCTGTACCTGGAATCTGCTGCTAACCCTGTTTATCACTCGTTCCTCAAAAGACGAGTCTTCTTTAAGCTCTTTTCAACTGACTCATAAAATATGAAAAGATTGCCGAGTTTTGGCCTTCCAGCTCGTTAAAGGACAGGAAGAGCTATCCCTCCTCTAGATTTTAATCTTTTTGGACCTGAGGGATTATTGCACAAAAAGATCGAGCGCTTGTTTTGTTCGGCTCGTTAAAGCTATCGAAAACTCATCCCTTCTGTATTGTTTTATACTTTTTCGGACTTAAGGGATTAGATGACGAAAAAGGAATTTTGGAGTTAACTTTATGTACCTTTTCAGACTCTCTAAAAATGAAAAGGACCGAGTTATCCTTGTCGTTATACTCGTTAAAATTATTAAATAGCGACAAACTTGTCTTTAGACGAGAACGAGTTTCACTATCGCTAGGCTCGTTAAAACATAGCGATGGGCTTGCCCGAAGGGCAGGTTATAGAACAAGCATATGTTATCCTCCTCAAGCTTGACAAAAATAAAGAGGTACTGGTTAGCAATGACTGGGGAAAAATTGGGAGAAAATCAAGAAAACTTTGATGGTAGCAGGTCGCTCTTGAACATGACACTTTTCCTCCGTACCACAATCGGGTTGGGTTGTCTCATTCACCGGTCACATCACCATGGTCTCGCCATACCATCCATATTTCGGGTAATGCTACCGATCCATCACATCAGTGTCACCATATGTTCAAGAGAAGTCATTCAGAAAGAGTCAACCGGGCCCCATCAACTGCCATACATTATCCTTCATCCATTCATGACCGCCACCCTGAATCATATGTCACAGATCGTTTTCACCTCCATTAAAATCATTAGCTCCGTTCCGTGTCACTGATGTGGGATTCATTAAGGCCCTCCTTTGATGGATCACTTCTTGTCGACATCGGCTCATTATCCAAGAAGTTGATCTAGGAACAACCCCTTCAGTACTTTGAAGCTTGCATGCCTCAATGGCAAGTTTCTCACTTCCGGCGACAGGTATACATCAATGACCTTCGACCAGAAGATTTTACGTGGTGTTCGACGCCAAGTTCTTTATTCACGCCACGTGAATTGTATTGCAGTACCTTGAGGGTTATTATCATTATCGGTGATTCCTCTCGCACTTGTTAACGGTTTACATCATTGACCGGTAATCAAGCGATGTCTTTCCATGTTCGACTTCAGCGCAATTCTCACATGGATCAACTTGTACTTAGAGTGAAGATCGAATGAGTTTGAAGACCCCGGATCTAGTTTCATCCATCCAGGCTGCGATATATATATTCAGGAAAGAAAAAGACATTTGACATGTACATCATTGCAGCAGATGATCATCCTACTCAAAGGATGATAATTTCACCAAAATTATCAGTCTACCATCAGACGATCGTATGTTCTATGTACAAAAATGAATTTATAAAGCTGAGCATGGGAATGCCCACCTCAGCTAGATAATGAAAGCAGTATGAATCATAATGTATTGTATTGTATTTTATTACAGGTCTCCTCCCAGTAGATGGATGAACTTCGGACCCTCCTGGATAAAGCATTTCACCTGATAAACGACCTCATACTTTAGGGGGCAACTGTTATAGACATTTTTGTGCCTTACAGCATTGAGCATGAAATGTCCATAAACTAAGGGATCCAAAGTCCCTAAACATGTTGTTCCTACCCCTAGAGGAACAAGGCAAACTAACCACAGCAATTCACAGAAGTTCTCCACCTGAAAACACTCAAAAACAAGCCAATTCTGGATCATGTCAACTGCTCCACTGAGCATCTACGCTGAATGTCAACAGCTACACTGGCTACCTGCATTGAATGTAAACTCCAACACTAGCTACCTACGTTGAGCGAGTTTGGACATGTGGCGGAGTCATTCCTCAAGGTGTCAATGCCCAGGAAGCTTCCAAAATGACACTTGCATCAAGGAATTCGACTGGTGATGAGTAAGAGGTTCCAAATCTCCAAGTGGACTCAAGAACTGAAAGAGGGAGAGGACACTAGTCACTTCTCAAGCTGACTCATCCTCTCTCCAAAACATCTATATATGGATCTCTCCTCCATGAGATCTAGGAGGCTGGAATTTGGTAATTGCAAAGAATTGCTGTTGGTTTGTGGCTGGAAACATTGGGTGCTTAATGCTTTGAAGGGAGCTGAAGAAGGAATTCCATTCTGCTGGGAAGGAGATGCTGGATTGGAGCCCTATGGGTTGTATCTCTTCCTGAACCCTGTTATCAATCAATAAAGCTATCTTGATTCTTTCCTATATGTTGGTGTATTTTGTATGATTGCATTAGTGTATTTGATTTACTTTTAATTCTGAATCATTTATGAATATGTATATTTGCCTTTGTATTGTGTTCTTCTCTTGTCGCAAGTAGCTGTTCTCTTGTCACAGGTAGCTGTTCTCTTGTGATCTCGTTGGATTCAAGTAGCTGTTCTCTTGAGCAAGCGAGGAGACAAGTAGCTGTGGACACATAAAGAGAAGAGGATCTAGATCGAGGGACAACCGGAAGACAAAGGTAAGTCTGCCGATCTGCCCTCTTTCACATTTCATAAAGGAAGAAATCATAATAGCTGTATTCATTTTTTGCTAAGGCGCTGTCACACCTTAGGTGGATAGGATCGTCCTGCATAGGCATTTTTCCCCACAACAGGTAAGCATTCATAACTTTAACTTTTAAAATTGTATAGTCATCAACTATGAAAATATATTTCTCAATGAATTTCTTTTATGTTGTGTAGATTTAATTTTCAAATAACTTCAGGAGCATCATGAACAACAAACAAATGAAAGGAAGAAGTTGTACAAGCATTGAAAGAAGTGTTATGATAATCCGAATAAATATTTGGGTTTGATAATTGACGGTATGGACTAGAAGAAAACACTTTTACCACATTTTGTTCGCACACCCAAAAATTTATAGGAGGAAAATTTTATTCAGTTTCACTTGGTTGGTTGTATGGCCTTCAATGGGAAAATGTTGCTAAGGGTGTACTTCACAGCTCCAAATATTCATAATGATGCAAATCTGACCATAACCATAATTCATGATGTGATTTCTCATTGGTCTGGTAATCTTCCTGAAGTTTTGTATCTACAATTGGACAACACTTGTTGTGAAAACAAAAATCATGTTGTTTTTGGATATCTAAACATGCTTGTTGAATTGAGAAATTTTCAAAAGGTAAAGGTTGGTTTCCTTCTTGTTGGGCACACTCATGACCATATTTATCAAATGTTCAGTTGTTTTTTAGTCACATTGAGGAGGAAGGAAGTTGGGAGCTTGCCATCACTAATTGAATGTATTAAGAAATAATACATGCCAGAGCCTACTTTTGATGTGTTGGAAGAAACTGTTGACATGCAAAGGTTTATTCTGGGATCATATGGTGAGGAGAAATGAATTTAACAACTTAATGACATTAGCTTCCAACATCAATTTCATATCAAAAAAATTGATGGGAAAACAATAATATGGGGCAAGAAGTATTCAACTACTGCAGAATGGGCACCATCATCAGGTTTGCAATTTTTGAAGTTCATTCCAGATCATCCAATATTTGCATCAAAAATATTGTTATTACAATCATTTGGCGAAGTTCAGAATGCACCCAGACAAAATAGACATATAAATTATTCTGATTGCCTGGAAGAAATTAAAAAATGTATTAGATATAAATATGAGTACTTTGACTTTGTTAATTCAGTTTGGTGGGAGTCATTTTTCAATAATCAAAGTGATATCATTTCAACAACAACAAATCAATATATGCCTTTGAAAAATCCATTTATTATGCCACAAAATATGTCAAATGAACATGAGGAAATAAACATTGTTGAACAACAACAATCTCAAGGTATTATTAATTCTTCACAGGCATAGGAGAGAGAGATGTATATTGGTTCCAGAAGATCTCGTGCACAACGTGAAGCCATGGAAGACCTTTACAGGGGTTCAGTGCAGGATATTAAGGAGGGTTGCATGATTGTAGTGCTAGCAGATGGAGATCCCAATGGCTATCCATTCTGGGTTGCTGAAGTTATAAAGGTCTTTGCAGAAAATGAGGATGTTACAAGTGTTGAAGTACATTGGTATCCCACAAATACACACCCATTCAATGGTGTGTGTAAGCCATAGATGGTAGTTGAAAAGAAAAATGGTGGAAAGAGAAAAAGAAAGGGTACAAATATAAATCACTGCCGCACAAACATATTAAAATTGGAGGATGTTGAGATACTTGTCTAT
Organism: Pinus tabuliformis; assembly: GCA_031772625.1. Lineage (NCBI taxonomy): Eukaryota > Viridiplantae > Streptophyta > Pinopsida > Pinales > Pinaceae > Pinus > Pinus tabuliformis. The sequence continues at coordinate 14,310,099 of CM062813.1, read as the reverse complement.
GACTTCAATTTAACAAAGAGAGGAACTCTTCACTTCAAGACGATAGAGACTCTGAAAAGGTTGTTACCAGAAAGAACAATGTTGAGATGGGAGTCTATTGAAACCAATCGTAGATCTAGAAGAATTTTGAAACCTGAAATGTTGGGTATGCATGTGGACTCAGATGGGGCACTAGTTGATGAAAGAGAAGAATATGGAACATCCTCATCAGCATCTAGTCACTCATCTGAAGATGTGAATTCTGATGGTGTGCAAGAAAATATGAGTGATTTTGAATAATTGTTTAAGATAGTTTATATAACTGATGTATGCATCGTATCTTGAAATAAAAATAATGATTTGCATATGGTGTTAAATGAGAAGTTATGAGGCATTTTTATGTTGTTGGATTATATGTCTTAATTATGATAGTTTTTATTGTTTAAAATATCTACAATGAAATATTAAATTAGATATATAATGTATGTTTTATTCAATATACAAATAATAACTTTTGAATTCATTTAGTGATGTAATTTGTTCATAATGTCATGGTTTTTTAATTTTATAGTTGAAAAAATTTCAATTTCTTTCTTATCTAGCATGTTATGGTTGAAAACATGTTGAATTTATACTTAGGAAAGAAAAATGATATTCTACAAAAAATCTTCATGTGTTTTTTTCCTCATAAACAACTTTGTTTGGCACATAAAAATTTGGCTTTACTAGCATTTTTTAAAAAGTTTGAAAATTGATCCTAGAAAAAAAAATCATTGTTCTAGTATCATCACTTTTGTTTTGAAACTATATTTTGCATGAAAATTTCGTAGTAAATTTTGTAGTAACTGCCATTTTTAAAACATGTTCAAAATTGACCCCTAAAAAATAAAATCATCATTCCAGTATACACACTTTTCATTTTTAGCACTGTTTTTGATGTTTTTTCAGGGTTTTTTGGCCAGAGTTCCTGTTTTGAGTTTATAGTTCCCGTTTCAAAGTTTACATTATTATTAATTCAAGAATTTGATATCACCATTGTAGATAAGCGAGGGAAAGATAATGTAGTTGCAGATTTCTTGTCTCGGCTGGATACTAGTGATGGAGGTGCACCTATAGAGGATAGTTTTCCAGATGAACATATTTTCACAATTTCTACTCACACTCTGTGGTATGCAGATATTTCTAACTATCTTGCTACAATAAAAGTACCTCCACAATTTCCATACAGAAAGCAGTGAAATATTATCCATCATAGTGCACGCTATTCATGGATAGAGAGATATATATTTTATATAGGACCTGATCAACAAAGTCAGCATTGCATTGGTGAAGATGATGTCTATGATGTCCTAAAAGATGCTCACGATGGCCTTTATGGAGGGCATTTTGCAGATTATCATACAAGTCATAAGCTGTTACAAATGGGGTAGTATTAGCCCTCTATTTTTCATGGTGCAAGGAAATATGTTCAAGAGTCCGATAACCAACGGATGGGACAATATGGTTAGTCAAATGAGATGTCATACAACCTCAACTAGCTCTTGATCCATTTGAGAAATGGGTTATCGATTTCGTTGTGCCAATCAATCCAACTTCACACCAGAAAGTCCACATTCTGGTCTTCACGGATTATGTGTCAAAGCGAGTAGAGGCTAAGGCTGTTGTGGAAGCAATATAATAGGTTGTCTCAAACTTCTTATTTGAAGAAATGTTCGCTCAATACGGAGCTCCAAGAGAGACAGTTTTAGATGGAGGGGCACAATTCACATCACATATGATAGTAGGACTTATGAAGAAGTATGGAATCAAGCACAGGGTGACATATCCATATCATGCTCAAGAAAATGGTAAAGTCGAGAGTAAAAATAAAGTGTTGGAGAATATCCTTATGAAGATTGTAGTAAACCATTGCCAAAATTGGGCCAAAAAGCTTCCTGAGGCACTTTGGGTGTATAGAACAATATGGCTGAACACAATAGGATTTTCACCATAGGCGCTTGTATATGGGAAATCCGCTTTGTTTCTAGTGGAATTCGAAATTAAGACACTAAGGAAAACCCTTGAACAAGAAATATATCCTTGACGCTGTTGAGCCTAAATCCATCCAAGCCTCCACTGACTATGTAAATCTGCAAGATGACCAACCAGCTGTTATTCTCAGCCCAATGATTGAAAATTGTGAAGACAACTCCCCCTCATTCTATGTTTCTCTGTCTATTCATGATAAAATCCTTCACAGCTGCCTTCTGGACACTGGAGCCAGCCATAATCTAATGCCCAAGGCTGTCATGGATAAGATGGGTCTTGACATTAGCAAGCCCTATGAAACAACATGTTCTGAAAGGATGGAAATCAAGGAGGATATCCCTCATCCTCTGATTTTCGCTTCCCTACCAAGAGGGGAACAAAAAATTTTCCCCCTAGATGCTAGGTGAAAGAAAAAGTCTCTCCCTTGATACTAAGATTTGTAGGGATAGTCACAGGCACCATCGTTGAAACTGTCACTCAATAAACAGTGTCAACTAGTGATCAAATTGGGAAAATTGAAGAACTAGTGGTCAAAATTATTCCATAAGAACCAGTGTTGACCGAGGGGCAAGTTGAATAAAATATGGATGATGTTGTTTGCACAAATCCATTGTAAGAAAAAGTTGTTGTTGGATTCAACCCGCAAGGGCCAAAACCAATTTCTGAGCAAATGGAGGAAGATGACTGGGCAATAAAGCAACCGCAGGAAAAAGGTGATGAAAATGTTACTCCATAAGGGCCTGCAGTGGCTCTGGAGTCATTTAGGGTAGATATAGAGGTTCCAAGACCTGTGGAAGAACATGTTGGGGTCATCCTCCAAGTTGAGGAGCATATAGAACAAATAAGGGTGAAATAAGACCTGGTTGAAGAGTTTCCTGATGTCAATCCACCAAATCCTGCACTAGCCATGAGACCAATGGAGGAGGTCATTATCAAATAAGAATTCATTGAACAGTGAAAAAAGAGAACAGCCCCCATCCAGGAAAGGTATCGGTCACAATTTAAGGATAATATGCAATTAAAAATGGATATTATTAAGCTAAGGAAGAAAGTGTTACGCTTATGGAGATGATTGAGGAAGCGTAAGAGGAATGCCAGTCAGGATGTTGTAAATCCTATGGAGAAAACCACTTCAAGAGTAGTGTATACTGATTACAAGCCTACCACTTCAATAGTCACACAGACTGAGTCATTTTTTCATCTATCTGAGTCATAGAATTCTTGTTCACCATAGAAATTCAGAAATGGCAGGCTACTGCATCTTGCCTTGAACAAGGGTCTATCTCTTTAGAAGCCCACCAAGAAGGAGTGAGAGGAATTCAGGAACAAGTTGTGAACGTAGTGATTTATTACATGACCTTGATGGAAAAAGCAAAGTAGAAATAGGAAAGTCAGCAGAAAAAGATTGAGGAATTGGAAGAGAAAGTGCAGCTACTTAAGGCTGACAAAGATGAAATGCTTTCTTTGGCACAATAGGTGATGGTGTGTTGAGCTACTGCTCATAGTTATGCCTTGTTCCTCCATGAATAATACCTATTGTTTTGTTTGAAGAGCATCCATCAAGATATAAGCCATGAAATTGAAGATGTGATACATTTTCTACGGATCCTAAGGGGTTGCAATATCCTAAACCAACACTTAATGTGCAAACTCTACATGCACGATTATTTTATGGGGACCGACCAATCATTCAATCCAGTACCATATGTGGGGATATTCAATTGAGATCCTTCACCTCCTTCATGATTAACTAGGTTAAATGGATGAAATCCTTCGACACGTTCAAAGAGAACAAAGAAAACATGCCACTTATAGTTCGAGTAGAGCATTGTCAAGCTGTGAATATTTTTAACAAACATCATACCTTCTTGGGAATAGAAGGATGGGAGGGTCAGATGCTAGCAACATAGTAGTGGTGCATTGACATGTATACAAAGAAAATTCTTACTTGTCAAGAGGAGGCCTAGGCCGGTTGTCAGAAACGATGGGTATTATCGTCATATGTGGTAAGGATATGGAACCTCCTGGGGCCCCTAATTTTTTTCTCGATGTGGACAAAATACCATGATATACTGCATGTATTCAAACCTGTGGGACTTGATGGATGGGTTTGAGATTTCAGTTTCCCATTGTTTGGCTGCCAGGTGAGAAATACACGCCATCTTATGTAGTACACAAGGATTTTTTGAAGGAATTCCTTCATAGAGATGGATATAAGGTTCCCAGAAAAAAATGGCCATGAAAGATCACCTCGCATAACTCCATGCTGACCACAGTGTCTCTAACCTAGATCTACACAAAATATGAGCTGAACGAGGACATGTAGAAGGGCTAGTTTGAGGGAGATGGTGGCTATTAAATTTTCCCACTTTTTACCCACCTTTTTATGCCTTTCATGTACTCATTTCATGTCCTTGTTGGTCGGTTTGTATTCTAAACAACAAAAGTATATCTATTGTCATGTCTTTGTGGATTGTTAATTGATGAAGCATAGTCATAGGGGATTATTGCCTAAAGCGGCTTGCTAACTTACATTTCCATGTAGATTTGGAGGAATGATGATCAAGACCATGATTCAGTGTATGATGACTATCGAGCAAGCAGCGCTATCTTTAGATATCAACTGTAATAGTGGTTCAAATTATCGACCAACACAAGTGCTATATTTATATTCTACTATATCTCAAGAATCAATATGCATTTGTAGGTAGTAAATTGTCATAACATTAGCCACTGTTAGTTCTTAAATGAAATGTGTAAGTAGTGATTACAGGGTTGGGAAAGCCACCGCTAGGAGATATATGAGATTTCTGAGTTATAACAACAGACTTTTGTAATGTTATTTTATTTAATATAATTTCTGATCTTCTAAGTATTTTATATTTCTTGATCTTTCCACAACCCTAATTAGGGAGTTGTGCCCACTCTCCTGACCATGTACTGTTGGATTAGTTGTGTGCATAGGTTTATTTATGTTATTTTATTTCCTTATTGTGCAATGATTTCAGTGTGTATGTGTGATTCTTAACTTGCTATTACTATAATTGTTGTTCTAGTTATAACTTGTTGTTACACATTGTTATGTTATGATTAAATGTTCAATGTTGGGTAGGGAAACTGTGGCATACATATACCTTGAATGATGGCCTTGAAATAACCAATCGAGCCCCAGGTTGACAATTAATGTGGAATTGGGTAAATTGCATGATTCATATCTGAACACCAACAATAATATTTTGGAGACATGTTGTCAGGTAAAGTATACTCTAAATAACTCTAAAGGAGCAAGCAGTGATGAGCCACTTGAAGTTAAAAAGTCCAATATTCCTATATATGCAGAAACTCAATGTTTTATTGACAAGACGACAAAGGTTACCTAGAGAAAGATCTACAGCACGTTCATGTAAGAGACATTTCCTAAGGACTTAAAAGATGTGCATGCATTTATAAACATCAAGAATTCTAGGATACATAGGATTGTGTGTAGATACCCAACCATTCCATGTGCTAAAGCTATTGAATGGATAGTTACACATATGGATGAATCACATCTTATGTTGCACAGTGAAAGTGGTGGAAACCTCACCACCTATTATGGTTAGGATATGAAGATGTATTATAATATTCTCAAGCCCAGTGAATATGCGAATGATGCCTTTTATACAATATGGGATAACCTCGACACAACCGATGTTGTCAAGCAATGGTGTCAAGAACCCACCAAAATTTTCCATCGCCCAACAACATTTTATCCAACAAAGACCTTGAGAGCCATATATGAGTATTTGATAGCTATGTATTATTAGATGTTTTGGAACAAGAAAACTGAGGTATTCCAAGATAACTACATATATACACTCAATCTAGTGGTGAACCATGGAAAATATTTCAATTGGGTAGATATATTATCATTTGAGTTGCAGTGATAGGTGGGGTGGGTCAAAGCATCTTTGCAAGAAAATCAAGCTCCATAATTTTACATGTCTTCATATCTCATGGGTGGTATCTATGCATGATATGCATTCCTGAAGCTATATTGGAACTCGACTACTAAATAAATTTCCCAGTTTATGTCCATTGTAGGGTGTTATCACAAGGAAGCATTAGAGGTGCATACGACAAATTGGTTGAACACTTATTTGCAACCATATTTCACTTGATATTTGAGACCGGTCTGCCATGCATGATATATCAAGTGAAGGAGTCTCTTCAAGATATTGTAGACTAGTTTGTAGCTCCCGAGGGAACTTACATTAGATGATTTGGATGAAAAACAACTCCCCATATTATGTGACAATATGTGACAAACAAGGTTGTTATGTAGACGGTGGAAAATCATGTGGACAAGGGACTATCAAAAACCCTTCACAAGAGGAAGAAATCCCCTTGACCCATATTTCCATTAAGGATTGGATTATATCAATTGAAGAGTCATAGGATATTGATAACCTAAATTGAAGATCTAAACCACCTACACTTCACCACTAAATATTTCCATGCATATGATCCTAGACGAATTGTTAAGAAAGATTGTGAAAGGATAGAGAATAATACAAGGTATTCATCGATATGCCGGCCATAGTATGAAAAGATAAAGAACTTTTACAATTCTAGAATGAAGACACATTCATCCATGAAAACAAATGCATCAACTCAAGACTTGTAGGAGCAGGAATAGGGGGAGGAGGAAACAACACCTCAAGTAAAGAATTTAGCTCCCAGGAAAAGGATCAGGTACTCATAAAGTGAGAGAAGGAGAAGAAGAAGAAGGAGAGGAAGAGGAGATAAAGAAGCATGATGAGTTGCTTGAGAAGAAACTAGTAGAAGAAGAAGCGAATAAACATATACAGGAAGAACAATAGAGGCATTCTCTAGAGGATGAAGCAGTGTAGAGGTTGGAAGAAGAATAATTGACTCATGAACTGGAGGAGGTGCAGTGTGAGGAAGAAGACACCATCCAACCCATTGATGACGAGCCCAAAACTCTAGGTGAACAACCACTCACATGAGGGAATCTTCCATTCAGAGAGGTGGTAATTACAACTCCACCAGTAGATAGAGTCACAAATGTTGTAGTGTAACATTTGATTAGCTAAAGAAAAGGATTGTGCAACAAAGGAATAGTTACTTTCCTAATGATCCTTAAAACCCAATCTCAATAGCGATAAAAAAGGTTATCACCTAAAATAGAAAAAAATTGAGGGAAGTTCTAGAAATTAGCTATAGCGACACAAGATATCTCAAAGTATTTGTTAAATAAGAACGCGAGTTTGATAAGAGAACTTGTTGTGAAGAAGCAATAGGTACAAAATTTTGCAATGAAGAACCAATGGTTGTTATCGGAGAACTCCAATACCACATAATGGTAGTCATCCATGCTAGATGAATTGGGACCAATGGAGGATACCATCACACGACAGTATGATGAGATGATGCTTATACAACAGGTCATCTCTCCTCTCATTGACATTCAAAAGAATGTATAGGAAGTGGTGAAACTCATAGAGATAGAAACTAGAGCAGTTGACCAAATGAAAGAGTGGACTTCCGAATATCCCAATGCCCCAGAGCATTAGGAAAAGAAGGATAATCTCTCCACAAAAATAGATAGACTACAATTGAGACTCCAATGATAGAATTACTCACATTTGGGAGGACGGTTAGTTAACACTATGGCTGCATATAACTGACTTCATAATGGGTTTGAGTCTCTTACACAAAAGCATGGGATGCCGGCCATCAAATCCTTTAAAGCAATAATAGGCAGGGAGGTCATCTTTCAGGAAACTAGAGATTACATTGAACAAATCAAGCATGTAACAGAATAACAAGGCTTGGAAGTGACCAAAGATGTTATTCAACAATATGCCTTTGGACCAGTCAAAGCACACACGAAGCTTTCATGGTTGTGGAATAATGTCTAGTCAAACTCCAACAAAGTACTATCAAAGGAATTGGAGGTAAGGGAATGCTACAAAGGAGACTTTCCAGACCAGATCGAAGCCATCACAATGGATTTCAGAGAAAGGCACACTTATATAAAAAATGAACTTCATGAAGAAGCACATGATCTATCCATTTGATGAGTTTTGTCTTATTAGGCCACCGTCTCATGTAAATTATCATATGTAATAAATGTAATGTAATGAAGCCCAAGGGACACAAGTGGAATATGAATGGCCACACATTGGAATGTAATGAGTCATATTATAATATGAATATTTATAGGAGTCAAAGAGTCATGAGAAGCTCAAGTGTCATGGTATTTGTTATAAATAACTCCTCATAACTCAAGAAAAAGAATTTTTGGGAGGGTTAGCCTTGGCTTCTCTTGTAATAAATAGGAGATAGCTTATTATTTAGGGAAGAAAGTTGTGGCTTTATGATGCAGGAGCATTCAACCCAAGGAAAATCATTGTACTTTAGTAGACATAGGGGGTCATGTGTTTTAGAGAAGTTAGTGTACTAAGTGTTGAATTAATGTAATATTTAGGCTTTTGAGTGGGTAGAATAGGAATTAATTAGATGTGTGAGGTTGTTTGTAAATGCTCTCAAATAAAGGAGAACATGAGTGGTTAATAATGATGAGAGAGTTAGAAGTCAATTATAACTCTCTAGGTATTTTCATGATTCGAGGAACTAGAGAGAGTTCTTAGGAATTAAATGAAGTTAGAAGTGGACATAGAGGATTTAGGAGTCAGTTCAGTAGATTTAGGATTGGAACCAGAATTAGTTCAAAAGATCCTTTCTGGTATAAATGTAAGCCTATGGACAGAGTGAAGGAAGAGGCCACTGATACTGAAGATCAGGCTTGTGAGAGACAGAGAGTCTCGAATGTAATCATTTTTTTATACTATTATATATAGAGGTTTATTCCTAACTATGTTAGTGTGTGGAATGAGTATTTAATGAATGAATTACATGTAAGTTGTGAACTCGTAGGTTTTGTAATAGAAGGTTGCAGGCATAATTTTGTAGAATACGCAGAAGAGAGAATGATTCAGAGGAATCATCATGGGTTTTTGAATCCAATTTGAAGATCATAGTGAAGCTCTGGAGAGAGACTACGATGTGAGAATTCGTAGAGGAGTGACTTGAGCAGTGGAAGCAGAAGAATGAAACCCTTTGAAGAAACCTAAAACACAGAGGAAACGTTGAAGAAAAAACGAATACCATAAAGGAAAGGACGAAATAAGAAGCGAGTCATCGAAGCATAAGTACTGTTGGATCTTATAGGTCAATGACGCAGGCAACAAGGAATGAGAACCATCGATCTCATAGATTGACGGTCATCGAGTGCTGAAGGAGCATGGAGGATAATCGGCGAAGAGTAGTTTGCAAAGGTAAGAAAGTGGATTTCAGGTGGAAGAAAGACCATAAATGGTATTCTTCCACTTGACTCCGATCCCATTCATAACGTGACATGTTGTAGAGAAGTGGAGAGGGGAAACCACTTTATTGGGTGGTTAAACTCCATACTTGTTGGCTATCCAAAATCATCATGAACCGTCCGATCATTTAAGTCCATATCAACGGTCGACAAGTGTCGTGCAAGTTTGCTTGATCAAAACCGATAGGGTTATATAGGCATGGTTCATATGTTTTAACTTTCAGAGGTTAATTTCAGAGATGGGGAACCATATGTTATTGTGACCTTGGACTATGGTGATTGTGATTGTGAAAAAGTAAACCTCAGTAAATGTGCCAAGACCATACCAAGGCAGAAAAGGTATGGTTTGCATATATTTCCTTTGTAAATGGTTATAAAGGGATTAAGAATGGATATATGCGGGTTTATATATAAGTCCAACTTTATCAAAGGATGGAATGTTTGATGTGTTAAATAAATGTAACCAACGGTCAAGGAGGAAAGGTTATATATACATATATATGTGGTTAAAGGGTTAGCTAAGGTTAACAAGGGTTAATGAAGGTTATGAGGAGTTTTGGAGTCCTGATAGGAGGAATTATAATGAAAGGTTAAAAAAAGGTAAAGGAAGGTTAAATCGGGGTGATTGAGTTCCGATATAAAGGAAATGGAGGATTAATGATTAGACTTCGTTAATCTATAAATCTTTCCACATGAGACTATTAAAGGGGACCTTAACCATTTTTAAATGAAGATTTGACTACTTTGAGAGTTAAATACCTAGGACAAATGTGTTTATGCATTTTACATGCATACTATGGGCGTAAGCGGGGGTAACCCTGACATCATTTGGTATCAGAGCAGAATTGTAATTGAAACAATTGGTGTTAAAAAAGAACAAAGAAATTATATGTGAAAGAATTGAGAACAAGTTATGTGTCAAATATGTTTATGCAGGCAAGGAAGGATCAAATTCTAATATGACAGAAAGTAGGCACATAGAGGTGATGTGTAGTAGAACTTGTAGATGCAAGAGACCAAGGACAATCCATCCAAGGTACCGGTGGAATGGTGAAACAAGATCATGCTAAGATCTTGAAGGTGAGGTGATATGTTCTGTTTTGATTTGAGAATGTGTGTTTATACATTGATATGTAGGTGACAGCATAAGAAGGTGTGAAAGTTGTAGCAATCTAGAGCATGGAGTGCTCAATTGGTTCCAAAGGAAAGAACTAGAGAGATGCTAAAAGACTGAGCTCAAAGGAGAGAAGCTTAGTGAGGAATATGTAGCAAGAAGGAGACTTGTTACTCCAGAGGGATTATTGTAGATCACAAAGGAAATTCCACAGAGGCTGTGGGTAGAATTGCTAAGGTAATGAAGGAAGCTGGTAAGAGTTTCTAAGTGAAAGAAGAGGTGGTTAGAACCAAGTATTTCATTGTGATTGAAATACAAGAGGACAATTGTGTTCTTGAGAAGTGCAGATGAGTTGAAGCCTAGAAGGAGCAAAGAGAAGTGCTCAAAGGAGGTTCCAGAGATAGAGAACCAAGGGCTTGCCAAAGGACCAAGTATAGAGGAAATCTTGGTGAGGTAAGTTGCAACATGGAGGACTTGTTGTTGTAGAGGCTTTAATGCAAGTCATAGTGAGTGAGGAGCTCATGAAGATAGAGAAGAAGAAGATGGCTACTGATAGTCATAGTAGAGGTTCTAAGGAAGACCATAATAGAAGAAAGATGAAGAAAGAGGATGCCAAGGCAAATGGCAAGAGGATGAGTCAAGAAGAAATTGACAAAGAGATTGTAGAGTTAAAAGAACAACTCGATGCATTAAGGAGAATACTTGAGGAAAGCTAGAGACTGGGTTGGTTCTTGAGGAAGAAGCCAATGAAGTGGCATAAGTTGCAAAGAAGGCTACAACAGAGGCAAGTAAGGTGGCTGATGGAAGAACTCACAGAAGCTAAGTTGGAAATGAAAATGGAAGTGTCCATTTGGGAAGCAGAACAGAGTGAAGTTCTGAGTGAAGATGAAGACTTGAAGACTGAAATTTCAAGTGAGGCCAAAGGGTCACATGGTTTTAAATCTGAAAATTTGGGTATGTTTGCAGGTGAAATATGTCAAGAAGGACAATTTGTTGATATTGTCATAAAGGAGGAAGAAGACAAGCATAATCTAAATTCTGTTCTGGAAGAAGATGAGATAGATAGGTCTCATATACAGTTGGGGAAATATATCAAGCAACCAAGTGAAGGGCTTGAGGAGATTGAAGAGGAGACCATCGAAGAATTTTTGAATCATATGAAGGATTTAGAACAACAAGGAGATATAATGGCTAAAACGTCAAGTGGGACCACAAGGTCTTATGTTTTTAAGACTGATAGTTTGTCTGTGGATGCAAAAAAAATGAAGGAGAATATTAGTGCAGATGGTGAGACAAGGATATATCTTGGAGAAGGTAAACAACAAGAGATTAAAGGCAAATGTGAAGAAGAGACTATGTTAGCTGAAAACATAGTAAATGATCATCAGTTCACTATGATGATAGGCACAGTGGAAATAGCCATGGAAATTGTTGAGACAGTCAGTAAGAAAGAAGGACATCTACTGGAAGATGTAAAGAAGGAAGAACCCTATGCAAAGGATTTAACCTTCGGAGAAAGAACACTAACAAAGGAGTGTTTTGCAGAAGATGATAAAAACTCTGAAATAAAGGAAGATAGAGAATTTCTCTTAAATGAGAGAAGTGGTGATTTATTGCAGCAGAAAGAACTTAATAATGCATGGATATTTGAAACTGTGACAACACAGGAAGAATTTCTTGTGAAATAAGGAGATGAAATTCAGTCTAAAGAGATGATATGTGAAGCAACAGTTGAGACTGTTGAACCTTGTGATTTTCAAATTGATAATTTGTTTATAAATGCACAGATTATAAGTGATGATGAAGTACTTGCGAAGTGTCACAGAGAAAATGCATTGCTGGAGTATTTATTGGGAAATTCAGACTATGACAGTGTGATTGCAGAGGAAGAATTTCACTACAGTGAACAAGGATAGAAAGACATCAATAGAGAAAATGATGTGGGAGAGAGACTAGTTGATAGTCTCATGAATTCTTTTGAGAATTCAAAATAGCATACTAATGTGTTGATAGAGGAGAAAGAAACAGAGCAACAAACTGAATTGTTGCCAAAGGAAGGTAAGGCACAGAAGCCTTATGTTTTTTATTTTAACAAGTGTTTAATGAGTGTAGGTTTTGTTACAGATGCTGAAGGAAATTTGGCACAGCTGAGTAGCCAAATAAAGATGAAAAAAGAAGATTCTATGGAAGAATTCAATCCATGGAATAAAGATGCTCAATTGCTGGAGAGAATGTTGGAAAGTCATGGTTCAATGCAGACAGAAATAATCATGACAGAGGGTAAGGATGAAAGGGAGGTAGCAAGAATAACATAACAAGTAAGAATGAGAGGAAGAGTAAGAGTAAGTGATAGCGTTTGACAACTCAAATAAGAAGAACATCAGATTGAAGAGTTGGTGGACAACAACAACCTGAAACAAAGAGAAAGAGGTAGAAGTAAGTGGAAAATTATAGACCAGTCCAAGGATGTACTGGAGATGGAGATTGAAGAATTATGGTAGCTAATGATGAAACAAGCCATAGGGAGGAAAATGATAGCAGCAAGAAGCATGATCAATCAGAATTTGAACCTGATTGATAAGGAGAGGAAGATGAAACAGAAAATAGCAGACACACAACAACAAAAAAGGTGCTGAGCTTTCAGACAGTTACAAACTAAAGTTTGGGACCCTGGAGGTTTCTATCAATACATGAAAACACATGATCAGGAGATCATGAATATTTTCTACTTTGGGAGTCTGATGCAGGAGCATTCAACCCAAGGAAAATCATTGTACTTTAGTAGACATAGGGGGTCATGTGTTTTAGAGAAGTTAGTGTACTAAGTGTTGAATTAATGTAATATTTAGGCTTTTGAGTGGGTATAATAGGAATTAATTAGATGTGTGAGGTTGTTTGTAAATTCCCTTGAATAAATGAGAACATGAGTGGTTAATAATGATGAGAGAGTTAGAAGTCAATTATAACTCTCTAATAAGTTTCATGATTCGAGGAACTAGAGAGAGTTCCTTGGAATTAATTGAAGTTAGAAGTGGGCATAGAGGATTTAGGAGTCAATTCAGTAGATTTAGGATTGGAACCAGAATTATTTCAAAAGAGCCTTTCTGGTATAAATGTAAGCCTACGGGGAGAGTGAAGGAAGAGGCCACTGATAGTGAAGATCAAGCCTGTGAGAGATAGAGAGTCTCGAATGTAATCATTTGTTTATACAATTATATACAGAGGTTTATTCCTAACTATGTTAGTGTGTGGAATGAGTATTTAATGAAGGAATTACATGTAAGTTGTGAATTTGTAGGTTCTGTAATAGAAGGTTGCAGGAAAGATTCTGTAGAATACGCAGAAGAGAGAATGATTCAGAGGAATCATTACGGGTCTTTGAATCCAATTGGAAGATTAGAGTGAAGCTCTGGAGAGAGACTGCGATGTGAAAATTCATAGAGGAGTGAGTTGAGTGGTGGAAGCAGAAGAATGAAACCCTTTGAAGAAACCTGAACTAGAGAGGAAACACTAAAGAAACAACGAAAACCATAAAGGAAGGAATGAACGAAGAAGCAAGTCATCGAAGCATAAGTACCATTGGATCTTATAGATCAACGACATAGGCGACAAGGAACAAGAACCATCGATCTCATAGATTGACGGCCATCGAATGCTGAAGAAGCGTGGAGGATAATCAGCAAAGAGCAGTTTGCAAAGGAAGGAAAGTGGATTTCAGGTAGAAGAAAGACCGTAAATAGTATTCTTCCGTTTGAATCTGATCCCATTCATAACAAAACACATAGCAGAGAAGTGGAGAGGGGAAACCGCTTTATCGGGTGGTTAAACCCCATACTTGTTGGCTATTTGAAATCATCATGAACTGTCTGATCCTTTAAGTCTAGATCAATGGTCGACAAGTGTCGTGCAAGTTTGCTTGATTGAAACCGATAGGGTTATACAGGCATGGTTAATATGTTTTGAGTTCCATAGGTTAATCACATATTAGAAAAGATGGGGAACCATATGTTAATGTGACTGCATACTATGGCGATTGCGATTGCCAAAAAGTAAACTTCGATAAATGTGCTAAGACCGTACCAAGGTGGAAAAGGTATGGTTTGCATATATTTCCTTTGTAAATGGTTATAAAGGGATTAAGCATGGATATATGGGGGTTTATATATAAGTCCAACTTTATCAAAGGATGGAATGTTTTATGTGTTAAATATATGTAACCAACGGTCAAGGAGGAAAGGTTATATATATATGTGGTTAAAGGGTTAGCTAAGGTTAACAAGGGTTAATGAAGGTTATGAGGAGTTTTGGAGTCCCGATAGGAAGAATTATAATGAAAGGTTAAAAAAAGGTAAAGGAAGGTTAAAGCGGGGTGATTGAGTTTCGATATAAAGGAAAAGGTGGGTTAATGATTAGACTTGGTTAGTCTATAAATCATTCTGCATGAGACTATTAAAGGGGACCTTAACCATATTTAAATGAAGATTTGACTCCTTTGAGAGTTAAATACCTGGGACAAATGTGTTTATGCATTTTACATGCATACTATGGGTGTAAGTGGGGGTAACCCTAGCATCACTTTATGTTCCAATATTGGATACAATGATTCACTCATGTAATAGTGTACATGGTATCTCTCACTTATTATTAGAAGCTCAATGAGCTCGCATTCCTTCATACATGTATCATGTATATATTTAGACTATTCTGGTTATGTGTATGGTATATGCTTTTAATTTACATGCTAGGTTAATGAACCATTTCGTTGCTTACCTGTGGTTGTTATTAAATGCATGCTATTACAATTTAATGATTCTTGTTTATCATGTGGACTAATGTGTAGGTACTCAACAAGTCTCTCTTTTATTCATGGGTCCCCCTTTAGGATAGTACTATTACTTTTATAACTGGTTGCTCATTTCCCTCACTATATGTGAAATTTTCCCTCATACACCTTACATCGAGCATCTCACAAAGCTCACATTCTTACAACCCCACAGATTTGCATTATCTTATGTCCTATTGTAACCAAGGCATTTCTTGGAAAACCATTTCAATGGTCAATGGGACGTATGACTAGATGGGACTCCTACACCAAAGAGTGTGAGGTCTACTTGGGCCTTCACGTTGGAGAGATACCCTTACAATTTTTGCGGAATCCAACATCGTCAAAAGTTATATACTTAGATTAATAATAATGTTGGTCATTAGGGAAACTATAATGCAGAAGCTTTCATGGTCTAGTTAATCACCTATTATTTCTTGGATTTGGTCTCAATGGTGCATGTAGCAAAACCCATGATCCTTGGTCCTATTAGAGAGCCTTTGTGGCTTGGATTTGATCCTAATTACATTATCATTAAAATAAATCATTCACAATACTTTAAAAAGCCATGAAAGTGCCCCCATACAATTATGGTTTTTTCCGTTTTAGTGGTCACTATGGTTCCTTGCGAGGTTGTGTTATAATGGAATAGGAAACCTCACTGCTTACCAAAAATGATGAAATCCATTACAAATACATATAAGTCAAACATGTATCTAATGGGAATATAGCCCTTCTAGGGAGGATAATACTACATCCCACAATCACTTGGGATAGACCCATTGACATATATGACCACAAACTTGTATACGTTTTTTCAAATATGTAAAATTGATTTTGCAGCAATTCAACTCCTCTTACGATCATTGAAAAAAGAATGGGAAAATTTTGGAGGATTTAAAGCAGAAGTAATTTTTCTAGCATTTAAATGAAATGCAACTAGAACAAGCCATAAACATGATAAGGTTCTTTGGAGAAATTCAAACACAAGTGAAACAACCATGAACAAAATATTATGATCACATATTTTCTTTTCTTGTGAGTTTTTTTCTTTTTTTGGATGGAAATAAAGAAAATAAATTCTCCCAAGAATTAAAGAGCTATCTAGTACATTCTTCCTATTGAATTCCAAGAGTTGAGATAAGATATGAATAACTTCACACTCTACTATTCCAAGGATGAACATCACTAGAGTATGGTAGAGACACAAATTCTAAATAAGAGTGCAAATATCACTTTATGCCAATATTGTGATAGAACATCTTAGAAACCCTTTGGCTACTCAATAAAGAATAAAAGGAAATGAGGTAACACATCCAAATAATCATTATATATAATTATGCAAGAGTAACAATAAGGGAGTAGTGTATGAAAATTATGCATCTCTAGTATATTCTACATATAATGGTTGCATCAAGTATAATTTTCTTATTTTTGTGCCTCAATGGGGTGAAGTAGATAATAATTCATGTTATAAGGGTTAGTAATTCTCTTGGTTCAGAGCATGATCATAATAACCTTTGATGATTGTTGTGATATTTTTACGATGTCATGGAAAATATATTAGCTTGTGATTTGTAAGGGAAATATGTTTGGTTTGATAAGAACTACACACAATGTAAAATGAAATGTGATACACCAAGTCATATATGGAAGATAATATTGAGATCATTATTATCACACAAAAGAAGCATGTGATGGATCATTTGACATAGTTTATCTTCTTTACAGGTTAGGATTACCGTTAGTAATAATTTAGAAGTGAATTAGACTTTAGGAAGTTTTAAAGTGTTTTTTAAACCTGTATGTGAAATGTGGTCTTTTTCTTCTACCATATTTTTCAGATAACTTTTACTTGTACCCGTCATAATTTGTTTTTAGCTACTTAAATTACAAATTTATGACACTTGGCACAAGAATATTAGCTGGGGTATAAGGGAATATGAAATGATGATTCCAAAATATGAGGGCTATTCTCTAGAAAGTGATGTACTACTATAACTCCATGGAAGGATATATGTGTCATTGACTAAATAAATGTGCCATCTGATCTTGAGTAAAGTGCATTGAGTAGTATACATGGCAAACCCCAGTGTTAATAAGATAAATGATAACCTAAAACCACTATCCTACGAGAAGGGTATGAGGGAGGACATTGTAAATTTTGTAGCAAGACGTTTAGACTATTAGTGAGTAAAATATGATAACAAACATCCAAAAGGGTTATTTCACCCCCATGATATTTAAATGGATTTCATCATGGGACTATTAATGCCAACAAGGAAACATGATGTTATATTTGTAGTGGTGGCACAATGACCAAAATTTCCTATTTCATACCATTTAAAAAATGAATATAAGGCATCTAAGATAGCCATTGTTTTCTTTGATGATATTTTGAGATTACATAGAGTGTCAAGGAATATCATATCAAATAGGGAAATTGTGTTTACCATAAGGTTTTAGAATACTTTCCAAGAATCCTTGGGAAGCCAATTAATCCTCAACATCACCTATTACCCTGAGACAGATGGAAAACCAAAGAGGACTAATGAAATCCTCAAGAAGATACTACAAATGTATCTCACATACCAACAAAAAATATGGTTAGAGTTTTTACCATTGGGGGAATTTTCTTACAGTAATATTGACCATAGTTCCATCAAGACATCACCATTAAAATTCCTATATGTGAGGTCTTTCAGAACACCTCTTAAGTGGGATCAACTAAATGAATAAGTATTGATAGGACTAGAAGTAGTATGAGAGATGGAAGAGGAAATGATCATGATCAAGGGAAGGTTAAATGAAAATGTCGACAAAAGAGCTACGTTGATGTTGATAAAAATAATTGGAGTTATGAAGTGGGATATATAGTGTTTTTATAGTAAGACCCCAAAAGAGCTTCATAAGGTTTGAGAAGGGAGTGAAGTTGTGTCCAAAACTTCTGAGACCATTTGAAGTTATACAAAAGAAAGGGTTGGTGGCATATAGGCTTGTTTTATTGAAATAATTAGCATGTATGCATAATGTGTTCCATGCGTCTATATTATGTCATTGTATTTCAAATCCTTCGCATGTTGTTGACTAAAGTCAACAGGTCTCAAATGAGGGCACGATGATGGACGATCTGGTTCACATACTAGACTAGTGATATATATAGCTTAGGAAGTGATTCATGGACCAATTGAAGGCCCAATGCAATAGTTATAGTCCCAATTCAACTACTTGGAAGGATTCCAAGGAGATGCGCAATATTTCTCCCTTCATGTTTTTAAAACTTCAAGATGGACTCTATAGCCAAGACAGGGTGTATGTAGTGTCTTGCTCTAGTTTAACGGCTCTAATGTTATCTTTACCATGATATAGCCTTATGGCACATACATTATTCTTTGAGGACCTCAGGTTGAGGATCTAGTTATTTTACATTTATTATTAGTGGATGTGATAATAATTGTGATGTAGCATTTTGACGTTATTTTGGTTATATGGATGGATATGATAAACTTCTTTGATGACTATGTATAATCATGTTGATGAATTCATTATATATTGTCTTATTTACATATTTTGATGACTAGATTCTTGTTTATAGTTAGTGATTATGTTATAATGATAATTTAGCATGAGCAATTATATCAATGATTAACATTATGAGTAGATATGATTCATGATTATTGAGTGTGGTGGGAGGAAATATATATACACTTGCATGTGATGAGTCAATGACCTCTATTTTGATTGATCACATATTATAGAAATTACAGTTTAGAGTTATAATTAATATTATGCTAGTATTACTAATATTATGCATGAAAAAGATATGTGGCACCCTTGGAACTTCAAAAGGATGTCCTTGAAGGGAATCACTAACTCAACACCCTTGGAGTGAGAAAGAAAAGAAGAAAAACTAGAATACAAACAAGGATTCATGATCATGCAAAGATACACACTAATTTACATAATGTAGTAAATGGGTTTTCGAATAAAACATTGAATAAATTAAAAGTAAATCTTGGAGAAAGGGAGAAAAGGTAGTACTATAAAAAGTTGAACCAAATAATTAACCTTTCCCTCCTCACTTTTGGAAGAACTAAATATATGATGTATATTTAGATAAATCTTAAATATATGAGTTGTTATAATAAGAAAGGGAAATAGGAAACATAGTTAAACTAGAAGCAATAATCCAATGATAAATTACTCTCAATAATAAAAGAGGGATATGCATGAATTTAAACAATAATAATTTAAAATTTTAAAACTTTAATTTCGTGAGAGAACTACCATGTGACAAGAACATAAAACAATGATCTTGATCTAAGATGTCAACTTGAGAAAAACTAGGGAGTAGTTGGGGAAAAAATGATACCTACCTATTCACTTATGTTAATGAAAAGAAAAATAGGGAGTATAAATCAGGATCAAGGGACAAGTAGGAGAAGAAATACGGAAACTTGTGTGAGTGAGGGAAAATAACTTTTTTTATAAGAAATTAAGTAAATAAGTTTAGGAGAGCTTTGGTGAGAGATTGACACATGGATATATGAGTAATCAAAATATTGGATTAATGGAAACAATTATTTTTGCATGAACTAACAAGTTTCAATAGTGAAACTTTCTATAAAAGGATCAAGTTATAAGAAGAGGATTCTCTTTTTCCTACTGTTGGATGATCATCCTAATGCTATTGTGTATTTAGAGTGAATATTGAGTTATATAGTGATTTTGGTGGAGGTGAATGTTTGTTGAGTGAGAAATGTTGAGTTAGAGTTCTCTCCTCCACTTGCTAGCATTTTTCTTCTTTTGTACAACCCCATTGCAACTCAAGGGTGCACGGGGATGAAGAGTACCAAAGGGGTAGGATGGAAGGTCAACCGGTGGACTAGTCGGGAGGAAAAAATTTCCACATGTGCATGGCAACTACATCAAGGGAGTGAAAGAAATCAATCAATCTGTGATTGTGTTCCATTCCCTTGATGCATGATATTATATGTATATTGAACTATTTGTATATTTCGTTATGATTAGTTGTCATTATTCAAGGATTATTTAATGTAAAAAGGAAATCTCCTATTGCTTGTTATTTTTGTAACTCAATGACTTGGAAAGCATAATTGTTTTAGCTAATAAAATTATCTATGTATGGAATAATTTGCATAAATAATTTGTGTCTTAATTTTTTATTTTTTATTTTTAAAGAAATGTGTAACTTTTGTAAATAGGAAATTCATACAATAGGCACATACTATAGAAAATGCACCCCTTTATTAGGTAACCTTTCTCCTCATTTGCTAGACATATTCCTTGATGTTAAATCCTTAAAGAAGTACACAAATGACTTGTAAAATATTGGGAACACATTAAACTAATGAAAAAAGACAAAACTAGCTATGAACTTAGTAATAAAAATCTATTAAGGATTTATGTGAGGTTTAACATGAATATGAATCTAAACTTTGCAGAAATATCAATCTTTGTTAGTGTTTTGCATGAATATAGATTCAAGCTTCATTGAAGACATATTTATTTGAGGTATTTTCCTGAATATAGATCTATTGTTTTCATGAAGGGTGAAGTTGGTAGCAATAACATTCCCCTTTTTCTTAGGTACACTTGTTTTAGAAGAACAATGAATCTAATCCCTCAGCCAACCATGCAATGGAGGAAAAATGCAGTAACTTGTCTTTTGACCAGTACGAAAGGAATGTTTTCAAGGGGACAAAAATATATGAATTTGCATTTGATAAATGGTGCTTGTTTAACAAGGAGGTAAAGGGTATGTTATTGAATTCTTATTTAGGATCGGTTTCCAAATATGTTTCCTTATTATTTAATTCCATGGTAAGTTAGGTGTTATTTTATGATATGTGGAACATCATTAATTTAAGAAAGGTTCACTATGCTCTCTTGTTATATTTTCCTCATTAGGATAAATTTGAGGTCTAAAGTGGGAATCCTAAGGAAAATAATAAGATAACATTTAAAATAATAATATTATATTTATGAATTTTCAAATGGAAAGAAGATAAATGTTTTGATTTGATTTAATTTTATTGTATTTTTTGTTTCTCTCCTTATATGTTTACTCAAATTTTAATTATAGGGACTTATTAGATGCCAAATTATTTGCATCTAACTAATACCCATTTTGCATACTACATAGTGATATAAGCTTGAAATGCATTAAAAGACATGTTTCTTTTTAAAAGAGACACCCCCTCCCGAGCAATATATATTTATAGTTTATCTCTCAATGGGTATATCAAAAGCATATAGAGTGGGAACTCATTGGATCCATGATTTAATTCCACATTCAATGAGTTACACAAATTAAAGTTTGAGTAAACCTGTAAGGATATGTGTTAAAAAAATGAAATTAAAAGTTGGTTTTCATCCTTTACCTCCAATTTGTTTTATCCTAATCCTTTACATCATCATCTTGAGTAATATTGGTCCTTTAAAAGTTGATTTCAATAGTATATTTATTTCTTTTCATGTTGATTTTTGACCTCAAAATTTCTGTAATATCTCTCCCAACTAGATTTACATCCTTTTCTTGAATTGTTTATGGTAGGTTTAGCAAAACATTTGTCTCTATCACTAATCCAATTAATTTTGAGGTATCCCTAAGTTCTCTGTAAAATTTGACTTGAAGAAGTTGCCAATTTTATTTCAGTTATGATGGTGAATGTGGTGCATTGGAAAAAGATTTGCTATTTTAGTCCACCTAATGTTTTTTTCCTATAAAGGTAAAGGCAACCTCATTCATGACAAGTACATGTGAAACTAGCTCCAATATTTTCTCGCGGTACAATTTCCACAATATTAACCACACCAACTAGTAGGGGTGGGTGATTAGTTGGTCTTATCGAAGTGGCTAAAAAGGTTGGAATTTAGGCCTAGGTTGGTTATCCTAATTATCATTTCTATAATGGTTGTTATCTTAAGAATCTTTTAGGAGTACTCAATACTTTCCTCATAACCAATGTCGGATTTTGACTTTTCACCTATTGATATCGAGTGAGGTTAGAGAACTACGCAAGTTTTGTTATTAGTGTTATTGATTAGACCAAAGGTATAGATGTTGATGAAGGTTCATAGGTTATGTCCAAAAAGAGGAAGGGGTATTCATCTATTATTATTTTGGATATTCCTAGTAGAGTAATGAACCCCACTCTTTAGGTAAATCCATTTAAGGAAGCTATGCCCTTTCCCAAAACAAGGATTCCTATTCCTTAGGTAATGTCACATTCAGAAATAGAATTAGTATTATAGTGAAATCTAAATTTATTAGATGAAGCTTTATCTTCCTTGTTTTAATTTCAAGGGGTTGACACTTCTAATATTTGGGCAATATGTTTGAGGAATGTTATAGAAGGTTACGCTACATGGGGTTCTTTTCAAAAGAAGAGCTTTGTATTCAACTATTAACTGAAGGATTTGTTTTGGTATAAAATATGCTAAGGGGATGGATATGCTACCTATTTGGATTTTATCACTAGCTTAGTTTCTTTGAGCAAGAGGATTAAATAACTTTGCACATACCCTCCTGCTACATTATGTTATTTTTTAATAATCTAATGTAAATAATTTTATGTAAATATAAGAAGTATTTTATAGTAAAATAATAGTAGCATGATTTGAAATGGATCAATACATAATCTTTTGCCTATTTTGGTCATTTTGGTAAACAATAAATAATATTTTGTATATTTTAGTACTTTTTGGGTACAAAACTTGGAGATAAAGTCTTGTGAGAACCATATTAGGGACATCACCATTTTGGTAATTTTTAGGAACAAAAAACTTTGCACCTGGTTTGAAGTATTAAATGACATTTTTTAGGATTAAAACATTGCAAATGAGATACTTAGCTTCTAAATTTTTTTCTACAAATCAATATCATGACAATGGTTTAATATAACCTCATTTAGAGTTTGTATGAGGAAATTATTCCTCTTATATGTTGACATTATCATGTTCACCATAATTATATGAATTGGATGCCATTTCAACTACCATTAATCACACAAATTCTATAGGTCCAAAACCTTAATCCTAGTAACGATTTGAGGCATGAAACCCCTTAATTTTAACCCTATATTGCTACTAAAACATTAAATATCCTTACATGAGGAAAGGAAGGGGTTTGACTATAATCATATTAACTATCATTCCATAGTGTGCAAAGAAAAGGAGTTGGATATTATGAGCACAATAGTAGAACTATTACACATTATAGAAGCCACATAGATCATGGTTTTTGAAGAATCCATGGTGAGTTGACCTTTCTTTGTATATACATTCCATATTTAATAAGTAAAGAGAAATACATCTTACTTTCCATTTGGGTCTTTTGATATTAAGTGTCCTTGTGTTCATTGTGTGGATTTTGTGTATTTTATTTAGATTATTTTATTTCTATCACATATTATTTTAGGATTTTTTCTACTAAATTAGTAATATTAACTTTGAATCTTAGGTAAAATATTGCATAATAAAAAACTTGTAGAAGCTTGTGGGATATATTTTTACTAACTATTCCAATGGAAAATACATGATAATTTACATATCAAACAGTAAAAAGTTGAAAAGAAAAAATTAAATAAATAATTGACCAAAATGAAATAATGATAATGAGAAAAATATTTACTAACTACATTAGTCTTGGTGCTTCCTTACAATCATGGATATTTTTCTTTCATCCTCTTATAAAGCCACCTTTGCTTCCTCTTCTCTCATGTTAAACATAGAAATTAAATAAGACCCGACCTTTTCCTCCTTTTAAGAAATCACCTTATAGTTTTCCTCACAAATTGTAAAATGTTAGAAAAAATTAGAATGCCTATTTGGTGCTTATGTGTATTACAAGAGGAAATACATACACAGAAAAGAGGAGAAATAATGAACAGATTTTAAATAAGGGAATTGATGTGTTTTTGGTTTCCTCGAGAAAACTGCTACAAGAAGTGAGTGCCCAAGACATCTAAAAGATTTATTGGTGTAAACTTTTAAAAGTGGTCAGAGTAAGATCATATGGAAATCAATGGGTCTTTTTATTTCAGAAACCCTTGAAATTTCCACTAGAATGGATAGAATTATGAGATTTACAAACCTACCAATTTAAAGTGATGAGGATGCAAATGAAAAGACTTAAAGACCTAGGAAATCAAGAATCTAATTTTGACGCCTCAAGGATGAATAATGGAATGACCCCTTAAGGATGAATAATGTAATGAATAGGCTAAAACCATATTGGTGAGTGTTTGAAATTGGTAGAGTTTCCATTAAGGTTATTTAATTAGTTGTAAGTACTATTCAAATAAGTAAACCCACAACCAAACTTAAGAAAATCCCCTGCTATAACACCTATTTCAAAAGAAGAAAACAAAACATGAAAATATGAGGATATAAAAGAAAGAAAATACCTACTGTAGTTTCTCAAAAATTTTGGATCAAAACTTGTTTCCTTGATTAATTATTTAGAGACTTTTCCATTATATCATTTTTTTATTCCAGACTCCAAACCACTACCCATTCTAGATTTCATATTTTTTTATTTTCTGCTCCCAGAATGACTATTCAAGAATCAGTTAAAAAATTAAGTTATAAACAATTATATAACTGCCTCTTTTCTGAATGATGACCCTCTATTTTCTTTAATGAACATGGGCTTATTTCTAGTATTTTAAAATTTAATATTATATATAATATGATATATATAATAATAATTTATATCCTTTTACATTTCAAAGATATATAACCCCTCCCTTTGAATAAGGCCATTTACAATACATGGTTGAAACATACTTCTGAGTTTGAACCATACATAATAAAATTTGAGATATGGTTAAGGTATGTGCATGCCCACCTTTTGTCATGAATAAGTTGGTGAACCATCGTTCTTGTCATGCAAAACCATAAAATACCTCTCGAAACTTTAACATTTTCTTGAAATGATCAGGGATACTTTCAAAACCAATACTGGCCATGATCTGCAAATGGATGGTTTTGAAATATGACTTTCTGGCAGTTCCTTACCACTTATCGTCCAAGCATGTAGACCTGTCGGGAGTCCGTCGATTTGGAGCATGCATTGTAGGCCATCGATTGGCTCTAGCATTTATAAGAGAATTAATTGTCTTTGCGTTTGTCTTACTTCTATATATGATAGTGACTTAAGTTTTCAAACTCCACAAGGGTTTTCAACATAACTATCATAACACATACATCATCATCTGGTTCCAAAGTTCAACTACTTAATTTATGTATCCCTCCTTGCATAACCTGTTAATTAAAATCTTATGAGTGATGGAATTCAAATCTTCTCTCCATGTTTTTAAGACTTCCGTGACCAATACTGATTTAAAAACTGAGGAACAGGGCTTCCAAGTATGGGCATTGCTTGACTTGGATTTACGTGAGAATGTTGTCAATCGATACGATTTGTAAGTGTTATACTTTATCATGCTTTATCACGCATAGTCACTTTCCATCCAAAACATTATTAATAATGAGAGCCAACAATTTCGTTAACTTAAGGCTGAGATTTTGTTGTCCATCCTAGTGCTTTTTAATTTCTGAAATGTTTTTAGATGTTGTCATATCTTATAACATTATTTTTCTTTTTCTGCAATTCCCACTGGTTTTTTATTTTTCTGCAACTCTCACTAGTCTTTTGGCCATCATATATGACACCTCAAGGCATAGAGGAATGCCATCTTTAAGTGTGTTTATGTGTTCCTTTACCTCAATGAAGTAGTTTGGAAGATGTGCCATCAATCAATTTGTCTTAATGGCTTGGGAACCAAATGTACAACAAAACAAAGATACATAAAAATTATGAATTTTAATAATATTATAGTTCACATGTTGACATATTCATGTGCAAAGAAGTCCACTATGAGGTAGCCATTGATGATAATCACAAAAAAAGCTATTATGAAGCCACTATATCGAGGATTTGACCAAACTTGAAAAACCCCATAATTTACACTTTTGATGCAAGATACAGAAGGGGAATAATAGAAAATAAAATTTTCATAAAATTAAGGGCATTAAGCCACTCATTAAAGACATCCAACTTATCTTAAGAAATATCAAATATAAGAACTATAATCACAATTGACACAATTTCAGAACTTCAAAGGATTAAATCTCTAAACTCTAAGCCACATTTTTATATAAAGATTAACAAAACCATCCCAAAAAACTACTTGCATATGCCACCGTTATATTACTATTCTCCTGCATTAACAATAATCCAATATCCCATATTTAAACAATATCCCATATTTAAATAATTGGAAATAATTCCCCTCCAAACTACTGAAGGTAATTTCCAACATTTACAAGGCCTATATTCTTATATTCCTTTGTACCATAGAAGCACTTTGTAAACCTTGTTTAATGAATACATTGATAATCAAAGCGACAAAAAATGAAAAATTTGATTCAATAGAGAAGCATTTAATAGCTTCTTGAACTCATGCTTTCCTAGCTGCTTGGTCAAACGTTATTCTTAATAAATTCGTTATTAGTATCCCATTCATATAATTGTTTGAATCATCAAACTCAGATATGCATTTTAAAATAGCTCTTCAGGACCATTAAACAAAAAACAATTAATAGCTTATTGAACTCATCCTTTCCTAGCTGCTTGGTCAAAAGTTATTCTTAATAAATTCCTTATTAGTATCCCCATTTATATAGTTGTTTGAATCATCAAGCTGAGATATGCATTTTAAAATAGCTCTTCAGGACCATTATAAAAAAATTGGTGTTGGAAGAAACTGAGAATTTCCCCAAATCGTTGACAATTTTTTAAAATTGTTCAGGTTGAAGTCACTGGGACCCTTTTGCAAAAAAACCCATATCACTTATTTTTTAATTTCAACACCATTTTCAGAACATACATTTGAAATTCACTGTGCTATTTTATCAGTGTAATACTAAAAATCAGATATAGAAATAGGCTAATAATTTCTCTCCTTTATATAGCTTTTATATAGCTCTCTAATGGCATCGTATCTTTAGCTTTACAATTACTTTTCGGAGAAATGAATTTCATTTTATTTTGGTTTTATTTTAGCCCTTTTTTTTCCTCTCAAGAAACTTTGTGCTTTCATGAATAGCCAAAACATTGTGAGCATATTTACATGTAGTCACAAACTTATGCTTAAGGTTATTATTTACATTTTTGTAATGCAAGGGGATTAGTTTATATATGATTTTATTTATTTTTCATTCACAATGTTACTTGTTAATTGCATTTCCTCATAAATACCTCTTTTTGGAAGATATATCTTAGCCTTGACCCTGGATTTTCTCTTGGAATTAATTTGCGTATTTATTGATTTACCATTCATAGCATTTCTATAAACTATCCTCTTTCCATCCTTGTCAATATTGCAAACCAAATTTCCCTCATTCAAATTAAGCGTGATTGTTTCATATTAATTCTCTTATGATTCTTTTCCTCGTCATAACTGGAACAAACTCTCTATGTGTATCAAAAACCTTTGCCACTTATGGTTTTAGAGCTAGTACTTGTGCTTTCTACCCTTTTTTTCTCTTCTTTTTTTAAACTTCAAAACAACTCCTAGGAGAGTAGAGGATTCATCTAATGGATTTTGCAACTTTCTAGCTTTTGACAGAGTGGAAGCCTTGACCAATGAATTTTCAAATTTTCCAACCTTTGATGGAGACACTAAAGGGGGGCTATTTTGTTCCTTTAGAGGATAATTTTCATTTGCTTCTACGAAAGCCATGGATTTTTGGAATGGCTTCAATTTCTTGACAAGGTCTTTCACACCAAAATTTTTAGAACGAATAAATTCTAATAGGCTATTTATCATGAAGATATTCGAAGAATTGACATACTCATTAGAAATACCTTCACAATTGAGTAAATCAAGAACATAAGCATAGCCTAAACTATATTCACAAGAATTCCAATAGGAGCACACACTTTCCTTTTCATGCAAATATTGCAATTGCATATACTTCTACACTTTGGACACTTCCACTTCTCAGATTTAGCAGCCTCTTCTATCAAGCAATCACTTAGGAAGAAGGTTTTTCGTTCATGATTTCTTACAAAGAACATTCCAATAATTGAATCTAACGGAAAAAATTATGCCAATTTAAGACCATGAACGTTGCAAAATTCTTCAAAAATGTAAAAATTGCAAAGAACACTATTTAGATGGCTTCATTTTGTGTATGAGTCAACTATCTATGCTCTTGTTCATAAATCAAATCCACTAGAGTTTGTTGGGTGGTATAAATGCTAGGTTTTATATGAACAAATCGACTTTGGAACAACCCAAGCTACAGCGGATGCATGGCTCTTCACTCACGTCTTACCCTCACTTCCGCCCTCGAGCTGCCCTGCAACTAAGATGACACCAACATTTATACTGACATTTAATTTGTCAACTCGGGGTCGTAAGACTTAGAGGCGTAGCACATGTAATGTCAGAATACGACCTCAGGGATTTGTGAAATTGAAACCCTAGAACCTACAAGAAATCAAAAGGCATCAATCAAGTAAAGAAACAACACTCTTCAAGGCAAAATAAACACACTCGGAGTGTACTTCTGGCTCCTCCTGGGTTGGGTTGACTCCTACAATAAGTCTTCCTCAATTGTCCATGGGACAAAGGAATGTAGGTTCCCCTCACACTTTCAAACTGTTCAGGAAAATAAATGCAAGACAAGCCTAATGAAAAGCATCTTAAAATCTACTCCTACACTACAAATATGACAGAACATGAACTAAGCTAGAAATCATACTTGATCTACTTCTATACTACAAAAATGAATTGAGCTAGAAATCATAAGCAACTGAATCTTACAAAGATAGTTGAATGTTTTTAAAGGAATCAAGATGATGATTTTTTGCTTCAACACAAAGTCTATCATAGAAATAAGACAGATCCATCTGTTGCTTCCACGCTCACAGGAATACTATGATATATGCAACATTCATTATGATGAAAGGAATATTAACAACGATTATTGATCTTCACTATTCCTTGCATTATTTCATTGAGATAATAATGAATTATAGGAAATCAGCTCCATGAACGCTGTAATTTCCCTTTTAGAATCTTAGAGTAATTTTCATTATGCGGCAATTGAGATCAAGGTAAATATAATGTTTGAATTCTGCAAACCAATTGAGATGCAAATGAAAGCATATGCTCTCCCTCACTCTTTTTAATATAACATCATTAGTCAAACTTAAAAAATTTCAAAATGATGGAAAGGATTTAATAGTCTGCTTGAATTGCAGCCTAGACCAAAAGCATGTTGCCATACTACGCAAAACAATCTGTCACATAATCAAATGGTAATCTATGCCAACACACACTATATCAAATCAAACTATACCAATCTAAGCCAAGGAATCATAAACTAAGAAAACTAATCGACATTAAACCATGCGAGGAAATCTAGAACAAGAATTGAATCTGAGCGGAACGAATAATATATAAAACTAATGCCAGATTGTATTAATTCTAAAATCGATATTACATATCTAAACTCGAGTGGTCCCCTTGGTCATTCCACTGAGCGCACAGTAAAACTTAATTTTCTACATTATAAAAATACCCTGCCTCTATCAAATGCAATACATCTAAGTCCTGGTATCTCCCTATGTTATTGATTCAGATGTGCCCCCTCCATGTGTGTGCCTCATACAGAGCATGGTTTAACGTTTTATAACCATGCTCGCACACGAGCAATTTGAATTGTATGGTGGTCTAATACACAAATTAGAGTTCAAAATCGTTTCAACTAAAAATAAGAGATGCGATAACTGGATAGATACAACACGATCTGTAGTTCCCCTAGAAAAGAAAAGAACCAGTATTGTAGATATTGTTGGAACGCTATTGAATGCAGTTTGACCAATGTTTGACTCTAACTTCACGTGCTGTTTGGAAGGCCTGGAATCCATTGAAGGAACACATCAGCATATTGATCGCCTGCCCTCCAAAACCCATATGGCCATTTTCTTCCATGATAGTCCGAAGTATGAAAATCATGGAAGTGAGAACAAGATTTCCATTGTTGGTGCAGGAACTGGGCTGGTGGAATAGGAAGTGGACTACTGGAACTGGATCTATACATATGCCATCCTAGAAACTTGATATTAGTGGTGCTTTGGCATGAAAATACCTTCAAATTATTACATATAGAAAAATTCAAGAATTCACAGCTTATTACCTCTAGGTGACTATATATTAGCATAAAAAGGATGGTAATGGATATAAACACCTGGTGCAAACACAAGTCGTTTAACAAAAACCATATAAAGTCGAGAAAAAATAGAGGCTCAACATCCCCCCATGCTTAGCTTCTTGCACGTCCTTGTGCAAGCGAAACCGGAAGATGGACTTCAAACTTCAAAAATTTCAGAAGATACAGAGTTGTGGCCTAGAGCCTTGTTGTATTAATCGAAATGTTCAAGTTCTTGCTTGTTGTGCTTTTGACCACTTCAATTTCTCTTTTCCAAATCCTGTTATGGGTAGCATAGGACCTGGCTCACCTGCTCCACTCCTTGACCAACCTCTGTAATTTCTTCATATTAACACTCAGTCTGATGTTTTTATTATGTATCTTGGTGCACAGTTCCTCTAAATTTTGGTTCTCTCCTTTTCCAATTTCTTTACGAGCAACAAGCTCTCGCACCTTTTTCTTGAATCTCCTGATCACCCTATTTTTCTTCTGCAATATGTAATCATCGGTAAGCCCTTTTGATCTTGGTTGATTGCTGGAATGAATGTCCATCGTTCCAACCTCAGGGGGATCAAATTAGGACTCAAATCCTTCGTCCATGGGGCTTTCAAACTGAGGCTTTTTCCTTTCAAAATTTTGATTTGTCCCTACAACTGGTTTAGTGACTGGTTCAGTTACCAGATTCTTGATCTAGGACATAATTTTTTCAATAAATTCAACAAATTTCTAGAGTTTATCTTCCTTGATGGTACCCATCTATCCTTTTTCCATTTCTTCTTCCTCTGGATCCAAATCAATGGCTTGAAAATCTAATTTTATGGAAGGAGGGCGAGTGGGTTTCTTCATACCATGTGTAATTTATCATCCTACAATGGGGGTGTGAGGTTCTAATGGTGATGTTACAGGCATTATAGGGTTTACAGGGGTTGCAGGGATTTCAAGAATTTCTACCCTTTTTGTTATAGACATATTTGGGAACTGCAACCCCAAACTCATATGTCCATAAACTAAGGGCTCCTTCAGTCCCTAAAAGTGTTGTTTCATACCCTAAAGGATCATGGTCAACTGATTACAACATTTCCCAGAAGTTCCACCTAGAAAACTACTCAGAACTGGCCAAAATAGGACCATACAAACTGCTCCATGGGCAAGGTGCGATGCATACTGACTACCAAACTGGACAAGCACGATGCATATTGAAATGGCCTTTTGTGGGGTGTGATGAGTGAGAATAGGCAAATGGCAGAGATAGTTTGCTAGGTGGATGATCATGGAATCTTCCAAAAACTTCTCTTGTGACACTTGCCTCTCTGAATTCGCCCGGGGATGATTAAGAGATTAATGAAATCTCCAAGTGGAACCATGTTATGAAACCAGCTCACAAAAATAAAGAAAAGATAGTTGAATGCCTTAGAATTCAACCTCTTCGAGGGGGCAACCTCCTTTACATTACACAAATTAACAATTCTTGAATGATTCAAATGACAAAACCTCGTTTCTATATATAGGAGTCTAAAGAGTCACAATATAACCCGGCCGACCTAACAATAATAATATAAAGCCACAAAAATAACAACAGAGGGATTCTATGGGGCACAATAATAACAATATGGGGACAACAGGGGCACAACAATATTAATAAGGGATACAACTACAATAGTAATGGGGTAATCACTAGTATTATAGGGACCTAACATACCCCCATCCTTCAAAAAAGTGTTGCGCTCAACGCTTGAGTAGTTCTGGATGCTTCTATATAAAATTCTCATCCTCCCATGTGGAATCTTCAGCGGATAAGTTCTTCCACTTGATGAGATACTCCGAAATTGATCGATTTCATAGTTGTCTAGTTCTTGTTTCTGTGACTGCTTCTGGTTCCAATATAATTTTTCCTTCCTCGTCAAGTTTTGGCAATATTGTTTGAATTGGGAGCTTGTCGCCTATAACCTTCTTTAAACATGAAACATGGAAAACTGGGTGCACTCGAGAAGCTGCAGTAAGCTCCAATTTGTATGCCATGGTACCATTCTTTTGCAACACCTTGTACGTACCATAATACTTTGGTGATAATTTATTATCCTTCTTTGTTTGCTTGAGGGACATTTTTTTATATGGTTGTAGCCATAGGAATACCCAATCACCTACATCAAAACTTCTTTCACTGCGATGCTGATCTGCCTGTTGTTTCATTCTATTCTGTGCCAGCACGAGGTTATCCTTTAAGAGTTGGAGGACTTGTTGTTGATGTTCGATGTGATGTTCCACTGCTTGAACCTTAGAATTTTCTCTTAAATATGATGTGATGGATGGTGGTTGATATCCATAAAGTGCCATAAATGGGGTCATTTTTGTTGTTGTATGGAAGGAAGTATTATACCACCATTCAGCCAGAGGCACCCATTTGACCCATTGTGTCTGTTTATCAGATACAAAGCAACGAAGATATCCTACCAAAAATTTGTTTACTATTTCAGTTTGCCCATCAGATTGAGGATGATAAGATAAGCTATGAGCTAACTAAGTACCAAGGCAAGAAAAATAATTCTGTCCAAAAATTTCCAGTGAAAATGGGATCTATGTCACTTACAATAATCTTTGGATTTCCATGTAGCTTTTGAATTGTTTCCATAAATGCAGTAGAAACTGTATTGGCTTTAAATGGATGTGATAATGCACAAAAGTGTGCATACTTGGTAAGTCTGTCAACTACCACCATGATGACACTCTTTCCCTTAGACTTGGGTAAACTTGTGATAAAATCCATTGAAACCTCCTCGCAACATTGGCTTGGAATGGATAAAGGTTGTAATAGACCCGAGGTCTTAATTGTTTCAACTTTATTTTGTTGGCAGACCAAACATTTCACCACAAACTTTTGAATATCCGATTTAAGGCCATCGCAAAAAAAATCCTTCTTAAACCTGTGTGTCAGGCGGAAAGAGTCGATTGTGCGGACACAACCAACCTCCCTAGGAGCCTAAGACTCTCTAGTGACAAACAAGACAAACAAGAGCAATCCTTCTCTAAACATGCATTTACTATATGAGAAATCAAGTGTTTAGATCCTGCCTGTAGTCCAACGCTGTTGTAGCAGTCCAGCTCCGCTGATCCGGATGAGCTCCTCCTTCACTTTGAAACATGCATCCACTAACAATCAAACGATTAAATAGCACTTGATAATCTCATAGAATAAAACATATTTAACACATAGACCAAGGAGTACATGAAACAACTCATAAATAACAAGTTATTAAGAAGAATGGACTCATTTGTATTAATAGGAAACAAAAGGAACAATTACAACCTGAGCCTTGGTGTTGTGCAAGTCCCTCCCAGGGTCCATCAAGAGTTCTCCTTTACTTTGACAAAGCTCACCCACTTCCAAATAGAACAAGCAAAGATGGCAATCTCTCCTCACAAGCTTCTAAATGGGAGTCCTAATTCCTGCAGCATCTACCCTTAGAAATGTTTAGCTTCGAACCTCCCCTCCTTCTGGCCCAATGCTTGTATTTATAGTGGTCTAGAGGAAGTTATTCAGGTCCACCATCAATGGGATAATCCCCTCTTTGGATGGGATAACTCCCTTATTGATGGGATAAGTTCCTCTTTAGTAGGGGTACATGAACCATCTGGAGGCGCTCAATACACGTCGAACAACCTTCTAGAATGCTTTAGAAATGACCACAAGTAAGTTTTTAAAGATGAAACTTGCGCATTTTGACCTTTACAGGGGGACGCACCTGCCCCTTTACATACAGAGCGTACAAGTACGCAGCTTTTGTGAACATTGGGTGCGTACCTGCAGGTAAGGTTGAGAGAACCTGTGTACCCAGAGATAAATACATTTATAAAGACTTTCTCTCTTGTTGGAGTTTGACATGGAGAGCAGAGGCATAAGACTTGCCCAGGAGGATAGCATGACTGTTGATAGAGCCATACTAACTGTAAATAGCCATGGTGACATTTTTTAGTGTAACAGATTGCCCCCTAAAGTGCGAAGCCTGTAATAGATTAGGGTTTTGTATTATCTAGGAAGGGTGAAGCGCTTTATCATTTCAAGGATTATCTCGTGGAGAGCCTGGTCAGAACCTGCAATTTTCAACACAAAATACATGTATAAGATTATATCATCACTGAGGTAGGCATTCCCATACTCAGATCAAAACTTTAACTAACAAACTAACTACTCTGATACAGGAATGATCTTGCAGTACATCATAATCATAGACTTTTGTAGACACAGTATGGGTGCAGCCATCTGTTTATGATTAGTCTACTTAGATAATGAATACAAAACTCCTCGCAGCCTGGATGGTGGAAACTAGATCCAGGGTCCTCATTTCTACTTCCCGAATTGGTACGATTCTAGCCATGCGAATAAATGGGTTGATGTCGAACATGGTAGAAACCACTTGATTACCAGTCGATGATGTAAACTGTTAACAAGTGTGAGAGAGATCACCAGTAATGTCAATGGTTCTCAAAGTACCCAGTACAATCCATGAGATGTGAATGAATGAGTTGATGTCGAACATTTCACGGAATCCTTCGATCGAAAGTCAATGATGTAAAATGACGTCAAAGGCGAGAAACCTGCCATTGATGCATGTAGACTTCAAGGTACTGACGATTTCTAAGTCATCTCTCTAGATAATGTGTTGATGTCGATAGAAAGCGACCCGTTGCAGGCAAGCCCACAACACGAAATCATTGTTCAAGTTGAAGAAATGTTGCTGTAAGGACTGACTCAGGGATGGTCAAATGGATGACAATTATTTTGCAGATGAAAGTTTTGCTTGCAGACCTCTTAAACACATAACGACACGACAGATGGCTTGGTGATGAACGACTCAAAGTTAATCCCCGGAACCTGGCTGAAGAATTTCAAAGTGGTTTGATCAACTGCGAGGTAAAGGATTTCCCAACCCAGGTGAATAAAGAGTGTCGTGTTCAAGAGTGGTAATAAAGTTTCTTCTGAGACAAAAGATAACAAATAGGCTCATTCTTCTCTCTTTTCCCCCACCATTTCTAGCAAGTACCTCTTTATTTTTAACAAGCTTGAGGAGGATAACATATGCTTGATTATAAGCTCATCCTTCGGATGAGTCCAACCTAGTTTTGATTCGAACCCTAGGAAGGAGTGGTTCGTTCCTGTTTGTAATTGAACAGGTCCTTTATTGTGAAGTTTTAACGAGTCCAGTATAGGAGAAACTCGGCATTTTTCAATTTTAGAGAGTCTGAAAAACTTAAGAAGACTCCAAGTTGAACTTGTTCGTAAATTTGTGTCCCTCAAGCCCGAAAAAGTATAAAATAATACCTGGGGGAACTGCTTGATCTTGCGACCAAGGAGTACTTTCATGATTAGTGTCTCTGACCTGAAAAGTAAAAAGCGATCAAGGACACGTCGTTTTATTTCCGTATCGAGTTTGAAACGACAAAAACCCGGCAATCTTTTCCTGTTTTTTCAGTCAGAAAAGAGCTATAAGGGGACCGTCTTTTAGTTCCGTTTTAACGAGTGTAAAAGAAACGCTCGGCAATCTTTTCATGTTTTAGGAGTCAGAAAAGAGCTTAAAAGAAAACTCCAAGGTTTCACTTTTTCGTAAGTTTTAACGAGTTCGAAAAAATGATAAAAATGTACTCATGGTTTTCACTTTTTCGTAAGTTTTAATGAGTTAGAAAAAATGATAAAAATGTACTCATATGACCGACTTTCAATTTAATTTACGAGCAGGAAAAGACGGAAAGAACTCGACATTTTCATGAGTTTAACGAGTCTTGAAAATAACTGAAATTGACTCGAGATAGGTTTCATTTTTACAAAAGCTAGAAACAGATAAAAACTATGCTTCAAAGTAGTTTCATTTTTTAACACAAGCTTGAAACAGAGAGAAAACTGTGCTTGATGCCCCCTAAGCGTAACTGCTAGAGCGCATGCCCCCCCCCCCAACTTCATTTCATTCAACCAGTTGGATGAAATGAAGGTTGAGTTACGAGATCATCGAAAGACTCGAACTAAAACTGTAAGAAAAGATGCAAAAACTAAAATAACTAACCTAAATATACAACTTAACATTTACAAGATCTTGTCAAACTCTCGACTCAATTAGAGGAGGATTTGTTTCATTTTTTAACGAGCTTGACACAGGAAAAGAACTATGCTTGGATTCGATTTCATGTTTACGCAAGCTTGAAATGAAAAACTATGCTTGTTATAAGTCCACATGCCCCCAGCATAATGACGCAAGACGAGGTACATGCCCCCCAAGCTTCATTGCATTCAATGAGGTGGATGGAATGAAGCTTTACTTTCAAGATCTTGGAAAGACTCGAGGGAGTTGTTTCATTTTTTAGTGAGGTTGACACAGGAAAAGAACTATCCTCAAAACCCTTGTTTCATTTTTTAAACGAGCTTGACACAAGATAAGGAACTATGCTCATAACTACTCTCTACAATCTACCTAACAAAAACTCTACTCTAAAAACCTTGATTCATTTTTTAACGAGCTTGACACAAGACAAGGAACTATGCTCTAAAATCCTTGATTCATTTTTTAATGAGCTTGACACAAGACAAGGAACTATGCTCATGACTACTCTCTAAAATCTACCTACTTAACCTACCCTTGTTTCATTTTTTAACGAGCTTGACACAAGACAAAGAACTATGCTCAAAAAGTTCGCATGCCCCCAGGATAATGATGCAAAGCGAGGTACATGCCCCCCAGGCTTCATTGCATTCAACCAGATGGATGGAATGAAGGTTTACTTTCAAGATTTGACTTGAAAAGGGAGTTGTTTCATTTTTTAAAGAGGTTGACACATGAAAAGAACTATCCTCATACCTGATTCATTTTTTAACGGGGTTGACTCAGTAACAGGAACTATCCTCAAAATCCTACTTTCTACAATCTATCTACATATCCTAAAATCTAGCTGATTCATTTTTTAATGAGGTTGACTCAGTAAAAGAACTATCCTCATACTAACCTGTTTCATTTTTTAACGAGGTTGATACAGGAAAAAACTATCCTCGTACACATTGATTCATTGTTTAACGAGGTTGACACAGTAAAAGGAACTTTCCTCACTACATCCAGTTTCATTTTTTAATGAGGTTGAGACGGGAAAAAACTATCCTCACGCTCCTTGTTTCATTTTTTAACGAGGTTGATACAAGAAAAAACTATCCTCGCACTCACTGATTCATTTTTTAACGAGGTTGACTCAGTAAAAGAACTATCCTCTGACCAACTGATTCATTTTTTAACGAGGTCGACACAGTAAAAGGAACTTTCCTCGTACACTGATTCATTTTTTAACGAGGTTGACACAGTAAAAGGAACTATCCTCTTACTAACCTGTTTCATTTTTTAACGAGGTTGATACAGGAAAAAACTATCCTCGTACACACTGATTCATTGTTTAACTAGGTTGACACAGTAAAAGGAACTTTCCTCACTACATCCAGTTTCATTTTTTAATGAGGTTGAGACGGGAACAAACTATCCTGACGCTCCTTGTTTCATTTTTTAACGAGGTTGATACAAGAAAAAACTATCCTCGCACTCACTGATTCATTTTTTAACGAGGTTGACTCAGTAAAAGAACTATCCTCTGACCAACTGATTCATTTTTTAACGAGGTCGACACAGTAAAAGGAACTTTCCTCGTACACTGATTCATTTTTTAACGAGGTTGACACAGTAAAAGGAACTATCCTCTTGAACACTGATCATGGCTTCCAACTGGAAGAAAGACATGTCAATGGACACACCTTGATCATGGCTTCCAAGAGGTCTTCATCAGAAGGAAGAATACTTCTCTGGAAGGAACACATGTCAAGGGACTCAAAAGGGATAAGAACATCATGTTCAAGTAATCCCAGAGAGTTTTCCATGTCAATTACCGGATCTAAATCAACAGTGAGAGGCTCACTTACATCGGTAACTGAAAACATGGGACCGGTTGCCACATAATTAACCCGAGGCAGGGTAGATACCACTTTAGAATCAGGAACATTTAGGGGTGTCATATTATTGGTAGTTGAAACAAGACTAGGGAACGAAAGATGTTCTACAGTCGCAATACTGCCATTGTGAGGGAAAGACATCACGCGAAAGAGTGTCGATACGACAGCTTTCATTGCATAAACATAGTCTCGCCCAAGGAGTAAATTGAAATCCAAGGGACCTCGAACTACCAAAAGATCAATACAGACAGTTTTACCTTCTAAGGTAATAGAAAACTTAGGAAGGATCCCTAAAGGTTCACTAATGGTTCTGTTAAAAGCTTTCAGATTCTGCGTAATAGGTGCAAGCTGAGGGGAACCCAAAGCTTTCCAAACAGTTGAGGATAAAATACTAACAGAAGCACCTTCATCTACCTGAGTACAATGAATGTCCCTACCACCAGCCTTGACAATGATTTGGAAAGGGATGGAGGAAGGAAGACGAGGTTCTGTCAGTCTATTCCAATCAAATGAAAAGACCTCAGTGCTTGGAGGGGGTTCTATAGAAACAGGTGAAATGCCCCCTGGCGTAGAAGAATCTGATGTAACAAGAAGAACCTGAGCAGTATGAAATTCACTTTCTAAAGGGAAAGTGGGATCGACCGAATGTGAAATTGAATCGACCACTTGATCAACTAATGGATCATCAACCTGAGTGACATGAGTTTCACTCTCCAATGGAAGAGTGTGATCGACTGTACTTGAATTTAGATCAATCACTCCGTCAGTTGATGGTAGGTTGGGAGAAAGTTTACGGTAACCAGTTGGAAATTCTTGCTATGGAACAGTAAGGTTTTCCAACAATGTTGAGGCTTCATCCATGTGAGGGCAAACGTGAGTTTGATGACTCCCTTTGCATAACTTACAAGGAAACCTAACTTTACCCTTTTTCCCAGGAACCTGACTATCACTGGTTGATGGATCAATGGAAAGTTGATGAGATTTTTCGGACCATACTTCCAAGACCTTTGGAATACCAGGACAATTGACAAGGAAGTGGTCACCCTTACAAAGCCTGCAAGGGTATTTGGGTTTACGATGCATGTCGGAATTTTCCTCAACACAACCAACTCTTTCAACCATGGTTGGTTGGTTGACTTCTTTCTTATCTTGCTTCTTCTTCTTCTTCTTCTTCTTCCCTTTCTTCTGCTTCTTAGCCTCCTGGTTATTAGCATCAAGAATTTTACCAGGCGAAGAGGAAGAAATGGAGGAAGAAAAATTAGGCGAAGAAGGTAAAGGGTCAACAGAAGGTTGGTGATGTTGAGATGGTGAACTCTGTTGAGGTGAAGCATCCGGTTGAGATGGAACAATTGGAGTATTTTGGGCCAACGAAGTTGAATATAACCATATTGGTAAACCTATTGTAAATCCAGGTAATGACAAAGTAGCCATATAAGGAGGACCAACATTTCCAAAGTAAGGAAAAGTACTAGGATTCTCATTAGGAGGGGTTCCTAGGTTGATAAATTCTGGAACATTTGCCATTATATTCAACTTCAGTGAATTTTATTAACAATTTTAAAACTAAAATTAACAATTCACAATTCACACCTAACAATTAAAATTCACAGTTCACACCTATGGTCTCTAAAAGTAAAAACAAACAAATTAACACGCGCTATCAAATCTAGGAGTCAAACCATACACAAACAGTAGCCTTCCGGACCGAAAACACTAGTTGGTGATGAAGCCCAACATCGCCGAATTCAGTACAGAAGTGGTGGGTGGAACAGTTACCCTGACAACCTGCTTAATGAATAGACTGGACCAAGTTCCTCCACTTTAACCGTCTCGAGTGAAGTGAACCCCCCAAAAAATCCAAGTGAGTCTAGCCGACGTCTGCTCCAGGTACAGTGGGATCTTCCCTCCACCGTCACCTTGGGTAGAACCCTAAAGATAATGGTCACTAAGGTCACCAACAACAACAAATGCACCTGGGGGAACAGTCTACACTCCGACAGCACGCAAGGGCAGAGTATCAAGCTCAATCCCCTTGCCAGCTCCTTGACAATAATCCAAGGTTTACCGACAAGTGACCCCTGGCTCCTCGACAATGGTTAATCTGAGGTTTACCGTTTGTAATACGTGCGTGTCTGGCATCGTTCCCAACGAGGGAGGATTGATCCCCTCACTGGTTCGGACACGAGCTCGTGCTTCTCCTTTAAGAGGAGCTTTCCCAGAGTACAAATGAAACAGTTGGATTTATTCTACCACAAGATGAGCTACTTGTTTGGTTTGCTGTCTTGGAGAGTTAATTACTCTCCTACTCCAAGACACTAGCCTAAGCTATATTGGTGTATCAGAGCCCTAGAAATGTAAAAATTACTAGATGAATTTTAATTAAGCACTGTGTTATTAAGGCTGTTATTACTCAAATGGGTAAATGGAGATGAAACCAATGGTGTTATGACCCGACTCAACTGAATGCAATCGAATATGATAATGTAATTGTTTCAATTCGATGAATCCTAACTAAAGTAAGGAGAGAGTTTCCATTCACTTCCAAAAATGCAAAAAATTGATCACTAAGAGAAAATATAACAAATTCTCTAATGCACTAATTTTATCAAGAAAAACTAATGCAAATCAATTCCAAACCATTTTTTATTTTTATTTTTGTGCAAATTCAAATCAAAGAAAACTGATCTAAATCTACGATTGATTTTCCATAATGTAAACTATGCAATTGTAATCTATGCACATTTTTCATTCATATTCCGAAAATGAGAATTCTAATTATGCAAATGTGATCTATGCAAGAGAATTCTCAAACACAAGACGATTCTAATGTGATCTAAGAACCAATCAAGTGCAAGTCGAGAAAATTGGGTGAGAGTTCCGAAGATCAAAAAATAAAAACACTCAAAGGCGATTAACACTCATACACAATTTAGCCCCCCCCCCCGGCGAATGAGGGGGAAATTTTTTTGCAAAAACAAAAGCAAAAATATGCAAAATTGTGAAAAGACTGAGACAAACCTCCAAGTAATTACCAAAGGAAATCAAATCAAGAATTTCTCAAAAAAGAGACTCAAAACACCCAATTGATGAAAGCTTAAAACATGAATGCCAATGAAACAAGCTTAGGTGAAGATTTATGGCAGGAGACTAATGAATCTGGGCAGTAAAAACTAAGAAAAAGCAAAATCTAAGAGGAAAAATGTAAAAAATGGAAATTTCTTAATTTTTAGCAGGGGACGCAGGCAACCAGTTAAGCCAGGTGCGGGCCGGCTCTGTGCACACAGCAACAGTGCGTACAAGTACGCACTGTGCAATACTCAGAGGGTGCGTCCTACTGAAAAAACCAAGAAAAACTAAATTGAATCTAACCCTAAGCTAACCCACCCAAAAACAAAGTCACAAAGCCAAAAACCAGAAAATAAATGACTTTTCTCAGATCAAAGTTGCATACAAAGGAAAAGACTTTCACATCAATGGAATCCCCAGCGGAGTCGCCAATTTGTTAGGCGGAAAGAGTCGATTGTGCGGACACAACCAACCTCCCTAGGAGCCTAAGACTCTCTAGTGGCAAACAAGACAAACAAGAGCAATCCTTCTCTAAACATGCATTTACTATATGAGAAATCAAGTGTTTAGATCCTACCTGTAGTCCAACGCTGTTGTAGCAATCCAGCTCCGCTGATCCGGATGAGCTCCTCCTTCACTTTGAAACCTGCATCCACTAACAATCAAACGATTAAATAGCACTTGATAATCTCATAGAATAAAACATATTTAACACATAGACCAAGGAGTACATGAAACAACTCATAAATAACAAGTTATTGAGAAGAATGGACTCATTTGTATTAATAGGAAACAAAAGGAACAATTACAACCTGAGCCTTGGTGTTGTGCAAGTCCCTCCCAGGGTCCATCAAGAGTTCTCCTTTACTTTGAAAAAGCTCACCCACTTCCAAATAGAACAAGCAAAGATGGCAATCTCTCCTCACAAGCTTCTAAATGGGAGTCCTAATTCCTGCAGCATCTACCCTTAGAAATGTTTAGCTTCCAACCTCCCCTCCTTCTAGCCCAATGCCTGTATTTATAGTGGTCTAGAGGAAGTTATTCAGGTCCACCATCAATGGGATAATCCCCTCTTTGGATGGGATAGCTCCCTTATTGATGGGATAAGTTCCTCTTTGGTAGGGGTACATGAACCATCTGGAGGCGCTCAATACACGTCGAACAACCTTCTAGAATGCTCTAGAAATGACCACAAGTAACTTTTTAAAGATGAAACTTGCGCATTTTGACCTTTACAGGGGGATGCACCTGCCCCTTTACATACAGAGCGTACAAGTACGCAGCTTTTGTGAACATTGGGTGCGTACCCGCAGGTAAGGTTGAGAGAACCTGCGTACCCAGAGATAAATACATTTATAAAGACTTTCTCTCTTGTTGGAGTTTGACATGGAGAGCAGAGGCATAAGACTTGCCCAGGAGGATAGCATGACTATTGATAGAGCCATACTAACTGTAAATAGCCATGGTGACATTTTTTAGTGTAACACTGTGGTAGGATTTTAAAAATCCTGAGTGCCCTCCTAAGGGAGAAGTGTGCAATTCCATAAGAATATTTTCATTGAGTTGGGAATTCATATAGAGGTATAAGCGATCTTTGTACTGTAATGAATCATTTTGCCAGCTAAATGTATCAGATGTACTGGAATCTTGTTGTAAATTTCGAATAAGTGCCCACACTTCTTCATCATTCTTCCATTCCTCCCTTGCTTCGTTTATCCAATCTAGTTGGATAATAGAAATGGCAGACAACAATGCTTCCACATCCTCATCCTTTCTTGAGAGTGCATCTGCCATTACATTTTGTTTCCCTTTTTTGTAGTTTATTTCGAAGTCATAACCCAACATCTTTGTGATCCACTTTTGTTGCTCTTCATAGGATAATATTTGTTCTAAAAAGTATTTAAGGCTATCATGATCCGTTTATACCTTGAAGTGTCTCCCCATTAGGTAGGGTTGCCATTTCATAAGTGCATGTAGAATTGCCAACATTTCCTTCTCATAAATAGCTTTGTGTAAGAACTTTCCCTTGATTGGACGACTTTCAAAAGCAATGGGTCTTTCATCTTGCATTAAAACAGCACCAATTCCATTTCCTGAAGTATTACATTCCACAATAAAGGTTTTTATGAATTCCGGTGTAGCTAAGACTAGTGCTTGGCACATTGCCTCTTTAAGATGTTCGAAGGCCTTTGTTGCTTCTGGAGTCCATGAAAATGCATCTTTCTTCAATAATGTTGTTAATGGTGCTGCTATTCTCCCATAATTCTTAACAAACTTGCGATAATAGCCTGTCAACCTGAGAAATCCTCGCAGATGCTTTATGGATGTGGGGATTTTCCATTCCTTAATGGCTTTAATTTTGCTAGGGTCTACCTTAACTCCTTCATGAGATACAATATGACCCAAATATTCCACCTCTTGTACTCCAAAGAAACATTTGGATCCTTTTGCATATAATTGTTTCTCCTCCAATAGTTGTATCACCCTGTCAACATGTTCAACATGATCCTTCCAAGACTTGTTGTGCATTAGTATATCATCAAAAATACTAACACAAATTTTCTAAGGAAGGGTTTGAAAATGGAATTCATCAAACCTTGAAATGTAGAAGGTGCATTGATAAGGCCAAAAGGCATGACCAAAAATTCATAATGACCCTCATGAGTTCTAAATGTTGTTTTCGGAATGTCTTCATTCTTCATTCTGATTTGCTGATATTCTAAACAAAGATCCAACTTGGTGAAGTAAATTGATCCATGCAATTCATCTAGTAATTCATCAATGACAGGAATGGGAAAATCAGCTTTAATAGTGAGCTTGTTCAGTTCTCTATAATCCAGACACATGCACCATGATCCATCCTTCTTGTGCACCAATACTACTGGAGCAAAGAAAGAACTTTGACTAGGTTGAATTATACTAGCCACTAGCATTTCTAAAACCATACGTTCAATTTAACTCCTTTGGGCATAGGGATATCTTTATGGCCTGATCTTTGGAGGAATACTTCCTGGAATTAGATGAATAGCATGATCATGATCACGAATAGGTGGGAGACCTTTGGGAGTCTCAAATACCTTGGAATTATTGTCCAGGACTTTTTGGAGATCTGGAGAAATAGATGATTCCAATGTGGAAACATCTAGCGAACGTAATTGTGAAATTACACCTCTTTATTCCTTTTTTAGAAGCTTTGTCATACCGTTAGAGATGATTATCTCTCCTGGTTTCCCTACAATACCCCTTAATTCAACTTCCTTT
Source organism: Pinus tabuliformis (assembly GCA_031772625.1). NCBI lineage: Eukaryota > Viridiplantae > Streptophyta > Pinopsida > Pinales > Pinaceae > Pinus > Pinus tabuliformis. The sequence goes on along the minus strand of CM062813.1, from coordinate 14,265,218 downwards.
CCTTCCGCAGAAAATTTCATGAAAAGTTCTTGAAAATTAAAAGCTATTGTACCCAAGGGTTGTAGCCATTGGACTCCTAGTACAACATCAGCACCTCCCATTGGAATGGAAAGCATTGGGCTAGTCAATACATATTCTCCCATGGATAGCTTGATATTATGGCACTTTCCAGAGCAATATATTATTCCTCCATTTGCAACCATTACTTGACACTCTGGTGCTAGATATAGGAAGCAATTCAATTCTCTTGCTACCTTACAATGAATAAACTTGTGGGTACTACCTGAATCAATCAACACTATTACCTTTTTCTTCTTGATTTGTCCTTCTATCTTGATGGTTTGAGGAGTGGTATTTCCAGCCAATGCATTACAAGATATGGTCAGATTCATTTCTTCTTTATCTAGGCTTTGTTCCTGGAGTATATCCTCTTGTTTTGATCTTTCTTGCTCGTTTTCTTCTTCCTATTCACAATCTATGTAGAATAATTTCTTCTCAGCACACTTATGACCTTTAATGTATTTGCTATCACAACTGTAACAAAGTCCTTCTTCTCTTTTTTCTTCTAATTTTTGTGGTGTCAACCTTATAGGTTGTGGAAGACTAGGGGCAAAAACACTTCCATCTTTATAGTTGTGAGTGGTATGCTTCTTGGTTACCGTAATTTTGCTTTCCATTTTTATTGCTAACCTGAATGCCTTCTCTAATGAATCAAGTTCCCAAAGGTGAACATCATGTTGGATATTATCCTTTAAAGTCCCTATCAACACATCAATCCTATGCTCCTCTGGAATATTTTTTACCCTTATGTTCAATTTTTGGAACTCTTCAATGTGCTCCATTATTGAACCCTTTTGTTTGAGACTTATCAATCGGCTAAAAAAAGTGTTGCTTTTGGTATCCTCATAATGTGTTGTCAATTCTTTCGTAAAAGTTGCCCAAGTGATAATTTGTTTACGAGAGCAAAACCATTGATACCATACAAATTGATTTGATTCCAAATATGAAGTTGCAATACGTACCTTTTGTATGTTTCTCACATTATTGAGATCAAAAAATTGCTCCATCTATAATATCCATGTTGCGGGATCCTTGCAATCAAACTTCCTCATATTGATTTTTGGAATATGGTGGGTCTTCGATCCAACATTAGAGTCGATGAAATCATGATTAAAATTTATTTTCTTCTCATCATGAGTTTCCTTTACTACCCTTTCACCATTAGTAAGCATTTCTTGTAGAAACTTTGTCAAATCTGTCTTCAAATCTTCCATGGCTGTCTTCAAATAATCCATCTTAGCTTCCACGTCATTCATCTTAGTTTCTACGCCTTTATTTAAACAATCCATCTTAGCTTCTACGCCTTTCTTTAAACCATCCATCTTAGCTTCTACATCTTTCTTTAAACCATCCATCTTAGATTCTGTTGCTTTTTGTGCAAGTGACACTTGTTTCACTTGGTCTCATAATTTTGATATATCATGTTGCATTTCTTCGTCTTCTTCATGAGTCATGCTAGAGCTTTCAGGTTGCTTACTAGGTGTTTGTATTTTCTTTCCTCGGGCCATCAATTACCAATAATAATGGTTTATTATTCCCTTTGAATTCATTCAAACCAAGCTTATTAAAAAAATTTGAAAAAATTACACACCTTTCTTCACTTTGTAGGAGATTGATATTGAATCTGATGTATCTCTATAATTTCGAATCATCCAGTTCTAAATTTTTGATCTCCAGTAGCCCTCTGCATCCTCTTTCCAATGCCACCAGTCTAATCCAAATTGGATTCTCCACGAAAGAGTTATGCCAAATCTCCCACAGTGACCTGATTATAGACTACTTCAGTAGAGCGAACTTGAATGATGTGCCACGAGTCACTGTTTCGACCTTTGGCTATGAAAAATATATACAAGAAACTATAGTCCATCCTCTTTCTATATCTTCTTACGAAATTTCAATCTGATGCTCAGAGAGAAAGTTATGACGATTTTCCCTAGGTCACATCTTTGGAATGTAATCCAGGAGTCTGCAAAAAGACCAACTTCCTCAAATCATATCTCCACAAATATAGTGCGAAAAGCTCTGAAATTCAGACCCGAGGTTCAGTGCGATTTCGTCTCAAATGGTTTTTTTTTTTTAGCTTCTGAAATGTCATAGAAAAAAAGCTATAGTGAAAATTCCACGATGACCTATTTGGAGCAGCGAAACCCTAGAATCCAAAACTCTGATCCCAAATGTTATGAAATCAGCTCACAAAAAGAAAGAAAAGATAGACGAACACCTTAGAATTCAGCCTCTTTGAGGGGGAAACCTCCTTTACATTACACAAATGAACAATTCTTGGATGATTCAAATGACAAATCCTCCTTTATATATATAGGAGTCTAAGGAGTCACAATATAACTTGGCTGACCTAACAATAATAATATAAAGCCACAAAAATAACAATAAAGGGGTTCTATGGGGCACAATAATAACAATATGGGGACAATAGGGGCACAACAATATTAAGAAGGGATACAACTACAATAGTAATGGGATAATCACTAGTATTATAGGGACATAACAAACCAAGAACTATCAGTGGAATGACACTAATCAAAAACCCAGAGCTGACTCACACCCTTACAAGATATCTATAAATGGATCCCTCATCTGAGAGATCTAGAGGCTGGAATTTTGTATTTTGTAAGGAAGTGTTGTTGGTTTGTTGGTGAGAAGAGACATTGCATTGTTGGGTGATTTGCTTGTTCATGAGGTGAAGAGGGCTTCTACACTAGGAGGATGATGCTGGATCAGACAACTGGGTTGTAATCCTCTCTTACACTACTATTAATAAAGTTCTTTGAGTTTTCCTCCATATAATCGTGTGTTTATGAATCTTATTGTTTATGAATGAAATTGTATGGTCAATGTGTTTCTGATTCCACATTGTTTATGATGTTTTAGACGGAGATGCTTTGATGGTTTGTTGTTACTTTGACTCTACAGGTACTCTTTGAAGCGGGACAAGTAGGAGAGGAGTGGCAAATTCTATCAAGGAAAGGAGAAATGAAGCTAGGATCAAAGTGGAAGATCTAGGTTGGTCCTCTTTTCTTCCCTCTAATCTATCACACTTAAAGGAACTCTTGAAAAGCTTTCATTGTTTGTTTCTAAGATAGGTACCCATCTTAGTGGGACTAGCAATTAAAATCGACACTAGTTTTCCCTGAAAGAAAATGTCGACTTCACTAGGGAACGAATAGTTTGTTTTGTTTGTTTATTTTTTGCTTTATAAACTACAGATGGAACCTGAAGTTAGCCAGCTAGCCTTCAAAATGCCTTTGCTATGCAATTTCGAAGTAGATAAATATTGCTTCAGTCAATCTCCGGGTTGGTTTATGAACTGAACATCTGACTTAAAAATCATTCTAAGTGTCCTTGTGGTAGCTCAGAACCTCATAAGATCTTACCCTTATGCTTTGTTTTTACTGTCCATCATTACTCATCCTAAATTACGGAACTTAGCTGCAAATTTTGAGAAAAAATCAAGCTCAGTTTCGATCCCTGGTCCATTGCACTGTCTGTAACTGTGCAACCTAGATGCATAGCACCTCCCGTGTGTTGCAGGTGAGATGCATCCATGTTTCCCTGTGTTACAGGTGCGATGATTGAGTGAAACTATTTTCTTCTCTGAAAGTTGGATTTTCCTCTTCGTTTTCATCTTTATTTAGTAGTTTTGTTCTTCATGATCAGTGCCTTCTTGTTGGAACCTTCTTCCTTCACATATTCCAGCCTCCATTGGTTAGGAATTGTAAATGTTTTTGTGTATTTGTGAATCTTTTACAGTCTTCCTTGGTTGAAAGTAGCTTAATTGAACTGTCACTTTGATGCAAGTGTTGTAATTGTAATTTTGAATCAAAAGAAGAGTGTCGTAAAGTCTTCCTCTTCTAGATAGTTGATTGTACTTTTGTCATTGTACTTGACTTGAGTTATTAGTATTTGAAGTGTCGAAAAATAGTTTTCAATTCGAAATTGAAAAGTGTCGTCTTAGTCTTCCTTTTGTTTTGAAGAGAAATTGTTAGAAATGTCACTCTGAAAGAAAATAATTCAGATCTTAGCTTTCCTTTTTGGCATTCACACATTAAGGAAGTGGAAAAAAAATACATGCATGTGCATTTTCATTTTGACTGCATGTGAAAGTTAATTTAGGAAAGTGCATTTAGTGTGTGCTCTATGCTCTCTGCTGAAAGAAAATCATTATCTTCTTTCCTTTGTAGCTAGAATTTTCATTGCTAAAAGAACATAAATGACTGTTTATCATTTTAAATTGCATATTTAGGAATTTTACATCTACATCACGTGGTGAACCTTGAAAGACAAACTTCTAAGTAAGATCAACTCTAAAATAAATCTCATTGAACATAAAAATGCTTTGGAACCTAACGCATCACATTTATAAGTCTAGGCTAGAGACGTGTTTCGGCGTCGTAAAACCTGGTAACTACTGTTTTCATCGAAGGTTGCGTGATTCCTCCTCTTTGATACGACAAGTGCTAGTACGAACTTTTTCTCCCCGTACCATCGAGTATATATTGGGAGACCACAATAGGCTGATATCCTTTATCCTTAGGAAGCCATGTATGCCGCCCTATCGATCGCAATGCACCGAACACAACATTCGGGAAGATTGACTACCGTACATAAGTCCTTGGTAATTTCTCTATCATTTATCACCAAGGTGTATTTTGCAGTTTTGTGATTGGTTTGTTAATCCCTCTGTCTAAATTTCCAGAGTAGTCACTTTCATTCCTTTTTGACTCCTTAAAAGAAAAAGTCCATCTGAGCACTTGTCACTTCAGGCTCATTAAAAATTGAAGGCGACTAGAGTCACCTTTAGCTTTTTAACGACTCTTAAAAATTGAAAAAGAAAGTTGTGTCAAAGTGTCCTAAAATTCATTTAAATCAGAATAACATTTTTCCCCTTTAATTTTTAAGTTAATCAAGTAATCTGAAATCGTGGAAGAAAGTCAATCAAAACCCCATCGTTAACAAAGACTAGCGAGTCAACCGTCTTTGACCCTGGAAATGAAACCATCCCAGGAAAAACAGTGTCTTTTAACTGAGTCTAATTCAGCTGATTTATTTGAAACTTGTGTTTCAACATCGTCAGAGACTATAGTTACTCCAATTATCTTTGGTAAACCTGCCTTTACAGAAAAAGTTCCGCAGTTACAAGAGGACATTGGAGCTGATCCTAGTGTAATGGTAGACACCTCTATTCCTGAAGCAGCTCCACCTAGGACTGATCCAGAAACTGAAGTTCACTTGCCTAAACATCTGGAAGTTGAGTTCTAGAATTCAGAAGGTATCACCCGTCCAGTATCTGTTACTGCAGAAGCTACACTTTCTTCAGCTCTAGAGATATTTTACGCACCTGACGGTCTCCCTCTTTCACCTGGATTGATTTCCATAGAAGAGATAGTAGAGGATCTTCCACCCAGTACTCGAGTGCATTTTGGAACTGGGATCCACTCATATCCTTCTACTACATAAGTTAGTTCTTTTTCATCACAAGTTCCTATCGAATCGCTAGGAAATATTTTGGATAGACTAAATATGTCTCAACAACCATCAACATCTAGGTCTCTGTCAACTGACACATCAATAGCGGAGCTTCTTGCTACCATGCCTACAATGTTTGCTGGTATACCATCTGTCCCGACTAGTTATCAACAACAAGCCGGAGTCCACTCAGGGACAGTTTCGATGACATGGTCTATTCCTATTCCTTTATCTGGGATCTCATTTGGTATTTCTTATGTTGAAACTCAACAAATTGATCCAATGTGTCTTCAAAGGCCAATCTACCCTTTAAGTACTAGATTGCCACCATATGGGGGCAGTATGCCTTTTCATTGTTCCCTCTAGGAGAACAACCATATGAGGGTTTACAACAAAGTTTAGGTCAAATTGGAATTACATCCAGCGATTGGGTACCAGTAGTACCTCAACAACCAAGGGTTGTATATTCAATGCAACCAATCCAACCTATGCTGAATATTCCCACTACACTTGCTATTGTGACTGTATCACAAGTACAAGAACTACCTGTTGTATGTCAACCTCAAGTATCTCTGGTTGCAATACAACAGCCTTTCATCTCCATGATTCAATTACAACCTCAGGTTAGTGCCTCCTTATTTGGAGCGACTCAGGCTCAAATAGGTACTATCACTCTGCCTCTTGGTCAATCATCCAGTATTGGACAACAGTAAATGGTCCAACAACCATGGCTAGTGCAATATCAACAACCGTAATTCCAACAATCATACCAAGGACCTGAGCAACAAGGCTTTGTAAGTAACGGGAAACTGCATTTCCAAAGTGGTTATCAACAGCCATACTATAATGGTTATGCCCATCAACCTTATCAAAGTTACTAGCATCAAATACATTATGCTGGTATGCAAAGACCTACTGCTCAGGTGATTCCATCTTATCCTGGGTATGCTTCACCTAACCTGAATCAATAGTTGCCTTTTTTAGCAACTCTATAATTACCAGATCTAAACCGGTTGATAAATGATCCAATTTCTTACGCCCCTTGCTGGCCAGCGATTCCTCATAAACTTCCCTCTGATATTCCTAAATTCAATGGAAATCCAAGTGAAGATCCATTGAATCATGTAATGACATTCCATTTATGGTGTTCATCCAACACCCTGAATGATGATTCGATTAGGCTTCACCTTTTTCAATGAATGCTAACTGGTCTAGCAGCAAAATGGTATATAGAATTTCCTAGAGCTTCATTTGATAACATCACCACCCTTGCCACTACCTTTTTAACCCATTTTCAGTTACCCATAAGGTACGAAACAGGGACATAAATCCTTACCAACTTTAAATAGACGACAACCACTCACATACCTGATTCATGAGTGGCGGTGTCGTCGAAGAATGGTGAAGACTTATGTTTCTGATCAACTTTTAGCTGAATGGTTTATAAAGTCATTATTACCCTCTATTACAGAGGATGTGGCTAAGGGAGGAGTTGTCACTGAAGATCAAGTCATTGCTCATGCACAATATTTAGACTTGATCTATACTCAGTCTGGCATGCTCTATGAAAAAATTCCTAACTCTCCTAGACTGGAATTTTCTGTTCCTCCCCCTCCAAAATCAAACAGAGACTCTCATGCTGGCGATGGTGTGATTGGTACCTCAAGTACACAAACTATGAAGGCCACATCTAAAAAAGCCCGTGAAGTTTCTAGTCAAAAAGCAAATGAAGAACCTCTTACCTCGGAGATTAATGTCGTGTCAACTGACAAGGGAAAAAATCCAAAGCAACTAGGTGGCAATAAGAAAGGGACAAACAATAAGAAGAAACATGAAAATTCACCTCCTAAGAAATCTTCTGAAAACCCTGTTGGGAAAAAGAAACCTAATCAGCCATGTTTCATATGTGACGAGGAACATTACAAGAAATATAGTCCACATTGAGCTGAAGTCACAAATTTTTTCAAAAAGACTTCAAATACCTCAGTAATATTGACTGATCCATTTCCAAATCCAGAAACTAATCTGGTTGCTAGTGATCGTACTTCCCCATCCCAAGTGCTTATGCTATCTATCTCAAAAAAGAAAAATGATGCTTTGATATCTATAAGGAATAAAGATTATGGAAATCCACAATCGTCGAATGGCAAGGCTACAGATCATCCCAGTAGTTCGACAACAACTTTGTCAGAAGTTGTTCCACCAATCATTCCTAAATTAACAATAAAACCACCTAAGGGAGTAGTACATAAATTGACATTTAATCCTTGTGCATGAGTAGCACAGAATTATAATATAGTGGAGGATCTAGCCCAATCACCATCCGCCATGTTGACACTTGAAGTACTAAAAAATTGCCCCTCCCAAAAACAGGATTTGTTATCAGCGATAGGTGGGATTGATCCAGCGGATTCCAATCTAGTGGTATTTAATCATAAAGGATATGAACCTCAGTTACCAGCACAACTCGCTTTACTCATATAGGTAAACGCCCTCAACAAAACTGTTCATCAAACAATAATTGATGAGGGGGCATCTACTTGTATTATGTCAATGAGTTGCTGGAAAACTTTAGGCTCGCCACCCTTGTCATGATCATCAATGACATTAAAAGCATTTGATGGAAGAACATACATGCCATATGGGATATTAAGTAACTTACAATTTGAGTTGGGGGCCAAGACAGTAGAAATTGAAGTTGAGGTCATTGATGGAAACCTTGACTAAAATATCTTGCTAGGAAGGCCCTGGATTTATGCTATGGCCACTGTTGTGTTAATATATTTTAGAAAGATTGCATTTCCCTTCCAAGGTGGAATTACAATCATTGACCAACTAAACTTTTTCCCCAATAGTTCACAAGCTACTAGAAGCATTCCATTGATCCATGGAAGTTCTCAATCGCTTCAACATGGCAGAGTAGGTCTCCTAAAAGACTCATCCTTAATGGGTACTTTTTCCCTCTTGCCTCCAAGTAATTTGGCGGAGGTTACCACAGTGGAAACCTATCATATGATATCTTCTACATCATCAAATATTAAGGACTCTAACCATTCTGATAGTGTCGATCACAATGAGGTTTTCATAGTTGAAAATCCGACTAGCATGACTCAATTAAGTGATGTTGTACATTATGTACTAGGGGCATTGGGACTAGATCTTCCCTTCATGACCCCGTATGAGTTGCGATCAAAGCTAGCCAGAGGATAGTTCGTTGACTGGTGTCAACCTCGTTAAAAAATGAAACCAAGGTTCTGAGCAGAATTCCTTGTCTTGTGTCAAGCTCGTTAAAAATGAAACAAGGCTGAGCAAAGTTCCAAGTCGAGTCTTTCACTTGATCTCATAAAGGAACCTTCATTCCATCCACCTAATTACCAAGTAGTCTGGTGAATGTAACGAAGCTTGGGGGCATGCACCCTTGTCTATTTTGCGAACAAACCCAGCTGTAGAGATAATTTTCCTTGTAAGTTATGTGATCGGTCCGAGTGACCTTTCACCTTTGTCTGTTTGGCTGACAAAGTGCAGGAAGTGTTTTGTCTAAGTATTGATAGAAAATCATCTTGCTTAACCACAGTAAGTTTTCATATGGTTACTGAAGACTTTTTTATGCTGGGGGCATGCAAACCGTTTTATACAAGAAAAAATGACCAATTTCATTTTTTAGCTTTGTAGTGCTTTTATCTTTTTAGCTTTATAGTTTGGTCGTTCCTAGCTTACATAAAAAGGAAAAGAGAAATGTTCCCATAAGGTTCAAGCTCATTAAAAAATCAACCTACATTGAGCATAGTTTCTCCTGATTCAAGCTCATTAAAAAATGAAACCACCTTTGGTAAATAACCTTTGTGATCGCCATGCTATCAACCCTTTTGAACCTTGGTTGTGTTCCTACCATCACCTCCATTCATTTGGCCGACCATATGCTTCCACTTGATTGTTTACCCGTTTGAGGAACATATGTGATAAGTGATTCTGATTGCCACCCTCTTCACACTGCCATGTGTTGAGAAGTTCCAAACTTACCTGGAACCAGTTGCTACCCGAAAATACCACTCGTTCCTAAAAAACGAGTCCCTTTTAAACTCTTTTTAGATTCGTTAATATAAAAAGATTATCTAGCTATTGGCCTTTCCATCTCGTTAAATTAAAGGAAGTGTCATCCCTCTCATATATTTTAATCTTTTTGGACCTAAGCGATTATTAAACAAAAGGATCGAGAGCTTATATTTGTCGGCTCGTTAAAGCTATCGAAAAGTCATCCCTTTCGTATTATTTTATACTTTTTCAGACTTAAGGGATTATGCCACGAAAAGGGACTGTTGGAGTCTCCTTCTCATCCCTTTTCAAACTCTCTAAACATGAAAAGTACCGAGTTATCTTTGTCGTTAAACTCGTTAAAACAATAGAGATAAAATTGTCCACCCAGACAAGAACGAGTCTCACTAATGCTAGGCTCACTAAAAAAAGGGACAGGTTTGCCCAAAGGGAAAATTATAGACCAAGCATATGTTATACTCCTCAAGAGGTACTGGTCAGCCATGACTGGGGAAAAATGGGAAGAAAACTTGAAGAAATTTATTGGTAGTAGGTCACTCCTGAACATGACACTTTCACTCCATCACCGTGATTGAGTTGGGTTGGGTTTTTTCGTTCACCATCACCATTGGTCCATACCATCCATGGGGTTAATGCTACCAAGTCCATATTAGTGTCACCAATATGTTCAAGAGAAGTCATTCAAATAATTCACCATCCAGCAAACGCCTCATCCACTGCATTACATCCACCCTTCATTTTTCATGATTGCCATTCCTGAACCTTATATCATCAAATCATTTTCACCTCCACAAAAATCATTTGCTCTATTTCGCATTGTAGATGTGGGATACATCAAGGCCCTCCTACGACAGGTCACTTCTTGTCGACATCAGCTCATTATCCAAGAAGCTGACTTAGGAACAACTCTTTCGATACTTTGAGGCTTGCATGCCTCAATGGCAAGTTTCTCACTTCCGGTGATAGGTTTACATCAATGACCTTTGACCAAAAGATTTTGCATGGTGTTCAACATCGACTCATATATTCACACCATGTGGATTGTACTATAGTACCTTGAGGGTCATCATCATTATCGGTGACTCCTCTCGTGTCTGTTAATAGCTCACATCATTGGCTGGTAATCAGGTGATGTCTTTCCATGTTTGACTTCAGAACATCTTTTCACAAGGATCGACTTGTACATCGAGCGAAGATTGAATGAGTTTTGAAGACCCCAGATGTAGTTTCATCCATCCAGGTTGCGATATATTTAGGAAAATAAAGACACCAATTGTACACAGAAGCTACACATATAGTCATCTAAGCCAGGGAAGATGACTCTTCATGCGAAGAATCACTACTCTGCAACAACAGACAATTGTTTGTCTTATGTACATGAAAATGAATTTATAAAGTTGAGCATGGGAATGCCCGCCTCAACTAGATCATGAAAATAATATGATGATGATGTATTTTATTGTATCTTATACAGGTCACCTTCTAGTATGAATACCTCAGATCCTCATGATAAAGCATTTCACCCGACATCAGAAGATATACAGCCTCATGCTTTAGGGGGCAGCTGTTATAGACATATTTGGGCACTGCAACCCCAAACTCCTATGTCCATAAACTAAGGGCTCCTTCAGTCCCTAAGAGTGTTGTCCCTAAAGGATCATGGTCAAATGATTACATCATTTCCCAGAAGTTCCACTTGAAAAACTACTCAGAACTGGCTAAAACTGGACCATACAGATTGGTCCATGGGCAAGGTGTGATGCATACTGACTGCCAAACTGTCCAAGTGCGATGCATATTGAAATGGCCTTCTATGGGGTGTGATGAGAGAGAATAGACAAATGGCAGAGACAGTTTGCTAGGTGGATGATCATGGAATCTTTGAGAAAGTTCTCTTGTGACACTTGCCTCTCTAAATTCGCCCAGGGATGAGTAAGAGATCAATGAAATCTCCAAGTGGAACCAAGAACTATCAGTGGAATGACACTAATAAAAAACCTAGAGATGACTCACACCCTTGCAAGACATCTATAAATGGATCCCTCATCTGAGAGATCTAGAGGCTGGAATTTGGTATTTTGTAAGGAAGTGCCATTAGTTTGTTGGCGAGAAGAGACATTGCATTGTTGGGTGATTTGCTTGTGCATGAGGTGAATAGGGCTTCTACACTGGGAGGATGATGCTGGATCAGATAGTTGAGTTGTAATCCTCTCTTACACTACTATTAATAAAGTTCTTTGAGTTTTCCTCTGTATAATCATGTGTTTATGAATCTTATTGTTTATGAATGCAATTGTATGGTCAATGTGTTTCTCATTCCACATTGTTTATGATGTTTTAGATGGAGATGATTTGATGGTTTGCTGTTACTTTGACTCTACAGGTACTTTTTGAAGTGGGACAAGTAGGAGAGGAGTGGCAAATTCTATCAAGGAAAGGAGAAATCAAGCTAGGATAAAAGCAGAAGATCTAGGTTGGTCCTATTTTCATCCCTCTAATCTATCACACTTAAAGGAACTCTTGAAAATCTTTCATTATTTGTTTCTAAGATAGCTACCCATCTTAGTGGGACTAGCAGTTCAAATCGACACTAGTTTTCCCTGAAACACTTTTCTGCCTTGATTTCCTGTGATGTGAGTAGAGGCAAGCACCTATTCTATTTTCCTCTAGGCTTTTGTTCGCCTCACTCAATTTGTCAGGAGGTTGGGTGTCGGGCTCCTCAACAGATGTTATAAACCGTTTTCTTCAAAGAAAATCATCCCAGCCATCGTTCCTGATGCCTAACTCGTCTTCAATTAATATTTTGATGAGCCCATAATGGTAAAGGCTTACCCTATGGTTTTAGCAGCACTACAGACCCCCTGTCACATCTTTTGCAAGCTCTTGAGAAGGAAATATGGAACATTGATTCTCTGCTCATGAGTAAAATGTAACAACAAACCTATATGATAGAGAAAAATGGTTGCATACCTACCTTCGCAGGTCAAATACTTCTAGAGAATGAACAAATGAGCTCACCATTCATCTTTGATCTGAGAACACGGTATCCCCTTCGCCCAATTAACCTCTTGATGCCCTGCTTTGATAAATTGCACAGTCTATCGCTTATCTACACTTTTGTTCTTAAACCATTTAACCCCTTCCAAGGGTAGCCCAGTTGCTCAAGAAATGGTCTTTTCATTTACATTCATAGTCACATCCCCAATTCGAGCTATTTTTCTATTGAATCCTTGAGCGAATTGAAATGCGGCCTCATCTTCATGGCTCTAGAATTTGGCCATGAATTCGTGCCACCCATATCTTATTAGTTTTTGTTTGCAGGCATTGTACTTTGAATTTTTCTCCAGCTCTTCGAGGAATGCAAGTTCATGGTGGTCATATTTATTCGTCCTAGCTTGGATGGATGATATGTGCTTCCAGAGGGAGATGAAAAAAACTAACTCAATATGTTTTGAACCAGAGAGCCGAACAACTTTTAGAATAAGTACTTCTGAGTGACATAATGGTTCATAATGCACATTCGATGGGATATGCATAGCGGAGGACTCATGAAGCATCAAAGGGCTGTGTAAATGTAATCATCATAAAGAGTGTAACGAATTAACCCCGATCCTATTTGAATATAGCTTTCCTATTACTGATCAACTATAATGATTACTCACATCCATCCTTACGATAGAGAGGGTTATGAATACGCATTAACAGTTATGATTACCTTGGTTGATAGCATAAAACACCCATTAGTGAAATGATGAAAGTTAGCGTAGAAAAATACTTAAGGTTTTGCATCAGTAAAGACTAATTTATCTTTGCATTTCCCATTAGAGTTCTACGAGCCCATACGAAAGCATCAAGGATGCAAATTATTAAAGCAGAAAGGATTAACATAATCAATGTGAGGAAACAATATATATACATATCATAAAAAGAAATCAAATATGTACTTTCTGTCCTATTTCGAACAATTTCCCTATTCGACATAGATTTCTTTCAAGAATTCCAAGTCTTATGAGGATTAATGATGAAAATTTTGTTGAAAGAGGAGTGCAATTCAAAATACCACTACAAGATTCTCATATCTGTTTTAACAATCTTGTACTCATGATAACAATCTCGTTATTACTATGACAATCTTGTTCCCAGGGCATATAGGGCTTATTTAGAGGTAGCTACAATCAATAAACACTGTTGTTGAACAACACCTAGTGAATAATCATTATTGAGTAATTCATCCCTATGAAAATTAAATTGAGTGATGATACCAGGAAGAGAGTAAGAATAGAGTTAAGATATTACTTTCCTGGATAATCAGTAACCTTGAACACTCTAAATGTTTGTTGTCATATAGATACAAAGATAAATTTCCCCTCAATCTGGTACAAAGGATTATCTTCACTAAGGGTACCACCTCGTCGAAGATCTCTAATTTTTGAAAGATAGAACTCAACACATCGTGTTCAAATTGTCTTAAAATCGTTGTCCAAGAAAAAGGATGAGTTTCAGGGAAAGAGAAGGAGAACTAAGAAAATCATAGTATGTAATTAACTTTAATACCACAGACATAGCCCTACTGCCCGCAGGTGTCCATAACCTTGGCAGGGATGTCTTTTAACCCAACGAAATGTCTATGTCCCACTTACTAGATATAGATTCAGAGCTAGATTTTTTTAACTTTTAGATGAAGGCCACTGTCCTTGCTTGGTAACTAGTTGATGGCAGTGCCACTCACAAGAAGAAACATGGATGAACAGGCCAACTCATGATGAGACCTCCTATCTTCCAGCTTTTGGCTAAAAGCCATTACTCTGGCTTGGTGACCAGGAGTAGTAGTGTCATACATGTTAGGTCCCATGATTGTGGTAGGTAGGTTGGCTCATCACGCGACCTCCTATCCTCCCTTAAATCTTTTATAAACTCTGATTTTGATTAACTTTAGAGGCTACTTAATAAATGGGGAGACAGGTCTACTCCTTAAGAGTTACAGGATTGCGTGAAAAGTTTTAATGACTAATCATTATTGGCTAGTTTCTCTACCCTAAAGACTTATTAAATATAATCATGAATAATGACTAAGAGATTCTTTGAATTAGGAATGCTAGTGTTCTCATGAATAACTTATTGTGATCTTTACTAGAGTGGTCCACCATAGGTGGTTTTTCAATAGTACCTTCTAAGGGAAACCAAAACATTTATCTCAAATGACAACTCATTAGAGTGATTAATCACGGTAACCTTTGCTAAATCATGAGGTATTAGAGTGAATCGTACACAACAAGATTTGTCACAAAGGTGTGTTAACGACTGATGTAGATCATAAAGCGGTTTCATTAGCTAAAAACAAAAACCTAATAGCTTTATTCATGACACTAATTTATTCTTTCTAACCTACCCTACCCTCAGAAGTGGAAGACTTCCTTCTATGTATAAGAGTACTTCCAATGCATCCATGTGCGTAATAGAAGGACAATTATACTCATGTTCATGTTTGCAAAGTATATACAAGAAAATACAAGAACATGACGTACCAACTGCTTTAACTGATGTGATGCTACAAATTTTCATATGATAAGGGAGGAGTGGATACTGACAGTCATTTCAAACCAAAATTATATGGGATGCATATACTCTTGGTTATTTGATTCATGGGTAGCCTCTAGTATAGCATGAAAATCCTCCACATTTCTTTTCTTGTCTTCTAAAGTGCAGGCTGGATCAGGTAGGTGTTCTTCAATCTCTGCTTCTGATGGCTTCTCCTCATCAAGCATGATCCATACCTGCTTGGTCTCCTTAGGAAGACCTTTTGGATCTTCAAGGGTCTTCTCTTCCAAAGGAATAAACTTTTCTATGATTCAGGCCAGAATATGATCTTTCTGTGAAACAGAGACTCTAGCTTCTACTAGAATTTGAGTTACGTCTTTTAATAGCATCACATTTCCTGTCATTTTCCTGCTAGCTAGTATTGTCAACACACGGATTTAGAGCAGGTGTTCTTTTAGTATATGCAAAAATTAACTCAAAAGATAAATAACAAGAACAAAACAAAATCGTATGCTAAGGAAATCACACTTGCGGAAATTAAATAATTTAGATTGTGACAAGTAAAGCTACTTAAGAAATTATTCCTAAAAACTCAATTGCAAATAAAAACGAATCAGGCAACACACTTTCCACTAAATAAAATCACTTATTTTCAAAAAGGAAAACCTGGCTTGTGCGCTTTCTGGTAATATCATCCAGTATGCTGCAGTAAGCAAGGGGAATCTTGCTAATCTCAAAACTCAATTGTCAAAAAAGAAACAAAACATGAGGCCTTATCCTACAACGCCTCCCTGACAACGGTGCCAAAATGTTGGGTGATATAAATGCTAGGTTTTATATGAACAACTCGACTTTGGAACGACCCAAGCTACACTGGATGCGCGACTCTTTACTCACATCTTACCATCACTTCCACCCTCGAGCTGCCCTGCAACTAAGATGACACCAACATTTATACTGACATTTAATTTGTCAACCCGGGGTCGTAAGACTCAGAGGCATAACATAGGTAATGCGAGAATACAACCTCAGGGATTTGTGAAATTGGAACCCTATAACCTACAAGAAATCAAAAGGCATCAATCAAGTAAAGAAAAAACACTCTTCAAGGCAAAATAAACACACTAGGAGTGTACTTCTGGCTCCTCCTGGATTGGGTTGACTGCTGCAGTAAGTCTTTCTCAATTGTCTAGGGGACAAAGGAATGTAGGTTCCCCTCACACTCGCAACCGGTTCAGGAAAATAAATGCAAGACAAGCCCAATGAAAAGCATCTTAAAATCTACTGCTACACTACAAATATGAGAGAGCATGAACTAAGCTAGAAATCATAGGATCTACTGCTATACTACAAAGATGAATTGAGCTAGAAATCATAAGCAACCAAATCTTACAAAGATAGTTGAATGTTTTTAAAGGAATCAAGATGATGATGTTCTGCTTCAACACAAAGTGTATCACAGAAATAAGATAGATCCATCTGTTGCTTCTAGGCTCAAAGGAATACTATGATATATGCAGCATTCGTTATGATGAAAGTCCAATATTAATAACGATTATTGATGTTCACTATTCCTTGCATTATTTCGTTGAGATAATAATGAATGATAAGAAATCAGCTCCATGAACGCTCTAATTTCCCTTTTAGAATCTTAGAGTAATTTTCATTATGCAACAATTGAGATCAAGGTAAATATAATGTTTCAATTCTGCAAACCAATTAAGATGCAAATGAAAGTATATGCTCTGCCTCACTCTTTTTAATATAACATCATTAATCAAATTTAAATAACATTCAAAATGATGGAAAGGATTTAATAATCTGCTTGAATTGCAGTCTAGACCAGAAGCATGCTGTCATACTACGCAAAACAATTTGTCACATAATCAAATGGTAATCTATGCCAACACACACTATATCAAATCAAACTATACCAATCTAAGCCAAGGAATCATAAGCTAAGAAAACTAACCAAAATTAAACCATGCGAGGAAATCTAGAAGAAGAATTGAATCTGAGTGGAAGGATTAATATATAAAACTAATTCAGATTGTATTAATTCTAAAATTGATATTACATATCTAGACTCTAGTGGTCGCCTCGGTCATTCCATTGAACGCACAGTAAAACTTTATCTTCTACATTATAAAAATATCCTGCCTCTATCAAACACAATACATCTAGGTCCTGGTATCTCCCTATGCTATCAATTCACATGTGCCCCCTCCATGCATGTGCCTCATACAAAGCATGGCTTCACGTTTTATAACCATGCTGGCACACCAACAATCTGAATTTTATGGTGTTATAATACACAAATTAGATCTCAAAATCGTTTCAACTAAAAATAAGAGATATGATAACTGGATAGGTACAAAACGATCTACAGTTCCCCTAGAAAGGAAAAAAACTAGTATTGTAGATATTGCTCGAATGTTGTTGAATGCAATTTGACTGAATGTTTGACTCTAACTCCACGTGTTGTTTGGAAGGCCTGGAATCCATCGAAGGAACACATCAGCATATTGATCGCATGTCCTCCAAAATCCATATGGCCATTTTCTTCCATGATAGTCTGAAGTATGAAAATCGTGGAAGTGAGAAAAAGATTTCCATTGTTGGTGCAGGAACTGGGCTGGTGGAAGAGGAATTGGACTAGTGGAACTGGATCTATACATCTGCCATCCAGGAAACTTGATATTAGTGGTGCTTTGACATGAAAATACCTTCAGATTATTACATAAAGAAGAATTCAATAATTCACAACTTATTACCTCTAGGTGACTATATATTAGCATAAAAAGGATGGTAATGGATATAAACACCTGGTGCAAACACAATTCATTTAACAAAAAGCATATAAGGTCGAGACAAAATAGAGGCTCAACAAAGTTTAGTTGAAAGTTTTAACATTACCTTTTGCAAGATTTTGCTATAATATAGGCTCTAAATGGGGACAATGTCTTACTTGCAAGACACTGAGAACAATAGACCAGGGGCCTTGTTGGGCATGGACTGAAATTATATGAAAATTATGAAATATAAAATCTCTCTTAAACCTATTTCTTCTAGATAATTGATCCTTATTCTACAATTTATAAACTGAAATAAAATTGTTACACACGAGAAATGAAATGCTAAGTTGATGAGTGTGGAGCACTTGGAAGGTATGCTTTTGACAAGCAATCTAGTGGATTTTCAATAATAATTGTAACCTTTTATGCATTAGGAATTCAAAGAAGATAAAGGATTTTGATAAAATGTGAAAAAATAGACAAAGGAAGCTCAAGTGCTAATAATTGACATTTTCTATGCAGTAAGACGTGTGAGCAAGGAGTTCCCGTCCAAAAGCGAGAAGCAGAGGAAAAATAATTGTTGTTCCTCCAGTAGGGAACCGGATGCGGACACGATCAAGCAAAATCAGAATTGAATAGTCGAGGAAAAGAATGCGGGATACCGGCTCGGCGAACGCAAGAAAGATTGAACGATTAGCGAATCCCTCAGGATCTTTGATCCTGAGGGATCGCTGCTTTACTTATCTATGATTATCTAGATATCTCCGTCATTTCTTTTATATAATGGCACAACATCATTAAGCAAGAGGACGACTGTTTTTGTAATTTTACAGTTCCAGAACAAACTTTAATCATTGAGTCTCACTGAGACCTGATTTTGTTATACTTTTGTGGATGCGATTAATATAAAAGACTTGGTGTTTATTCCGTCTCTGCGTCTGGAGTAATCTAAGGCGGTGTACCATTGGCAGCTAAGGGCCTGGCTCCGAAGGACACTTGCTTTTGTATCATTATACGATGATTTGTGTGTGGTTTGTTTATCTTTATTACTTAGCAATCTGATAAATTCTTTATATGATACACTATGCTCTGTTGTGATCAATGAATGAATGATCTCTCCATGTAAGGACTCTGCACTGTATAATTGGATTTACACAGGGTCGAATTGTATCTTTATTCAGCCATTACTGTAACAGAGTGCTGGTATGAATGTTCCTGTCATTGGATTTATGTGAAACAATATTTGTGGGATTTGAGAGTAGCGTCATTCTGTTTAGAGACATAGTTATATCATCCAATATTCTCAGATTGCTATATTAGGGTAGAACATGTACATATAGGTGATGGTTGTTGTTCCATAAATCATTAAGGATTGTTGTTCCATTTGATTATTGTTGTTCCATTTTACTGCTGTTCCATTTACTGCTGTTCCATTTCTGTTTTGCTGTTCCATTTTACTTTCCGCTGATTCATTTACCTGCCTTTGTTGTTTTGGTGTGAGAGAAGGCCTAAGGCTGTAGTGAGCCTCAGCAAGACGCTGCTTTTCTCTCAGACCTATAAGTCCATGCTCTAATTTCCCTTCTTTAATCAGTTTCTAGAGGGATGGGTTATTGTTTCCGTACCCTTGACTGATCAACTGTTTTGTGTGATTCCATCTTTTGGGTTAGTTTAGTTACAGCTTAGCATCTGTTTTCCTTTGGATCTTCTGAACACTGTACTACTAAGCATTACTCGGACAAATAGCCTCGGATTGAGATACTTCTTGCAATAACAAAACGTTCTCGGATTGACTTATTAATGTGGACTAATTAGCGGTGTGAGAGACCCTAGTTACAGCTCTACATTTTGGCGCCGTTGCCAGGGAAGGAGTATAGCCATTTGCCCTTTACAGAGTAGTGCGCAAATCTGCTAGGGGGGAGTTGGATTTTAAAAACGGAAGGTAAGAACCTGCGTACGGAGCATGTAAAAGCCCTGCTCCACCGTCCGCTCTCTTAGCAGAATTGCTGGTTGAATAGTATTTAGTAGTTTTTAGAGTGCATGACTAAGCAAAAAAAGCTAGAAAAGAATATCAAACCTCCAGTCAAACCTGAAAAAGCTAAAGGACCGGTGACCCTTGGCCGAACAACCTTCATAGACGAGATCTATAAGAAAACTAAATCTCAGCCGTCAGTAGGCCTCAAAAAGATTCATTCTAAGCAGCCTACTAGTTCCCTTCAAGCTACAGCATCACCATCTGGAGCCTATGCTGAGGTGCATAGTCAGACTGATGAACAAGACTTCCAAGAAATTGAAAATTCTGTGTCAGAACGGCTGCAAGAAGGGAATTTAAGAAATATTTGTGAAGGAGAAGGGGAAAGAGGGGAAATAGAGGAACCAAGGTCTCCTTCTAGGATAATCCAATTGTTAAATAGCCCAGATAGGGAGAGCGCGGCCAAAGTTAACATTGAAGGCACCCCATTCCCTCAGATAGAAATCCCAGATAAGGGAAGTGTCATTAAAACAGTTCCTGCCAAGGCCGTCCCTTCTCAACCTAGGAACACCCTCCTAGAAATTCCGGAAGGATATTGGCACATATTTGATCCAATGGCGCAGAATCAGCCAAATACTCAAACTTCTACATTGAAATATCCTATAGTAGATTCTGTTGCAAATGCACCCATGAAAGCAATACCTCTTCAACACATCCCGACGTTTCATGGACTTACATCAGAAGACCCCGATGCATTTTTATTTGAATTTGATGTGCTATGTAGAGGGTACGATTACACCACTGACCCCCAGAAATTAAAGCTGTTCCCCTCCACTTTAAAAGGAGCAGCTCTGAGATGGTTCATGGGTTTAGGTGGTGGAGTCATAAACAACTGGGAGCAAATGAAAGAATTCTTTCTCAAAAAATATCAGGATTATTG
Source organism: Pinus tabuliformis (assembly GCA_031772625.1). Classification (NCBI taxonomy): domain Eukaryota; kingdom Viridiplantae; phylum Streptophyta; class Pinopsida; order Pinales; family Pinaceae; genus Pinus; species Pinus tabuliformis. The sequence continues at coordinate 14,244,379 of CM062813.1, read as the reverse complement.
TAGGTCCAGAGAGCTAAAAGATGAAATTTTCCAAATGACGGCCAGACCAAATGAAACTTTAGAAGAATACGTAGAACGTTTCCAGTATAATTTACAGAGATCCCCCTATGCATCACTACCTCTGCCTGATAATGTGTTGAAAACTGCATTGATTAGAGGAATGAAAGAACAGTGGATTGAAACATTGAATATCATGGGAAAAGGGGATATTTACCAAGAGAATTTTGTTGATATCATTAATTTATGCATCAGGAGTTCAAGAGGCAGCACAAGGATAAAATCAACAGAATATGATAGGTTTGTTAAAGATAACAAAATATCAACAGAAGGAGTAACACGTGTAGAACTAGGGAATTTATTAGAAAATTTTAAAACTAATATTCTGGGGACATTAACTACTCGGCTTGATATTGTGCAGGCTAAACAAAAGCAAATGGAGGCGGAGCAAAATCTGGCAATTTTCTGCCACCGATGCAGAAGAAAACACAGCCAGAAGGAATGTCCGCTAGATACAGTTCAAACATGTGCTATCTGTACGAAAGACCACCTTACTGAGAGCTGCCCCTCACTTCCTGGATTGAAGGAAGTATACAAGGAAGCAGAAGAAGAATCAGAACCAGCATACTTTGTTAACCAACGTCGCCAATGGCAACCTAGGCAATCTGGTATGTTTTCGGACCCAACTTCTTCTTTCCAGCCTCCGCAGCAATATGGTATGTGGCAAAACCAATCTACACCCCGAGTCCCGAATTGGTCATCACAGCCGTTTCCTTCTCCGAATCCGTGGATGAATCAGACAAGCCAATTTGGCTGGCCAAATTTTCCTTACACCGCACCATATTGGCAGAATAACTCATACCCTCCATAATGGATTCCCCCTACTTCACAAGGTTCACCCTGGCAGACAAATTGGCCAAGATCGACATATCAGTCAACAAGAACTATTCCACTCCCTCAACCGACTCTGCCAGCCTTACAACAAAACCTCCAGTCTAATCTAAGGCCGCAACTCCCAGCCCAACCCAATCCCAATCCTAATAATAGACCAGTCCAATCCCTCCAAATTATAGAAACATCAGAAACTGGACCTGACCTAAGGGAGTGCAATGACCTTCAGTTACGATCTAGACGTATCATAGAAACAGAGGGAGACAAAACAGTTCACATTGAAGATCAGTTACCAATAGAACAACCACCACAACAAGAAGGTGTAAATAAAGAATAGACCCATCAACAAGCAAATACATCCTCTCCTCCTTTCCCGGAACGATTAGTCATACCACGACCAGTACAACATCCAGACTTTGACATTCTGGGAGAGTTACAAAACTTGTACATAAAAATTCCATTCCTCCAAGCCATTCAAGATATTCCTATATACGCAAAAACTATAAAAGAACTGTGCATAAAAAAATCAAGGAGGAATACAACCACTAACCCAAGAGTCCAAGTAGTCGGCACCTTATCTGACTTATTATCGGGAAAAGAGACACCTATCAAATACGAAGATCCCGGAAATCCAATTGTAATTGTCCAAATCTGGCCAAACCCTGACTAACGCTTTAGTTGATCTAGGAGCTGCAATCAATATTTTGACAACCTCTACCTGCCAAAAACTTGGCATCACATCAGTAGAACCTACTTCTACTTTGCTAGAATTGGCAGATCGATCTGTAGTTCGACCAGAAGGCACTCTATACGATGTCATGGTTTCTGTAGAATCCTGGGAATATCCAACTGATTTCCTGATAATTAATCCAAAAACCCGACTGGATGGACATCTGCTAATACTAGGAAGACCTTGGCTTGCTACTGTCGATGCCTACATTGGTTGCCAGCAGGGAAACATGACCATAACTAAAGGACCAGATGTTAAAAATCTAGTTCTATATCCTCCAGCACAGCCAAGCTTGCCAATGATCAAAACCAATCAGTATCCTGTGTCATACCTTACTAACAATATCAGATCCCCATTGACTGTACAGAAGGCTTTAGATTTTAAAGATCAAATAAAAGATGACGCCATCAATAACTTCATTAGTCAAACTGAATCTAGATCTCACACACAGTGTTTTATGATAGAGGCGGCATTTGATAGTGAGATAGAGGAAGACCCTTTGAAAGACGCACATGACCAAACAATACCAGTGACTGTTGTTGCCAATAGTAAAGTAGTGGAAATTGAACCTGGTAAGGCCCTAAATATCAACGCCAACCTTACACCAGACCAAGAAACAACGCTTGTAAATCTGTTACGAAAATATCAAGGAGCATTTGCGTGGGATTACCCTGACATGAAAGGGATCGATCCCCAATTATGCACCCACCACATCTATATAGAAAAAGATGTAAGACCTATTCATCAGCCGCAAAGAAGACTTAACCCCCATCTAAAAGAGGTAGTAAAAGCCGAACTTCAGAAACTTTTAGATGTTAATTTTATCTATCCCATCTCTGACAGTAAATGGGTCTCTCCCCTGGTGGTGGTACCCAAGAAAAATGGAAAATGGAGGATTTGCGTAGATTACAGGGAGTTAAATAAAGCAACACAAAAGGATCACTTCCCTCTCCCGTTTATAGATCAAGTATTGGACACTTTGGCAGGAAAGAAATTCTTTTCTTTCCTGGATGGCTTCAGCGGATATAACCAAATCCAAATCGCCCCTGAAGACCAGGATAAAACTACCTTTACTTGCCCTTGGGGAACGTTTGCCTATCGAGTTTTGCCCTTCGGCCTATGTAATGCCCCTGCTACATTCCAAAGGGCTGTCCTTAGTATCTTCGCAGATCTAATAAATGACGGACTTGAAGTGTATATGGATGACTTTACACCATATGGAGATGATTTTGACCCAGCTCTAGATACCCTGGAAAAAGTCCTACAACGTTGTATCGCTACCAGACTTTGTCTGAGCCACGAAAAATGTTACATGATGATGACAGAAGGGCTCATTCTAGGGCACTATATCTCAGCAGCTAGCATCCAGGTAGACCCGGCTAAAATCCAGATTCTTTTGCTTATTCCTACCCCCACTACTCAAACGGAGGTACGCAGTTTTCTTGGATTTTCTAGGTATTACAGACGATTTATAGAACATTACTCACGTATTGCTGCACCTCTATATGCTTTAACTGGCAATATTGATTTCTTGTGGACAGAAAAATGCGACCAGGCTTCTAAGGAATTGAAGAAGCTTGTATCAACAGCCCCAGTCCTTCGAGGACCAAACTGGAATTTGCCATTCCAAATCTCATCTGATGCCTCGGATACAGCAATTGGTGCAGTCCTAGGGCAAGAAGAGGATAAGAGACCATATGCTATCTACTATATCAGCAAAAATTTATCCTCTGTCGAACTCAATTATACTGTTACTGAAAAGGAATTCCTGGTTGTAATACATGCTGTTAACAAATTTAGACATTATATCACAGGCTATCCTGTTGTGTTATATACAGATCATTCTGCTATCAAATATTTGGCAAATAAACCTGTTACGAAAGTTAGAATAACCAGATGGTTGATCTTATTGCAGGAGTTCGACATCAAAATCAAGGATAGACCTGGCAAGGAGAACCCTGTAGCTGATTTCCTCTCACGAATATCGAAAGCAATTGAAATAGCAGCAGTGGAAGATCAATTTCCTGACGAGCACCTGTTTGTTGTTGCTGTTCGAACACCCTGGTATGCTGATGTCGCCAATTACCTTGTAGTCGGTAAGCTACCAAAACACTTAACCCCTCAGGAACGCAAGCAGATTGTTCAGAAGAGCACTCGGTTTTCATGGATTGGAGGCCACTTGTTCCATACAGGGGCAGACATGCAAATCAGAAGGTGTATTCGAGAAGACGAAATCTTCGACATTCTAAAAGCTTGCCATGACGGGCCATGCGGGGGACATTTCGCTGAAAAAGGAACAACACATAAAGTATTGCAGACAAGATACTATTGGCCTACAATTTTCAAGGATGCGAAAAAATTTTCACAAGCCTGTGACAGCTGCCAGCGAGCAGGAAGACCTGGTCAAGCCGATAAAATGCCTCTGAGACCACAATTGGTCATTGAGCCATTTGAACGATGGGCTCTGGACTTCGTTGGGCCCATTAATCCATCATCAAATCAGAGGACATACATTCTGGTGGCGACAGACTATGTTACTAAATGGGTCGAGGCCGAATCATTACCTAAGGCTACAGAAGACTCTGTGATACAATTCTTGTTCCATTTGTTTGTACGTTATGGACTTCCGAGAGAACTAATCACCGATGGTGGACCACAATTTGTTGGAAATAAATTAGCTGCAACACTTAACAATTATCATGTCCAACATAAGATCACTACCCCATACCATCCGCAGGCAAATGGGCAAGTAGAAAGTAGTAATAAGGTAATAGAATCAATTTTAACAAAGACCATTGCATCGCATAGGCGTGATTGGGCCACTCGACTACCCGAGGCACTGTGGGCCTACAGAACCACATGGAGAAGTACTACAGGCTATTCACCTTATCAATTAGTGTTTGGAAAGCAGCCAATTTTCCCCATAGAATTCGAAATCCAAACGCTACGAACTGCACAGGAAGTCGGCCTAGATCTGAGTGAGGCACAAATCAATCGATTACAGTAGATTAATGAATTGGACGAAATCAGGCTCTCTGCATTACAAAATACAGCATTGATTCAACAACAGCGAGCTAAATGGCATGATGCACTTATCAAGAATAAAGTCTTTCATGAAGGAGACTGGGCTCTGTTATACGACTCTCGGTTTCAGGACTTCCCGGGGAAACTCCAGACTCGATGGTTAGGACCATACGAAATCCAGAAGGTACATGACAATGGGACCCTTACCCTGATCACAATTGACGGTTTTGGATATGCATTCAAAGTAAATGGCCACCGAGTTCGCCTTTATCGAAAGCCACTCACTCGGGAATCCTTCTGTCAGCAGCTACGACAAGATACTGATATGGAAATCTTAGGAGAGGAAGCGAAATCTTCCTCACCTATAATTTAAGAAATTCATTTTTATAACTTGTACATAACATCTTGTATATATGTTTTCTTGATTTTTTGCTTGTATTCCAAGTGTTTTTGTTGTTCCTTTGAAAAAGGAGCAGCACTAGTGTGTTTTTGTTGTTCCTTTGCGAAAAGGAACAACACTTGTGAGATTTTGTTGTTCTTTTGCGAAAAGGAACAGCACTGGTGTGTTTTTGTTGTTCCTTTGCAAAAAGGAACAACACTTGTGTGTTTTTGTTGTTCCTTTGTGAAAAGGAACAACACTTGTGTTTTTTGCTGTTCCTTTGCAAAAAGGAACAGCACTTGTGTGTTTTTGCTGTTCCTTTGCGAAAAGGAACAACACTTGTGCTTTTTGCTGTTCCTTTGCAAAAAGGAATAGCACTTGTGTGTTTTTGCTGTTCCTTGGCGAAAAGGAACAACACTTGTGCTTTTTGCTGTTCCTTTGCAAAAAGGAACAGCACTTGTGTGATTTTTCTGTTCCTTTTCAAAAAGAACAGCATTTGCGTGTTTTTGCTGTTCCTTTGCGAAAAGGAACAGCAATTGAGTGTGTTTGTTGTTTCTTTTCAAAAGGAACAGCATTTGAGTGTCTTTGCTGTTCCTTTCTCAAAAGGAACAACATTTACGATTTTCCGTTGTTCCTCTCAAAGAAATGGTATCCTACGAATGAATTCTTCTCTCAGGAATGCCATCGACATGTTTTTGCCCTTATGGAGGATGCTTTGCCCCCATGTTCTCCTCAATCTTTTAGATACAGCAATGAACTTATGCGATGAACATAAACCATGATATACCGAAATCAGCACATCATAAATCGCTATCACTATGAAGCCAGTATGTATAAGAGGACAAGAGGAGGGACTTGAACTTTTCATCTTCGCTGTCATTGTCATTTACCGGTACCCTGGTTGGTGATCTTTATCATGACGATTCCCCTAAAAATCTTTCTTGATCATTACTTAGGAGTAAGAACGAATGATTTATATCTATCTGTTGGGATCATAAGACTTCTTCCACCATTCCCCGCTCTTAAGGAGTGCGGAACCACCCTTATGTGAAAATAAACAAGAAAGGTGCTCTGCAAAAGAAAACAAAAACAAAATATGAAAATTGTAAAATGCAGGATAGGGGGTCGCATTAAGAGCCGGCCTACCATGATCATAAGGATGGAAGCGAAGTGGCATTCCCATAACGGCCACCACACCAGGGATATGGTCCGAAGGTAACTTAACAAGCAAACCTTGGAACAGGGGGTCTCATCGCGAGCCGGCCTGACCACGTTTCGCGCCTACCTTGTGAATGGCATTATGGCTATCTGGTTACCAAGCCAGCATAATGGCCTGCATTTTGACAAAGCACTCTTTAGAATATACACAAAGGATCATGGTTCCGGAGGGTGAAATGAACAACTCTGCCAAGGTTATGAACACCTGTTGGCGGCAGAGCTCTGTTAATAGCATAGAAGTCGTAATAATTACACCAACAAGTATGATATTAAATTTTTCTGTCTCTTATCCTTTGCAAAGATCATATGTCACACCCGATGTATATATCGCAAGAATATTCATTACCACCAATCATGGCAACGGAACTGACAGTGACCGCTGGAGACTTCATACGCTTGACAGACGTCCCATCCCCTAGCTCCTCATTATATCACGCAGGCTCTTATATAAAACGCGATCTACCTTTTTGCCTCGGTTTCGGCATTTCGTTGTTTTTCTAAAACATGGCATAATTTCATATGCTGTACTTTATGATTGGACCTCCGACTGGCTGCTACTCCTCTCTTTGACGGCTGGGGACAGCCTATCAGATCGCGGGGGGAAGGTAATCTTATTACTCCATGATTACGTGGCTGCACACCATTCGGGCGAAATAATGTACGAAGGAATGGCATGGTTTAACGGTATGATGATTCCATTCTACGGAAATTGCCATCCACGATCTATTTTTTCGTTGCATGCTCGGTGATCATCCTCTCTGTGTCGCAAACACCGCAAGCAGTTGCTGTTCCATTTCTGAGTAGAATCATGGGCGGAAAGACGGTCCGAAGCGAACCTCACAAGCTGACAGTTTCCGCTGCTGCTCGCAAAATCCTGGAAAACGTAGGATGGTTGAATTACTTCAGCCGCCTGCAAGAATCAAATGAAGCCGTGGCGTTGGAATTCCTGTAGAATTTGCAGGAAAATTACTCCATAGTAGGAGGAAAGTGGATAGCGGTTACAAAGGATATCATCGCAGAAGTCTCAGGATTACCAGCTGCTGGACCCATATGGACGCTGAAGAAGGAAAGATTACAAAAAGCTATGGAAATTTTCCAGGACGAAGGCCAAAGCTTGACAGTCAAAGGGAAAGGAGTTTTGCCGGCAACACTAGGGGAACCCTGGACCGAGCTAGCAAAGACAGTACAAAGTTATATCACCTGCGAAGGGAGAAAAGACGTGGTAAGACCTCGTCACCTGAAACTTTTAGCTGTTTTAAAAGGAAAATGTTCTATAAATCTCCCTGCACTTTTAAATTCGCTACTACATGACGCGGCCCGAAGCCTGAGAACGGCCCAGCACATAGATGCAGTCGTTAGCCACCATGGGCTGATTCGGTTGATAGTGAGCCACAGTCTCACTCAACAGCAAAGCACTTGGGAGGAACTGATCGCAATAGTCGAAGGAGGATCGGCTGCACCACCCCCAAAACCTGAACAGTCCTCTAGCACGCCGGAATGATTAGAGAAACGCAAGGAGTCAGCAGCAGAAAGACATGCCGCTTCAAAATGGAAACAACCTTCCGATACGCCAGAACGACCAGAGGAACCCAGAGAACCTGCTGGCACACCCGACCAACCTGAGAGACCAAGGAAGTCAGCTCGGCTGGCCCAGATACGAGGAAGGTTGGAAAGAATTCAGGGAACAACGGCCCAGCCAATTGAAATTGTGGACAAACCTCCAGAACCAGAAGGAGGATCCTCCGAAGGAAATGCTGAGCAATCAGGGCCCGGGACTGGCCAGCCGGAAGAGGAAGAAATGGTTACCGAACAGAGCAACCAAGAAGACGAGCACTCTGAGGAAGAAATGGCCACCGAACAGAACAACCAAGAAGATGAGCACTCTGAGGAAGAAAGGGTTACCGAACAGGGCAATCAAGAAGAAGAAATAGCACAGCCAGGGGGTAGCCCGTCGCAGGACCCTGTAGGTGAGGAGGAATTGGCAGCAGTTCTGGCCAATATGGGGGAATATGGCCAGCCCTCCAGCACAGCAGGCGTCCCTGACAGTCCCGCAGAGGAAGAACTACCCGAGGAAGTACATGCAGAAAAGGCAGGAGAAGAAAACCTGCCTGGTTATGATAATGAAATTGAAGACAACAATCAGGGACAGTCTGTCCCCAGGACGCCGGAAGATATCCCAGATGAAGAAGGAGCGGGCTTAAGGGCCAAACCCTCTGCCGAGGCAAAGGAAATTAAGAAATTAAGAAAGAAACAGCAGAGGTTGTTGGGCACTATAGCCAGGCTCTGGCAGCAAAATTCAAATTTTGAAAGCCAATTTAAGAATACAAAGGACCACAAGGAAAAGAAGGAGGGCCACTACAGCAAAAAGCCCGAGGACAAGAACCCGTTTTGTTGGTCGAAACCCCATCAGGAGACCTACTGCCGAGGAACAGTCTGCTGTTCCAAATGATAATGAGGAACAGGGTGCTGTTCCAAATAACATAGAGGAACAGACTGCTGTTCCATCTGACCCTGGAGAACAAACTGACATTCCAATTAAGGGAGAAGAATAGCAAGATGTTCCAATGGCAGGGGGACCTCAGCAGTCTTTCATTCGTGTCAAGAAAGAGAAAGAGAATAAGGGGATCCAAACAGAGGCACAACCCTCAGGGGTTATTCGAGTTCTGAACTCTAAACAGCGCAATAAAAAGTTTCAGGCAAAATTCCCGGCCTCTACGGCTCAATGGAAAAAGGATCCAAAAACGAGAACCTTGCACAGGATGATGAAGCAAGCCCAACAAGAAGCTGAAGAACTAAGAGAGCAAGCAATCCCCCGGGAGAAATACGAAGAGTTACAACAGCAACTTCGGAGTATTAGTCAATCCGAAAGCCAAGCCTTTGAGGGATGGCAGAAGGAACAAGAAAAGGTTGCTAAGGTAACTCGTCGATTAGATAGTGTTGTTAAGCAGATGGACACTGTGTGTTCCTTATATAATGACGTTTTGACTTGTAGGGCCCCTGCTAAAAAGTATGCTTTATTTTTTCTTGAAAGATATTTGAGATTGAAAATAAAAGCCGTTAGGGCAGGAGCACCTATCCACATCAACACTGTTAATGATTTTATAGACTGTTGCAAGCATTATGGGGTTAAGGTTCAAAGGTTGTTGTGCGAGTTTTACTTGCACAACCTTGTGCTAGACCAGGAAACTGATTTAAATCCTGGCTCTTTTGTTGGCGATATACAATTCCAAGCCTTCATCTCATTTGGGGTTAATCAGCTGAAATGGCTCAGAGCTTATAACACCTTTCAGAGACAAGAAAATAGCCTAGATTTGTGGATACGAGCTGAACCTAGAAACCCAGTGACGCTATGGAGAGAGCATAGGAGTCTTATGAGGATCCCAGGTGTCATCGAGATATTAGGACCCATGCACGAAGACTTAATCCGAAATGGTCTGGAATATTTCCTGACTATTAAAGATCTTGCCATCGATGCTGCAAAATTTCGATACCAGACCTCTAATCCAAGCATCCAGCTCAGGGAACCATTCAAATATGAGAATTTTGAGCTGGCTGCCAGTCGATTGAACCTTTATGGGGAACGGATTCTGCAAGCAGGGCCATCCTGGTTGGGGTATCGATTTCACAGTCCAATTATTTGGCACCCTGCACCCGGATATCAGGCCTTGTATGAGATGCCTGCAGATCAAATAGATCAGTTCTTTGATAATCTAGTTGCTCATCACGGTTGTCGGCCTCCTCACGAGATCCCTTCTCCGGCCTATTCTCTCACCGCCTTGCATGTCAACTATAATGTTTTCATGAGGCCATGAAACAGGGTAAGCAGGGGGGTGTGTGGAGCACTTGGAAGGTATGCTTTTGACAAGCAATCTAGTGGATTTTCAATAATAATTGTAACCTTTTCTGCATTAGGAATTCAGAGAAGATAAAGGATTTTGATAAAATGTGCAAAAATAGACAAAGGAATCTCAAGTGCTAATAATTGACGTTTTCTATGCAGGAAGACGTGCGAGCAAGGAGTTCCCGTCCAAAAGCGAGAAGCAGAGGAAAAATAATTGTTGTTCCTCCAGTAGGGAACCGGATGCGGACACGATCAAGCAAAATCGGAATTGAATAGTCCAGGAAAAGAATGCGAGATACCGGCTCGGCGAACGAAAGAAAGATTGAACGATTAGCGAATCCCTCAAGATCTTTGATCCTGAGGGGTCGCTGCTTTACTTATCTATGTTTATCTAGATATCTCCGTCATTTCTTTTATATAATGGCACAACATCATTAAGCAAGAGGATGACTGTTTTTGTAATTTTACAGTTCCAGAACAAACTTTAATCATTGAGTCTCACTGAGACCTGATTTTGTTATACTTTTGTGGATGCGATTAATATAAAAGACTTGGTGTTTATTCCGTCTCTGCATCTGGAGTAATCTAAGGCGGTGTACCATTGGCAGCTAAGGGCCCGGCTCCGAAGGACACTTGCTTTTGTATCATTATACGATGATTTGTGTGTGGTTTGTTTATCTTTATTACTTAGCAATCTGATAAATTCTTTATATGATACGCTATGCTCTGTTGTGATCAATGAATGAATGATCTCTCCATGTAAGGACTCTGCACTGTATAATTGGATTTACACAGGGTCGAATTGTATCTTTATTCAGCCATTACTATAACAGAGTGCTGGTATGAATGTTACTGTCATTGGATTTATGTGAAACAATATTTGTGGGATTTGAGAGTAGCGTCATTCTGTTTAGAGACATAGTTATATCATCCAATATTCTCAGATTGCTATATTAGGGTAGAACATGTACATACACGTGATGGTTGTTGTTCCATAAATCATTAAGGATTGTTGTTCCATTTGATTATTGCTGTTCCATTTTACTGCTGTTCCATTTACTGTTGTTCCATTTCCGTTTTGCTGTTCCATTTTACTTTCCGCTGATTCATTTACCTGCCTTTGTTGTTTTGGTGTGAGAGAAGGCCTAAGGCTGTAGTGAGCCTCAGCAAGATGCTGCTTAGCTCCCAGACCTATAAGTCCATGCTCTAATTTCCCTTCTTTAATCAGTTTCTAGAGGGATGGGTTATTGTTTCCGTACCCTTGACTAATCAACTGTTTTGTGTGATTCCATCTTTTGGGTTAGTTTAGTTACAGCTTAGCATTTGTTTTCCTTTGGATCTTCTGAACATTGTACTACTAAGCATTACTCGGACAAATAGCCTCGGATTGAGCTACTTCTTGCAATAACAAAACGTTCCCGGATTGACTTATTAATGTGGAATAATTAGCGGTGTGAGAGACCCTAGTTACAGCTCTACATTTTCTTCCATGATAGTCTGAAGTATGAAAATCGTGGAAGTGAGAAAAAGATTTCCATTGTTGGTGGAGGAACTGGGCTGGTGGAAGAGGAATTGGACTAGTGGAACTGGATCTATACTTCTGCCATCAAGGAAACTTGATATTAGTGGTGCTTTGACATGAAAATACCTTCAGATTATTACATAAAGAAGAATTCAAGAATTCACAACTTATTACCTCTAGGTGACTATATATTAGCATAAAAAGGATGGCAATGGATATAAACACCTGGTGCAAACACAATTCATTTAACAAAAAGCATATAAGGTCGAGACAAAATAGAGGCTCAACAAAGTTTAGTTGAAAGTTTTAACATTACCTTTTGCAAGATTTTGCTATAATATAGGCTCTAAATGGGGACAATGTCTTACTTGCAAGACACTGAGAACAATAGATCAGGGGCCTTGTTGGGCATGGACTGAAATTATATGAAAATTATGAAATATAAAATCTCTCTTAAACCTATTTCTTCTAGATAATTGATCCTTATTCTACAATTTATAAACTGAAATAAAATTGTTACACACGAGAAATGAAATGCTAAGTTGATGAGCTTGTTTTTGCACCTCTCCCACTTTAAACAAAACTAATTTTAATAAAGTAAAATTAGTCTTCCAATGGTACCATGTCAACATTGCGGTACTAGAATTTTAAGCAGCTTCTTGAACATCAAAAATAAATATAGGCATGAACATGGACAATAGAAACTGATCCACAAGAGCTGATACATACCCAAAAATGGAAATTTCATACAAAAATGATATTATTCCCAGACTACTCAAAGAATTCATGTAATCTACTATGGGGTCATGAAATTGATGAGAGAAAAAATTACCTTCATAAGCAACTTCAATATTTTGCTAAGATTCTTCAAGACAACCATACTTCAAAGAATATAAAACATTGTAATCGTCAAAATTTTCATCTTTGGGCTCTTTATGAAAAGATTGTTGGATAATATCCATAAAATTTCCAAATGAAAGTTTCGTTCATTCTATTGATAGAAAATACATATCACTAAATTTTTGTGAAACTTATGTACTTATCTTTAACTCAAAAGCAACAATTTCTTCCTTCCAACAAAAAACTTTTTCACCAGTTCCTTGATGACACCTGTTACACTAAAATTTGTCACCATGACTATTTGCAGTTAGTATGGCTCCATCAACTATCATACTATCCTCCTTGGCAAGTCTCATACCTTTGCTCTTCATGTCAAACTCCAAGAAAGAGAGAAAGTCTTTAAAAATCTATATATCTCTGGGTACGCAGTTTCTCTTAGCCTTACCTGCGTGTACGCACCCCAAGTTCACAATACCTGCGTACTTGTACGCTCAGTCTATAAAGGGGTGGGTGCGTACTCCTGTAAAGGTCAAAAGGCGCAAGTTTCACTTCAAAAAAGTTACTTGTGGTCATTTCTAGATCATTCTAGAAGCTTGTTTGACGTGTATTGAGCGCCTCCAGATGGTTCATGTATCCCTATGAAAGAGGAACTTATCCCATCAAGAGGGGAGCTATCCCATTCAAAGAGGGGCTTATCCCATTGATGGTGGACCTGATTAACTTCCTCTAGAGCACTATAAATACAGGCATTGGGCCAGAGGGAGGGGAGGTTGAAAGCTGAACATTCCTAAGGGTAGATGCTGCTGGAATTAGGACTCCCTTATAGAGCTTGAGAGGAGAGATTCCCATCCTTTCCTAGCCTTATTTGGAAGTGGGTGAGCTGATCAAAGTAAAGGAAAACTCTTGTTGGACCCTAGGAGGGACCTGCACAACACCAAGGCTCAGGTTGTAATGGTTTCTTTTGTTTCCACTTAATGCAAATAAACTCATTTTTCTCAACAGATTGTTATTCATGATTTGTTTCATATACTCCTTGGTCTGTATGATGAATATGTGTTATTTTATAAATTTATCAGGTGCTATGTAATCTTTTGGCTTGTTAGTGAATGCAGGTTTCGAAGAGAAGGAGGAGCTCATCCGGATCAGCGAGGCTGGACTACTACAAAGCGTTGGACTAAAGGTATGTTATTATCACCTGATTACTTGTATTCTAAATGCATATTTAGAGAAAGGTAGTGTTTATTTGTCTTGTTTGTCACTAGAAAGCCTTAGCTTCTAGGGAGGTCGGTTTTGTCCGCAAAATTGACCCTTTCTGCATGACAAAATGGCGACTCCACTGGGGAACTCCATTGATGTGAATGATTTTTCCTTTGTGTGAAACTTTGATTTGAGAAAATTCGTTTGTTTTCTGGTTTTTGGCTGTTTGACTGTGTATTTGGGTGGGCTAGATTAGGGTTAAATTAGATTTTAGTTTTTCTTAGTTTTGCTAGCAGTACACACCCTCTGAGTTAAGCACAGTGTGTACCTGTACGCACTGCAGCTTTGTGCACAGAGCGTACACGCACCTGTGCAAATAGGCCGCCTGCGTACCCTGTCAAAATTGAGAAAATTTCAATTTTCTTCTTTTTTGCCTTTTAGATTTTGTTTTTAATTTGTTTTTTCTGCCCAGATCCACTGGTTACCTGTCATAAATATTCACCTAAGCTTGTTTCATCAGTGTCAAGAGTTTTAGTGAAATTCATAGAGATTTTGTCCTAGGGTTTGATTTTTGCACTGGTTCTGTAGTGACTTTGGCTTTAGAAGTTGGATCTCCCTGGTCTTTTCAGTCTTCTTAAGAGTCGGACCTTTCATAGAGTCTATCCTTGTGAGAAACCTACCTTTGTGTTGTCTCTTTGCCAAATATCGAAAAAGTTTGTTGATTGAACTTTGAATTTTATTCTTAAGAAAAAGAACAAAAGATTTTGATTTTTGTTTTTGACTGGTTTTTGATTCTGCATTAACTAGTCCTTAGTTAAATTTTGACTGAGTAAAACATCCTGGAATCATACTTGGTAGGCTTTTGCCTCATTATATTTACTTTTAGGTGCATTTCTCTTGGATTTGTTTTTGTGTGAAATTGAGTTGATTTGATTGCCATAGATTTTTTAACTTTGATTTCTGTTAAAGTAAATTTTACATGCTTTGTTAATATAGGGAAAAATACAAAAAACTCTTTTGAAGAAAAGTTTGATTTAGTAGTATTTGAGTCTTTGAAAAGAAAAGGAATTTTCGTGAAGTAATTAGTGGTCATGTGTTGTATGCTTTGGAAAAGATAAAGAGTTTGTTTCTTTGATTTTCATTGCCAAGAAAGTTGTTTTTATATCGATTTTGCATTCTCCAACTCTCTTAGCTAGGGAATTCATTGAAAAAGAAAATTAGTATAAATCATCCTAAGCGCATCTTTTTAGTGGATTTCAGTCGAGTCTACACACCATCAGTTTCATCTCCACTACCTTTTGTCCTAAAGAAAAGCCATAAAATTAATGCTTAAAGTAAAATCAACTTAGTAACTTTTATTTACTAGGGCTCTGAAACACCAATATAGATCAGGCTAGTGTCTTGGAGTAGGAGAGTAATTAACTCTCCAAGAAAGTAAAACCAAACAAGTAGCTCATCTTGTGGTAGGATAAATCCAACTGTTTCATTTGTACTCTGGGAAAGCTCCTCTTAAAGGAGAAGCACGAGACCGTGTTCGAACCAGTGAGGGGATCAATCCTCCTTCATTGGGAAAGATGCCAGATACGCACGTACTACAAACGGTAAACCTCGGATTATTGTCAAGGAGTCTGGGGTCACTTGTCGGTAAACCTTGGATTATTGTCAAGGAGCCGGCAAGGGGATTGAGCTTGTTACTCTGCCCTTGCGTGCTATCGGGTCGTAGACTATTCCCCCAGATATATTTGTTGCTGTTGGTAACCTTAGTGACCATTATCTTTAGGATTCTACCGAGGTGACGATGGAGGGAAGATCCCACTGTACCTGGAGCAGACGTCGGCTAGACTCACTTGGATTTTCCGGGGGGTTCACTTCACTCGAGACGGTTAAAGTGGAGGAACTTGTGCCGGTCTATTCATTAAGCAGGTTGCCGGGGTAACTGTTCCACCCACCACTTCTGTACTGAATTCGGCGATGTTGGGCTTCATCACCAACTAGTGTTTTCGATCCGGAAGGCTACTCCTTATGTATGGTTTGACGCCCTAGATTCTTTAGGCATGTGATTTGAATTTGTTTCGTTCTTTAGAGACTTTAGGCGGTTTGCTTTGAGATTTTACTTTGTTTGCATGTGGAGTAATTAAAAGCTTTTAACTGTGGCTGAATTACCGAGACAGTCCCGTAGACTTCGGGGCAAGTCTCCTGAGATTGTTACCGTGGCCGATTTGTTGAGGAAGTCCCGTAGACTTCGGGGAGAACCTCTTGAAGACGTCCCGGGTCATTACGAAGGTTTGAAAGTCCTTGTAACTCCTAGTGGCAGTAAAGTAGGTTCACCTGAAGAAGGAGAGTCGTCGTTGGTAGTCCATCCAGATTACCAAGGTCTAGAAACATGTTATAATCCCGAAGCTGTTGTAGTTTCCGAGCTTGCTGGTAGTTTTTCATCTACTAGTGATATAGGCGAAGAACCTGAAATATTTGAACCTGTTACTCCAGCTTCTAGTGCTCCTGATTCATCTAGGGTAGAAGGAGTCATCACCGAAAATCTTCCTGCTGGTTTGATAGCTATTGAAGAACTTGCTCCAGAAGAAGAATTTGGCATCTCTATCCTTGAATATCAACCTACTATTGATCTAAGGGAGCGTGAATCCATCTTTTACAGTCCTCCTAGAAGCACTACTTGGTATCTTTCGTTAACTAATTATTTGGACAACTCAGGGTCAAGTTTTTCGCCACCTCGTACTCCTTATCCGCCTGGAGGTATATATACTCTTGTAAATATGTCTGGTCAGTTGTCCATGTTCACTCAATCTCCTGAATCTTTCTTGTACAGCGGTCCTTCTGTTCCCTCTGGGTATCAGTCACTTTCTGGTACTTTTGCGGGAGCATCTCCTCAAACCATTGAACATGGGTTATTAGCTGGAAACAATGGTAATAAACCGTTGGGTGTAGGAGACATTTACATGATGTTAGGTTCAGTTCCCGGTTCTCAACCTCAAGGTGGCTAGTTACCGCCTGGGGGGCAGCCTCAATTAACGCCTGGGGGGCAACCTCAAGGTACACAAATTGCGTCTGGGGGGCAACCTCAAGGACAGTATGTACCCATAGTACAATACATTCCTCAAGGTCAACCCCAACCTCAATATGTACCCCAAGGTCAACCTCAGTATCAATTTATAGCTCAAGGTCAACCCCAGTATCAGTACTTACCTCAAGGGTATCTACCTCAAGGTCAGTACTCGAATCAAGGTTATCAACCACCCCAAGGTCAATCTTATGTTCAAGGTACGGGAACTGTACCTTTCAATTATCAATCCTACCCTCAATCCGGTTATGGATCTCAATATCCTCAACCTGTCATGGGTCAATACCCCAGAATGAACATAGTGTGGGATCCATCGCAAGTTCAACAGGTATTGCAGCCAAGTGTACATTTGTCATATCAAGCTAGACAACCCTTAGTTTTTGCTTCACCCCAGCAACCAGTCCAGTCTAATGTTCAAACTTCTGTACCTTCAGTAGTTACTCAGTCGCCCGTTGCACCTAGTACTCCATCTCAAACGATTGCTGCAACAACCGCAACATCTGTTCCTTCCACCACACTTACTTCTGGAGTATCGACAGCTCCGGTTTCTACTGTCTATGCAACTACTCCTCAGACATCTTTACCATTGTCTGGATCAACGATTCAAACTACAGTTCAGATGCCTGTAGGACAGCCTGGTTTAAGTACGGTTGTCACTAGTCAACCACAATTCATTTATCAACCGTACCAGGGACAGTACCAATACGGGCCTGCTGTCCAACAACCAGTTTACCAGTATCAACCGTATCCTGGGTACACTTATCAACAACCTCAGCAACCCCAGTACGGTCTGGTTAATCCTGGTTTTCCAAGAGGATACAATATCCCGAATGCGATACCTATTCCAAGTTATCCTGGATATCCTCCTCCTGGGACTGGTCTTGTGACCCAGAGTTTTAGGGATCCTAATCGACAATTACCGTTTATCACAACTTTGGATTTACCAGACTTGTCACGCCTAACGAACGATCCAATAAATTATCTTCCGTTTTGGCCGCCAATGCCAAATAGGTTGCCCTGTGACATACCCAAGTTCGAAGGTAAGTCTGGAGAGGATCCGTCAAATCATGTGATGACTTACCACCTCTGGTGTGCTTCAAATTCCATCTCGGATGATTCGATCTGCTTACGTCTTTTCCAGCTTACGCTCATTGGTCTCGCGGCCAAGTGGTACATTGAGTTACCACGGGCCTCTTTTTACAATTTTAGTCAGTTAGCTACCTCGTTCCTAACTCATTTTCAGTTGGCGGTCAGATATGATAATGGCACAGAGCTACTAACTTCATTAAAACAGTCGACGTCCACTTATATTTCCGATCATATACATGAATGGAGACGTCGAAGGCGATTAGTGAAAGTTTTTATCCCGGACCAAATCTTAGCTGAATGGTTTGTTAAATCATTATTACCGAAGATTACTGAAGATGTAGCTAAGGCCGGAGTAGTTACTGAGGAGCAAGTAATTGCTCAAGCGCAGTACCTTGACTTAGTTTACACTCAGTCAGGTACGTTACACGAAAAGATCCCAGATCTTCCAAAGTCAAATCAAATCGCTGCTGCTCCTTCGGGATCTCATGCTGCTGATGGCATGATTGGTACGGTAAATACTAAAAGCAAGAAGAAGTCTTCAAAGAATTCTTCGCCCATTATAACCTTACCAGACTCTCCGACAGGAGAATCTTCTACTGAAGTTTCCGCTGATATTCACGCTGTAGAGTCATCTACTGCTAAATCAAAAAACGGTGGGAAGAAGAAAGGTAAGAAGAAGAATAAAGCAGACAAGACTCCAAAGGAGAAAACAGAAAAGTCGGAAACCAATGACGAAAAGCGCAAACCTCGATATCCTTGTCTTATTTGTGAAGAGGATCATTTTACAAGAGATTGCCCTCATCAGGCCGAGGTTGTGAAAATCGTCAAGGGTTCCCCAACTCCTGCTGTTTTGAAAGATCCATTTCCAAAGCAGGAGAGTAAGATGATAGGTTCTTCCTCGAGTGCCAGTGAAGAACCCATATTGATGATGTCTCATGTAAGGATTGCGACTCGATCACAAGATTATGGTAGTAAAAGTCCTGTTGATGGATCGAAAGAAGCGGAATCTTCTCATTCAAATCCATCAACCTCAGCTCCCGGTTCCGATCCACTACAGATCGAGAAACCTAACCCTGACTTAGTAATCAAACCGCCCGCCAAGGGTGTACTTCGAAGGTCAGCTTTCAATCCACATGCGAGAGCGGCCCAGAATTACAACATTGTTGAGGATTTAGCTGTTTCACCCTCAGCAATGTCGGCTTTAGAAGTGCTGCAATCATGCCCAGCACAGCGAAAATTACTTTTGTCGGCTATAGGAGTTGTTGATGTTCAGGACCCGAACCTAATAATCTTTGATCTAGAAAATAGTACACCGCATTTGCCTCATCAGATGGCTTTCCAGATCCCAGTGATAGTCAAAAACAGGCCTATTCATCAGACTGTAATTGATGAGGGAGCTTCCACGTGTATTATGTCGATACAGTGCTGGAGATCGCTTGGTTCTCCTTCACTAAATCAATCCCCGACAATTCTTAAGGCCTTTGATGGCCGTGGGTTCCATCTATTTGGAATTCTACAGGATTTTCCTATAGGGGTTGAAGAAAAAACCGTTAGTCTAGATGTGGAGGTGGTTGATGCCCCTCTAGACTACAACCTTCTCTTGGGTCGAAGTTGGTCTTACGCTATGACAGCGGTCATTTCATCAGTCTTCAGAGTAATAAAGTTTCCACATAATGGCAAGATCGTAACCATAGACCAGCTGGTTTATTTTTCATCCGACCCAGCCTCTTCAAAGAGTATCCAGCATGTCGGTAAAACAACTATCCCTTACAAGGATGTGGGTGTAGGATTAGTTAAAGATGCCGGTTTACTGGGAACTTTTCCTTTTCCTCCAATCAACGCCGTGTCTCGTTTGCATCTATTCATATGATTACTTCAGACACCATTGTTTATGACGATCCTTGGATCGTTCCTTCTGAATCTGAGATAGACTCATTTGGTGACGCAATGCCTTTGAGTCCATATGAAATTTCCTATGAAGCCGTGCAGTCTTTTACCGACCCAAGTTCAACCAAAATCAACCAAATGAATGTGGTCCGTGAGGAATCACTTTTCGTGTCAACCTCGGAGTTAATAATGTTTCCCGAAGTTGTGTCATCTGACGAACAACTTTGTGAAGTCCTGTGCGTAGACGATTTACCATGGGAAGATCTCCATCATAGATCTTCGTTTTTACCTGAGGATGATCGTTTTGAAAATGATTTCTCATCAATCTTTAC
Organism: Pinus tabuliformis; assembly: GCA_031772625.1. Lineage (NCBI taxonomy): Eukaryota > Viridiplantae > Streptophyta > Pinopsida > Pinales > Pinaceae > Pinus > Pinus tabuliformis. The sequence continues at coordinate 14,224,356 of CM062813.1, read as the reverse complement.
AGCTGAATATGTCAAAGAAGCTCAGAGTCCAATGAAACATCCTGATTCAGTGCTGAATTTGGGAAACATCTCTCGTACTATTCCCATTGACAGGCCCTATTTCAAGAATTCTGCGACGTGTTTGCCTGGTCCTATGAGGAAATGCCAGGAATTGATCCCGCAATTGTTGTCCATGAGATCAAAACTTACCCGGACGCTAAACCCGTCCGGCAACGTTTGCGTCAGATTCACCCACGAAAAGCGGCTGCAATTAAAGCAGAAGTTGAGAAGCTGTTGAAAGCAGGTTTCATTTATCCGATCTCGTTAACGGATTGGGTATCGAATATTGTTCCGGTTAACAAAAAACAGGGAACAATAAGAATATGTATCGACTATAGGGATATCAATCGTGCTTGTCCCAAGGAAAACTATCCAACACCCTATATCGATCAAATAATTGATGATTGTGCCGACAGTGAAATATTTTCCTTTATTGACGATTTTTCCGGTTACAACCAAATCAATATTCTACCTGCCGATCAACCAAAAACGGTTTTCATTTGTCCATGGGGGACATTTTCTTATTGCAAATTACCTTTTGGGCTTAAGAATGCCGGAGCCACTTTTCAAAGGGCGATGTCTTATGCATTTCATGACATCAAACACATTGTGCAACCATATCTCGATGATTTGCCCGCTCACTCCTTACATCGAGCTGATCACCTTGTCCATTTACGAGCAATCTTTATGAGGTGTAGGCATTATCGTATACGGTTGAACCCACACAAATGTGTCTTCTGTATAGAAGTGGGACGATTGTTGGGATTTGTAGTTTCAAAAGTCGGCATCCGCGTCGATCCCTCGAAGGTAGAAGCTATCATCAAATTGCCTCCTCCTTCGAGTCTTCGCCAACTCCAAAGTTTGCAGGGGAAAGAAAACTTTTTACGCCGATTCATTCCTAACTACGCCGAGATTACCAAGGGTTTTACCCGGTTGTTGAAACATAACGCTCAATTCTCTTGGGATGAGATAGCTCAGAAATCTTTTGATGCACTCAAGCACGCGTTGACCCATGCACCGTTGTTGCATCCTCCCAACTACAACCAAGATTACTTTTTGTACCTCGCCACCGCTCATTCCACCATTGGAATGGTCTTATTCCAGGAAGATGAATTCGGAACGGAACATGTGATCTATTACCTTAGTCGGATGTTAAATCCCACTGAGCTCAAATATTCACATGTGGAGAAATTGGCCTTGGCAGCCGTTCAGGTTGTCCAACGTTTTCGTCACTACATTCTTCTCTGTAAAACTGCAGTTATTTCGGATTGCAACCCTATGATGTACATTTTGACTAAACAATTGCTAGGGGGCAAGTACTCTAAATGGATCGTTATCCTGCAGGAGTTCGACTTGGAATTTGAAAAATCTAAGTCTAAGAAATCTTTAGTTTTTGCAGAGTTGATGTGTGATTTCCCGCGTGCTGACACAGAAACTGTGGCAGAGGAACCCATTGCGGATGAATCTTTGTTTCTCATCAGCACTTTAGATCCATGGTATGGAGATATAATTGTCTATCTCCAGACCCAATCCTTTCGGCCCGAAGTTTCAAAGTCGGAACGTCGGAAAATTCGATTCCAGTCCCAACAGTACAAAATTATTGGAGATACTCTTTATCGCCATGAGGCAGACTTGGTTTTTCGTCGTTGCTTAACTTACGAGGAAGCTGAAAGGGTTTTGAATGACTGTCACTCTGGAGCGTGTGGCGGTCATATGTCTGGGTATGCCACAACCCAAAAGATATTGCGCGCTGGCTACTTCTGGCCGTCCTTGTTTAAAGACTGTATTATTGCGGTCCAGAAATGCCACAACTGTCAAGTGTTTGATCGCAAGATGCGCGCACCACCTGCTCCTCTCCACCCTATAATTGCCGTTGGTCCTTTTGCCAAATGGGGTATCGATTTTATTACATGTAACCCTCACTCGGCTGGGGGGCATGCGTATATCATCCTTACGGTTGATTATTTTACTAAGTGGGCCGAGGCGATGCCTACATTCGAGGCAGACGGTAAGACAGCTGCAATTTTTGTATTCAATCACATTATTGCTAGGTTTGGTGTCCCACAAGTGATAATCACTGACCATGGGCGCCATTTTCGAAATGTTATGATGACAGAACTTACAGGCCAGCTTGGTTTGCGTCACGATAGCTCAACTCCTTATTATCCACAAGCCAATGGCCTGGTTGAGTCCATCAACAAAGTTTTAGTTATCATGATCCGACGAATCATTAGTATTCATCGGTCGAATTGGCACAACATGTTATTTTCCGCGCTTTGGGCATACCGAACCTCAGTGAAAACATCAACAGGGTTCACTCCTTTCCAACTAGTTTATGGTTTGGAAGCAGTGCTGCCCATTGAATGCGAAATCCCATCACTTCAAATGGTTGTTGAATTACTTCCAGCTACTTCCGAAGAGGAGAAGTGTCTATTATACTTAGCTCAATTAGATGAGACTCGATGTGATGCTGCATTGGCAATCGAGACTCATGCAAAACGGATGAAAGCTCAGTATGATCGCAATGTGACCCCTCGAAATTTTTCGGAAGGAGACCTAGTGCTATTATATGATCAAGCTAACGATAAATTAGGTGCTGGAAAATTCGTTCCTATGTGGCATGGGCCCTACATTGTCAAGCAAAAGCTATTAAAAGGGGCCTATGAGCTGGTAGATTTTGACGGAGACTCTTTGGGTAAACCCAGAAATGGACTTTACCTAAAGAGGTATTATGCTTAAATGATAGGTATGGAGATTTTGTTAGGTTAGTTTTTTCTTTCTAGCTGGTGTGTTTGTTAGTATAGACAGTGTGCTTAGCTTAGAGAGTGTGTTTTTCGTCGTTATTCTGGCTTATCTTGGTTTTACTCTTGATATTGCAGATGTCGACGCCTCTCCAAACGTACATTGGATTCGCTGATGGTGCTTGTCGTAGTACACGGAATATCTCTTCCGCAGCTTGGGTTATCTATTCACCCTCTGACGAGTTAGTTTCTATGCATGGGGTGAGCCTCGGTTAAACAACAAACAACATTGCAGAATACAGTGCAGTGATTGAGTTATTGTTTGAATCTATTTCATTTGGGATTCAGAGTTTGATAGTGAGGTTAGATTCTGAACTCGTTGTATTACAGCTTAATAGATTTTATGCCATTAGAAATCCAGTGTTATTAAGGTTGTTTTTGAGAGTGCGCCTCTTGGAACGTGAATTTGATTACATTGAATATCAGCATATTCCAAGGTCTTTAAATACATTGGCAGATGCAATTGCTTCTCGAATGTTAGACAGACATTTGCGATAATCATACATGTAAATTTAAAAACATTTCATCACACATGTTTAACAAGATAAGCCGGTAATAATGATATATATATATATATAGCTAGGAGTGTGTCAAAAATACAACGTCTTCGATCATAGGTTGAAAAACACCTTATGATTGGAAAAAATGATAAGTACAAAAAAACCAAAATTTCACATGTGTCTACAAAAGTGACCATCCAATCACTGGTGGTGCTCTCTATATGACACCACTGCATGGGCTACCCTACACAAGAACCTCCTAAAAGGTCCTGGGACTGCGACCACATAGCGCTGAAGTCTGATAGGAATATCGTCTATAGTCGTCTCTGGTATGTCTGCCGTAAGACGCTCTAGGTCTTGTTCCAACTCAGCTAAGGTCTCTGCGGCCGCGTCCTGTGGGGCCGGTGCCGGTGCAACTGGTACTCTCCTCTCGAAAGGCCGGAGATTGGCCGGACGCTGTGGGCCTACATCTGCATTTTGAAATTTGTCACTGTCAGTTTTGAGACGATATAAAAACAAAAAAAAATAGATAATTTAAAAACTTGTGAAAAATGAAGTACCTATGTCATCCCACTGTTCTCCCGGTGGAAGAATCATGTCCGGATCTCCACGAAAATCAACTCCGGCATACGGAAAATCCTATATCGAGAAGACCTGGTTCTCTAACCAGTGAAAATACTCCGGTCTAAATCGGACAACCTCCGTGCCCTCGTCAGGATGACGGGCCATCACCGCAACCCATCGCATCAACTTAGGCTCTCGGGGAGGCCCAACCTCAACAGTGAGCTGCTGTGGGATCAGCATTGGAAACCTCTCTAGGGCAAAACTCACAACTAAAGGCCCATAACCAAAAGTCTTCAGCTGTCCGTTTTTGGTCCTAGTCAGTTGGCCCTTTAAGTTGGCCAACACAGCATCGCACCAGTTGAAAATGGTGCCCCGATAGCAATCAATCGCCATCCGCATCTGGGATCCAGTGGCAATGTGCAAAGCGGCAGCCCCGCAAAGTCTGGTAAATATAAAGGCAATTACCATAAGTTCAGGTCGGGATATCTTTTTGAATTCTATCCCCTTATCCTGGTTTTGATTATTGCACCACTCTAGTCGGAGACTAGCAATGGACTGGCCACCCGGCCTAGTCTCGGACAGAGTCAATTGTTCGCCCCTCTTGGGAAAACCAGTGAGAAAGTAAATATCTGAGGTCTCTATCTCGAGCTGGTGCCCTCCAATGTAAAAGCACTGATCCTGAACATTCCACCTTTCAACCAGCCACTCTAGAAAGCGCACCTGGGCCCTCATGCCAGGTATGGCCCAGTATTTGTAAAGACCGCATGCCTTCAAAGCATCAATGGAAGGTTGGTGATTAATCGCGGCCAAATCAACATCTTCGTGTTCTCTATCACGCCAATCAAGCATGGTGGGCAATCTACACACCATAAAACATCTGTTAGAGTCCATAAAATTGAAAGTTTTTGGTTCATTTTTGAGAAATGAGAGTTTCAAAATCCTTTCCACGGTGTACGCAGCCTGCCTTTAGAGACAGGGCGTATGTACGTAGGTTCTCTTAAGGCAAGCTGCGTACGCCCGGCATTTTCCCAACTGAGAAAATGTCGGGGTACGCAGGTCACCCATGGGGCACCTGCGTACCCCGAAAAGCGGACCTTGAAACCCCCAAGGCCTCCAAAAAATGAAACTAAAGCTTAAAAACAAATTCTAAACGGATGGAAATGCAAGGGAGGATGTTGTAGAATACCTGATGAGACGGCGTTCGATATCGACGGTTGGATTCTCCGCAATGTCCACGGGAAGTTTCTTGCCAAAAGCCCTTTTTCTCTCCTCAACAGTAAAATGGTAAAAATGAAATGGTAAAAGCCCTTTTTATAGGTTTTTTGAGTAAATGAACGTCAAATTTGTTTATTTTCCACCATGAAAAGGTATTTTTCAAAGTATTTTTATCTATCTTTAAACAGGTATGAGTAATGTGTTGGTTTTTGTGCAGGATAAAAGGATTTTCAGGAAAAATGTCATTTTTTTCAAACAAAAACGTCAGAGTCATCTTTTAAGCCCTTTTCTGACTCCTAAAACATGAAAAGATTGTCGAGCGTTTCTTTTACACTCGTTAAAATGGAATTAAAAGACGGTCCCCTTATAGCCCTTTTCTGACCGTAAAAACAAGAAAAGATTGCCGGATTTTTGTCGTTTCAAATTCGATACTGGAAATAAAACGACATGTCCTTGATCGCTTTTTACTTTTCAGGTCAAAGACACTAATCATGAAAGTACTCCTTGGTCGCAAGATCAAGCAGTTCTCTCAAGTATTATTTTATACTTTTTCGGGCTTCGGAGACACAAATTTACGAAAACGTTCAACCCTGGAGTCTTCTTAAGTTTTTTCAGACTCTCTAAAATTGAAAAACGCCGAGTTTCTCCTATACTGGACTCGTTAAAATTTCACAGTAAAGGACCTGTTCGATTACAAACAAGAACGGACCACTCCTTCTTAGGGTTCGAATCAAAAATAAGTTGGACTCATCCGAAGGATGAGCTTATAATCAAGCACATGTTATCCTCCTCAAGCTTGTAAAAAATAAAGAGGTACTTGCCAGAAATGGTGGGGGAAAAGAGAGAAAAATGAGCCTATTTGTTATCCTTTGTCTCAGAAGAAGCCTTATCACCGCTCTTGAACACGACACTTTTCATTCACCTGGGTTGGGAAATCCTTTGCCTCACAGTTGATCAAACCACATTGAAAGTCTTCAGCCGGGTATTAACTTTGGGTCAAATGTCACCAAGCCATATGTTGTGTCGTTATGTGTTTAAGAGGTCACTGCATATAAACCATTCATCTGCAAAATACTCGTCATCCATCTCGACCATCCCTGAGTCAAACCTTACAGCTACATTTCTTCAACTTGATCTATGATTTTGTGTTGTGGGCTTGCCTGCAACGGGTCGCTTTCTATCGACATCAGCACATTATCTAGAAAGATGACCTAGAAATCGTTAGTACCTTGAAATCTGCATGCATCAATGGTAGGTTTCTCGCCTTTGACGATGGTTTACATCATTGACTTTCGATCGAAGGATTCCGTGAAATGTTCGACATCAACTCATTCATTCACATCTCATGGATTGTACTGGGTACTTTGAGAACCATTGACATCACTGGTGGTCTCTCTCACACTTGTTAACAGTTTACATCATTGACTGGTAATCAATTGGTTTCTACCATGTTCGACATCAACTCATTTATTCGCATGGATAGAATCATACTATTTCGGGAAGTAGAAATGAAGACCCTGGATCTAGTTTCCACCATCCAGGCTGCGAGGAGTTTTGTATTCATTATACAGTAGACTAATCATAAACAGATGGCTGCGTCCATACTGTGTCTACAAGAGTCTATGATTATGATGTACTGCAAAATCATTCCTGTATCAGAGCAGTAGTTAGTTTCTTAGTTAAAGTTTTCAATCTGAGTATGGGAATGCCTACCTCAGCGATGATATGATCTTATATATGTATTTTGTGTTGAATATTTGCAGGTTCCGACTGGGCTCTCCAGGAGATAATCCTTGAAATGATAAAGTACTTCACCCTTCCTAGATGATATGAAGCCCTAATCTACTACAGGCTTCGCACTTTAGGGGGCAATCTGTTACATTAAAATTTGTCACCATGACTATTTGCAGTTAGTATGGCTCCATCAACTGTCATACTATCCTCCTTGGCAAGTCTCATACCTCTGCTCTTCATGTCAAACTCAAAGAAAGAGAGAAAGTCTTTAAAAATCTATATACCTCTGGGTACGCAATTTCTCTTAGCCTTACCTGCGTATACGCACCCCAAGTTCACAATACCTGCGTACTTGTACGCTCTGTCTGTAAATGGGTGGGTGCGTACTCCTGTAAAGGTCAAAAGGCGCAAGTTTCACTTCAAAAAAGTTACTTGTGGTCATTTCTAGAGCATTCTAGAAGCTTGTTTGACGTGTATTGAGCGCCTCCAGATGATTCATGTATCCCTATGAAAGAGGAACTTATCCCATCAAGAGGGGAGCTATCCCATTCAAAGAGGGGCTTATCCCATTGATGGTGGACCTGATTAACTTCCTCTAGAGCACTATAAATACAGGCATTGGGCCAGAGGGAGGGGAGGTTGAAAGCTGAACATTCCTAAGGGTAGATGCTGCTGGAATTAGGACTCCCTTATAGAGCTTGAGAGGAGAGATTCCCATCCTTTGCTAGCCTTATTTGGAAGTGGGTGAGCTGATCAAAGTAAAGGAAAACTCTTGTTGGACCCTAGGAGGGACCTGCACAACACTAAGGCTCAGGTTGTAGTGGTTTCTTTTGTTTCCACTTAATGCAAATAAACTCATTTTTCTCAACAAATTGTTATTCATGATTTGTTTCATATACTCCTTGGTCTGTATGATGAATATGTGTTATTTTATAAATTTATCAGGTGCTATGTAATCTTTTGGCTTGTTAGTGAATGCAGGTTTCGAAGAGAAGGAGGAGCTCATCCGGATCGGCGAGGCTGGACTACTACAAAGCGTTGGACTAAAGGTATGTTATTATCACCTGATTACTTGTATTCTAAATGCATATTTAGAGAAAGGTAGTGTTTATTTGTCTTGTTTGTCACTAGAAAGCCTTAGCTTCTAGGGAGGTCGGTTTTGTCCGCAAAATTGACTCTTTCCGCATGACAACACCTACCTGTCAGTAATTTTGCTTGATGAACTATACCAAAATCCTATTATGACTTATACGAGCCATAAACCAGAGCATCTTACAAGAGGTTCAATGCTTCATTTGAATCATAGGAATCATAAATAGTAGCACCATTAAAATTCACACAATAAGAATTATGAGGGTTGATCTACAACTCCATAATTTCTCCTTTTCCTGGAGTAGATTTGTTGGGGAAAAATGCAGGGAATGACATCTCTCAAACCCAGAAAAATAAAATGCCCAAACGTGAAAAGAACTAGTGAATATTTACAACAAAATAATGATTTTTCACCCTATAAATCAACTATAAAATTTTCTGAAACCTAGGGAAAATTTTCACTCTCGTCCACGGAAACAATGCCATTTGATGTTTCTTCATGGAGACAACCTCTAGTTGCAAAGGGTAAGTTCCCAAGACATCTAATAGATTGATTTATGTAAACTTTTAAAAGTTGGCCAGAGCAAGATCATATGAAATACAATGGGTGATGGGCCTCCAAATTAGATAAAATTTAAGGCCCATATGACCATCCTTCAATGCATTTAACCTCTCTCTTTGAATTTGATGACATATTTTTCAGCTATAATGTGTTCACTAGGAAGGTTTGGAGATAATTTCATATTATGTGGCTAACATTATTTATTTTTGCGAAATATTGAGAGAATATTGAGTAAATTTCAAAGACGATAATATAGGGATTTCCTCCCTACTACAAGATGGGCCAATATTGGATAATAAATGAATAGGATATTATGAAATTATTGAACAAATTTTGTAGCTTTAGTGATTCAGAAAATCTAGGAATGTGCTTCCTGTCATTTAATGGAGATCCCTACTGTTGGGAACCAAGTCCAATTTTGAGTGATTTTGGAGCGGAAAGCTACCTCCTTTAAAGGATAATGCTTCTGCATAAATTTTCAAAAGCAACAATTCGAATTTTCCTCTAGGGGCATGGTTTTCTTAGTCTTCTTGTTGAGAAAACATGCTATTTAGTAGTTCTACTTTCATCTCCAGTAGGGATGTACTTGGATTGACTCTAATAATGAAATTTAGTGCCATTTTTAGCTTCTAAAGTTTGGTTCCATTTTTAGGACTCTTTTCCTTGGGCTTGACCATCATAGAAGCCTCAGAGCCTTGCAGTACAATTTCTTTATCTTCTTGGCACTTCTTATTCATTTGCATCTTATTCTTTCTTTTCATATTTTTGCATTTAGTATTCATGCTTCATTTTTTGTAGGTTAAGGTGGTTAAATGATTTAATTAATATATTTTTCCTGTAATTTATATAGGTAATGGAATTATACACCATTAGAACAACTTTGAAAAGTCATATTCATCATTGAGCTACTTGGGTTGGTTTACTAGCTCACAATTTTGGAATTTCTAGAAGAATCATGTAGGAAAATACTAGTAAGTTTTTGCTAATTTTTAGCACCTGTTAATGAAATTATTTCATGTTTATTCCTCTTGGATTGAAGCTTAAAAACATCCAAATTAATAAATAAAATAACCCCACATCATTTTCACTTTATTAGCCTACGCATTTGGGTATTTATATCAACTTACTAGTTCATTGCTAAATTTCTAGTTTTTAGTTGTAATTTTATACTCAATTTTAGCACGTGTTAACGAAGCTCTTTTGGATTATGTCCTAAAAAAATTCTACTTAATAAAAATATTTACCCCATAAAATTTTCACTTGATTAGATAAGGAATTTAGTAGGTTAATTGGTTTACTAATTCTGGATTTTCTTATTTTTAGAGTAGTAATATTCTACTAATTTTTAGCACATGTTAACAAGCATATTTTTAAGTGGTTCCAATTGGATTTAAGTCTTAGGTAATTGTTACAAAAATATCGTCACCATGATTATTTGTAGTTAGTATGGGTCTATCATCACTTGTACTATCCTCCTAAGCAAGTCTCAGACCTCAGCTCTTCAAGTCAAGCTTCGGAAATGGGAGAAAGACATTAAAAATCAATGTAACTTTGGTTCCGCACTTTCTCTCATTGTCACCTGCGGTCCCGCACCTTCTATGTACAAAAACTGCGGACTTGCCCGCTCTGTCCCCAACGGTGTAGGTGCGGACCCTATGAAAGTCAAAAGGCACAAGTTTTATCTTAAAAAACTCACTTTGGGTTAATTCTAGAGGTTTCTAGAAGGAATTTTGATGTGGATTGTTCGCTCTGAGGTGGTTCATGCATCCCAAAAGAGAAGGAGCTAATCCCTTGATGAGAGGAGCTATCCCTTTGAAGAAGGGCTTTATCCCTTTGAAGGAGGACCTAGTAACCTCCCTCCATTGCATTATAAATACAGGCATTGGGCTGGTTGCTAGAGAGGTTAGAAGCTGAACATTTTTTAGGGTAAATGCTGGTGAAATCAATACTTCCTAGTTGAGCTTAAGAGGAGAGATCACATACCTTTTTGGCTTCATTGGGGAGTGAGTGAAACTTGTCAAAGTAGAGGAGAATTCTTGCTGGACCCTGGGAGGAGCTTGTACAGCGTCAAGGCAAAGGTTGTAAAGTTTTTCTTCTTTTGAATTAATACAATCAAACTCATTTTTCTCAACAAGTATCTCATGTTATTTGTTTCATGAACTCCTTGACTTTCATGTTAAATATGTTTTATGATTTTGGCTTTTCAGGTGCTATTTAATTTGTTTGCCTTGTTTTTGTTTGCAGATTCGTGACAAAGGAGCTCATTTGGATCAAAGGAGCGAGGGCATCCACAAGCTTGTGTTGGACCTAAAGTAGGCCCTAAAAACACTTGTTTGTCAATATTTATTAAAGCATATTTAGAGAAAGATAATGTTTGGTTGGTTTGCTTGTCATTAGGTCTTCTTTAGATTCTAGGAAGGTCTATCTTGTCCGCAAGATCGACTTATTCCGTGTGACAAAATGGCGACTCCGCTGGGGATTTTCTCGTTTTCCTTGTTTTTACTTTGACCTGAGAAACTGTGTTTTTGTTTCTGTTTTTGGCTTGTTGTGTGTAAAATTGGGTAGAGTTTGTAGATACAGGGTTATTTTTTGTTTTTCATAGCTTTTGGAGAGGACCGCACCCTAGCCGTTTAACATAGTGCGTACCTACTCGCAGCTTGGCTTTTAGCACAGAGCAGGACCACACCTGTGTCAACTGTGGGCCTGCGGACCCTGTCAAAATTTTGAAAAACCTAAGATTTCCTCTGTTAGTCAGCTTAGTTTTTTGTTTAGAAATTGTTATCCACTGCCCAGACCTGCATATAACTTGTCAGAACCTTTCCTTAGGTTGATTTCGTTAGTGTTAGGGTTTTAGGTGAAATTCCTAGGAGTTTTGCTTGCTGGGCTTGTTTTTCATTTTGGTTCTGTAGTGGCTCTGAGCTTAGAAGCTGTAGGGACTTCAGATCACCTTAGTGTCTACCAACCTTCTTATGAGTCTGACCATTTATGAAATCTCCCCTTGTTGAGGAATCCTCTTTGAGTTTTCTCTTTACAAAACTTCGAAAAGCTTGTGTTTCAAAGTTTGGATTTTCATTTTCAAAAAGAAAACAAAATTGGTTGTTCTTGACTTATTTGTGATTCTGCATAAATTGGTCCTTAGCTTACATCTAGCTAAGTAAAACATCCTTAAAAAAGACATTTAGTAGGGTTTGACTTCAAATAGGTTTTTATAATTTATAGATCTCAAAGTTAGTCATTTTCATTAGTTTTGAGTGTTTTATAAGAAAATATAAAAATCTCTTTTGGAAAAAGTTTGTTTTGTAGTGATTGAAGTGATTGAAGAAAATAAATAGTTGTCTCGTTTTGAGTGCGTTGGAAAAGGACAAAAGCTCTTCTTTTAATTTGTTTGATTGAGAAAGATTTGTGTTTACAAAGTATTTGCATTCTCAAACTCTTTCTTAGTTTAGAAGTTCATCGAAGAGAAAAAAGATTGTTTAAATCATCTTAGGTGCATTTTTAGTGATTTTGAGTCAAGTCTTCATACCACGAGTTTCATATCCGCACCTTTGGACTTAAACAAAAACCAATAAAAAATAACGCTTAAAGTAAAATTCATCTAGTAACATTTTTATTTCTAGGGCTCTGATACACCAACTTAGCTTAGGCTAGTGTCTTGGAGTAGGGGAGTAATTAACTCTCCAAGACAGTAAAAACAAACAAGTAACTGTATCTTGTGGTAGGGAAGAAATCCAATTGTTGCATTTATGCTCTAGGAAAGCTCCTCTTAAAGGAGAAGCACAAGATCGTGTCTGAGCCAGTGTGGGAATCAATCCTTCCTCATTGGGAACGACGCCAGATATTCACATATTAAAAATGGTAAACCTCGGATTAACCATTGTCGAGGAGCCTGGGGTCACTTGTTGGTAAACCTTGGATTATGTCAAGGAGCCTTCAAGGGGATTGAGCTTGATACTCTTCCCTTGTGTGCGTATCGGATCGTAGACTGTTCCCCCAGGTGTATTTGTCTCAGTTGGTAACCTTAGTGACCATATTCTTTAGGACTCTTCCTGAGGTGACAGTGGTGGGAAGATCGCATTGTACCTAGAGCAGACGTCGGCTAGACTCACTTGGATTTTCTGGGGGGTTCTCTTCACTCGAGACGATTAAGTGGAGGAACTTGTGCCAGTCTATCCATTAAGCAGGTTGCCAGAGTAACTATTCCAACCGCCATTTCTATATTGAACTATGTGACGTCGGATTTCATCACCAACTAGTGTTTTCAGTACGGAAAGTTACTATTTGTGTGTGTTTGATCTCCTAGATTCTTTAGGCGTGTGATTCAAATTTGTTTGGTTCTTTAGAGACTTTAGGTGGTTTTCATTGAGATTTTACTTTGTTTGCATGTGAAGTAGTTAAAAGTCTTTAATTGTGGCTAAATTACCAAGGCAGTCCCGTAGACTTCAGGGCCAATCTCCTGAGTTTGTAAACGTGGCTGAGTTACTGAGGAAGTCCCGTAGACTTCGGGGCCAACCTCCTGAGGAAGTACCAAGCCAGCTTGAAGGCTTGAAAGTCCTTGTAACTCCTAGAGACAGTAGAGTTGGGTCACCTGAAGAAGGAGAATCTTCTTTGATAGTACATCCTGATTTTCAACCGTTAGTAGCAGATTATAATCCACAGTCAGTGTCTGTTTCCGAAGTTACTGGTAGCTTTTCATCTACTAGTGATATAGGTGAGAAACCTGAAATATCCGAGCCTGAAAGTGAATTTGCTGCTACTCTGACATCGGGGTTTGTTTCTCCAACTTCTAGTGGTCCTGGTTCACCTAGGGTAGAAAGAGTAATCACCCAAGATCTTCCTTCTAGACTTATTGCTATTGAAGAACTTTCTATGGAAGAAGAATGAAAATCAACCTGTTATTGAGCTAAGGGAGCGTGAATCAATTTTTTACAGTCCACCTAGGAGCAGTTCTTGGTATCTTTATTTGACTAATTTCTTAGAAAACTCAGGGCTAAGTTTTTCACCACCTCGTGCTCCTTATCACCCAACACCTAGAGGTTATTATACTCCCGTAAATATGTCAGGACAGTCATCCATGTTTACTCAATCGCCTGAATCCTTTTTGTATGTCGGTCCTTCTTTTCCCTCTAGGTATCAGTCCCTTTCTGGTACTTTTTCGGGAGCATCTCCTCAACCCATTGAGCAAGGGTTATTAACTGGAAGCAATGGTACTAAGATGTTGAGCATAGAAGACATTCTTATGATGTCAGGTTCTATTCCCAATCCTCAACCTCAAGGTGGCCAGTTATCGCCTAGGGGGCAGCCTCAATTAATGCCTGGGAGGCAACCTCAAGGTACACAATTTGCATCTGGGGGGAAACCTCAAGGACAATGCATACCTATGGGACAGTACGTTCCTTAAGGTCAACCCCAGACTCAATATGTACCCCAAGGTCAACCTCAATATCAATTTATACCTCAAGGTCAACCCCAGTATCAGTACATGCCTCAAGGGTATCAACCCCAAGGTCAATACTCAAACCAAGGTTTCCAACCACCCTCTGGTCAAACGTATGTTCAAGAAATGGGAAATGTACCTTTCAATTATCAATCCTATCCTCAACTTGGTTATGGTCCTTAGTATTCTCAACCTGTTATGGGTCAGTACCCCGAAATGAATATAGTGTGGGATCCTTCGCAAACTCAACAGGTGTTGCAGCCAAATGTACAGTTGTCATCTCAAATTGGACAACCCTTAGTTTCTGGTTCACCCCAGCAACTGGTCCAGTCTAACATTCAAACTTCTTTACCTTCGTTAGTTTCTCAGCCTGGGCCTAGTACGCCTCGTACTCCACCGCAAACGACTGCTACAACTGCCGCAACATCTGTTCAATCTACCCCACCTACTTTTGGAGTATCGACAACTCCGATTTCTACTGTTCCTGTATCTACTCCTCATACATCTTTACCACCGTCTGGATCTACGATTCAAACTTCGGTTCAGATGCCTGTAGGACAACCTGGTTCAAGTACAGTTGTCACAAGTCAACCACAATTCACTTATCAACCGTACCAGGGACAGTACCAATTCGGTCCTGCTGTGCAGTAGCCAGTCTATCAGTATCAACCATATCCTGGGTACACTTATCAACAACCTCAACAACCCCAGTATGGTCTGGTTAATCCTGGTTTTCCGGGAGGATACAATATCCCAAACGCAATTCCTATTCCTAGTTATCCTGGATATCCTCCTCCTAGGGCTAGTCTCATGACCCAGAGTTTTAGGGATCCTAATTGACAGTTACCGTTTATCGCAACTTTGGACTTGCCTGACTTGTCACGCCTAACGAACGATCCCATTAATTATCTTCTGTTTTTGGCCGCCAATGCCGAATAAGTTGCCCAGTGACATTCCCAAGTTCGAAGGTAAATCAGGAGAGGACCCGTCGAACCATGTGATGACTTACCACCTCTGGTGTGCGTCTAACTCCATTTCAAATTATTCAATCCGTCTTATACTTTTCCAGCACAATCTAATTGGTCTCGCGGCCAAGTGGTACATTGAGTTACCACGAGGCACTTTTTATAATTTTCGTCAGTTAGCTACCTTGTTTTTAACTTATTTTCAGTTGCCAGTCCGATATGACAATGGCACGGAATTGTTAACTTCTCTAAAACAATTGAAATCCACTTACATTTCAGATCATATTCATGAGTGGAGACGTTGACGACGTTTAGTGAAGGTATTTATTCTGGATCAGATCTTGGCCGAGTGGTTTGTAAAATCTTTGTTGCCAAAGATCACTGAAGATGTTGCTAAAGCCAGAGTTGTTACTGAGGAGCAAGTAATTTCTCAAGCATAGTACCTTGACTTGGTCTATACTCAGTCAGGTACGTTACACGAGAAAATCCCCGATCTTCCCAAGCAAAATCAAATCGCTGCAGCTCCTTCGGGATCTCATGCCGCTGATGGTATGATTGGTATGGTTAACACTAAAAGTAAGAAGAATTCTTCCAAGAATTCTTCCCCTATCATAACCTTGCCTGATTCGCCAACAGGAGATTCTTCTGCAGAGGTTTCCGCCGATATTCACATTGTAGAGTCATCTACAGCCAAATCAAAATCCGGTGGGAAGAAGAAAGGAAAGAAGAAGAATAAAACGGACAAAAGTTCAAAGGAGAAACCTGAAAAGGCGGAATCCAATGATGAAAAGCGCAAACCTCGTTATCCTTGTATTATTTGTGACGATGAACATTTTACAAGAGACTGCCCTCATCGTGCAAAGGTTGCGAAGATTGTCAAGGGTTCCCAAACTCCTGCTGTTTTGAAGGATCCTTTTCCAGCTCAAGATAGTAAGATGATAGGTTCATCCTTGAGTGCCAATGAAGAACCCATAATGATGATGTCCCATGTTAGGATTGTGACTCGATTGCAAGATTATGGTAGTAAAAGTCCTGTTGATGGTAAAGAAGCAGAATCTTCTCATTCAAATCCATCAACCTCAGCTCCCGGTTCCGATCCACTACAGATCGAGAAACCTAATCCAGACTTGGTAATCAAACCGCCAGCCAAGGGTATACTTCGAAAGTCAGCTTTCAATCCACATGCGAGAGCGGCTTAGAATTATAACATTATTGAGGATTTAGCTGTTTCACCCTCAGCAATGTCGGCTTTGGAAGTGCTGCAATCATGTCCAGCACAACGTAAATTACTTCTGTCGGCTATAGGGGCTGTTGACGTTCAGGACTCGAACCTAATAATTTTCGATCTAGAAAATAGTACACCGCGTTTGCCTCATCAAATGGCTTTCCAGATCCCAGTGATAGTAAAAAACAGGCCTATTCATTGGACTGCAATTGATGAGGGAGCTTCAATGTTTATTATGTCGATACAGTGTTAGAGATTGCTTGGTTCTCCTTCGTTAAATCAATCCCCGATCATTCTAAAGTCCTTTGATGGCTGTGGGTTTCATCCTTTTGGCATTCTATAGGATTTGCCTATAGTGTTAGAAAATTATATATTACGAAGCCATGGAACACATAAAATATTGCAGAAATATAAACACAGAAAACACACAAAACAAGAGAGACACAGATATACGTGGTTCACCCAGTTTGGGCTACGTCCACCCCGAACAGCCAGTCCTTCCTTTCTATTATCCAGCAAAATGAAGAGACACAACCTATAGCAAATCCGCTGTAATATCCTCTGTTTTCTCTCACAATCTCACCTCTCTATTTCTCGCTCACAGAATACACATCTATCTCTCAGCCTCAAATACAATGCCCTCATACAAAGAGAGGGGTTGCCTTCTAGGGCAAAAAACCCTAAACTAAACATAAGTTCTACCGTCAGATCATCCGCCTAATGAACGACCCAGATTGACTAGAAATTACTATACTTTTAAAAGGAAATTTTACATTTGTTTTTAGCTTCGGGGGCACTGCCCCCGAACCCCCGCGGGGGGGACTTCCTGGGGTACACATCCGGCTGAAACAAAGACCTCTGAACAATCATGCTCCACACACAACATATAGGGGTTGAAGGAAAAACCGTTAGTCTAGATGTGGAGGTGGTTGATGCCCCTCTAGATTACAACCTTCTCTTGGATCGAAGTTGGTCTTATGCTATGACAACGGTCGTTTCATCAGTCTTTCGAGTAATAAAGTTTCCACATAATGGAAATATCGTAACAATAGACCAGCTGGCTTACTTTTCATTCGACCCAGCCTCTTCTGAGAGTATTCAGCATGTCGGTAAAACGACTATCCCATATAAGGATGTTGGAGTAGGACTAGTTAAAGATGTCGGTTTACTGGGAACTTTTCCTTTTCCTCCAATCAACTCATCGTCTTCATTTGCAACTATTCATACGATTACATCAGACACCATTGTTTATGATGATCCTTGGATCATTCCTTTTGAATTTGAGATAGACTCATTTGGTAACACCATGCCTTTGAGTCCATATGAAATTGCCTATGAAGCCGTGCAGTCGTTTTCCGACCCATCTTCAACCGAAAATGACTTAATGAATGTGGTCTGTGAGGAATCACTTTTCACATCAACCTCGGATTTAATCACGTTTTCTGAACTTGTTCACACTGATGAGAAAATTCGTGAAATCCTATGTGTAGATGATTTACCATGGGAAGATCTCCATCATAGATCTTCGTTTTTACCTGAGGATGATTGTTTTGAAAGTGATTTCTCATCAATTTTTATGACTGAATATGTCAAGGAACCTCAGAATCCAATGAAACATCCCGATTCAGAGTTAAATTTGGGAAACATCTCTCAAACTATTCCTATTGACATTTCGGTTAAGCCTGGAATTGTTCAGAACATTCATATAGGTGCCTCGTGTACAGATGACGAAATTCAACTATATAAGGCCCTATTTCAAGAATTCCACGACGTGTTTGCCTGGTCCTATGAGGAAATGCCAGGAATTGGTCCCGCGATTGTTGTTCATGAGATCAAAACTTACCCGGACGCTAAACCTGTCCGACAACGTTTGCGTCAGATTCACCCACGAAAAGCTGCTGCAATTAAAGCAGAAGTTGAAAAATTATTGAAAGCAGGTTTCATTTATCCGATCCCGTTAACGGATTAGGTACAGGGAAAAATAAGAATATGCATCGACTATAGGGACATTAATCGAGCCTGTCCAAAGGACAATTACCCAACTCCCTATATTGATCAAATAATTGATGATTGTGCCGGCAGCGAAATATTCTCCTTCATGGACAGTTTTTCCGGATACAATCAAATCAATATTCTACTTGCCGATCAACCAAAAACGGCTTTCATTTATCCATGGGGCACATTTTCTTATTGCAAGTTACCTTTTGGGCTTAAGAATGTCAGAGCAACTTTTCAAAGGGCGATGTCTTATGCGTTTCATGACATCAAGCACATTGTGCAACCCTATCTCGATGACTTTCCTGCTCATTCATTACATCGAGCTGATCACCTCGTCCATTTACGAGAAATATTTATGAGGTGTAGGCATTATTGGATTCGGTTGAACCCACACAAATGTGTCTTCTGTATAGAAACGGGTCGATTGCTGGGGTTTGTAGTTTCGAAAGCCGACATTCGCGTTGATCCCTCGAGGGTAAAAGCTATCATCAAATTGCCTCCTCCTTCGAGTCTTCGCCAACTCCAAAGTTTGGAAGGGAAAGAAAACTTTTTACGATGATTCATTCCTAACTACGCCGAGGTTACAAAGGGTTTTACCCAGTCGTTGAAGCAAAATACTCCATCTATTGGGAGGAGATAGCTCAGAAATCTTTTGATGCACTCAAACACGCATTGACCCATGCACCGTTGTTGTATCCTCCCAACTACAACCAGGATTACTTCTTGTATCTCGCCACCTCTCATTCCACCATTGGAATGGTCTTAGTTCAGGAAGATGAATTCGGAACTGAACATGTGATATATTACCTTAGTCGAACTTTAAATCCAACTGAGCTAAAATACTCACATGTGGAGAAATTGGCATTAGCAGTCGTTCAAGCTATCGAACGTTTTTGTCACTACATTTTACTACGTAAAACTACAGTAATTTCGGATTGCAACCCTATGATCTAAATTTTGACCAAGCAATTGCTAGGGGGCAAGTACTCTAAATGGATTGTTATCCTGCAGAAGTTCAACTTGGAATTTGAGAAATCCAAGTCTAAGAAATCTTTAGTTTTTGCGGAGTTAATGTGTGACTTCCCGCGTGCTGACACGGAAACTGTGGCGGAGGATGCAGACGAATCCTTGTTTCTAATCAGCACTTTAGATCTGTGGTATGGGGATATCAACATTTATCTCCATACCCAATCCTTTCGGCTAGAAATTTCACGGTCAGAACGTCGAAAAATTTGATTCCAGTCCAAACAATTTAGGATTATTGGAGATACTCTTTATCGCCATGGGGCGGACTCTGTTTTTCGATGTTGCTTAACTCATGAGGAAGCTGAAAGGGTTCTAAATGATTGTCACTCTGGAGCGTGTGGCGGTCATATGTCTGGGTTTGCCACAGCCCAAAAGATATTGCGCGCTGGCTACTTCTAGCCGTCTTTATTTAAAGATTGTATTACGACGGTCCGAAAATGCCACAACTACCAAATTTTTGATCGAAAGATGCGCGCTCCACCTGCTCCTCTCCACCCTATAATTGTCGTTGGTCCTTTTTCCAAATGGGGTATCGACTTTATTACATGTAACCCTCACTCGGCCGGGGGGCATGCGTACATCATCCTTGCGGTAGATTATTTTACTATGTGGGACGAGGCGATGCCTACATTTGAGGTAGACGGCAAGACAGCTGCAATTTTCGTGTTCAATCATATAATTGCTAGGTTTGGTGTCGCACAAGCGATAATCACTGATCATGGATGCCATTTTCGAAACGTTATGATGACCGAACTTACAGGCCAGCTTGGTTTACGTCACGATAGTTCAACCCCTTATTATCCACAAGCGAATGGTCTGGTTGAATCCATCAACAAAGTTTTAGTTATCATGATCCGACGAATCATTGGGATTCATCGGTCGAATTGGCACAACATGCTATTTTCAGCACTTTGGGCATACCGAACTTTAGTAAAAACATCAACAGGGTTCACTCCTTTCCAACTAGTCTATGGTTTGGAAGCTGTGTTACCCATTGAATGCGAAATCCCGTCACTGCAAATGGCCATCGTGTTACTTCTAGCCACTTCCGAAGAGGAAAAGCGTTTGTTATACTTGGCTCAATTAGATGAGAATCGATGCTATGCTGCATTGGCAATCGAGACTCACGCAAAACGCATGAAAGTTTAGTATGATCAAAATGTGACCCCTCGAAATTTTTCGGAAGGAGATCTAGTCTTAGTTTACGGTCAAGCTAATGATAAATTAGGTGCTGGAAAATTCATTCCTATGTGGCATGGTCCCTATGTTGTCAAGCGAAAGCTAGCCAAAGGGGCCTATAAATTGGTAGACTTTGACGGGGACTCTTTGGGTAAACCCAGAAATGGTCTTTACTTAAAGAGGTATTATGCTTAATGGACGGGTATGGAGATTTTTAGTTAGGATAGTTTTTCTTTCTAGCTGGTGTGTTTTAGTTTAAACAGTGTGCTTAGCTTAGAGAGTGTTTTTTCGTCATTATTCCTGCTTATCTTGGTTTTACTCTTGATATTGCAGATGTCGATGCCTCTCCAAACATACATTGGTTTCGCTGATGGTGCTTGTTGTAATACATGGAACATCTCTTCCACAGCTTGGGTTATATATTCGCCCTCTGACAAGTTAATATCTATGCATGGGTAAGCCTCGGTCAAACAACGAACAACATTGCCGAGTATAGTGCAGTGATTGAATTATTATCTAAATCTATTTCATTTGGGATTCGGAGTTTGATAGTGAGGTTAGATTCTGAACTCGTTGTATTACAACTTAATAGAGTGTATGCCATTAGAAATCCAGTGTTATTAAGATTATTTTTGAGAGTGCATCTCTTGGAACGTGAATTTGATTATATTGAATATCAGCATATTCCAAGATCTTTAAATACATTAGCAGATGCAATTGCTTCTTGAATGTTAAATAGACGTTTTCAATAATCATACATGTAAATTTAAAACCATTCCATAACATGATTTACAAGATAAGCCAGTAATAATGATATATATATAGAGTGTGTCAAAAATACATCGTCCTCGATCATAGGTTGAAAAACACCTTATGATCGGCAAAAATGATAAGTACAAAAAACAAAAATGTCACATGTGCCCACAATAGGCGATCATCCTATCACTGGTGATGATCTCTATAAGAAACCACTGCACGGGCCAACTTGCAAAGGAACCTCCTAAAAGGTCCCGGGACCCCAATCACATAGCGCTGAAGTCGACGAGGAATGTCATCTCTAATGGTCTCCGGAATATCTCTTGTCAAGCGCTCGAGATGACCCTCCAACTCAGCCAAAACCTCTGCTGATTCGTCCTGTGGGGCTGGCGTGGGTGCAACTGGTTGCTTCCTCTCGTAAGGACAAAGAGCGGCTAGTCGTTGTGGACCCACATCTGCATTTGAAATTTTTTACTATCAGTTTTGAGACGATGGAAAAATAACAAAAAAATTAAAATAGGAAAAATGTTGAAAAGGATTTTACCTGACTCATCCCACTGCTCTCCTAGTGGAAGAACCATGTCTGGGTCACCACGAAAATCTACCCCAGTGTAAGGGAAGTCCTGAATAGAAAAGACCTGGTTTTCCAGCCATTGGAAATACTCAGGTTTGAATCGAGCAACCTCTGTCCTCTCGTCCGGGTGACGGGCCATAACTGCGACCCATCGCATCAGTTTGGGCTCTCGAGGAAGTCCAGCTCCAACACTAAGGTGCTGCGGGATCAGCATAGGAACCCTCTCCAGGCCAAAACTCACAACCAAAGCCCCATAACCAAAGGTCTTTAGTCGTCCATTCTTGGCCCTGGTTAGTTGGCCTTTCACATTGGCCAACACAGCATCACACCAGTTGAAGACGGTGCCTCGAAAGCAATCAACTGTCATATGCATCTGGGATCCGGTGGCAATATGTAATGCAGCAGCCCCACAAAGTCTGGTGACAGTGAACGCAATCACCATGAGCTCAGGACGGGATATGGTCTTTATGTCTATCCCTTTGTCTCTAGCCTGGCTGTTGCAGTACTCTAGCCTGAGGCTATAGACAGACTGGCCACCTGCCCTAGCCCCAAACAAAGTCAAGTCTTCGCCTCTCTTAGGAAAACTAGTCAAGAAATATATGTCCGCCAGCTCGATTTCGAGCTGGTGGTTGCCAATGAAGAAGCACTGGTCCTGTACGCTCCATCTATCAACCATCCACTGCAAGAAATCCACCTAAGCCCTCATGCCAGGAATGGCCCAGAATTTGTACAAGTCGCATGCCCTCAAAGCATCAAGTGAAGGCTGATGATTCCATGCGGCGGCATCCACGTCCTCATGCTCTCGTTCACGCCAATCTAGAATGATGTACTCTCTGCATCAAGTATAAGGATAAATTAAATTGCTAGAAATTATTTTGATTGGTCCATTTTTGAGAATTTTTGGGTTAAAAACCCTTGCGATGGGGACCACACCCTCTGGGTTAGACACAGTCTGTGGGACCACACTTTGTCTACATGGAAGGTGTGGACCCCGAGCTTTTTCCCAATGGAGAAAAAGTCGGGGTCTGCAGGCCAACAGTGGTAAACCTGCAGGCCCCCGCACGTGGGTTTTATGCCTAAAAACCCTCCCAAAAATGAAAATAAATGACTAAAACAAAAATTGAAACGGTTAAAAATGAAGAGTAGGATGATGTGGATTACCTAGAGAAGAGAGCATTCGATTCCGACGGTTGGATTTTCCGCAATCTTCACAGGAAGTTTTCTGAGAAAAAGCACTATTTTCTCACCCAAACTCAAATGGTAAAAATGAATTGACAAAGGCCCTTTTTATAAGTTTTTTGAGTAAATAAATTGCAGATTTGTTTATGTTTCACTTTGGAAAGGTATTTTTCGACATTTTATCCATTTCAAACAGGTATGAGTAATGTTTGTGTTTTTGTGCAGGATAAAGGATTATTCAAGTGAAATCTATCATTTTCGATGAAAAACATTTAGAGTCACCTTTAAGCTCTTTTCTGACTCCTGAAACATGAAAAGGTTGCCGAGTGTTTCTTTTAAACTCGTTAAAACGGAATTAAAAGATGGTCCACTTATAGCTCTTTTCCGACCGTAAAAACATGAAAAGATCGCAGGATTTTTGTCGTTTCAAAGTCGATATTGGTTATAAAATGACGTGTCGTTGATCACTTTTTACTTTTTTGGGTCAAGGGCACTAGTGACGAAAAGTACTCCTTGGTCGTAAAAGATCAAGTGGTTCTCTCAAGTATTATTTTATACTTTTTTGGGCTTGGGAGACACAAATTTACGAAAAAGGTCAACCCTGGAGTCTTCTTAAGTTTTTTCAGACTCTCTAAAATTGAAAAACGCTAAGTTTCTCCTATACTAGACTCGTTAAAATTTCACAGTAAAGGACCTGTTCAATTACAAACAGGAACGAACCACTCCTTCTTAGGGTTCGAATTTAAACTAAGTTGGACTCATCCGAAGGATGAGCTTATAATCAAGCAAATGTTATCCTCCTCAAGCTTGTCAAAAATAAAGAGGTACTTGCTAGAAATGGTGGGGGAAAAGAGAGAAAAATGAATCTGTTTGTCATACTTGTAAGCACTCTTGAACACGACACTTTTATTCACCTAGGTTGGGAAATCCTTTGCCTAACAGTTGATCAAACCACATTGAAAGTCTTCAGCCGGTTTCTTGGTATTAACTTTGGGTCAATTCTCACCAAGCCATCTGTCGTGTCGTTATGTGTTCAAGAGGTCACTGCCAATAAGCCATTCATCTGCAAAATATCTGTCATCCATCTTGACCATCCCTGAGTCAGTCCTTGCAACTAAATTTCTTCAACTTGATCTATGATTTCGTGTTGTGGGCTTGTCTACAACGGATCGCTTTCTATCGACATCAACTCATTATCTAGAAAGATGATCTAGAAATCGTCAATACCTTGAGATCTGCATGCCTCAATGGCAGGTTTCTCGTCTTTGACGACAGTTTACATCATTGACTTTCGATCAAAGGATTCCGTGACATGTTCGACATCAACACATTTATTCACATCTCATGGATTGTACTGGGTATTTTGAGAGCCATTGACATCACTGGTGGTTTCTCTCACACTTGTTAACAGTTTACATCATTGACTGGTAATCAAGTGGTTTCTACCATGTTCGACATCAACACATTCATTCGCATGGATAGAATCGTACTATTTCGGGAAGTAGAAATGAAGACCCTAGATCTAGTTTCCACAATCCAGACTGCGAGGAATTTTATATTCATTATATAATGGAATATTCATAAAACAGATGGCTGCATCCATACTGTGTCTGCCTGAGTCTATACTTGTGATGTTTTACAAGATCATTCCTATATCAGAGCAGTAGTTAGTTTTTCTAGTCAGTTTTGATCTGAGTATGGGAATGTCTACCTCAGCGATGATATGATCTCATATATATATATATATCTTGCATTGAATGTTTTTACAGGTTCCAACCGGGCTCTCCACAAGATGATCCTCGAAATGATAAAGTACTTCACTCTTCCTAAATGATCAATGAAATCCTCATCTACTATAGACTTCGCACTTTAGGGGGCAATCTGTTACACAAAAATATCGTCACCATGATTATTTGCAGTCAGTATGGGTCTATCATCACTTGTATTGTCCTCCTAAGCAAGTCTCAGACCTCAGCTCTTCAAGCCAAGCTTTGGAAATGGGAGAAAGACATTAAAAATCAATGTAACTCTGGTTCCGCACTTTCTCTCATTGTCACCTGTGGTCCCGCACCTTCTATGTACAAAAACTGCAGACCTACCCGCTCTGTCCCTAACGGTGTAGGTGCGGACCCCTATGAAAGTCAGAAGGCGCAAGTTTTATCTTAAAAGACTCACTTTGGGTTAATTCTAGAGGTTTCTGGAAGGAATTTTGACGTGGATTGTTCGCTCTGAGGTGGTTCATGCATCCCAAAAGAGAAGGATCTAATCCCTTGATGAGAGGAGCTATCCCTTTGAAGGAGGGCTTTATCCCTTTGAAGGAGGACCTAGTAACCTCCCTCCATTGCACTATAAATACAAGCATTGGGCTGGTTGCTAGAGAGGTTAGAAGCTGAACATTTTTTAGGGTAAGTGCTGGTGAAATCAAGACTTCCTTGAGCTTAAGAGGAGAGATCACATACCTTTTTGGCTTCATTGGGGAGTGAGTGAAACTTGTCAAAGTAGAGGAGACTTCTTGCTGGACCCTGGGAGGAGCTTGTACAACATCAAGGCAAAGGTTGTAAAGTTCTTCTTCTTTTGAATTAATACAATCAAACTCATTTTTCTCAACAAGTATCTCATGTTATTTGTTTCATGAACTCCTTGACTTTCATGTTAAATATGTTTTATGATTTTGGCTTTTTAGGTGCTATTTAATTTGTTTGCCTTGTTTGTGTTTGCATATTCGCGACAAAGGAGCTCATTTGGATCAAAGGAGTGAGGGCATCCACAAGCTTGCGTTGGACCTAAGGTAGGCCCTAAAAACACTTGTTTGCCATTATTTATTAAAGCATATTTAGAGAAAGATAGTTTCTAGTTGGTTTGCTTGTCATTAGGTCTTCTTTAGATTCTAGGAAGGTCTATCTTGCCTGCAAGATCGACTTATTCCATGTGACAGTAATCCTAATAAATAATAAAATTTATCTTTTATGTTTTTCATTCGATTTTCTTGGGAATTTAGCAAGTTAAGTCGAGAAACAACAATCTTGTAGAAATCCTATAGTAGTTTTTCTTTAGATCTTCCTTGTCCAGATTTACTCCAAATTCATGGTAGAAGTATATTTATATCCTATGAATGATCTGAGAACACTTTAGTTGAGTTGAGGTTTTCTTAGGTTGTCATTTATCTCCTACATTACTTTCTTCTATAATGTCGATTTCTGCAATTAGTCTAGATTTACTTTCCAACAACAGTAGAATAGATTTTCTTTTCGTTATTTACCTTTTGCAACTTATGATTGGTGTCTTACCTAGATATTTGTTCATTTAAAGTTTTTTTGTTGCCTTCTTTCACTCGCATCAAAGGGATTCAAACTAGGAAGAGGAAGGCTCTTGCTGCAAATATAATGTCAACCCCTCTTAAGTTTGTATGAAACCTGGGTTGATAAGTTAAGTTGGTAGTCATAGGATTTGTAACATTGTTGTTTCAATACTGGGGCTCATCACTTTTTGGAACCATTTCGAGGGAGGGTTTTAATGCAAGAACTCTCTTGTTCCTAGAATGGTTCCTTCTTTCTTTTTTGCGAAAACAAAAAAATTACATTAGGTATCTCTCATTGCATTAGAATTATCATTCAAGTTTTCTTATAAATAAGAAACAAAAAAATTCTTTAATACCACAGTCCCCCAATTAATCACGTGGTGCAATAAGAACCACATCACTATCCACTTTTACAGGTAGACGGAGAACACGCAGAAGAGAAGGTAGAACAAACGGATCAAGATGATAATAATGAGGAAGATTGATCCAGAGGAATCTTGGTGTCCACCTGCCTATTCCACTTGGACCCCCACCATTGTTTCTTTCAGTTTTTTAGTTTCCTTATTTGGAGCACAATTTACTATTCTTGGCAGCGTTTTGGGTACTCAACTTCTGAAGCGTTTTGAGGCCCTAAACAATGTTTTTTGGAAAAACTAGAAAAAACATGGGTCATAGACCCATGTTGCTCACTCAAAAGTTGTAGTCCTTGGATGGATCTCTCTAACAAGGTATTGTGCGCATCAAATGGAGATCGTATGCCAAAGTTACAACCTGGGAAGTTGATGTACTAATTTACCCAAACGGGGCTCATGGTTTGGCGGTTCATCTCCTAGGGTTAGGCTTTTGGATGTTTAGGGTTTTCCATTGTTTCTCAACAATAAATAGGCCTTCAAGCCTCATTGTAACACAATTCAAAGGCATGTAGCCACCACATATCTTCTCAGAGATAAGCTACCATCGCCCAAGCTAGTCTTATTTCCATTTATTTTGTAAGCATATTTTAGTATTTGATATTAATGAAATGAACTGTTATTTCTACTGCATCTTCGTATTTATGGTTATATCTGTAATTTTTTGCATTCTTGTTTAAATCCAGATTAGTGGTATCAAAGTGGTATGCTCTTTCTCTGTTTTTCTTTGCATGTCCTTAATGAGGTCGGGATATAAGGAGTTAGGGCTTGAACCAGTCAAACCTTTACAATAACAACCTCACAAATCCCAACAGCCTCCCATAGCGGATGAAAAGAAATATGAAGGGGCCGGAGATCCTATCAAAATCTTGCTCAAATAAGCCCTTGAGTGAAAAAGGAATGCGACAATGCACAACTTTGCCCAGATCCTTTAGCGGCTACCCAAGGGTGATGCATCTACATTCGGTAGCTACTCTGGAAGCGCCACACCCTTTAAGGTACAAGTTAATTTTTACATTCCATTATTTTAGGGTGAGATAGATGCAAACATTATAGATAAATGGTTAAATCTACTAGAAGGATATTTTTCCATTCATGATTTTTCCAACTGGGAAATGTTCACTTTTGCACTTCTCAAAGTAGCCCCTGACATCAAGGACTAGTGGGAAACCTATTGTGAGAAGAAGGGTGAAAGTACAAACTCACTATTTACAGCCACCCCCACTTGGAACTCTTTCCAGGATTCCATCAAGGAGTAGTGCTACCCTATTGGGAGCTATGAGGATAAATACATAAAGTGGACAATGTTGCGTCAGGGAAGGGACCAAGATGTGTGGGAGTTTACCAATGTTTTTCATACCCTTCGCACGAAGTTTGGTATCAAGGATTCTGAGAAGCATTTGATTCTCAAGCATTGTTGTTGCCTACACAGTTACATCCAGGACGAGATGGAATTCCTGGACATCTCCTCGATTGCCATGACATATCGATATGCCATCAAGATCAAGAAAAAGTTTAAACAGAAGAAGTGAGACTTTGGATTTGTGAATCTGAAGCAAGGGAAAGGTGCCCCCAAACCGCAGAACAAAGGACAAAGCCAAGGCAAGGCAGCCCAGGACAACCCGAAAAAGCCACAAGCAAAGAACAATGTCGTGAAGTAGAAGAAGGACATAGGAAAGAAATGTGAGTTCCATAAGAGCTCCACTCACAACACAAGTGAGTGTCGGGCCAAGCAGTCACTGATGGCCGAGCTAAAGGCTTTGGAATCAGATGCATGTACTGACTCAGAGTCAAAACCCAACAAGGGGAATGACAAAGGGAAGCATATTATCAATCCAAACCCCAATGCCATCATTTCCACCACAAACATCCAGAAGGAGGAACCTGAAGATCCAAAGGAGGAGGAGTCCCTCTTCCACTCCCATATGTGGGTAAAGGGTTCCTTGCTATAGTTCATTGTCGACAACAGGAGCCAAAAGAACCTCATTTCAGTAGAGGTTGTGAAGCAGCTGGGATTACCTACCAGAGCACATCCACAACTGTACACCATTGGTGGCTCCACCAAGGATGGGATCTTCGCCTAAGCCAGTAGTGCCACCTTCCATACAACATCAAGCCCTTCACGGATGAGGTATTATGTGACGTTTCTCCCCTTGATGTTTGTGATGTATTATTAGGCCAACCATACTTATGGAAGTGGCATGTTTTGTATGAGTCAAGGCCTCATGCTGTTATTGTTACTTTTGGAAATAAGTTGTACAGGATACAAGAGGAAGCACTACATACCACCATCTCTTTGATTACTATAAAACAATGGCGTAAGCTCATTTCCAAAACTGGGAAATTTGTTTTCCTGATGATACACCCTTGGCGAAAGAATAATACGGTGGCCATGACTTCTAGACAGGGCCCTTTTGCAAGGCAACAACAGATGGACAAGGTCGTGGAGGAGTACAAGGACCTCTTCACCTCCCCCACAGGGGTGCCTCTGCACTGTCAGGTCAAGCACTCCATCGATCTAATCCTAGGTGTGTCGCTGCCCAATGGACCAATCTATTGGCGCTCCATTCTAGAGAATGACAAAATCAAGAGGAAGATTCAAGAGCTGTTGCAGAAATATCACATCCTTCCTAGTTCATTGCCCTGTGGGAGCTTGATCATGTTGGTACAGAAGAAGGATGGGACTTGGAGACTTTGCATTGGCTATTGTGCGTTAAACAAGATCACTGTCCAAAAGAGGTACTCGATCACACGAATTAATGACCTTCTAGACCAACTGAAGGGGAAAAATATTTCAGCAAGATCGACTTGAATTCCGGCTATCACCAGGTACCAATCAAACCCTCTGATGTGTGGAAGACTGCCTTCAAAGTCAAGGAGGGCCTTTTCAAATGGTTGGTTATTCCTTTTCGGTTGACGATTTCTCCTGAAACCTTCATGAGGATGATGGATGACATCTTGCGGCCATTAACCAACTCATTTGTAGTGGTATACTTGAATGACATCTTGCTCTTCAGCCAGATTTGGGAAGAGCACCTCCACCACATTCGACAGGTTCTCCAAACATTGCTGTGAGACAATTTGGAGAAATGCACTTTTGGCATGACCCAGGTTCAGTATCCGGGATACATTATTGATGAATGAGGCGTGCATGTGGATCCAGCCAAGATCCAAGTCATTCGGGATTGGGCAACCCCAACCACTTTGACAGAGCACTGTAGCTTTCTAGGTCTTGCCAATTTCTACCACAGGTTTGTGTTGGGATTCTCTCATATCACTTGGCCCCTGAGTCAAGTCAATAAGGGAGGAGCGAAAGAAAAATTCTTTTGGTTTGAATCTCAACAGAAGGTATTTGCAGAGTTGAAACATTGCCTCTTCTTTGAACCAATGCTCACTTTACTACACTTGCAACAACCATTTGAGATCAAGACAGATGCCGCTGACTATTCTATTGGGGAATTCCTTACTCAACAGGTGCATCTAGTGGCATATCATAAGGAGACACTTTCAGACACAGTCTGGAAGTATCCTACTTATGACAAAGAGATGTATTCCATTGTGCAAGCCTGCCAACAATGGAATCATTAGATATTGTGGAAGGAAACGATCATCCACATAGACCACCAACCCCTCCATTTCATACAAATGCAAGGGACATTGTAGAATGATCACCATCAAAAGTGGTCCACATACCTGGAACAGTTCCATTTGAATATCAAGTATAAGAAGGATAGCACCAATAATGCTGCAGACTGCCTCAACCAACCACTGATCATGACGTTAACCACCATGCTCAACTCTTGTGGGCATGAGACTTCTGATTGGCCACTTCTCTACAAAATAGACCCAAAATTCAACCACACATACTAGATTATCTTGGAGGGTTAGTAAGTTCTAGATTTTCACCTCCATGATGCCTTACTATGCCACCTAGGACACCTTTGTGTTCCTTCAAATGAACGAGCCAAGATGATTTGGGAAGCACACTATAGTTGGGCCACTGGGCATTTATGGGTTGAGAAAATAGTGGAAATACTGCAAAAATATTTCTATTGGTTGAATCTTCGACAGGATGTCAGGAAGTACATCAGATCCTACACTGCCTGTGCCATTTCCAAATCGACCACCAAGAAGAAATACCTCTATACTCCGCTGCCTACCCCTAGTCAACCTTGGGAATCCATCTCCATGGATTACATGTCGGGCCTTCCTTCTACTAAGCATGGCAATGATTGATTTTTTGTGGTCGTCGACAGATTCTCGAAGATGGCCATTATGGTGGCCTGCAAGAAGAATATCATAGCAGAAGCCACTGCTAAAATCTTCTTTGAACGAGTGTGGGTACACTTTCGTATCCCATAAGATATCATCTCAAATCGGGACAATGGGTTCCTCAACACATTTTGGTCTAGTCTTCGGTCAATACTAGACACCAGTCTCACTAAGTCTAGAACATTCCATCCCAAAACTAATGGCCAGACAGAGGTCATCAACAAGATTATCGTACACATTTTGCACATGTACAACTTAAAGAATCCACACACATGGCAAGAAAACCTTCCCTATGTCCAACACAGCTATATTCAGGCTCTCTACAGCTTGACTAGTTACAACCCTTTTTAGGTGGTCTTGGGATTCCAGCCACTATGTCTCATTGATGTGGCCATACCATTTGCAGCTACTCAGTTAGATTCGTTTCATGTCTAGTCGGAAGATGATAAGGCAAACAACTTCATTGAGCACATCCAACATATCCGCTAGTAGGTCCATGACATTCTAAAGAAATCAAATGGCAAGTGCAAACAACAACATGATCAACATTGGGTGCCACACAAGTTTCAGGTGGGCAACAAAGTCTGGTTACCGGAGCCTATTGGAAACATAGACGACTATAATATGGTCCTTACACCATTACCAAGGTTGTGGGTGGCAATGCATTTGATCTTAGCATTCTCCCATTCCTTGGCCTGCACCCAATGTTCAATGTGGACCGCCTTCGACCATACTTCCCACCATTATTGGACACATCAGACATTGTAGAAAAACTCACACCTACAGAGTTAAATCCAGATTGCATGGAGCAAGCCACAACTGATTGGATCATGTACATGTAGATCAAGAACACCCAAAACCAAAGGATCCAACTACTTCAAGTTGTCAAAGTAGGCCAACTCCTTCACCAGGGCAAGTGCGTCACTAGGGACCAAGTTCAATAGAAGTTTCCTCATCTCATGGAGGAACTCAACGAAATGGGGACCATTGCTTGCTAAGGGGGGAGGAATGATCCAGGTGGATATTTGTCGACACCCACCTATTCTACTCGAACCCCCATCATTGTTTCTTTCAGTTTTTCAGTTTCCTTATTCGTAGCAAAATTTACTATTTTTGGCAATTTTTCGGGTCCTAAACTTCTAGAGTTGTTTTGAGGCCCTAAACGGCATTTTTTGGGAAAACTGGGAGAAACATGGGGCATATATTGCTCTTTCTCACTCTAAATTTTTATTTCTCGGATAGATCTTTCTAACGAGGTATTGTGCACATCAAACAGAGATCGTATGACAAAGTTATGACCCCGAGAAGTTGATGTACCAATTTACCCAGACGCAGCCCATAGTTTGGCACTTCATCTCCTAGGGTTAGGTTTTTGGATGTTTAGGGTTTCTCCATTGTTTCTCAATAATAAATAGGCCTTTGAGCCTCATTTTAACACTGTTTAGAGGCATGTAGCCGCCACATCTCTTCTCATAGATGAGTTACCATCGCCCGAGCTAGTCTTATTTCCATTCTGTTTGTAAGCATATTTCAAAATTTGATATTAATGAAATGAAGTGTTATTTCTACTACATCTTTGTATTTATGGTTATATCTGTAATTTATTGCATTCCTGAGTAAATCCAGATCAAAGATCCTCTTGGATTTCCCATTTAAGATACTAATATGAGAATTCACATGAAGAATATCCCTCCACCATTTCTTCCCAACTTCCATGGTATGAGGTTAGAATATATGGAAACCTTTGTCTTTGACTTTGAAATACTTTGCATATTTTTTCGTTACTTATTAAAAACTCAAAAAACTAGATTGTTTCTGGAAACACTGAAGGACAAATCTCTTAAATGGTTCATGAGTTTAGGTACTAATTCAGTAAGATCATGGAATGATATGCACAAGATATTTGTATA
Source organism: Pinus tabuliformis (assembly GCA_031772625.1). Classification (NCBI taxonomy): domain Eukaryota; kingdom Viridiplantae; phylum Streptophyta; class Pinopsida; order Pinales; family Pinaceae; genus Pinus; species Pinus tabuliformis. Next base: position 14,191,623 of record CM062813.1, on the reverse strand, counting down.
AAATAATAAAGATCATGATATTAAAGAATAAATGTTTAGAATGACTCAAACAGGAGATGACAACCTTGAGGATCTAATAGAGATATTTATGTATAATGTTAAGAGGGAAAAATTACATCATTTAGGATTTGAGACAAATAAAACCATCTTACTTAGAATAATTAGGGATGAGTGGATTGATCTCCTTGATCTCATGAGTCGAGATGATGTATACCAATTAGCATCTCAAGGAATTTGTGAAATGTGCAAGTGCATGTCAAGAGAAAGGGAAAGAGTACATAAATCAACATCGAGATTAGTAAGTGAAGATGAAGTTGGAAATTTTCTTGATAATTTTAAAACATAAAGTCTTAGCAATATAAGTGAATAAGTAGAAATGTTGAGAATGAAAAATGAGAAAAAGGAGGATGTTGATATCCATGTTATCCATGTAGAACCATATTCTACTAAATATTTCCCATTATTACCAAGGTTGAAAGAAGTTTACTAGGAGGAAAGTGGAGTGAATCAAACACTAGAGAAACTATGGTATGTATCTTGAAGAAACCTATGGAAATATAGTCAACCTAATATGATGCAAGGTCCTATTTCACATTTTGAAGGTTATGCAAAAAGTAATTTAGCACACTCTTTTCTTGGAAACATTGGCCACCTAAGCCCCAAAACCAATCTTGGCAACAAGATTGGCAAGAACCTTATGGGAGAAATCTACATTATCCTTAATCCCTTCCTCAATATCTTCCATACCCAACTCCATGCTATCCATACCATCAACATTTTCTATAACTAAAACCTCAACAACATCCATCTCAAAGATACACTCCCACTAAACTACATGTAAAACCATTTCCAAACCAAAACAATAAAGTAACTCACCCCACTTACAATGTTGAGATAAAACAATTCCAAAAAAACTCCTCATGATCTAAATGGTATTCATTTTATATCAAGAAGAGTATTGCAAAAAATAGATTCTCCTGATGTCATTGAAGAACAACATATAGAATAAAATGTCTAGAAGAATCATGTACTACATTTGATGGAGAGCAACCATTAGAGCCTAAAATTGAAGAATTTTTATTATGTGTATCATAAGATCATTTATGAGTTCAAGGGAATAATCAGAAAAAAGTAAAAGATTTGAATGGCATGGAAGAATAAGACATATAGAATGATCTAGATGAGCAATTGAACCAAGGGCATCACAACTATATTGAACTTTGGTTCCTGACAATCACGAAGCAGGAGGACCACTCACTTCAACAATGTTTGGCATCATCAAAGTCAAAGCAGTTGGTCTCTCATATTTAGGTACATGTCAAAGCATATATTTAGAGCCTACATATGAGTTTATATATCTTGTTATGCACATGGAGACATTAGAATTATTCCTATACTTGAAAGAGGATCTAGTTTTTCAAGTAGATTAGGATAGAGAAATTAAGAAAAAAGGAGAAAGAGAAAAAATAAAGGAAAAAATAAAATCTCAAGAGAAATCATCCTTTGAGGTGCTTGAGATTGTATCACTAATTGAAAGCCTCCATGAGGAAATCAATGGGTTGGAAAATAGAGAAAAAACAAAACAAATAAGATCATTGGTGAAAACCTCCTCTGAGGTGCCTAGGTAGACCTATTATAGGCCATTTTGTCACATCTGGTCAATAGGCCTACAAACTAGATTAATCAATATCCATGAACACCTTGTCATCATCCCTACAAAAAGACATAAGCATGACTCTCTTAAATCCCTAAGTTTTTGACCTTGACTACTTCATTGTAGTGATTTTAAGGCCTAGCACACCCTATCCCATTGGGGACCTAATTGAGTGGCAAGTTTCTCAGTGCTGCACATCTAATCAAAGAAAGTTTTTCTTTGTTGGGGGTGCACTGATTTTAGAAATTCGGGAAAAATAAAAGAATCTCAAACTTTCCTCTTCTAGAAGCTTCTAAGAGTTGTTACAACCATTTACCTTTGATAATAACTTTGAATCCTATCTCATCCTACCTTGGCAAATTTCACCTCTTATCCCTTGAGCTCATCCACCCGTCAAGAGTGGATCTCAAGCCTAGATTGATAAATGGATAAGGATTCCTAAACTACCATCCTCTCCTATATATTTACTGCCATCCAAAAGCTAGAGGTTGGATTTCGATACTAATCATACCCTTATCCTAATTCTTTGGTCATAAGAGAGTTATCATTCCCATGAATTAGGGTGGCTTTGAGGTGTACATTGTGGCAAGGAAGAACAAGTCAACTTGGAAGGTCCTTCACAAGATCATCTTCCACTTTTGGTTGTAAACTCTCTCCCTTCCATTTTAATACAAATAGTATACAGTTTTCCTACATGTGTTATGTTATGCTTATGTACATGTGTTTCAATGCTATGTTGATCCATCCAATACAATGATTGGATGATGCTACATATATGTCATAGATATTTGGATTATGTTGTTTGTTTATGTAGGTTCTAATAGGAGCTACGGTTAGAGCTGAAAAACCAAGAGAGATATTGCAATGTATCACAAGTAAGCATCTTCCATTCTCCAATGCTTCTAAGGAAAACTTTATAGTCTTTGATTTCTGTTTTTCAAGACAAGGCCACTAGGTCTAGGGAAGATACTTATCTCTGCAGTCATAGATTTCGTATAATAAATTGGTGAGTCCATTAGGGATAATTCAGTTCCTTGGTGGTTTCCTAGACTTTATCCCTTGTCACACCTCTTGAATCGACCTTCATTTCCTCACTTAGATCCTAATAATCCCGAGGAATTATTTCATTGATATGAATTTTATTTTTTGTGTCAGAACTGGCTTTTCCTAGATCAGACAACCCCCTCGTCTAGAGACAAAGTGCTGCAAATCACCCTATCATTCTCTACACCTGCACTATCCCTAGTTGCATGCAAAATTTTTCTTTTCGTTTCCTTGATCTACGATTAGATTTGTTCTAACTAGTTTTCCTTATGTCACTGAGTGTGTTTCGGTCTTTCCATAGCCTTCAATTGGTTTTATTTTGGAATTTATAGCCTATGATGAGAATTTGTTTGGATTTTCCTTTGTTCTTGTCAATTAGGTCATTAGCAAACTGGTTTCTTGATCATTGGAATTCTTAAAGGAATTGGTGTTTCAATCATAGTTCCGAATAGTTTATTTTTTCTTTGATTAGGCAATCATCTTAGTTTTCATCTGAAAATTAAGTGGAGTTGAAAATAAAAATCTTATGCATCATGCATTACATATAGAGCTTTGATTTTTATTGGAATAGTGAAGTTGAGGAGAATGGTTATTGCATCACTTGCTTGTTTCATTATTGATTGATTTCTTCCTCTCCTACTTAGTTAGACCTTTGATTGTTAAAAGGAGAATGAAATAGTTATCTTTGTAATATTAGTTGTGTTATAGGTGTGTTAAGGTGACATTGAGTTTTGAACCATGAAATTGAAACATAATCCAAGATAAACTCTGAAATTAACTTAATTAAGCTAAGGAGCCTTTGAAATTTAGTGACACACATAAACGTCTAGGCTAGAGACACATTCTTGTGTCTATAAATGTAGGATCTTTCAATTTTTCTAGTGTTGCTTTCTCAGGGTGATATCCCATTCCACCTATGTAAATGTTTCAGATCATTCTCCATGTACCTTTGGGTATATCAGATGGCGCTCCACACATGATAAGTATATGGGAAAACTCTCATGAAACAGTTACGCATTAGACAACACTACTATGGACTACACTTCCAGGTAACGTCGAGTATATTTTGGAAGTCCACCATAGGTTTCTATCCTCACCATCCACATGTTAGTAACTATTACTTTACTTATGTTAGTCAAATGAATCTTAGGGGGCATGTTCCTCAAATTGAGTCATTATGATGGGGGCATGAAAACTTATTTCAAGCATAATTTTCCTCTATTTCAAGCTTTTGTAAAAATGAAATGAATTTCAAGCATAGTTTCCCATGTTTCAAGCTTGTGTCAAAAATGAAATAATTCTCATCCTATCCCTTGTGATTTCCATTTATATCATCCTGTTTCTACCAGATGACCCTTGGTTTTGTAATTTCGTCATCACCATCTGCTTGGTTGATCATATGCTTTCACTTGGTCGTTTTACCCTTGCTTGGGAAACCATTGAAATGAGTGGTGTTATTAGCCAACCTCTTGGCCTCTATGTCTTTTTAGAAGTTCCATCATGACCGGAACTAGTTCATACCCTTTATACCAATCATTCCTCGAGGAGGATTCCTCTTTTAGCTCTTTTCAAACTCCCAAAATATGAAAATTTTATCAAGCACTTGTCTTTTTGAACTCGCTAAAGTAAATGAAAATATGTCTACTCGGTTTAAGTTTAACCCTTTTCCATACTAAGATAAGCTATCTATGAAAAAGGATTACCTTAGTTGAACATAGCTAAGAGGTACTCATGAGTATTGTTTTCTTCCTTTTTGAACTCAAGAGACTATTTACAAAAAGGAACCTTTGGAGTTTTTTTTTTTTACCTCCTTTTCAAACCCTCTAAACATGAAAAAGGATTTGTGTTAGAGATTTGTTAGATTGATTAAAACATTCAACAATGATGGACTCCTCGAACTTGATGGGACTAAACCACTCCTTCTCAAACTTCGTTAAACATACTCGGAGGGATTCAACCAAAAGATGTACTTACAGATAAGGAATACGTTATCCTCCTTAATCTTGTTAAAAAATAAAGAGGTACTGACCAAAGCTGGTAGGGGAAATTGGGAAAATGGTATATTCCACCTATTAATGGAAGTGAATTTCTCTTGAACACAACATTATTTCACTTCATCTCATTGGATGATGGGTTGGGAAATATTATTATATTTTGGTTCATCATACCATTTCAGAATCTCCATTTTTTGTTTTGGGTCAATGCTGCCAACTCCATTTAGTGACACCGATGTGTTCAAGAGAATTCATTCAGTTGATATTTGTGATGATACTCTTAAGATTTCATTCCATATTTTCCATTCCTGGACTAGTTCCACATAAAATTATTTCCATCTTGAATTATGATACCCATTTCATGTCATTAATTAGGGATACATCAAGGCCCTCCTCCGACAGATCACATCTTGTCGACATCAGCTCATTATCTAGGAAGTTGACTTAGAAATTATTCCTTCAGCACCTTGGGAATTGCATACATCAATGACAAGCTTCCTCACTCTCAATGACATGTTTACATCATTGGCCTTTAACCGATAGATTCTATGTGGTGTTTGAATTCAACTCATCCATTCACACCATATAGATTATACTGTAGTACCTTGAGAGCCATTAACATCATCATTGGTTTCTCTTGTGTCTGTTAACGACTCACATTATTGGATGGTAATCAGATGGTGTCTATCGTGCTAGACTTCAACTCCTTTATTCACATGGTTATACTTGTACATTAGACGATCGAGTGAATGATATAGAAGACCCTAAATCTAGTTCCAACTATTCGGTCAAAGATTTGAGGATTAATACAAGATCAAAATGTATGATGGCTATGAGCATATAAATAGTCATCCAATCATGGGTCCACACTTTGTCATCAATGGACATGTCTTATTAATCAATGTACATGTAATGTTAGCTTATGTACTTAGCATGGGTATACCTCCATAAAAAAGGATATAATGATAAAACTTTATTGTAACAGATGATGATCCAGCTAGTTATTCTTTATCTGGACTTATCATAAGGTAAAAGACTTCATTCATCAACCATTATTTATGATTTTGCACTTTAGGGGGAAATCTATTATAGGAAATGTTTTCACATATGGTCAATCAACCTACAAAATGGATCAATCAAAATCCATGAACACCTTTTCATCATCCCTACACAAATACCCAAGTATGCATCTCTCAAATCCCTGAGTTTCTAACCTTGACTGCTTCATTCTACTGTTTTAAGGCCCAACACACCCTAGACCTTTAGGGACTTTCTTTGAGTAGCAGGTTGATCAGTTTTGAACATGATCTGATCAGAGTAGGTTTTTCCTCGTTGGGAGTGCATCGATTCTAGAAATTCAGGAAAAATAAAATAATCCCAAAGCTTCCTCTTCCAGAAGCTTCCAGGAGTTGTTACAACCATTTACCTTGGATAAGAACTTTAAATCCTATCTCATCCTAGCTTGGGAATTTTGCCTCTGATCCCTTGAACTCATCCTCCCATCAAGAGTGAATATCAAGCCTCGATTGGTAAATGTATAAGATTCCCAAATTACCATCCTCTCATGTATATTTACTGTTATCCACAAGCTAGAGGTTGGATTTTGGAGACTAGTCATACCCTTATGTTGTTGCTTGGATCATAATAATTTATCATTTCCATGCATTAGGGTGGCTTTTAGGTGTACATTATGGAAAGAAAGGACAAGTCAACTTGGGAGGTTCTTTACAAGATTAGCTTCTTCTTTTGGCTGTAAACCCTCCCCCTTCCATTTTACTACAAAGAGTATACAGTTATCTTACATGTGTTATGTTATTCGTATGTACATGTGTTTCAATGCTACGTTGATCCATTGAATATAATGGTTGGATAATTCTTCGTAGATGTTGTATATCTCTATCTTGTGTTTTGTTTTGTGCACGTTCTAATCATAGAGTTTGGAGCTATGGTTGGAGCTAACAAGCCAAGAGGAGAGAACAACTTGCAACGTATCACAAGTAAGCATCTTTCCATTCTCTAGTTCTTCTAAGGAGAACTTTATGGGCCTTAATTTATATTGTTCTAGGCCAGGCCACTGGGTATAGGGAAGATAGTTCTATTTGTAGTCATATATTCGTCATAACAAGATGTAGTTGGTTGAAAACCTCATTGAGGTAGCTAGTAGGCCTAGAAAAAAAGAAGAAGAATAAAATGAAAAAATGAAAAGGAGAAAAAATAATTTCTTTAGGTACCTAAGTCTGATGAATGTAGGTGATCCAGACTTATGCAAGAATGAAAAATAATATAGATAGATATATAAAAACATGGATGTAGAAGAAATAAAACTTCATTTCATTAATATTGAAGAACTAAAATATGCTTACATAAAGAATGGAAATAAACTACCTCAATCGATGATAGCTTATCTCTGAGAAGAGATGTGGTGGCTACATGCCTCTGAACTGTGTTAAAATGAGTCTCGAAGGCCTATTTATTGTTGAGAAATAATGCAAAACCCTAAACATCCAAAAACCTAACCCTAGGATATGGATCGCCAAAAATATGGGTTCTGTTGGGACAAATTCATAAATCAACTTCCTATGGTCGTAACTTTGGCATACGATATTTGTTTGACATGCTCGATACCTCGTTAGAAAGATCTATCTAAGGACTATAACTTTAGGCTATAAATGTGATTCAATCATGTTTCCTTGCCTCATGGTTTCCCTTTCTCCAAAAAAAAATTCGTTTAAAGCCTTAAAATAGCTCCTGAAGTTTAGGACCCGAAAAAATGCCAAAAATAATAAATTGTGCTACAATTAATGAAATAAAAAAAAATTGAAAGAAAAAATGGTGGGGGTCAGAATGGAATAGGAGAGTGGACACCAATATCCACCTAGATTAGTCCTCCCACCTTAAGAAGAAATGGTCCCCATTTTGTTGAGTAGCTCCATTGAGGAGTTGGCCAAATTTGAAAACCTAATACAATTGGATCTTCTGTTGGAAAGTGTTCTTGATCTGTGTGTCTGTGATTCGATTAGTTGTGGCCTGTTCCATGCAGTATGGGTTTAACTCTGTTGGTGTAAGTTGTTTCGCAATGTCTAATGTCACCCTTAATGGTGTAAAGTATGGGTGAAGGTAGTCCACATTGAACATTGGGTGTAGGCCAAGGAATGGGGGAATGCCGAGCATAAAAGAATTGTCTCCCACAACATTGGTAATGGTGTAAGTTGCATATCGAAGTGGTCTAAGTTTCCAATGGGCTTTGGTAAGGCATAATTTTTGCAAATGAAACCAAAATTTGTTGCCCACTTAAAACTTGTGTGGCACTCGATGTTGATCATGTTGCTTCTTGTACTTGGAATTGGACTTCTCTAAGCTATCATGAACATGTTGGCCGATGTGCTAGATGAATTCAATAAATATGATTTCTTTATCAGTCTGAGAGAGTACATGTGTGGATTCTATTGGTTTAGTCACATGCAACATGGAAACATCAATCAGAAACAATGGTTGAAATCCTAGACTTACTTGAAAGGGACTGCGACCAGTCAAGATATGGAGAGCTTTGTTATAACTATGCTGGACACAGGGAAGGATCTCATCCTAAGTTAATCTATGCTTGTAGTTTTACATGCGAAGTATGTGTACTATCATCCTATTGACAAATTCTATCTGGCCATCAGTGTGGGGATGGAATGCAGTCAACTTGGTGAGCTTGGTGTCCTGAGGCTTGACCAGAATGTGTTAAAGAAATTGCTATCTGAATATGATATAATGGTTTGTGACATCCCAAAATGTATCCACACTAGTTCAAAGAATATTTTGGTATTGTCTTCTCCTATGATACTCTTCTTGCAAGCCACCAAGATATCCATCTTAAAAAATCTGTCCACGATGACAAATACATAGTCATTACCATGCTTGGTAGAAGGGAGGATAAATAGATAGTCCATGGAGATGGATTCCCAAGGCTGGATGGGAGAAAGTAGAGGAGTTTATAGGCATTACTTATTTTTGGTTGGCTTGGCAATGGTAGAAGTGGTACAATATCTAATATATTTCTCAAAATCTTATCGGAGTTTTGGCTAATAAAAGTACTTTTGTAGTACAACTAGAGTTCTCTCCACACAAAAGTGTCCTGCGACATGAATGTAGTGTGCCTCCTAAATCTGTTTGGCATGCTTAGTTGAAGGAACACAAAGGTGGACCAGGTATCATAATAATATATCCTAGAGGTGGAAATCAGGAACCTCCTTGCCATTTACTAGCATCTGGTATGTGGATGTGAACTTTGGATCATTTTTGTATAGTTGTAGCCGTGAAGAGGTCTCCTGGCCATGAGAGTTGAGAACAATAGTCAGTGCTATAACTGGAGGCTAACTGAGGCAGTCTACAACATGATTGGTGCTTCCCTTTTTGTATTTAATGTTCAAGTTGAATTGTTTCATATAAGTAGACCACTTCTGATGGCGATCATTCTGCAGCTTCCCTTGTGTCTGTATAAATTGAAGAGGTCACTGATCAGTGTGGATGGTCATATCCTTCATCGGAAAGTAATTCTTCCATTTTCTGCAAGCTAGCATGATGGAATACATCTCTTTATCATTGGTGGGATACTTCTGAATTGTATTAGAAAGTGTCTCACTATGATAGGCCACTGGATGCCTATGTTGGGTGAGGATAGAAACAATAGTATAGTCGAAGGTATTTGTCTCAATTTCAAATGGTTGTTGCAGGTCTTGAAATGTGAGTATTAGTGCATAACATAGGTGGCACCTCAACTCAATGAATGCCTTCTGTTGGGACTCAGACCAGGAAAAATTTATGTTAGCTCCACCCTTGGTAATCTGACTCAAAGGCCAAGTGATATGGTAGAATCCCAACACAAACCTCTGATAAAAATTTGCAAGGCCCAGAAAGTTGCAATGATCTATTAGAGTGGTTGGGGCTAGCCAATATTGAATGAATTCGACCTTAGTCAGATTGACATGCACGCCTTGCTCTTATAGTATGTAACCTATATATTGGACCTAGCTCACACTAAAGGTGAATTTATCCAAGTTGGAAAATAGTTTATGATGTCGCGGGGTTTTAAAGACATGATAAATGTGTTGCAAGTGTTCTTCCCAACTCTTGCCAAAGTTGGGGACGATGTCTAGATAAGAAACCATGAATGAGTTGGTGAAAGGCCGCAAGATATCATCCATTAGCCTCATAAAAGTAGTAGGGGAATTTGTCAACATGAAGAGCATAACCAACTATTCAAAAATGCCTTCCTTGGATTTGAAGGTAGTCTTCCATACATCTGTGGGATCTACTGGAACCTGATGATAGCTAGACTTTAGATTGATCTTGCTAAAATACTTGGTTGTCTTGAGTTGGTCCAAAAGGTCAGCAATCCGTGGGATTGGATACTTGTTCCTGACAGTGATGTTGTTTAGTGCTTGATAATCAATGCAAAGCCTCCAGGTCCCATCCTTCTTCTGTACAAATAGAATTGGGATCCCACACGTCAAGGAGCTTGGTTGGATGTGCCCTTTTTGCAACAACTACTAGATTTGTCGCTTCATCTCTTCATTTTTGAGAATGGAGTGACGATATATTGGCCAGTTGGGTAAAGGTGCTCCAGGAGTCAAATCGATTGAATGCTTGACCTGACATTGCAAGGGTACCCATGTGAGTGAGGAGAAGATGTCCTTGTATTCATCCACGACCTTCTCCACATGCTTTCATTGCATGGAGGAATCCTTACCGGGGCACATGGATGTGACCATGATCTTCCCCTTACTTTGAGAGAAAATAAAAAATAAAATAAATTTTCCAGTCTCGGAGATGATCTTATTGTATTTCTTAGAAGAGAATAAAGAGATGACGATAGGCGAGGCTACCTTCGGTATCTGGTATAGATTATTACCTAAAGAAATGATAATAGTGTAAGGCCTTGACTCATATACAATATGAAACTTCCACAAGTATGGTTGGCATAATAATACATAACAAACTTCAAGTGGAGAAACATCACATAATACCTCATTCATAAAGGGCTTGATGTTGTAGGGAAGGTGACACTAGTGGCTGACGTGGAGATATCGTCCTTCGTGAAGTCAGCCGATGGTATAAAAAGGTGGGTGTGGTGTGGTTGGTAGGCCAAACCACTTCAAGACCTCTCCCAAAATGAGGGTCTTTAGGCTCCCATTGTCGACAATAAATTGCAGCGGCGAACCCTTCACCTACATCTATCAATGGAGGAGACTCTCCCCCTCCTCTGGATCTTTGGACTCAATCTTCTCGATCTTGGTGGTGGAAATAGTGGCGTTGGGCTTCACATCAATAATTTTGCTTCCCTTTATCATTACTTTTGTCAAGATCTCACTCAAAGTTGGAACATGTATCTGATTCTGAAGCATTGAGCTCGACGACAAGTGACTGCTTGGCTCAACACTCACTTGTGTTGTGAGTGGGGCTATTATGGAAATCACACCACTTTCCTATGTCCTTCTTTGTCTTCGTGGTGTTTTTCTTTTCTCGCAGCTTTGACATGTTATTCTAGGTCACCCCGTCTTGGCTTGTCCTTTATTCTACAGTTTGTGGGTGCCTTTCCCTTGCTTTAGATTCACAGATCCAAAGCCTTGCTTCTTCTATTTAAAATTTTGCTTAATCTTGAAAGCATATCGGTAGGTGGCACCAAGCGAGGAGATATCTAGGAACTCCATCTCATCTTGGATGCATTTTTGTAGAAAACTGCGACACTTGAGTACTAAATGTCCTTCAAAATCCCTGATACCGTACTTCGTGCGAAGGGTATGAAAAACATTTGTGAACTTAAACACGTCTTGCTGCCTTCCCTACTGTAGTGTGGTTCACTTTATGTGCTTACCTTCGTAGCTCCTGACATGATAATGTTGCTCATTGATGGAATTTCATAAAGAGTTCCAAGTGGGTGTCACAAAAAATAGTGAGGGTTCCCTCTCATCCTTCTACTCACAGTAGGTTTCCCACTAGTCCTTGATGTGGGGGGAAGCTTTGAGGATTGAACAAATAATGATTTCCCTATCTGTGATGTTTGCATCTATTTGGCCTTCAAATATGGAAATATCAAAGTTGACTTGTACCTTGAAGGGCGCGATGCCTCCAGAGTGGCTGCTGAATGAAGATGCGTCACCTGTGGGCACCCACCGAAGGATCTAGAAACATTTTCCATCATCGCATTCCTTTTTCGCTTGAGGGCTTCTTCAAGAAATATTTTGAAGGGATCTCCTACTCCCTATTTTTTCTTTTCTTCCACCATGGGAGGTCGTCAGGGTTTGCAAGGTTGGTTTTGCAAAGGTTCAACCAGTTATAGCCCTAAATCCTTATAACATGACCTCATTTGGCAAATGCAATGAAAAACAGAGAAAGAGAAGACTGCTCTGATACAACTGATCCAAACTTATGCAAGAGCACAATAGAATACAGATATAAATATAAACATAGAGATGCAGTAGAAAGAAAACTTCATTTCATTAATATCAAAGAATTAAATATTCTTACATACAGAATGGAAATAAACTAGCTCAGGTGGTGGTAGCTTATCTCTGAGAAGAGATGTGGCTACTACATGCCTCTAAACTATGTTACAATGAGGCTCGAAGGCCTATTCATTTTTTAGAAACATTGTAAAACCCTAAACATCAAAAAACCTAACCCTAGGAGATGAAGCGCCAAAACTATGGGCCCTTGTTGGGGTAAATTGCTACATCAACTTCTCAGGGTCATAACTTTGGCATACGATCTCTGTTTGATGTGCACAATACCTCATTAGAAAGATCTATTAGAGGACTATAACTTCCATCTACAAAAGTGAGTCATTAGCTCATGTTTTCGCATTTTCCAAAAAATCGTCATTGAGGGCATCAAAATAGCTCTGGAATTTCACGACATGCGAAAATGCCAAAAATTATAAATTGTGCTATAATTAAGGAAAATGAAAAGATGAAAGAAAAATGTTAGGGGTCCAAGTGGAATAGGTGGGTGGACACCAATATCCACCTGATTAGCAGGTGCTCTCTAACCTCTATAAGCAACAAGAACAACTTAGTACCATAAGAAAAAACTAAAAACAAATCTAGTCAATTGAAGTCAAACTTAAGCTTACACCTCCTTTTCCTAGATTCTCCAACAGGACCAAGGTCATTCAATCAATTACCCTCATCCATTTCAAACAGGCACCAAAAATTCCCAAGCCTTTCCCATTCATTTTCCTCATTGGCCTAAAGTGCTTCAAGAAACTTTTTGTTGCTACAAGATTGGAAAAAACATAGGGCATAGATCGATTTTACCATATCTCAAAAATTATGCATCCATTGGCTAAGATGTTTCATGGGGAGATAAATAGGGATGATGCTGACTTTCTTAAGAATTTTTTGCAAATTCGAGTGCATACTTTTTGAAAAATCGACCGTTATCACCTACAACTAATTTTAATTTTTCTCATGATTTTCGCATCCATTGGAAAATTGTTTTGATGGGATGGCGCATAAGGACGATGGATACATGCTCCAAAATTTTTAGTGGAATCAAATCTACCCTTTTAGAGGTATGGGTCAAACAATTCTGCTACAAGATTGTCCTCGATTTTCTGCATGATTGTGATTGACAAAGAAAATGAGTTCAGATCCTATGCATTCCATGGGGGAATGAAAGGATAGATCCATGACACCAGTATCACCCATTCTCCACACCATTTAGCCACTTCTCCATCCAAAAAAAATCATTTGTGTCTAAAAAAAACCCCCATTTTTACCACTCCTTTTGTTATTTTCACCACAACCAACGATTCTAATCTTTGTCCATGAGTTTAACATGAATTATTAGATATTTTGGATGCATTGTATGAAGGTTAATGGGATCATAGGGGGATGTGTGTGACTACTACAGGAAAGAAGCCAACCATGTAGTGGTTTGCACAAACCCTATAGGACCACAGTTGGGAGAACTTGGAAGCACCTAAAAGTAGCAGAATAAAGAATCAATCAACAAGGAGGCATTGAGGACTCATTTCCTTGCTTTCAGGCAACCACAAGACGTTTGTAGAGCTGTTGGAGGACCATTCTTCATCTCCTACAACAAAACTTGATCCACCATTAATAGAACCTAGATTGGCAAGCCTAGGCTAGTCAAGAATATATAGATATATATATATATATATATATATATATATATATATATATATATATATATATATATATATATATATATATATATATATATATATATATATATATATATATATATAGAGAGAGAGAGAGAGAGAGAGAGAGAGAGAGAGAGAGAGAGAGCTAGTGCATGGAGAAACAAATGTGGAAAATGGCACCTTCAGAAGCCAACAGATCAAACACTATTTCAGAACCAACATGGAAACATCAAATCATTCAATGCAAAGCGAGAGACCACTAGGTAGGCACAAGTATGAACTATTCTTCACCTCTCGTCTTAAGCATATTACAGTTACAAATTTGTTTCAGTGCATGAGAGAGAAGGTTTTGTAGGCTCAGAGTAGGTTAGAAGTATCGACCACCCACAAACAATGAGCTAAAGTTATATTTATCTCATCGCATGTAAAGAAAAGGAAAATTAAAAAATGCTGATCATTTCAAGGAGTGGGCCGATGGGTCTATAAAAAAACTACAAAGGTGGCAGGTGGGGGCCAGTGAATATAGTGCACTGAGCCCACCACCAAACAACAAAAATAGTGAAAAGCGGCCCCAAGCCACATTTGTACAAAGAATATCATTCTAAAAATAGTAAGAGAGGACCACTACCTCATCAAAATATGAGCTATCTGGCACTAAGGGTCCCATAGCCTGCCACAAAGAAACTCCAAGGTTGAACACTAGCTGCTATAGGACCCAGATTTAGTGCTATAAAATATAAAACCTGTTCTACAGGAATGTAACTAGCTGCTACAAAATTGGCCTAAGAGGTGGAAACATGATTGTTTTTGTGAAAAATTTCATCCAAACCTCTAAAGCCATGAATTAGTATCCAAGGGAAGGGTAAGTAGAAATTTTCCTCACCATCCATGCATAGAAATGCTTGTGAAATTGATTAGATTTTTCCTATGGCGGCATCTTTTAGCAAACTCGTGAAAGCTATTTTTTTCAAAAATGCTAATTTTTCTTATGCAAGAATATGCTAACAGAAGGGTAAAATTGTTTTGAATTTTCCATGTAATCTTCCTACCTTTGATCATCAAAAGAACGTGATTCCTCTCATCTCTGCTCTGAAACTTTAGGCTTCCCAAAAACTGGTAATTGATAGAAAATTCCTTGAAAATTTGGAAGAAGTTATAGTAGGGAACATTGGGGGGTTGATTTAAATATAGAGAACCCAAAACAAAGAAGGAAAAAAAGAATCTAATAAATAAGCAGAAGAGGGAGATAAGCAAAAAAAAAAAGTCAATTAGGAAGGTATGGAGAGAAATGCATATTATGTGCCTAATATTATTTATTTTTGCAGAATATTGAGAGAATATTGAGTAAATTATCAGTGAGATAATATAGGGACTTTCTCCCTACTACAGGATGGGCCAAGATTAGATAAAAAATGAACAAGATATTATGAAATTATTGAGTATTTTCTTGAGCTCCAGTGATTTATAAAATCTAGGAATGTACTCGTTGTCATTTAATAAAGATTCCTACCGTTGGGAACCAAATCCACTTTTTGAGGGATTTTGGAGGGGAAACTACCTCCTTTCAAGGGCAATGCTTACCCATCAATTTTTATAAGCACCAATTTGAATTTTCCTCTGGGGGCATGTTTTTCTTAGTCTTCTTGTGGAGGAAACATGTTATTTAGCAACTCTATTTTCATCTCCAACAACGATGTACTTGGATTCACTCTAATAATGAAGTTTAGTGCCACTTTTAGCTTCTAAATATGGGTTTGGTGCCATTTTTAGCTTCTAAATATTGGGTTCCTTAATAGGACTCTGAGTATCCTTGGGATTTTCCATCTCGGGAGCCTAAGAACCCTATTGTACAATTTATTTCCCTTCTTTGCACTTCTTATTCACTTGCATATCCTATTCTTTCTTTTCGTATTTATGCATTTAGTATTCATTCTTCATTTGCTATAGGTTATAGTGGTTAAATAATTGAATTAAGTTTTTTTCAGGTCATTTATATATGTACAATAATTATTCACCCTTGTAAAACCTTTGAAAATTCATATTCATCATTAAGCTAATTTAATTGGTTTACTAGTTCATAATTTTGGATTTTCTAGAATGATCATGTAGCAAAATAGTAGTAATTTTCTGCTAAATTTTAGCACATGTTAATGAGATTATTTCATGTTTATTCCACTTGGATTAAATCTTAAAAAATTCCAAATTAATAAAACAATTCACCCCACATCATTTTCACTTGATTAACCTAGGCATTTGGGTACTTAGATCAAGTCACTAGTTCATTTCTCTAAAATTTCTAGTTTTTAGTAGTAATTTTCTACTGAATTTTAGGATGTGTTAAGGAAGATCTTTCAAGTTGATTCCAATTGTATTTTGTCTTAAAAAAATTCTACCTAATAAAAAAAATTACCCAGTAGCATTTTCATTTGATCATATTAGACTTTTGGTAGGTTAATTAGCTCACTCATTCTGAAATTTCTAGTTTTTAGAGTAGTAATTTGCTGCTAATTTTTAGCACATGTTAACAAGGGTATTTTTGATTGATTGCACTTGGATTGAAATCCCATGACATCTTAATTAATAAAAAAGAAATCATCCCATCTCATTTTTATTTTATTTTCTTGTGCATTTGGTATGTTAAGTCGAGAAACAACAATCTTGTAGAAATATTGTAGCACATTTTTTTCGAGATCTTCCTTGCCTAGATTCACTCCAAATTCATGGTAAAAGTATATTTATAGCCTATGAATTCTCTTATACCAATTTTGTGGAATTAAGGCTTGGTTAGGTTTTCATTTAGCTCTTACATCGTTGACTTCTTGAATGTTGATTTCTGCAATTAGTCTAGATTTACTTTCTAGCAAAAATAGAATAGATTTGCATATTGTTATTTACCTTTTGCAAGTTAGGCATGTCAGGTTAACTAGAAATTTTCTCACTTGAGTTTGATTAAATAACTTCTTTCAATTGCATCAATGGGATTCAAATTAGGAAGAGGAAGGTGACTCTTACACATATCATGCCGACCCTTGTTAAGTTTGTATGAACCGTGAGTTGGTAATTTAAGTTGGTATCCCTAGGAGTTGCAACATTCTTGTTGCAATACCAGAGCTCATCAATGGGTCTTTCCAATTCAAGAACATTTCAAGTTTCCAACAAAATGGCTAGCATCTATAGATTTCAAACCTACCAATTTAAAGTGATGAGGGTGCAAATGAAAAGAAATAGGTTTAAACACCTAGGTAATCAAGAATCTTTGTTTGAGCCATGAAGAAACAATAATGGAATGAATAGGCAATGAAGAAGATTGATGAGTTCTTGAAATTGGTGGAGCGGCCATTAAGGTTAGTAAATTAGCTATAGGTATTATTCAAATAAGTAAATCCACAACCAAATTTAAGAAAACCCATTGCACAAACACCTAGTTCAAAAAAAGAAAACACAACATGAATATATGAGCACATATAAGAAGGAAAATGCATATTCCAATTTCTCATAATTTTAGAATCAAAACTAGTTTCTTTGATTAATTACTAAGATACTTTTCCATTACATTGTATTAGTTACTCCAAGCATCAAACCCCTACTCTTTTCATGTTATGTTGGCAAACCGTCGATGGTGTCATGCAAAATCATAAACTATCTCTCGATACTTCCTTTTGCAGTTTCTAGTAATGATGGGGTTTAGATCGTAATCAATGTTGATCGTCGACCTGGAGATGAATGGTTTTGAAATACAACTTCCCGATGGTTCCCTAGCACTTATATTATGAGAATGTAGACCTATCTAAAATCTGTTGATCTGGAGCAGGTACATTGTAGGTCATTGGTTTCTCTGCCATTTACAGGAGAATTAACTGGCTTTGTGCTCGTTTATACTTTTGTACATGCTAGTGACTTAAGTTTTCAAACTCCATAAGGGTTTTCAATGCTACTATCATAACATATACATCATCATCTAGTTCGAAATTTCAAATACTTTATTTATCTATCCCACCTTGCATAACCCATCAATAAAAATATCACAAGTGATGGCATTTGAAGCTTCTCTCCATGTTGTTGAAGACTTCAACGACTGATTCCCCATACAGGATTTTGCGTAACCTTTAAAAGCTGAGAGGAACTAGCCTTGTGGGAATGGTCATTGTTTGACATGGATTTGCATAAGAATGTTATCAATCAATACTCGTTGGGAAGTGTTCACTTTGATTAAGCATGCTTTACACACATCTCTCTCACAACATAGTGCCTTTCTTTGCTTCATCCAAAACATTATTAATATAATGAGAGACAATACTTTCTTTAACGAGTGGTTTAGCTCTCGCTGTCCATTTTGGTGCTTTTTAATTTCTGAAATGTTTTTAGATCTCGTCAAATCTTATAACATTGTTTTTATTTTTCTGGAACTCTCACTAGTCTTTTGGCCCTCATATATGGCACCTTGAGGCATAAACAAATTCCATATTAAAGTATGTTTATGTATTACATTTCCTCAATGAAGTAGTTTGGAAGATTTGTCATCGATCAATTTATCATAATGTCTTGGGCAACCAAATGTACGACAAAACAAAGATACCAAAACATTATCATGCTTAATAGTATCATAATTCACATGTTGACATCTTCATTTGCAAAGAAGTCCATTATGAGGTATCCATTGATGGTAATCACAAAGAAAGCTATTACCAAGCCATAATCTTGACGATTTGACCAATCTTTTCTCTTTCAATGTAACAAACAGAAAGGGAATAAAAGAAAATGAAATTTGCATGGACTGCAGCACATTAACCTACTCATTAAAGACATCCAACTTATCTCCAAAAGTATCAAATATAAGAGCAACAATCACAATTGACACAATTGCAAAAATTCTAGTGATTAAAGCTCTAAGGCACTTCTTTATATGGATATTAAAAAAACCAGCCATGTAAAAGTGCCTTGCATATGCCCTTGCCCTTGTTATAGTCCTACTCTCCGAAACTTATAATAATCCAACAACCCGGATATAAAGAATTGGACATAATTCCCCTCCAAACTTCTCTTGAAGGTAAGTTCGAACATTTACAAGGCCTACATTCTTAGATTCCTTTTTACCATAGAAGCCCTTTGTACACACTATTGTAATGAATACATTGATAATGAAAGAGACGAAAAGTGAAAAAAATGATTCAATCTAGAAGTAATTAATAGCTTCCTGAACTTTTCCTTTCTTAATAGATTGGTCAAAGGATCTTCTTAATAAATTCCTTACTGGGATCCACGTTCATATAAATGTTTGAATCATCAAACCAAAATATGCATTTTAAAATATCTCTTCAAGACCTTTTTATAAAAACTGGGCGTCAGAAGAACTAGAGAATTTTCCCAAACCATGCATACTTTTTTAAAACCATCCACGTTGAAGTCAATTGGGACCCTTCTGCAAAAAGACTAGATTACATATTTTTGAATTTCCACTCCATTGGTTCATAACATCTCTACATTTTTTATCATTGTAATACTGAAATTCAAATATAAAAATAGACTAATCAGTGATCTCTTTGATATCACTCTATTTTATCATCAGATCTCCAACTTCAAAATTAATTTTTGGAGCAATAAATTTTGTTGAAGATAATGAAGAATATACTAGAATAGGTAGAGTTGGTTCACATGACCTTAGGATAGGAATTAGTTTCTATTTCTTAGGATGTTGTTCTAAATTCCCTAAAACCATGTATTATATTTAATCTGTAATGTTGATGAACAATGTAGAGCGTTCTGCAGAGCCAGACTCTCCTGGTTCAGACTCTCTTTGGTAGAGCTGACCAGTGGGTTTTATTTTCATTATACAAACATTACCATTTTTATCATGGTATCAGAGCCTCAAGGCTGAGGAACATGTACGCTGGCTGGTGGGGCGGTTCTTTGAATCGAAATTGTCGCAGGTTTTGAGTGGATAGCCGCGATGATACACTACTACACTTCTCCAAATTTTCATTTTTTCGATCGTCAAATTTTTCCAGTGTATAGTTGCGATGATTGCGACTAGTCTCTGAAAATTAGGTGTATTTCTTCGACAGTCTCAGATTTTGGGCGTATATCTGTGATTTGTCTCGGAAAATTGGTGTATTTCTGCGACGATTGTGACTAGTCTCAGATATTGGACAAATATCTGCGATGATCATGTAAATCAAAGAAATTGCATAAGGGAGCCAAGAACAAGGATGTAGCTGTCAGAGAAGCTGAGTGGGGAAGCAAAGAACAAGGTTGTACCTAAAAACCGGAGGTTGTCTAGAGGCTGAGAAGAAAGCCATGGTGATCTGTGCGTGTGTTGTGAGATCAAACAATAGTGATCTGTCTCTGTCACAGATTGGGGTAAATTTAACATTTTTTACCTGTCATTTTTTTTTTCTAAATCACCAAGATGAATAACAATATTTTTGAAGCATGAATGAACAAGCATAACAAGCTCGATGGTTCCAATTATGCAAATTGGAATTTTAAGATGTAGACTCTACTAGAAGTATAGAGTGCTTGGACGATTTTGAATGGGGATGAGCTCGAGGTTCGTGGCTGGATCAACAATAGTCCCAGATTGGGAGAAATGAGAAAGCAAAGCAAGGACAATGTTAAAGATGTCAGTGAAAGATTGTATTATACTACACATTAGAGAAGGTAAGTCAGCTAACGAGATCTAGGGAACTCTGAACGAATTGTACGAGATCAAAACTTCAAATCATCTTTTGTTCCTCAAGAGTAAGATCCTGTCCATGAAGATGGAGGAGAATGAAATGATTGCTTCATTTGTAGCAAGGATCAAGTATATGAAAAATAAATTATTAGATATTGGTCATACAATGGACGATACAGATCTTGTGACCATTAAAATGAATGGTGTCACTGATGATTATTAGATTTTCATCACTAGGATTAATGCCAGAGAAAAGATATCATGTTTTGAAGAGCTGACAAGTATACTGATGCAAGAAGAAGAGAGGGGATCAACTCTGAAGCCCCAAAGTGCCGATCTTGCATTGGTGGTGAGGAAGAACTTCTACATAGGGAAAGGAGGTCCACAATAGCAAAATGTAGTAAGTTCACATAAATGGCCAAATCTGACCCAAGGTATGCACTCGAATAAAAACTACTCTGAAACTAAATGTTTTCATTGCAGAAAATTGGGTCATATTGCTAGGGAATGTAGGAAAAATAAGTATCATGAAGAACAACAGAAGCCAAAGAGATGTGCAGGTCATCTAGAGAATGGTGATAGGTGTAGAATTTGAGATTGTTCATGGTTGATCGTGATGAAAATGTTGATGTAGACATTTGGTATGTAGATTCCAGAGTGTCAACACACATGACATGGAACAAGCACTGGCTAGAGGATTTTAAAGAGATCAATGAAGGCACACAGATTTACCTAGTATATGACAGAAGTCATCAAATCAAAGGATGCCCGAAAGTATCTATCATTCTACCTGATGGTAATATCAAACAAATCTATAATGTTATGTATGTGCCTGGAATAACAAAGAACTTGATTTTTGTATGAACGATTATAGATCAAGATTTGAAAGTTGAATTCTGTAAATCTAACTGTTACATTAAATATCTACTAGATGGAATGAAGACAATTGCTACAGGAATCTGAACAGGACGACTGTACAAGTTGGATGTGAGACCTGCACTGGTTCGAGCATTGACAGCAACGAGCCTGACAACAGAAGAGCTTTGGCACCAGAGATTCGGCCACATCAATTACAATGATTTGTTGTTACTATAGAGGAAAGAAATGGTAAGAGATCTTCCTATGCTAAAGCAAGTACATAGTGATTTTGATGCTTGTACCTTAGGAAAAATGCATAGAGAAGAATTCCCTGTTAGAGTAGAAAAGAAACAAAGGGATTTACTAGAGTTAGTGCACACAGACCTTTGTGGTTCCATGCAGACAAAATCATTAGGAGGTGCAGTGTATTTCCTACTGTTTATTGATGACTGTACGAAGTTTTCTTGGGTGTATTTATTAAGTAAGAAGAGTCATACATTCAAATACTTTAAGCAGTTTAAAAATATGATTGAAAGACAAACAGGGAAACAGATAAAAATTCTCCGTTCTGATCAAGGGGAGAATATAGGAAAGATGAGTTGATTAGATATTGTAAAGATCATGGAATTTTGCAGCAGTTTACAGTACCCCATACTCCACAGTAGAATGGAGTAATATAAAGGAAGAAGAGAACTTTGGTGTAATGTGCGAGAAGTATGCTAAAAGGTAAGAATCTTTCAAATGGTTTTTGGGCTCAAGTAGTGAGTACTGCAATTTATTTAAAAATAGGAGTCCTATAAGAAGTATTGAGTTTAAAACTCCTTTTGAAGTTTTGTATGGATATAAGCCTGTAGTAAAACACTTAAGAATATTTGGATGTAAAGCATTTGCCCACATACCCAAGGAAGATAGAAAGAAATTAGACTCAAAAGCCATCAGATGCACTTTTATAGGGTATTGTTCATCATATAAAGCATATAGATTATTTAATCCCTCTACTCACAAGAGCTTTGTTAGTAGAGATGTTAAATTCCATAAGCATGATAGTGAAGAAACTAATGAGCACTATGGTGGATGGGACATTTTGTACTTTGAAGAAGAAGAAGCAGATAGCAATCAGGGTTAGCAGCAAACAAAGGCAGAGGATGAACAACAACAGTAGCAAAAACAACAACAACAACAACAACAATAGTAGCAATAGCAACAACAGCAATAGCGGTAGCAGGAAGAAATAAGGTTTGAAACCACTACCCCACCACTCAGGAGATCAGGTAGAAGAGCTCAAATTCCTGCAAGATATAGGGAAAATGTATTTATAACTAGTATGATGAATGTTGTTAAACCATCTAGTTATAAAGAAGAAAATGAAAATAATGAATGGAAAATAGCCATGGAACAGGAATATGATTCAATAATCAGAAACAACACTTGGGAATTGGTAGAACTTCCTAGAGGAAAACAGGTCATAGGTTGCAAATGGTTATATAAACTGAAAATTAATGCAGATGGAACTATAGAAAAACTAAAAGCTAGGTTGGTTGCAAAGGGGTACACACAAAAAGCAGGGATAGATTATGAAGAAACCTTTGCCCCTATAGAAAAATTGAATACCATCATAATGTTAATTTCTTTAGCTATTAAGAAACATTGGATGATGCACTAACTAGATGTAAAGTCTGCATTTCTAAATGCGGAACTGAAAGAAGAGATTTATTTGGAGCAACCTGAAGGATTTGTCGAGAAGGGAAAATAACATTTAGTCTATAGGTTGAAGAAAGCACTCTATGGACTAAAACAAGCTCCCAGGTCATGGTATGAGAAAATTGATTCATTTTTTCTGCAAGCTGGCTATAATAGAAGTAAGAATGACCCTAATCTTTACACCATGAAAGATGAACAAGGGTACGTAGTGCTGATTTCATTATATCTAGATGATTTGATAATTACAGGTGATGCTATATATCTAATTAATGAAATCAAGCAGGAAATGTCACAATGTTTGAGATGAAGAATCTCGGTGAACTCATATACTATTTAGGTCTCAAGATCTAGAGAGATTCAGGTCAAACATTTCTTTCACAAGCAAAGTATGTCAAATGCCTATTAGAAAAGTTTAGAATGGATCAGTGTAAGCTGACACTGGTACCATTGTAGCAGAACATCAAATTGCAGTGTGAGGATGGCTCAAAAGTTGCAGATGCAACACTTTACAAATAGCTAGTTGGGAGTCTAATCTACCTAACCACCACTAGACCTAATTTGGCTTATGCAATTAGCGTGTTAAGCCAATTTATGTCTAAGCCACTTCAAAGCCATTGGAATACAACGAAGAATGTTTTGAGGTATCTACAAGGTACTATAGATTATGGAATTATTTACACTGACTCTTTTGATGTTAGACTAGCAGGATTTGTAGATTCAGATTGGGCAGGAAATATAGATGATCGTAGATCTATAATAGGTTATGCATTCAGTCTTAGATCCAGGGTGATCAATTGGAGCAACAAGAAGTAGAACACAGTATCCTTGTCCTCAGCAGAAGCAGAGTATCAAGCCATGTGTGTAGCAACATGCGAGGCAGTTTGGTTGCAGAGATTTCTCTAGGATGTTGGGGAAGAACAGACAGTCGAAACAACAATCAAATGTGACAAGCAAAGTTCAATCAAGCTGGCCAACAATCTGGTGTTTCACAAAATCAAGAAACATATTGATACTCAATTCCATTTTGTAAGGGAGAAAGTGCAATCTAAAGAAATTCATTTGGAATATTGTAATACATGTGATAATGTTGCGGACATTTTCACTAAGCCCTCTGGAAAAGTAAAATTTCAAATGTTTAGGGAGATGTTAGGCATATCTGTGAACCCATTCTCCATTAAGGGGGAGTGTTGAAGATAATGGAGAATATACTAGAATAGGTAGAGTTGGTTCACGTAGCCTCAGGATAGGAATTAATTTCTAATACTTAGGATGCTTTTCTAACTTCTATAAAACCATGTATTCTATTTAATGTGTAATGTTGATGAACAATGTAGAGCGTTCTACAGAGCCAAACTCTCCTGCTTCAGACTCTCTTTTTTAGAGTTGAGCAGTGGGTTTTATTTTCATTAATATAAACATTGCCACTTTTATCAAATTTTGTTTGGTTTTGGTTGTATTTTAGCTTTTTCTTCCTATCAAGAACTATGCACGTTCATGAATAACTAGAAAATTGCGTGCATCTTTACTAGGAGTCATAGTCTTATTTTTAACATTATCATTTACATTTTTGTAAGGAAAGGGGATTTTTCTATATCTAACTTTATCTCTTTGTCATTCACAATTGCCTCTCCTAACAAAGACCCATTTTTGGAAGATTTGTGTTAGCCTTGACCTTGATTTTTATTTTGGAATTACTTGGGTATTTATTGATTTTCCTTTCATAGCACGTGTATCCCATTCCTATAAATACTACAATCTAGATTTCCCTCATTCAAATTGACCTTAATTTTTTCATATTATTTCTCTTATGATTCTTTTCACCCTCAAAAGTGGAACAAACTCTCTACGTGGATCAAAGCCTTTTCGACTTATGGTTTTAGAGCTAGTACTTGAGTTTCTTTTACATTTTTTTCTTTTTTTAACTGTGAAACAACTCCCGCAAGAGTAGAGGATTCATCCAATGGCTTTTGCAACTTATTAACTTATGAGAGAGTGGAAGTCTTAACCAATGACTTTTAGATTTCCTAGCTTTTGATGGAGGCATTAGAGGTGGACAATTTTTCTCCTTTAGAAGACAAATTTCATTTGCTTCTACATAAACCATGGAACTTAGAACAATCTTCAATTTCTTGACAAGGTATTCCACACGACATTTCCAAAATGAATAAATTCCAATAGACTATTTATTGTGAAAATATTCATATAATTGACATGCTCCTCAGAGATATCTATACACTTGAGTAAATCAAAAACAAAAGCATAACCTCAAGTATATGCAGAAGAATTCCAATAGAAGCACAACTTTTTTTTTCATGCAAATATTACAATTGTAGATTCTTCTGCAATTTGGAAAATTCCACTTCTTAGATTTAACAAGCTGATCAACATTTCTTCATACCGATCAGTCAAGCACTTAGGAAAAAGGTTTTGCATGCATGATTTTTTCCTAATGAGATTCCTTCCATCGAATCTTCCATGTAGTAGTCTCGCATATTACCAAAGCACCAACATTTACATCACTAGTCTTTCAAATACAACTTTTATTTCTATGCAACAATAGAGTACTGATCAAACTTCTACTTTTCCAGGTTCGATGCTTCAGAGTCACGAGGGTTTGGATCTACTATGGCTTTTCTCGCTACGGTTTACACTGCATTCGCAGAGACTGGATCATCCCAAATCTCGCTGGGAGCAGCGGATCTGAGTTTTCCAAATGCACACGCATGGCCTCTATGCGGACTTCCCCACCAGGGCAACACAAGAGAGGGTAAGCTCTCTGCAAATCTCGCCTATGTTCCTGCGATTAACCCACTGGACTGGACGACAACCGAAACACAGATCCACCTGTGCAATTTAAGGGGAACAAATGCCGAAGACCTTGGCGAAACAGGAGTGGGTTTTGTCATCTGCATGCACCGGACGGCTACCGTCAAGGAGATCAGGCAAGGGATCAACCCAGATCTATGTTCCCAGACCTCTTCTGTGATCGTGTGGCAGGAGGGAAACCAAATCGCTAATGAGACCAGAGCATGCATATTTCAAGGCATCGTTATCACGGTAAGGGCAATTACGGCTTTTTCATATCCCTCCTTCATACCCAATTTTGTTAAAGCTGCATATGTAAGACCAATGCACAGATTTAGACTGGGCACCATGACCACAGAAGGTGGTCATTTTCTCAGATCTGACTCTGAATGCTCAGCCCAGATGCACAAAACAACAAGAAGCCTAAAAAAGACCC
Source organism: Pinus tabuliformis (assembly GCA_031772625.1). Classification (NCBI taxonomy): domain Eukaryota; kingdom Viridiplantae; phylum Streptophyta; class Pinopsida; order Pinales; family Pinaceae; genus Pinus; species Pinus tabuliformis. The sequence continues at coordinate 14,165,304 of CM062813.1, read as the reverse complement.
AGATCTGTGGGAATGCAACAGTCAGGCGGCATAGCTGTAAATACAAGCACGAGGATAGCCTGCAGTTGGTGAACACAGCGCCCATTGCCTCGGCGGTGATTACAGAACCTGATGAAGAAAAAGACCCTTTAGAAAGGAGGAACCCTTGGATGCACTCCCGGCCACCGAGCGCCAGACCGGACTCCGAAGGGCCATACCCCACCTACTTCCAAATCTTCATAAAACCCCCTTCTGGGAAATCAACTTTGATCTGGATACATCTTACAAACAGTGTGATATATCTGAAGAATAACATTGGCATCCATACTGGTTACCCGGTTAATCAACAACATCTACTTTATGAGAGTAGATCGCTACAGGATCACAGGGCTATCAGGGATTACAACATCAAGCAAGGTTCTACCATAACTTGCAACATGAGGCTACGAGGAGGTGCTGCATCCGGCAGCCCACCTAAACATTCAGAAGGAGGCAGTGGCTCCCAAACAAAACATAGTACTGACTCACACCCACAGCACAAAGGCCAAGGTACATCTTACAAGAATATTTTACAAGGGGAAAAATCTTCTACAGCAGCTCCAAAGCAGGCCAGAATAGAACCCAGCCCATATATAGTGGAACAGCTACACTATACCCCAGAACTAACAATTGACACAACAGAGTCAGAGGAGGTACGTAACACCTATGAAAAGCAAGCCCTCATCTGTCGATTCAATGGTTTCTGGCCAAAACCCATGGACCTGTTCCATTGGATTCTTACAAGATGCTCCCTAAACAATGAGATTTTCCTTTGCTCCAAAGGTTTCTTTATAGTTAAATTACCATCAGCTGAGGTCAGGGACCTAGTGCTTCAGGAGGGACCGTGGTTCTGGGGATTTGCAGGACTCTTCATCACTCCTTGGTTCCCAGAGTTTGATGCCAACTCTTTCATTGTTTCCAGAATGCCGGTATGGGTGCGTCTACACAACCTCCCTATCCATCTTTGGGACCAAAAGACTCTGGCATGCATAGGCAATACCATCGGCAGATATATTAAAACGGACACGCAGCATATGGAGGATAGAATCTATACTTTCGCACGCATCTGTGTGGAAGTGGATCTTAGTAAAGGACTACCGGATTGCATACAACTAAAGCATAAAGATCGCAGCTGGATGCAAACATTAGATTATGAAAACACAACATTTAGGTGCCGAATATGTAGGCAAACCAGGCACTTACAAAATGCCTGCCCGGAATTCAAAAAACACAGTCAAAGAAGGAAGAAACCAGGTAAAAAAAAGGGATGGACATTCCCACCAGATTCTGAGGAGGAGGAAGAAGATGAGGAGAAAATGCCCACCCCGAATGAGAACAACCAAATAGAAACTCAGAAGCAATCCTCACACGTGCCAATGGAACCGCATCCAGAAAAGACTACAAATATAATGGAAATCAGTGGAACCAAAAGGCAGCATATATCAGACACCTTTGAATCTGACAAAGAAAACCCTCGACCTGGCGATGAAAACCCACTTCAACTTGTCCCCACGGTTCCTACCCAAGGAGAGTGGCGTAAGGTTGAGAAGAAAAAGGGGAGGAAAACTTGATTCCCTCCTCGTTACCTCAACGCACTTCTGGAGTGGACCATTTTTTCTCAGTTCTTCTGTTTATTTTCTCTTGCTGTTTTTTTCACTGCTTCAGAGCTCTCTGTGTAGAGCAATATTTATATATTTAGTTTCTCTATGCTATTTTCTCCAAAAGCAAAAACTGGTGAACACAGTTTCGACTGGATAAGAAAGACTGGCTACGCCTGAACTTTGTAATGCTATGCATCTGCAAAATGCAGTTTCTTTAATAATAAAGAAAGTGCGACTTTTTCTACAGGAAAAAAAAAACAATAGAGTACTTGAACAATATATTCCAATTTAACACCATGAAAGGTGCAAAATTCTTCAAATTTTTATAAATTGCAAACATCATTCCTAAATGCATTTATGTAGCATATGAATCAAATCACTGTGCTCATTGTTCATAAATCAAATCCACTAGAGCTTACATGAAAATTTTAACATTAGCTCTTGCAAGATTTTTGGATAACAACATTCACACCAAATAGGAGCACTAGTGTGATAATATAGAACAAGAGAATCAATGTACTTTTCTATTATTGTCACCCTAGTGTGCATGGATCATTAAGTATTGGTGTTCCTAGGCCTATGCTGAGCATCCGTGTGCTTAGAACAATGTAGAGCTTCAATGCTATTTTTTATTGTTACAATTTTGACGCACATCATTCTAGAAACACTATTGTAACTAAACTAATATGAAGCACCCACGCACTTAGAGCAAGGTGGAACATAAATGTCTTTTTGCATGTTGTTGCTCTAGTGGGCTTGTGGTCATAGAGCACTAGTTATCTTATGTATAAAGTGAATTAATGTGACTATGTCAAATTGGTGCACTAAAACCAAACCCCAGTAAAAAAAATTCCACCTACCAGCTTTGTAAAAATCCTCATTACAAAAAGTTGGGAATGAAGAACTTTACAATCAAATTTCAGAAAAACCTTTGCTAATGGGTGTTTTTCTCTTTTTTAGGTGATGGGATTATTAAGATGAGTGGTTAATGGATTAACTAAATGTAAATTTCCACATTCTTCATGGGCAAGTAGGGTAGGGTTAACAAGGTCATTGTAATTAATAGAGTGAACCACAATGCACATGTGCTATATACTTAAAATGGTTAACATAGGTCATTAATGTTCAATAGGAATCAAGAACAAATGACACAATGGATAAGGGTGGAGGTTAAGTGGGTTATTTAGTATTGTAGTTATTGGTGTTTTATAATATTTGATATAATGGATAAGGGTGGAGGTTAAGTGGGTTATTTAGGATTGTGGTTATTTGTGTTTTATAATATTTTATATAATGGATAAGGGTGGAGGTTAAGTGGGTTATTTAGGATTGTGGTTATTGGTGTTTTATAATATTTGATTTTATGGCGTATTAAGGTGTTAGTTTTATCAAGGAAATAGTGTGTTCAAAGTGATATTAATAAGGGGTTAATGTTTTTGAGGTCACAATATATAAGAGTTGATTTTTTAGATGGTTAGTGAATTTTTGGTTTATCTTGATGGGGCTGATAATGTTCTAAGGAGTGATTATGTAAGTTGTTCTTTGTTTGAAAATCACATGGTGTCAAAGGATGGATATGCTAAATATCATAATGTTTTAGAAATATGTAAGTTGTTCTTTGTTTGAAGATCACATTGTGTGAAAGGATGGCTATGCTAAATATCATAATGTTTTAGAAATTTTAGTGTGCGAGTGATCATAATAACTATAGCATGAATAGTTAATAGTAATAATACCATCCATGGCATAAGGGGAAATTATTTTACTTGGGGATTTCAACTTTGGTTATGAGAGTATCAATGCCTTCAAAAATAAACATTATTTTTTAAAGGAGAGTATCATTTTTCTAATGTAAGACCCATGGGGATTTGAACTAGTAACCTATTACAAAGAGTGGGTTAACAATGTTCCCATAAACTATATTTTTACTCTACACTATAAAATAACATATTAATAAATATAATCTCATTTTAAAATGGCTATTATTACCAATATTAATGGACTAATAATTTTCCTTTTTAATAAATTCATGTAAAAACCAACTTTTAAGATAAGACATAATGTAAAGCTCATTTTGACATCCTCATTATTTTCCTATAATTGAAATCTTGCTACTACATTGATATCATTGTGAAAGCAGCAGAGCACCTAAGACTTGTGTGGGGTCAAAATAGGTCTGAATCTTTTAGACTCCACTTTACCGTAACATTCAAGAAAACATGTATTGCCTTGGATTTTTTATAACAAAATTACAGTGGATATACTATTAAGGTGATAAAAGGCGTTCTTCAGTTTACAATATTTCGCAAAAGCATATGATTTCATACGAACTATGAATACATAATGTACAACATTCCTTACAACGTGAAGGTGGACATGCTACATGTTCCACTAAATTACCTTCTTCACATAATCCCTGCACCGAATAATCCATCCATTACCAACAGAAAAGAGGAAAGCAACCGAACTTGATTTGGAATTCGAATTCCTAAAAAAAAAAAAAAAAAAACGAAAACTGAAATATATAAATAACATGGAGGTGATCCTTATCTTCTTTCGATGTCATTTAAAGCTAAAAGACGCGATCCTCTCCAACATTTTATCATAAACTGCCAAACGGTGGAGAGAATTAGTGATGGAGGTGGCGCTCAGTAGGTTGCAGTATGAGTAACACTGAGTTTTGACGAAGACGATGAATTAGCAGACGCATTCATTGCGCGATTCTATCATTGATACCATTGTGAAAGCAGGAGAGCACCTGAGATGAGTTGTGTGGGGCTCAAAATAGGTCTGAATCTTTTAGACTCCACTTTACATTAACTTTGAACGAAACATGTATTGCCTTCGACTTTTTAACTTTGAACGAAACATGTATTGCCTTGGAATTTCTATATCAAAATTATAGTGAATAAGAGGCTTTTTTTCGGTTTATAATATTTCGTACAAGCATATGGTTTCATACGAACTATGAATACATTATGTAGAACATTCATTATAACTTGGACGTCGACATGCGCTATGCGTTCTACTAAATTACCTTCTCCAGATGATCCCCGCGATAACGAATCCATAAGTGACCAACACAAAGTAAGAAAGCAACTCGACTTGATTCGTAATTTCAATTCTTAAAAAAGAAAAAGAAAGGGAAAGCTGAAATATATAAATAACATGGAGATGATCCTTATCTTCTTGCCATGTAATTTAAAGCTAAAAGACATGATCCTCTCCAACATTTTATCATAAACTATACAATAATTCCAACATTTTATAGTAAACTATGCAATAATTATTTTGTATTTCTGAGCATTGACGAATTCTGGCACCCAAACAAGGAAGCATTGACGAATTCAAGCACTAGTCCACCTTTTTCGTATCCTTTCAGGAGACTCCGTTACCAGTTACCACCTAAATGAAGCATATTATATACCGTCTCTGTTGTCTGTTTCCTTTACAGCATCAAGTAGCCACCCTGCCTCGTACACTCTCTCCCCACCTCTTAATTTCCTCATTTCTACTTTGGTTTTCCATTTTTTGTTGATGATTATGAAGATAAAAAAGCTTAAAGATGAAGAATACTATAGTCAGCCATGGCATTGATGGATCTCATGCTGCTGAGCTGCTCAAAGAAGCATGGCGGGCATTCAGATATTTGCTTAAAGATTCTCCCAATCGGATCACACTGGATGTGGACAGGCTGAAAGATATTCATGTCATGGATCATCTACTCAGAAGGAAGAAGCATGATGATGGCAGTGATATTCAGACGTTGGATGATATGTCATATCCAGTACATGAGGCCGCAGCAGGTCCCAATAATTTATCTCTAATTATTCGTGATGGAGGTGGGGTCTTAAGTACTTCAGGAGGTTGCAGTGTGAATAACACAGTAAGCATCGAAGAAGTGGATGAGTTAGCAGACGCCTTCATTTCAGGATTCTATAACAACGTGAGACTTGAGAAGCAATTGTCTTACAGGAGGTATCAGGATATGCTTGCCAGGGGCACATAACGGAGGACTCGTGTACTTGATATTATCGTCTGTTATTGTTATTCAGCTCAGAGCTGGAATTTCAAATGTATTGTTGCATATATTGGTTTCTGGAGCACTTCATGCGTCATGCGACATGCGATATAATTCAATTCCATGTTTATCGCTGTTGAAAAGTGATTGTTGAATTTAGTTTGCTCTTCTGCATATTAACTGCAAAGTGCTTTACATATAGCGCTTTACCTATAGTTTTATTTGAAAAAAAAAATCACAAGTACAACACTATATATCTATATAACCAATATAAGTATACTGTAAATATTGTCGATATAGTTATAATTCATATAAAAATATATAGCATATATTCAGTCCGAAAATTAGCCTATCAAGCATAACTAGAATTAAGAATTTTATTTGAATATTTATCTATCATTCTAATTTAAAAATATTTCATTTCTTCGACCTATTTCTCAAGCAAATGGTGTTCAAAGGCATCGCAAACAGGTCTTTTGACATGTTGCCAGCGCCAGTTCCATAACGCTAAGCTTATGTTATCATTGGGGATTTTATAAATGGTCAGTAACACTGAAAGTCTTTTTCATTCCAAAAAATTATGTTTGGAGTAGTTTTAAAAAATATATAGTTTTATTGTAAATTAGATCATTAAATCTGTGAAACCAAACTCCCACCTAACAATTGTACGACATCCTCAAAACTCAGTCACACTCAAAACTTACAACCATATTGTTATTAGGACTTGCCAATTTCCACGAAGGCGTAGCTTGTATCATTTGGAAAGATGAAGGATGAATTAGTGTAAGCCAAGCAAACACAATTTATATTGGATTACGTCATGCAAAATATGTAAGGAAAACTTTTGTACATGCCTGATCAGAGACAAACTGCAGACAGTCTTGAATCGAGGATCATATCCAAATGACATTTCTAGTTCTTTTGGAATCCAACGAATTGAATTTGAATAATTCGGTCCAATCAACTTCATTGACGAATTTCCAAATTTGTTTCATCAACAAAATTAGGTAACAAAGGTTCATATCCAATGGTTCTGCTGGAATCCGAGGGATCGAATTTGAATAATTCGATCGAATCTGCTCCACTGGCTAATATTCGGTCAAACCTACTTCACTGTCAAACCTATTTTTCATGTGTATATAGGATTTCTATTTTGCATTATAATTAGTTTGTTGGGAATAATGCTTAATTAGTTATGTAAATTCAGATTTTGTGTTCTTTGCAAAATTAGAGCAGCAAATTGTTAGGGTGGTAAGTGTTGGAAATCAGGTGTAATGTGAGTTAATAATTTTAGTAATAATTTTACTATACAATAATGTAGTTAATGGTTCAATTAATATATGAGATTTATAGTTTTTAGGTCACACATTAACTTTGTTTTATTTGTTTAACTTTTTTTATATGTATTTTTCTTCATAGTTATGTTGGCTTATCAGCTGGCTTAAAAAAGCCATTTCATATTCTACAAATGGTATTAGAGCAGCTAAAATTGTTTTGGGTTAAATTTTTATTGTTGGAATTTCGTCAAAGTTAATCATGTCGAATTCTAACGAGATGCGAGTTCCAGAATTTGATGGGAATGATTATGATTATTGGTGCATTAAGATGATAACTTTTTTTATTGGAAAAAATTTGTGGGAGATTCTTGAATAAGGATATGAGGAGCGAGCTGATTGGAATGCCCTTACAGCCAATGAAAGAACAACAAGAAAGGAAGCAAGGAAGAAGAATGCTCAAGCTTTGTTTCACATTGAGATAGCTCTTGATAAGAGCTTATTTCCAAGAATATCATGACCAAAAACTACCAAAGATCCCTGGGAGACTCTACAAGAAGCTTACCAAGGTAACGATCAAGTTAAGGTGGTCAAACTTCAAACATTGAAACGAGAGTTCGAGAATTTAAAGATGCAAGAAGCTGAAAGTGTGAGTGACTATTGTGTGAGAGTAAAAGATGTGGTCAATAAAACGGCTACACTTGGAGAAACTGTAAGTAATGAAGTTTTAATTAAAAAAGTATTGAGATCTTTAACACATAGATGGAATCATGTTGTCATAATCATGGAAGAAAGTAAGGATTTGATAAAACTACAGAGTGATCAATTGGTTTGATCTTTGATGTCTCATGAAGAAAGATTTAAGGACACTTTTGAAGGTATAGAGAAAGCTTTTTCCTCTAAATTACAAATTACAAAGAATGAAGATGCAAGCAACAGTGCCAAAATCAGTCAAGGTCAAGGTAAATGGCAAAGCCAAAATTCCTCAAGAGGTAGAGGAAGAGGTGGCTCAAGGTAGTTTGAGAGGAAGAGGTAGAGGTAGATTTGATAAAAGAAATGTTCAATGTTATTATTGTAACAAGTATGGCCACTTTGAAAGAGAATGCAGATTGAAAGAAGGTAAAAATGCTAATTATGCTCATGAAAGTGGTGAGTATCCTCGAGATCACTTATTTTTATCTTATGCCAAAGGTGAAAATATTAGTAAATATGTTTGGTACCTAGATTCTGGATGCTCTAACCATATGACAAGGAATGAGAAGTTGTTTTCAACAAAAGATGGAAGTTTCAAATCCAAGATCCAGCTTGGTGATGATAAATCATTGGATGTTGCTGCCAAAGGAGCTATGGAGGTCCAAACAAAAGAAGGTATAAAGAGTATTCATGGCATTTATTATACTCCACAATTGAAGCATAATTTGTTGAGCGTTGGGCAGCTATGTGAGAAAAATTATAAATTAGTCTTTGAAAATAAGACATGTACTATCTATGATAAGAATAAGGGAAATAGGGTGATCAGTGTTGTGCCTATGACAAGAAATAGGATGTTTCCCTTGAGGTTTGATGAACATAACAACAATCTTGAAAATATGGTTTATGAGGATTCAAGTTGGTTATGGCATCTCAGGTATGGGAATTTAAATTTTCATAGTTTGAAGTTTCTAACCTCACATGCATTAGTTTCTGGTTTGCCCAAGGTAGAAGAGCACAAGGAGGTTTGTGAAGGATGTGTTAAAGGAAAGCATGCAAGGGAAAGGTCTCCAAAGGGAACTGCATGGAGAGCTCATCACCCACTTCAGCTTGTTCATCCAGACATATGTGGTCCTATGCAGACTAAGAGTTTGGGTAAGTCATCATATTTCATCACGTTTATTGATGATTACTCACGAAATTGTTGGGTATATTTTTTGAAGGCCAAATTTGAAGCCCTCGATACATTCAAGAAGTTCAAAGCCCTTGTAGAAAATGAGAAAGGGTGCAAGATCAAATGTTTGCGACTAACTGTGGAGGAGAATTCTGTTTAAAAGCTTTCTAGAGTTATTGTGATATGGATGGCATCAGGAGGCAACATACTATAGCATACACACCCCAATAGAATGGCATAGCTAAAAGAAATAATCATGCCGTGGTTGAAATGGCAACATGCATGTTACAAACTAAGGGATTGAGCAACTCTTATTGGGGAGATGCAGTTGCTACAGCAGTGTACATCCTCAATCGTAGCCCCACCAGTGCACTAGAAAAGATGACTCCTTATGACGTTTGGTATGGAGAAAGGCCTAATGTTAATCATTTCAATGTTTTTGGTTGTTTGGCTTATGTGCATGTACCTGATCAGAATAGAAAAAAGTTAGATGCATAGAGTGAGTTATGTATTTTTATTGGGTATAGTGAGACAAGAAAGGCTTATAAACTGTATAATCCTCTAAGTAACAAGCTTATTGTGTCAAGAGATGTAATTTTTTATGAAGGGGGAGTTTATGGTCATCAAAAAGGCCATGTTGAGAAGACAAAATATATTTTGAATTATGATATAATTGTTGATAATGATCATGAGAAGCCAACTAATGTTTCTGTAACTAGTGGCTTAACTCCACCAAGCAGCCCTTCATCAATTTCTTCAACATCAAGTTCAAGTCCAACTTCTTCTCCAAGTTCTACATGGAAGGTAAGAAGATTGAGTGATATTTATCAGAGGAGTGCAAATCAAGCACATGAAGAAAGCCAAGTAGGTGAGATAGTCAATTTTGCTTTATTAGCCAAGGCTGATTTTGAACCATCATGTTTTGAAGATGCATGTACTAATGAGGTTTGGATGTAAGCCATGCAAGAAGAGATGGATTCCATTCAAAGGAATGACACTTGGAAGTTGATAGAGCTTCCACATGACAAGAAAAAGATTGGAACCAAATGGTTCTATAAGACTAAATTTAACAGTGATCGAAGTGTTGAAAGACACAAAGCAATATTAGTTGCTAAAGGATTCGCACAGAAGTATGGAATTGATTATGAAAATAAATTTGCACCAGTAGCAAGATAGGAGACCATTAGAATGCTGATTTCATTAGCAGCTCAAAAAAAGTGGAGCATACATCATATGGATGTGAAAAGTTCCTTCTTGAATGGATACTTAGAAGAGGAAGTATATGTGGAGCAGCCACAAGGTTTTGAAGTGGAAGGAAAGGAGAATAATGTCTACAAGTTGAATAATGCTTTTCATGGCCTCAAGCAAGCACCAAGAGTGTGGTATGCAAGGATTGATGGATGCTTTTATGAAAATGGCTTCCAGAGAAGTAAGAGTGATCCTACCCTTTACTACAAACAAGAAGGTATTGATATTATAGTCATAAGTTTGTATGTTGATGATCTATTGTATATGGGTAATAATTCTAAGATGAATCATAAATTCAAAGTTTCTATGATGAATGAATTTGAGATGAAAGATCTAGGAATCATGAAACATTTTCTAGGAATGGAGGTTAATCAAAGTAAGGATGAGATTTTCATTTGTCATAAAAAGTATGCACAGGAGTATGCTAAATAAATTTGATATGCTTGATTGTAATCCATCCCCTACTCCAAGTGCTCATGGAGAGGCGTTATGTAGAGACGATGGTGTTGATTTAGTTGATGAGAAAACTTACAAAAGTATTGTGGGGAGCTTGACATTTCTAACCCACACAAGGCCTGATATTACATATTTAGTTTCACTTGTTTCAAGGTATATGGCAAATCCATCTGAAATACATATGAAGGCAGCCAAGAAGATTTTAAAGTATGTGAAAGGCACTCTAATATTGGTATTCATTACTACTCTTATGAAAAGTTCAATCTTGTTGGATTTAGTGATTTAGATTGGGGAGGTAGTCTTGATGATCGTAATTCCACATCTGGAAATTGTTTCTCTTTTGGTTCTGGTTTGATTAGATGGAGCTAAAAATAACAAAGCAATGTTACTGTTAGGCCCCTATACTACTAGTGTAACCCCTTATTGTTATTAGTACAACCCACTTATTATATTGATGTGCCCATGTAGTGCCCATATTGTTACTATTGTGCCCCATAGAAGCCCAGTATTGTTATTATTGTGCCCTTACATTATTATTGTTATGTCGGCTCTGATTATATTATGACCCTTTAGACTCCTATATATAGAAAGGAGGTCTTTTCATTTGTATCATCCAAGAATTGTTCATTTATGTAATGTAAAGGAGGTTGCCCCCTCGAAGAGGCTGAATTCTAAGGCATTGATCTATATTTTCTATTTTTTCTTGAGTTGGTTTCATAACATTTGGTATCAGAGCTTTGGATTCTAGGGTTTCGTTGCTCCAAACAGGTCATCATGGCATTTTCGCTATAAATTTTTTTCTGTGACGTTGCAGAAGCTAAAAAGAAACCCATTTGAGAAGAATTCGTCCTGAATCTCAGGTCTGAATTTCAGAGGTTTTCGCACTATATTTGTGGAGATATGATCTGAGGAACTTGGTCATTTTGCAGACTCCTGAATTACATTCCAAATAGGTGACCTGGGGAAAATCATGATAACTTTCTCTCCGAGCATCAGATTGAAATTTCGTAAGAAGGTACAGAAAGAGGACGGACTATAGTTTCTTGTATATATTTTTTAGAGAAAAAGGTCGAAACAGGGACATGTGGCACTTTATACAAGTTCGCCCTTCTGGAAACGTCTATAATCAGGTCATTTTGGGAGATTGTGCGTAACTCTTTCTTGGAGAATCCAATTTGGATTAGACTAGTGGCATTAGAAAGAGGACACAGAGGGATAATACATGTCGTAATTTTAGAACTTAAAGATCTAGAAGTACAGAGTTACAGTCATTTCAAGATCGAGCTCCTAAAATCAAGAAAAAGAAAGATGAGGAAGTTTGATGGCAAGGATCCGGTAAATTGGATACTTCAGATGGAGCAATATTTTGATCTACATGGTGTGCCATTGTTACAAAAGGTATGTATTGCATCTTCATATTTAGAACCAGATCAATTTTTATGGTATGAAGGGCTTTGTTCTCGTAAACAACTTGTTACATGGCCAATTTTCACGGAGTAAATGATAGCACATTATGAGGATACAAAGAGCAACACCTTCTTTAGAGCAACACCACAACAATTGGAAAGAGTAAAAGGGCTTTGTGACATAGTGGAAAGCAAAATTAAGGAAACCAGGAAGCAAACGCCTCACAACTATAAAGATGAAAGTGTTGTTTCTCCTAGCCTTCCACAACCTACAAGGGTTACACCACAACAATTGGAAGAAAAAAGAGAAAAAGGGCTTTGTTACAATTGTGATAACAAATGCACTAAAGGTCATAAGTGTGTTGAGAAGAAATTATTTTACATAGAATATGAAGAGGAGGAAGAAAAGGATCAAGAAACATAAAAAGAAGAAGATATACTCCAGGACCCCACCCCAGAGAAAGAAGAAATGAATCAGACGATATCTTGTAAAGCATTGGCAAGAATTACCACTCCTCAAACTCTCAAGATAGAAGGACATATCAAGAAGAAAAAGGTGCAAGAAGTGAAAGATCACATCAAGAAAGAAGAAATGAATCCAACCATATCTTGTAATTCATTGGTCAAAATTACCACTCCTAAAACTATCAAGATAGAAGGACATATCATGAAGAAAAATGTTCAAGTGAAAGATCACATCAAGCATCAAGAAATGAATCCGACCATATCTTGTAAAGGATTGGAAGAAATTACCACTCCTCAAACTCTAGAGATAGAAGGACATATCAAGAAGAAAAATGTTCAAGCAAAGAAAGATCACATCGAGCATCAACAACAAGTTCTCCAACTTTTAGAGGATAACGCCACTTTGGTGCAAAGTCAAACGAAACAACAGGTAGATCAACATTGTAGTGAAAAATGTTTTGATGTAGGTGATTGGGTATTTTTACTGCTACATCTCAAGCAAGCTATTTGTGAGAAAGAAATGTTGGCAATACTACATGCACTTAAAAAATGGCGACCTTACCGAATGGGAAGACTCTTTAAGGATGAGGATGTGGAAGCATTGTTTTGTGTTATTTCTATTATCCAATCAGATTGGATAAACGAAGCAAGGGATGAATGTAAGAAGGACGAAGAAGTATGGCCACTTATTCAAAAGCTGCAAAAGATCCCAATTCAAACACTATTGCCAGAAATTGAAGAGGAAGGAAAAATCATATTGGAACCTAGAGCAGTCACAAAAACAAGAAACCGACAGCTTCGAAATCGATCAATTTCAGAGTATCTCATCAAGTGGAAGAACTTACCCGCTGAAGACTGCACATGGGAGGACAAGAATTTTATACAGAAGCATCAAGAACTACTCAAGCGTTGAGGACAACGCTTTTTGAAGGAGAGGGGCCTAATAACAATAACCCCTTATTGTTAGTAGTACAACCTACTTATTATATTGATGTACCCATGTAGTGCCCATATTGTTACTATTGTGCCCCATAGAAGCCCACTATTGTTATTATTGTGCCCTTACATTATTATTGTTATGTCGGCTCTGATTATGTTATGACCCCTTAGACTCCTATATATAGAAAGGAGGTCTTTTCATTTGTGTCATCCAAGAATTGTTCATTTATGTAATGTAAAGGAGGTTGCCCCCTCGAAGAGGCTGAATTCTAAGGCGTTGATCTATCTTTTCTATTTTTTCTTGAGCTGGTTTCATAACAGTTACCCTCTCATCCAAAGAAGCAAAGTATGTTGCAGTTACCTCAGCAGGTACACAAGCTCTTTGGCTTAGAAAATTTTTGGAAGAAATTGGAGAAAAACAAATTCAGCCTACAATGATTTATTTTGATAATGTAAGTGCCATCAAGTTAGCAAAGAATCCAATCCATCATAGCAAGACAAATCATTTTGACATGAAATATCACTTCATTAGAGATTTGGTGCAGAAGAAGGATATTGAATTGAAGCATATAAATACTCAGCATCAGCTAGCAGATATCTTCACCAAAGCAGTTGCAAAAACTCAATTTTTGGCACTACGAGATAAGATAGTAAATCCTCATTAATCATTAAGGGGGAGTGTTGGGAATAATGCTTAATTAGTTATGTAAATTGCTAACAAATTAGTGAGCAGATTTTGTGTTCTCTGCAAAATTAGGGCAACAAATTGTTAGGGTGGTCAGTGCTGGAAATTAGTTGTAGTGTCAGTAGATTTGTTTCAGAGTTGATTGTTAATCATTTTAGTAATAATTTTACTATATAATAATGTAGTTAATGGTTCAATTAATATATGAGATTTACAATAGTTTTTAGCTCACACAGTAACTATGTTTTATTTGTTTAATTTTTTTTATATGTATTTTTCTTCATAGTTATGTTGGCTTATCAGCTGGCTTAAAGAAGTCATTTCATATTCTACACAGTTCACTAAATTTTAAGCTTCATGCTTGTCAGGCACTCATTTAATGGTAAGTAGGAAGCTTGCATAGCCTATGTTTGAATGGTAAATAGGTGCGCATGATATAACATATTCAGACGAGGGACCATTCATGGAGATTGTTAAGGGTTGACTGGGTGCTACAACCGCCTCTGTGAGCACAGGACGACCGACTTTGTTTAGCTGCAATTTCCTGTATGATGCTAAATCCATCTCTACAAGGGAAGTTGATAGGTGATTCGAACCCGAGTTGACGCACCAAGGATGGAGGTCGCAAGAAAGCCGAACGAGAGATCATTCATGGAGTTTGTTAAGGGTTGATTGCGTGCTATAACCGCCTTTGTTAGCATAGGATGACTGACTCTGTCTGTTTAGGTGAACTTTCCCTCTGGTTTGGTTTTTCTTTATCAAACACCAAATTACTACATTGCACAAGGCAACTTGGAGTACACCTTGATATATATGAGCCGCAGGTATGCACTGTTTAAGAGTTGTTTTCTGAACTAACTCCATTTGATGGGCTCGCTATTTGATATACCCTTGAGTTTTTATTAGGGAAACTCCATATTTTTGGGTCTATTGATACCTTCTCTTCTGGCTTTCTCTTCACGGGTTAGTTTCCATGATCATTTTTGGACACACAAGTGCGGGGTTTTTCTGATATTGGTGCATATCCTCCTCGGCAGGATCCATTTCATTTCTTTTGAATTTATCCACATTATTATCATCTATGTTACCGCCATCTATATTCTCTACTACATTCTTAGGGATCATTTTCTGAACCTTAGAAGACGTCCAAATGCTTTTATGGGATGACATCCTTAAACTACTTGTGTGCCCTCCCTAGGCCCCAGATAGTAGAACCTGTTTTGAGACCACATATTTTTACATGCTCCAAGACATATATCCAGACCCTGCAAGGATTTTAGAGTGAGATGTTGTGATAGATGGTGGACATGCTTGGGGTGTTGCGGCTGCGAGCGATGAAATTACGATGGTTCACTTAATTTCTTTTCACAAGGACTAGTGTTATAGGAAAATACTAGTTCACTCATCGACTTGACCTCACTTGATGACGGGGGTCGTGAGATTTCTCCAACACAAGTCGTCGAACGTTGGTGGTTAGTTTCCACGATGTTTTAAATTTGATGGGACTGGCTCAGTACTCCGTGGTCTACATTTCTAGACCACGTCATTTCACAATTAATCGATATCTGTTGGATCTACCTTCCCCCATTTTGCAAGATACCTGGCCATTGGATTTGAAATGAAGTTTGTATTGGGATCACGCAGACATTCTGTAATTATTAATTTTCCAAATCAAGATGTGTTTCTGGTGGCAGGGAGGACCAGGCGGTCACTCCGCAAGCTTACATTCTTTGGCTTATGCATGAAGATATATGGGGTACATTTTATATAATTTTCATAGGTCCCAATTACAATGGTCGTTCTGTCTGAGGCCTCCTCGAATTGATCATATTTATTTTATTCTTTCCCTCTTACCACCTACCACACCTACCCATTTTGAAAGGGTTGACTTGGCTTCTCACACTCCGAGATTGGCTTCTCATTTTGACGGGATTGGCTATGGCACTCCATTTAAGATATGGACCTAATCGACGCATTTTTCTTGGACACGTCCACATAGGAGGCTTTCATCGAAGCCACCATGGGGGCTGAGGTGGCACACTTAAGGTAGTATTTTGTGGAGGGCCCCCTTGATCCATACTCGAAATGTTGGATAGGCGGACGGGCTTTCAACAGACTATGCGGCGGGTGGCTCTCAGATACTTACACTCGGCATGTGGACGGGCTCCAAGGTGTGAGACATGTGGTTCCTCCCTCTATATCGGTTTGACAAGAATACCCCAAATGATACAAACACAAGCAAAAGAGACGTGTTGAAACATCGTTGTTGAGCTTCAACTTTGATGTCCTTTCAGATAGAGTGAGCAGCTTGCAGAAATGGGCCCTAGTTGGGAGATGGTGTTTTGCAGACCTACAGGAGGAAGATATGCAAGATTGTGTCGTGACAAAGTGGAAAACTATCTTAGGATATCCGCCCACAGTTAGAAGACTCATGAATTCGTGGTACAATTTTCACTTCCTCTGTTAGGATGATTTGGAGAAAATTCATAAACTTTTGTGGGTGCGGAGGGCGTGGCTTCCTATCGCTCCATCCATGGTACATTGGTTTCAATCCACTCAGGGATACTCCACGAAACAGGTTGATATGGGTTAAAATTTAGGGTTTACCCATCGAATTTTGGACAAGACGAGTTTTTGAAGATATCACGAGCCATTGGGAAATTTGTATATGTCAATCCACATTGCTTAGGGGCGAGAGACAAGCACATTTCCTGGATTCTGATTGAACGTGTGTTTCGCGGGGGGCTTTCCCTGATCACATTGACCTGGTCTAGGACGAGACACACATACACCAGCGATTAGACTTCTATTCCATCCCAGTCCACTACTTAATCTACCATCGCATCAGACACCTCATGGCATAATGCCCACAAAATGGTGGAGGGGAGATTGGAAGGCGGGGAAATTTTCACACTGGGGGAAATAATGAATGAGGTGGATTCTAGTCTCAGGCTATTCAGATGATGGAAGCAGACAACAACATGGATACACGACGACCACAATCCAATGGTATCATTCTTTTAAGCTTATTTGTTCTTTCAGGTTTAACTCCTAAGGAACATCCATCTTCCTCCTCTTCGAATGTTGTTCCATCATCCCCCCACATGCACCCCTGAAACTCCCGTGAATCAGTATCCCCCTTCATGGACCCACCTCATATTATGTCATTCCACTGTGATGCCCCACCTAATTATCGATCTCCTAACCCACAAAAACCTCCAATGGACGCTCTGCAACCCCCGACTTGGAATTTAAAGGGGCTCGACTACTCCCCATTTCCATATCTCCCCGATTCCCAGACTATGGGTGACCCTCCCCTCTCCCCGGGGTCGATTTCGTCCTCACCTAAGAATTTTGTGGATAGTGGCAATGAATTCCTACTTCATAACAAAACCCTGGAACTCAGTACTCTCACCATACATCGGCCACACTCCCCCACCCTACATATGATTAACCCCAACTTTGCTCCCAACATTACCGTGTGACGTAGGCACAATTGGGACAACTAACACTTTCAGGGCTGACCACGAGTACTTCCCTTCACTTCCACTAATTCACCCTCACTTATTGAAATTCCTATTTTCTCCACATCTAACCCTTGGGCTCTTCAAGACTCACAGCCTCGACACCTGCCACCATGACTCTTTCCCTATTACTCAATATGCGGGGTCTGGTGGACTCACTTAAATTCAATGCCCTCAGGAATCTCTTTTTTTTTGTTAATCCTCATATTATATTTCTACAAGAAAACATGAAAAATTCTCAAAAGGTTATTTAATATTTTAGGAAAATTCTTCCAGACTCGCATTTTGTGGCAATTGACTCCAATGGCTTCTCTGGGGGATTGGCTACCCTATGGAACCTGAGATGGGTTATATTTAAAGCTTACAAATACTATGTTGGTATGTTTCTATAAGGTGGAATCAGGGGTATGCTGGGACAAATCCATGTACTTAACATATATGCCCCATATCGAGATAGGTCCATTTTTTCAAACTGAATGGTGGAGATGGATGTTCTCAACATTGAGTCTCTCATTGTGGTGTGGGACCTAAATGCCATCACTAGCTTGGAGGAATGCTGGGGAATGGGTTATAACGCTCATCCAGTTGCTAACAGACTCAGAAAGATTATTTTAGAACATAATTTGGTTAACATAAGGCCATGGAAATTGGCTCCCACCTGGCACAGTGGAAGGGGGGCCATTCATCACATTGCAAAAAGGTTGGACAAATTCCTGATTCATGAAGAACTAGTGGATAGGATGGGAATTCTACAATATGAGGTTTATAACACATGCATTTCTAATCACCCCCCAATCACCTTGATCTGGTGTGCGGAGCTAAATATGAAGGGCCTTCCTTTCATGTTCAACCGGATATGGCTAGATGATCCAGATTTCAATACACTAATAAGGGAATTCTGGACACAAGATGATGGGTCGGAGGTCTCCCCTATGATGGCTTTATATGAGAAGCTACATAAGTGAAAAATAGTGGTGAAGAAGTGGGAGAGGTGGAAAAGAGAAGATGAACAAAGACCTCTTTATTATCAAAGATGAGCTGGATAAACTGGGTTTGATCCTTGATTTGGGGTGCCCTTCCACAGAACTCCTGAACAACATCAAGGCACTGGAGGAAAAAAGACAAAAGATATTACACATACAAGAAGTCACATGGAGGTTGAAGAGTAGGGATTTGTGGATCTAGGAAGGGGACAGGAATACTAAGTTTTTCAATAGGTTTGAAAACCATTGGATGAAGATAAATACTATCTATGACATTCTGGATTCAATGGATGTTTCGTAGAGGGACAATCAGATATAAAAAAGATGGTGGTCACTTATTTTGAGGAGGCTTACAAAAGGAGAAACATTGACTGTGTTGAAGACCAGATTTGGGGTAGGGATTCCTATGCCACCATGTTCAATGAGGCCAGCAATGAGGAGATCTACAATGCTATAAATCAGGAGGATATCCTTCCTATACTTAAAAATTTCACAAGTGATAAAAGGCCAGGCCCAGATGCCTGGACAGTTGAAATTTTTCTGCAATTTTATGATACTATGGGGTTGGAACTTCTTTCGATGGTTGAAGAGTCGAGGGTGGCTGGCCATATCACCCCCGAAATAAATTCGACATATATTGCCTTGATTCCTAAGATGTAGGATATGAAGACTTTCCAAGACTTCCAACCCATCTCACTATGTAATATTATATACGAACTTATCTCTAAAATCATTTCCCTAAGGATAAAAAATGCTATGTACACCTACATCACTGTGAAGCAATATCGATTCCTACATGACCGACTGATTCATGACACAACTCCCACGACGTAGGAATATTTACATACCATTCATACCAGGAAGTTAAATGAAGTTGTAATGAAAGTGGATCTGCAACAGGCATGTGATTGTGTGGACTGGGCATACCTACATATGGTACTTCACAGAATTGGACTCCAGGCCCGCAATTCGGAATGGATTATGTCTCGTGTCACTAATGTTAGATTTCCTCTGATTATCAACGGTATCCTCGCTGTATATTTTGGGTCTCGAAGGGGTCTGAGGCAGGGTTGTTCACTCTCATCACTCCGTTTTATTCTGGCTATCGATAGCCTCAACCACAAAATTAAAAACGCTTGCAGGAGGAAGGAGTTGATCTCACTCAAGGTGGGCAAGGGAATCAGTATTTCACACAATTTTTTGTGGATAATGTCTAGATTTTTGGTATGATTAATAGGATGGCTTGGACTGTTTTACATTGCATCTTTAGTAGGCTTGGTCGTGCTTCTGGGTTACTCAATAATAAACTCAAATCATTATTTCTTTTTAGGGATGGGAATATGGATGATATTGAGGTTACCAAAAAAAAATTAGAGGTGAATGCAAATCTGTTATGCCCCTATACTACTAGTGTAACCCCTTATTTTTATTTGTACAACCCACTTATTATATTTATGTACCCATGTAGTGCCTATATTGTTACTATTGTGCCCCATAGAAGCCCACTATTGTTATTATTGTGCCCTTACATTATTATTGTTATGTCGGCTCTGATTATGTTATGACCCCTTAGACTCCTATATATAGAAAGGAGGTCTTTTCATTTGTATCATCCAAGAATTGTTCATTTATGTAATGTAAAGGAGCTTGCCCCCTCAAAGAGGCTGAATTCTAAAGCGTTGATCTATCTTTTCTATCTTTTCTTGAGCTGGTTTCATAACATTTGGTATCAGAGCTTTGGATTCTAGGGTTTCTCTGCTCCAAACAGGCCATCGTGGAGTTTTAGCTATAACGTTTTTTCTACGACGTTTCAGAATCTAAAAAAAGGACCCATTTGAGAAGATATCGCACTAAATCTCGGGTCCGATTTTAAGATATTTTCGTGCTATATTTGCGGAGATATGAGCTGAGGAAGTTGGTCTTTTTGCAGACTCCTGAATTTCATTCCAAACAGGTGACCTGGGAGAAATCGTCATAACTTTCTCTCTAAGCATCGGATTGAAATTTCTTTAGAAGGTACATAAAGAGGATAGACTGTAGTGTCTTGTATATCTTTTGTAGAGCCAAAGGTTGAAACAGTGACACGTGGCACTTCATACAAGTTCACTCTTCTGGAAAGGTCTATAATCAGGTCATCTTGGGAGATTGTGCATAACTATTTCTTGGAGAATCCAATTTGGATCAGACTGGTGGCATTGGAAAGAAGACACATAGGGCTACTACAGATTGCAATTTCAGAACTTAAAGATCCAAAAGTATAGAGTTACAGTCGTTTCAAGATCGAGCTCCTAAAATCAAGAAAAAGCAAGATGAGGAAGTTTGATGGCAAGGATCCGGTAAATTGGATACTTCAGATGGAGCAATATTTTGATCTACATGGTGTACCACTGTTACAAAAGGTATGTATTGAATCTTCATATTTAGGACCGGATCAATTTTTATGGTATGAAGGGCTTTGTTCTCATAAACAACTTGTTACGTGGTCTTCACGGAGGAAATGGTAGCACATTATGAGGATACAAAGAGCAACACCTTCTTTAGAGCAACACCACAACAATTGGAAAGAGTAAAAGGGATTTGTGACATAGTGGGAAGCAAGATTATGGAAACCAGGAAGCATACCCCTCACAACTATAAAGATGGAAGTGTTGTTTCTCCTAGCCTTCCACAACCTACAAGGGTTACACCACAACAATTGGAAGAAAAAAGAGAAAAAGGGCTTTGTTACAATTGTGATAGAAAATGCATTAAAGGTCATAAGTGTGCTGAGAAGAAATTATTTTACATAGAATATGAAGAGGAGGAAGAAAAGGATCAAGAAACATCAAAAGAAGAAGATATACGCCAGGACCCCACCCCAGAGAAAGAAGAAATGAATCAGACCATATCTTGTAAAGCATTGGCAAGAATTACCACTCCTCAAATTCTCAAGATAGAAGGACATATCAAGAAGCAAAAGGTGCAAGAAGTGAAAGATCACATCGAGAATGAAGAAATGAATCCAACAATATCTTTGAATTCATTGGTCGAAATTACCACTCCTCAAACTATCAAGATAGAAGGACATATCAAGAAGAAAAATGTTCAAGAAGGAAAGATCACATCGAGCATCAAGAAATGAATCTAACCATATATTGTAAAGGATTGGAAGAAATTACCACTCCTCAAACTCTAGAGATAGAAGGACATATCAAGAATAAAAAGGTTCAAGCAGTGAAAAATCACATCGAGCATCAACAACAAGTTCTCCAACTTTTAAAGGATAACGCCACTTCAGTGCAAAATCAAATGAAACAACGGGTAGATCAACATCGTAGTGAAAAATGTTTTGATGTAGGTGATTGGGTATTTTTACTGCTACATCTCAAGCAACCTATTTATGAGAAGGAAATGTTGGCAATACTACATGCACTTAAAAAATGGCGACCTTACCAAATGGGAAGACTCTTCAAGGATGAGGATGTGGAAGCATTGTTTTGTGCTATTTCTATTATCCAACCAAATTGGATAAACGAAGCAAGGGATGAATGGAAGAAGGATGAAGAAGTATGGCCACTTATTCAAAAGTTGCAAAAGATCCCAATTCAAACAATATTGCCAGAAATTGAAGAGGAAGGAAAAATCATATTGGAACCTGGAGCAGTCACAAAAACAAGAACCCAACAGCTACGAAATCGATCAATTTCAGAGTATCTCATCAAGTGGAAGAACTTACCCGCTGAAGATTCCACATGGGAGGACAAGAATTTTATACAAAAGCATCAAGAACTACTCAAGCGTTGAGAACAACACTTTTTGAAGGAGAGGGGTATGTTAGGCCCCTATACTACTAGTGTAACCCCTTATTGTTATTTGTACAACCCACTTATTATATTGATGTACCCATGTAGTGCCCATATTGTTAATATTGTGCACCATAGAAGCCCACTATTATTATTATTGTGCCCTTACATTATTATTGTTATGTCGGCTCTGATTATGTTATGACCCCTTAGACTCCTATATATAGAAAGGAGGTCTTTTCATTTGTATCATCCAAGAATTGTTCATTTATGTAATGTAAAGGAGGTTTCCCCCTCGAAGAGGCTGAATTCTAAGGTGTTGATCTATCTTTTCTATCTTTTCTTGAGCTGGTTTCATAACAAAATCCTATTGGTTCTGGATTGAAATATTCGGGCTACTTCATAAAGCCAAATAACTATAGGGTCAAGGATTCACTTTGGCTAGTCGACATATTTCATAACAAGATTTCTGGATGGGAACATAGATGTTTAACCCTTGGTGGCAGGGTTACCCTCACCCAATTGGTACTACAACAACTAGCGGTATATTGGGCACATTTATACTGCTTGCCCACAACTACCATTATGAAGATTAAGAGGATCATGACTAATTTAATTTGGGCATGTTCTGGGAAATCACATAAATTCCACATAACTAGACTGAATAAGATCTCCCTTCCAAATGCTCGGGGGAGCGGGGGGGGGTTGGGGAATGTTGTACTTAAAATATTTTGTGTGGCCTTTGTTGATAAAAACATTATGGAGGGGTCTATTTAGTAGTTTGTTGTGGGGGGCCATCATCCAATCTAAATACCTACTGGGCATTGGGGCCAATATTTGGATTTGGGAGGGACTCATAGGCCAGCAGACCGGCTTTGCTATCTAGATCAGTGTGAACAAATTCAAACATTGGTTAATTCAGAGAACTAGTTGGATATTCGGTTTGGGTAGGGATATTATCATAGGGATAGGTCAAAGGCTAGGGACGAACATTGATAGTATTTTCACTACGGAGCTCATACACTATCTATACTATCGAGGATATTTCTATCTAGCTGAGAATATCAATTCCTGGGATGGGCATATGTCGGTTTGGAAGGAGTCTAGAGAGGTCGGGCTACTGGGGGAGGTAGCTAGAAGGTGGGAACATATTCGGATTTCTCTTAGACAGTCTGGCATCTGCAAGACTGAAGAGGGAGATCATTTGGGATGGAATGGCAGCATGAATTGGAATGCAGTCTCGGTCTCTGTGACATAGGCAAGTAGTCACACCTGTGCTATTTTCTGGGTTGCGCCTAGGGGGCATCCGTTACACAGTAATTTGTCACTGATCCTGCATTCCATCATCCCGGATACTACCGGTCCATATTACTAACATCTAGTTTATGTCATGTTGCCAATTATGTGTCAATACCTTCCTTGTAGTCTTAGGAAGAATGTTTCAGTTCATTATCCCTGAAGCAGACCCATTTTTACCTAAGTTTCTGGGTCGTCACAGGTCATTAGTTGTCCCACTCACGAAGATGGTTGAGTTTGCACTAGCCCTAGTGAATTCGTCACTCTGTCCCTGTGTTTCACCCATGATGATCTACTTTTGGCAAGCTTTTTAATAACTCGTCAAAGCTTCGAGATGAAACTGCTTCATGGGAGGTCTTAGGGCTGGTCGTTGGGTCAGATAACCTCACTTCTCTCCTTTGGGATAGTTGTTCCACCTTTTGTGCAACCTCACTAAGAGATAAGCTCTTCCTCACTTCTCTTATGGAACCTCTCCCTCCTATGAATGTCTCCTCCATAAATGAGATCAGCTAGCTAGGATGCAAATTGATGATAGTTAGATGTAATTTGCTAGCTTCAGGTTTCTAAGAGAGGAGTAGAGGTAGAGAGTGTTGTTGGAGTGTGGAAGTAGCCTCACATGTATCTTGGCTTGAGAGATGTTTGAGTAGAGTTGGTTTGAGAACTTTCTAGTATCAATCTTTTGGACGAAAGAGAGAGTCATTTGTTCCCTTGGGAGACGGTTCACAAGTAAATGCTTACGAAGACATTCCGACGGAACCCTTCGAGGAGACTTACGATGTCAAGGCTCGGTTGTAAGTTTTACTCTGATTTATACAAAGACAATATCAAATCAAATTATCTTAGAAAGATGGTGTTATGAAGGCCTACCTTCAAATCGATGTTGAATAAAGTCCTCATCGTGTCGCTCCAGCTGTTGTTCTTCTAATCGCTTGTAATTGAAAACAACATGTAGAGAAACACCACAAACGAAATAGAAAACAACCAAACAATCTACTTGAAGAGTCAAGGAACCTCAAGCTATCGACATACAATTCAACATATGATATAGGAAACAAGCTATTGATTTGTTTTAATATAAATTAGAGTAAAAATTACAACTAAGCCTTGACATTGTAAGTCTCCTCGAAGGGTCTTATTGGCATGTCTTCGTAAGCATTTACTTGTGAACCGTCTCCCAAGGGAACAAATGACTCTCTCTTTCATCCAAAATATTGATGCTAGAAAGTTCTCAAACCAACTCTACTCAAACATCTCTCAAGCCAAAATACATGTGAGGCTACTTCCACACTCCAACAACACTCTCTACCTCTACTCCTCTGTTAAAAACTTGAAGCTACCAAATTACATCTAGCTATCATCAAGTTACATCTCAGCTAGCTGATCTCATTCATGGAGGAGACATTTATAGGGGGGAGAGGTTCCATAAGAGATGGGAGGAAGAGCTTATCTTTTAGGGAGGTTGCACGAAAGGTGGAACAACTATCCCAAAGGAGAGAAGCGAGCTCATCTGACCCATCAACCAACACTAGGACTTCCCATGAAGCAGTTTCATCTCAAAACTTCAACGAGTTGTTAAAAAACTTACCAAAAGTAGATTGTTGCGGGTGAAACCTAGGGACGGAGTGACGACTTCACTAGGGCTAGTGCAAACTCGAGCATCTTCGTAGGTGGGACAACTCATGACCCGTGACGAGCCAGAAACTTAGGTAAAAAGGGGTATGCTTCAAAGATAATGAACTGAAACATTCTTCCTGAGATTACAAGGAAGGTATTGACACATAATAGGCAACATGACACAGAATAGATGTCAGTAATATGGACCGGCAGTATCCAGGATCACGGAATGCGAGGTCGGTGACAAATTACTGTGTAACAGATGCCCCCTAAAGCATGAAGTTTGAGAGTGTGGGAGGGGTGAAATGCTTTACGAATCCATAACCGAAAGAGAACATCCTCACAAAGAAACTCCAAATGCAAGTACAACTAATATCTCTGATACATGAGTACATAGTGAAAGGAAATACATGTTTATAAGGGATGGGCACAGCCATCCAAAAGATAAACATAAATGGTTTGTGGTATGGACGCATCCATCCAATTAGAAAGACAACAAAAAGACTCATGTATGGTTGCAACCATCCAATCAAAAGAGTCATTTATGAATCAATCCACGCAACCTGGACTTGTGTAATCTGAGCTGAGGGTCTTGAATCCGAACCTCACCATGGTACAAATTCGAATATGAGAATAGATGTGTTGAAGTTGAGCATACTAGAAGATCACTTGATTACCGACCAATGATGTAAACCATGAACAAGCGTGAGAGAGACCACCAGTAATGTCAATGGTTCTAAAGGTATTGCTAATATAATCCACAAAGTATGAAGAATGATCTGAAGTCGAACACTTGTGAAATCACACGATCAAAAACCAATGATGCAAGCCCGTCGTCGAATGCAAATAACCTGTCATTGAGGCATGCTTTCAGATATACTAAAGACAAACATCAAACCTGATAAAATATCACACCGAGATTACAAGCGCAACATGACCTCTATCTCATGGGTCTTCAAAAAGCCATCGCTTTACTTCTCAAGGTTATTTTGAATTTAACAGAATTGTCCTTAGATAGGTGGCCCAACAGGCTTCAATATTATTTCCAATAAAGAGTTACATACCACGAGATGATTTAGAGCATATGAACTCAAAACCCTCTTAGAAATTACACACACACGGATTACAAGAGAAAAGATCAAGATATCCAAGAGTAGTGAAGCACTCAATGGTTCGATGCGGGCTTCTTGTCTTCTAATCTCTTTATAGTTCTTTGTTGATAAGACTTAAGATTCTATCCTATCTAAAAATCTGAAATTATTGAGGGTCTTGTTGGATATCTCAGATCTAAATGGTGTCTACCCAATATTCCAGTACAATAATGCAAAACCTTTTTTGTACAAGAATTGAAACCTAAAAATTATTATAGAGAATCAAACACTATTACCAAGGAACTTTTGGACTACGGTCCGAGTCATAATCATCTCAAGAGATCTCTTTTTGTTAATAAGATTCTTCAAGATATTTCAAATAATCATATTCATTCTCGATGGGTTCTTGGGCATCTTGGTATACATCCAAAAATAAAGTGGCGTTTTCTTCTGCCTCTTTTTCTTTTCCTTTGTGAGTTGCCTTTGTTGTAGTTGAAGCTTTTGATGACTGTCCTATTTCTAGCTTTATGCTATTCTTGAAAGCATTATAACTTTGATAAGGCAATTTGAATGGATCCTCTTTCTTTCTCCAGCTATTGATGTAAGTAGTAGGGTTTACTTCAATCTCAAGAAAAGAATCTTTATGAACTATTGCAAATGCTGCTAGTGGTTGTACTGACAACTCAATCCCATCTAATAATTCCCACTTAAAAATCTAGAACATGTTGGTGGTTGTTTCAATTGTATGCTGTACCCATATTCTGCAATTATCACTGATGATATCTTTTTCTTGCCAACCCAACTCAAAATTGAATGTTGTACAAATTCTTGTGGATAACAACAAACTGATTAAACATATTGTATCTTCAGTCCAATTTCCTGACATTATCCCAATGGTGATTAATGCTTTTTGATTAACAGAAAATTTTAAAACTTTCTTTTCACCTTGCAATTCATTCAGCTTTTTGAGGATGTGTATTTTTTCAGTTAATTTGCTTTTGTTGAAGTCTTTCAACCAATTTGTTATCCTTTGTATTTCTTCCTTATTATCTGCAATCACAGTTGTTTCTGAGAGATCTTTTTCAAATACCTGTGCAAAAGGATTTGGGACAATGGCATTTCTGAATTCCATACTCTGATAATCCCAAGGTGATGAGAATATCCTGATATACTGAAAAGTCCTTTCAATGCATTGGGATGTTCTGATCATCTTTTTCTTTGTGCACAAACCTTCTTTTATTTCCCAGTCTGCAAAAGGTTCGAAAAGTTCATACTGAGGGAAAGTATCAGTATTTTCATAGTGTTCAGTAAACCTTTGCAAGAATGAGGCTTCCATTTCTTCAAACAAATCTGGGATTCTTAATGTTCAGAAGATTTTTTCAACATCATCCTTTATATTAATTTCTTCAAGATCCATCATCTTTGCACTAGTAAAGATTTCTAATGCAAAATCAATGCTGCCAATTATTTGATAATAATTCAAAATCTGCAAGATCCATATCATTGGCTGTGTATACTGGATGGACCATAAATCATCAAGAGTTCTAAAATATACTTTCACCTTCATGTTTGGTAAAGAATAAATTTTTACCAACTCTGGATCTAATCCTAGAAGAGTACCAATATTTTTTGATTGCCATGCCTGGCATCTTTGTATCCATTGGTTTCTTCTTAGTCTAAACCCAACTATCTTCTTGATTTTTGTACAGAGATATTCACAAGATTTTTCTAACATCTTAAATCTATATACAAAGGTAGAAAAATCATCTTGTTTACCAGGTAGTTCAAAAATGTTGTGCTTGACTTCTCCTTTGTTGCTGATCCTGTGAGCTTTGTTCATGTCTCTTGTAAGAGCATCTGCAATATAGTTAGAATTTCCAGGAATCCATTCTACATCAAAATCATATTGCTGAAACCATATTTGCCATGATAATAACCTTCCTCTTGCCATTTGCCTTGATATCTTTGCTGCCAAAAAATATTTAAAGTTCATTGAATCAATTCTAATTAAGAACTTTTTTGGAGCAAGATAGAGTTCAAACCTTTGGATACCATTAAATATTGCAAGAGTTTCTTTTTCAGCAATGAAGTAATTTTTTTGATTCGGCAGAAATTCTCCTGATGCATATGCACATAGCTCTTCTTCTTGATTATCTTCCTTTCTTTCAAAAAGAACTGCAGCCCAAAATTCATCTGAGGCATCTGTTTGCAAAATAAGTAAACCTTCTCCTAGGGGCTGTAATTTAGGAAGATTTTTTCATTCTTCTTTCAACTTCTTGACTACTTCTATTGCCTAGCTTGACCAACTTGATTTTAGATGTTTTCTAATAGGGTCAGTCTTCTCAGATAGTCTATGAATGTACTTATGAATGTAATTTAACACTCCTAGGAACACTGAATCATTTTGGGGTCTTTCAACTCATTAGGAAAATCAGCAAGTTTAGTGAGTACATGATGTTGCATCTGAATGTGGCCTTGTACCACATGAATTCCAAGAAAATCAATATTCTCTTGAAACAGAACCATTTTCTTTTCTGAGAGGACTATCCCATGGTTCTTGACTTCTTTAAAAAAGATCTCTAAATGTGAAAAATGAGTAGCAAGATCAGGACTATGAATCAAGATGTCATCAATGTAAGTAATGATAAAATCATACTTACCAAACATAAAATCCATTCTTTTCTGAAAGAAAGCAGGGGCGTTCTTTGAACCAAAAGGAACAACCTTCCATTAATAGAATCCTGCTAGACATGTAAAGGCTGTCTTATGTCGATTTGCTTCTTCAATTTGAATCTGATAGTACCTAGACTTCATGTCAAATTTGCTAAAGATTTTTCTTTTCTGAATCTTTTGCATTATGACTTCTTGATGGGGCAAAGGATAGTTGAAACTTTGGGTGATGGCATTTAATGGCTTGTAATTTATTACCATCCTTTCTTTTCCTCTTACTATCTCTAAATGATTTCTTACTAGGAATGCAGAACATGAATAATGAGAAACACTAGGTTCAATCAACTTTAGATTCAATAATTCTGCAATTTGTTTCTGGATTTATTGTTCATCACCAGGAGTATAAGGAGTAAGCTTACTTTTTACTCCATTGTCATGCAGAGTGATGATTTCTTGTTTTGGACTCTATTTTTCCCAAAACTTCTGTGGATCTTCTGAGCAACTTTTAAGCAGTCTTTCATATATGTCTCTTTGTTCTTTAGACCATTGAGGATCTACAACTACTTTTTTTTTGTCTTGAGAGTCTCTTTTTCTGCATATTTTTGCAAGACCTCTTGCCAATTTCAAGAATCATTCTTTCATTTAATGATACCTGTTTTTCTTTGACTATTTTCTTTCCTTGCTTCAGAGTTTGAGATTTGTAATCTTGGCACAGAGATTGCTTTTTTCTTCAAATTGATGATTACTTTGTCTTCACTAATTGTTACTGGTAACAATTAATTAATGAATGGCATACCCAGAAATAGACTAACTAAGGGATCACAATGCTGAATGGCTGAAATCTTTACAATACTCCCTTCTAGTTTCATAGAGATATTATCAACATAGTGAGTGAGATTTACTGTACCTCCAATAGTTTCTGAGACAAGTATATTCTGTAATGGCTTCCACATTCCTTTGAACAAAGAGGGTCTGGCTAGATTGTTGGAGCCTCCAGTGTCAATAAAAGCATCAACATCTATCCAACTATTCTTTACTTGTATAGAGACTGGTATATACAACAAATTATTAGTTTTCACCATTTTCTTTAATAAACTTTGTTCAGCTTCTGGATCAAAATTTGGAATGGGCATGGAGGAAGATGAAGCAACTATATTCTTCTCATCAGGACAAAAAGAGTTAAGTTTTGGTAAGGAAGATATACATTGCTTACCGTTATCCTTAGTTATTTTAGGTGACCAACATAATGAAATAGATTCATCTGTTTCTGAACTTTCTGAAGTTTCTGAATCGATTTCATCTTCATCACTATAATGTAGTTCATTTTCTTATGAAAAGACTTCTTCTAAATAGTATATACAGATGTTCATTTTCTGAACAAATTTTGAACTTTCATTTTCTTCTTCTGTCAAGGAGGCATCAGTTAAAATATATACATATGATAATTCCTCTTGCGATTCAACAACTGACCAATCATCAAGAAATTCTTCAATATCAACACAAGCTTTCAATTTATTGGAAGAACTGTTAGGGCATTTCCTGGCAAAATGTCCTTCCTGTTTGCAAATGAAACAACAATTGTTGTTTTTTCTTGGTTGTCTCCTCTTTTTTAAGAAATGAAAATTTTTGAAAGGTCTTCGAGGATTGGCTACCTTCTTGGGCTTAAATCTACCATATTTCCTGATTTTCTTCTTTTTTCTAAAAGATTTCCAAGGAAGAACATCACAACATACATTAGCACTAGGAGTGATAGCATGTGCTTGTTTCTGCCAACAAAGATATTTGACTTTCTTTTGGCACCTAAACAGTAGATCTATCCAATAGATCTGATCAATAGATTTTCCCTATATTTCAATATCTTTGGAAGTCAAATCTTCGAGATTTCCTGGTAGCTTTGATAAGGATGCAACTTTTTGAGTTGAGTCATTTGAAGGATTAGCTTTATAGACCTTAGCCATAAAATCTTGGCCAGATGCTTTAAGAAACTTTAAATTTTTCAACTCCATCTTGGTGAGGTCTGTAATTATCTGTTTTCTTTCATCTATGGGTTAAGGCACAAATTGTGTTTTGAGTAGTACCTCTAAAGTAGATAAACCTGCGGCCACTACTGCTTGTCGTTCTGCTTCTAGCGGTCCTGTCCACCAGTCATATACAATGCCTGCCATTCTTTTCTCTACTAGGACAAATATGGATACATTATCTAGCCTTGTAGTAATTTGCATTTGATATAAGGCTCCTATCCATATTCTTATCGACTCTCCTGGATTTGTAGATTTATCAAGATCTAAGATATATCCACTAGAATTAGAAGCAAAAAGATCTTCTTCTATTCTAGGATATTTTTGAACATCTTTGACAAAATTAGCTTTCTGAATTGACGGTAAAATAAAAGATGGGAATTTTGAAGCAGCATTTTCTAATGTGACTATTTCTTCTTTTCATTTTCTGATTTTTTCTGAAACCTGTTCTTCTTTCAAAGGCTTGAACGATGTTTCAGATGTGCTGGCTTCTATTTCTTCTTGGTCCCAAAAATTGGGGGTAGACATATCAATTGTAAACTTCGAACTCTGGGATGCTTTTGCTTTTCTTCTTCTTTCTTTCTTTTGCATCCTGGCTTCCTTTTCAACTCTTTCTTCTTGTTGTTCATCGTGTAAGAGTTTTAGATTGGCCAAAATGAGTTCGTTTTGTTTGCCTAGATCATCTATGGCTTCTTCTGCATAAGAACACCATGTAGCCAAATAGTTGCCTATCTGGTAGACTTGATCTAGATCATTTGGATTTGAGGAATTATGTTCAATAAGGGGTGCACAATCAGCACGAGTGGGAGGTTTCCTGGATAAAGATGATGTAGTACAAAACTTGGTCTTTGGGGGCCATTTTCCTCCTTTTACATATCGACGATTTGCAAATTGCCACTCCTCAACAGGGGAAATTTGAGAACTAGAAATCCTAAACATTTTATTAACTGCAAAAAAGGGTTTAACTTCTGGTATGTACAACTCATTTGGAGATAGGTCTAGTTGACTGGAAGTACTGGCTGCTTGTGATGAGGTTTCTTCAAGACATGGAATTGGCAAAGCATGTCTTCTTGGATGGACTATAGGACGTGGAACAAAAGGTTTTTCTTGTAGAATTTTGACTTGTCCATTTTGTACAGACACACGTCTTGGTTTAATGTCTTTCTTTTTATCATCAACCAAAGAATTATACTAGAAATACCAATCATTGGGAAGACCTATAGAATCATAGGATACACCTTCAACTTGAGCATTATTTAATCCAACCGACACACAATCTCTAAGAAATGGTTGCCTGAGTTTTGGGTGGACTGTATTTGTTAACTGAAAAGATGTTTGAACCAATACAGACGAAAACTCACTGTCATCTACCATCTTTAATCGTTAAACACCCACCATTAATTTCCAACATTCTTTTATATGGGCATCTATAAGACTAATAGCATAGTCTGGGAAAACAGTTCCATATTGACAACCTATAGATAGATTTCCAACAATGGTTCCTATATGGGCATGATCATAGTTTTGGTGTCTGGTATCAAATACTTCTGCTATACATGGGGTATTCAAACCATGTCTGAACAGAGGTGCTAATCCTATCCTGATTCCTCCAAAATGAAAATAAGAGTATTTTTTGTCTTTTGCATATTGTCTAAACTTTTTTATTTCTTCATTACTGAACAAAGAAAGAGAGACTATCTGAACTGCCGGACCAAAGATTTTTATTTTCATCTCTACTTCTTTTAAAAGCATTTTCTTTTGAAAAATGTTTGAGATAGGGACTTTGTACACTTCTGTGGCATTTAAAGTTGGTGGATTCCAAATTTATGGATTATCTACAACTTCTATCTCTTTTCCTGCATCTATATCTTTTTCGACAAAATGAGATTCTACTTCTAAAACTATTTTTTGATCAACCATAGAGAACAAGAGAACTACATTTGGCATGAGTTTGTGTGGAAAGGATGTTTAACAGGGCTTCAATACCGATAAATATGATGGTGGACTCTGTAACTTACTTGAGATATATTGAAGACGAACGTCAGACCTGATAAACTCTGACACCAAGATTATGAGCACAACACGACCTCTATCTCTTTGGTCTTCAAAATGCCTTCGCTTTACTTCTCAAGGTTCTTTTGAATTTAACAAAACTGTCCTCAGACAGGTGACCCAACAGGCTTTGATACCAATAAATATGATGGTGGACTTTGTAACTTACTTGAGATATACTGAAGATGAACGTCGGACCTGATAAACTCTCACACCGAGATTACGAGCGCAACACGACCTCTATCTCTTGTGCCTTCAAAACGCCATCGCTTTACTTCTCAAGGTTCTTTTGAATTTAACAGAACTGTCCTCAGAAAAGCGGCCCAACAAGCTTCGATATTATTTCAAATAAAGAGTTTCATACCATGAGATGCTTCAAAGTATATGAACTCAAAGCCCTCTTAGAAATTACACACACAACTCCACACACACGGATTACAAGAGAAAATATCAAGACATCCAAGAGTAGAGAAGCACTCAATGGTTCGATGCGGGCTTCTTCTCTTCTAATCTCTTTATAGCTCTTTGCCGATAAGACCTAAGATTTTATCCTATCTAAAATCTGAAATTATTGAGGGTCTTGTCAGATATCTCAAATCCAGACGGTGTCTACCCAATATTCCAGTACAATAATGCAAAAACCTTTTTGTACAATAATTGAAACCTAAAAACTATTACAAAGAATCAAACACTATTACCACGGCCCTTTCAGACTACGGTCCGAATCATAGTCATCTGAAGAGATATCTTTTTTTAAATAAGATTCTTCAAGATATTTCAGATAATCATACTCATGCTCGGTGGGGTCTTGGGCATCTTGGTATACATCCAAAAATAAAGTGGCTTTTTCTTCTATCTCTTTTTCTTTTCCTTTGTGAGATGCCTTTGCTGTAGCTGAAGCTTTTGATGACTGTCCTATTTCCAACTTTATGTTGTCCTTGAAAGCATGATGACTTTGATAAGGCAATTTGAAGGGATCCTCTTTCTTTCTCCACCTATTGATGTAAGCAGTAGGGTTTACTTCAATGTCAAGAAAGGAATCTTTATGAACTGTTGCAAATGCTGGTGCTGGTTGTACTGACAACTCAATCCCATCCAATAATTCCCACTTAAAAATCTGGAACATGTTGGTGGTTGTTTCAATTGTATGTTGTACCCATATTCTACAATTATCACTGACGATATCTTTTTCTTTCCAACCCAACTCAAAATTGAATGTTGTACAAATTCTTGCAGATAACAGCAAATTGATTAAACATATTGTATCTTCAGTCCAATTTCCTGATATTATCCCAATGGTGATTAATGCTTTATGATTAACTGAAAATTTTAGAACTTTCTTTTTACCTTGCAATTCATTTAGCTTTTTGAGGATGTGTATTTTTTCAGTTAATTTTCTTTTTTTGAAGTCTTTCAACCAATTTGTTTTCCTTTGAATTTCTTCCTTATTGCCCGCAATCACAGCTGTTTCTGAGGGATCTTTTTCAAATACATGTGCAAAAGGATTTTGGACAATTGCATTTCTAAATTCCATACTCTGATAATCCCAAGGTGATGAGTATATCCCGATATACTGAAGAGTACTTTCAATGCATTGGGATGTCTTGATCATATTTTTCTTTGTACACAAACCTTCTTTTATCTACTAGTCTACAAAAGGTTCGAAGTGTTCATACTGAGGGAAAGTATCAGTATTTTCATAGTGTTCAGTATACCTTTGCAAGAATGAGGCTTCCATTTCTTCAAACAAATCTGGGATTCTTAATGTTCACAAGAATTTTTCAACATCATCCTTTATATTAATTTTGACAAGATCCATACTCTTCACACTAGTAAAGATTTTTAATGCAAATTCAATGCTGCCAATTATTTGATAATAATTCAAATTATGCAAGATCCAAATCATTGGCTGTGTATACTGAATGGACTATAGGTCATCAAGAGTTCTAAAATATACTTTCACCTTCATGTTTGGTAAAGAATAAATTGTTACCAACTCTAGATCTAATCCTAGAAGAGTACCAATATTTTTTGATTGCCATGCCTGGCATCTTTGTATCCATTGGTTTCTTCTTAGTCTAAACCCAACTATCTTCTTGATTTCTGTATAGAGATATTCACAAGCTTTTTCTAATATCTTAAATCTATATACAAAGGTAGAAAAATCATCTTGTTTACTACGTAGTTCAAAAATGTTGTGCTTGACTTCTCCTTTGTTGCTGATCTTGTGAGCTTTGTTCATGTCTCTTGTAAGAGCCTCACATCTGCAATATAGTTAGAATTTCCAGGAATCCATTCTACATCAAAATCATATTGCTAAAACCATATATGCCATGATAATAACCTTCCTCATGCCATTTTCCTTGATATCTTTGCTGCCAAACAATATTTAAAGTTCATTGAATCAATTCTAATTCAGAACTTTCTTGGAGAAAGATAGAGTTTAAACCTTTGGATACCATTAAATACTACAAAAGTTTCCTTTTCAGCAGTGAAGTAATTTTTCTGATTTGGAAGAAATTCTCCTGATGCATATGCACATAACTCTTCTTCTTGATTATCTTCCTTTCATTCAAAAATAACTGCAGCCCAAAATTCATCTAAGGCATATGTTTGCAAAATAAGTAAAACTTCTCCTGGGGGTTGTAATCGAGGAAGATTTTTGCATTCTTCTTTCAGCTTCTTGACTGCTTCTGTTGCTTGGCTTGACCAACCTGATTTTAGATGTTTTCTAATAGGGGCAGTCTTTTCAGATAATCTAGGAATGTACTTATGAATGTAATTTAACACTCCTAGGAAACGTTGAATCATTTTGGTGTCTTTCAACTCATTAGGAAAATCAGCAAGTTTAGTGAGTACATGAGGTTGCATCTGAATGTGGCCTTCTACCACATGAATTCCAAGAAAATCAATATTCTCTTGAAACAGAACCATTTTCTTTTCTGAGAGGACTATCCCATGGTTCTGGACTTCTTTAAAAAAGATTTCTAAATGTGCTAAATGAGTAGCAAGATCAGGACTATGAATCAAGATGTCATCAATGTAAGTAATGATAAATTCATACTTACCAAATATGAAATCCATTCTTTTCTGAAAGAAAGCAGGGGCATTCTTTAAACCAAAAGGAACAACCTTCCATTGATAGAATCCTGCTGGACATGTAAAGGTTGTCTTATGTCGATCTGCTTCTTCAATTTGAATCTGATAGTACCCAGACTTCATGTCAAATTTGCTGAAGATTTTTTTTTTTCTGAATCTTTTGCATTATGACTTCTTGACGGGGTAGAGGATAGTTGAAACTTTGGGTGATGGAATTTAATGGCTTGTAATTTATTACCATCCTAGCTTTTCCTCTTACTATCTCTAAATGATTTCTTATGAGGAATGTAAAACATGAATAACGGGAAACACTAGGTTCAATCAACTTTAGATTCAATAATTCTGCAATTTGTTTCTTGATTTCTTGTTCGTCACCAGGAGTATAAGGAATAAGCTTACCTTTTACTCCATTGTCATGTAGAGTGATGATTTCTTGTTTTGGACTCTCTTTTTCCCAAAACTTCTGTGGATCTTCTAAGAAACTTTTAAGCAGTCTTTCATATATGTCTCTTTGTTCCTTAAACCATTGAGGATCTACAACTGATTTTTGTTTTGCCTTGAGAGTTTCTTTTTCTAAATATTTTTGCAAGACCTCTTGCCAATTTCAAGAATCATTCTCCGATTTTCTGATACCTGTTTTTCTTTGACTATTTTCTTTTCTTGCTTCAGAGTCTGCAATTTGTAATCTTGGCACAGAGATTGCTTTTTTCTTCAAATTGATGATTACTTTGTCTTCACTGATTGTTACTGGTAAAACTAAATTAATGAATGGCATACCAAGAAATAGACTAGCTGAGGGATCATAATGCTGAATGGTTGAAATCTTTACAATACTCCCTCCTACTTTCATAGAGATATTATCAACATAGTGAGTGAGATTTACTGTACCTCCAATAGTTTCTGAGACAAGTATATTCTGTAATGGCTTCCACATTCCTTTGAACAAAGAAGGTCTGGCTAGATTGTTAGAGCCTTCAGTGTTAATAAAAGCTTCAAAATCTATCCAACTATTCTTTACCTGTACAGACACTGGTATATACAAATAATTATTAGTTTTCACCATTTTCTTCAAAAAACTTTGTTCAACTTCTGGATCAAAATCTAGAATGGGCATGGAGGAAGATGAAGCAGCAATATTCTTCTCATAAGGACAAAAAGAGTTAAGCTTTGGTAAGGAAGATATAGATTGCTTACCTTTGTCCTTAGTTCTTTTAGGTGACCAACATAATGAAACAGGTTGATTTGTTTCAGAACTTTCTGAAGTTTGTGAAGTTTTTGAATCGATTCTAGCTTCATCACTATAATGTAGTTCATTTTCTTTTGAAAAGTCTTCTTCTGAACAATATGTACAGATGTTCATTTTCTGAACAAATTCTAAGTTTTCATTTTCTTCTTTTGTCAAGGAAGCATCAGTTAAAAAATATACATCAGATAATTCCTCCTGCCATTCAACAACTAACCAGTCATCAAGAAATTCTTCAATATCAACACAAGATTTCAATTTATTGGAAGAACTGTTGGGGCATTTCCGGGCAAAATGTCCTTCCTGTTTGCAAATGAAAAAAATTTGTTGTTTTTTCTTGGCTGTCTCCTCTTTTTTAAGAAACGAAAATTTTCGAAAGGTCTTCGGGGATTGGCTACCTTCTTAGGCTTAAATCTACCATATCTCCTAATTTTCTTCCTTTTTCTAAAAGGTGTCCAAGGAAGAGCAACACGACAAACATTAGCACTAGGAGTGATATCATGTGCTTGTTTCTGCCAACAAAGATATTTGACTTTCTCTTGGCACCTAAACAATAGATCTATCCAATAGATCTGATCAATAGATTTGCCTTGGATTTCAAGATCTTTGGAAATCAGATCTCCGAGATTTCCTGGTAGCTTTGATAAGAATGCAACTTTTTGAGTTGAGTCGTTTGAAAGATTAGCTTTATAGACTTTAGCCATAAAATCTTGGCCAAATGTTTCAAGAAACTTTAAATCTTTCAATTCCATCCTAGTGAGGTCTGTCATTATCCATTTTCTTTCATCTATGGGTTAAGGCACAAATTGTGTTTTGAGTAGTACCTCTAAAGTATATAAACCTGTGGCCATTACTGTTTGTCGTTATGCTTCTAGTGGTCCTGTTCACCAGTCATATACAATGCCTGCCATTTTGTTGGCTTATATGGGCCTGACCTAGGTTCAGAAGAATTATTTAGCCAAACGAATCCCACAGCTACCGGCCCTTTCGGCAACAGCCCGCTGAGCGCGGACTGAGGTCTCACCCATGGTAGTAGGGGAGGGTGCTGGAACCAGGTTTTCGTACCCTTTGGATGTCTTGATGTGGTCTGGAGATGTCGCGCATTGTTTTATGGCTTCGTGCCACTCTGCGCCACGTAGATCCGGACCCAGTGTAGGAATTTACAGGGTAAGTTCCATAGAAAGAATACCAAAAGGACACCGCTCACAACCAGATCTCAAATCAATACACCAGTATTTTTGACGTGGTTAAAACCCTCAGAGTGCAAGGAGGGAAACAGTCCACGGCCTGTCCCAACGTGGGTACTACAGGCAATTTATTAATCAAAGAATGAAAATTTACATAAGCTTCTCTCATGCACGGATTACCCGAACAATGACCCTCCATGCGCTTTAAATAGAACTCATGGACCAGTCGGGTGTCAAGCCACGGATCAAGTGTCGGTAATACCGAGGTGAGAGTGAACCGTCGGATCACTACATATCGTGACCGTCGGATTGTAAGTTACAAAATGTACAACGGTAAAGAAACACACTTTACCTAACTCTAACCTAACTCTATACTAGACCAAGTTGAACTTAACTATATCCTATGTGTCGGAATATCCTAACATCCCCCCTTAAGAACAACTTGGGATAGGATTGAAGGATTTACAAATATGACACAATAGGAGAAGGAAGGAGGCACTAGAGCCTATCCCCCCTTAGTGACAACTTCCTGAATTCCAAGCATATATCGAAGTTTAGTGAACTTCGCCTCTGTGAGAGCCTTTGTGAAGATGTCTGCAACCTGATCATCTGTTGGACAATATTGCACTTCAAGAACATGGTCATGAATGAGCTTTCTGATGAAGTGCATGTGTAGTTCAATGTGTTTGCTGCGCTGATGCTGGACTGGATCTTTGCATAGCTGAATGGCACTTTGATTATCACACCAAAGTGTGGTTGGATGCTGCTGCTCAAAGCCAAACTCTGATAGGATCTGACGAAGCCACAAGGCTTCCTTACTAGCTTCCACGG
Organism: Pinus tabuliformis; assembly: GCA_031772625.1. Taxonomy (NCBI): domain Eukaryota; kingdom Viridiplantae; phylum Streptophyta; class Pinopsida; order Pinales; family Pinaceae; genus Pinus; species Pinus tabuliformis. The sequence goes on along the minus strand of CM062813.1, from coordinate 14,125,937 downwards.
CACCACGATACTCTGCTTCTGCTGACGAAAGAGAAATTGCAGCCTGTTTCTTACAAGCCCATGTAATAGGTCCTGAACCAAGAGTGAAGACATAACCGGCAGTAGACTTCCGATCATCAGGGTCACCAGCCCAATCAGAATCAGTGAAACCAACTAACAGAGGAGCTGCTTTGGCACTGTAATGAATCCCAAACTGTACTGTACCTCGAACATAACGAAGTATTCTTTTAGCTGCTTTCCAATGACTTTCACGGGGGTTTTGCATAAAACGAGCAACAAGGCCAACAGCAAAGGAAAGATCAGGACGAGTATGGGTTAAATACAAGAGTTTTCCGACAAGTTGACGGTATAAGGTAGCATCAACTTCAGGAGAAGTACAAGAGACTGAAAGTTTGACTCCAGACTGAAAGGGAGAAGGGGCTGGCTTACAGTCTTCCATGTGAAAATGACGAAGAATATCACAAGCATACTTGGACTGGGAAAGGAAAATACCCTCTTGGGATTGCAAGACTTGAAGACCGAGAAAATAGTGTAAGTGGCCTAAGTCTGTCATTTCAAATTTCTTTTTAAGGCTTGACTTCACATGGTTTATAAGGTTGGGATCACTACCAGTAAGAATAAGATCATCAACATAAAGAACAAGGATGATAAGAGAGTTGCCCACTTTCTTGGTGTAGACAGTATTGTCAGAATGACACCTAGAAAAGCCAGATTCTAAAAGAAAGCTATCCATTTTGGCATACCAAGCCCGAGGAGCTTGCTTGAGGCCATAAAGGGATTTCTTAAGTCGACAAACAAGGCTGGAGTCTGTTTGTATGAAGCCAATGGGTTGTTCCATATAGATTTCTTCCTGCAAGTCCCCATGCAAGAAGGCAGATTTAACATCCATCTGATGGACTTCCCATTTTAAAGAGGCAGCAAGGGAAAGAACAAGGCGGATAGAGTTCATTTTGGCAACAGGGGAGAAGGTTTCAGTGTAGTCAATGCCTTCAACCTGTGAAAAGCCCTTAGCAACGAGACGAGCTTTATGTTTATCAACTTTCCCATCTGGTCCATACTTGGTTCTGTAAACCCATTTACATCTAACAAGTTTGCGTCCCTTTGGTAGAGGAACAAGATCCCATGTATCATTTGTCATCAATGAATGATATTCTTCATTCATAGCTGCTTCCCAATGTGGATGGCCTGAAGCTTCTGCAAAAGTGTCAGGATCATGATTTACTGGAGCTTGAGCCAGTAAAGAAGAGGCTCTTTCAAACTGAGAACGTGTACGTCGCTGATCTGTAGGATCACCGGCAAGATCACCTGCTGCATCCCGAGTAGCACGGACCCATCTTGGAAGTTGAGGATCCTGAGAAGGTGGGGGAGGATTATCATCCTCGCTTTCATCATCTGAAGAAGAAATGTTTTCAAAAGTAGAAGAGATAGGAAGAGGTGGCACATCCGCCGGACTAGGCTCGCAGGCCGATTTATTTTCATCAAATTTTACATCTCTTCTAATGATAACATTTTTGGACTTAAATGGAATAAGTCTATAACCTTTTACATCTTCAGAATATCCAACAAAAGTACATTTCTCACTCTTAGGTTCTAAAGCTTTATGCTTTTCATCTGGAATATGGGCCCATGCTTCACTTCCAAACACACGAAAGTGACTTACATCTGGTTTAATGGAACTCCAAGCTTCTTCTGGAGTGATATTCTCTAGAACCTTAGTAGGAGTGCGATTGATTATATAATTTGCACAATTAATTGCTTCGGCCCAAAAACTAAGACTGAGTCCTTTAGATTGCAGCATACAATTAGCCATTTCCTTTAAGGTGCGATTTTTCCTTTCAGCTACACCATTTTGTTGTGGAGTGTATGGAACAGTATGTTGCATTTGAATTCCATTTTCGGTGCAAAAGTTGATGAATGTGTTTTTAACATATTCTCCACCATTATCAGTTCTTAGCTTAAGAATTTGATGTCCAGATTGTTTTTCAACAAAGGCTTTGAAGGCCAAAAAAGTGTTAAATACTTCACTCTTGAGTTTTAAGAAGTATACCCAAGTGCGTCTGGAGAAATCATCAATGAAAGTTACGAAGTACTTGCAGCCAGAGAATGAAGCAACAGGAAGAGGACCACATAAATCACTGTGCACAAGCTGTAAAGGGGCTGAGGCGTGCCAAGAGGCACGTTTGTCAAAACTGTCCCGATGATGTTTTCCGAGTACACATCCGGAACAAACACCATCTCTGCAAGATATCATAGGAAGACCTGTCACCATATTTTCTTTACATAGATGCTGAAGGGAGCGATAGTTTAAGTGACCAAATCGCTCATGCCAAAGTTTGCTCACTTCATCATTATGAGCAACAAATACTGAGGGAAGATTGGATGACCCAAAGTTGTGAAACTTATACAACCTTTTGGAATCATCAGCAAGACCAGTAGCTAGAATCTGTTTAGGATCTTTTAGATCCTTGATTACAACATCATGAGGTGAAAATTCAACAATTTTACCTTCACCTGAATGAGTTATCTGATAGACAGATAGAAGGTTGCAGGATAAGGTTGGAACACATAATACATCATTAAACTGACCATTGTCTAGATGAACAGTTCCAGTCCCTACAACATTAAGAGATCTATCATCACCAATATATATATTTTTGGTGTTACAATCATTTAAAGAAGAAAACATGGCTTGATTTTTGGCCATGTGACAAGAGGCTCCAGAATCAATGAGCCACTCATGAGAATGAGAAGAAGAAGAAGATACATTTAATGCATAACCAGACTGAGATGATTGATAATGACATGCAGAAAGTGCCATTCCGGAAGTTGAAGTTGAAGTAGGCTCCACATGGATGTTATGTTTCTTCATTGCGGCTTCCAAGGCTTCCATCTTCTTAAAGCATTTAGATTCTAAGTGGCCATCTCGATTACAAAAGTTACAATGTCTATCAGACTTCTTCCATTTGTTTTTATTGGTCTTATCATTTTGCTGAAATGATCTTTCATTTTGAGGCTGAGATGGTTTAGGACCATTCTTTTGAGGATATGACTTCTTAGGATTCTTTGAATTTGGTTGCTGCTGGGCGGCTAACGCTTTCGTGGAAGAGTTTCCAAGATTAAGAAGACCAAGGTGTAAGAGTTTTTCTTGTTCTCTTATTAAGGAATCACAAAAGGAGTCAAAGGAAGGGGCCTTGTATTCTTGTTCTTGACAAATGAAAGCTTCCCTTGTAGAATGGAAAGTGGAAACAAATACAGAGTAGGCTGGTCCCAACTTAGTAAGGATGGAATAAATGAGGTTACCATCTTCTTTCTTAACTTTAACACCTTCCAAGAGATATCTAAGGGTCTTGAATTTGGACAAGAAATCTTCAATGCAAGAAAAATTATTAGGATCCAAAGTAAGCAGCTCATTTTCAAGTTGATGGGCTCTAATTTCATTTTTAATTCCAAAAACTTTAGCAAGTTTTTCTAATGCTTCATGAGGAGTCTCAAGTTCTGCAATGTGGAATCTAAGATCAGGAGAAACAGACATCCCTATCAAACCACGTGCTTGATCTTGTCTATTTTCCCATTTTGCCGCCTTGTCTTCATCTTTTGGTTTCTTCTCTTGGTCTGTGGCTATTCTGTAGAGACCTTTACTTCTAAGTAAATCTCCCATGTAGGCTACCCATTGGAAGTAGTTAGTGCTGTCAAGAATGACTTGGCATGGACTTTCCATTTTAAAAAAAAACTGAAGCTGAAGATGCTGAAAGTAAGTGTTCCAATGGATAGATCTCGAAAAAATAGGCGGTTTTAAAAAAAACGGCTCTGAAAAAGGCTTCCGGATGAAGAAGTTATGGCTTTTTGAAAAAAAATGTTGACGTTGCCGGCAAAGTGCGCGAATGTGCGGGAATGAAAAAATCCGCCCCCACAAAATGGAGACTTGAACCCAAGACCTCTACTCTCTTAAAATAGCTTTGAACCAATTGATCTATACAAAAAATTTGAGAGAGAGAGAGAGAGAGAGAGAGAGAGAGAGGGGGGGGGGGCCTTGGTTTGCGTGCTTGCCTTGAGAAAGCTCTTTTTCCCTACAAAACACAAAACACAAAACCCAACACGAATATGCAAAGAAAAACGAACCTTACGGCTCGAAGTTAGCTTTAGCAAAAAAAACTAGAAATTTAAAAAAAAAATCTCAAAGTTAGCTTTAGCCGAAAAACTAAATATTTTTCTCAATGTTTCTGATTTTCCGAGATCACACTAAGGTGCAGGGAAAAGAGCATACGCATGAGAAAAATCCTTCCTTTCTGTTTCTGATTTGCCCAGATCGCACAGAGTCGCAGGGCAAAGAGCATACGCAGAAATGAAAGGTATAGATCCGGTTAAAAAAAGGCTAAATAAACTGAGACCGAAATAAGCAGAGAGAAAATAACAGTAAACTGCAAAAAAACACTGTATACCTCCCGATCTGAAAATGACGCAGCTAGGGCTACCGGAAACCTTTTCGCGTGAAACGAAAGGGGTTCCTCACTGGAACAGATGCTCCGAACGCAACAGAGCAGTCCTCTCGGCCCGAAAGCAGTCAGAAACAGCAGATCTAGGAAACGACAGCCGCATGCAGTTCTACCGGCTTCAGATTTGGATCACCAACGGACGCGGCCCTCAAATAGCTCTGATACCATGTAGGAATTTACAGGGTAAGTTCCACAGAAAGAATACCAAAAGGACACCACTCACAACCAGATCTCAAATCAATACACCAGTATTTTTGACGTGGTTAAAACCCTCAGAGTGCAAGGAGGGAAACAGTCCACGGCCTGTCCCAACGTGGGTACTACAGGCAATTTATTAATCAAAGAATGAAAATTTACATAAGCTTCTCTCATGCACGGATTACCCGAACAATGACCCTCCATGCGCTTTAAATAGAACTCATGGACCAGTCGGGTGTCAAGCCACGGATCAAGTGTCGGTAATACCGAGGTGAGAGTGAACCGTCGGATCACTACATATCGTGACCGTCGGATTGTAAGTTACAAAATGTACAACGGTAAAGAAACACACTTTACCTAACTCTAACCTAACTCTATACTAGACCAAGTTGAACTTAACTATATCCTATGTGTCGGAATATCCTAACACCCAGGAACCCCTTAATGCTTAGTAATGCACAATTATAGATTTGATCTACCTTTTATGGTCTTTAAGAAAACATTTAACAGAAATAACTAGTTCCCGCAGCCAGGAAAAATACAGAATTGCATAAACTCATAACGTAAGCATACGAACATAGATCAAACAATTATCTAAATTAGCCAGATCTGTAATAATTCAGATTTTACACAAAATTTTAGACCCAACTTATCTTTATTTACTTCTTTAACCAATACATCCAGATTCGCCCTGCGCACTCAGCTGCAGGGGTCCGTGCACACAGTTGCGGACTCTACTAGGCCTTTGTGCACATTGCAGAAGAGCCTCTATCTACCTACCAACACTCTTGACTCGCACTCACAAACACTCCAAGACTTTTCTCCTCAAAAACCCATTACAATTCGGATCCAAAAGTACATCTCCCAAAACTGCCTTCTACCTATAGAGCTTCGCTCTATTTATACATTCCCATGGTTCGCGGACCATGGGAAAGCCGACTTACTTCCTACTATTCTATATTATTTCTTGGGTGGAAAACCCTTTGACTCGATCTATTCCATTTCACACTCCACATATTTTAGAGTATTTACAATATTTTTATCCTAATTCATAGGCTCTAAGCCCCCAAAACTATTACACGGGACCTCCGCTACCCAACAGGCCCCCAACACAATCATCATGACTCATCCCAAGTCACCCATTGGTGCAGCAAGACGTGCTACCTAGGCTCCGCGGTTCACCTCTCCATAAGTGACGTCCTTCATTCTACTGCTCCTTCTGCGTCTCTTGAAATGCTTCTTCCAACTCTTGCTTCGTGGTTTCTACCAATTCTCGCAACCGATAATGTTCATTCTACTCTACTCGGTTAACACAGAACACCCCCTCATAGGATTTTAGCTCTAGCTAGGGTGATGCATACGGAACCACTTCGTATAAACGCAGCCAATATCTAAGTTCGTATCTTCCCTTCGCATTATCTACTGCAACTTGTGTTGCAATTTCGCAAGACCATTTTTGTTTTCCACGAGATCTCAATCTTTAAGATACACCAGAGTGTTAACTGCAAGTCCACCGATTTGCTCCATATTCACAGCTTTTCTTTTATCTTGTATGGTTCACCGACCAGCCCATGGGTAAGGTGACGACATCTGGACCAACTCTGCTTCGTGTCTATAGACTTCTGGCACATCCCCTCTCGTCGATGCTAGACTTTGCATGGATCCCACAGCTGTTCACATCGTATTCTTCAGAAAGCCCGATATCTTTGGCCATATCACAACTCTTGGCCTTACTCCTGGAGTGTAGATAATGAAAAGTTACATAGTGGTGGGAAAGCACAATAACTTAAGGTTCTCAGAAGCACAGCTTGTTCAATGAAGGTCTCCCTGTGATTTATAAGTGTTTCGGAATTCAAATTCGGTGGCTTCCACCTTTTCTGGTGTTCGCATGTTAAGCTTGTGGCAGATCATTCCAGATCTGGTTCGTACCCTATTTCTTAATTTCCTGTCACTCACTCACTTTTGCCAGAACTCAGACATCATGTCATAAATAGTGACAGCAATGGTCACCTCTCTGCTTGTCAATGTAGCAGCACATCCCTTTCCATGCAATCGTGACCCTTGTGACGGACCATATCCATGCGCACCCCTGTGGTGGCACAACGTCCCCCCAGACTTCTTTATTGTCCCGTGCTCTCTTTCAACTGGCTGGAGTGGTGAGATTTTCATTCAGTCAGTTAGTGAGGTGGTCGGCCCACCCATGTAGAGCTTCAGGCGACTTCCATTTACTCGTCCAGGGAAGGGGTCTCCATTGAGCTTAGCAAGCTGGACTGCACCTACATCTATAACATATTTCACTACATAGGGACCCAACCAATGCATTCAGAGCTTGCCAGGGAATTTCTCAAACTTGCTGTCATACAATAATACTAGATCAGTCTCCTTGAAAGTGTGCACCTTGATATGGCGATCATGCCATGCTTTCTCTCGCTGTTATTTCACCTGCTGATGGAATCCAGCCAAAAATCGTTCCTCCTCAAGTTCCTCCAGTTGCGTGAGTCGTTCCTCCAAAGCCCCGAGTCAGCCATGCCTGTTATTTCCGTGATTCGCGGACTGGGTACAATATATTCCATGGGCATAACAGCTTCCTTACCATAGACTAACTAGAAAGGTGTCTGGCCCGTCAACTTCTTACACGTGGTTTAGTAAGCCCATAGCACAGCAGGGATGTGCAAGTCCCAATCATTTCGCTGCACGTTACAGACCTTAGTCAATGCAGTTTCCAAAATTTTGTTGAATTCTTCGATGGTCCCATTTGCTTGCGGGTGGTATGGAGTACTCTGTTGATGATATATCTAGAATTCCTCAATGAGTGTGTTGATCGTTTCATTCAGAAAGTGCATTCTCCGATCGCTCATTAGAATTTTGGGACATCGAAACTGTGTCAACACATTTTCGAACAAGAATTTCGTCGTTGTAGCAGTCGTGCAGTCCTTAACCGGCTGTGATTCTTCCCATCGTGTCAAATATTCTGTCGCGATGATGATATAGTGAACACCCATCTTCCCTTGAGGTGCAATAGGTCCCACGAAGTCGATTGCCCACTTCTCGAACGACTGCAGCATCATCTGTGGATTGAGCAACATTTCGTCCCTTCGCGATGGTTTCTCAGTCCATTGACATACATCGCAAGCTCAACAGTATGCTTTCGAATCTTGCTGTAGAGTTCACCACCATAGTCCTGCGCAAAGAATCTTCTGTGCTGTGGCACGACCCGCATAATGTCCTCTAGCAACCGCTCCATGTGCTTCAGCTAGGACCTGCCCTCGCTCGAATTCAAGTACATATCTATGTAATTTTTTGTCGTTGCCTATCTTGTAGAGGTGTCCTGCAATAATAGTAAAGTATGTTCCGTGTATTACCAATTCTTTCTTCTGTTGAATGGAATATCCCTACGGTGTGGTTCCTATGGTTAAGAAGTGAATTATGTCCTCAAAATGGCCATCCGCAATGTACACTGCATATAGATGTGCATCTGGTAGTCCTTCCTCCAAGTTGGCGGGCTCTTCGCTGTTCTCAATTCGTGATAGGTGGTCTAGGCCTGCGTTTAGACGTCCTGGCTTTATGACAACTTCAAAGTCATATTCTTGAAATAATAACAGCCATCTACAAATTCACCCCCTCCCAACACAAGCTTATTCACTAGGTAATTCAACGCTGAGTGGTCAGTATACATCTTAAAGTGTCCTCCAAGCAGATAGTGGCAGTATTTCTAGAGCGCATATACCATCGCCAATCCTTCTCGCTCAGTAGTGGAGTAGTTCTTCTCAGCCTTTGACAGTTGTCGACTTATGAATGTGATCGGATGATCAATTCCCTTCGCTCCTCCTTGAGTGAGTACCGCACCCAATGCAATACATGATGCATCAATGTGTACATGAAATTCAATGTCCCATTTCGGAAAGACCAATATAGGGGCTGATGCCATCTTTTCCTTAAGCGTTTCCAAACTTCTATTTCATTCCTCATTCCAGCAATAAGTAGCATCCTTCTTCAGCAACTATTCATTAGTTTCGTGATCTATGCGTAGCTTTTTATGAACTCCCGATAGTAACCAGTGTGTCCCAGTGTGGCACACAGTTGTTTGACACTTTGCGATGCTTGCAGATTGAGTATGACAACGATCTTCGCGGGATCCACCATCAAACCTTGCTTACAAACCACGTGGCTGAGCAAGTTCCCGAAGGGGACAAGGAAAGTACACTTCTTTATATTAAGCACAATTTGGTGCCGTCGGCAAGTATCTAGCATTAGCTGTAAGCTCACAGTATGTTTCTTAACTAGCCCAAACATGGTCCAATCATCAAGATATACCTCTAAGAACTTGTGTATAAACTCTTTGAATGCAGCTACCACAATGCGGGAGAATATCGTCGGCGCATTCTTTAGTCTAAAGGGCATCACCGTATACTGAAAAATAGCCCCACTTGGTGGTGAACATTGTCTTCCTCTTGTCCTCTGGCGTGATCTTAATCTAGTGGTAACCCGAGAAACTGTCCGTGAATGAGTAAGCTTCTTGTCCTCCCACATTTTCTAGTACCTCATCTATAAATGGCATGGGAAAGGGATAGTTGACACATGCATCATTGAGCTTTCTGAGATCGACGTAGATGTGAATTTCACCCTTTTCTTTCTTCTCCTGCACAACCATAGGACTTACCCAGTTTGACTCTTATACCGGTTCAATTATTCCTGCTGCAAGCATCTTGTCCAACTCTTCATGGACCTTCGCTTTTCATTTTGGATTCAACCGGTAAGGCCACTGCTTAACTGGCTTGGCATCCGTCTTCAAGGTTATCTTCATCATTCCTAGGTCACCGAGGATCCCTTTTAGTTCCGTGATTTTTGTGGGGAATAAGTCTTGATATTCTCGAAGCAGCTCGACCACCTTTTCCACCGTGGCATTGTCCCAATAGTCTCCCAGAGTTGCATACTTTGGCTCTTCTTCGATTCCGATGTTTACTTGTTTCTTTTTCAGTGGTGCGGTGATGTCTAGATCCTCGATTGTTGGTCCGCGCACTTCATGACTCCCCTCTATTTTTGAAATATCGATGTTTCTAGGGTCATCCTCATCATCTTCTTCTTGCACATTGTAATATTCCAGGGCCTAGCTCAACTATCGTGACTAGTTTGGCTGCATGACTTCTTCTGGTTTCGATGGTATTTTGAAGATAGTGACCTTTACCACCTGCAACACTTCATCCACAGTATCCATCCATTGATCCTCAAAGAGGAAAGTTGACAGAAACCATTCACGCAAGGTTGGATCTCTATTTTAGTATACCAATTCCTTGGGATGATGTCCAGGGTATGATAAAATAAGTGTACCCACTCCTGTTGAGGCTCTTCACCATAAGCTTGGACACATCTGGTCAGGTGCATGTGCGGATCATCACACCCATCCTATTTCTCCATTATGCATAGTTCCAGCTTCCTAAATCATATCTGCATCGTGCGCCTATAGTCGCGCCAATTCTCGAAGGTTCCTTCATGTGTGCCCCACCAAGACACAGGCGTCGCACGCAATGCCCATTTCAACGCATCGAACTGCTGGTGCTCTAGTACCGTGCTTTCAAATTTGATCAAGAATTCATCTACTACCATCAACCCATCATACATCGGTAGTTCACGATCCTGAGCTTTAACACAACACAACAATTTTGTCACCATATCGTAGTTTAACGTGGTTACCCCCTTCAATTGGTTATGCCATCACTTATCTTCTTAATCTGAATCTTTCCACGATATTATTCATTCCACCATTGGATTGTCCCATACTTGATGTCATCTAGTGATTTTATAAATACAATCTAATTCATCATCACTGCCTCCATTGCGCATGAGTTCAGTGTAACGCGGTCCTTCAGCTGGGTCTAGCGGAATGACTATGCAGACTGACTTCTTCTCGAAGATCATTTTCCACTTCTTTAAGTTAATAACTCCATTCATGTCAGTGGCCCAGTCTATTCCTAATAATGCAGGGTAAGGCTACTTTCGTCCACAATTTCAATTACCTCGAAGTCCATTCGGGTGCTCGTGCCTTCTATATCTACCATAATCCCTTCCATTCTTCCCATGGGTAGAATCTTTCATTGATTTTCCATCCTTAATTGAATAGTAGACCAGTGCAATGCAGACTTGCCCATGTGCTCCCATGTTTGTTTAGGTAGTACATTTGCATCTGAGCCCAAGTCCAAAATGATCTCATCCATATCATAGTCACCAATTTGCATTGCTAACTGCATTTCCCACCCAGCCTGCAATGCATGTTTTCCAAATTTTTGGATTACACGAGGTCCACTTGACCCTGCGCACCTATTTATCAATTGTTGCAAGCCCTTAACCGCTCTATTATCGCGAAGCAATTTCATACATGTCTCTAAAAAGGTAGTTAGCATCAAGGGATCCCTTTCTAGCTCGGGTTGATCCCTACTACCTGGCGTAGAGACCTCTGCGAAGCTCTCCCTAGCTTCCAAACTTGTCTCCTTGTGAACTCCTACATCCTCCTTGGCTGGATTTCCCTTATCTTCTCTTGTGACCGTGCCACTTCTAAGCACCATATTTATGTTGGGATCTTCTTCGCGTGGTCCAGACCTCATCATCTGGATTTTTTGTGTCGTTGTAGGTTGTGCTACCTTTTTCTCACAAATCTGCACTATCAGTGTGGGGCAATCTATCATTTCATGGTCGAATTGTTCATAGTAAGGGCACAATATTCTGGTCGGATTGGTACAGTCCCGCACGTAATGACCTGGTCCTCCGCAGTTGTAACATATGAGCTGCCCATGACCCCTTCTTGGCCCCATTCCTCCCCGCCCTCTTCCACGTCCCTGGAACCCACCACGCGCTATCGCCGTGGCTAGATCCTGACCTCGCACCTCAGTCTGCATTCTGTAGGCAAATGACTGGTCCATCAATAATTGATAACTATGGCAGTCTCATTCCTCGTGGCCCATCGATCTGCAAAAGTTGCAAAATAACTGCTAGGGGGGGGGGGGGGGGGGGGGGTTGTCTCATGCTCTGTAATAGATGGCAATTGTCCGTGGCATGCTTTCCTCCCTCCTGAAATATCGCGCACCAGAATGTGGGCACCGCGCTTAGCCCTGCCTGTACCTCTGGTCACAATGGTGTTGGTCCCCCCGCTGTCACATAGTTCACAAAGACTGGACAATGATCTTTATCGTGACCCTGGCTTCTACACTTTATACACCATACTTTCTCCCGGGCTTCTAGGCGAGATGCCTGTTCTTATTTTATCTTCTGCATTTCTAGACATAGGTTTTGTATTTGCACATGGATTTGCTGAACTCCCAACCTCGGATCCTGTATTTGGGTTTCGTGTAATCTCATCGCAGTCTCTAATGCTTTGGCTTGGGTTGAGATCTTTTGTTGTGATAGTGCCATCCTTAGATGTGGTGTCAGGGACGCCACAAACCACATGCAGTGCTATGTATTTGATAGTGTCATGTTTGCCTCACGAATTGTACTCTTCAATCTTTGATCTAGATCCCATGGGGTTTCCCCAGGCATCAGTGCGATTTCCTTGAACCCTATGATCGACTGCATTTCTGATTTCGACCGGCTAAAATCTTTTTTTAATTCGGTCCAGATCTCCATTGTTCCCACATTCAAGTTATCACTTGAGTACTTTATATACCATTTCAGTGCTCGGTCCTGCAATGCACTAAGGTAGCCTTCTTGATGTTATCATCCGTAACTCCATGAACTTCCCATATCGTTGCTACCACGAACCAAAATTGTTTTGGATCTTCACTTCTTGCTCCTTTGAATACTGGTAGCTGGATCACGCTCATCATTCTTAACCTTTGGCTTGCGCGTCAGTGTTCTATAAACTCGTACTACTCTTGATCCAATCAATCTTCACGCTATTTTCTTGTAGGATTCTAGTTTCCCGACATCAAACACCCCTTAGGCAAATCCTGGTCCCGACAATAGAACCATTTGTTGGCTTGTATGGGCCTGACCCAGGTTTAGAAGAGTTATTTAGTCGAACAAATCCCGTAGCTGCCGGCCCTTTCAGCAATAGCCCGCAGAGCGTGGACTAAGGTCTCACCCGAGGTAGTAGGGGAGGGTGTTGGAACTAGGTTTCTGCACCCTTGGGATGTCTTGATGTGGTCTGGAGATGTCGCGCACCATTATGTGGTTCGCACTACTCTGCCCCACGTAGATCCGGACCTAGGAACCCTTTAATGCTTAGTAATGCACAGTTATAGATTCAATCTACCTTTTATGGTCTTTAAGAAGAAATTTAACAAAAGTAATCAGTGCACACACTCAGGAAAAATATAGAATTGCATAAACTCATAACATAAGCATATGCGCATAAATCAAACAGTTATATAAATTAGTCAGATTCACAATAATTCAAATTTTACACAGAATTTCAGATTCAACTTATCTTTATTTACTTCTTTCACCAATACATCGAGATTCGCCCTGCGCACTTAGCTGTAGGGGTCTACGCACACAGCTGCAGACTCTACTAGGCCTCTGTGCACACAGCTGCAGAGCCTCTATCTACCTACCAACACTCTTGACTTGGACTCACAGACACTCCATGACTTTTCTCCTCAAAAACCCATTACAATTTGGATCCAAAAGTACATCTCCAAAAACTTCCTTCTACCTATAGAGCCTCACTCTACTTATACATTCCCATGGTCCGCAGACCATGAGCAAGTTGACTTACTTCCTACTATTCTATATTATTTCTTGGGCGGAAAACCCTTTGACTCTATCTATTCCATTTCACGCTCCGCATATTTCGGAGTTTTTACCATATTTTTATCCTAATTTATAGGCTCTAAGCCCCCAAAACTATTACGCGGGACCTTCGCTACCCAACACATTCTTTTCTCTGCTAGGACAAATATGGATACATTATCTAACCTTGTAGTAATTTGCATTTGATATAAGGATCCTATCCATATTCTTGGATTTGTAGATTTATCAAGATCTAAGATATATCCACTAGAATTAGAAGCAAAAATATCTTCTTCTATTCTAGGATATTTTTGAACATCTTTGACAAAATTAGCTTTCTGAATTGACGGTAAAATAAATGATGGGAATTTTGAAGCAGCATTTCTAATGTGACTATTTCTGCTTTTGATTTTTTCTGAAACCTGTTCTTCTTTCAAAGGCTTGAACGATGTTTCAGATGTGCTATCTTTTGTTTCTTCTTGGTCCCAAAAATTAGGTGTAGACATATCAATTGTAAACTTCAAACTCTGGGATGCTTTTGATTTTCTTCTTCTTTCTTTAATTTGCATCATGGCTTCCTTTTCAACTCTTTCTTCCTATTGTTTATCATGCAAGAGTTTTAGATTAGCCAAAATGAGTTCATTTTGTTTGCCTAAGTCATCTATGGCTTCTTCTACATAAGAACACCATGTAGCCAAATAGTTGCCTATTTGGTAGACTTGATCTAGATCATTTGGATTTAAATAATTATGTTTAATAAGGGGTGCACAATTAGCACGAGTGGAAGGTTCCCTGGATAAGGATTATGTAGTACAAAACTTGGTCTTTGGGGGCCATTTTCCTCCTTTTACGTATTGGTGATTTGCAAATTACCACTCCTCAACAAGGGAAATTTGAGAACTAGAAACCCTAAACATTTTATTAACTTCAAAAAAGGGTTTAACTTCTGGTATGTACGATTCATTCAGAGATAGGTCTAGTTGACTGGGAGTACTGGCTGGTTGTGATGAGGATTCTTCAAGACATGGAATTGGAAAAGCATGTCTTTTTGGATGGAATATAGGATGTGGAACAGAAGATTTTTCTTGTAGAATTCTGACTTGTCCATTTTGTACAAACACACGTCTTGGTTTCATGTCTTGCTTTTTATCATTAGCCAAAGACTTATATTGGAAATACCACTCATTGGGAAGACCTATAGAATCATAGGATACACCTTCAACTTGAGCATTATTTAATCTGACCGACACACAATCTCTAAGAACTGGTTGCCTGAGTTTTGGGTGGACTATATTTGTTAACTAAAAAGATGTTTGAACCAATACAGACAAAAACTCACTTTCATCTACCATATTTAATCCTTGAACACCCACCATTAATTTCCAACATTCTTTTATATGGGTGTCTGTAAGACTGATAGCATAGTCTAGGAAAACAATTCCATACTGACAACCTGTAGATAGATTTCCAATAGTGGTTCCTATACAGGCATGATCATAGTTTTGGTGTTTGGTATCAAATACTTCGGCTATACAAGGGTATTCAAACCATTTCTAAACAGAGTTGCTAATCCTATCCCGATTCCTCCAAAATGCAAATAAGAGTATTTTTTGCCTTTTGCATATTGTCTAAACTTTTTTATTTCTTCATTACTGAACATAGAAAGAGAGACTATCTCAACTTCCAGGCCAGAGATTTTTATTTTCATCTCTACTTCTTTGAAAACCATCTTCTTTTGAAAAATGTTTGAGATAAGGACTTTGTATACTTTTGTGGCATTTAAAGTAGGTGGATTCCAACTTTCTGGATTATCTACAACTTCTATCTCTTTTCTTGCATCTATATCTTTTTCGATAGAATGAGATTCTACTTTTGAAACTATTTTTCGATCAACCATAGAGAATGAGCGAACTAAATTTGCCATTGCTCCAAGGTACCAGAAAGGAGTCTTTAAGTCAACTTCCCGGATAATGAGCTGAAGTCGACAGGAAACGACCAGTCAAAGGAGGGCCATAATGTTTCCCTCATCATCGACCCGAGAAAAAGGAATAATATGAGGTGGATGATACAAAGAATCAGAAGAAGGTGTGTAAGGATATAAACTATAGAAGGATTAAGCTCTTGAACACATCGACTACACAACTCCGGAATTCGGTAGCATTTTGGTACCATGGGATGAAAGGTCATGGTGATGCAGTAAGGATCAGATGGAATGAGGAAAAATGAATAACCCAAACCTCGAAAGGCCAACAATAGAATGAGGATATCCCAACCCGACACAAAGCAGAAAGAGTGTCGATGTCCAAGAGCGACAAGCTTCCGTAATAACTAACACAAACAACAGAATGTTTCCAAATTTTCCCCCACCATTTCAGGCGACTACCCCAATTATTTTTGAAACAAAAGCTTGAAGGGGATAACATATGCTTGTAATTTAAGTTCATCCTTCGAACGAATCCGACCTAGATATTTTTAACAAGCCCTAGGAAGGAGAAGCTCAGTCTCATCATGGTCACAAGTCCAATGTCGTCAGGGTTTAACGAGTCCGACATAGGTAAAACTCAGAGTCTTTTTCATGTTTAGAGAGTTTGAAAAAGACACGGAAAAAAACTCCGAAGGTCCCTTTTCATAAATTTGTCCCTCGAAACCAGAAAGGTAGAAAATAATATCCAAGGGAGCCTATTGACCATGATAGATCAACGTATACCTTTTTTGTAAGTAATCTATCCCAACCCGTAAAAGGGGTAAACTGATACTGGGTAGATGACACTTTGCAGCCTTTAACGAGTTCAAAGCGACAAGAGCTCAACGATCGTTTCATTTTGAAAAGGGTCAGAAAAGAGCTTGAAACTGGACCCCCCATTTTATTTCTTTTACGAGTCAAAAGGGAAAAATACTTAGCAATCTTTTCATTTTTTATGAGTCAGAAAAGAGCTTAAAGGTGACTCGTCCTCAAGGAACGAGTGGTATAAAGGGTAGCAATTGGTTCTGGCAATGGAGAAACTGCGCAAAACACATAATGATCAAGAGGCTGGCTAATAAAACCACTCATCACTGTGGTCCCTCAAGAAAGGAAAAACAACCAAGTGACAGAATATGATCATCCAAAGAGATGGTGGCGATGGAATGAAACAACCAAGGCTCATCTAGCATAAATTAACTGATAAAAATGACAATCACAAGATGTAAATCAGTTGTGGGTTCATTTTTACACAATATTGAATCATGGAGAACTCTACTTGCTATAATTTTGCATGCCCCGGACATAATGACTTAATCGAGGTACATGCCCCCAAGCTTCATTTCAGTCAACTAGGTGAATTGAATGAAGGTTCATGTGTGAGATCTTGGAAAGACTCAACTGGGATTTTACAAGATCTTAATCAAAGAGTTGATTTGGAAAAGGTAGTTGTTTCATTTTTTAATGAGGTTGATATAGTAAAAGAACTATCCTCATGGCCCTTGTTTCATTTTCTAACGAGCTGGACACAAGGCAAGGAACTATGCTCAGGTTTTTCGTTTCATTTTTTAACGAGGTTGACACAAGACAAGGAACCATCCTCTTACTCTTTGGTTCATTTTTTAACGAGGTTGACCCAGGAACAAACTATCCTCGGAACACTTGTTTCATTTTTTTTAACGAGGTTGACACAAGACAAGAAACTCTCCTAATACTCCTTGCTTCATTTTTTAACAAGGTTGACACAAGACAAGAGACTCTCCTCATGACCCTTGTTTCATTTTTTAACGAGGTTGACACAAGACAAGGAACTCTCCTCATAATTCCTTGGACATATGTTCATGGACCATATGAGAACATGGATCCCAAGAGGCCTTCACTAGAAGGAAGGACCATGCTCTCGGAGGAATAGGTGTCATTTGGTACCGAAGATAGATCAGGTTCCAATGCCCCCAGTACATAATGTGCTATACCATCTATGTTATCATCGACAGATGTGGAGACAAAATGGGTAGTGACATAATTGACCTGTGACAAGGAAGATGCTACTTGCAAACAAGGGCTGATAGGGGATGATGGTTGCAAAGGAGGCATCTGGTGACCAGTGAATGATAGTTGATCAATAGTCATAATTCTTCCTTCGTGCGGAAAACAAAGCACATGGAAAATTGAAGAAACGAGAGCTCCCATGACATAAATATAGTCACGTCTAAGGAGAATATTGAAATCTAACGAACCTTGGATGACCATCAAATTTGTATAGATGGTCTTTCCTCCCAAAGTAATAGGGAACTTCGGAAGGATCCCTAAGGGTTGACTGGTTCCTCCGTTGAAAGCCAACAGATTCTGAGTGACAGGCACAAGCTGTGGGGAACCCAAAGCTTTCCAAGTGGTAAAATACATGATGCTAACAAACGCACCTTCATCTAATAGAGTGCCAGGTACTACCATATTATAGGCTTGTACTGTGATCTAGAAAGGCACATAAGATGGGAAGCGGAAAGCAGTCAAGTGACTCGAATTGAAAGAAATGACATAACTGCTTGGTGGGGGTATCATATGATTTCCCTCATGCTCAGGAGGAATAGAAGAAGGACTCTCCTGAACAACCAAGACTGGAGGGTCACTCGTTGATTGATGAGAATCGTAGGAGATGAGAAGAACATGAGCAATATGATCGCCATGCTCTTCTAGGACAGAGTGAGAAATTGGTGGTGAAACCAAGTCGACGCTCTTTCCGACCAATGGTTTTTTGGGAATAGACACAAGAGAGTCAGGTTCAAGAAGAGCAGGATGGGCAAGAGATCAAAACCAAGTCAATCTCTTTACCAACGAGGGGAGGGTTAGAAGAAAGCCTTTGATAGCCAACAGGAAGTTGGGGTTGAGGAGCCGTAAGGTTTTCCAAAACTTTGGAAGCTTTATCCATAAGGGGAAAAAGGTGAAGAAGATGCTCTCGTTCACATAACCTATAGGGAAATCTAATCTTCCCTTTCTTCTTACCATTTCTAGCCAAGATTGCAACATGGACATGATCTCCAAAGGTCGATGGGGAGGGTCGATTTGGATTTTAAGACCATACCTCTAAGACTTTGGGAATGCAAGGACAGTCTTGGAGGAGATGGTTACCCTTACACAACCTCCAAGGGAACTTGACCTTCCATGGAGGATCATAGGGTTTGCCAATAGGAGGTGCATTTGCAGTAACAGTTGCAAGATCAGCCCCTTGCTTGGCTAACTTCTTCTTCTTTGTCTTGTTCTTCTTCTTCTCAACCTCCTAGTTACTAGATTTGAAACTTTCACCAGGCGAAGTAGAAGAGGAAGGTGAAGAAACAGGGGAGGAAGGTGAGGGGTTAACCTTAGAATCATCATTCCGTGATTCCAATGAAGGAAATGGTGGGGCAGGAGTTGAAACACTCAGGATCACTGATGTCAAAAATAACCAGACAGGTAAACCAATGGATAACCCATGGAAGGACAACGTTGACATATAAGGAGCACTAGTGTTTCCAAAGGAAGGAAAAGGACGAAGATTCCCTTCTGAAGGGAACCCTTGACTAGAAGACTTCGGAAATGTTTCCATTGGAATCGACTCTAAAGAATTACTAAGGAAGTCAACGTTTACTAGGAATATTTTGAGGGAAATTAATTTTAGAACACTGAAGAAAAACTTTGTCTTTTCATGTTTTAAGAGTCAAGAAAAGGATGAAAGGTGACTCTATTACTTTCGATTGGAAACGAGCTCGAAAGGAAAAATGCTCAGATGATCCTTTTACTTTTAAAGAGTCGAAAAGGAACGAAAGTGACTGCTATGGAATTCTAGGCAAAGAAGGTTTACCAGGCAAATAGTAAAACTGCATATACACCTTGGTAATAAAATGAAAGAGAAATGACCAAGGACTTCCTGTATGGCAATCAATCTTCCCAAATGCTGCATTCGGTGCGTTACAATTCACAGGGCAGTAGACTCGGCTTCCTATGGATAATAGGATGATAACCTAGTTGGGTCTCCCAACATATACTTGATGGTATAGGGAGCAAAAATCCATACTAGTATCTATTGAATGATGAAAATGCAATTAACTCAGAAAAATATATAAATCACACATATAAAAACCAGAGACACAATATTGACGGAAAAAGGCTGAAGCCTCATGTATTCTCTCTCACTCTCATTCTGACATCAAATAATTGAAATAGTGTTACAAATAAATAGATGAGAGATATTGGTCTCAAGATAGTGTGTGCTATCTTGGACACCTTTGGTTGAGATAATTTCTCCTTTGGTTGAGATAATTTCTCACCAGAGACACCAATATAGGAGTTACCTAAACTAACTCCTATCTTAGAGGAACAACCCAAGAGTTAGGCACAAATTCCTAACTTGGAATATTTAATTAATTAATTTATGTTTGGATTTATTATTGTTTTATGAGAGAGTCTAACATTCCCCCCCTCAATGATAAATCCAAAAACGAGAACCATCTTCCAAGTTCTCATGTTGATCCTCAAAAACATTGCCTGAAAAAACCGCCAAAACTGGATGCTGGAAAAAACTCAAATCTGAAGAGAACATGAATCAACTGCATGCTTGATTCATATCTGAAGGACGCTTGACAACTCCATCATGTGCCAAGCCGCAAAAGGATCCAACAGTCCTTTGCTTGAAAACAGCATCCGGTGTCCACTGACACAATTTGATGATGATTGCCCACTGGCTGAAGATGTCGAAAAACAACTCAATGTTGCTTTTGCGATGATGAAAGCTGCTCACTGCTGCTTTGGCTGTTGATCGCCCACTGGCGAATTTGCTGATGCTCACTGCTGATGACAAATGCCCACTGGCTGATGAAGATGCCCACTGGCTGCTTCGCTGATGTTGTCGAGACTTTCAGTCTGACAACCACTTGTCAATTTCATTGACATTTTCCCCCCTTTGTCAGTTGAAAGGAGAGACAATCTGCTCCAAAATATATTTGAACTCCCCCCCTTCAGGTGTAGGAGAGTTTCACTGTTGTACTCCCTCATTCAACTGCATGAGAGTACCATCATCTGTTCACTGTTGGCTGCACTATGTAAGATTGTAGTCGGTTGTAGAACTGAGACAACCGTTTGACTGTGGATGACCATTACCAAGGATCAATCCAGTCATAATGTATCTTCAATCTGCCTGGTTTTTGGTGGTTGCGACATTTTGCTGAGGAATGATTGGGCTTGCCACAATGGCAACACGGATGGAGATCAAAACACTGATCTTCCAAATGACCGGCTCTTTGACAATGAGAGCATTTCGGTTGAACATGAACTTCAGGTTGCATGCAATTTCGTTTTTCTACAACTTTCTCAGAACCTGCTGAGGTGAGTGGTTCAAGAAATCCTGCACTCACAACTTAATTGGCTTAGAATAATCTGGGATTTGTAAGTTGGTGTCATCAGGGACATATCCTAAGCCACGTCTATTCTTGTTATTTTGAATTTCTTCCCAGGGCTTGATGATGGCTTTGGAAGAAATTTGAATTTTATCATGAACAACTTCGACACTTGAAGTTGTTGGGATGAATGACTTATCATCTGGATGGTTCAAAGACTTGAAAGTATCACTCTTTTCTTGCAATTCATTCCTTTGAAGTTGGGACTCAAGCTGAAGAAACTCAATGGTTTCATGCGTTTGTTGTAGATGCCGTGAAATATCAGCAAGAGTTTCTTTGCTGACGTGCACCATGTCTTTCTCCAACCTTAGTGAAAACAATAGCAACTAGGTTTAATGACGTCGGAACACGTCTCTAGCCTAGACCTCTAGATATGTGAGCGTTAGGTTCCAATGTGTTTTTAAGTTTATTCAATAAATTCTAAAAGTTAATCTTGAATTAAGTGTCGGTTTTAAGGCCCTATCGAATGTATCTTCAGAACTCCTAGAATGCAACTAAATGAGGAAAAAGACCATTCTCGTTGGATGAAAAACTAGCTAATGAAGAGTGAGAGGTTCAATGCACAATAGCTAAATGGAAAGAAAGCAAACCAATCAAGGAAAAAAGGAATACTTCTATCATTTACTCAAACTTGCAAGCAACCTAAACAAGAAAATGGAAAACACACTTTTTTCTTTTCAATGTCTTAATGTCAAGAATCTACTAATGCAAAAATTGTCTTTCAAATCTTAATACAAGATAAATGCAATTTTTTATTTTTCAAATAAATTATAGGCAACGAAATGCAAAATGAATCAAAGAGTCAAAACTAAAGAGATATTTCTTTTTGCAAAACTGGAAAGCTGTCTCACTGACCTTGAAGCAATGTGATCTATGCCAAGTGAAGGAAGGAAACCGCATGAACAAGACATGAAAGCTTGGTAACCAAACGTCACATACCAATCAGGAAGATGATAAATAGTGAATAGCAAGAAGCCTCAAACAAATTCATAGATTATGCCAAGTAGAGTCTAAAGATCCCAACGAATGAGCAACCCAAGAAAACCAATCATTCGAGAAGCCGTAAGGTATTTAGCTCACATGGTTCAAGAGGAAGGATTTCAAAAGACTTGAAACCCGGAATTGAAAATCCTAACAACCAACACTTCTGATACGTTAAAGAGGAAAAAAACAAGCTTAGAGGATAGAACACACTAGACCATCAACCAACAAACTTCAACATTTGAAACTTACAGGAATCGTCATGAGTATAAAACTAACAACATGCACCGACAATAAATCATCGCACCCCTCTAACTAAGCACTTTGCGACGTCATCATGAAAGTACACCAGTTAGCTGCACCGAGCCGATTTCAAGACTCGTCGCGACTGTTAGGCAATTTAATCACACCAGACAGTAAAAGGTGCAACCCAGAAAATAGTGCAGGCATGAATACTTCGCGAGTGTCAGAAAATAGGCAGCAATGACCTCAGATCAAAGGCAAAAAACAAAAGTTTGGCTGAGGCAAGGCCAGATCTATCACTCATGAGAGTGGGAAGACTACAGGAGTAGTCCAACAACTTCTAGAATAGAGCATGCTACCCAAACAATAAGGGAGACAATAAACAAACAAAACCAATCAACACAAAAGAAAAAAGACAAGATCCCCAATATGGTCACCAACTTGTGACAACGGCATGTTCCCTCTGCAGACAGAGGCAACCCCTCTAGCCCTAGAGTGGGTCTAGTCACCACAAAGACAATGCTAAAGAAAATTTCCTTAGAAAGATGGTGTTATGAAGGCCTACCTTCAGATTGACGTTCGATGAAGTCCTTGTCGTGTCACTCCAGCTCTTGTTCTTCTAATCTCTTGTGCCTGAAAACATGTAGAGAAACACCAAAAACGCAATAGAAAACAACCAAACAATCTACTTGAAGAGTCAAGGAACCTCAAGATATCGATATACAATTCAACATACGATATAGGAAACAAGTTATTGATTTGTTTTAATATAAATCAGAGTAAAACTTACAACCGAGCCTTGACGTCATAAGTCTCCTCGAAGGGTCCCATCGGCATGTCTTCGTAAGCATTTACTTGTGAGATATCTCCCAAGGGAACAAATGACTCTCTCTTTTTTCCAAAATCTTGATGCTTGAAAGTTCTCAAACCAACTCTACTCAATCATCTCTCAAGCCAAAATACATGTGAGGCTACTTCCACACTCCAACAACACTCTCTACCTCTACTCCTCTCTTAGAAACCTGAAGATACCAAATTACATCTAGCTATCATCAAGTTACATCCCAGCTAGCTGATCTCATTCATGGAGGAGACATTTATAGGAGGGAGAGGTTTCATAAGAGATGGGACGAAGAGCTTATCTCTTAGGGAGGTTGCACAAAAGGTGGAACAACTATCCCAAAGGAGAGAAGTGAGCTCATCTGACTCAAAAACTAGCTCCAAGACCACCCATGAAGCAGTTTCATCTCGAAGCTTAGACGAGTTGTTAAAAAACTTTCCAAAAGTAGATCATCACAGGTGAAACACAGGGAGACAATGACAACTTTGCTAGGTCTAGTGCAAACTCGACCATCTTCATGTGGGAAAACTGATGACCTACGACAATCCAGAAACTTAGGTAAAAAGGGGTCTACTTCAGGAATAATGAACTGAAACATTATTCCTAAGATTACAAGGAAGGTATAAACACATAATTGGAAACATGACACATAATAGATGTAAGTAATATGGACCGGTAGTATCGGGGATCAGGGAATGCGGGGTTGGTGAAAAATTACTATGTAACAGCCTCTGATACATACAAATTCATATGTTGCTGGTTTAAGAACTCATAAGAGGTATGCTAGTTCACTAAACTTTGGAAGACTAAGTTCCCCATCAAGATTGTTTTATTCGTCTGGCTAACATGGAGGAATAAAAACCTTACATGGGAAAACATCAGGAAATGAAACATGCAAGGCCTGGGCAATGTAATTTCTGTAGACATGAAGAAGAAAACAATTTACATATTTTTCTTGGATTCCCGGTGGTTGCACAAGTCTAGAACATGATCTCTGGTATGCTCTGTATCCCATATACAAACCATGTTTCGACTGACTCATGCCTGTTATCGTGGAGAAGGAAGACTATAAAATGGAGGGCCCTTCATCTGGTGACTTTCTGGGAAATATGGCAGTCCAGGAACTTCTATATTTTTGAGGATATCGCTCACAATGTGGACTGAATTGTTCACAATATCATGGCTTGGATGACACCACTACTGTCCCTACTACCTGGGCCACATCGGATTCCATGCGATACAATAGCCCCTACTTTCTTCTACCTTGCTAGTTTCTTCGATGGTGCCGCACATAGTGGCGAATGTGGTGTGGGGGTTGGATTGTTATGGGGTTGGACCTGCAATACAAATTACATTGGGGGGATGTTAGTTCCAGTCTTCGCAGCCTATCACCAGGGATCAACATGAGCTCTTACTATGTCTAGTTTTGTTAGATGTTTTGCACATGATGTTTAGCACAAAACATGTCACAAGTGCATCCATCAGAAGAAGCTCAGAAAAAAAATTCCAACGGTATATCACACTCCCGTAACCGGCTCCCGGATTAGAAGATATGATCAAAATGAATGAGTGATTCTTGGTTATGCATGTTTTGAGGTTAGTTGCTGCACACAATGACAAGTTTAGTACAAAATCAGTTTCTGAAAGAATGGTAAGAAATTTTTAAAAAGTTAAAGAGGTTTTTTTTCATCACATATTAAATAACAAAAACCTCCTTCATTTTATGCACAGGTGCTACTATGTGGGAGCTATATAGTGATATTTGGAGCCTACATTTAAACAAAGCAAAATTTTCATATTTTTTACTGTTTTAGTCATTTTAGTGCGGGGCCATTTTACAACATATGGAAAGTAATTTTGAGAAACCCAAAGAGGTTTTTGTTAATAACAAGCCATATAAAAAAACGTTCTTTCAATTTATTCACAGGTTACACGAATTTGGATATGTGACTAGATCTTTACAACTCATTTTCACAGATTTAAATTTTTAATGATTTTCTGTTTTAGATATGATTTTGTCGAATAGATTGCACACAACTGGAAATGAATTTCCAAATTTTGAGAGAGGTTTTTATCAAAAATGAACTTATCTACAAAAAAATATTTCAGTTTTGTAACAGGTGCTATGGTTTAGGAGATACGAGTTCATCTTCAACACCTATTTTCAGAAATTCGGCCCAAGTTTAGTGTAACTAATTCTATTTTGAAGAAAATGGTTGAGCTCAATCCCTTAGTACAAGGATGAGAAAATGTATATATTTTATGAATTTCATAGTGTAGGGGTTCGAATTTGGTAGAAGGTTTCACTTTTGAGAAAGCCTTGAGCTTCATTGTACACTCATATCAACATTTTGGCTAAGGAATTGAGATCAGGATTTGCAACACTCTTTGGGATCCATGTGGCAATTTGTCTTGGTAAAATGCTTTCCTTTGTAATTGTAAATTTATTTATGTGATTTTATGCCATTATCTCTCTTATTTCTTCTCAGCTAAATCAAACAAGAGTGTAAGTAGAATCCATTTAAATTGCAGTGCTCTACTTGACGTTTGCTTTAGTTTCTTGATGTTTTCAGTTGTTTGGAGAGGATCCATGGTTTCTCTTGCCCTCTTCAACTCCTCACCTATCTAATCCTTCCACCTCATTCAATTTGAAGTGCCAAAATCATTTACCTACCTTGCCCCATTGAGATCTCTGCAAAGCTGAGCCTCATCCCCCGCACCCAAAATCTGCTTTCCCATTTGAGCCAACAAAAACATCATTTCATTCAATCAAACACTTACACACATATACCTAGCATAAGACCAGTATTTCTATGAGTCATCTCAAGCCCTCATCGATCATAATTTGCTGAGATTGACCCGGAGAGAGCCCTCTCCAGACCTGGTAGGGCTAGCTACCAGGTTAAGCATGGTTTGATGTTGGCCCTCAATCCTACCTTTCTCAGCTTGAGGTAAATCTAGGCACTAACATAGTGGCGACCATTCTGGGGAAGAAAAGTTTATTTGTTTGTTAGTGTTCTTTGTTTTATAGACTACAAACAGAGCTTGAAGTTAGCCAGGTAACCTTCAAAGTGCTTTTGCTTTGCATTAGCGCAAGTAGATAAAAGCTGCTTCAGTCAATCTCTGGTCTAGTCTTATGAATTGAACATCTAACTTGAAAATTGCCCCAGTAACGTGTATCGAGTTCAGATCTGATTGTTGATGGTGGACAACGATCAGACACATACGAAGGTTGAAATCATCTACCTAGCGACTCCGCTGTTCGAAGTCTCGAGTTTCAAAGTATTGATGGTGGCTCCACTGGCTAAATGAAGGACTCAGATGTTGCTTCTATTTGTTTAAGGTATTCATGTATCGATTTTTCTAATCTTCCTGGTTTTCCTAATCAATTACCAAAGGATGCATACATTTTGAGTAATGGCCCCAAATTCAATGGGGAAGATCTGAATTTGACTCTGGAACATATAGAAAATTTTAAAACATTTGTGGAAATTCTTAGAGTTAAAAAGGAAGATGTCTTCATCAGATTGTTCTTTGATTCGTTTCAAGGCAAATGTAGAAAATGGATTGAAGGTTTTCCTATCAGATCTATTAAGTCCTTTGTAGATTTTTGGCATATATTTCTTGAAACATGGATGGAGAAAGAGGAATAATTCAAAATAGAGGTGCCCTCTATTCAAGGTTTTGAAGAATGGGAAGATATGTGCACCGATGATGAGGTAGATAAGAACTTTGCTTCATCTCTTTCTTCTTATCTGAAATCTTGTCAATGTAGCCATGATGTTAAGCTCAATTTTTTGCAAGAGTTTGCCATCAAAATTGAAGGAGATCTAATTGAATTGGAGACCCAAATACAGTCCCAGGATCTGGACTGTCGAGTCCCATTCTTTGGGGACTTTTTTCAGTAGAAGGAACATAAGGTAAGGCTGCCTATGGATATTTGCATTGATAGTTTGTAGCTGGAAGCATGTATTGAGGATTTGGGACAGTAAACAGAGTCTGGTTTTTTCGATCCTACTGCAATGTACATGGAAATTTTTCAGTTTGAATGATAGATCAAATTGTCTTTTACACAACCAGACTCATTATGTGAATGTATGGCTATCAGCATTTACATTTGTGTCCTGGTTGAAGCACTTTCAAGTAGCATCCTTGTCACAGTTACTTGATTGGTTGATATGACATTACAACATTACTTGATCTATCAATTTTGCAGCAAATTGGGTAATATTTGTACATAAATAAGCTACCCGAGGCAACATTTTAGTTTGCGGTATTTGTTTATGTACATGTTGCAGTATGTATATGTTTTTGGATTGGTATGAGTTGTTTTGGCTTTACAGTTGTTTGATTCCATTTCCCAATGGATGAGGCACTTGGTCTATGGTGCTCTTGACACATCCAAGGAGCTGCCATCCCCAATGGAGCCGATGTTAGTTCCAGTCTTCGTAGCCTATCACTAGGGATCAACATGAGCTCTTACTATGTTTGGTTTTGTTAGATGTTTTTCACATAATGTTTAGCACAAAACATGTCACAAGTGTTTCCATCAGAAGAAGATCAGAAAAATATTTCCAATGGTATATCACACTCCTATAACCAGCTCTCGGATTAGAAGATATGATCGAAATGAATGAGTGATTCTTGGTTATGCATGTTTTGAGGTCAGTTGCTGCACATAATGACAAGTTTAGTACAAAATCAGTTTCTGAAAGAATGGTAAGGAATTTTTCAAACATGAATGAGGTTTTTGTTCATCACATATCAGATAACAAAAACCTCTTTCAGTTTATGCACAGGTGCTACTATGTTGGAGATATATAGTGATATTTGGAGCCTACATTTAAACAAAGCAAAATTTTCATATTTTTTACTGTTTTAGTCATTTTAGTGCGGGGCCATTTTACAACATATGGAAAGTAATTTTGAGAAAAACAAAGAGGTTTTTGTTAAGAACAAGCCATATAACAAAACCTCTTTTATTTTATTCACAGGTGTCACGAATTGGGATATGTGACTAGATCTTTACAACTCATTTTCACAGATTTAAATTTTTAATGATTTTCTATTTTAGATATGAGTTTGTGGAACATATTGCGAGCAAATGGAAACGAATTTCTGAAATTTGAGAGAGGTTTTTCTCTAACATGATCTTGTCTAGAAACACCTCTTTTAGTTTTGTAACAGGTGCTATGGTTTAGGAGATACGAGTTCATCTACAACACCTATTTTCAGAAATTTGGCCCAAGTTTAATGTAACTAATTCTATTTTGAAGAAAATGGTTGAGCTCAATCCCTTAGTAAGAGGATGAGAAAATGTATATATTTTATGAATTTCATAGTGTAGGGGTTCGAATTTGGCAGAACGTTGGACTTTTGAGAAAGCCTTGAGCTTCATTGTACACTCATATCATCATTTTGGCTAAGGAATTGAGATTAGGATTTGCAGCACTCTTTGGGATCCATGTGGCAATTTGCCTTGGTACAGTGCTTTCATTTGTAATTTTGAATTTATTTATGTGATTGTAGGCCATTATCTCTCTTATTGCTTCTCAGCTAAATCAAACAAGGGTGTAAGTAGAATCCATTGAAATTACAGTGCTCTACTTGAGGTTTGCTTTAGTTTCTTGATGTTTTTAGCTATTTGGAGAGGATCCATGGTTTCTCTTGCCCTCTTCAACTCCTCACCTATCTAATCATTCCACCTCATTAAATTTGAAGTGCCAAAATCAGTTGCCTACCTTGCCCCATTGAGATCTCTGCAAAGCTGAGCCTCATTTCCTGCACCCAAAATCTGCTTTCCCATTTGAGCCAGCAAAAAAATCATTTCATTCAATAAAACTCTTACACACATATACCTAGCCTAAGATCAGTATTTCTATCAGTCATCTCAAGCCCTCATCAATCATAATTTGCTGAGATTGACCCGAAGAGAGCCCTCTCCCGACCTGGTAGGGCTAGCTACTAGGTTAAGCGTGGTTTGATGTTGGCCCTGGATCCTACCTTTCTCAGCCCGAGGTAAATCTAGGCACTAACAAGGGGTGGAAAAGGGGCCAACATGAATGTGGAGGTGATGGCATTATGGGGTATGATGTGGTTTTCCCACTACCTGGACATTCCTACACTACACATATATGGGGATTCTTAGATGATTATTAACCATGTATTAGGAATATCCTCCATATAACATGGCCACCTTATGGGTTGGTTGAGGAACATTGGCCACCTCATTGGCATTTCCGAGGAGACTTATATTCAACACATCCATAGATCCCACAACTCTATTTCCGATGCCTTGTCCGATCTCGGTATCAATGCTCCAGATGACGGTCTACACATCAAGATGATCATGGATGGTTGTTCACATGATGAGGGTTCACTAATCTTTCCCGGAGGGGGTTTACTATCTTGAACAATTACACTTACTATGTTTTCTTTTTAACTTTGGTGTTTCGATCCTTGGTTAGCTCTTTTTTTTATATGGACTATATATTTTGATGTTTTATCAGTTTTTGATGGCAGATGAATATGTCTGTATAACTTTTGTCTTTAACTTGCTATCTCAAGGCTATATGTGGGAAAACTTGGCCTTCTGTGTGGACCACTAATTCCATATGTTTGTTACTGATGTCCATCATATGTTGACAAATGTATTGGTTTTATTTCACTTTTAATACCAACGTCTTTTCATACTAAAAAAATTAAAAAATAGAGGCACATGCACTAAGAAT
Source organism: Pinus tabuliformis (assembly GCA_031772625.1). Lineage (NCBI taxonomy): Eukaryota > Viridiplantae > Streptophyta > Pinopsida > Pinales > Pinaceae > Pinus > Pinus tabuliformis. Next base: position 14,096,340 of record CM062813.1, on the reverse strand, counting down.
ATGGAGATTCAAATCTAGTAGGGAAGAGAAAGAAGCACGGCGATGTTACATCAAGCCATTTAACTATTTTTGCTTCCAATTCAATCCTATATAGAATTTGTTGTATTCGTGTATTATACATCGAACACTTAGATTCTGTCAAATTTTAGTATTAATCATTAATGCTATTTCTTATTATAAAAATCCTCCCACTAAAAGTTAAATCCAGTTTTTCACCGCTCCAATTGATTATAATTAGAATGTGAATCCTAGTTGATTACCAAATTTATTACGACTATAGCCAATGTTAAAAAGCTAATGATAATATGTAAGCTAATTGAATGAATGGAAAAAAAAATGTTGACATAATAAAATGGCATAAGACATCCTTTATAGGTCTATGAACATTACATATTATATATGCAAATAACTATGTGACATAAAGGTTCAAATTCTCAGTCCATAATGCACAATGCACATGGCAGAACAAAAAGACACACATAAAAGCTTGGTTGTGAGAGGATCAGGTCAAGCCAATGCCCTCAGCTTAAGCTCCATTGATAGTTAAATAAATATCAGGTTAAGCTCATTTTATGGTGATATAGCACCCCAACATCATCTAACAATCAATCCTCCTAGCAGCTCTCCTATTAATGTGTAGATGTTTTCCATAATCTTAATGAATATGGGATACTATAATTCTCCCATTAAGATAATGGGCATGGACATCAAATTAAACATCGAGCTATATCATGTAGGTAGATGTGGGAGAACAAATTGTGGACCATGCATTTGCAAAACAAGAGTTGAAGAATTGAAAATTGTGCCTGTGATGAGTTTTGTATTACTATCTCTAACCATAACAAACCTATCAGACACTTTCAGTACTGGTCCCTAATGCAAAACCCTTTAAATTTTACCATAAATACCTCTTTAAAATAGCTTTGAAATTATGCTTAGTTCAGTAGAGTGATGCCCTAAGAGTCTCAGTCTGGACAAACAGGTAAATTGGTGACCAGTCTACAAGTCTATAATGTCCCAGCTTTGCTCTGCTTCTCACCTATTGATGAAGTTACATGGTGGATAGAATAATTTCTTTGTTTTCAAACCCAAATTTCATCTCTGAGCATCGGATTCCTGTGGCCTCCTTTTACATATTCCTTATACCTATTCCTTATATCTCCTATCAATGTGGCAAAGATGATGTGAAGTCCAAGAGAGTAAGCGCGTGTGCTAAGTGTGGGTATATACATAGATTTATGTATGTCATAATGTGTATATGTCAAGTAGTTGGAACATTATGGACTCTGTTGGTTGTCCGCCATGTAGCTGACAAAGCTAGTCGTTGAGGGCAAGTTATACTAAAATACAACACTAACCAAGCTATTCCCACCAAAGCGATTATGACTCTTGATTCTAAAATGACACCAAGAATTGTTAGTGATAAATCATGAAGATGTAACTCGAAGATATATACAATTTTTAAGTGGAGGTTAACGAGTAAATTCTTGACACTTAAGTTATTAAAAATGTAATTGCAAAATTTCAATGAAATCATTAATGTTACTTAGTGGTTGGGATGGAATATAATTACAAAAACTAGCTTTGGGACATATACCTAATTAAAGAGGGATAGAAGAAGGTGATGTACATCTATAGATATGAGAAGATAATTTTAATACCATAATTTTGCTATTGGTTACAAATGACCAATGAAAGTTCAATGGCATTGGAAAGTATAATCAGGCATCCAAGGACTATGGGAGTGTTAGGCAGATTCCGAAAATGAGCCTTGTAACCAGCAGTTGATATCAACATACAAAGGTTAGAGAAATTCCGCATAACAACTAAAATCTGTTGTTCCTCCTCCCCCAATTTGCTACAACCTAAATATATTTTGAAAATAAATTCCCTTTTACTGCTCTCATTATCTTTGTAATCAACAAGAATTTTCCTATTAGTTGTCTCCTTCATGTTGCATAAAAGTTGCAATAGAACAGAATGTCAATGCTTTTATGAATACCTTCAAGAATCACAAGAATTGTTAGATTTAATACCATATTTTCATAGGAACACATGGTGTTAACAAGTAAGAGGTCAAATGAACAGTTGATGAAATTGGTGTATTCAAGGGAACATTTTTGACTACAAGGACGGATATAACAATCTGATATTCAAGAATAGAAATTTTGACTCGATTCATCGAAGAATCCACCTCTAAACTTGCATACGTTGCAATTGATATTTCTTTGCTTCTATTTCTCTACTACAAAAAGAAATGTGTCATTTAATGGGGGCTTTTTCTGTTAACTAGTTGTGTAGTGTATTGAGTGGTGGTGGTGTGGCCTGTCTTTACTTGGTTTGTTGTTACTGCTTTTGCTTTTCAAGTAGAAATATAAATTCAACATAGCATAATCGTATAGTAGATATTAGAATTAATTAAAAAAAAATCATCTATATTTTAGACACATTGGATAAGAGAGCACTTTCCCGCTAGAATATGGATCATTTATTAACTATCATGACATACCAAGCAATCAGGTCCTCTGCATCTCTCTTAGCTAATTGACACCATGGAGACAAGTTATGTAAGAGCTCATGAAGCCATGTTAAATATGAAATGGATATTTGTTGAGTTCATGAGGTTATATGTGGACAATATAAGTCATTTTGAATCTAAGGAACTACTGACTTTCTTGTATGATCAACTAAGTTCCAACAACCTACATTTAGTGAAATGCCGAGCTAACAATATTTTTGTGGTGTTGAATATTATGAAGAGAAAAGTAGATAGATTTTTATGGTGTTGAATATTATGAAGAGAAAAATAGATATGTTTTCTATAAATAATGGGCATATACTTAAATTAATCATAATATTGGTCATTAGGGAAACTCAAAATGCAAAAGATTTCATGTCCCAATGTTATAGACATTTTTGTGCACTGCAACCCCAATCAAACATGTCCATAAACCAAGGGATCCTAAGTCCCTAAATGTGTTGTTCCATCCCCGAAAAGAACAAGGTCAGCTCATTACATCATCTCCCAGAAGTTCTCCATGAAAAAATACTCATAACTGGTCAAAACTGGACCATCTCACCTGCTCCATGGTCAAAGTGCGATGCATCCCACATAAATGCACACAGGAGGTGTGATGGATACTGAAAATCCCTTCTATGGGGTGCGATGGGCGAGAGTGGACAAATGGCAAAGTCAAGTTGCGAGGTGGATGATCATGGAATCCCCCAGAAACTTCTCCTGAGACACTTGCCTCTCTGAATTCACCCAGGGATGAGTAAGAGATCATCAATCTCCAAGTGGAATCAAGAACTATCAGAGAGAGGAAACTAATCAGAATCCCAGAAGCTCACTCACCCCCCTGCAATCATCTATATATGGATCCCTCATCCCAGAGATCCAGAGGCTGGAATTTTGTATCTTGTAAGGAACTGTTGTTGGTTTCTTGTTGGAATATCATAGTGTTGGGTGATCTAAGCTTTTCATGAGGTGAAAGAAGGGCTTTCATGCTGGAGGATGATGCTGGGTCAGAACAATTGGTTGTAATCCTCTTTGCTATTCTTGATTATTAATAAATCTATTCAAGTTTTCCTCCACATTCTTATATGTTTGATGATATATGCATTTGTGTGGTCAATATATATCTGGTTCTATATTGTTTATGATTGCAGATCTCTATTCTTCGATATTATTATGCTGCTTTGATTCCATAGGTGCTCTTTGAAGCTGGGTAGACGAAGGAGAAGTGGCAAAGGTTTGTCAGAAAGGAGAGGAAGCAAGCAAGGAACCAAGCGCAAGACTGAGGTTGGTGTCCTTCATTCCACTCTTATCTACTTCTCATAAAGGAAAACGAAAGTGGTTTTAGTTTGTTTGTTTCTAAGATAGCTACCAATCTTAGTGGGACTAGCAGATTCGAGTGGACACTAGATTTCCCGATAACAAAATGGCGACTCATAAGAGGTTTGCATGCCCCCAGGTATAGCGAAAAATTTTCAGGTTACCATATGAAAGCTCTCCATCCATGTTGCAGACAAAATGCTTCCTTGGCGATGTCTACCGAAATAGACAAAGGTGAGTGGCGCAGTCGCCTCCACTCACATAACTTTGACAAGGGAATCTTATTCTAGTCTAATCCCATTTTCCTAAATGGACGGGTGTGTCAGACTAGTCATATATCCTCCGCGGAAACCTACTCTATACCCAAGGTTTTCCTGCCGAAACAGACCAGGGTGCATGCCCCCTGGGTTTCAGTCATGTCCTCCTAAATCACTCACGCTCATCAGGTGGACAGACTGGAGAATGATGAGACATTCCTTGCGTGAAAAGACCATTTAGGGATGGTATTTGACTATTTACTATGTGTGAGCCAGGAAACGACAGTTGGTCTACGAGCTTGACCACTCTGCCTTCGTTAAAGCGATCGGAAGTGCTATCCGTCCTCTAGATTTTAATCTTTTTGGACCTGAGGGATTATTACACAAAAAGATCGAGCACTTGTCTTGTTCGGCTCGTTAAAATTACCGAAAATTCATCCCTTTTGTATTATTTTATACTTTTTCGGACTTAAGGGATTATATGACAAAAAAGGATCATTGGAGTTTCCTTTACGTCCCTTTTCAGACTCTCTAAAATTGAAAAGGACCGAGTTATCTTTGTCGTTAAACTCGTTAAACCTGAATAGTAACAAACTTGTCCATACAGACAAGAACGAGTTTCACTGTCGCTAGGCTCGTTAAAATATAGCGATGGGTTTGCCCTAAGAGAAAAATATAGAATAAGCATATGTTATCCTCCTCAAGCTTGACAAAAATAAAGAGGTACTGGTCAGCAATGACTGGGGAAAAATTGGGAAGAAAACTTGAAGAAACTTTATTGGTAGCAAGTCGCTCTTGAACATGACACTTTCACTCCGCATCCGAGTCAGGTTGGGTTGTTCCGTTCACTGGTCATATTACCATTGGTCCATCACACCATCCACATTTGGGGTTAATGCTATAAATCCATCATGTCAGTGTCACCGGTATGTTCAAGAGAAGTCGCTCAGAGAATTCACCTGTGTCCCATCCGCTGCAATACATTCACGCTCCATTCTTTCATGACCGCCACCCTGAACCTTGTATCATCAAACGGTTTTCACCTCCAAAATCATTTACTCCATTCCGTGTCGTAGATGTGGGATTCGTTAAGGCCCTCCTACGGCGAGTCACTTCTTGTCGACATCAACGCATTATCCAAGAAGTCGACTTAGGAACAACCCCTTCAGTACTTTGAATCTTGCATGCCACAATTGCAAGTTTCTCACTTCTGGCAACAGGTTTCCATCAATGGCCTTCGACCGAAAGATTTTGTGTGGTGTTCGACGCCAAGTCCCTTATTCACACCACGCGAATTGTACTGTAGTACCTTGAGGGTCATCATCATTATCGGTGATTCCTCGCGTGCCTGTTAACAACTTACATCATTGGTTGGTAATCAGGCGATGTCTTTCCATGTTCGACTCCAGAACGTCTTTCACATGGATCAACTTATACTCTGAGTGAAGATTGAACAAGTTTGAAGACCCCGGATCTAGTTTCATCCATCCGGGCTGCAATATATTCAGGAAAATAAAGACATCAAATGTACATTCCTGCTGCACAGTCGATCATCCGAATCAAAGGATGATGACTCTACCAGAATCATCAATCTCCCGCACAGACGGTTTTTTGTCTTATGTAATGGAAATGAATTTATAAAGTTGAGCATGGGAATGCCCGCCTCAGCTTGATCATAAAAAATATTATGAAGATAATGTATTGTATTGTATCTTATTACAGGTCACCTTCCAGCTGAAAAAAACTTCGGATCCTCATGATAAAGCATTTCACCCGACATCAAAAGATTAAACGACCTCATGCTTTACGGGGCAACTGTTATAGACATTTTTGGGCACTGAAACCCCAATCGAACATGTCCATAAACCAAGGGCTCCTAAGTCCCTAAATGTGTTGTTCTATCCCCTAAAAGAACAAGGCCAGCTGATTACATCATCTCCCAGAAGTTCTCCATGAAAAAGTATTCAGAACTGGTCAAAACTGGACCATCTCACTTGCTCCATGGTCAAAGTGCGATGCATCCCACCTAAATGCACACAGGAGGTGTGATGCATATTGAAAAGCCCTTCTGTGGGGTGCGATGGGTGAGAGTGGACAAATGGCAGAGTCAAGTTGCGAGGTGGATGATCATGGAATCTTCCAGAAACTTATCCTGTGACACTTGCCTCTCTGAATTCACCCAGGGATGAGTAACAGATCATCAATCTCCAAGTGGAATCAAGAACTATTAGAGAGAGGACACTAATCAGAATCCCAGAAGCTCCCTCACCCCCCTGCAATCATCTATATATGGATCCCTCATCCCAGAGATCCAGAGGCTGGAATTTTGTATCTTGTAAGGAAGTGTTGTTGGTTTCTTGTTGGAATATCATAGTGTTGGGTGATCTAAGCTTTTCATGAGGTGAAAGAAGGGCTTTCATGATGGAGGATGACACTGGGTCAGAACAATTGGTTGTAATCCTCTTTGCTATTCTTGATTATTAATAAAGCTATTCAAGTTTTCCTCCACATTCTTGTATGTTTGATGATATATGCATTTGTGTGGTCAATATATATCTGTTCCTATATTGTTTATGATTGTATATCTCTGTTCTTCGATAGTATTATGCTGCTTTGATTCCATAGTTGCTCTTTGAAGCTGGGTAGATGAAGGAGAAGCGACAAAGATCTGTCAGAAAGGAGAGGAAGCAAGGAACCAAGCGCAAGACTGAGGTTGGTGTCCTTCATTCCACTCTTATCTACTTCTCATAAAGGAAAACGAAAGTGGTTTTAGTTTGTTTGTTTCTAAGATAGCTACCAGTCTTAGGGGGACTAGCAGATCCGAGTGGACACTAGATTTCCCGATAACACCCAATTAATAGAATTTTGTTGTGTTGAATATTATGAAGAGAAAAGTAGATATGTTTTCTATAAATAACTGGCATATACCTAAATTTAATCATAATGTTGGTCATTAGGGAAACTCATTGCAAAAGCTTTCATGTCCAAGTTAATTGCCTATTATTTCTTGGGTTTTGGTCCTAATGGTGCTTCTAGCTGAACCCATGATCCTTGGCCTTATTGGAGAGCCATTGTGGCTTGGATTTGATCCTTAATTACATTGTCATTAAAATAAATCCTTTAAAATACTTTAACAAGCCATGAAATTGCACCTATAAAATTATGATTTGTGCCTTTTTAATGGTCATTATGGTTCCTTGATCGTTTTGTTGTAATATAATAGGAAACAAGACTGATTAACGACAAGGATGGAAGCCATTACAATGACATATGAGCCAAACATGTATCTAATGGGAATATAACCTTGGTGGGGAGGATAATACTCCATCCCACAACCACTTTGGATAGACCCATTGACATATTTGACCATAAACTTGTATAGGTGTTTTCAAATATGTAAAATTGATTTTGCAGCAATTCAACTCCTCTTACCCTCATTGACAAAATAATGGGAAATTTTTTGAGGATTTAAAGTGGAATGAATGTCGCTAGCATTTAAATTAAATGCAACTAGAAGAAGTCACAAACATGATACGGTTCTTTGGAGGAATTCAATCACAAGTGGAACAACCATGACAAAAATATTATGATCACATATTTTCTTTTCTTGTGATATTTTTCTTGGATGGAGATACAAAAGATAGATTTTCCCTAGAATTAAAGAGCTATGTAGTACATGCTTCCTATTGAATTAAGAATTGAGAGAATATAATAATAAATTCACACTCTACTGTGTCAAGGATGAACATCACTAGAGTATGGAAGAGACCCGAATTATAAATAAGAGTGCAAAGCTCACTTTATGCAAATGTTGTGATATAATATCTAAAAGACCCTTTGACTATTGGATAAAGAAGAAAAGGAAATGACACAACTCATCCACATAATCATTATATATGATGATGCAAGAGTAACGATAAGGGAGCATTGTATGAAAATTACATGTCTATAATATATTCTATATATAATGGTTGCATCAAGTATATTTCTCTTATTTTTGTGCCTCAACGGGTGGAACTAGATAATAATACTTTATAAGGGTTAGTAATTCTCTTGGTTTAGAGCATGATCATAATAACATTTGGTGATATTTGTGATATTTTTAGGATGTCATGGTAAATATATTAGCTTGTGATTTGTAAGGGAAATATGTTTGGTTTGACAAGAACTACATACATTGTCAAATGAAATGCAATACACCAAGTCATGCATGGAAGATAATACTGAGATCATTCTTATCACACAAAAGAAGCATGTGATTGCCCATTTGAGATAGTTTATCTTATTTACAGGTTAGGGTTATACTTAGCAATAATTTAGGAGTGAATTAGAATTTAAGAAGTTTTACAGTGTATTTTTAACTCGTGTATGAAATGTGCTCATTTGCTTCTACCATATTTTTAAGATAACTTTTACTTGTACCCATCATAATTTCTTATTAGCTACTTAAATTACAAATTGAGGACACTTGGTACAAGGAGATTAGCTGGGGTATAAGGGAAGATGGAATGATGATTCGAAAATTGCAGGGGTGTTCTCTATAAAGTGATGGATTACTACAACTCCATGGAATGATATACGTGTCATCGAATGAAGAAATTTGTCACCTCATCTTGAGTGAGGCACACTCTGTAGTACACATGGAAAACCCTAGTGTTAATAAATGCATACGTAAAACCACTATCCTTCTAGAAGGGTATGAAGGACAACATTGTAAATTTTGTAGCAAGATGTTTAGAGTGTTAGTGAGTAAAATAAGAGAACAAACATCAGACAAGGTTATTGTAACCCCATGAGATTTCAATGGATTTCATCATGGGACTATTGATACCAACAAGGCGACATGATGTCATGTTTGTAGTGGTGACACACTAACCAAAAGTGCCTATTTCATACCATTTAAAAAATGAATGTAAGGAATCTAAGATAGCCATAGCTTTCTTTGATGAGATTTTGAGATTACACAAAGTGTCAAGGAAAATCATATGAAATAGGGGAGCAATGTTTACCATAATGTTTTTGACTAGCTTCCAAGAATCCTTGGGAAGCCAATTAATCTTCAACATTAGCTATTACCTTGAGACAGATGGTAAAACAAAGAGAACTAATTAAATCCTTGAGGAGATACTATGGATGTATCTGGCATACCGACAAAAAATATGGGAATATTTTTTACCACTGATGGAATTTTCTTATAGTAATATTGACCATAGTTCCATGAAGGCATCACCATTCAAGTTCCTATATGGGAGGCCTTGCAGAACACCTCTTAACTTGGATCGACTAGATGACTGTGTATCAATAAGACTAGAATTAGTACGAGAGATGGGCGATCATCATCAAAGGAAGGTTTAAGGAAGAACACAATCAGTGAAAGAGCTATGCTGATGTTGATCAAAATAATTGGGTTATGAAGTGGGAGATATAGTGGCTTTTAGATTAAGGCCCCAAAAGATCTCCATAATGTTTGGGAAGGGATCGAAGTTGTCTCCACAACCTGTGGGACCATTTGAAGTTAGAGAGAAGAAAGGACGAGTGACATATAGTCTTTTTTTTTCAACATCATTAGCATGTATGCATAATGTGTTCCATGTGTCTATATTATGTCATTGCATTTCAAATCCTTCGCATGTTTTTGACCGGAATCAAAAGGGTCCAAATGAGGGAACGATGATGGATGATTCCGTTCACATATTATACCAACGAACTCTATAGCTTAGGAAGTGATTGGTGGACCAATTGAAGGTCGAATGCCATAGTTATAGTACCAATTCAGCTACTTGGAAGGATTCCAAGGAGATGAATCATATTTTTCCCTTCATGTTTTAAAGAATTGATGACAAAGTCTATAGACAAGACAAGGTGTATGTAGTGTCCTGCTCTCGTTCAATCACTGTGATGTTATCTTTACCTTGATATAGCCTTATGGCCCACACATTATTCTTTGAGGACCTAAGGTTGAGGATCTAGTTATTTTACATTTTTTATTAGTGGATGTGATAATAATTGTGATGTACCAATTTGATGTTATTTTTATGATGATGGCTATGATGGACTTATTTCATGACTATGTATAATCATGTTGATGAATTCATTATATGTTGTATTATTTACATATTCTGATGACTAACTTATTATTAATAGTTAGTGATTATGTTATAATAATTATTTAACATGAGAAATTATATCAATTATTGACATTATGAGTAGATATTATTCATGATTATTGAGTGTGGTGGGAGGAAATATGGATACACTTGCATGTGATGAGTGAACGACCTCTGTTTTGATCAATAAAATACTATTGAAATTAGAATTTAAAGTTCTAATTAATATTATGCTATTATTACTAATGGCATGATTGTGGTTGTAGACATAGGCCAGTTTCTTGGCCAAACGACTCACACATGGGTGATGGAGCTATGGAGGAGAGATGGAAATTCTTGGGAAGGGTGGGACAACATCATTCATTCCACCTGCTAGTAATCCCTTTATGACTTGGGATGGAAGGTATTGGGATAGCTTTTCATTGAAGCTCACAATGTCATGAGGGTGGACCCCATATTAGATAGCTCATGAGTGCTTACTAGGGGCACACATTAAGGTAGATTCCATGTTCGGCAACACCATTAGTCTCACCATAGAGGTATACACAAGATATAGAAATTATCTCCATGATCATGCCTAGTTTTCGCCTTGGAGTCACAAATGCATGAACGAAAAATGGTGTGCGAGCCTTGGAATTTCACAAGGATGTCCTTGAAGGGAATCACTAACTCGACACCCTTAGAGTCAAGAAGAAAATAAGAAAAACTGGAAGACAAAGAAGGGTTCATGATCATGCAATGAAAAATATTAATTCACATAATGTAGTAAATGGGTATTGGAAAAAATTTAAATAAATTATAAGCAAATCATGGGGAAAGGGAGAAAAGGTAGTACTATAAAAAGTCGAACCAAATAAGTAACCTTTCCCTCCTCACTTTTGGAAGAACTTAAATATATAATGTATATTTAGATAACACTTAAATATATGAGTTGTTATAATAACAAATAGAAAGAGGATGGTACAAAAGCGACAGTCGAAACAAACGATAGGGTTTCAGTTCTCACCTGCGTGGTAGAAGGTTTAGTGATGATGTGCATGCTCACCTCAGGAAGGCAGAATGAGCTATGTATTGTGGATATGGTGACTTGATGGGAACCAACAGAAGGATCGGATATAGGATGATGCTGGTGGGATCTGGAGGATCCATTGAAATAGAGTACTGAACGAGCAGCTTCAGTGGCACAAAATCTAATAGGACCACTTTCTATTGAAATAGGATTGTTCCCACAATGAATCCTAACATATGCGATTAAGCTTCGAGAGACAGGTAATTGCAATAGAAAACTAGATCTCCTCCCTCATGCGATGGTTAATCTTTGGATATATGACCCGATTCCTCTAAAATAGGATCATGCTGTTGAAGGACAAGTATTTTATTTTACAGATTTGGATTTGGAGGAGTCCTTGAGTGATATTTTAATTGGTGTCCTCAACCCTATTCCTTTAAGGATATCACCCTTCTTATACACATATATAGAAATTCATCACACTGTTGAAGCTCTTTTAATTGCATATCTACTTTATATATGCTTACATTTGATAGAGAGGTGTACAAATAATAATCGCATAGTAGATATGGAAGTAAAGGAATCCTATCAAATTTTTACAAAGAGTCTAGATGACAAACTAGTTCAGACCAATAAAAGGATGAATCTTGAAGATCAGTCCATGGATCCGCTTGAAGGAGCCCTGATCAAATTTTTTATTAGAACACTTAGAGGGGAAGTTTTTTGTATGAGGGTCCATATCTGGAAGCAAGTACAATCTCTTAAGAAAAAGATTCAAGAACAGTTGGGTATTCCAACTAGACTTCAAAATATGATTTATTTAGGGAAATATTTGCAAGAGGACTACAAGTTGCAGGACTATGGCATTATTCCCAACTCTACCATCATCCTTAACATGAGACTTCTTGGAGCGTGCCCCATATCTAGCTCAAAATGACCACCTTCATTCAAGGATATGGTAAAAGGGAAGGTAAAGCCAGAAAAACATCTAGAAAAACCTCCCAATCTTCGTGGGCCTTATATCGTGGAGAAGATGACTAACATATCAACTTTGACAATCAACTTTCCTGTGGTAAATTAGATTTATGTTGATTTCCATGCAAGAGAAGTTATATGTAGATTTAATGGATTCAGGCCCAAATCGGAGGGTCTACATCAATGAATTTTCTCTACTTGGACAGAAAGTTGTGATATCTGTCTATGTTTTAGGGGATTCTTTATTGTAAATTTTGTTGCAACAAAAGATAATGATTATGTATTAAATGAGGAACCATGGTTTTGGGGCAACGCAGATCTATTCATGATACCTTGGTTTATGGGGTTTGATGCAAACAACATGTTGGTATCCAAAATTCCCATATGGTTCAGGTTACATAATCTACCATTACATTTTTTGCATCACAAAATATTAGAAGGAATTGGGAATTCATTGGGGAAATTCTTAAAGGTGGATGCAAATCAAGTCTCAAAAGGCATTTCCACATTTTCCAGAATCTGTGTAGAAGTATAACTTAGTAAAGGTTTACCTCATCGCATTTTCTTGTTTCACAATAATCAACAGTGGTCACAACCCTTTGACTATGATGATATTGCTTTTCACTGCCATAAATTTCTTAATATAAGCCATCTTCAAAACGCATGTCCTCAAGTTAAAAATGATCCCAAAATAAAAAAGAGACAACCTCAAAAGCCAAAAGGTTGGCAGCTTTCAAAAAATAAAGAAGTAGAAGTAGAAGGTGTAGACACCCCAGAAAACACCACAAGACAGCTCGCAGAAGGATGAGGTGAAGCATAATTTTACAGTAGTTCCAATGTCTTATGTTCAATAGTAGCATATTGAGATGATTACATGTGAAAAAAAATTAAGTGGTACCAAATGAATTCATGCATCAAAAAGTTTATATTATGATAAAGAAATCCTAGTAAATGTAAAAGAGAATTAAATGACCATTGTATCATCCATGCCAACTCTAGTGATTGGCAGAAAGTGGAAAAAAAGAAAGATAGAAAAGAGTAGACTAGTGTTAACTCTTTGTTGATTTTTTATTGATATTGGACTCCACGATCTGTTATTTTATACGTATGATTTTTAGCATCTACAATATGTAATTTTGTTCATTATGAATAAAATTGTGATTTTTCCTTGGGAAAAAAAAACAAAGGGAAAGAGGACACAAGTTATATTAGAAGCAATAGTCCAATGACAACTTACTGTCAATAATAAAAGAGGGATATGCATGAATTTAAAGAATAATAATTTAAAATTTCAGAAACTTAATTTCATGGGATAAACACCATGTGGCAAGAACATAAAATAAATATCTCAATCTAAGATGTCAACTTGAGAAAAGCTAGGGAGTACTTGGGGAAAAAATGATACCTACCTATTTACTTATGTTAATGAACAAAAAATAGGGAGTATAAATTAGGATCAAGAGACAACTAAGTGAATAAATAGGGAAACCTATGTTGGTGAGGGAAAATAACATTTTCAATAAGAAATTAAGTAAATTATTTTAGGAGAGCTTTGGTGAGAGACTAACACATGCATAGATGAGTAATCAAATTATTGGATTAATGAAGACAGTTATTTTTGCATGAACTCACAAGTGTCAATAGTGAAATCTTCTATAAAAGGAGTAAGTTATGAGAAGATGATTCTCTTTTTCCTAATGTTAGATGATTATCCTAATGCCATTGTGTATTTAGAGTGAATACTAAGTTACATATTGATTTTGGTGGAGGTGAAGACTCTTTGAGTGAGAAATCTTGAGTTAGAGTTCTCTCCTACACTTGCTAGCATTTTTCTTCTTTTGTTCAACCCCATTTCAACTCAAGGGTCCACGGGGAAGAAGAGTACCAAAGGGAGGATGGAATTTCAACCAATGGATTGGAAATGTTTAGCTGGGGGGCAAACGTTTCTACACATGCATGAAAACTACATCGAGGGAGTGCAGGAAATCAACCGATTTGAGATTGTGTTCCATTCCCTTGATGCATGATATTATTGGTTTTAGAAAAAGTTCTTGTATATTATTATGATTGTTTGTAATGGAGAATGATGTATAGTCGTGAACTCCTTGGCCATGGATATATGTATCATGAACTATTTGTATATTTATTTATGATTAGTTGTCATTATTCAAGGATGATTTAATGCAAAAAGGAAATCTCTTATTTCTTATTATTTTTGTAACTAACTGAATTGGAAAGCATTATTTTTTTTTTCTAATAAAAATATTTGTGTATGGCATCATGTGCATAAATAATTTGTGTCGTAATTTTCATGTTTTTTGGTTTTAAAAGAAATGCATAACTTGTGTACATAGGAAAGCTTCCTACAATATGCACACACTACAAGAAATGTACCCCTTTATTAGGTAACCATTCTGCTCATTTGCTAGCCATGTTCCTTGATGTAAAACCCTTAAAGAAGTACACCAATGACTTGAAAAACCTCTAGAACACCTTAAAATAACGAAAAAAGACGAAACTAGCTATGAAATTAATAATAACAAGGATATTAAGGATTTATGTGAGGTTTTCACATGAAGATGAATCTAGAATTTAAAGAAATATGAATCTTTGTTAGTATTTTGCATAAATATAGATTGAAATTTCATTGAATATGTATATGTTTGATGTATTTTCATGAACATAGATCTAGTTTTTGCATGAAGGGTGAAGTTGGTAGAAAGAAATTTCAACTTTTTCTTAGGTACCCTCGCTTTCGAAGAAAAATGAATCTAGTCCCTAGGCCAACCATGCAATGGAGGAAAAATACATTAATTTATTTTTTGGCTAGTACAAAAGGAATGTTTTCAAGGGGACAAAAATCTTGTGTGTGGGGAAGTGACCCTACACTTTCTTTTTCAAATACTATATGAAGTTACATTTGATAAATGGTGCTTATTTAACTAGGAGGTAAAAGGGGTGTTATTGAATTCTTATTTAGGATTGGGTTCCAAATATCTTTCTTTATTTTTCAATTCCATTGTAAGGTAGACGTTGTTTTATTATATGTGGAACATTGTTAGGAAATTTTCACTATCCTCTATTGTTATAGTCCCCCCACTAGGAGAAATTTGATGTCTAAAATGGGAATCCTAAGGAAAATAATAAGATAACAGTTAAAATAAAAAAAATTAAATTTATGAATTTTCAAAAGGAAAGAAAGAAAATTACATTTTTATTTTTTGTTATTGTGTTTTTTATTTCTCTCCTTATAGGCCCTACTCAAATTTTAAGTGTAGGGACTCATTAGATGCCGAATTATTGTGTATCCAACAAATACCCATTTTGCATACTACATATTGATATAAGCTAGAAATACATGAAAAAACATGCTTATTTTAAAAGGAGACACTTTTTTCTCCCCCCAACATATATTTATAGTTTATCTCTCAATGGGTATATAAAAACTATATAGAGTGAGAATAAAAAGTATATAGAGTGGGAATTCATTAGATCCATGATTTAATTCCAAATTCAATGAGTTACACCACTTAAAGTTTGAATAACCTTTTAATGATATATGTTAAAAAAATGAAATTAAAATTTGGTTTTCATCCTTTACCCACAAAAGTATTTATACTAATGTTTGACATCATCATCTTGAGTCTTATTGGTTCTTTAAAAATTGATTTCAATATTATTTTGTTTCTTTTCATGTTGATTTTTAGCCTCAAAATTTCCATAATATCTCTCCCAACTACATTTGCATCCTTCTCTTAACTTGTTTATGGTATGTTTAGGAAAACATTTGTCTTAGAGACTAACGCAATTCATTTTGAAGTATCCCTAAGGTCTATATAAAATTTGACTTGAAGAAGTTACCAAATTTTATTTCAATTACGATGATGAATGGGGTTCATTAGCGAAAGATTCACTATTTGAATCTAGTTAATGCTTGTTTTTATTATAAAGATAAAGTCCACCTCATTCATGACAACACATTAGAAAATAGCTCCAATAGTTTCTGGCGATACAATTTCTACAATATTAACCATACCAACTAGTAAGGGTGGGTCTTTAGTTGGTCTTATTGAAGTGGCTAACAAAGTTGGCATTTAGGCATAGGTTGGCTATCCAAATTGTCATTTTTATAATGCGGGGTATCTTAAGAGTCTTTTGGGACTACTCAACACTTTCCTCATAACCAATGTTGGAATTTGACTTTGCACCTATTGATATCCAATGAGGTTAGAGTACTATGGCAATTTTTGCTACAAGTGTTAATGATTGGGCCTAAGGTATATATGTTGATGAGGATTCATAGGTTAAGTCTGACAAGAGGAATGGGTATTCATATCTTATTAATTTAGATAATCATAGCAGAGTAGTGAACCCCACTCCTTAGGCAAATCCATTTAAGGAAGCTATGCCCTTTCCCCAAACAAGGGTGCCTATTCCTTAGTAATGTCACACTCATAAATAGATTTAGTATTCTAGTGAACTCTAAATTAATTAGATAAATATTTATCTTCTTTGTTTTAATTTGAAGGGGTTGACACTCCTAATGTTTGGGCAATATGTTTGAGGAATTTTCTAGAAGGTTAAGCTAGATGGGGTTCTTTTCGAAAGAAGAGCTTTGTATGCAGCTGTTAGCTAAATGATTTTTTTGATAAAATATGCTAAGGGGTTGGATATGCTACATATTTTGATTTTATCGCTAGCTTAGTTTCTTTGAGGAAGAGGATTTAAATACCCTTGTACATACCCTCCTACTATATTATGTGTTCTGTTTTAATAATCTAATGTAAATAATTTTATGTAAATATAAGAAGTATTTTATAGTAAAAGAATAGTAGCATGATTTGAAATGTATAAATATATAATATTTTTCCTATTTTGATTATTTTAGTAATGAATATATATTATTTTGTATATTTGGTTACTTTTTGGGTACAAAACTCCGAGCTAAAATCTTGTGGGAACCTTATTAGGGAAATGTCCATTTTGGTAAATTTTGGGAACAAAAAAATTTACAGCTGGTTTGAAGTATTAAATGACATTTTTTAGGATTAAAACATTAGAAATGAGATACATAGCTTTTCCATTTTTTTCTACAAATCAATGTCATTTCAATATATCATTTCAATGGTGTCATATAACCTCATTTAAAATTTGTATAAATAAATTATTTCTATTATAAGTTGATATTATCATGTTCACAATAATTATATAAATTGGATGTCATGTCAACTACCATTAATCACACAAATTCTATAGGTTTAAAACTCTAATGCTAGTAATGATGTGAGGCATGAAATCCCTTAATTATAACCCAATATTGCTACCAGAACATTAAATACCCTTGTGTGAGGAAAGGAAGGGGTTTCACTATAATTGTATTAACTATCATTCCATAATGTGGAAAGAAAAATAGTTGGATATTATGAGCACAATAGTAGAACTATTATATGTTATAGAAGCCACATAGACCATAGTTTTTAAAGACAATCCATGGTGAGTTCACTTTTCTTTGTATATACATTTCATATTTAAGAAGTAAAGAGAAAGACATCTTACTATCCATTTGGGTCTTTTGATATTGAATTTCCTTGTGTTCATTATGTGGATTATGTGTATTTGATTTATATAATTTTATTTCTATCACATATTATTTTAGTATTTTTTTGTACTAAATTAGTAATATTAAATTTGAATCTTAGGTAAAATATTGCATAATAAAGAACTTGTAGAAACTTGTGGGATATATTTTTACTAACTATTCTGATAGAATATACATGATAACTTACATATCAAATAGTAAGAAACAGTAAAAAAATTGAAAAGAAAAAAACAAAATAATTTAGCAAAATGAAATAATGATAATGAGAAAAACCTTTACCTAACTACATTACTCTTGGTACTTCCTTACAATCATGGATATTTTTATTTCATCCTCTTATAGATCCATCTTTCCTTCCTTGTCTCCCATGTGAAATGTAGAAAAATAGATAAACCCTCACCTTTTCCTCCTTTCAAAAAAATCACCTTATAATTTTCATCACATACTATAAATTTTACAAAAAAAAATTAAAATGCTTATTTGGAATTTAAGTGTATTACAAGAACCAATACATCCATACAAAACAGGAGCAATAATGAACATATTTTAAATAATAGAATTGATGTATTTGTTGTTTCCGGGAGAAAACCTATGGTGTGTCCAAGACATCTAAAAGTTTGATTGATGTAAACTTTTAAAAATTGGTTGTAAGACCATATGGAAAGCAAGGGGTATTTTTAATTAAGCACTGAGTGAGTGTTTGAAATTGATAGAAAGCCCATTAAAGTTATTAAATTATTAGTACTTATTATTTAAATAAGTAAATCCATAATCTCATATTTAAGTGAACTCATTGCTACAACACCTATTTTAAAAGAAGAAAATGCAACATGAATATATATGAGCATACAAAAGAAAATACATACCCCAATTACTTAGAAATTTAGAATCAAAACTTATAGAGAGACTTTTCATTGCATAGTATTTTTCATTCCAGACTCTGAACCACTGCCCAATCTTTGTTTCCTACTTTTTATTTTACGCTCCTAGAATAAGTGTTCAAGAATCAGTTAAAAAATTAAGTTATAAACATTTATATAACTGTCTCTTTTCACAATGATGTCTGTCTCTTTTCTTTAATGAACGTGGCCATATTGTTAGATTTTTAGAATTCCTTTAGAATTTAATATTATATATAATATGATATATATAATAATAATTTATATCTTTTTACATTTCAAAAATATATACGCCCTCCCTTTTAAAAATGTCATTTACAATATATGGCTGAAGCATATTTCTGAGTTTGACCCATATATCATAAAATTTGAGATATAGTGAATGTATGTGCAGGCTCGACTCTTGTCATACATACATCGACAAACCATAAAAAATACTTCATGAAACTTCCTTTAGCAGTTTCTAGAAATGATGGAGGATACTTTCAGAATCAATACCGGATGTCGATCTACAGATGGATGGTTTTGAAATACAACTTCCTGACAGTTCAGGACCACTTATCCTCAAAGCATATTGACTTGCCGAGACTCGGCTGATTTGGAGCATGTGCATTGTAGGTCGTAGATTGCTTTGGAATTTATATGAGAATTAACTGGATTTGCGTTCGTCTACACTTCCATATATGCTAGTCACTTAAGTTTTCAAACTCCGCAAGGGTTGTCAACACAACTATCATAACACATACATCACCATCTGGTTCCAAAGTTCAACTACTTAATTTATGTATCCCTCCTTGCATAACCCATCAATTAAAATCTCTTGAGTGATGGCATTCAAATCTTCTCTCCATGTTTTTTAAGACTTCCCCGACTGATACTGCTATACAGACTTTTGCGTAAGCTTTAAAAACTGAGAGGAACAAGACGTCCAAGCATGGGCATTGCTTGAATTGCATTTGCACGAGAATGTTATCAATTGATACAATTTGGAAGTGTTCTAATTGATCATGCTTTACGCACATTTCTATCACGCATAGTCACATTCCTTGCTTCATCCAAAACATTATTAATATAATGAGAGGCAAAAATTTCTTTAATTGGTAACTGAGCTCTTTCTATCCATACTCGTGCTTTTCAATTTCTGAAACGTTTTTACATGTTGTCACATCCTATAACATTATTTTATTTTTCTGCAACTCCCACTAGTCTTTTGGCCATCATATATGGCACCTCGAGGCATATACGAATGCCATCTTTTAAGTGTGTTTATGTATTACTTTACCTCAATGACTTAGTTTGGGAGATGTGTTATCGATCAATTTATCATAATGGCTTGGGAAACCAATTGCACGATAAAACAAAGATACATGAAAGTTACGAAGTTTAATAATATTATAATTCACATGCTGACACCTTCATTTGCAAAGAAGTCCACTGTGAGGTATCCACCTATCATAATCACATACAAAGCTATTATGAAGCCACAATCTTGAGGATTTGACCAAACTTGAAAAAACCCATAATTTTCTCTTTTGATACAATACACGGAAGGGGAATAAGATCAAATAAAATTTGCATGGACTTAAGCACATTAAGCCAATCATTAAAGACATCCAACTTATCTCCAAAGTATCAAATATAAGGGCATTAATTACAATTGACACAATTTTAGAACTTCTAGTGACTAAATCTCTGAACCACTTGTTTATATGAATATTAAGAAAAGCATCCATGAAAAACTACGTTGCATATGCCCCTTTTGTATTACTACTCTCCCAAGTTGACAATAATCCATTGGAAATAATTCCCCTTGAAACTACGTTGTGTATGCCTCTTCTATATTACTACTCTCGCAAGTTGACAATAATCCAATAGCGTACATATAAATAATTGGAAATAATTCCCCTTGAAACTATTCCTGAAGGTAAGTTCCAACATGTACGAGGCATATATTCTCAGATTCCTTTATACCATAGAAGCCCTTTGCAAACATTGTTGTAATGAATACATTGATAATCAAAGAGACGAAAAGTGAAAATTTTGATTCAGTAGAGAAGTAATTAATGGCTTCAGGAAATCATCCTTTCCTAGCTGTTTGGTCGAAGGTTCATCTTAATAAATTATTTATTAGTATTCCCGTTCATATAATCGTATGAAAGGATTGTTGGATAATAGCCATAACATCTCCAAATGAAAGTTCCATTCCCTCTATTGATAGAAAATACATGTCAGTAAATGTTTGTGACACTTCTCTACTTATCTTTAACTTAGAAGCCACATTTTCTTCCTTCCAACAGAAAACTTTTTTACGAGTTCCTTCGTTTCGTAACATCTGTGTGAGTAATTTCCCTTGATGAACTATACCAAACTCCTATTCTAAATCATACGAGTCATAAACCATAGCATCTTGAGATTCAATGCTTCATCTGAATCACAGGAAATATAAACAGTAGCACCATTAAAATGCACAAAATAAGACTTATGAGGGTTGATTTACAGCTCAATAATTCCTCCTTTTCCTGAAGTATATTTTTTAGGGACAAATACAGGGAATGACATATCTCAAACACAAAAAAAAAATGCCCAAAGGTGAAAAGAACTAGTGAATATTTATAACAAAATACTGATTTGTTCACCCTGAAAATAAACTATAAAATTTTGTGAAACCCAAGGAAAATTTTCAACCTCCTCCTCGACAACGGTGCCGGTTGATGTTTCTTCTCGAAGACAACCTCTAGTTGCAAGAGGTCAGTTCCTAGGAGATCAAATAGACTGATTGATGTAAACTTTTAAACGCTGGTTGAAGCAGCAGCATATGACATGCAATGTGTGATGGGCCATACAATTTAAGGCCCATCTAACCATTTTTCAACACATTTAACCTCACTACTTGCATTTGATGACATTGTTTGGAGCTATAGTGTGTTCATTACGAAGGTCTCGAGATAATTGCATATTATGTGGTTAATATTATTTATTTTTGTGAGAGAGAATATTGACTATTTGTGAGAGAGAATATTGACTAAACTCTGAATAAGATAATATAGAGATTTTCTTCCTTCTATAGGATGGACCAAGATTGGATAATAAATGAACTATTATGAAATTATTGAACAAATTCTGGAGCTGTAGTGATTGAGCAAATGTAGGAATGTGCTTCCTATCATATAATGAAGATTCCTATTGATGAGAACCAAATCCACTTTTTGAGGGATTTTGGAGGGGAAAACTACCTCCTTTGAAGGAGAATGCTTCCCCATCAATTTGTATAAGTACCAATTCGAATTTTTCTCTAGGAGCATGTTTTTCTTTGTTTTCGCGTGGAGAAAGCATGTTAAGCAGCTCTACTTTCATCTCCGTAGGGATGTACTTGAATTGACTCTAATAATGAATTTTGGTGACTTTTTTAGATTCTAAAGCTTGGTTTCTTTCAAGGCCCTTTAGCACAATTTATTTATCTCCTTTGCACTTCCTTTTCACTTGCATCTACTATTCTTGCTTTTCCTATTTTTAAATTTAGTATTCATGCTTCATTTGTTGTAGGTTAGAGTGGTTAAATGATTGAATTAAGTTTTTTTGCAGGTCATTTATATAGGGAAAGCCATGATACACCATTATAAAAACTTTAAAAAGTCATATTAATCATTGAGCTACTTGGATTGGTTTACTAGTTCACAATTTTGGAACTTTTGGAAGAATCTTGTACCAAAATAGTATTAATTTTCTGCTAAACTTTAACATATGTTAATGAACTTATTTAATGTTGATTCGATTTGTATTCAAGCTTAAAAATATCCAAATTAATTAAAAAAATCACCCCATAACATTTTCACTTGATTATCCTAGACATTTGTGTACTTAGATTAGCTTTACTAGTTCATTGCACTGAAATTTCTAGTTTTTAGTTGTAATTTTATGTTGAATTTTAGCACGTGTTGACAAAGCTATTTTGATGTGTTTACACTAGGATTGAGACCTAAAGCATTATAAGTAATAAAAAATTTTACCCAGTAGCATTTGCACTTGATGAGACTAGTCATTTGTTAAGTTAATTACCTCACTCATTTTGGAATTTCTGGTTTTTAGAGTAGTAATATTCTACTATTTTTTAGCACATGTTACGAAGGGTAACTTAAGTGATTCAACTTGGATTGAAGTACTAGGACATCCTACCTAATAAAAAAATAACGCCATATAATTTTCATTTTATTTTCTTGTGCATCTGACATGTTAACGCGAGAAATAGCAATCATGTAACAATCCTCTAACAGCTTGTTTTCGAGATCTTACTTGTCGAGATTCACTACAATTCATGGTAGAAGTAGATTTATAGGCTATGAATGATCTGATACCACTTTGGTTGAGTTAAGGCTTTGGTAGGTCACCATTTATCTCTTACATTTCTTGCTTCCAAAATTTTGATTTCTGTAATTAGCCTAGATTTACTTTTCAACAAAAGTAGAATAGATTTGCTTATTGTTATTTATATTTTAAAACTTAGGATTGCTAGCTTACCTAAATATTTCACATTTGATGTTTTTTTATTTTCTTCCTTCACTTGCATCAAAGGGATTGAGACTAGGAAGAGGAAGGTTCCTGCTGCACATACAGTGTCGACCCCTCTTAAGTTTTTATGATGCTTGGGTTGATAAATTAAGTTGGTAGCCCCAGGAGTTGTAACATTGTTGTTGAAATATTGGGGCTCATCACTTTTTGGTGTCATTTCTAGGGAGGTTTTCAAAGCAAGAATTTTCTTTTTCTTGGCATGATTCCTTCCTTATTTTCTTACAAAAACAAAAAACATTGCAATAGAAATATGTCATTACATTAGCATTTTCGTTCAAGTTTTCTTATAAAAACAAAAAAATAGATATTTATTTAATACCACAAACCCCCATTTAACCATATGGTGTAGTAAGAACCACATCATCATCCACTTTCGCAGGTAGAAGAAATGGATGAAGATGATAATAATGAGGAATATCCTCTTGGATTTCCCATTCATGCTACTAATATCAACATTCACATGAAGAATATCGCTCCATCAATTTTTCCCAAATTGCATAGTACGAGGTCATAAGATCTAGAAACCTTTATCTTTGAATTTGAAATACCTTGCAAATTTGTTGGTTACTTATTAAACACATAAAAAACAAGATTGTTTCCGACAACACTAAAGGATAGAGCTCTTAAACGATTCATTAGTTTAGGGACTAATTCAATAATATCATGGAATGATACGAAAAATATATCTCTAGAAAAATATAAAGATCATGATCTTGAAGAATAAATTCTTAGAATGACTCAAACAGAACATGAGATCATTGAGGATCAAATAGAGAGATTTATGTATAATGTTAAGAGCGAAAATTTACATCATTTAGGATTTTAAAAACTAAAAACCCTCTTACTTAGAATAATTAGGGATCATTGGATTCATGTCCTTGATCTCATGATTAGAGGTGATGTATACAAATTAACATTTCAATAAATTTGTGAAACATTCAAGACATATCAAGAGGAAGGGCAAGAGTAAGTAAATCGACATCAAGATTGGTAAGTCAAGATGAACTTGGAAATTTCCTTGGTAACTTTAAAACATAAATTCTTAGCAATCTAAGTGAATAAGTAAAAATGTTAAGAATGAAAAATGAGCAAAAGGAGGATATTGATATCTTTGTTATCCATGTGAAATCACATGCTACTAAATATTTCCCATCATTACCAAGGTTGAAAGAAGTTTACCAGGAGGACAGTGGAGTCATGGGGGCTTAATTGGGGGAGAAATACCATACTAAGTGCATTCATATTGGGGAATATATATTAAAGAAAATATAATATATTGGGAATATAATAGGGGGTAGAAGGTTTTTATATTGGCAGGTATAAAAAATGGAGCTCAAAGTCAATGAAAAAATAAAAAGGGGTATAAAAATTGTTAATGAAAAAATGGATACCTACAATATGTAGTGAAAGTAGGGGTTTTTAAATTAGGAATGTGTATTCGGTTCATATTGGCATGGGGTTAAATAATGCTATTTTAGAGGTATTTTGCAATAGGTATTCAAATTAAGGGTATTATTTAGTATGCCATGAATTCACGTGATATGTTAAACGTTCATTGAGTGAAGCCCTCGTTAGTGGAGTGAATTAAACACGAGAACAACTCTATTATGTAGCTGCAAGAAAACCATGGAAACCTAGTAAACGCAACATGATGCAAGTTCCTAATTCACAATTCGAAGGTCATGCACAAAGTAATTGGAATGCACCCTTTCCTTTTCATCATTGGCCATCTCAGCCAAAAAACCAATCTTGGCAACAAGGTTGGCAAGGTCCTTATGGGAAAAATCCACAATATACTCAATCTCTTCCTCAATATCCTCCATACCCAACTCCATGGTATCTATACCATCAATGTCTTCCATAACTACAACCTCAACCATATCCATCTCAAAGATCCACTCCCACTCAACTACCTGTACAACCATTTCCAAATGAAAATAACAAAGTAACTCAACCCTCTTACATTGTTGAGGTAAAATACTTCCAGAAAATGCCCCTTGATTTAAATAGTATTCATCTTAGATCAGGAAAAGTATTGCAAAAAATAGTTTCTCCTGATGTCATTAAAGAGAAACCTCTAGAAGAGGAAGATCCAGAAGAATCATGTACTACATTTAATGGAGAGAAGCCATTGGATCCTAAGATTGAATAATTTCTACGATGTGTATCATCAAATCCTTTATGTGTTCAAGGGACTAATAAAAAATAGTGGAATATTTCAATGGAATGGAATAAGAAGGTATATAGAATGATCGAGATGAGGAAGTGAACCAAGGTCATCATAACTATATTAAACTTTGGTTCCTGATAATCACTAAGTAGGAGCACCACTCTCTTCAACAATGTTTGGCATCATAAAAGTCAAAGCAATTGGTCTCTCATATTCAGGCACATGTCAAAGCATATATTTCGAGCCTACACATGAGTTTATATGTCATCTTGTTATGCACATGGCTCCATTGGAATTATTCTTATACTTGAAAGAGATTTTCATTTTTCAAGTAGAGTAGGATAGAGGAATTATAAAAAAAGAAAAAAGAGAAAAAAATAAGAGGAAAAAATAAAATCTCAGGTGAAATCCTCCTTTGGGGCACCTCAGTTTGTCTTATTGATTGAAAACCTCCATGAGGTAGTCAATGGGTTGAAAAAAAGGAGAAAAAAGAAAAGAAATAAGATCCTAGGTGAAAACCTGTTTTGAGGTGCCTAGGCAGACCTGTTGGTTGAAAACCTCATTGAGGTAGCTAGTAGGCCTAGAAAAAAATGAAAAAATGGAAAGGAGAAATATTGTTTTTCTCTAGGTATCTCTCTCTAATGAATGCAGGTGTTATCCAACCTCTTCAAGCTACAATAACAAGTTAGCACTATAAGAAAAAGTTGATAAAAAAATTAGTCAAGTGATGTCAAACTTACACTTAAACCTCCTTTTCCCAGAATCTCCAACATGAACATGGCCATTTGTTGTAGCAGCTGCAACACCCTCCAAATTTTTTCCTGAATCCAATTTTAGAGCCTCCTTTGAGAGTTTTACTTGATGAATGAATGCACTCAGGTTCACTCTGTGACCTCATATGAGTCTTCGCACCCACCTTGCTTGATCATTCCACTGACAAATTTTTCATGTTGATGATTGATTTCATGCTTGCAACCATGTTTTTGTCATACACAAGGTCTTCGCTTCATGTGTACTTGTTGTGTTCGTTATGTAAACATTCATCGTGCTTACACACAAATTCATATACACTGTCGCACAAGTGTCGTCACAGTTTTCCAACGATCAATCACAAGTTTCGCAGTTGTCACTCACACCGTCGGCCAGTCATGCTGAGCATATGTGTTTGGATGGTTTGAGTCATCTCGTCATCAAGTCATGTAAGTGTGTGTTTGCAAGATCATGTATGCACTTTTTCACTCAAGCACACAATTAGTCATTTTGCTGAAGTTCCAACAATTGGATTCCCCTCTAACAACTTGACTTTCACCCCGCCATCGACTCAATCGATGTCACCCAAAACAGTGCAGAAGCACCAAGAAATCCATTTCAAGATGTGCTGCCCACAGGCAGATCAATCAACCTTCCTGCTAGTTAACCAGAGAATTTGACCTGATAGTCAGCCCGGGACTAATTTCCCTCAAAAATTACGTAGAGGCTACAGACCTTGTGAGCTCCGCTGACTTACAAAATTATGTAGACAGGCTAGACAAACGCCTAGTGCTCGACCTTGTCTCCCTCAAAAAAGTGCGCAATTTTTCTAGCTAGCCCTCCAGTCAATCAATGGGTTGCTCACTCGGAAAACTGCGCAGTTTTCATGAGCAAGCCCTTTGCTTCCCAATAGTCCGCTCAGCTCAAAAACTGTGAAGAGGTGATCAATAGGCCAACCTCCCAGCATCAACGTAGTTTTCCCTGCTAGCAACTCCCAGTAGCTGACTGTCAGTTCCTTCCAAGAACTGTGCAAATTTTGCTGCCAAACTCCAACAATTGACTGTCAGTTCCCTCCAGGAATTGCACAGTTTTGCTGCGAAGGTCCTAACAACCAGCTGCCTGCTCCTTCCAAAAATTGCACAAATTTTGTCTAGACAGCCTTCCCATAGTTCAAACTGCTCCTCTAAAAACTTGCGCAGTTTTGTCCTCCAGATGAGCAAGACCCCATGGACAGTCACTATCGATCTGGATTTCCCATCTCCCTCACCCAATGATTTCTACAGAGTTTTCACCAGCAGTGCCCAGAGCCTCCATCTCAACTCAAAACTCACAATCTTGTCTCCTCTCCCAGTGACCTACATTTGAAATGATCATGCGTCATGGTAGAGTAGGAGGTTTATGGATTTGATGTCGTCTCATCATGAGTGACTGCAGATACAGGTATGAAAACAAACATGGCACAACGATGGATGGGATGAACAAAGTGAGTACATGCATAAGGACATGTTCGCCAACATACGAACAAACAATGCATGAAAAGAGATGTGCTCACAAACAGACGATGATGAAAATATTTGCTCGCAAACGGACAAACGAATGAACATGCAATTTTCACGAACGAATGAACCTGTCAAGCATGCCAACATATAAGAAAGGAACAACATGTGAATGTAACATCAAGCGAACCCAACGACCATCAGAGACTCCGTGCACTTTTCCATGCAGAGGTGAAATTGTGACACACCATGAAGACATCCATCACTGAGCAACACTGTAGCTCGACATGCACACCAACAGCAGCATGAATGTACCAAAACTGTCATGTTGAGTCATTTCATGAGTCATGTCATCCACATCTCTATTGTAGGCTATACTATCAATCAATGTAATGTAACATGGAAGTCTAAGAGACCCACTTATCATATGAAGAGTCATGTAAAGTCAAAAGGTCATGAAAGTAAAATGGTCATGAGGGAAGTCAAACAGCCATAAGGGGTCAGTTTCACCCTTGGTTATAAATATCCCCTCATTTGTACATGCAAAGGAATTTTCACCTCGGCTCCTCCCACATAACCTTGAGAATCTGTAATCTTTTCTTTGAGGAGTAAGTAGTGGCTCCAACGCCTTGCCTATGGGCTTAGCGATGTATGGTGGAATGATGTGTCTTAGAACTTTCACTTAATTCAGAAGCTTGCTAGCAGGCCAACACGTTTTCACAACTTTGAAATGGGAACTGATACTGTTACCCGTTTCGTAGAGATAGCAAAAAAGTGACCTGATTTTGAAAAGGGGTGATGCAGAATACACATGTCTTTTTAGAGCATAGTTTTTGGCACATTAATTTTTTTTATGTACATTGCGTTTCAGAATGGTAGTGATTTTCATGCTGATTTTAAAAAGTGGTAATTCTACATCAGACCCTTTTTTAAAAAAGACCTATTTTTTGACTTTAAATTCTCTAATGTATGAAATCTAAATAATTATTTTGTAAATTTAATAATTTTTGAAGTCGTTGTTTTGTTCATATTTTCTTGTTTTTATTTTAATTTTATTTTTTTTGTAGTGAGATTTTTATTGTTTTGCATTTTTAAATTAGAAGGTCGATATTTTGAATTTTCGATATTCTACATATTTATAAATCCTTAATTAATTTTTCAATCCACATGAAATAATTGTTTCTAAAAAAATATATTTTTTAATAATGGACATAAAAATAACCATTTTTAACATAAATATAACTAAAAAACTACACGTTTTGATAATTTTTTGTTGAATTGACATGTCAAAATCACAATTTTTATATGAAAATTTTAACTAAAAATGGTTAAAAAATAGTTTTTTAATAAATTTCATGTCAAAAAAAAATAATACTCAATTTTTTTTCAAAAAATAATGATTAACTTAAAAATTAATGCGAAAATCACATATTACAAATGTTGAACGCATAACAATATCAGTTCATGTAATCGGAATCGAATAACTACCGCCCGACTGCCCATGGGGTGGCTATCCAATTCTCGGAATTAGATAGCCACTGCTCGGCCACTCCCACGGGCAGCCACTGCTCGGCCACTCCCACGGGCAGCTGAGTGGTGGCCATCTGATACTGAGAATTAGATAGCCACTGCCCAGCCACCCCCATGGAAGGCTGGGCGGTGGCTATCCAATTCCGAGTATCGGATAGCCACCGCCCAGCCACCCATGGGGGTGGGCGGCGACTTGGCCACCCCCATGGGTGACTGGGCGGTGGATATCCGATTCCAAGAATCAGATAGCCACACCCATGGGCAACCGAGCGATGGCTATTTGATTCCGAGAATTGGATAGCCACCCCCACGGGCATCCGGGCAATGGTCATTTGATTCCGAGAATCAGGTAGCCACCCCCACGAGTGGTCGAGCAATGGCTAGTCGATTCTGTGAATTAGATAACCACCCCCACCGGCGGTTAGGCGGTGGCTATCCAATCCTCGGAATCAGTTAACCACCCGATGACTACCCTTGAGGTGGATATCTGATTCTTAGAATCGGATAGCCACCACTCAGCCGCCCGTAGCGGTAGCTATCCAATTTTGAGAATCAGATAACCACCACCCGGCCACCCCACAGGTGGCTGAGTAGTGGCTATCCAATTCTGAGAATCGGATAGCCACCGCCCAACTGCCCGTGGGGGTGGCCGGGAAGTGGCTATTCGATTCTCGGAATCGAATAGCCACCGCCCGGCTGCCCATGGGGGCGGTGGCTGATAAAATTGTTTTTTTGATAAAAAATAGATTTTGTTAAAGATATATATATATATATATATATATATATATATATTAGATGTTTTTTTTTAATTTTATATATATTTGTAAAATATATATATGTATATTTTAAATATTATTTTAAAAATATAAAAAATATATTTAGCTTTTAAAAATTTTAATGTTTTTTTGAAAATGATGTTTAATTTGAATATGTCTTTTTTAAATTTTAATTGTTTTTTGAGTTTTTATTTTATTTTTAATTTCAGCATATTTTTGTTTTTTAGAGTTTTTTTGAAAATGTCTTTAACCTTAATTTTTCTAGTTTTTTTTTATTTGTTTCGATTTTTTTTTGTTATTTTTTTTTTTTTTTTTTTTTTTAATCTAGTTTGCTTTTAATTTTATTTTAGTTTTTAGTTTTTCTTAATGCTTTTTAAAAATTTCCTATTTTTACTAAATTTTTATAGTTTTTATTTTATTTTCTCTTTATTTTTTCCAATTTTTTTTATGGTTTACCACATTAAAAAAATGTTATTTTTTTGAAAATATGTTTTTCTTATTATTTATTTCTTTAAATGTTTTAATTCTTGTATTTTATAGGTTAATTTTGTTTTTTTTTTTTTTTTTTTTTTTTTTTTTTTTTTTATGATCAATTTTTTTTTAATATATATTTTTATTTACGTTTCGGTATTTTTTAAAACTTTTTTTCTTGTGTTTTTTTTTCATTGTTTTTATTTTTGTTTTTGTTTTTAATTTTATGTTTTCATTATTTTTTTGAAATTTTAATGTTTTTTGGAATCATCACAAAATATTTTACAACATTATTTCAAAATGTTGAAAATTTACCCCCAAAAAAAAGTGTTATTCGAGCATCAACACTTTTCGTTTTGAGGATATTTTTTGCACAATTTTTGCACATAAAAATTTGGTTTTACTGGCATTTTTTTAAAATGTTGAAAATTAACCCTAAAAATAAAATCCATCCTTCCATTATTAGGACTTTTCATTTTCAGGCTGTTTTTGCACAGAAAATTTGTTCTCACTGGAATTTTTAAAACATGTTCAAAATTGACCTTAAAAAAAAACCATCGTTCTGGTATGCACACTTTTCGTTTTTAGCATTGTTTTCCATGTTTTTTCGAGTTTTTTTGGGCAAAGTTCTCGTTTTGAGTTTATAGTTCCCGTTTCAAAGTTTACATTGTGACATGTATTGTAACTGTTGTAAGACTGATCTTGAACACTTGTAATGCATGTTGCTTTAACCTATGTTTAGTAGTCGAACTCATTCAATTATTGTAATACATATATATTAATGAAAATGTGTTGTATGAGCTATTAACGTTTACATTCTCATGTTGGTTAACTCCCTAGACATCAAACATACTTGTCACGTAAAATTTCTATAACGAACATTACACTCGCACGGACTGATCTACTGAGTGTTGTACGTGTTATCTTCCCTTGTGTTTTGTGACTGTCGCATACCTGTGGATTGTTCTTCCGAAAGTTGTGCATGTCCTATTGTTTTGTGTGCTCCTAACAGAGTTGGAGCTTCCTCCCAACCGAATTGGGACTCACTCCCACCCTCTCCCTCTACAATGAAAGAACCATTGACACAAGTAACACTAGTAATCACCAGGCACGCGAACCTCACTACTCGAAGACAAAGAAAACCACTCTCATGTGCTCACTAGCAAGATATGAGGCAAATATTTAAAATAATGGCAACTGGACGATCATACCAGATGGGACTCTTACACCAAACGGTGTGAGGTCTTGTTGGGACTTCATACCGGGGAGATCCCCTGATGTTGTCGGGTCCAACACTGTCAACATTTTGGCACTTGAAGGAGGGCCATATGACAAGCTAAGCCAATACATCTAGGTTGAATATCTTACCCAATGAATCATACAAAATTCATGCTCCCGAGGTATTTCTCTCATTTCTCCCTTAATCGCTATCAATCCCCGATGGGCTTCAAATTGTCATTGTTAAAGTTTGACAGTGAGGACAGAACATCTGCAACCAAGCACATTTCTGATTTTCTTCATTAATGTGAATCTCATGAAATTGATAGTAATGAGCTTGTTTGCATACTCTTCTTCATCAACCTTGAAGGTCATGCTAATTGGTGGTGTCATACCCTGCCACCTGCTTTCGTCCATTCACTTCTCACTTTCCTCAAGGAGCTCCATCAATCCTTCGATGCATGTGACCACCAACATGTCTGTGAAATAATCTCTCGTTTAAGAATGAACACTAGTGAATTAGTTGAGGTCTTTTCTTCCAGCTTCCTTCAACTATGTCACGAAATTCTTTAATGGTTCATGGACCTTGACTTCATGAGCCAAGAGGTGAAACCTTTGGTTCATGTCTCCCAAATCGGTGAACCTCCTTATTTACCTTCTTCCTCGAGTCTTGATGATCACGATACACCTCATTTATCGAAGAGGGTGCCCTCTCACAGCAACTACAAATCTAATAAATCTACGTAGCGGGTACCCCATTGTAGTGGCTTAAAAGCTAAGAAATCTATGCAACATCTTGCCAACCCATCTGCTTGGTTGTCTCCCATCCCAACGGAGGGAATTCCATAATGGTTTAGAGAGCCTATGGCAAAAAATCATCCCTCCATTTTGCAAGAGGACATCATCGTTCATAACCCAAGTATTGAGTCTAATCTGCATCTCTGCCATCCTCCATCATCTACAAGCCATGACTCCTTGCACCATGACTCGCTTACATGATCGTCTTCACAAGCTAGCTGCACGCACTCTCTTGAATCTTGAGATGCTGGCTCAAGTTGTTGTCATGTTCAAGGCAGTCTCATCATCACTCCAACACTTTCGTATGTTGTGATGAATGCCAAAGCACATGATATGATATACTTTCATCTCATGTACACTCTAACTCAGATCTAGAATGTGCACCAGTCAAAGTAGACATCCATATCAGATCTTCCTCCGCATACCACTTTCATATGTGTCCTATCATTCACAGCGAATGTTGGGATAGAGTCCCCTAGGGTTAATTTTGGGGCTAAAAGCCCAAGTTTTTGTATGTAAATTGTAAAGTCTCTACAATTTGTGGTCGCGGAGCGCGTAGATGTAAAGATTCATAAATGGTTTTACCCTTCTATTTTATGCAAGTTGTGTTTGCTTTAGAAGATCTACCCATGGTCCGTGGACCATGGGATTGTATAAAAAGGAGAGTCTTAGAAGAGTCTAAGGAAGTAGTAGTATTATTGATGATGATGAATATAATGGGTCATTAGCAGAAAGAGCGAAAGCTCTTAGAGTAAAAGAGAGGCTCTGCAACTGTGTGCATAGAGGCCTAGGGCAGAAGTTTGTAACTAAGTGCACGGACCCTTGCAGCTGAGTGCACAAGGTAGTTTGAGTCTGTAAGAAGATATGAAGCATTAATAAAGAAGATTACTCTGGAAATACCAATGTTTTATCTATTTACTTATGTTATGAATGAATGCGATTATGAGATGATGAATGCTGGGTTTATGATTTAATGTTGTATTGATGCAAAAATCTATATGGTTTTCATTGTTGTATGAATGAAAGTAATAATATATATTTACACGAAGAATATCTTAGGGCATGCTAAAGATATCAGACACTTAAGCCGATCTAGATAATAACAGACTTATGAGTAATTACAGAGGCACGTAAATGGTTGATTCGCCTATTTAAGGTTTGCGAAAGATAGTCATAGACCTTTGCGAAGGTCTAAAGGCTCGTAAGAGGAATTTATATCGATAAGCCTCAAGGGCTTATCGATCAGAGCGAAGGAAAAAAACGGGATACATAATGACATCATAACCATCTCTGGGTGCGAAAACTTGGTTCCAGCATCCCCCCATACTGCTTTGGGTGAGACTTTAGTCTGTGCTCTGCGGATTGATGCTGAAAGGGCCAGTAATGTAGGGATTTTCTTGGCTAACTTAATGCTGAACCTAGGTTAGGGCCCACTAAGCCAACAAATGGTTCTGTTTTCTGGGTTGGGATCTGCATAAAGAGACGTGTGATGTTGAATCACTGGAATCCAACTAAGAAGGAGATTGATGATTGGTTGGATAGGAAGATCATGAATCCGTAGTGTAAGAAGGTAGGAACCCGTGATTAACGAAAGAACAGTGGTTGGACAAGTATCTGTACACAGAGATACATGAACTTTTCTTATGTTCCTTCCCAGTCGAATCATACAAGTGGATCGCTAAATTGGCAGACAACCCAAGAAGGTGGAGGCTTGACGGTCCGATAGCATGGACCCCAGAGTTAGTTCGGAGATAGGAAGCCTCTGAAGATAAGATCACACGCGAGGATTTGTGACAGAGTTCACGATTGATACTTCGGTTAGCTACAACGAAGCAAAGAGATACATGAACTTTTCTTATGTTCCTTCCCAGTCGAATCATACAAGTGGATCGCTAAATTGGCAGACAACCCAGGAAGGTGGAGGCTTGACGGTCCGATAGCATGGACCCCAGAGTTAGTTCGGAGATAGGAAGCCTCTGAAGATAAGATCACACGCGAGGATTTGTGATAGAGTTCGCGATTGATACTTCAGTTAGCTACAACGAAGCAAAGAGACACTTCTTTAAGGGACCGCGAGGTAAGTACTTAAGGTCTTTGAATACTTGGATCAAAATGCTCTTGTGTGAAAAGTGGGTTATGCAATTACCTTGATGTTTGGAGCTATGTGAAGTGGAAAGATATTCAGGGATAGAAATGGAACAAGGCCTGAATATAGCCCGCTGATTGAGCCTCCTCTAAGTGATGATGAAGAACCTGCATAGGCTTCTCCATAGAGCTCTCTCTAGTTAATAAAGTGAGGGTTCCCGAGAATACCACATCCGCCCACACCAACTCCATCTTCACCTCCACCACATACACCTTCGCCCACACCGCCACCACCTCCACCATCGTTGAATAAATATGGCGAATTTAGTAAAATTTCTCATTTTCAAGGGCTTGGGGAATGAGGACCCAAACGAGTTTTGGTTTGTCACAAAGGGTGTGTCGGAAGCCTAAGGAATTAGAAATGATCAAATGATGAAAGCTACATTGGTCACTACTTTATAAGAACACGCGCTAACATGGTACATTAAATACTGCACTGATAACCTGATGGTTGCGTTGGTGGACATGCAGACTACGCTGAACAAGGAATTCAACAGGCCCAAGTCTGAACCAAAATCAATCGTTCTATTAAAAGAGATTATGATGAAGCCTGGTGAGACACCCTGGGAGCTGGATTAGAGATTGAAGTGCAAGATCCATGAAGCTATCATGAATCTTATGGATGGGCAACACCGCGAATGGTTTGTGGCTTCATTCTTGCCTCATCTTAGGGTTGCTTTATCACAACAAAAGATTGGGACCCAGGTAGAGGCCCTGGAGATTGCGATGAGAGTGCATGAGGAATCAATTCAAGATATTGATTTAGGAGATTAGTAGATTCACGCAGAGTTGTAGAACCTTTGCCTAGAATTCCAAAGTCTGAAGAAGGATAGAGTGGCTCAGCCAGAGGTGCATGAAGAGGTTTGGTGTTTGAAATGTAAGAATCAAGGGCATGATAAATATCATTGCCCTCTTTTCGCGAATTATGTTTCAATGGGAGGGTCAATGCCTCTCAAGCCAGAAGCTCAAGTAGGGCCAAGTGCACTACTCGTGTTGTGGTGTGCTATCTGTCAGGTAGTTGGATAACGTGCGACAAATAATTGCCATTTGTTTGAAAAACTTTGTAGAGACACCACAACAGCTCTTCTGCAACTTCTGCAAATCATTGGGCCACGATGAGTGAAATTGCTGTAGTTATGTGTTAATGATGGAGAGAATTCCCGTGTATCGAGTGCAGCTAGAAGTTTGGCCTCCGAATCAATGGGTTGGGGGGGCGTGAGGAGGATATTAGGGGCATAGACGAGGCCGAGGTGGAGGAGGACTTGTGAGAGGTTGGGGGCAAGTTATTTACTAGAATTGTGGAAGTCCAAGACACTACGCATGAGAATGCATAAACTCGATGTGCATGTCGTGCAGATACGACACTCAGTTTGGCCACGCGAAATAAGACTGCCTTGTACTAATAGTTAAGATGTGCGAAAAGGGGACACATCCTATGGAGAACCTGTAGATGATGAGGGCTGAACCCCCAGAAGAAACCCCCAATGTGAATATTGTGTTGTGAAGTGGAATGAAAATTGGCGAAGATAAGGGAAAGTGGCTTGAAGAGGGTGAATGGGTCCACAAAGCTCTAGAGAAGGAGGTTGGCTTTGATTTGGAGCACACGAAGGAAACTTTCATGGAAGCAAAGAGAAGCTTTCCTGAGACCTCTACCTTAGGAAGTCAAGATAAACAGTCTGAAGAAATGGACCCATCCATGCTTACTACATTTTTGGAGACCTGTATGAAGCTGCTACACGATATCAAGGCCGTAAAGGGATTACAGAAGTGTTGTAGTGGCTACAACCACCCTCCAAAATTTTTCCTTAGCCTGTTTTGGAGCCTCCCTACCAACCTTTACAAAAGCTTTCCTTACTTCATCAAGTCCTCAAGCTTCAGTGTCTTTCTTTCTCAAAGGTAGCCTGTCGATCACAGTTTGATGTTTCCCCTTCACAGGATACTCACGTAGACTTGGTCCAGATGCAGGCTGAGTAGCTTACCCTTGAAAATTGAGCATTTTTGGAGGGAAACCAACCTTCCCTCCAGAAATTGTGCAATCCTCTCTGACAGCTTGTTGGGCTCCAGGATTACGCAATCATGCTAGCCAACCCTCCCGTTAGGATTTACGCAAATTTTCCTAGTAGCAGGTCGTTCAGCCTAGGATTTGCACAAATCTAGGTAGCAGTCAGCCACTTAGCCCAGAAATTGCACAAATCTCCTCGGCAGCCAGCCCAGCTTCCAGCCAGAAATCCGCATTTTTCTCCAGCAGTCAAGCAGTCTCTTGCATGTGTAGCAAGGTTGACTGGTTCCCTCTGGGGCTGAGAAAAACATACTTTCATGCATGGGTTGTTTCTCCCAAGGCAACATGCAAAGGAATCCCTTGTGTCAGCAATCTATGTTTAGCAGTTGGATGTTACATACAAGGAACAATTCAGAAACCTCCCTCCATGTGTTGCTTCCCGTAGATTTGTGGCATGTGCATCACAACCTCAATGTTATCAAAATTCATCAACCAGAAACTGCAAATCTCATTCCTCACATAAACCTTGTAGCTCTGACATCCCACTTCACATCTAGGAGTAGTCGTCACATTTAACTCAGTTGTTTTGGGGTAACCTCGCTTCCCATGCCTTGTGCTGCATTTTTGTCACTTTTTGTGTATTATCTTATGTGAGTGTTGTTTTCTTGATTTCTTTGAATGTCTGTTGTCGTTTACATGCATTCTAGGTTGTCCTAGCTCTATTTCAATTTTGGTTGCTACCTCACTACTGTCGCATGCATGAAATTGCTTTGCACGGACGTTTGCCTAACTGGTAAACTGACTCACCCACATGCATGTTGATTTGTTTGGTAAATATGTCATTCATGTTTTTCATGCACTTTCAATCACTTATGCTATCACTTAGTGTCGCCATGCATTTACTATCTTAGTTGCTTTCAGTTTCCTGTCGGCGATTTCGGCTAACCTTGGCTCTGACTGTGCCTTGACCAAGGCTACATTGCACAATCTAGGGAAGGAAGGCTCACCTTCCTCTCCAGATTTGCACATTCCTGCCCAACACTAGCCTCCAGGACTATTTTTCACATTTCTAGAGAACATTGGCCACTTGGCTCAAGAAATTGTACAAATATGTCCCTGCACCAACAGTCCTTCCCAGCTAGAATTACGCAATGCGCAATCCCAGCAGTCAGCAGCCAGACTAGACTGTGGATTGTGTAGTTCCAACAATGATTTAGTCTCTCAGCATCCTGAACTATGCCTTGTCTAGTCTTGGCAGTCGGTCTCTCGACCTCCCAGTTGAAATTCTGCAACCTTCATGATCATTCACCCAGGTATGTTGCAAGCCAGTTCTCATATTCATTATCGTTTTCGACTATCAAATTGGTTGCTATAAGTGTTTCCATGTCTCCAGGTATCACAGGTGTTAATATGCCTCTCATCAATACAGGTACGATGGCTTCGAGGACTGTAGGGATGAAGACACCGTTTAGAACACACTTGGGGATGTAGTCGATTAAGTGTCTATGAGCTTGCCTACTAATGAAGACATCAAGTTATTCGTGGACAGGGACATCAAGTAACAACATCACAACGAGCAACAACATGAACAATAGCTAAAGGAAGTATACCAAATGTATCGCAGCGAATGAAGTGAATGCCAGAGGAAGGTTTTTCAGAACATAGAGGCAGAGCAAAGTTGTAAGATCAAGAAAATCCACTAATTCAGATAATGGAAGCAACTTTGGAGACTCAGGCTATGAGGTGACGACGTGACATGGAGATCATGCAAAGGTAAAATATGGAACAAAGAAGGATTTGCATGTGTTGAAGCATTAACTTAGGAAGAACATGAAGCTTTACAGAAAACCCAATGAGTTGCAGTAGGAACAGGAACAGCAGTGGGCGCAACATGCACTCACGGATGAAACTATGCCAATACAAGTTAATGTTGGCATTATGGCTAAAGTGTTGTCCTTGATGGGAACTCATACAGGTGATGGATCACTATACAACATGTCAGCAGCAGAGATTGATGATTAGCTCACAAATAATGAAGAAAACAAGAGGTACGCAGGTACACCGTACAAAAGCTGCGGACCCGCAGGTACACCATGTAAAAGGTGCGGACCCCAGTTCACTCACTTCAAGGCAGAGAAGCGCACTCACGTGGGGTTTCTTATGTTTAGCCCGTGGTATTTAGCCCGACGTATTTGATCCTATGGTTTGGTCAGTGGTATTGTTTTATATTATTATTATTATTATTGAGCCCCATGTTATTGGGCCCCTTGTTTTGGTTATCTATGGTATTGATCCATGATTTTAGGAAGAGCTTGCCTATATAAAGCAAAGGAGATCATTTGGCTAGACAGTGGTGAAATTAGAAGATCTTAAGAGAAGCTAGATCTGAAATTCTTGTAATCGGTTTATGAGAGAGAATTGAATCAATATCAAGGAGAAACATGAGAATTACAAGTCGGATCTACTAATGGGTTTATATCTCCTTGGCGCACGTTCAGATCTATAGATCTGACAGTCTGGATTATTCTTGAAGTCTTGAAATTATCTATACCCGCAGGTATGCAAGTACAGTGAAAGAAAAGTGCGGAGATACGCAAACGCAGAAGCGCTGCAGGTGCGCAGATACGCAGGCCCAGAAGCATTGCAGATGCGGAGGTGCGCAGGCAGTTCATTGGACACAGAGCACAGGTACGCAGGAAGTCCGTGAGGCACAGTGCATGGGTACGCAGGAACGCAGTTGGAAACAGTGCGGATGTACACAGGTGGTCTATGGGTGAAGCTGCGGACTTTTCATGAAATCTATTTAGCTGCCCCTGTTTATTATTGTTGTGTTCTGGGTTTTGAAGTGATGTCTGGTATTATGTTCTGATAATAAACAACAGTGATTGATTGAATGATTATGATTAGCTTCAGTATTGATAGATGAATGGATCAGGTACATAATGACTTATCCTTATATGATCTGGTGGACTAGATCTGGTTGATAACTCTCATTGTATATGTATTGATCTGGTGATTGGGTGACTTAGAAGGTTGTTTGATTATGAGCTTTAATGTTGTTGTTGGGTCCAGTATGAAAATTGGATGAAATGTGGCCTTTCAGATTATGTGTTGTGCTTCAGTGTATCCATTCTGAAAATTGATGAAACGTGGTACCTGGAGGAGAGAGTATTGTAGGTCAGCACCTACGTACTAGTATCTAAGCTAGTACAAGAGCTAAAGGAAATCTTTGGAGCATTGTAGCAGGTAGCAGCCTGCGTACTAGTAAATGGATCGGCTAGTACAAGAGCAAAGGGGGTTGTAGCTCCCGTACTGGTATAAGACTGCACTAGTACAAAATATTGTAAAAGGATTTTCTTATTAAGAAGAAGATTGAGATGACTTGCAGCAGGTGGTTTTCTCCCGCATTGGGTTTCCACCTTATATCATGGTGTTCATGTGTGTGCCTTATGTGTGATGATCTATTCTATGTTACTGCATCTGTTAACTGATAATATGGTTGATAATGTTCTAATGCACTCATTGAAGATCAATTAACTTAATCATAAGAAGTTGTGGAAGTAGAATATATGAATCAGAGTTTGAAATGAAAAATTTTATTGACTTGATAATACTGATTCACCCCCGCCCTCTCAGTATTATTTCCAACAGTTAAGGATCCATGCCAAAAGCTGATAGTGAGAAAACATGGTGAGTAGTGTTGTTGATCACATGCAAAGGATCCAACAACATGCATGGCATTGAGCACACACATACAATCAAACCCATTCAACACACTCACCAAGATGAGGACAAGAAGCAAGTCCAACTCGAGCTGAACATGTACTTCGACAAGTTGATGCACATGACCACCCATACACACTTGAAGATCAACACTGACACCACGCATTAGTGTGTTGTCAGTTCAGCCACACCCAAGAAGACCATGTGCATGTTAGTAGAAGAGCTAGATGAAGGGGTCAAACCAATGCACTAGTTGCAATGAAGGCAAGAGTTTGCTTCAGAAAGATATCACCATGAGGTGCATGCTCACCATCATGAATGAACAAGCTTAGCATTAGCTCACCGCCTTCACCATCACAAGCATGTCAAAGAGTTGGTCTCATCACAGTAGAGCAAGTGTTAGTGAAGTCTTGCAAGGCTTGCTCAAGCCATGTTGTCTCACATGAGTACATCTGCATTGTAACGTTGACTCATGTTAGGTGTAAGTGAAGTGTCAATGGTTGGATTTAACAGTCATAGAGTAGTTGAAGAGTCATGAGGGTAGTTGAACTATCACAAAGGGGAATGTCAAGGGTCACCCCGCCCTTTTCTATAAATAGTCTCTCATATCTCATTGTAAGGGCTTTTGGTCAGCCAAGCTTATACTAAGACTATCTTGAAGAAGACTTGGACAGTATTGTAATGCGCTTTGGGTTCTCCACTACACAAAGCTAGTTCATCTCTTTGGAGGAGTGGGCAGATGTGGTTGTAACATTCCACTGATGGGGCTAGTAGGTTTGCATGGTGTATTGTATGATTGTGACTTACAGTTTGTTACATTATAAAAGCTAACACATTTTCATGCATATGTTGTGATTGTAGTTGGACTGCTCCGGTTTCCTTAATGATATATGTGGTTTAACTTAGTACTTATACATGAACTGATTTGTATGCAATTATATGAATCTTGTTGTTAATGTGTTGCATATGTTGTTAATGTTGTCACCGTCTGTGTTGACTACTCTGCCAGACACTAAACGGACCTTTCTCATGAACCTTGTTATATCAAACAGCACACTCGTTTTAGACTAATCTGTGAGTGTTGTTCATGTTATCTTACCTTGTGTGTTGTGACTACCACATCCATGTAGACTACTCTACTCGAAGTTGTGCATGTCCTTTGTGTTGTGTGTTCCTAGCCGAGTTGAGACTGATCCCTTTCAACCTAGAACTCACCCTCACATCCTTTCCCCCTTTGAAGTGTTGGAACCTCTCATACACATTCCTTGGCTCACTCCATCAGTCACACCCTTGCTATTGACAAAGTTATCTTACATGCCTTTGTGCGACATTGCGGTCAAAGCATTACCTTACGACCCACTATTGGGACTCGTACAACAAATGGTCTGAGGTATAATTGGGACTTCTTACTAGGGAGATGCCCTTGACATGTTTGCGGGTCCAGCACCGTCAACATTTCTGGTGCTAGAAGGAGTGCCTATTGACGAGTAGTGTCCTATCATCTAGTTTTGAACCTTTGCATATCTTTCATGGAGTCTTGCATTCTTCTTCCCCCATGGTGTTTTTCGAATTGTGAAGATGTCTCCATCTCGGGGAATCTTTTCACTCTTGTCCACTCACACATATGATGGTGAAGGTGAAGTGGTCTAGCCTGACAACTTACATAACTTTCTTTCCATGATTTATGAGGAAGATCAGTTTACTGACGAACAGGTCGGGTTGCTGCTCACATACACAATTCGCGAATCTCCATTTTGTTGGGTTCTCAACCTACCAACTGACACCATGCACTCATGTAAGCATTTATATGATATTACTGAAGACATGTTCTATCACTTTGATCCAGACAATCTTGACCATAAACTATTACAACAACGGAGGGCTCTCATGAATTTGTTATTGATTTTTGGCAGTGCTTCCATGACTTATAGTTTCAAGCTCCAAGGAGCCAGATGAATTTCTCTTATCTTTGTGACCAGTTTGAGTACTATCTTAAGAAATCTGCCCTTCCCAAGAGGAAGCTTGATGTCAAGCCTCACTCAACCTTATTTGCTAATGGAACTGCGCAATCCCATGTGGAAGAAAGCACTGTCTCAATAGACTGTTTACGTCCCTTTCATTCAATAGTTTCACCATCGCCTAGTGATGTTGAAGATCATGTTCACACATCTGTTCATTCTTCACACCCTCCCAACATCACTCCACTTAATCTTCACGTAGAGTTGGCTGTGAGTCCTTCAAGTTCACATATGCATTCTTTTCTTCGATCTTCATCTTTGCACTAAGGTGTTCCTCCGAATGATACTATCTTGTGTTTGTCCATTCTGAACTCTTCACTTGTTGTCAACGAGGAACAACCCACTAACAGAGTTGATGTTGCACAACCAACTTGTACTTTCATTCATGATGAGTATGAGTGGGAGCTTGAACATCAACACTCTAAAAATGATGACTCCCTTCCATCCGAGCCCCCTCTGTTCCTTCCTAGCTTCTTTTGTGAACCTGCCATCCATGATTTTGTATGTGTCTGTTCATCTACGGAAGCACCCATTGTTGATCACTCACACGAATCACCGAATGCTAGTCCATCATTCGACAACAGAGAGGATAAGCTATTCATTAAAGATCCACTTGATCCTTCATCTGTCTTTTCCGGAAATATAGAGGATGATTTCATTCACTTTTCATCTACCCCTCTATTTGATTCAT
The DNA here is from genome assembly GCA_031772625.1 of Pinus tabuliformis. NCBI lineage: Eukaryota > Viridiplantae > Streptophyta > Pinopsida > Pinales > Pinaceae > Pinus > Pinus tabuliformis. Next base: position 14,053,308 of record CM062813.1, on the reverse strand, counting down.
TTGATCATGAGGATGTCGAAGAATTAATTGATTTTTCTGATCATGGTGGTCATGATCCATTTGCTTCCATTTTTTATCATGATCATTAATATATCAAAGTTGATCTTTTGAAGCCACTAGTTTATGAAGATCTACCTGATGATGAAGTTGAGACACCCAAGACTGTCGAGGCACTTCAACTCGAGTTGATGGTTATGTCCGATCCTCTCTCTCTTGGGGTTAGTCTCACTTCCAATCATGAAACTCTTAAATCACCCAAGGCTCCTCATCACTCGTCTGTATGCAGTGAAGATCCATCTCACACACAGACCACACTTCCTCCACTCAAACTGCATGATCCCATTGCTCATGCATTAGAGAAGTCTTACATTGCAAGCACTCGTTCGCGATGCAAGTTATATTTGTTTCTTTCGTTTTCTTGCATGTCTCAGTCAAGAGTGTGATTTTGCTTCAAAGTTGCACGTAGTGTCACACAACACCATGATAAGTCCACATACTATTTTCCATGCATGTGCACTCACTTATGTCTCGTGGGCACTTTGAAACATGAAGTGTGGTTGTCTTCACTGTTATATATTTCTTGTATGCTGGTCCACACGACCAGGTTACTCCCTGACCAAGCCTTCACTAATATGGGTCTACCAATGCCCTGATGCCGGCATTGGAAGTGTCACTTCACGTGATCAGGCCCATGCACCATTAGTGTAGGAGTAGGAGTAGCGTTTGATTCAGTTTTTTTCTTGCATGCTTATTTGCTTTCATGCTTTGATTGCTTGTTTGTTTTCTTGCTTGTTTGTTTACTTTCTTCGCTTTCAATTTTGCTTCTGCTCTTGCTTTTCTTTGTTGATTGTTAGTTCTTTTACTTGTTTCATTCATAGGTTAGTTCGCATGAAACCATGTGTGACTCATGAAACGAGTTGGGTAAAGTACAAGAGGGTTTATACAACTATCACTACTTGATTATCTATAATATTTCCTCTGTATGATGAACTTGTTACTTTTAGTCCATGATACGTCGAAAGAAAATACGTACTCTTCGAAGTGAACCGTGGTGTGAACACAACACTTGCGCACTAACTAGTGTCACCTTTTCTATTCAATTGTTTTTGGGTTAACCCTTGTCAGCTCAGTCAAGTAGAGTAAGGTGAGGGGGGAAACCTTAATAGGGATGTTAGATATATAATAAACTACTTCTCTACTGGAACAACCTCCTCTGCTCTCAATAAGTCGGGATCCCTCTTCCACCTCGAAATGAATAAGTGCTATGCACAGTGAAAATGAATAAATGAAAAGTCAAAAAAGTCAAATGAAAAATGAATAGGGTGAAAGAAGAAAAAGGCTTCCTACACAAGGAGGTGATGCAAGTAACTTCGTCGGGGTATTGACCAAGCTCGCTGGCAGCAGAGCCATGCTTGTGTTCCTATGTGACTCCACCGAGGTACAGTCCAGGCCTACTAGTAGTGGAGCACCACCAGAGATGAAACTAAGACTCTGACAACCATACTACTTGTGCACCTATATACCCCTCAATCCCAATCGAAAAAACTGTGTTTCTTTGGCTTGGAATGTGTTTCAATTGACCAAGAGTCTGGCAAATGCTACATCTTACGTGAAGCTATTGTGAATCCAACATGAGCTAAGAACTGAATAATACTTCCGGAGGTGTTAGACTTTCTTTTCATGAATAAGGTCCATTTAGAGAGTTAGAGTTCTACCAGTGTGTCGCCAAGTGTTGTAGTGACTACAACCACCCTCCAAAATTTTTCCTTAGCCTATTTTGGAGCCTTCCTACCAACATTCGCAACAGATTTCATTTCTTCGTCAAACCCTCAAGCTTCAGTTTCTTTCTTCCTCAAAGGCACCCTGTCGATCACAGTTTGATCTTTTCCCTTCAAAGGCTGCTCACCTAGAATTGGTCCAGTTGTAGGCTAGGCAACTCCCCCTTGAAAATTGCGCATGTCTGGAAGGAAACCAACCTTCCCTCCAAAAATTGTGCAATCCTCTCTGACAACATGTTGGGCTCCAGGATTACGCAATCTTGCCAGCCAACCCTCCTAGCAAGATTTGCGCAAATTTTCCCAACAACTAGTTGTTCAGCCCATTATTTGCACAAATATGTGGAGCAATCAGCTACTCAACCCAGAAATTACACAAATCTCCTCAGCAGCTAGCCAAGCTCCCAGCCAGAAATGCACATTTTTCTCCAACAGTCAAGCAACCTCTTGCATGTGCAGCTCAGTTGACTGGTTCCCTCTGGGATTGAGAAAAATAGACTTGCATGCATGGGTTATTTCTCCCAAGGTAGCATGCAAAGGCATCCCTTGTTTTAGGGATCTATGTTTAGTAGTTGGAGGTTACATGCAAGGAACAATTTAGAAACCTCCCTCCAAGTGTCGCTTCACCTAGATTTGTGGCATGCATGTCACAACCTCGATGTTATCAAAACTCATCAACCAGATGCCGCAGAGCTCATTCCTCATGTCAACCTTGTAGCTCTGACATCCCACATCACATCTATGAGCAGTTGGAAAATTCAGCTCAGTTGTTTTGGGGTAAGCTTGCTTCCCATCCCTTGTGCTGCATTTCTATTGCATTTTGTGTATTCGATTGTGTGAGTGTTGTTTTCTTGATTTCTTTGAACGCCTGCTATCGTTTACATGCTTTCTAGCTTCTCTTAGCTCTATTTCAATTTTCATTGCTATCTCACTATTGTCACATGCATGCAATTGTTTTGCACAGATGTTTGCCTAACCGAAAAACCTTCTCACCCACATGCATGTTGATCTATTTGTTGAATATTTCATTCATGTTTTTCATGCATTGTCAACCACTTATGCTATCACTTAGTGTCACCATGCATTTATTCTCTTAGTTGCTTTCAGTTCCCTGTCGGTGAGTCAGACCAAACTTTGCCTGGACTCTACCTTCACCAAGGCTACATTGCACAATCTGGGGAAGGAAGGCTCACCTTCCTCTCCATATTTGTGCATTCCTACTAAACACTAGCCTCTATGAATATTTTGTGCATTTCTGGAGGACAGTGGCTACTTAGCTCAAGAAACTATGCAAATATGTACCTGGGCCAGCAATCCTTCCCAGCCGGAATTGTGCAATGAGCAATCCCAGCAGTCAGCAGCCAGACTAGAATATGCATTGCAAAGTTCTAGTATTGAATCAGTCTCTTAGCAACCTAAACTATGCCTTGTGCAGTCTTGGCAATTGGTCTCCCGACCTCCAAGCTGAAATTGTGCAACCTTCATGATCATTCACCTAGGTATGTTGTAAGTCATTTCTCATGTTCATTCTGGTTTTTCACTGAGAAATTGCTTTCTATGAGTGTTTCCATGTCTCCAGGTATCGTAGGTGTTCATTTGCCTCTCATCAGTACAACTACAATGGCGTTTAGGAGAGTAGAGACAAATACACCGTTCATATCATGCTTGGGGATGTAGTCGATCAAGTGTCTGTGAGCGTGCCTACTCACGAAGACATCAAGTTGTTCATGGAAAAGGACAATAAGCAGCAACATCACAGTGAGCAACATCATGAACAATAGTTTAAGGCAACATACCGAACGCAGCGAGCGCAGCGAATGAAGCGAACACAACGAATGCAAGAGGAAGGTTGTTGACAACATAAAGGCAGAGAAAAGTTACAAGATTAAGCAGATCCATTTTTAATGAAAGAAACTTTGGATACTCAGGTTACGAAGTGATGGCACGACATGAAGATCGCGTGAAGGGAGAATATGGAATAAAGAAGGAGTTGCATGTGCTGAAGAAACAACTCAGGAAGAACATGAAGCTACACAGACAACCCAATGAGTTGCAACAAGAACAGGAACAACAGCGAGCACATGATTCAGATTTAAATAGGAATGCAACAAATTACAGATATAACCATACATATAGAGATGCAGTAGAAATAATACTGCATTTCATTACTGTAAAATATTGAAATATGTGTACAAACAAAAATGGAAAAAAACTAGCTAGGGCGATGGTAGCTTATCTCTGAGAAGAGATGTGGTTGCTACATGCCTCTGCACTACGTTACAATGACACTTGAAGGCATATTTATTGTTGAGAAACAATGGAAAACCCTAAACATCGCAAAACCTAACCCTAGGAGATGAAATGCCACAATATGGGCCTTATTTTGGGTAAATTGGTACATTAACTTCTGAGGGTCGTAACTTTGGCATACGATCTCCATTTGACGCGCACCATAGCTCGTTAGAAAGATCTATCCAAGTGCTACAACTTTTGGAAGAGAAACATTAGTCCATGGACCCATGTTGCTCCAAGATTTCACAAAAAATGTCGTTTAGGGGGTCAAAATGGTTCCGGAAGTTTAGGACCCAAAAAATTGATAAAAATAGTAAATTGTGCTACAATTACGGAAACTGAAAACTGAAAGAGACAGTTGTGGGGGTCCAAGTGGGATAGGTGGGTGGCCACCAACATCCACCTAGATCATTCCTGCCCCCTTAGGAATCAATGGTACCCATTGTGTTGAGTTCCTCCATCTCCTAAACTTGGTCCTTGGTGAGTTGTTCTGGAATCTCGGATGTGTCCATTAATGGTGGGAAGCATGGTCGAGGGCGATACACATTGAATAGTTGGTGCAAGAAAAGGAATGAGGGAATGTTGTGCTCCAAAGCATTGTTTCCCATAGCCTTGGTAATGGTGTAAGGACCATGTCGGTGTGGTCTGAGCTTCTGATGAGTTCTCGTAAGGCGTTCTTTCTGCTGATGCAACCAGACTTTGTTGCCCACCTGAAACTTGTGTGGTACCCCTGTGGATGAGGAGAAGTTGTTCTTGTCTACTTTCATGACAGTATCCATCTGCTACTGCTACTACTACATGGAGGAAGACTTCACAGGGGTCATGGATATGGAGACGATCTTCCACTTACTTTGGGAGCGAACTAGACAGAAAATGAATTTCCTAGTCTAGGAGATGAGGTTGTTTCCGTTCTTAGCAGTTATCAAAGAGGTGGTGGTAGGTGGGGCTACCTCCGGTATCCTATATAATGAATTACCCAAAGTAATAATAATAGCGCAAGGCCTTGACTCATACACACCATGTCGCCTCCATAATTATTGTTGGCCTAACAATACATCACAAACATCAAGAGGTGCAACGTCACACAGTACCTCATCTGTAATGGGCTTGATACTGTAGGGAAGGCGACACTGCTAGCGAACTCGAAGATCTCGTCCTTGGTGAAGCCACCATATACTATATGGTTGTGGGTGTGCTGTAGTCAATAGGCCCAACCACTTCATGACCTTGCTGAAATGAGGATCTTTTGGCTCCCACTATCAATAATGAATTGCAACGGCAAACCTTCACCCATATCTGTGAGTGGAAAAGATGCTCCACCTCCTCTAGATCTTCGGGTTCATTCTCCTATATCTTGGCAGTGGAAACAGTGGTGCTAGGCTCTGCATCAATGATCTGCTTACCTTTACCATTCTCCTTGTCGGGTTTCAACTCAAGTTCGGAACATGGATCTAATTCTGAAGCCTTCAACTCGGCCACCAGCGACTGCTTGGTCCGACACTCACTTGTGTTGTGAGTGGGGCTCTTGTGGAACTCACACCACTTTCCTATGTCCTTCTTTGACATTCTGGTGTTGCTCTTTTCTTGTAGCTTCAACGGGTTGTCTTGGGTTTCCCCGTCTTGGCTTTGTCCTTGGTTCTGCGATTTGGGGAAGCCTTTCCCTTACTTCGGATTCGCAGATCCAAAGTCTCGCTTCTTATGTTTGAACTTTTTCTCGATTTTGACATCATATCAGAGCGAGGAGATGTTCAGGAACTCCATATCATCCTGGATGTACCTCTGTAGGCAGCCATGGTACTCGAGTACCAAATACAACTCAGATTCCTCGATACCCAATTGTGTGCAAAGGGTATGAAAAATGTTTGTGAACTCCGACACATCTTGGTCCCTTCCTTGTTGTAGCATGGTCCATTTTATGTATTTGTCATCATAGCTCTTGAGAGGGTAGTACCGCTCCTTGATGGAATCCTGGAATGAATTTCAAGTGGGTGCAGCTGAAAATAGTGAGACCATACTTTCATCCTTCTACTCGCAGTAGGTTTCCCAATAGTCCTTGACATCGGGGGCTGCTTCCAGAAGAGCGAAAATAATATTTTCTCGACTAGAAAAATCATGAACAGAAAAATACCCTTCTAACAGATTTAAACATTTATCTACAACATATGCATCTATTTGACCCTCGAAGATGGGGATATCAAAATTAACTTGTACCTTCAAGGGTGTGGCATTTCCAAAGTAGCTATTGGAAGCTGATGCATCGCCTCTGGGTAGCCGCTGAAGGATCTGGGAAAATTTGTCCATCATCACATTCCATTGTCACTCGAGGGCCTCTTCGAGCAATATTTTGATAGGATCTCTTGCCCCCTCATCTTTCTTTTAATCCACCATGGGAGGTCGTTGGGATTTGTGAGGCTGGTCTTGCAAAGGTTCGACCAGTTCAAGCCCTAAATCCTTACATCCCGACCTCATTAGGGACACACAAAGAAAGACAGAGAAAGAGCAGAGCGCTCTGATACATCTAATCTGAATTTAAATAGGAACACAACAAATTACAGATATAACCATACATATAGAGATGCAACAGAAATAATACTTTATTTCATTACTGTAAAATATTGAAATATGCTTACAAGTAGAAATGGAAATAAACTAGCTACGGCAATGGTAGCTTTTCTTTGAGAAGAGATGTAGCGGCTACATGCCTCTGCGCTATGTTACAATGAGGTTCGAAGGCCTATTTATTGTTGAGATGGAAAACCCTAAACATCCAAAAACCTAACCCTAGGAGATGAAACGCCACAGTACGGGCCCCATTTTGGGTAAATTGGTACATCAACTTGCCGGGGTCGTAACTTTGGCATACAATCTATGTTTGATGCACACATAGCTCGCTAGAAAGATCTATCTGAGTACTACAACTTTGGGAAGAGAAACATCAGTCCATAGACCCATGTTGCTCCCAGATTTCCAAAAAAACATCGTTTAGGGCCTCAAAACGGCTCTGGAAGTTCAGGACCAGAAGAACTGCTAAAAATAGTAAATTGTGCTACAATTACGGAAACTAAAAACTGAATGAGACAGTTGTGGGGGTCCAAGTGAGATAGGTGGGTGACCACCAACATCCACCTAGATCAGTGCAACATGCACTCATGGATGAAATTGCTCCATTACAAGTTAAGGATCCATCCCAAAAGCTGACTGAGAGAAAATATGGTGAGCAGTGTTGTTGATCGCATGCAAAGGATCTAGTAGCAAGCATTTCATTGAGTGTGTGAATGCAATCCAACCCATTCAACACACTCACCGAGGTGAAGACAAGAAGCAAGTCTAACTTGAGCTAAACATGTACTTTGACAAGTTGATGTGCATGACCACCAGTACACACTTGAAAATCAGCATGGACACCATGCATTAGTGTGTTGTCAGTTCAACCACACCCAAGAAGACCATGTTCATGTAAGCAGATGAGTTGAATGAAGGGGTCGAACCAATGCACCAATTACAATGGAGGCAAGAGTTTGCTTCAGTAAGATATCACCACGAGGTGCATGCACACCATCACGGATGACCAAGCTTAGCATCAGCTCACTACCTTCACCATCATAAGCATGTCAAAGAGTTGGTATCATGACAGTGGATTGAGTGCCAGTGATGTCTTGCAAGGCTTGCTCAAGCCATGTTGTCTCACATGAGTACATGTGCATTGTAATGTTGAGTCATGTCAAGTGTAATTCATGTGTCAATGGTTGGATGTAATAGTCATAGAGTAGGTGAAGAGTCATGGGGTTAGTTGAACTATCACAAAGGGGAATTTCAAGGGTCACCCCACCCTTTGGTATAAATAGTCCCTCATAACTCATTGTAAGGGATTTTGGTATGCTAAGATTCTACTAAAACTATCTTGAAGAAGACTTGGACAGTACTGTAACGCGCCTTGGGTTCTCCACTACACATAGCTATTTCATCTCTTTGGAGGAGCAAGGGGATGTGGTTGTAACGTTCCACTGATGGGACTAGCAGGCTTACATGGTGTATTGTATAATTGTGACTTACACTTCTTTATATAATAAAAGCCAACGATTTTTCATGCATATGTTGTTATGGTAGTTGGACTACTCTTGTTGCCTTAATGATATATGGTTTTTAACATACATACTTGTATATGAACTTATTTATATGAAATTATATGAATCATGTTGTTAATGTTGTCACTGTCTGTGTTGACTACTCTACCAGACACCAGGTGGACCTTTCTCATGAACCTTGTTATATCAACTAGCACACTCGTCTCGAACTGATCTGTGGGTGTTGTTCATGTTATCTTACCTTTTATGTTGTGACTGTCACATCTGTGTTGACTTCTCTGCTGGAAGTTGTGCATGTCCTTTGTGTTGTGTGTTCCTAACTAAGTTGGGACTGATCCCTTTCAACCTGGAACTCACCTTCACCTCCTTTCCCCCTTTGAAGTGTTGGAACCTCTCCTACACATTCCTTGACTCATTGCATCAGTCACACCCTTTTTTACTGACAGAGTTATCTTACTTGCCTTTGTGTGACATTGCGGTCAAGGCATTACCTTACAATCCACTGCTGGGACTCCTACACCAAATGGGCTGAGGCCTAATTAGGACTTCTAACTGTGGAGATTCCCTTGACATGTTGGAGGGTCCAACACCGTCAACAACAAGTTTATCAATAAATGTGTTGGTAATACTCTTGAGGGACCACGCATGGTCAAGAAAATTGGTAAGCATAAGGAAAGAACAGGGAGTGAGATAAGGCTCACCCCGCAAATAGGAGAATATGAAATGGACCAAGTTATTCTGGATCTAGGATCCGGCATGAATGTTTTGCCTAAACAGACATGGGAGAGAATGGGGAGACGTACGTTGTAGTGGTCTCCTATTCAATTGAGGATTGTGAATCAACAAAATATTATCCCTATGGGAAGATTACAGGGAGTGACAGTCGATATTGAAGGCGCGAGCGTGTTGGCCGATTTTGAAGTCATAGAAATTGTGGATGACAAAAATCCCTACCCTACGCTCCTTGGGATGAACTGTGCTATCGACATGAATAGGGTGATCAATTTGAAGAAGCGAAAGATGTCATTTGAAAGAAAATCACTCTGCGCTGTAGTACTGTTGGACCCTAGAAAAGGACCGCGCTACATTGAACTAGTCCGTGATTATGAAAGTGACGTTGATTTGGACAAGATTTATAAGATAACAACGCGAGATCAAGATTGGGTGAATTCGACAGTATATGGAAGTATTGCATGGGACTGTGAAAGCTCCTACACATCAGATTTAGTTGAGGAATTGGAACACTGGCATAATAGATTGCATGTAGTGTCTATGCTATGATGTAACATGATGACCAAATCGCTATGTTGTGTATCGTCAGAGGTAAGAAGTTTGCATTATTATGGTGGTTTAACTGACGTTGATAAATTTTTGGATGCATTTGAAAGGGAATTTCCAGAGAAGCATCACTTCCAAGCCTTGGACTTGGTGCTACACGCTATGCCTGCAAGATGGTGGCGTACGCATAAAGACAATTTTGATGTATGGCACGAATATAGAAGACTGATGAAGGTGCAGTTTGGTCTCCCAAAGGTGTGATTGCCAGAGAAATATGATGGGGGGATTGATTTGCATGATCACTTAGCCAAATGGACTGATTCTTATGGAGCAGAACCGCAACCAGAGTGGGTGCATCTGTTCTGTCACACCTTGGATGTAATACCTATGAATTGGTACCTGGAGATAGAGCTCAACCATGGCACAGATGAATAGGATATTCTGAGATAGGGATTCTTGATGACATTCAACTTTGAAGATGGATTCGAGTGCATTGATAAAGCGTTGCAGGAGGTCAAAGCGGCAATCTTCAAAATCTCGCAGGACCCCTTGGATTTGATTCAACCAGATTGGACCACCCAACTGTGCCACATGTTGGAGTGCTACAATGTGACCGATGAAGAGGAAGACGAGGATTTGAGGAACATTAATATCCTAGAAACAGAACGTCAACGCGAAGTGGAGGGGCCACACATAGAGAATCCTAATATCACCGCACCACTGAAAACGAGACAAGTGAACATTGGGACAGAGGCGGAGCTGAATTTTGCGAATATAGGGGTCTAATTGGATGATGATATGGTGGATAAGGTTGTTGAGTTGCTCTACGAGTATTAGGATTTGTTCCCTACAAAATTTTCAGACCTAAAAGGGATTATAGGCGATTTAGGGGTAATGAGGATAATGTTGAAACCAGATGCGAAGCCTGTGAAGCAGATGCCATATCGCCTCAATCCTAAGTACAATGAAAGGGTTTGCTTAGAATTGGACAAAATGTTAGCGGCAGGAATCACTGAACCAGTGGAGGACTCCGATTGGGTAAGTCCTATGGTAGTTCAGAAAAAGAAGCAGAAGGATGAAACAAGGATATGCGTAGATCTCAGGAAGTTGAATGACAATTGCATGCATGATCCTTTTTTGAATTCGTTCACCGATGAAGTGTTGGATAATGTAGGAGGACAGGAAGCATATTCGTTCACTGATGGGTTCTCGGGGTACCTTGAGATCAAGATTGTACCAGAAGATAGGAGTAAGATGACCTTCGCGACTGAATGGGGATGCTTTCAGTATATTGTAATGCCTTTTGGACTAAAGAATGCACCGAGATCTTTTCGCATGTAGTCATTGTAGTGTTCAAGGACTTCATTCACAAGTTCTTGGAGGTATACTTTGACGATTGGATGGTGTTTGGGCTAGTGAATCGCCATGTAGCTAATCTATGCTTGATGCTAAATACATGCCAGAGGTATTAGATCGCGCTAAATTTGAAGAAATGTTTGTTTTGTGTTCCTTTCGGAATCTTGCTGGGTCATGTGGTATGTAGACAAGGATTAATGGTGGACCCTGCTAAGATCGTGGTCATAATCAATATGGAGGTGCCAAGAAGTGTCAAAAAGTTGCGTGCAATGCTGGGGCATACTAGTTATTACCAATAGTTCATTAAGAGTTATGCCCAGATTACCGCGCCAATGGAAAAAATGTTGAAGAAGGATGCTACATTCTATTGGAATGAAGAATGTTAGTGAAGCTTGGATGTGTTAAAAGAAAATATGGTCACCGCGTCAATCCTAGTCTTCGCGGATTGGAAGAAGTAATTTCATGTGCATGTGGATGCATCATGTATTGCGCTAGGAGTAGTATTGACACAGGCCGATGAGGGAGAATTAGATCACCTTATAGCATTTGAAAGTAGGAAGTTATCTAAGGCTGAGAAGAATTATTCAACGACAGAGCATGAAGGTTTGGCTATGGTATACGTGCTCCAAAAGTTCAGACACTACTTGCTAGGAAGACACTTTAAGATGTATACAAACCATTCTGCATTAAAATACTTGGTCAACAAGCCTGCGTTGGGGGGGAAAATATGCAAATGGCTACTGTTGTTTCAGGAATATGATTTTGAAGTCATTGTGAAGCCAGGGCGATTGAATGCAGGACCAGATCATCTATCGCACATTGAAATAGGTGAGGAACCCACTAATTTGGAGGAAGGATTGCCTTATGCACAACTCTTTGCGGTGCATGTCACAGATAATTATTTTGCAGACATCATACACTTTCTAACTACAAGAACCTCTCCAGAAGGATACACCAGTCAACAAAATAAGGAATTGGTAGTGTGCGCGACAGATTTTTCTCTTATTGCAGGTCACTTGTATAATATGGGAGTAGATGAGATATTGTGACATTATGTGCCTGAGCTTGAACCAAGCAACATCCTAGCCGAAGCTCATGGAGGGGTTGTGGGGGGAAGTTATTCAGGAAAAGAAACAACACAGAATATTTTATGCGCTAGGCTATGGTGGCCGACATTACATAAGGATTCCAAAGCTTATTGTAGAGAATGTTATGCATGTTAGAGGATGGGCAGGCCATCGTAGAGGAATGAGTTGCCTCTGCATCCGCAAGTGTCATTGCAACCATTTGAAAAATGGGCAATTGATTTTGTAGGACTGATTCAGCCTCCAAGAAAGAAGACGAGTGCGCGTTATATCATCATACGACTGAGTATTTGACCAGATGGGCGGAGGCACATCCTGTAAAGGATTATATAGGAGAAATAGTAGCGAAGTTCCTATTTGAATATTTGCTGACTAGGTTTGGTTGCCCAAATATATTGATGAGTGATCAAGGTACACACTTCCTTAATGAAATGATCAATGCACTGACGGAGGAATTCCATGTTTATCATCAAAAGAGCATGCCATATCACCCATAGGCTAATCGAATGGTTGAAGCATTTAATAAGATATTGGAGAACACACTGACAAAAGTTTGTAATGTGCAGAGGAATGATTGGGACGTGCGCATACCCGCGATGCTATGGGCTTATAGAACTACTAGTAACAAGCTGACTGGACATACACCTTTCAAGTTGGTCTATGGCATAGAAGCTTTCATGCCGATGGAGTACATTGTGCCTAGTCTACACATAGTGGTGTTCACAGGAATGGAAAATCATAGAGCCCTGGAAGAGAGACTTGTGCAACTCAAAGAGCTTGAAGAAGATATATTTTTGGATGGATTCCATCTGCAAGTTCATATGGAGTGAAAAAAGGCATGGCACGATTGGCACATCAAACTATGCACCTTAAAGGTAAATAATTTGGTTTTATTATATGACAACAAGTTTTATAAATTTCCAAGAAAATTTCAGATGCACTGGTTGGGGCCATATGTCATCAAGGAGATTATTGATGGTGGAGTAGTTCAGCTTATGAAATTGAATGGAGATCCGTTTCCCGAAAAGATAAATGGCAGCCGATTGAAGCCATACACTGGGGATCCGTCCAGATGACTATATGATGGAAGCACATTCTTAGCACTCCAGGCAGCTGAAAGGAGGCGCAAGAATATAAACTACACTACCTAGGTTGTAGAGATGCGTGACTGGGGTACTATGTGGGAAGGAAGAATGCCACAGCATGAGCAGAAGCATGAAGGGAGCTGTGCTATAGAAGGAGAGACCATGTAGGGAAGTGAGAAAGTGACTATTACTATCACTATTCATGATTGGACAGTGAGAAAACGGCTCAGAGGAGTGGGGGGTGGCAATTAAGGCTGAAGTTAAGAGCGAGATCTTTAAAAATCTACTGCCAATCTAGCATTTATGAGCATATTTTGGGGGGAATGTTCGGATTTGAATTCAAATTTTCCTATAAATTATAGATGGACACCTAATGAAGAACACTTTTCATTTTGAGAGCTTATGTGTCGTGGTATCGGTTGCGCATGAACCCTGCATTTTTTTATGATTTGATGGCCAGTTCAGTGTTTGACAAGTTACTTAAGGAAACACAGGAGCTCCTTAATAGCCTCATGTCTACGCACATAGAATCCGGAAGTGGGGAAGGTGCTACGGCTACTGAGGGAGCTACCCCAGTGGTTGTAAGTATGGAGGTTCCCGGAGGAGTACCAAAATCACCGACGTTGCCTAGGCTGAAGCCCACATTGGCAGGAGAGGCTTCCAAGATGAAGAAGGATAAATAAAAGGTGACACAGCCAGTGATCGAGTCGTGAAGGAAGCATCAGAGAAAAGAGAAGCCCATCGCATAGGAGAAAGGCAAGCTGGTAGACCTAGAGGCCGACGAGGGTGTAGAGGAAACTGATATGGGCACAAAGGACATTGATATTGAGGGTGTAGACCCTATCCCAAAGTTGCCAGAATGCATCCCTCCATGCCAGGGCAAGATAAAGGTCTCGAAGGACCCTGACGAGGGAAAATTTATCCTTAACACACCCCTGCTGCCAGAAAACATAACATTTGAAGGTGCACGCTTGGTGCGCATCCCATATCAAAAATTAGAGGATTGGGACTTGGGGGACACTGAGTGGTTCCCCCACCTAGCTACTGATAATTTCATGTAGAGAGTATTCTACAAGGACTTGGGTGTCACTAAACTAGAGCTGGTGAAGTGGATTCCTGGGGTGGAAAAGGTAGGATAGTTGAATCTGCTATGGGTGCTTCATTACCACCACGCTCCCATAAATTTGATATTTATCAAACAGTTGTTGTGCCTGCTACACGACGAGTGTCTATTGTTGGGAGAGGCGATCCCTATAACTGACATGCTGATCCATAGGATCACCCTACTACCCAATTCAGGGATAGATCTGGCCAAGGCATTTGGTGGAAGGATGGGTGAGTGCGACCTCGCCGAAAGGATGAAGGACAATTTTAAGCTTGTCAAGAAGTAATGTGGATATTCAATTTCGAGTATTACGGACCCTGCGGTGAAGGTGGCCATGCAGATCTTGGCTGGCAAGGTGATGAGGAAGTGTCACATAGACGAGGTGTCGACACCAATGCTTTCATTAGTGGCCCAATGCCGGGAGGGATGACAATTCAATTGGGCATGATACCTGTGTAGCTAGTTCCTCGCAAACTATAGGGAGGCACAAGACCATAGCAAAATGCTCCACTACTCATGGATGTTACTATCGATTGTGCTCATTGCATGGGAAGTACTGGAAGATAGCTAATATCCTCTAATCATGAAAGATCTACTAGAAGCAACGAAGCTTGCTTCGCTATGGGCCATGAACGATGTTGACTGGGTCTGAGAGAGTAAAATATTTTGGATGTTGATGGAGTCAAGTAAAAGTGCAGTGATCAATCGCAAGCCATGGATGTCATGAATTATCTTTGAGAAGTTGTCGAGATACATGGAGTTCAAAGCAAACTTCCATTGTATCTCCATCTAGGTACAAAAGGACCTAGATCAAAAGTGGTATGATTTACCATACCTAGCAACATATGATGCCATCGTAGTTGTCCTCGAGCATTGGCCAGCAGATTGGCACATAACGTTAGAATTTTCCGTTGAGTCTAGTAAGTCCATGGGAAAGAAGAAGAAGGAAGAGGCCCGGTCGGAGATTCAACAGTTGGATAAAAACAGAAAGAAGGAGGCTAAGGAGAAGGCATGCGCAGAAATAGAGCGCACTTCCAAGGAATAGGAGGAAGAGCACGACTCTCACAGAAGTCAGATATCTCCTTTGCCATAGACCGAGGAAGAGGAGAAATTAGAGCAGGGTAGTCGAGCCTAGGAGAGCACTCCCTTCTGTGTGAGGTGAAATAGGGAGCAAGAGAAGGAAGGGCCATCCAAAAAATACCAAGGCCACTAAGTCATCGATAGACCCGATCACCTTGACAGAAGGTGACTTGGATGACATTGGGGATAAGGTTAGGGATATGACAACGAAACTGTTGAAGAAGTTTGTGAAGCAGCAAAAGCAAGCTTTGGTCGCCATATAGATGGGTGTGCATGAGCTACAAATCCAAACTAATTGACTACAGGCCACTGTAGGGCAAAGCAGCGCGACATTGACCATCTTAGCACCAGGAACAACTGAAGTAGCGGAGTTGGTTCATTCTTTGGATCCCCGAGCCGTCACACTGCTGGATGGAGCTCTGAGCATGTAGGCAGAAGCTGGCAAGGTTACTGTTAGTGCTCTAAAGAATATTGGGTTGAACTTGGCCATGCTCCCAAGTGAAGTCCTTCACATGCTACAAGAAGGTGTGATTTCAGAACTTAGGGCCCAAGAGCAACGTGTGATGAGCGTGATCAACAAGCATAAGGTTAAAAATGAACATATGTTCATTGAGAAAACAATAGCGATAGACACCTAGAAGAAGGTGTAGGAGAAGAATGAGCAAACCACAACAATAGTAGCAAAAGCGTGCAGAACCGTTCTAAAACTGCACATCCCAGAAGAGGCGCCATTGGAGGCCAAGATTCAGAATTTGGCTGCAGGTGTGCGTGATGCTGGAACTGAGATGGCTAAGGTTCAGTTTGAGCTGAACCTAAATATCACAAAGCTCGAATTTAGGGCACAACCTTCAACTCCACCAGAGGTCAAAGAACAACGCGAGGTAGCTATCAAGGATGCAGTCGCTCTAGTAGATTTCGCGGTGGCAGAATGCACTATGCTCTTCAAGAAATTGATGGAGGTCCTCACAAGTCTGTAGGAAGATCCCATCCTAAAGAGGAAATTGATGGAGGTCCTCACGAGTCTATAGGAAGATCCCATCCTAAAGAGGTTAAATACCGAGGCAAGGGAATTATAGCAGCAGTATGATGAATTCAAAGAGGCAGCGCACACCATCGCTATCATGTAGAGATTGGCAAAGCTACAGGACGCAAAGCAATTGAAAGAGTAGGTGGAAGCAGTGTAAAGAAAAGAGGCAGTCCTCAAGGCTAGATTGGGGCCTTGGCTGGATGAGGCATATGTGCTCTCTGCCACCATTTGGGAGAAGTTGACCAGCCTACAGAATACACAGCAGAAGATCCAGGAAGATAGCAGAGGACCAACAATGGAGCAGCTAGTGGAGCAGGCCAAGCAAGTAGCTACGTTGTGTACATCTGAATTTGCAGTGGTGCAAGTGGAGTTGGGAGGTCTTCGCAGTAAGATCTCTACACGAGTAGAGTGACTTGGGGTGAGTCACCATATTTGTGCTGGGGGCCTGGTTGGACAGTGTCCCCTAGGGTCAATTTTGGGACTAAAAGCCGAAGTTTTTGGGCAGGAATCCCAAGTTTTTGTATGTAAATTGTAAAGTCTCCAAAATTTATGGTCACAGAGCACGTAGATGTAAAGATTCATAAAGGGTTTTACCCTTCTGTTTTATGCAAGTTGTGTTGGCTTTAGAAGATCTACCCATGGTCTGTGGACCATGGGATTGTATAAAAAGGAGAGTCTTAGAAGAGTCTAAGGAAATAGTAGTATTACTGATGATGATGAATGTAATGGGTCATTATCAGAAAGAGCGGAAGGTCGTAGAGTAGAAGAGAGGCTCTACAACTATGTGCATAGAGGCCTAAGGTAGAAGTCTGCAACTAAGTGCACGGACCCCTGCATCTGAGTGCATAGGGTAGTTTGAGTCTGTAAGAAGATATGAAGCATGAATAAAGAAGATTACTGTGAAAATACCAGTGTTTGATCTATTTACTTATGTTATGAATGAATGCGATTATGAGATGACGAATACTGGGTTTATGATTTAATGTTGTATTTATGCGCAAATCTATATGGTTTGCATTGTTATATGAATGCAAGTAATAATATCTATTTACCTGAAGAATATCTTAATGTGTGTAAAGATATCAGACACTTAAGTCGATGTAGATAATAATAGACTGAGGAGTAATTACAGAGAAGCGTAAATGATTGATTCGCCTGTTTAAGGTCCGCGAAAGATAGTCATAGACCTTCACGAAGGTCTAGAGGCTTGTAAGAGGAAGTTATATCTATAAGCCTCGAGGGCTTGCCAATTTGCCCAAAGGAAAAAAAAGGGATACAAAATGACATCATAGCCATCTCTGGGTGCTGAAATTTGGTTCCAGCATCCCCCCATATTGATTCAAGTGAGACTTTAGGCTGCACTCTGTGGATTGATGCCGAAAGGGCCAGTAGTGTAGGGATTTTCTTGGCTAACTTAACACTGAACCTGGGTTAGGGCCCACTATGCCAACAACGTGTAAACATGCGTTAGAGATATTCCATGTTCTCTTGTTTCTTCATCTTATGATTTATCTCCTTGATCGACACAAGGCAATGAGGTTTTCCACAATGAAAATAGTCTCAACACACAAGACCCTTCCCACTCATCATCATCTTGTGTGTTGCATGAAGACAACTGATCAAGTCAGCTTGCTGAACATTTTGATGAAGCCTCTAACAGAGATGGTTGTCATCCTAAGAGTAGTTTTGAAATTAGTAACAATAACCATTCTCAAGCCATGCATGATCTGGTTCACATATCAAAACGCAGTTTTTCAATTCTTGAAAGTTCCGAGATGTGCCAGGGAGTCAAGGCTTTTCAACATCTGTTAATGGCTATGTCAGGACCTTAAAACTCTGGTAAGCGCACCAAACAAAATCAGATCTTGTTTCTCACACACAATCCATTTATCTGCATGTTTGCACTCGACGTGGATCCTTGTGTAAAGAATATTCACTATTTTGGGTGTGATATTTGAAAATTTGATATTTTCGCTAATGATCGAATCCATGAGTCCGTTATAGCATGTCCATCTTCATGCACCTCTCTTACATCCAATCTGGGTTGGGAGTGTCCGTCCCTCAGTCAATCATGGGACAATGAAGTTGATCATCTCAAAGACTATCTTTATCCGGAATCATACTTATCAGATGTTCTCTCTTGTAATAAGGTCCTTGGTCTTTTTGTAAATTTCACACGTAAAATATACCTACTCATCAAGCCAGTAATCTCCCTCTGTGATGACGAGTGCACAACCTATTGCGGGAATCGAGTTACTCTCATTTCACCACACCCCAACTAGTTTCACACATTCACAGTGCTGACATCCTTTCTACATTTCTTTGATGACCATGATGTCTGTGCACTTTTTAACCAGTTGCAGGTGGGTGTTCTATCATGTCTAGTGGACAACGAACTTGGTTCTCTCATTTAGAGAATTCACACGATTGTTCAAAAAACTTCTTTATTCATGTCAAACTAGGAATCTGGCATCTCGACCGACTGGTCTAATTTTTCTTCTACCTTGGGTGGCTGTCATGCAGTTTATCATTTTCCCAACATTACATCCAATGACAGTTGCGTCACATACTATGATATTAACCATGTAACATATTTATTCTTAGACTTTTGTCAAGCGAGTGAGGCACTTCAGCCTGCGATGATGGCTATGGAAATCCCTCACTATCTTGACATGACCGACAAGAATGACCAGATCTATCTATCTATATCAGACTCCCATCGTGATCCTCTCTCTCAAATTAGGGATCCATATTCTCAAATATCACAAATATTTCAAAATAGCCATCACTAATTGTATGATCCAATTGTTGAATGGCTAGAACAATCTTATTTGGTGAGTTGTTTTGCAGGTAATAAGCTTCAGCCCTTCCTTGAACTCGCTAAGAAACTTAGTGCAGAAGAACACACACTTGCAAGAGGCCTCCGAGGTTTGTTGAAAACCTGTAGTCACATAAGAGGTAAGCATGTGTGTTAGGTGGTTGTGACACATTCTTCTGCCCAAAGGCGAGACCTTCTCTCTCGTGTGCAAGTTTGCCAAGTTTTTTCATTTTCTGTTACACGCTATTTTTTATCTTTTTTAATCATTTGTAGCTTCGTGGTTGCAGGTTGGGTACACCTACGGTGGCTTCACTGGAAATTACATTTCACGTAACCCCAACCATTTAGCATAGGAGTAGGAGTAGTGTTTTCTTTCTCGCTTATCTTTGCTTTCTGGTTTGCATGTTTGTTTGCTTTGCTCACTATTTTTGTTTTGTTTTGTTTGAGTTGCTTAATACATTGCTATTTTTGTTTTCCGGAAATAAGTGCTGCCATCTAATGCGTTCTGGATTTTGAATGAGTATGTGGATGAGATATGAAGAGACATGTGACACTACAACACTTGGCTAGTCCTGTGTCTGTCTTCTCCGTGCTTGGTTATAACCTTCGACCAATGAAGTATTGACAAAAAATATGAGCTATCTGAAAGGGAATTTTTTTCCAACCATGAACCTGTGTCCACACTGGGAAGTCCCAAGCCTATACTCATCCTTCTACTCTGTGTGTTCAAGCTCATCCAACTAGTAGAAACAGAGAAGGGGAAATCTAAATGAACAAACCTCTGTCAGAGGTCTTACATGCTTCTATAAAGGAGCAACCTATTTTTCTCTCAATAAGTCGGGATCCCTCTTTAGCCCAAAAATAAATAAGTTCCTATGCACAATCCTCTTTAAAAAATACAAAGACAAAAGAAGAGAAAGGATTCCTGCACAAAGAGGCGAAGCATGCAACTCCACCGAGTTACTGACTAGGCTCACTTGCAGTGGAGCAATGCGTGTGTTTCTGTGTGACTCCATCATAGCATTGTCCAGGCATGTTGGTAGCGGAGTAACACCAAATATGAAAACTTATATTGTGAAAATCTTCAACTCGTGAGCTAAACTACCCATCCCGATTTCGAAACACTGTGATCAAGTTGAACTTTTGATTGTGTTTGACTGAGTTGTAAAAAGGTGAACCATTTATGTCCATGTGGTAAGTGGGGAAGTTGGAGTAACTCACACAACGATTCAATACTCCCCAAAAGACCAAGGCCCTGTGATAAAAATGAACCAAAATAGAGAAGCTGGAGTTCTACCAATGTGTCACCAAGTGTTGTAGCAGCTGCAACACCCTCCAAAATTTTGGCCTGCATCCAGTTTTGGAGCCTCCTTTGAGATTTTTACTTGATGAATCCATGCACTCAGGTTCACTCTGTGAGCTCATGTGAGTCTTTGCACCCACCTTGCTTAATCATTCCACCAACAACTTTTGCATGTTTCTAATTAATTTCATGCTTGCAACCATGTTCTAGTTAAACACAAGGTCTTCGCTTCATGTGTAATTGTTGTGTGTGCTATGTAAACATTCGTTGCACTCACACACAGAGTTATATACATTGTCGCACAAACGTCATCATGTTCATCTAAGGATCAGCCACAAGCGTCGCACTTATCGCTCACACCGTTGGTCAGTCATGTTGAGCATATGTGTCTAGATGGTTTGAGTCGTCTCATCATCAAGTCATGTAAGTGTGTGTTTGCAATATCACGTATGCACCATTTCACTCAATCACACACTTAGTAATTTTACTGAAGTTCCAACGACCGGATTCCCCTCTAACAACTGGACTTTCACCCTACCATCGACTCCAACGACTGTCACCTAGAACAATGCAAAAGTACCAAGCAAGCCATTTCAAGCTACGCTACTTGCAAGAAGATCAATCGACCTTCCTACTGGTCAACTAGATAATTAGACCCAATAGTCACCTCAGGATTGATTCCCCTCAAAAATTGCGTAGAGGCTGCAGACCTTGCCCACTCCACTGACTGAGAAAATTGCAGACAGGTCAGACAAACACCCAGTGCCCATCCCTGTCTCCCTCAGAAAATTGCGTAGTTTTCATGAGCAAGCCCTCTGCTGCCCAGCAGTATATTCAGCTTATAAACTACGTAGAGGTGATCATCAGGCTAGCTTCCGAGCATCAGTGCAGTTTTCCCTCTAGCAGTTCACTGCTAGTTCCTTCCAAGAATTACGTAGTTTTTGCTGCCAAGCTCCAATGGCTGATTGTCGATTCCCTCTAGGAATTACACAATTTTGGATGCAAAGTTCCCAGTAGCCAGCTTCCAATTCCCTCCAGGAATTGTACAGTTTTGGCTACCAGACTCCTGCTGCCTCCTCCTTCCAAACATTGCGCAGATTTTTTCTGCCCAGCCTTCCCGCAACCCAGACTTCTCCTCTAAAAATTTGCACAATTTTGTCCTCCAACTAAGATAGACCCCACAGACAGCTATTGTCAATC
Organism: Pinus tabuliformis; assembly: GCA_031772625.1. Classification (NCBI taxonomy): domain Eukaryota; kingdom Viridiplantae; phylum Streptophyta; class Pinopsida; order Pinales; family Pinaceae; genus Pinus; species Pinus tabuliformis. The sequence continues at coordinate 14,031,819 of CM062813.1, read as the reverse complement.
TGGATTGCCCATCTCCCTCACCCAGTGACTTCTATGTAGTTTTCACTAGTAGTGCTCCAAGCCTCCACCCCCGCCTGAAACTTACAAACTTGTCTCCTCTCCTGGTCACCTACATCTGAAACGATCATGCATCATGGTAGACTAGGAGGTTTATGGATTTCATGTCGTCTCGTCTTGAGTGATTGCAAATACAGGTATATGAAAAACATGGTGCAACGATAGATGAGATGAACAGAGGAAGTAGATGCAAAAGGACAAGTTCACCAACGAATGAACAAACGATGGTTTTCTTGTGAACGAACCATCATGCAAAGATGTGTTCATGGATGAACGGACAAATGAACATGCACTTTTCACGAACAGATGAACTGGTCTAGCATGCCAACATACAAGCAAGAGAAATGTACAAATGCAACATCAATCTAACCCAATGACCATTGAAGACTCCGTGCACTTTGCCATGCGGAGGTGAAACTGTGACACACTATGAGGACATTAATCACCCAGCAACACTGCAGCTCGACATGCACACCAGCAACAACACAAATGTACCAGAATTGTCATGTCAATTCTTGTCATGAGTCATGTCATCCACATCTCTACTGTGGGCCATACTGTCAATCAATGTAATGTAACATGGAATTCCAAGAGGCCCACTTGTCATATGAAGAGTCATGTAAAGTCCAAAGATCATGGAAGTCAAACGGTCATGAGGGAAGTTGAACAACCAAAAGGGGTCAATTTCACCCTTAGCTATAAATACCCCCTCATCTATACATGCAGATGACTTTTCACCTTGGCTCCTCCCACATATCCTTGAGAGTCTGTAATAGTTTCTTTTAGGAGTAAGTAATGGATCCAACACCCTTCCCACGGGGTTAGTGATGTCTAGTGTAACGATGTGTCTTGGAACTTTTTGTTAATTTAGAAGCCTACTAGCAGGCCATCATGTTTTCACACATGTATTGTAGCTGTTGTAAGACTAATATTGAACACTTGTAATGCATGTTTCTTTAACCTGTGTTTAACACTTGAAATCATTCAATTGTTGTAATACATATATATTAATGAAAATGTGTTGTATGAGTTGTTAACGTTGTCATGCCCGTTTTTCTTACCTCCTCAGACATCAGACAGACCTGTCACGTAGACTTGCTATAACAATCGTTGCACTTGCATGTACTCATCAGCTAAGTCTTGTACATGTTATCTTCTCTTGTGTGTTCTGACTGCCACGTGCGTGTGGACTATTCTTCCAGAAGCTGTACACGTCCTATTGTGCTGTGTGTTCCTAATAGAGTTGGGGCTTCCTCCCAATTGAATTGGGATTCACTCCCACCCTCTCCCTCTACAGTGAAAGAACCACTGACAAAAGTAACACTAGAAATCACCAGGCATGCGAACCTCACTACTCAAAGACAAAGCAAACCACTCTCCTGTGCTCCCAAGCAAGAGGTGAGGCAAATCTTTAAGATAATGGGAACCAGGCCATCATATCGGATGGGAATCCTACACCAAATGGTTTGAGATCTAGTTGGGACTTCATATCGGGGAGATCCCCTGATGTTGGCAGGTCCAAAACCATCAACATCATTAAATCCATTACCATAATCAATTTGCAACATCCACCCATCATTCCCAAGCCTTTCTCATGCCTTTTACTCTTTGTCCTAAAGTGCTACAACAAAGTTTTTTGTTGCTACAAGATTGGAAAAAAAATAGGGCATAAATCGATTTTACCATATCTCAAAAACCTTGCATCCATTGGCCAAGATGTTTCATGGGGAGATGAATAGGGATTATGGTAAATTTCTCAAGAAATTTTATCAAATTCTATTGCATATTTTTTGAGAAATCGACTGTTATCACATAAAAATAGTTTTAATTTTTCTCAAGATTTATGCACCCATTCACCAAGATTTGTTATGGGGAGGTGCATAACTATGATGGATATAGGCTCAAAAAATTTCATGTGAATCAAATATACATTTTGAGAGATATGGGTCAAACAATTCCGTTATAGGATTATCCCAAAACTCCTTCAGGGTTGTCCCAGATTTTATACAAGATTGTGATCGACAAATAGAACGGGTTCATATCCTATGTTTTACATGGGGCAATGAAATAACAGATCCGCCACAACACTCTTAGCCATCCTCCACACCATTTAACTACTTCTCCACCCAAAAAGTAATCATCTTTTTCCATAAAAAACACCATTTTTACAACTCCTTTTGTTATTTTCACCACAACCAAAGCTTCCACTCCTTGTCCATGAGTTTAACACAAATTATCAAAGTTTTTGGATGCATTGTATGAAGGTTAGTGTGCTCATAGGGAGTTTTGTTTGACTTCTACACAAAATAACCCAGTCATGTAGTAGTCTGCACAAACCCTACATGACCACAATTGGGAGCACCTGAAAGCATAAAAATGAAGAATCAATCAATAAGGATGCATTGAGAACTCAGTTCGTCATTATCACACAATGATAAGACCTTTTTAGAGTTGTTACAAGAACATTATTTATCTCCAACAACAACACTTGATCCACCATCAGTAGAACCTATGTTGGCAAGCCTAGGCTACTCAAGAACATATCAATATATATAATAGAGCTAGTGCATGGAGAAAAAAATGTGGAAAATGACACCTTTAGAAGCTAACATATCAACCACTATTTTGGAAGCAGCATGAAGACATCAAAGCATTCAATGTAGAGGGCGAGACCACCAGGTAGGAACATGTATGCACTATTCTTCACCTCTCCTCTCGAGTGTATTATGGTTAATTTTTTTTCTATGCACGAGAGAAAAGTTTTTGTAGGCTCAGAAGTCTCGACCACCCTCAAAAAATGAACTAAAGTTATATTTCTCTCATCACACATGGAGAAAATAAAATAAAATAAAAAGTTGATGATTTCAAGGAGTGGGCCACTGGGTCTATGAGAAATCTAGGAAGGTGGTAGGTGGGGGCCAACTAACAGAGTGTGTTGATCCCACCACCAAACCACAAAAGGAGTAAAAAGCGTGCCCAAGCCACATTTGTACCATGAGTCTGATTCTAAAAATAGTAAGAGAGGCCCACTGCCTCATCAAAAGGTTATCTATCTACCACCGTGGGTCCCATAAGCTATGATAGATAAGGTCTAAGGCTAAACAATAGCTACTATAGGATTTTCATTTAGGGCTATAAGATACAGAACATGTTTTACAAGATTGTGACTAACTGCTATAAGATTGGCCCAAGAGGTGGAAAAGGGATCGATTTTGTGCAAATCTTCCTCCAAAACCATAAAGCAGTGAAGTATCCAAGGGACGGTTAAGTATAAATTTTCATCATCATCCAAGCATAGAAAAGCTAGTGAAATTGGTTAGATTTTTCCTATAGAGGCATTCTTTAGCAAACCCTTGAAAGTTATTTTTTTTTTAAACGTAATTGTTCTTATGCAAGAATATGCTAGAAAAAAGGTAAAATTGTTTTGAATTTGGAATTTAATCTTCCCACGTCTGATCATCAAAAGAACATCATTCCTCTCATCTCTGCTCTAAAAGCTTAGGCTTCCCAGAAACTGATAATTGACAGAAAATTCTTTGAAAAATTTGAAGAAGCTATAGTAGGGAATGTGGTGGGATGGATTTAACTATAGAGAGCCAACAACCAAGAAGGAGAATAAGAATTTAATGAAGAAGTATAAGAGGAAGATAAGCCAAAAGAAAAAATTCAAAGGAGGAAGAAGGAGAATCAAAAGCACAAACTATGTTAAACATCAAAGAAACAATGCCTAAGAAAGACCAAATCAAACATGTTCTAACAAAAGTAGAGGGAGGAGAACTCTACAGGCCATTCGAGAATCATCTAGGCTGAAAAGGAGAAGAAGAAGGTAACAAAAGGAAGGAAGAAATTTACCATAAAAATAGACTCAAACCACAATGATGAAAATAGGCTTTCCAAGAGGTCTCTAATCTCTTCTTTATTCAAGGCCTAGAAGATGTTATACGAAGATAAGAGGAAACAATTAGGCATGAGGTGTTGTTGGGCCTCCAAATTGTCATAGTTCCATTAACTAAACTATCCATTTTACATCATTCCATTCATGGATTGTTAGCATTTTTAATCATATTCCGCCATAAAACGTACCAAATTTTCGCATACATGTTTACATGGTTTATTATTATTATTTCCATTATTTTTAATGAATTAAGAAGACTTTTGTATGGTTTTACTAATGACAGTTTAGCAATTTCAAGTTGCTGTAGATTTGTCAAGTTTCTGCATCTACCTCCATGATTGATGCAGTAGCACCACTCTAGAATGAAATCCGACACATGGCCATTATTTCTAGAAACTCCAATATGGATTACGATTGGTCAAATTCCACCCAACTCGCACATGTGGACCTCTAGGAAAAAATCAAGGGAAAATGACAACAATTTTTACTAGTCAACTTCAAACGCTTTTTGTGAACAAATGAAAGCAAATCCTAGAAAATAGAAATATGCGTTGTGCTCATAACGGGCCCATTTAAGCTTTTAATGACCAGTTTTCCCAAATTCGTTACCATTTGGGAGATATTTTGGGTTCTTTGGATCACTATTTTGTAGTTGCGTGAGCGAACAATGCACCTATGTGTCAATAAATGCCTAGTCAAGAAAATAGAGGCCGAAATGGACTTTGCTTCATCAAATTCGTGGCAATTAGGTGTCCATTCAATTTTGATATTTAGACATATGAATATCCATGAGGTTACATTGTAATCACTATATAAATACACCATTGAAACATATAAGGTAGAAAGTATTAAGTTAATTGCTGAAGAAATTGTGATCCAGACCTTCGCTTTTGTAATAGTCTGAAGTTATCTTTCAGATATGATGTATATGTGATTTTGAATCATACCTACTAGATGCAGAGGGTCCCTGCAAACAGTCAAGGTTTTATTTTATGTTTATTTCGTTGCTTTGTAATCACTTTTTGTTATCACTGCATTCTAGTTTAATCATTTCACTGTTTTCATTATCTCGTATAAACTCAGTTATCTTGTTTGCTATTTCGTATTTTGTTTATATTTACAGTCTTTCAATTAGTCTAGTTCTCCAATTCTCTTTCGATTCATTATAGTTAGCCTCTTCATGCTTTTTAGAGATAGAATTTATATCACTCTGCAGTTTATAATTGAAGATTTCTTTCATCCTTTTTGAACTCAGAATTGTATATATTTCAATAGACAAACTTTTGGATTTCAATACTCTGTTTCATAGCAGCAATTTTTTTATATAAGATTCATAATCTTAGGATGAATAACATAAGACATTTTAAAGATGAAAATCAATTAGATATGATTTGATAGATTGATCTAACAATGGATTAACTCTCATTCATGCTAAGAGTAGCTTAACATTCAAAGTATTAATTTGTAGAAATCTAACTCTAATGAAAATATATATAAAGAATAAAAATCTAGAAACAAGCATAACCATCATCTTACTAAACAAAATAATAGGCTTCTAGCACATATAGTGCACTTGCACTTCACAATTTTACCAACTCTGGTTGCTAATTTATGCTTGCAATTTAAGAACATTAAATTGCACAAATATTTTGGCGTCGTTACCAAGGAAGTGTAAATATGAGCATTTTTCTTTCTTAAAAAAAATAAAAACTTCAATCACCTACCACCCCCACTATATCATGTGGTGCAATAAGAGCCACACATCCACATCATGAATTCATAGTTTTGCAGGTAGAAGAAAAGGTGAGAAAGAAGGTGGAACAAATGACTGAAGATGATGATAATGAGGAAGATCCTTTTGATTTTCCCATTCAAGAAACCGATATCAATGTTCATATGAAGAACATCCCTCCATCCGTACTTCCTAATTTCAAACGTATGAGATCAGAAGACCCGAAAAATTTTCTTTTTGAATTCGAAATCATTTGTAGATCTTATGGCTACTCATTGTTGAGAATAGCAACAAGAAATGCTAAAAATAACATTCAGAATATTTCAATTTTGATTTGTCCTTGAATTAAAATTGAGAATTAAAATTCGAATTTAGTCTCATCAGTGGCTTGGAAAATAATTAATTAATTCATCTTGAGTTAATTAGTTGGAGAAATTCAAGCTAGAAGTCTTTGTGAAGTCATGCAATAGTTATGACTTAAATTAAGGAATTTATCCGTTAATTAAGGAGATAAAGATGAGTTGTATTTGAGTTGTAATTAGTTAGCTCAGTTAACTGAGTTATGTCCAGTTAAATTAGTTCCAAATAGTTTGAGGAACTAATTGTGAGTTCAGTCAGTTAATGCATGCATGCATCAAACTAGTGTACTCCAGATAACTAAGGATTATCTCATAAATAACTCATGCATGTCGATTTAGACAAAGACCCAATTGAGATTAAAGACAAGGACATTGTACTATCAGTTGGAAGAATTTTCCTATAAAGGAAACTCATCCATGCAGAAGGAACAAGGTTCCTTGAGGATTGCGTAGTTTTGACACTGTGTTATATTAGTGTGTGAGAGCAGTATTACACTACGTGAAGGTGATCATCCCAGAGGTAACTACGCAAGGAAATAGGAGGCTTGGAGGGAAAAGGAGAAGGATTGTGAGAAGCCTTGTTTTCTTGTCAGCATCTAGGAGGATTGTACTGAGAATTGGCTAGTTGTGGGAGCTAAGGCTTTGTATTATTCTGATATATTTCCACCTTGTATGATAATATAGATACTGGGGTTTTTAGCTAAGGTTTTCCCCTGAGTATTTTTTGTGTTTCATGTGTATTGATTCTTCTTCTTATGGTTATATGTGTTTCACTTGATCTTGCTCAAATCTATTAAGCTTCTGCAAGTTTGATTGTAGAAGTAGTTTAAAGTATTTTGCTTTAGTTATATTTCATTATCACGTTAATCTATAGTCAGAATTTCTTCATGGTATAAGAACTAGCTGATCTATAGAGAAATTTCTACATGGTATCGGAGCCAAGTTTATCAGATCCAAGTTTATCGAAGCAGTGAATAGTATATGAAGAAGAGAATTCAGAGTAAAAAAAAAATATTAGAAAAATAAAATTGGGCGGCGAGTTTGCAGAGAAGATCTGAATTTTTTTGTGCAAAATTTTTAGAAACAAACAGCAGATCTGGATTCCTTGCGAAAAAATACACAAATTTGACAAAAAATTGGCTGAATCGGAGTTCAGTTGAGGGAGATATCAGTGATTTAAAATCAGCTCTTTTTCTAGAAAATTTCTTGACGGTGGGAAAGACGAAACAGATTGGTGTCCTAGCCAAGAACATGTATGCACTTGAGGTACAAGATGCATGCAAAGACTTGAGGAGCAAGGCAAAGGTTAGATACTTGATGGTTGAGAGCGAGAGTAGATTACCGCTCAACATGCAGTCCCAGAAGAAATCTCAAACAATTGTGGAGGAGCCACAATTGGAGATACTGAGAGGAAACCAAGTGGAGGCATCCACTCATGGAGAGACCTCCAGTAGGGGGAAATTTCCGGCCAATTCAGCAAAGGGATCACATGTAGCCATAGCTCTAGGTGTGAGGTGGGTTGATGTGAAGTGATAGTCCCAAGGAGGCTTAAATTGGGTAGGGTTCATTGAGAGGTTTTATCTCATGGATCATACCTTGCTACGGGAGCCTAAAATACTGAGTAGTGAGAGGAATCAGTGGGATTGATGCAGTCAGAGATCAATGTGATAGAGGCTAGAGTAGTTAGATACTGAAGAGTGTAGAGAAGGATTGAAAACAATGTAGAAAGGATGAGTCAGCAGAAGCACAGAGTTTTCAGACGAAGAGACAATAACATCAGAGACTTTGATGACAGATGCATCATTCTGATTCAGGTGGGATGTTTTTTTTTGTTTCTATAGTTGCTAGAACAACAACACTAGAGAGAAGTGTTGCATGTAGAACATTCCAAAGGTTCAGGATAGGGTTTGAGTTGAATTCCTTTCTTGTTGAGAGGGAGTGTTGAGAATAGCAACAAGAAATGATAAAAATAGAAATGCTAAAAATAGCATTGAGAATATTCCAATTTTGATTTGTCCTTGAATTAAAATTCGAATTTAGTCTCATCAGCTACTTGGAAAATAATTAATTAATTCATCTTGAGTTAATAAGTTAGAGAAATTCAAGCTAGAAGTCTTTGTGAAGTCATGCAATAGTTATCCCTTAAATTAAGGAAGTTATCCCTTAATTAAGGAGATACAGATGAGTTGTATTTGAGTTGTAATTAGTTAGCTCAGTTAACTAAGTTATGTTGAGTTAAATTAGTTCCAAATAGTTTGAGGAACCAATTGTGAGTTCAGTCAATTAATGCATGCATGCATCAAACTAGTGTACTCTAGGTAACTGCGGATTCTCTCATAAATAACTCATGCATGTCTATTCAGACAAAGACCCAATTGAGATTAAAGACAAGGACATTGTACTATCAGTTGGAGGAATTTTCCTATAAAGGAAAATCATTTGTGCAGAAGGAACAAGGTTCCTTGGGGATTGCACAATTCTAATAGTGTGTTAGAGCAGTGTGTGAGAGCAGTGTTACACTGGGTGAAGGTGATCGTCCTAGAGGTAACCATGCAAGGAAATAGGAGGCTTGGAGGGCAGAGGAGAAGGTTTTTGAGAAGCCTTGTTTTCCTGTGAGCATCCAGGAGGATTTTACTGAGAGCTCGCTAGCTCTGGGAGCTAAGGCTTTGAATTATTCTGCTATATTTCCACCTTGTATGATAATACAGATAGTGGGGTCTTTAACTGACGCTTTCCCTCGAGTATTTTCTGTGTTTCATGTGTATTGATTCTTCTTCTTATGGTTATATGTGTTCCACTTGATCTTTCTCAAATCTATTAAGCTTTCGCAAGTTTGATCGTAGAAGTAGATTAAAGTATTTTGCTTTAGTTATATTGCATTATCAGGTTAATCTACAGTCAGAATTTATACATGGTATCAGAGCTAGCTGATCTATAAATAAATTTCTACACATTACACATTAAAAAATTAAATTTGTTTCCAGCAACATTGAAGGATGTAGATCTTAGATGGTTCATGACTTTAGGAACAAATTCTATAAGGACATGGGATGATATGAAAAGAGAATTTTTTGAAAAATATAAAGATTACTGCATACACCATGACCTTAGAAATGAAGTCTTTAAGATGAACCAAAAATAGGATGAAAACCTAGAAGACTTAGTGGAGAGATTTACTTATAATATCAAAAGATCTAAATTGCATAATTTAGGATCAGACACATTAAAGACTCTCCTACTAAATTCTATAAAGGATGAATGGATTGATCTTCTTAACCTAGTGGGAAAAGGAGATGTCTCTCAATTGCCATTTCAAGAGATTTGTGAACTGTGCAAGAACATATCAAGAGGAAAAACAAAGTATGTAAGATCCCCTCAAGATCCATTTATGGAAAGAGTAAGTAAATCGACAACATGATTGGTAAGTCAAACTGAACTTAACAATTTACTAAACATTCTTGGTAATTTAAATGAACAAATTGCCATGCTAAGAATGAAAAACAAGAAAAAAGTTGACAGTGTTCCTTTATTTTTCCCTAAATGTACAAATAAAAATTATTTGCATGAATGTCTACTTCATAACAATAAAATCTGTAAAATTTGTGCAGGATCACACACTATTGAAGATTGCCCATAATTACTAGGGTTAAAGGTAGTTTACCAGAAGGATAATAGAGCGAATCAAGCAAAAGAACAACTCTGTTATGTAGCTCCAAGAGGGCTATGGCAGCCTCATCAACCCAATATGATGCAATATCCTTATGCACAATTTCAAGGTTATGCACAATAGTCTCAAGGTAATTGGAATACACCCTTGCCTTTGCAACCTTGGCCATCCCAACCTCAACACCAATCTTGGCAACAAAGTTGGCAAAGGCCCTACAGAGGAAATCCACCATATCCTCAATCATTCCCTCACTATCCTCAATACCAATATCAATGTTATCCATACCATTCACCACAACATCATTTTCACCCTCAATTGAACTCAATTCAACCTTTCCCATTACCATGCACACAAACACCCCAAAGATCCATTCCCACTCCACTACATGTAGAACCATTTCGAATTCCCAAGAATAAAATACCTCAATCCACTTACAATTTTGAGGTATTTCAAAATGATTCACCAAGGAATATTCAGCCAGGTCCAAGAATCATGGATACTTGTCGATAAAGAGTAGTTGTTGGAACCTGAGATTGATTTTTATTTTAATACCTATCACCAAATTCTATGAATGGATATCAAACCTTTGAAGACTTTCATGACATGATAGGAGGAAGCCAATGAAGACAAGATTACATTGAATATTGGTTCAAGACAGTCATTGGATCCCAGTATTCCATTCTCCAGTATCTTTTGACATCATCTCAATCAAGGCAGCTGGTCTCTCATATACTAGTACATATCAAAGAGTATATTTCAAACCTGCATATGAGTTTATCTATCATCTTGTTACATACATGGTTCCATTGGAAGTATTTATATACTTGAACAAGATTTCTTTTTCAAGTAGAGTAGGACATATAAAACATAAAAAATAAAATTAAAAAGTATAGAGAAAAATAAGTCCTATTGTGAAAACGAACTTGCTGGCACAATTGGACATGAGCCTTGCTTGAAAACCAGGCAACGGGCGATAAACATTCACAATAAGTTCTACGATTTTATGATGGTTTAAATCTTTTATTGTGGTTCTTCAATTCATTTTTGGTTCTATGCTCTAGTTAGCTGATGTGGGATTCCTTAAGGCCCACCTTCCAACTGATCTTGTCCCATCAAACTCAACACCTTATTTGGGATCAATATCATAGATTATTTGGAGTGCCTTTGAGCTTGCATACAACAATTGCAAGCCTCCTCATTGACAACAATGGGAATAAAACAATGTCTCTTGATTGTCAGACCTTGCAGGTGACTTGACTTCAACACATTCATTTGTCCCTGGCAAGATCCACTCAGGTTCCTTGACACTCATTTACATTATCGGTGAGTTGTCTCACATTATTTAATGATTTTAATTAATGATTGGTAATCCAATGATTTCTTTACATGCTCGACTTCGGCACATTCATTCACATGGTAAGAATTCTACCATGATTTTTGGTTTTGGATGAATACTAATGGTTTTATGGAATCAACCAAAACTTGCAGCATTATATTTTATTGGTTTCTTTTAGGAGCATGTTTATCTTTTTGTTAGTCAACAACGCCATGATGGCACCATTACAACACTTTTTCATTCATTTCATTAAATTCGAGCAAAACAATAAAATTGGGCCTATTTCAGTCAATATGTATTATATTTCATGGCTTCTACTTCAACATGAAGTACATAATCAACATAATAAGTTCAAACTGGAAAAAACTACTTTTTGAAAAATTTGACATTTTCGCAAACAACTACGGAAATTTGTAGTTTTTGCAACTATTGTTATAGCAACCTTTTTTTGCTGTAGCATCTTTTTTCCAAAGGCAGTTTTGGCACAAATATTGTAGGAGATTGGAGTAGAAATAAAAAAATTTGAGCTTCTAGGTTTTCTTAGAATATGGCAAATTGAATAACACACAGAAAAAATTTCGAAAAGGTGCAATTTTCCAGGACTTTTTAGCAGGATTTTAAGGCGGATTTTCATTTTTCACCATTATGGACAGATTAGGACAGATTTCGGTATTTTTGCATAGCAGTGTCTTTTCTTCATCAAAATGGGATTCTGAAGGCATGAAGTGGTAAAACAGGTAAAAATACACCATTTCCCTTTTGAATCACTCAATTTGGCCTTAAAATAAGTTCGTGGCATATGTTTGTGTTACAACATTGGGCAACGTGAAGGGTGAAATAGGGTAGAAATTGATTTTACCATATCTCGCAAACCGTGAATCCATTGGTCCTGAAATTTTTACGGGAAATGCATTGAGGTAGGGAAAATAAATAAACAAAATTTCAAGAAATTTCAGTGTGTACTTTTCAATAAATTAGTCACTTTCACCTACAACCATTTATCAAGTTTATAGACATTCGTGCACCCATTGGCCAAGATCTTTTGTGGGAATATGCATAATATTAATGGTAACAATCTCAAAAATTTTCAAGAGAGTCTTATTTATCATTTGAGAGAAATCGGAAAAATAGGTATGCTACATTTAAAAGATACATTTTGTGGAGCAAGGTCAAAGTAGAGGTCAACGCCTTATGGAGTAGAATACTTGAGTCAATTCAGCACCGAATAAACCATCAAATCATGTTCTCTTCTTCAATTCTAAAAGATAAAATTGAGGTGAAACTAGCCTTAAACTTTTTAATTTGTTAAAATTTTTGGAAATTGTAATAAGAAAACTATTGTAAAACATGTGATCTATGTATTTCACCCTATCATATCCACATTCTTCAAACCATTTTCTTAATCCTTCATTCATATTCTATTTTGCATGCATAATCAATCCCAATAATTGTTTCCAACCCTCATTCCTTATTGGATACTCTACAAAACTTGTTATAGTTGAATCCTATCCCATGATTTCATAATCTTTTCCTTCATAACATCTTATGTTTGGCCTAGTAATAATGTTGTCTCCCACCATTCTCATGTTTAACTTTATCTTCTTGCCACAATATAAATGGAATCACATCTTCTTGATGAGAAATTTGACCTTTTTGGCCTTCATATGAGACTAATTCAAATGTGGAGATGATTTTCTTAATGAACCATCATAGTACATGGTTGTAGCACATGATCAAAAAATACATGGGGCATTTGGATTATGTGTCATATTGTTCATCTTTAGATTTCTAATGGAAGCCAAGAAATGATGAGTACAAAGCCACAAGAAGAAGAAGGTTGCAAGAAGGCTTTGTTCACACTCTTGAAATCACTTGGAAGTATATTTTAGGCTTTGATAAATTGTACAACCCTCACCTACAACTCTTATTTTGTGTTATGTGCAACTCATCTTGTCAAAGATTCACATTGGAAAGTATTATTATTTCATTAGTTTGTGAGTTCTTGAAGAAGCTATTTTATAACATTGTTGAAGTAGGATTGGTTGCTATAAAAACATGTTTCTATGCATGGATGATAAGAAGACAAGCATTACGGGTTTTAATTTATGATCATTTACAACCATGCTAATGGGATGAATTTTACAAGGAGGGAAAGCACATTATATGGATGTAGTAAGAGTCTTGATGTGTTCTTTAGAATATGACATTCTACCAACGATTGAACAAATTGTGCATAACTCAGTAGTGACAACAACCTCATAAATAGTTTCCAAGTTATTCAAAGAGGTATATTTGAAAGAAGAAAGAACTTGAATTTGTAAAGGCTTTAACAATGAAAATGTACTTGGATGTGCTACTTTGTGGGAATTCTTGTCATTCACACAAGTTGTATATAATAATGTGCAAGGAGCTAATAAGTAATGCAGGGATCTTTGTTTTATTGGAGAAGAACAAATCAACATGCGTTGCTTCTACCTTTATAGCATCCATGAGCAACCTAGTATGTAAAGACTTCAACTTATTTGAATTTCAAAGGAGGATGGGTAACTCTTCTTTCTTACGAAACAACAAGAAAATGTGGAAACAAAGAGTTATGCTACCAGATCTATAATCTTGAAAAACTGAGAGAGAAAAGTGCATCTTATTGAGATAGAGGGTCAATATTCCTCTCTTGGACCTTTGGTCAAGGATGTAGTTGAAATGACAGAATAAAGGAACACAAGGAACTGGTTGGATTATAAAATTTTACAATGTTCCATTTGCATGAAGACATGCAAAATATTGGGTGTGGGGGAATGTTGGGCCTCCAAATTGTCATAATTTCATTAAACGAACTATCCATTTTACATCATTTCATTCATGCATTGTTAGCATTTTTAACCATATTCCTCCATAAAACGCACCAAATTTCTGCATACATGTTTTCATGGTTTATTATTATTATTTCCATTATCTTTAATGAATTAAGAAGACTTTTTCATGGTTTTACTAATGATAGTTTAGCAAGTTCATGTTGCTACAAATTTGTCAAGTTTCCGTAGATACCTCCATGGTTAAAGTAGTAGCACCAATCTAGAATGAAATCCGACACATGGGCATTGTTTCTAGAAACTCAAATATGGATTTTAATCGATAAAATTCCACCCATCTTGCACATGTGGACCTCCAGGCAAAGATAAAGGGAAAATCGCAGCAGTTTGGACTAGTCAACATCAAATGATTTTTGTGAGAAAATTAAAACGAATCTCAGAAAAAATAAACATGGGGTTTTTCATAAGGGGCCCAATTAAGTTTTGATGTAGTTTTCCAAAATTCTTTACCATTTGGGAGATGTTTCAGGTTCTTTGGAGCCCTATTTTGAAGTTGTGTGAGAAAACAGTGCACCTATGAGTCAATAAACGCCTAGTCAAGCAAACAGAGGTTGGAATGGACTGTGCTTCATCAAATTCATGGAAATTAGGTGTCCATTCATTTATGATATTTAGCCATATGAATATCCATGAAGTTACATTGTAATCACTATATAAACACACGCCATTGAAACAGATAAGGGAGAAAGTATTAAGTTAACTGCTGAAGAAATTGTGAACTAGCTCTTCTCTTTTGCATTAATTTGAAGTTACTTTGCTGATATGATACGTATGTGATTGTGAATCATACCTACTAGATGCAAAGGGCCCCTATAGACAGTCAAGGTGTTAGATTATGTTTATTTTGTTGCTTTGTAATCGCTTTTGTTCAATTGCTTTCTATTATCACTACATTCTAGTTTAATTATTTCACTGTTTTCATTATCTCGTATAAAATCTCGTTTGCTATTTCACATTTCATTTTTATTTACAATCTTTCAATTAGTCTAGTTCTCCAATGCTCTTTCAGTTCATTAAAGTTAGCCTCTTTATGCTTTTTAGAGCTAGAATTTATATCACTCTATAGTTTATAACTGAAGATTTCTTTCATGCTTTTTGAACTCAGAATTGTATATATTTCAATAGACAAACATTTGGATTTCAATACTCTGTTTCATAGCAGCAAGTTGTTTATATAAGATTCATAATTTTAGGATGAATAACATAAGGCATTTTAAAGATGACAATCAATTAGATACGATTTGATAGATTGATCTAACAATAGCTTAACTATCATTCATGCTAATAGTCGCTTAACTTTCCAAGTATTAATTTGTAGAAATCTAACTCTAATGAAAATCTAGATAAACAATGAATATCTAAAAACAAGCATAACTATCATCTTACTAAACGAAAGAATAGGCTTCTAGCATATATAGTGCTTGCACTTCATAAGTTTACCAACTCCGATCGATAATTTATGCTTGCAATTTAAGAACATTAAATTGACCAAATAGGTGCTATTCTAGTCAATATTTGATAAATTTTCTGATGTGCTACAAGATACTACATGTCCGCTACAAGATGCTTTGTATTTCTATAAGATTTCATCTGAAGGCATTTTCAGGGTTCCAGAGGAGGCCTAATGGTAGAAAAAGGTAGCAGGAGTTTGGGAAAGGATGTGGAATATCTTTCCAAGCCTATAACCATTTAAGAGACCATCTTGTACATGGGAGAAAAGACAGAATAATGGTCTCTAACAAAACTTTGATTTTTCCGTGCATAGTCAGCTTAGAAGAGTGAGTGAAAATTGGATGAGGGTGTCAAGGGAGATGTTGTGAACTCAATGGATATGATGTCAATTTTCCTTACAAGAAAATAAAGTTCACTTGAAAAGATAAAAGTTATGTTTTTGTGCTTGAAAATACTGCTAAACAAATTACTAATTTGCAGAAAACCAGGGCCATGAATGAGGTGCAATTAGGTGACTAGGTGGCTTAGAGGATGAGAAACAATTTCAGTATGGGGGTAAGTTGGGCCTCTAAATTAGATATAATTTAAGGCCCATCTAACCATCCTTAAACACATTTAACCTCTCTCTTTAAATTTGGTGACATGTTTTTGAGCTATAATGTGTTCATTAGGAAGGTTTCGAGATAATTGAATATTATGTGCCTAATATTATTTATTTTTTCATAATATTGAGAGAATATTGAGGAAATTATGAATGAAATAACATAGGGACTTTTCCCTTGCTACAAGATGGATCAAGATTGGATTATAAATGAAAAAGATATTATGGAATTATTGAATAGATTTTGGAGCTCTAGTGATTGAGAAAATCTAGGAATGTGCTCCCTATCATTTACTAGACATTCCTACTATTGGGAACCAAATTCATTTTTTGAGCGATTTTGGAGGGAAAAATGACCTCCTTTCAAGGAGAATTCTTCCCCATCAATTTATATAATTACCAATTTGATTTTTCCTCTAGGGGCATGTTCTCTTAGTCTTCTTGTGGATAAAACATGTTATTCTATTTTCATCTCCAGCAGGTATGTACGTAGATTCACTCAAATAATGAGGTTTGATGCCATTTTTAGCTTCTAAAGCTTGGTTTCCTTCATATGACTCTGAGTATCCTTGGGATTTTCCATCCCCGGAGCCTAAGAGCCCTGTTATGCAATTTTTTTTTAATCTTCTTTGCACTTCTTATTCACTTGCATCTCTTATTCTTGCTTTTCCTATTTTTGCATTTGGTATTCATGCTTCATTTGTTATAGGTTAGAGTGGTTATATAAGTTTTTTTGCAAGTAATTTATATAGGTAAAATCATGATGAACCCTTATAACAACTTTGAAAGTTCATATTAATCGTTGAGCTACTTGGATTGATTTACTAGTTCACAATTTTGGAATTTTTGGAAGGATCTTGTAGCAAAATAATACTAATTTTTTGCTAAATTTTAACGCATGTTAATGATATTATATCATGTTTATTCCACTTGGATTAAGTCTTAAAAACATCTAAATTAATAACAAAATTTACCCCAAATCATTTTCACTTGATTAACCTAGGCATTTGGGTACTTTGATCAACTTACTAGTTCATTGCTCTGAAATTTCTGTTTTTTACTAGTAAGTTTCTACTCAATTTTATCATTTGTTAACAAATCTCTTTCGAGTTGATTAATTAAAAATTTAACCCGTATCATTTGCACTTGATCAAATTAGGCATTCATTAGGTTAATTAACTCATTGATTTTGAAATTTCTGGATTTTAGAGTAGTAATTCTCTGTTAATTTTTAGCTCATGTTAACAAGGGTGTTTTTGAGTGATTCCACTTGGATTGGAGTCCTACGACATTTTACTTAATATTTTTTTTCATCACATCTCATTTTCATTTTATTTTCTTGGGAATTTGGTAAGTTAACTCGAGAAACAACAATCATGTACCAATCCTATATAAATCTTGTAGCAGTTTGTTTTCAAGATCTTCCTTACTCAAAATCACTCCAAATTCATGGTAGAAGTAGATTTATAGACCATGAATTCTCTGAGAACACTTTTTTTGAAGTGAGTATTGGTTAGGTCTCCATCCAGCTCTTACATTGCTTGCTTCTTGAATTTTGATTTCTGCAATTAGTTTAGATTTACTTTCTAGCGAAAGTAGAATCTATTTGCTTATTGTTATTTACGAATGATGAATTACTTAGATCTTCGCTCATTTGAATTTAATTCACTACCTCCTTTCACTTGCACTAATGGTATTCAGACTACGAAGAGGAAGGTGACTGATGCACATATAGTTCCAACACCTATTAAGTTTGTAGGAACTGCAGGTTGATAATTTAAGTTGGTATCCCTAGGAGTTACAACATTGTTGTTGCAATACTTGGGCTCATTAATGGGTCTTTCTAATTCAACAACATTTCAAGTTTCAAATAAAATGGCTAGCATTTTGAGATTTGAGACATACCAGTTTAGAGTGATGAGGTTGAAAATGAAAAGAAACAAGGTTGAAGAGCTAAGTAATCAAGAATGTGAGTTTGAGCCATGAAGAAAGAATAATGGAATGAATAGGCAATGGAAAATATTGATGAGTGCTTGAAATTGGTGGAGCACCCATTAAGCCTTATTAAATTAGCTATAAGTATTATTCAAACAGGTAAATACACAGCTAAATTTAAGAAAACTTGCTACATAAACATGATAAAAATCGATGTTCTATTAATTAACTGGCTATCCAGGTAAGATACCTGGAGAGTGCCCAAGCACTTCACACATACACACTGTCTACAATCAGGAGAACAACCTAGTATATATAGGCTTTCTCACAATCAGGGTGGTTTGAACCACTCCCTGGATATTAGGATCTGAGATCTAAAATTAGAGTCTCAATCCTATCATCACTATAACAGTAATCTAAGTTTAGCTTTCTCCATTATCTCCAACACTCCCCCTTAATGGAGAAAGGGTACTGAACAATAACATATGCCTGCTGGTCTAGTCTCAGCTAGGCTTACAATTAAAAACATGAAAAAACTTGGTAACAGAGTTTTCATTTTAGTCTTCTTGCAGCAGAGCCCATACTTGTTCATTTGTGGATGAGGCTTCATCTTCACTTTCTTTGCCATGAGGTAGTGTTGTATCTTCACCTCATTTCTTCCCCTATGAAGGAAAACTTGAATTCTTATTCTTGCCCTTTTCAGAATTATGGCAGGCTGGATAGGAGAATTTTCCTTCTCACTATTTCTGGTGTCAACCATCTGAACGCCAATGATGATGTCTTCACCATTCATTACTGCAACTTCTGTGTTGATTTCATATAGACATGGTGTTTCAAGCCATGCTTCAAGAAATTTCAATTCTTCTTCAAACTTGGTTACTTTTTCCTTGTTGTTGTTGGTATCATCTGCACACACAGAAATATTAATGAGATCATCACAATTTAAATTCTCTTCAGCTTTGTTTTCTTCTACCACATCTTTGCAATCAGCTTCATCTGGCTCATCCCATTGATCTTCAATACTTTGTTCCTCTTCACATCCTTCTTGAAGATTAGCTTGTGAATCTTGCACAACAGACTGTGCCTCTTGATTCTCCTGGTCATCAACAGAACCACATTTTTTTTCTGAAATTTCTTTTGACTCGAATATACTACCCATGTTAATGCCAAATGCCCACATGAGAAAAAGATCATCATTAGAATTAAAAATATCTTCAAATAAAGACATATTGTTAAAGTGCAGCTTATCTCACTTCTAGATTTCTTTTTGACTCCACATGGCCCTCGAGCTCCAACAACCCCGTTACCTCGCAGGTGGGAAACTTCTCCCTTTTGTAGCTCTTTAACTATAGAACCTTGTAGATTGTGGCTTCTGTGCCACACAGGTCTTAGTGCCCTCAGCTCTAGCGACGAGCAACTAAACGACCTCTCAAAAGCTGGAAAAACTATGAGTATCTAATTCTGATGCATATATTTTTGAATATGGGTTCAAATCAAGAAAAAAAAAATTCGCATTTTCTGTGGCATATAAATTTAGAAGAAAATTTACCCAATTGGTTTTGGGATCTCCACAACCTACAACTATAACAAGAAAATTACAATGACCCACAACAAAGCAATGACGCTGAGGAACCAATAAACATGCTAATCATTCAAGGAGATGACAGAACATTGCGCAGACGCAGAATTGCTGGTTTTTGAGATCTCAAGGGTCTTTTTCCAATGAGGAAGGTAGGAGTACTGAGGCTTTTGTTGCGGCTATCACATTAGCAATATAATTTGTAGCTGTGCGCGGTTTCAATCCTTTGAGTCAGCAGGTTAGGCCTCAAAAGACAACTGGAAAGTTATTATTCTGGGTTTGACTAAAGGTATTGGTTCAATTCTCCTCAGAGCTCTGCCACACCTGGTTCAATTCACCTCAGAGGTCAACTGCACCAACAAGCTTCACTACTACCGAAAAGAAGGCTGACCCTCCCTTATCAAATACCCCTTGGGAGCATGCACATTCCGAAGAGCTTCACTTTGATCCTATCTTGGAATGAGAAGGATTACATGCTAACTTTCCAAATCTCTATCACATCGAACTCCCCAGTCAAAGCGATCCATACACCGCAGACACACTCAATCAGCACATGCCATCTCCAATGTGGACACAGAGGTAGACACCCTATAGCATGCACCAAACATGGCGTTAGTCCACACTGGTACCCTTAACTCTGATTGGAAGCGGCATCTACACCTCACAGTGGATGCGTTCACTTCTCCACAAATAACTCCTCAACGACTTCTTTCTATCTTGAGCCTCAATACCACACAATGTAGATCTTCTCTCTATTGTAATAGTTCTCAACTCTCAAGATGCAACATGGTTCCGCTAAGAAGGCACGGTAATCAAAAAGAAGGATGATAGTCCCCCATGCTTAGTTACAGTCCACACAATCTCGACTTCATTGGACACTACACAGACCACGATCTTCACACACAGATCGACTTTCTTGTTGATAAATCAACTCTCATGGCAGATCCACCAAATAGCCAATTCAGCCTCCACTGCTACGCTTCCTCACCAACAACGCCCTTCGACACCCAACAAATCCTCTCCACTCAGCTTACAGGGTTAACAACCTGAAGCTCTGATACGATGATAAAAATCGAAGTTCTATTAATTCACTGGCTCTCCAGGTAAGATACCTAGAGAGTGCCCAAGCACTTCACACTTACACATTATCTACAATCACGAGAACAACCTAGTATATATAGGCTTTCTCACAATCAAGGTGGTTTGAACCACTCCCTGGATATTAGGATCTGAGATCTAAAATTAGAGTCTCAATCCTATCATCACTATAACAGTAATCTAAGTTTAGCTTTCTCGAATATCTCCAACAGAATACCTATTTCAAAAGAAGAAAACACAACATAAATATATGAGCACATAAAAAAATGAAAATACATACTCCAATTTCTCATGAATTTGAAATCAAAATTGGTTTCCTTAATTAAGGAGAACCCCTACATGGTATTTCTTTTCTCCGAACCCCTACCCAATCTCCATTTCGGGCTTTCTATTTTCTGTTGTTAGACTAATTGTTAAAGAATTAGTTACAAAACTAATTTATAAACCATTATATAACTCTGTTTTCATAAATGATGAATCTCTCTTCTTTTACTGCATGGGCTTATTTTTAGTTTTTTAGAATGGTTTTATAATATACATATATATATAATCCTTTTTACATTTCGAAACTATATAAGCCCTCCCTTTTAACAAGGTCATTTACAATACATGGTTGAAACATATTTATGAGTTTGACACATATATAATAAAATTTGAGATGCAGTGAATGTATGTGTGGGCCCGACTCTTGTCATGCATATGTTGGCAAAACATGGGTGGTGTCGTGCAAAACCATAAACTACCTCTGACACCTCCTTTTGTAGTTTCTAGAGGTGATGGGGGCTACCGTCGTGATCAATGTTGGTCGTCGATCTGGAGATGAATTTTTTTGAAATACAACTTCCCAGGGTTCCCTACCACTTATCTTCCAAGCATGTAGAGCTGTCGGGATTCTGCTGATCTAGAGTAGCTGCTTTGTAGGCCGTCGGTTGCTCTGGCATTTACAGGAGAATTAACTGATTTCGTACTCATTTATATTTCTGAATACGCTAGTCACTTCAGTTTTCAAACTCCGCAAGGGTTGTCAAACGTTGCTATCATAACATATGCATCATCCCTAGTTCCAAAGTTGAACTACTTTATTTACGTATCCCTCCTTGCATAACCCATCAATGAAAATGTCACAAGTGATGGCATTTGAAGCTTCTCTCCATGTTTTTGAATACTTCCGACGATTGATATTCACAAGTGATGGCACTTGAAGCTTCTCTCCATGTTTTTGAAAACTCCGACGATTGATACCCCATACGGGATTTTGCGTAATCTTTAAAACTGGGAGGAAAAAACCTTGTGGGCATGACAATTGTTTCAATTGGATTTTCACAAGATGTTGTCAATCAATACTCTTTGGGAAGTGTTCTCATTGAGCATGCTTTACACACATTTCTGTCACACGCAGTGACTTTATTTTCTTCATCCAAAGCATTATTAATATAGTGAGAGCCAACACTTTCTTAACAAGTGGTTTCCCGTTGTCCATCCCGGTGCTTTTTAATTTCTGAAACATGTTTAGATCTCGTGAGATATTATTCTTTTTGGAACTCCCACTAGTCTCCTGGCCATCATATATGGCACCATCAGGGATAGACAAATGCCATATTTAAGTATGTTTATGTATTCCATTTCCTGAATGAGGTAGTTTGGAATATTTGTTATCGATCGATTTATCCTAATGGCTTGGGCAACAAAACATACCTACAAAAACATTATGAAGCTAAATAATATTATATAATATTATAACTTATATATTGAAATATTCATTTGCAAAGAAAGCTCTTACCAGGCCATAGTCTTGAGGATTTGACCAATCTTGAAAAACCCCACAATTTTCCCTTTTGATGTAAGAAACAGAAGGGGAATAAGATAAAATAAAGTTTGCATCGACTTCAACACATTAAGCCACTCATTGAAGACATCCAATTTTCCAATTTATCTCTAAAAATATCAAATATAAGAACAACAATCACAATTCCAAAACATCTAGTAATTAAAGCTCTAACCCACTCCTTTATATGAATATTAAGAAATCTAGCCACAAAAAAGTGCCTTGCATATGCTCTTGTTATAATACTACTCTCTCGAGCTTAGAATAATCCAAATAATCCAATAGGCAAGATATACATAATCGGAAATAACTCCCCTGAAAATTGCCTTTGAAGGTAAGTTCCAACATTTACTAGGTTTATATTCTCATATGCCTTTGTACCATAGAAATCTCTTTGTACACATTATTGTAATGAATTACCATAGAAATACCTTTGTACACATTATTGTAATGAATACATTGATAATGAAAGAAACGAAAAGTGCAGAAATTGTTTCAATAGAGAAGTAATTGGTGAAGTGGAAGTGGAAGTTTTGTATTTATGAATTTTTCCTAGTGACATTCCTGCAATTGAATCTTCCGAATAGTAGTCTCATATATGACCAAAGCACCAACATTTACATCATCAATCCTTCAAATACAACTTTTATTTTACCCAACAATAGAGTACTCGAAAAATATATTCCAATTTAACACCATAAAAAGCCCAAAATTATTTAAAAATGTATAAATTGCAAACATCACTCGTTAGATGTATTCATTTTGCATCTGAGTCAACTCACTATGCTCATTGTTCATAACTAAAATCCACTAGAGCTTACATGAAAATTTTAACATTAGCTCTTGCAAGATTTTTCTATAACAACATTCATATGAAATAGTAGCACTAATATAGAACTAGCAATGTATTTTTCTATTACTGACACTCCAGTGTGGATGGATGATTAAGTATTGGTGCTCCTAGGCCTATGCATAACATTTGTGTGCTTAGAACAAAGTAGAGCTTCAATGTAATTTTCGATTGTTACAATTTTGACGCACATCATTGTAGGAACACTATTGTAACTAAACTAATATGAAGCACCAACACACCTAAACCAAGGTCGAAAATCTATGTCTTTTTGGCATGTTGTTTCTCTAGTGCACATGTGGTCATAGAGCACTAGTTATCTTTTGTATAAAGCGCATTAGTGCCACTATGTCATATTGGTGCACTAAAACCAAACTTCTGCAAATATTTCGAGCTACCACCTTTGTAAAAGTCCTCATTACAAAAAAATGGGAATGAAGAACATTACAACCAACTTTCACAAAGACCTTTGCTAATGGGTGTTTTCCTTGTCTTTTTTAGGTGACGAGCTTATCAAGATGAGGGGTTAATCGATTAATCCAATATAAATTTGCACATTGTTCATGGGTAAGTAGGGTGGGGTTAACTAGGTCATTATAATTAATAGAGTGAACTACAATGCACATGTGTTATATAGTTAAAATGGTTAACATAAGTCATTAATCTTCAATGATGATCAAGAACAAATGACACAATGGATGAGTGTGGAGGTTAAGTGTGTTAATTAGGATAGTGGTTATTGGTGTTTTATAGTATTTGATTTTATCCCGTATTAGGATGTTAGTTTATCAAGTAAATAGTGTGTTCAAGGTGATATTATATTAAGGGGTTAATGTTTTTGAGATCACAATATATAAGAGTTGATTTTTTAGATGGTTAGTGAAATTTGGGTTTATCGTGTTGGGGCTCATAATGTTGTAAGGGGTGATTATGTAAGTTGTTCTTTGTTTGAAGGTCACATTTTGTCAAAGGATGGGTGTCCTAAATATCATAATGTTTTAGAAAGATTAGTGTGCCCATGATCATAATAACTATAACATGAATAATTAATAGTAATAATACCATCCATGGCATAAGGGGAAAACATTTTACTTGGGAATTTCAACTTTGGTTAGGAGAGTATCAATGTATTCAACAATATATATCATTTCTTTTAAAGAGAGTATATATATATATATATATATATATATATATATATATATATATTATTAATTTTTTTAAGATAAGACCTATGTGGATTTGAACTAGTGACATATACTCCCATTCACCATCAACCCAAAGCCCCATACACTTTATTTTTATTTTACATTATAAAATAACATATTAATAAATATAATCTAATTTTCTAAATCTAAATCCAAATATAAATTTTAAATCTAAATCTATTATATTAATAAAGCAATAATTTTCCTTTTTAACAAATTCCCGTAAAAAACAACCTTTAACCTAAACCATACTGTAAAACTCATTTTGACATCTCCACTCTTTTCCTATAATTGAAATCTTGCCACCATCATTGATATCACTCTGAAAGCAGCAAGATTTGTGTGGAGTGAATATATGTATGAAACTTTTAGACTCCACTTTACAATAACATTCAACGAAACACGTATTGCGTTGGATTTTTTATAATATAGTGGATAGACTTTTAAGGTGACTTCGGTTTATAATATTTCGCAAAAGCATATGGTTTCTCACGAACTATGAATACATTATTTACAACATTCATTACAACTTGAATATAGTGGATAGACTTTTAAGGTGATAAGATCAGACATTCTTCTTCGGTTTATAATATTTCGCAAAAGTATATGGTTTCATACGAACTATGAACACATTGTGTACACCATTCATTACAACTTGAAGGGGTTTATAATATTTCGCAAAAGCATATGGTTTCATACGAACTATGAATACATATTGTACAACATTCATTACAACTTGAAGGACGATATGCGACCTGCGTTCTACTAAATTACCTTCTCCACATAATCGCTGCAACGAGGAATCCATAAATTAGAACGCAAAAAAGGACACCAGCGGGACTTGATTTGGAATTCGAATTCTTAAAAAAAAAATAAAAAAAAATAGGAAAGATGAAATATATAAATAACATGGAGATGATCCTTATCTTCTTGCCATGTCATTTAAAGCTAAAAGACACGATCCTGTCTAACATTTTATCATAAACTGTCAAACAATAATAATTATTTTGTATTTCTGAGCCTGCACGAATTCTGGTACCCAAAGAAGGAAGCACACGAACCCTAATCATCACCGTGTCAAGCGCAATATATCTGGGCAACTCTTTTCCATTTTTATTCCTTTTTCGCTTTTACAAAACTCGAGGACACTCTGTTATTAGTTACCACTTCCATGGAGCATATTGTATACCCTGTCTCTGTTGTCTATTTCCTCTCGGGGATCAACTCGCGACCCTGCCTCGTACACTTCCTCCCCCACCTCTTAATTTCCTCATTTCTACTTTGATTATGAAGACAAAAAAAACTCAAAAATGAAGAATACTATACGCAGCCATGCCATTTATGGCTCTCATTCCGCAGAAGCCTGGCGGGCATTCAGATCTCTGCCAATCTGAAAGCTTCTCCCTATCTGATAAAGCTGGATGTGCAGAAGCTCAAAGATGGATCATCTGGAATGACAACTCCGGTGATGACGGAAGTGATATTCTCATGCAATATTATACTTGGACGGCACATGAGGCCGCAGCACGTCACAATAATTTATCTCCAATGATGGAGAGAATTAGTGATGGAGGTGGGGTTGGAGCATCTAAATTCTAAAACTCTAGTTTAGTTGAGATTAGTTGAGTTAGGTGAGTTGTAGTTCTGATGTTTTTTTTAATATAATTTATTTAATTGTTAATTATACCTATAGGTTTTCTTTTTATTGGAGTTGGGTACTTTAATGATTTTACTAATCAAAAAATTGATTCGAATTTAAGGATGATAGTATATTCTAGTCTTTGTCACAATATCAATGGATTGAATTTACACTACTAACTTCCATGCATATCTAAATCACATGAGTAAACCTTGTTTGAATTAATTTTTTACAAAGCTCCATTAAAAATTTACCATGCTATTTGTTAATTGACACCTATGAAGATTAACCATAATGGGAACACTACAAAATGTAAGAAAGACATTACACATACACTTGGAATAGTAGTGGAAAGATGTATTTCTAAATCTATTTCAAACCATTGGTGACGTGTGTCCAATTCCAAATAACAATGTCTCTAATTTCATTAAATTTTATATCAATTTCACCCTTTCATGTCGTTAATAATAACTCCAATGTGTTTATATAACTCCAAAAAACAACAGGTGTCTCTATAACTCTAAAAAACAGGTGTCCATCAATTTCACCATTCTACTTCCATTAATCCCCAATGGAAATAACTCTCCCACTCCATGCCTGATTGTAACCTTGAAGAATAATATAATAACATCTTGAGCATTTCAATTTGTCATTAAATATTTATTAAACTTATTATTCATTACCATTCTATATATTATAATCAAATGCTGCGTGGATGCATGCATTTCTTTGCTAGCACTTGGGTTGTTGGAATTGTTGAAGGATTACTCGAATCTGTCATAGCCTTCCTTTTCTCTACCTATTATTTTTCCAGGTTTCCCCATTGGAGAAACCCTTCATTAGTGATTGCGTTTTAATTGTTTCCATCCTCTCCCGACTGTCTCTGATAATTTGGTGTAGTTGGTGTCTCATTGAATTATTTCCTAAATTTTGATGTTAAATTTCATTACATGAAGGAAAGAAGGAATGCAAGAGTTTGGAAAATTAAGTAGATGTGGAGAAGGTGCAAAGAATCAAGTATGATCTAAGGATTCATAATGGATAGACAATAAGACCCACCATCTCATCTTACAAGTATCTACACATTTTCCTTCCGCGATATTTTTCCACTTTGATTCAAATGAGATGACTAGCCCGTAGAAAAAAGAAAAGAATCGATTATGTATAAATTCTCTATGATATAATTAGCCCATAGAAAAAAGAAGGTTCTGGTCTAGATCTTAAAAGACAGTATTTAGGTTGTGGTTTTTAAGACAGTATTTAGGTTGTGGTTTTTTTTAAACGCTATGATTTAATAATTTTATATATACTCTGCCTGCGTCGCATTTACACTCTCATGGCTTTATGCCATACATTTTTAGGATTTTCATAGATATTAAAATATTTTATAAAATAAAAATTTAATGAATAAAATAATATACCATATAAGTATAATAAATAAATATAAAAAGCATAAATTTATTATAATTTGAAATTTGAAATTTGAAATTAAATATGGGTGAAACTTATTCACATACCTTTAAATTTAAATCAAACTATCTAGATCTTTGAACATTCATGTAGATCATAATTATCTCAATATTGTACATAATTTTCTATATCTACTCTCAAAATTATTAATTCAAAGTTTTTATTAATATAAATATATTTAATTTAATATTAAATTATATATTTGGAATTGTTGAAGGATTACTGGAAGGATCCATGCAAGGATGATTCAAACTATTTGAAGGGGCTTCTCTTTGCTTCTATCTCCTAAGAAAGGTGCACAATTTGTTACCTATATTTGTTTTCAATAGCCATTCTTAACTAGATTTGTCCATACAAAAAATAAATAACACACACACACACACACATATGAAATAATATATAGATTTATGACATCCATTGTTCATATTTAAAAACAAAAAAAAATGTGTGTGGAAGTTGCACTTGATCTACTTAAATCAATAGCATAAGATTAGGGAGAGATGGTTTATCAAATGTAATTTTGTAGTTTGTTTTGAGTGTTTTTTTCATATCAATATTGTCTTTATATTCATATTACTTTATGAATAATTTTATATTATTTGTAAATAATTAACTTAATTAATTGTTCATTATAAATTAACTATGTGGCACTATAAATTAACTTTGCCACCCAAAGAAGTGGAACATGTTGTTCTATTAAATGTTCATTGTAAAGAATGTCACACCTTTTTCTACTTGTTTAAAAGCCTTGTAAAATATTTTTTTGAAAAAATTAGATATAGCTCTTATCTATTCAATTGGATGGTTGTCTTATTCCTGAAATTCTCACATCCCATCTATTAGCAAGCCCTCAATATATTTCAATTTAACCTCCATATACCCCATAATTATAATCATGTGGATAAAGAAACACAACTTCTACTTGATAATGTCAAATCTTATGTGTGTGTGGTTGCTTGAAAAAGGGTGTGAGGTATAATTATGAATATTTACATGTGTATTTAAATGTAATTGGTTGTGATTAATATTGTAGGAATTTGGATGGTGTATATGTGTAATATGGTTAATGTAATTGGTTTTTATTAATAGTATAGGAATTTGTATAATGTATATGTCTTTAGCTCGAATGTATTAATTTAAATAATTAAATGTATTTAATATGTTATTGAGAATTGTTTAAACGTTTTTTTTTTTTTTGAAAAAAATAGAATAATATAATTATATAAGAGAATAATGAAAAAAATCTTTTCATTATATTAAATACATATTACAATATGTTAAAAAAATAAGATACAGATTTTATAAAATTATATTATTAAAAGTTTTATTAAATCTGTTAATGTAACTTCTTTTTATTTCATAAATTATAGTTACAAAAAAAACATTGTATAATAAAAATATGTATAAGAATACATTAATTCAATAAAACAAATCTTTTCAATTATTTTTAGAGAAACTTTAAACACATTTTTTATTTTTTCATAAATTATAATTACAAAAACCACACTGTATAATAAAAATATGTATAGGAATAGATTAATTCAACCAAACAAATCTTTTCAATTTTTTTAAAGAAACTTTAGACACCTTATTTAATATATGTTTCAATTCATGTGTTTTTAGATTTTTTATTGTTTTTAATTTGGCCAAAATTCTTTGGAATTACAAGTAAATTTGATTCAAAAAAAAAAACTTACAAGTAAATTTGAGTAAAGATTGTTTGGAATCACAAGTAAAATGTAGTGAGTGCCAACCAAAAATTCGTTAACATCTACTTGTTAGACAACCCATTAAAAATATTTATAAACACATAAAATAAAAATAATAATTCAGTTTTAAGATTAAGATCATGTTATATATGATTATTTTTTTTAAAACAATGGAGACATATAGAATTAATTGTTTTACAAAAAAACATTTTCTTAATGGTTAAGAACATTTAAATTATAACTATTATGATTAGTGTATCTTTAACAATTACATTATTAAGTAAGATATACTATTTTAAATTCAAATAATTAAAAAAAGTTATAAATATATAAAATTATGTTGGAAAATCTCACAAACATAAAACATATTACATTTTTTATTATTAAATTTCCTAATATTTATTAATTTAACCTCCATATACCACATAATCATAATCATGTCCTTTTTTATTATTTCATAAATTATAATTACAAAAAAAAACATTGTATAATAAAAATATGTATAAGAATAGATTAATTCAATAAAACAAATCTTTTCATTTTTTTTTAAAAGAAACTTTAAGCACCTTAATATATGTTTAAATTGATGTGTTTTTAGTTTTTCTATTGTTTTTAATTTGGTGAAATTTTTTTGGAATTACAAGTAAATTTGATTCAACCAAAAACAATAAAAATTACAAGAAAATTTGAGTAAAGATTGTTTGGAATCAAAAGTAAAATGTAGTTAGTTCCAACAAAAAATTCGTTAACATCTACTTGTTAGACAACCCTTTAAAAGTATTTATAATCACATAAAATAAAAATAATAATTCAGTTTTAAGATTAAGATCAAGTTATATATCATTATTTTTTCAAAACAATGGAGACATATAAAATTAACTATTTAGAAAACACATTTTCTTAGTGGTTAACAACATTTAAATTATAACTATTATGATTACTGTATCGTTAAAAATTACATTATTAAGTAAAAAATACCATTTTAATAAATATTAAGAAATTCAAATAATTAAAAAAAGTTATAAATATATAAAATTATGTCGAAAAATCTCACAAACATAAAACATATTACATTTTTTATTATTTAAATTTTCTTATATTTATTAATTTAACTTCCATAAACCACATAATCATAATCATGTAGATATTAATGTAGTCCATTAGAATGCTTAGGTTGTGATATTAATGCACTCCATTACAAGGATTATCTTATCATATTAACAATCTATTGTTTTATTAACAAATAAGTAAAATGATATTAGATTAATTCTAAATATGAAAAAAATTAATATATACTAATATGTAGTTTGAGAAATTTAGTAGTATAATTTTAATTTGATATTTTTGGATTCATTATGATTGAGCCAATTTTTTTTGTCAGATTCCAACCAGAAAATTATTTAGGCCATTCACATTACATATGTAATTAAAACATATAACTAAAATAAATTCACTACTATACAAAACAGGTAGCTATGTGATCTTGAATCTAGAAAGAAACCAAGTTGCTCACCAACTATTTTTTATTAGTTCAAATTTCACTCTTACATAACCATTAACATTTCTTATCCTTAACAAAATGGAAAATTGTGTATATTTAATTATGTATTTATGTTACTTTTAATTTTATTCAACATTAAATTGTTTTGTTGATATGAAATGCCTTTTTTTTACTATTAAGTGATTTCACTCTTTGATCATGGATCCAACTATTTGCAGTTGTATTCTATTCGAAGTTCTTGAACATGTTTTCTTGTGGCTCCCTTTATCGATTGTGATAAAGTTTGGCACTGTTTGTAAAAAATGGAAGAATGCTTTGCAAAAAACTTCTTTCTTTTTACGTTTCAAGAATGTATCTACGAACGAATCTGGATTTCTCGTTCCTTTCCTTAATAGTGAAGACAATTGTTTTGTTGCTCAATACCTTAATCAGAATGGCCACATATATCAATTTCATTTTGGATTTATAGATTCAACATATAGAGTAGAGTGTATTGTTGGACCAATGGTGGTTTTATCCTTACTAAAAGAATGCTCCAAAACACACAACTATTTTGTAACGAATCCATTTACAAAGGCATTTAAAAACATAGGGCCAATATGAATTGGAGACTCGAGATTCTTTTCATTATTGGAAAATGTAAGGAGCAGAAAATATTACTGGGTTGTTCTAAAATATATCTATGATAGAATGCAGTTTGAATTTTAGGTTTGTAGTAGTCTTGATAGGGTATGGCAAAGGGATGTTGTTCCATTTGGTGGCACTTCACCCCCTAAGAATGTAGTGTTTTATAAAAGTAAATTGTTTTGGCTGTATCTAGACAAGGAATATGAAGATTATCCTCGGTACGGGTATACAATCTACTAGTTTGACATAATAAAAAATGAGTGGGGTTTTTCATTTGTTCCAATTAGTGACATATGTTGTACGTCGTTAACAATATCCATGAATTAGTTGATATGCCTTGTCAATGATGGCTCCACTTCTTTATGGTCAATTGAAGAATTAGATCATTTCCAATTTGGTCAACCGTGTGTTGAACGAAGAATTGAATACTTTAAAGATGATTGGGGTTTCAATTGGAGGTTGTTGGAAGAAATTTCTGCATATATAAATAGCAAATGTCTTGGCTCTCTTCCGTTCCGAACAGTCCATGGTCTGGTTCTTATGTGCAACTGCAGTTAAGTTCCTTTCCTCTTATATGACATGGTAACTCGCATCTGTTTTCCAATGGATATTGATAATTCAACTAATGAGAAAATGTCTCGGTTTTGGTACCCAACATTGGAGGATTGCAATGATTTGATTGAGTATGGAGATGTTTTTGCAATTTCTCCCCGTATGGATTCTGTTGATGAGATTCCACCATTGGATATGGCTATGGATTCTTAGGATATTATTATTCTTAGGAGTTATTATAAATATTTCCCTTTTATATACTCTCTATGGTTGTGGAAAATATTTCCATTTTGGTCTCTATACATACTATGTGTCTTTATGGTAATACTTCAAAATTATGTTTGTATTGATCTTTGTGATGTAAAATATTTAATATTGTTTCCCCTAAAGTTTTCTTATTTACATGTAAATGTTTCTTGATGTTATGCATTTTTCTTTGTTTGTATAATTATAATCTCTATGATTTATGTTATACATATTATTTGTATTGGTTTTTGTCATTGATTCTCAAACAATGTTATATGCTTATGTTCATTAATATTTATATTTATATTTTGATAGTATATATAGTTCCAAATTTTTAGATATGGTTCCAATTCATATCATCCTTAGATTATTGTGTCCCAATAGTATGGGTCTCATTTTGATTATAATATGATACACGGAAATTTATACTTTTTTGTTTAAGCCATTTGGAAGAATTCATTTCTTTTTTTGTCCGTTTTGAATTTTTTTGTTTTTGTTTTTAGCCATTTCGAAAAAGCCTTATACATTTTGATAAGTTTATATAGTTGGAAAAAAATAACATATACACTTTTTATGTTCCATGTTTATGATTCCATAATGAATATTTTATTATTCATTTTAGACATGTCATATGAAGGCACAAGCAAGCATACAAGAAAAAGAAATTTGTCACCAAAATCATGTGAGAGGTTTAATGAAAGTCATCGTTTACGGTATCAACAAAATAGGGATGCCATAAATGAGCATAGGAGAGCTACATATAATAGAAAAACAAGTGAAGCCACTCTTCAAAATGATTTTATAATTCCTCGTAAGTATCGTACCATAGACGATATAATGGAAAGAACATTTCCTATTGATAGTTCATTATCAAGATATGCTCCTCCTTAGCATAATCTTGTTGTTCGATGCTCTTCTAAAAATGTTTGTAACATTGGGGAAACATCTTGTAATCCTGAAGGACACCATATTGATATTGTGGATGCAAATGTCCACCCTAACCCTTCTATGTGTCCAATTGCATGTTTTGATGGCCAAAGGTTACAAAACATCCATGGTGGAGGTAATGATGACATTTTGTGTGATGATTTGGATGATAGTTTACTTGGCCATTTGTTTGATAATTTGGATTCAGTTGCTCGAAACATCAGATCTTCAAATGCCGTTTCTAAAAGTAATATGGTCCCACCAAGAGAATCAGTCATCCGTGATAGCATTTCGCGTGGAGCAATGGATGTAACACAATTATATTTTGATTTTCGTTGCAATAGTGGTTGTTCTATTACATTCCTATATTTACAAAGTTTTTTTACTAAACTTGTGTTATTTTATTCTCTTCGAATAGGATACAACTTGTTTTAATATATTTCTAGAAAGTAACTCCCAAAGCATTCCATCTACTAATCTGAGAAGTGAAGGTGAAGCATGTCATAATCTCCCTGTGCATTCTCCTCAAGATCAAATTGCCAGACTAATGTAAATTTTCATTTTTTTTTATTTGCTTTTCATTTTTTAAATTTCTAGTTGCTTAGACATTGAATTTTATGGCATATTTTATTTTCTTTGGACAGGACACAAGTCATTTCAATAGAGGAATACAAATTAACTTCGTAGATGTTCCATCTACTTATGTTAGAAGTGAAGAGGAACCATCTCATAGCATTCATCCATATCACCAAACAAATGTAAATGTTGAGTGCAATTGATATTTTTCTCATTTTTTCATTTAGAGTTGCCTAGAAATTTCGTTTTGTAACCTTTCATGGAGAAACCATGATCTCATCTCATTGGGTTGGAGAATTGGACTCCAAACATCAAATTCTAAAACTGATGTAGATGTTCAATGAATTTGATTTATTTTCAATTTCTGAATCTTTCTTTTCGGACATTTAGTTTTATAACGTATTTTATTTTTTTGAAACAGGAAACAACTCATTTAAATAGAGGCAAAGAAACTACATTCAAAAATGTTCCATCCACTGATCTTAGAATCTAAGAGCAACCATCTCATAACCTTCATCCACATGAAAACACAAATGTAAATTTTGAATGCATTTGATTATTTTTCATTTTCTTCATTTATAATTAGTTGGAAATTAAATTTTAAAGTCTTTTATGACAAAGAGACCTTTACATCCTCTCAGGTTCGCAAAATGCACACCATAAATTTGGAAAGACATTCTCATAGATCCATTCCACATGCTTCAAATTTGTGAAGGGAATCTCATGTTCTTGAAGATGAAGTAAATGTTAGAAGAGATTTTACTCATCCAAATGGTTTTCAACATGGTTCGGCGAGTAGAGATCATATTCATTTTGATGAAAACATGATTGCAGTGCATAAAAGGTTTCGAGCAAAGATAAATAGATTGTCAGTTGTCTAAATGTGTCACATTTTCCAAGAATCATATCATGAAATCCATGTTGTGAGACATTCTAAAGGCCCTGTTTGCAGACGATATAAGAGTGAAAGAGGAGCCCATCGTTTTTGTCGATATAATAACATGGATCCTGGTGAGAAACCTCATATTTTAAGAGTTCTTACTCAAGTTGAAGAAATACTAATAACACGTGTGAATCCTATTTTGCAAGTGACACATGCTCGAGGTGGGAAATATAAGTATAGTGGTCATACAATTAGCTTTCCTCAAGATATTTCTACAATTGTACAAAGCCTTCCCCGACATGTTGAAGATATTGACTTTTTAATTGTGAGGAGACATGGCTCTTAGTCTAAATATTATGAATGTTATGTCAAAAGATCTCTAGTGACGGCTGCATTACTTTTCAAAATCCAACATGATCAATATTATAGAGATGTTGTAATTGATTATGATTTAGTGAATGCTCTGCCCGAAAGATCAACAGATGTCTCTTCCAGGCTTAAATTTGTTGATTCTGATATTGAAGAATCTGATATCAATGAAACTCATAATGAAGGGTTTCATGCTGAGCTTTTTCCCTCTCATCCTTCTTCTTTTGTTGCTCGCCTACCCAATGAACAAAGAGAAGTGGAAGAAATTAGAGCATTTCTTGATAATGTTGATTCTTCACATGTTCAAGACATGGATTGGCCCAGTATTGGAACCTCTCCAGTGAATGAATATAATACACAGGGGTTATTTGATATGGCATTCCCAACTTTGTAGTGTTGAAC
The DNA here is from genome assembly GCA_031772625.1 of Pinus tabuliformis. Taxonomy (NCBI): domain Eukaryota; kingdom Viridiplantae; phylum Streptophyta; class Pinopsida; order Pinales; family Pinaceae; genus Pinus; species Pinus tabuliformis. The sequence continues at coordinate 13,996,457 of CM062813.1, read as the reverse complement.
TTCTTAGGTACTATGATCAGAGATTTGGAAGGCATCCTCACTTTCGATATTACCTATTAAACATGATAATGCGGCATCAGATCCAAGAAACTGCTGCAGTTTTTGCAAAGAAACATTTACATGATAAATCACCTACAACAATTGAGGAGTTGTGTCACCAACTATTTAATTTCCCAGATAATAAGTTGGCTGAGCATCTTATGTGGTTTAGTTTTTTTTTTGAAGTACAAGGGCATACTAGATTAACTGCTGATCTGAATTGACAGATATGATTACACAATTAGGATGTCCATCTTTATCTTTTACTTTGAGTGCAACTGACACAAAGTGGCCAAAGTTGCATAACCTCATGCCCATACATTCACATTCTCATTCTTCAAATGAGCATCATATGAAAATTGAGAATGTTATCCAGTAGCCTCATATTGTTGCGACATTTATGCACCACAGATTCAATATTTTTCAAGAGGAAGTTATCCAAAAATATCATAAAGCTAAAGACTTTTGGTATAGGTTTGTGTTTAATTTTTTTCTATATTTTTTCAATTTTTATTATGATTCTATTTATATTGTTTGTAGTAACTATATCCTCATTTATTTAAGATATGAGTGGCAACATAGAGGTTCAACACATATCCATGGTTTCCTATGGTTAGATGGTGCTCTTGACATGGAAATACTTGATTGGTCAAATAGTTCCGATGTACAACTTGCAAAGATATTCTTCGACAAATATGTAACTCATGGAATCTGCGTGACATACATCTTCGCAACATAATGGTTCCACGAAGCCTCAATGATGACCCTTTGCTATTGAATACTGGTAATATTTTCTCTTTTAATCCTCATAATGATTACGAAGAATTGTTAAACAGTGTCCAAAGGCACACAAAGTGTATTATATATTCTTGTTTGCACAAAAAGGGCACTATTCTAACATGTCGGTACAATGCTCCATGGGATCTTTGTGATGAATCAAGATTTTCTGTAGATGATCAAGGAAGAAAAAGTATGAGCCAACAAGAAATGATGACAGGCTTAATGTACATAACATTGACCTTCTAACAATGTGGCGTGCAAATGTTGATTGCCAACTAGTGCTTTCTCTCTATGTTGTGTTGAAATACATTGCTAAGTACGCATCGAAAGCAAAATTTTTTTTTGAAAGTTATCATCATATGTTAACTAGAATTTCAAATTCTATTGGCTTCGAGGATCATGCTTTATGTGCATATAGAAAGTTTCTTGCAGAAATGATTATTGACTGTGACATTGGAGCACAAGAAACATGCCATATGTTGCTTAAGCTACCTCTTGTTGTTTGTAGTTGGAAATTCGTTTCCTTAAATGTTGGAAGAAAGGTTTTTAGGAAAATATCAAGGGATGGCTTGCAATGTTCATCTGAGAATACTTCTGTTCAACATTATCACAAGATACCTTTCAAATTCCAAGCAATTCTGATCCATCCTCTCTCAATTTGATTTGCTGAAAAAACTTCTATCAAATCGCTCCAACTATGAGCCCGACGAGAACCTCATAGATTCTAGCACCGGTGGCCTGACGTAGCAGAGAACGTAACAATTTTTGAAGCCGCATGACTACTAACCTTCTTTAAATAGCCGCATGAATCCCGAACAATTCGTGAGCATGTTTGCCAGCATGTTCCAAACCGGTAAATATCGCAAATGCATTGCGATCCCTGGCAGTTACTGCACTATCTTCCGCACATTCTCCTCGAGGTTATTCTGCGTATGATTGTTCCACCATTATTTTCAGATTCAGATCTATGAAAAGGCTGCATTGATCTCATCAGGCACTATAAACCCCTGGCATCAAAGAATCCCTTTGAAGCCAATATCTGGCTCTGATACCACTTGTTAAGAAATTTACCCAAGAACACAAATTAATTACGGAGAGGAATAAATATAAAAATATCCAGTAAAAACCCTAAACACATAAACGCAAATGTTTATCCAGGAAAACCCCAAATCCAGGGAAAAACCCAACCTAATGATATCTCATTAGCATTGGCCAAAAAACCCTGGCCAATCCAACCAGGTGAGCCTTCACCGCTCACCTCCAGACCTTTATTACAATGAAGTCCTTTTGGGCTTTTATAAGCTCCATTACATATAATACCACAAGCAGAATACTATGGGTGCACAATACCATGTGCTGCAAACCATCACTGTTTAACCTAGTGAACTTTGACTCTATCCTGAGTAACGTTTACCTAACAATTCCCCCCTTAAACTTGACTTGGGGTTCCTTGACTAACTCCAGCCAAACCTGCTAAGTGAGACAATCCCGTCACTCTAGCTCTTAGCCCCCTCAGAGTTTTTACCCGGGGTATTGTTAACCTGACATCCTCCCTATCACCTATGCCTAACCCAGAATTTACCGGTGATCACCGAGGGGTACACATGCCTTACCAGGGCTTATAGTAGTATGCCCATTTACATGCAATAATTTTGACTTCATTAATTTTTTTTTGTTTATTGCTGCTGCGATTTTGATCCATCCTCTCTCAATTTGATTTTCTCAAAAACTTCTATCAAACTGCTCCAACTACGAGCCTGATGAGAACCTCGTAGATTCTAGCACCGGTGGCCTCATGTAGCAGAAAACGTAACAATTTTTGAAGACGCATGACTGCTGACCTTCTTTAAATAGCCGCATGAATCCCGGAAAATTCGTCAGCATGTTCCAAACCAGTAAATATCGCAAATGCATTGCGATCTCTGGCAGTTATGGCACTATCTTCTGCACATTCTCCTCGAGGTTATTCTACGTACGATTGTTCCACCATTATTTTCAGACCCAAATCTGTAAAAAGGCTGCATTGATCTCATCAGGCACTATAAACCCCTGGCATCAAAGAATCCCTTTGAAGCCAATATCTGGCTCTGATACCAGTTGTTAGAAAATTATATATTATGGAGCAATGGAACACATAAAATGTTGTAGAAATATAAACACAAAAATCACGTAAAACAAGAGAGACACAGATATACGTGGTTCACCCAGTTTGGGCTACATCCACCCCGAATAGCCAGCCCTTCCTTTCTATTATCCAACAAAATGAAGAGACACAACCTACAACAAATCCACTGTAATATCCTCTGTTTTCTCTCACAGCCTCACCTCTATGTTTCTCGCTCAGAGAATACACATCTATGTCACAGCCTCAAATACAATGCCCTCATACCAAGAGAGAGGTTGCCTTCTAGGGAAAAAAACCCTAAACTAAACATAAGTTCTACTGTCAGATCATCTGCCTAATGAATGGCCCAGATTGACTAGAAATTACTATACTTTTACAAGGCAATTTTACATCTATTTTTGGCTTCGGGGGTGCTGCCCCTGCACCGCCCCGCATGGAGGGGTGTACAAACTTCTTGGGGTATACATCCGGCTAAAATAAATGACCTCTGAACAATCATGCTCCACACACAACAATCTCCCACTTGGAGAATGATTGTAGCAACTCCACCGCTGCTTCATTTGCTAGACAATGGCTCCTCTTTGGACCTGGCTGTTTCTCATCTTCATCATCATCCTTGAAGACCAATTGAAACTGAGCATGTTCTCTGTTTCTCCCTGGTTACATCTTTTGTTAGCATGTCTGCAGGATTCTGACTAGTGTGTATCTTTTCCAGCTTCAACTTTCCATCTTCCAACACTGATCGTATGAAATGGTACTTGAGCTGTATGTGTTTAGTCCTGGAATGAAATGCTGAGTTCTTTGCAAGATGAATGGCACTTTGGCTATCACTGTATAACATGTCCATATCATGCTCCTTACCCAATTCACCCATAAATTTTTGTAACCAAATCATTTCTTTACTAGCCTCTGTAGCAGCAACATACTCTGCTTATGTTGTTGAAAGCGCAACAACACTTTGGATTTTTGAAACCCAACTGACAATTGTTCCACCAATAGTAAATACATATCCTGTAGTGCTCCTCTTGTTATCTCTGTCACCTTCCATATCTACATCAACATATCCCTGTAGAGAAATGTTTGAACCACCAAAGCATAATGCTTGATTTGTGGTACCTTTCAAATATCTGAGAATCCATTTCACTGCCATCTAATGTTCCTTTCCTGGATTGTTCATGTGCCTGCTTACAACTCCCACTGCATGTGAAATATCAGGCCTTGTACAGACCATTGCATACATTAAGCTTCCAACTGCTAATGCATATGGAACTTTTGACATATAATCCATGTCTTCTTGGGTTTTTGGGCACATTTCCTTACTAAGTTTGAAATGGCTAGCAAAAGGTGTACTAACTGGTTTTGTATTGTGCATATTAAATCTTTTCAACACATTTTTTATGTACTCATTCTGAGACAATGTTAATTTGTGATTTTTCCTATCTCGAGTGATTCTCATACCAAGGATTTGTTTTGCAGCTCCCAAATCCTTCATTGCAAATGAATTTGCCAATTTGCTTTTAAGCACATTTATTTCTTGCATGTTAGACCCTGCAACAAGCATGTCATCTACATATAATAACAATATAATATAGCTGCCATCATTTTGCTTTTTTAGATAAACACAATGATGAGAGTGACATCTACTATAACCTTGTTCAAACATAAACTTGTCAAATTTTAGATACCACTGCCTTGGAGCCTATTTTAAGCCATACAAGCACTTCTTCAACCTGCACACTAGTTTCTCCTTCCCTTTCACCTCATATCCTTATGGCTGCTGCATATATATCTCTTCCTCCAAATCCCCATGGAGAAAGGTTGTCTTTACATCTAACTGCTCAAGATGCAAATCTTCAGATGCTACTAGACTCAAAATAGTTTTGACTGAAGTCATTTTAACAACAGGAGAAAATATTTCATCAAAATCAATACCTTTCTTCTGTGCAAACCACTTCACCACAAGTCTAGCTTTGTACCTCTGTTTTCCATCTTCTTCCTTCAGCCTGTAAACCCATTTATTCTTCAATGTAGTTTTTCTTGTAGGCAACCTGACTAAATCCCAAGTCTGGTTATGCATTAAGGAGTCCATCTCTTCTTCCATGGCTACCTCCCACTTCTTCCTGCTTTCAACCTGCATTGCGTCTTCATAACATTCGGGTTCACCAGAATCAGTCAACAATAAATAATATAATGAAGGAGAGTATCGTTTAGGGGGTCTACTTATCCTGGTAGATCTTCTAACACCACTTTCAGGTGTTTGGGGTGCCTGTTGCTGTTGTGGTGGTTGTTGTTGTTGTGGTTGTTGATTATTATTATTTTCAGGCACCTTTAAATTTTCAGTGATTTCGTCAAGAACTGCATATTCCTTGTTTTATTTTCTTTCTTCTTTTCCTACAACTGTTTCTTATACAAGACCTTTTCATTGAATATTACATCTTTGCTCCTAATGATTTTGTGATTTTCGTAATCATATAATTGATAACCAAAATCATTAACACCATATCCAATAAAGGTACATTTCTTTGACTTTGCCTACAACTTTGTTCTATTTTCTTTATCAATATGGACAAAGGCCTCACAACCAAAAGGCTTTAAGAAGAAGTAGTTTACCTTTTTACCTGTCCATGCTTCCTCTGGAACACCACCATCCAAGGAACTTGAAGGCCCTATATTTATTAGATAAACAACAGTATCTACAGCATCTACCCAAAACTGTAAAGGAAATCCTGCATGCAATCTCATGCACCTTCCACGCTCCGTGATTGTTCTGTTCATCCTTTCTGACACACCATTTTGTTGTGGTGTTCTTGGAACTGTCTTCTCTCTGCGAATTCCATGCTCTGAACGGTACCTATCAAAATCTTTGCTGCAATATTCACCTCCATTGTCTGATCTAAGGCACTTCAATTTCTTTCCTGTCTCAATCTCAACCAAAGCTTTCCATTTCTTGAAAGTATCAAATACATCAGATTTATTCTTAATACAATAAATCCAAGTTTTTCTAGTTGCATCATCAATAAAGGTAACATAATAATGAGAGCCACTAAGAGATGATACCTGAGCAGGTCCCCATACATCTGTATGCACAAGCTCTAATTTTTCACTCTTATTTTCTTTCCCAACTCTGAGAAATTTGACTCTCTTCTATTTTCCATAAATGCAATTCTCACAGAAGTCCAAATCAACATTCTTCAAACCTGGCAACAAATTCCTTGAGTGAATAATCTTCATCCCCTTTTCACTCATGTGTCCGAGTCTATGATGCCATAATGTTGCATCTGCTCCTTTGGAAGTTAAAGCATTAACAGAGTTAGAAATACCATTGCATAAATATAATGTACCAACCTTTTCACTTTTTTCTATTACCAGGGCTCCTTTGGTGAGGCTTCAGAAGAATTTGAAACCTTTTGCTGGACATAGTTGCTATTGTGCAAGCCATTTTGTGACATTCTTGTAGAAATTGGCCTTTCAGCTGAAATTATTATTGAAAGTTGGATGAATTTTCGATATCGAGCATGGCATGTTGATCGAAATCCATCAATTATAGACAATATTAAAGATTAAGAAGATGGTGATTTTTCTAACCAGGAAATGAATCTTGAAGATGATTTTCAAGAATGGTAGATTTTCTTTCGTTTGGCTCCACCAAATGATGTGAATGTTTCTGATCTTCACACCTTTGGTTGAGGGGACTTTGATATATCCTTTGACTCAGAATGTACAACTATTTCTGATGATGTTGCAGAAGAAGCTATTAATTTTATAAGGAATGCAAAATCAATGGGTGATATTGTTGACCTTTCAAACAAAACATTTTCATCTCCAGATTCTTTGTCGGAAAAGCAATGGCTTGCTTTGAAATTGTCTTAAGGCATTTTGCTGAATATGAGATTCGTGAAGCTCTTCTTATGATTATTCAAGGCACTGTGGACACTGGGAAGTCTTTCCTTATCCATTGTATTTTTGAAGCACTTTCTAATTCGTCAATTAATGGAAGAAGCCCGTTGCTTCTTCTAGCCCCAAGAGGCATAGTTGCTTTTAATATCCATGAAAAGAAAATACACTAAGCTCTCAAAATTCGAATTAAATATATGCAGCCACTACAAGGGCAATCACTTGTAGTATTCCAAGAAGAAATGCGACATGTTAGATATATATTGATTGATGAAATAAGCTTTCTAGGATCAAGGTTGTTTATGCAAATAGATGCTTGATTACGAGAAGCATTTCCAGAGAAAAAGAATTGTCCTTTTGGTGGAAGATCCATCATCCTTGTGGGTGACCTTGGCCAACTACCTCCTGTCAGAGATAAGCCTTTGTATGCAGGTAATACAGTAGGGAAAGTCTTGTAGAACAAATTCAACATTGTTTTCACTCTTGGCACAATCTTTCGCCAACAAGGGAATAATGAGAAACAATCTTGTCTTCATAGAGTCCTCAATAACATAAGAAACGTAGAACCTGTTCTTAAAGATTGGGAATTTCTTATGTCATAGGATGATATGAGGTTGCATCCTAGAGAAAGAGATTTATTTAATGCAGCAGTTCACATGTTTCCAACAAATAATTTGGTCTCCTTCCATAATAGGCATATGTTAAAATCATTAAATTCTCCAATTGCATGATGTGTTACTAAGCATTAAAGGTGTTTAGAAATCAGTGGTGTTGATGATGATCAATTGGACCGTGAAGTTTTGTTGTGTCGTGGTCAGCGTGTTATGTTGACATGTAATTTATGGGTTGAAGCTGGCTTGGTGAATGGTGCACTTGGTTTTGTTAAGGATATATTCTATCCACCTACCTCTAAGCCACCTCAACTTCCAATGTTCACAACTGTTGTTTTTGATAAGTATGTTGGTGTTCCATTTGATGCAAGCAATCCAAACATTGTCCCTATCACCCCAGTGATAAGAGGAAATCGAAAACAAATTCCTTTGAAGATGGCATGGGCTCTTACAATCCACAAGTCATAGGGATTGACTTTAGAATGAGCATCAGTTGATATCGGGAATAAAGAGCAGCAAGGCCTTACCTTCACAGCCATATCAAGAGTGAAATCAATAGATGGTTTACGCATTGCACCGCCTTTTTCTTTCCAACGTTATGCCAAGATGAAAGATAGCGCATATGTTACAATTAGGAAGAAGGAAGAGGAGCGATTGAAGTCCATATCACTATGAAATACAACTAATAACATTGTGACCTTGTTTATAGTATATTTTTTGAATTTCTTTTATTATTCTCTTGATTTACTTTTAATATAATAATCATTTTCATATATTTATTAGATTAATAAATTCATCATATTCATAGTAATATTTGAGAAAGTTGTTTACATCGTTTTTCATGTTGTTCATTTTACTTATTTATTTTTTTAAGTGCCTATTGCTCTTTTCTTTGCAACAAACCATTCAAACATAAACAATGAGTTATATGAACCAATCATTCCAAATCATTTCTATAACTAGTTCGTATTGATATTAATATTGTGGATTCATATTACATCATGAAATGAAAAAATGGAGGTTTTGAATATTGGCCATCACCATGGCCAATATTCATTTTTTGAATATTGGCCATGATTTTATTCTATTTCTATAGTTTTTTCTATTTCATTTTGAAATGAGGCTTATATTTGTAGAAATTTTTATATCATTTGGTTCATGTAACACTAGATTGTTTTTTTTCATGTAACACTATAACATTAATTTTTTTAACATAAATAAAAATGGGGTGTTAATGTTTATATATATATATATATATGTGTGTGTGTGTGTGTGTGTGTGTGTGTGTGTGTGTCACTTCTTATTAATTTGTGCATGTCTTTATTGATTTTTCTTTTTCTTTTGTGTCTTTCAAATGCAGATATGGACAATAACAATGTCATATATTATTCCAAAACAATAGAAGATATTGCTAGAGCTATAAGCTTTCTTTCCTATCTTCATAACAAGTTCGATAGAAAACATGGCTTCCACCCTCCATTTCTTGATGATCATATTCGTGAGCTAGATCAAACAAAAACACATGTAAAATACTTGAAACATGTGCATGAGAGGGAGTCTGAGAGGAGAACAAGAATAAACTGGTTGGAAAGTGTTAAGTATTGTGATCATTATCCTGTTGATTTGAATTGGTGTTTCTTTTTTCATCGGTCTGGTTGTGTTTTGGAAGAGGCTACTCCATAGATGAATTTTGTTGCTTGAATTTCAATTTTGTAGTGGAATTATTTGATGTAAAGAAAACAAAAAATATATGTTAAGTCTCAATGCTCTTTTTGTGGTTGCAATGTTGGTTAAATTGATTATTTCAAACACTAATGTTGTTTTTATGTACAAAATTGTAAACCTCTGGTCTTAAAATGTCCTATTATGTTGTTGTTCTATAAATCCAATGTGTGCAATTTAAATGTGTTTTCTTTCATTTATGTTGCTTTGCTCCAATGGCAGCATTACTATTTTATATCTTTCTCTTCCATTTTTGATTGTTGTGGTCTTTTGTGTGGATCCCTTCACTTTGTTCATGTCTTCCATAAATGAAAATATTGTTTACATTTATAATATTATTGTTGGGATTTCATGTTCTAGGTGTTTATATCAATATTCTTGAGATTTATACTATTAATACATTCATGTATTGATATCAATGTATTTATGGCTTAAATTCTATTTATTGTTTATAATGTAGTGATATAAATGTGTTATTATTAATGTAATGACGATTTATCATGTTTTAATGCTTTATGGTTTGCAAAGTGGTTCTTATATTGGTTTTGGTTTTGGTTTATGTTTTTTATTTTATTTTTTTGTGTTAAAGCATTATTTATGTTTATTATTGATGCATGGATGTAGGGCTTAGGTTCTGTTTACTATTTTATTGGGTTTATAATATTAAATGATTATGATTATTTGTTCCTTAAGTTTGTAATATTAATAATTCCTTCCGTTTATCATCTATTCCTTTTGTTTCATTAATCTCCAATATTAAAGTTTAAATAATAGTCCTAAGGTTTAATATTAATCCCTTACATCTACAATGTTTATTCCTTCAATTTATTGACGTGCTACTTTCATAATATTAACAATCCCTAGGGTTTATTAATCCATTAGGTTTATAATATTCATAGTCACGTGGGTTGATAAATCTGTTGGGTTTAAAAAATTAATTCCTATTAATCCCTTGCCATTGTTGATCACTTTAGTTTTTAATATTTTTCGTGTGGGTTTATTAATTCCCAGCAGTTTATAATATCAAATTATTGGGTTTCTTCGTTCTTCAACTTTTTAATATTAATAATTCCTTGGGTTCATAATCCTGTGAGGTTTTAGAGTTAATCCCTTGGGTTTATTATTCCTTTGGGTTTATTATATCAATCCCTTGGGTTTATTATTCCCTTGGGTTTATATTATTAGTCCCTTTTGTTTAATAATATTGCGTTAGGTTCATGATCCATTGGGGTTTTAGTATTAATCCCTTGGGTTTATAATATCAATCACTTGGGTTTATTATTCCCGAGTCAAACATGGTTTATTATAATGTCAACCATGGTCCAACATGGAATTGTGATAGGAATTATCTCAATATGTAAATCAACGATGGTCAATCATGTTTATTTTAATGTTTGTAATATTTTTCTTAGGGTTTATATACGTTGGGTTTATAATATTAGTCCTTTGGATTTAATATTATTCCCTTGGGTTCATAATCCCTTGGGGTCTTAGTATTAATCCCTTCATTTTATTATTCTTTTGGGTTTCTCATATTAATCCCTTGGGTTTATTATTCCCTTAGGTTTATAATATTGATCATGGTAAACCATTGTGCATCATAGCCAACCATGGTCAACCATGCTTGAATGTCACATTGTCACAAGGATTGTCTCACCATGAAAATAAATGATGTTTAATTTAGTGTTTTTAATATTTATATTTGGGTTTACGGATGTTGGGTTTATAATATTAGTCGCTGTGGTTTAATATTATTCCCTTGGCTTCATAATCCCTTGGGGTTTTAGTACTAATCCCTTGGGTTTATTATTCACTTGGGTTTATAATATCAATCCCTTGGGTTTATTATTATCTCATGTTTATAATATCAGTCATGGTCAACCATGGTTGAATGTCACATTGTCACAAGAATTGTCTCACCATGAATAAATCATGTTTATTTTAGTCTTTGTAATATTTATATTTGGGTTTACAAATGTTGGGTTTATAATATTAATCCCTTTGGCTTACTATTATTCCCTTGGGTTCACAATCCCTTAGGGTTTTAGTATTAATCCCTTGGACTTAATATTATTTCCTTGGGTTCATAATCCCTTGGGGTTTTAGTATTAATCCCTTGGGTTTATTATTCATTTGGGTTTATAACGTAAATAAGTTGGGTTTACTATTCCCTTAGGTTTGCAATATCAATCATGGTTAACCATTGTCAATGATAGCCAACCATGGTCAACCATGTTTGAATGTTTCATTGTGACAAGGATTGTCTCACCATAAAAAATAAACCATGTGTATTTTAGTGATTGTAGTATTTATATTTGGGTTTATCAATATTGGGTTTATAATATTAGTCCCATGGGTTTAATATTATTCCCTTCGGTTCATAATCCCTTGGTGTTTTAATATTAATCCTTTAGTTTTATTATTCCTTTGGGTTTATAATATCAATCCCTTGGGTTTATTATTCCTTTAGGTTTATAATATCAATCATGGTCCACCATAGTTGAATCTCGCATTGTGACAAGGATTGTCTCATCGTCAAAATAAATCATGCTTTTTAGTGTTTGTAGTATTTATATTTGGGTTTACCAAATTTGGGTTTATAATATTAGTCCCATGGTTGAATGTCACATTTTGACAAAGATTGTCTCATCATGAAAATAAACCATGTTTATTTAAGTGTTTGTAATATCTATATTTGGGTTTACCATATTAATCCCATGGTTGAATGTCCCATTTTGACAAATATTGTCTCACCATGAAAATAAATCATATTTATTTTGGTCTTTGTAATATTTACATTTGGGTTTACGATTGTGGGGTCTATAATATTAGGCCCTTGGGTTTAATATTATTCCATTGGGTTCATAATCCCTTGGGTTTATTGTTCATTTGGGTTTTAATATCAATCCCTTGGATTTATTATTCCAACAAGGTTTATAATATCAAACATGCTCAATCGTGGTTGAATGTCACATTGTGACAATGATTGTCTCACCATGAAAATATATCATGTTTATTTTAGACATTGTAATATTTATATTTGGTTTTACAAATGTTGGGTTTATAATATTAGTCCCTTGGTTTAATATTATTCCCTTGGGTTAATAATCCCTTAGGTTTTAGTATTAATACCTTGGGTTTATTATTCATTTGGGTTTATAATATCAATCCCTTGGGTTTATTATTCCCTTTGGCTGATAATATAGATCATGGTAATCCATTTTCAATCATAGCCAAACATCGTCAACCATGGTTGAATGTCACATTGTGGCAAGAATTGTCTCACCGTCAAAATAAACCATGTTTATTTTAGTATTTTTAGTATTTATATTTGGGTTTACCAATGTTGGTTTTATAATATTACTCCCTTGGCTGAATGTCGCATTTTGACAAAGATTGACTCACCATGAAAATAAACCATGTTTATTTTAGTGTTTGTAGTGTTTATATTTGGGTTTAACAATGTTGAGTTTATAATATTAGTCCCATGGGTTTAATATTATTCCCTTCGGGTTTTTGTATTGATCCCTTAGTTTTATTATTCCTTGGGGTTTATCATATCAATGCCTTGAGGTTATTATTCCTTTAGGTTCATAATATCGATCATGGTCAACCATTTTCAATCATAGACAGCCATGGCCAACCATGGTTAAATGTCACATTGTGACAAGGATTCTTTCACCATGAAAATAAACCATGTTTATTTTAGTCTTTCTAATATTTATATTATGGTTTACCAATGTTGGATTTATAATATTAGCCCCTTGGGTTTAACATTATTTCCTTAGGTTCATAATCCCTTGGGGTTTTAGTATTAATCCTTTGGGTTTATTATTAACTTGGGTTTATAATATCAATCACGATCATCTTTATGTTTCTCTTGTGTTTGTAATATCAATTCCTTCTGCTTCTTAATCCCTTAGGTTTTTAATATTTATTCGTTGGGTTCACTAATTCCTTAGGTTTATAATATAAAAAGAATTGGGTTTATTAATTCTTTGGGTTTATAATACTAGTCCTTTTTGTTTAATACTATTCCCGTTGGTTCATAATCCCTTGAGATTTTAGTATAAAACCCTTAGGTAATAATAAACAAAAGGGACTAATATTATAAACCCAATGTATACAAACCCTAAGATAAATATTAAAAACACTAAATTCTAAGAATAATAATAATACTATTATTATTGTTATGATTTTTTTTATAATTTTATATTATTATATTATTTTAATAATATAATGATAATCTAATATTATTATGAGCTATTCTTATTATTAATTAATATATAATATATATTAGGGTTTATATTATTATTATAATATTAATATAATATTAATATAATAATATATATAAATAATATGTTTGTTAATATTTATATAGTTATTAATAATCCTATATAGTTATTTATATAGTTTTTAATAATTTTAAATCTATTTGATAATAGTTATATAGTTACTAATAATCTTAAATATCAATAATAATATGAGTTTATATTATTATAATAATATTAATATAATAATCATAAATATATAAAGATATAAGAATATAGTTGTTACTATTTGTATTTTTATTAATTATCATAAATAATAAATAATTGGTCTTTATTGTTATTATTATAATAACTTATTATTATTATTATTATGCCCTATTCTTATTTTTAATTAAAATATATTAAGAGTTTATATTATTATTATAATATTTATATAATAATATATATAAATAATGGAGTTTTTAATATTTATATAGTTATTAATAATCCTAAATATCCATAATAATTAATCCAATATATACAAATTATAAGATAAATATTAAAAATATTAAAACCTAATAATAATAATAATAATAATTGTTTATATTATTATAATAATATTAATATAATAATCATAAATATATAAATACATAAGAATATAATTGCTATTATTTGTATGGTTATTAATTATCATAAATAATAATATATATAATAATAATAATAATAATAATAATAATTATTATTATTATTATTATTATTGTTTTAATAATATAATGATAATGTAATATTATTATGAGCTATTTTTATTATTAATTAATATATATTAAGAATTTATGTTAGTATTATAATATTAATATGATATTTATATAATAAACAATATAAATAATTTGATTGTTAATATTTATATATAATAATCTTAAATACCCATAATAATTATTAATGTGGTTGATATATATCAACTACATGTGATTGTATATATGTTTTATATAGCTCTATGGACCTTTATCAATCACATTATTAAAGGTAGTTGTGCTAATAATATTAATAAGAATAAATCTCTGTTCTATTTTTTTCCATTCTTGAACTTAATATCAGAACTTAATCTGCACAAAACTCCTTGAAAAAGATAAAAGTCCATGAGAGTTAGCAGAGATTAAAAAGTCGAGGAAGAATAAAAGCCGACCGCCCTGCTACCAAACCGTTCAGTGCCAAGAAAAAGCGTTGTAGGCCGAAATTTTAAAAAAATTGAGGAGCGTTACTAATGTATCCAAAGGCAGTAGCAGCCAAAAATGCAGTAATATAATTTGTAAAAGGAGTTGCCCCCAAAAAAAACGGAAGTCATTGAAGTTAAACGGCTGCACGAAATCTAAACCGTGGGTCAACAGTTAAAGAAAAGGCGGTGCAAATTCTGTTTGAATCTCAACCTGTGTTGAAATTTCAATGGGTCGTAGTATTGGAAAGCAGCCCTGGTCAAAGAAGGTTGTGTAATGCGCTAGTCAAATTCATAAGTTATGACAATTAGATATGCTCACGAACAAAGTTTCCGTTGAAAGCTGTTTTTTAAGTGATCACTTCCGTTAAGCCTAGCTTTCAAAGGAAAAAAGGTCACAAAATTCCGCTGCACAACA
This sequence comes from Pinus tabuliformis, assembly GCA_031772625.1. Taxonomy (NCBI): domain Eukaryota; kingdom Viridiplantae; phylum Streptophyta; class Pinopsida; order Pinales; family Pinaceae; genus Pinus; species Pinus tabuliformis. The sequence continues at coordinate 13,981,408 of CM062813.1, read as the reverse complement.
AGTCTCAGGGCAAAATGTCTTTTTATTCAAGAAAAGACCCAGCTTTCTTTGAATGAGTAGCTCATTGATACATGCGTAGCTCATTTTACTTTTCATCTTTTTAAATGGGCTTATTTCCTTGTTTAAGAGCTCCACTTTGGTGAAATCAATTCCAAAGTTTTTGAATGCGAAGTACTCTAAAAAGTGCTGGTGTAATTTTTTAATGCGAAGTACTCTAAAAAGTGCTTGTGTAGTTTTTGTTTTTAGAAAAATGGGTCTATTTAAAAAATCGGACTTGTTTAAACCAGTTACGGCAAAGGCTGCAAATGCTATTCTGGTAGAAAATTTGTAGAACTTTTTTTTTTTTTGGGAAGCTGAGCAACATTAAAAAAACAATGACAATGATGCTAGGTAAGCAGAAGTAAAGAAAGAACACATAAATGCTCTTGAAGTTCATTGTGCTTAACCACAAGTAGATGATCAGTGAAAAATTGACAGAATAAGTAGAGAAAGAGCACATAAATACCCCTAAATCTCAGTGTGTACAACCACAAGTGGATGAGAATTTGATGAATCCAACAATAGTGTTTATTGATGACAATGAAGCTGCCATTGGAGCGGCCAATGTTAAGATGAATCCAAAAATTCAATTTGCTAATGTTAAGTTTGATGAAGACTTGTTGGCTAATGATGAATGGTTGCATATGATGCAACAAAATCAACTTATTGATAAACTCTTATTTGATGAAAGAAGCCCACTTGGCTTTGAAATCCAAGTGGAAGAAAACCTATTTGAAGCGGCTGAAGAAGCATAGGAAGAGAAGAAAGCACAAGCAAAGAAACTCTAATTGTGAAGAATAAAGAACAAAACCTATGTGATTCAACAAATAATTTTAATCCTAGCATTGATTTCCAATGCGCAGGTAAACATGATGATTTTGTAGAAGAGTTAAATTTCATTGAAACATGGCTTGCAACACCAAGTGGTCTGCTTCTAAGTTACAAAAATGAATATTGAAGTCTCAATGGATGATGAGAACATTGATAATATTTTCAAGGTATTGGAGTTTTGATTAGATAAAATTTTATTCTTATCTTATGTTGCAACAAATTGCTCTTCAAAAAATTTATGGTTAAATCACACTACAAAAAGTGACATGTGTCAGTAGTCCATATACAAGCCTATTTTTAAAGAAATGGAGATATCTTTAGACAACCATGAACAATGGAAGAGATGCCCAAGAAATCTAAAATTTTAAATTTGAAGCATACAATAAAAAGAAAAAGTTTAGAGGATATAGGATTTGGAAGAAAAAGAAAAAGAAAAGAAAATTTAGTTGATGACAATTTTTTAAAATTGTAAGTGTAGCTGAAACTCAAACCAACATGCATATTTTAGTTTAATTTTTTGGTGGTTGTAATTAAGTTTGAGTGTTGGAGAATTTAATTCCAATCAACTACTAGGTGTGGCATTGTCCATCAAGTATCACAATCAATTAGAGTTCAGTCCAATTTGATTGAGTTATAGTTCAATCTCATTACATTCAGTTATTGTTGATGTTTCCTATGTAATCTATTTAACTATTGATAAGAGTAGATTTTTGCTCCACAATTTTTCATTCCTGGAGCTAGGTTGCAGTGTGAGTAATACAGTGAACATCGAAGAAGTAGATGAATTAGCGGTCGCCTTCATTTCGAGATTCTATAACAACGTGAGGCATGAGAAGCACTTCTCTTACAGGTATCAGGAAATGCTTGCCAAGAGCACATAACGAAGCACAAGTGTACTCGATATTATCGTTATTGTTATTCAGCTCAGAGCTGGGAATTCAAATGTATTGTTACATGTATTATATTGTTCTCCGGAGAACTTCATGCAATATGTTAATCAGAGCAGTAGTTTTTATCGTTCTCTTGTAAATATACATATATTTCAATTCCATATTTATTGATGTTCAAAAGTGATTGTGGAAATTAGTATATTCTCTTGCATATTACTGCACAGTGCTTTACAAATAAAATTGAGATTTTTCTTTTCATTGTATATTGTATATGAGAAATTCACTGTATATTCCAATGTAAGTATATTGTAAATATTGTCAACATTAGTCATATTATTGCCTAAATTGCACTAGAATTAAGAAATTTATTTGAATATTTATCTACCATTCTAATTTAAAAGAACTTTCATCTCTTCGACCTATTTTTTAAGAAAATGGTGTTCAAAGGCATCAGATTACAGATCTTCTGACGTTGTTTCCATCTCCAGTTACCATTGGCGATTTCATAAAATCTTCCGACCCTGAGCTTTTGTTACCATTGGCGGTTTCATAAATTGTGAATAGTAACACTGAAATCTTGCAACGATATTGTTATTAGGAGTCACCAGGTTCCACGAAGGCGTCGCTTGTATTATTTGAAAACATGAAGGATGAATTAGTGTAACCCAAGCAAAAACAAATTTATGTGGCATGCCAGATTACGTCATGCAAAATATCTAAGAAAACCTTTTGTAGATGCCTGATCAGAGCCAAACTGCAGACAGTAACCTGAATACTCTTATAGGTTCACATCCAAATGACATTTCTAGTTCTTTTGTAATCCAACAAATTGAATTTGAATAAATCGGTCCAGTCAACTTCATTGGTGATATTTCAAATTTATTTATCAATAAAATTAGTTGATAAAGGTTCACATCTAAATGATATTCCGCGTTCTGCTAGAATCCAATGACAGAAACGGAAACTTGAAGACTCTATGAAAGAGCTTATCCATTACATTACACAGCACATACCTTGATACAAAATCCACTACAGGGATTCACCCACTGCTATTTACTATCTATCTAAATCTAAATCTGCCGATTAGCCGACTCTCGCTCACTGAAATTAAACCCAGTGACGTGGGAATAGTGGGCGGTGCTATTGGCCGCAGTGGTGATTAATGTTCTAACACATCTCTTTAATCACGAAGACCTAAACATTAACTTGTTTGATGGTCTTAACTTGTTTGCTGGTCTAAGTCTCAGCTAGGCTTACAATAAAACATTTCATTTTTCCCTTTTTACTAAAGGGTCCATGCTTGTTCCTTTTCTGGCGCAGTTTCATCTTCACCATTTTAGCTTTCCTTATGAAATTCCTCTGCTCCTTGCTTACTTAACATCAGCAACCTTTTCTGGATTGGGATGGAAAACAAAATCACGAACTAGGTAATCCAATTCATGTTCTCTCCACTTTCCATGAGAAGCCACCAAAATGCACTAGTCTTCGATCATGAGCAGCACCTCAACAACATCCATGGTTGTATTCTCCATTATCGCAGCCATCTTAGAAGTATATTCAATAAATTTTCTAACAATTGGGTTATGAGAGAAGCAAGTTTTACTCTCAATAATGGCAGATCATGTAGAATGGAATTTAGCTGACAATCATCAATAGCATCACATTGTTTATCAAAGATTTCTTCAAACACCCAAAAATGCTTCCAAATGAGTTCATGAAAAAATGACCATCGAAAGGGTCATTATCAAAAAAGTCTTAAAAAAATACACATAGCTTAAGGGTCATTGTCAAAAAAGTCTAAAAAAATACACATATAAGCTAGGCTCCACTTTACCTTCACCGCAAAGAAAAAAACTAGGCTCCACTTTACCTTCACCGCAAAGAAAAAAACTCAGCAAATAAGACACTTTGTAGACCTAACAACGCTCTCACACAACTCTTAGCTAGGCTCAAATTTTCCTCAAACTCTAGCCAACTTTGACTTCAGAATATCAGCACTCTCGGCTCTGCCTCTCACTTCCCCGGATGTGCACCACACTATCGCTTCCCCACTATTCTAATCAACAATTTCTTTAAAAGGGATCGGACAGCTTCACAACTCTCGCACTTGGCACACAATCCACCACTATTCACGCACAGATCGGACTTCCCCAGACCTTCACAGGTGTCTCCACTCAGGCAACCGTGCTAGACTAATATCCACAGAGCTAAACTCAATCAACTCCACACAGCTCAGCAGGGTGGCAACTCCGCCACTCTTGGCATCTACAGCCCTCGACGCTCTTACTCGGTGCTTCTCGGCCTCCAGGCTCCCCTCAACACCCTTCACCCAACAGATCTCTACTAGATCCTAGTAGCCACACCGTCGCCAGGCCTCACAGGCTCCTTTTAACAGTGCCCCCTCTTGGCACTCACCTCAGCGCTCTAACAGCCAGCGCAAACAATGTCGCAAGCTCTTCAACGGCTGACAATAGACTCTCTCCAACAACGCCCAATCAATTACGTCGGATTTGGTATTCCCACACAAACGAATCTTGGACTCTGTGAGTCGATAAGAGCAGCACTGCTCCAATGGCGTCTAAAGCCTCTTCCTCCGCACTCCTCAGCCTCGCTGCGCTCCTTAGACTTCACGCGAGACAATTTCGTGATGGCCTCTTAGGCGGCTCTAGCCCCTTCGACTGTTGCAATTCTTCAACAAAGACTCTTCATTTTGAAAGAGAGTGGGTACGCTGGACATCGATGGTCAGCGAATAAATCCCACAGCTTCACACTTCAACATTCAGTGTTTTCACTATGGTCTTCTAGTAGCGATGAAGAACTACCACCTAAACGAGCTCCATTCGAACGGTGCTCAACGACACCTCCAGCAGACAATTGTTGAGGAAGAGCTCAATCTCCTCCACTGTTAATGGCTCTTCGAGAGAACTATGGCGCATCAAGATATCTCAATGTGGCAGGGAATCTAATGGTGTGCCGACAAAGCAAAGTATTTCCACCAACCCGCTGGGTAACACGTTGCCCGTCAGCTACACACTCATGTGTGTAATCCTAACAACACTTTAACGTACTCTAACAACACTGCACAATACTTAAAACACAATAATTTCTGGTCGTTCACGATATACACAGAGTGCAGGTTCAACCATGCCTCTTCGCCGAGTTGGACAGCAACACTCCCTCAGGCTGCTCTACGCACAGCACCACAACAACACTTCTAGACAGCGTCAAGGCAGTAGCTCAAGGACGCCTCTACCCAGTCAATCACAGTTCAACACACTACGCACTCCAGGCTACTGCTTGATTCACACAATGCGTTCACACTTGGCTGCACCAATTTTCACACACACACCACGGGTAGACTCTGCCTGCCCTTCACACCAGGGAGCACTCCCGACCCTGGCCAAAGACAGCTCACCTGAGCTCTGATACCATGACAGAAACCGAAACTTGAGGACTCTCTGAAAGAGCTTATCCATTACATTACAAAGCACATACCTTTATACAAAACCCACTACAAGGATTCACCTACTGCTATTTACTATCTATCTAAATCCGCCGACTATAGCCGACTCCCGCTGACTGAAATTAAACTCGGTGACGTGGGAATAGTGGGCGGCGCCATTGGCCGCAATCGTGATTAATGTTCTAACATCCAACACATCGAATTTGAATTAATGTTCTCCAATGGAGCATATTCGGTTGAATCTACTCCACTCGTGAATCTATTTTTCATATATAGAGGACTGTTTTTTTTGCATCATAGCTTCGTGCCTGTCAGGCATTGCCTATGTTTGAAATGTAAATAGGGGCACACACACTAAGAAGATGGAGGTTCAAACCTGATGTGAAAGTACTGAAAGAAAGACGTAGGTTGATGTTACATCAACCCATTTAACTATTTTTGCTACAAATTCAATTCTATAAAGAAATTGTTGTATTCTACATCTAACCCTCGATTCTGTCTAAATTAAGTGTTAATGATTAATGTTGTTTCTTATTATAAAAATCCTCTCAGTAAAATTTAAATCCAGTTCTCTGCTGCTCCAATCATAGAGTCCTATTGATTATAATTAGAATGTGAATCCTATCATATTTACCAAATTTGTCATCACGATATCCAATGTTAAAAGATTAATGATAATATATAAGCTAATTGAATTAACGGAAAAGATATGTTGAGATAATAAAATTTCATAAGATAACTGTTATAAGTCTATGAACATTACAAGTTGTATATGCAAACAATTATGTGATATAATGCTTCAAATGCTGACTCCATGATGCACACGCCAGAACAAAAATGCAGACATAAAAGCCTGGTTGTTAGAGGATCAGGTCAAGCCAATGCCCTGATGGTTAAAGAAATCCCAGTTTAAGCACCTTTTATAGAGATATAGCACCCCAACATCATCTAACAGTCAATTCTCCCACAAGCTCTCTTGCTAATGCTTAGATGATTTCCATAATCTTAATCAATATGGGATACCATAATTCTCCCAATACGATAACGGGCATGGACACGAAATTAAACATTGAGCGTAGGGAGATGTAGGAGAACAATTCTGGACCATGCATTTGCAAAACAAGAGTTGTAGAATTGAAAATCGTACGTGTGATGAGTTTTGTATTACTGTCTCTAACCATAACAAACCTATAAGACACCTTTGGTACCGACCTCTCTATTGCAGAACTATTTAAATCTTACCATAAACCCCTCTATTAAATAACCTTGAAATAATGCCCTGAGAGTCTGAGTCTGGACTAACAGGTAAATTGGGGACCAAGCTACAAATCTGTAATGTCCTAGATTAGCTCTGATTCTCATCTATTCATGAAGATACATGTTAAATAGAAGAATTTATTTATTTTTACAAACACAATTTGGATCTATGAGTATCAGCTTCATGTGACCTCCTTTTACATATTCCTTATATATCCTTTCAATGCGGTACACATGATGTGAAATCGAAGAGAGTAAGCGTGGGTGCTAAGTGTGGGTATCTACATATATTTATGTATGCCATAATGTGTATATGTCAAGTAGTTGGAACATTATGGAATCTGTTGTCCGTCTGCTATGTAACCGACAAAGATAGGTTGAGGGCAAGTTATACTAACAAACAACAGTAACCAAGCTATTCCCACGAAAGAGATTATGACCATTGATACTAAAATGACTCTTAACACTCTTAGTGATAAATCACGACAATGTAACTCGAAGATATATACATTTCTTAAGTACAGGTTTGCTAGTAAATTCTTGAGACTTAAGTTATCGAAAATATAATTGCAAAATTTCCTTCAAATCATTAATGTTACAGAGCGGTTGGAATGGAATATAATTACAAAAATTACCTTTATGACATATACATGATTAAAGAGGAATAGTTGAAGGTGATAGACATCTATTGATATGAGAAGATAATTTTAATAAGATAATTTTGCTATTGGTCACGAATGACCTATGAAGGTTCAATAAGTTTGGAAAGTACAGTCAGGCGTCCAAGGTCTATGGCAGTGTTACAGAGATCCGAGAAGGAGAATTGTAACCAACAGTTGATATCAACATACAAAGGTTAGATAAGTTCCTCGTAAAAACTCAAATTTGTTGTTTGTCCCCTCCCAATTAGCTACAAGCCAAAAATATTTTTGAAATAAATTCTCTACTGCTACTCTCAATATCTATGTAATCAACGTGAAGTTCTCTATTAGTTATCACCTTCATGTTCCCTAACAATTGAAATAGAACAAAATGTTCAATGCTTTTATAAATTCCCTCAAGAATTACAACAAGTGTTGCTTTTAATACCATATTTTCATAGGCATACATGGTGTTAACAAGTAAGAGATCAAATCAACAACTGAGGAAATTAGTGTATTCAAGGGAACATTTTTTACTGCAAGCACATGTATAACAATGTGATATTTAAGAATAGAAATTCTGACTCTAGCAAGAGTAGATGAACATATGAGATTTCATACACACACTTTTCAATAGAAAGTAAAAATTGATAACAAAAAATAGTATCGAATTTAGATTTTCTCGGGCTTTGTAGTGTAGCATGACATACTGTGACTCTGGCCCCAACATAAAATATTTTTAAATTCCATAAAAAAACATGTGTGGATTAGAGCATGATCGAGTAAAACAATCAAGCTGGAAAATCGATTCCTTTCAAGACTCGATATTTATCAAAGGATAAGGAAACAAGTGTAATACCCTAAAAAAAAAAATTTAGGACATTTACATTAATGGGTGAGTAAAAGGTCAAATGGGACACATGACCTGATGTGACGATGTAAATGTTTATTCAGATTAAATAAAGGATATTTTTTGTGTTATTATTCGAGAAATTATGTTAAATGCTAGCATGTGGGATTAGACTCCTAAATCTATTAAAGGTTAGCATCTGGGATTAGACTCCTAATTTCCAAGGAAACAGGTTGGAATTACTTATGCCTAAGAAGGGGTAGAAAAAAAATGAAAAAAATCTTCTTCTTTTTTTTCCATTCAGTAGAACTATTGGCAGAGACAGGTCACAAATAAAATTCATGACTCGAGATAGATGTCACAAGGCGTAACCTATGCAAAGATAACTTTGGGAGATAAAAGAATTTCAATTTTGAAAAATACAATAGGAGAGAAACACATGTTTTAAACCCATAAAAATAACACGATGTTGCTAAAGGGTTAGCTAGGTGAAATTGAAATCGACTCCCTTGTTGTTTTCCTAGCTAGGAGGAGTGGAGGTCGAGGGAACTAACTGAGAAAGTCAGTTCATGGTTGGGTGGTACCTGGAATCCTTTAACATAATTCCTCAAAGGTTTTAGATAAGTTTATTGATTCATTTTGTGATCAATAGGGTTATTATGGCTAATCTATCTTAGGAAATGATTGACTATATTGTTATTGTGACTTTTAAGGTCTCTCTCTCTCTCTCTCTCTCTCTCTCTCTATATATATATATATATATATAAAGAATTTTATTTACCTTTAACAAAAACAAAGAACCACACATACACGTGTGTGTGTATATATATATATATATATATATACACACACACACACACACACACATACTCTCTCTCTCACTCTCTCTCTAGATATATATATATATATATATATATATATATATATATATATATATAATGAATTTTATTTACCTTTAACAAAAACAAAGAACCACACATACACGTGTGTGTGTGAACCCTTTGAGTGGTAACAATATGAACAAAAATAAGGAAAGGGTAAAATAAGATAACAACTTAGTTTTCCTAATTCAAGAATATGAAAGGTGATAAGGGAAATGTTATACATAATTTAAATGTGAATACAAATCTCCCTCATAATAAAGTTTGTTTCTTAAAAATAGTGGAATAAAGTAGTTGTAAGTATATAAGTAGATCATTAAGGTAGGGAAGGTAGAAATTATGCATAGGTTAGTTATTGCAAGCCTAGTGAGAATAGAAAACTTGGTCATAGGTAAGGAACAAACAATCCTGAACAAAGAAATATAGGGCTTATAGAACTAAAAGTGGTCCCCATGATAAGAGTCTGCTAGGCATTTGACCTATTTGTATATTGTATCTGAAATATAACTATGTAATTCATATTTATACACAGGTACTTAAATAAACTATAATATCCACATGTCTAGTACAATAAACAAGAAAATAAATAATTTAACATATTCATAAATATCTTAAAGAGTAAGATATATATATATATATATATATATATATATATATATATATATATATATATATATATATATATATATATATATATATATATATATATATATATATATATATATATATATATATATATATATATATATATATAGATATATATGCATAAACAAAGAAATGAACACAACTAGTAAGGGTAGAAAGTCTTGTTGAAATATTTAATAAGCTAAAGGTTAAACTATAAAAGGAGAAAGAGAGAATACAATTGTTTTTTTTTGCAAGAGAGACAAAATTCCAAAAATTTTGACCCTAAATGCTTGAGCCTTAATTTTTAAACAAGATAAGAAGCCCCATGAGAGAATTTATGTTTAACTATCATTCACAATTAATTATAGAATAAGATGTATTTACTATCTTGAAAATGTAAGAATAAGATTTACAGTCGTAGCCATATGTGCCTCTGACAAGCATTGAGCAATAAAATAAGTTTGGAAATAAATCCTGAGAAGAAGAAACCCTCAAAGAATAATGATAGAGCACAAATATTTTAGGAAATTTTGCTTAGAAAAACTAGGGACTTGCCCCTAATATTATCAATAAAACTTCTAAACAAAGAGTTTACAAATACAAAACAAGTGTGCTTACAAGTGGTATAGGGCACTACCTTAAAAACCCTAACACAATTATAGACTAGTCATAGACAAGCTAGAAGTCATCCAATGTCAACAAAATCTTGACAAGAATACATATTAATAAGCATCTATAATCCCAACAAGAATATAGATTAATAAGCATCTATAGTAGTCATGGTGGAAAAAAATAAAATAAATAATAGAAGCCAATCTAGAAAATGTTCAAATGAAATATAAATGCTACCTCTACTAACTTGTGAGAGGAATGGATGGGGTTATTAGTCATTTTCTTGAATTTCTTAGAAATTTACTATGAGGAAATGAAATAAAATTACCAATTTCAACAATATAGTATTTATGTTTGGTTGAAGGAATAGAGACTACATATATTCCCTACCATGGAGAGAAATGCTCAGTCTTCAAAATGACACCTCATAAGCAAAATAAAGCATTGGAGATGTTAGCATTAGGGTTACTAGGGTTAAGTTTACCATGAGAAAATATGTTGAGGAATTCCCTAGAGGTGACATAACTAGGTTGAAACTTTAGAGAAATTAGATGTCGTGGCCAAAACCCTCGAAGAGAATATAGATTTTAACCTACAACCCACCAAAACAAATTGTTAGCATGTAGAATTCATGAGAGTGTCAGAAGGAAACACAGACACACACACACACACACACACACACACATATATGTATATATATATATATATATATATATATATATATATATATATATATATATATATATATATATATATATATATATATATATATATATATATAAAGGGATATAAAACCTAAAGTATTAATAGATGGAGTTGAAATAGGGGAACATAAATAACTCCGTCAAAATATAATAAGATTTGGACAATGATTCCAGTAGAAACTATTAAAAATGAAATGACCACACTCTCAAGAGTAAAGATAAACCCCCTTGTTTACAGTTTGAATCACCACGAAGTTTCATATCTTGATTCGCAACTAGAATATGCAACAGTGAGACCGAGATGGTAGAGGTAAGGTAGGGTAGTTACCTTGAAAATTTTGCAAGGAAAAATCATAGTCAATCAATCTTAGAATGATCCTTACCATCCATCATAAAAATTGTCTAGGGTTTCCATTAAGCATCATGGGCCCTTGACTTATTACCAATCACCATAAGGGAGAAGCCTATGTGGCATCCACAATGGAGTATAAAATCATAGTGCCATGTATAGACATTCAGGGTATGACATGGAAGTAATTTAATGAAGGTGGAATAAGTCCAAAATGAACACTTACAACAATTTATCTTTATATATATATATATATATATATATATATATATATATATATATATATATATATATATATATATATATATATATATATATACATTATGAATTGGATTGTAATATTTATATATATATATATATATTATATATAATATATATATATATATATATATATATATATATAGAGAGAGAGAGAGAGAGAGAGAGAGAGAGAGAGAGAGAGAGAGAGAGAGAGAGTTTAGGATCTTGAATATTAAGAAAAAGGAAATTTTAGTCCATGACACACAATGATTTGGCATTATGGCCAAAACATTAATAAAGAAAGATACCAAGAAATATATAAAGTATGCAAAAGTAATCCCACTGTGGCTTTTAATGTGTTCAAAATAAAAACATCAAACTATTACTTGTAAATAGTAAATGATGTGTGATTGGGTGTCTCAATTGATGATCTAAATGTTTTGATGTATCCAGTAAATTAAGAAATAGATGTCTCAAAACTCATCACTATTTATCTTATTTATGTAAAAAATCCACTTTGCAATTTATGGCTAAAATAGCATATTTTTCCATGTGAATTAGGAGGGATGTCACATATAGTATTTGAGAAAAATATGTTCAACACTGTGGCCACTTTTTTGACAATGACTTCGTTTGACAAAATACATGCTTTTTTTACACAAAATACGAAGAAAACTAAATAGAGATACAAATAATCGCAAGAACCACAAGGAGGTACTCACATAGGTGGAGAAACTTTTTATACATTTGGGTGAACAAGAACAAGTACCCACCAAGGAGCTATTGAATATGATGAATTATTTGTAGAAAAAGTTAGTAAGTATATGTGTAGTGCATGAACATTTGCTAAAAGCTAACACAAAACAAGAGAAACTTATTAAAAATGTAACTGATAAATCCAATCACAAGGTTGTGGAAACAGTAAGGGATGAAGAAAATAGAGGAGAGACATCAAAGTGCAAGACTTCGAAAGACATGCTTAAAAGTAAGGATGCAAAATCTAAGGAAGGGGAACAGCATAGTTCATCAAAAATTCATTCGAAGATGGGAAATAATCCCAAGGTGGAACTCCAAGGAGAGTTCAAATAGGTCAGACCCCCAACCTATGATGGGTAAGAAAAAGAAGTACCAAAAGCATGGATACTCAATATTGATAGGTATTTTCAATTTTATAACTACTCTACTGAATTAAAGGCCAAACTAACTATCTACTAGTTACAGGGAAAAACATTCTTGTGGCGGGAACAAGTTAGAACAATCCATATTAGGAGAGTAGGGAGGTCAATTAGGAATAGTTTCAGTTATTCTTTAATGAAACATATTTCAGTGAATGTTATTTTGATGATAAATCTAAAGAATTTCATAATTCAAAACATGTATATATGTTTATGGATGAGTTGGTGACACAATTTACTCATAGTTCATGATATTTATTGTACATAAAAGAAGAAAAAGCTAAAGCGCAATGCTTTATAAACTGTCTTCCACTCTCTTTCAAGGAATGAATCAAGTATGAAAATCTCAAAGCCATGGATCAAGTCATTAGAAAAGAAAGAATTTTCTACCAACATGCCAAAAATATAAGTGAGAATGTGAAATCATGGCCTAATAAGAAGAGGGATGTATTTTCCCAGGGTGGGAAAAGAGGAAAACTTGGGAAATTTAAGCAATCTAGTAAGGGGAATCGAGTTTGGAATTTGAGTAGAAATAATAATCAGACCGAAAGAAAATAGATGTAGATTTTGACTAGATCCAAATAGATTGAAAATATTAGTAAAGGGTTTCATGAAAAAAGATAGAGAGCCTTTGAGAAGTTGTTCTTGTGGAGAACCCCACCTATTATGAAATTTTCCTTACAATACGAGTTTCATACAACACTTGCAGAACATTCTATAGGACTCCACTGTTAACGGTGTGGCCAAGAGTATTTCACGTATCAACACATCGCTAGAAGAACACCTAGAAGAGTTCCAATCCACCATGGTGGAGATAGAAGGTACTATTTTTAACAAATTTGTTTCGATATTAATAAACCTTGGTTCTATCTTGAGTTATGTTATTCCCCAAGTGATATAAAACTGTAAATTAAGGTCTAAAAAATACAAAAAATCATGTTGGTCCAGTTAGATACTTGCACAATAATAAAAGTTAACAATTGGTTAAAGGCCTTCCCAAGTATGGTAAATGGAAATCAGAATACTATTAACTTGAACATATTTCCATTGGGCTCGTATAATGTTATGGTTGGAATAAACTAGTTGGAGGCGAACATGGCACCTGCTAATTGACTTGATAAATATGTTACTTGTACAAAAAGGAAATGGAGAAACTAAAATTATAAGATGAATACCTCAGCTGATTATTTTACATTAGATGTAACAAACCTCTAACTATACCCCCGCTGCCCCCCCCCCCCCCACCCCCCCAAAAAAAAAAAATCCTTTCATTCACCATTGTTATAAAGTACTATATGTAATCATGGCTTATATGGTTTAAAGTTCCTTTCATTAACCATCACATATAATATCATATGCAAGCATCTTATTTATGGTTTACAATGGTTGATGCTCAAAATAATTTATGTTCAGAGATTTAATGGAGCCCTTGGGTATTACGTTTTATATATAGTTTTTTTTTAACTATCTATCTACCTACCTATACCTACCAATAGTGAATCTCCACTAACTCGCTAGCTACCCCCAACCCCACTCTCCCATACTCAGTGTGTCATCCCCTTCCTTATCCACTAGTTCCCTGCTTAGGTAGCACACAGATCCATTCCTTCCCTTAGGTGAGATGGAAACCCATGCCCTTCCCTTCCACCAGTTGGGTCGGGTCGGCAACATCTGGTACCTACCAACTGGTCAAATGGAAAACCCCAAAGCACTATACAAATGGAGTCATGCACCTGTTAAGTGGGCACACATATTTAGGTTTAGGGTTTCGAGGTGGAATCAAGTGTAGAGATCCACTCCTTGTTTATCTATGGTCATGAATCCTCAGACCTAACCCTAGCCATATTTGGTTTCCCTCCACTGCCATTTTCACAATTCTCGGTCCTTTTGGAGGATGGGATAGAATGAGGTATGTTCCATTTGTTTGAAGGTCTAATTCGTTGATGGGTGTTACAGTACTGTCGATGTAGGAGTTCCTTTCAATTTTGTTGCCAAGGCTCGACACTCCTAGATGGTTATACTCCACTACCTCTTGATGGAATATTTTCAGACCACGGTGAAGCTGGGTATCGGATTGGCTCCAACATTCATATGAATTCGGTAACTTCATTTTTTTTTCCTCTGTAGTTCTCTGTTTATGTTTTCCCAACATACTCTTGATAGTTTTGCAATTTCGAATGGCTCTACTATTGATCCTCTATTGACGGTTTCTTGTGGTTTTTGCGGGGGAAAGTCTAAGGGGTTGCAGGGACTGTCATTTTCTTCAGCATGAGGGTGCTTCTCAGTACCTAGGCAACTTCCCTCTCTAGTTTTCTTGTGTGATGCTCCAGGTTTTAATTTGGGGTTTATCCTGACATCCAACTTGGCTCACTATGTTGTTCCTCTATTCAGGTGCTTGGATGATATTCTGGTTCCTCGCTCTACATCACGTAAATTATTTTATTCCCCTCACCATTTTTTCCATTCTTAACCAAGATCCAAGGGTTTTACTCTTTAGTAACTGGCTTTTGAAATGGGGCCCAAGTAAGCTCAATGGTGAAGGTTTACTCACACATTTCTAGCAGAACTGGATGCACCTCATTTGTCTTTTATTTTCTTATTCTAGGTCGGTGGTCTCTTGGCTTCTCCTACCTTCACTCCATGGAGTTTTCCACTTGAAATACTACTCCTCTCGCTCTCATTTCATCGAATTTGGATAGCTGTATAGCTCAGTTTAACATTGGTTCTTGGAATATGTTTGCGGTTACCTTGGAATTATTGGTGACAGATTTGAGACTCCTAGATGTTTTTCGACCCCTATTGGGTCGTAGACCTGTGGCATGCTAGAGGAATGTTTTCTTGTATTTATTGTTCCTTATTCTAGAGAAATGTTTAGCCTACAGTCATAGTTTGTGATTGATCTAGTGTTTTGCATCTCCAGTAAAATATATTATGTTTCTGGATGCCCCTGTATTGGCCTTGTTGGCTATGTTCTCTTTTGTTGAATTCAGACTGTAACAAAACTTTTGTTCAAAACTGTGAATTATTGATTAATTTTTTCTATATCTTTATAGACTTAATGAGAGAGTGGTATGGGACTATTCAAATGTAGCTTCGTGTTCTGTACTATTTACAATGGACTATTCACCCTTTCCTCTTTATAATTCCTGTATTTCGATTTCTGAGAAAGATGGAATGATATGTGTATGCTTGGTTTCAGCCTCAAGAAGGGTACTAGTTATAATATCTCTAGAATTCTCTTATCTTAGTTAAGACTTTTTTTTTTCCAAAGTGTGTTATTTCTATTGTCTTTGGTCATGAACTTAATCATAATTTTTTGTCTATATCATAGATTCATATCACTTTCGACTGTGAAGTTTATTCCTTACACACTAAGTTGCATTGTAAATTCTCTTTTTCCATCGTCTAGTTTGCATCAGTACTATTCTAAGGTTATTTCATCTCTGGCGTGCACAATTTCTTATTCAAAGTGCACCCATCATATCCCACTCAGTTTCCTTCCATATATGCATCCATGGTAGTTAGTATGGTTTCCTAACGAGGCTTAACAGTGCATGCCATATGTATTGTTTTATTATTTCAAATGATTATATGTTGTCACTGATTTGTCTAGGCTTACCGTTACCTATACGATTACATTCATCCATTTACTTCTTTAGGTAGCCACCACATTTTTTCCTTTCGAAAGGCAGTTTTACCTATTTTTTATCAATATTGTCATGCATTTACTCAGTTTTTGCTAGGTGACAAATAGTTCTACGTATTTTATCTATCAGTATTTCCATGCATGTACTTTGATTGCGCTATTCGATGGATGGTTCTACTTAATTTACCTATCAGTGTTTCCATGCATGTACTCTGCTTGTACTGTAATACAATTACTTGAACTTATGCATGCATAACAATAAGAAAATTCACTCGCTTAATTTCTTCAGTATCACTACCTAAATCTGACATGCATGAATTAATATAAAGTCATTTTTGTTATTTTCCTTGTACGCAATTTTTCATACATCATGTATGTAATAAAGCTATGATTGACCTACGTCATACATATGTTTGTAAAGAATGGTTAGCTCAAAACATAAAACATTAATAGTTATCGATCTTTCCTATTACATAATAATATCCATATAACAAGAATAACATAGCTACTTCACCAAAGATTCTGCAATATTGTTTTCAAACAGTTTTTATTAAAAACTACACATTTAAAAACCATAACTAAATCAAAATCTACTATAACTTTAGTGCATGCAATTTCTCTGATATACTACATCATTACAATATTATTAAGACTTTTGGTGGGTAAAGAATATTTTGACCAATACTCTTACACAGGAAATCTATGGCTTACTACACCAAACCTCCCAACCATGAATCACCTCTGATTCCTTCCGAGATATGATAACTTGTTAGGTGTCACTAACCTCTATTGAGCCTTGATAATGTTTATTTAACATTATCCTGCTCATAGACTTTTTCGTTGGTAGCGTCCTTCCTTCTCGGGTTTTGCTTCCCCTTAGCCTAGGCTTTTCAATTCTGTTTTCCTAAAAGAAAAATCTTGCTTTTCTCCTTACACCGATTTTATC
The DNA here is from genome assembly GCA_031772625.1 of Pinus tabuliformis. Classification (NCBI taxonomy): domain Eukaryota; kingdom Viridiplantae; phylum Streptophyta; class Pinopsida; order Pinales; family Pinaceae; genus Pinus; species Pinus tabuliformis. The sequence goes on along the minus strand of CM062813.1, from coordinate 13,964,257 downwards.
CTTGGTACTTATCTCCCACCGAGATATCATATATATATCCATATATTTTTTAATTTTAGGAAAATCAAAGTTAACTTGATTCTTCTCAGAGTCTGGCAAGTTTCATCATCTACTCTAGTGTCAGCCAATATTATTTCTAGAATAAAACCAACAACTTTAATTATTAATCTTAAACATCCTTTCCTAATTATAATAAGTTTGTTTCATCCTAGTAAAGTCACTAGTGATTGTAACCATCAACGAATAATTATTTTAATTACAATGGGGGGTGTTACATCATCCCCCCTTCAAATTTAACATTATCTTTGGTGTTTATTATTCTTGTGAAACGAATTCTGGATACACACATATTCTTTTTCCCAGGTTGCCTCCTTAGCTGTAAATTTCCTCGACTACACATTAACATGAGAAATTACTCGATTCTATTGTACAATTTCCCTCCACTCCAAAATGTGGAGTGGTTCAGGCAAGCAGTCTCCTCTGGGCTCCACCTATAAGAGATGCCAATCAATTATATGAGAGTTGTCATGCACATTTTTTTTAATAATGACACATGAAATACATTATGCACTTTAACATGAGAAGATAGAGCTAATTGATATGCTACTAGACCTATTCAGAACAGTACTTCAAACATCCCACAAAACCGTGGTGCTAGTTTCGCACAACTGCTAGTACCCAAGGTGATTTTGCAAGGTTTGACCATTAGATACACATGCTCCCCAATATGAAATTCTTTAAGAGTTATTTTCTTATCTGCATAGTTCTTTTGAGGGTCTTGAGCGATTTTAATGTTCTATTGAATTTTTTGCACTGTTTCTTCCATTTCACCCAAGACCTCGAGTCCAAGGACCAATTTGTCTTCTGGTTGCCTCCAACAGAGATGGGATGACATTTTTTGCCATGAAGAGCTTCAATGGGGGTCATTTTAATAGAATCCTAATAATTGCTGTTATAGGAAAATTCAGCTAGATGCAGAAAGCCTTCTCATTTTGTGGTTTTGTCCATTACGTACATTCGAAGTAGATTTTCCAAGATCTGATTCATTCTTTCATTTTTCCCATCCATCTATGGATGGTAGGCAACGTTGAAGTTTAGTTTTGTGCCAAAATTGTTGAATAATGATTTTCGTAAATTTGAGGAGATCTTTGTGTCTTGGTCTGATATTATAATTTTTGGTATACCATGCAGTCTGAAGGTATATTTCTGGAAGATATTTTCAATTTGTGCGATACCAAAAGTAGATTTCATGATAATAATGTGTGTTGACTTCGTCAGTACATCATGCTGGTAGCTGGTCCTTCGTAATCTAGTTACGAAATCCATGAAAATCACTTCCCAATTCCATTCTAGAATGGGTAATGAATTCAACAATCCCAGTGGGCACTAATGCTCTACCTTCACTTGCTATCATTGTAGGTATTTTGCTAAGTAATCAGCTGCCTCTTTTTTTATTCCGAGCGAGAAAACTATTTTCACAGAGCAGTTATCATTTTATGATACTTGGGGTGGCCAGCATGTGGTTTCTTATGTTTTTCATCGAAAATTATCTATTTTAGAGTGCTAACATTGGGAATGACCGATCTACCTTGGTAGGTGATCAATTCTTGAGGATTTACCCCATACCCATATTTTTTCCCTTCTTGTATTTTATTCTATAACTCTTGATACCATGGATCCTGTTGCCAAGCTAATCTCACTTGTTCCTGAAAAATCGTCCTTACACTTATTCCTGTATATGCGATCGAAGCATGAGCATGTCGACTTAAAGCATTATCAATTTTGTTCTCCTTCCCTTAATTGGTTGATTTCAAATTCAAATTCGCTAAGGAAGGTTAACCACCTTGCCTCTCTTGCATTCGAGTTTTCTTAATCTTATTTTAATTAATTCTTGTAATATTATCATATTATATTTATTGAATGTATTAAAACCCCATAACTTCTAATGCCTACCTTCCATACATTCAAGGTGTCACTGACAAGATAGCCAAAATTCTCAGAAAGAAAGATATCAAATTGTCATTCAAACTCTTGTCAACTATCAAACAAAGAATGAAATCGGTAAAGGAATGTTAAGTCCAGTTAAATTAGTTCCAAACTGTTTGAGGAACTAATAGAGAGTTAACAGTTAGTTGATGCATGCATGCACTCAACTAGTGTACTCTAGTTAACTGAAGATTCCCTCATCAGAAACTCATGTATGTCTATTCTAAGAAAGACCCAGTTGAGATTAAAGACAAGGACAAGTGTACTATCAGTTGCATGTGTTTTCTTAAAAATAAAACTCATGCATGCTGAAGGAATCATTCCTTGAGGATTACGTAGTTCTTCCAGTGTATGAGATCAGGTGATCATCCACATGGTAGATGAGTTTTCCACTTTGTTGAAGGTAGATCATCCGAAAGAAACAATGCAAGGAAATAGGAGCTTGGAGGTTAGAGAGTAAGGCTTGTGAGAAGCCAAGTTTTCCTGTGAGCATCTGTGAGGATTGTACTGAGAGCTAAGGCTTTGCATAATTCCTATGTATTTCCACCTTGTATGATAATACAGATAGTGGGTTTTTTAGCTGAGGCTTTCCCCAAAGTATTTTCATGTGGTTCATGTACATTGATTCTTGTGCTTCTGGTTATATTGTTCAACTCAATCATTAAGCTTTCGCAAATTGATAGTAGAAGTAGGTTATAATATTCTGCTTTGATTTATATTGCATTATCGGGTTAACCTACAACAAATTTTCTACATGATATCAGAACTAGATTTGTAGAAATTTTCTACATGGTATCAGAGAAAGGTTGTGTAGAAATTTTCTACAGGATATCAAAGTTGTAAACAATATATGGAGAAGATAATTCGAAGTTTGAAGTTTGGGGTTGCAGGTGAAAATCGAATTCATATCATACTTCAAGGTTGGCCAATGGCATTCTATGGCTTGAGACTCGAGTATGCCTTGGAGGGTAGCTCAAATTACATAGCATGGAAAGATAGAATGGAGGCTGTATTAGAAGACAATTGCTTGAAGGAATTCATTGATCAAGGAATCCAAAAGGCAACTTCAACTGATGCGCAAGAATGGGCTGAGTGGAAGAAGTGTGCGGCAAAGGCGAGATAGATCATCCTTGAGGGAGTTCGAGACCATATTGTCTCGAGTCTCCATGGGAAGGATACTCCATTTTCAATGTGGAAGACATTGAAGGACCTCTACCATAATAGTAGCGACCAGAGGAAATTGGCGCTAAAGGATAAGCTTCGAAGAATCAAGATGGAAAAGGGCGATATTATTTCGAAATATCTGAACAAGCTCACCACTTGCAGAGATGAGATTGGCATTGTAGGAATAACTACTGCCGATGATAATATGGTGAGCCTTGCTCTCCTTGGCCTTCCAATGAGTTGGAATAGCTACCAAGACTGTGTGAATGGAAGGGAGAAACTAACGGATTGGGAACGAATCTGGTTGGATTTGATGCACAAGGACATTAGAAGGAGAACACGAGATGGTTCTTCATCCAAGGATAAAGATGAATAAAATCTGGCCTTAGCGAGTACGGTGAGGAAAGGGAAGGGGAAGGCTTCCCATTCCAAATCCAATTCTTCTCATGGAGGGAAGAAGGGTCACAAGTCTAAAGTGCGATGCTTTAATTATCACGAGATGGGACATTATCCAACTAATTTCCCATCAAAGAAGTCCAACAAGGGATCCTCAGAAGGATCAGAAGGTGAGGCATTGGCCTCTCAGTTTGAAATGGGCTTTAACCTCATTACATGCATGGTGTCATCGATGATGGGTTGTGTTTGGTATCTTGACAGTGGAGCCTCATTCCACATGACCAGTGATAAACGCTTATTAAGTGCCTTGGAGGAGAAAGACCTCAAGATGTGCATAGATATGGGTGATGATGGAAGGTATAGTATTTCAGGAGGGCACAGTTGCTTTTCAAAGGGAGCATGGAGCTCCTACCACCTTGACAGATGTGAAGTATGTGCCTAGACTAAAGAAGAACTTGGTATTGATCGCGATGTTGTAGGACAAAGGCTATGATGTTGTCTTTAGTAAAGGAAAGGTGTTCCTCATACACATAGCCACGGGTCAAACCAAGAGGATAGGGATTTGCGTGAAGAATCTCTATAAACTAGAGGTAGATGATTGTGTAGCATTGAGTACAAAAGCAAAATTGGTGCAAAGCGACGACATTGGTGAGTTCTAGCACATGTGGTTGGGCCATTTTCATCATGGGGCTTTGAAGATAATGCAACAGATATCTACAGGACTTCCCAAAGGTAAACTTGAGAAATTTTACACATGCAAAGTTTGTACCATGGGAAAGTACAACAAGTATTCCTTCCATTATCGAGATAGTCGAGCAAAGGCTATCTTAGAGCAAGTTCATACTAATGTGTGTGGACCATTCTCGACGACATCCACAGCAAAGCAAAGGTATTATGTGATTTTCATTGATGACTATTCTTGTAAATGTTAGATTTATTTCATGTAGAAGAAGGACCAAACCTTCACAAAGTCTTGTGAATTCAAATCTTTGGTCCAAAAAGAGTCATAGAAGAAGATCAAGGCCTTGAGAAGTGACAACAGTGGAGAATATGTCTCTCAAGAGTTTAAGGACTTCTATGCAGCGAAAGGAATTAAATGGGAATTAATGGCACCTCATAACCCATAGAAAAATGGGGTGGCCGAGAGGAAGAACAGAACTATTGTAGGGGCAGCACGGGCGATGCTGCATGACCAAGGCCTACCACTTCACTTGTGGGATGAGGCATGCAACACAACGGTCTATTTGCATAATAGAAGCCTACATCACATACTTGAAATGAAGACACCAGAGGAAGCTTTCTCCGGTAAGAGACCATATGTGGGTCACTTCAGGATATTTGGTTCATCGGTATATTTCCATGTGACAAAGGATGCACGAAAGAAGCTTGAGCTGACAGCAGAGATGGGGATACTTTTGGGGTACACTGATACACCTCACAACTATCGGGTGTACTTGTCTACCATTCAGAGGACAATGGTTCGTAGAGATCTCAAGTTTTACGAGCAGAAGGCCATGTGAGTTTCCCTTGAGAGGGAGCTGCAACTACAAGCTGTGGAGGAACTGTTTGATCCTAAGGATGAGGAGCCTCAGACTGATGCAGAGTAGCCGCATGCAGAGGTTACAAGAATGGAGACATCCACTCAAGCAGAGTCTTCCAGAGATGGACAGAAGCGCACAAGAGAAGCTGACAGATTATTGAAGGATGCGAGAGAGAATGTGGGAGAACCATCTTCTCAACGCAGATACAGGAGGTCACCTGAGAGGTACACTAGATACATGGCCCTTGTTGGGAATGCGTTGAGACGGAGCCATCTTCCTTTAAGGAAGTAGTGCAACAACCGATTTGAGTTGATGCTATGGTGGAGGAGTATGACTCCATAGTTCGTAATAGTTTTTGGGACGTGGTTCCGAGACTGGAGAACAAGTAAGTTGTGAGTTCCCATTGGCTTTACAAAGTAAAGCAAGCTGCTGATGATGGGAGGATCATGTTGCTGCAGTATATTTTGACAGAGGAGCAAGATGCTGACATTTTGACAAAGGCATTGCCCAAGTGTAAATTTGTGTTCCATAGAGACACGATCGGGGTGGCAGATAATCCCTTTCTTGTTGAGAGGGAGTGTTGAAATGTGGCAATAAGAATATTCCAATTTAATTTGTCCTTGAATTAAATTGTGAATTAAAATCGAATTTAGTATTAACAATTACTTGGAAATAATTAATTAAGTTATTTTGACTTAATTAGTTGGAGAAATTAAAGTTAGAAGTATTTCTGAAGTCATGCAAGAGTTATCCATTAAATTAAGGAGATAAGCCTTAAATTAATGAGATAAGATTGAGTTATATTTGAGTTGTAATTAGTTAACTCAGTTTACTGAGTTAAGTCTAGTTAAATTAGTTCCAAACTGTTTGAGGAACTAATAGAGAGTTAACAGTCAGTTAATGCATGCATGCAGTCAACTAGTGTACTCCAGTTAACTGAAGATTCCCTCATCAGAAACTCATGGATGTCTATTCTGAGAAAGACCCAATTGAGTTTAAAGACAAGGACAATGTACTATCAATTGAATGTGTTTTCTTATAAAGAAAACTCATACATGCAGAAGGAATCATTCCTTGAGGATTGTGTAGGTCTGACAATGTGTTAGATTAGGTGATCATCCACATGGTGGATGAGTGTTGTTTGAAGGAAGATCATCCCAGAGGAACAATGCAAGGAAATAATAACTTATAGGGCAGAGAGGAAGGCTTGTGAGAAGCCAAGTTTTCCTGTGAGCATCTCTGAGGATTGTACTGATAGCTCGCTAGTGGTGATAGCTAAGGCTTTGTATAATTCCTATGTATTTCCACCTTGTATGATAATACGAATAGTGGGGTTTTTAGTCGAGGTTTTCCCCAAAGTATTTTCATCTGTTTCAGGTGCATTGATTCTTCTTCTTCTGGTTATATTGTTCAACTCTATCTTTAAGCTTCCGCAAATTTCTAGTAGAAGTAGGTTATAGTATTTTTCTTTGATTTATATTGCATTACCAGGTTCACCTACAATAGATTTTTTAAACTTAACTATAGTGAAAACTCCTATTGTAACTAATTTTAACTAGGAAAGTGAAAATTATTATTCATTCAACTTGTAGAGGCTAACTAACATTATATGATAAAAAGGGCTAGTCTATTTGCAGAAGTGAAGCTACTCTATTTTTCACATTTCATCAAATCAATAACCTACTTCCATGTATCAATTTATCTTCTTTACAACTGCTTGAAAATCAGAAATCTAACTTGTAGCATGCTTGTGAACTAACAACACTAATTGTACTATGTTTTGCAATGAGGAAAAGAGGAGGTTGGAGTGGTCTAAGAGCTTCTCTAGTTCATCAAATCATAAGTTGGGGGTCATTATTCATCTGAGCCAAGCTAAGGTTGAGGTGGGGAGAAAAAAAGGTACAGGAAAATAGTGCTACAAGCTGGCTATAGTGTGTTGCTACAAGAGGCTCTGTAATGCTTTAGTAGGGGTTACAAGAGTCCTTTGAGAGTGGATATGGTGTCAGGAGGGTAGAAAGAAATGGATGAAGGTATGAAGGAGTGAATGAAGTTTGGGGAAACCTCCTAGACAATCCTAGGACCTCTCGTAGGTTTGTCTTGGACCAAGATGAATGCCCACATGTCTCTAATTGCTGAATCTGGAAATGGAGTTTGAGAGCAGTGTTAGAGGCAAAGGGAGAATATGGAAAAGTCCAAGTGGAGGAGAAATATGTGGCCACCCCTACAGGTCAAAACAACCCTGCAACTATCCCACTACATGCACTAAATGATCAATAACACAGTGACATAAATTGGCATGGAAAAGATAAGTTGAATTTGACTACAATCTTATTATATTTCACAATGATACTCTAATAATTGAACTAAATCCTAGGTTGAAGAAAGTAAATATGGAAAATGATAACTAAAACCTACCTATTTCCAAGAAATTATAAAAAAAAATATTTTTGGACTGAAATTGTGAATCTTTCCCACCACTTTTCCCAAATGAGAGGTGATAAGGAAGCCTGTAATCACAAGTTTTTATAGCTTAACATATACTAGCAAAAAGAAGAAAGATATGGAATTCTTGGCAACAAGAACATGGCAGAAATACAGAAGAGGGAATAAAGCCAATGGGTTGGACCTAAACCCAAGGGTTTCAACCATCTAGAACTAGCTCAGATGGAAATCAATAATAAACTTCTCATTAGCAGAAAATAGTAGTCTCACACATCACATGAAAGCTAACAATAACAAGGTCAAGCCCTAGGCTCAATTGATAATCCTAGATGAATACAAAATTTGAATCCTAATGAGCCTTTCAAATCATTTATTTATACAAAAGGGTAGATGATAGCAACTCCCTTGAAAATAGGAGTGATTCCTTCCTTGATCTCGAAAATTATCGATCTTATCCTCCTTGAGATTCTCACACACTTGGTGTTACTCAACTATTAGTGAATTCGAGCTTGTGAGTGAGGATTTGGTGATCCCAAACTAAGTTAGAGAGTTAAGGAGGTGGAATAGCCTCCCCAAATTCCCTCTTGGTTGTCTCCGTCAAGCCCCTGCATAGTAAATGCCTAAAAAATGCTTCTTTTTCCTAAAATTTAATCAAGTTAGGCCACATACTATGAAAAACTGCCTTTTACTCTTCTTGGTAATCATATTATAATAAGAAATGTGAATTAATTTGAGAAAATGATAGCTTTAAGGCTAGAGGCTAGGATAATGAACTTCAAGATATACTTGTTGATGAGACTCATCATCACTCCCTATTGAAGGTGTTCTCATCCTGTGAGAAACATAGTCATCCATATGAAGCTCATTCATTTCCTTGGTGGCATCTGTGACATCCCAAACAAACCTCAAGTGGTGTGCCCTCCTATGCATAAAAACATGCATTTTCATTCATCTTTGTCCATGACTTTTGTTCCTCTACCTCGTTTCTTTATTATTATAATCCCAACAACAAAGCTAGACTAAGTTTGGTTCCTATCCATTTGGTTTTCAGTCTTTTCATGATTCTTTTGTACAATGGGGTTATTTCTAAGGCATTTCTTAGCCTTTCAAGAGAGTGATACACTTTTATTTGTAGACTATGTGGAAAGGCATGCCACCTTCTTTGAAAAACTTGAAGACTCTCTGCTCCTCACATCCTAAAATTTTCCTCAAAATGTAGAATGGATTGCTCTTGGGTTGATATGTATCTAGGTGCTAAATCACGATCACAGACAATAAGGTAATGATTTCTTATGGCAGTGTTAGGGCTTAATAACTTCTCTCTAATATACGTTTTCACTTACTTAACCCTTACCTCTTCATGAGTCAACCGAGATGCTAATGAAATTAGTTGCATGTGTCCCAATCTTGAATTTGGATCTCAGAAATTCATATTTGCTAGAACGAAATTGGGCATATAAAATTAAGCTACCTTTTCCCTATCTTACATACTAACCTATTTGCAAAACTCAATAAACTACTCATAGTCTTGAAAATACAAAGATACATAATGTGCTAGTGTCTTAATTTGGAATTGAAACCACTGTTCCTTGAGAAAAAGAGCATAGGATTTTGATGGTTTCTTGCATTGTTTGGCTTCCATAGAGAGACTTGCCATCGTGGCAAGTTGTGTTTCTTTCTCTTGAGGCTTCTCTCACAACCTTGTGTTTTCTGTATGTAGCTTCTCACTCATAATTGAATCTATTATTCCCAAATCACTCAACTCCTTTTCCATTTCAGTGACTTTCTCCTCCATAAGGCCCACATCTTCTACATTCTTCGATTTGGCAAATTGCATCCACCTATGTGTTCTGCCTCTCTGAATCTCCAACTCATAGAGGAGTGGGACTACAAACGTTTTAAGTACAATCCTTCCAACCACAAAAAAATTGTAAGAGGACCCTAAGATGGGTTGTGGATCAGGTTGTTGAAGCTATTTTAGGCCTTGTTCATTTTATTTTAAGGTGGTCGCTCCTTCCTGTAGCTCCTTTTTCTACTATAGTAGCATTTCCTGTTTCTCTTGTTGCTGCCATTGTTTCTCCTGTAGATCCTCTTTTTCTACTTTCTTGAGGCCAAATTGTGAGTCGGGTATCTTGAATATCATTACCCTGGTGGTGGGCCTTCTCCCATGTGTCACAGGTTGTTTTGCTTTTCTCTTAAGAGAGGTAATCTCCTCAATTTTTCCTACACTAGGCCCCACTTCTCCCTTTTTACTCGGTGACCCCTCAATAGTGATAGGAACTCTGAAGGAGGCTATGGATTCCCCCACCTGATCCTAGGGCTATTCCTTGTTTTTAAATATAGGGGAACTTGCCTTGGTTGCCTCCTTTTGGGGTTGATAGGCGTGCTAAATTTGGCCAATGTGGAAACCACTTCTTGCTCTGTATTCTGTGGAGAAATACTTGTTTGATGTCCTTGCTTCTCTTTTACTTTGGACTTAAAGTCTTCTCAGGAATTTTTTTTTCTTCTTCTTGTTTCTCTTCTAATTCTTCCTTAAGATTTTCTTTCTTCTTCTTCCTTTGTTCTCATTGCTTCTTCTTCCTCTGCGCTTCTTGCCTCTACTTCCTCTACTTTTCCTCCCCTACCTAGATTTCAATGAAGACATCCCTCTCCATGTCCACAAAATCAATCTAGAGGACAGGGTTCCTTAAGTAGCTCAAAGCTTCCATCATAATTAACTAGATGCCGACGGTGTCTCTAATTGCCTAAAATAAAATACCGTGGAAATAAAGTTTAAAGTAGCTTGAGAGGTAAAGGAAGAAGATGGAAAATTCCAAGAGGATATGAAAGATGTGGCCACCCCTGCAGATTTCCCACTATATGAATTAAATGATCAATAACATAGTGACATAAATTTTCATGGAAAAGACGAGTTGAATTTGAATACAATCTTATTCTATTTCACAATGCTAATTTAATCACTGAACTAACTCCTATTTTTCACAAATTAAATATGGAAAATGATAACCAACATTTACTTATTTCCAAGAAATGATAAACAAATATTTTTTACTGAGATTGTGAATCTTTCCCACCAGTTTTCGTAAAAGAGAGGTGAGAAGGAAGCCTGCATTCACAAGTTTTTATAGCTTAACGTATATTGCAACAAAATAAAGACATGAAATTCTTGGAAACAAGAATAAGATAGATATAAAGAAGAGGTACTAAACCCTCTTTGTTGAGCCTAAACCCAAGGGTTCCAACCCTCTAGAACCAAGTCAGGTGCAACTAAAAACCAAACTTCTCTTTAGAGGAAAATAGTAGTCTTAGACATCACATGAATGTTAACAATAACAGCTTCAAGCCCTTGGATCAATAGCTAGTCCTAGCTAAATCAAAAACCTGAATCCTAATGAGTCTTTCAACTCGTTTATTTATACAAAAGGGTAGTTGATAGAAGCTCCCTTGAAAATAGGAGTGATTCCTTCCTTGATCTCAAAAATTATGGATCTTGTCCTCATTGAGATTCTCATGCACTTGGAGTTACTCGGCTGTCAGTGAATTCGAGCTTCTGAGTGAGGATTTGGTGATCCAAAGCCATGTTAGAGAATTAAGGAGGTGGAAAAGCCTCCCTAAATTCCCTCCTAGTTGTGTTCATCAAGCCCCTGCATAGTAAATGCCTAAAAAATGCTTCTTTTTCCTACAATTTAATCACATTAGGCCACATACTACTAAAAACACCTTTCACTCTTCTTCCTAAGCATGTTATAACCAAAAATGTGAATTAATGTATGAAAAGGATAGTTTTATGGTTGGAGGATAGCATAATGAACTTCAAGATATACCTATTGATGGGACTCATCATCACCCCCCTGCTAAAGGTGTTGGGCATCGTTTGAGAAGCTTAGTCATCCATATGAAACTCATTCATGGCCCTAGTTTCTTCTATCACATCCCAAGGCACCTCAGATGGTGTTCCCTCCCATGGATAAAAACATGCATTTTCCTCTATCTTTGTCCAGACCTTTTGTTTCTCTACCTGGTTTATTTCTTGTTGTAAGCCCAACAACAAAGGTGGACTAAGTTTGAGTCCTATCCATTTGATTTTCAGTATTTACATGATTATTTTGTATAATGGGGTTCTTTCCAAGGCATTCCTTAGCCTTTTATGGAGTGATACTCCTTGATTTCTAGACTGTGGGGTAAGGCATGCCACATTCTCTTACAAGCTTGTACACTCTCTATTCTTGACATCCTAAAAGTTTCCTCAAAATGTAGAATGGATTTCTCTTGGGTTGCTATGTATCTAGGTGTTAAAGGAGGATCAAAGGCAATAAGGTTATGATTTTTCATGACATCCTTAAGGATTACTAGATTTGCTTTGATATATAAGGGTTCCTTCACTTCTTTTATCATCACCTTTTTCACTTACTCAACCCTTTCCTCTTCGTGAGTCAACCAAGATGATAATGCCATTAGTTTAAACATCTCCCAATATTGAATTGGGATCCCAAAAGTTTAGATCTATTTGAATGAAATTGTGCTTTAGAGAAAATTTCATTCTAAAAGTGGCCTCCTAAGGAAAAATATTAAAATAATAGGAAAATAATAAAATAAGAGTTATGAATTTTGGAGGGAAAAGAAGAAAAAAAAATTAACTCTATTTTTGGCTTATCTCCTTGCAGTTTTACTTAAATTGCATGTGTGCACACTTTTTAGATGTGGAACTAAATTTTGCATCCAATGAGTACCCATAATGCCTACTTTTGAGAAGACCCACATTGATGAAAATTGAAGATACATTAAAAAAATGTGTTGAACACGCTTTTTTAATGTATATTTAGTTTTTATCAATGTGGGTCTACTTAGAAGTATGCATATTGTATACTTGTTGGATGCATAATTTAATTCCGCATCCAACTAGTGTCCAAACTTGAAATTTGAGTAAACCTTTAAGTATATAAGCTAAACATACAATTAAAAAAAAAAGTAGTTTTTTAATTTTCCATCCAAAATATTTAAATATACCTATTTTTAAATTTAAAGGATTTCGATTGTTGTACATATTATGTACATGAATTTTTCATGGCAAATTTTAGGCTAAAATTTCCTCTAATGCATATAGAATTCATCTACCTTTGCCCTACCTTCCATACTAGCTTGTTTGTAAAACTCAATAAATTGCTTATAGTCTTGGAAAGAAAAAGATTGATACTGTGCTAGTGTTAATTTGGAATTGAAACCACTGTCCCTTCAAGAAAAGAGCATAGTATTTTGATGGATGCCAACATTTTATTACTTCCAAAAAGGGACTTGCCATCATGTCAAATTGTGCTTCTCTCTCTTGCAACTTCTCTGTCAACCTTTTGTTTTATGTATATAACGACTCCTTCATAATTGTCTCTCTTAGCCTCAAATCACTCAACTCCTTAATGATTTTAGTGAATTTATCCTCCATAGGGCCCACTTCTTCTACATTCTTATATTTGGCAATTTGCATCCCCTTATGTGTTCTGCCTCTCTCTATGTCCAACTCATAGAGGAGTGGGACTACAAAATTTTCAAGTATGATCCTTCCTCCCTCAACAAATTTGTCATAGGACCCTAAGCTAGGTTGTGGATCAGGTTCTTAAAGCTCTTGGAGGCCTCTTCCATCTTATTTTAAGGTGGTTTTTGCTTCCTATAACTCCTTTTTCTGCTCCTATAAGATTTCCTATTTCTCCCGTAGATGCCCCTATTTCTCCTTTAACTCCTCTTTTTTTGCTTTCTCAAGGGAAACTTGTGTCTTGGGTCTCTTGAAGGTCACTACCCTTGTGGTGGGCCTTCTCTCATATGTCACAGGTGGTTTTTTTTTTTCCTTAAGAGAGGTAATCTCCTTAATTTTTCCTTCACTAGGCCCCACTTCTCCCTTTTTAAGGGGTCACTCCTCAATAGTGATAGGGACATCTAAAGGAGGTTATGGTTTCCCCTGCCTAATACTAGTGCTCCTCATTGTTTTGAAATATAGGGGCCCTTGGCTTGGTTGCCTCCTTTTGGGCTTGATGTGTGTGCTCAATGTGGAGGCAGCCACTTCTTTCTCTATATTCCATGGATAAAGACTTGTTTGATGTCCTTTCTTCTCTTTTCCTTGGGGTTTGGAAGTCTTCTCAAGGATTTCTTTTTCTTCTACTTGTTTATCTTCTTCTTCTCCCTTAAGCTCTGCTTTCTTATTCATCCTTTGTTCCTGCTTCTTCTGTTGAAATGTGGCAACAAGAATATTCCAATTTTAATTTGTCCTTGAATTAAAAATCAGAATTAAAATTCGAATTTAGTCTCACTAGTTGCTTGGAAAATAATTAATTAATTCATCTTGAGTTAATTAGTTGGAGAAATTCAAGCTAGAATTCTTTGTGAAGTCATGCAACAGTTATCCCTTAAATTAAGGAAGTTATCCCTTAATTAAGGAGATAAGGATGGGTTGTAATTAGTTAGCTCAGTTAACTGAGTTAAGTCCAGTTAAATTAGTTCCAAATAGTTTGAGGAACTAATTGCGAGTTCAGTCAATTAACGCACACATGCATCCAACTAGTGTACTCCAGATAACTGAAGATTCTCTCATGAGAAACTCATGCATGTCTATTCAGAGAAAGGCCCAGTTGAGATTAAAGATAGGGACAATGTACTATCAATTGCAATAATTTTCCTATAAGAAAGTATCTTGCATGCAGAAGGAATTCATTCCTTGAGAACAATTTTACAGTGTGTTGGAGCAATGTGTGAGATTAGTGTCACACATGGTAACAATTAGAACACCAAGGGAAAATAGTTCAAGGAAATAGGAGGCTTGGAGGGCAGTGGAGAAGGCATATGAGCAATCTATTATTTTTATGAGAAATGTGAGGGATTGTACTCAGAGCTGGATCTTTGTGAGAGCTAAAGTTGTGTGTAATCCTGAGATATTTCCACTCGTATGATAATACATATAGCAGGGTCTTTAACTGAGGCCTTCCCCAGAGTATTCTTTTGTGTTTCATGTGTATTGATTCTTCTTCTATGTTACATGTGTTCTGCTTGATCTTGCTCAAATCAATTAAGCTTCTGCAAGTTTGATTGTAGAAGTAGATTAAGTATTTCGCTTTAATTATATTGCATAATCAAGTTAATCTACAGTTAAAATTTCTACATGGTATCCGAGAAAAGGTTATCGAAGTTGTGAACAGTATACTAAGAAGGGAAATTTGAAGTTTGAAGTTCTTGGTTGCAAGTGCAAAATCTAATTCTTATCATAATTCAAAGTTCACTAATGGCGTTCAATGGCTTGAGACTTGAGTATGCTCTGGATGGTAGCTAGAATTACATAGCATGGAAGGATCGCATGGAAGCAGTATTAGAAGACAATGGTTTTAAGGATTTCATTGATCAATAAATCCCCAAGCTAGCTACAACTAATGCACAAGAATTGGCTGAATGGAGGAAGTGTGTGGCGAAGGTGAGATAGATTCTTTTGGAGGGAGTTCGAGACCATATTGTCTCGAGTCTCCATGGGAAGGAGGCTCTGTTTTCAATTTGGAAGACATTGAAAGACCTCTATTAGGACAGTAGCAACCAGAGGAAACTGGTGCTCAAGGTTAAGCTTCGGAAAATCAAGATGGAGAAGGGAGACACTATTTCCACATATTTGAACAAGCTCACCATCTGTAGAGATGAGCTTGGTAGTGTGGGAATAACTACTACCGATGATGATATGGTGAGCCTCACTCTCCTTGGTCTTCCAAAGAGCTGGAATAGCTACTAGGACTCTGTGAATGGAAGAGAGAAACTGTCAGATTGGGAATGAATGTGGTCGAATCTGATGCAAGAGGAGATCAGGACGAGCACAAGAGATGGTTCTTCATCTAAGCATGATGACGAAGAAAATCTAGCCTTAGCAAGTAAGGCAAGGAAAGGGAAAGGGAAGGATTCCCATTCCAAATCGAGTTCTTCTCATTGAGGGAAGAAGATTGACAAATCTAAATTGAGATGCTTTAATTGTCATGAGATGGGAAATTGTGCAACTAATTGTCCATTGAAGAAATACAAGAAGGGATCCTCGAAAGGATCAGAAGGTGAGGCACTAGCCTCTCAGTTCGAATTGGATTTTACCCTCATCGCATGCATGGTTTCATCGATGGTGGGTTGTGTTTGGTATCTCGACAGTGGAGCCTCATTCCACATGATCGGCGACAAAAAAAAATTCAGTACCTTGGAGGAGAAAGACCTCAAGATGTGCATAAAGATGGGTGACAACAGAAATACTGTGTTTCAGGAGAAGGAACGGTTGCTTTTTAGAGGGAGAATGGAGCTCCTCTCAACTTGACTAATGTAAAGTATGTGTCTGGACTGAAGAAGAACTTGGTATCAGTCGTGATGTAGGTGGACAAAGGCTATGATGTTGTCTTTAGTAAAGGAAAGGTGTTCATGAGACACATAGATACGGGTTAGACTAAGAGGATTGGGATTCGAGTGAAGAATCTCTATAAACTAGAGGTAGATGGTTGTGCTGCATTGAGTTCGAAAGTAGAATTGGTGCAAAGCCAAGACATTGGCAAGTTATGGCATAGGCGGTTGGGCCACTTGCATCATGGGGCCTTGAAGATAATGCAGTAGATTTCTACCGGACTTCCCAAAGGTAAACTTGAGCAAGTGGACACATGCAAAGGTTGTACCTTGGGAAAGTACACCAACTCTTCCTTTCATGATCGAGATAGTCGAGCTGAAGCAATCTTATAGTGAGTTCATAATGATTTGTGTGGACCATTCTCGACAACATCTACTGCGAAGAAAAGGTATTATGTGGTTTTCATTGATGATTTTTCTCATAAATGGTGGATTTATTTCATGCAAAAGAAGGACCAAACCTTCTCAAAGTTTTGTGAGTTCAAAGCTTTGGTTGAGAAAGAGTTAGGGAAGATGATTAAAGCATTGAGAATCAACAATGGTGGAGAGTATGTCTCTCAAGAGTTTAAGGACTTCTATGCAGTGGAAGGAATTAAATGGGAGTTGAAGACAACTCATAATCCACATCAGAATGGGGTGGCCGAGAGGAAGAACAAAACTGTTGTGGGGGAAGCTCGAGCGATATCACATGACCAAGGCCTACCACTTCATTTGTGGGTTGAGGCATGCAACACAACAATGTATTTGCAAAATAGAAGCCTGAATCGCATACTTGGGATGAAAACACCAAACGAAGATTTCTTCGGGAAGAGACTAGATGTGGGTCACTTCATGATCTTTGGCCCATTGATATATTTCCGTGTGACCAAGGATGCCCTAAAGAAGCTTGAGCTGACAGCGGAGTTGGGGATAGTTGTGGGACCGTACAGTGATACACCTGACAACTATTGGGTGTACTTGCCTACCAGTCGGAGGACAATGGTTCGCAAAGATCTCATGTTTGATGAGCAGAAGGCCATGTGAGTTTCCCTTGAGGGGGAGCTCTAACTACAACCTATGGAGGAACTTTTGGTTCATAAGGAGGAGGAGCCTCAAACTGATGTAGAGTAGCCACATGCAGAGGTTCTACGAGTGGGGACATCCACTCAAGCAGAGTCTTCGAGAGAGGGACGGAAGTGCACAAGAGAAGTCGACAGAGTGTTGTTGGATGCAAGAGATAATGTGGGAGAACCATCTTCTCAGCGCAAATAGAGGAGGTCACCTAAGAGGTACACTGGTTACATGGCCCTTGTTGGAGAATGTGTTGAGACAGAGCCATCTTCCTTTGAGGAAGTAGTGCAATAGCCGATTTGGGTTGATGCTATGGTGGAGGATTATGACTCCATAGTTTGGAATAGTGTTTGGGATGTGGTTCCAAGACCGGAGAATAAGTCAGTTGTGAGTTACTGTTGGCTTTACATGGTAAAGCAAGCTGCTGATGGTAGTGTGGAGAAACATAAGGCAAGATTTATTGCCCATGGTTTCTCACAGGACAAGGTGATCGATTATGATGAGACTTTTTATCGTGTAGAAATGTACTCATATATCAGATCAATGTTGGCACTATCAGCATAGATGGGTTGGAATATCCATTAGATGGATGTGAAGACTGCTTTCCTCAATGGCAAGATTGAGGAAGAGGTGTACATAGAGTAGTTGGAAGGTTTTGAGACCTTTGATCGTGAGCCGCCTGTGTGCCAACTCAAGACAACTTTGTATGGGCTGAAGCAAGCACCTCGTGTTTGGTACACCAAGAGCGACAACTACTTCATCAGGTTGGGATTCACAAAGAGTGAAATGGATGCGAACTTGTACCACATCATGGTAAAAGGTAAGTAGTTGATCATTGTTCTTTATGTTTATGATCTCATATTGATAGGTGATGATCAGTTGATCATGTCTTGCAAGGAGGACCTTGCAAGAGAATTTGAGATGTAAGACATGGGTCTCATGCACTACTTCCTTGGCATGGAAGTATGGCAGAAGGATGGGGAGTTGTTTTTGTGTCAAGGCAAGTATGCCAATGAGATACTCAGGAGATTCCACATGGAGAAGTGCAAGCCCATGCACACTCCTCTAGCAGGTAACTGGAGGAAGGAGGATGCTACTTTAGGAGAAGTAGTAGAGGCTACTGTGTATCGGTAGCCTGTGGGTTCACTAGTGTATTTAGTGAACACAAAACCAGATTTGTGCTATGTGGTGAACCATTTGAGTCAAGCTATGGTTCGGCCTACCAAGATGTTTTGGAAGGCAGCTAAGCATGTTTTGATATACCTCAAAGGTACATCTCAGTATGGATTATGGTACAGACGGACAGAGGGAGTGAAGCTACGAGGCTTCACTGATGCAAATTGGGCAGGGAGTCCATCAAATTGGAAGAGCACATCAGGAGGAATTTTCAACCTTAGGTCAGCTTCAGTTTCTTGGTACAACACGAAATAGAGGTCGGTTTCACTCAGCTCAGCAGAGGCTGAATACATGGTTGCAAGTAAGGTAGCATGTAAGGCCATTTGGATGTGGAAAATTCTAATTGGTTTGTTTGATCAGAGGATGGATCCAACTGTGATCTATTGTGATAATTAGAGTTGTATCAAACTCTCTGAGAATCCAATATTTCATGACAGGTCCAAGCACATTGACATTCGATATCATCATCTCAGATACTATGTGGTGGAGAGGATCATGTTGTTGCAGTATATTTCAACAGAGGAGCAAGATCATAACATTTTGACTAAGGTATTTTCAAAGTGTAAATTTGAGTTCCATAGAGACAGAATCGGGGTGGCAGATAATCCCTTTCTTGTTGAGAGGCAGTGTTGAAATGTGGCAACAATAATATTCCAATTTTAATTTTTTCTTGAGTTAAAATTCGAATTTAGTCCCACCACCTACTTGGAAAATAATTAATTAATCCATCTTGAGTTAATTAGTTGCATAAATTCAAGCTAAAAGTCTTTGTGAAGTCATGCAACAATTATCCCTTCAATTAAAGAATTTATCCCTTAATTAAGGAGATAAGGATGATTTGTATTTGAGTTGTAATTAGTTAGCTCAGTTAATTGAGTTAAGTCTAGTTAAATTAGTTCCAAACAATTTGAGGAACTAATTGTGAGTTCAGTCAGTTAATGCATGCATGCATCCAACTAGTGTACTCTAGATCACTAAAGATTCTCTCATCAGAAACTCATGCATGTCTATTCAGAGAAGGACCCAATTGAGATTAAATATAGGGACAATGTACTATTAGTTGCAAGAATTTTCCTACAAGAAAATCTCTTGCATGCAGAAAGAATTCATTCCTTGAGTTTTGTATAGTTATAGTGTGTTGGAGCAGTGTGTGAGACCAGTGTCGCACAAGGTTACAGCTGGAACACCCAGGGAAAATAATGTAAGGAAATAGGAGGCTTGAACGGCAGAGGAGAAGGAATATGAGAAATATATTCTGTCTATGAGCAGTGTGAGGGATTGTACTAAGGGATATATAGTTGTGACAGTTGGATAGCTGTGAGAGCTAAAGCTCTATGTAATCCTTAGATATTTCCACTTGTATGATAATACAGATAGCAGGGTTTTTGTTGAAAATAACATCAAGAAATGCTAAAAATAACATTGCTATAAATAACATTTCGGGATATATTCCAATTTGGATTTGTCCTTGAATCGAAATTGAGAATTAAAATTTGAATTTAGTCTCACTAGCTATGACAAATAATTAATTAATTCATCTTGAGTTAATTAGTTGGAGAAATTCAAACATGAAGCCTTTGTGAAGACATGCAACAGTTCTCTCTTTGATTAAGGAATTTATCCCTTAATTAAGGAGATAAGGATGAGTTTTATTTGAGTTGTAATTAGTTAGCTCAGTTAACTGAGTTAGGTCCAGTTAAATTAGTTCCAAACAGTTGGAGGAACTAATTGTGAGTTCAGTCAGTTAATGCATGCATGCATGCAACTAGTGTTCTCCATATAACTGAATATTCTCTCATAAATAACCAATGCATGTCAGTTTAGAGAAAGAACCAGTTGAGATTAAAGACGGGGACATTGTACTATCAGTTGGAAGAATTTTCCTATAAAGGAAACTCATCCATCCAGAAGGAATTATCTCCTTCGGGTTTGTGCAACTATTTCAAAGGCTAGTGAGCAGTGTGTGAGGTAATTACACTTAGGTGGTAGCTTGAGGACCCAGGAGAAACTACGAAAGGAAATAGGAGGCTTGGAGGGTAGAGGAGAAGGTTTGTGAGAAGATTTTGACTGTTTATGAGAAGCAGTATTGAGGGATTGTACTGAGAGCTGGATAGCTTGTGAGCTAAAGCTTTGTGGTATCCAGAGATATTTCCACTTGTATGATAATACAAATAGCAAGGTTTTTAGCTGAGGCTTTCCCTAGAGTATTCTTCTATGTTCATGTGTGATGGATTTCTCATTCTCTGTGATATGTGTTCTATTTGATCTTGCTCAAAATCTATTAAGCTTCCGCAAGTTTGTTTGTAGAAGTAGATCAAATATTTTTCTTCAGTATATTGAATTATCAGGTGATCTATAGTGGGAATTTCTACATGGTATCAGAGAAAAGGTGATCAAAGTGGAGAACAATATACAAATAAGGGAGAAGTTCGAAGTTTGAAGCTCCTGATTATAGAAATCGAATTTTGATCACATCTCAAATTTCGCCAATGGCGTTCAACGGTTTGAGACTCGAGTATGCCCTAGATGGCAGCTCGAATTATATAGCTTCAAAGGATCACATGAAAATGGTATTACAGGACAACGGTTTGAAGGACTTCATTGATCAAGAAGTCCCAAAGCCAATAATTGCTAATGCCCAAGAATTGGCGAAATGGAAGAAATGTGTGGCTATAGCGAGGGGATTCTTCTGGAGGGAGTTCGTGACCACATTGTCTCGAGTCTCCATGGGAAGGAGACACCGTTTTCAATGTGAAAAGCATTGAAAAAACTATATCAGAATAGAAACGATTAGAGGAAGCTAGCATTGAAAGACAAGCTTTGGAAAATCAAGTGTGAAAAGGGCAACATGATCTCTACATATCTGAACAAGCTCACTACCTGCAGGGATGATCTTGGAAGTGTAGGAATCATGATAGTTGATGATGACATGGTGAGTCTTGCTCTCCTTGGTCTTCCTAAGAGCTAGCATAGCTACCAAGACTTAGTAAATGGAAGAGAGAAACTGCCAGATTGGGAACGACTGTGGTCAGATCTGATGTAGGAGGAGATCAGGAGAAGCACCAGAGATGGTTCTTCTTCCAAGTAGGATGAATAAAATCACGCCTTAGCAAGTAAGGCAAGGAAAGGGAAGGAGAAGGATTCCCATCCCAAATCGAGTTCTTCTCATGGAGGGAAGAAGATTGACAAATCTAAAGTGCGATGCTTTAATTGTCATGAGGTGGGCCATTATGAAACTAATTGTCCATTGAAGAAATACAAGAAGGGATGCTTGGAAGGATTTGAAGGTGAGACATTAGCCTCTAAGTTTGAATTGGATTTTACCCTCATCACATGCATGGTTTCATTGATAATGGGTTGTGGTTGGTTTCGTGACAGTGGATCCTCATTCCACATGACTGGCAATAAGAGTTTGTTTAGTACCTTGAAGGAGAAAGACCTCAAGATAGTCATAGAGATGGTGACGATGAAAGGTACTGTGTTTCAGGTGAAGGTATGGATTCTTTTCAAAGGGAGCTTGGAGCTCACATCACCTTGATAGATGTGAAGTATGTGCTAGGACTGAAGAAGAACTTGGTATCGATCGCAATGTTGGAGGAAAAATGCTATGATGTAGTCTTCAGTAAGGGAAAGGTTTTCCTTAGACACATCACCACGAGACAAGTGAAGTAGATTGGTTCACGAGTCAAGAACTTGTATGCTCTTGAGGTTCAAGATGTATGCAACACCTTGAGGAGCAAGGCAACAATTGGAGACTAGGTGGTTGAGAGGGAGAGTAAATTACCTCTCAACATGTAGAGCCAGAAGAAGTCTCAAACAATTACAAAGGAGCCACAATTGGTGAAGAAGCTTCAGGAGGTTGTGGAGTAGCCACAACTAGAGAAGCTGAGAGAAGATCGAGTGGAGGCATCCACTCATGTAGAGACCTATAGTAGGGGGGAATTTTGAGCCAAGTGGGCAAAGGGAGCACATGTAGCCATACCTCCAGGTGGGAGATGGGGCGATGTGGAGTGATAGTCTAAAGAAGGCTGAAATAGGGGTAGGATCCTTGAGGTACCTAGCCTCTTTGATTAGACCTTGGTATGGGAGTGCCGATGAGGAGTAGCAAGACTGGCTAAGTGGGTAGAGATAGATGCAGATGGAGTGACAGAGGGAGCTTCAATATCAAAGGGTGTTTCTAGCCCAACAGGGAAGTCAGTTGGGAGATCAGTTACTTTCCTCTCAGTAACTAAGTTGTAGTGCAGCATTGGGCAGCACAATGCAACGCGATGAGAGGAGGTACAGTGCGAATGTAGTGCTTGGAGATAGAACCAGCAACAACATGGATGCAGCAGGAGGAATCAATGGGATTGAGGCGGTCGGAGATCAAAGTGAAAAGTGCTAGAGCAGTCATATACTGAAGAGCATAGACGTGCATAGTTTTCAGTTGACAGAGGCAATAATAGTTAGAGACTTTGATCACAGAGGCATCATTTTGATTTAGGTTGGATATTTTTTGTTTCTGAGTTGCTTAAGCAACAACACCAGTGAGAAGTGTTGCATGCAGAAAATTCCTAAGCTTCAGGATCAGGTTCCAGTAGAATGACTTTCTTGTTCACAGGGAGTGTTGAAAATAGCAACAAGAAATGCTAAAAATAACATTGCTATAAATAACATTTCAGGATATACTCCAACTCTGCTCGAAATAGAAAAAAATAGAAATGCTCAAAATAGAATTGCTATAAATAGCATTTTATGATATATTCCAATTTTGATTTGTCCTTGAATCAAAATTGAAAATTAAAATTAAAATTTAGTCTCACTAACTATTTGAAAAATAATTAATTAATTCACCGTGAGTTAATTAGTTGGAGAAATTCAAACATGAAGTCTTTGTGAAGACATGCGACAATTATCCCTTTGATTGAGGAAGTTATCCCTTAATTAAGGAGATAAGGATCAGTTGTATTTGAGTTGTAATTAGTTAGCTAAGTTAACTAAGTTAAGTCGACTTAAATTAGTTCCAAACATTTGGAGGAACTAGTTGTGAGTTTAGTCAGTTAATGAATGCATGCATGCAACTAGTGTTCTTCAGATAACTGAATATTCTCTCATAAATAACCAATGCATGTTAGTTTAGAGAA
This sequence comes from Pinus tabuliformis, assembly GCA_031772625.1. Taxonomy (NCBI): domain Eukaryota; kingdom Viridiplantae; phylum Streptophyta; class Pinopsida; order Pinales; family Pinaceae; genus Pinus; species Pinus tabuliformis. The sequence continues at coordinate 13,940,985 of CM062813.1, read as the reverse complement.
AGACCAAGTTGAGATTAAAGACATGGACATTGTACTATCAGTTGGAGGAATTTTCCTATAAAGGAAACTCATCCATGGAGAAGGAATTATCTCCATCAGGATTGTGCAGTTGTTTTAGAGGTTAGCGAGTAGTGTGTGAGGTAATTACACACAGGTGGCACCTTGAGGACCCAAGAGAAACAGAGTAAGGAAATAAGAGGCTTGGAGGGCAGAGGAGAAGGTTTGTGAGAAGCCTTTGACTGTCTATGAGCAGCAGTATCTAGGGATTGTACTGAGAGCTGGATAGCTTGTGAGCTAAAGCGTTATGTAATCCAGAGATATTTCCACTTGTATGATAATACAATTAGAGGGGTTTTTAGCTGAGGATTTCCCAAGAGTATTCTTCTGTGTTCATGTGTGATTGATTTCTCATTCTCTATTATATGTGTTCTATTTGATCTTGCTCAAAATCGATTAAGCTTCTGCAAGTTTGTTTGTAGAAGTAGATCAAGTATTTTGCTTTAGTATATTGCATTATCAGGTCATCTGTAGTGGGAATTTCTATAGTTTTTAGCTAAGGCTTTCCCCAGAGTATTCTTCTGTGTTTCATGTGTATTATTCTTCTTCTCTGTTATATGTGTTCTGCTTGATCTTGCTCAAATCGATTAAGCTTCTCCAAGTTTGATTGTAGAAGTAGATTAAGTATTTTTCTTTGGTTATATTGCATAATTAGGTTAATCTACAGTCAGAATTTATACATCTTCTTCTTCCTCTATTATTCCTACTTCCTCTTCCTTTATTTTTTCTTGCCTACATCCAGTGACAGATAATGGTGTTTCTCCAAGTGTGATGGCTTGGGTTTCAATGAAGACCTTCCTGCCCATGTCCATTAAATCAATCTAGAGGATAGGGTTCCTTAAGTGGCTCAAAGAATCGATCATAATTAACTTGATGAGGCCATGGTGAGCTATGTGTTGATGATTTCCTTCCCTCACCTTATAGATCATTTCAATGATTGAGTGCAGGAGGAAATGGGGAACCCTAAGTCTTTGAGGGACAGGAAATTATGTTTTGAATATTAACTCATGAAGTAACCTAAAATTATAGGCATATACCACAGTCATTCTTCCTTCACAAGATATATATTTGAGGATGTCATTAGCCACCTCATCCCAAGGTTAAGGTGGGATTTCTCTTCTTACTCCATCCTTATCTTCTATGGGATTCACTCTCTGAATGAAGAAGTTATTCCTGACTGTAACACTCACTACTTCACCTCCTTGCTCCATCGAACCCCTAAGGGTAAGGTGGTCACTCTACTTATGGTTTTAGGATTTAAGGAGATAACCAATCCTATGACAATAGTAGCGGCACTATCTTCCCCTTGAGGATGCAGTGCCATGGAAAATTCATGAGTGATATCCTCATCATAACATTTTAACTGTTCAAAGACACCCAATCATTGATGCCTTATAAAAATGTTCACTACAGAAGGATGTTGGTGACTTCTCTTGGTGTATGTGGGTTCTCTTCTATTAAATCCTTCCTACATTTCTTCTATTTCCCCTTCTTGGTATTACTTAGGTGTGGAATTAAATTTTCTTCAGATAAATCTTAGTGGTAAAAACAATGTTAAACCTCCTTATTATTAGTGAGGGAGAATGATACTAGGATTTATATCAAAACAAAAAAAAATTGTCTGCCCCTTGCTTACCTTTACACGTAGTAATTTCCAACAAGACCTACTTCTCAATTGTCTATTACAGACTACCAGCTTAAGGTATAATTTCTCATGCAATTGCATGGAAATCAAGGAGGAAGAAAACTAATTACTCCTTTTTTTAAATGTCTTTGTATATGCATGAGGGTTTGAAGATAATTTCGGGTCATTGTGGCCTTCTCTCACCCTTAAATTCATCCTATAGCTTCTTCTTGGCCCTCCTATAGTAGTTACAACCTCCCTATAGCTTCCTCCTATAGCACTTGCAAACAAAATTCGAAACACTTTGGTGGCACCCGAGGAAATCCGATAAAACTGGCTTGTACTTCCTACAACTATTTTTTTGAGATGAGCGATGCATGGTGAAAATGAAGCTGATCCTAGTACATAATATTCCCTTTGTGGTAGGAGCACATACTTCTTTGGTAACCTGGAACATACACGAGTTTCATTTTCTGAACCCTTCTACCCAACCCTTAGAATCATTACCCTTCTCCTCGTGATTATCACCCCACTTCTCATAAGAACCACCTCACTTGAGTTGACATTTCCATGTTGAATGGGTGACTAAGATACTTTTCAGTTTACTAGTCAAGGGTGGCCAAATTCACTAGCCTCCTCCAGCGTATTAAAAATCCTTTCTCGACTATTAATACATTTTGTATTAACACATGTAGAAGGAAGAGGTGAGGGTTTTCATAACTGAGCCTACATGTGGATATAATTTCTCAAGATGGTTTTTTGTTAGAGTTGGGCCTCATAACATCATCATCTTGAGGGATTTGATATCCTTGGCTTGTTTTTTTTTAGGCCTTCATAGCTTGAAGATCTTCTGATTGATATCCTTGTTTTGTGTGAAGGTACCTTCCATGTGTCCAGGTTGTTGCTAGTGGAGTAGATGGCTTGCTTCCTAAGGATGGTGTGCCTCCTCTCTACTGTAGAAATGGCTTGATGATGCTCTCCGTGGATGAAAAAAAGTTTAAGGAGTTCTCTTGTGATTGTACAAGCTACTACAATAGGAGTCTCCTTCCTCTAACAATCATTTGATCCTCACTTCAAATCTTCATTCTACATGATAGGATGACGGAAAGTGATGAAATGTATGAGAACAAGATTAGGATCATGAGGAAGTGGTGTATGTGATAGAAGAATAAAAACAAGGATTTTTTGTGTTTCTTAGATGTATGACAGAGTGAAATTTTTTTGAGCAAATATTTGGCTAGATGGAATGGATGGTTGATGGGGTTGGAATTTAAGGACCCTTCTTAATATTTCTTAGAGACAACATTTTCTTTTCATTCCATTCTCCATCATATCCTCCTCCTGTAGACTTATAGGCTCCTCTTGTAGAATTATAGGACCTCTCATAGCATTAGAGGTTCCTCCTATAGCATTAAAGCGAGGAGGAAAAATTGGAGTCTTTTGTTGATTGGATATGGAGAGAGGTGATTATATGAGTGGAGAGTGTGGAAATGAAATGTATAGGTAGAATAATGGAGGAATACATTTGTAGATTTTTCTCTATAATCATGATTTTGTCACTATTTGGAGTCCTACCTGTGCAGAGGCTTTCAACCTACATGCATGCCCTATGCGCCTCAAGGGAGGTTTTCCCAGGGATCTTTTATTTTCCTTGTTTATTTTTTTTTACTCGTGGGCTTCCTCAAAGAGGTTTTAACTCAGGAGTTGGTATCATATGCATCATAGAGGTTTTCATCTAGGCCCACTTATTATTTTTTTTTTTTAGAAATTTGGTGAACGAAGAGCTATGAGCCTCCCAATCACATTTAACTCTCTGTTGAATGAACTAACAAATTATTAGTTGGACAAAGGTTTCTTGTTAAACTTCAACCTATGACCATTGACAAGTAAGGGAATCCCTTCCTAATCAATTTTTCTTATTTAGACAAACCCATTCTCATGACACTTCTCTATCAGACAGGGACCCAACCATCTTATCATTAACTTACCCTTGAAATCCCTAAATCTATAACCATACATTGGGGCCCAATATCCTTCTTGAAAATTCATTTCCCGGATGTGTTTATCATGCCAAATATTCCTTTGTAATTGGATTACCTAAGTGTGTATGAGAGATTTCATTATGAATTCGTCTAAACTATTGAGTTGGAGCATCCTTTCCTGTTGTGTTGTAGTGAGATCCAAGTCTAACTGAGCTGCAATCCTCAAGGTGTTATACTCAAATTCAATAGAAAACAGGGCATTCTTCCCATAGACCAACTTAAATAGAGTTAATCGAGTGGTGGTGTTCCGAGTGGTTTTGTAGGCCAAAGTGGCTTCCACTAGTTTATCTGCCCAATCGTTTTTGCTGCTGCTAACAAATTTGGTAAGAATGTTCTCCAATTATCTGTTAGTGACTTCCACCTACCCATTTTCTTGAGGGTGATAGGCAATAGATGTCTTGTGCTTGATGTGGCATTGCTTCATAAGGTCTTCAATCAAACTTGATGTAAATTGTTCTCCTTGATCAGTGATTATTTCCCTTGGAAATCAAAATTTGTAGCATATGCTCTCCCGTAAAAATTTAACCACCTTTTACTTAGTTGTTTCCTTTACTAATTTTTTTTCATCCAATTTGGTCAAGTAATCAATGCATACAATGATATGCATATTTTTTCTTGATGGGGGATCAATATGTCTAATGAAATCCATGCCCTACTTTTCAAATGGCTTTGGAGTCACTTGAGGTTGTAAGGGAATTTCATTCTTGGGTGTTAGCATACCCATTTATTGACATTGATCACACATGGTGGTGTACCTCCTTGCATTCTAATGTAAAGTGGGCCAATAATAACCAGATTGTAAAAATTTGAAGGATGTCCTCTTAGTAGCAAAGTGGCACCCACAGGGTCCATCATGACATGCTTAGAGGATGTCAAAGACTGCTTCTTCCCTCACACATCTTCCCAAGATATGATTTGGCCCCAATCTAAAAAGGTTTCCCTCAATCCAGGTGAATGGGGCACTCTTCCTGACAATCTTTCTTTTCTCCCTAAAGGATAGGTTAGGAGGGAACCTCCTAACAACCAAATAGTTGGCTATATCAAAAAACCAAGGAGAAAGAACAAATCTGGAAAAGAGATGTTAACATGTAAGTCTGTTATCTAGCATTTCTTCCTTTCCTACAGGCAAGGTTAGTCTTGACAAGAAATTTGCAACCACATTCTCTTTCCCTAGTTTCTCAACAATAGTCAAATGAAATTGAAGCAATAATAACAATTATCTATTTATTCTAGAACTTACATCAAGTTTATCCATTAAATACTGAGCGGTTGCATGATTAGTGTGAACCAAGGTTTAATAACTTGTAATATAATGCTTAAAATTGCTCAAAAAATGCACCACAGCCAAGAGTTCCTTTTCAGCGACAATATAATTTAACTTGGCTTTAGAAAGGTTCTTACTCATGAAATATATAACATAAGGTACCTTATCTTCCACTTGACATAAGGCATCCCCTACAACTTTGTCTTAGGCATCTGTGTGTATGTGGAAAGGTGTTATAGACATTTTTGGGCACCGCAACCCCAATAATACATGTCCATAAACTGAGGGCTCCTAAGTCCCTAAAAGTGTTGCTTCACACCCTAAAGTAACAAGGTCAGCTGATTACATCATCTCCCAGAAGTTCTCCACAAAAAACTACTCAGAACTAGTCAAAGTTGGACTATACAGTCTGCCCAGTGCAAAGGGTGTGATGCATCTCACCTGCTCAGTGTAAAGGGTGTGATGCATACTGGAAAGCCCTTCTATAGGGTGCGATGGGCAAGAGTAGACAAATGGAAGAGATAGTTTGCAAGGTGGATCATCATGGAATCTTCCAGAAACCTCTCCTGTCACACTTGCCTCTCTGAATTCGCCCAGGGATGAGTAAGAGATCATCAACCTCCAAGTGGAATCAAGAACTATCAGAGAGAGGACACTAATCAAAATCCCAGAAGCTGACTCACCCCCCTGCAATCATCTATATATGGATCCCTCATCCCAAAGATCCAGAGGCTACAATTTTGTATCTTGTAAGGAAGTGTTGTTGGTTTCTTAATGGAATATCATAATGATGGGTGATCTAAGCTTTTCATGCGGTGAAGAAGGGTTTTCATGCTGGGAGGATGACGTTGGGTCAGATCAATGGGTTGTAATCCTCTCTTCTAATATTTATATCAATAAATCTATCCAAGTTTTCCTCCACATTCTTTTATGTCTGATAGTATATGCATTTGTGTGGTCAATATATATCTGGTTATATTGTTTATGATTGTAGATCTCTACACTTTGACGGTATTATGCTGCTTTGACTTTACAGGTACTCTTTGAAGAGGAGTGGTCAAGGGAGAAGTGGAAAAGACCTGTCAGTGAGGAGAAGGGATAAGCGAAGAACTGAGAGAAAGATCGAGGTTGGTATTCTTTGATCCTCTCCTATCTACTTCTCATAAAGGAAAATGAAAGTAACTCTAATTTGTTTGTTTCTAAGATAGCTACCCATCTTAGAGGGACTAGCAGCTCTGCATAGACACTAGGTTTCTCGATAAAAAAATGGCGACTCCACTAGGGAGCGAGTAGCTTGTTTGCTTGTCTATACTTGTTTGCTTTATAAACTTACACACGGAGCCTGAAGTCAAGCCAGCTAGCCTTTGAACTGCATTTGCTATGCAAGTTCAAAGTAGATCAATGCTGCTGCAATCTATCTTCGGGTTTTGTTTATAAACTAAACAATCAATTTGTAAACATCCTAATTTCCCTAGTGGTGGCTCTAGTAACCTCATTAGATCAGCCCCTGTGATTTCTATTTACTAACTATCATTAGCTCGGCCTAAATCCTTGAACTAAGCTGCAAACTGTGACCAAGAACAAAGTTGAAGTCTTGTCCTTCGATCATCGCACTTTCGCCTCTTGGGAATCTAGATGCATCACACCTCCCATGTGTAGTAGGTGCGCTGCATCGCACTTTCCCTGTGTTGCAGGTGCGCTGATCAGATAAGACCTCTTCTGCTCTCAAATTTTGGTTTCTGTGTTCACTATGTTCTACTTTATTCAGGAGTTTTGTTGTCTGTGATCAATATACCACTGTGAAAACTCCCTTCCTCTACATGATTCCACCTCCATAGTACAAAGAATTGTGAATGTTTTTATGTATTGTGCGCCATTTACAGTTCTCTTTTACAAAAAGTAGCATAATCAAACTGTAATCTTTTGATTTGGAAGTGTCGCAATTGTCGTTTTCAGTAAAAGAAAAGAATTCTATTGTTCTTGATGGTTGATTATACAGTTACTCTTGTATTTGATTTGAATTAGTAGTTTTTCAAGTGTCGAAAGTAGTTTTCAATTCAAAGTCGCAAAGTGTCGTCATTATCTTCCTTTCGTTTTGAAGAGAAATTTGTTAGTACTGTCGCTTTGAAAAGATAATTCAGATTTATACTTAGCATTCTTTTTGTCATTTGCACATTAAGAAAGCTGAAAACAAATACATGCATGTGCATTTGCGTTTAGACTGCTTGTTGGTTTGATTTAGGACAGTGCATCTAGTGTGTGCTCTCTGCTCTATGTTGAAAGAATATCATCTCTCTTTCTTTAGTAGCTAGGATTTTCATTGCAAAAATAAGATTAAACAATTGTTTATCATCTTAGATTGCATTTTAGGAATTGTATATCTACATCACGCGGTGAACCTGAAAGGAAAACTCTTAAGAAAGATCAACTGTAAAATAAATTTAATGAACATAAAAATGCTTTTGAACCTAATGCACAACATCTAGAAGTCTAGGCTAGAGACGTATTCCAGTGTCGTAAAGCCTGGTAACTATCTATTTCATTGTTGGTTGGGTGATTCCTCCTCTTTGAGATGACAAGTGCCAGTACGGACTTGTGCTCCCATGTACTGTCGAGTATATATTGGGAGACCACAATAGGCTATATCCTCTATCCATAGGAAGCCGTGTCTGTCGCCCTATTGATCGCAATGCACTGAACACAGCATTCGGGAAGATTGACTGCCATACCATAAAAAGTATTCTGCAGTTTTGCGATTGGTTTGGTAATCCCTCTGTCTAGATTTCTAGAGTAGTCTCTTTCATTCCTTTTCAGACTCCTTAAAGGAAAAGGTCCATCTGAGCACTTTTCACTTCAGGCTCATTAAAAATCGAAGGCGACTAGAATCGTCTTTTCTTTTTTCTCAACTCTTAAAAATTGAAAAAACAAGTTGTGTCAAAGCACCTAAAATTTATTTTAATCAGAATAATATCACCATTCCCGCGTTGGTCTTAGGTTGAGGAAAATGGAGTCCACAAACTGAGGATTTCCCCTTGGACGAAATCCTAGTCCTTTCTCCTCTTGGGGAGATGTTGGTGCACCTCATACGGTCACATTGTCGCTTCCAGGATTGACGATTGGCTTGCCAATGTGGCTCTTCTTGACCTCCATCATTCAGAACACCGTGATTCCTGAACAATCAAGTCAGCAACTAGATGATACTAAAGCTACCCCCCATCCTTCTACTTCGTCCAATTCTCCCTCTCCTTCTTCCTCTTCCCTTGATGAATCTAGTAAAGCCAAAAATCAAGTAACTAAGAAGGAGAAGAAGGGGAAGGAAAAGAAAGAGAAGAAGAAGAAGGAGCCAAAGGCGAAAAGGGGTAACCGGGCATCGTCTAGTGAAAATCCACACACCGCACTATCCAAGCCTAAATCTCCATGTGTCATTTGCAAAGGAGACCACTATCATCGAGATTGTCCAAGTTGCATCCCTTGAATCTTAGGGGACTAGTCTCCTCGATTGCACAATCCGGTGTCATCAACCTCTGAAGATCATGTTGAAAGTACACCATCAACTAGTGAAAGCGAAGCATTTGGACAGAAAAGGAAATGTAAATTTCCTTGTAAACTGTGTGAAGGTGATCACGTCATCCATTATTGTCCCTTCCTAGATGAAGCTAAAAGAGTCTTGGATAACCGTCCTGCTTCACTGCTACGGCTTCCTCCTGGATACAAGAAACTCTTGCCGAGTCCATCACTAATTGAAAATCTAACCGACACGCCATTATGGTCGGTTGAAGCATCTGTCATTGAAGATAAACCTTTTGAATCCATACCAGACGAAATTCAAAAGGTTGAGGTGGCAGTCGACCCAGTCTTGTCTTCGGAAGGTCCATCTTCAGATGATACAATCACCGAAGAGAATAAGAACGACACCGTTCAAATTCTTTTCGTAAACATAGACTTCGACGAACATGGGGACAATCTACCCGTTCCTTACCGCAGGAAGGAAGTTCATCAGAGTCATATCTGGCCATCTATTCGGTCCCACCTCCAAGCAACCTAGTCATTTCCTCCGATTGGAATCTACTAGGCAGACCCCATTTACCGGCTAGTGTACCATTCTGAATCATTGTACAAGCTTACAAAATGGTCATGGTCGGTACCATCATAGATGAAGGGGCTTCTGTGAGTATCCTTTCCTCGACTGCTTGGAAAGCGCTTAGTTCGCCATCGCTTTTGCCTGAGATGAGAAATGTGACAGGCTTCGACAAAGGAACCAGCTGACTATTAGGGATCCTTCCCAATGTACCTATAATGTTGAGAAGCAAAACCGTTTATATGAATGTAATGGTAGTCCAAGGACCTCTATATTATAATCTACTCCTTGGGCGCGACTATATTTATAGCATGGGAGCCATCGTCTCCTCACTCTTTAGAGTAATGTGTTTTCTGCATGAAGGCCGAGTGGTCCAGCTCATAGACCAGCTTTCGTTCCTCGGCTCACACATAGCTAATAGTAAAATGCCATCCCTAAATGGTCTTTTCATGCAAGGAATGTCTCATCAATCTCCGGTTCGTCCACCTGAAGAACGCGAGTAATTCTGGGGGACATGACTGAAACCCAGGGGGCATGCACCTTGGCCTACTTCAACAGGGAAAATCTGGGTATAAGGTAAGCTTCCACGAAGGATATATGACTGGTCTGACACCCGCCCGTATAGGACAATGGGATTAGACCAGGATAAGATTCCTTCGTCAAGGTTAGGTGATTGGAGCCTTTGTCCAAATGGACTAATCCTGAAGAAGTGTTTCTGTATGCTGTATGGACGGAAACTATCTGGCGAATGCGAGAATTTCTAAATGGTAACCTGGAAACTTTACTTCACTATACCTGGGGGCATGCAAACCTATTGTGAGCAAGTGAAAAGTGACCAACATAACGCTAACTCTATGGTTCTACTGACTTCAACTGCCTAAGTCGGGTGAGTGGTTGAGTCGACCATTTGTCTTCGGAGGGGCCAGATGGCACCAGCAAAGTAAAGGAAAAATTTTCCTACCTAACCTTGGTAGTGAACTTGGTAGTTAAGTAGAGAAGCGTAGTTGGTCGTTCCTAGCTTGCATATGAGAGGCAACGAAGCATAGATTCGAAAGGTGCAAGCTCCATAAAAATGGAATCTATCGATGAGACATCCTTATTATATGATTGGCACGAGCAGTTTTTATGTGAAGTTCAAGCTCGTTAAAAATTAAACCTTAGAAATGAGCAAATGTTTCCCCCAGAGTTTAATCTCATTAAAAAATGAACCAATTTCCGGTAAATAGCCATTGTGGATGCATTATCATCAGCTTTTGAGCCTTGGTCGTGTTCTCATCATCACCTCCACTCTATTTTAGCCGATCATTCACCTCCATTTGATTGTTTGCCCCTTATTAGGAACAGCTGCAAATAGAGATCCTGTTAGCCACCCTTGTGACACTGCCGTGATCGGAAATTTCCAAACATTACCCGGAATCAGCTGCTACCTAAAATTATCACTCGTTCCTCAAAAAACGAGTCTCCTTTAAGCTCTTTTCATCTGACTCGTAAAATATGAAAAGATTGCCGAGCAGTTGGCCTCTCCAGCTCGTTAAAGCTACCGGGACTGCTATCCCTCCTCTAAATTTTAATCTTTTTGGACCTGAGGGATTATTACACAAAAAGATCGAGCGCTTGTTTTGTTCAGGTTGTTAAAATTATCGAAAATTCATGCCTTTTGTATTATTTTATACTTTTTCGGACTTGAGGGAGTATATGGCGAAAAAGGATTATTGGAGTTTCCTTTATGTCCCTTTCAGACTCTCTAAAATTGAAAAGGACTGAGTTATCATTGTCGTTAAACTCGTTAAAACCAATAGCGACAAACTTGTCCATATAGACAAGAATGAGTTTCACTGTCACTAGGCTCGTTAAAACATAGAGACGGGTTTGCCCGAAGGGAAAATTATAGAACAAGAATATGTTATCCTCCTCAAGCTTGATAAAAATAAAGAGGTGCTGGTTAGCAATGACTGGGGAAAAATTGGGAAGAAAACTTGAAGAAACTTTATTGGTAGCAAGTCGCTCTTGAACATGACACTTTCACTCCACGTCCGAGTTAGGTTGGGTTATTCTGTTCACCGGTCATATCACCATTGTTCCATCCCACCATCCATATTTGGGGTTAATGCTACCAATCCATGTCAGTGTCACCGGTATGTTCAAGAAAAGTCGCTTAGAGAATTCACTTCTGTCTCATCGGCTGCAATACATTCACGCTCCATTCTTTCATGACCACCACCCTGAACCCTGTAGCATCAGATCGTTTTCACCTCCAAAATCATTTACTCCGTTCCATGTCGTAGATGTGGGATTCATTAAGGCCCTCCTACTATGGGTCGCTTCTTGTCGACATCAACTCATTATCCAAGCAGTCGACTTAGGAACAACTCTTTTAGTACTTTGAAGCTTGCATGCCTCAATGGCAAGTTTCTCACTTCTGGCGACAGGTTCACATCAATGGTCTTCAACCGAAATATTTTGCGTGGTGTTCGACGCCAAGTCCCTTTTTCACACTGCGTGAATTGTACTGTAGTACCTTGAGGGTCATCATCATTATTGGTGATTCCTCTCACGCCTGTTAACACCTTACATCATTGGCTGGTAATCATGTGATGTCTTTCCATGTTCGACTCCAGAACATCTTTCACATGGATCGACTTGTACTCTGAGTGAAGATTGGACAAGTTTGAAGACCTCGGATCTAGTTTCATCCATCGAGGTTGTGATATATTCAGGAAAATAAAGACATCAAATGTACATCATTGCTACACAGATGATCATCCGAATCAAAGGATGATGGCTCTATCAGAATCATCAGTCTGCCACACAGACGATTGTCTATCTTATGTACATGAAAATGAATTTATAAAGCTGAGCATGGGAATGCCCGCCTCAGCTATTTCATGAAAAATATTATGAAGACAATGTATTGTATTGTATCTTATTACAGGTCGCCTTCGAGCTCAAAAAAACTTTGGATCCTCATGATAAAGCATTTCACCGGACATCAAAAGATTAACGACCTCATGCTTTAGGGGGCAACTGTTATAGACATTTTTGGGCACTACAACCCCAATCATACATGTCCATAAACGAAGGGCTCCTAAGTCCCTAAAATTGTTGCTTCACACCCTAAAGGAACAAGGTCAGCTAATTACATCATCTCTCAGAAGTTATCCACAAAAAACTGCTTAGAATTGGTCAAAGCTAGACCATACAGACTGACCAGTGCAGAGGGTGTGATGCATCTCACCTACTCAGTGTAAAGGGTGCGACGCATACTGAAAAGCCCTTCTGTAGGGTGCGATGGGTGAGCATAGACAAATCGTAGAGACAGTTTGCAAGGTGGATCGTCATGGAATCTTCCAGAAACTTCTCCTGTGACACTTGCCTCTCTGAATTCGCCCAGGGATGAGTAAGAGATCATCAACCTCCAAGTGGAATCAAGAACTATCAGAGATAGGACACTAATAAAAATCCCAGAATCTAACTCACCCTCCTGCAATCATCTATATATGGATCCTTCATCCCAGAGAACCAGAGGCTGGAATTTTGTATCTTGTAAGGAAGTGTTGTTGGTTTCTTGGTGGAATATCATAGTGTTGGGTGATCTAAGCTTTTCATGAGGTGAAGAAGGGATTTCATGCTGGGAGGATGACGCTGGGTCAGATCAATTGGTTGTAATCCTCTCTTATAATCTTTATATCAATAAAGCTATTCAAGTTTTCCTCCACATTCTTGTATGTCTGATAGTATATGCATTTGTGTGGTCAATATATATCTCGTCCTATATTGTTTATGATTGTAGATCTCTACACTTTGAAGGTATTATGCTGCTTTGACTTTACAGGTACTCTTTGAAGTGGAGTGATCAAGGGAGAAGTGGAAAAGACCTGTCGGTGAGGAGAAGGGACAAGCGAAGAATCGAGTGAAAGATCGAGGTTGGTATTCTTTGATACTCTCCTATCTACTTCTCATAAAGGAAAACGAAAGTAACTTTAATCTGTTTGTTTCTAAGATAGCTACCCATCTTAGTGGGACTAGCAGCTCTTCATAGACACTAGATTGCTTGATAACAAAAGGTAATGCCCAGTTGGGACTCCTAAGGTTGGGTGCAATGGTCAGATTTTATTTTAGTATTTCAAAGTCTTGAAAGTTGTTTGTCCAAAAAAAAATATTTAACCAACAATCCAAATAAGGGTGAAGCCATTTTTATAAACTCTTTAATGAACATTATATAATACCCAGCTAATCCAAGGAAACTCATGACAACTCTTTTCTTTTAAGGGATAGGGACCCCTTTAATGATGGTAATCTTGTTTGGGTCGACATGTATTCCCCCCATGGATATGGAATGACCAACGACAATCCCTGCATTCGTAAAAAAGTCACATTTCTCAAGGCTCAATCAAGGATTAATTTCAATACATTTATTCAAGACATTTCATAGATTGGAGAGAGCTTCATGGAAGTCACATCCATAAGGAGTGAAATCATCCATGTTTATCTCAGCAAAGACATGAACAATTTCAACAAAAATAATCATAACTACTCTCTCAAAAGTAGTAGGGGCATTGCACATACAGAATTTAAGAACTCAATAGCTAAAGGTACCCAAAGGACATGTAAATGTGGCATTTTCGTACTCTTTAGGGTTGATATGGATTCGTTTGTATCAACTAAATCCATCCAAGAAGTAGAAGAATTTGTTTCATGTAAAGCCATATAGGACTTAGTCAATGAAGGGAAAATGAAAATGGTCATTTTTTGTAGCGTTGTTAAGTTCCAGGTAATCAACACAGTTTCTCCACTTCCCATTATTTTCGGGAACTAAAACAAGAGGTGACACTCATTGAATATCCAAAATGGGGCATATCAACTGTGCATCCCATAGCTTTTGTAATTATTATTTCACAATGTCCTCAAGAGATTGGTTCATCCTTCTCTGGGATTGGTGCATCGCTTTTTATCCCACTTTAATTTAAATATGATGAGCACAAACTAAGGGATGCACATCTTTAATTTCCTTATAATCCCAGGTGTTGCCTTAGTACATTGCAAAGTTGCTCTTCCTGTTTGCCGAGAGAGAGGGGCCTGGATTGGCTAATATTTAAAGTTCTGGATGAGCCAAACTATACAATCTTGCCATGTTCTGGATTTGAGTCAACAAGGCACAATTCATTCCATGGACTACTCATAGATTCTTTCATTAGCTCATAAATTGGCATGACAGTGGGAGGTTTATTCTGTAAGATATGGTTAATGAGGTCACCTTCATCAAGTTTCCCCCCTCATATAACAATATCTAGAGTGAAGACCAGGTAGGGGGTTTTGTGATACAATTCATTATCTTCCTCATCCTCTACCCACAAGGGAAAGTCATGTTTAGTAGAAGGATGAGAAGGAGGATACAACACAAGTTGTTTTGATAATTTTCCATTCTTCATAGTCATGTTCCCAACCCTACAACTAATGTAGGCATCAACAATGGAAAACCAAGGTCTTCCTAAGATAAGAGGATAGACATTAAAATTTGTTTTTGGATAGAGGATGAGGATATTAGTAGGGTACTCCCAGGATTCAATGGAGATCATGACTTCCTCAATAATTCCCTCAAGAGCTACTGTGGATATGTGTGCAAGCTGCATCACTGTGGTGGTCTTTCTCAAATCTGCTTGGAGGTTGAGCTTCAGAATGGATTCCCTAGTCATCACATTGATTGTAGCCCCAAGATCAATTATGGCATTAGGGACCATAATTCCATAAATGTACACATCCACTATTGGGCTACCAATGTCTAGGTATTTTGTAGAGATCACCCTCCCAAGCATAAGATCAGATAGTTGTCCAACAACATTGATTGTGGGGGTATCACTTATTCTTCTCCCATGCCTTTTAAAACATTTTCTTTAATAATATTGTTGTAGATGGGAATATCTTTAATCGTCTAATGAAGGGATATCCTAACAAACAAATTATTCAATTCTCCCATAAATTCAACCTCTTGTTGGGTGTGCTCCTGAGGGCTGATCAACATTTTATGATAGAGGAGTGCATCGAATTGAGGGGCACTTTCTTCCTTCTCTTCTTCAATCTCTTCAAGTGGAGAAGGTGGGTGATTATCAGGGAGAACCCTCCCAGAACGAAGGTTGACTTCTTGGATTTATACTACATAAGCAGGATAAGATGTTTCCTCACTATAGACCTATTGTGCATTCCTATTGTTTGATTTCAAATTGAGTTGAGCAGGAATTTAGGGTTGCTTATGTGGGGTATGATGAGCTAGTTGTGGTTGACGTTGGGGTCAAGGCAGTAAAGCAGGAGGCTGGTTTGTTTGAGGCCTCCACACTTGTGATGGGTTTCCCCATTGGAAATATTGGGGTGGATGTGGCTGAAAGGTATGGTTAATAGGTTGAGGAGGATATGGAGGAGCATAAGGCCAAGGGGGAGGTGTGGACCATGATGGTTGAGTGGAAGGGTACCAAGGCTGAAAAGGTGCATTCTGGTTTGGATTGTAGTGAGGCTAATGTGCACTTTGATATGGCCGAGGTCATGGTGTCTCCTTTGGTTAATGAAGCACAACCCTTCAGACCCACTCTCTACTCCTTCATGGCATACAACCTTTATGCCTAATAGAGAGGGAATTTTTTATGTTGCATGATTATCTTCACATACTAGGCATACTTCTATGACATTCAACGGTCATTCATTCCTAGGATGTCTTTTAGTCCATCTAGGGAAGAAAATAACTAGTTCCCTTTATTATTCCTCTTGTTTCCTTTTGATTTTCATAGTATACATCTGACTCTTGAAATCCTTCAACATATTACCTATTTCATGCTTGATGGATGTTGTGGAGGGAGAGGAACTAACCAAGCTTTGGCTAGACCTACCCTTCTTCTTAACGACCCTAGAGTAATTAATGAATACAATTTTGATGTCATCCTAAGGAAATTAGTAGATATCTCTTCCAAATAACATGTTGAGGGTTCACATTACTTCTTTCCTAATCCCTCAAAGAACTAGCCAGAGTGACTCAACATCAAGTTTGGATTTGACCCTCCTATAATTGAGTTGAAATCTTTCCTCATAGTCCTCCAAAGGTTCATCAGGTCCAAGAGTCATCCTAAAGATTTCCTCCTTTGTTTCTTTGGACCTATAGTGATCCCATAATTTATCATTGAAGGTTTGTTGCAATTGGGCCTAGGTAGTGATGCTTCCTCCTAGTAGAATCATAAACCAACGTAAGGTTACATCTTTGAGTGTAGAAGGAAACAATTTTGGCTTCTGCTCATCAGAGGCATAGTCATAGGTCCTACATACAACAAAAAACTCAAACATGACGGTTTCAGGATCTTCAAAGGCTAGGACACAAAAATGTGGAAGGGAAGCAGGGGTTATATTCTTCATTCTATCCTCTCCATTGTTTTCTCTGATAGGGAAGAGGTCATTATTCTGGTTTCCAGTGATAGTTTGTGTAAGTGAGTTAGGTTCTTCTTCTCCAATAGGCTCTTCAAAATTTTCAGTTGGATGACCTAAAGAGTATTCTAACTCTCCTATAGTCAGAGAGGGAAGCTCACAACCATTGAAGAAGAGTGAAGGTTGGTTGCTTGAGGGGGTGGGGGTTTTTGGTAAGAATTTTCCTTAGTTATCCATACTCTTACGATGCATGAAAGATTTTTTTATTTTTTTATTTTTTTAAGCCATAGGTTTGATGCAAAAAAAAGAAGAAAAAGTAATGCTTAAGAAGAATAACACCTACTTAGACACCTGCCCGACAATGATGCCAATAAGTGGTGGGACCTAGTATTGCACCAAGAGTGTTACAACTCCCAAGGGCTCCTCAACTTAAATTATCAACCAATGGCTCATAAAAACTTAGAGGTGACAATGTTATATGCATAGTAGGTTAAGTTCTACTCATGCCACCCTCAAACATGACAATGGATCCAGGTGTTCAAAGCCCATTCCTCCAACCTAACTATAGTGAAAACACCTGATGAAACTAATTTTAACTAGGAAAGTGAAAATGTCATCCATGCAACTTGTAGATGCTAACTAAAATTACATGAGAAACAGGGTTAGTCTACATCCATAAGTGAAGCTACTCTATTTTGTACATTTCATTAAATCAATAACGTACTTGCATGTATCAATTGATCTACTTTACAATTACTTGAAAATCAGAAATCTAACTTGTAACATGCTTGTGAATTAAAAGCACTAATTCTCCTCTATTTTGTAGTTAGGAAAAGAGGAGGTTGGAGTGGTCTAAGAGCTTCTCTAGATAATCAAATTACAAGTTGGGAGTCATTATTCATCTGAACCAAGCTAAGGCTGATGTGGAGGGAAAAATAGGTAGAGGAAAATGGTGCTACATTCCGGCTATAGGTGCTGCTACATGAGGTCTTGTATTGCTATAAGAGGCCCTATAATGCTACAAGAGGGCTTCCAAGAGCCTTTTGAGGGTGGAGATGGTGTCTTGAGGGAAGGAAGAGATGGATGAAGGTATGAGGTATGAATTCAGTTTGGGGAAACCTCGTAGCCAAGCCTAGCACCTCTTGGAGGTTTGTCTTGTAGTAATATGGATGCCCACAGTGTCTCTAATTGCCTAAACAAAATGAGAGTGGAAATAGAGTTTGAGACTAGTGTGAGAGGTAAAGTGAGAAGATGGAAAAGTACAAGTGGAGATGAAAGATGTTGCCACCTCTGCAAGTCAACAAAATCCTGCAACTAGCCCACTACATGCATTAAATCAGCAATAACACAATGACATAAATTTTCATAGAAAAGATGAGATGAATTTGACTACAATATTATTCTACAATGTTACTCTAATCACTGAACTAACTCCTAGGTTTCAGAAAGTAAATATGGAAAGTGATAATTAACATTTACTTATTCCCAATAAATCATAAACAAATTTTTTTGGAATAAAATTGTGAATCTTTCCCACCACTTTTCCTAAAACAAAGTTGATAAGGAAGCTTGTAATCATGTGTTTTTATAGATTAACATATACTGCAACAAAAGAAAGACACGAAATGCTTGGAAACAAGAACAAGATAGCAATAGAAAAGACAGACTAAAGCCTATGGGTTGGGCCCGAAACCAAGGGTCCCATCCCTCTAGAACTAGCTCAGATGCATCTCAATAACAAACTTCCCATTAGCAGAAAATACTAGTCTCATACATCACATGAAAGTGAATAATAACAAGTTTAAGCCCTAGGCTCAATAGCTACTCCTAGCTTAATAAAAAATTTGAATCCTAATGAGCCTTCCAGTTTGTTTATTTATCCCAAAATGTAGTTGATAGAAACTCCCTTGGAAATAGGAGTAATTCCTTCCTTGATCTCAAAAATTGTGGATCTTGTCCTCCTTGAGATTCTCATGCACTTGGAGTTACTTGGTTGTTAGTGAATTCAAGCTTCTGAGTGAGGATTTGGTGATCCCAAGGAGAGTTAGAAAGGTAAGGAGGTGGAGAAGCCTCCTTAGCTTCCCTCCTGGTTGTCTCCATCAAGGCCCTGCATAGTAAATGCCTAAAAAATGTTTCCTTTTCCTTCATTTTAATCACATTAGACTACATACTATGACAAACACCTTTTATTCTTCTTGATAGTCATATTATAACAAAAAATATGATTTAATGTGAGAAAAATATAGTTTTAAGACTGGAGGATAGCATAATAAACTTCAAGATATACTTATTGACGAGACTCATCAATAGCATTGCCAATTAGATGTAGTTTAGGTGGCTGGGAGAAATTTTACTATGCTCCCTATCCACATCCACATTCAATTAATGTATGTGACATGTTAAAGTAATAATTGGTACATCATTGTAATGATTTAAAGTGTTGTTGCATGAGAGTCATACTAAAAAAGATGCTTATTTATAATAGGAAATATAAAGATATCTACTAGAGAAGAAAATATTATAATGATTTTAACATCTAATTAATATAATCTTTTAAGTAAAGCATTAATTTAAGAATCAATATCTTAACTTCGTTCTTTATATATATCAATTTTTTATTTATCATATGAAATATAAAAATATCTACTAGAGAAGAAAATATTATAATGATTTTAACATCTAATTATTATAATCTTTTAAGTAAAACATTAATTTAAGAATCAATATCTTAACTTGGTTCTCTATATATCAATTTTAACATAGAATTTATATTAATTTTTTGACTTATTGATTTTAGGTTGTATTTTATAGTACCTAAATTTTTAAAATGATAATGTTTTTTATTATGTTATACTGGTTTTAATATTCTCTCGTATTATTAGGTATATATTCACAGTAAACTCTCAAATAAAAATTAGTTAAATATTCCAGCAATGAAAATATGAATAATACCAAATTAAAAATATAGTAAACATATTTGTGGAATGAGCGATATTTTTATTTATTATGTTATATTGATTTTAATGTTTATTTTTAACTTAAATATTAAATGTATATTTTTAATAAAATATTAAATAAAACTCAGTACTCTGTGCTCAGAATGTAACTATTACTAATCTTAAAACCATCAATTAAAAATTAAAATTATATATTATTGAAAAAATTATGAAGAAAAATAAATTATAGCTTTTAAATAAACTTAAATATCTTAACAATAAGTATATTCAGTATTCTTTAAAATATAAATTTTCATCAAATTAAAAGTATTAAAAACAAAACGTGTCCCTCTTTCAGATAAATTAATTTGGCTTGGATGCTCATATCAACTATTCGACCTTAACTTGAAATTTCCAAGATCATATGAATGCTTCAAAGAAAATATTTTTAAATTCCAAAGAAACAAGTAGTGGTCCAGAGAATAATAGAGGTAAAGCCATTCAAGTAGACAAATCCAGCCCTTTCAATTATCGACATTTGTGAACGTAAGGAAGCAAGGCACGTGATATGGCCACGGTTGGTCCAACGACACGCAATTTTAAACCGTGCTTTATTATTAAAGTAAAGAAAAGTGTAGCTCTTTCAAGCCACGTATTAATATCATTACAGTATTTAAAAGTTAAATTTGCCCATAAAATGTTGATACGGCCTTCTTTCCTATAAGATTATGGTCTTTTTCAGGATCATGGTCTTATCCTTGGGATTAATTAAACTACACGAAATACTAATACTTCTTTATGAAAGTGGTACAGAATTGAGGAAAGTTACAAGTCAGAGATGATCCATATCCATCCATGCAGAAGAGACACTAATTATTTTTTGTTTAGGCACGAGCTTGCCTTGAAGAAAATCTGATATCCAATCAGCAAAGCACGCGAACCCTAATGCCCACCTTGTACATCACATTGCATTCTCAATTTTTTTCTACATTTATCAATTATTTGTTTTCACGGGGCTCAAACCCTAAGGTTCACGAATTGAGGACAGTCCGTTAAGGCTGCTCAGTGGCAAGAAGCCTATATTTATATAAAGTGACTCGGTTGCCCGTTTTCTTTAGTGATCAACCCGCTACTCCACCTCTTAGAGTAACTCTCTAACTACCAATTTTCTAGTTTCTACTTGGTTTTTCCTTTTTTCTACTTAAGATCATGAAGATGGTTAGTCCAAAGATAAAGAATATGATTGCTAGCCATGGCATTGTTTGATCTCATTCATTAGAACTGCTCAAAGAAACTTGGTGGATATTTAGATCTATGTTTAAAGCTTCTTGCAGTTTGATGAAGATGGATGGGGAGAAGCTCAATGATATTTATGTTTTGGATCATCTCTTAAGAAGGAAGAAGTGCAAGGACAATCATGATCCACCGTTCTCATATTTGATCATTGAACATATCTAGTACATGAGGCCGCAAAAGGTCACGATAATTTATCTCTATAAATGAAACTTGATTCTTATAATGAACATGGTGAGGGGTATTTAAATGTTTTCGACTGGTGACTCACCTAAAATAACTTGACATGCACACGCTTACTAAATTCAATCTGTCCAAATATAGAGTAAACTCAAACTACTAATATTGGAGTCGATTTAACTCACACTAACTCAACTCAACTCGGATTCTAAATCTGCACTCCATGCGGGAGCAATTATTATTTCCAGCACCCCCCCTTAATTATGACCATATGACTCAACATAAATCAATTATGACTTAACTATGCCTCCTAGACTTACAATAAAAATTGACTCAATGATCACTCAAACATGTCTGCTGGTCCATGTCTCATCTAGGCTTACAAGGACTCAAAACTTTTACAATTTTGCATTTTCCTTTTCTCTTCTTCCAAATTGTATATCCTCAAAATTGCTTCATTCTATTGTGTGTGTTCATGATATAGTCTCCATATTTATTTACTTGTTGCTACTGCAATGTTTCTTTTACCTGTATTGAATTTGATCTGAGTCGGTCTTCTACAACTTCATCTTCAAATATTCGTTCAACTATGGACTGTTGCCACAATCCTTCATCTTCAAACTGTGTTCTTCCCTCTGCTGCTTGTGCTTCATATTCTCGTCTTTATTTCTATCATATTTCTTGATAGCAGAATCTTATCTCTTCTTGACTCCATTGCTGAAAAATTGTTTCATTGCTTTCATCTTTGCCTTCATAAAAGTCCATCTCTTTCTCTTAAATTTCATCATCAGGTACCGCTACTTTTGGCCTATACTCTGCACACTCAAGATCAATGTTAGAAATATATTCTTTATGCTCTTCAGTGAGAGCTTCTTTCTCTTCCTCTTCTTTCTCTTCCTTCTCTACTTCTTCACAAACCTTTATCGTTGCAAACAGGTTGTCTTCCACTTGGCTTCTAGACACAAGTGGGCTTCTCTGACCAAATAACAACATATCAATGTGTTCTTTCTGTTGCATCATGTGCAACCACTCATCACAACTTAATGGTTCTTCATCAAATTTAACATCAACGATTCCAATTGTTTTATCCACCAAACAACTTGCTTCTATATTGATAGCTTTATCTATATCAAACCCAGTTGTTTCTTGTTCACACACTACTTCATGAGCAGCTCCAACTGCTTTGTAAGTTGTTGCTACAATAGTAGCTTCAACCTTCAATTCTTCACTGAACTTGGCGGTTACCATATTGCCATAATTATTCTTTGTTTCAAAAAGGGAAGCACATCAAAAGAATATTCATCCACACTATGGTGGGATATTCAAGCATGCATGTGCTCACTAACAATTTCAACTTCATCAAGTCCATCAATTGCAGCTAGATTTAGAAATTCACATGTCACTTTTGAGTCATCATCCACATGTGTCTCATCACTGTGAGATTCACCATCACCTGCATCATCCACGTTATAGCGGAGTCCTTGATCATTTTTATGCTCTTGCTCTGATTCACACACAGAGGCTTCAACTTCTCTATTTGCAATTTTTGTTGCATCTTCTTCATCCATATGCATACTTGCATAATGGGTTTCAATTTTATGGTCTTGACAACCATCATCCACTTTTGAGTGGGATTCTCCAAGCTTTGTTGTCCTCTCAAATTTTTGCTCATCTACTCTCAAATCTATGACTAACTCAACAAATTGTTACACATCTTGTTGCTACATGTCACTCCCCCTTGCACCAAATTCTTCTTCCATACTTCCTTGGAAGTTGTAGCTTTGTCTACCTTGCACATAATTGTTTCATCCATTGCTTGATGAATGAAACTCAAAGCTAGGGCATCAATAAACATAGTAGGTGGTAGTAGATCCACGCTATACCAACCAACCTTGATTTCTTCTTTGTCTTGTGCTAGACATCTTTGTTCCTCGGTTGTGACCTAGACCTTTGTAAACACAGCAACAATTTGTGTGTCTTCTTTTTTTTCCCTTTTCTTAATATTCTTCACTCGCGCTTTGCGACCCATGACTGTTGTCTTTCCTCTGTCTTATAGTTGCTTCCGTGATTGCATGAGGCTATCTTCCATATCACCGCCCCGAAAAATATGATTTTTGATATGCGCCCCTGTAAGGCACAATCTTCACACAAAACACTATCATGCTTAACAAAAACACAATAAAAAAGAAAATTGTAGACAGACGGACTTTGCAAAGCCTTAAACTCACTTGTTCAATAAAATCCTTTTTTTCTTTGATTCTCTTTTAATAAAAAAATTACTTTAAAAATCTTCCACAAAAATTTCCCACTTTAAAAACCTTTTATAAACATTTCCTTTATAGTTCTTTTCATACCATACACCTTTTTTAATATCATTTTTTTTAAAAAATCTCCACAATCTTCAAAGGTTTTGAATAGCCTTTTGAAACCTTATAAAACAACTTTGCAAATAAATTTCCTTTTTAAAGAACATATGCAATTCTTAAAAAAAATATTTCAAAAACAACTCTCATGAATTAAAAGGAAAGTCAAAGAACCCATGTGACTTTAAACTTTCCCTTAGTCAATTAGATAGGATCTTTAATTTTGTTGAATGTCTATTTCCAAATCTTTGACCGCCCAAATCTTGTGACAGTGGCACGCTAATTCTTTGGCAAGGTGGCTTATCAACGGGCAATGTGCAACATAAAACAAATTTATAGGTAGATCTCTTGACGATAGGCTAACTCTGAGTCAATGGATCTGATAGTTCTTCATGGTAGTGACGGTGGGAGCTGGCCTATATGGTGACACGAAATAATGGTTTATGAACTGAGGGCTACAACCTATGTTTCTTAAAAAATCGTCTAGGTTACAACTTTTTTACTCTTGGCGTCAATTATCCTTCACATGGTTTGGCTCTGCAAGCTGCCACTACAGAATTTCACACTCTTTAGATCTTCTAGATCTAATACCAATTTGTTGGAAAGAAAGAGAGGAGAAACACAAATTAACAAACATAAAAAATAGGAGTTGTTGCTCCTCTATTGATCACACAAAACTTGATTCTTACAATGAACCCACTGAGGGGTATTTAAACCTTTTATGACTAGCAACTCACCTAAAATTACTTGACATGCACACACTTACTAAATTCAACCTTTCCAAATATAGAGTGAACTCAAATTACTAATATTGGACTCAACTTAACTCACACTGACTCAACTCCACTCAGACTCTAAATCTCGACCGCACTCCATGCGAGTAATTGTTATTTCCAACAATCAAGACAAAGATGATTCGTGAAGGAGATGACGCTTCACAAGTTTGCAGTGTAAATAATATTGAGTGTTGAAGGAGTAGATGAGTTAAAAGATGCCTTCATTTCAAGATTCTATAACAACATGAGACCCAACAGACAATAATATTATAGGATTTATCAGTAAATGCTTGTTAGGGGCATTTAACTGAGCACTCACACACTCTCTCTCTCATACTATTGCACACTTAGAGGAGTCTTTGAGAATTATTGAAGCATGCTTGGGGCACTATATCTTTCATTGGATTTGGAAAATGAAGGCAAAGGAAAGGGGGAAATCGCAAGGGAATAGAGAGATCAATGGCTACAAAGTAATTTCTTTGAAGGTATCGAGTTGCATGTATGATTTTCTTGCTAGTCTTGGCATGCATGGTATATGGATGTGGTTATTTGGTTATGATATGTCATTGGCATGGAGGATTTTATGGATTGACAATTGTTTTACCTAGTCTTCCCATTTCTTGGATAGTCATGGTGTTGTGAGCTTTTCCTTTTTTTTTCTAATGAGTGTTGATGTTCCTTATGGCTATGGGTTGAGTTACTAGTTCTTGGAGCCTTGATTGGACAAACGCTCTATAATCCATGGAATAGCTTGGGATGAGTTACTAGTCCTGGAAGTCTTGGTTGGAAAAATGCTTTCGAACCCTTAGTAGGTTGAGTTACTAGTCCTAGAGCCTTGCTTGAACAAACACTCTAGAGCCCTGCGACAACTGGGGGTTGAGATACAACTACTAGACTCAGGTTCGAACAAATACTTTGGATCCATGGACAACATCGGTAGAGATTGATATCATTGGTGTTAGTGATGTACGACAATGAGGTGGAATCATTGGTTGAGGGTTGAGGTGTTTTGGCCTCTTGAAGCCCCGGTTTGGTTTTCGTTGGTTTATTCCATGAGATCCCACATTTATGCTTGGAATATGACATGGGGGTAATTAGCTTAAAGATAGATTTGGTTCAGCCCAATCTATGGTTGGGTTGTACGTGGAAGTCCCTAACATGGTTGGTAATTTCATACGTTAATAAGAGTTATTATTCTATTTTGATTCATGTATATATGTTAGTGATATGTTGGTGATATTATGATTGAGTTGCCAAGGTTTACATGCTGGTTAATATATGATTATATGATGTTCCTTTGATTTGTATCTTATATGCTCTTGTCATGATTCGTTTATTTATTGATTGGTCAATGAATGTATGAGCTAAAAAATGTTCTTGCAACTATTATGAGAGGGTATTAAACATTCTTGGCAAATCTCAGATAAATTTCAAACCCCTATGTTGAGATATGCATTCATTATCTGTAGATTACATGTTCATCATATGTTTGATGAAATGTTTGTCATGGTTAGGATTCGTTAGGTCAAGTCCTTGATCAAGTTTTGTGTCAAAGACTTTGCCTTTGTGTTGCATATTATTTTGGAAAGTCTCATCAAGTTCTAGCTAGGGATATGGAGTCTAGCCCCAAAAATCTGGTACAAATTTTGTGGTTGTGGGAACAGAACTAGGAAATTGGGATTGTAAACGCAACCTTGAAGGCTTATGCATGTGGGTTTGGGCGTACAGTTCCATAGATACAAGCTTCTACATGTGATTGGTAGTCTAGGTCAATAAAATGTAGTATATATCACAATCAGGGCACCCGGAGTGGTTGTTTAGCTCCTGGGGGTCCTGTAGCTCATGA
This sequence comes from Pinus tabuliformis, assembly GCA_031772625.1. Classification (NCBI taxonomy): domain Eukaryota; kingdom Viridiplantae; phylum Streptophyta; class Pinopsida; order Pinales; family Pinaceae; genus Pinus; species Pinus tabuliformis. The sequence goes on along the minus strand of CM062813.1, from coordinate 13,915,125 downwards.
GGAAGGTTAGTAAGTTTCTAGTTGTCAGCCCCACTTTCTTAATTATACCTAGGAGATCGGGTCATATCATAGCAACCCTTCTTCGCATGTTTACCCTGTTACACTGGTGAACTTGGGTAAATGTGGGACGAGGGTCATTACAGAGTGGTATCAAAGAAGGTTATACTCTCTTTGGGTAATATTTGATATTATAGAATTGTATCAGATCTACCAGGTTCAACACTTGGACTGGATGGGTGGAATGTGTTTTTCATGCATGAATGTTAGTTGTCTATGTGATTGTTATGCATCATATTCATTGTTGCATTTTGCGTCATCATGATGTTGTTGGCATGTTATGATCTTGATATGTTGGTTGAGATATAGCAGGAGATGTAGATCATGAGAAGTGAGGATGCAACACTAGACCTCAGGGTAAGAGCATATTGTTATATATGTTTGTATGTTGGACATGCAGGTATGTTAATTAATGGTTGTTATATGCATTGTGGTTATATACATATATATCATTCTATTGTTGTTGTGGTTACATACATGATAGATTATAGTTAATAAGTGCGGTCATATGCATGTGCGTAAGATAGTCATGAATGATACTTTCTTGTTCTTATGTGCATTGTGGTCTATACATGATGGTTATGGGCATTGAATTTAAGATATTAATGTTATTATATATATCATTCTAATTTGGATTGGCCTCTACATATGGTTAGGGTTATGATATTCAAGTATGATTTGATATGCTTATGATATTTTGTCATATTAATTTGGACTAACTTGTGAAGAGTGATAGCCTCTCTGAGATACATTGAGGTTTGAGTTTGATTGTGTCATATATTTAGTTTATCTAACATGGTATGTATATAGGTTGTTTGAATGTTTGATTAATTTCCTGATATGAGTATGTGTATATGAGATTGCATGAAAGAATGATTTTGTTTTTTTATGGTTGTACTAATATAATATGTGTTGAGAGAGAGTATATGCACTTGAGTGCTAGTAGGTGCTATTTGTAGTATTATGATTGATGACTATGAGTTTATTATGAGATGGTGGTTAGTTTTGGTAAAGGTTGATTTCAAATTAATATATATAATGGCTTGATCTTTGGAACATGTGCATGATAGGTGTCAACAATTGTAGGGAAACATGCTTTGTATTAGCATGACAAGGTAACAGTTGATTTATTTATGTAATTATCAACTCGACAATGTGATAGTACATAATAAATGCTCAATTGCAACAACGAAAAGGGTAAATGAAAGGAATTAGGTGAGAATTCCTTTGGATATTTTGGAAACCATAAGTCTGAATTAATGAGTGTTTTGCATACACGAAGTCTTCTTAGCCTTGATTTTTTCTGACATTATCTGGATATGTTCTATATTCCTTAACATGTATTTGGGAGGTATATTAGTTAATTTCTATTCATAGCTAGATCCATAAAGGGAATTGAAGTCTCTTGAGCGATGGGATGGACATATTTAGTTACAAGGTCCTGTGCTTGGTGTAGAAAGGTAAGGTAATTGGTATATTGTATGCTTATTTATGCACTAATAGTTATGTGTTTATGGTAGTACGATACGAGGAATTGCATGACAAAAGAGGCTGCCATGAAATCTTGAAGAAGGGTCAGGTTGAGTTTTCCCTTGAAGGAGTTGGGAACCATGGGATTGGGTCATGGTGTTTGTTCCTAGTTTGTGCTTTCAGAACTTTATGATTTATTTGTGCTTGACACGTCGTATCGATTATGTCTGGTGCATGGCCATTCTGATTTGTTTTGTGGTATCTTAATGTGATTGGTTTTCCATGGTTTTCTCTTGTTTGCTTATTTTTCTTTCTTTTATGTTTTAAGGGCCTTGGGAATTGGGAATTGGTTAGGGAAAGAGGAGGTTAATGGAGCTTAGGAAGAGTTGTGTGGAACCCAACAGGTAATGTAAGACCCAGAATAGTCTTGGTGCATGAGTAAAGGGAAGCTGAAGGTAAGAATATGACAACCAGCTTGATTGTTTGGGTCCATGGGGATGAATGGACAGTGGTAGGACAATCATGGGAAATATAACATGAAAGGTAAAGTAAAGGGGCTTAAGGTAACATATAACTTGGCTAAGTTTGGAACTGTTGTTCTCACTATTGTGCATGATGTTCAAATATACATGTAGTTATCTTAATCCATACCTTATGATATCTAGTAATTATGTTGTGATCATGATTATGTTGATGTATATATATATATATATATATATATATATATATATATATATATATATATATATATATATATATATATATATATATACATGTATGTAGGTATGTTGATGTCTGAAAGGATCGTCAAGGATCATGATTGTTTTATGCTAATGTTTATATGTACATATACATGTATATATGTTTCTCTCTGAAACGGTCATCATGGATCATTCTTGTGGAGGAATGATTGTTTATACAGGTGGACGGCATGAAGAGGTTCCTTGTTTTATGCAGAATCATGTTGGAAGAGTAACCTTGATAGATATATGAGGTTAGTATCTTGTCGATATGAATTGATATTATGTGATTATACTATGCTTATGTTAATGTTATGGACAAGTAATGATGAGGGATACATCAGTAGAATAAAAGCAGAGCGATCTGTGGCATGTTAGAACAAGCATGGATAGTGGAAAGACCCCAAAAGCAAGGTTCCATAATAGATTCATTGTGGTCTTCAGATGTGTAGTACTAGTGTTGTGTGCTTGTTGCATATGCATTATTTTGTAGATATGGTGTGGTGTACATGTTGTATATGTAGTGATGTGTACATATGGTGATGTGTGCATGTTGGATATTAGGTCTTGTGTACATATGGTGTTGTGTGAATGTTTGATATGTGGTGTTATGTACATATGGTGTGGTGTGTGTGTTGTATATGTAGTCTTGTGTACATGTGGTGCTATGTACATGTTGTATATGCAATGTTATGTACATATGGTGTTATGCGCACATTGTACATATGGTGTTATGTATTTGTGGTTTTGTGTGCATGATTGTACATGTGATGTTGTGTGCATGTGGTTTTGTGTACATGTTATACATGTGGTGCTATGTGCACATGGTGTTGTGTACATGTCATGCATGTGGTGCTCTATACACGTAATGTAGGTGATGATGTGTAGATGTGGTGTTTTGTACACATTGTGCAACTGGTGTTGTGTACATGTGGTGTTGTGCACATGTTGTGTAGGTGGTGCTATGTACATGTGGTGTTGTGTACACATTGTGTGAGAAGTGTTGTGTACATGTGGTATTGTGTACATATCGTACAGTTTCTATTGTATACATATGGTACTATGTTATGTGTATTTTGTAGTTGTTGTATCATGACATGTGTATTTGTTATGTTGTACTCTATGTACGTATATGTATTGTGTTGTACACCTAGTGTGGGTGTATGTGTTGTGTTGTACACCAGGTGTAGCTGTATGTGTTGTGATGTGTGGTACACCGTAGTGTGTGTATGTGTGTGATGCACATTGTGTGTATGTGTACATGATTGAAGAGAAGAGAAGGTACTAGGCATTTGTCTGGTTTGGAAAGCAATCCAGTGTGTGTACATAAAGGACACAGAACAATGTAGAAGAATAGGACTGATTGAAGGATAAGTATTGGTATTTTATTTCTTTTTATTATGAATGTGATCTATGACTTTGATTTATGATGGTTACATGTGATTTATGATTTTGATTTATGATGATTGTATTTTCAGCTAACCCTATATGATATGTTTAATACATGATCATTTTGATGGAATAACTAGTTTGACTTGTTGTGACAGGAATAAAACTGAATTGCAGGTGTACTTTATTGACGGACCACCAATGAGGTATGATTTGAATTTATTTAAATTCATTTTGAGTATAATGGAAATTATGTTCTTGGTAGAGAAAAGCATAAAAATTCGCTGTTTTGGTGGTTGGAATTGGCTACCATAGAATGTTATTAGAAATAGTAAAAATAAATTGAACATGCATCAGTATGTTGGTAAAGCACATTAGGAGTAGGGCCATTATGGTAAAATAGTACATAATAGTGTCCATTGATTTCCATGAGCATGTTATGACTAGTAGGTGTATGTATTGTGTTGTGTGGTACACCGTAGTGTGTGTATGCATGTGATGCATGTTGTATGTATGTGTACATGATTGAAGAGAAGAGAAGGTACTAGGTGTTTTTCTGGTTTGGAAACCAATCCAATGTGTGTACATAAAGGACATAGAACAATGTAGAACAAAAGGACTGATTGAAGGATAAGTATTGGTATTTTATTTCTTTTTATTATGCATGTGATCAATGACTTTGATTTATGATGGTTACATGTGATTTATGATTTTGATTTATGATGGTTGTAATTTCAGCTAACCATATGTGATATGTTTATACATGATCATTTGATGGAATAACTAGTTTGACTTGTTGTGACAGGAAGAAAACTAAATTGCAGGTGTACTTTATTGATGAACCACTAATGAGGTATGATTTGAATTTATTTCAATTCATTTTGAGTATAATGGAAATTATGTTCTTGGTAGAGAAAAGCATGAAAATTCCCTATTTTGGTGGCTGGAATTGGCAACCATAGAATGTTAGTAGAAACAGTAAAAATAAATTGAACATGCATCAGTATGTTGGTAAAGCACATTAGGAGTAGGGCCATTATGGGAAACTAGTACATAATAGTGTCCATTGATTTCCATGAACATGTTATGACTAGTATGATGGTTTTGACGCAGGGATCTGCCTTGGTTTTCAAACCTTTTGATGAGAGGAAACCTTGCAAAGGGAGGGGTCGCCCAAGGGATTGTGTAGAAGAGATGGGGATGCCTGCAGATCTTGGAGAGTGAGTTACTGCATGGAAGGGGCTGACAAGATTCCCCAAGTGACTATGTAGCAGGGAAGGGAAGGACATGGAATACATTGATTTTGGTCATTAGCATTTCCAAATAGAATCGGAAGCAAATTGGGAATATGTCATGGAGAAATGAGTTGGTAATTGTTCCCTAAGAGGAAAAGTGGCACATCATCGTAGAACTGGACATTGGATGTAGGTTTAGCTTTGTCAATGGATTATGGACTTCCTGGGAAGGAGGTGAATCCTGGTACTACTTTTGAGGGTAGAGGTGTGAGCCTATGGATTCCCTTATTGTTGACATGGGCACGATATCCTTTTATTTGTTGGCTAGAGCAAATGTGCATATGTGTATTATATTGTAAATACTATATCGAGTTGTGTTATAATTCTCAATAGACATTACAATTATTTTCCAGTTGAAGAAAATGTGCATGAGTGTATATGTGGTTTTTGTTGTAAATATTGTAATGAGATGTGTTATAAAGCTCGAGTAAATGATATGATTTTCATGTTTTTAGCAGGATGCCATTGTTAATATTTCAATGAGATATGTTATCAATCTTCATGGGTAGTATGTTTTGTTTCCAATGGTTTCCTGGTCATAAGTGTCATAGAAAATGAGGATGGTGTTTCCTCAAGTGTGAGTGTTTTATAATAGCCCCTCATTGAATTTCCATGTAAAAAAATTATATAAGATCAAGGTCATGGGACACATATAAAAAGCTGAATGGTCGGAAAAACATCCTAGCGGGTGTTCATTCAACATACTATCGAAAAGACATTGGAAAATGCTTCGAAAAGAAAAAGAGGCATTAATTGGAATTTATTTATGAAAATAAAGGAAAATAGGAGAAAAGGGAGATTAAATGACACATATTTGCATGAGGAGTAAATTGAGCAAAAACTAGAGAAAAGTGAATAAAATAAAGGTCTCAATGATAAAAAGGGCCTTTTAGTATTAGTTCATAGACTTTTTTCAGTTTTGTCTTGGATCTCAATCTCTCTTATACTCTTTCACACTTAGAGAAATATTGGAACATTGTTGGACCATGCTTCGAGCACTCTAGGTTTGGAAAAAGAAGGAAAAGGAAAGTAGGAAATCACAAGGGAATAGTGAGATCAACAACTATAGTGGGATTTCTATGCAGGTATTAAATTGCATGTATGATTTCCTTTCTAGTCCTGGCATGCATGGGGTATGCATGTGGTTATTTGGTTATGATCCGTCAGTGGCATGGAGGATTGCATGGATTGACAATGGTTTTGTCTAGCCATGCCATTTCCTAGATATCTGTGGTGTTATGAGTTTTTCCATTTGTTTTCTCGTTGGTTCTCATGTTCCTTATGATTGTGGGTTGAGTTACTAGTTCTTCGAGCCTTGGGTGGAAAAATGCTCTAGAAGCTCTGAAAAAGCTTGGGTTGAGTTACTAGTCCTGGAAGCCTTTGTTGGAAAAATTCTCTAGATCTCTTAGTGGGTTGAGTTACTAGTCCTAGAGCGTTGGTTGGACAAACTCTCTGGTGCCCTGCTATAGCTTTGGGTTAAGTTACTAGTCCTAGAGTCAGGTTGGAACAAATGATGTGGAACGCTAGACAACTTGTGTAGAGACTACTATGGTTGGTGTTAGATATTTTTGACTATGAGGAGGAATCACTGGTTGAGGGTTGAGGTGTATTGGCCTCTGGAAGCCATAGATTTTTTTTTTGTTTATTCGATGATATCCCACATTCATGCTTGGAATATGGCATGAAGGTGATTGACTCAAAGAGATATTTGGTTCAGCCCAATCCATGGTCATGTGGTATGTGGAATTCCATGACTTTGTTGGTAATTTCATATCTTAATAAGGGTTATTATTCTATATAATTTATGTATATATGTTGGCAATATTGTGGTTGTGTTTCCATGGTTTACATGTTGGTTAATTTCTGATTATATGCTGCTCATATGATGTGTATCTTCTATGCCTCTTGTATTGAGTTGTTTATTTGTTTATTAGTCAATGAATGTATTAGTTAACAATTTTTATTTTAGCTATTATGACAATTTGTTAGACCTTCTTGGTGAATCTCAAATAAGTTTCAATCCCTTATGTTCAGATATGCATTCATGACCTGTAGATTACATGTTTACCATGTGTTTGATTAAATTTTTACCATCGTTAGGCTTGGTTAGATCAATTATTTGATAAATTTTTATGCTAGAGGCTTTGTATTTGTGTCATTTATTATTATAGAAAGTCTCATCAAGTTATGGGTAGTGATTTGGAGTCTAGCAGAGTCTAGCCCTAAAAAGGTGGCAGAAATTTTGGAGTCATAGGCACAAAATAGGGAAATTGGCAGTGAAGTCTATACCTTGCCGAATTATGCATGCAACTGGAGGCCTAAAATTGTATGGATGTAGGCTTGTGCATGCAAATAGTAGCCTACATCTGTAAAAAGTAGTCTAACTCAGGTTCATGGCACCTGGAGTGGTTGTTTAGCTCTTGGTAGTCCTATAGCTCTTGAGAAAGGTTAGTAAATTTATAGTTGTCAGCCGCACAATCTTAATTGTATCTAGGAGATCATGTATATCATAGTAACTCTTCATCACATGTATACCTTGTTCGATCAGTGAACTTGGGTAAATATGGGAGTAGGGTGTTACAATGTGGGTGTCCTATATTTAGATGAAGAATAATGGAAATGGTGGGAATACTATTAAAATATCCTATTGAGGATACATTACATGGAGTCAATTGAGGGATACTCATTATTTTAGGAAACTTACCAAGTTAGAAAATATTCCCTTACTCATTGACTATAGAGAATCCTTTAAGAAATTAGACAGTACTACAAAGAACTTAAGATATTCCCTATATAAGGAATATTTCATTGGTGGCCTTAAGAAGGGGATTGGTCCATGAGTCAAAATGGAACATCCTATTACATGGTTAGAAGCAACAAACATGGCCATAGATGCTAAAATAGTGATCAATGGACAAATAAAACCCCAAAATTCATTCATAACACTCTTCCACCCCAAGGCAATTCACAAGAACTAACCCCACTCATTAATTAGAGGTACAATGGTTGTCTCGAGTAGCAATGGAATACCACTAAAGATGTGAACTTTGCTATAATTTTAATGAAACACATGGTCTAGGTCATAGGTGTAAAGAACAAAAAACGTTCCAAATTGATATGAATACCTAGGAACTCATGGAAGACATAAACACTAAATATAATTTCGCATCATAAGTTGAAGACACCAACATTGAGAATTAGGAAGATAATGAACAAATTTTGAAGAACTCCTAATATCCCTACATGCGTTATCACACACTTGTAGGATAAATCAAACACCTCAAAATTATAGTCCTAGTTGATAATGGTACTCAAACTTAATTCATATGAGACTTATAGAAGAAACTAGTTGTTTTGTACAACCAATGAAAAAGTTTCAAATTATGACTTCCAATGGAGGTATGATGAAATGTGGAGATAGATGCGAAAATTTCGAAGTCTATATCAGAGACTATCAACTCAAAACCTATTGGGACAAATTGCAATGTATTTCAAATATCTCTATATAAGTTTCACTAAAGATGGATATGTGCACACCCTTCAAGGGCTATCGGTAGGTTGTCCTTAAATAATTATCTCTCATATTATGAAGAAGTTGTTAAATAAGGGATACTATGTCATTATTTCCCATTTTAATGTCATATAAGTCATGGATAATATTTCTAAGTTTAATGCCATACAAGTCATGGATAATACAAGATAAGAAATCCACCTAGATTTCTAGTTGATGCTTAAGAAATATCACTAGGTATTTCAGACACCAAAGGATCTACCTCCTTCTGAAGGAGAGAATCACCATGGTATTCCCCCTAATCATAGACATTCAACCACCAAATGTACATCCTTATCAGCACCCTTTAGCACAAAATAGTAAAAATAGAAAATATCATTTAGGAACTATTGGAGAAAGGAATCATAGGTGCTAGTACAATCATGTATTCATTATTGGTACTCATGGTGTTAAATAAGTAAAGAACTTGGGTTGTGAATTTAGATTTTAGGGCTCTTAATAAGTTGAGAATCAAAGAAAATTTCCCCATCCTAGTCATTGATGATTTCTTAGATGGACATCATGGAGATTTTTTCTTTTCACTAATATTGATCTACATTTGTGATATCACTAAATCATTATGAAAGATAGAAACATCAAACAAACAACTTTTAAAACACATGAAGGTTATTATGAGTTTTTAATGATTCCTTTTAGTAATTTAAATGCTCCATACAACTTCGAGAGCCTCGCGAAAAAAAATAATTAAACCCTTCCTATGTAACTCATCTTCTTCTATGATATATTGATCTATAGTAAAGCATGGGAATCACACATAGAGCATGTTGATAAGTTTTTCCAATTTTTGAGAAATAACCAATTATCTGGGAAGGGGTCCAAATGTTCTTTTGGGGGGTCACATTGTTATCTAGGAAGGAGTATAAGTTAAGCTTGATAAAGTGGATTATGTGCAAGATTGGACATGAGCCAAAAAAATTGAACATCTTAAGGGGATTCTTAGGACATACAAGCTACTATAGGAAATTTGTGAAAAATTATGGAAAAATTGCAAATCCCCTAATTTAGTCCTTAAAAGGAACACCTTTTTATGGAGTGAGGAATGCATACAAACATTTATTTCTTGAGATGAATCAATGTCCAGTACTATACTTCTAGCAGTACCTTCCTTTAATAAGACCTTTTCCTTGGAATGTGATTTGTTAAGGAATATGTCCAAGGGCAACGTTGATACAAGAAGGATGCCACTTGGCATTCAAAGGTAGGCAATTTTGTGGCTGTAATTTGGGAAAATCTAGGCATAAAAAGGAAATAATGGTTTTCCATGAAATGCTTGAATCCCTCATCATTACCTAGGTTCATATATGAGAACAAAATAACCTTCAAACATTGTACTCCACACCCGTAGATTAATGTAGATTTGGGTTTTGTGAACTGAGTAGGCATGCCCCATTTGCAGCAATAATTACAAAGAATATTAGCCATGATTGATCCCTATGTCAGAAATACCTCTATCAAAAGGAGTATCTCCTTTATTAAACAAGACTCGATCTTATGCTACTCATAGAAATAAGGAACCTAACATCACAAATATTCATTATGCTATTGCCATCATATACAAACAAGAAATGAAACCTATCATCTATCATAATGCAAATAAGGCTTCATCCATGAAAGAATTTTTAATTAGTTTAAACTATTATAGTACTACTATAATATTAAAACTATAATTTATGAGAGAAAAAAAATTGATATTAAAGATGTGAAAAAGAGAAAACAAAATTAGTGTAGAAGATGTGGAACAAAAGATACCCTTTAAAAATGATACATATTCTACACTTCCCAATTCCAACATGTAACCACTTTCAACATTTAACTCTTCGAAGGTAAATCTTAAGATGAAACATTTAAGAATGTCAACCTGTAAATTTTCTTCCAATAAATAGATTACGTCAACCAATTGAATTACATATGCACCATCAATAACAGTGACAATATGAAGTTAGGAAATTAGGTATTTTCAATGTTCAATTTTTGTTAAAGGATAATTAAGCAGAGTAGTCAAAATAAATTTAAATCAAAGAAAATTTTAAGGATGAAAAATTATTTTAAAGTTTAGAAATCTTCATAGTCCTTACTATGCAAATTATAAAATACTTAGCAAAAGTTCTATAAATATTGAGATGTCTATTGAATGATTTTATACAGTATCTATAAAATTTTAGCTATTTGTGAAGTAAAGTAATCTATACAAATAAATATGGGCCCAACATTTTTAGAAAAATTGAAAATAATTTCTTAAAAAAAACATAAAAAGTTAGCCTATTTAAAAATATTCAAATCTTTTTAATCATACATTTAAAATTAAATAATGCTTTAAAGCTAAAAGTTATAACTTAAGTACATTAAAGAAATTGAAATAAGTAAAAACTATATTTTTACTTAAGGACATTGAAATAATTAAAAACTATATTTGTTGATAAAAAAAAGAATTAAACAAGAAGATCAAGATTATGATGTGGACATTAAAATGCTTTAAAGTTAGATTTAAACCTCAAGATCAAGATCATGGTCTTATCCAACGCTTGAAGAAAGAATTCAATTGAATATACAATTGGTTATCTTTAATTGAATAATAAGAATTACCGAAACTTTATAAAGTGATGAAGTTAAAAGCACAAGTAAATGAAATATGTAATCATGATCTACACGATCCACAGATCACGACATACTCCCAAATTATTATCATCTTTTGTACATAATAAAGATATTAATAGAGTGAGTCGTGACATATTCCTGAATTATGAGTACAAAATAAAGATATTAATGTAATACCGTCTCAATTTAAAAGCAGATTTAGTATTGAAGGCTCAGTGGCAATGCCAATAATTTACGTTCGACCTGACCCTTCCATATCTCAAATGGGCTTAAGATCAGAATACTCACAACAAAAAGAAAGTAAGCCAAAACTTGCCTAAACACGTGCTGCGCATGGACCAATTCCAAATTTCAAAAAAATGGAAAGGAGAGTTTACAAGTGATCGGGATATGATCCATATCCTTGAACTAAAAACGCCATAATAATTATTTTGTATCTCTGAGCGACCCTGCTGCCTGGCCATGAGGACGCACACTACGAGCAAATCTGAACCAGGAACCCTAATGGGCACGTTGCGGAGCACGTCCTACCTGCATTTTCTACCAAGTTTGTCAGATATTTTCGTTGTCAGGAACCCAAAACTCTAGGTTCGTGCCTTTTGACGACACTCCCATACTCTCTCCATGAAGGTTATTATATACCCTGTCTCTGCTGCCCGTCTCCTCTCGGGGATCAACCCACGACCCTGCCTCATATACTCATATTCCTGTGGCTCCAATTTTCTCGGTTTTACTTCATTTTTCGTTGAAAATCATGAATATCTTGGTTGCTATGAGATGGTTTACATCCAACTAACATTGAACATATGCCCACAATGGTGATCAAATTGGACCTATGAGAGGACCATGATAGGGTTTGTTAGTTATATTTAATGTGAATCTAGAGACATATTTCCTTCAATACGTCCACTATTAACTTTTATGGGACATGCGATATTTGTATCTTATGAATTTCTCATAAACGGATCAGCCACTATGTTTTTCAAACAGTCTTGGGATCTTATCACTTGTCACTATGTTTATTTCTATTACTAGCAAAAGTTTTGAGCAAGTTTACTATAAACGATAAATTATTTTGGAAGGATTTGGAATATCAACATCGGAGGGAATGAATTACTCACTCTCCTTTTATTTTTATTTTTGATGATGTTTATATTTTTTACCATGTTATTATTTAGCTATACAACATTGTTTTTGGTATTGAAATCAACATGTTTTTGGTATTGAAATCAACATATAAGATAGTGTAACACTTGTAACACTTTGTTGCTATTATGATGGATTTAAGCTAAGACCGATGGTGACAGAAAAGTTAGGTCGGTGTAACAATGAAAGTAAATACTTTATTATTAAATAAATAAAGATAATACACCAAGAGATTATATTCTTGCCAAATAAAATCTCTTTGGTGAGTGGGAATGGATAACTCTTTCATGATAAGAGTTCTAGATCAAATTCTTGATAAGCTTAATGGATGGAAGATAAATATGCATCAAGTTGCTTAGCTAGAGAAAGAAGCTAAGTTCAAGAAAAACATAAAAGCCTTTCGTGAGAGAAGGGCAAGCTTTTATGGGAAAAGCCTCTCGGCAGAGAAATGCAAGTTTTTTTCAGAAAAGCTTTGGCAAATGTATAAAAAGATCCATAAAAGCGGGACATCGCTAAATGAAACCATATCATAAAAGAGTGTATTAAATACCCATTGAAGAGATCAGCATGATCAGCATGAGGCAATTGATCCATGGCAAGAACTCTTGGCTCGGGGGTGAACTCGAGGAAGTCAGTTCTAGGTTGGCTCACGGTGCTTGATTTTCCAAGTGACATTCTTTCCGCTAATCTAGTTTGCTTCAATTGCCTAGGACGTTTTGTATGTTGGCTCCTTATTCTTTATGTTTTCGAATCTCTCAGCGTATGTGTATAGTTGCATGTGTTATCTTCGTTATGAAAATGATTTAATACTTATGCATGTGACCACTATTGAATGTAAATTAAATCAAAGTATAAATTTAGTGATGGGAGCATAATAGGTGGTTATTAATATTGGGTCAAGGAGCTATGTGGCTAATGTTAATATTGGGTCAAGGTGGTACATGATAAATGGTATGAGAGCTCTATGTTCAAATATTGTGGCCTAAGGGCCAACGCCCTCTGTAAGATATGACTAAGTTGTAGGTCCTAAATAAATAAGAGGTTTCACTGAAGGGTTTTTGTTATAAAATTGCTATAAGAAAAATACTCCAGTGAGTTTTAGAGTAGTACCTTAAGGCATTAGAATCCATAAAGTTTAAAATTGAACCTTAAAAGGATTTATTGGAGGAGGACTTTGGTATTAAAGTTAAATTTGCACTGAGGTTGCTTGATTTATGGATTTTGAAATAGTCGAATATTCCTTGACAAGCATGTAACTATTCGTGTTTCCAATTGCACAAAGGGGTCACTTAAAAATAAAAGTAGCTTGAAACCCTGATTCGGATCACTAGATGTTGAAGAAAGAAGGGTAGAATCAGTTTACATGCCTATGCTCAGTTTTCCCATGCAATATTTATATATTTCGATCAAAATTTTGTTCTTATAATTGCTAATGATTTTGTAGTTCTAAAGAATGCATGATGATAAAATAGATTGTGGGTTTGTTTCCTAGAGTTGTAAGTAAGTGTTACCGCTCTGCTTTGACGATATAAATATCTAATTAGATAATATCATAAATGAAATATGTTTATACTGTTGTGAAGTATGTATGAAATATTCAAACTTAAGATCTTGAGGTATGGGTTATCTATCATCTATCTCAAATTAGAATGGACACATTTACATATAATCAGTAAATTGTTCCTACAATATTAGATGTTTTTTTTATCTCTCTAAAGTGTTAGGAAATGTCGGTGAAAAAGAGAGACAACAACTGATGAGGAAGTATAATTGTGTATGCAAAACAAAAATGGATATGCAATGACTCGAGCATTACTACAACTACTCCTACAAGAATTTAACTATATATTGATAAGTATAGATAATTCACCCTTTAAAAAGTCAAAATAAAAACAACGGTAACTACAATTCATTTAGGATGAGGGGGTTTCCGTGCTCGCAACACCCTATCATGATGAGTCCATTGCTGATCCAAGATTCATGAGGTGGGGGTCTCCCACTAAGGGAATCTTGAATAGTGAAAGGGTGGATAAAATAATAACAACCTACAAGAAATAAAAAAAAAATCCCACACCCCACGCTCCTTGATGTCACCCGAGCTCTTACGATCTCAACGGGCACCAAATACAGGTTAAACGCAACGTAATGGTTACTGCATTGAGATAGGGGAAAGTCGAATCTCCTTGTGATCGACCCCCAAACCCTTGACAGTGGCATCTGGAGGATTGGTTAAGTTTGACTCCTGCACATACCTTGTTCTTCGATATCGCCTCGTCAAGGTTATCTCAAAGAGCGATTTAACAATACATCTTTCCCTTGGAAAATATGGCACTTCACTTTCAACTGAGGTTTTGTGAGATAAAAATGGGTTAAGGAAAATATTGTTTTCGTCTTATGAGTTCTGCAGACGACTTAGTCTTAAACTGCCCAAATCTGTAAGTGTTGATTAGAATTAACTGTTTGTATTAGGGAAAAAATATATATTTAAATGGTCTTGCAAATTGAATAACCTAAAACAATGGATGTACATTATGGGACGAGACCCTTTATTTATACTAGGAATTTAGAACATGTAGAGGTGTGTGCACGATAAGGATATGGAAAAATCCTTGGAACATTGGTCGATTTCTCTCTGATTTGTGAAAAATGGCTAAAGGCTATAGAATATTATTGAGTGTTCATAAAAATAGTGTTATGGCGTGAAACCAAATAATTGAAGAAAATTTGTGTGAAAAGATATGATAAACGTGCTCAATCTGAGCTGGGGTTGTGATTTGCAAAACCTCGCACCTTTGAGCCTCTAAGGCACACTCAGGTATGGTAGTTTTAGGAAGTGTGTGCTATTGGTAGTTTTAAAACACGAATAACACCTGCCCAATTTGATTGTCAAAAAAAAATCTCCTTGTCGACTGCTCATACCGCTTTTCTGCTTTCCTTCTCTGTTGATATGGAGGTGTTCGATTGATGATTGAGTTCCCCACAAAAGCATTCAGTTGGAATAATGATTATCCTTATGGTTGTGCCCATAAAACCTTTCAATTGGATAATGTTTATCAATGAATTACCAATCATAGTTATATTCTGCAAAGAGATTCTAACCTTGAAAAAGAGCTTAATTGGATAATGTCTATCCATATATTCTCATTGACATCGTATTACGCTATGTTGTAATTTTGAAACTAGAGGTTGTGCGTATTTTGGGATTGAGAAGATCATTTAGCCAAGGGTTCAGTGTATAGCCTCTTCAGTTTAAAGAATTCCTACGCTCATTATTGTTAATCTAACAAAGCATATTAACAATGAAGTTGAGTGAGAAGAAAAAGGACACATAGAAGAGATTGGCGAGTTCCTCCGCTCATTATTGTTAATATAAAAAAGCATAGTAACAATGAGGTTGAGTGAGGAGAAAAAGGACACATAGAAGATATCGACGTGGTTGGGATCGAGGGTTTTGATAATGGAGGAATTTCTTATATGTTCTTCATCATCAATTGAAGACACGTGGGAGAAAAGCCATCACTCAGCGTTGTACTAGTTTCCTGGGTACTGTAGCTCAGAATCATCGTTGATAGGGGAATTGACTTTCAGGACACCTCGGGGAGGCAGATAATGGGAAATGAGGAATTGTTCAATGATGAGGAAATGAAGGGGGTCCTGGTAGGATTGGTAGAGACGCAGCCATACTGGAGGTAACGAGGGCGAGAAAACGTGATCATCTCCGAGGACTCTAATGCCCTTTACAAGGTGATCGACAACTTCAAGAATATTATTCTTATTATTTCCGATTTTGAGATATTGAAAGCCCAAAAGGCTTATCTATTCAAGGACGTAGTTTTTCCATGTTCTCATCGGATCAGTTACTTCAAAGGAGATGTTGGGCTTGGCCACAGAGACTCTCTTTGTTTTCCATGGGATATAGGTTCAGAAAAGAGGTGTGAATTTTTTGTTGGATGTTCATAAATGCTGAATTAATTACATTAATGACCTATAAAATAAGCATATCAAGGTTTTCAAAATGAATTTAGGCTTTAATAGAGATAATAAAGAAGACATTAAATTGGGGTTAAATTTTAATGTAGAAACAAGGTCAACATTTAGAATACTTTTAAGTTTTGTTTTTCAAAAACAATTTTCCAATTATTTTGATGTGGTAAGTTTTCCTTTCCCAAATTTAGGAGGGTTTAGATCACTTTTTCTAGTTTATAACAGTTAAATGAGAATTTTTTGGCCAAGAAGAAATGATGCGATTATCTATTCCATGAAAGTACACCAAAACTTGCTCATGGTTGTCATAGTAGCACGCACAAAAAACCTGCCACTTGCCCTAATTGTTATCACAAGTATGCATGTACAATGACCACAAGCACAAATATAAACATCATTGAAGAGACTTAAGTATTGTTCGGGACTTGAACATCACCCTACTTTCACTGACTTAGCAAGCCATCATCCACAATTCTCTTAAGGTTTTCATGAAAGAAAGATTAAATTTGAACCAAAATTGAAGTATGAGTGGTTGTGTTTTCATTTTTGATAGAAATGATGAACTAGCCTATAAGTATAAGGTTCGCCTAAATTAGTAAAAACAAGGCTCAAAATTGCATTTGAAGCAATGGTTTAAACCATGCTTACTAAGATCAATATCAATTACAAATTTCATATGACACCACAAAAATTTCAATAGAAACATTCTAGCACGGGAACAAATAATTCTACAATGTTGTTATATAACATATAACCTTGTAGTGTTGTGGTGGAATAGAGAGTAATAAAAATAAATGTCAACAATCAACATGTTGATTAATTTCAATAAGGAGAAATGGCCAAATTGGTTATTGTTTTATTTTGACTACTTATTGAGTATTAGGAATTATGTGAAAAATAAATTTGTATTTCATTATATGTTCTTGAAAACTCAAGTTATTGTTAAATGCCCTTGGGAGGGCACAAAGAATCTATACCATGAGTTAAAAGTGGTTTAAAATACTTACACATGATAGACCTAGTTTTAAATGTTCATATTCGAGCTTGATGAATGAACAAACTTGTAAGGTATGATTATTGTATTAAAAGTTTGGATGATGAATTCTTGTGGTGTGGACATCATAGTTTATAAATATGAATGTAAGTGTTATAAGGAGTAATCATGGATAAGGAAAGTTGAATACTATGTTTAATAGCATGCCAATAGGTCTCTTCTACCATACTATCATCATATTACTTTACTCATATTAAAATTAAATTATGAGTTGTATGATTTCTAAGCAAGGACATGGCTTAATAAAATACAAACTAATGTGGGTAAGGATAGTACAGTCAATGACATAACTTAATTGAATAAAGTTTATGCTTATAGAGATCCTAAGAAAGGATGAAAAATGAAGGGAATAAATGTTGAACTATTATGAGGTAACTGAAAAACAAAA
Source organism: Pinus tabuliformis (assembly GCA_031772625.1). Lineage (NCBI taxonomy): Eukaryota > Viridiplantae > Streptophyta > Pinopsida > Pinales > Pinaceae > Pinus > Pinus tabuliformis. The sequence goes on along the minus strand of CM062813.1, from coordinate 13,897,436 downwards.
ATAGATAAAATAGAGATGTTCTTTTCCATAGATCATGTTCAACATGAGGAAAGATTAAAATAAGAGTATATAGATGGAATCTATATAAGTCATATGAAAGATGTTCATGACATTCTATCAAAAGTATCTGAAATCGATGGTTAATTAATGGGTTTCCAACCGAGAATAGATTATGAAGGTTTTTTGTACATGAAATTCCCATGAAATATCATTAAGTTCATGAAAGGTAGGTCTTTGTATGTGGTATGAGACTATGGATTTTTTTTAAATTACCTTTCAATTTAATATTTTGTGCCTCCACATGTAAATATGAAGTTCATTTTGATGTGGTTATGACCACTCATTGAATCGTTAACTCACCCTTATGGGGAAAATGCTTCAAATATACACTACGAAAAGGAACTAAACCTTACCAGGTCATTATTCAGAAATTCAGTAGAATCATGCATACTTAGTTAGATATGCATTGTTTGGAACCTATAGGTTCCTCTCTGAATAAAGAAATATATAATAATGGTAATTGAAATATGTAAGAGGTACAAATTATATTTCCAATCTAGACTTAACTCGGGTAATAGTGGTGAAGTGTGTGCACACATGTAATACAAATCACTGTATAGAATTTGAAGAAGACATCATACATTAATAATTCTATGACCCTAATAACTCGGTCAATGAGACTGGCACCCAAAAGTATATATAGGTTAAATACATAATAGAAGTGTAAAATAAGCTCCTAGTGCTTCTAGATTAATAACAGTAAGACAATATTAGATACAAGCTCAAGGATAAATTCTCAAGTTCACTCAAGTTCCAATATTTAAATTAATGCTACTTAAAGTTGACAACCTTGATGTGCATATCCATCCAGATATAGAGGGGGTCTATTAATTTCTCACAAATAGGAACCTTTCAAATCTATGGCAAGAAGAAGATGCTTCCCGTAGAATGATTGTAGATCTTACAAATGTACTTCTTGAGCAAAGTGATAAGATAAAAATGATCTGTGTGATTATGCTATATATGTAAACAAAGTATACATTCTTTACGAAAAAAGAAATGACAAACATATTAGATATGGTGGTGCTCAATGCATTTCAAGTAGAAATAGAGCAATTTCGAGTAGCCTAATGAATAACAAGAATTGTGCACTAGATTTAGAATAGGTTTGTCTGAATTAATACACAAATTCTTGGTAAAACCAAAAAGTTTCACATTAATATAACTTATGATGATCTAAAGATCTTATGCCAGTAGTAAAATAATAAATGCACGAAGTAAGGTGTGACATATAAAAGGTTCATTAATTCTCTATTCTCTAATTGACAAACCGAACACGGTTTGATCAGACTTACCTAAAAGTAGTGTGAATGAAAAATTGAAGGAATTTTTGGTATAATACTAACATCATTGAAAACATGTGGATGAGGTACATGTCATTCAGGTGATGTTGTGCACATTTGGTATTGTGTGCATGTTGTACAGGTAGTACTGTGTACATGTGGGACATATGGTACTGGTATGTATGCATGTATTACATGTTGTTATATGACAAGTATATTTATATGTGTGTAATAGGCAATGGGTGATTTCCTGATGGGGCAAACAATCTCAAGTGTGTACAGAAGAAAGACAAAAGTGGAAGCTAAGGATTGATTAAAGGATAAGTATCAATAAATTATTTCAGTATAGTATGCATGTGATTTATGATTTTGGTCTATGATCATTACATGTGATTATGATTTTCATGGTTATGTTTGAGCTAACTTGATGTGATATTTTTATAAATGTTTATTGGTCAAATGTGCTAGTTTGACTTGTTGTGATTAATGCAGGTAGACTGGAGGAAGAAAGTGTTAGGAAATAACACAAATGCATTGGAATAACGTGAATTTATTTGTATTATCTAAATATAAAAATATTGAAGATGAGGAATCATAGTTAAATGGAGGGAAACATTAACCCGTAGTTACTCAAATAGTAGTAATGTTATAACAAGTTATGACATTAATTGTGCTAAACAAAATTGAGTTTTCGGCATCTAATGTCTCTCACAAAAATGATTGAAACAAATGTTATAGGGAGCAATGGAAGGCGATTTGCTAGTAGAACTCCTTTGTAACCTATATATCGGAATATTTGATTCAGGTGGCAAGGCCATGGGAACCTATAAATTAAGAAATAGCTACTTGTGAATGAGGAAATAAATTGTAAGATGTCGTAATACACCAAGGACAGTGTAAATTTAAGGGGGGGAGTATGTAACACCCCTCCATTGTATGTAACACTCTATTGCTACCATGTCGGACTTAAGCTAAGACTAAGTGGTAGCTGAAAAGCAGGTCTAAGGTGTAACAATAAAGTAAATGCTTTATTACTAAAAAAAATAGGGCAATCGCTTGGAAAATGAGACACCAAGAGATGCGATTCTTGCCAAATAAAATCCCATTGGTGAATGGAAACGGATAATTCTTTCATGATAAGACTTCTATATCAAATTCTAGATAAGCTTAACGGATGGGAGATAAATATCCATTAAGTTTCTTAACTAGAGAAAGATGTTAAGTTTAAGAAAAACGTAAAAGCATTGCAGGAGAGAAAGGCAAGCTTTTATGGGAAAAGCCTTGCGGGAGAGAAAGGAGAGCTCTTTTGAGAAAAGCCTAGGAAAATGGATAAAAAGATCCATAAAAGCAAGATGCCACTAAAGGATATGATATCATGAAAGAGGTTATTAAATACCTATTGATGAGACCAACGAGAGGTAGGTGATCCATGGCAAGGACTCTCAACTTGGGGGTGAACTGAAGGAAGTCAGTTCTAGGTTGGGTGCAAGTGCTCGATTTTCCAAGTGACATTCTTTCTGCTAATCTAGTTTGCTTCAACTGCTTAGGATGTTTTGTATGTTGGCTCCTTTTTATTTATCTTTTTGAATCTCTTAGCATATGTGTAAACTTTCATGTGTTATCTTGTTTATGAGAATGATTGAATACTTATGCATGTGACCACTATTGAATATAAATTAAATTAAAGTTTAAATTGAGTGAAGGGAGAATAATAGGTGGTTATTAATATTGGTTCAAGGAGGTATGTGATAGATAGCCATGATTTTTAATGGTGTGGACAAGGATTTGGTGTACAAATTGTAGGAATTTATCCCATATAGCGTTTGAAATTTTTGTGAAGGAATAAAATATTTAGTTTTTGATATCACACTTAAGAATTATGGAAAAAGGATTAGTCCTAGTTTATTACTAAAACAGAAAAGATAATTTATTTTTGGTGTAATAGACTATAGTGGCTATCTAAGACCAATATATTGGTATTAATGAAAATATCTTGGAAGAAACCCCAATGAATGGAACACTTTGGCTGACATCCTTAGAGGGATCTTGGAGAATATTATGAGGATCTCCCTTTCTTTTCTTTATAGAGGAAATAAGGACAAGAAAGGAACTCATATTACTAAATGAAACTTCTTTTTACGCCGAAACTAGAGAGTGGTTTGGGCTTAAAGACTATTCACCCTTTTGGCATCTCTCCTTTAATAAAATATTTATAGAATATAATAGATAAATGGAGGTTTTGGAAGATGATCATTATGGAGAGACATACAACCTGAGTGAATTTTCTTGGAGAGTGATTTATGTGTAACATTTGAGAGTTATAGCGAAGGAAATTATTGGGTATAAAAATGATGTTTTTCTTCCAACCATTTCAATATAGTATCTTCAAGGAATTCAAAGTTGTACATTGAAAATATTAGTGAATCCGCAACCTTTTGATATTTGCTAATAGGGATCGATGCCTACATTTAATTTAGGATTTATTTAACAAATTTATTGGAGATTTTATGAATAAGCTTCATAAATCCTAAATACATCTAAAGAATACACTCTAAATTTATAAGGGTAATGAACAAAGATGGGAATTATTATATACCTAAATAGGCTATTGTGCACTAGGATTACACTACATGATGGTGATATTCGAGAGGAAAAGTGGTATTGGAGGTATCCTTGGAAAAATAATGCCTCTATTAAGAAGAAACATATTTATGTGGTTTTGTTTGAATAATAAGGTGAGTACATGGGAAATGATATGAAAAAGAAATAAGGCAGGGAATTGTATTCTTCTTTATGGGAAGGGCACTAAAAGAAGGACATTTATTTATAGGAATGGTGCTAAAAATGGCATCCTTTTTTTAATTGGGTTCCCATAGAGCGATGTGGAATATTGTCTTCATAAATATAGTACATGGAGAGGAGGAATATTTTAGTCACAAATATAGTATATGGAGAGGAGTTTGTGGTGAATATTTTTTGAAGGTTTGATCCAAGGGATTAGTTTAGTGCTCAAAATTTAAAGTGCTAAAAAATTATTGAAACCTCTACCAGTGAATATATCTCGATGACTTGAATGCAACGCAACTTGTTTCGCTCGAAACCAATATCGTATGCTCCCGATATCATGTTCTGATCAAATTGCCAAACAACTAAAATTTTAAAAGTTGGGTTCCAAGTAGGCCCAGTTTGTAATCCGAACGTTGACTAGAAATGCGAATGGGCAGTTGACTCTTTACAATTAGGCCAATGGTGGTTCACATGTGTCTTTTTTAATTGGCTCGGAAATTATTTTATTATATAATGGGTTGACTATGTATTTGACGTGGACCAATGTGGGAGAGCAATGTGAGCCAATTCGAGGTTTCCAAGTGGCCTCCGATGATAAGTCAAAAGTTTTTTTGGGCTGGATTGGGCCTAAGGAGAATCAAACCCACGACCAAGCACTCAAAACTAAGTGTCTCCAACAATGCTCCATGCATGTGACTTAACATTATGGGCTTGCAAATCATATTTAAAGTTCGACACAATTCATTTCAGAGGTTGAGGTTGGGGTTAAGCCCTAGCCCTCATCCCTGCGCCGTCGAAACCAAAGGGTGGGACTAAAGGCTAGGTCTTAGCCCCGTCCCCATGGTCGTAGCCCATTACACCACCATATAACCATTAAAAGAACCACGAGCGGAGAAAATGGAAAGGGGACAGCCTTAAGAGCCGGTCCCCCGGTCACACTACCCTTCATTAGACTGAGAGCATGATGCGCAGAGGGGGCCAGCCCCAGGCCACATGGCCCTCAATGTGACCACCTTCTGATGAAGATAGGGGTAATTTTTATAAGCCCTCGACCTAGAATTGTCTGCACTTAACCCAGTCATATGCGCGGTCATACGACCCTGTTTTTCAGAAATGAGGGGTTAAAAGGTAATTTAGCTATTTTATAATTTCTCCCATCGGGTGGGACTATAGGCTAGATTTTCACACTGGTTTCAGGTTTGGGGCATTCAAGTCAGGCTTGGGTTGAATTGGATGATGATTTAAAATGGAATTTACGAAAAAAATTAAACATGCATAACTTTCTCAATTTTTGGGCAAATGAGGTGTAAAGAGAACCCAGATGGGGGTTTTTGACAGTTCTGGATCCATTGGAGACATTTTTTTTTCATTATGAGCACCATAAATTCATGTAAAAATATATATTTTTAACATAATGAAAGAGGCCCTGCATTGGAAGCTTGACCAAGAGATGTAGCCTAAGAGAGTGGTGAACTTCTTTATCATGTTTTGTTTTTATTTGTTTCTGAAATGGTTTATTGTCTCTATTGGGGTGTTAATTGTGTTTAAAAATCACTTTTTTTATGTGTTTATTAAGTTGATCCATTACCCAAAACACATATAAAATTTCACTTGCAATTTGCATATCACCTTCAGTTTTGAATTACAGATCAAGGTTAGTTTCGTAAACATGATTTATAGAGATATAAGACTATTCCATTTTTTTTTAGAAATGTGAGATATTTAGTTATAAATAAATACATCTATATTTGAATTTATATTTATTCCAAATTTCATGTCTCTTTTTAGGGCTAAGGTTTTCATAATTAGCGTCGAGAAATCAATTTCATATGTTTTTTAAATGAAAAATGTCATGGTGAAGGTTTTATATACAACATAGGAGGTATCCTTTTTATTATTAGAATCACATTACTTTAAGTTCAAATCAAATTTTGGCAATGAAGATAATAATTATGTTCATTGTATGGGTGGCAAGTAAGATACAAAGATAGGTCTAAAAAACTTTATTCACCATCTATAACTGTTTGGATATTCACTAATGACACATAATTTTAAATTGGAAGTAAACATGGTATGGGAACTAATAATTATATTTAATTTATGGTTTTAAGGTATTAATGGAGATAGATATAAATAAATATATTTTATAAATACAAGTTCTTGCAAATTTAGTGATAGGCATATCTTTGATCAAGAATCAACTACTTGTTCAAAACATATAGCTTCCATTCCATGAGTAGCTTAAGGAAAATTCAAAATACTTTTAATACATATCTAACTTATCAAGAGAAAGAATTCAGCAGATGTTATGCACTTTTTGAAGCATGTCTTTAAGTACATATAATATGTTGATTTAATACATTTATATATTTTTATTCGAGGTGCATTTATCTTTCTCTTATGTGTTAGGTTGTCTAATATGTAATTGAAACACACTTTTTTAACCATGTAATGATATCCTTTAACTTCAAGAGTTTAATATATTTTTTCCTTTTAGATGACATGATAGAAATGATTATGAGTTATGAACATTCACACACACATAATGCATTGCTAATTAGATGTAATTTAGGTGGTTTGGATAAATAGTGCTATCCTCCCTATCCACATTTATTTGGTGTATGCGACATGTTGAGTTAATAATAATTATATCATTGTAATGACTAAAATCCTTTTTGTATGATAGTAACTCAAACACCAAATAATGCTCATTTATCATATGAAATATAAAGATAATTTATCATTTAATTATTATAATATTCTAATAGTACATTAAGTTAAGAGTCAATATCTTTAATTTATTATTTAGATGTATCAATTTTAATATAGAAAATATATATTACTTCTTTGATGTATTTATTTTAAGTTATATTTTATAGTACATAAATTTTTAAAATGATAATTTTTTTTCTTATGTTACATTGATGTTAATATTTTTTCTTGCATTATTAGTTATACATTCCTGGTAGATTATCAAATATAATTCATTAGATATTTGCACAATAAAGGTATCAATAATATTAAAATAAAAAATTATATTAGTTTTATGATACATTTAATTGAAGTTATATCTTACATTACACAAATTTTTACAATGATTAATAACTTTTGTTTGTTAGGTTATATTGATTTTAATGTGTTGGAATAGAAGTTAGTGTGGGTTTTAGATATTTTTTTAAGCTTTGCAGTTCCTTTATGTTCCATTTCAAAAATAAGGAAAGATATATATCCACATCTAACAGCGTTAGATAGTCTCAACATACCCACTGGGAAACTAAGTATGTTGGCCATCTAACTGCATTGTAAGCCATCCTAAAGTTAAATAGTCTTAGACTTTCTAGCAATGCAATTTAAGTTTGAATATCTTTAATTGTCCTAATAACTATGAAACTAGAGAAAAAACTAAACTATTTTAAAACCATGATGTAAAATTCCCAAAAATTTAGCAAAACATGACCATGTTGATTGTCTTATTACTCATTAGAGGAGTCAATGAGTGCCGATTTTTGGTGTTGGATCCTGACAGCTTTGTTTGAGGGACGCAAGGGATGTGCTTCTCTATCTAATTGAGGCGAGCATTTTGGAGTTGAATTTGATGCTGGATAAGTTTAAATTCCTTGTGAATTTCTTGCAGGTTTGTGTCTAGCTTGGATGAACCAACATGAATAGATACCATTTCTTTTGCACAATATTCTTCATAATCCAATATAAATAAACTGTCTGCTGAAACTGAGTATATCTACCTCGAGAATGGCCTCGATCCGGGACCAAAGTCTATTAATCCTCCAAGTCCAGGTCTGTATTCTTGTCTAGTTGTGTTAACTCTGATTCCCACCCTAATATCAACTGACGGGAAACGGGAGGAATATTAAGATGATAAGCCCGAGCATCTTTCCAGGTCTTCCCAGTAATGCTAAGGTTCTCTTGAAACCTAGGTTACGCAGGCTGAGATTTCCTAGCACATCGACCTCATCCTTTGCTCTGGCTTTGAGCCTGCCCCCTTGTTCTGCATTATGTTTGGAAGAGGAGGGTTGAGCAATAGGGATGCCTTGCATACCGTAAAAGAGCACACTAAACATAAATTTTAGAATCAAAAATATTGCCAAGGAGCCCATCTGAACAAGCAATTGGCTAATAGAGAAACATCCTGACATGGAATCCTTACGAGACTAGAAGTAATGTATCCCTTAAATGATGAAAAGACATTATACAACATAATAGTAAGTAAGATACTCATAAAATGGAGTATGCTTCATGGAGTCGACCCAACCCCAGCACAACGGGCCACCCTTTTTTTCCTTCAATGCCTAGTAGTCCATTGAAATTAGGGCTACTTTCCAATCATGGTAGTTCCTCTTATAGATTTCCCATGCCACGTCAAACAATTGGTTTATCATTAAGGAAATAATTTAAGAAAAAATCATAAACCCAAAAGACTGGTTAAAGCCCCAACATCATTTATAAAATTCCATAATATATAGAATGACTATCAAGGTGCATGGGTCGGTTCCCAAAATTGGAATTTCTTGTCTGACATACAACCTAGGAACTCTCATAACCTTTTGGTCTCATCAACTTAGAAATAACCATCTTAACATTCATGCATTAAAAATTAACCAAAGTAGCGAGGATGTACTTATGGATAACAAAAAAGGACATATGTGCACTAAAGACTCATATACTGGGAGATGAACATGCACTGGTAACACCCTTTCATAGACACCCTTGGAGATTGGAGGAATCATTTTACCACAAAAATTGACGAGACTAAAATTCTTGAGCCAACCCTTTGAAGCGAGCTTACTAATCAGAGTCCACACCTCACAACAATCATAACAAATTTCATTTCCAACTTACACATGCATGGAGGTAAATGAGGGCTGCAATCCAGCCACCTATTGTTATACCACATAATTACAATGCTCTTGGCTTAGATCCTATCAAGACCACTTCATCGACTCTCACCCCAATCTAGGTCTCATATTTAGATCTTGGTGTTGACAGGGTTATCACTAACATGTTTTTCAAAGATCTATTCCAACTTATCCAAATATTATCTATTTTCTATTATGTTTCATGGTCAGTCCAACATCCTTCCAACATTTTGGCATCCCCAATTTGCTAGAAAAAAATCTTGCCTATTTCCTCCTCATCTTACATGGGACAAAATTAGGTAATCAGACCCAATGATGAGGTTTCTGATACTCTAGATCAATCAGCCAGTTCCCCAACTGTGATTAATATTTTCACTGTTAGAGCCTTGATTGAGTTTTTTGAAAGCCTCAATCACAAGGTAGGAATCACCTTCTATCATCAGTTTCTTGTATCCTTCTATTTTGGAAATGATTAAGACTTTCTCCAGAGCATTGAAGTATGCTTCATTTTTGGTAGAGTAACCACAATCCATTATATAAAGGATCTTGATATTGTTCTGATAATCCCAAAATGCTTCCATACGTATCATCCCTAGGATTTCCTTTGGAGGGTCCATCAAAGTTGAGCTTCAAAAAGCCCTACCAAGGGGCTGCGTAATGGGACATAAATTATCTAGGAGATACCATGAGCTTCCATGAAGAGGGAGCAATCATTTGGGGGATAAATTCAGAGGGGAGACCTTCCAATCATGCAGGTGCCAGTGGTCTACTGGGATTATCTCTCTAATATTATGAATGATTACTTTTCATATTCCTTCGAGGTTTGAATATTGATCCTTTAATATTATTTTGTTGTGTTATTTCCATGTTGCCCATAGGAGAAAGCCTAATTCCAAACCCCAAGCTCTATTAAGGACTGGTCTTGAGATGAGACATTTTCTCCATACTTCGATAGTTTCTAGAATATTGTGTTGATCCCTATCTAGATGTCTAAAGAGAAGAGATAACTTGTTCCATATTTGCTCCAATAAGGTACATGTATTTAGAAAATGTTCTGAGGTGTCTTCTTGACCTTTACACATAATACAATAAGATGGTTCGTGTATCCCTTTCTTTTGAATTTGATCCCAAGTGAGCATTCCTTTTCTACACATAATTCAAATAAAACGAGCCACCTTTTTCAAAAGGTGTTATTTCCATATCTTCCTCCAAATAGAACTATAGTTGCCTCAAGTGTCTTATGTTGCTAGTTTGTATCCATCAATTACATTAAACATTCCTTTGGTGGAATATCCCCATCTTAGGATGTCCTTATCATCTTGATTAGATATTTTCATATACTGCAATTATTTATTTAGCACATGTTATTGATCAGTTAATGAGGAGTCCACCCAATCGTTTTTGTCTTTCCATTACCTCCAATTCATATTATCTGTATGGGTTTCCAGAACTAATATATTATGGCACAATTTTGTCTACTTGTGAAAAGGAATATTTCAGTGAGGTCTTGTCAGCTAAACAACCTCTCTCGTTGTTGCCAAGGGTCTTGCCAGAAGAGGGAACTCTTTTCCATCCCAGATTTCCCAGAACGTGTGGTGTCTAACAATATCTCTGTTGCTGATAGTTAAGTTCCAAGTTGAAGAACCCTTAGGGACATTCATGTATCTACTGAAGAAGATGAAAAGTTATATTTCTCATCCATATATTCTTGCAAATATCAGGACCTCCCTTTCACTAGTGCCACCAAAGTTTGGCCCCAAGCACTTTGTTTAGAATCTTTAGGTCTCTCAGCCTAAGACCCCCTTCTAGTTTGGGTTTGATAACATTAGTGCAAGATAGCTGGGACAATTTATTTAGCTTTTTGGGCTGCCCTCTAAAGAAATATTTTGAAGAAATCTATCACAGCTAAACAAGTGGATTTAGGAGCTACTAGACTCAAAATTTGATCGATAGAGATTGATTGTAATACAGATTTCAAAAGGACTGCTCTAGCTGCTAGGTTCAGGGATCTAAACGCCAAACCATTAAGCTTACTTTGGATGTTTTGAAGGAGATCATTCCCACAAGAATTACTTAGGGAGTTGACAACCAGAGGATTATCGAGGTATTTAATAGGCAGGATTCTAACACCAAAGCCAAGGGTTCTGGCTAGAAAGGTCTGGATGACCTTCAAAGTATTGAAGAAAAATATATTGGATTTGTTTTTGTTTATCAATGTTCCTAAAGCCTTCATAAACTCATTCAATATTTTATTTAACTTTCTGAATTCCTACAAGGATACTCTACATAAAAGCATATTATCATCCACGAATTGTTGATGAATAATAGGAGGATCATTTCCCCAGAGACGAAGATCTTTGATTTGAGAAGTTTGGGTGGTCCATCAAATGTATCATCCTAATTCTTCTGCAACCATGATAAATAAGAAGATGAACATGGGATTTCCTTGGCGTATACCTCTCGAGGGGTTGAAGGGTCTCAAATGGGAGCCATTGGTCAGTATAAAGAAGACAAGAGTAGAGATAAAGGAAGAAAGCCATTAAGCCCATCTTGTTTCAAAACCATAGGCTGTAAGGATGCTCAGAAGGTATGGCTGACTAAGTCGGTCATAGGCCTTAGAGAGGTCAAGTTTTATCATCATTCCTAGGGCTTTGAGTTATTTCATAGAGTGGAATACTTCCTAAAAGGTAATGATCCCATCTAGGATTTGACGGTCTTCAACAAAACTCATTTGTTTTGAAGAAATGTGCTTTAGAAAAAGTGGCTTAAGCCTTCTGACCATAATAGTGGCTATGATTTTGTATATAATGTTACATAGAGCAATGGGCCTGAACCTAGATGGGTCTTATAAATTAGAAACTTTTGGAAATAGCGAAATGGAAGTAGAGTTAAGTATAGGATTTACCTTTTGAGTCCATCTAGATTCTTGCACCATGTTCAGAATGTATTGTCCAATGAAGTGCCAAGTTGCTTGGAATAATTCAATAGTAAATCTGTCTAGCCTCAGTTCTTTGTTTTTGGCCATTCCTTTAACCACTTATTCAACCTCCTCAATGGTGACAGCCCTCATCAGGGTCAGGTTTTGCTCTCGATTAGCTAGCTGCTAGATTTGCCTAGTTATTCATTGAATAACTTTTGATCTATTTGGAACTTGCTTGGATAGAAGGGATCTAAAATGATCTACTAAAAGATCTTCCATTTTCGCATTGGGTGAGGTGGTTCCCTATATCATACTTTAAGGACAAGATCCTATTATGTTGTTGATGCTTAATCATAGCCTTATGAAAAAAATTGGTGTTCTTCTCCCCTTCCCTAAGACATTGGACTCTGGATTTCAGTTTCTAGAGGATTTATTCTTGTTTCTTTCTTTCCTCTATTTTATTAAGGACCCAACCTTCCTCAATTGCCAATGTCTCTGAATGAACTTCCTGAATCATCCCTTGCTATATTCCTTGTATTTTATCTTGGAGCCGACGTTTCTAAGCCATCATATTCTCGAACTCAGATTTGTTCGATCCTTTGATTTGTTGTTTAAAACATTTTAGTTTGATCTAAAAAGTGTGCATATAATTTATTCCTTGCATTGTACTAACCTCCAACCAGGATTCTATCTTACCCATAAATGCCTTGTCCTTGAGCCATAATGATTCAAGTTTGAATGGTTGATTTCAAGGGGATAACTTGATATCTATTTCCAATCTTATTGGCTCATGGCTTGAACCTGAGCATGGCAGGATAAAAGCCTCAAATATCTATGCTTACTAATTTCTTAGAAATGAGAAACCTATCTAGGCGAGAAGCTCCCTAATGGACTCCTCCTCGACATTTGTTCCAACTGTAGGATCCATTGATTTTTGGGATATCCACTAGTCTTAGGTCATGGATCACATCTCTAAATGCTTCCATCCCTAGATCTAGTCCACAAATTAAAACATTTTTTTCTTCCTTCGATGAGATAACATTAAATTCACCCCCCAATATCCATAGATTCTTCAAACAAATCCTTCATAGCTTTCCTATATTTTAGAGGAAAACATTTTTTTCTTCTGGAATGTGGGGACAATAAACAGTCAATATTATGTCCTAGTCTCGAGTTCTGATGTGTCATAGTACCTCGCAAAGAATTCAAGGGTAACTTACCCAATCATCAAAGATTATCTCCATGGAATTCCATCGGATTACTAAGGCTCTCGTGCTTCAACAAGCATCCAACACCATGACCTCATAATTAGGCTTGAAACTTTTGATAATTTCCTTCATCTGGTCATCTACTCCCTTAGTTTCTTGTATTAACATGATCTCAGTCATTCTTGTCTGATGCTTTCCTTGAGATACCTTTGGTTGCCTCGGTTGTTGAGGCCTCTCACATTTCAGGCTATGATTATCATTGGGAAGACTTATTAATTTGGTGGAAGACCACCGATAGCGGTACCACTCTTCCTGAGTTCACTAGTAAATCTCCCACTATTTGGATTGATTCCTACAAATTATTTCTTCCTCTCTTCTTTCCCCCTTTATCGTGTATGTTTTGATCAGGGACCGTTGGAACTAGGGATCCCTAACTTCCTTGTTGATCCCCAGTTCATGGCTTTGCTTATCCTAATACTTCTGGAATGTATCTCGGTATAGTCCCTTTTCATCCTCTAGTATGAAACATTCATCCAAAATTTTCCATTCGTCTAGCAATTGTTTAATAACCATTTCTTCAGTGCTCACCTCATCTCCTACCCCACTGATTTCCTTGGTCTCTTGAAATTTTTTCTCTTTTCCTCTTCCTTCCAATCTCCTATCTCTTACTAAGTTTCTCACCTTGTTTTATTATTTCCTTTGGGCGTAGCCCTCCCGCCTTCATTGTATACTAGTTGGAATAGTTCATTCGGCTCTTCACCTACCTCCACCAAAACTTCATACCTATTTTTTCTAACTTAATTCTTTTGTTACATTCACGAGGTACTGCTATGATTTTCTTTTTGACTCTTCTTTTTATTGCTAACAACTTGGAAACCCTCGTTCTCATCTTGAATCTTAGGGTTTTCCTTATGGTATTCTTGTATTATGTACCCATTTGATTATGAGGGCATTCTCGGAACATGTGTCCATATTCATGGAATTTCCAACACCATAAAGGTACATGCTCATAATCGAAGGGTTGCTACTAGAATTCATCTTGATATTCCAACTCAATATAATTAGGCAAAGGCTTAGTGATATTTTTAGAGATGCATATCCTCACAAGTGAGGTATAGCGCCCCCTTTGCATAGAATCAACAACTTTGACAAATTGTCCTATGCAGTTACGGATTCCAAAAATCGACTAGGAGGGTGAATGAATGAACCCATATTGGGGTTGCCATAAACTTTTCCTCATCGAGGTTATAGCATTGCTCTGAGAATCACATGAATAAGCCCGCATTATAGAAGAAATATGGCCCATTTTTAAAAACCCCCTCTTTATCATCAAGGGTGGTGAAGATCACAGTAAAAAATCCTTTGGCTCCAAGATTTAAATCCATATGACCTTTCGGTTGCCATTTTAATTGGATCCATTTGATAAGTTGCTGCTTTTATGGCCAAATCCCTACAAATTTACAGATTAAGCCGTGATCTTTCATATATTTTTTGTATTCTTCCAATTTGTTTTTTGGAATCACGAATCTTGGTTTCTTGGCCGCTCTTGGCAGCATTGTCCCCTAATCTGTGCTTGTCACTGTGCCTCCATCATAGGGTTTCCATTGTAGTCTCCTTCCTCATTTTTACCTCTGGATGAGTCACCCTTGGTGTTTGATTCTCGAGCCACTACTTCACTATAAGAGGGGGTCTCCCCTAGTTGGCCTACTCATCGATCTACCAATAAGCGCTAATTGGACAAGAATCTTAGATCAAGTATGTCAAATATGATGAGACGAAACCCTATTATATTTTGAATATTAATAATATTAAAGTAATAAATTAAAAATAAATTATTAAAAAATATGAAAATCAATAAATTATAACTTACTATTAAATAAGCTTAAATATTTTAACCATAAGTATTTTTAATATGCTTTAAAATATAAATCTTTCTTGAGATTTTATATTAAAACGACCAAAATAAAAAACAAGTGCTGCATGCAGCCTGTAGTCCCTGCCTATATAACCAAAAAATTAGCAAGTTATCTGAAAAGAAATTCTCGTGGGGTTGGCGTTGACCCAGTGTGTATTATAGTTGTTGCAAGTGTGTGACAACTGTTGCCACTCATATTTAGTTATAACATTAAAAACACTTTAAAAATAATATTATTAATATTATATAATATTTATAATTAAAATTAACCAATATATATATTCATTTTAATTTTTTATTATAATATAAAATATTTTTGTTTTATTTTATTTAAAAAAATAAGTATTTCAATTAGAAATTGAACACATAAAATTTTACATCTCCCTAATATTATGAAAGTCTCATATCAAGGACAATTTTCAAAAAAGCTATTTGGGGTTCTTGTTTACATTATTTTCTTATACACATTATTAAATAGATATGTTGACATACTTTATAATAATTTCAAAAATCAAAATATTATTATGATTTATGTTTTATTATTTATATTAATGTTTTATTATTTATATTAATTTTAAATTAATTATAAAACTTATAGCATTTTTAAACTGTAATTAACAAAGTTAAATAAATATGAGTAAAATCAAGGATTTCACTTAGCTTATGCTCATCATATTTTCGAAACCTTTCAAAATTTACAATACAAAATCAAGTTACAAAATCAAGTTCCACCAACTACGTGTAATTGTGATTGTTGTCGTTGTCCAATATTGTTGCTGGGTTGAAATCACATTTTATTGAGTTAATAGTAAGAAAATTGGTGATAACATGTGTAGGAGGAACACTATGAATGAGGGAATGTCTAACAAAAGCACGATATCGACATGTGAGCTTAGCTAAGCATGTGTGTCTGCGGCCCGTGTCATGGTGACCCGATAGGATTGGAATGTCTGCAACTGGAGGAGTAATATCTTACCTGTGTTAGAAGGGCATCAAGAAAAACCAAACACATAGTTAGTATGTGAGAAGACCACAGGATGAAACTAATCCTGTCATTGCTTCCTTTTTCAGCATGGTTCGTGTTTATGTTTGGTTGGATTGCGAGCTGACCGCTGGCCTCGGCACACAACCAACTTACTCATAGTAGAGCAATCTGCTTGGCCAAAACGTTGTGCAGTAAGGAAAACAAATTCACTAGCTACCCTAACTACCCCAAGAGAAACGTTCTCATGCTTCTATATTTTATCGGTTTGATGGCCGAATATTTGCGGAATATCTTATCGTTTGATTATCTAATATTTGGGGAATATTTTATCCGTTTGATTGCCTAATATTTGGTGAATATCTTATCTATGTGATTGCCTAATATTTAGAGAATATCTTATAGATTTAAAGAATTATGTCGTGTCACTTAACAAGCTTAACAAGTGAACAAAGTAATTTTGTTTGGCAACAGTTCAATAGTTTATTTTTAATATGGTTTTTAATAATTAATTTTGTATTTTTGTGATATAATTTGGCTAGTATATTAATCTAATACACGTTCCTTGCCACTCTAATTTTCAAATATTTAATATATATTTTTCTAAACTCATGTATAAATCTAAAGATTTAAATTTAAATAATCCTCATAGACAACACCTCATTTTCATAATTAATAAATTCAATATTATGTAAAACCATTTTAGAATTCTGATTTTTCAATATATTAAATTAAAAAACCACGGCTTTTGCTTCACTCCTACGCAATTGAATAATGATTTCAGTACAACACATTCATACACCAACTCTGATGCAATGCGAATACATTCATACGAGGTGTTCTACGTGGAGATGTATAATTAATTCAAGAGAAGCGATATATCTATTCTCAGCATCAAAAGCAAAACAAAAAATCTATTCCTAGCATAAGTGTCTGTTTTTTACCACTCCCTTAACTCTAATCTCAATCTCTTTATTTTCTTTTTATTTTGGGAATATGCATTACATTTCAGTCCTTAGTAGCAAATTAAATATAAACTAAAGAAACGGGGTTTAATGGCAGTCTACTGAAAGTATTTAGGATTGAGTCTTACCGTGGGTTTTACAGGGGAAATGGCCTTTGGAAATGAGCATATATGTGTGATAATATATTATATACGATGCAGCGGACTGAGTCCACAACGAGATGAGAGGAACGTTGAATTCCTTGGCAATGAGCACCATCCATGGTAGAAAATTTGATTGTCCTCCTGTTTGTTCAACGTCTCATTACTTCATCCACTGGCTGCATCATTGTATTGAGAGTAAACTGTAAAAATCCTTCATTGTACAAAGACCTATCAAAATCCATGGCCAAGTTATTTGAAATCTCTGCACAGCGAATGTTGGACTATGAGCATTAACCATTAAGCTTACCTCACTTGGAGCGATTCTCACAGTCAATCATGTGTTTTTTTGCAGCGATTCTCACGCATGTCTTTTCTGCTCTCAGTGCTTGCCTTGTCCTCTGTGGTGCAGGCGCAGATGAAAGGAGTCCCATTTTTGCCACTCCTCCATTGCTGCCACTCCTGCCATTGTAGACTTCGGCTCTGAAATAAGGATGGAAAATAATACATTCAAACATTGTAATTATAGTCATAATAGAAGTATTATTTTCTTAACTGTGTTCAAAAAACGAATGTAACCATTACCAGCCAGGATTTGAAATTCACCACTCTCAGTGACATATACCAACATGAAACCCCGGTTGACATGCTGGTATAAAAACAGAAAGTTTATAAAGACCGGAGGGCCGCATAGAAAACCTTAACTATCACAAGTGTTTACAGTTTTTGAAAAAGCTTAAGCAAAAGCTTGTGATATTACAGACTCGACAAAATAAATCATACAACGAGCTCCCTATGGAGCTGAAGCGCTCACCTCATAAACCAAGCAAGGAACCATGCACAATGTAAATACCCAGAAAGCATATGGGCCTGTTTTATTCGCGTTCAGGGAGCCGAACAACGGTCTCATCCAGTTCCTCGCCCGACGCTTTGCCTTTGAAAAAACCCTCCACCCCAACTGGGAGGAGAAACGGAGGTTAAAAACCATAACACAACAAATAAGAACAAAAGAGAAACCTTAATGATGACATTCTGCCAGATATACCTGGTTTAACTCGGTGAACCTGATCGCGGACGAAATCCGCGCCATGAGCACCGCGAAACCCCAACATATGTCAGGAGAAGCCGAGTGTTTAGATAACCAACAGCGACCACCGTAACCAGAAACCTTCCTCCGCAGATGGTAAAGACTAATTTCATATTGTGTTTGGTGGCAATAAATTGAGAGGCGATGGTAGCCAGCTGCCTGAGAGGTGGCAGACGGTGGTAGCCAGCTGCCTGAGAGGTGAGAGGTGGCAGCTATATAATAAACTTTGCATGCGCCTAAGTTTCATGTTTGTCGTTTTGTTCTCTTTACTTTCATTGCTAAATCTGTCTTCCTTACATAATTCTACATAGTACTCAGTGAGGCTGTTGGAAGTTATACGACTAGAATAGCTCGACATGCACCTGGCATGGCTCAACTCCATTGTTGGAAGTTATGAAACTGGCACAATTTGACATGCAACTAGCACCGCTAACTCTTGGGAGTCCAGTGTTCCTCGACTTTACTTCTATCTCTGATCGGAATTGAACAGACTAGAGCTATAACTCATAGACATCCACTATTTACCTCATAGGGTTGGGTTAGTTCATGATATTATACACAATCCGCTGTAAGCCACAGTTGAACACCTTTATCAATGTGCCTACATGCAAAAACACACCTGGCCTCAAACCTGCATGCAGAAGCACAGTTGTCCTCAAAATAAAACCTAGGATATGATCTTCAAAAAATTATATAACGAGTTTAAAGGTCGAACTTAGGTTAAAACGACAAAGTAAATGCATTGATCACTTAAATCTAAAACGAGGTTGCAAAATAAAACTTAGTATACGATCTTCAAAAATTTATATAACGAATTTAAAGCTCGAACTTAGGGTAAAATGGCAAAGTAAATGCTCTGATCACTTCAATCTACATTGGTATAAGCGAAGCCTGCAATAAGAAGTCATTTTTGCCCAGCCAAAAACTTTGGTTAAAATTTTGATAAACGAAAATTGTCATTTTAAAGCACTGGTTAAACGATGATAACGCAAAAAAAAAACATGATCAAAGAATGGATTAATAGGGGGTCAACTATCTATCGATGGCTATAGTCCAGGCAAGGACTAATAATACCTAAAAATGACACATAGATGAATTTTGCTTTAATGCCCATGTAAACTATTGCTCCACTGATTTAACTTGAAATTTCCAAGATCACAGGAATGCTTTCAAAGAGGATATTTTTAAATTCCAAAGAAACAAACCAGTGCACCGGAGCATAATCGAGGTGACCATTCAAGTTGGCAAATCCAGTCCATTCTATAATCGACATTTGGGAACGTATAAGGAAGCAAGACACGTGATATGGGTACGTTTGGTCCAACCACACAATTTTAAAACAGTGCTTTAATATAAAAGTAAAGAAAAATGCAGCTCTTTAATGTAGATTGTGGTCGTTACAGTATTTAAAAGTTAGGTTTGCCCATAAAATATTGATTCGGCCTTCTTGCCTATGGTCTTTTCAGGATCATGGTCTTATCCTTGGGATTAATTAAATTACACGAAATACTATAAAATGGCAGAGGAAAGTTACATGTCAGAGATGATCCATATCCATCCATGCAAAAGCGATGATAATTATTTTGTGTCTGGGAAATCTGATATCCAATCAGCGAAGCATGCGAACCCTAATGCCGACCTTGTACAGCACATTATATTCTCAATTTTTTAGAAATTGATCAAATATTTGTTTTCACCGGGTCAAACCCTAAGGCCCGCGACTATTGAGGACAGGCCGTTAAGGCTCCTCAGTGGCACAAAGCATATTATATAAAGTGACTCGGTTACCTGTTTTCTCTGGGATCAACCCACGACTCTGCCTCTTACACCAACCCTCGAACTGCCAATTTCCTCATTTCTACTTTGGTTTTTCCTTTTCTATTGACGATCATGAAGATAGGTAGTCCAAAGATGAAGAATATGATAGCCAGCCATGGAATTGTTGGATCTCATAAGTCAGAACTGCTCAAAGAGACGTGGCGGGCTTTCAGATCTCTGCTTAAAGCTTCTCCCAATCTGATGAAGATGGATGTGGAGAAGCTCAAAGATCATCTCCTGAAAAAGAAGAAGCGCAGCTGCAGTCATGTTGTCAATTCTACATCCAGGGGTCTAACACTCGATCATCTATCGCATCCAGTACACGAGGCCGCAGAAGGTCACAATAGTTTATCTCTAATGATTGAGGGTATTCTTGAAGGAAGTGGCGCTTCACAAGTTTGCAGTGCAAGTAATATTGTGAGTGTTGAAGAAGTAGATGAGTTAGCAGACGCCTTCATTTCAAAATTCTATAACAACATGAGACTGGAGAGGCAACAATCTTATAAGGGTTATCAGGAAATGCTTGCCAGGGGTACATAACATAGTACTCATGTACTTGATATTCGTTGAACAGTGTTATCATCTGTTATTACGATTTAGAATAAAGCCCGGAATTTATATTTATTCCTGGATATAATGTTCTCTGGAGCACTTCGTGCAAAATGTTAATCACAGCAGTGTCTTCGATAACATTTGTCACGGTGTCTCCCATGTAAATTGGCGGTCTCCTTTTCTAAATTTCTAGATATAAAATTTCAATATGTTTTTTCTCAGTCAAAATGACTATGGCAACAGATTCCTCGTATGCTAGCACGAGTAGGAGTTCCTTCAGAAAGCAATAGGAACTATTTTATTTTCCAGCTCGAACATGGGAAGAAAACGTCAAATTTGATATGCTATCGTGAAGGACACCTAAGGATGCCTTACATGGGCTGTTCTCTGCCCTTTAACCATACTTTTATTTTAAAAATATACACGCTATGTCCACCCAGGCAGATGTTCATATATGCAATATTGCTAATGCATATTACCACCAATAATTCACCTGATTATGTGGGAATGAAGCACCAACCATCTAATAGAAGAGCTTGCCAAAAAAAATTATTATCGATGCACATTCAGATAACCTTAATAAATCAATATTCCCCACTGTGAGGTTGGCGATAAGGATACACTTCAGTGACCATGTTTAAAGTGGTGTTCTTTGGATACCCAAGAGGCTTAATTATATATTAAGAAATCATATTTTTCTACCAATGATCTCTTGTTGCTTGAGTTTTAGCGCTCAAGTTGTTAGGGTTCAATTTTAATCTCCTTACTTACACTATTAATACATATGTGTGGCTTATTAAGCAGAAGCAGTTATTTAATAGTAAGTTATTGTAAAGAGGAGTTAATAAAATCTAAATTAGTTACTAAAGGTTTATTAGAAATGGGTTTATAAGTAGTTAATATTTTGTCATAGGTAGATATATATATTGAGTAAAATATGATTTAAGGTTTTTTCAAGAATTCCGAGTGTACTTTTTTTGGACGTTACTTCCTTGAAGAGGAAAATGAGCACAACTCTATGTTTGCTATTATCAAAAAGATCTTTGATATGTTTATGTCTTTTTTTCTTTATGTTGTTAGGTTTTGTACTGTATTTAAATAGTTCATATGAGTTGCACTACAAGTGCCATCATAGATTTTTACTTGCCACAATGGGGGAGAATATTCCGTTACAAATTGGGAGATTTTTTTTGCCGAGTTGTTTTTAGAAAAAGACAAGTTAGAATTCAATTCAATATCTTAAACAATCTATAAAGTATTTGAAGAATCCAACACAGGAAAGAATTCCTCTTCAAAAATATCCAATTTCTCTAAAATAAAATGAAAAAAAATAACTTCCATAATGGAGTTTGAGAAGCGATGTTATCAATCATTGAAAATCTACATTTCTTTTAAAAAAAAGACAGGTTAGAATTCAATTCAATATCTTAAACATAATCCAACCCAGGAATGAATTCCTCTTCAAAAATATCCAATTTCTCTAAAATAAAATGAAAAAAAAGTAACTTCCATAATGGAGTTTGAGAAGCGATGCTATCAATCATTGAAAATCTACATTTCTTTAGATATTTTGCAAGTGTGAATTTCATTCGTAGAAGTTAGGTCAATTTTTGAAACTTTTCGTGTAGACTTTGAAGGACCTAATCCAAGAACTAAATTAGTCTAAAAGTAATTAGAAAACTTTAAAAACTCAAAAATGTTTGAAATGTGGAGTGGAGAAGTGAAGTTATGTACAACTAATAATGGGAATTATTTAGGGATTCTTAATTTTAAAAAATAAAAAATCCAAAATTTGGAGTGTAAGGATTCTTAACTTTAAAAAATAAAAGATCTAAAATTTGAAGTGGAGAAGTGAAGTCATAGACAATTTCAAATGGGCATTTTTTAAGGTTTCCTCTAATGATAACTACAAATTTTCCATACTAGATATATTTTGATTAAGAAAGACGAGTTTCAAAATATCCAAAAAAGTGGTGGAATTTCATAATTAGAGTCATAATAGCTAATTTTAGAAATATAGCATAATCTGTGATTATTTTATATTTTTTTCGTGAAACTCTCCATTACAAAAAACATTTTCTTGCAATTTTAAGAATTTATTTATGGGGCAAGGTTATCAACATCATTTTTTTAAAGACACGTTTTTATGTTTGTGAATAGAAAAATTATATCCAAATAATTTTCTCTAATAGGGTCACCCATGAAGGAGAATACCTATACACATCCTCATACTTCCCTCGACAACAACACTTTCTCGAGTACAACAAAGTTGGAATCAATGGAAGATCAACATAAGAATGTTGCGACAACACAAATGAGTTGGAAGATAAGTTTGATGATAGATTGTATAACTTTGAAAAAAAAATTAAGACAACTTGTAGAGTATGCTAGATCCAAACACACCAAGAGAAAGCCACTGGATTGCACAACAAACTCGGCCACACCAAGAAGATACTTCTAACTCAGAAACTTTAACTGCCCATAACAGTCAATAGGCCTACAAACCAATAGATCAATAGATAAAAAAAAATTGCATTATTCTCCTAATGTATTTGAGCAAATTTGTTGGTGCTTATCAATCACGATGGAACACTACTTCTTCCTCCAAGTTATTACTCATAAAATAATGAAACTCAATATGGGGGTCCTATGCTTAGATAAAGAATTCATTAAAATAACCTATTGAGGATACATTGCATGGAGTCAATTTGCTAAATATTTCTATGATATTTTGAGAGGGATACTCATTATTTTAGGAGACTTACCAACTTAGACCAATTTCACTTAGTTATTGACTTTAGAGAAGCCTTTGAGAAATTAGCCATTACTACAATGAACATAAGATATTCCTTCTATAAGGAATATTTCATTAGTGTCCTTAAGGAGTAGATTGGACCATGAGTCAAAATCCAACATCCATGGTTAGAAGAAACTAAGAGGACCCTAGAAGCTAAAATGGTGATCAATGCATAGACAAAAAGGCAAAATTCACCTATAGCACTCTTCCACCCCAAGTTAACTCACAAGCACAACTCCTACTCATGAATTAAAGGTACAGCGTTTGTCTCTAGTAACAATGGAATACCACTAAAAATGTGAACTTTGCTATAGTTTTAATGGAAAATATGCTTTAGATCATAGGTGTAAAGAAAAAGACATGTTCCAAAAAGATATGAATAATTAGACACTCATAAAATCTTTTATAATCATAATTTTTTAAATTAAATACTCATTTAAAGCTAAATGTTTAACTTAAAGTACAGTAAGAACATTGATATATTTATAAATTTAATTGGTTGATAAAAAAATAGATTTAAACGAAGATCAAGATTTATGATGTGGACATTAAAATCCGTTAAAATTAGATTTAAACTCGATCACAAGATCAAGATTATGATCTTATCGAAGAAAGAGTTCAATTAATTAAATAATAAGAATTACAGAAACTTTATAAAGTGATGGTGGTGTAAAAGCACAAGTAACAATGAATTATGTAATCATGATATACAGGATCTAGCAACTTTTGCACATAATAAAGATATTAATGGAGTAGTTCGTGACATACTCCTCAATTATTAGAAACTTTCGTACAAAATAAAGATATTAATGTACTGAGCCGTCTCAATTTAAAAGTAGATTTAGGCCATTGAAGGGCTTAGTGGCGATGCCAATAATTTACTTTGGACCTGACCCTACCATAACCAAGTGGGATTACGATCAGAATAGTCGATAACAAAAAGAAAGTAATCTAAAACACGTGCTGCGCATCGGCCAATTCCAATTTTGGAAAAAATTGGAAAGGAGAGTTTACAAGTGATCGGGATATGATCCATATCCTTGAACTAAAAACGCGATAATAATTATTTTGTATCACTGAGTGACCCTGATGCCTGGCCATGAGGACACACTACAGCAATTCTAAACAACGAACCCTAATCCACACGTTGCCTAGCACGTCCAATCTGCAGGTGTTACCAAGTTTATCAGATATTTTCGTTTTGTTGAACCCAAAACCCTAGGTTCCTGCCTTTTCACGACATTCCAATTCTATCTCCATGAAGCTTATTATATACCCTGTCTCTGTTGCCCGTCTCCTCTAGGGGATCAACCCACGACCTTGCCTCATATACTAATATTCCCCGGCCGCCAATTTTCTAACATGAATCTCTTCGTTTTAGTGGTCAAATAGACGTGAAAATCATGAAGCGCAGGAGACAATGCGGAAGGCTGTTACATTAGTAGATAACTTGATAAATTCGTGGGGGCGCTAGTATTTCCTAGTCTTAGATTCTGAACGGTTTTATGGGGTATCATCACCAGCCAAGATTAAAATTTCATAATAAACCTTTCTTATCCAATAATTTCATAACAAATCTTTCTTATCCAATAATGGTGTTTTTGTGGCCCATATTTCTTTAGTAAGAGGGTGGGAATGGCTTGATGCACATTTGACATGTATAGACAACTATTCTTGAAGGAGATGTTCTCTATTTAGTTTATTATAGATGGTAAGTTGATTTTATTGAGGATTTGAATTACATTTTAATGAGAAAATAAGATTAGCTTTACTTTATGAGTATATATTTATTTGTTAGGGTTTTTTCAACTTTATATTGAAGATGTTGGATAAAGCTATATCATTAAGGGACATGGAGAAAAAATTGGGTTGGGGTTGATTGTATATTAACAAAGTTAGATAGATTTTTAGTTAGACAAACTGCTATAGAGGGTGTGAACATATAAATGTTCGATTAACTCTAATAGGTGCCTTAACCATAAACTTATATTTCTATAATTAAAACTAAGCAATCATAGACGATGGGCTCCTTTCCAATGCACCCTTGGATGCATGAGAGAGACAAAAATTAAGACTATGGCATGGAACTATGGATTTCGTATGATCGAGACATAGAAACCTCTTCCTTTAAACAATTTGGAAAATCTCTAAAGAATGTTAAAGAGGTAGTTAGAAAAGGATTTTGCAATGGAATAGAAGTAGAGATAAGTATTTTAAGGTAGCGAAAAAAAAGAATTTTCATACAGCTTGATTGGCACTAATGGTTAAGATCATGTGTTTCCTCTTAGAGGTCACATGTTCAAAACTAGAGGGGGTAGAGTATGTATGCCTTCATAGACTTGGTAGTCAAATCGCTACGCGGAGGTGGGTCCCTTGTCCCTCAAACAAGGGGGTCTCATACACCAATTTGGTGTCTCGCTTGGTCGTGACCTTAAAATTGGATGATAATAATAATAATGATAATGATAAATATTCACTTGTAATTAATGGCAGAAGTGTCCTCAGACACGTAATTTTATTAATCAGAAAAAAAACAATTACATAATTGATTTGCAAGAGCTTACACCCGAACAACCAAACACTCTTGCAATGAGCTATTTATAAGCTCCATGTCCTAACTACCTCTAATTATGGATCACTTATTAAATAACAAGTGTCCATTTACAATAAATGCTATTCAAACCAACTAGCTAACTAATCTCCTATAATAGAGCCTAAGATACGACACATTTGGAGAGTCATATCTAGTTACAACAATATGCTAATTCTAAAAGTCTCCATTAAATAATTAAACATTCTAGAATAATAATTATTAATTTAATATCTTAAATTAATAATTATTTTATTCTAATTTTATAACCTATGATAAAATTTGTATTTTTGGATCATCTAACAGTAATGAGAGAGATATATTTCATTAAGAAGAATTTATGAAGTCAAAAAAATTTATAAAGATAAGAAAGTTAAATTTTTAGGGACCAAAGTTGGATAGGGGGGTGTAAAGTGAGGCCACCTACCTAGTTAGACATTATGTATTAGAACACAATTTTTTTGTGAGTCAACTGATAAGGGGAAAATATAAGTACTATATGGGAAATAGAAAATGAGGAGAGAATTTAGCTACTAAATCTACATGGTTTGCTGAGTCACAGGTGATGTATTTTGAAAATATGTTCTTGGAGCCTTTTAAAGTAAGCATTAGAAAAATTGTCAAAACTTCTTTTGACTTTCCGAAGTTTGTTTGTAAGGAGGGTAATTAGAGGATGCTTGAGGAGATTTCTAAAGGTGAATTATTGAGGGTTTTTTCTTATTTCCACATATACAAGAACATTTGTCATGATGGGACTTTAACTATGGAATATTCGTTGGGTTTCATTGAGATTTTGGCTAAATATTTTCTGTGTCGTGGAAGGGTTTAGGACGAAGAATATTCTAGGTATTATTAACATTACCTTTGCACCTATCCCTAAAATAGATTGTCCTAGAATTTGTATGGTTTTAGATGTATCAATTTTAGAACTCTGTCTATAATATTGCATAAAAAATCTTGGATATGAGACTAAATTTTTTCACTTCCACTTCATTTTCTACATCAATTTAGTCTCCTAGAGGGTTGTTAGCCTCATGAATCAATTGGTTTTGCATAAGATGATTTACATCCAATTAACCTTGACAAATATGGTGATCAATGAATTAATCAATTTCAGGTAATGGTGGTTAAATTAAACATATGATACCCTTATGATAGGGTTTGTTGGATATATTTAAGGTTATTTTTAATACATATTTCCTTTGATATTTCCAGTGTAAAGTTGGTTATAGGTGACATTTATATCATATCTAGTTCTTATAAATGGATCCACCTTTAGGTTTGGTTGAGGTACGGGTAATACATTTTGAGAATGTTTTCATGGAGAGTTTTTGGTTAAAAATGACAAAAATTGTGAGGGTTTATATTTACATTTGCAAGTGTGTTTCTAAGGAGGACAATTAGATTACTCTTGAGGAGATACATTAAGGTGAGTTATTGAGAGTTTTTCATCTTTTCAAAAATTCAAGGGTCCTTGCCCTAATGGGATATAGAGTAGGGAAAATTTCTTTGGATTCTTTGGGATCTTGGCTAAATATTCTCTATGTGTGGTAGAATAGGTTATAACAAGAAAAATTATATGTGTTATTAATTCTACCTTCACAATAACCCCGAAAGTAGATTATCCTAAAACACTTTGATGGTTTTAGGTATAGCAATTGATGAACTTTTTCTATCACATTCTATCAAAAATCTTAGCTATGAGACTAAAATTTGACACTCTCACTTCATTTTTTTTATCAATTTGGTTTCTTAGAGGGTATTTAGATTCATTAATCAATTGGTTTAGCACGAGATTGTTTACATCCAATTATCATTGGATACATTCCTATAATGGTGATGAAATTGGACTTATCAATGACTTATGAAGGGTTAGTTTGGCTATATTTAAGGTTACTCTGAACAAAAATTAGCTTTAATATGTCCACTATTAAGTTGATCATGGGAGGTGCAATATTTGTATCATATGAAGTTCTCAAAATGGGTCCACCACTAGGGTTTTAAAACCCTCTAGGGGTGTAATATATGGTTTCACTTGTATCTATATTCATTTCTATTAATAGTATAAGTTTTGAGCGGGTTTATTATAAAGGATAAAAGATTGTGGAAGAATTTAGAAGCTAAACATTGGAGGGAATGAATTACTCAATCTCTTATTATTTGTAGTAGTTATTCATATTGTTTACATTGGTTTAGAGGAGTGCAGACATTATAGTGAGTGTTTTTAGCTATACGACATTGTTTTTGGTATGGAAATGAACATACCTAAGTTAGCCATGATTTTTAATCATGTGAAAAGGTTTTGTTGTTTATCCCATATAGGGTTTGAACATTTATATGAAGGAACACAATATTTAGGTTTTCATCGTACACTCAATAATTATGGGAAAAAAGGATAGTCCTAGTTTTTTACTAAAATTGAGAAGATAATCTTTTTGTGATGTAATAATGACTATCTAAGTGTGGTATATTGGTATTAATTAAAATATCCTAGAGGGAATCCCAATGAAATGACCCACTTTAGATTACATGATTAGAGGGATGTTATAAAATATTATGAGGATCTACCTTAGTGATCTTTAGAGTAAAAATTTGGACAAGCTAGGAACTCATCTTACTAAATGAACCTCGTGTTAGGCCTAAAAGAGAGTGGTTGGAGCTTAAAGAATATTCACCATTTTGGTATCTCTCTTGCAATGAAATCTCTCTAAAATAAAATAGATAAAGGTAGCCTTTGGAAGAGGATCATTGTGGAGAAACATACAACATGAGTGACTTTTCTCTGAGAGTGGGTGATGTGTCATAGGTGAGAGTTTCAGTTTAGGAAATTATTTGTTCTTTTTCTTCCAACTATTTTGATATATTATTTCTAGGGAATTGTAAGGTCAAATTGAAAATTATAGAGAATTCATATACTTCTGACATTTCGTAGTTCAGATGGATGCCTATATTTGATCGAGGATTAGTAGGGGATCTAACAATTTTATAAGAAATATTTCTGACTCATCTTCATACAACCTCAATAAATCTAAAGAATGTGCTATGTGTCGATATGGGAAATGAACAAGGATGGAAATTATTATTTGTCTAAATTAGGTTATTATGCACTTCAATACAATGATATTGATATGCACTTCAATACAATGATATTCAATAGGGAAAATAATAATTGAGCCAAATTTGAAGAAATAATACTCCTATTAAGAAAAAACTATTTATGTAGCTTATTGTTAACAATAAGGTGAGTAGATAGAAAATTTTATTAAAAACCAATAAGATAGGGAATTGTATTATCCTTCTTTATAGGAAGGGAACTAAAACACCACCCTTATTTATAGTATGGATGGTAAAAACACCACCCACCTTCCTTATTTATAATAAGGGTGTTAAAAATACTACCCATTTTTTCATTGGGTGACCACACATATATGTCGAATATTGTCCCCATAAATATAGTAAATGAAGAGGAGTTTGTGTTGAATTTTTTTTGAAGATTTATTTTGATAGACATGATTTATAGAGATATAAGACTATTCTTTTTTTTTGCAATGTAAGGTATTTGGTTAGAGATCAATACATTTATTTTTGAAATTATATTTATTCCAAATTTTCATGTCTCTTCTCAAGTGCAAGCCTTAATGTCTCTTCTCAAGTGCAAGCCTTTAGTAATTAGTGTTTGACAAATTAATTTCTTGGGTTTTTAAATGAAAAATGCCATAGTTAGGATTTTTTATCCAACATGGCCGGCGTTGCTTTTATATTACTATTTTCAATTCAAAGGATATTTGGCCAATATAACGAATAATTATGTTCAATATAAGGGTCTCAAGAGAGAAATGAAGATAAAGATAGGTCAAAATAAAGTTATTCTCTAGCTAGATGTGTTTGGATATTCATTAATAATACATAATTTCCAATTCAAGGAAATATTAGTTTAGGAATTAATAATTATGTTTTATTTATGGTTAATTATTATTTATGGTTTCAAGGTATTAATGAAGATAACTCTAGATAAAAAGTATTTTTTAAATACAAGTGATTGGATATTTAGTGATGTCCATATCTCGGATGAAGAATCAACTATATGTTCCAAATACATAACTTCCATCTGTTGAGTAATTTAAGGAAAAACAAATATATTTTCAATATATATTTTTCACTTATAAGTACTTAAAGTATAGGGAATTGAGCAAATCTTATGCAGTTTCTAAAAAATGTCTCGAACTATAAATAATATGTCAATTTAATATATTTAAATCTTTCTATTTTAAGATAATTTGTGTTTCTCTTATACATTAAGATCTCTAATATGTAATTGAAACAACTTTTATTAACTATGTAATGATATCTTTTAACTTCACATTTAAATACACCTAAAATATATGAAATTGAGTATAATGCTTTCCTTTCACATGACATGATAGAAATGATTTATTTAAGAGTTAATATCTTAATTTTTTTTAGATATATGAATTTTAATATAAAAAATATATTAGTGGTTTAATACATTAATTTTATGAAATATTACTCTTTTAATGCATTAATTTTAAGTTATATTTCATAGTACATAACTTTCTATAATAAATGATATTGCTTTTTCTTATATTACATCGTTGTTAATGTTTTCCCTTATATAATAAATGATATTGTTTTTTCTATATTACATCGCTATTAATGATTTCCCTTATATTATTAGGTATAGATTCTTCTTAGACTATCAAATAAAAAATAGTTAAATATTTTGGCAATTAAAATATCAATAATATTGAAATTAAAATTTATCTTATTTTCTTTATACATTCTATTTAAGTTATATTGTGTAGAACATTTTTTTTTTTTTGGTAATAAGTGATTATTTTTATTTATTAGGTTACATTGACTTTAATGTCATGTTTTATGTTTTATGTTATTAATTGTAAATTCTTAATAAAAGGTTAAATAAAACTAATATTGTATTTTTACAATATAGATATTAATAATATTAAAATAAAATAAAATAAAATAAAATTGGGAAAAAATGATTATTAAAAAAAAAAATCACAGGAAGAAAAATGTATTCTACTATTAAGTGTCTTAACATATTCAGTATTCTTTAAAATATAAACCTTTCATAAAATTTTGTATTTAAAAAAAAAATAATACTACCTAAAAATGCCTCTCTAATTTTGCTTTAATTCTCATGTAAACTATTCTACCACTGATGTAACTTGAAATTTCCATGATCATATGAATGACTCGAAGAAAAAAAAAAATTAATTCCAAAGAAACAAACGAATGGACCAGAGCAGGACCGTCTAAACCACACAAGTTGGCAAATCGAGTCCGCAAGAAACTTCGTATGGGTAGGGTTGGTCCAAACATAATCGAAATTTTAAAACAGTGTTTTAATCTGAAAGTAAAGAAAACTGTAGCTACGTATCCAATGTCGATTGTCGTCACTACAGAATTTAAAAGTTGGATTTTCTCATAAAATATTGACACTGGCATCTATCCTTCAAGATTACGGTCTTTTCAGGATCATGGTCGTATCCTTAGGAGTAATTAAATCACACAAAATACTGATACTTGTTTATAAAGTGGTAAGGGTAGTGTTGGCTTCATAATACTGTGTAAAAGCACCGGCCGGTGATGAACCACAATTTCCCACATATACTATTGGCTTCTGTATATAATAAAAATGGTGTACATTTATGACTAGATAACCAAAGCAAAGCAACCCACAACTTATCGGCCAATACCAATTTCTTATAAAAGGGAAAGTTACAAGTCATAGATGATCCATATCCATCCATGCAAAAAGAGACACTGTAAAAATTATTTTGTTTTTGGCAACCAAATCTGTTATCCAATCAGCCAAGCACACGAACCCCACTCCCTTTTGGAATTTTTTAAGGTAAATTTTTCTAGTTTAATTTCTAAAATTTTATATAAATTTATTGAAATAAAAAATTTAATAAATAAATTTTGCATAATCAATATGATTTAAAAAATTTTAAAGTGCTAAATTTATATAAAATAAAAAAATCCATTTAAATAACACAAATTAAAATTTCACCTCAAACTTTTCTATCAAATTCCAACACCAAAAATTCCAAAAATCCTCCATCAACACCTTCCATTATGTTTTCCAAATTGACCGAATATTTGTTTTCACAGGCCCAAACATAAGGCTCGCGAATTTTGAGGAGAATCCGTTAGGGGTGCTCAGTGGCAGGAAGCCTATTATATAAAGTGACTCGGTTACCCGTGATCAACCCGTGATTTCACTATTTATAATATAAAAAGTTACCAGACTCTTTATTTATAATCATGAGAATTTATGGTAATTAAATATTATATAAATTTATAACAAATATGTTCATTGGAAAATACCAAACGCTACCTACGTTTACTTATTTGCTACAGACATATAACACAACAGAATGTATAATACCGAGATGAGACATGACACATTAAAATACCGTATAGTATGTCATTATGAAATTCAAGTAAGTCACATGACATAAAGCCTACCCTCTCATGTTCAAATTTCAAAGCAAATGTGCGAATAGTGTAGGACTGTTCACATAATTTATTCCCCGATATGGCATTATGAAGCATCGTAGTTATCGTATTATGAATCAAAGCTTTGGTCATATTTTTAAGAATAAACGGTTCTTTATTTACCATACTTGTGGGAAGTATGTATTTAATTTTGTTTTTAATTTGTTTATTTAGAGTTTAACAAATTTTTTTTTTGTTTTTTTTTTTTATTATTTAAATTTATTTATTTGTAAAGTGATTGATTAAAAATTTATTATAGATTGTATAGTAATTTCCATTTCTATTAGATATTAATTTTATGTTTTTAATTTTTTTCTCTTTTATTTATTTTTTTTATTTGTATTTTATTTATCTATTATTTCCATTTTCATTACTTATAATTTTTTTTTATATTTTCAATTTAAAATGACTTATTATTATATTAAAATATATTTTAATAAATTTAATTATAAACATATATATATATATATATATATATATATATATATATATAAACTAAGATATATATTAAAGTGTATATATGTTAATATAAAAAATATTAGTTAATCATATGGGCCTGGAGTATGCCTTAAAACCGTTTCTGCCTGGCTAAGAGTTCGTCTTCCTCATATGTAACAAAACAGGTTAATGCCCCAAAACCGAGAAGCATCTGGCAGGAGTGAAACCTTGCCCCCTTACGGACCACCATCGGGTTATTCCAGGTGGCATGGTTTTTCCTTGAATAAGAGTGATGAGTCAACCTGCATTGTGGATAATAGCTAGAGATGGATGTCCTCACTGCTGGTTTGACAACTAAGTTATGATAGGTTTTCCCACCTGTATAATATATATATATATATATATATATATATGTTAATCATATTTTTTAATTTTTGTGATGAAATCTTCATCTCTATTGTTCTTAATTTAATTAATCTATATTTAAGCTAAGTGGCCTCTGCTAGTTACTATGTAGCCCTTGTTATTTATGGTTATTAGTGGGTATTTCATAATAATGTTCCTAAATTTTTTAATTTAATTATTACTAATTACTAAATAGCTATTTATTTTTTATAAAATATTCTACTTTATCTTTAATAATATGTATAAATTAAAAGATGAGATTTATTTTCAAAGGTGGTTATGTATTTTTTTCTCTTTTAATTAGATTTATCAATTAACCATTTATAAATGTCATATGAATAAGTGTGATAGTTATGTGTTTTTGGACACGTGGTATTGATAAGTCATAGCATTGACCCAAGGTATTATAACAGAACTTATTTACAAATTAATAATCTACATGATAATAAAAAATTGTTACATATATATATATATATATATATATATATATATATATATATATATATATATATATATATATATATATATATATATATATATATATATATGACTAATATATTGATTATTTTTATCATTAACAATAATTATTATTATTTTAAATAGAATAATAATATAGTTAACTAGTGATTAGCAATTTTAGATGTATTGTGAATTGAGCTTTTTGATGCTCATTATGGATTGATGCCCATAAACATTTACATGCTATTTAATTTATATGATTATATTAATAAATACACATTAATTGGTCTACAATTTTTTATTTTAAGAATTGCATGTGTTCACAATATTACAAATAATGAATCACTGTAAATTTAAGAATGTAAAATTAAGTGAGTTTATGATAAAAATGAAGTTTTATTTTATTTAATGAATTTATCATGTAAAATGTTATATTTTGTAATAATTTTTTTATATAATTTAATTGCATTGTAATTTGAAAATAGTGATATGTTTTAGATATAGAGTGATCTAACCATACCCAATTTTTTTTGGTGAGAGATTAATGATTATTAAACCATGGAATAACAAATATTTGGGCCATGATTTCTATTTAAAAGACATGGGTACTCATTACCAATGATCCCTTGGGAAAAAGTGTCTGTATAACTTTTCTCTTTTTGGCATTCATAAAATTTGCTTGGTTACTACCTTCGCTTAGGTCATCTAATGTTTAAGATTTCTATTTAAAGAACATAGGGTGGTCATTGCCAATGATACGTTGGGAGAAAGTCTCTTATGTATAACTTTTTTCTTTTTCGCATTCATAGAATTTCCTCACTAACCACCTTCGCTTAGGCCATCGAGTGTTTCCCTCTCAAAAGATGTAAACTACATACTAGATTTTAATATTATGATATTTATTGTTTTGTTAATAGATTTTTAATGTGTTTACGTTGTGTGGAATACCTTGTTTTTCCATGTGTGAAATACTTTATTATGTAAACTACATACTAGATTTTAATATTTGTTAATAGATTTTTAATGGGTTTAAGTTGTGTGAATATCTTGTTTTTCCATGTGTGAAATACTTTATTTTTCCACCAACCATGATATTAAAGACTATATTTGAAGAATTTCTCCAAATATTAATTAGCCTAATAAAACTATTCCATTGGATCCGGAACAACGTTTTTAGTTAATAACATCATTCACTCCATCCAAACAAGTGTTTTCGAGAGATATGGCTTTCTTACTAGATCTTGAAGTATAATGTTTGAATATGCTCTTTATTTTTTATATTTTTTATAAAATTAATATTTTAATTTTATATTTTTATTCCCATTTTATTATTTTACCTATCTCAGCATTTTGTATAAATGCACCAAATCAAGAACACACTTGTGGTTGATTTTTCCTTCCCCAAATTTTTTTTTTTACGTATGCCATCATATGCCCAAATTATTTGTTTTTACCTATGTCATCAGATGCATTTTATCAGGCATTTTGTATAAACGCACTACATCAAGAACACACTTCTGGTTGATTTTTCCTTTCCCAAATTATTTGTTTTTGGATTAGCATGACAATTTTTTTTTAGTAAACGCTTCAATATGAAGAACCACTAACAGCAACATCCTTCATTTGTATTATTAAGTGTTTCTTTATAGGTGACTAGGTTGATTTAAATTATTTAGTAAGAGCGATCGAGATGAAGTATTTTTTTATTCAAAGTTTTTTTTTTTTTTCAGTGAGTTCATACAAACTAATTTTTTTTCAATAAGTTCATACAAACTTAACATACATCAATTCTAATTTACAAGGTAACTTAATTATAAAAGTATTTCTTACTAGTTTTATAATAGTTGGTCATGCTTTATTTGTAAAAATAAATTTATAGGAGAAACTAACGACGTAAAGATATTTTTTTTTGTTTTCACAACATTTGCCACGCCATGGACTAACTTATACTTGCCACATGACTTTTTGTTACCATTAATTTCTTTTTTTAAGAAATGCCATAACTTTCGTATTCAAAGACCATTTATAATACCTTTTTCTTAGTAACTTACATTTTAAGAGTTTTCTATCAAAATAATTAGTTTAATATTATGTTTCAATATGATCATATTTTAGTATTATCATACGGCCACTCTAAATGAAATTTTTGTTATCGGTATTGAGTAATTCCCATGGAAATCCCACATGGAAGAAGTACTAAGAAGTAAAAGATTGTATGAGATGACATTGGTAAAATAAAAATCCCCCGTTGATACTAATAAGAGAGGAAAATTGGATAATAAGAATGATCAAGCACATGCTTAATTGTAATTTCCATTTCTTCTAATTTATGGTATAATATTCAAGAAATTAATAATTCAAATGTATCTAAAAAAAATTAGAAAAATATATTTTGTGAATCTAATGTGATTAGATGTCATCAACTTGAAAATACGATCCTTAATTTATATCCCAAAGTTTTTTCTTGGATTCAAGGTTATTTATCCAAGTTCAAAATTCTTAGATGTATACTTAAAGACTTTTTAGTAAATTTGAAGGATGACCAATGCATATATGTTAGTCTTTCCAAGTCTCGTCATGCATATTATGTTATTGTATCTATTTTTTATATCGTTAGATAAGCTCCAATGGCTACATATATATATCTCACTCTTGAATCTTTTTGTGACTTATGATTAGAAAGAAAGAAAACAACCGTTTGCATAGTGGAGTGATCAACATCATAAGTTCTAGTGGCCAAATAGAAACATAAACCCAAGCATCCCATGAGGCAAAAACCTTGCAAGAATAAGCAAACTTAGCCCCCCAAACCCTCTCAACCAAAATTACACTGAAAATGGTGACAAAGTACTAAAATAAATGCCTAAGGAGACTAACAAACATTGCAATTTTTGTGGGAAAGACAATTGTTTGGTGTTCAAATATTTTAAAATGATAAAGGCCTTGGAGGAAACAATGACAAAGCACGGAATTAGTCTTATTGTTTCCTCTTCATTGTTGGTAGGATCAATAAATTGTGCAAATTACATAGTAAATCACACTCCTACAAAGGATTTATAAAGTATAACACTACAAGAAGCATGGAATAAAATTAAGCAAAATGTAAGAAAATAAAGTATATTTGGTAGTATAACATGGGATCACTTTCT
This sequence comes from Pinus tabuliformis, assembly GCA_031772625.1. Lineage (NCBI taxonomy): Eukaryota > Viridiplantae > Streptophyta > Pinopsida > Pinales > Pinaceae > Pinus > Pinus tabuliformis. The sequence continues at coordinate 13,860,464 of CM062813.1, read as the reverse complement.
TGACGACAAAGGGAAATCATTATAGCTTAAAAGTGAAAAGTTTGTTTTTTATTTTTGATATTATAAATATTAAAGGGTTATATACTTATCCAACATCATTTGAATGAAATAACTATTAAAATATCTGTTAAACTTAAAGAAAATATGTTGGATTTCAAGAATAGCTCACCATTTGTGCCATCTTCATTATGTGAGAAATTGTTGGTGTTTGTGCCATATTTTATTCATATCATGGTTTGTTATTTAGATTATGTTAGTGAGGATGAAAATCCACATCTAAATGTGTATCTTCCTCTAGATGAATCCATTGAAAATGGACCTAAAATAGCACCACAATTTTCTAGATGGGTTTATTAAACATGACAAGTAGCTAGTGATTCTATATGTATCCTACAAATTAGTGTCTTAGCCATTCATAATTCTAGTGAGTTTCCTCTCTTTTTGATCAATTTTCGGAGACACAATTTTGAAAAATATACAAAACCTTTAGGCCATATATATTTAGATATAATGATGAATTAAAATTATTGTTACTTAATGGTGGGTAATACTTGGGAAATTGTCCCACTTTAAAAAGGAAGAACACTTGTCAAATGTAAATTGGTGTATAGAACTAAATATGCATTAGATGGAAGTGTTGAAAGAAATAAGCCTTCGTTAGTTGTCAAAAAATTATGTCAAGTTTAATTGATTTAATACAATGAAACCTTTGGTCCTATCACCAAGTTGAATTCCATCCACCTTCTTTTATCCCTTTCTACCGCATATGGACTGAAAATCCACATTCTTACATAGGAATATACAAGAAGAAATATGCATGGAACAACCTATTATCTCTATTAATATTGTTTGTAGATTATTTTTTCCTTATAAAAATATCTATATTGTCTTAAGAAAGATCCTCAAGTGTGGTATGAAAAAATGGACAACTTTCTTATTGACTCAAGCTTATCTAAATGTCTTTATGACCCCAATATCTACACGAAAAGAGTAGGAATCTATATCATAGTGCTTGTCTTTTATATCGATGTCCTTGTCCTTGTTGATAATGACTCTAGACATTTAACCCATGGAAGATCAAGGCTTTAGAAGAAGTTTGAAATGATAGACTTAAGGCATTTCCAATATTTCCTTATCCTTCAAGTATTGCAATCTAATGAAGTAATTTATATTTCCAAATATAAGTATGCTTGTGACCATCTCAATTGATTTCACATTGAATATTGTAATCCATCCTCTTCTCCTTTCTAATTTGGTGTCAAACTTGTTTCCACTTCCACTACACTTGAAATTTTTACCCCTTTATAGGATTAGTTATTTAGTAACCTATTCTATCTTACCCATACATATATAATTAATATTTCTTTTTCTATTTGTATTGTTTCTTGGTATATGAAAAAAATCCCATGAAAGGTATTAGAAAGAAAAGAGGCTTTGCTATATTTGTGGTATATTTCAATTTAGGATATATTATAGTTCATTGGGGAATTTTTTCCTAGTCGGTTTCACTTATTCTAATAAAGATGGTGACCTTCATCATTAAAACTATATTTCAAGTTATATTTTAATTCTTGGTTCAAGAATTTCCACTGGGGATTTTAAGGAGTAGGAGGATAATGCTCTTTCTTTAGTAGAAGTAGAGTATCAAGTCAAGAAATCTTACAGTTTCTACAAATCCTTTCATGTTTTTCCTTTCAATAGCAACATCTAAGAACCCTCTTGTGTAATAATTAGAGTGCAATCACTCTGACCAAATATCTAGTTCAAAATCATTGAGCTAGAACTCACTTCATTAGAAATGTTATTCATGACAAAGTAACATAACTACTCTTTTTCACAACATACGATAGAATTACAAAAAATTTCACACTCTCTTACAAAAGTAAAGTTTTCTAAACTTTCAACTACATTAGGGGTTTGGGGTGTTGTCATTAATGGGGGATAGACTTTGATGCTTCCTTCCTTCTCCTATTGGGTGACCTTTGTAAATACTTCAACCCCATCCCATGTTGTTCTAAGTGGGGAGGTTAGGATATTTATACAGTTTGGAATCAGTTAAGTTCAATTTTGTCAATTGTATCTATTATGTAAAAATGTTTTTCTTTAGTATATATTAGTCGCATTATAATTTGATGATCACAATATGTTTTAGAGATAAATTGATATGGTTTCACATATTATCCTTAATACTAATGACTATTGATCCATGGATTAAGACCTAACCACTCCATGGTTTCTATTTAAAGAGCATGAATGACCATTGTTGATGATTGATTGTGAGAAACACACTTATGTAGAAATTGTCTCTGCAATAATAAAATTCCCTTGAGCAGACACTTTGGCTAAGGCCATGGGTTTCTTCCATCTTGCATCGTTTAAACAATGTAAACATACTAACGTTATGATCATTTATCTAGTTGTGTGAGTGGCTACTTAAAGTTTTCTTCTTATGTAGAATACCATGCTTGTCCAAAGATGCTCAATTCATAATGAGAATTCATATTTTTGTGATAGATATATTTTTAATTCGTACTACTAAAATATTAAACATTGAAAATAAAATTGAGATAATTTTATGATGCACAAATAATGATCAAAAGGATGAGCAAATAGTATCCTAGTAGTTTTCATAATGAATGATAATATTTATCATGATTACTTCATTGCTACATCAAATAGTACATCGAGTACATATAATTAAGTCATGTTCTTAACATTGTAATTTGTGATAAGAATAACTAAATTAAGATGTCTTTATAAGGTTCCCCTATGGTGTAAGGATCAATTTACATCCCCAAAAATATCTAGGGCATTAAGGTCCATACTTGTGGTCAAAACCCATTAAGGATATTAATATCCCCACTTGAAGGCTAAGGGAAAACGTTAATGACAATGCTTGTTCATTTGAGGTGGTGTTCCTCACCTTGGATACCCGTATCACTTACTATATCTCAAGGAATTACATTCATCTACCAAACATGTCTGGTTCCTTGTGTCCCAGTTCTCAAGTTGTTAAGATCCTACCCTAACCCGCTTACTTAGATACTTTAATAATGTATGTGTCCCATTAAATATTTAGGTAATAGTCACTCATTATAAAAAGGATCTTTTTTGTTAATAAAATCCAAATTAGTTAGTAGCATCTCATTAAAAGTGATCCCATGGGTAGTTGATGTTCTCAATGGATAAATATATATTTGGCAGACGACTCTGTAATGTTTTCCAAGAATTGTGACTATATTTAAAGTATTTATCTTGGTGGTTTCCCTCGTGGAGGGGTAAATTCACATAGCTCTCTATTTTATATTATCAAAGATCTATTTCATGGGTTTTCCTCATTTGTTTCTTGTGTTCTCTTGTTTTTAACTATATTTCATTTAAAATAACTAAACTGGTATTATAGCTCTTTATTTGGCATAAGTGGAAGAACTTGCGGCCACAAAGGGGAATTTTTTTTATCTTTGTATTGATTATTACAGAAAAAGAGGATGATGGAATTCTGGACAATTTCTAAAAAAAATTGTACTAATTTGAAGAAACCAATATGAGGACTAAATTCCTCTTCAAAACACACCCAATTTCCAAAAAAAAAAGAATCCAAAATAGAGTCTAGGAAGTGATGTTACCAACCATTGAAAGCCAACAATATTTTAGGGATTTTGTAGTTAGAAATCTGTTTGGTAGAATTTAGGTTGATTCCTGAAACATTTTATGCATAATTTGAAGAATATAATCCAAGAACTGAAATATTTTCAAACAATTATCTCATATCTAAAAACAATTATCCAAAATGTATTGTCGGAAGTGAAGTTATCAAAAATTTAAAATTGACATGTTTAAAAGGTTTCTTCTAGTCATAGCCACATATTTTGTATACTGGATATATTTTTATTAAGAGGCAATATTTTCTTCACACTGGTTCTTAAATATCCAAAGGGGTTATGGAATTCCATATTTAGCATCATACTAGACAATTTGAGATGTATAGCAATTTTTTTTATTATTTTACATTTTTGGCTTCAAACTCTCCCTTGTATAAGATAGTTTCTTATAATTTTAATTTATTTTTTGGGGATTATCAAGATATTTATTTTTTGGAGAGATTTTTATACATACTTAAATAACATAGGTGCTATCCTAATTTTTTTTTTCATGAAATCACCCATGAAGGAGAATAACTATAAACATTCTCATTCTTCTTTGGACAATATGAACACTTGGACTACTATAACTAAGTTGAAATCAATGGATGGCTATGTTTAATATCTAACGTTGGAAAACCATAAAAGGGTTGGAAGCTAAGTTTAATGAGAGCTCTCATAAATTTCAAAAGAATTTTATGGTTAAGTTTTTGAGTGTGCTAGCTTGAATCATACCAAGATAAAACCACATGATTGCACAAAAAATTGAGCCACATCTAGAAGAAACTTATAACTCAGAAATGTTTAGTGACCTACTATACTTGAAACAGCTACACAATAATTGATTAATAGGTAATAACATATGGTATCATTCTCCTAAGGTGTACTTTAACAAGTTTGATTGCTTTTATCCATCAAGGCAGGACACTAAAATGAAACATTACTTCTCCCTCCAAGGTATTATTTATGACATGATGAAACTTAAGATAAGAGACCTATATTTAGATAAATAATGTTGGAAGTGTTGGGAATAAAATAGAAAAATTTATTCAAGCTACAAGGCATGGATTCAATTTATTAAATTTTTTTGTGTAGGATAGACACTCATTATTTTGGGTGACTTGCCAAGTTACACGAAATTGGCTTAATCATTCAATTTAGAGTAGCCTTTGAGAAAATGTCCATGCAAAGAAGTAAATAAATTCCTTCTATAACAAAATGTTTCATTGGCCTTAAGGAAGATATTCAAGAATAAGTTGGAATGAAACATCCTACTACATGGTTAGATGCAACTAAGGTGGGCTAGGAAGCCAAAATGCTAATCAATATCTCCATAGAAATGCCAACATTCATTCCTGGCACTCATCCATTCAAAGCTAATTTGACGTAGCCAAAAATCTTAAATTCCCAGTTATTCCTAAATATATTTGTAGTTGTAGTGCTTGAAAGTTTAGTCCTCATTGGTTAATCTCATATGAGGAAAATATTGAAACTCCCACTACCTATAATGCACCCACGTAGTTTTCTCGATGTATCCCACCTAGCTTCTCTAGATCATTGGTGTGAGCTCGATTTACTCCTTAGTTCAATTCCATAGGGGTAAATACCCCAACTCATGGTTCTCTGTGTAATAGCGCCTACTAACCCCATGCTTAACCTATGGTATGTAGACTTATCCTGTCGTTATTTTGTTTTCAGAGACCACCAAGCGACTATGCTTTGTAACCTTGGCCTTCCACTTTAAATGAACCATATGATCAATAGTCTTGATTTAGCTAACATATCAAAAACCATAGTGAAGTATAAGGGGAATCCCCTTTTGACGTCAATGAAGGGGAGTGGGGTGGGGGGGGGGGGGTTCCCACTCACGGTTCTTAGTGGAGGCTCCACTCAATTTGTAAAACCCATTGTGCTAACCTCCTTTTTAATATTATTATGTGTTGTAAATTCATTTGAATAATTTTGAGTTAAAAATATCACTAGTTTGAGAGGGACACAAATTCATGAGCTTGCGGAGGGGAAGTAGTCAGAAGTCACTTGTAACATTTCTTGAGTAGGGGACAAGATTTAAGTGTAACATCCTCCTCACACATTTACCTAAGCTACTCAGTCCACTAGAGTAAACATGTGATGAAGCATTAATATGATATGATTCGACTCCCCAAGTAAAATTAAGGAGTTGAACCGGCACTAAAAGAGCAATATGATCATCCACACATGCTACGTAACCTTCAAGGTCCAACCTAACCTTCCAGGTGACCAAACCCTGATGAAACCTTCTTTCTCACTATCCTAGAGCCTTAGTCGCTCCCATGAAAATGCATGCATGTGATTAGGACCCTCCAGTCATTCCCACAGCAAGGCGTCCATGTGACTGTGGCATCCTTCAGGCAATTTTGTGCCAAGGACCCCAGATTTTGTCCACATTTGCAGGGCCAAGTCTCAAGCCACTGTCCAAAACTTCATGAAACTTCTAGAAATGATCAATAACATAGAAACCAGGGTACTAATGTTAGGTCCCATGTTAGGTCCCTATAATACTATTATAGCCCCTTATTGTTATTAGTGCAACCCCCTTATTGTATTGTTGTGCCCATGTAGTCCCCATATTGTTATTATTGTACCCCATAGAATCCCAATATTGTTATTGTTGTGCCCTTACAATATTAGTGTTATGTTGGCTCTGATTATATTATGACCCCTTAGACTCCTATATATAGAAAGGAGGTATTGTCATTTGTATATCCAAGAATTGTTCATTTGTGTAATATAAAGGAGGCTGACCACTCAAAGAGGCTAATTTTGAAGTTGTTGATCTTTTTCTTCTTCTATTTTGTGAGATGGTTGTATGTTATGTAATTGGCTCACAAAATAGAACAAAAAATGCATCAATGACTTCAAAATAAGACTCTTCGAGGGTCCAACCTCCTTTACATTACACAAATGAACAATTCTTCAATGATACAAATGACAATACCTCCTTTTTATATATAGGAGTCTAAGGGGTCACAATATAATCAAAACTGACATAAAAATAATAATGTAAGGGCACAACAATGACAATAGTGGGCTTCTATGGGGCATAATAATAACAATATGGGGATTACATGGGCACACCAATACAAGACGGGGGTTGCACTAATAACAATAAGGGGCTACACTAGTAATATAGGGACCTAGCATGCCCCTCTCCTTCAAAAAGTGGTGTTCTCAACACTTGAGTAGTTTTGGATGCTTCTGTATAAAATTCTCATCCCCATGCAGAATCTTTAACGGTTACGTTCTTACACTTAATGAGATCCTCTAAATTTATCAGTTTTGTAGTGGCCATGTTCTTATTTCCATGACTGCTTCACGTTCAAATATTATTTTTCCTTCCTTGACAAGTTGCAACAATATTGTTTGAACTAGGAGATTGTCACCTATAACCTTATTTAAGAATGAAACTTGGAAAATTGGCTGCGATCAAGAAGATGCAAGAAGCTCCAATTTGTATGTCATAGTACCAATATTTTGCAACACCTTGTAAGGACCATAGTACTTTGGTGATAATTTATTATCCTTCTTAGCTTGCTCGAGGGACATTTGTTTGTATGGTTGTAGCCATAAAAATACCTAGTCACCTACATCAAAACTTATTGTAATGCAATGTTGATCTTCATGTTGTTTTATTCGATTCATTTCCAAAGTGAGGTTATCCTTTAAGGGTTGGAAAACTTGTTTCTGATGCTCGATGTGATCCTCCACTGCTTGAACCTTTTTCTTCTTGATATGTTTTTTTATCTTGAGAGTTTGAGGAGTGGTAATTCCTGACAATGCATTACAAGATATGGATAGATTCATATCTTGATGCTCGATGTCATCTTTCACTGCTTGAACCTTTTTCTTCTTGATATGTCCTTCTATCCTGAGTGTTTGATGAGTGATAATTCCTGCCAATGCATTACAAGATATGGTCAGATTCATTTCGTCTTTATCTGGGGTTGGTTCATAGTGTATATCCTCTTCTTTTGATGTTTCTTGATCATTTTCTTCCTCCTCTTCACAATCTATGTAAAATAATTTTGTCTCGGTACACTTATGACCTTTAGTGTATTCTCTATCACAATTTTAACAAAGCCCTTTTTCTCTTTTTTGTTCCAATTGTTGTGGTGTCAACCTTGTAGGTTGTGGAAGGCTAGGGGAAACAAAAATTCCATCTTTATAATTATGAGTGGTCGGCTTCCTTGTTTCCATAATTTTTCATTCAATTTTCTTACCAACCTGAATGCCTTGTCCAATGAATTAGTTTCCCAAACGTGAAACTCATGTTGGATGTTATTTTTTAAAGGCCCTACGAAGACTTCAATCATATGATTCTCTTGAATATCATTTACCCCGATATTAAATTTTTGGAAGTCCTCAATGTGCTCTTGCATTGAACCCTTTTGTTTGAGATTTATCAATTGGCTAAAGAGGGTGTTGCTCTTGGTATCCTCATAATGTGTTATGATTTCTTCCATGCAAATTGACTAGGCAATGACTGGTTTACAAGAAAAAATCCCTCTATACCATACAAACTGATTTGGTCTAAATATAAAGATGCAATACGTACCTTTTGTAACAGTTTCACATCATGTAGATCAAAATATTTCTCCATATCCTTCCCATAAAACTTCCTCATATCTCATTTTCTTTATTTTAGGAGATCAGTCTTGAAATGGTTGTAACTCTGGAATTTTAGATCTCTAATTTCTGAAATATCATCTAGTGTTAGCCCAATATTCCATGATGACCTGATTATAGACTTGTTTAGTAGAAGGAGCTTTAAGAAGTGCCACGTGTCATTGTTTCATTCTTCAGACCTGAAAACGATACCCAAAAAACTACAGTTTGTCTGATTTCTGTCACTTTTTACGAAATTCGAACCCGATGCTCAACGAGAAAGTTATGATGATTTTCCCAAGGTCACCTATTTGAGATGGAATTCGGGAGCCTGAAAAAACCTAAATTCCTTTGATAATATCTCCAAACATATAGCAAACCAATTTCTGAAATTTGTACACAAGGTGCATCACAATTTTAATCAAAAGGATTTAATTTTGACTTTCAAAGATTCATAGAAAAAAGTTATAGTGAAAATTCCACAATGACCTGTTTGAGATGGAATTCTAGAGCCTGCAAAAATCCTCACTTGCTCAGCTCATATCTCTGAAAATATAGTGAGACAAGATCTAAAATTTGGACGCAAGTTTAAGAAATCTTTTGTATCAAATGGGTTTTAATTTTAGCTTCTGAAACTTTGTGGAAACAAAGTTATAACGAAAATTATACGATGACATGTTTGAAGCAGCGAAACCCTAGAATCAAAAGCTCTGATACCCATTTTTATGCAACCATCTCATGAAATAGAAGAAAATATGGATCAACGACTTCAAAATAAGCCTCTTCAAGGGGGGAAACCTCCTTTACATTACACAAATGAGCAATTCTTCAATGATACAAACAACAAGGCCTCATTTATGTATATAGGAGTCTAAGGGGTCACAATATAATCATAGCTGACATAAAAATAATAATGTAAGGGAACAACAATGTAGGTTTTAACCCTGTACATAAATTACCTGCATATGAATTATAAAACATAGAAAATAAATAATGTGAGAGCATAACACATAAGACACATATAAAAAGATATTTTCCTCTAGATCCCAAAACCGGGACTCCCAGTTTGATTTTTCATTATGTTCCTTTCAATTTTACAATACATATTTATACATGTCGAAGCATCCAATACCATGGACTAAAAAACGTCGCGTCGAAAAACATGGACCGAAAACCATCGCGTGCAAAACCATGTGCAAAAAATCAGGCACACAACCATAGGACGGTCTGCCCAACCTAATATAGGGTCCAAAAACAAAAATTTGGACCCCACAGAGTGGGGTTACCTAGACCCCTCAAATCCCCTGTGAGCCCCCCACTACGTCATCGGTGCAACAAAGTGGGGGCTCCACCCCCCTTCTAACCCCCCGGTTAACTATGTGTGCTACTCGTGGAAAGAATATAACATAACCCAACATTCTCCCACTTGTTGTTTTCTTTCATAGGGGGCCACAAGAGAGCTTAGTTATTTATCTAGCCTTGCAACATTCATTGTTTCTTTAGACCAAGAGAACTTCTTAGAGCTCACAAATTTTGTCAATGCATCTATAGTATTCTTCAAAGTGTCCACCTTTACCAACAAAACCTTTTTGTCTTCTATCATATCCCTCACAAAGTGATACTAAACATCAATGTGCTTTGTCTTTGAATGATATGTAGGGTTCTTTGCCAAGAAAATTTCACTTTAGCTATCACAATCTATCCTTATAGCTCCCTGTACTAACCCCATACTTGAACACAATCTCTTCAACCAAACTGCTTCCTTGCTTGCATGAGTGGTTGCCATGTATTTTGTCTCTGTAGTTGATAGTGCCACTACATATTGTTTCTTATTCATCCAAATCACTGCACCTCCAAATAGGTTAAAAACATACCCACTTGTAGATCTTCTCTGATCCAGATCTCCAGCCTAGTCTGCATCAACAAAGCCACAAATATCCAACACTTTGTACAATCCTGGTCCTCCTTGGTAGCACAAACCATAATTACTAGTGCCACGTGAATACCTAAAAACTCGCTTCACTACCGTCTACTGCTCCATCCCTAGTTTTGACATAATCATGCTCAATACTCCCACTGCATGTGCAATATCTGGTATAGTACAAACCATTGCATACATCAGGCTACCAACTACACTTGCATATGGAACACGAGACATGTCCTCCTCCTCTTCTTGTGTCTTGGGACACTATTCAACAGATAACTTCACACATATAAGAATAGGAATCCTCACTGGTTTACTATCCTTCTTATTAAACCTCTGCAGTATTGTCTCGACGTACTTCCTCTGGTTTAACCAGAGCTTCCTCTTTACCCGAACTCTTTTAATTTCCATGCCCAAAATATAGTTTGCAGCACCAAGATATTTCATGTCGAATTTGGAGGACAATTGGGTCTTCAAATCCTGGATAATTTCTTTGTCATTTCCAACTAGCAACATATCATCCACATACAAGACCAGATAAATAACACGGTCACCAATTAATTTAAAATACACACAGTGATCTTCTTTGCTTCTGGTGAAGCCAATTCCCCATATAAATGTATCAAATTTCTGATACCACATCCTTGATGACTGTTTTAACCCATACAGAGACTTATTTAACTTGCATACTAGTTCTTTCTTATTGTTCACCTTAAAGCCTTTAGGTTGCTTCATGTAGATTTCCTCTTCCAGATCCCCGTGAAGAAATGATGTCTTCACATCCATTTGTTCTACCTCAAAATCAGAAGCAACAGCAACAGATAAAATTAATATAATAGAAGTTACCTTGGAAACAGGAGAAAAAATATCACCAAAATCAATTCCTGGCACCTGGGAATAACCTTTTGCTACCAACCGAGCTTTGTATTTCTCCACCTTTCCTTCTGCATTTTTCTTCTTGTTGAACACCCATTTTCATCCAATGGGTTTCCTTCCAGTCGGCAACTCCACCAGATCCCAAGCCTCTTTTTTGTGCAAAGATGCCATTTCATCAACCATGGCCTCTTTCCAAAGTTTTCCATCCTTTGAATCCACTACTTTCTTCACAGTTCTGGGATCATCATCAGTAACAGATAAAGCAAAATTTGAACAGAAAGAATATGGACTATACCTTTTTGGCAACCTTCTTTCTTGAACCGATCTTCTCACACCTGGAGTTTGTGGCTCTCATTTACTAATTCCTCCTCTGGTGTAGAGTCTAATTGTTCCTCCTTAAGCTCAACTCTATATTCTCAGGTTCCTTTGGATGGAATTCATGTTTAATAACATTTTTCACCTCTTTGAACACCACATCTTAGCTATACACATCCTTCCTTGTTATTGGGTTCCAAAGCTTATAACCCTTTAGATCATCCTTATACCCAATAAAGATACACTTTTCAGATTTACTATCCAACTTGGTTCGTTTCTCCTCTGGAACATGTACATATACATCACATCCAAATACCTTCAGATGTGAAAGAGATGGTTTCTTACCAATCCATACCTCTTGTCGAGTCTTATCCTCCAACACCAATGAAGGTGATCTGTTGACTAGGTAACATGCTATCTCCACCACCTTTGCCTAGAATTCATGTCCTAACTGGGCACCACTGAGCATGCTTTTTACCCTTTCAATCAATGTCTTGTTCGTTCTTTCCGTAACTCCATTTTGCTCAGGTGTGTATGTAGTATTCTTTCGTGCTATACCGCACTTACAAAATTCTTCAAATTCCTTACTGCAAAACTCTCCACCATTATCTATCCTCAACGCCTTTATCTTCTGCATTGTCTGGTTTTCCACCATAGCCTTAAATTCTTTAAACCTGTCGAATACTTTAGGTTTCTTCTTAAGGAAATATATACATGTATTCCTTGAGAAGTCATTTATAAATGATACATAGTACACAAACTTACCTACTGATGAAACCTTCATAGGTCCAAACACATCACTGTGCACAAGTTTGAATATCTATTTCACCGTCTTACCACTAGAGGGGAAACTCACCCGATTCTGCTTCCCATATACACAATTTTCATAGAAATCAAAATCCAAAGGTCTATTACTCATACCTTCTACCATAGCTTTACCATGAAGTTTTCGAAGGCCCTTATGTCCAATATGTCCAAGCCTTTGATGCCACAGCATGGTCTTCTCTCCAGAGACCAGTAGATTTTCTGCTCCACTTTCAGGACCCACAGAGTTGTTGCACCGATCAACAAAAATGCTACCTTGCAGCTTGTACAGAGTTCCAATCCAATCTCCCCGCATCAATACCAGTTCTCCCCAAACCATATTGCAGGTATCCTTCTCGAACACTATTTTTACACCTGCATCATCCAGCTTGCTTATAGAAATTAGATTTCTGGCTAATGCAGAAATATGCAGAACACCCGAAAGTGTTCTAACCCTTCCACCTTGCAACTTGAACTTTACTTTTCCACGACCAACGATTCTAGCCTTCCTATCATTCCCAAAGAAGACATCACCACCATCATATTTCTCATACTCGCAGAACCACTCTCTATGGGGAGTGAAGTGAAAGGATGCACCTAAGTCAATCAACCATGCCTCATGATCTACATGTGTACTTGAAGAAGCCAAGTACACATCCCCAACTTCATCTGAGGTGGTTTTCACCTCAACAGATGGAGCATCATCAGATCCATTTCCTTTATCACGAGCTTTATATTTAAAGTCCCTTTTGTAGTGCCCTTCCTTTCCGCATTTCCAACACACCACCTTTACAGGTTTTCTTTGAGATTTTGATCTCCCTCTAGATTTAGATCTCCCACTCGATGACTTATTTTTGTTTCCGCTCTGGGACCATCCTTGTACAGACATGGCATCACCATTCTAGCTCTCCATACTTTTCCGCCTCATCTCCTCCATTAGCAAGTATGAGACTATTTCATCAAACTGCAAGGCAGTTGTATTGATACCTATTGCAATAACCAGACTATCCCACGAATCTGGTAGAGAACACAACAAACTGATGCACTTATCTTCATATGAAATTTTAGTATCAATAGATAATAATTGACTTACCATAGTATTATATGCGTTTAGATGCTCTGTCACTGAGTCTCCATCTTTCATCCTCAGGTTATACAACTTTCTTTGTAGGAATAGTTTATTCACCAAAGACTTAGATTGGTACAAAGTCCATAACTTGTCCCACAAAGCCTTCGCTATAACTTCCCCTGATACATTCAACAATACTGAATCTAAGACACGCAATCGCATTGTGCTCTTTGCCTTCCAATCCAGCTTCTTTCTTTCTTCATTGAACACTCCCATTGATTTAGTACCCAGATCTACCACGATCCATTGATATTTATCCACCAATAGATCCTCCATATTGAGTTTCCACAACTCAAAAATTTGACCATTAAATTTTTCAGATCTCTATCTTTCCACTGCTCACCATCTTCTTTCACCACCAGAATCGATCTCATAGATCTCCCACTGAACAGGGTCTACCACAGGCCTGAGCGAAACCCCCCTGCAAAAAAGGAATCCCCTTGAAGCCAAAACAGCTCTGATACCAGATGTAGGTTTTAACCCTATACATAAATTACCTACATACGAATTCTAAAAGACAAAAAGTAAATAATGCAAGAGCATAACAGATAAAACACATATACACAGATATTTTCGCCTAGATCCCAAAACTGGGACTCACAACTTGATTTTTCATTATGTTCCATTCAATGTTACAATACATATTTATACATGTCAAAGCATCCAATACCACGGATTGAAAAACATCGCGTCCAAAACCATGGACTAGAAACCATCGCATCCAAAACGATGTGTGAAAAATAATGCACAAAACCATAGGTAGGTCTGCCAAACCTAATATAATGTCCAAAAACAAAATTTTCGAAGGCGCTGCCCTGGACCCCATAGAGTGGGGTTACCTGCACCCCTCAAACTGCCTATGACCCCCCCACTACGCAATTGGTGCAACGAAGGGGGGGCTTCGCCCCCCCTCTAACCCCTTGGTTAACTACATGGGCTAGTCGTGGAAAGAATATAACACAACCCAAAAAACAATAACAATAATGGGCTTCTATGGGGCACAATAATAACAATATGGGGACTACATTGGCACAACGATAAAATAAAGGGGTTGTGCTAATAAAAGTAAGGGGATACACCACTTGTATAGGGACGTAACATTGCATAGAAACTAATGAAAACATTTAATCAATGAATTGAATGGACCCCTACTAGCCATGACAGGTATTTCTTCAAACATATCACAAATATGTAATCTATAGGTAATAAAAATAGGACTGAGCATAGGGGTCTCATAATTATCTTATATTCATAGTAAGTATTGGTTGCCTTATCACAATAAATGCATTATCATCTATTTGTTCATATATTCATTGTTGATTCATTTACTAATCAAAACATGATGAGATCCATATATCAAGACTGTCATAAAACATCCTCATAACCAACATATATTCAACAGAAATAAGAAAGATATAACAACCATAAAACCCAAATATGAACAAGTATATTTACCCATCGAATACAAGAGGAAAGGATTTCTTATTAACATATGCAAAATGAAACCAGGCCTCAGACTTCCATGTACCACCCATTCATATATTGGATGAACCAAATATTTCTTCCAGCTAATCACCCTCATAACGTATTCCAAGCATGCATGTGGGATGTAATGGAACAAATCCAACAAAACCAAATGAGGGCTTCCAGAGGCCAAACCACCTCAACCCTCAACCAGTGATTCCACCTCACAATCAGACATCACTAACCATCAACAGATTGATCTCTACCCAAGTTGTCCATGTCTCAAGATCATTTTTTCGAACGAGCGCTTCCAGGACTAGTAACTCAACCCACAACTATTATCAAGCTTCTAGAGCATTTGTCCAGCCAGGGCTTCCATGACTAGTAAATCAACCCACCAAGGGCTTCCAGAGCATTTTTCCAACCAAGGCTTCCAGGACTAGTAACCCAACCCAAGTTGTTACAGGGCTTCTAGAATGCTTGTCCAAGCAAGGCTTCAATGAACTAGTAACTCAACCCACAACCATAAGTAACATGAGAACCAACTAGAAAACAAAAGGAAAGAAACCCACAACACCATGTCTATCTAGGAAAATCCACCTTCAATCTAGGAAATCCTTCAGGCCAATGATAGATCATAACCAAGAAACCACATGCATGTGTCATGCATGCCAAAACTAGGAAGGAAATCATACATGCAACTTGGTACCTTCAAGAAAATCACATTGTAGTTGTTGATACTGATGTCCTCTTGTGTGTTCCTCCTCGTCCTTTCCTTTCTTGCTGTAAATCCAGAGTATGCCAAACTCCTCTAAGAGTGATCCAAGAAAACTCTAAGTGTCTAAGAGTATGAGAGAGAGAGAATAGAATAGACATCTCCAAGCTAAAACTAAAAAAAGTCAGTCAGTTGATCCTCATAAGCATTTTTATTAATGAGACCTCTAATTTCTTCAAATTTTCCATTAGTTCCCTTAATTCTCCACCTCACATGAAACATTTCATCTTTCATCTTCTTTTTATCCTACTTTCCATTACTTTGATAAATAAAATGGCAATTAATTCCTCATGCATTTCCAAAGCCTTTTCCATTTCCTTTGCCAATTTCCATAGCCATTAATTAATCACAAGTGGTCCCCATCACTATGTTTTTTTCCAACTTGTGGCTTGGAATACGTGTCCCATGACCATGGTTATTATTTTTCCTTTATTAACATTACTAAATGGATCTTTTGAATAGGGCAGTTACAAAGCCCTCCCCCCTGGGCGGACACTATCCTCGGTCTTTAGTGACACCTACAACCAACAAGGCTAATGAAAAGAAAAACATATTTCCCGTGGAGCATTACTTAGCTCGTTGTAGTATTTACAATGATCAACTTATTGAGAAGCAACCAACATGAGATACATAACCACATGAGAATTATAATGACATGACACCCATACTTCTTATTTGAGTTTTATAATACAACTCATTCTGGTACTTACATCCATATACACATATAAATATACCGAAACATCACATAAAAACATATGCCAAAAACATTCACTCAACCACCAAATAGAGAAGGATGCATATCCCACATATGATCTACCATCTCCCGTGTAGCTTCATCGGGCCCAAAGTGCTTCCATTGAATTTTAACCTGCTTGATTACTTGGTTCCAGAGCATGAACATGTTTCTCTCCAAAATGCACTGAGGTTTTAGCTAGAATTTTCCTTTTGGTTCCACCTATCATACAAACCAATCAATCGGATGATCAACATATTTAACAAAATTATAAATAAATAACACATGGAAACCATCATCGACTTTCATTATTGAAAGTAGTGCAAGTTGATAGGCTACTAGTAAAATCTTCTCATGAATATTGAAAGGTTCACAAAACTGAGGTGCCATCTTGACACATGATCCAATCCTCAAGAATCTCTTCTTGGGTTTGATGTGTAAGTACACCTATTCCACAAATCGAGAATCCTTAAACATATTGTTTGATATGCATAACGTTTATGTCTATCCTGTGCTACCTTTAGATTCTTCTTGATTACCAACATTTTGTGTTCCATCTCTATGAACATGTTTAGTCATATAAATACCCTGTTAACTAGATCACTCCAACTAATGGGAGTATTACAACTCTACCCATACAAATCCTTAAACAGTCTCATCCTCAAGTATTCATGGTACCCATTGTTGTAATCAAGCTCAACCAATCAAATATAATCTTCCCACCTTTGTTGTTAGTGCATCACATACATCCTCAACATATCCTCCAATATCTTGTTGACCCTCTCTATATGTCCATCTATTTACAGATGATAAGTTGTACTTAAGGCGAAGTTTGCACCCAAACCAGAAAATTACTCTTTCCATAATCTAGAAGTGAACTTAGCATCCCTATTTGACACAATTTTCTTCTTTACAACATGCAACCTCACTACATCTCTGATGAAGACCAGTGCTACGTCATTAGCTGAATACATAGGCTTCACTCAAATGAAGTGCACAACCTTCTTCAAACTATCAACCACAACCATCATGGAGTCATGATGTCTAGATGTCCCTAGAAAACTTGCAATCAAGTCCATGGAAATGACGTCCCATTTCCACTCTAGAATCTGAATCAACTCCAGTAGACCACCTGGATGCTTACACTCTAATTTTACCTATTTTAAGTCCTAGCGCCTATCATCAAAATTCGCCACTTATTTCTTCAATATCAAATAGTAATATAGCTTATTCACCATTGTAAGTGTCTTCTGATATCTCGTATGACCTGAATACAACTTAGCATGAAATTTCCTAAAGATAAGCTTCTTGAACTTGCTGTCATCTGACACATATATCCTGTCCCTAAATCTGACCAAGACATCTGTTGTTAGATAATAGTCCATTTCTTGATCACGTGTACCCTATTGTAACATATGCATAAGCTCCCTATACATGTCCTGTTGTTGTCCTACCTGCAACATCTGATCTCGTAAATATGTTCCATAAGAACACAAAGATGCTATGTGATTTACTTGTATCTACATGCTCAGAGCATCTACAACCCTATTCTCTTTACCTTTAATGTACCTAACCTCAAAGTCAAACTCGTTGTTCATGGCCAACTGTTTAGCTTATCTGGCATTCATATGTGGTTGGTCAAATAGATACTACAATCCACTATGATCACTCATCAAGATGAACCACCTTCTAAGAAGATAATGCCTCCACATCTTCAAATCATGGATGATCACTACCAAATCAAGACCATGTGTTCAATAATTTTTCTCGTGCTCATTTAGTTTCATTGATTCATTGCATACTATCTATACTTATGCATAAGGACTCCACCAAATCCTATATTTCAATCATATTTACATACCACAACCTCTTTGTCAGGATCTGCAATATTTAGAACTAGATCATCTTTCAATAGCTGCTTCAACTACTCAACATTGGTTGCAAATTCCTATTTCCATTTAAAATTCTTACCTTTCCTTTGTAATGATGTAATAGGATAAGAAATCTGTGAGAATTTCTAAATGAACCTCATGTAATAACTTGCTATCCCCATAAAGGACCTTACCTCATCTACATTTCTAGGAGTTGCCCACTCCATGATAGCCCTTATATTTTCTGGATCCACTACTATTCCTTCCTTGGAAACCACAAGTCTCAGGTATTGTACCTTTGTCTCAAAGAAACTGCGTTTACTAAGCTTGACATACAACTAATGCTCCCTTGACAATCTCAATATTGTCGCTAAATGTTTGGCATGATCTTCCTCGTTTTTAGAATATACCAATATATCATCAATGGATACAATAACAAATATGTCTAGATAAGGACACAATACACACTTCATTAATCACATGAAAGTATATGGAACATTAGTCAATCCAAATGGAACTACAAAAAAATCATAATTCCCATACCTGATTTGGAAAGAAGATTTGTAGATATCCTTTTCCTTGATGTGTACCTGATGGTATCCTAATCTCATATCAATGTTCGAGAACATTGTTGCTCCCTTCAACTAATCAAACAAATCATCAATCCTTGGCAACAGATACCTCTTCTTGATGGTTACTTTAATTAACCTTTTTTAATCAATGTATAACTTGAGAGTACCATCCTTCTTCTTCACAAACAATATTGTGGCACCCCAAGATGATACACTTTGCCTAATGTATCCATTTTCGAGCATCTCCTTCAACTACAACTTCAACTCCACCAACTCTCGTGTGCTCATTCTATTAAGTTTATTTTATGTTGGTGCTGCCCTTGGTACCAAATCAGTATAAAATTCCACTTCCCTATGAGACGGCGACTTTGAAATCTATGCCGAAAATAATCTGGAAACTATTGTAAAATCGAGTACCTACTCAAGACATATGCATCCTCACATTTCTTACCTTTGTCACTGGAAATATGCAATGTCAATAACACTCAACCTTTCCCACGAATGCGCTTCACCTACATAGTTGTCACCATTCTAGCTGATGTTTCCTTCTTCTTACACTACAAGATTTTTTGTTCCCCATTGTCACTGAGGCACTCAATAACCTTGTCATAACAATCCGCCTTTGTCCTATGAAGATACAAGCAATCCATACACAAAAACATATTGTATGATCCCAATGGAAGTACATTCAAAAATGTGTTGATGTAGGCATACCATTCTCCACAAATGCAGAAGCTCTTACCAATAATGAAATATCTTCTTTGTACCTATATCCAACTGCACTAACCAAGATTTTGCATGCACTTCTTTATTCAAACCACAATTATCAACTAGGTTGGGATTAACATAACTATAACTTCATCTAGTTTCAATCAAAATAGAAACAACTTGGTCACAAAGCTTAACATCCATATTGATAATATATTTCCACTGATCTGATTTCTTATTCTCCAATGTTGCATAGATCCATGGAACACTTTTTCTAATAATTCCCATTCTTTGTGCCTCCTGCACAATATATATCTGTGGTCTACCACCCTAATGTTGTTGACAATATCTCCTACGATGTTGTACACCACAAGTCCAACACAACAAATGCTTCCAACCTGCACCCTCATTTTGCTCCTCATACCGAAATCCCTATCCTCTATAGGATGCATTGAACTTCTTATGCAATGTCACATTCTCTTTGTTACTTGTATATTGAGGTCTTGTTTGCTTCTTGTCCCATTTTCCTTTATTATTTGCATTACCTTTCCAGTTTGATTTCATCTCAGATCTGTGCTTTGATTGCTCGAAATAATGTTTTAGCTTCTAGATGACCTCCTCCAATGGTGTGGGTTCATCAAACCCAATGTTGTCCTTGAATGCTACTGGCAACAGACTGATGAATCACTAGATCTTGGCCTTCTCCTCCTTGAGCTAAGGCACATACATCAATAACTGCAAGAATCTGCTAGTGTAGTCCTCATCAGTCATGGATCCCATATTCAACACATAGAACTATTTTTCCCGTTCATCATAGTATCTCTCTGATAGATAATTCTTTATGAATATTCTCTCTAACTCACCCCAAGTCAACTCATTTTCATGAATACCTCTGAAATTATTTACATCTTCGCACCAAATATCTCCTTTAACTTTAAGAATAAATGTAGCTATTCTAGCCTTCATGTTAACTGAGTAATCATGCAACCTAAATAAATTATCCATCCCAAGAAACCATGCTTCACCATCCTGTGAATTCTTAATTTCCCCATCAAATGTAGGTGGATTTTATTTCTTGAACTCATCCGGAAAATATATCGTGTCACTCCTCTTGTAAGGATGATAAAGATGATGACTATTATACATGTTTGAACCAAAACTAGAATCAAGCTCGTGTTCACTACCTCATCTATTGGGTGTATCCAAGAATCTTCCATCCCTGACCGTGTCATCTCTATCCAACATGTTCCCAATATTTTACCTTCTACCATATGATCCACTAGTCCTATCCTCCTATCCATGAATGATTCTAAGTGATCCCCGTCTCCGCAAGTCTGACAAGATTTGAAGAATCACTGCATTTACCTATGCTTTTTTATCTTGTGCCCTAGCAAGTCTCTCTTGTGATAATATTATCTAGTCATTATCTTCTTTGCAACTCCTTATTTATAACTTCAAACTTTTCAAAGTGTTCGCTATGTCATGAGAATATCCCTCACTGTGTTCTTCATCCAATCTATAGGGAGAATCTCGTGAGATGTAGTCTAACATCTTCCTAGTCATCTTTGATATTATCTTCCTGCAAGGTATGTCATGCCAACTAAATCAAATCATAAACAAACCAACGTACCTAATTTTAGTTAAGGGGAGGATATCTCGTATGCAAGACCAACCAGATTAGCACAATACATATACAAACATAATCATATCAATATTTAATCATCATTTCAATCATTATCTAGTCATCAATGCATGACCATAGCAATGAAATACCATGACCTCATGCACGGAAACTATAAGCATGCCAATATATTCATAACAACATATAAATACTAACATGTGTGACCAATGCAGAACCGACATGCATTCATGACGACCAAATCCAACAACAACACCACCAACTTTTCACATGGTGACACTACTGCCTCTATGACCAACTCCATGAATATGTAACAAATACATGGACTACAATGATAAGAAAAACATATGTAATCGACATGTATGCACAACCAACCCACACCGCACATCCTGTCCAAGGGGTGAACCATGCTTTGATACCACTTTGTAACACCATCCTCTCACACTTACCCAAGCTACTAAGTCCACTGGGGTAAACATTTGATAAAGGGGTACTATGATATGATTCAAATAATTAAGGAAGTGCAACCAACATGTCAAGACCAATCTGACCCTCCACCCATGCTACAGAACCATTAGGAGCCAAACAACCCTTCGAGGTGACCAACCCTTGAGGCAAGCTATTTTTTCACTACCCTATAGCCTCAGTCGCTCCCATGACAATGCATGCATGTGACTTAGACCCTCTATTCACTCCCATAGTAAGGAATCCATTCTGTTATGGCCCTTTTCAGGCAATTATGTGCCAATGACCCTAGATTTTGTGTCAATTTTTTAGGGCTAGGGCTTAGGCCATTGCCCAAAACTTCATCAAACTTCTAGAAATGATAAATAACATAGAAACAAGGATAATAAGGAAAATATTTGATCAATGAATTGATTGCAACCATAATATCGATGACAAGAATTTTGTCAAACATATCACAAATATGTAATCTACAAGTCATAACAATAGAACTGAGCATAGGGGTCTCATACTTATCTGAGATTCATAAGTAAGTATTCATTTCCTTATAAAAATAGATGCATTATCATCTCTTAGGTCATATATTCATTGTTCATTCATCTGCTAATCAGAACATGATGAGAGCCATAGATCAAGACTGTCATAAAACATCCTCATAACCAACATATATTCAACAGACATAACAAAGATATAACAACCATAAAACCCACATATGAACAAGTATATTTACACATCGAATAAAAGAGAAAATGAGTTCTTATTAACATTTGAAAAACTAAACCAGGCATGGGACTTCCATTTACCACCCTACCATAGATTGGATAAACCAAATATTTCTTCCATCCAATCACCTTCGTGCCATATTACAAGCATGAATGTGGGATCTCATGGAACAAATCCAACAAAACCAAACTAGGGCTTCCAGAGGCCAAACCACATGAATCCTTAACCAATGATACCACTTCACATTTGAACATCACTAACCATCATCAGATTAGTATCTACTGGAGTTTTCCAGGGCTCTAGAGCATTTGTTCCAACCAGAGCTTCTAGGACTAGTAACTCAACTCACAACTGTTATCACGCTTCCAAAGAGTTTGTACAACCAAGGCTTCCAGGACTAGTAACTCAACCCACCAGTGGCTTCTAAAGTATTTTTCCAACCAAGCCTTCCAGGAATAGTAACTCAACCTAATCTATTTTAGGGCTTCCAAATAATTTTTCCAACCAAGGCTTCCATGAACTATTAGCTCAACCCACAACCATAAGGAACATGAGAACTAACCATAAAACAAAAGGAAAGAAACCCACAACACCATGGCTATCTAGGAAATGGAAAGGGTAGGAAAATATACCATCAATCTAGGAAATCCTCCATGCCAATAAATGATCATAACCAAGAAACCACATGCATGTGCCATGCATGCCAAAACTAGCAAGGAATCATACATGCAACTCGATATGTGCAAGCAAAACCCACTCTAGTTGTTGATATTGATGTCCTCTTTCACTTTTCTGCTCTTTCTTTTCCTTCTTTCTCCCAATATCAAGTATGCCATAGTCCTCTGAGAGTGCTCCAAGAAAACTCTAAGTGTCAAAGAGTATGAGAGAGAGAGAGTAGAATAGAGAGCTCCAAGGTAAAACTAAAAAAAGTCTATCAACTGATCCTCAAAATCATTTTTATTAATGAGGACTGTAATTTCTTCAATTTTTCCATTATTTTCATTCATTTTCCTCCTCACATGCAACATGTGACCTTTCATCTTTATTTTCTCCTAATTTTAGCTACTTTCATAAATAAATGCCAATTAATTCCTCATGCCTTTCCAAAACCTTTGCCATTTCCTTTGTGAATTTCCATAGCCATTAATAAGTCACGAGTGATCCCCATCACTATGTTTTTTCCCGACATTCATCTTGTAATACGTGTCCCATGAGCATGGTTATTATTTTTCCTTGATTAACTTTATTACATTGATTTTTTGATGAGGGTTGTTACATTAAGTCTCAATTAATGAGCCATAGTCTACTTATTGCATTTAAAAAGTAGATTGAGTACACATAAGGTGTAAGTGTAAGAAAAAAGACACAGATGCTCAAGGAATTTAACACTTTGTATGGGTCTATGTTGAAAAAATAAATTTGTACAAGAAAAAAAATATTAAGGAATCATATGGGCACTAAGGGAGATGACGAGTTTTCCCACTTCCATGGAAAAGACAAAGATTTGGGAACCATGCCATGAAAAAGTGATGGAAAAATAATTGTCACATGGAAAAAAATTGGGGAGGCATTCAATAAGGAAGGAGGCATAGAGATGACGAGTAGAACATATAGAGGTAGGGAAGAGAACTCAGAGAAATGGATATGTTGTGGTGAGAAGACATGAACAATAGGTAGAGTGGTGCACTCTGGATCCTGCTCTTATCGATTGAGTGGAGACTTGGCCCTATCAACTCCTAGTTTTTGGATAACATATGGAGACCTAGCTCTTTGGATTCCCATGGAGGATATCAAGTGGAACACATTTTTTTCTTTGGGTTCATGGAGGAAGCAAGTGGAGGAATTTTGGTTCTAGATTCCTAAAGTGCAAGTGGGTGGAGATGTTTGGATCTTTGGATCCACGTAGTGTTGTTGTGCATGAAGAAATATATGTTTTGGATTCCCTAGAGTGGTTGTAAGGTGGAGCTGCAACAACTCTATATTCCATAAACCTATTATAAGGTGGAGCTTTATATGCTCTAGATTCCCTGACATGATTATATTGGGTGGAGACTTTGTGCACTCTGGATCCCTAGAGACTAGGTGAAGACATGGTGGAGTCTAGATTCCCATGAGAATGTGCATATGGCTAAAGTTGATAACACTTTCATATTTCTCTTTTCACAGAATCTAAATCTGGATTGAGGGTGGTTGAATGCATGAAATAACAATAATGTAGTTGTTTTACAGTTGGTAGGAGAGTCGAAGTCCCTCTTTGAGTTTGCAGTCACCTAGTTGGCAAGATAAGTGATTTACCAATATTAGTATTCTTATCTTCGTAATCTATATAATGTTCATGTTGTATTAAGGTATTCATTTATTGAGACAGCTAGGTACCTTTTTGTAATAATATGCAATGGTTGATTGGTCCTTCAAGAGGAAACATACATTTCTATGTGTTATAATTCAATATATTTTGGGATATTTACTATAATTCCGAGGGGAAGATAATTCTTGTAATGCTAAGAT
Source organism: Pinus tabuliformis (assembly GCA_031772625.1). Classification (NCBI taxonomy): domain Eukaryota; kingdom Viridiplantae; phylum Streptophyta; class Pinopsida; order Pinales; family Pinaceae; genus Pinus; species Pinus tabuliformis. The sequence goes on along the minus strand of CM062813.1, from coordinate 13,835,673 downwards.
GCTCATGTATGGTTGTTTACCAATGCTCATAATTGACAATGAAATATCATGCCCACAATAACATTTAACAATCCAACATGATGAATATATATCTATTATTATTTATAAGATGTATGAATGTTTAATCAACCCATGCAAAGGAAAAATGGGCTTGTGGTTAATGTGGATAAATCTTGTTCCTTTCCCCCTTGGGATAGATCGAGTGTGAAACCCATGAGCAGGAGGCCATGAGGTGAGAGTCTTTGAGTATGAGAGTAGTGGGCATGATACTTGGTCGTTATCCAACGCTCAAGACAGATAGAACCAAAACTCTCTAAGTGTAAAATGGAATTTATGGAGAGGGTCTTCTCATCACTTAACTATAGGATTTCTTGTACTCTCCTTGTAAGTTAAGAGATCGTGTCACTTTGGTGTAGCATTGGGAGACGGGAGACACAAGATAGAGAGTTATGCTTATGGAAGAAAATGATATTTATTCCATGCCATGGGCCCTTGAGGGTGTGAACCTATAGTGTTACATCGAGAAAAGGGTTAGGTTATGATTACATGGAGGCCAAAGCATTGGTCTCCACCATTGAGACAAAAATTATGTAACTAAGAATTATGGTTTCCACAAGGAGATAGGACTTTGGTGGGACCAAGGACTATGTCAATATGGAAGCATGACATCGATGAGGAGATGATATAGCACTTGGAAGGTTTGACTTGTGGGAGGAATCAAATACCTTCTCAAAGAGCCAAGTTGCATGATTTTGAGCGAGATGTGGCATCCTTGGAGAAGTCCATGTGCCAATATGACATCATCATGGGATGATGCTAGCATGATGTCATCACAAGCTTGCAAAGACCAAGAAGTTCACCAAGTCCATTCACAAGCCATGTTACAATTGATGGGTGCAGGAAAATGGGAATGTCCATTTCAATTATTGGATAATTCATCGCCATGATGTGACCATGGGATGATGTCATCATGATATCATTATAGTCCTTGAGATGATAAATAGATGCTTTAAGTAGGTTGAATCGTCGATGATTCACTGAGCGATGGGAAATTTTATCAACACTTGATAAGAAAATTTTCATTGCATGTTGCAGACCCGAAGATGAAAAAGGTGTGTGTTTTAAGTGAAGGTTGTAGTAATAGAGGTCAGTGGATGGAAAAGGTCACTTGGAAATTAGCTTGAATTTTCCACATTCACGTCATGGGGCTCCTACACATATCTGCAACTATAATTTGAACTCAAAGTGTGGATCATGAAAATGTGGCACAACCCATTATCACGTGGCATATCACATGGTCGTTCAGGGTGACATGGTAGGGCCACATCACCCATGATGTAGTACCATGTGGAATTAATGCTAACATGCTAAGGTTATTGAGGCCAAGATTTTAAATAACCATAAATTTTAATTCATGAGTCAAATTTTGATACTTTATATCGATAAAAATATCTAGATGAGTTGAATGTAATGGCATGGTCGAAAGTTAATTTTTCTAACTATTGAAAGGGAGGAAATTTTGTAACCACATCTACCTAATGAGACAATGGTGGTTGGGTTAGGACAATGTAATACATCCCATCTAGCCCAAGTTACCTAAGGGGGGTGGGAGGGAATGTTTTAGAGTGGTAACAAAGAAGAATGTTCAACACTAGACACCTAGAGATAGGTTGGGACCTTAACATAGTATGATGGTGTGTTAGGAATTATTACAGGATATGGTATCCATATTGATGGGTGATGTGTGATTCTTGTAGATTTCGATTATCGTCAATATATATGATATGCATATTGGATTTTATATGTTTAGTATTTCTAATAAACATTCTAACGTGAAGTGTGATTTTCTAGATAACTTTGTGCCAACAAACTTATAGTAGTAAGTCAATGTGATGATTAATACTATAACACTCTCTTTTGGATTATTTGAAATACAACACATAAGAAGACACCAAGGATAGAAAATAGCAAGGGATGATCAATAGAATGGTGTGATATAGAAAGAATACATCCTAGGACAGTCATGAAGATGAGTCAGTAGAGAAAGGAAGAGAAGAAGGTGTCCATGACTGGATATATATTCCTAGAAGTTTACAAGTTGAGTTGAGAAGCTACAAGGATGAAAATGAGACGATTGTCTAGAAGTAGGAAAAAATTAATTTAGTTCTACTACAAAGTATTTTAGATCTGTAGAGGCAGAAACAACGTGAGCTTGGATCTAGTTACATGTCTAGACAAAGTTCATTAGGATGTGGAAGGACAAAATTGAAGGGTAATGACACAGAAGGTAGTAAATCCTAGAAAATACATAGGAAAGGATGTGAAGACACCGTATAGGGTGGAACTCCTCTATGTACTTCAAATAGGAGGATTGATAGTCATGAGAAATTATCTAGTGCTAAAAAAAAAGACATGACTAGTAAAGGAGGGGAAAGTATTTGGTGCCAAAAGAATTCTAGAAGGAAAATCCTCCAATTGATGGAGAGGTGAAGCAAGTTGAAGAAGCAAAAGAATGGATGCTTGGGATGAAGTAGTACTTCAGAGTTCACAATTACATTGATAACATGAAATCAAGAGTAATCATATTCAATTTGAAGGGAAATTTTGATATGTATTGGGAATATTTAAGGAATGTGAAGGATATTAGATGAAAGGGTTGTCTTGGGAACGGTTTGAGAGGTACTTCAAGAATAAGTATCTATCTGAAGAGCATTATGATAATAAGGCCAAATAATTCTATGAGTTGAAACTTAGGTAACTAATAAATGGATAATATGCTACCATGTTGTTGGAACTATTCAGATATGTGTTGGGACATGTAATTGACACATTTTTGTACCTATTTTGAGTAATTTTCCTACCCTTTTGGCCTTAAAATCTATACACTATTATCTTATTTATCATCATATTAGCAAAGTGTGTTTCTTATTTCATGTCACCTTACTTTATTAGATTTTCTTTTATTTTTATGTGAGCTTCACTATTTTAGGAAATTTTATTAACAAAATGACAAGGGACTATTTCATGGGAATCTTGGCTTGCTAAATGTGTTGTTACATTGATGTTATGTTCTAGATTTTGTCTTGGCAATTCTAGAAGCCAAATACGTGTTACTGTTGATGTTGTGTTGATACTCTATTTTCGAAATCCTCTATTTTCATCGACATAATAGTTAACCTGGGTTTTCACTCAATGGAGTGAGCATTGACCACTATGCTAACAAAACATTTTATTTGTTGATGGTAAATCGAGGATGATTGAAATAGTTACAAATTTCAATTATCTATCTTTTGTATTTTGGAAATATTATTAGAATATTTGTATTCATAGAAAATGGTTATAATCAATTTCTCAAATTGGAAAATCAGAGAATCAAGGTATCCTCTAATCGATTATGTCTCAAAGATAGATGTTTGTAATTAATAAACGAGGACTCCCTTTCCCTCATAGGGGTAGAATCAACATTGTGATTTTGGAACTCTATGTAAACACAATCATTTCCTTAATATAAGTGCAACTATTAATTTATGGAATCTTACTTCTTTACTGATTGGATTGTGAGCTATTTGTACTAGGTTCCTGCTAAGCAGGAAGGACCCTCCTCTTTAGCAAGGATTGTTTAGTTAATAAGGTAATGTATATGTATATATGATTTCTCTCAATTTTGATATCTACTTTTTTTTTTTTTTTACCATTATTGATCTTTAGATGTATTTCAATTATTGATTCATTGAATTACATGATAATGTTTTAGCTAATTGTCTAACAGTTTAACTCATGGAATAATCCACATGTATTCATGTGTGATCTATATTGATTTATTATTATAGTTTGGATATTATATAGATGTGTTTTTTTGTGACTATTATAGAGTGATTTAACATTGATTAAGTGTATATTTTATTGAAATGAGATTCGAGTGGAAGAGTGTTAGTTTACTTGGTGAGAAGTCACTTAATGAACTAAAAATATATGTGAGCATGGTAGTGACGATTTCTGAGTGCTAAGAGTGGTGGCTGCATTGATTTTTACGAGTTGATGTCACTAGAACTAGTTATGCATGGTTTTTGCATATAGTTTGCATGACAACCTTGAAATAATAGACCTACCCTAGTTGCGAATTTATGTGTGAGAGTGGTTAATTGATCCTTATTAAAAGACAGTTAATTCAACCAACAGATAGTTTTAATTTCCATTGAGGCTATTAAATGTGTATATGTGTGACTAGAATTATTTGCATGCATTGATTGAGAGTTTGTAGATTTTTTTCTTAGCACCGAGGTTTCAGGATGCTATGACAAGAGGAAAGAGCCTATGCATCTCTTTGGCATACTAAAGTGGGCTTTGGTTCATAAGGAGTTAGGGAACATTTTATTTCATTGCATGAATAGAGAAGAAGAAAAAAATAGCACCCCCAAAGAAACTAAAATTTTTGGTGGAAGAGGAGATGGGAGAAAGGAAAAAAACAAATATCTGGGAAGAGTAACATACAAACTGGAGTTGATTTCAAAAGGTAAAGTAGAATCATGTTTTTAGGGGATAATATCAAAGAAGAAAGGGTGAAACAAAGCTACTTAAAAAAGGCTAACATCTCTTGAAACATATATGTTGGGTGCAAAAATCAAGGAGGCAGAATTTTATAAATCCTCATCCGTGGATACAATCCTAAGAGTTTTTAGTCCAAATTTATCACTAGGGGAAGAATATCAAGGCTTGTTAGAAGTACAAGGGATTACTGATGAATGTAATTTAGAATTGAGTCCAGAAAACAACAAATTTATTATTACATGCAGGCTTAGGAAGTGATTTGAAACAACCTACTAACCACTCTATTGTAGGAAGTGTTGTGAAAATTTCTTTTTGCAGGTGGTGTTGTGAAACAAACTACTGAAGATATTGTTATGAAATAGCCCGATGCAGATAGTGTTGTGAAGCAACCTCATAAATATTTGACTATAGATGGTATTGTGAAACAACACAAAAAATTTGATCATCCTTATAGCCTACGTAGCATGAGAAACCTAAGAAATTAGGGGGTGATTATTTTCAATAGAAAAGGCAACCACTTGTTCTCCCTAACTTTAAAACACATGAGGAGGAGAGGATGGAAGAAGAAACAATTACTATCTTTGAGTTTCCCATTGGAGATGTATAGAGGTAGTATCCAATGAAAAATATTCCTTTATCGACACGTACAGTCTTCCAAGGTACCATTAATGAAGATCTAGATACATTCCTTTTTAAATTTGATGTCCTATGTAAAAGTTATGATTATACGTCCAACAACTACACAATAAAATTATTTCCTGCTACACTAAAAGGAGCAGTATTGAGGTGGTTCATTGGATTAGGGGGTTCATAAATTTATTCATGGGATTATATAAAAAAACATTCTTAGATAAATATCAAGAATGCTCCAGGGAAGGGGATCAAATGGAAGAACCGTACAAAATATCCAAACGAAATGATGAAAGTTTGGAATATTTTATAAAAATTTTGCTCTATAATCTCTATAAGTCCAAACGTAGTGATATAAATAAGTAAATTTTAGAGACTATTTTAATTAGAGGGATGAAGGAGGACCATCTAGATTTTCTTAATATCATGGGAAAAGGTGATATATCTAAAGAATTTGTTGGCATTATGATACAAGTGTTGTCCTTGATGGCAACTCACTCACAGGTCAATTCAATTTTGGTAAAAGGAAACTCATAGTACAACAAGTATATTCAGAGGTATAACTCTAGAACAGGAAGATGGATCTAAGGTCTACTGATCAAAATAAAGAAGGTAAAGGAAAAGGTTGATGAAAAGTGATTTAGGAAGTATACACAGGTCCACTTAGTCAAAACAACATATACATGTTGGTCCATAGAACAAAAAGAGCTTATATGTATACACACACTCCCACAGGAAGAAAATCACGTACATGTTGGAAAACCAAGGTTTTGGTCTGAGATATTTGGTCCGTGCTATTGACCCTAGGTATTTGGTCCAAGGTATTGGTCCTAAATGGTTTTGGTGCAAGGTATTGAGAAAGGATCTAAGTATATAAGGAGGAGAACATCAAGGGCTAAGTACCAGAGTAATGAATAACTTATGAAGTGTTATGTGAAAGTGTACGGGTTTCTAAGGAGTACTTCTATCTGACATATATTTTATGTTGCAGGGGCTATGCTTGTGATTTGATCTGAAATACTTTGTGCATCTTGAATCCAATATTGGATCAGGCTCATGTGACCTGTAATGACTTATTATTGAATTATCTGATATTGGGATAGATTTGATTATGTACACCTGTTTTATTCTTTAAATATTATGATCTGGGTTTGGTCTGAAGTCCGGAAGTGCAACAAAGTTATGAAGTATTTTCATATCTATACACTGGTTCACTTTGGTGAAGGTGCATATACACGTTGGTTCAACTCTTCCAAGTAGCGTCTGCAAAACAAAAGCATGATGTTCAAGGATGATTGATCTATCAGATCAGTGTTTTTGTTTTACTGCTGTTTGTCAATGAAGTCTTCTTAGATCTAAATGTAAAACTAAATGAATAAGGAGTTTAATATTTAATTGATTGATTTTATAAGTGAGAATAAGTGATCTTTGTTGCTCCCTATATAAAGATCTGTAAATCGATAGTAGATGTTTAGTATATTGCTGGTTGGTATAAACTTGATTCAAAAGTTTATGTTTTCAGTAGTTTTGGAGGTATTCGCATGTTTGATTAATAGAAGTAGCGTATACACACCGTTTTGGTTCTGCCAAGTAGCATATATAGTCTGATGCATGGCGTTATCGGGAAATCTAATGTCTATGCAGAGCTGCTAGTTCCACTAAGGCTGGTAGCTACCTTAGAAATAAACAAACTAAAATCACTTTCGTTTTCCTTTATGAGAAGTAGATAAGAGGGTAAAGAAGGAGGCCAACCTTTGTCTTGCGCTTGGTTCCTTGCTTGATTCCTCTCCCTTTTGATAGATCTTTGCCACTCGCTCCCTCATTTACCCAGCTTCAAAGAGCACCTATGGAGTCAAGGCAGCATAACACTATCCAAGAACAGAGATCTACTATCATAAACAATATAGGACCAGATATATATTGACCACACAAATGCATATATCATCAATCATACAAGAATGTGGAGGAAAACATGAATAACTTTATTAATAATCAAGAATAGCAAAGAGGATTACAACCAATTGTTCTGACCTAGCGTCATCCTCTCAGCAAGAAAGCCCTTCTTCACCTCATGAAAAGCTTAGATCACCCAACACTATGATGTTACAACAAGAAACCAGCAACACTTCCTTACAAGATACAAAATTCCATCCTCTGGATCTTTGGGATGAGGGATCCATATATAGATGTTTGCAAGGGGGGTGAGTCAGCTTTTGAGATTTGATTAGTTTTCTCTCTCTGATAGTTCTTGATTCCACTCGGAGATTGATGATCTCTTACTCATCCCTGGGCGAATGCAGAGAGGCAAGTTTGATAGGAGAAGTTTCTGGAAGATTCCATGATCTTCCACCTCGCAAATTGACCCTGCCATTTGTCCACTCTCGCCCATCGCACCCCATAGAAGGGCTTTTCAGTATGCATCACACCTCTTGTGTGCATTTAGGTGGGATGCATCGCACTTTGACCATGGAGCAGGTGAGATGGTCCAGTTTTGACTAGTTTTTCATGGACAACTTCTGGGAGATTCTGTAATCAGTTCACCTTGTTCTTTTAGGGGTTGGAACAAAAATTTTAGGGACTTAGGAGCCCTTGGTTTATGGAAATTTATGATTGGGGTTGCAGTGCCCAAAAATGTCTATAACAGTTTCCCCAAAAGCATGAGGTCTTTAATCTTTTGATGTCAGGTGAAATGCTTTATCATGAGGATCTGAAGTTTTTTTCAAGTTGGAAAGCGACCTGTAATAAGATACAATACAATACATTATCTTCATAATATTTTCATGATCTAGCTGAGGCGGGCATTCCCATGCTCATCTTTATAAATTCATTTTCATGTACATAAGACAGACAATCGTCTGAGTGCAGACTGATGATTCTGGTAGAGCCATCATCCCTTGGATTGGATGATTATCTGTGCAGTAATGATGTACATTTGATGTCTTTATTTTCCTGAATATATATCACAGCCTGGATGGATGAAACTAGATCTGGGGTCTTCAATCTCATTCGTTCTTCACTCAAAGTACAAGTCGATCCATGTGAGATATGTTCTGGAGTCGAACATGGAAAGACATCGCCTGATTACCAGCCAATGATGTAAGTTGTTAATAGGCGCGAGAGGAATCACCGATAATGATGATGACCCTCAAGGTACTACAGTACAATTCACATGGTGTGAATAAGGGACTTGGAGTCGAACACCACGCAAAATCTTTCGGTCGAAGGCCGTTGATGTAAACCTGTCACCGAAAGTGAGAAACTTGCCATTGAGGCATGCAAGATTCAAAGTACTGAAAGGGTTGTTCCTAGATCGACTTCCTGGATAATGAGCTGATGTTGACAAGAAGCGATCCATGATAGGAGGGCCTTAGTGAATCCCACATCAATGACACGGAATGGAGCAAATGATTTTAATGGTGGTCAAAATGATCTGATGACATAAGGTTCAGGGTGGCGGTCATGAAAGAATGGAGCGTAAATGTATTGCAGTGGATGAGACACAAGTGAATTCTCTAAGCGACTTCTCTTGAACATATCGGCGACACTGACATGATGGATTGGTAGCGTTAACCCCAAATATGGATGGTGTGATGGACCAATGGTGATATGACCAGTGAACAGAACAACCCAACCCGACTCGGATGTGGAGTGAAAGTGTCATGTTCAAGAGCGACTTGCTACCAATAAAGTTTCTTCAAGTTCTCTTCCCAATTTTCCCCAGTCATTGCTGACCAGTACCTCTTTATTTTTGTCAAGCTTGAGGAGGATAACATATGCTTGTTCTAGAATTTTCCCTTCGGGCAAACCCATCGCTATATTTTAATGAGCCTAGCGATAGTGAAACTCGTTCTTGTCTGTATGGACAAGTTTTTCGCTATTCGGTTTTAACGAGTTTAACGACAAAGATAACTCGGTCCTTTTCAATTTTAGAGAGTCTGAAAGGGATGTAAATAAAACTCCAACAATCCTTTTTCGTCATATAATCCCTTGAGTCCAAAAAATTATAAAATAATACAAAAGGGATGAATTTTCGGTAATTTTAACGAGCCGAACAAAAAAAGCACTCGATCGTTTTGTGTAATAATCCCTCAGGTCCAAAAAGATTAAAATCTAAAGGAGGGATAGCACTTTCGGTCACTTTAATGAGTTGGAGAGGCCAATTTCCTGACAATCTTTTCATATTTTACGAGTCAGATGAATAGAGCTTAAAGGAGACTCGTTTTTCGAGGAACGAGTGATAAATTCGGGTAGCAACTAATTCCAGGTAAGGTTTGGAATTTTCCAAGCACGGCAGTGTCACAAGGATGGCTAACAGGATCACTCTTCGCAGTTGTTCCTCAAAAAGGGTAAACAATCAAATGGAGGTGAATGATCGGCCAATACAGAGTGGAGGTGATGATGAGAACACGACCAAGGCTTAAAAGGCTGATGATAATGCATTCACGATGGTTATTTACCGGAAACTGGTTCATTTTTTAATGAGCTTAAACTCTGGGGGAATGTTTGCTCATTTCTTATGTCTATTTTTTAATGAGCTTGAATTCCACGTTAAAACTGCTCGATCCAGTCATATAATAAGGATGTCTCATTTATAATGGCATTTTTTCAAAGCTTTGCCCCGCATCCTTTCTTTATGCAAGTTAGGAAACGACCAATCCTACGAGTTTAAAGGGTTAGAGGACCTACAAATTTAAAAAAATAAATGGTTGTTGTTCGCTTACATGCCAAAAGGTTTGCATGCCCCTGAGTATAGTGAAAATTTTCCAGGTTACCAAAGATTGTTCTATCCGCACTGCGGACAAAACACTTCCTTGGTGATGTCTACCGAAATAAACAAAGGTGAGTGGCGCAACTGGCTCCACTCACATAACTTGATGAAGGAATCTTATTCCAGTCTAATCTCATAAACTAGTCATATATCCTTTGCAGAAACCTACCCTATACCGAAGGTTTTCCTGTCGAAACAGACCAGGGTGCATGCCCCCTAGGTTTCAGTCATGTCCTCCGAATCACTCGCACTCATCAGGTGGATGGACTGGAGATTGATGAGACATTCGTTGCGTGAAAAGACCATTCAGGGATGGTATATGACTATTTTCTATGTGTGAACCAGGGAATGAAAGCTGGTCTACGAGCTTGACCACTCTTCCTTCACGCAGAAAACACATTACTCTAAAGAGTGAGGAGACAATGGCTCCCATGCAATAAATATAGTCGCGTCCAAGGAGTAGATTATAATCCAGGGGTCCTTGGACTACCATTACGTTCATGTGAACGGTTTTCCTTCTCAATGTTATCGGCACAATGGGAAGGATCCCTAATGGTTGACTGGTTCCTTTGTCAAAGCCTGTTAGATTTCTCATTTCAGGCAAAAGTGATGGAGAACCAAGTGCTTTCCAAGTAGTTGAGGAAAGGATACTCATAGAATCCCCTTCATCTATGATGGTTCTGGCCATGACCATTCTATGTATTTGAGTAATGATTCGAAATGGTACACTAGTCGGTAAGCGGGGTCTGCCTAGTAGATTCTGATCGAAGGAAACAACTAGGTTGCGTGGAGGTGGGTCCGAATAGATGGCTGGATATGGCTCTGACGAACTTCCTGTGGTAAAGGAACGGGTAGACTGCCCCCATGTTCATCGAAGTCTGTGCTTACAAAGAGAATTTGAATGGTGTCGTTCTTGTTCTCTCTAGTGACTATATCATCTGAAGATGGACCTTCTACCGCCTCGACCTTTTGAATTTTGTCTGGTGTGGATTTAGAGGGTTCATCTTCAATGATAAATGCTTCAGCTGACCAGAATGGCATGTCAGCTAGATTTTCAACTAGTGACGGACTCGGCAAGAGTTTCTTATATCAAGGAGGAAGCCGTAACGGTGAAACCGAACGGTCGTCCAAAACCCTTTTAGCCTCGTCTAAGAAGGGACAACAGTGGACGGCGTGATCGCCTTCACACAGTTTACAAGGAAATTTACATTTTCCTTTTTGTCTAGGGGCTTCACTTTCACTAGTTGACGGTGTAATCTCAACATGATCATCAGAGGTTGATGACACCGGATTGTGCAAACGAGGAGACCAGTCCCTTGAGATCCAAGGGATGCAAGGACAATCTCGATGATAGTGGTCTCCTTTGCAAATGACACATGGCAATTTAGGCCTGGATGGTGCAGTGTGTGGATTTTCGCTAGACGATGCCTGGTTGCCCCTTTTCACCCTTGGCTCCTTCTTCTCCTTCTCTTTCTTTTTCTTCTCCTTCTTCTTCTCAGTTACTTGACTTTTGGCTTTACTAGCCTCATCAAGAGAAGAGGAAGGAGGAGAGGGAGAATTGGACAAAGTAGAAGGTTGGGGGGCAGCTCTGGTATCATTTAGTTGTTGACTTGATTGTTCAGGAACCACGGTGTTTTGAATGGCAAAGGTCGAGAAGAGCCATACGAGCAAGCCGATTGTAAATCCTGGAAGCGACAATGTGGCCATATGGGGTGCACCAACATCTCCCCAAGAGGAGAAAGGACTAGGATTTACTCTAAGGGGAAATCCTTTGTTGGTGGACTCCATTTTTCTCAACCTAAGACCAACGTATGAAAGGTGATGTTTATTCCGATTAAAATAAATTTTAGATGCTTTGACACAACTTATTTTTTCAATTTTTAAGAGTCGAGAAAAAACAAAAGATGACTCTAGTCGCCTTCGATTTTTAATGAGCTTGAAGTGACAAGTACTCAGATGGACCTTTTCCTTTAAGGAATCTGAAAAGGAATGAAAGAGACTACTCTGGAAAAATAGACAGAGGGATTACCAAACCAATCGCAAAACTGCAGAATACTTTTTACAGTACGGCAGTCAATCTTCCCGAATGCTGTGTTCAGTGCATTGCGATCGATAGGGCGGCAGACACGGCTTCCTATGGATAAAGGATAAAGCCTATTGTGGTCTCCCAATATATACTCGACGGTATGTGGGAGTACAAGTCCGTACTGGCACTTATCATCTCAAAGTGGAGGAATCACCCAACTAGCAATGAAAACAACAGTTTCCAGGCTTTACAATGCCGGAATACGTCTCTAGCCTAGACTTCTAAATGTTGTGCATTAGGTTCCAAAGCGTTTTTAGATTCATTAAATTTATTTTACAGTTGATCTTCCTTAAGAAATTTTCCTTTTAGGTTCACTGCGTGATGTAGATATACAATTCCTAAAATGCAATCTAAGATGATAAACAATCGTTTAATCTTCTTTTTGCAATGAAAATCCTAGCTACTAAGGAAAGAGAGATGATATTCTTTCAACATAGAGCAGAGAGCACACACTATATGCACTATCCTAAATCAAACCTACAAACAGCCTAAATGCAAATGCACATGCATGTATTTGTTTTTAGCCATCTTAATGTGTGAATGATAAAAAGAAATCTAAGCGCAAATCTGAATTATTTTTCAAAGCGACATTACTAACAAGTTTCTTTTCAAGACAAAATGAAGACAATGACGACACTTTGTTATTTGGAATTGAAAACATGCTTTCGACACTTGAAAAACTATTAATTCAAATCAAATACAAGACTAATAGTGTAATCGACTATCAAGAACAATCAGATTCTCTTCTATGATTGAAAATGACACTTGCGACACTTCCAGATCAAGAAACGACAGTTGAATTACGCTACTTCTTTGTAAAAGAGAACTGAAAATGGCTCACAATACATAAAAACATTTACAATTCTTTGCACAATGGAGGTGGAATAATGGCAAGGAAGGGGGTTTCCAATAGAGGTATACTAACTACAGACAGCAAAACTCTTGAATAGAGCTGAAAAGAGCGAAAAAACCAAAGTCTGGAGGCAAAATTAGCCCTTTCTGATCAGCGCACCTGTTACATAGGGATTCCAGTATGCATCCCACCTACAGCACACGGGAAGTGCGATGCATACTGATATCCTTGAAGAAAGGGTGCGATGGTACAGTGCGAGACTTTTGATCCAGTTCTTGATCACATTTTGCGGCACAGTTTAGGGATTTAGGCCGAGCAAGTGATAATCAATAACTAAATCACAGGGGTAGATCTAAGGAGTTTAAGAGAGCCACCACAAGGGCAATTAGAGAGCTTGCAAATCGATTGTTCAGTTCATAAACAAAACCCGGAGATAGACTGAAGCAGCATTGATCTACTTTGCACTTGCATAGCAAATGCAGTTCGAAGGCTAGCTAGCTTGACTTCAGGCTCCGTCAGTAAGTTTATAAAGCAAACAAATATAGACAAACAAACAATCTATTTGCTCCCCAGTGGAGTCGCCATTTTGTTATCAGGAAATCTAGTGTCTATGTAGAGCTGCTAGTCCCACTAAGGCTGGTAGCTACCTTAGAAACAAAAAAACTAAAACCACTTTTGTTTTCCTTTATGAGAAGTAGATAAGAGGGGAAGGAAGGAGACCAACCTCTGTCTTGCGCTTGGTTCCTTGCTTGATTCCTCTCCCTTCTGATAGATATTTTCCACTCGCTCCCTTGTCTACCCAGCTTCAAGGAGCACCTGTGGAGTCAAAGCAGCATAACACTATCCAAGAACAGAGATCTACTATCATAAACAATATAGGACTAGATATATATTGACCACAAAAATGCATATATCATCAATCATACAAGAATGTAGAGGAAAACTTTAATAGCTTTATTAATAATCAAGAATAGCTAAGAGGATTACAACCAATTGTTCTGACCCAGCGTCATCCTCTCAACAAGAAAGCCCTTCTTCACCTCATGAAAAGCTTAGATCACCCAACACTATGATGTTACACCAAGAAACCAGCAGTGCTTCCTTACAAGATACAAAATTCCAGCCTCTGGATCTATGGGATGCGGGATCCATATATAGATGTTTGCAAGGGGGGTGAGTCAGCTTTTGAGATTTGATTAGTGTCCTCTCTCTGATAGTTCTTGATTCCACTTGGATATTGATGATCTCTTACTCATCCCTGGGCGAATGCAGAGAGGCAAGTGTCACAGGAGAAGTTTCTGGAAGATTCCATGATCTTCCACCTCGCAAATTGACCCTGCCATTTGTCCACTCTCGCCCATCGCACCCCATAGAAGGGATTTTCAGTATGCATTGCACCTCCCGTGTGCATTTAGGTTGGATGCAACGCACTTTGACCATGGAGCAGGTGAGATGGTCCAGTTTTGACCAGTTATGAGTAGTTTTTCATGGAGAACTTCTGGGAGATGCTGTAATCAGTTGACCTTGTTCTTTTAGGGGTTGGAACAACACTTTTAAGGACTTAGGAGCCCTTGGTTTATGGACATTTATGATTGGGGTTGCAGTGCCCAAAAATGTCTATAACACATGGGTTTTGAAGTTATAACTAGTTCTGAATGATGATGCAGGTTTCTGGGTTCAGCACAGTGTTCTAATGTCAGTGATCTGATTATCTAGATTAACTGAATGTTGGTTGATGCAGTCTAAGTTTAAAATTTGTTGATGGGTCCAGTATGAAAATTGGATGAAATGTGGCCTTGAGATTATGGTGTTTTGTTCCAGGAGTATCCAGTGTGAAAATTCATGAAACGTGGTCCTTGGAGCAAGAATTAAGTTCGTAGCCTTCTCTAGGTCAGCACCTACATACTAGTAAACAAATTGGCTAGTACAAGAGCTAGGGGTTTGCAGATCCCTTCCAGCAGAAGCTGAAAAATGAGAGAAGGTTGTAGCCTTCTGCAGGTGGTTGCTTTCATTCTAGTATGAGTCTACACCAGTACAAGATTGTAAACATATTTTATTATTATTAAAAGAAGATACAGACAATAGAAGCAAGTGGTTTTCACCGACATTAGGTTTCCACCTTAAATCTTGGTGTTCATGTGTGTTTCTTATGTGTGATGCTTTATTCTATTTTTATTGCTTTTTCTAATATGTTGCTGATGCATTGGTTTAAGATCAACACATGATAAATTGTCTAAATCACAAGTTCTCTAGATATAATCTAGTTTCTCTAATCACAGTTGTGTGAACATGCTAGTTCACTTCACTAAAGTAGCATATATAAATCTATTTGGGAAATAAAATTATTGATCTGATAATACTAATTCATGCCCCCTCTCAGTAGTATGTCCAGCAATTGGTATCGAAGTGGGTCCTTCAGAAGAATCTTGATCGCTTGAAGGTAGATCTCTCAAGATGAACAATCACGAAGGCATGGGATGCATCAGACCACCAATCTTCAATGGGAGAAACTTAATATATTGGAAAATAAGAACCATAGCCAATCTACAATCACTTGCAACCGATGTTTGGGAAATTGTGGAAGGAGGATATCAATTTCTAGCAGCAATTCCTATAGATGCTGCAGGTAAGAAGTTATACAAAACTAATGCGAAGGATGTCAATACGTTACTGGGAAGTCTGTCAGAATTAGAATTTGTCAAGGTCATGCAGCTCAAGACAACCAAAGAAATATGGGATAAAACCATTTAGAGCTATGAAGGAGACTCTCAGGTAAAACGTGCTAAGATTCAAACTCTCAGAATTCAATATGAAACTCTTAAAATGCATAATGATGAGAGTGTAGCTAGTTACCTTTTACATATATATGAGATTGTTAATTATATGAAGAATCTGGGTGAAGAAATAAAGTAAGTTACTTTAGTTGAGATAATTTTGAGATCCGTGTCTTCTAAATTTGAGTCAAAGGTGTATGCCATAGAAGAAAAATGCGATCTTTAGACTATCACTGTGACTCAACTTCATGGAATCCTAACTACCTTTGAATTGAGAAAAGGAGGTCCATCAAATATGAGAGAAGCCACATTTAAAGCATCAGCAAAGGGAAAAGAGAAGGAAGAGAATAATGAATCAGGACACATTTTTGAAGAAGAATATGAGGTAAATTTTGTTAAGAAGCTTCAACGGGGTTCTGGAAGGTTCAGAGGTAAGTTACCTACCAAATGATTTGCTTTAGTCGGTCATTATGCTGCCAAATGTCCTCATAAAGATAAATCTGAAAAAGGGAAGGAATATGCAAAAGGAAATATGAAATAGATTATGAATAGAAGGAGTTACTGTACGCATGAATATAGTGATGGTTTATCTAATAGTGATGAGATGTAAATGAACAAGATTATAGACTTCTCATGGATTATGACAATGATTATTTTTTGGATGCATTAGAAGGGGAAGACTTTGATGAAGAAACCACTAAACTCAAAATTTGTTTAGAAGAAAGGAATATGATCATAGATACTTTGACACACCAAATTGTTGAAAGAGAAAAACACAATGAAAATCTAGAATGTGAAATTGTGGGTCTAAGAAAATACCTTGAGAAGACAAAATATCTCCATCTTAGATTTGCTAAAGGTTTAGAAAATTTAAATGAAATTATCAAAGATCAACATTCTCCTCTGATAAAGACATGTCTTGGATATACTAAAGAACCATCTCAATTACAGAAGTTGTCAACCTCCACTAGAAGCTATCTTGATGCAGTAAAGAACAATGAATAGTATGCCAATGCTCAGCAAAGGCCTAAAACTAATTATCAGGTAAATCATACTCAATTTACACCAAGGATGAATATCAATAGAAGCCACAACCAACAGGTAAACAATGTCAAAATATTCGATGGTCGCAGATATATCTTTAATGGGCAATGTTTTTCATGTCATAACTTTGGGCACAAGGCTACTCAATGTGTTGCTTGCACAACCATGATGACTAGAGAAGCACGAAATCAAATAAGTGTAACAGGAATAAAGATAAGTTCCTATAATAAATTTTCTCCTCTTGAAAATGAAATAGAATGCTTGATTTCTAACAACTTTGTTCATGAATAATCTGATTGCAGGACCAAATTTCGGCCAACACTTCAAAAGGAACAAATGCCATCAAATCCCAAGATATGGAGAAGGAATGAATCTTAATTAGAAAGAGGTGGTATATCCTTGTATGAAAAAGGACAAGAAAATTAGTGGTACATCGATAGTGGATGCTCCAAACACATGACAAGTGATAAAGAGAAACTTCACTCATATAATGCTTTAGAAAAAGAAAAGAATGTCTCATTTGGAAATGACACTCTAGCTGTCATTAAACGTAAAGGTTCTCTTTTCTTGAAAGAAAAGGTTAAAGCTGGAAATGTTATGTATGTAGATGGTTTAAATCATAACCTGTTGAGTGTCAGTCAAATTTTTTATCAAGGAAATGGAGTGGTGTTTGGATCAAACGGATGTGTTGTTTGTGAGATTGATACATGAAAGACCGTGATCAAAGGTACAAGAACTCCAAACAAGTTATACATACTCAAAGAGGGACAAAAACAATGCTATCTAAGAAAAATAGATGAAAAATGGTTGCAGCATAGAAGATTGGGACATCTAATCTTTTCTCAAATAAGAAAAGCATGCAGGCTCAAGGCAGTTCGTGATCTTCCAGATATCAGCATCCCAAAAAATACCATATGCAAACCATGTCAAATTGGTAAGAAACTAGAGTTCACTTCATTGAAAAGGAAGGGTCAACAAGTAAGCCTCTTGAACTTATCCATATAGATTTATGTGGACCAACAAGGAAAAATTCACCTCGTGGAGAAGAATATTTTATTTTGCTTATTGATGATTTTTCCATAATGTGTTGGATAGGTCTTCTAAAGCATAAAGATGAAGCATTTGAAAAGTTTAAAGCCTTCAAAGCTTTGGTTGAAAATGAATGAGATCGAAAAATCAAATGTCTCAGATCTGATCGAGGGGGAGAATTCATGTTGGATGAATTCTTTGACCTTTTTGAGCAACATTGATTAAAAAGGCAATTCTCCACCGCAAGAACTCCTCAAAAAAATAGTGTAGTAGAAAGGATGAATAAAACAGTTCAACAAATGGCTCGAGCCATGATGGATGAATCTAGAACTCTTGCAACCTTCTGGGGTAAAGCTGCATTTGTTGCCATGACTATTCTCAACAAAGAAAATGTTCGGTTAAATAGCACTCAAACTCCACATGAACTTTGGTACGGTAAGCCTCCTACTGTAAAATACTTTAAATTTTTTGAAGGAAAATGTTTTATCAAAAGGACTGATGAAAAACTTGGTAAGTTTGAACCTAGAGCAGATGAAGGTATTATTCTTGGTTATTATTCCAAAAGTAAAGGATACAAATGTTATAATAAAATACTTCGGAAAATTGTTGAAAGCATTGATGTTGTAGTTGATGAATCATGCGTAAATCTAGAATAGATGAAATCAACAGAGGAATGTGACAATGAGGAAGATGGGGATTACTTTCCCGCATCAAATCAAAATGATGTTGAAGAAGAAACCAATGAAGCACTAGAAGAAGATACAATAGATAGGGAAAAGACTCCATCCAGGTATGTTCAGAAAAATCATTCAAAATCTCAAATTCTAGCAGAAAAAGGGTCTGGAGTACAGACAAGAAGAACTCTTACAGGAACCTCAAGTTATCTAGAATTACTATCCTCCACAGAACCTCATAATGTAAATGAAGCCTGCAAAGATGAATGTTGGGTCAAGGCCATGGATGAAGAATTAGATCAAAATGAAAGGAATGATATTTGGGAGTTAGTTCATAGACCTCATGATAAAAATATTATAGGAATAAAATGGTTATTTAAGAATAAGCTGAATGAAAATGGAGAAGTTATTAGAAACAAGGAAAGACTTGTTTGCAAAGGGTATGCCCAACAAGAAGGTATATATTTTGAACAAAATTTTGCACCTGTTTCTAGACTTGAAGCCATAAGGATGTTTCTTGCTCCTTCTAGATTTCAAAAATTCAAAGTATATCAAATGGATGTAAAATCAACCTTTCTTAATGGAGATTTAGAAGAAGTTTATATTGAACAACCAGAAGGATTCATTCTAGGAAATTATGAAAAACTTGTATGCAAACTCAAAAAGGCTCTTTATGGTCTAAAACAGGCTTCGAGGGCTTGGTATTACCACCTTGACAAATATCTACAGCAACGAGACTTTACAAAAGTTTTTGCATATAGCAATTTATACACAAAGATTGAAAATGATAAATTGCTAACTATTGTTGTTTAAGTTGATGAAATCATTTTTGGTAGCAATGAAGAATCCATGAGTTAGAATTTTGCTTTAGTAATGCAACAAGAATTTGAAATGTCCTTACTTGGTGAACTTACTTATTTTCTTGGTCTTCAAGTTCAACAAACAAAAGATGGTATCTTTATCTCACAAACCAAATATCTCAAGCAGATCTTCAAAAAGTAGGGAATGGAAGATTCTAAACTAGTATGTACTCTGATGGTAACATGATGCAGTCTCAGCTCTAATGATGAATCACCAGTAGTAAACCAACCAACTTAAAAATCTATTATTGGAAGTGTGCTTTATCTAACAGGTACCATACCTGACATCATGCATGCAGTAGGAATTGTTGCAAGGTTCTAAGCAAATTCAAAGGAATCACATCTCCAGGAAGTCAAAAGAATTTTCAAATATCTTCAAGGAACTCAGGACTTTGGACTATGGTATCCTAAAGATACAGACCTTACTCTTCATGCATATACAGATTGAGATTGGGCAGGAAGTGTTGATGATCAAATGAGCACTAGTAGTGGTGCATTCTATATGGGTTCTTGGTTATTATCTTGGTTCAGCAAGAAACAAAGTTCGATTGCTTTATCTATAGCTTAAGTAGAATATGTCGTTGCTGCATCTTGCTGCAAACAACTACTTTGGATGAGGAAAACTTTGCAAGACATTCAGATCACATATATTCTACCCATCTCCATTCTATGTGATAATACAAGTGCCATAAGTATTTCAAAAAATCCAGTCATGCACTCCAATACCAAGCACATACCCATCAAGTACCATTTTCTACGAGAACAAGTGCTTGAACAAAAGATCAAATTTGAGTATGTTCCCTCCAAAGAATAGGATCTTGATATATTCACTAAACCACTACCCAGAGAAACATTTGAATATCTCAGACAAACGCTGGGAGTAGTTGCTGCATCATCTTGCTGTTAAATCTAGTTTTCAGAGGAAGGTTATTATACGCAGGTTTCATGAAGTATATTCGCGTGTATACATGTGAGTTTCTGTGACTGAAGAAGCGTATATGTTTTTATGACAGGAAAAATAGTGGGTCAGACTCTGATATGGGTTCTTTCTCTGATGTTGATGATTACAGTCTCACGATATGTTTTGTTCATTACCTTTTATCTGACTGACAAAGATGCCTTGATGAATGACTTGTTGACAATGCACATGTAGCACAGGGTCAAGGGGAGCATTAGCCTTCACTCGCATTTTTCATTGTTGTACTTGTGGCTGCTGAGTCCAGCTATGGCTTCAAATATTTATACCATTTATTGCTTAAGTCATGTAAAATTCTAGGGTGTGATATGACTTCTCATACATTTTAATGAGTCCTATTAGACAAGTGATGTAATTTGTATCCCCACTTTGCATGGGATGGATGATGTAATATTTATTGTATTTTTGTCATTTATAAACAATTGGTATATCCCCACTTGGTAGGGTGGATGAGTCAAATTTGGTATATCCCCATTTGATTGGGAGATTGATGTATGTATGAGTCATTGGTGATAGGAAGGAAAAACTCACATAGTTGAGTTATAGAGTCATGTTGTTCTTTTGATTCATAACTTTGCAAACTTGACATGTACTCAGGGGGCGCATGAACACCATAATGTATATCAAAGGAGGAAAGTTACTTGGTCTGCCCTTTTCCCCTGATGTCAAAGGGGGAGAGTATTTTGGTGTTGCATGTTATCTCTAACAGTTTCTATAGCTTGCAGTAATCAACACCATCATGGTTGCCATCAAGTCCAAAAGGGGAGATTCTTGGCATTATGATACAAGTGTTTTCCTTGATGGAAACTCACTCATAGGTCAATTCAATTTTGGTAAAAGGAAACTCACTGTACAACAGGTATATTCATAGGTATAACTCTAGAACGGGAAGACGGATCTAAGGTCTACTGATCAGAATAGAAAAGGTAAAGTAAAAGGCCAATGAAAATAAATTTAAGAAGTATATGCAGGTCCACTTAGTCAAAACAGTGTATACACCCTAGTCCACATAACAAAAAGAGCATATACGTATACACACACTCCCACAGGAAGATAAGCGCGTAAATGTTAGAAAACCAAGGTTTTTGTCTGAGGTATTTGGTCTATGGTATTGACCCTAGGTATTTGGTCTGTGGTATTGACCCTAGGTATTTGGTCCAAGGTTTTGATCCTAAGTGGCTTTGGTCCAAGGTATTGACAAAGGATCTAAGTATATAAGGAGGAGAAGGTCAAGCGCTAAGTAACGGAGTAATGAATATGTTATGAAGTGTTATGTGCAGGTGTATGGGTTTATAAGGAATACTTCTATCTGAAGTATATTTTATGTTGTAGGGGCTATGTTTGTGATTTGATCTGAAATACTTTGTGCACCTTGAATTCAATATTGGATCAGGATCATGAGACCTGCAATGACTTATTATTGAATGATCTGATATTGGGCTAGATCTGGTTATGTACACTTGTTTTATTATTTAAATATCATGATCCGGGTTTGTCTGAAGTCTGGAAGTGCAGCGAAGTTATGAAGTAAGTATTTGCATATATGTATGCTGGTTCGCTTTGGTGAAGGTGCATATACACGCTAGTTTGGCTCTTCCAAGTAGCGTATGCAAAAGAAAAGCTTGATGTTCAAGGATCATTGATCTATCAAATCAGTATTGTTGTTTTACTGATGTCTGTCAATGAAGTCTTCTTAGATCTAAATGTAAAACTAAATGAATAAGGAGTTTGATATTTGATTGACTGATTGATTGTATAAGTGAGAAGAAGTGATCTTTGTTGCTCACTATGTAAAGATCTATAAGTTGAAAATATATGTTTAGTATATTGCTGGTTGGTACAAACTTGATTCAAAAGTTTATGTTTGGAGTAGTTTTGGAGGTATATGCAGGTTTGATCAACGGAAGTAGTGTATACACGATATTTGCGTTCAGCCAAGTAGCCTATATAGTATGATGCATGGTTTTTGAGGTTACAGTTGGTTCTGAATGATGATGCAGGTTTATGGGTTCAGCACAGTGTTCTCGTGTCAGTGATTTGATTTTTCAGATTAACTGAATGTTGGTTGATGTAGTTTAAGTTTAAAAGTTGTTGATGGGTCCAGTATGAAAATTGGATGAAATGTGGCCTTTATATTGTGGTGTTGTGTTCGAGGAGTATCCAGTCTGGAAATTCATGAAATGTGGTCCCTGGAGGAAGAAAGAAGGTTGTAGCCTTCTGTAGGTCGATGCTTACATACTAGTAAACAAATTGGCTAGTACAAGAGCTAGGGGGTTGCAGCTCACTTCCAGTAGAAGCTAGAAAATGAGAGAAGGTTGTCACCTTCTGCAGGTGGGAGATTGTGTATTGCTATGAGTCTGCACCAGTATAGGATTGTAAACAAATTTTGTTAATCTTAAAAGAAGATAGAGATGAGAGCAGCAGGTGGTTTTCACCCACATTGGTTTTCCACCTTAAACCTTGGTGTTCATGTGTGTTTCTTATGTGTGATGCTTTATTATGTTTTTACTGCATTATCTAATATGTTACTCATGCACTGGTTTAAGATCAACACATGATAAATTGTCTAAATCACAAGCTCTTTGGATATATGCTGGTTTCTCTAATCACGGTTTCATGTACACGCTAGTTCACTTCATTGAATTAGCATATATAAATCTATTTGGGAAATAAAATTATTGATCTGATAATACTGATTTGCCTCCCCTCTCAGTATTATTTCCAACAGAATCCTATAGTGAAATTATTGAGCTTTTCTTAAGAAGTTATAGAGGATAAGAATGGAAAATCTTTAGAAAGAGATGTTTATGCCAGAGAATAGAGGTCAGCTAATGGTGGGGTGACTCGAATATAGATAAGGAACATGTTGGATGATTTTAAAACTGATATTATGAGTTCCCTAAATTCTCGGTTGAATAAGTTGTAGGAAAGAAAAAAGCACAATGAAGTATATCAAGCATTGTCTATATTTTTCCCTAAGTGCAGAAGGAAGCACCCTCTTTGGGAGTGCCCACTTAATAGCATATGGCCCTGTAACATATGCAAATGAGAACATTCTAGAGCAGTTCCCATCATTTCCTCATTTCCATGACTAAAAGGAGTCTACAAGGAATCAACGGAAGAATCCGAGATAACACACTTCATAAATTCCAAAGAACCATGGCAACCTCCACCACCTAGTACAATTCAGGATCATTTGCCTCGTTTAATTAATGGTTTAATTTGTATAATTATCAACAATTTTATCAATAGACGCAATATCATTTAGTACCATTGTAGCTCTGTAATGTCTCTCTTGTTCATTATCTAATGCCAAGACCCTATTGGCCTTCTTTTCTAAACCAACGTCCTCAATGGCCTCAAGCATGGTAAGGAGCTACCCTTGCTAATCAACCACCTATTCAATTTCGAATGAAATAATAACAAGTGTAGATCCCCTTTAATGTACCAATAAGTAAAGTATTCCTACCTTGCAAGTTCTATTACATATACAACCTAATCCTAACCCTAACAGTAAAGCAATGAAATAGATTGAAGCATCAACTATCCCTACTTACTATATCTCACTCATAGAATGCAATGAAGTATGATTATGATAATGGAGAATAGTGAACCCAAGCTTTCTCCCCATCATTATAGAATATGATGAAGATAGTTCACCAAGGGGGGAATGTTTGAATAAAGAATCACTTAGAAGGTGCCAGGTTGAATCATCTAGGGCCGACATCACTATAACAATTGAAGAAGTTGTAACAATTTTTGTCCTCATCACTGTCATGGCTAAATATTCTAAAATAAATGTCACTGTTATCATTGTGGATACTAAGAATTGAGCCTTCTATGAAAATTGTTGAGGAGTTGTAATGAAGATGTTGTTAATATTGAGACTATTGTGTGTGAGGGATTGTAGGCCTAACAGTGGGTTGGTATTAGCCCTAGCTACCAACAAAGGAAGGAAATGACATATAGGAAAGAGGTTGCAATTGATAAGGAGGTTTGGGAAGTGAAAGTAAGTGACTATTGTAGCATGAAAATATCCCTATCTAATGCACCAGACCTATAACAATTTACAACAGCCCATGCAAAGTAAAATGCATGTATTGGTTGATGTCTTTGTGTTGAGTTGAACTAGTTGTATTGAGCACTTGTGGTGTATTGGAGGGCAGTGTGAAAGTGGACCAAGTTGGACCTAACTGCAGTGAATTGAAGGATAAATGAGTTGCTAGGAGTGGTAGTGTTCATGAGCTCATTAATTTATATTTCACGGACTAAAGGAAGATGTCATAGAAGAGAATTTTTGTAGTTGAAGTTCATTGTTGGAGAAGTGACATTTGATAGTGATAGGTGGCAACCCTATGGCACAAAGTTTGTCTTCATTGGAAAAACACAGGAAGGAATTTTAGGGAGGATGTCCCAAAGGAGTTGAGCATCAAGAATGGGAAATTCATAGTTGTTCACAAATGGAGTTTTGAAAAAATAAATAGGAGTCATGATGTGTTGATAATTTGATGGATTAATTATCAACTAGAGAGAAAATTAGAGTCATGTTCAATGGCCTAAAGGAGTTGGTACATTGATAGAGGCAAGCGCTACAGATTGGGAGCACAAGGACTAGTGGTTGTGTTCAAGGTATGATTGAGGAGCTGTGATGGTGTACACCATCAGCTAGATGATAAATGTATCTTATTCTTTTATTATTGTATCAATGGCTGTATGAGGGCTATTATCTCTCGTACAGGAGCCCTAGACAATTATATTAAATATTGTTAATATAAGTTGGGTTATTAAAAAGTTCTAAAATGTTGTGTATATTTTGTGCACTAGTGTATTTACTACTATGTATTATTTTGCTATGGAAATTAGTATTATTGTGATACTTGGATTGGTAAACTCCTTGATTTAAGATTCTATCCTAGACTTCGGTATCATGGAAAAATAAAACAATATCAAAGCTACATTCAAGGGCCAGTGAATCAGAGTGTGCACAATGAAGTACAACTTAAGAGGTAGTTGGTCACATTATTGTTGAATGGCTCACACAATGAAGAAGTTGTAGTTTGGTCTTTGGAATAAGGACGGGTTGGAAGGGTTTTCCAACTATATTCTATGGAAGGAAAGGATCAAGTTGGTTTTGATGGTCAACCAAATCTAGGAATACACCAAGAAAGAAATCAAGAAGCCAACATACCCTAAGGAAATAGAAGTGTACAATGAGCTAGATACGGAGGAAAAGCTGATCATCCTATACTAGGTTAAGGATTCCTTAACCTCATCTATCCTGGAAGAACACTACCCATGAGAGTGGGAGGCTCTTCAAAATTCGTTCCAGAATAAGAATGAGAATTGGGTATTGGTATTGGAGGATAAGTTGAAGGCCACCATGATGATATAGGGTGAAGGGGTGACTTCAGATATGAAGAAGATGTCTCATGTTTCATATGAGCTTGTTGCCGTCAGTGTGAATATTGCAGATTCAGAGATGGTGAGGATTTCTTTGAAGGGGTTTACTCCATGCTATAATTCGTTCATCAAGGGGATCATTTCTGGGTACAAGCTACAAGATTGGAATAGGTTGTGAGATGAGGTCATTCAGGAAGAGTTTCAAGACAAGGATCTTCATCCGAACAAGAAGGCTCCAGATGATGATGTGGCACTTGGAGTGAGAATGATAGGAAACCAAAAGAAGGACTTGAGTAATACCAAGTGTTTCAACTATGGCAAGATGGGTTATCTTTCAATGAAGTATTTGATGAAGAAGAAGGGAGATGATGAGAATAAGAAAGGGAAGAAAGACATAGGTGTTGGCACTTCTATCGAGATAGATCATCTCTCCAGAAAATTGGAGAAATAATACATTGCTTTGATCTCTCATTTCTCACAGGGTAGCATCAATCAGGTTGCATGGTATCTGGATAGTGGAGCGTCGAAGCATATGATAGTCACATGACGTGTTTGAGACTGTAGCTGAGTGGCACTTGAAGTTACACATGGGGTTGGGTGACGAGAGTTAGAAAGAGATGAAAGGATTAGGGGTAGTTCAATTGAGGATGGATTCAGGATAGGTGATGTGAGTTTAGCATGTAGTATTTGTACCAGGACTCAAAAATAAGATGATTTTTGTCTCAGTGATCAAGCAAAAGGGGTTTGAGGTCTTATTATAGAGTGCGAAGGCTAGAATTATGCCTAGAGGCTCTAGCTCCATAGGAGTCATGATTGGAGTTAGAGAGCATGTTCTATATAGGCTAAAGGGAAAACTTATAGATCATGAGAAGAAGAAGAAACTAGAAGCTACTTCTAGAGACCATGCATTGACATGGTACATGAAATTTATGAGTACAACTCCGACTCAGAATAATTAAACCTTGAATGAGATTATGAAGGATTTAATGAGAGACTTTAGGAAGCCCAAGTTTGAGTCTCAATGAACTACTAATTGGAAGGAAATTAAGTAAGGCTTAAGTGAATATGTGTCGGATTTTGGTCAGTTCTTTAATATTTTAAAGGATAGGCTCACGTTCTAAATTTCAAATGCATGGCATAAGGAATGGTTCATTACTGGATGTTTTCCCCATATCAAGTTGACGTTAACAAAAAAAATAAATCAGTTCAAAATTATAGGCCTTTGAACTCGGTCTGAAATTGGACGATTCACTAGTAGGAAATAGAGAGAGTAATATTATGGCTCAAGTACAACGACAATTGGATGCACAAACTATGTTTCTTCAAGATTTGAAAAAATGGAAGGACAAGTGGGAAGAAGTGTGCTGTACCATTTATCAGATAGAGGGTCACCACAAGAATGATTCCAAGTTCCTGAGAGAGTACATGGAGACTAGCACAACGAATCCTCTTGTGCAAGGATACAAATAGTACTAGCTAGTTTCAATAAGTCAGGATACAACTAGCCTGGACATTACAATAATTGGATTGAGTTCAAGTATTGGAAGTTAGAGGTTTAGGAGGTCCATCCCGAGGAAGAGGAAGATTTAGATGAGGCCGAAGAAAAGCCATGTGTTATAATTTTGGTGAATGGGGACATCTTGCAGGGGATTTTCGTAACCCGTATTGTACATATACCTATTGTAATGTATCAGAACATTCAATTGAGAATTTCCAACAATTGATTTCCAAATGGCAAGAGAAGAAAGGGATAAATGTCCAAATGATAGTTGTC
This sequence comes from Pinus tabuliformis, assembly GCA_031772625.1. Taxonomy (NCBI): domain Eukaryota; kingdom Viridiplantae; phylum Streptophyta; class Pinopsida; order Pinales; family Pinaceae; genus Pinus; species Pinus tabuliformis. The sequence goes on along the minus strand of CM062813.1, from coordinate 13,808,257 downwards.
AAGCCCTGTAGATCCCAATAATGGGTTGGTGTAAAATCTATATGATGTGTCAAAATTGGAGTGGATGTTATGAAATTTGGAACTCCACAGCTATGACGGGACAGAAGAGAGCCTAAAAATATTCCAAAGTTTAATATTGTCTGAGAAAATGTGACCTATAAAGCAGCACAAAGGCAGATAGTCACAGTGGAATGGGGTAGACCGGTAATGGTTCGTGAAGTAGCTATGATAACTAGATAGGATGATATTGTATGTAGAGATCATGTGACAAAGACAAATCCAATTTAAAAACTGCTCCAAATTTGTCTTGAGTCGGTGAAGAATGCACAAGCATTGGAAAAATTTTGGAAAATGTGGGAACAATTGTTGGCATTATGATTCAGGTGTTGTCCTTGATGGCAAACCCTTTCAGGTGATAAATCAAGAAGGACGCAGGAAATATGTTCAGCAAGTGCGTCCCCGCAGGTATACCATACAGAACCCGCGTCCAGGGACGCCGGCCAGCCGTTCAGGAGGTGCGTCCGCCCAGTGCACACATTTCAAGGCAGAGAAAAGCACATGGGGGTTTCTTGCGTGGTATCTAGCCGACGTTTTTGTGTTTCTATGGTGTCGGCTCGTAGTATTGTTCCATGTTTTGGGGAGAAGCTTGCCTATATAAAGCAAAGGAGTTCATTTGGATTAAGTATCATCTTGGTTGAATATCTTTTGGTGAGATCTAGTCCAGATCTATGAAGGCGAATCTTCTAATGGACTGTGATCTCTATGGCGCATGATCAGATCTGTGGATCTGAGTGTTTGGGTTGGTTCTGAAGTCCTCATATCTTTTATATCTGAAGGGACGCAGGTTCAGTGAAGGGAAAGTGCGCCGGGACGCAGTACAGTGAAGGCTCAGGTGCGTCTCGGAGGCAAAGGACGCGGCGTGACTGTGTTATTGGGTGCGTCTCTGAAGCAAAAGACGCGGCGCGATAGTGTTTCTGGGTGCGCCGGTCGCAGCAAAGCATAGAGGAACAGTGCGTCGGCACGCAGAACAGTGGAAGGTAGACTGCGTCCAGTCGCAGGTCACAGAAAGAAAATATGCGTCCCTGTCTTAAGATGATCTGTTGACTGTATATTTCTGTTCATAAGGTGTTCTGGGTTATTTCTGTAATTACTGATCTGATATCTGTAGTGGACTGTATCTGTTGTATACTTGTTGATCATTTGATTCTTCATGAAAAGAAGTAGGGGGTTGTAGCTCCCTTCCAGGAGAGACTGGAAAACGAGAGAGAGTTGTAGCTCTTTGCAGGTTGCAGCCTGCGTGCTGGTAAAGGACTGCACCAGTACAAAATCATTGTAAAAAGAATTTCTTGAAAGAAGATAGAGACATATTGCAGCAGGTGGTTTTCTCCCGCATTGGGTTTCCACCTTACATCTTGTGTTCTTTGGTGTGACTGTCTATTTTCTTTATTCATGCTCATTATTTTATGGTACTGATATGCAAGAATAATTCAAAAGATCAAATAAGGAAGATTTGGTAAATTGCTTGATAATACTGATTCACCCCCCCTCTCAGTATTATTTCCAACAATTGGTATCAGAGCAGGTCCTTCAGAAAAGCTTGATCGCTTGAAGGTAGATCGTTCATCATGAGCAACTACGAGAGAGAAGCATCAATCAGGCCACCAGTTTTTGATGGGACAAACTTCAATTATTGGAAGGTAAGAGTTACTGCATATCTTCAATCTCTTGGTACTGAAGTTTGGGACATTGTAGAAACAGGCTATGCTTTTCCTTCAGCTACTCCTACAGATCCAGCTGAGAAAAAGAAGTATGAAACAAATGCAAAAGCAGTCAGTACTCTATTAGGAAGTATATCCCAAACAGAATTCATGAAGGTAATGCACTTCAAATCAGCAAAAGAAATATGGGACAAAATGATCACAAGCTATGAAGGAGATGAACAGGTAAAACAAGCCAAACTTCAAACTCTCAGAATTCAATATGAGACTCTCAAGATGTATAATGATGAAAGTGTGGCTAATTATTTTCTTCGGGTAGATGAGATTGTAAATTGTATGAAAAATTTGGGTGAAGAAGTAAAGGAGTCTCTAGTAGTTCAAAAGATTCTAAGATCATTATCCCCCAAGTTTGAATCCAAAGTATCTGCAATAGAAGAAAAAGAAAATCTCCGTGTTCTTACTATGTCTCAGCTACATGGAATTCTAACTGCTTATGAAATGAGAAAGGGAGGACCATCAGACAGAAGGGAGGCTGCTTTTAAAGCATCAGGCAAAGAAGATTACTATGAAGCAAGCCATGATCCAGAAGAAGAGGAAGAAGAATCAAATTTTGTCAGAAATCTTCAAAGAGGTTCTGGAAGGTTCAGAGGTAAGCTACCTTTCAAATGCTTTGCTTGTGGAAGAGTAGGTCATTATGCTGCAAAATGCTCTTATAAGGATAAAGGAAAGGAACCAGTTAGATGGAACAAGAAACAAAGCGCAAATAAGAAAAGCTACTACACCCATGAAGATAGTGATGGCTTATCAAACAGTGATGAAGATGAACAAGGTAATAAATATAGGTTGTTAATGGAATTTGAAGATGATGATTATGAGGATGCTGTAGATGTGGATAACCTTTATGATGAAATTACTAGACTCAAGAGATGCATAGAAGAAAAGAACATGATTATTGATACTCTACAATTCCAAATTGATGAAAAGGAAAAACATCTTGAAAAATTAGAAGGTGAAATTGTTGGTCTTAGAAAAGAAATTGAGAAAACAAAAACTATTAATCTCAAGTTTGTCAAAGGATCTGAAACTTTGGATGAGATTATCAGTGTGCAGCGGTCTCCACTAAATAAGACAGGTTTGGGCTATAATGGAGAAACTTCTCAAGCATCCACTTCAAAAAGTTATCTTGATGCAGCAAGAAGAAATGAGCAAGAGCACAAGGAAGATCATCAGGTAAAGCAGGGACAAATGTCAAGCAGAAACTATCAGGGGCAATCCAGCTTAAGGGTGAACAAAAGCCACAACCAGCCACAGGTAAAATCTTCTCAATTTGGTTCAAGAATAGATGAAAATAGAAATTACAATCAGTTGGCTGGTAGATCCAATAATCGCAGAAGCTTCTTCAATGGACAATGCTTTTCTTGCCATAACTTTGGTCACAAAGCAGCTCAATGTGTTGCGTATAAAACAATCATGACTAGGGAAGCTCAAAAACAAAGAAGTATGACAGGGATTACAAAAAGGACCTATAACAACTTTTCAGCTCTTGAAAATGAAGTTGAATGTTCTATTTGCAATAATTTTGGACATAAAGACTTTGAATGCAGAAGCAGGTTTCCGGAAAGAAAGGTACAAGAGCAGAAAAAGGAACAAGCCTCAGGCGCCAAAACATGGAGAATAAAGGAACCTCAAACAGAAAGATGTGGGATAGCATTTTATGCAGAAGGACAAGAAAATCTATGGTACATTGACAGTGGATGTTCGAAGCATATGACAGGTGATAAAGAAAAACTTGAGTCTTATTCTAATTTAGAAAAGGGAAAGAAAGTCTCTTTTGGAAATGATACTCCTGCAACTATAAAAGGAAAAGGTATTGCTCCTTTAAAAGAAGATGTTAAGGCTGGAAATGTTTTGTTTGTTGATGGATTGAAGCATAATCTACTAAGTGTCAGCCAGATGTGTGATCAAAGAACCGAGGTTATATTCAGATCAAATGGATGCCTTGTTCGTGATCTTGATACAGGTAAAACAGTTCTCAAAGGAAAGAGAACTCCAAATAATCTATACATATTTGATGAAGGACAACAACAATGCTATCTAAGCAAGAATGAAGAGCACTGGTTATGGCATCGAAGGTTGGGACATCTAAGCTTCTCACAAATAAGGAAAGCTTGCAAATATCAGGCAGTTCGCGATCTTCCAGATATCAAAATTCCTGACAACACCATATGCAGATCATGTCAGTTTGGAAAACAAACCATAACTAACTTTCCAGAGAAAGAAGGATCAGCCAGCATGCCTCTTGAGCTAGTACATACAGATGTATGTGGACCATTCAGAAAAAGAACACCTAGAGGAGAGGAATACTTGATATTATTTATTGACGATTTCTCCAGGTTTGTTTGGTTAGGTCTTATGAAGCACAAAGATGAAGCATTCGAAAAATTCAAAACCTTCAAAGCATTGGCTGAAAATGAATCAGGTCACAAAATTAAGTGCCTCAGATCTGACAGAGGTGGGGAATTTACTTCAAATGAATTTTTCGATTTCTGTGATGAACATGGGATAAGGAGAGAATTCTCTACAGCTAGAACGCCTCAGCAAAATGGAGTTGTTGAAAGAATGAACAGAACAATCCAACAAATGGCTCGTGCTATGCTTGATGAATCAGGAACCCCCGCAACCTTCTGGGGTGAGGCTGCACATACTGCGGTTATTATTCTCAACAAGACAAATGTCCGGGTGAACAGCACTCAAACCCCTCATGAGCTCTGGAGTGGTAAAACTCCTTCGGTAAAGCACTTCAAAATATTTGGGAGCAAATGCTATATCAAGAATACTGAGGAGCAGCTTGGCAAACTTGATCCTAGAGCAGATGAAGGCATTCTTCTTGGCTATTCTCCACATAGCAAAGCATACAAATGCTACAATAAAAGACTTGGCAGAATTGTTGACAGCATTGATGTAGTGGTTGATGAAAAGGGATATATTCCTAGGCAAATACATCGTGAAGACATCGAAGAAGATGAGAGCTACCCTCAAAGACAGAATGATGAAGAAGAAGAACCTCAAGAAGAATCTCAAGAAGAACCTCACGAAGAAGCAGAAGAACGGACAAGAATAGAAGAAAAGACTCCATCCAGATATGTTCAGAAGAACCATCCAGAATCTCAGATCATGGGACAAAAAGAAGCAGGTATACAAACTAGAAGAACAGTTGCAGAAGCTTCAAGCTATTTGGCATTACTTTCCTCCACCGAACCACAAAATGTGAAAGAGGCATGCAAAGATGAATGTTGGGTGAAAGCAATGGATGAAGAACTTGAGCAAATCGAAAAGAACAACACTTGGGAGCTGGTTCCTAGACCAAAAGATAAGAATGTTATTGGAACAAAATGGGTCTTCAAAAATAAATTGAATGAAAATGGAGAAGTAATTAGAAACAAAGCCAGACTCGTCTGTAAAGGGTATGCGCAGCAAGAAGGAATAGACTTTGAAGAAACTTTTGCTCCTGTTGCAAGACTTGAGGCCATCCGAATGTTCCTTGCTCTCTCAAGTTTTCAGAACTTCAAAGTATTTCAAATGGATGTGAAATCAGCCTTTTTGAATGGAGACTTGGAAGAAGAAGTGTACATTGAACAGCCAGATGGGTTCATTCTTGGAAATGATCCAAATCTTGTATGCCGGTTGAAAAAGGCTCTCTATGGTCTCAAACAAGCTCCAAGGGCTTGGTACTACCGGTTGGACAAATATCTTCATCAACAAGGTTTCTTAAAAGGTTCAGCAGATAGCAATCTGTATATAAAAGTTGAAAATGACAAATTGCTAATACTTGTTGTGTATGTAGATGACATTATTTTTGGCAGCAATGAAGAAGCTATGAGTCAAAGCTTTGCCTCAGTCATGCAGAAAGAATTTGAAATGTCCTTGCTAGGAGAACTGACATATTTCCTTGGTTTGCAAATCCAACAGAAGGAAGGAGGAATCTTTTTATCTCAAACCAAGTATCTCAAGCAGATTTTGAAGAAATATGGCATGGAAGATGCAAAACCAGTATGTACACCCATGGTCACAGGATGTAGTCTCAGTGCAAATGATGAATCTGCAGCAGTACATCAACCAACCTACAGATCTATGATTGGAAGTTTACTATATTTGACAGGTACCCGACCAGACATCATGCATGCAGTTGGAATAGTTGGAAGATTTCAGGCAAATCCAAAGGAGACTCATCTTCAAGCAGTGAAGAGAATTTTCAAATATCTTCAAGGGACTCAAAATTATGGCTTATGGTATCCTAGAGATACAGATCTTACTCTTCATGCCTATACAGATGCAAATTGGGCCGGAAGCGTGGATGACAGGAAAAGCACAAGTGGTGGTGCGTTCTTTATGGGTCCCAGACTGGTCTCTTGGTTCACCAAGAAACAGAGTTCAATTGCCTTGTCTACAGCTGAAGCAGAATATGTTGCTGCTGCATCTTGTTGCACCCAACTCCTTTGGATGATGCAGAATTTGCAGGATTATCAAATCACTTGTACTCCTCCAATCCCTATCTTATGTGACAACACAAGTGCAATCAGCATCTCAAAGAATCCGGTTATGCATTCAAAAACCAAGCACATACCAATCAAGTACCATTTTCTCCGGGAACAAGTACTTGAACAGAAGGTCAAGTTGGAGTATGTTCCTTCTAAGGAACAAGTTGCTAATATTTTCACCAAACCATTGCCCAGGGACACTTTTGAATACCTCAGGCAAAAGCTGGGGGTTGTTGATACATCATCTTACTGTTGATCATCTTCCTATTGGTGGTATAGGCTCAGGGGGAGCACATAATGCATTGTTGGCATTATGGAAAAGGAGATCTTGGAAATAGCTGCAATATGTCTCTATCTCCTTCATGATGGATTTCTGGTTACAGATCTGGAGATGCATGAGCATAGGGGGAGCATACCCTTTGCTCTTGATGTCAAAGGGGGAGAATGAAGCTGAAGATTATGTGGTTGCCATCAAGTCCAAAGGGGGAGATTGTTGGCATTATGATTCAGGTGTTGTCCTTGATGGCAAACCCTTTCAGGTGATAAATCAAGAAGGACGCAGGAAATATGTTCAGCAAGTGCGTCCCCGCAGGTATACCATACAGAACCCGCGTCCAGGGACGCCGGCCAGCCGTTCAGGAGGTGCGTCCGCCCAGTGCACACATTTCAAGGCAGAGAAAAGCACGTGGGGGTTTCTTGCGTGGTATCTAGCCGACGTTTTTGTGTTTCTATGGTGTCGGCTCGTGGTATTGTTCCATGTTTTGGGGAGAAGCTTGCCTATATAAAGCAAAGGAGTTCATTTGGATTAAGTATCATCTTGGTTGAATATCTTTTGGTGAGATCTAGTCCAGATCTATGAAGGCGAATCTTCTAATGGACTGTGATCTCTATGGCGCATGATCAGATCTGTGGATCTGAGTGTTTGGGTTGGTTCTGAAGTCCTCATATCTTTTATATCTGAAGGGATGCAGGTTCAGTGAAGGGAAAGTGCGCCGGGACGCAGTACAGTAAAGGCTCAGGTGCGTCTCGGAGGCAAAGGACGCGGCGTGACTGTGTTATTGGGTGCGTCTCTGAAGCAAAAGACGTGGCGCGATAGTGTTTCTGGGTGCGCCGGTCGCAGCAAAGCATAGAGGAACAGTGCGTCGGCACGCAGAACAGTGGAAGGTAGACTGCGTCCAGTCGCAGGTCACAGAAAGAAAATATGCGTCCCTGTCTTAAGATGATCTGTTGACTGTATATTTCTGTTCATAAGGTGTTCTGGGTTATTTCTGTAATTACTGATCTGATATCTGTAGTGGACTGTATCTGTTGTATACTTGTTGATCATTTGATTCTTCATGAAAAGAAGTAGGGGGTTGTAGCTCCCTTCCAGGAGAGACTGGAAAACGAGAGAGAGTTGTAGCTCTCTGCAGGTTGCAGCCTGCGTGCTGGTAAAGGACTGCACCAGTACAAAATCATTGTAAAAAGAATTTCTTGAAAGAAGATAGAGACATATTGCAGCAGGTGGTTTTCTCCCGCATTGGGTTTCGACCTTACATCTTGTGTTCTTTGGTGTGACTGTCTATTTTCTTTATTCATGCTCATTATTTTATGGTACTGATATGCAAGAATAATTCAAAAGATCAAATAAGGAAGATTTGGTAAATTGCTTGATAATACTGATTCACCCCCCCTCTCAGTATTATTTCCAACAACAATGCACCAAGCTGCCTAAAGTAGTTATTGTGTGAGAATCACTACACACAATAAATCAAGTAGTATTTTGGAACAATATGAGAAGGGAATTTACATTAGGTGCATAGGTGGTAGAGTGAAATGGATAATATTATTCTGTACATGGGTTCTTATGTAAATATTTTGTGGAAAGATACCTGGGAACTGCCAAGAAAACCAAATTTAACCTAGTATCCCATTTAGTTAAAATTAGCTAAACAACATTGTATCTTACCCCCTGATAGAATATCAAGAGTACTAGTGGATATTAATGGAGTTGTGAGACATTGACATCAAATTTATAGATATCATTGATGACATCGATCCCTACCTAGTTTTGTTGGGGATCAATTGGGAATTCGACAAACATGTGATCATTAACATGAAGAACGAGGAGATGAAGTTTTAAGTTGAAGACATTTGACTTATAAAACCTTTAGATCCATGGGAGGGAGATCAATATATGGAACTTCTTGAAGGTGAGTTGAGTAGAGAAGAGCTAGATAAAATTTACAATGAGTTATCTCATAGCAAGGACTACATGAACCCCAAAACTGATGGTGTGTTGAGTTGGTGTAGTGTTGGTTCATGTACTTCTAATTCAGAAGAAGCATTAGAGAATTCAAAAAACAGGCTACATGAGGTCAACATGTGGTAGTGCACACATATCACCAAAGTAGTGCATTGGATACGGACCGAGGTACATACTCTAGCTCGCTTTGATGGGCTATTTTAGGACCACATACCTACACATATGAGGATTTCAATGTTGGATGCTAGATTAAGTGTGACCCCAACCATATGGTGGGTTTCACACAAGGAACATGTTTTAGGATGGAAGGAATGTAAATAGTTGATGTGTATTCTGTTTGGGGTCAATTTTGGGGTCTTAAGATAAAAATATTATTGCATGAAGTGTCCTAGGATGCACTTGAAGCAGTGTGTCATGACATGGACTAGGCAATAGGTGCCGTAACAATAGTTGTTACACATCATTTTTTCACATTAGGAAAATGACCACCATTCTAGATCTTTTGTTATCCATCAGTGTTCCAAAGCATCCCCTACAAGGTTAGAAGCCAAATAATCCCAAAGAGAAATGAATTTCCATACCTCAAAGATCAAAAACCTATTTTTCGCTTCCTGCGTAGTTCCCTAGTCCATTTTTGTGCATACACAGAAGAGACCATTAGAAAATATGCACAAATGTGCTCTATCTGATGCTATGGCTTGTGCACATGACTCAATGAAAGTAAAAAATAAAAAGTAAAGTCTACAAGCTTTGTTAGTTGAATATCTCCCAACTAACAACTTTGAATGGATGCCTACTCAAGCCTGATCCCTCCCATCATGGAGCTACTTGCCTCTCTTTGGGGATCTCTTATCCCACCATTTGTGTATCTCATCCCTTAGGAAGAGGATCCCAACCTCCTCCTCTTGGCCTATAAATTAAACACAGAACAGAGGATTGGGGATGACTATTGAAGGTAGGATTATGTTACATAAATAAGGCTAGGATGATTTTCATCCAAGGAGAGGGTTGGAGATATTGATAAGTGGCTTGTAGCATCAAGGCTTTGAGTCTGTAAGTTTGTTCTCCCTTTTATTTAATAAAAATAAACTGTTCTTTCCTAGTCATGTCTATTTTGATATCATTTGTGCCATTCCTTGATCACTCACAGAGGTTATGATTGGTTATTGATTCAATTTATGATATATTTTGAGTTAAGAATTTTATTTATCTTTCATTTTATACACTAGATGCTTTGATCCTTTGTGTGCTTTTGTTTATGCATATTTCCTTTGAAACATCACGGAGAAGTTGTTGAAAGTGCTGGAACGGCCTCTAAAGCATCAAGGGGAAGCTAACTATTGAAGGCATTGAAAGCGACTTCAACCTGCATTTCATTAAACTGGTAAGTGATATCTCTCATATTATTTGTTTCAATCAATTGTGACTTAAGGAAAGGTAGTAGTTATTTTCTTGTTTGTTACTAGATTTCGTTTGAGATTTATGGAGATCCATTCTGTCAACAAGAGGGATTATTCCACATAACAAATTTGTGACTTCGCTAGGGATCGTCTCACTCTCCATCATTCTCTTTGTTTTTACCTATGCTCCTTCTGTCATAACTCTCTCTGAGTGTTTGGAAAATACTGAAAGTATGAATTTTATAATTTGTTTGACTTGTTTTTATTTTGTCTAGAATTTTTCCATTGTGTGCATTTTATATTTAGGTAGAGAGTGTATTTCTTTCGTATTTTTTCCTTTGCAACAATGTGTATGCGCACTGGGTTGATCTATGGCCTATGCACATACCTGAAATTTTTGAAAATTTCAGTTTTCTCTTAATCAAGTCCATAATTTTCTCTTTTTCCTATTTTGTTACAATTGGTCACCTTCTCAAAATCTCCTTATTTCAATTTGACTTTTGGGTTGACCTTTTGAAGAATTTTTTAGTTTTTCAAATTATGGTTTGATGTTTGATCTAGTGAATTACTAATTAATCAATGGAAGGACTAGTCATTGCTAGATATTTTGAGTAGCTCCATTTTTATGTCAAAATATCAAATTAAGTACTTTGTTTTCTAAATTGCAAAGTGTCATTAATATTAGGAAAATTTAGGATTTTTCAGGAGAAGACTTAAGATTGGAAGTTTTTAGTTTTTCCAAATCGATTACTGAATATTTCTGTCTATAAGACAACACAATCTTATTCTTACAGTAGTTGGAATTACATTATGTCAAATTGAAATTATAGCATGTGTATGTTGAAGGAAGAATTCATTGATTGTTTTTGCGTATGTAAGAAGTTGATAAGATCAAAATTTCGCTTCTTGTAACTTAGATTTTGAGGAATTTAGGTTTCATTTTTCAAAGAAGAGCCAAGAATCGCGTGTTTTGCATTCTCTTTGATTTGTGTATTGAAAATGATTCATTGATTCTTGTATTTTTGAAAAGTTAATGAAACATCTTCCCTTATTTTAGTTACAATTCATCAAAATGAAAATATTACATTTCATTTTTGATTTCATTAAGGATTTTCATCAAGTCATAATACCATCAGTTTCACATCCATTACCATTGAGTAAATAACAACTCTTAAAAATAATGCTAATAAAATGGATCTAGAATTTTTTATTATTTTAGGGCTCTTTTCCACCTACATTAGATGAGGTTGTTGTGCTTTAGAATAGGGAATTCAGTTAAATTTCCAAATATGTAAACAAACATTAGTATCTTCTAATAGGGAGGAAATCCATTTACTACAGTTTGGCTCTGGGAAGCTCCCCTTACAAAGGCGTTAAGCACGAGATGATGTCAGACCCAGTGGAGTGATCGACCCCACTTCATTGGTTACTATAGATTGATTTACACTTATTAAAAATGGCATTGAATAGTACTCGGGAGTCACTTCATAGTAAACCTAAGATTAACCATGTTGAGGAACTTTCAAGGGGATTAAGGTTTGTTACTCTGCCCTTGTGTGTACGTCTAATCTATGACTGCCCCCCAGGTTAAATTGTTTTGCTGGGTAATCTTAGAGACCATAAACTTAGGGCTATTACCCAGGTGACGGTAGAGGGAAAGTATTTGTTGTACCTGGAAAAAATGTTGGCTAGACTCACTTGGACCTTTTTGGAGGGTATTCTTCATTTGATATGGCATAATTGAAGTTTAATTGCACCAGATTGTCTGCATTAAACAGGTTGTCAACGTAATTGGTTCCACTCACTCTATCTTTAGCCCTTTTCACATTTATCTTTATGATGTTGGGTTTCACCACAAACTAGTGATTTCACTGTGAAAATCTTGTTTTCATTGTTTGATTCCTTAGATTTACTAGTGCATGTTAATTTTTTGTTTTTACTTTTTAGAGACCTTAGGCGTGGATTGTGATTTTCAATTATTAGTATTGATAACAAATTTATCTAAGTTTAATATAATGGCAACGATGCCAGAAGTTACCAATAAATAAACCCCTTTTAACGGGAATCCTTCCTCTCCATGACTTTGAAAATGTCGATCCTCCTTATATGGCTATGTTGTCACTTCCCAGATTCATGATAGGTTTATTGGTGTGGTTGTTTTCAACTTATTTAATCCCGAATACCCAAACTATTTCACCTCAATTGACTTCATCATCACAACATCACCATTGTTGACCCTTTACCTTCTTCATCCAACATGTCCTCTTCTCCTTCTTCTTCTTCACTTGGTAAAAGTGTTGATGTTAGGAGCCAGGTGACTAAGAAGAAGAAGAAAGAGAAGAAGAAAATGAGGAAGCAATATAAGAAATATTTCAACCAACCAACCATGACTGTAGGTATTGGTAATGTTGAGAAAACTTCCAACATGCATCGCAAGCCCAGATACCCTTGCAAATGTTGTAAGGATGACCACCTCCTTATTGATTGTGTTGGTATTCCAAAGGTCATGGAAGTATGGTTAGAAAATTCTTATCAACTTATTGTTGATCCATCAACCAGTGATTGTGAGGTTCTTGGGAAAAATCGTAAAGTTAGGTTTCCTTGTAGGTTAAAAAAAGGGATTAATCATAGTCACCTTTGCTTGATATGGACAAAGCCTCAAAATTTTTGGAAAAACTTATTGTACCATAGCAACAACTTCCAACCGCTTACCATAAAATTTCTCCCAATCTAACGTCAGTGGACGAAGTGATTAATCTAATTCTAAGTATATTCAATCCCACTCTTCCATTGGAAAGTGAAACACATATCACTCAATTTGATGAGTCATTGGTTGATCAAGTGGTTGACTCGATTCCATGTTTGGTCGATCCTACTCTCCCTTTAGAGATTGAAAAATATACTTCTTAGATTCTTCTTGTTACTTCACATTCTTCTACACATGGGGGCATTTCACCTATTTCCGTTGATCCCCCCCAAAGTAATGAGGTTATTTTGTTTGATTGGAGTAGACTGGTAGGACCTCATCTTACTTCTTACACACCTTTCCAAATAATTATTGTAGCGACACGAAAAAGTAGATGAAGGTGATTTTGTTAGTATCTTATCCCCATCCACTTGGCAAGCTTTGGGTTCCTCTTAGCTTCTGCCTATTGCACATAATCTTTTGTATTTTAAGACAACCATCAACAAACCTTTAGGGATCGTTCCTAAGTTACCTATTACACTGGAAGAAAATATTTTCTATAAATATCTTATGGTAGTCTAAATCCCCTTGGATTTCAATTTTATCCTTTTGCGAGACTATGTCTATCATATGAAAGTTGTTGTGTCCACACTCTTTTGAGTGATGTGTTTTCCTCACAATGGAAAAATTGTGACTATTAACCAAATTTTGTTACCTGATTTGAGTACTTTCCATCCAACATCCTTTAATATTCCTTATATGCAAGTGTTATCTACCCCTCCATGGGTTAATTATGTTGCAACCACTACTATGTTTTTAGTTGCCGATGCAAATGAGCTTCTCACTATTTCCCCGACTTCTGATGGCTTAGATCATGTAACTGAAATATGGAACCCTATGGGGGAATTTGAAATAAAGTTTCTTACCCCTTTTGATTCTCTTCACATGTCTTCTTTCCAGAGAGTTATTCTTCCTTCTGATGAAGATCTCTTGGAATCAATGGTCCGGAAGTATACCTTGGCATGTGGTTCTTCCAAATGGAAGCCATGATCCAAGTTCCTGTGAGGATAATTATTTCACTATGTCAACCTCGTTAAAAAATGAAACATATCCTTATGAGGATTGTTATTTTACTATGTCACCTTGTTAAAAAATGAACCAGGTCCCTATGAGGATGGTTCTTTTACTATGTCAACCTTGTTAAAAAATGAAACAAGTCCTTATGAGCATAGTTTCTTTTCTTGTGTCAAGCTTGTTAAAGAATAAAAGAAAGTTCCATGCCGATAATTATTTCACCATGTCAACCTCATTAAAAAATGAAAAAACTCTTATGGGCATAGTTCTTTTTCTGCGTTAAGCTCTTTAAACAATGAAATAAATCATCCTTTAATTAAGTCGAGTCTTGATACCGTAAATGAACCACCATTTGATCAGCTTATTAGTTACTAGTTGTCTACTCAGGAGAATGAAATGAAGCTTCGGGGGGAATGTGCCTATGTTGTTATGTTGGCAGCATGCTATTATTAGAATTTAGTCATTACATTGGGGGCATGCAAACTTATTTCAAGTATAGTTTCTCGTTGTTTCAATCTTGTATAAAAATGAAACCACTTCCAAGCATATTTTTTCTTTGTTTCAATCTTGTGTAAAAATGAAACCCTCTCAAGCATAGCTTTTCCTATGTTTCAAGCTTGTGTAAAAATGAAACCTAATTTGATTCCATTTTGGTTATTCTTTTCATGATCGTAAAGATATAAAAATTTTGATTTCTTTTCATCTTTTCATGCTCGTTAATTAAACTGAAATTCGATGATAACGAGTAAAATTTAATCACTTTTTTTGACTCGTTAAAACTTATGAAAAATCGAAACCCACTACGTTTCAGCTCTTTTAGGACTCTTGAAATATTAAAATATGGTCGAGTATGCTTGTTTGTTTCAAAATCTTTAAAGAAAAGGAGAAAGGTATACTTGATATAAGTTTACCCCTTTCAAGGGTCATGTAGACTATTTATGTGAAAGGTATACTTTGACTACTCATAGTCAAAAGAGTTCTCTCCTACATCATTTTACCCTTTTCTAGTCTCAAGAGACTAAATTTACAAAAAAGGACATTTCATAGTTATATTTTTCACCCAACTCCCTAAAAATGAAAAATAGTGAGCCTTACTTTCTTTGGGCTCGTTAAAATTTTACATTGAAAGAAGTGTATGAGTTTCCTTTTTGTGTATTTTCAAACTCTTTAAATATGAAATTGACATCAATTTACCCCTTCGTTGGATTCATTAAACATTAATAGTGTAGTACTTGTAATTCACGACGAGACTAAACCACTCCTTCCTAGGGTTCATTAAAAATACTTTGAATGACTCATCTGAAGGATGAGATTAAAGGACAAGAATATGTTATCCTCCTCAAGATTGCTAAAAATAAAGAGATACTTGCCAGTAATCGTGGGGGGAAATTGAGAAAGAGCATTTATTTTTATATTACAAAGGCAATATTTCGCTCTTGAACATGACACTTTGTCACTTTTGTGTTTGGGTTGAGAAATCAATTTTTCTCCTAATTGACCATACCTCATTGAAAATATTTAGTTGGTTTTAGGTATTATCTTTGAGTCAAATGCTACCAAGTCAGAATGTCGAGTTTCCGATATGTTGAAGAGAAGTCTAACCTCAGTTAAACTTACTTTGCTATTGATAGTCTTCAATCACATTGACCATCCCTGCGTCAGTCCTGGATTACTCCAAATTACTTCTCTTCAAAGCTTGACATGAGTTTCATGTCATAGGCCCTCCAGTGAAGGGTCGCTTCCTATCGACTTCAACTCACTATCTTGGAAGTTGATTTTCAAACCTTCAATACCTTAGAGCCTGCATGCCTTAATGTCAAGCTTCATGTCTTCAAAGACAGATTATCATCATTGACCTTCGATCGCATGATTCTATGAGTGTTCGACATCAACACATCTTAATGTATAAGAATTTTTCAAAAGCAATCACATTGAAGATTTTGGTCGACGCATTTCAAACCAACGAGTGTGGTTCATCTTCAGGACACGATTAAGAACAGATCTAGGAAGAGGGTTAAATAGATAAAAAAGTCAACCTAACAACTAGAAGATAACAACTCTATTTAACTAGGAGAGATAACGGCTATATTTGACTGGGGGAGGGAAAGAGGGGGAATGTTAATTAATGTTTTTTATTTTTTTTAATAAAAATATATTTATATTATTATTAATTTATTAATAGTTTATTTTAATATAAATAAATTTATTCCTATTTGTTGATATTTGACTCATTTAAATGATAATCAAAGACTAAAAATAATAGCTAACCCTCATGTTATATTCAATTAATATGTTATATTCAATTAAATATATTAGTAAATGATATATATATATATATATATATATATATAATGTAAATGATATCTATATATATATATATATATATATATATATATATATATATATATATATATATATATATATATATATATATATATATATATATATATATATATATGAATATATAGATATATTCATTTATGTTCCGAAAAATTCTTATACATTATGATATGGATCACAGAAGCTTGAATTCGAATATCAACACATCTATTCACACTTCATAGATTGTACTGGAAGTACCTTGAGAACCATTTTCACTATTGGTGGTTTCTCTTGTGCTTGTTAATGGTTCACATCATTGACTAGTAATCAAGTGGCGTCTACCATGTTTAACTACACGACATTCACTCTCATAGCTATATTCATACTATTGATCGAGAGATGGATATCAAGACACTAGATCTAGTTTCATCCATCCAGGTTGTGTGGAGTTATTAAATATTCATAATTGTAAACATAGATCCATTGATGGTTGCATCCATACTATGTCGTCTATTGAAATGGATCTTCAGATGTATTTTTGTATTGGTTCTTTGAGACATCTATGTTTTGATTATGGGAAGGCCCACCCCAAAGATGATTTTATATTGCATTGTAACATTTGATTGATTTTTTCAGGTATTCGACTGTAGTCTCTAACCCAAACAACATGATAAAGCGCTACAGTTATCAAACATCTTTTCTAACTTTACACTTTAGGGGGGAATTTGTTACACATCATTTTGTCACATTAGGCCAATAACCATCAGTCTGGATCTTTCACTATCCATCAAAGTGTTCCAAAGAATCCCCTAGCAAGGTTAGAACCCAAATAATCCCAATGAGAATGAAATTTCTGGATCACAAGCCTCAAAAACCTATTTTTGGCTTCCTGCGTTCCCTAGTCCATTTCTACATATTTCAAAAAATACCACTACAAACTATGGAAAAAAAATGCTTTGTCTCACACTATGGTCTGCTTATATGCCTCGACGGAAGTAAAAATAAAAAGTAAAGTCTACAAGATTTGTTATTCAAATGTTTCCCAACTAAAAGTTTTGAATGGCTAGCCACTCAAGCCTGATCCCTCCCATGATGGAGCTACTTCCCTCTCTTTGTGGATCTCCTCTCCCACCATTTTTATATCTCATCCCTTATGAAGAGGATCCAAAACCTCCTCCTCTTGGCCTATAAATTAAACACAAAAGAGAGGATGAGGGAGGACTATTGAAGGTAGGCTTATGCCGCAGAAATAAGGCTAGGAGGCTTTTCATCCGAGGAGATTGTTGGAGATTGTGAGAAGTGGATTGTAACATCAAGGCTTTGAGGCTATAACTTTGTTCTCCATTTTATTTAATAAAAATAAATTGTTCTTTCCTAATTATGTCTATTATCATATCATTTGTGGGATTCCTTGATCACTCACATAGATTATGATTGGTGGTTGATATAATTTATGATATATGTTTAGTTAGGTATTTCATTTATCTTTCATTCTATACACTATTTACGTTAATCCTTTGTGTGTTTTTGTCTGTGCCGATCTCCTTTGAAACATCATGGAGAAGTTGTGGAAAGCACTAGAATGGTCTCTAAAGCATCAAGGGGAAGCTAACTATTGAAGGAACTAAAAGAGACTTCAATAGACATTTTGTGAAACTGGTAAGTGATATCTCTCATATTATTAGTTTCAACCAATTGTAAGATAAGGAAATATAGCATTCCTTTTCTTATTTTTTACTTGAGTTCATTTGAGATCTAGGGAGATCCATCTTGTCCACAAGAGGGATTATTTCGCATAACAACAGTGCATACATAGGTTTTTCTAAACATTAGACATTGTTCCCATGAATTGGTATATTAAGCTGGAAGTGTGTAGAGGGATGAAGGATTGGAATGTGATGATGCATAGTTTTAAAACTACTTTTAGCTTTGAGGAAAAAGAGCCATCACTTGATGAAGTTTTGAAGGTGTTGTGAAAGATAATTCTCACCAATGAGGGACCAATAATAATAGAGGGTGTATTGTTATGTCCTTCATGTAAGAATTCACAACATGTACGAGAATTTATGGAATGTTATAATATAACAAAACATGGTGAAGATAAGGATGATCTCATGAATATAAAAATTCTATAGGTTCAAGTTTAACATGCAGTAGATGGGTTTGAGTTACGATTCACTAACTATACATAGCCTATGAAGACATGAAAATTAAATATTAGGAGAGAAGATAATCCCAAGAAGGTTGCAATACAGGATTACTGGGATTATGAGATGAAAGAGAAGGTTTTATACTTATTGCAAAAGTACCATGACCTATTCCCCAAGACGTTCAGGGAGACGAAATGGATTGTAAGAGAACTTGGTGAGATGAGGATTCCTTTGTAGCTTGGTTCCAAGAATGTGAAGCAACATCCCTATCAGCTGAATATAACCTATAAGGAGAAAGTAAGGCATGATCTAGATAAGATACGACAAGCAAGAATTATAGAACCCATAAGGTAGTTAAGGTGGAAACTTCTGAAGAGGGCCCAGGGTAGGAAGATAGGAAAAATCAAAATTTTTATAGATTTTTGAAAGGTAACCGATGCAAAGAAAAAGTGATGGAAAGAGCTCTACCTTGGTATATATAAATAAAGTGGGTTACTATAACATGAAGTTGAATTTCCATTATTTTTTAGAGGTAATAGGTACTTGTAGTTGATATTGAGGATCTCAGCAATGAGTGTTAGATAATGTAAAAGTGAGTTGTGTTGCAAACCCAAGTGGGAAATTGTGTGCTTGGAGGAGCTTTGTTTAATGAAATAACTAGACTAGTCAGCGTGTAGTCTTCAGGCCAACCGAGTAAAAAATAATTATCACGCAAAGAGATTGGAAAATTTTGTGAGAAATATATTTTAATGGACTAAAGGCATAAAATAGGTTAATATAGCTCAAGGCATAGATAAAAATCAAAGAGACAACAGACTAGGTGATGGGAACTGCATGGGAACGTGTGGGGATGACTACCCTTGATATGGCAAGAATAATTGAGTTGAAAGAAAGCAATTGTCATTAAACCGTGAATTGGATTTTGTAGTAGAAAATAACACGAAAATCACCAGTTCCCTCCATTGGGTATTGGGACAAGATGATTAGAAGAGTATAATACTAAGGTAGATAAGTAAAGTGAACAGAAATTAGTATAGATGAAGGATATGGGATGTGTAGGCCATCCTTTCAAACTGAACTAAAAAAGGATTTCACACTTGTTCTACATAGAGGTGAAATGATACAAATCTATAAGTGATAATGGAGGCATTGCAGTGATCATCTATGGGGAAAGGTCATAGGAGGTGAAGGATTATAAAACAACGTCCAATGGATGAAATTTGGTAGAAGTCTCAAAAGAGAAGATCATCAGATGTATGAGAGAGAAGAGGAGTAGAGTAGTCCATGAGTGAGAGAAGAGATAATCCGCTCGATAATGGTGTAATAAGTTAGATTCACCATGATAATATAAAGGAGAAGAGTTGAATATGTGAGAATAATTGAGAAGATGCTGAGTGGAAGTGTCCAAATTGTTTGTTGTTGTAAGGTGATGTGATTGTGGAAGAAAATATTACTTTGGAAGAGCCAAGATTGGTATGAAGGGGATTGGAGAATGCATCGATTGGCGGTGATTAAGTTGCACCAAGAAGCATGAATGAGAGAGGGCCCCTTCTATCGAGAAGGATGGTTTACATTGCAAGCTATAGCAACACGAGTTAATTTAACCCGAGACTGATTGTGGGAGGGTACTACGAATATTTTAAACATACTAGTGTCACGGTAGCCCTCATTATGAGGGTTTCAGTAGTCGAATAGGTATTTTCCTCATTCAAGATTGGGTAACATGAGGAGTCCTGGAGAAGAACCCCTAACTCAGTGGGTAGAAAAAACTGAGACCACCATGAGGGTGTTCAAGTTGGAATCTAATTAAGGATGTAACTCTTTACACTAACCCTCGAGGTACCTTGGATAAGGAAAGAATGTAGAAGTCTTATCGATACCCATGAAGGAAATGTGATGGTACAACATTAAGAATGGAACAATGGTCAGGTACATATATAGATATTGGTCCGAGAGAAGTAGTGGTACCTAGAGATATTTGTTTGTGAGAGCCACTATGGAGAGATGGAGCATGACACTCCACTCTTATTACGTACTAGAGTTTTAGGACAACCAAAGCACTTGACGTCCCTTGAAAACTGCTATACCAGAAAAAATTGCAACCTCAGTGAAAAGAGAGGTTTCCAAACCCATACTGATAGGAGAAGTACTGAGTGGCATTAGATGAGCCATAGCTTGTGTTGGGATCCTATGGGACGTCAAAGTTTTTTCGAAATTTTTGTTAAGTGCTATGTAGGTGAATACAGAGAGGATAGAGTGGGATGGGAGTAGAACAAATTGGTGCACATTAGTGAGAGCTAGTGTAGAAGGAAGAGATGTGACATAGGGAGGAG
Organism: Pinus tabuliformis; assembly: GCA_031772625.1. Taxonomy (NCBI): domain Eukaryota; kingdom Viridiplantae; phylum Streptophyta; class Pinopsida; order Pinales; family Pinaceae; genus Pinus; species Pinus tabuliformis. Next base: position 13,787,791 of record CM062813.1, on the reverse strand, counting down.
ATGATAGTGTCTAAAGAGCAGGGGACATGTGTGAATAAGATGATGTAGTTAGGATTTTTGACTTGATGGCAAAGGAGGAGAAGGATGTTGTGGCCATAAACATTTATTATATTTTCAGAATGTAGGATGTTGACAAAGTAGAATAAATGGGAAGGATATATTTGCAGCAAATAGGTAAGAGGCATGGGACAACTAAGGGGGGAAGGTTAGAAAATATACTAGTAGATAGCTAGTAGGGAGGACATATAGAGAAGTTGACAAGTAGGCTGAAAAAACTTTGAGAAGTTGTGAGGAACCAATATAAGAACATGTCTGAGATGCAAAAAGGGTATGAAAATCAGGTCGTAACTGTCAACAAAGAGAGAATGGTTGTAATTATTTCTCTGTGTGCTCAGTAGTTTTAGATGCTATTGTTTGTGACTATAGCTGCTATGCAACATATGATTTAAAAGAAATCATCTATAGTAGATTTTGTGTTTTATTTTACTGTGTTAGTTGATCTATTATACTATGTAGTTAATGAAGGCTAGTGAGCCGATTTATATACGGTCCATTTTGTAGCACTTTGTGCCTATGTTTCATTTTCTGATGAACTAATGGAAACTATAATGGGTTTCCAGTGTTATATTTGTGCGTGAATGAATATGTTTCTGTTAATATCTTTTTTTTTCATAGCATTTTTTGAATTATTTCATATTCAACTAAATGTCTTCCATTGTTTAGGATGGTTGAATGAACTGTCAGCTTAGTAATGGTTTCATAGGATCAAGTTCTATTATCATAAACTATAATTCACATAATGTGGCCAAAAATGCTACTAGGAAGAACATTATCTCTAGGCCATAGTTTTAGTGACAGACATGATCTACTCAGTTATGAGTGAGTGTGAGAGTTATAAAAGTCCTGCATAGTGCATAGCTTAAGGATGTCTACTAGATGTTTTTCTAGTAGATGTTTGAGTTCTACACTGTATGTTGAAGCTCTAGTATATTAGGATCTTAAAAGTCCCATGTGACCACATGTTGATGAGTTGTAATGTGTCACCAAGAAGTATGGGGTCTCGCCGGTGTGAATTCTTGATTATACCTCACACCATTTGGCATAGGAGCCTCATCTAATATGTATGCCTAGTAGCCATTATATTGGTTTTACTTTTGGCTATCGAATGTGAGATGCCAAGGTGAGGGAAAGAATGAAATTCCAAAAGAATGGGGATGATATTAGCTCAATATTGAAAGCATTCAATACATGATATAAAAATGTAACAACAAACAAATAAGAAGAAGAATGGCACAAGATGGGTTAGAGAGCTAAAAAAATCTTAGACATATGTGAACAGGAGCATGCTAGGGTTTAATTAAAAATAATTTCACAATAAGTTACCAATATTGCATGGAAGAAGAAAGGAAATACTCGAAGAAAAGATGTAAGAAAAGAGTCAAGAATTAGTTCATTAACATATCACGACATGAAAGCACACATAAAAAAATAGTGGGAATACAAGATAGCCAATACAACCACTATAAACATGCATGGTAATCAACACCAAAAGTGAAGAACATGTTATTATCAATGTTGCAAATTCAAGTAAATATGATGCAAACCATAAATTCCCAACAGTGGACCATGGGTTGCTCATACAATTTTCCAAAGCAAAGCCCTAGCCTCACCACAACTAACCCTACTAGCTGCTAAAACTTCACTGCATCTAGCTCTTCAAGCATAGGTCAACTATATAATGCTAGTGCTAGCTCAAGTGCTAAGATCCCGAACAAATGAGGTGTTAGAGTATACTTACAGAGGCGACGAGGACAAAATTTCACCTTCTTTCATGACCTTTCATCTACCCTCATGACCCTTGAACTTCCTCACTACTCTATCATGTTTAATGACTATTACAAGCTCAATTGATATCTATATAGCTATTAACATTATGATGAGAAAAATTTACATATTGATAAAATAGAAGTTGTGAGGAGAGTGAGGAAAGTTGATAGAAATGCTAATGTTGTTGTAAATTCATGTTGAGATGTTGAACAGGGTTACGATCTATTTTTTCTATTGAATGTCTATTTTCCTATTACTTCACCTCCCATCAAGGTCGACACAATTTCTAGGAAGCTATGTGGAGCCATTTTGTCTGTTAGTTGAAAACCTAGTTGTACAACTTTTGTGAGAAACCCTAGCTTTCTCCACATACGTCAACATCCTTGTTACCTTTCTTCTACCTGTAAGTAAACTGCTTTGTTCAAACACATTTGAATTCAAAGAATAATATTAGAAATCTAACAAATTGACTAAATTCCAGATATTAATTTCGACCCTTGTACAGTCCTTTTTTGCACAACAATATCATCAAGGGTTCTATAGCCTGTGCAAGTTTATTCTATGCTTCCTCAACCTTGTTTCTAGAAGAAAATCCTTGACAAAATTCATGTCCTTATTTGAAACAAATAAAATTTAAGGTCTTTGAGATGATTCTCATTATGTTTTTTCCATCATAGTTACAACTTTTTCTATAATTTTCTTTGCAAAAACATCTCTTTCAATTAAATTGATATCTTTCAATTGATAATTCTATGGTTAAACTTATAAGCCTCCACTATTTCATTACATGAAGTAGAAGGTAGACAGATTTTTCAATTTTCACAATTTGATCATTTGTATCCCGACAATTGCAACTTCTATAACCCTCCTCATTAATATCATGAAGAATTAATACCAAGACAAATTGATCTACTTGTGATGCACAACCAAGTCATATTTGGAACAGTTGGGATTTCCAAATGAACTCTATCAAACTCTGTTGTCTAAGTTCTCATATCCACTTTTGGAAGTACCTTCATTCCAAAATCCTCTTCAAACATTTGGATAAAACCCTAGCATGGTATTTTCAACATTTGAAAATTATTTCTATCCAATTCATGATGATCATCTCTAATGTACCATAATTTTAGAAGTGTGATCATTAGCTTACATTTGGACCTCTTCCATGAGGGAAAAATTTAGTTTCTAATGAGATATCTATAGATCCCTTTTTGCATTACCCATAACATTCCAGGTCTCAACGAATTGTATTGAGGGAAACAGGTTGCAATGGGTGAATTAAATTGTGTGCCACTATTCCTGGAGTGGTCACATGTTCAAACATTATAACATGGCATAGTTTCATTCTCTATATCTTGTGTACCTAAAGTTGATAAAAAATCAATTACAGTTCCAATATATTGATGGATATATGTTGGTATGTGCTATTTAATTGTTGAATTGTGAGGGGTTAAATATGTATGCATTTTAGATACAATGAGCGATTGTATATGTGAATTGTAGGAATACCTCACAACAAGCTACGAGATTTCAGCTTCGTGGTTATCACAATTGATTGGGATCAGTTTGGCTTTGAACCACAATGGTGAAGAAGAAAGGTTAATACCTCAGTTAATATTTCAAATAACCATTTATGAATATGTTGAGGAATCTCCTACATTGATCTCAATCGAAATTCACAATAAATGTTGAGAAGGAATGTTCTTGTCGATTGAATAATTCAAATACTGATTGGAGAATGTGTTACAGGTTGTTGGATTTCAAATCCACACTCAGGAATTCAATTTATATTTTGTATCAATAATTATTGTTGCATCTTGTATTCAATTGACACCGTTGGAAGAAGATCATTTCCTGATGGAAGTAACCAAATATTTCTTGGGGAAGCATGCATTGAAGATATAAACAGCCAAGGGGAAGGTAGGGGAAATTCCTAGTGAATAAGGGATGCCATAGATGGAATTGTAGTTTCTAAAGGTCGCAGATGGAAATTATGATTTGTGGAAGTAAATGTGACTTAGGGAGAGATCACATTCTAGAACTGCAACTAAGATTTTGTTCATCGCATGCGACTGACTCAATGTATATCATTGGTCAGAAGTTCATTATCTAGTGGGAGGTCATATTTAGGGCCTATGCAGTCCTTTTAGTGAATGCATTATAGCCAAGCAAATCACAAATCACAAACGAAATGTTCAGTGAAAACCAATTGTGCTTTGAGAATGTGATTTGTAATCGGGAGGGTTCGTAAGTCGCATATGTAGAAAAACTCTTCAATAAATATTAGGTCATTGAGAAGATATGGATGTATGGAGGAAATCGAGGTCCTAATATCCATTTCTACATTTGAATTTTAGGAAACGTATAATTATGAGTGTTTTTAATGTCTCAAGAGCGTGAGAATAATGCGACACAAAAAAAAATTATTACATGATTATGTAAAAAAAAATTATTACATGATTATGTTTTGTTCCCTTATGCTTTGACAAAATTACATAAGTGGGAAATACGTCCAACTCTTTCATCCAATATAAACTTGTGTCCATCACTTGTATCTGTCATTGAGTCACTAGACCTACTTGTGTCCCACACAAGGTTCTTGGATAGGGAGAAAGAACTTTATAGGGTACATGAATGGTCTTCAATCAAAATTTAAATGACAACATTCACCTTGAAACAAGGAAATTGCAAGAAAATATACAAAATTAGAGTTGAACTTTCTTACTCCAGCGAAAGATACACCTAAAGGAATGTCGTTTCTATAAAATGTAATTTCATTAGCATCTAAGTTAATGTAGAATCTTATAACATCTCCAACAACCCTATCATCTAAGTTAATGTAGCGTCCTATAACATCATGAACAATCCATAACTTTCCATAAGGTTGGGACTCTTCTTTCCACGTATGCATTTGTGTTTCATCATAACATATGAATCCTCATCATCATCAACATGGACATGTAACAATGTGATAGCTGAGTTTTTGAATCCTAACAGTCTCCATAGTTACTTCATACATCCATTTTCCTTTTGACACACTAGCATTTTCCCAAACATTGTTGAATGTCAGTTGGATTTCTACTATCTATGAATGCTTTAAAACGATTATATCAATAGAATCAATTTTCTCATCCATCCTAATAACACCCTTACCAACGACATTGTCAATTATATGAGCCCCATCCCACTCACTAAAATTAAAGCTTTCCCTATTATAAAGTTCCTTTAAATTGACCTTCAAAATTGACTTAGAGATGCTCACATTAAATCAGTTGTCTATCAATAGGAAGGAATCACAAGGCACCTAAAATATATATCCTATAGTTCTTTCATGTTCCCACTTCTCATTTCCTTTACTACTATAAGGGATAAGAGGCTTACAAGTATTATCATTGACATCTCCACCAGATAAGACAATAGCCAAACCCATGCAGAAACCATATTATTGTTGTTGCAGCAACTTCACATTGATAAATGCCTTTCCAGCCATGAAAATATTTTTCTAGAAGGGAGGAGATAGTTTTCCTCCCTGCTTAGAGAATATAAAAAATTGATGATGAAGGAAATCAACCAATGATACTACTCTACATAACATGCACTTCCTCATTGAGAAATATAGCGTAGTTTCTATAAATACTGCCTACTCTTTGTATAGGATAAAACTTGGGTCTTTGCAAATTCAACTACTAGAGCCAATTCCCCTTAACACAATTCATTCAGGTTGTCTATATGGTCGCATCCATGCTAATATAGGCATAGTATCTATGTAGGGTATTTGATACTTGAAAGGAAGATTGCCCAATCATGTTTATACATGCATGTAAAAGTTTACCCCATTGCTTCATGAGCCTCCAAGTGATTCTCTCCCATGTTTTTGAATCGACATGGAGAAGAATCTATTTGGATTTCTACCAGTAAAACTAACATTATCATATTTTAATTCCCTTAGTTCCATGTAAATTTTCTCTTTAGGAACATGTGCTTGTGATTTGACAACTAAGGAGGACTCTTTGCCTCTTGAAATCACTATTTCATATAAAGATCCCATAGCATCTTTATATCTCAACTTGCAAGCATGAAGGTTGCTTCTAATGGCCCGAGCCATTACGTCCAAAAAACTTGGGCATACAAAAGGTGCACATAAATATCATTTCAACAACTTATTATAACCTAATTCCTTCAACCTACATGAACATAAAAGGACAAGGATTACCAAAAATATTTTTCAAAATGAATGAATGCAAGCGCCATAAAACCTAATGATGACGATTAAGTAAGATAGGAAAAAATATGAAATGCATCTCATGTGCTACAAGAAAACATGGATATAATGATATCTCAGTTATTAGATATATTTAATTGTTGGAGTTTGCAGGAAGTCGACCAAGGCCTTAAAAAGCATAGAGGAACCCAAAAATTTTTATATGCCCAAAAATTTTGGGTGGTATGTTAACTACTACAAAAATTGGTGAACCAAATGTAGAATCCAACATCCTTTCCTACATCCCTACAATGGATCAAGTCTTGTGAATGAATAGACAACGTGGGCACCCCTTGGGTTACATGGCATATTACGAATAAGCCCTTCCCCTATGTCCCAATCATTTCCTGTCAGTCTTTACTTACTAAAACAAGAGTTTACACATGAAAGTATTTGATGATGGTGTAGCGAGCATGCTAGATAGCTCATTGTATTCAATAATTTTAAAGGAGTTTGTGGTTTTTCTCCACTTCCAACATACGTCTTCAATTCACTCGTGGAGTCACTTAAGAAATCAAACATGTTGCTTCACTTCCAGTAGGCCTATTCAGTACCTCAATGATTTTATCTTTCATACACATTTGCATAATATATTAGGCATTCATTATCCCCGGATAGATGAGGGATCCCAACTTTTTTTGGAGAAAAATAGGTTGCTTCTTGTTTGACAAAAACTGAAAGATCTTCTTCTTTTAGATTTTTCTCTCATGCCACATTTCTACATCATATCTCCAAATGAAATGTGAACGTTGAACACAGACCATTAAAATATTGAAGACAAAGTTTGATGTAGGGTTCAAGATGTTATATACTAATTACAAATCAGTTCACAATAATTTACCAGCATGGCAGGCAATAAGAAAGAAAGGAATCAGAGCAAGTATGAAAGAAGTAAGTCAAGAATTAGTTCATTAACTTATCACCACATGAAATGAAACATACAAACATAGTGGGAATACATGATGGCCAATAAAACCACTATAAAAAAGCATGGGAATCAATGTCAAAAGTGAAGAAATCCTTATTATCAATGTTGAATATTCAAGTAAATATCCTACAAACCATCAAATCCCAACAATGGAACATTGGTTTCTCATACCATTATCCGAAGCAAAACCTTAGCCTCACCAAAGCTCACCCTACTAGCTGCCAAGAGTTGAATGTCTTTAGGTCTTCAAGCACATATCATTTTTCTAATGCTAATCCTATATTAAGTGTTAAATTCCCCTAACAAATGAGGTGTGAGGGTATACTTATAGAGATGAGGAGGGTGACCTTTCAACTTCTCCCATGACCTTTCATCTACCCTCATGACTCTTGAATTTCCTCGTTGTTCTCTCATGTTTAATGATTATCACAATCTTAATTGATATCTGCATAGTCATTAACATTATGATGTGAAACATTTACATATTGATAAAAGAGAATTTGTGAGGAGAATGAAGAAGGTTGCTAGAAACCCTAATGTTGTTGTGAGGTCATGATGATATGGTGAACAGGGTTGTGATATATTTCTTGTATTGAATTTCTATCTTCCAGAAATTCAATATAGACCTATTGAATTTATATTTTCTCTCAGAAACCCTATTTTTCTGCATATAGGTCTACATTCATAGTCCCTTTCTTCTACCTACAAGAAAACCATTGTTCAAAAACATTTGCAGACAAAGAATAACATTGTAAATCTGAAAAATTGGATGAAAGTTAAATATTAATTTGGAACCCTATACAATCCTTTTTTGCACTTAAATATCATCAAGGTTTGTATAGCATGTCAAGGATTATTCTAAGCCTCCTTATCCCTATTTATAGAAGAAATTACTTTCCAAGAATCATGTTTTTATTTCGTAGAAACATAGGTAAGGTCATTGAGCTGATACTCATTGGGTTTTGTCCACCATAGTTGTAACTTTTGATGTAGTTTTCTTCGCAGAAACATCTCTTTCAATTGATAATTCTATCATCAAACATTCAATCCTCCACTATTTTATTACATGAAGTATAAGGTAGACCAACATTTTTCAATTTCCATAACTGGAGAATTGGTATCCTGACAACTATAACTTCTATAGACATCAACATTAATATCATAAATAATTAATTTTGGGACAAATTAATATATTTGTGATGAAAAACCAAGTCATGTTTGGAAAAATTTATATTTCCATATGAACTCTATCAAAATATGTTGTCTAAGTTATCATATCCAATTTTGAAAGTACTTTCGTTCTAGACTCCTGTTCAAACATTTGGATAAACACCTGACATAGTGTTTTTAGATTTTTTTTTAATCCAATTCATGATGATAATATCTATTATTGTCATGGCCACCAACTTTTTATAATTTCAATAATTAGCTTGCGTTTGGACCTCATCCATGACTGAAGGAATTTTGTTTCTAATTGGATAGCTATAGAGCTTGTTATGCGTTACCCATAACATTCATGGTCTCAATGGATAATATTGACAAAAAGAAACTATAATGAGGTGAATTAAACCACTTGTAACAATTTCTAGAGTGGTCACATTTTCAAACCTTAGCATAGGTCATAGTTTTATTCTTTGTATCTCGTGTACCAAGAGTTCATAAAATTTCAATACCAGTTCCAATAGAGTGATGGATATATGTTGGTATGTGTTATTGAGTTTTCAAATTGTGAGGGATTAACTGTGTATGCATTTTATATTGAATGTGTGTCTGTATATGTGAGTTACAGGAATACCTCACAAAAAGCTAAATGAAATCACCTTGATGATTGCCATAACAAATTAGGATCGGTTTGGCTTTGAACCAAAGTGTTGGAGAAGAAAGGTTAATATCTCAAATAAAATTTTGAATAACCATTTATGAATACGTCAAGGAATCCCATTTTTTGAGCTCAATTGAAATGCACAACAAATGTTGAGAAGGAGAATTCTTGTGGATTGAATAAGTGGAATATTAGTTGTAGAATGTGTTTCAAGTTATTATATGTTGAATGCACACTTAGGAATTCAATTTATAGTTTGTATTGATATTGATTGTTGCATCTTGTTTTGATTAACGCTATTGGAAGAAGATCATTGCTTGAGGGAAGTAAGTCAATATTGATTGGGGAAGCATGCATTAAATATATAAATAACTGAGGGGAAGGTATCTGAAAGGTCCACTAAATAAGGGAGGTCACAGATGGAATTGTGATTCCTAAAGGTCATAGATGGAAACTACAATTTGTGGAAGTAAATGTGACTTGGGGTGAGATTGTATTCTAAAATTCCGACCAATATTTTGTCTATTAAATGTGACTGGCTCAATCCAGATCATATGTGGCAATTTTACTGTCCAATGGGAGGTCATAATCAGGACCTGTGTGGTGTTTTTATTGCACACATTGTAGCCAAGGAAGTTTTATATCACATACATAATGTTCAATGAAAACCAATTATTCTTTGACATTGCAATTTATGACTAGGAGGGGTCTCAATTCGCATCTATAGAAAAACTCTTCAATAAATAATAGGTCATTAGGAAGATATCAATGTATCGAGGAAATTGAGATCATTATCTCTAGTTATAATTCAAATTATAGGAAACTTCTAATCATGAGTGGATTTCTAGATAGAGGAGAATGACCAATAATGCAACCCACGACATGATCACTACAAGATTATACTTCCATTTCCTTCTGCTTTTACAAAATTGTGTAACTGGAAGATAAGTCCAACTTTTTCATCCAAGAAAAACTCATTTCCATCCCTTATTTCTATCATTTAGTTTCCATGCACGGTTTTGTTTCTTGATAGATGCTTGGATAAGGACAAATCCCTTGGCAAGTTACTTCAAAGGCCTTGAATCAAAATTTAGATCACAACAGTCACCTTCAGAAGAGGAAATTGCAAGGAAATATCCAAAATCATAGTCAAACTTCCTTACTCCATCAAAATCTACACCCAAAGGAATACCATTTATGTAAATTTAAATTTCACGAGTATCCATGTTAATGCAACATCCTATTACATTTCCAATAACCCATAACTGCCCATAATGTTGGGACTCTTTGTTCCACTTTTGCATTTGCCTTCCATCATAAGAATATGAATTCTCATCATCACCAACACATACATGTAATAGTGGCCTATCTAAGTTATTGATTCTCAACATTCTCCAGAGTTGCTTCATACATCCATTTTCCTTTTGACACATGAGCATTTTCCCAAGGACTGTTGAACACCACCCAAATTTCTACAAGTAATGAATGCTAGAAAAAACTTATATCACCAGAAGCGCTTTTCTAGTATATTCCAACAACACCCTTACCAAATTCATTTTCAATTATACAAACCCGATGCCATTGACTGAAGTTTGAGTTTGGCTTGCTATAAATTTGCTTTAACTTGAATTTCTAAATTGACTCAAAGATGCTCACATCAAATCTATTGTCTATCAACGGGAAGGAATCACAAGGCACCTTAAATATATGTCCTAGAGCTATTTCAAGTTCCACTTCACATTTTATTTGGGAGTAGACAGGATAGGAAGCTTACAAATAGTATCCTCACCATCCCCACTAGATAGAGCAATAGCCAAACTTGTGATGAAACCATATTTCTATTGGTGCTACTATTTCAATCACTTCACATCTATAAATGACTCTCTAGCCATCAAAATATTTTACTAGAGGGGAGGAGACACTTCTCCTCCCGGCCAAGAGAATGTAACAAATGAAAGATGGAGGAACTCAGCTGATGGTAATACTTTATAGAACATATACCTCCTCATTGAAAAACATAGCGTACTTTCTATATAGATTTCCCACTCTTTGTAGAGGATAAAACTTGGATCTTTGAAAATTAAACTAGCACGCGATTTCCCTTTAATAATGCAATTCATTCAGCCTTTCCAATTGGTTACATCCATGCCAATTCAAGCATAGTATCTATGTAGTTTATTTGTGTTATTTGTGACTTGAAAGGAAGAGTGCCCAGTCATGTTTATGCATGCATGTCAAATTATACCCCATTGCTTCATGAGCCTCCCAATGATTCTCTCCCACCATTTTGAACCAGCATGGAGAAGAATCTCTTTGGCTCTACACAATTAAAACTAATATTTTCAAATTTTAATTCTCTTGATTCCATGTACATTTTCTTTTTACCAGCTTGTGCTGGTGATTTGACAACTAAGGAGGATTCTTTTTCTCATGAAATCACTGTTTCATCTAAAGAGATAATAACATCTTGATTTCTCATCTTGTGGGTAGGAAGGTTGCCTCTAATGGCCTAATTAGCTATGTCCAAAAACCATGGGCATATAAAAGGTGCACATAAGTACCATTTAAATAACTGCTTATAACCTAATTCATTCAACCTACATGAGCATAAAAGGAAACACAATATTGAAAACCTTTTGCAAAATGAATGAATGGAAGTGCCAAAACCCTAATGATGACAATGAAGAAAAATAAACAAACATAAGCAATGCATCTCATGTGTTTCAAGAAAATGTGGCTGTGATGATAGATCGATTATTAGAGATATTTGATCATTGGCATTGACAAGAAATTTACCAAGGCCTTGAAAGAACAGGGGTAACCAAAATTTTGGATATGCCCCAAAAAATTTGGGTCATTATGTAGCAGCTACAACATTCAAAAAACTTGGTTTTATATTCCCCCCATTAGCATCTTGGGTGACATTTCATCTACTCTGTGGGTTTTTCCAAAAGTGATGATGCTAAGCAGGTTTGTTGGCCAAATGTGCTGCAAATCGTGGGTATAATAGAATCACATGCACCAATAGGTGCCATACCCATTTTTGTTTGTTCGTTAAGAAAATGTATGTATGACTATAAATGTAATTGTGAATAAAGTTGGTTATATATATATATATATATATATATATATATATATATATCTTATTGTAAATCATGTTTCTTCGAATGTCAAACACATAGGATGATGTTGCTCTAAGAGGGTGCAGTTTGTAACACCCCCTATGCTAACCCATTTTTTTAATATTACTATGTATTATAAATTCATGTGAATAACATTAAATTATAAAGATGATTGGGCTTAGAGGGACAATAATTAATGATCTTGTTGAAGGGACATAGTGGGAAAATCACTTGTAAGTTTTCTTGAGAAAAAGAGAATCTTTAATTTTTGCTTAGTGAGCTATAGTCTCCTTGTTGCATTTAAGAAGTAGATAATGTCCATGTACAGTTTTGATGTAAGACATGAGGTACAAATAGTCAAGAAATTTATGATTTCATATGGGACTCTATTGAAAAGAACATAAATGAAAAAAGGTTATGGTAGTGTATGGGCGTTGTGGGAGAGGATGATTCATCCCACCCGCATGGTAGAGAGAAATCCCTGGTTAACACACCACAAAATAGTGATGGAAAAATAATGGACACATATGGGTCTCCAAATTAGACATAAATTAAGGCCCATATGACCATCTTCAACACATTAAACCTCTCTTTTTTGCATTAGATGATTTTTTTTAGCTTTGATGTGTTCATTAGGAATTTTTAGAGATAATTGCATACTGTGTGCCTAATATTATTTATTTTTGTAGAATATTATGAGAATATTGGGCAAATTATGAAGACTTTAAGGATGAGATAATCTAGGTACTTGCTCCCTGCTATAGGAGGATCAATATTGGATAATAAATGAACATGATATGTTGAAATTATTGAACAAAGTCTGGAGCTCTAGTGATTGAGAAAATCTAGGAATGTGTTCCCTGTCATTTAATGAAGATTCCTAGTGTTGGGAACCATATCCAATTTTTGAGGGGAAAGTTGCCTCCTTTCAAGGAGGATTCTTCCACATATATTTTTACAAGTACAAATTTGAAATTTCCTCTTGGAGCATGTATTTCATAGTCTTCTTATAGCGAAAACTTGTTATTTAGCAGCTCCACTTTCATTTATAGCAGGGATGTACATGGATTGATTAAAATAATGAAGTTTGGTGCAATTTTTAGCTTTTAAACCTTGGTTTCCTTGATAGGACTTTGAAAACCTTGGGATTTTCCATCCCAGGAACGTCAGAGCCTTATTGTTCAATTTCTTTATTTTCTTTGAATGCCTTTTTCACTTGCATCTCTTATTTTTGCATTTAGTGTTCATGCCTCCTTTTTAGTAGGCAACATTAGTTAAATGATTAAGTGAGTTTTTTTGTAGGTTATTACAGAGTCACAAGCATGATTCATTCTTACAAAAATTTTGAAAATTCATATCCATCATTGGCCTACTTGGATTGGTTTACTAGTTCACAAATTTAGAATTCCTCAAAGTCTCTTGTAGCCATATAGTAGTAATTTTATGCTATTTTTTAGAACATGTTAATGAGATTCATTCAAGTTGATTAAAATTTCATTGAGTAATAAAAGATTCAATTTAATAACAAAAGTTACCCCATATCATTTTCACTTGATCAGGTTAGAAATTTGATAGTTTAACTAGCTCACTAATTCTTGAATTTCTGATTTTTAGAGTAATAATTTTTCGCGATTTTTTAGCATATGTTAACCGGGGTATTTTTGAGTGAATCCACTTGGAATGGAGTTATATGAAATTAACTTATAAAAAATAAATATCCCATCTCATTTTCATCTTATTTTCTTGGTAATTTGGGAATTTATCTCTAGAAGTAACACTCTTGTAGCAATCATGTCACTCCTATAGAAATTCTGTAGTAGCCTTTTAGCAATGTGGTTTTGAGATATTCCTCACCCAAATTTTCTCTAAATTCATTATACAAGTATATTTATATCCTATGAATGCTCCAGGCCATTTTGGTTCAGTTGAGGCTTGGTTTGGTTGTCATTTAGTTGTTACATTTCTTGCTTATTGAATGTTGATTTCTGCAATTAGTCTAGATTTTATTTCTGCAATTTACTTCAATCAAAGTGTGCTTTCCTTCTTGAAAATTAATCTACGGAATTTATTTCCTATGAAATAGAATAGATTTCCTTTAATTCAATTTATTTTCTAGGAGGGAAGATTAGATTTTATTAGTTTTCATTACGCTTTACATTTTTTCAAATAGGATAGATCTCTTTCATGCCATTTACTTTCCAAGTAGAATATATTTTCTTATTGATATTTACCTTTTTCAATTTAGGATTGGAAGCTTACCTAATATCTTTGCTCATTTGAAGTTGTTTCATTTCCTTCCTTCACTTGCATCAAAGGGAACTAGACTAGGAAGATGAAGGTGTCTTCTCCACATACAGTGTCAGCCCCTCTTGATTTTGTACGAATCCTAGGTTGATAATTTAAGTCAATAGCCTCAAGGGTTTTAACATTCTTGTTGAAATAATGGAGCTCATCAATTTTTGGCATCGTTTCCGGGGAGGGTTTCAAAGAGAGGAATCCCTTGTTCTTGGAGTGATACACTCTTTCTTTTCTATAAAAACATAAAATTTCATTTGGTATACTTCATTTCGTTGCATTAGCATTCTCATTCAAAAAATAAAAATAAAAATTCTTTCAACACTCTAACCCCCCCACTTGATCATGTGTAGATAGAAGAAGAATGCATGGTAGATATATTAGAACGAGGCAAGGAGCAACCCTACTTTGCCAACTCATATCAATAAGATATGAACTACCCGTCCTCTTCTAATACAAGTTTTAATGCAAAATTTCAACCTTGGTATCCACCTATCACGTCACCTTGGTCTCCATTGCCTTATCCTTCCCAATGGGGTGATCCATATTTCCCTTAATATCCTCAATATATTCCATACCAAACATAACGCTATCCATCCCATCCACCTCAACCACAACCATATAATTAATCAAAACCATTTCAAAGACCCATTCCCACTCAAATACCTGAACAACCATTTCCAAACATAAGAAATAAAGTAACTCAACCCACTTACAATGATGCGATACAAAATCTCCAAAAAAATCCTCTTGATCCAAATGATATTCTTCTTGGATCAGAAAGAGTATTGCAAAGAATAAATTCTCTTCATCTTATTAAAAAAAGACATCCAAAAGAAGAATATTTGTAGGAGACTGTTGTAGTGGCTACAACCACCCTCCAAATATTTTTCTTAGCTTCATTTTGGAAACTCCCTACCAAATTTCACATGAGCATGTCTTTCTTAGTTAAGTACACAAGCTTCAGTGATTTTCTTGCAAAATGTTAGCCTGTCCATTAGAGCTTGTTGCATTCCCCTCACAGGATGTTCCTCCTAACTTGGTCCAGCTACAGGCTGAGAAGCTCCCTCAAGAAATTACGCAATTTTGGAGGGAAACCATCCTTCACTCTAGAAATTGTGGAATTTTGTCTCGTAGCCTGTTGGACTCTATAATTGCACAATTCTACCAGTCAGGCTTCATCCAGAAAATTGCATAATTCCTCCCAGAACGGCTACTCAGCCCATGAATTGCATAATCCTAGGAAGTAGTCAGCTTCTCTTCCCAGAAATTGCTCAAGTCTCTTGGGCAGCCAGCCGAGCTCCCTTCTAGAAATTTGCATTTTCTCCTAGAAGTTGAGCAGCCTCTTGCATGTGCAGTTGAGTTAACTGGTTCCCTCTTTGAACGAGCAAAGCTGATATGCATGCATGGGCTACTTATGCCAAGGTAGCATGCAAAGGCATCCATTTATTTAGGGATCTACTTTTAGCAGCTGGAGATTACATGAAAGGATCATCTCAGAAACCTCCAACCAAGTGTTGCTATTCCTAGATTTGTGGCATGCGTGTCACATCTTCGATTTTATCAAAACTCATGAACCAGATGTTGCAGAGATAATTCTTAACATCAACCTTGTAGCTCTGACATCCTACATCACATCTAGGATTCATTGGCACATGCAGCTCAACTTTTTTGGGGTAAGCCCACTTCCCATGTCTTGGGTTGCATTTCTGGTACTTTTTGTGTTTCGCTTCGTATGAATGTTGTCTGCCTGATTTCAGTGAGTGTTTGCTGTAATTTTGATACATACTATCTTGTACTAGCACTGTTTTAGTTTTCATTAACATCTCACTATTGTCGCATACATGAAACTATTTTTCATGAATGGTCACTGATTCGACAACTCGCCTCACCCACATGCATGATGTTCCCTTTTTTGAATCTGTCATTCACCATTTTCATGCATGATCATTCACTTATGCTTACACCCAGTATCACCATGCTTTCACATTCACATTCACTTTCAGTTGGCTATTGGTGAGTCTAGGTAGCCTTGACCCAGACTTTGCCTCACCAAGATAGCATTACACAATCCTAAGAGGGAAGGCCTTGTCTTCGTCTTGGGAAATGAGCATTTTTTCCTAGTGATTGTCCTCTAGTCTTGCATTAAGAAATTATGAGGGAGAGTGACTACTGGCGCAGAAAATTGCGCAATGGAGTCACTGAGCCTACAACCATTGCCAATTGAGATTGCACATTACGCAATTCCAGTAGTGAGCAGCTAGATTGGACTATGCATTATGTAGTTCCAGTAGTCAGTCAGCCTCCCAATAGCCCAAACTATGTCTTGCATAGTCGTCACAGTTAGTCTTCTGACCTTCGGCAGAGATTACGCAACCTTCATGATCATTGCAAGTTAGTTCTCAAGTTCATTTTGGATTTTGGATCATGAGTGTTGCCATGTCTCCAGGTATCGCAGTTGTTCATCTGGCTCTCAGTAGTATAGGTACAATGGTTTCCAAGAGATCAGAGTCGAAGACACCGTTCGAAGCACACTTGGGGATGCAGTCGATCAAGTGTCTATGGACTTGCCTACCCACGAAGACATCAAGTTTTTCGAAGACAAGGACATCAATATATGATGGCAACAACATCACAATGAGTAGCATCATGAACAACAGTTGAAGGTAGCATATCGAATGTAATGAATGCAAGAGGAAGTTTGTTGAAAACACAAAGGCAGAAAAAAGTTGCAAGCTCAAGCAGATCCACTTGTGGTGAAAGAAACTTTGGAGACTCAGGCTATGAGGTGATGGCACGACATGAAGATCATGCGAAGGCAGAGAATAGAACAAAGAAGGAGTTGCATGCACTCAATCCACAACTCAAGGAAGAACATGTACAACAGCGGGTTCAACATGCACCCATGGATTAAACTACGCCTGTACAAGGTAAAGCTCCATCCCAACAGCTGGCACGGAGCAGACATGGTGAGAAGTGTTGTTGATCACATGTAAGGGAATTCAGCAGCATGCATGTCATCGTGCACATGCATACGATCCCAACCATTCAGCACACTCATTGAGGCAAAGACAAGAAGCAAGTCTAATTGGAGCTGAACATGTATTTGATAGTTGATGCGCATGACAAACAACACACATTGGAAGATCAACATGGACACTATGCATTAGTGTCTTTCTAGTCCAGTTGAACTCAAGAAGATCATTCACATGTTAGTAGATGAGTTGGATGGAACACCCACACCAATGCACCCAGATGCAACGGAGGCAAGAGTTTGTTTCAACAAGATGTCACCATGAAGCGCATGCACACCATCATGGATGACTAAGATTGGCATTAGCTCACCACCTTAACCATCACAAGCATGCTAAAGAGTTGGTCTCACCACAATGGACCGAGTGTTAGTGATGTCTAGCATGGCTTTCTCAAGCCATTTTTTCTCACATGGGCACATGTGCTTTGTAATGTAATGTCTTTTCAAGTGGAAGTTTAAGTGTCGATACTTAGAAGTAACACTCATAGAGTAAATGAAGAGTTATGAGGGTAAATGAATTGTCACAAAGGGGAATGTAGAGGATCACCCCACCCTTTGCTATAAATAGAACCTCATAACTCATTGGAAAGGCTTTTGGTTAGCCAAGCTTCTGATAAGACTATCTTGGAGAAAGCTTGGATAGTATTGTAACAAGCCTTCACCTCTCCACTACGCAAAGCTAGTACATCTCTTTGGAGGAGTAGTCGGTTGCGGCTGTAACGTTCTGCTATCAGAACTAGTGGTTGGATATGGATGTATTTTATGACTGGAACTTACACTTCTTAATATAACAATAGCCAACACGTTTCATGCATATGTTGTATTGTATTCTATGCTATGTTGTTTACTCTAAATGACATATGTATTGGTTTTCTTATGCATGCATGTATAGCTATATATGTATATATGTATGAATCTTTTTGAAATCTGTTGCTGGTTTAACCATCACTTTGGATTTCTTGCTAACTTGCCTTCCATGTTTTGATGCATCTTCACTCGTGTGTTCCATTCTTAAGTGTGTGTTGTCACAGGTTTCCAAGGGGCGTACTCATATCAACCCTCATGTGGTAGAACCTCTCATGCACCTTCCTTGGCTCACTATAGCTGCCACACCCTTACTATCAACAGATTTATCTTACTTGCCTCTGTGCAAAATCACGGTCAAGGCATTACTGTACAACCCACTACTGGGACTCCTACACCAAATGGTCTGAGGTCGAATTGGGACTTCTTATGGACTCCCCTGACATGTTGGTGGGTCCAACACCATCAACATTTTGGCGCTAGAAGGAAAGCCATATGACAAGCTGAGTCCTTATGGAAATGATTCAATTATCTCAGAAAAGCTCTCGGATAACTTGTCTCATAAAACAAATGATGGTGGAGGCCACGTAGCCTTAGTTAGGCATGCAATTAGCATTGTAGGCTCATGCAAAAGGCATGGAATCTTTGAAGAATACATGACCTGTGCATTGTTCATCTACACACTTAGAGGGCACCTAATGCACTGGTGTGCCATGCTACCTGAAAAATATATTCATTCTCTTGCTCATATAGTTGTAGAGATAGATTTTTCTTTCAATGACTTTAACTAGATTGAATAGTTTTACATACACTTTGGTAATGTTGCATACCCATTCCTCGAAGATGATATTGATTGGGAATTTCTTGATGGAAGATTTGGTTATCTTCTTCACATATCAAAAACCCACTTAGTATAGTTGGGTGATGGAAGTGCGTAATCACAGGCAGACACAGTTGCTGTCACAAGTGGTTTTCCACCTTCATATCACCAAATAGCTCCACCACCATGGAGTGGTGTGGGAGATCATGCACACACATTTGTTGAACTGTCACATCCTCCCACCCCACCTGCTCTTGATATCTGCATAGATTTGGCTTGAAAGATTGTTGGTCTTCACATGGATTCATTCCATCAACCTCCATCCCCATGTTCTATTGATCCTCGGGATTATATTGTCTTGTTCTCTTCCATTCTGGACTCCTCACCTACTATGAGTGAGGATCAAGTTGTAGAAGGAGTTGGTGTTGTGAAACCAGCCTGTGCCATATTTCATGATGAGTGTGTGGGGAAATCTAAAGAATAACCCGTGGTGAAGGATTACTCCTTTCTAGCCACTACTCATCCGCTTTATCCTGACATCCCTTGTGATTCTGTCACTATTGATTTCCCCTGTCAAAACTCATTTCTGGATGTTTATACTTCCAATCATTCACAAGACATGTTCGATGTCAGTCTGTCATTACAGTGTGGAGAGGACACATCTTCCTCTAAAAATCCATCCAATTTGTCATCTATCATTCCTAAAAACACAGAGGGTGAACACCTTTGCTTCCCATCTAAGCCTCTGCCCAATTCATCAAATCATGAGGATCTCGACAAACGTCCTAAATTTTCCAATATTGGTTATCATGATCTATCCACTTCCTCATCCAATCATGATGTTGATTCAATGATTGTTAATTTGTCTAAGGCACTGGTCTACGATGATCTATATGTCAACAAAGTCAAAACCCAACAGACTCTCAAGGCACTTCAGCCCAAGCTAAGGGTTATGTCAGGCCCTCAGTGTCCTAAGGTTGGTTTCACTTCTGGTCAGGAAATTGTTGAAACACTCAAGGCTCCTCATCACTCTTTGCTTTGCATTGAAGATCAACCAAACACCCATATTTCACTTCCTCCACTGAAAATACACCATCCCATCGGTCATGCATTGGAGGACTCTTACACAACAAGCACACATGCACATCATAAGTGGCCTACCTTTCTCACATTTTCTCGCATGTCACAATCAAGAAAATGCATACACTCGACATCTGTATGCAGTGTAGCGCAGCACCATGGTAGCTCCACAGAATGCATGTCATGCGCTTTCACTCATTTTTGTTCTGTGGACGCTTTTAAACTCGTAGTGTGTTTGCCTTCACAGTTACATCTTTCTTGTTTGCTGGTTCACATAGTTGTCTTGTTTGCAAACCATGCCTTCACCAACATGGGCCAACCAATGTGCTAATGGCTACATTGGAAGTATCACTTCAGGCGAGATGGCCCATGCACCGTTAGCTTAGGAGGAGGAGTAGCATTTTCTTTTAGTCTGTTTGCTTGCATGCTTGTTTTCTTACTTTCTTTGTTGGTTTATTTGTCATCTTGTTTGTTTGCTTACTCGCTTTGCTTTCACTTTTGCTTCTGCTTCTGCTTCTGCTTTGTTGTTTGTTTGCTTTTTTTGTTCGTAGGTTAGTTTTGCATGAAACCGTGTATGACTCTTGAAACAAGCTGGGTAAAGTACAAGAGGACTTGTACAAATATCAACATTTTCTTATCTGTTGTCTACTCTCTTATGTAAGAACTTGTTGTCTTCAGTCCATGATACATCAATGGGAAATATGTACTATTTGAAGTAAACCTTGGTGAAAACACAACTCTTACACTCTAACTAGTATCACCTACTCTAGCCAGTTGTTTTTGGGTTAACCCTTGTCAACCCAGTCAAGTAGAGTAAGGTGAGGGGGAAACCTTAACAGATACGTCAGAGGTATAAGAAAATAATTCTCTAAAGGAACAACCTCTTCTGCTCTCAATAAGTTGGGATCCCTCTTCCGCCTCTGGAATGAATAAGTGTTGCGCATACTTATGAAGATGAAAAATGAAAAAAATGGAAAAGTGGAAAAAGTTAAAAAAAAAGGAAAATGAATAAGGAAAAAGAAGAGAAAGGCTTCCTGCATAGAGAGCTGATGCAAGTAACTCCACCAGGGTACTGACTAGGTTTGCTGGCAGTGGAGCCATGCTTGTGTTCCTATGTGACTTTGTCGGGGTACTGTGTAGGCCTATTGGTAGCGGAGAAACACCAGAGATGAAACTAAGACTTTGAAAACTATACTACTTGTGCACCAATATACCCCTCGACCCAAATCAAAACAACTGTGTTGACTTGGCGTGGAATTTGTTTCAATTGACCACGAGATTGGCAGATGCTACATCTTACAATCAAGCAAGTGTGGAAACCAAGACAAATTGAGAACTAAACAATACTTCTAGAGATGTTAGACTTTATTTTCATGAACAAGGTCCATTCAGAGAGTTGGAGTTCTACTAGTGTGTCACCAAATGTTGTATCGGCTACAACCACCCTCCAAAAATTTTCCTTCGCTTCGTTTTGGAGCCTCCCTACCAACCTTTCAGAACGGCATGTCTTGCTTTATCAAGTACACAAGCTTTAGTGATTTTCTTGTAGAATGATAGCCTGTCTGTCAGAGCTTGTTGCATTCCCCTCATAGGTTGTACCTCCGGACTTGTTCCAGCTGCAGGCTAAGCAACTCCCTCAAGAAATTGTGCAATTATGGAGGGCATCTAGCCTTCCCTCTAGAACTTGCCCAATTCTATCTGGTAGCCTGTTGGGATCCAGAATTGTGCAATTATGCTAGTCACGCTTCATCCAAAAAATTATTCAATTCATCCTAGTAGGGCTTCTTAGCCCAGGAATTGCGCAATCCTGGACAAAAGTCAATTGCTCTACATAGAAATTGTGCAAATCTCCTGGGCATCCAACTCATCTCCCTTCCAGAAATGTGCATTTTCTCCCAACAGTTGAGCAGCCTCTTGCATGTGTAGTTGAGTTGACCGGCTCCCTCCCGAACTGCCAAAACCAATTTTCATGCATGGGTTACTTCTCCTAAGGTGGCATGAAAAGGAATCCCTTGATTCAAGGATCTACTTTTAACAGCTAGAGGTTGCATTCAAGGATCATCTAAGAAACCTCCCACCAAGTGTCGCTCTTCCTAGATTTGTGGCATGTGCGTCACATCTTCGATTTTATCATAACTCATGAACCAGATGCTACAGAGCTAATTCCTAACATCGAACTTGCAGCTCTGACATCCCATATCGCATATAGGAGTTGTCGGCACATTTAAATCAGGCTTTTTGGGGTAAGCTCGCTTCCCATGTCTTGTGTTGCATTTCTAGTGCTTTTTGTGTTTCACTTTGTATGAACGTTGTCTACTTGATTTTAGTGAACACTTGCTATCATTTTGATAAATACTAGCTTGTACTAGCACCGTTTCAATTTTCATTAACATCTCACTGTTTTCACAGGCATGAAATTGTTTTTCACAAACGGTCGTCGATTCGGTGAATCACCTCACGCACATGGATGATGTTCCATTTTCTGAATATGTCATTCACTGTTGCATGCATGATCATTCACTTATGCTTACACTGAGTATCACCATGCATTCACATTCTCATTCGCTTTCAGTTTCCTATCGGCGAGTCTAGGCAACCTTAACCCAGACTCTGCCTCACCAAGATAGCATTGTGCAATCCTGAGAGGAAAGGCTCTGTTTTCCTCTCAGGAAATGCGTATTTCTATCCAATGAATATCCTCCAGTCTTACATTTTGCAATTTTGAGGGACAGTTACTGTTGGCCCAGAAAATTGCACAATGCAGTCACTAAGCGTGCAACCATTTCCAGCTGATATTGCGCATTGTGCAATTCCAATAGTTAGAAGCCAGAAAAAATTGTGCATTGTGAAATTCCAGTAGTTAGCAGCTAGAAAAATTTGTGCATTTTCGAGTTCCAAAAGTCAGTTAGCCTCCCAGTAGCCTAGGTTGTGCCTTGCGCAGTCTTGGTACTCAATCTCCCGACCTCCCAGTGGAAATTGTGCAACCTTCATGGTCAGTCACATAGGTATGTTTCAAGTTAGTTCTCAAGTTCATTTTGGTTTTTGATTGATGGATTGCTTGGCATGAGTGTTTCCATGTCTCCAGGTATTGTATTTTTCATATGGCTCTCAGCAGTATAGGTACAATGGTTTCCAAGAGAGCATAGAAGAAGACACCATTTAGAGCACACTTGGGGATGCAGTCGATCAAGTGTCTATGGAATTTCATACCCACGAAGACATCAAGTTGTTCATAGAAAAGGACATAAAGGTATGGCAGTAGTAGCATCACAACGAGCAACATCATAAACAACAACTGAAGGAAACATACCAGATGCAACGAATGCAAGAAGAAGGTTCTTGACAGCACAAAGGCGAAACAAAGTTGCAATATTAAGGATATCCACTTTTGGTGAAAGAAACTTTGGAGACTTAGTATATGAGGTGATGGTGTGACATGAATATCACGGGAAGGTAGAGAATGGAGCATAGAAGTAGTTGCATGTGCTCAAGAAACAACTCAAGGAAGAGCATGTATAGTAGCCGGTGCAACATGCACTCACGGATGAAACTATGTTTGTACAAGTTAAAGGTCCATCCCATCAGTTGGCATAGAGTAGACATGGTGAACAGTTTTTTTGATTGCATGCAAGGGAGTTCAGCAACATGCATGTCACCATTCCCATGCATGCGATCCCACCCATTCATCACACTCTCCTAGGAAAATACAAGAAGCAAGTTCATCTGGAGCTGAACATGTAGTTGAATGTTGATGTGCACGACCACTAGCACACACTGGAATATCTACACAAACACTATGCATCAGTGTGTTGTTGGTTCAACTACACCCAGAAAGACCATGCACATGTTAGCAGATGAGTTGGATGGAGGAGCCACATCGATGCACCTGGATCCAACGAAGACAAGAGTTTGCTTTAGCAAGATGTCACCATGAAGCATATGAGCACCGTCACAGACGATGAAGCTTTGCATCAACTCACCACCTCCACTATCACAAGCGTGCCAAAGAGTTGGTCTCACCACAAAAAAGTGAGTGTTAGTGATGTCTTGCATGGCTTGCTCAAGCCACTTTGTCTCACATGGGTACATGTGCATTATAATGTAATGTCTTTTCAAGTGGAAGTTCAAGTTTTGATCGTTGGATGTAATAGCCATAGAGTAGACGACGATTCATGAGGGTAGATGAATTGTCATAAAGGGGAATGTGAAGGGTCACCCCACCCTTTGCTATAAATAGAACCTCACAACTCATTGGAAAGGATTTTGGTCAACCAAGCTTCCAATAAGACTATCTTGGAGAAAGTTTGGAAAGTATTGTAACGATCCTTGGCTTCTCCACTATGCAGAGCTAGTACATCTCTTTGGAGGAGTAGGCAGCTGTGGTTGTAACCTTCCGCTATAGAAACTAGTGGTTGGACATGGATGTATTGTATGACTAGAACTTACATGTCTTAATATAACAAGAGCCAACATGTTTCATGCATATGTTGTATTCTATTCTATGATATCTTGTTTACTCTAAATGATATATGTATTCATTTTCTTACGCATGCGTGTATGGCTATCTGTGCATGTATGTATGAATCTTTTCTGAAATTGTTGTTGGTTTAATCATCACTTTGGATTTCTTGCTAACTTGCCTTCCATGTTATGATGCATCTTTGCTTGTGCATTCCCTTCTTAACTGCGTGCTATCAAATATTTCCAAAGGGCACACTCATTTCCTTGGTTCATTGTAGCTGTCACACCCTTGCTACCAATATATTTATCTTACTTGCCTCTTTGCGAAATCACGGTCAAGGCATTACTATACGACCCACTTCTGGGAATCCTACACCAAATGGTCTAAGTTCTAATTGGGTCTTCTTACCGAGGAGATCCCCTGACATGTTGGCGGGTCCAACACTGTCAACGAAGACTAAAGAAGCATGGACCACAGTTGATGGAGAGTAGCAATTAGAGCCTGAGATTGAAGAATTTCTACAATGCTTATCATCATATCTTTTATGTGTTCAAGGGGATAATTGACAAATAATGTAAGATTTGAATGGGAAAAAAATAAGACATGAAGAATGATCCAGCTGAGAAGTCAAACCAAGGGCATCAAATATACATTAAGGTTTAGTTCTAGAAAATCAACAAGATGGAGGATCAGTCTCTTCTTCAACAATGCTTGATATTATCAAATTCAAATCGTCAAGTCTCTAAAATTTAGGTACATGTCAAAGCATATGTTTCTAGCCTACACATGAGTTTATCTTTCATCTTATTATTAACATGGCTCCATTGGAGGTATTCCTATGCTTGAAAGATAATTTTTTTTTCAAGTAGAGTAGAATAGAAATTAAAAATAAAAAGTGGAAAAAAATACAAAATATGAGGAAAAGAATAATACCTCAAGTGAAAACATCTTTTTAGGCACCTAAGATTGGCTCACTAATTGAAAACTTGCTTCAGGCAGTCAATGAGCTGGAAAGAAAAAAGAAAAAAAATTATCCTAGGTGAAAGCCTCCTTTGAGGCACCTCGGAAAACCTACTAGTTGAGAACATCACTAAGGCAGCTAGTAGGCCTGAGAAAAAAGAAAAGTTTTTTTTTTTGTTCTTTCTATCTCTCTTTGATGAATGTAAGTTCTCTCCAACCTCTTTCAGCAATAAGAACAATTTAACAACAAAAGAAAATGTTGATCAAAACCGTACTCAAAGGAAGTAAAACTTGGGCCTTCTACCGCTTTTCCTAAATGATCCAATGGAACCAATTCCATGTCAATCCATCACCCACATCCATTTCCATGACATTTCTCATCATTCCTAATCCTTTCCCACTCTTTTTCCTTGTTTCCCTGAAGTGATGCAAGAAAGTTTTGTTTCGCTTTAGGACTCTCAAAATACATAGGGAAGAAATTATTTTGACCATACCTCAAAAAAAATGTATAGTTTTATTGATCTGTTTTGTGGAGATATGTATAAGTATTATGGTAACATGATCAAGAAATTACAGCAAATTCTAGTGCACACTTTTTGAGAAATTGTCCTCCATCACCTACATCCATTTTTAATTTTTCTCGAGATTCATGCATCCATTGGAAAATATTGTTTATGGAGAGATGAATAACAATGATGGAAGTACACTCACAAACTTTTAGGTCAATCAAATCTACAGTTTGTGAGATATGTATAAAACGAGTTTGCTCCAGGATTGTCCATATTTGCAATAGGATTAAGATCTCTTTAGAAAAAGGGGTCAAAATTCATGTTTTCCATTCGTAAATGTTATGAGCGTTTCATCAAACCTACTTCACCTCTCATCCACTCCATTTAACCAACTTATTCTCAATATTCCACCTTTGTTCACAAAAAAACAAACAAAAATAAAGAAAATAGAATTTTCCTTCATCCCTTCTTCACATGTTTTTGTTCCTATTCCCAGGCTAATCATGATTCATCCAAGTCAGTGAATTCATTTCATGAAGACATATAATGTTTGAGTGAAGTTTTGGAGGGAATTTTTTGATTTCTATAGGAGAGAGATTAGTCCTGTAGTAGCTCGCACAAATCCAATAGAATCAGGAGTAGAGGTTGTCACAACTTCATATTGGAGATCTTACCATCATTAAAAATTAACAAGGCCATCCTTGAGTTTTGATGAAGGCACACCATCCTTGAATAGGAAACCAATCCACTCCTATGAAGGAAGATCGAGCACTAGAAGGACCAGCATGTGAAAGGAAACTATATTAGTCAAATACCTATTAGAGAGCATCATCAAGTTTTTGCAAATAAATACCTATGCATGAGGAAAGGATGAGAAAGATCACCTTCATGGAATAGTTGATTGACTACTGGTTTAAAAGAAGCATGCATGATCCACAACAACTCGACATCAGATAGTCACGGGTATGTATTTTTCTTCACCTCTCCTGTTGAGCATATTATGGTTAAAAAAAATGTTTTCTGTTAGAGCCTAGATTTGCCTCAGGCTGAAAAGACAATGTTCTAGGTCCACATCAAACCACGCTCAGCCTCGTAGCTAGCCCTATGAGGATAGGAGAGGGCTCTCTCCGGGTCAATATCAGGGAAATATGATCTATGGGGCTTGAGATGACTGAAATATAAACTAATTTTAGGCTAGGTATGAAGTACAAGGATTTGTTTTGAGTTTTTGGGGGTTTTGTTGGAAAAAGGGAAAGGCAAATTTTGGGTCCGGGGATGAGGCCATACCTTTCCAGAGTTCAGGTAGGGGCAAGATAGGCAGTAGTTTTGATGCTTTGGATTGAATGAATGGATGGATCAGACTAGTGAGGAGCCAAGGAGGGCATGAGGGTCTCAAGAGTCCTCCTCAAATAGATGAAAACATGTAGAATTAAACAAAATATCAAGGCAAAGCATAGGAGTCCAATGAATTCTACCTTAATCACTCATTTTTTTAATTGCAGAAGACAAGAGAAGGGAAAATGATACTAAACATCAGTGAACTTACAAATACATAGAGAAAATCACCATCAAAACATAGAGTCACATGGATCCCAACAAGTGCTGCAAAACCCTGGTCTTTCCTTTGCCAAAATTGCAGAAATGAAATGTACAATAGAGTGCCAAGCAATCCCTAGTGTCCAACCCTGAAAATGACTGAGAAATCACATGATATAGACAAGCCTAACTCCTTCCCATGCCTCTAGGGGTCAGGCTCATCATTCTAGAAGCTGTTTCAACCATATCTAAACAAGGAACTGAAAAATAGGCAATGAAACAACTTGCCCCTATATGAAAGGAAACTGATTCATTCATTTAATTTTCTCTTTTTAGTGAATGAATCCTCTAGAACAAGTAAAAATGTGCCGATATTAAATCATGGTTATCAAATTACATCATGAAAGGTTAAGAATAACATCAAGAAGCAAAACTGGTCAAAACTGGGCGAATTGCTGAGCTGAACAGTGAAAAATAGGCAAAAATCCTCTATGCGCCGTGCTTCATTCTCTATGCATTGCACCACTTTGAAGCTGAATTTCAGGCCCTTTCCAAAGTCCAAATTGAGCCCAAGATAGCTTGTTGGAAAGCCCTATCTATCTAATTTCCAAACCAAGTGGAATTTCTGAATTTGGATGTCATTTGCCCCTCCAAAACTTCAATCTCCCAACACTACTTCCTGTGTGTGGAAAAAGTGGCAGAAAGGCCATTTTCAAGGTGTTTTTGACCCTTTACGCAGCCCAGAACTTGATGAAATCTCTCGGCCATTCCTGAGCATGCATAATTTATCATAACAAACCCAAAAATATCAAGTTTTCCTCCAGAAGATGTCCCAATCATAAGCGCGCACCAAGTGGCAGGCGCATTGGGAAGAAAAGCCTATTTTTGCTTAAAAATTTCTAGGTCCACACTTTCTCTTAGTATTTCCTCCGGTCCCGCATCCATTGGTCATGTACCCAACGGACCTGACCACACTTTCTCTGTGGTAAAGGTGCGGACCATTGAGTGCGTCGCACCACTACTCAGGTGCGTCGTGCCTTTTTTCATATGATTTTTGGAGGCCTTTCCAGTGTCCAAATTGGACACAGGATAGCTAGTTGGAAAGGTATTTGAGTCTACTTTCCAACACAACTAGAATTGTTCAATTTGGAGTTAATTTTCCCTGTCAAAAGGTAAATCTCCCAAGACTGGTCAAAATGTGCAAAATGAGGCTACCTCAAGGCAGAGTGATGTTGCAGTCAACTTTTAAGGTCTTTCTCAACTACAAATTAAGCTCATGATAGCTCATTGGAAAAATATTTGTGTCTAGTTATCCTTTGAGTCATCAAGAAAGTCATTTGGCCAACCAAGCTAGGAGAAAACTTGATTTTCCCAAGGTCACTTCAGAGGTGCATCAATTCTCCTGAGGCAACTGTATTTTTGAAATTTCTCTAAAACCATGACACCTGTGTAAACATTGAAGGAGGTTTCGCTTCCTTGGCCTAGTTTGGACAAAATTCTCTCTCAATTTTCCCAAATTCATCCTTTATTGCTCAGAAGCATCATTTTAGTAAAACCTACCCCGATGTGTGGAACATGGGATTTGTCGAAAGGAAGCGAAATGAAGGGGATAAAGGGCTTATAAATTCTTGAGAAAATTTTGGGAAGTAGGCATGGATGTTAGGAAGTAGGGGAAAGTGGAATCACAGAAATTGAGTTAGGGGAAGGGGTCCAAAAGGGCAAAACATAGGCCTAGCCTAGAAAATTGCCAAGTTGTAGCAAGAAACTAGGGTTTGTGCAAGAATGAGGAATTTGGGGGATCTCAGTGATGGGAAGTGTTTAATAAGGTACATTAAGGATAGGGGAAGGTGTATGAACATCAGGATACAAGTTTTGTTGATGATTTGACCATCCAAGAGAAATTACCTTCAAAACCCTAGGAGAGGGAAATGAACCTTACCTAGGCACAACTGAAGCAGGAACAAGGTGTAAAATTACCCAGTGGAACTTTACATGATTATGAAAGCCCTCTGAATGATGGCACACTCATCTGAATGGTGACGTGGACCGAAATTTGGACAACTTTGAAAAGAGTGAAAACAAACCCTAGACCTAATGCCTAGTGACCAAATTTTGTTTGAAGACTCACTGAAATGACAAAATTTGACCTTGAAACCTTAAAATCACTTTGTAAGAGCATGTTTGATCACTGGAGGAAGGCTGCAAAGACTAACACTAACATTGGATCCAATGGGGATGGTAGCTCCTTGGAGGTGCCAAGAACTGCAGATCTTTGGAAGAGCTAGACAGTGCCTTCGTCCATTGGGCTATGGAGTCATTATTTCGACAAACAACACAATACTTTGACTCATTTATTGGCTGAAGCCTGACTCATAGATGACTCATGACTGACTTAACTAAAACAAGAACTTAAAAAGCTTATTGGAGGGCAGCAGTCCATCAAGATTTCAAATCATGATGACAACCACCCGCATACTAATGAAATATGTAAAATCATGTGTAATGAGCTTTCCAATGTAATCAATCCAGCAGATGGCTACATACCAAATTTCTTCTCTCACTTTTCTTGAGCAGGCGGAACGATGAACTTGTAAGCAACTCACAATAACCATTGAAACCAAGGCTTATGATAATGAACCAGCCAACATTCATATTCTTAGGTGCTTGAAAAGAATGCTGAAAGGATCTTGAAAATTCTTAAGAACTAGCTTGTCTTGAGATCCAGCAGCAAAAATACAAGTACTCCCTTCATTCTGATTTGAAAGAACCACTGGTTGTTGAGTGATAGGAAGCCACAGAGAGGTATAAGTTTCTGCCATCTGAGTGTTAGCTGTAAATTCCTTGACCGTGAGAAATTCTAGCATATTGTCTCTCTCAAGCTCATATTCCTCAACTTCATGGTCTAGGTCGTTCTTAAACAAAAAACAATCTTCAAGATTATCAAACATGATAGCCTTATCATCTTTGTGAAAGAAAATATTTTCTGTTTGCTGATCTATAAAACTGATTACAAGACCGTCATCATTATCAAAAGAGGAAGAAGTTTCACCATCACCTTATTGACCATGTGCACATTGCAGATCTGTGTTAACTTGAGCTATAACATGACCTTTCAAGAGTTGATCTATCTCATTTTCAGACAAAGGAGATAATGCTTTTTGTTTTCTTTTTCTCAAACAGTAATTGTTTTCATATGACATGGCAATCAGATTATCATTTATCACTGAATTATTGAAAGAAGATTTATCACTTACTCGAACAAAGATCTCATTCTGTTTTTCATGGACTGACTGGATTACCTCCTCATGAAGGTTGTGTTTTAATGAACTGAGAACGATCTCAATAGCAGAGCTCTCCTTCATGGGATTCAGCACAAGGTATTCTTGATAGTCACTATCTGAATCTAGATCTGAAATAGCTAACTTGACTTTATCACCTTTTGAAATTGAAACTTGACTTTCCTGCATACTGTTTACTTCATCTATGGATAGATCTGAAATAAAACCTTCTCTTTCATAATTTTCCACTGTACTTACGTCTTTATCCTGCTGCAAAGTTTCCTACACATCTTGATAAGAATCCTCTTTATGCTGCTGAAATGGATTTTCATACAGGGCTTCCATGACCTCATCATCCATGAAATTATCATCTTCATAATATTTCTCAAGGCTTTCAATATAACTATAAGCATGTTTGAGCCCCAAGGGTTAGCTCAATCGGTCAAGCCAGGGCCTCACCAATGGGAGGTCACAGGGTCGAAACCCGAAAGCTCTTGGGGTTAGGTCTGTGATGGCCGAGGGGTGTGACCCCCTTCGGGTGGGGTCCACCCTAGAGACTTCCGATCCTGGACGTAGCAGACCACTGACCATGGTATCCGTGAACCAGAAGTGAAAAAAAAAAAAAACTATAAGCATGTTTGCAATAGTTTTGAACTAAATTTAATGATGGATAGTATTATTTATACCTTTCAAATAACATGGCATGAAAATCCTTCAAACAGTAAAGGCAAGTAGGTGGCAAACTTTCATACTAAGATCAAGCTTCATCTTCTAGAGTGGCCATGAATATCTTCATCAAGCAATCTTCAGGAAAATCAACCTTCAACTTGCGAATATGTATGTGAAATCTAACCAAATGTAAGGCATCATCTTTCCTATTATCATCTTTAAACATAGGAAAATTCCTTTGCCAATTTACCTTTGGAATTTTATTTGGAAAACCTGGAATGTGATCTCGGCTCATGGGAGTGTATCTTCTTGCAACCCATTCCATCTTGAAAATCTTAAAGCTACTAATGTTTCTGCAGTGGAGTCACCATGAAGCATTAATCTCTGGATTTTTCAGTGAATGGAGTCACCAGGTGAATGATTTCAACCTTCTTATGTCTGATCGTTGTCCACCATCAACAATCAGATCTGAACTTGATACATGTACTAGGGAGATCGTTTAGATTGGATGTTCAGTTTATAAAATAGACCGGAGATTGACTGAAGCAACTTTTATCTACTTGCGCTAATGCAAAGCAAAATAATTTCGAAGGTTACCTGGCTAACTTCAGGCTCCGTCTGTAGTCTACAAAGCCAAACAGTGAAAAAAAACTTTCTTCCCAAGTATGGTTGCCACTATGTTAGAGCCTAGATTTGCCACAGGCTGAAAAGACAAGGTTCTAGGTCCACATCAAACCACGCTCAGCCTCGTAGCTAGCCCTACGAGGACAGGAGAGGGCTCTCTCCGGGTCAATCTCAGGGAAAGATGATCTATGGGGCTTGAGATGACTAAAATATAAACTAATTTTAGGCTAGGTATGAAGTACAAGGATTTGTTTTGAGTTTTTGGGGGTTTTGTTGGAATAAGGGAAAGGCAAATTTTGGGTCCGGGGATGAGGCCAGATTTTTGCAGAGTTCAGGTAGGGGAAAGATAGGTAGTAGTTCTGATGCTTTGGATTGAATGAATGGATGGATCAGACTGGTGAGGAGCCAAGGAGGGCAAGAGGGTCTCAAGAGTCCTGCTCGAACAGAAGAAAACATGTAGAATTAAACAAAATATCAAGGAAGAGCATAGCAATCCAATGAATTCTCCCTTAATCACTCATTTCTTTAATTGCAGAAGAAAAGAGAAGGGAAAATGATACTAAACATCAGTGAACTTACAAATACATAGATAAAAACACCATCAAAACATAGAACCACATGGATCCCACCAAGTGCTGCAAAACCCTGGTCTTTCCTTTGCCAAATTTGCAGAAATGAAATGTACAATAGAGTGCCAAGCAATCCCTAGTTTCCAACCCTGAAAATGACTCAGAAATCACATGATATAGAGAAGCCTAACTCCTTCCCATGCCTCTAGGGGTCAAGCTCATCATTCTAGGATTTGTTTCAACCATATTTAAACAAGGAACTGAAAAATATGCAATGAAACAACTTGCCCCTATATGAAAGGAAACTGATTCATTCATTTAATTTTCACTTTTT
Source organism: Pinus tabuliformis (assembly GCA_031772625.1). Classification (NCBI taxonomy): domain Eukaryota; kingdom Viridiplantae; phylum Streptophyta; class Pinopsida; order Pinales; family Pinaceae; genus Pinus; species Pinus tabuliformis. Next base: position 13,754,857 of record CM062813.1, on the reverse strand, counting down.
AGTGAATGAATCCTCTAGAACAAGTAAAATTGTGCCAATATTACATCATGGTTATCAAATTAAATCATGAAAGGTTAAGAATAACTTCGAGAAGCAAAAATGGTCAAAATTGGGCGAATCGCTGAGCTGAACAGTGAAAAATAGGCAAAAATCCTCTATGCACTGCGCTTGATTATCTATGCATCGTGCAATTTTGAAGCTGAATTTGAGGCCCTTACCAGAGTCCAAATTGAGTCCAAGATAGCTTGTTGGAAAGCCCTGCCTGTATAATTTCCAACCCAGGTGGAATTTCTGAATTTGGATGTCATTTGCCATTCCAAAACTTCAATCTCCCAACACTGCTTCCCGTGTGTGGAAAAAGTGGCAGAAAGGCCATTTTCAAGGTGTTTTTGACCCTTTAGGTAGTCCAGAACTTGATGAAATCTCTCGGCCATTCCTGAGCATGCATAATTTATCATAACAAACCCAAAAACTTCAAGTTTTCCTCCAAAAGATATCTCAATCATAAGTGCGCGCCAAGTGGCGCGTCGCATTGGGCAGAAAAGCCTGTTTTTGCTCAAAAATTTCTAGGTCCACACTTTCTCTCAGTATTGCATACAGTCCCACACCCATTGGTTGTGTACCCAGTGGACCTGACCGCACTTTCTCTGTGGTAAATGTGCGGACCACTGAGTGCGCTTTGCCACTACTCAGGTGCGCCGTGCCTTTTTTCATATGACTTTTGGAGGCCTTCCTGGTATCCAAATTGGACGCGGGATATCTTGCTGGAAAGCTATTTGAGGTTGCTTTTCAACCCAACTAGAATTGTTCAATTTGGAGTAAACTTTCCTTGTCAAAAGGCAAATCTCCCAAGACTGGTCAAAATGTGCAAAATGAGGCTGCCTCAAGGCAGAGTGATGTTGCAGTCAACTTTTGAAGGTCTTCCTCAACTCCAAATTGAGCTCGTGATACCTCATTGGAAAAATATTTGTGTCTAGTTATCCTTTGACTCATCAATCAACTCATTTGGCCAACCAAGCTAGGAGAAAACTTGATTTTCCCAAGGTCACTTCAGAGGTGCATCAATTCTCCTGAGGAAACTGTATTTTTGACATTTCTCTAAAACCATGACACCTGTGTAAAATTTGAAGGAGGTTTATCTTCCTTAGCCTATTTTGGACAAACACATCTCTCAATTTTCCCAAATTCATCTTTTATTTCTCAGAAACATCGTTTTAGTAAAACCTACCCCGATGTGTGGAACAGGGGATTTGTCGAAAGGAAGCGAAATGAAGGGGCTAAAGGACTTCTAAATTGCTGAGAAAATTTTGGGAAGTAGGTAGGGATGCTAGGAAGTAGGGGAAAGTGGAATCTCAAAAATTGAGTGAGGGGAAGGGGTCCAAAAGGGAAAAACATAGGCCTAGCCTAGAAAATTGCCAAGTTGTAGTAAGAAACTAGGGTTTGTGAAAAAAATGAGGAATTTGGGGGATCTCAATGATGGGAAGTGTTTAATAAGGTAAATTAAGGATAGGGGAAGGTGTATGAACATCAGGATACAAGTTTTTCTGAAGATTTGACCATCCAAGAGAAATTACCTTCAAAACCCTAGGAGAGGGAAATGAACCTTACCTAGGCGCAACTGAAGCATGAACAAGCTGTAAAATGACCCAGTGGAACTTGACATGATGATGAAAGCCATCTGAATGATGGCACACTCATCTGAATGGTGACATGGACCGACATTTGGAAAAATTCTAAAAGAGTGAAAACAAACCCTTGACCTAATTCCTAGTGACCAAATTTTGCTTGAAGACTCACTAAAGTGACAAAATTTGACCTTGAAACCTTAAAATCACTTTGTTAGAGCATGTTTGATCACTGGAGGAAGTCTGCAAAGACTAACACTAACATTTTCAATGCACATGAGAGAAGTTCTTATAGGCTTAAGGTTCCCAGTAAACTTGAACACCCTGAAATAGTAAGACTAAAGTTTACTCAAACACTAGTGCAACATGGAGAAGTCAAAGTTGAGAAAGTGATAATTGCAAGGAATGAGGACCAGATCACCAAGTGCACCGAGCCCACTACAATAAAAAAAAATAAAAGAACAAGGCTGAACATTAGTTGTATTTGTTCTCGTTAACAAAAAAATTAGAGAGGCTCACTAAGGGATCAAGGGTCGGGCTAGATGCTACCATGGGATCCCTAGGGTCCTATAGAATATATACATAGTTGATTTGAAAGTGCTACAGTATCGAGCATAGTTTCAATAGGAGAAACAAGGCTGCTACAAGAGAAATAGGGATAATATAGGAGAGACAAAGATGTTATAAGAGAGATAGAGTAGGTTCTATAGGGGATAGAGTAAGTGCTACAGGAGACAGTCTACCTGCTACAAGATTATCCCAAGAGGAAAAAATGGGCCTTTTCTTGAGCGTTATTAGCCACAAAACCATATAATTTTGAAGGAGCCTCCAACAGAAGGGTAAGTAACCAATTAGCGTCACCTCCTATGCCCAAAAAACATGGGGAATTGTTCATATTTTGTCCACAAAATCATGCTATAAAAAACTCCTAAAAGTACAAAGCGTAGATTTTTATTGTAGATTCAAACTTCTTATGTAATATGCTAGAACAAAATATTTGAATCTACTGTACTTATCAGTAGAAAAGAAAATTGATCGATGAAATCATGAAGCAAAAAAGGAAGAATTTCAATCACACATAACACAATATTTTCCTCGAGAAAGAAATAGCTAAAAACCTTACTATTTGTATAATGCATTAACAAGAATATCTAAGAAGAAAATACAATGCTTGTTCAACTTGAACAATTTCTACAGAAGTACAAACTATCTCACTACTTCACAAACCAGCTCAAGCCAATACTTAGCCAAATTTGTTCCCTGCCAAGCTCCTACGTCATTGTGTAGTTTCGAAGGGAATTAGCCCATATTTAATTGGGAAATTACTCACTCATAACTACACAATCCATCCATAGGCCTTCTACTGATTGAATGCATCATGTGTCTAATTTAGATGAATTTAAAACTAATAGTACATTGTCCCTAAACTCTAATCTCAACTAGGTCTTCATATAAACTGACACGCATGAGCTATTTTGAGTGAATTATCAATTATCCGATTGATTATTGCATGTGAATTAAATCCAATTTCATTCACTTTACCACTCAGTAGTTCCTCCAATAGTTAGAACTAGTTTAATTGAATTTAATTCTGTTAATCTGAATTAAATAATTACAACTCAATAAGAAATCAACATGGGACCCTAAAATTTAGTGATCACTGCACAATCGTGTATGAATGTTTTGTATTGCTAATTATAACTTAAGACAATCAAGTAGGCAGAGGTAATTAATTAACATTGGAAGATAAGAAAGATCTTGGGTAATAGCGAAGAGCGCAGCACAACCCCTGGTTAGGGCTGTGCGAAGGCAGTGTATCAGGCCGCAAGGAACAGGAAGTGGATGAAGCGACTTGCACACAAGAACAAACAGAGAACCAGTCATACCTCTCAGACATCTCAAGGTGCGGAAACCTGGTTCTAGCACCCTCCCATACTACTCCGGGTGAGACCTCAGTCCACGCTCTGCAGACTGTTGCCGAAAGGGCCAGTAGTATAGGGATTTGTTTGGCTAATTAACTCTGAACCTAGGTCAGGCCCCAACAAGAGAAAAAATGGTTCCCTTGCTGTGACTGAGATCTGCATAGAGATGTATGATGTCATATCACTGGAATCTGACAAAGAAATGAATTAAATATTGGTTGGATAGAAAGATTCACGAGTTCGTGGTGGAGGAAAATCGGAATCCACGACTATCAAAGGAAGAGTGGTTAGATGGTTCCTTGTATGCGGAGATCCACAAAATTTTCTTTGCATCCTTCCCCACTGAGTTGTACGAGTGGATCGTAAAGATAGAAGATAGCCAAGGAAGGTGTAAACTCGAAAAACCTATTGTTCAGACTCCAGAATTGGTGTGCAGACTGGAAGCATCAGAAGATAATATCATGCACACTGTCGATCAATGGCTCATTCAAAAAATAGGTTATGCGAATAAATTGACGTTTGGGGCTACACGAAGTGGGATAATATATAGAAATGAAGGTATCACATAAATAGAAACTAGCCCCTTGATTTCACCACCACGAGGAGGTGAAGAAGAGATCGTGAAGGTCTCGCCAAGAAGTGTGATCAATCTGATAAGGCAGAGAATTCCGCACATACCACCCCCACCCACACCACCATGAGTTTCACCATCTTCACCCTCGTCTTCGCCCATACCACCTCTGCCACTACTGCGAAGTATTATGGCAAGTGTGATAAAGCTACCAGTGTTCAAGGGAGTAGGGAATGAAGATCTAGACCATTTTTGGTTCGTGATAATAGCTGTATGGGAAGCACAGGGAGTCATAGATGAAAATATAAAGAAGGCAACATTGGTTAGCGCTCTGCAGGATCATGGGTTGACCTAGTACATTAATCATTCCAATGACTATCCGAACGCATGGATCGAAGATATCCAAGTTGCGCTAAAAAAGGAATTTAACAGGCCAAAGTTAGAGGTCCAATCAATCATTGGGTTTAAGGAAATCACAATGCTACCAGGCGAGAGCCCTTCGGAGTTATATTAGAGACTAAAGTGCACAATTTGTGAAGCTAACATGATGTTGATAGATGGAAAACATCGCGAATGGTTTGTAGCATTGTTAATGCCACATCTAAGGAACGCACTACCACAACAAAGGCTAAAAACTCAGGCCGAGGCCTTGGAGGTTGCAATGATATTGCACGAGACTCTGATACATGACCCCAACCTGGGATTTCAGCAGATTCACATGTAGTTGAAAAACTTGTGCCTTGAGATGTAGAGTTTGAAACAGGACATGACAGCTCGCTTAGAAGTGTGTGATGAGGTATGGTGCATAAAGTGCAACGTCTAGGGGCATGACAATGACCACTGCCCGGTGTTCGTGAATTACCTCATGGGAGGAGCACTGATGCCATTGAGATCGGAGGAACCACTGGGACCAAACGTGGCACCTACATTATGGTGCATAATTTTTCAAATAGGAAGAAAGCATGCTACAGGTAACTGCCATCTATTACAAAAGTATACACATAATTCACAACAGTTGTTTTGTAATTTCTGTAGATCAGTAGGCCATGATGAGTGCACCTATAGAAGTTATGAGCTGATGATGGATCAGACTCCTACCTATGGAGTTTAGGCTGAAATCTGACCCCTTGACCAGAATGCAGGGATGGAGCAAACTAGATTTCAGGGGCACAGACAAGGCCGAGGTGGAGGGGGATCGGGAAGAGGTCACATGCAGCTGATATGTTACAATTGCAAAGGGCCAGGGCAATATGCCTGCAATTGTACGAATTCAATGTGACCATCATGCTTTATTGTACATTGTTTGATCATGAGACACAGGACTATCCCACACTGATAGCGAGGTTGCACTATAAAGGAGCACTCCAACCTCCCACAACTCAGAACCTGCAAATGATGAGGTCTGAGCCACGTGAGGAAGTCCCTAATGTAAATATCGTTCTTCGAAGTGCTATTACGATAGGGGATGAGAAAGGAAAGTAGCTTGAAGAAAGTACTTGGGTTCGCAAGGCTCCAACGAAGGAACTAGAATTTGATTTGGAGCGCACTAAGGAGACCTTCATGGAAGCTAAGATGAGCTTCGCTGATGCCTCCACTTCAAGAAGTAAAGACAGACTGTAGCTAGAAATGGATCCATCAATTCTCACTACATTCTTGGAGACATGCATGAAGCTGTTGCGCGACAACAAGGCTATAAAGGGGCTGCAAGAACTCATAACTAGATGTGCTAGGACCACACAATGAGAACCGCACGTAGTCCAGAAGCTCAGGGAACACACGATGCGAACAGGAAGGGAGATGAGATTGACTGTGCAGATTGGGGAATATGGGATGGACCAAGCTATTTTTTATCTAGGGTCGGACACAAATGTCCTGCCAAAGGAAACATGGGAGCGCATGGGAAGGCCTGTGTTGCAATGGTCTCCTATCCAACTGCGAATGGTGAACCAACAAAAGATCCTACCTATGGGGATATTGCTGGGAATCATAGTAGATATCGAAGGAGAAAGCACCCTAGCGAATTTCGAAGTGATAGAGATTGTTGTTGACAACAATCCCTACCCTGGGTTATTGGGAATAGATTAGGCCACTGGCATGAACGGAGTGATAAATCTGAAGAAGTGCAAGATGATTTTTGAAAAAAATTCTCTACGCATAGTGGTACCTTTAGGCCCTACCGAAGGATTGCGCTACATGGAGCTAGTGCACGGCTATGACAGTGACAACGATCTGGACTACATTTACAAGATAACCGTGCAGGAGCAAGACTGCGTGAATCCAACCGTGGATGGTCGAATCTCATGGGAGTGCAAAAGCTCTTGCACATCAAATTCTAATGAAGAGATAGAATGATGGTAGAACCAATTACACGAGGTAACCATGCTCAACTGTAACATGATGATGAGATCACTATGATGCGTAGCGACAGAGATAAGAGATCTGCCTACGTATGACAAGTTAAGTGAGGTGAATGACATCCTGAACATATTTGAATGAGAAGTGTTGGAATAGCAGCGTTGCGACTCTCTAAAATTGGTACTGCGAGCTATGCCCACAAGATGGTGGGGTATGCACCAAATAAGTTTTGAGGACTGGCGTGAATGTAGCAGGATGATGCACACACGTTTGGGAAGCCTTCGACCGAATTAATAGACAAGATGGTTAGATGAACTAGCCCGCGCACCCACCTAGCCAGGTGGATATAGGCATATGGTATGAAACCTGCATGAATGCACGCCATCCTCCTAGTAGGAGACATGATTAGTAAGCAGGTGCGAGTAAGGCTATGGCTTGAACGAACCCTCTAGTTGGGACCACGAAGTACGGAAAGACCAAGTGCGCAGAGAAATATCCACACAGAAGCTTTTGACAAAGTATGTGAAGTGCTAAACAAGGTCCACAATGTGAAGCAGACTGACTTGGACTTGCGCGTACCAGCAGTTCTCTGGGCTTATAGGACCGTGTGAAAAAACCTGACTGTGCAGGCACCGCTAAGGTTGTAGTATGAAGCAACAACAGTAAGCCGTATAGTACTTGGAGAGATTAGACCATGCATGATAGCACCGATAGATACGATGGTTCACGGAACCTTGGAAACAAAAATCCAATAGGGATATTTTGGACTCCAAGGACTTGAAGAAGAAAGGGTATGATTAAGGAAGAAAAGTGCTCAGGTGGAAGCAGAAGTAAAGAAGCTGGAGGATGAGATAAAGGAAGATTTTCTTGGAAAAAAGACTAGGGTTATAAGGCAGGATGCATATGATTGCGAGAGCAGGTTTAAGGCTTATCGCAGCGAATTGATTAGTTTGATGCCTTGGCTTGGACCCCACATTGCTAAGCATATTGACCAGGGTAGCGCGTTGCAGATGGTAAAGTGCATGATGTTGATCGTAACAATAGAAGGTGGGTATTCACTAGGAAACATGATGAATGATAGGATGAAACTTTACAAGGGTGGTGCGACCACCTAACTAGCTAAAGGAAGAATAGTCTTTGCACCTGAGGTAGTTGAAAGGCGGTGCGGGACAATAAACTATTCTGCCCAGGAGATGTACAATGTTGGAGCTGCACGCGGAAGCAAAGAGTCACAAGGTTCGTGACCACGCACTGGGGGCTACGCTGCCACACGGGTTGGCTAGAAAGTGGCTGTTGAAGTCACTATTCATGATGGGATGCTCGACTTAAGACCAAATGGAGTGGGCAAAACGCATTTAAGGCATGATTTATGGGTAAGATTTGGGAAAATTTGCTGCCAAGGGAGCATTAATGAACCGGATTTAGGGGGAATGCTCGAATTCAAATTCAAAAAGCATTATAAATTACAAAGGGTGGCCCAACAAAGAACACTTGGTCATTTGCAAATTCAACTATTGAGCATAGCCTTGATTATTGTGTGCCGAGCGTTGATCGAACCCCTGAGTTTGCAAGTGCTATAATTTTGGATGGACACGATGGAAATAGCTGAGGACATTATGGAGATAACAGAAATGACCACCAAAGAGGGCACATAGGCCCTGACTATGGGGGATGCTTCAAAAGGTGCCGGGATTGAGGAAGAAATCTTGAAAGCACCGCGTACGCCAAGACCTAAGAAGGACAAACAAGAGATGGTTTCCATACATGTGTCCCCACGGAACCTGCTACGCACCAAGTTGTCAATGGAGGACAAAGGGAAAGTCGTCACCATAGAAACCGATGAAGAAGAAGAATACCTAGAGGACCTAACTATCGAAGAGGACACGAAAAAATGCATGGGGGAGGAAACTGATCCTGCGCACCCCCCGACAAAGTTGCCCACATATGTCCCTCGATGGAAAGGAAAGGCTAGAGTGCCCAAGGACCTTGACGAAACCAAGGGCTCACTCCATACCTCGCTCCTCCCAGACAATATTATTTTTGAGGGCATGCACCTGGGATGGGTGCCGAGCTTAAAATTTGAATATTTGGACCTCAATGACCATGAGAAGTTCCCTCACCTTACGACCTCACACATCATGAAGCCCAAGCAGAACACCGTGGTGAGGGTTACAGAATTAGTGCTGCGAAAGTGGTTGTGTGGATTGGAAAAGGCTGGGCTACTGAACCTACTCTGGGTGCTGCATTTCCACTGTGCCCCAATAACCATTTTCATCAATAGGCAACTGCTCTCCCTAGTGCATGATGGGTGTTTGTGGCTGTAAGAGCCCATCCCCATCACGGAAGACTTGATTCACCACATTTCCCTGCATCCATGCAAAGGAGAGGACCTCGCAGACATCTTGGAAAGGAAAAAAGTGACTTGGCCATCGCGGAGGCCATGAAGAAAAAGTACAAGTTGACAAAGAAGAAGAGGGGCTACGCCATATCCACCTTTAACGACAAGGCAGCGGAAGTGGTAACCCAAATACTGGTCTGTAAGGTTATGCATAGATGCTGCGTAGACGAGGTACCTGCGTCGGTAGTTACACTAGCTGAGCAGTGAGCGGAGGGGGTCCAGTTTAACTGGTCCGAGTTTCTCTGCAAGGAGTTTTTAGAGAATTGTCGTGAAGCTTAGGAACAGGGAAAAACATTCCACTATGCATGAATTTTTCTATCCATAGTGCTTGTGGTAGGGGAATTAATGGAGGATAGTAAATTCCCCACGATTGACAGAGATCTGCTGCAAAGTATGCTTCGCTCTGGGCCACAAAGGATGCCACTAGGATCTATGACAGTAAAGTATTCTGGGTGTTCATGGAGATGAACCTTAGAATGGGGATCAACCATAAGCTGTGGTTGTCACCCACTGTCTACAATAGCCTTCAGAGATTTTGTAGAATTTAAAACCAATATCCATAGCATCTACATTAGAGCACGCAAAGACCTAACCAAACAATGGAGGAAGCTACCCTTTGTAGCCATATACGATGTCATCTTTAACTTCCTAGAGACATGGCCACTGGAGTGGTGTGCTCCAGACATTGTGGAGATAGAGAAGTCAAAGGCACAAAAGAAGAAAGATGAGGCCAAGTTGTGTATCACATAGCTGGCAGAAAAGAGAAGGAAGGAGGCAATGGTAGCATAAGTGTGGGTGCGTGGGATGTTGCACAGATGGAAACTGAGCAAGAAGGGGTCACAACAATAGCACAGGAGGCAGCCGCGAAGGCACGCGAGGGACAAATGTCTCTTAGACAGGAAGCAGAGGGAGAAGAGGGAGGTACAAACCCACAAACCGCGTCCACACAGTTGAAGTGCTAGCAAGTAGCCGAGTGGACAGGGCTGCACAGGAAGGTCAAGACATCGAAATTGTCTATTGACCCGATCACCCTAACCAAGGGTGACATGCACGACATCGGTGAGACAGTGTGTGATATCACCTCCGAGGCCCCCCAAAAGTTCATGCAGGAGAACCAAATTGTGTTGGGGGCCCTCAGAGCATAGCTACATGAGTTGCAGGTGCGCACTCCTCAGGTTGGTGCCCTTTCAACCAGCCTCGCAGGTGGAACAACGACAGTAGAACAAATGATGTGCACTCGGGTGATGAATACCGTAGTGCTACCAGAAGGGGCACTAGTGATGGCAAATGAGGCAGACAGGCCTACGATTAGCACGCTGAAGGGTCTCGCCCTCGACCTTGCTACATTCCCATGGGACACCTTATATGTTTTGCAAGATGGGATAATTATAGAGCTACAAGCTAGGGAGAGGCGCGCACTGCAAGTCATTAGCGAGCAGAAAATCAATATGAAACAGTTGAATTGAGGCTTCTGTGATCCATGTCAAGATTATGTGAATTCTTTGGTTTAAATCACATGATAGTATATTTTTCGACGTGTTTCGAACCAACCAGTGTGGTTCATTGTCAGGACAAGTTGAACAATTAAATTAATTAAACAATTTTAATGATTAAATAAAAAATTTAACAATTAAATAAACAATTAAATTAAAATATTAAAGATTTATTCTTACTATTTAATACTTAAAATAATTTATTTTAAATATATATACATATGTATTAAAATATACCTTTTATGTAAATTTACTTTTAATTTAATAATAGTATAACTAACTACTAATTTAATAATAACCTCAACTTAATTTATAATATGGTTTTGCCCCCTTTACCCTGTGTCCGGTCCAACTAGCCATTTCCTAGTCTAATATAGCCATTAGTTAGTCAATTTAGTCGTTGCCTGGTAAAAAATTATAGTCGTTGGAAGTTCTGCTTTGATTATTTAACATGCAATCTAGATCTGATTCTTCAACTTATCCTGACGATGAACCACACTGGTTGGTTCGAAACGCGTTGACAAATATACTATCATGTGATTTAAGCCAAAGAATTCTCTTAATCTCAATATGAAACAGTTAAGCTTGCAACGCGACAAAGTGGTGTAGTAGAATCGACAGTTGGTATAGGTCATAGATGAAGCTTGTCAAAGCGTCCTGGAGTTGGCCATCGCAGCAGACACTCTAGCAAAGGCACGCATCCACAAATTAGCAGCAGGGATGCGTGTGGCACAAGAGGAAATGACAAAGGTTCAACTTGAGTTGAACCTTAAGATCACTGAGCTGTGGGTAAAGCACACTCGTCCACCCCTCCGGAAGCCAGAGAAAAGTGCACTAGCACTATCACAATAGGAATGAATGAAATTGGCAGTTGAGTGTGAGACTGCACCAGCATGTTGGAAAAATAATTTGAGGACCTCACAAATCTGCAGGAGAATCCCAATAGCCAGTGCTTAGAGATAGAGGTGTGAGAACTCCAATAGTAGTATGAAAACATCAAAGGAATTGCACAAACAGTGGCCCTCACTTAGAGGATCGCATGGATGCAATAGGCCAAAGTGCTGAAAGAACAGGTGGATGTGACATGACACAAGGAAGCAGTCCTGAAGGTGCGCATTTAGCCTTGGATCGACGAGGCCTTCACCATCACAACATAAATTGAAGGCAAGCTCGTACACATGCAGGGGATACACACACTAATGTAGAGAAGCACTTCCGACACAGAGGTCTTGGAACAACGTATGCAGCAGATCCAACAAGTGGTAGCTCAGTGTGTTGTTGACCTTGTCGCAGTTCAAGAACAGTTGGAGGGATTCCCCGCAAAGATCTCTCTGCTGACAAAGTGACCCGAGGTCAAGTCACAATGTTTGTGTTGGGGGCTTGCTGGGTATGGAATCTCCCAAAAGCAGTTTTAGGTCTTAGATCCAAAGTTTTTACCAAATATTTTTGTAAAAGCTCTGCGAATTGCAGGCGAGGGGCACGAAAAGTATAATAGAGTCACAAGGTTGTCCACCCTAGTTTTTTTAATGTAATATCGGCTGGATAGACCTACCCATGGTCTGTGGACCATGGGATTGTATAAATAGAGTGAGGCTCTAAGTGTCAAAGATAACTAATAGAAGAAAAGCATGAGAAGTCTAAGTGATTGAGTCGAAGTGTAAAGTGTGTCTATGGGTCGTAGAGTAGGAGAAGGCTCTGCAACTGAATGCGCAGAGACCTAGTAGTCTACACCTGAGTGCACAGACCACTGCAACTAAGTGTGCAGGACAGGTCGAGTCTTTATCCATTGGGAGAATCAATAAAGAGAAGTTTTGCTATAATTTTGTTTACATTTTCCTAGTTTAATGCATGATTGGATATAATTTGCAAGTATACTGTTTATTTACTGCGTGATCATGTATGAATGTTTTATATTTCTAATTATAACTTAAGACATTCAAATAGGTGAAGGTAATTAATTAACACTGGAAGATAAGTAAGATCTCGGGTAATAGCGCAAAGCTTGGCACAACCGTTGGTTATGGTTGCACGAATGCAGTGTATCAGGTTGCGAGGAATGGGAGGTGCACAAAGCAACCTGTGCATAGGAACAAATAGAGAACTAGTTATACCTCTTAGACATCTCAAGGGTGCAGAAACCTAGTTCTAGCACCCTCCCATACTACTGTTGGTGAGACCTCAGTCCGTGCTCTGCGGACTACTGCCGAATGGGCCAATAGTACAAGGATCTGTTTGGCTAATTAAATACGCACCTAGGTTATGCCCCAACAAGCCAACATGTAGTCTTCGTAGTCGGTCTCTCAACCTCCCGGATGAAATTGTGCAACCTTCATGATCATTCACCCAGGTATGTTGCAAGTCAGTTCTCATGTTCATTTTTGTTTTCGACTGATGGATTTCTTGCTATGAATTTTTCCATGTCTCCGGGTATCACAGTTGTTCATCTACCTCTCAGCAGTACAGGAACAATGGTTTCCAAGAGAGCAGAGATGAAGACACTATTAAGAGCACACTTGGGGATGCAGTCAATCAAGTGTCCATGGGCTTACCTATTCACGAAGACATCAAATTGTTCATGGACAAGGAGATCAAAAAACAACATCGCAACGAGCAACATCATGAATAATAGCTGAAGGTAGCATACCGAATGCAGCGAATGAAAGAGGAAGGTTGTTGAAAACATAGAGGTGGAGCAAAGTTGTAGGATCAAGCAGATCCACTGATAATTAAAGCAACTTTAGAGACTCGGGCTATGAAGTGACGATGCGACATGAAGATCGCGTGAAGGCAGAAGATGGAACAAAGAAGGATTTTCATGTGCTGAAGTGGCAACTCAGGAAGTACATGAAGTTGTACAGATAGTCCAATGAGTTGCAGCATGAACAAGAATAGCAATGGTCACAACATTCACTCATGAATGAAACCACGACACTACGAGTTAGGAGTCCATTCCAGCAACTGACACAGAGAAAACATGGTGAGTAGTGTTGTTGATCACATGCAAAGGATCTAGCAGCATGCATGTCATTCAGAAAATTTATGCAATCCAACCCATTCAACACACTCACCAAGGTGAAGACAAGAAGCAAGTCCAACTGGGGCTCAACATGCACTTTAGCAAGTTGATGTGCATGACCACCAACACACACTTGAAGATCAGCACGAACACTATGTATGAGTGTCTTGTGGGTTCAACCATTCCCAAGAAGACCATGTGCATGTTAGCATATGAGTTGGATGAAGGGACCAAACTAATGCAGCCGTTGCAACGGAGGCAAGAGTTTGCTTCAACAGTATGTCACCATGAGGTGCATGCACACCGTCATGGAAAACCAAGATTGGCATAAGCTCTCCAGCTTCACCATCACAAGAATGTCAAAGAGTTGGTCTTAGCACAGCGAACCGAGTGTTAGTGATGTCTTGCAAGGCTTGCTCAAGCCATGTTGCCTCAGCTGAGTACATGTACATTGTAATGTTGAGTCATGTCAAGTGTAAGTCAAGTGTCAACAGTTAAATGTAACAGTCATAGCATAGGTGAAGAGTCATGAGGGTAGTTGAATTGTCACAAAGGGGAATGTCAAGGGTCACCGCACCCTTCACTATAAATAGTCCCTCATGACTCACTGTAAGGGCTTTTGGTCAGCCAAGCTTCTATTGAGACTATCTTGAAGAAGACTTGTACAGTATTGTAGCGTGCTTTCGATTCTCCGCCGCATGAAGCTAGTATATCTCTTTGGAGGAGTAGGCAAATGTGGCTGTAATGTTCCACTGATGGGGCTAGCATCTTTACATGGTGTATTGTATGATTGTGACTTACACTTCTTTATATAATAAAAACCAACACATTTTCATGCATATGTTGTTATTGTAGTTGGACTGCTTCAGTTTCCTTAATGATATATGTTCTTTAACTTACGTAATTGTGTATGAACTAATTCACATGTAATTATATGAATCTTGTTGTTAATGTGTTGCATATATTGTTAATGATGTCACCGTCCATGTTGGCTCCTCTGTCAGACACCACATAGACCTTTCTCTAAATCTTGTTATATCAACTATCACACTTGTCTCAAACTGATCTATGAGTATTGTTTGTGTTATCTTATCTTGTATGTTGGGACTGCCGCATCTATGTCGACTTCTCTGCCAGAAGCTATGCATGTCCTTTGTTTTTTGTGTTGCTAGCCGAGTTGGGACTGATCCCTTTCAACATGGAACTCACATTCACCTTCCACCCCCTTTGAAGTGTTGGCACCTCTCATACTCATTCCTTGACTTACTACATCAGTCATAGCCTTCCTACTAATAGAGTTATCTTACCTTCCTCTGTGCAACATTGTGGTCAAGTCATTACCTTACAACCGAATGTTGGGATTCATACACCAAATGGTTTGAGGTCTAATTGGGACTTCTTACCAAGGAGATCTCGTTGACATGTTGGCAGGTCTAGCACCGTCAACAAATTCTCAAGATAATCTCAAAAGTAGGAAAAGCAAGAATAGCCTCAATACCTTGAGTACCTGTAGCCCCTTTCTCTATTGTTACTGGATTTGATTCGTGTTGGTTCTATTTGGGGATCTGAAAATCAGATGTTTCCTCAATACTTGTTTGTAGCTTCTTATTTAATTTCTCCCATTCATTATCAAGGTCGATGACTGGAACCTTCCCTGATTGAACTAAAGTGGAAGCAACCTCTTCTTGCTTCCTTGCCAAGCCTGTTTGGTATTTTCCCCAGTACTTCCAGCTGTATCTTCCTCAGAATCCTTATTTTTGTTTCCTCCGCAATTTTGAGATTGTTGTTATGAGTGCTCTGACTTGTGAGTCAACTTCTCTTGGGTTTCTTCTTCAGAATTTTCTTTTGAACTTCCCTCCAAGATTACAGTAGGAGTTGGTTCTCTTATTGGTTCAATCTGTAATATGTCAAATGGGACCTTTAATAGTCTCTTATTCCTATATACATGAAAATAATTAATATCTTCTGGGCTTAACTGTAATGATGTCGAATGTACGAACTTTGCAAATGTTTATGCTCCTCAAAAGAGGTCATCAAAGGCATCCTCTTCATGAGTGAACTGTTTGACTTTAACCATAGTGGTAAATTCTTTAGCAATGTGATTTGGGTTATATTGTCTCCCTGGAACCGTGGCTAGTTTCAAAGACATAATAACCTTTGCTTCTTTTACTGCATGCTCATAGTCACGTAGTTTGAAAGCATTTCATTGTAATGGGAAACCTGGACAAATGGATTTCTTCTGTTCGTTCGGGCCTTTTGTTAAACTGCCCTCCCCTGCTATTTGGCAAGCTATTTCTCTGGCCAATAGCTTGTCTGGGACGTAATATGGGAGCACATGTGGAGAAGAAATGCTCCAAAAAAATCTAATGTAAGTGACTGTCTCTTCACCAAACCATCTAGAAACAGGCAAGATATCTACTTTGGCTTCTTCAGAAAACCTACGGGATGTTCTATAAAAATTGGTTTTATGAATAGGTAGCATAATACCCTAGAGGATTTCGTAAAAATGGGGATGGAATTGAGATTTCCACAAAATTTTGTGGTATATATGGATGGGGAGCGGGTTATGTACAGTCCACTTCCAACCCATGTTTGGAAACTGACAAAAAAAACAAATTGCATCCATAACAAAAGAACTCATAAAGAAAGGGGGTGGGGAATTCTTGAAGAAACACTTCTCTTCTGTCTATATTCCATGATGGCCTTTGCTAAAGTATATGATAAAATATGACTCCAGTTCATAATTTTTGCATTTACTTCTACATCAATTAATGGGAGCCATTCTATATAAAATTTGGTGTTATCGGATTTATCGAATAACCTACACATCATTTTTGTTGTGAAATTATGAGGGGAAAAGAGGGATGTTATCGGGTACATACCAGATTTATCCTACTTGAATTTTCCTCCACCTAACCTCTAGGTTTGTGTAACATCCAACGGGTCCTCATTCTCTTTGGCGAAATGCTCAAGGAACTCTTTGTTATAGAGCTTTTGAGGCTCTGGTAGCTGGTACATTTGACGCAGATTGGTTGGTATGAAAGACCCCATCACTTGTTGTCTTTTATTCCTAAAATTCCTGTCCGAGACATTTACATCATCAGTTATCCATTTTACCATATTTGTGTATGGTAATATCTTTTGTCTTGCAGTTATTCGGTGTAAAAATGAACATGTTGCTTCAAAATAACAGGTGTCTGATGATTCCCGGGCATCGGTTGTTGTATTTGTTACCAGTGGCCTAGGATTCTCTTCTTCATGAATATTATACATAGCTTCCAATAATGTGGTTCCTCCATCTATGTTGCAGGCGGCATCGGACAAGGGTGGTATCATATCTATTTCTCAGATGTAGTAGCTTTTCCCTTCTTCACCATATTCCCAACATTGTTTTCTCCGGACCTTCCCTGAAATGGAGAAATGGAAATTATCAGATAAACAAGAAGTGAAAATGACAGTGAGAATTCAATGATACAGTTAACTATGAAAGGTGACAAGAAAGGATCTTTTCTTTGAAAATGCAGATCAAAGATATCAAATCACGTCAAGCCATTTTTAACATAAATGCCATTAAAATTTATTAAATACACACTAAGATCTTTTATCATGTCCTTTATTACTCATTTAAGTTATTGTATCAAAAACGAGAAAGGAAAAAATTTAAGGTGACAAGTTTAAAGTGCAAAAATGTTGATGATGTGATTGTGATAAGATTATAGAAATATCGCAAAAGGAAATATCGTATTTTTCAATTGTTTGTTTTTCATAGTTGTTTAGGATTCTGCGAGATGAGAGGTGAGAAATATTCCATTTATATTTTAAAGCAAATTTTGCTTAAATGAATATTTACTGTGTAAATTAACCTTTTACTAAGCATTGGACTTAACCACAATTTTATAACATTTATTGCATACTTTCATCTAGTCCAGGTCACATCGCATTTCACAAACTTTTCATAGTTCACAAAATTGGCCTTTGAGTGAAGCGTCGTGATGCAATGAGTGTTGGCTTTCTATGTCACAATATCACAATTCACATATTCCAAAGGCTTTGTTAGTTGTTCTTTTTGTGAATTCTGATATGCGATTGCGACATATGCTTCATTTTACAAGAAATGCCTTAAGTATTAGTTTTAAATGGAAAGTTCAATGATATCCTAATTTTATTATGGTAATCCCTTATTATTGCATTTCGCAAATCTTGGTTTGCTAATTAACCTTTGACACACATGATCCAGTGATATGAAATAAAGCCAGAATTTCTAGTTATAAAGGCATTCGAGTTGATACCTTATATTATTTAGCAATTTATAATTCAAAAGGAAAACCCTTAAGTGCTAAGTTTTTTGGAGTATTTTTTTATAATGGGTCCGCATTTATTAATAGAATATTAATTATTAAATCAATAAATGGGGGGGTTGTTGAAAAGTACAACAGAATGCTACAATCTTCCCCATCTAGTTAGATTTTCCAGTGGCTAAACTCTTACAATATTTTGAGGAGGATCCAAATGATTTGACCAGAAGGATGAATCAGTTGGCAAAAATTCAAGAGATCATAGAATAGGTGAATCATAGTTTGATCAGTTACCAACAAAAAATGAAGTCCCTGTTTGATAGAAAATAAAAATATAGGTATCTACAGCCAAGATATTTATCACTTAGATGGGATGTCAGAAGGGAAGTCAAAGGAAAAGATGGAACATTTGACCCTCTGTGGTTTTGAACTTTCAAGATTGTCAAAGAAGAAGGGAATAATACCTTCTTGCTAGAAAATTTAGGTGGTGAGGTCCTTGAGCTTCCAATGAATGGGCATTTTATCAAGCCTTACTTCTAGCACTAAAGAAGTCCATTCAAATCCACTGTAAATATCAATGAGCCATTGAAAGTGCTAGTAATGTTTTGTGGTATTGATTACTGCTTTTTCTTTTATAGAGGTTTAAATAAAATGACTCCATACCCATGGAGTAGGGTACTAATATGCAGGTTCTCAATGCATTGTATACAATACATTGCCCCCAATTGGAGCCAATGTTTTTTCTCTCTAGTACTTGTATAGAGAGAGCTGAGAGGTAAAATTCAAGATCGACAGCTAAAAATTACAACTAAATCAGCTATAGGGGTGATTATCAGGCCCTAGTCCCATGGAAGAAGCTTCAAGTTTCAAATTTTCACTCATGGAGCCCTCACCAAGTAAGCAAAACTGACTAAAATGAAAAATTGGAGAACACACACCCTTTTGGTTAAATTTTGAGCAATTTAATCAATGGATCATTGTCCAGTTATGCCCAAATATACCCCAACAATATTTCTAGGGGGGGTAACCTATGCAGGTGATAGATAGGCACTACCCCCCAGATTTGACAACCCAACTTGGTGGGCCCACCGATCCAATGGCAGAGAATAATTACAAGGGGTCACTGATGGATCCAACATCTTGCCTTCCTACCTGTCAGAGGGTGTTGGGGACCACCTCCCACATCAATCAGTCTATTGGCACCAGTTCAAGTGAGCGGGGAATTCAAATCAAAATAGCAACACCTCCACCCTCCTCTCGCTCCTATCCACCTATCGCCTGTCACTAAACAATCCCATTTTTTTACATGTCCTCTGATAGTTTCACTCCAATGTCAGCCAACCTTTAGCCCCTCTCCGCCTATAAAAACCCTTCTCACCTTCAATTTCTCAAATATTCAAACTCCTTCCTAGTGTAAACACCTCTTTCCTTTCATTTGTTCTGCAAACGTTGTTGAGCCATTCCACCAATCTAGAACACCCCCTCTAATGTCATTTTCATCTTCTCGAGGGAAAAGAGGTAATCATTGAATCCCTTTCACTTGTAAATCATTTGATTATTCAAATGAAAATGAAGAATGTGACACCCAATCCCTCTAAAACATGTGATGCTAAACCCTACTCCAGTTTCGAGCATCTCATGGACACTGAGGCACAAATTGTGGAACACTCTAGTGCTTAACATCACATAGACCTATGATTCAACCTGTATGGTAGCCATGTCAAAAAGAAATATTGGTTCTGGTTGGTTGACTCTGGTATGTAGTACGAGATTGCACCTTTAGTACACCATTTTCCTGAGTTTTTCACCTAGCTAACAACAACTTACATAGATGAGAAAAAATGTTTTGTCTCCTCAACCGGTGTCAAAATCCCTAAGGTGAGCCTAGAGCTAAATCAAAAGGCCTTGGGTTACCCAAGCTCCTCTGAACCCTAACAGTTTACAGAAATGACATTGGTCTACCATTACAATACCCTCACAGGTGATGATCAACAATATTTTCTATAAATGGTCTTGGCCCCTAGTGGTTTCCCTATAACCCTCTTTGCAAATCCTATTCAACCCATCCTATCCCTAATTGGTCATATGTTTGGGAATATAATGCAATATATCTTCTAAATACTCTCTAGGGTTTCTAATGCAAATGATGCAACCTGGAAATTTGTTTGACATTCCTAGCTACCTATCAGAGTCCATAAGATTCCAACTATACCATTTCCCCACCACGTCCTGTTTTAGGTATTATTCATTATTTTTATTCTTGTTTTTATACACTCAAGTGGATGAATTTCGGTTCATGGGTCTTAGCTTGGTGGATTCCAACAAACAAAGGAAGTATGTTTTCAACTCAGATGTTGCTGCTAGGAAAAGACAAGAGCCAAAGTGTTATTCCCAATTTATATACCACTACATGCCCATTGGAAACAAAACCATTTATGGTGTTTCCTATTCGAGACTCCTCCCTCAGAAAGAAGTAAGCCTTTGGCTTAGCAAGGAAACTAGGGTAGGGGACTAGTACATATTTGAGGACTTCACATAAATCAGAGTCTATGGGTGTCAGCTTCCTCCTTACTATTTGCCTGTGTTTATGCACATGAGGATTTTCTCTCCTGAATTTATCACACAGAGCCATAATGCATACCATGTTCACTTTCTCCCTGCTAAGAAGGGATATATGTTTAAGCTAGGCAAGCCCATGGGACACTTTATTGTCAATTCCAGGTAGTTGAGAAATTACTTAGACAAATGAATTTTGATCTATGGGAGGTCTAGCATTTTGATCCTCATGGTGTCATTTCCAAGAGAAGAGAGAGAATAAATGATTTCACTTATGAATAGGTGGATAGGCCTGATATCGAATGGAAATCTAATTTTGATTCATGGCCTATCAATTCATATATGGGGATTGAGACTCAAGCATCAAAGGATAAGGCACATAAAAGGACCATTGACCAAGCTGAAGATGTCGAGATGGAATATGTACACCCTAGTAAAAATATAAAAACCCAAGAGATAGAGGAAGAAGAAATTGAGACCTAGTTGGTAGGGATAAGGCCAGATCAATCAGGCTTCCAGGTGACCTTGGAAGAACCATTACAAACGGCTACCTCATCCTCTTTAGAGGTATCTATTTTAAGTTCCAATGGAAGTGAAACTATTAATGAGCCCACTATCCTATTGGAAAGGACATTGAAGAAATAAGAAAGAATGTAAGCGAGGAGATGCAACAACAAATGGCACCTCACTCAATCGCCTATCAGGCTAGACTTTTGGATGCCATGGACTTAGAGAGAAATCAAATGAAGTTCTTCTTATAAGACCCGCTAGCACAGTCACTACCTTCAGGATCTTAGTGCAAGTCCCTAGACGTTTCACTACACTTGACCAGTGCCCCTCTACCTGATAAGGTTGACTTCCACAGGGAAGTGGGGGAAATGTTTTTCATTGAGCTCAATAGTAAAGAAATGACCATTAGTAAGGCTGAGAAGCTTCTAGAGAACGAAACTATATGATTGAAAGAGGAGAGAGCTATCTTCAGAGCTATACACATGTAGAATGAAAGATCCAAAGAGATGATCTTGAAGTTGGGGGTAAATCTAGAAGACAATGTTGCATTTGACACCCTTCTCCAAAGTTCACAAGCAGAAATATAGGAGCTAACGAACAAATTGATGATAATACGTAGTGAACATGTGCAATATAAGGAACTTGCATGGGTGGATGAAGAGAAATAAATCCTAGAAAAGGGTTGATATAAATAAAAGATGAGATAGTAGCCCTCAAGCAGTAGGCAACGAAATGTCAACAAAGGATATATACACACATTTGTGTAGTGCTTGTGACTGAAAACCCCAAAAACCCCACAGAGCAGCTCACCATGACCCTCACCAAACTCTATCTTTCAGAAGGGGAGCTTAAGAAAGTGTGGAAGGATTTGGAAACTACCCAAATGAACCTGTCACAAAAAGGAAAACAAATTAAGACAACGAGGACCAATGCAGACCTAATTGGTAAGAACTTACAGGCAACAAAGAAGGAGATTGTTGAGCTAAAAGGCAAGATGAAAGGAAACATGTCTCTCCTGTAGGCCAAGAAACCTTTCAAGGATGAAATCATAGCAAAAATGGAAAACAATTGGGAGTACATAACTCTAATGGATGAACAAAAAATTGTGATCAAGGATTATGAGTTTTTCATCCTTGCATCCAAAGAAGATGGGCAAAAGAACTCCGAGATTACCAAGAAGTTCATTCAATTTGTAATGAAATTCCACTCAATGAGTTGAGGCTAATAGATGTAGTGGATAGATTTTTTTATATCATGGAGATCTCTAAAGTTGTCCAGGAGGATGAGGTGAGAGTAAAATTTGAGGAATGCCTAAGGGTGGTACAAAAAGTTGTGGATTCTTTCCATAATGAGTTTGATGAAAGAGTCAGGGTAGGTTTTCATAGCTACTGGGATCTTGTGGGAATGCTAATCCCATGGACACAATACAACGATATGTTAGTGGATGCCAAAAGCAAGGCAAATTCATCCCATGAGAAGACTGCCACCCTTAAAGGTAAAACTGTGGTTAACTATCTCAGAAAGGAGTTACAGTTGTTAGGGTTGATAAAGACCTTGTTCGGCCCTAGGCTAGACTATACAAGGGTCATAAATCTCAAGATCCCATATCAAATATTATTTCATGGTCCTCTACCCACTCCAACATTATGGAAAATGTGTGAGAAGTTTGTTAATCCTCCTACGCTTCAAATCGTCAACCTAGTTACACTGCCTCCAGAACCTTCTTATCATGATTAAGGATGTTGTTTATCGTGTCGATCATGACAATTTGATTTTTTTCGTTATGTAAATATTTTGTTTGATAAGAAACTATGTGATTTAGTTAGAATTGAGTTCGTACAATTGTGTCACTAAATGATGAGTCCCACCAATATGTACATTTTTAATATCAATATGCCATCCTCCAGCCTTTAAACTATCCTTCTCTTACACTAATTTACATTTTTTTTCTATATTTTGCCTAGTAAAAGGAGTGAAAGATGTTTTTCATAGTATGTGGCCTAATTTGGTTTAATTTTAGGAAAATGAAGCATCTATGAGGTATTACCATGCACGGACTTGATGGAGGCAACAACGAGAGAATCTAGGGCTTTTTTCTACCTCATTAACTCCCTCAGCTCAACTTAGCATCACAATATCCTCTCCTGCCAGTTCTAATTCATTGGAAACCTAGTGACTCCTAGGCTAAGTGAAGATCAAGTGGGGCAAGATCCACAATCTTCAAGATCAAGGAGGGAACCAATGCTACTTTCAAGGGAGTTGCTTCTTCTACTCTTTTGTATAAATAAACTAGAATAAGAGCTCATTAGTATTTGAAGTTTTTGTTCAGCTAGGTGTATCTATTGAGATTCAAGCTTGACATTGTTATTTTAAGTTTTTATGTGATGTAATAGACCTTCACTTTTGGATAATGAGAATTTGGACTTTTAGGTGCATCTGATTTAGTTTTAGAGTGTTGAGATCCTTGGGTTTGGGCCCAACCCAGAGGCTTTGGTACCTCTTCTTGTACTTATGTTTCTTCTTGATTCCAAGATATTCATATTTTCTTGCATTTTAGAAGAGATTAATCTATAAAATCTTGTGGTTGTAGCCTCTACATCACCTCTCTTATGGGAGAATGAGTGGAAGTATTCACAACCACAACCCAAGAAGATTGTGTTTATGATTTCTTGGAAATAGATTAGTGTTATTTTTCCTATTTTACATTTTCTTTCTATATCTTAGAAGTTAATTTAGTGATTAGATTAGGGGTATTTCATGAATTAGATGTTATATAAATTCAAATCATATTTTCCATTATAATTCATTGCAATTTGTTAATGATAAATGTACGCATGCATGTGATTGATTGCAAGGTTGGTTGACCTGTAGGTAAGGGAAACTTCACCACTTCCATATTAAGATCCTTCATATTTTCCTTCCACTTCCAAACCTTGTTTTATAAGCCATTATTCATAACACATTGAGAACATTCATCCTAGTGCAAAATAGGCCTCTGAGAGGTCTTGAGCTTGGCTAGGTGCTCAAACCAAACTTCCTCCATTTGCTTCAACAACCATCCATCTCTCTGGACCCTTAAGATAGAATTTTCACCATCAAACACCACTCGGATTCCCTCCTATAGAATTAAATGTGTTCCTATAGCATTACAAGCCTCGTGTAGAAATCACCTATAGTAAACATGTAGCAGTATTTCCCTTCATCAGTTTTGATCACCATTGCAAGTTTGACTTAGCATAGATGCATAATGCCCCAAAGATGTGATTTTATGATTAGGGAAAGCTCATAGGCCACTCCAACCTTTCCTTTTCTTCTCTGCAAAAATAGAGTAGAGTTAGTTTCTTTACCATGCAATTAGGTTACTGATTTATAAGAAAGTGTGAACTAGGTAAATGGTACATGCAATTCTGATTGGTAGTCTAATGAATTATGCAAGATAAGTTATCTTCCTTTCTGCAAGTACATGAGGTAATTCAATGAATTATGCAAGATAACATAGCTTTCTTTCTACAAGTATATTAGTCTTTGTCCTTTCATGAATTAAGTAGTTATCATTTACAAGTTGAGTCAATGGAATTTCCATTTTCATTGCTAGAAGAAAGTTCTAATTGTACCTTTATCAGCATGCTTTCATTCCAATTCAGTAGGAGGAAGGATCACTGAGCACTTTTTGATCTAATGTCATAACTAATGGTGACATGAGTGGAATGCTATCTTTTTTTCATATAGCACTGTCACCTTGAAGGTTTTATGAACCCCGAGTTGATAATTTGAGTTGAGGAGCCCTTGGGAGTAGCAACATTCTTGGTGCAATACCAGGGCTCACCACTAAGCATGCTGATATTTTGTTATGATGATTCACGACCAGATCAAGAAAGAATATGTTGTAATAGGCTTTCCCTTTGAGGCCCTATAAAACTAGTTTATGATATCGAAGTAAGGGTTCGGAATTTTTGGTTTCCAAGAGAGAAGATCTAGAAGTTTTCCATGAAATGTATTCTCTATGGAAGATTAATCAAATAAATTGGCATTTCTAGCTCATAAAAATGTTCAGTATGTCTTTCTTATTTGTTTGTTCCATATGATTTCACTCTTCTTCTCAGATTACATGTAATAGGAGCTGTTGAATATGTTTTTCATGGAATTATGGTTCATCTAGGTCTAATGCTAATTAAAGATGCCTATAACTGATATGAATTGTTATCCTTAAAATGAGCTCCATGTATCTCAACACTTTATTAAAACCTCCTTCTCATATGTTTCATGTTGAAATTCAATGAACATGATTCTTAGGTTTAAGCCTTGTGCACTGGTTTTATCCTCTTTATTTCTTCCATCGGAAATACTACAAATGACCTATAAAATTCTATGTGTATGTGATTTTGGCCGCTAGAGTCGAATATTAATGATTCTATGAGTTATATTTCGTATTCAATCTTGTATTTGTCCTCTTAAGGAAGGTTTTTAATCAATTTCATCTCAAGTATGATAACTACTAAGTGTAATAGAAAATATTAGCAGATATTTAAAGCACTCATCAAGATTTCCTAGGCATTATTGTACTTTCAAACCAGAGGTTGTCTCTAGGAGATACAACAATGTGATGGGATTCATTATTGGTTGAGCTATGGATTGTTGCAAGGTTTTGGAATCGAGTGAGCTGTTCTCTCAAAAATTCCCAAGGGTTGGGGGTGGATACGATATTTTCTGAGAATCCCTCGACAAGTCGGTGGAGATAGGAAAATTCATCAAGGTATGGTGAAGAAATTCTAAGGCATCCAAGCTCAATTTAGTTTTGTGATCTCGGGACTGGTTCAGGTGAGATCATGACAACTTGAGGTTGGGGTTGATTAAATCTCTGAGTCCTTGGTTGATTATGTCTTGGTTTATACCATGATATCCCACATTCATACTTGGAACGTGACATTGATACTTGGAATATTTGGTTCAACACAATCTATGATAGAGTAGTAGGTGGAAATCCCTGACTTGGTTGGATTTTGCATAAGTTTATAAGAGCTAATTTCATATTTTTATCTATTAGCACTTATACTTGTTATTATGTTGACTTGATGATGGTTAATATTCTGGTTATATGCTAGTTATAGGCATGGTTCTATGGTGTGCTCTAGTTATGTATCTTTTTCATGATTTGATAAGAATTTGAATCATTGATGAATGCATGGGCTAACAAGTGTTTTAGCAACTACTTGAGAGGGCATTATACCTTCTTGGTTATTCTCAAATTAAGTTCATAGGTGTATGATTAAATATGCATTCATGAATGATAACTTACATGTTTACCATATGTTTGATGAAATGTCTATCATGTTCTAGGCAATATTGGTCAAGTTCTAGCCGCAAGTTTGAATGTTTGGTATTGTTATCACTTTAATTATGATTCTAGAAAGTTATAGGATGTTATAGGTAGTGTTCCAGAGGTTAGCCTGAAAATGTGGTTCAGATATCAGAACCACGTGCGTTGAACTAGGGGATTTAGGTCATAACCCCATCGAAGCAAGCTTTGTCTTATAGTTGGGCCCTCATAACCACACTCTCGCCTTGTTTTTTTTGTGGTTGGGGATTAGGCTTGTGTAAAGGAAGTTCCAACTTAGGATCTGGTCATTAAAGGTTGTGGAATGACTTCTAGATGATCTAATGCTCCTGAGGTGTATCAATAAGTTTTCATATTATAGGCCCCCCTTCCAAAGTTAAAACTTGGAGGTCAGGTCATGTTATAGTAGAAATTAGCCTCATATTTACCCTGGGAGTGTGTATAAGTGGATAAATTTTGGGAGGGGTGGTTACGGACACACACATAACGAACTTGATTTTGAGTGAAGTTCTGAGATTGCATGGATTTCCAAGGAATATTGTCTCAGGTAGAGATAGTAAATTCAAATTTTTTTGGAAAACATTGTGGAAGGAGCTTGGGACATATTTTCGCTATAATTAAACCTATCACCCATAAACAAATGGGTAGAGTGGATTACTTAACTAGAGATTGGGGAACATTTTGAGGAGCTTAGTTAGGGAACATCCCAAACAATGGGATCAAGTATTACCATAGGCTAAATTTCCTTATAATGATTCCCCAAATAGAATTATAGGTGACATTCTATTTCATATTATGTTTGGAATGCATCCAAGGGGTATTTACGAACTCAAGGATTTAGGAAGGGTTGAGAGAATAAGTGCAAATCCAGAGGACTTTGCTACAACAATGCATGAGGTCCATGAATCGGTAAAAATAAAATTACAAGAGAGTAGTCTTAAATACAAGAGTGGATCATATTTGCGAATGGGAGAGTAGATAGCCAAAGTTGCAGAATTGTTTTTGGGACTTTTGAGGAAAGAAATATTCCCCAAATGAGCATATAATAAACTAAAATTTAAAAAAATGGGACATGCAAATTTTTTAGCATATTTTCTAATAATGCTTATAAAATTGGGTTTCCAACAGGAATGGGTGTTTCTCCAATACTTAATGTGGAATATTTATATAAATTTAACCTAGGTACAACAAAAGGAACATAAAAAGATGGTGAAGTCAATAGGATTGGACAACAAGTTTAGTGGAAAAAGTAGATGTCAAGCGTGGAACTTCTATAGCTAGAAAATATTTTGGATAAGAAAGTGAAGAAACAAACTAGAGAAAAGGAATACTTTAAATACTTAGTGAAGTGGAAGGATCACTCTACGGAAGATTCAACTTGGCTAACTGCCACAATGATACAGAAGAGTGGTAGCACCATAGGAAATATCATGGACAACAATCCATGAACAATGTCAAGGTTGGGTGTATGATGTAGGAGGCATCATTTGGTAATTTGTTTTTTATTTTAATTTTTGTTGTTCTAGAAGATAAATTTAGTGTGATGAGTTGCATAGCTATAATAATGTCTATAACGTGAAATATGCTTTCAAATATTTGATTGAGTTGAATTTTTTAAAGAATCCAAATTAGGTAAGTATATTCATATTTGTTGGATCTAAAACTAGATGTTGTTATTTTTTATTGAAAAAAAATAGTATCAGAGAGACAGTGTGTGTGTGTGTGTGTGTGAATTTTTCAGCAGAATAATGAAACAAAGTTCGCTTCCTATGTTTTTGAATTTTCATTCTAGTTATATATATATATATATATATATATATATATATATATATATATATATATATATATATATATATATATATAGATATATATAGATTTTGACTATTTATTGAGTACATTAGGAGAAACATAAATTTTATCTTCTTTTTTGTGTCTAGATAGTGTTGTATGTATTTTAGAATTGAAGCGAAAACAAATTAATGATTTAATACTGTGAATACCAACATGTGCAGTAAATGGCAGTGATTCTTTAGAGGTTGAGAGAGTTCCAGTGGCTTGTGTAATCTTTATTTGTCTAGCTATGGTCATATATATCCTAGTGGAGTCAATGCTAAAGAGTCAAGGTAGAGGTGGAACAAGGTTATACTGATCTCATGTACCAAACTTCGCTAAGATGTAGTGAACAGAGGAAGCCTAGCAGTAAATCTATAGGAATCAAGATTGATGAGTAGTAAGGAACATAGAGCTTGTGGAAATATGAAAACCTATATGTTATTCCATTGAAAAAATAAGAGAAAATGCTTCACTCCAAATTGATATGGATCATTGGATGAGGAAAAATGAATGGTTGTGATCATGTGAAAGAGTTCTAAAAAAATCAAATGCTTTTGAACCATTGATTACAATCCATGACACCTAGTTTTCACAGCATTGATAGCTCACCAAGTGTTCAATTCAAACAAATCGTCATCATCGATTCACTCCAAACGATAGTTTCTGAGTGAGGGAATGGCTTCAATAATATATTTTCTCAATTGTTTTTTTTAATAGATAGTCGAGATAGAAAAGAAGTGGAGCCTGTGTGGATGAAACTCATTAAATGATTAATGGGAGCCATTTTGTTTTGATTAAACTTATGGCCATTGCTATTTAAATTTTCCAATATGTTATCTCGAACATATTTAATATCCCAGTTGTGAATTTCAAATAATAAATTCGTATTAAAAATTATAAAGGAATTTTTTTTCAAAGTTCATGCACTGGTTAGAAACTACTTCCATTTTTTTTTCAAATTCCTTTCCACAAATTCATATTTCAATTTCAAACACCCCTATTTTAGCTATGATAATTGTAGGCATCTGTTTCCCAAGGTGGATGACTCAGCTATTAAGGCCTTTTATCCTAAAAGTGAAGGGAAGGACAATTTCTTTATTATGAAATCTGATTGAATTATAATAAGTTGTCATAGCCTAAGGGGGTTGATGGGGATATATGGTTTGAAAATTATAATAAGGGTAAAGGTTTTTATGAATTATGACATAGTAAAAGTAAGGATCAAGTAAAATATATGGGAGACTCTCAAGAAAGCTCACTTGAAAATGTTGTGAAAATGTCAATTAAGTGTGAGTACAAAGATCCCATGTTCACATCCCTAGGAAGTTAACCCATGGCCTCGTGCTATGGGTGGTGAGTGTCCACCTAAGTAGTTATAGTTGTAGTGGTAAACATAAATTTTGTTTTACATGAGTATTGTTGATTCCCCTATATACAAAAGAAAAAATCTAGAAAATATGGAGGATTGGGGTTGGACACTTTATGAAGTATTGGTTCTTCTGTTGTTAGTAGAAATATTTCATTCCATCATGCATGAGTGAAATATATTAATGAAATAAATTAGGGTCAACAATGGTTGTTGATTAATGAGAGAAAAGATAAGAACCTCCATTCATTTACTTTGAAATGAAATGAAACTATACCAACCCCAGGTTAAAAGTTCATGTAATAAAGCTAATAAATGGAAAATAAGGCCAACGTCATGAGACATGTATTCCAAGTTGAATCTTGGGAAAGCCATCCTAGTGTGAGTGTTCATTTGGTTTATTATGGCTAAAGGAACTGGCAAAGGCAATGGTATAGGAATTTGAAAAGGTAAAGAGGCATTATTTGGCATTTATTTATGAAAAATAATGGAAATTAGGAGAAAGGAAAAGTGAAAGGTCATAGGTTGCATGTGAGAAGGAAAATGAAGGAAAAATAATGGAAATTGAAGAAAGCAAAGGCTTCAATGATAAAAATGCTTCTAAGGATCAATTCAAAACCTTTTATTAGTTCGATTTTGGAGCTCTCTCTCTATTATCTCTACTCTCTCATACTATTACACACTTAGATCATTCTTGGAGCACTCTAGCATTAGGGAAGAGAAATAGAAAGGAAGAACAATTAAGAAAATTGAAGAAAAAATCAATCAAGGAAGAGTTGGATCAAGCAGCTACAATGGGATTACTTGCACGTATTGATTTGCATGTATGATTTCCATGCTAGTTTTGGCATTCATGGTACATGTGTGTATTTAGTATTGTTGTTGTCATTGTCATGGGTTTTCTAGGTGTGACAGTGATTTTCAACCTTTCATTACCATTTCTGGATAGCCATGGTGTGATGGGGTTCTTTCATTTGGTTGAGCTGGATTGGCGAATCGTTTCAAAATTGAGTGAGGTGGTCTTAAAAGAAATCAAAAGGCCTAGGAAAACCTGAACCAATATAGTTGGGATTGTGGTAAAGCCTAGTTGTGTATACCCTATTAGGCATGGGTGTCCTTGACTAGTAAATGGTGCGATATAAGGTAAGACCTAGAGGGTGGAGAGGTTTAGAGGCATCCATGCTTGAATAGGCCTAGTGATCCATGGACTAGTATATGGAGGAATTGCAGTGAAGCCTGGTAGTTTATGTTGCTTGTTTGGGCCTAGGAATCCCTTGGTGGGATATATGGTAAAGCCTGGTTCTATAGATGAGGGATTGGGCCTAGGATTGTATTGACAATTTTGGACCTGCTAACATTTAAGGTGGTATCCATGATATGTGGTCCCAATTATATATTGCATCGTTTGGAATAGTATCCCCATCTAGAATACATCTTGGTTATGATTTTCTTAAAGGCTTTCCATGGCTCTAACTGTCAGCAAGAGAGAGGAATTCGTATGTGCCTTTGAAAAGAAAATGAGTGTGTTTGGTGAGTTTTTGGTTATAGTTGTGTTGAGGTTCTTGAACAACAAAGGGGAAAAGAAGGTGAGCTTCTAAGAGAGAGGTATTAGTGCCACTCTAGTAGAAACACTCATGAGAAAAGAGATATTCGTATAACATCGAATGGAATTGTCCATAAATATGCGACTGTCACTACAACCATTACAACACATTATCAATATTATAAGCACTAAAATAACTAGAATAGTTCAACTTCTTTAGTACTGACGAAAAAAACATGAGTCATAAACATTCACAAAATAGTCTTACAAATATTCGTAACCCATGTATGAAGAACATGTTGGCCATTAGGCTTCATATATTAAGTAAAAGTTTCAGGACACATGTATGCAATGAACACCACTAGCTCCAATAGTGGACTGTTGGAGCCAATACTTTCTACCCAAAAGAACTAGCTTGTCTCACTGATGCCTTGCGGCAAGAGACAAGGTGAAAATTCCTTTGCTTGTACAATTAGCATGTATATATAACCAATTGTGTGATCCTTCACCTTCCTTGTGACTCTTTGACTACCCTCATGACTATTTGACTTCCCTATGACTTTTCTACTTTCACATGACTCTTCATATTCTATACATATCCTTTGGAATTTCACTTTAGAATACATTTCTAATAAGATTTACATAATCCACAAAATGGTGTGGCATATGATGACTCATGACATGACATTGATGACATTGACTACATGATGACATGGCAATGTCAATTCATTCTTACTAATTCTTGTTGTGTATTCATGAGAATGATCTTCTATCGAGCTCCAAATGGCTTATATATGGGGATACTTTAATGTTATTAGGTCTTGAGTTGTGATCACAAATTGATGTCCCTTCGCATTCTCCTTATTGATCAACTTTCATATTCAACTACATATGTGTCTTCTATCATGTTTTCCTTCTCCATATCCTTCTTCATAATCCTCCCATAGCATGATAGAATTCATGCATTAGCAATTCACTCAGGAAAATATGACACCAATCTGATAAACCCATAGCTTAAGATGTTGGATGATGATCCACTGACTTAGCCAGAACCGAGTGACAGGCTGAGAGATAGGCTCAGTGAATCCGCAATTGTGCATCTTAGGAAGTTAGGGATCAAGACCGATCCTTGAGAATACACAACGTGAAATTCAGGCTAGAGTGAGCAGGATGATTGAACAGCTAGGGAGCTCAAGGAGACATGTTAAGGGCTTGATGACCGAAGTTTCCCACTACATAATGCTAGAAGGAAAAGGAAGCTAGGTGATTGCACCATTGCAAAATTAAAGAGATCAAGGGATAGGCTTGAGGACTGAGACTACGGAATGTGTAATTCAAGCTTCAATCGGGAGATGGGTTATGTAGTTTTGGAGGTTAGGGGTCGGGCTTGAGCACTAATACTACATAGTGCACAATCTTGCAAGGTAGGAACTACGCATTACACAGTAGCAAGAGGAAATTTTGTTTCTTGAGGGTTGACACTGAGAAATGCATAGTTTAGGATGGCTAGATGAGGCCAAGTTGCTTGGTCGAGAACCTTTCTGAATTTGATTAAGTGTGGGATCCATGAAGCTGATATGAATAGTGACAAGATGTGATTTTTATGACATACTTAGAACACTTGACGAAACAAAATAGATCGTCCAAAAAACATGAACAACATACTTCCATTAGTGCGATAACTTTGTGATGACAAGTGTGACACCAAAGATACACTTTATGACGACTGTGAGGACACCTGTGCTAGAATGCTTAAAATTTTGGAAATGAGTGTGACACATGTTTACATGGTAATACCAACTCTTTTACATAAATATTACCCCTTGAAATCACCAAAACTAGCTTTCATGTGATGTACGACACTTTGCATGCAGAAATACAACATTTTTATTTTCTTGCAAATGGGATAAAAACACTTAGATAAAACATGTACAATGAGTCTCAATCTTTGTGACGACAGTATGAAAGATCAATGTAGGCTCTAAAATGTGATGTAGGCTAAAATTTTGGAAGGTGTTGTAGCAACAAAACACTTGGTGACACACTAGTAGAATTCTAGCTTCTCTGTATAGGTTGATTCTTTTGTTCATGGTCTAGTCTTCAAGGAGCATTGATTAATCATGAAATTCACTTTGGTTTCCCCACTTACCCTATAAATAAACATAGTCCCATTCATCCCTTCTTGATTGAGCACAGACATAACATCAACAATATCAACATGTTTTGAATCAAAAAGGGTAGTACAGTTTTCCAACTTTATATTTTCAGGGTATATTTTTTGATCTCTTGTGTTGCTCCATTTCCAACAGGCCTGGAAAGTACCCCAATAGAGTCACTACAGGAACACAAACATTGTTTTGATTCCAGCGAACCTAAATAGTACCCCGGTGGATTTTCTTATTTCACCTATCTATACAGGAATCCTTTATCTTCTTTTTCCTTTATTTATATATTTTTAGGACTGTGCATATGCACTTATTCATTTCGTGAGCGGAAGAGGGATATTGAATTTTTGAGAGAAGGAGAGGTTGTTCCTTCAAAGATTCATATAGAGACCTTTTATTTACATTTTCTCCTTTATAGTTTTCCCTTTTTCCTCTTCTAATTGATTGGATAAGCATAAAAACATTGAAACATAAATAATTGATTACGGGCATAAGGTTTCAAGAATAGACACAGGTATCATGTTTCAACAGATAAGGGAAGGATCATATTTTCCATCAAAACATCATTCACCAAAATACATAACTAAAATAAAGAAGGGGCACTGAAGGTTAGCCAAAGTTTATGGTGTCGCAAGACTCTTTTCAACGTAGCCACACATAAAGAAGTCGTCAAAACGTTCACATATGATTGTTATTTACATGAACGAAAACAAAATGCATGACTAAAGAAATAAGAAAACAATAAAGAAAACTATGTACATAGGCAGGGCATAGCCCAAGACCATCACTGAAAATATTGTTTTATTTATTATCCATTACCAGGAAGAGAGTCAATGTTACCATCTAAATATTCAAGATGATATGTGTATTGTCCAAGATTCTAATGCATAGTGAATGATCTGATCCAAAGGGATTGGAAATTAGTATGTTTTCCTATATCCTCGTGGCTTTGTCCCACATCAATACTAGGTCACCCACACTGAAATATTTTTTCCCTGAATACTTCTTATTAAACCACATCTTGATAAAAATCTGATGAAGAGAAAATTTCTCTTTATCCTTTTTCCTCTCTTCCTAAAGCTTGCAAAAGGTGTCTGTCCTAATCTGAACCAATAAGAATGTCTTGCCTTGGGATTCTTATGAAAGTTGAAGGGAGAGAAAATAGATGTTCAGGGGTAGGATGGCTTATTTTCCATACACTAGGATGTAGGGATACATATTCAAAGAAGGTTTAGGTGTGACTCGGCCAACTAATAAGGCATTCACCAATGCTGAGTGCTAGTTCTTTTGTTAAGAGAAAATAATATTCTTGATAATGAGATAAGGAACTTATTGGTATACTTAGCAAGATCATTTCCTCACAGATAGTAATTAGCATAATATTTTAGTACAATACCATTTTCCAATGTAAAATCATATAATATTACCGATAAAAAGTATGTTTCATAATAAAAAACAATTGAAGTTAGAACGTCAAACCTGGAAATGATATTTTGCTTTAGGAACTTGATGACTTCTTAGCCATTCACTTGCTTGAGTGGAAACACTTTTTTCCACAGCATGAAGTAATTTATGGTAGTGAGGATATAGCGGTGTTTCTTTGATGATTTAGAAAATTTTCATCAATGACATATAGGCCCCATTTTTTAAATGCTTCTTCCACGATGATAAGATGCAATGGGGTGGCTAACCTTTTTCCTCAACTGCCACACTTTTGACAGACAAGGCACTTGTGAGCATATGCGTCATCATATTTGAATAATGTGTGCCAATAAAAATTTGCCTACATAACTTTATGCATTGTAGTACCCCCCCCCCCCCCCCAAAGTTTCATCTGGCTGGTCTATCATGGAGGTCACACAACACTTCCTCTGAATCATGTGCTTCTAAGCATATGAGTAGTACTCTGTTATGGTGCTTTCTGAAAATCACCCCATGCACTAACTGGTAAGATAATAATTTCAATGTAACTTCCATATCTTATCGTGTAGATAAGTGAGAGGGAAATGTTCCATGCTCAAGATACTAGCACACATATGTGTACCAAGAGTTTGAGATAGTAGTGGGGGTGGCTCACTCAAAATTTTACATCTTAATTTCCTGCTCCCACCCGGATGGATCATCTTCCATTTCATCCACCACTTATGCTAATAAATGACATAAACCATGGTCCTTAATAGCATGAACTGGTTTGAAATCTAGATCATACTCTTGCAAAAGGTTCATCCAATTCACTCTTCTCTCACTCAACTCTTGTTGGACAAAGAATGATTTGACTATTGGGTGTAGAACAAAGATAATAAAATGATTTTTCAAAAGATAGGACTGGAAGTGATCTACCACCTTATAGACTATGTATACATGTTTTTCAATGGTGGAATAGTTAAGTTCAGGTCCTTGTAGGCTAGCACTCAAAATATATCAGTTGCTAATTGTTATCATCATCCTTTTGTGTAAGCACGATGATAAGAGAAGTATCAGAAGCAAAGGTGTAAAGCAAAAAATATTTTTTGAAATATGGGTTGTATAAGGTTGTTTCTTCTATATTAGCTTTCTTAATATGGGAAAATGCATCCTTTTCCTTTTGTCCCACTTTTAAATTGCATCCTTTTGCACCATCTCCTGCATATGTTTCATAATTTGAGTGTAATCAGAGATGAATTTGTAGAGAAAGTTTATCTTCCCCAGGAAAGACTGCATAGATTTCTAGTTCACCAGGAAGGGAATTTGTGTAATAGCTCTGAACCTTTCAAGTTCCAATTTAATCCCACTCTTCTCTATGATATGGCCTAGGAGGTTTTCCTCGGACACTGCAAAAATACTCTTCCTGGGATTAAGAGGTATCTCGTATTTTCGACATCACCCGAAGATTTTATTCAAGTGGCATAGGTGGTCAAATATCTTGTTTGAAAACATTGTGACATCATGAAGACACACCACAAATGTCTAACCGATCAGTCCATGAAATCTGATTTCCATCACATGTTGAAAGGTTGCACCAGCATTAACCTGCCCAAACGACATTCTTCTAAATGCGAACATGACCCACTTTGTCTGAAAAGTAATCTTAACTTTATAAGGATCTGAGACAGGAATCTGGTTGCATCGAGAATATCCATCAAGAAAAGAAAACATTTTTTACCTCGATATTGTCTATAATATCTACTCCATTGATGGTGCAGGTTAATTGTCCTTGCCTGAGGCGCAGTTAAGATTTCATAAATCTACGCACAAGCATATTTCCCTAGACATCTTACTTACTGAGACCAGGTTTAACACCCATGTTGAATGTCACACTTTGTATATGATCCGAGCATCCATCAGCTTCCTCAACTCCTTCAAAATTAAGTGCTCAAGCGTCATATGTACCTTTCGTAACATCTGTTGAAAAAGCTTGGCCCCTTCCTTTATTGGGATAACATGTTGGATTATTCACATGTCCTAATTTTTGAGTTCATCAATATCCACACAAAAACATCTCAATACTACTTGAATAAATAGATGAAGGATTACCACTTTTATGGTGTGCAACAAGTAACGATATTAATAAAATTCATATCCTTTTTTGTTCCAACATTAATTTGATTGTGTGACAACATTGAACTGTGGGGTTTGGCATTGAATGATCCTATAAAGTAATTATGCAAGTCATATATTTTTTCTAATGATACCATGCCCTTCGGCATAGGATTCTCCTTGCTTTCCTGAGCTTCATGTCCTAATGCTTTATCGTGCTCATATTTATCAGTAGTTGCATCTTTGAATACATCAATGTTCACCATAAAATGAAGTATCTGTTGGTCATAATTAAAAACACATAAATTAGTGATATTATCAAGGGCATATGGTTTATAAATAATTTCAACAGAAAAACCATCCCTAAGTAATGAAAACCTAGCAGCATCACTTACTAATGCATCTATAGTTGCCTTACACATTCTAGGAACATATACAATGTTAAAATCTTGAAATTGAGAAACTAAATGCCATACCTCTTGTTTATAACTTTTCAAATTTGGTGAGACACAGTGTATAATATTTCATACTTGTTGTACGATGATCTAAAAGTCACCTACACTTTAATAACTTCAAATATGAAGTCAATGGTATTTTGTAAGCTCAAGATGAGTGCCTTATATTATGTAGTGTTTTTAGTGCACTTGAATTCCGGGAGGCTAGATATGAAGTCTTTTCTTTGTCACAGGTCTAATAAAACACAACAAGATCTAGAGCCCTCCAGTGCCTTAAAACCATCAAAAATAAAGTCCAAACATCATATTTACAAGAACTATGCCATACACTACTACTACTACTATATACTTTACATAGGTCATTTCTGCCAATGGGACTCAGGAAGGTTGAGCAAGATAGCACCCTAGTTTAGTATCCAAGAATAAATCACCAAAGATCAGAATTACGAAAGCAACTAGTTTGTTCTTTCCCTCCAAGGGTGTGATAGTGTGCTTCATGTAAGGTTTTTTGTCTACCTAGATTTGGTTATTCCCGCCCTTATATAGAAGCCATAGATGTGACTAGTCAGTAGAAAAATATCCCCGTAATTTTCATGACCAGTTTCTACTCAACAATACACCGCATGGTTCCAAGATTTACACAATTACTATGTTTATACACTGGTGAACTCATTGATCATATTATAGGCGAATAAGCACATTTTTGAGTTCACTGATAGGATTGAGAGGATTCATGTCCTGCTGAATGATATGTGCATCTGTCATAACCCATTTCAAATTTATTTTCCTAGCTTTGGTAATGACATAATGTTTATAGGCGCATTGAAATCAACTAAGAAATTGTGTACATTGTAATTAAAAATTTCATATGCCAATAAAAATGGAGGGCATAGTGTATTTTATTCTAATGTTAATGCATTAAGAAAAGACTCAGGGAACCAAAAGACTTGCTAGATCCCTTCTGTGATGAAGCATTATCACATGAGGAAGCATTTTAAAGTGCTTAGACAAGTAGTTCCCACTACCTCGCGATTTTGGTAAGCTAGAAGAGTGAGATATTAGCACGTGATTTCTCCATTTATTTGACTATGTTATAATAAAGTGTGGTGGGCATTGCCAATGCGTCTAGAGGAGTGTCTCTATCTCATACTTCCATAATGATGGAAATTATTTTTCCATCGACAGAAGTATTTTTCATTGTAGCAGTATTTCTACACTTGTTCTGTGTGTTTTATGATCGGTTGACAGGCGGAGTGACCTTCTTCAACAAATTTTCTTTAATTTTCTTCATTTTCGACTCTGGTTCAGAAACTAAACCTTGGCTTCTAAAATTTTATCGACTATTATTACCTTGAGTCAGTTCCTCACTCAGTGGTGGTTCTTCAGTAGTTTTATTTTCAACAGTGAATACACAAGTGAAAGAATTCATTGCGTGCCCAACACCCAGGTTTTCTTCAGCCACAAAACTTTCTTCCTTTTCCTCAGATGGCTCAGTCTACTCATATGAAAGTAAAATATCAATGATATGTGCAACCATAACATTCATGTTGTGATTCCACTACTACAATTATTTTTCTGAATGATATTGTTGATGAAAGAACAACACTGGTCCATGCCCATGCTTTCAAAATTCAGTAAGATATTTGAGCTTTGTGCAGATTTGGATGGATGATTGTTGTTGTTTCTGGGGTTGGAAACCCATCTCAAGAAGTTAAATTTTGGGGGCTTTCTGCTAACAGTGGTCTCAAATGACCTCTGTTTTAACTCTTCCATCTCATTGCATAAATACTTGATGGTCCAGGTCAAGCTCTCAAGATCAGTAAATTTAGTATCCTTGGCCTTAGTTGAGGAGTCGTGAGACCTATTACCCGTGTCCTTGGAGTATTCTGATATCTCATCATCAACGATGACTCCAATTTTGTGAAAATCCTTTTCAATCGTAATGGCCTCTTCATTATTTTGGACCAGAGTTCCTTCCGTAGTTCTCTTAACAAACTACACAATGCTTATCGGTAAGGAAAAAGTCTAATAATAAATCGTGATGGAGCCATGTGGTTTCATATCCATAGGAAATTTATTCAATATGCGGTTGAACCTATGATTAAAATCTCTAATTTTTCCTTCTGCTCCATTTTCAGATTGCCGAGCTCCTTCAATAACATGGCTAGGGTTTTGTCATTGGCAAAATTTTCAAGAAACAAATTTTTTAACCCCTTCAGAGGAAGATTGTGGTATAAGGGAAAAGTATAAATGAAAAATCATCGTAACGTACCTACCTCAAGCATTGCAGATGTAGGTATAGGTTTTCCAAAGAGTCTTCTTCTTTAACTTCTTTGTGAGGGTCTTTGTTAACAACTTTTTTGGATGCCTCGGAATATTGTTTAAAACACCCAACAAAGCAAATGGGCCATTAGTCATCCAATCCATATCTTGGTTTTCCACGTCTTCATCTCTATACTCCTCCTCTTCTTACAAATTTTCTAACCCATGGAAAGTATCATCTGAGAGTACAATGTCGTCTTTGTCGCCACTTTTAAAAGATGGAGGCCCCTCTAATTTTTTGGTGTCTTTGTCGCCACTTTTAAAAGATGGAGGCCCCTCTAATTTTTTGGTGTTCTCCACAGTCTCTGCTAACTCTTCAAGGTTGGTGAGAAAAAAATCTTCAACTTAGAAACCACTATCCTAGTAGGAGTGATTTTTTGTTTTTCTAGAAGGTCAATTTAGTGTGATGAGTTTCATTGTTGTAGTAATGGATTTTACGCAAAATATGCTATCAAATATTTGATTGAGTTGAATTAGTTAAAGAATCTAAATTAGGTAAGTAGATTCGGATTTGTTAGATCTAAAATTGTATGTTGTTATTTTTTTATTGAGAAAAAAGTAGTATTGGAGAGGCAATGTGTGTGTGGATTTTTCAGTAGAATAATGAAACAAAGTTCGCTTCCTATATTTTTTTTTATTCGAGTTAATAATATATTGATTCTGACTATTTATTGAAGGTATTAGGAGAAAAATGAATGCTATCTTCTTTTTTTTCTTTATATAGCGTTGTATGTATTTCTGAATATAAGAGAAATAAAATTAATGGTTTAATACCATGAATACCTATATATGGAGTAAATTGCAATAATTATATAAAGGTTGAGTGAGTCCTAGTGTCTTGTGTAATATTTATTTTTCCAACTATGGTCATATATCTCTTGGAAGATTAAATGGTGAAGAGTCAAGGTAGAGGTGGAACGAGGTTAGAGTGATATTGTGGATAGAACTTCGCAAGGGTGTATTGAACAAAGGAACTCTAGCGCTAACTTTGAAGGAATCAAGATTCGTGAGTAGGAAGGAACATAACACTTGTGGAAATTATGAAACCCTCTTCCCTATTCCATTGAAAGAAGAAGAGAGAACCCTTCACTCCATATTGATATGGATCATTGGATGAGTGGAAATGAATTGTTTTGATCATGTGAAAGAGTTCCAACCAATGTTAAATGCTCAAATTCTTTTGAACCATTGATTGCAATCCAAGACACCTAATTTTCACCGCATTTATAACTCAACCAATGTTTAAGTCAAACAAATCATCATCATCCATTCACTCCAATCAATGGTTACTAAGTTGGGGAATGGGTACAAATAGATATTTCTTAAGTGCTTTTTTTATAGATTGTCCAGCTAAAAGAGAAGGGGATTCTATGTGGATGAAACTAATTAAATGATTAATGGGATCTATTTTTTTTTAGTAAACTTATTGCCAACAAAATTTTAATTTTCCAATATATTCTTTCGAATCCATTCAATATCTAAGTTGTGAATTTAAAAGGATGACTTCTTGTTAAAAGTTATAAAGGCAAGGTTATTCAAAGTGCACGCATCGATTAGAAACTACTTCCATTTATTTTCAAATTCCCTTCCAAAAATTCATATTTCAATGTCAAACACTCCTATTCTAGATAAGAAAAGTGTAGGTATATGTTTCCCAAGGTGGTTGACATATCTATTAAGGCTTCTTATACTAAAGTTGAAGGGCAGGAAATTTCTTTTATTATGAAATCTTATTGAATTTTAATAAGTTGTCATAGCTTAATGGGGTTGATGGGGATATATGATTTGAAAAATATACTGAGGGTAAAGGTCATTATGAATTATGACATAAGAACAGTAAGGATGAAATAGAATATATGGAAGGCTCCCAAGGAAGCTTAGTTGGCAAGCTTGTGAAAAAATAAATTGTGAGTACAACTATTCCATGTTCACATCCCCGGCAAGTTAACCCATGTCCTCATCCTATGCTTGTGAGTGTCCACCTAAGTGGTTATAGTGGTAGTGGTAAAAATTAATTCTGGATGACATGAATATTGTTGATTCCCTTAGATATAAAATAAAAAAAACTAGAAACTATGGAGGATTGGGGTCTAATAATTTATGAATTCTTGGTTCTTCTGTTGTTCATAGAAATTTGTCATTCCATTATGTCTTAGTGAAAGATATTAATGAAATCAACTAGGGTAATCAATGGTTTTTTATTAAGGAGAACAAAGATAAGAACCTCCATTCACTTACTTTGAAATGAAATGAAATTGTAACAGCCGCGGGTTAAAAGTTCATGTAATAAAGTTAATAATATAAAAATAAGACCAGGGTCATGGGGCACATATTCCAAGATGAATGTTCGACATAAAACCCTAGTGTGGGTGCTAATTTGGTTTATTATGGATAAAGGAAATTGGAAAATTCAATGGAAAAGGCATTTGAAAAGGTAAAGGGGCATTATTTGGCATTTATTTATGAAAAGTAATGGAAATTGGGAGAAAAGGAAGGTGAAAGCTCATATATTTCATGTAAGGAGGAAAATGAAGGAAAATAATGGAAATTGAAGAAAATAGAGGCTGCAATGACAAAAAGGTTTCTAAGGATTATTTCAAAACCTTTTGTCAATTCAATTTTGGAGGTCTCGCTCTATACTATCTACTCTCTCACACTCTTGTGCACTTAGAGCATTCTTGGATCACTCTAGAGTTAGAGGAAAGAAATACAAAGGAAGGAAAAGAAAGCAAAGGGAAAAAGAAGATCAAGCAAGGAAGAGTTGGACCAAGTGAATACAATAGGATTACTTTCAGGTATCGAGATGCATATATGATTTTCCTACTTGTTTTGGCATGCATGGTATAGGCATGTGTGTATTTGGTTCTCTTGTTGTCATTGCCATGGGTTCTCTAGGTGTGACGGTGATTTTCAGTCGTTCCTTGCCATTTCCAGATAGCTATGGTGTGATCGGGTTCTTTCATTTGGTTGTGATGGATTGCCTAATGGTTTCAAAATTGAGTGAGATGATCTTAGGAGAGATCACAAAACCTAGGAATCCTTGGACTGGTAAAGGCAAGATTGCAGTAAAGGTTGGTTGTGTATACCCTCGTTGGGCCTATGAATCCTTAACCAGTAAATGGCAGGATATACAATAAGGCAGACATTAGAGATGGACAACTTCCTCATGGTTTACATAGAGAGGTCCAGAGGCATCCATGCTTATGTTGGTACATTAAGATGATTATTAAAAGAAACCTTAATACCTACATTAGTTATCAAACCAGTGAAAGTCTATCTATTTCAAGAGTGTTCAACATTGTCTATGCAAGTGAATTCAGAGGCTAATTCATAATGATATGATTTAGAA
The DNA here is from genome assembly GCA_031772625.1 of Pinus tabuliformis. Classification (NCBI taxonomy): domain Eukaryota; kingdom Viridiplantae; phylum Streptophyta; class Pinopsida; order Pinales; family Pinaceae; genus Pinus; species Pinus tabuliformis. Next base: position 13,712,232 of record CM062813.1, on the reverse strand, counting down.
TCATTGCAATGATTAATATCTAATTCTTGAAGTTCAATAGAAAACAATTTTAAAAGAAATCTTTAAATAATTTTCAAATCTACTTTAATATATTATGCAGAGAACTAAATTGGAATTCAAGTAAAAGGAATCACTCTTAGAAAATCTAAGTAGTATAGACAATAATTCGTTAAGCATGACGGAAGGCTACAACAAGTAACTACTCAAACATCTAATGGAAAGCAATCAACTCTAAGCTTATGATCTCTGATAACACTACTTCAGAATGAAAATAAATCAAATACTTAAATTAACCTGATAAATTCGGTAAATATTAACACGCAGATGTAAAACACAACAATATCTAGAATCTAGTTTGAACGGAAAAAGTAAATCGTAACAATCAATACTCACAACAATCAGAATAATTCTAATTTCATGAAATAACAGTAATAAACAATTGTAAGAGTAAATAGAAATAGATATGACATAATTAAAGAAGTAAATCTCCTATCGACCAGGCCCAGAGTCTCCATAAGTCACTGCCGAAAGACACTCAAAATGTGATTATAGGTAAAACACAATCTTCTTCATTAAACTTGATAATAGATTTACAACGTCCTACTAATGAGAGTGCTCTATGTAAAAAATGAATAGTTACAATCTCCAAATTTCTTGCTAGCTGTTCATTTCACTTGTTGGCTTTATATAAATTAGGAAAGACAAATGGATAGAAGTGAATCCTCAGGATCGGGAGATCCTAAGTATTTCACAACCGACAATCTGATTTCATCATAGAATAGACTTGGTTCTCCCAGTCTTCCACTGGCCTTTGTAATCGAGACATTTTCCTTTTTCCTTTCTTGGTTACTGTTATTCCATTGTTTGAACAAAAATCATTCAATTCATGTTCTTGCATATAAAGATAGCAAAAATTAGTTTTTCATGCCCAGATTTACCCAGTTTGTTAGTGATTGATTTTATCCATCTTCTAAAATTGTTTCTTCGATATGTATTCCTAAAATGAAGATAAACACATAAAGACAAATAATTAATTAATCTATTATGAGGATAAAACATACCTTTTCCACGACCCAACATACTCCCCTGATTACCTTTTTACATGTCCTCATGCAATAAGATGCTTGAGTTATAGCTATGTTAAAGAATAAGCAGGATAAAATTCTTCCTTATATAGCCTAAAACTGTTTTTCTATTTAAGTATTGCAAAAGTCTAATTTACATGGTAATCTGAAAAATTATAATCACTGTAATACCCGTAAGGAGGGTGCTAGATAATAGGACATTTGTAGCGGCATCCTATCTAGACAAGGCCCATTCTTAGGACCATATTGTTGTATCTATGTAGGTGAGTAGTATCAGCTTTGGAATTTCTATACCCAAAGGGCTCCATGTTCTTGACATTGTTAATGGAAGCCTCCCATCTTTGTCTTGTTTCCAAAAAAGATTCCTCCTTAATTTCTTGGAAGTATTCCTTTCCTACCTGTATGATATCTATATGGAGTGGTCCTAATTGATCCATGACCCCTTTTCATTTCATGAACTGTTTATGCTGGAAAGAAAGATGTAAGGGTTTCATGGGTTCTCCCTTGACCCATAAATCTATACCATATTCGATTTTTTGTAAAGTTCAATAGGCTTTAACCCATTTAACCTGACAGGTAGCAAAAGAGAGAAAAGCTTGATATTGAATATCCCCAATGAAGGGGCCAGGATTACTAGCTAGTTCATCCTCCAAGAAACAATTGTGCATGTGTAATTTGCATAAAAGGCGTTGTACCTATTCATTTTTTTCCTTAAATAATCTGACAAAGTATGGATTGGTCTTGAATTCTGTTGACTTACCAACCCTGACAGCTTTAACTTTCAGCAAGAGGTATCTTTCTAATAAGAATAGTGCATAATTGGTGGCAGGTGATTGATAAGACAAAGCACCAAAGTAAAGAGAACAAATAGTTTCAATTTTCTCCTTGGCCTTCTATATCTTGGCTTGTGTTTTCTCTAATTTCTTCTGCAACTCCTGGTGTACCTGTAATGGTACTACTTCTTACTTATGTTGAGCCAACTCCTACTGGGACTTGGTTAATTCATTCTGCAATTTTATGATAACAACTTCCCTTACTAGAGGAATTTAGTGAGGTGCTTCCTTTGTCTAAGTTTCATCATCCTGTGCTATCACTGAATCCATTTGAACAACAGCTTCGACTGCTTCTTGAGACATTCAACAATCTGCTAAGGCATTTCCTTCAAAACTAGTTTGAGCAACAACTTCAACTATTCCTTGGGGCATACAATAGTCTCCCTGGGCATTCTCTCCAGAGTTGCTTTGGAAAACACTATCTGTGGTGGGAAAGTAAATTTTGGTCTCGATTGATGAAATGCAAGGATCTTTAGTCTGAGCCTCAATATTCTCTAAAGAACATTGTTCTATTTGGGTCGCTACAATTTCCAATTCCACTTTTAGTTTCCGAACCCTAACTGCTTCCATTAACCACTCTCTCAATTGCTTGAATGTTTTCTTCTGTTTCATGTATTCCCTAGTTAGCCTCCTCAATTTTTCGTTGTGCCTTTTATTCGTCGTGGGATTTCTGATTGGTGGTGGCACAACTGTGTTTATTTTGGGTTCAGGAGGAGTTGTACCAATATCAGGGTCATGTTCCAATGGAACCTTATCTCCTAATTGATTATCATCTTCAAGGTCTTCTTCTACATGGCCTTCTCTCTTAGGGGACTCAAATCGAACGGTATCTCCTGGGTGATTTCCATCTTTAGGGTCTTCTTCTACATGGGCCTCATCCTCTGGGGAATTCATTAAAATAATATCCCCTAGTTGATTTTCATCCTCCAGGGTTTCTTCTGTAGGGGCTTATTTCTCTAGGGACTATAATGGAATAGTAACCTCTGGTTGATTTCCATCCCCGAGGCTTTCCTCTACATAGGCCTCTTTCTCAAGGGACTCATTCATAGAGGGAACTAATTCCCTTTGACCCTCCAAATTATCAGCAAATGACAAAGTTTCAACATGGCTGGAACTACAAGCAAAGGTAGACTGGTTAATGGAATGATTTTTCCCTTCAGAGTTTCCAGATGGATCCCTTTCTTCAAAGTATGTCCCCATATTCTCAACTATTGGAGCCATTTCTTCCTCATATTCCTACATAAAATCATCTTGTGGACTTGGAGAGGGCATATGAGATGGCCCTGCTTCTTATGTTGGAGATGGGGTGTGCTGTTGTGATTTTATCCCTGTAGAGCTCCTACACTTTGTTGGGCCCAAGGCCAAAGAAGGATTCCTTGTTTTTCTTTACCTTTTTGGACCTGTTACCTTTACTCCTATTGTTCATTCTCTGCGTCGTCCATGTTTCTATCATCTATACATGTCTGCACATCTAGGTTTTCTTCTGGTCGGGTTAAGGCGAGATTTACAAGGTTATCACAAGTTAATTTCTACTAGGAAAATCCATGAATGATGATTAGCTTAATCAGGCAATGATAGTTGATGATAGAATGTAAGTCCTTAGCTTTCCTAACCCGACTAGCAACATCATGTAATAAAGAATTTAAATAAAATGGCAAATTAATTGTAATTTTCTTCTTCATAATAGCTAACAGTTTGAGTTGTCAAGATTTTACCACATCTTGACATCTGTCACAAGTGATGTACCTCTAAACAATGGTCACCAATTCCTACCATTGTTTCTTTAAAGTTGTGGGGTGAATCCCTTTTCCTTTGCGTAACAATTTTTCATCTCGGTCTTGGAATATTGCAACTACGTCCTGCAGAAGAACATGCTTGCCAGTCCATCTTGTGGCCTCTGCTAGAAGTTCAGAGACTTCAACTATACTTGCTTTAGAAATTTTCATATTTCCGCCCTTCACCGTCATGCGTCCATTCTGTATATTTTGCAAAAATTCAAGTGTTATTTCCTCATGGAATCCTTGTAATTTGGTCAGGTATTCAAGCGAGCCGGTGTGCTGAAGAATTTTGCGAGCCCGTTCTGATATTCAGAGTACTATAGGTTCAGTGCGGTTGGATTTTCCTCCCATGGTTTTCATTTCTCAGTAGTTTGTTCACTTGCACTTTTTCATGCACTCTTCTCACAATTTCATATTTTGGAACAACACCATAAACTTTATACAAAATGTTACTATTATTAATAGAGCAGTGACATTGTTTTAGAGTTAATATTAAAATAAATTGTGTTTGTCACATCAACAATTTTTGGCGTAGCTTAATAATTAATTCACATGCTATCCATAATGCTTACATTCCCCCCTCCAATTAGAGAATTTTTAATAATTATTAAGCACACTATTCAGAATGCAAACCTTCCCTCCTACAATTAGAAAATGGTTTAGTAATTATTACACATGATATTCATAATGTAGATCTTCCCTCCTCTAATCAGAGAAGGGCATCCACAACCATAAATCATGGGAAAAAGGTAAAGGGCTTTGGTAATTCATAAATGCAGCCAGACAACAATCAAAGAGGTGTAAATACAACAAAAATGATCAGAGCAGTACAGGTCGCAAAAGATTTGAAATGCCCATGAAAGGAATAAAACAGAGACTGGATCATTATGTGAAGGGATATTTTCCTTAGATGGAAAAGGTGATGAACGCATGACCATCGATAACTGATAATCATTGTTGGTATCGATTGACTGGACAATAATGATATAATGCATATAAATATATAGTTTACCATGCATGTTCGTTAATTTAGTTACAAACATTCTTCAAATGGAAAATTCACCTATAGAAATGAATCTATAGGAAGTATTAGGATAAGGAATATTTGGAAATGTAACATAGCACTTCAATACCACAAGTAGAGCCACTGCTTCCGGTAGGCGTTATTAGCCTTGACAGGGTTGCTTTTTAACCCAAAAATGAGCTAGATTCCTCCTTTTAGTATTCAAATGATTTTATTTTTCATTGCTATCAAGATACCAATATGTTGGAATGGTAGCCATATAATCATAGTGCCATTCACTAGGATATAGCAAAGTGATTAGGTCGTCTCGTGATGCAACCTCCTATCCTTCTGACAGTTCTGACTATCAAGAAGGTCATTAGCCTGGTGTGGTGTCCATAATGGAATGTCACTTTGTTACATCCTTATGATCATGGTAGGCTGGCTCGTGATGAGACCCCCTATCGTCTTTAAGAAGTTTTTTCATATTTCCATGTTTCCATATTTTTATTGTAAAGGGAGGGAGGCTCATTTACTCCTTAAGAGTTAGGGATGGCATGAGAAGTAAGAAAATGCTAATGAAAGTTATGATTTTATCCCCATATCATCATACCAAAGGGAATTATCAATTGAAAGTGTGAAACATAAACCAACATGGTATTAAGATAGTAAATCATTTTATGATATGTCAAAATAGAAAATATTGAACCAGTCATTATATAGATGAACCAGGTCAGTTTCAGAATAAAGATAACCATCAAAGGTTTTACAAGTCATAATGGTATTAATATTACTATTTTTCTTTTATCTCGGGTACAAATTCCAAACCCAAAAAAATGATTTTACTAAGAAAACACGGGAGAGAAAAAAGGCAATTTGATAAAAGAATGATTGGCGATGGAACAACAATTGTTGGTTTTAAGAAAAATAAATCATAGTTGTTCATCCTATTGAACAACAGTTGTTCAATTGACTGAGCAATAGTTGTTCAATTGATTGAACAATAAAAACACAAAAATGAATCGAAGCCGCTCAATTTATTGAACATTAAAGCATACAAAAAAGAAATCGGAGTCGTTCAATTGATTGAACAACAACTATTCAATTGACTGAACAATAAAACACATGAAAATAAATTGTATCTGTTCAATTGATTGAACAACAAACATACAAAAAAGAAATCGGAGCTATTCAATTGATTGAACAATAGTTGTTCAATTGAATGAATAGTAGTTGTTCAATTGATTGAACAAAAAAACACACGAAAAGAAGAAATCGGAGTTGTTCAATTGACTGAACAACAACTATTCAATTGATTGAACAACAAAACACACCAAAATAAATCAGAGTTGTTCAATCGATTTAAACAACAACTATTCAATTGATTGAACGAAAAAATACACAAAGAAGAAATAAGAGTTGTTCAATCGATTTGAATAGAAGTTCTTCAATTGATTGAACAACAAAATATGCAAAAGTGAAATTGGAGTTTTTCAATCAATTTGAACATCAGGTGTTCAATTGACTAAATAAAAAAATACACAAAAGGGAAATTGGAGTTGTTCATTTGTTTGAATAACAACTGTTCAATTGGTTTAACAATAATTGTTCAATTGATTGAACAACAATTATTAAACTCACCACCAAAGAAAACAAGAGAAACCCTCGTGTTTACATAGTGATGCCTAAACTAAATTGCAACCAACTGTAAAAATAATATTACATCATTTACAACTAAAGAGAGATAAATTTTTATGAATTTAATGTTTCCGGATCATCACTCTATGCAGCTAAAATTTTCATAGTGGGATCATCACGTACTTGTTTGAAAAAGGAATGTTTGGTGAGTGGTTTATGATAAAGATGCACCTGATGTCCATTCACCCAGAAAGAATGGACAAACTCATCAATGGTAGTCAGAGTAAGAGTGTCATTTTTTTTACCTCTTCAATTTAATAAGGGCCAAGCCACCTTTTCTATAAGTTGCCCAGAAAGTCTTGGAATCTAGAATCATAGAGGAGTGCTCAGATTCATTTCTGAAACATATTTTTAATAAGACTATCGTGCCACTTTGTCCTTTGTTGATGAATACTTGTAGTGCATTATAGAGCAAGTAGTCGAGCCTCATCCAATTCATTTATTTGTTGAATTCTTTAGTTTCGTCCTCTGTTAGATCCAATCCCACTTCCTGGGCCGTTCTGAGAGTCTTTATTTCAAATTCAATAGGAAAGATATGTTCTTTTCTAAATACAAGTTGCTATGGAGAATTTCCAGTAGTATTTTGCCAAGTTGTGTAGTAGGCCCACAAGGCCTTTGGTAGTCTAGCAGCCTAGTCCCGCCAATGTGTCCAAACTATATTGGTCATAATTTCTTCGAGGACCTTATTGTTCTTTCAACCTACCTGTTCACCTACAAGTGATACGAGGAAGTGACTCTATGTGTGATGTGGTGGTTCCATAGAGTGGTTGTAATCTTATGTCCTACAAATTCCCCCCATCTATCTATGATCACTTCCCTAGGTAAACCATGCCGCAAAAATAACCTGAAAGTGAAATTAATTACAATTTCTTATGTAGCTCTTGGCAAATCTACTATTTCTACCCGCTTTGTTACATAGTTTGTAGCAACCAGTATGTAGGCCTTTTGGTTTGATGGTGGATGAAATGGGCCAAAAAAATCCAATGCCCATCATTTGAAAGGTTTTATTACCAATTGGGGCTATAGCGACATTTCGTCAGATTGACCAAGAGGTCCCACCCCTTGGCATCTATCACAAGCGTGGACATATTTCTCAACTTCTTTAAAAATGGTGGGCCAGTAATAAACCCATTTGTAGTACATTATGCCCAATTCTAAGATATGTGAAGTGTCCTCCACAGGGCTCATCATGGAAAGCCTTCAGGATGTCATAGATTTCATCTTCATGAATGCATCTGCATATGCACATATCAGACCCTGTATGGAAAAGGTATCTGTTAATCCAATAAAATTGGGCGTAGCACTGGAAAATCTATTTCCTTTCCCTTGCTATTAAGTGTCTAGGAAGATTTCCTACCGTGAGATAGTTTGCTACATCTATATACCATGGTGTTCTAACTGATATGGCAAACAAATTTTCATCTAGAAAATGGTCATCCACTGCCAGTAGATTGTTTATCTTTGGAACCCGAGACAGAAAATCTGCAACTGGGTTTTCCTTCCTTGGATGGTCTTTAATGGTGATATCAAACTCCTACAAAAGTATCAACTAACGAGTCACTCGACCATTTGTAACGGTTTTGTTAGCTAATTGTCTAATGACAGAATGATTAGGATATAGAAAAACTTGATAGCCAGTTATATAATGTCGAAATTTGTTTATGGCATAAATGACAGCTAGAAATTCTTCTTTTGTTACTGTATAATTAAGTTCAGCAGCAGTAAGATTTTTGTTGATATAGTACATAGTGTAAGGCTTTCTATCCTCCTCTTGACCAAGGACAATGCCTATTTCTGAATTTGACTAAACCTTGGAGATATGAAAGAGTAGTTCCCTGTTGGTTCCATGCAATATTGGGGTCGTCAAAACTAATTTCTTCAAATCCGTAAAGTATGTGTCAAATTTATCAGACCAGTTAGACTCAACATGTCCTATTAAAGCATACAGAGGCATATAAATTTGTGATTTTTTTTTATAAACCTACGATAATAACTTGCATATCCAAGGAAGCTATGTACCTCCATCTGAGTACTAGGTGTAGGTAGTAGGAGAATTACCTATATCTTTGCTGGATCTACCTGTATCCCAGCTACAGAAATGTAGTGCCCTAGGATTACGCCTTCCCTCATCATCATGTGACAATTGACATTACTTAAACACAACCAGGTGGGGATGCATCATTCCAAAATTTTAGCTAATGTCTGTAGCTCTTGATAAAATTCGTCCCCATACGAGGTAAAGTCATCCATGTAAACTTCAAGTCCTTCATTTATCAGATCAACAAACATATTGAGTATGGCCCTCTAAAACGTAGTTGGGGCATTGCATAATCCAAATGGTAACACTTTGTAAGCAAATGTACCCCACTATCATGTAAATGTGGTTTTGTCTTTGCCTTCAAGGGCAATTTGGATCTAATTGTAGCCTCTAAAGCCATCCAGAAAAGAAAAGAATTGTTTTCCTGCCAGTGTGTCAAGGACTTGATCAATAAATGGAAGAGGGAAGTGATCTTTTTGCGTGGTTTTGTTCAATTCTTGATAATCCACACATATGTGCCACTTCTTGTTTTCCTTGGCAACAACTACCAGTGGAAAGACCCACTTGCTATCCGAAATGGGATAAATAAAATTCACATCCACAACTTCTGTAGCTCTTCTTTTACAATATCTTTGAGATGTGGATTCAATCTCTGCTGAGGTTGTCGGATAGGACAGGCATCCCTTTTAGTGTAGATATTATGAATATATAAATGTGCATCTATGCCCTTCATATCTGGATAGTCCCAAGAAAAAGCCCCTTTATATTTTTGCAGAACTTGAATCAACTTTTTTTGTTGGTCACTATTCAGACTATCATTAATGTTTAAAATCTTTCCTTCTTCAATTTCAACAAGATTGTTGTTATGAATGGAAATTGTCTGGATATGCTAGTCATCAATATCTTTCAAAGGGTCTTCCAAGGCTTCATTGTCAACAAGTGCTTTTAATATTTGACATTTGACATTATTTACTTTGGCTCACTAATTAATAAAGTTATTGATCACATCATCTTCAGTATGATTCTTGAACTCAAGTGCCTTTGCTTTTGTAAGTGGTGAATGACTACTATCTTCCAGGTATGTGGATGGTTGTTTATGTATTTTCACAATGGGCAGACATGCTTTGGCAGGATGGTATAGAACTAGATTTTCTACATTTTCCCCCTTAGAAATGGTCATGCTACCCTCACGACAACCTATATGAGCATCAACTGTTGCCAACCAAGGTTGTCGCAAAATTAAAGGGTACCCATCTAATCGGCTTTCTAGGTTTATGACAAGAAAATCCACTAGGTATTCCCATGAATCAATAGAAACTCTAATTTCCTGTAAAGTTCCCTCTGGTCTTACCACCGAATGATCAACGAGTTCTACTAGGGTGGTGGTTGGTTCCAGAGCTGTAATACAAAGTGTCTTACATGTTTCCACAGTTAAGATGTTAATGGCTACACCCAAGTCAACTAGTGCGTTTGGAAAGGAGCAACGATATATTTGGACTGTAACTATGGGATTCCCAGGATCTTCATATTTTATCGGTGTTTCCCTGTCCAAGAGTAAATTAGACAAGGTCCCTACAACATGAATAGTGGGTGGAGATTTTACTTTCCTCACATGATTTTTCACACATAGTTTTTTAATTGTTTTAGCATAAATAGGAATATCTTGGATGGCCTGGAGGAGAGGAATTTTAATGCAAATATTTTCCAGTTCCCCTATGAGATAAAATTCTGGATAAACCACTGGTTTAGGTATTGTTAATATTTCACGAAATAGGGGAGAAGTAACTACGATCTTTTTAGGATCTTTATGCTTAACTATGTCTTCTCCTTGTTTTATTTATGTGTCAGTCACATTCAATGGTGTATGTACAGGTGGGGTTTCTAACTCAATTGGTGGTTGGTCTCTATATTCCTCAGGAGTGATAATGCGTCCTAACCTCAGTCTAAGTTCATTGCATTCTTCCTATTTGGTCTCATAGTATGAGTTTTCAACAATTTGCACCAAATGAACCGATCTGTTATTGAGGTTTGGGTTTGGTTGAGCTGGTAGTTGGGGACGCAGAAGGGGCTGAGGATTTTTATGTAGTGGATATGGGGTTGATAATGTAGGTTGAGGTTGAGGACCTGTCCCCATAGGAATTTTAGTTATCCCTAGGGATCATTACCAATTTGGAGACCAGTTCGAATTTTGTGAAGTAGATGTAGGCCACTGGGATGAGTATGGATTACTTTTCCAAAAAGGAGTAAAAGGAGAATTTATCCAACCATTACCCAAAAAGGAATGAGTTGGCCAAGGTGGCATAGGAAACTATTGGGATTGTCAATTTGAGAAAGGTTATTGACCTTGCCACGATGCTCTGGAATTTTCCTACTGATTAAATAGCAAAGAAGGAAAGAACTGAGATGGGTCTTATGACATACCTGTGGGTCAACCTTGCCATTGTCAATGTTGGTTCATTAAGTATATTGGTTCTACCTCTTCTTCTTCTTGTTTAAAAACTACTTTCAGCACTAGAAATGATGGAAACTACTCAGTGGCATGGTCCTTGGTGCAGATAGCACATGTCTAGACCATGTCCAATGGACACTCCCGTTCACTGTGCTTATTCCGATAGCGTGGGAAGAAAAAAAACCAAATTATGTTGTGCTAACGCTTGTTTCTATTTCGCTTGTAGGACATCCAACTGCATTGTAAGGGTGCCCAGGATGTTTGTCATGAAGTCCTCCGGGAGGTTACAAATTTCCATTCTTGTTATGCCTCCACTATGTGGTGTCATTCCTCTACTCATAAGATCTTGGCTTCCTGACCTGGTGCGTGTGATACCTCACGAACACCTGATACACAAGCGAACAATTTCATCATAATCCTCTTGAGAAAAGTCTCCCTTCCCCATAAAATTTAAAGTTTCTATCCATTCATCTTTCATTCCTTTAATTAAGATGGCTTTCAGGACTTATTTTGGTAATGTGGAGTGAGGGGATCTCTTCAAATTGTATTGAAACCGTTCGACACATTCCTGTAGAGTTTCATTATCCTTTGTAGACATCTTAAAGATTTCATCTTTTAATTCCCTAGTCCTACAATAGTCCTCATATTTTGTGAGAAAATAATTTTTCATGTCATTCCATGAGTAATAGTGCACCCACCTAAACCCATGAACCACCTCAAAGCTGCTCCTTTTAGGGTAGAATGGAAAAGCTTCAATTTTTTAGGGTTGGTGGTATAATCGTATCCTCTACACAGAATGTCAAACTCGAATAAGAAAGTGTTTGGATCCTCTGTGGTCATCCCATGAAAGATTGGGATGTTTTGAAGGGAATAAATTTCATCGGGGTATTGTCTACTAGGTCGACTATGGGGTATTCTATTGTCGAGGTCTGACCTTCAGGTACTTGGTTCACGATTTCATCGTAAATGTGCCAATATCCTTTAGGGACTTCACGGGATGCTATCTGAGTGAATGAAATATTTTCAATCCGAGGTGGTTTTACAACACTGCCTAGATATGGGATCACAGGAGATCCTTGTTCAGAAAATTATGGCTCTGCCCTAGCAATTCCACTAGTTTCTCCCTCTCCTTCTCTTAAATTTCACGACTTTCCCTCTCATGGAGGATTAGAATGTGAATTTTCTTTAACTTGAAAGCTCTATTTGGATCCTTCAATTTGGCTATGGATCTCAGCATGGGATGCAGATGGTGAGCCTGATGTATGAGGGATCAAAGTAGGGCTCTTTCCAAATATAGTCTGGGGTCATACTAATGCCTAAGATTATGATTTTCTTATGATTTCATCTATAAAATTTGATCTCCCAAGGTTCGCTGATCCCTTGGGTTTTGCATATTTAGGTGGGGGGTTTTGATCTTTTTCTATCTTTTTATTGCTAGTCATTCATTAAAAAACCCCTACTCCTATTTAACCTCTATGCATTTGCTGAAAAATGGGTTGATGAGCAAGCACTTTACTTGATGGTTACATAGGTTCTTACCTCCCATTTTTAAAACCCAATTCTTTTACAACAAGAGAAATAAAAAAATAAATCACTTTGAAACACTCTCCCTGGAAACGGTGCCAAAATGTTGGTGCATTAATATGACTATTAAAAGAAACCTCCATAACTACATTAGTTATAAAACAATGGAAAGTTTGTTTATTTCAAGAGTGTTCATCATTGTCTATGCAAATGAATTCATAGGCTAATTCATAATGAAATGATTTAGAATCATTTCAATTATTAATATCTAATTCTTGAAGTTCAATCCAAAACAATTCTGAAGAAATATTTAAATCATTTTCAAATCTACTTTAATCTATTATGCAGAGATCTGAATTGGAATGCAAGTAAAAGGAAACACTCATAGGAAATCTAAATAGTATAGACAATAATTCGTTTAGCATGAAGGAAAGCTACAACAAGTAACTATTCAAACATCTAACGGGAAAAAATCAATTGTAAGCTTAAGATCTATGATAACACTAATTGAGAATGAACAACAATCAAATACTTAAACTAACCTGATAAAGTCGGTAAAGATTAACATGCAGATGTAAAACACAACAAGATCTAGCATCTAGTTTGAATGACAATAGTAAATCGTAACAATCAATACTCACAACAATCGAAATAATTCTAATTTCATGAAATAATAGTAATAAGCAATTGTAAGAGTAAACATAAATAAATATGACACAATTAAAGCAGCAAATGTCAAATCGACTGGGCCTAGAGTCTCGAGAATTCACTATTGAAAGACACTCATAATGTGATTATAGGTAAGACACAATCTTCTTCATTAAACTTGATAATAGAGTTACAATGTCACAGTAATGAGAGTACTCTGTGTCAAAAATGAATAGTTACAATCTCCAAATTTCTAGCTAGTTGTTCATTTCGCTTGTTAGAATTATATAACCTAGGAAAGACAAACGGATAGAAGTGAATCCTTAGGATTAGGAGATCGTGAGGATTTCACAATCGATAATCTGATTTCATCATAGAATAGACTTGGTTCTCCTAGTCTTCCGCTGGCCTTTGTAGTTGAGACGTTGTCCTTTTTCCTTTCTTTGTCATTGTTGTTCCATCGTTTGAACAACAGTCATTCAATTCATGTTCCTGCATATAAAGATAGTGAAATTTAGCTTTTCATGCACAAATTTTTCCATTTCGTTAATGATAGATTTTATCCAGTTTCTACAATTGTTTCTTCTACATTTATTCCTAAAACAAAGATAAACACATAAAGGAAAATGATTTATTAACCTATAATGAGGATAAAACATACCTCTTCCATGACCCAACAACTTGTATAGGACTAGTGATCCTTGAATCGGTATATGGTGGGATTGAGATAAAGCCTGGTAGTGTATGCTTCTTTTTTGGGCCTAGGAATCCCTTAGGGGGATATACAGTAAAGCCTGGTTGCATAGATGAGGGCTTGGGCCTAGGAATCTATTGACATTTTTAGACCTTCCAACATTCAAGGGGGTCTCCAGATATGTGGTCCCAATTAGACCTCACACCATTTGGGATAGGATTCCCATCCACAATACGACCTGGTTACTATTTTCTTAAAGGTTTTCCTTGGCTATAATTGTAAGAAAGAGAGAGGAATGCAAATATTCCTTTGAAAAGCAAGTGATTGTGCCTGGTGAGTGCTTGGTTGTAGGTGTGTCGAGTTTCTTCTACCGCGGAGGGGAAAATAAGGTGAGCCTATAAGTTTTAAACATCATTTTGTCACATTAGGAAAATGACCATTAGCCTCAATATTTCGTTACCCATCAAAGTGTTCCAAAGAATCCCCCTGCAAGGCTAGAACTAAAGCATTCCCAAAGAGAGTGAAATTTCCAGATCTCATGGCTCAAAAACCTATTTTTGGCTTCCTACATGGTCCCCTAGTCAATTTCTACCCATACATAAAAGAGACCATTAGAAGCTATGCAAAAGTGCACTCTATGTTATATTATGGCCCGCGCAGATGACTCAATGCAAGTAAAAAATAAAAAGTAAAGTCTAGAATCTTTGTCTAGTTGAATCTTTCCCAACTAATAGCTTCGAATGGATTCCTACTCAAGCCTGATCCCTCCCATCATGGAGCTAATTCCCTCACTTTGTGGATACTCTATCCCACCATTTGTGGATATTATTCCTTAGGAAGAGGATCCCAAACCTCCTCCTCTTAGCCTATATATAAAAAACAGGCTAGAGGATTGAAGAGGACCATTGAAGGTAGGCTTATGCTACAAAAATAGGGGTAGAAGGATTTCCATCCAAGGAAAAGGTTGGATATTGTGGGAAGAGGCTTGTAACATCAAGGCTTTGAGGTTGTAAGTTTGTTCTCCCTTTCATCTACTAAAAAGTAATTGTTCTTTAAATCATGTCTATTCTGATATCATTTGTGGGATTCCTTGATCACCCACATAGTTTATGATTGGTTATTGATTCAACTTATGATATATGTTGAGTTAATTATTTCATTTATCTTTCATTCTATACGCTAGATGTTTGCATTTTTTGTGTGTTTCTATCTATGCATGTCTCCTTCGAAACATCATGGAGAAGTTGTGGAAAGTGTTGGAATGGTCTCTAAAGCATCAAGGAGAAGCTAATTTTCAAAGGAATTCAAAGGCATTCAATAGACATTTTATTAAACTGGTAAGTGATCCCTTGCACATTACTTGTTTTAACCAATCGTAATATAAGGAAAGATAGCAGTTCTTTCTTCTTTGTTACCGGATTTTGTTTGATATTTAGGGAGATACGTCTTGTCCCCAAGATGGACTAGTTTGCCTACCAAATTGGAGACTCCACTAGGGAACATCTCACTCTCCATCATTCTAATTTTTTACATGTTGATCCTTTTCTCATATCCCTCTTTGAGTGTTTCGAAAATATTAAAATTTCAGATTTGATGATTTGATTGACTTGTTTTTATTTTCTAAAAATTTCCTGCTATGAGCACTCTATATTTAGGAACAGAGTGTATTTCTACAACTTATCCCTTAGAATCAGTGCATATTCACACTGGATTGATCTATTGTCTGTGTAGATACCTGCAATTTTTGAAAATTTGAGTTTTTTCTTCAGCAAGTCCAAGAATTTTTGTTTTTCCTTCTTAATTGCACTTGTTTTCACCTTCAATAAGTCTCTATTAATTTGGTTGAGTGTCGTCAAAGCGTTTTCTTGAAATTTTCTTATTTTCACAAATTAGGGTAGAATATTCATCTGGTGTGTGGTTGATCTATCAAAAGAAAGGTTAGCTTCTCTTGGTTTTCTATCTTCTTGAATTTATTCTTTCGAACAAACCACATGTTATCTTTATTTTACTCTTTTGTAGAAGATTTTTTAGTGAATGAACATAAATGATTTACATGAATGAGTATTGTTTATGAAAAGTGATTCTTGTGCTAGATTTGAAATGAAAAAGTCATTTTTCTACCATTGTTGCAGTGTCTCAGAATTGTACTCTTGGTTGTAGTAAATTCATAGCATTCAATAGGAGAAATTAATTTTATGTTTTGATTGGTTTCTTCATGCATATTGAAAATTTTTCGATTGATTGTATGTCAAAAGGAAAGTTTCTTGATTTGTTGAATTATTTGGCAAAATGAATTTTTAAAAGTTAATTTCCACATTTGGGTGATTCAAAATTGAATATTTGCATTTAGGAAAGGGGATATAGTGGAAATTTAAGAGTTTTTGCATTTCTTTTGAAACATTGAAAATACTCTTTCCTTACCTCAGTTAGGAATTCATTGAAAAGGAAATATTAGAATTTCATATTTGATTGCATTAAGGTTTCATTTCAAGTCATAAAACCATCAGTTTCACATGAATTTACTTTCGAGTAAGTAGCATCTCTTGAAAAATAACACTAATAAAATCAAGTTAGAATTTTTTTATTTATCTATTTTAGTGTTTTTTTCCACCTGAACTAGATCAGGTTGTAGGGATTTGGAATAGGTAAGTGAGTTAACTTTCCAAAGCTGCAAACAAGCATTAGAATCTTGGAATAGAGAGTAAAGCCATTTACTACAATTTGGCTCTGTGAAGCTCCCATTACAAAGGCGTTAAGAATGAGATCGTGCCAGACCAAGTGGAGTGATCGACCCCACTTCATTGGTTATAGTAGAGTGATTTACACATATTAAAAACAATGTCGATAGATATTTGGGAGTCACTTGGAAGTAAACATCAAATTAACCATGTTGAGGAACTTTCAAGGGGATTGAGATTCGTTACTTTGCCCTTACGTGTATGTCTGATCTGTGACTGTCCCCCTAAGTTAAATTATTTTAAGTGGTAACCTAAGAGACCATAATATTAAGGCCATTACCAAAGGTGACAGAGGAGGGGAAGTTATTGAAGTAGCTCACCCCACTTCAATGCTGAGGTACAACACTTCCAAACATCTCCTCTTGAGTTCAATGGTATTTACCATAGTTCAGGAAGAGTATTGCAAAAAAGGGATTATCTTGATATCATTGAAGGACTGCATCCAAAAGAAGAAGATTCAAATAAGAAGACTATAGAACCATGGGCTGCGATTGATGAAGAGCAGACATCAAAATCAGAGATCAAGAGAACTCCCTCATGGTTACCATCAAATCCTCCATGTATTCAAGAGAACAATCAACAAAAAGAGGAAGATTTGAAGGTCATGGTAGAAGAAGACATAAAGAATGATCCAGATAATCAAGAGGACCAAGGACATCACGACTATATTGAAATATGGTTCTAGACAGTCACTAAGTTGCAGCATCACTCTCTTCCTAAACTATTCTTGATCCTTTCAAAGTCAAATCATTTGGTCTCTGAAATCCAGGTACAAGTCAAAGCATACATTTCAAGCCTCCACAACATTTGTTTTGTCATCTTGATGTGCACATGGCTCCACTGGAAGTATTCTTATACTTGAAAGTGATTTTGTTTTTCAAGTAGGGTAGGGTAGAAGAAAAAAAACAAAATAAAAACAAAATAAAAACAAAATAAAAAATAAGAGAAAAAATAGAAACCTAAGGTGAAAACCTCCTTGGAGGCACCTCAGATTGTCTCATTGATTGAAAACATCCATGAGGTGGTCAATGGGTTGGAAAAGAAAAAAAGAGAAAGAAGAAGAAGAATATCCTAGGTGAAAACCTCCTTTGAGGTGCCTAGGCAAACCTACTAGTTGAAAACCTCATTGAGGTGGCTAGTAGGCCTAGAAGAGAAAAAAGAGAAAAGATAAAAGAATCCTTGCTCCATGCATGCATGTACTTTCCAACATCTGCAAGCAACAAGAACAAATTGGTACCAAAAGGAAAGTTGGCCACGCCTAGTAAAAAGAAGTCAAATTTTGACTTTCTCCTACTTCGCTCAAATGCTCCAACAAGGCCAAGGCCATGCCAATCCATCACCCTCATCTATTTTCACCATCCACCCATCATTCTCAAGCTTCTACCACTCGTTTACCTTGCTATTCTAAAAAACTACAAGATGCTTTGTTTTACTATAGGATACAAAAATACATAGAGCATAAATTTGCTTTCGCCTTCAGTTGAAAACCATTCATCCATTTTCCAAGTTGTTTTAGGGGGAGATGTATATGGATGATGGCAAGATGATCAAACAATTTTAGTAAACTCTAGTGCACAATTTCGAAGAAATTGGTCTCCATCACCTTCAACCATTTTTGCATTTTCTCAATATTTGTGCATCCATTTAAAACATTGTTTCATGGGGAGATGCATATGCATGATGGTAACATGCCAAAACAATTTCAGCAAATTCTAGTGCACGGTTTCCAAGAAATCGACCTTCATCACATCTAGCCATTTCTAGTTTTTGGTTGAGATCCATGCATCCATTGACAAAAATTTTTCTATAGGGATATGCATAATGATGATGGCAACATGCTCAGCCCCATGGGGGTAGGTGACTTGGTAATCACAATGTGGTGAAGTTCGTTAGAAAGGTGGGCTCCGTACTGAAGGTCATGAGTTCAATTCCCTCAGACTAACTCGGAGCTATGGAGAGGGGCGGGCACAGTTTCCCAGGGGTTATAATGGTAGCGGTCAAAATAGACCTCATGTAATGCAAGTTGCAAGGCTACTCCAATTGCCGATTCCTTTGTTAACAAAAAAGGTATGATGGCAACATGCTCAAAACGTTTCAACTCAATCTAGTCTACCGTTTGGGAGATATGGACAAAACAAATCGTTGTCTTGTAAACCTACAAGATTTCCTACAAGATACAGAACAACAACTATAGGATTGGCAGTGAGTAGTTTTAAAGGAGATCCAGAGGTCAAAGAAGCTCCTACAGAGCTTAGAAATAGCATCAGGATCATCAGCATTACCATCCAACACCTGCACATCAACATCAACTCAACAACAACATGCATGTCTCTCCAACAACCATTAATTAAGTATATGTATTCAATATTCTTGACCTCTTCTCTTGAGCATATTATAGTTATCAGTTTGTTGTCAATGCATGAGAGATGAGGTTTTATAAGCTAAGGATTGTTCAGTAGTATTAACCACCTTCAGCTAGTTAATTATAGATCACTCCTTCACTCATGCAATGTTGAAAAGTCAAATTATGAAGGGTGATGATTTCAAGGAATGAGCACAATAGTTAAAAGAAGAAACTTTTGCAAAGGCCAAGGTCACCACAACACTCCAAGCCCTCCATCCACTTCATATTCAATATCTATTCATCATTCATCCATCCCATTACATTCTTGAAAAAAAAAAACATCTTGTCCATTTTCATGAAATTTCCATTTGCAGGTTAGCAAAAAGGATGGTCAAAGAGCAAAGGAGGATCATGAAAAGACCCATATCAGTCACATTTTTATTTTAGCACTCATTACCATTCATTCCTCCACCATTTCTGTCATTTTTTCCACTCCTTTACTTCAGTTTACAAAGGGGTGGTGTTTTCTACAGGATCCCCTTAAAACCTACAAGATGGTCCTGTAGGAATTACAGTGACCGAGAAATCCTATAGGAGGTAGTCCTAAGGAAAATAAATGACTTGCTATGCCAATAAAATGCACCCCCTTCATCATTCCATCACCATACCTTGTCCACCATCATCATCCATGCATTCACCCTTAAAAACAAAATTACTTTAAAAAAAAACAACTCCAGTCTTCGAAAGGAAGGCAATCAAGGAGGAATAGAGAGCATCACCTCAGTATTCCTTGTTCTCCACACTCCTAGTCTTTCTCTCCATCCATTTCACCATCTCAGCGAAGTGTATGATTAAGAGTTTGGAGGGAGAAGCAGCTACATGACATCCTCTAGGAAGCCCTGTAGCAGCATATCCCAGAAAATACAAATCATAATAGCAGCAAGCCTCCAGCATGATGATGCAAGAGAAGAAATAGCTCCAAAGTAGCAACACCACCACCATATTCCACCACAGATACCTTCACAAACAAAGGAGTCATCAAAAAATAAAAAGAAAGGGAAGAATACTCTCATATAGTTAGAAGACCCTGAAAGAGGAGGAATGACTACTACAGGAAGGCAGAAGGTTGCTACAAGAAGGAAGACATGAAAAAATTATGCTAAACTCCAAGATGGCAAAGATTTTTTAGAGAACTCCAAGGTGATTAGGTAGTCACCTAGGCCACAAAAGAGAAGAAGAAGGCAACAAAAAAAATAAAAAAATTAAGGCATTCACCATCAAAATAGAACTCAAAATGTAGTGATGAAAAGAGGTGTTCCAAGAGGTCCCCAATCTCTTTCTACCTTTTTTCCATGGCCTAAAAATGGGAGAAATGCATGGGATTCAAGTTGACGGCCTGCCCTAATCTCAGTCTATCATTTATGCTCAAAATATGTATCTTGCAGTTTTAAAAGGGTTTCCTGTAGGTTTGACAGGAATTACTACATGATGTGCTTGTTCTCATCTAAAGGTAGTTTGAAGTTTTTAGTGGTGTCCAAATGGTGGAACAAAGAAGCAGAAGGTTGATAAGGATATGGAAGACATTGCTTCACTAAAAAAAAATATTCAAGAACTAATATTGAATAAGGGCAAGAAAGTAAGCTAATGGTCTCAAGAAACAATGATTTTTCTTTAAACAAATATGTCTTTGGACTTGTCCTTGCAGAGCTTACAGCCAAGATTCTTAATGCAAAAGAGAGAGACCACCAGGGCCATGGATGACGCACAACGAGGTCACTAAATTGCTCAGAGGATGAACAACACTTTCAGCAGGGGGTATGATGGGCCTCTAAATTAGACATAAGTTAAGGCTGATGCCTCTAATTTAAAACATAAATTAAGGCATATGACTATCCTTCAGCACATTAGACCTCTCTTTTTGCATTAGATAATTTATTTTTAACTTTAATCTATTCATTAGGAAGGCTTGTGATTAATTGAATATTTGTGCCTAATATTATTTATTTTTTGTGGAATATTATGAGAATATTGGGCAAATTATGAAGAGTTGGAAGAGGAGATAATTTAGGGACTTGTTCCCTACTACTGGAGGATCAAGAATAAATAATAAGTCAACAAGATATTATGTAATTATGTCACAAATTGTGGAACTCCATTGATTGAGAAAATCTAGGAATGTGTTCCACTAATCAAGGGAGAAAATCCACTAATAAAAGGATTTCGGTGGGGAAAGCTTCCCCCATTCATGGGGAATGATTCTTAATCATTTCTTATAAGTACCAAGTCAAATTTTCCTCTACGGAATGATTCAGAAAATATAGGAATGTGTTCCCTACCATTTAATGCAAATTCCTTGTATTGGGGACTAGATCCACTAATCAAGGGATTTTGGTGGGGAAAGCTTCCTCCATTCATGGGGAATTATTCCTAATCATTTTGTATAAGTAACAAGTCGAATTTTCCTCTAGGGATAGATTTTCATTAGTGTTATTGTGGAGAGAGCTTGTATTCTTGCAACTCCATTGTATTTTCCTGCAGGGATGTAATTCCATTGATGAAAATAATGAAGATTGGTGTCATGTTCAGCATCTAAATGTTGTTCTCCCCCATAGGTCTCTGAGTTTCCTTGGGCTCGGCCATCCCAAGAACCTCAAAGCCCTTCTGTACAATTTTATTTCCTTCTTTTTGTTGAGTTATGAAATGGGTATGTATTTACTCTTAATTTCATCAGCTTTTTCCTCTTTTCCTATCTCTTTCATATCTTAATACGTTAACATATTGATGGATTGTGATAAGAAATGGATAAACTAATCGTAGTTAAGATTTAGCTATCATAACTTACTTTTACTCCCCTTTACGTAGAAAACAACGAAATGAACAGTTGTTTTTCCCTGGCGACGGAACAACATAAACCAACAAATGAAGAATGCAACACGTTAGTTGCGGACGGGTTAGAGGAAAAATTAGGAGGATCAACGTTAAATACGAAGAGTGCCTGAAGATATCATTCAGTTTTGAATCGATCCTAAGGGATCACATTTAATATTTTACATCTTTCTAACTATAAAATCAACTGATTGTAGGAGGAAAGGGGATCGATTGATCTCTGTTATTTAAAATTGTAATTTTCATTTACAGACTCATGCTGTTGGAGAACGTGATCGTGTTGTAATGCTACTTAATTTCAATGATTAATATATAATTGAGTTGTTGTTCATTCGTATTCCCTGAAGTAGCTTAGCAGTGTTTGTTGGTGGCTAAGGGTCCTGCCTCTGGTGGATTAAACTGCTTCCTTGTGTTATATATTTTTTATTCTCGCAAGTTTGATTGGTTTGATAATTTTCCCATTTTCTGTGAATTTATCCTATTCACTATTTACCTCTTTCCTATATTGAGGTAGTGAATTTTCTTTACATGTTTTACAACACTGTCATTTGATTAAATTTACGCTTATTCAAGACTAAATTATTTAGATAGTGAATCATATTGATTTAATCAACTGTAGGAGTTTGGTTATTGCTATTGAACTCTAAGATTGATATCATTGTCATTTGGATTGCTTCATAGAGATTGAGTATGATTTAGATTGAATTAGCTAAGAAGAGATTGGTTATTGTTACTATGCTCTCGACTGATGTTATTGTTAATTGAATTGCTTGTGTGAGATTTGATTACGATTTTAGTAGAGGATTGAGTCTTCAAGCTTAGATGTCATATTTCCTTCAATAATTGCAATTTGAGTTTTATAGATGTATCCGTTTACTCTCGTATCAAAGGTTTATACTTCATTTTAAGAAACATTACTCTCTGGATTTATAGCTTGCACATATTGTGTACACTGTTGAAATAAAAGGACTTGCTCGGGTTGATGACTAATGTAGGGTAATTAGGAGTTTTGAAAGACATATTTTATCAGCCAACATTTCGGTGCCATTCTTGGGGAGAGTGTTGCCATTTTACAAAGGGTGATGTATATCTGATAATTGTTGTTGGGAGAGAACTGGGTATTAAAAACGTAAGGTAAGAACCTACATATGGAGCAAGTAAAATGCCTGTTCTCCCACCCTCTTTCCAGCAGAATTGCTAGGAATTTGAGGTAGAAATAAACATTTGAATTTTTGCATGAACAACTAAGAAGAAAAGACCAGAAAACAATACAATTCCACATCCCAAACCTGAAAAATCTAAGGGACTAGTGACCCTTGCACAATCAACTTTTATCAACGATATCTTAAGAGAAGCTAAATCTTAGCCATCAGTAGGTCCCCAAACCGTTGCTTCGAGACAGCCTACTATCTCCCTTCGAGACACAGGCTCACCATCTGTAGCCTGCACTGAGGTCCACAGTAAAATTGAAGTGACTGAGTAGATTTTTCAAGACATTGAAAATTTGTGACCAATTCCCTCACAAGAAGGGAATTCTTGCAACATTCATGAAGGAGGAGGAGAAAAAGGGGAAACAGAGGAACCAAGATCCCCTTAGGTAGTAATTGAGCAGAGGACACCTAGTGTCCTAGATCAAGGGAGTGTTGTTAGGATCATTCCCACCTCTTCTAGACAACCCAGGGATAACACTCTAGCTCCAGAAATCTTGGAAGGGTACTGGCATATCTTTGATCAAATGGCCAATAATCCACAAGCACCCAAAACCTCTACATTATAGTATCCTATTGTTGACACAATTGTCAATTCCCCCATGAAAGCTATCCCTATACAAAATATTCCCACCTTTCATGCACTCACTTCAGAAGATTCGGATGTGTTCCTGTTTGAATTTGACGTCCTATGTCAGGGTTATGATTACACCACCAATCCCTAGAAACTGAAGCTATTTCCCTCCACTTTAAAGGAAGCAGCCCTGCGTTGGTTTATGGGACTGGGTGGGGCACCATAAATGATTGGTACCAAATGAAAACTGTTTTCCTTAAAAAATATAAGGATTATTGCAGATCTAGAGAACTAAAAGATGAGATATTCCAAATGGTAGCAAGATCTAGTGAAACTTTGGAAGAGTATGTGGAGCGTTTCCAATATAACCTCCAAATGTCTCCCTACAGAAATTTTCCTCTACTTGATAATGTGATAAAAACCATGCTGATTAAGGGGATGAAAGAATAATGGATAGATAAATTAAATATTATGGGTACAGGTGATATCTATGAGAAGAGTATGCTAACATTATTGATTTGTGTATCAAGTGCTCAAGGAGAAGTACAAGACTGAAACCAGCAAAATGCGATATGATCACCAGCGATAGCAAAATCTCTGGCAGAAGCATTACTTTTACTGAAATCGGCAACCTACTAGAAGATTTCAAAACAGATGTCCTAGCAACCTTGACAACATAATTAGACATCATGCAAGCTAAGTAGAAGTAGGCCAAAGCAGAAAAAAACCTGATTATCTTTTGTCCTCGATGCAGGAAGAAACAAAGTCATAAAGAATGTCCACTGGATATGGTACAAACATGTGCCATATGCACTAAAGAACATGCCACAGAAAATTTTCCATCGCTCCGAGGATTAAAAGCGGTCTTCAAAGATGCAGAGGAAGAAACGAAACCAGTCTACATATTAAATCAGCATCGCCAATGGCAACCATGACAAATAGGTATGCCTATTGTCCCATCTTCATTCTTTCAACCCCCATAATATAATTTTGAGTAATACGTAAGAGCTACACGGCAGACCAACCACCTTTTCTTAATTGGTCACCACAAGCATTTTCTATGCCACCTTGGCCCAATCAATCAAATCCAAACAATAGTTGGAAAAATTCATCTTACATTCCACCATTTTGGTAGAATAATCCATATCCATCTCAATGGATCCCCTCCACTTCACAAAACTAAAACTGGTAGTCAAGCTGGAAAAGACCTACAAACCAGCCAGTAGGAACAATCCCCCTGCCTCAACCTACGTTGCCAGCACCTTACACATTGCAGCAGAATCCTCAACCCAATCTACGGCCACAGCTCCTAGACCAGTCCAACCCAAATCCCAACAACGGATCAGTCCAGTCGGTACAAATTAACGGAGGGTTGGATCCAAAAACTGAGTTGAGAGAATGCAATGAAATCAAATTGAGGTCTGGATGAATAATCGAGTCAGAGGAGGATAAAAATATACAATTAGAAGAACCACTTCCTATAGAACAAACATCTCAAAAGGAGAATACAATTAAACAGAAAAGCCACGAACAAACTATAACCTCTTCTCCACCATTCCCAGAAAGATTGATTATACCTCACCCAATCGAATATCTCGATTTCGATCTCCTGGGAGAATTAAAAATATTTGTGTAAAAATACCCCTCCTCTAGGCTATTCAGGACATTCCAACCTATGCATAAACTGTTCAGGAATTATGTACCAAAAAGTCTACGAGGAAAATAAAAGCAACACCAACTATCCACGTAGTTGGAACTTTGTCTAATTTATTATCAGGTAGAGAAGCACCGGTGAAATATGAAGACCTAGGAAACCCTATAGTCACAGTACAAATAAATGGGTGTTCCTTTCCCAATGCATTAGTCGATCTAGGGGTAGCCATTAATATTTTCACAACAATAACCTATTAGAGACTTGGAGTCACAGCCTTAGATCCAACTACAACCTTGCTGGAACTTGCTGATCGATTAGTTGTCAAACCAGAAGGGACATTACATGATGTAATGGTGTCTGTAGATTCTTAGCAATACCCAGAAAATTTCTTGATTATTAATCCTAAAAAATGGCTAGATGGACATCCTCTAATATTAGGAAGACCTTGGCTAGCGACCGCAGATGCTTATATACACTGTCGAATAGGCAGTATGACTATAGCAAGAGGAAGTAATGTGAAGAACCTAGCTTTATATCCTCCAGCTCAGCCAAGCCTAACTATAATAAAAACTAGGAAACAACTTGTAACATATTTAACTGAAAATATTTGATCACCACTAACTGTAGCAGATTCTCTTGAATTTAAGAATAAAACAGAAGATGACATTATTAACACTTACATTAACCACCCAGCTGTTGTATCTAATCTAAAATGTCACATGATTGAAGCAGCCCTAGATAACAAAATTGAAGAAGATCCCTTAAAAGATATCAATGACCAAACAATACCAACAACAACTATTTATAACAACAAACCCATTGAAATTGAGCCAGGGAAAGTCCTAAACATTAACAAAAACCTGACTGATGACTAGCAGTAGAGGCTTATCCAACTCCTTAGAAAATATAAAGACACTTTCACTTGGGATTACCCAGATATGAAAGGGATTGACCCCCAATTATGTATGCACCACATTTATACTAAGAAAGATGCGAGAACCATTCAATAAGCTCAACGAATATTAAACCCTCACCTAAAGGATGTTGTTAAAAACGAACTACAAAAAGTGTTAGATGTAAATTTCATCTATCCTATATCTGATAGCAAATGGGTTTCTCCATTGGTTGTGGTTCCTAAGAACAATGGGAAGTGGCGTATATGTGTCGATTATAGAGAGATTAATAAAGCAATGCAAAAAGATCATTTTACCCTTCCATTCATCGACCAGGTTCTAAACACACTAGTAGGTAAAAAATTCTTCTCTTTCTTAGATGGCTTTAGTGGCTACAACCAAATCCAAATTGCTTTTGAAGAGCAAGACAAGACTACCTTCACCTGCCCCTGGGGGATGTTTTCTTACAGGGTATTACCTTTTGGACTGTGCAATGCACCTACTACATTCCATAGAGCCATGCTCAGCATCTTTGCAGACTTGATAAATGAGGGACTCAAGGTGTACATGGACGATTTTACACCCTATGGAGATGACTTCGAGCTGGCATTATAGACACTGGAGAAAGTCCTAGAAAGATGCATTGCTACTAGGCTCTGCTTAAGCCATGTGAAATGCCACATGATAATGACTGAAGGTTTGATCCTAGGTCATTACATCTCAACAGCTGGAATTTAGGTAGATCCAGCAAAAATTCAGATAATCCTCTTAATACCTACCCCCTGCACTCAAACTGAGGTAGGCAATTTTTTGGGATTTTCTGGATATTATCAGATATTTATAAAAACAATTTCCCAAATTGCTGCACCATTATATGCTTTGACAGGAAATATCGATTGCATATGGACTGAAAAATTTGACATTGCCTTTGAAGAATTGAAACAACTAGTAACAATAGCCCCAGTATTACGAGGCCCGAACTGGGATTTACCATTCCATATTTCATCCGATGCATCAAATACGTCCATTGGAGTAGTTCTCAGCCAAGAGGAGGAGAGGAAACCCTATGCGATATACTATATCAGCAAAAATTTAACTCCTGCTGATTTGAATTACACAGTGACCGAGAAAGCGTTTCTAGCTGTAATCTATGCTATTAACAAATTCAGACACTATATAACAGGATACCCTATGGTTTTGTATACTGATCACTCTGCTATTGAATATTTAGCTAGTAAACCTATTACGAATGGAAGAGTGACATGATGGTTAATCCTTTTGTAGGAATTTGACATAACAGTCAAGGATCGACTAGGAAAGGAAAATCTGGTGGCAGACTTCCTCTCTCTGGTGCCAAAAATAGACAACGCAGTGGCAGTAGAAGACCAGTTTCTTGATGAGCACCTATTTTCTGTAACTGTGAAAACACCATGGTACGTAGATGTCGCAAATTACCTAGCCATGGGAAAATTACCGAAGCACCTGATGCCTAGAGAAGGAAAATTAATAGTGCAACGCAACACTCGGTTCTCCTGGATTGGAGGATACCACTTTCACACAGGAGCTAATATGCATATCTGCAGGTGTGTTAGGGAAGACAAAATCTACGATATCCTAAAATCCTGCCACGATGGACATTGCAGTGGACACTTTGTAGACCTCAAGACTGGACATAAAGTCTTATAGATGGGTTATTATTGGCCCACCATTTTTAAGGATGCCAAGAAAAATTTTCAGGCATGCAATACCTGCCAAAGAATGGGCCGCCCTAGCCAACCTGATGAGATGCCCTTACATCCACAGTTAGTCATCGAACCTTTGAATGCTAGGCATTAGACTTCATTGGCCCAATAAATCCATCGTCTAATCAAAAGACATATACACTTGTTGCAATGGAATATGTGACTAAATGGGTGGAGGCAGAAGCATTACCAATGGCAACAGAGGACACAACAATCCACTTTCTTTTGCAAATTTTCATGCAGTATGGCTTGCCTAGAGAAATAATTACAGATGGAGGGCCACAATCTATAGGCCATAAGATTGTTGCTACATTAAAAAATCATCACATTTTGCACAGAATCACATCTCCACACCACCCGTAGGAAAACAGCCAGGTAGAAAGTACCAACAAAGTAATCGAGGGCATTCTAACAAAGACAGTTGCCTCGCATAGATGTGACTGGGCTACCCGATTGCCAGAAGCCCTGTGGGCATATCACACGACTTGGAGGAATACCATAGGATACTCCCCATATCATCTAGTGTTTGGCAAAGAACCTATCTTCCCCATAGAATTTGAAATTCAGACATTGAGCATAGCCCAAGAAGTAGGGCTGGATTTGAATGAAGCATGGGTTAACAAACTATATCAAATCAATGAATTTCATGAAATATGACTATCAGCTCTTCAACATACCACACTGATTCAACAACAAAGAGCAAAATGGCATGATGCCCTCATCAAGAAAACGATATTCCATGAGGGTGACTGGGCACTTGTGTATGATTCTAGGTTCCAGGATTTCCCGGGCAAACTCCAGAATAGATAGTTAGGTCCCTACGAGATACAAGAAGTGCACGATAATGGCACCCTTACATTAGCCACCATTGATGGGTCTGGCTACTCCTTTAAAGAAAATGGATGTCGAGTATGCCTCTACCACAAACTTCTTACAAGGGAATCCTTTTGCCAATAGATACATGAAGACTTTACGATACAAATTCTTGCTGAAGAGGGAAACTCTTCGACAACACCAGTCTAGTGAAGAATTTATTTTTTATGAAACCTGTACATAAAATTGCTTTTATGTTTTCTTTATATTTGATTGGATTTGCTTAGAACATTAGAGATGATTGTTTATTAGTTTTTTTTCCTATTTCCCTTTGTTGATCCCTACAGGGAATAGCTGCTATTCCCTATAGGGAACAACACTTTTTCGTGTGCATTTTCCTTTGTTGTTCCCTACAGGGAACAACTATTGTTCCCTATAGGGAACATCACTTTTTCATGAGCATTTTCCTATGTTTTTCTCTATAGGGAATAGTTGTTGTTCCCTATAGGGAACAACACTTTTCGTGTGTATTTTGCTTTGTTGTTCCCTATAAGGAATAACACTTTTTGTATGTATTTTTCTTTGTTGTTCCCTACAGGGAACAGTTGTTGTTCCCTATAGGGAATAAAACTCTTTGCATGCATTTTTCTTTGATGTTCCCTAAGGGAATAGCTGCTATTCCCTATAGGGAACAACAATTTTCATGTGTATTCCCTTTGTTGTTCCCTACAGGGAACAACTGTTGTTCCCTATAAGGAACAACACTTTTTTTGTGTGTTTTTCTTTGATGTTCCCTACAGGGAACAACTATTGTTCCCTATAGGGAACAACTCTTTTTGTGTGGGTTTTCTTTTGTTGTTCCCTTCAGGGAACAACACCTTGTGAGTATTTTTGAGAACATCCTTTCTCTCCCTTGCATGATCATCTCTAGATCATCCTAGTTCACTCTTTATGATCCTCTTTATGGCATAAAAGGACAATACACATTTAAGGACAACAAGTATGGAGTCTACTGGAATAGGCAAATATCTTGAACATTATCATCTTTAACAAGATTTCTTTGTGATGATCGAAAAAGAAAGGACACAATTATCTGTATCACTTCGTTGTCCTCATTTCCACTATAAATCAAACTGATTGATTAGCTATACCATGTTGGTTCTCCCTTGTCCCATATAACTCTCTCTGTTTATTATCAATAAGATTATGGGCATAGTTTTTTATATTGATATGTTCAAACTTCTTCCACCATCCCGACTCTTAAGGAGTGTTGAGCCACCCTCTATATATAAAATGGGGAGTGTTTAAAAAATGAAAAAGATATATATATATACTAAAAATTTTATGATTGTTTTCCATACCTGGAGGATAGGGGGTGTCATCACAAGCCAACCTACCATGATCATAAGGAAGGAGTGAAGTGGCATTCCCACTATGGCCACCACACTAGGGATATGATCCAATGGATGCATCAAGAAACGAAATCCTTGGAATAGGAGGTCTCATCACGAGACGACCTGACTACTTTCGCTACTTCCCAGTGAATGGCTATGTGTTCATCTGGTTACCATGTCATCACATCGGTCTCTACTATGGAAATCATAATGCACTTCCCCAATTATACATAGACGGCATAGTTCCCAAGGGTTATAAAGCAACTCTGTTGAGGCTATAAACGCCTGTAGGAAACAGAAGCTCTGCTGATGGAACTGAAGTTTTATTTTCAACATCAATAATTATTATAATGTCATCTTCTCATGCTTCTATATTTTCTACAGAGAGATTATGTTCCTAACTAACCTTGAACCTTTGTGCATGAGTTAATCTTTTAAATCAATGACAACAATTTTAAGTGGAATAACAGCGGTAAAGTATTATTTCCTGTGTATGTTGTCCTTCTTATTTATCGTATGACCTCACGGCATCTTATCAGTTATTGATAATTTTGGTTACACGCCTTGTTTTCATCACTCCAATATCCTTTATGATATTTTCATTAATATGCATACCATGCCACTTTCATTACCCAATCCATCACCCCTGTACTTTGCTGCCAACGCGTCATCCTTTCATTCATTCGGTCGTATGTGACCTATTATTTCGAGAGGGGGTGAGGACCTCCAGTATACTTATGCATGCGTTGTCATCTTTTCATTTGATTTTGCAGAACAATACGACATCCCATGATCACAAAGCATGTGGCATTATAACAGTCCTCGATAATGGTATTTATGTTTATAAAGTGCCAATTGATAGAGCCATTACAACCATTTTTTGTTCCATCTCTCAACTCTGTTCTTTGTTGTGCTTTCCCCACTACACTAATCGTTTGCAGAATTCAGGCATAATGGGAGGATGAACAGTGTTGAGAACCTTTAACACTAGCTGTCTCTGACGAAGCCAGGGAAATTCTAGTTCGCATAGGATGGACAACATACTTTACAAGATTTCAACCCCCAATGAGGAAATTGCCATCGAATTTTTACGGCATCTAAAGAATGGACAATCTGTGGTAAGAGGTAGACAAACCACTATAACAGACGCTATGATAGCAGAAGTGTCTCGGTTGCTGGCAGAAGGACCAATACGGGCTAGCAAGTGATTAAATTTGCATGACGCTATGGAGGCTTTTAGGGATGAAGGATAGGAGATAATGAAGAAGGGCAAAGGCATTCGGCCATCTTCTCTTGGAGAGCCATGGGGAGAATTGGCACGAATTGTCCAAAACTATATAACCTGCGATGGGCGCAAAGACGTGGTAAGGCCACAACAACTCAAACTTTTAGTAGATTTAAAACAAAAATGCTTTATTAATTTGCATGCACTATTGAATTCATTACTACATGACAATGCTGAGAGGCTGAGATGGTCCCAACACATAGAAACAGTAGTTAGCCATCATTGTCAGATCAGGTTAAGAGTTAGCTATAACCTTTCTCAACAACAATCAACCTGGGAGGATCTAATATTGGCTCTTGAATGAGGTGTAGCCCTACCATCACCTAATCCTATTCCAAAAATAAAGAGGACTACCCTTTTAGGAAGCATACCTCACAAACGCAGACGATCCACAAGGTTGAGATCAAAACAAGGAGCATCCGAAAATCATCAGGGTGGTGCTAGTCAACCCAAAGAATCATCCAGCCCAGTAAGTGAATAATACATGCATCTATAGTTAGAACGACAAGTAACCCTGAATCAGAACTTGAGGAAGGAACACCTGAGCATTCTAAATATGAACAAAGAAATGAATTGGGCCCTTCCCCAACACCAAATATGAGCCTCCAAGATGATCTGTTGCATGATTTTGAGATGGCCTAGGTCCTGGCCAACATGAATTACATGTAGGTAGAACGACTACTAAATCTTAGCTTAGGAGAAACCCAATCTCCTGGGAATTCTAGCTATACCAGAATTCTATCTCCCTCAAAATATCAAAACCGCGAAGTGGAAATAGATGTAGAGGCCATTCAAGAATTAAAGAACTAATCTGGTGACATGCTCCGAGTGGAAAACAACCATGAAGGTCTAGACCCAGAAAACATAGGAAAAGATGAAGAAGCAGAGACAGAGATTATTCAGGAAGCTGTTAATCAATCTGGAGACACGATCTTACTGGAACAAGGCATGGGTGAACAACCAGTGCCTTTAGAAACATAAACTATTAACAAGATTATCAGCGGAACAGTTACTCCTCCGAAAAGGTATAGAGCCAAATTGAAGAAGCTAAGAAAAGAACACCAGAAGCTTTGCAAGACAGTCAAGAGGCTCATAAGAAAAATATAAGAAATTACAATAGGAAAGGTTCTGAACAATACCCCGGAGATAGTAAATGTGGTTGTACAAAGAGAATTATATGAAGAGAGGGCTACATGAACTCAAATTGAGCCCACACCTACTCAAACAATCATCACTCAAGAGGAACAGCATGTAATTTTAGTAGACATAGCTACTTAGATAGAGGATGTACCATTTTATAGCATGGCTACTCAGACAGAGGTTTGGACCTCCCATAATAAAGAAATACAGACAGAAGAAATCCCTTCTCATAGCATAAGCACTTAGACGGGCATACAAGCCAAAGACATCATGGCACACCATGACCCCATTATACTGAATCTTCAGGAATAATTGGCACAAGATCAACTCGTGGTGGAACGACTTGAACAAGAAACCGTTTCCTAGAAAAAATATCAAGAGTTGCAGAGACAACTTCGAGAAATGAATGCAACAGAGAGCGAGACTTTCGATAGATGTAGAAAGGAAAAAGAAAAAATAAAGAAGATCAAGCTCAGACTAGATAGGGTCATAGGTCAGACAACCACCATCTGTTCACTATATACGGATGTCCTTGCATGCAGGTCTCCTGCCACCTATTATGCCTTGCTTTTGTTAGAATGGTACCCATTGTTGAAAATTAAAGCCATGAGAGCTAGAAAACCAATTGAATTAAGAACAATTGAGGATTTTATAAATTACTGCAAGCAAGACAGGGTAAAGGTCCAAAGTCTTCTTTGTGAGTTTTACCTACACAATTTTGTATTAGAGAACAAGGTAGAAAAGAACCCGAATCCTTTTGTAGGGGATGTTCAATTCCAGGCCTTTATTTCGTTTGTATTTAACCAACTTAAATGTTTTAAAGCTCATAACACATTCCAAAGATAGGAATGGATTGGATCTTTGGGTAAGAAGTGAACCTAAGCACCCTTTACAAATGCTTTCCAACCATAAGAGTCTGTTGACATGAGAAGGGGTGATTAAAATTTTAGGGCCCATTCATAAGGAGATTGTACAGAAAGGAGTATCATATTTCCTCTCCATTGAAGAAAGCTCTCTGGCTACATCCAAGCTTAGGTGGATGGTCTCTACTAGTAGTGTGTAGGATAGGGAGCCAATTAATTACAAAAATTTTAGAGCAGCTGCGGCCCGTTTGGTCACCTATAGCAATCTTATTTTGAGAGAAGGACCTTATTGGTTAGGATGTCGGTTTCGGAGCCCTGTCATTTGGTATCCTCCTGAAGGTTATCAAGCTATCTACGAATTGTCTGAAGGAAAGGAAGGGCCCGCCTTTGCACTCTTGGCTCAACATCATGGTTTTAGACCAATTTTTTACACTCCCTCTCCAGCCTACTCTTTAACTGCACTGCATAAGAACTACTTACTTGCCATGAGGACATGAAACAGGGTAAGCAGGGGAGTATGTTGAGTTATGAAATGGGTATGTATTTACTCTTAATTTCATCATATTTTTCCTCTTTTCTTATCTCTTTCATATCTTAATACGCTAACATATTGATGGATTGTGATAAGAAATGGATAAACTACTCGCAGTTAAGATTTAGCTATCATAACTAAATTTTACTCCTCTTTATGCAGAAAATAACGAAAGGAATAGTTGTTGTTCCCTAGCGACGGAACAACATAAGCCAATAAAGGAAGAATGTAACGCGTTGATTATGGATAGGTTGGAGGATGAATTAAGAGGATCAACATTAAATACGAAGAGTGTCTGAAGGTAGCATTCAGTTGCGAATCCCTCAGGATCGGGAGATCCCGAAGGATCGCATTTAATGTTTTACCTCTTTCTGACTATAAAGTCAAACGATTGTAGGAGGAAATGGGATCGGTCGATCTCTGTTATTTCAAATTTTAATTTTAATTTATAGACTCGTGTTGTTGGAGAACGCAACCATGTTGTAATGCTACTTAAGTTCAATGATTAATATATAATTGAGTTGTTGTTCATTCGTATTCCCTGGAGTAGCACAGCAGTGTTCGCTAGTGGCTAAGGGACCAGCCTCTGGTGGATTAAACTGCTTCCTTGTGTTATATATTTCTAATTCTCACAAGTTTGATTGGTTTGATAATTTTCCCATTTTTTGAGAATTTATCCTATTCGCTATTTACCGCTTTCCTGTATTGAGGTAGCGCATTTTCTTACATGTTTTACAGCACTGTCATTTGATTTTATTTATGCTTATTCCATATTAACTTATTTAGATAGTGAATCATATTGATTTAATCAGCTGTAAGAGTTTGGTTATCGCTATTGAACTCCCAGATTGATATCATTTCCATTTGGATTGCTTCGTAGAGATTGAGTATGATTTAGATTGAATCAGCTAAGAAGAGATTGGTTATTGCTACTATGCTCTCGGATGATGCTATTGTTAACTGAATTTATTGTGTTATACTTTATTACGATTTTAGTAGAGGATTGAGTCTTGAAGCTTAGATGTCATATTTCCTTTAATAATTGCAATTTGAGTTTTATATATGCATTTGTTTACTCTTATATCAAAGGTCTATACTTCATTTTAAGAAACGTTACTCTCTGGATTTATAGCGTGCACATATTGTGTACACTCTTGAAATAAAAGGACTTGCCCCGGTTGATGACTAATGTGGGGTAATTAGGAGTTTTAAAAGACACCTTTTATCAACCAACACTTTTCATTGCTTATTCACATGCATCTTTAGTTTTTATTTCTTTATATTTCTGCATTTAGTATTAATGGTTTCTTTTTGTAGGATTGAGTTAAATTGTTGATGTAAGTTCTTTTGTAGGATCAAACGCATTATTTCATACTTGGAAAAGCTTCGGAAGTTCATAGTAATCATTGAGCTGCTTGGATTAGTGTTCTTGTTCCCAAATCTAGATTGTTGAACCTCTTTTCTAGCAAAGAACAATAAATTTATGCTATTTTTTATAGCATGCTAATGATATTAAATCAAATTGATTCCACTTGCGTTAGATCAAAAAAGCTTTATAGTTCATAACAAAAATCACCCCATTGAATTTTCACTTGATTTTTTTAGGCATTTTTTAGATTTACTAGCTCACTAGTTCTCGAATTTCTAGATTTTTGACTAGTAATGTTTTTTTTATTTTTTTAGCATAGGTTAACAGAGGTCCTTTTTGGTGATTCCAATTGGACTAGGGACTTAAGACATCCTAGTTAATAACAAAAATTGTCCCATCCAATTTGGATTTCATTTTCTTGGTCATTCGATGAATTATAATGAATTTGTACATCCCGTCGGAAACTTCTCCAAGCTTTTTGAGCAAATCCATCCATCTCCTAACTTTGGTTTTGCATTTTGAGTGATCTTAGGAATTTTCTCCCTCCATTCTACCCATCTCCCACTTTCCCTAAGCCTTCCATCACCTCCAACACCTTCTATTTTTCTCTGGTCTGTATCCTATAGGTTTTAAGAGGATCCTCTATGTTTTTAGTACATCTTGTAGGTTTTCCTAAAATTGCCTGTTTTGAGGCCGAATTGAGAGAAAACCTCTAGAAAGTCATCAAAAACCTCCCAAGGGTATCCCAAACCATCAAACCATCTCCTAACCCTTCCAACCATCCTCCAACATCATTAATTCACCTGCCACATCACCAAAAGAAATAGTTTTCATACTTGATTTTGCATGAAAAGACAAAAAGACAAAAACATATTTATTTGAGTCCCTTCACTTACACATTAGTGATGTTTTATGCTTCTTACTCCCATGCTTATATAGTAGCATTTGGTTCATGATAATTTATCATTATTTCAAAGCATATCTTCTTGGAAGTTAATTAGGAAATGGTGTGATTTAGCATTGAATTTCCATCTTTTTCCTTGTATTTTCTTTCTTGCAATAGGTTAAGGTTCCATTTCAAACATTTCGTTTTCTACAATTAGTTTAGGATTTGACTTCAGTACATGTACTCCATTACATCATGGTAGCAAATGAATGATACATTGTATGCCACACATATAGTGCCGACACCTCTTAAGTTTGTAGGAACCTCGGGTTGATAATTAAAGTCGGTAGCCTTGGGAGTTGTAGCATTTTTGTTGCAATACCGAGGCTCATCACTTTTTGGCGCCATTGCCAGGGAGGTGTCAAAGTATGCATTGTTTTCTTCCCTAGTTGATTCATTTCTTTTTACCTTTTGAAAAAAAGAAAAAAAAAAATTGCATTAGGCATATTCCATTTCAAAAGTAGAAAAGCGCATTCCATTAGTGTTTTCATTCAATCATAGAAACAAAAAAATAAATCTCTAACTTCAAACCCACCACCACAATTGATCACGTGGTGTAGTAAGAGCCACATCACCTTTCACTTTTGTAGGTAGAAGAAGAAGATGACAAAGAATGTAGAAGAAATGGATGGAGATGATGACAATGAGGAAGATCCTCTTGGATTTCCCATTCAAGATACTGATGGTAGTGTGGAAATCAAGAAAATCCCTCCCTCTTTTCTTCCAAAATTTCATGGTCTAAGGTCAGAGGATCTGGAAACCTTTCTCTTTGAATTTGAAATTTTTTGTAGATCTTATGGTTACTTATTAAAAACTAAAAAACTAAGATTATTTCTGGTAACTTTGAAGGATAGAGCTCTTAAATGGTTTATGAGTTTAGGGACTAATTCAATAAAATCATGGAATGACATGCAAAAGATATTTATAGAAAAATATAAAGATAATGATCTTAAAGAAGAAATATTTAGAATGAATCAAAGAGAATATGAGTGCCTTTAGGATCTAATAGAGAGGTTCATGTACATTGTTAAGAGGGGAAACTACATCATTTAGGATCCGACACACTAAAAAGCCTCTTACTTAGAACAATTAGGGATGAGTGGATTGATCTCCTTAATCTCATGAGTAGAGGTGATGTATATCAATTATCATTTGAGGAAATGTATGAAAGATGCAAACGCATATCAAGAGGAAAAGAAAGAGTAGGTAAATCAGCATCAAGATCGGTAAGTCAAGCATGCAAGATGAAGGAAAAGAAAATGTTGATATTTGTGTTGTAGAATCACATGATATTAAACATTGTCCATCATTACCAAGGTTGAAGGAAGTTTACCAAGAGGCTAATGGAGAAAGTCAATTGCCAATGTAGCTATGTTATGTAGCTCCAATAGGACCATGGCAACCTATTCAGCCTGATATGATGCAAGAGCCTAATTCACAATTTCAAGATTATGCACATCCACCTCAAAGTAATGGGAACACACTCTTTCCTTAGAAGCATTGGCCATCTCAACCCCAAAACCAATTTTGGCAACAAGGTTGGCAAGGAACTTATGGGATCCATCCACAATATCCTCATTATTTTCCTTAATATCCTCAATACCAAACTCCATGTTATCCTTACCATTCACCTCCACCACAACCACAACCCCATCTACAACCATGTCAAATATACACTCCCACTCAACTACCTATACCACCATTTCCAAACCCACACATTGAAGTAGCTCAGCCCACTTACAATACTGAGGTACAACACTTCCAAAGATCTCCTCTTGAGCACAATGGTATTCACCATAGTTCAGGAAGAGTATTGCAAAAAAGAGATTATCTTGATATCATTGAAGGACCACATCTAGAATCAGAAGATCCAAATAAGGAGACTACAGAACCATGGGTTGCGATTGATGAAGAGAAAACATTAGAATCAAAGATCAATAGAACTCCCTCATGGTTACCATCAAATCCTCCGTGTATTCAAGAGAACAATCAACAAAAAGAGGAAGATTTGAAGGTCATGGTAGAAGAACACATGAAGAATGATCCAGATCTGCAAAAGGACCAAGGACATAACAACTATATTGAAATATGTTTCCAAACAGTCACTAAGTTGCAACATCACTCTCTTCCTCAACTATGCTTGATCCTTTCAAAGTCAAATCATTTGGTCTCTGAAATCCAAGTACAAGTCAAAGCATACATTTCAAGACTCCACATAATTTTTTCTGTCATCTTGATGTGCACATGGCTCCATTGGAAGTATTCTTATACTTGAAAGTGATTTTGTTTTTTAAGTAGGGTAGGGTAGAAGAAAAAAAAATAAAAGAAAATTGTAAAATAAGAGAAAAACAAAAAATCTATAGTGAACCCCCTTGGAGACACCTCAGATTGGCTCATTAATTGAAAACCTCCATGAGGCAGTCAATGGGTTGGAAAAAAGAGAGAGAGAAAAAAGAAGAAGATCCTAGGTGAAAACCTCCTTTCAGTTGCCTAGGTAGACCTACTAGTTGAAAACCTCATTGAGGCAGCTAGTAGGCCTAGAAGGAAAAAAATAGAGAAAATAAAAGAATCCTTGCTCCATGCATGCATGTACTCTCCAACATATACAAGTAACAAGAACAACTTGGTACCAAAAGGAAAATTGGCTAAGCCTAGTCAAACAAAATCAGATTTTGACTTCCTCGTAATTTGCTCAAATGATCCAACAAGTCCAAGGCCATGTCAATCCATCACCCTCATCTATTTTCACCATCCACGCATCATTCTCAAGCTTCTACCACTCATTTTACTTGTTGTCCTAAAAAACTATAGGATACAAAAATACATAGAGCAAGAATTTGTTTTTTCCATAACTTGAAAACCATGCATCCATTTGCCAAGCTGTTTCAAGAGGAGATGCATATGGATGATGGTAAGATGCTCAAGAAATTTCAACAAATTCTAGCCCACAATTTTCAAGAAATTGGCCTCCATCACCTTCAACCATTTTTACATTTTCTCAATATTCGTGCATCCATTTTAAAAGTTGTTTCATGGGGAGATGCATATGGATGATGGTAACATGCCCAAGTAATTTCAGTGAATTCTAGTGCACGATTTCCAAGAAATCGACCTCCATCACCTTCAGTCAATTTTTAGTTTTTATCAAGATTCGTGCATCAATTTACCAAAAAGTCTCTATGGGGAGGTGCATAATGATGATGGCAACATGCTCAAAACATTTCTGGTCAATCTAGTCTACCGTTTAGGAGATATGGACAAAACAAGTCACTCTCCTATAAACCTATAAGATTCCCTACAGGATACAGAACAACACCTACAGGATTGGTAGTGAGTAGTTTTAAAGGAGATATAGAGGTCAAAGAAGCTCCTCCAAAGCTTAGCAACAGCATCAAGATCATCAGCATCACCATCCAACACTTGCACATCAATGTCAACTCAGCAGCAGCATTCATGTCTCTCCAACAACCATCAGGTAGGTACATGTATGCAATATTATTGACCTATTCTCTTGAGCATATTATAGTTAGAAATTTGTTGCCAATGCATGAGAGATGAAGTTTTATAAGCTAAGGATTGGTCAGCAGTCTTAGCCGCCTTCAACTAGTTAATTGCAACTCACTCCTTCACTCATGCAATGTTGAAAAGTCAAATTATGAAGGGTGATGATTTCAAGGAATGAGGACAATAGTTAAAAGAAGCAATTTTTGAAAAGGGAAAGGTCACCACAACACTCCAAGCCCTCCATCCACTTCATGTTCACTACCTATTCATCATTCATCCATCCCATTTCATTCTTCAAAAAAAAAAAAAAAACAAAGAGAGCATCCTCTCCATTTTCAGGAAATTTCCATTTGCAAGTCGGCAAAAAGGACAGTTAAAGAGAAAAGGAGGATCATGAAGAGACCCCTATCACTCACATTTTTGTTTTACCACTCATTACCATTCATTCCTCCACCATTTCTTTCATTTTTTCCACTCCTTTACCTCAGTTTACAAAGAGACTTTGTTTTCTACTTGAGATCCCCTGAAAACCTACAGGATCATTACAATGACCTAGAAATCCTAC
The DNA here is from genome assembly GCA_031772625.1 of Pinus tabuliformis. Classification (NCBI taxonomy): domain Eukaryota; kingdom Viridiplantae; phylum Streptophyta; class Pinopsida; order Pinales; family Pinaceae; genus Pinus; species Pinus tabuliformis. The sequence continues at coordinate 13,672,032 of CM062813.1, read as the reverse complement.
AAGAGGCAATCCTAATGCAAATAAATGACTTTATATTCCAATAAAATTCATCCCCTTCATCATTCCATCACCATACCTTGTCCACCATCATCACCCCTGCATTCACCCTTAAAAACAAAATCAGTTTCAAAAACAAATCAGTGTTTGAAAAGAAGGGAAACAAGGAGGAATAGAGAACATCACCTAAGTATTCCTTATTCTCCATGCTCCTAGTCATTCTCTCCATCAATGTCACCATCTCTGCAACATGTATGATTAAGGTTTCTGAGGGAGAATCTGGTACAGGACATCCTGTAGGAAATCCTGTAGTAGCCTATCCCACAGAATAGAAATCATAATAGTAGCAAGCCTCCAGCATGATGATCCAAGAGAAGAAGGAGCTCCAAAGAAGCAGTAGCACCACCATCTTCAACCACAAGTACCTGGACAAACAAAGGAGTCATCACAAAACAACAAGAAAGGGGAGAAGACTCTCATACATTTAGAAGAGCCTGAGAGAAGAGGGATGACTACTACAGGAAGGCATAATGTTGCTACAAGAAGGAAGAAATGAACAAATTATGCTAAACCCAAAGATGGAAAATCTTTTTTAGAGAACTCCAAGGTGATTAGGTAGTCACCTAGGCCACAAAATAGAAGAAGAAGGCAAAAAAAATAAATAAATAAATAAGGCATTCACCATCAAAATAGAACTCAAACTGCAGTGATGAAAAGAGGTGCTCCAAGAGGTCCCCGATCTCTTTCTAGCTTCCATCTAGCGCCTAAAAATGGGAGAAATGCATGGGAGTCAAGTTAAGGGCCTGCCCTAACCTCAGTCTATCATTTATGTTCAAAACTGGTGTCTTGTAGTTTTGACAGGAATTATTAGAGGATGTCCTAGTTCTCATCTAAAGGCAGTTTGAAGGTTTTAGAGGTGTCCAAATTATGGAACAAACTAGTGGATGTTTGATAAGGATATGGAATACCTTGCTAAACTAAAAAAAAATATTCAATAACTCATCTTGAATAAGGGAAATAAAGCAAGCTAATGGTCTCAAAAAACAATAATTTTTCTTTTAACAAAAATGTTTTTGGGCTTGTCTTGCAGAGCTTACAGCCAAGATTCTTAATGCACAAGATAGAGGCCACCAGTGCAATGGATGAGGCACAATGAGGTGACTAAGTTTCTCAGAGGATGAGCAACACTTTCAGAGGGGGGTATGATGGGCCTCTAAATTAGACATAAATTAAGGCCCATGCCTCTAATTTAAAACATAAATTAAGGCCTATGACCATCCTTCAGCACATTAAACCTCTCTTTTTACATTAGATAATTTATTTTTAACTTTAATATATTCATTAGGAAGGTTTACGAATAAGTGAATATTTGTGTCTAATATTATTTATTTTTTGTGGAATATTATGAGAATATTGGGCGGATTATGAAGCGTTGGAGGAGGAGATAATTTAGGGACTTGCTCTCTACTACTCGACGATCAATAATAAATAATAAGTCAACAAGGTATTATGGAATTATGGCACAAATTGTGGAAGTCCAATGATTGTGAAAATATAGGAATGTGTTCCACTAATCAAGGGAGCAGATCCACTAAGCATGGGATTTCAGTGGGGAAACATTCCTCCATTCATGGGGAATGATTCTTAATCATTTTTTATAAGTACCAAGTCGAATTTGCCTCTAGGGAATGATTCGAAAAATCTAGGAATGTGTTCCCTGCCATTTAATGCAAATTCCTAGTATTGGGGACTAGATCCACTAATCAAGGGATTTTAGTGGGGAAAGCTTCCTCCATTCATGGGGAATGATTCCTAATTGTTTTTTTTAAGTAGAAAGTCGAATTTTCCTCTAGGGATAGATTTTAATTAGTGTTATTGTGGAGAGAGCTTGTATTCTTGCATCTCCATTGTATTTTCTTGAAGGGACGTAATTCTATTGATGAAAATAATGAAGATTGGTGTAATGTTCAGCTTCTAGATCATGTTCTCCTCCATAGGTCTCTGAGATTCCTTGGGCTTTGCCATCCCAAGAACCTCAAATCCCTTTTGTATCATTTTCTTTCCTTTTTTTCATTGCTTATTCACATGCATCTCTATTTTTTATTTCTTTCTATTTCTGCATTCAGTATTAATGATTTTTTGTTGTAGGATTGAGTTAAATGGTTGATGTAAGTTATTTTGTAGGATCACAAGCATTATTTCATCCTTGTAAAAGCTTTGGTAATTCATAGTAATCATTGAGCTGCTTGGATTAGTCTTCCTATTCCCAAATCTAGATTGTTGGACCTCCTTTTTAGCAAAGAACAGTGAATTTCTGCTATTTTTTAGAGCATGCTATGAGATTCAATCAAATTTATTCCACTTGAATTAGATGAAAAAAATATTCATGTTCATAAAAAAAAATTAATCCATTGAATTTTCACTTGATTTGGTTAAGCATTTTTTAGATTTACTAGCTCACTAGTTCTCGAATTTCTAGATTTTTGACTATTAATTTTATTTTTTTTTAGCATGGGTTAGCAAAGGTATTTTTGAGTGATTTGACTTGGAGTAGGGACCTAAGAAATCCTAGTTAATAAAAAAAATTATCCCATCCAATTTTGATTTGATTTTCTTGGTCATTTGATGAATTATAGTGAATCTATACATCCTGTAGGAAACTTCTCCAATATTTTTGAGCAAATCCCTCCATCTCCCAACATTGGTTTTGAGTTCTGAGTGATCCTAGGAATTTTATCACACTCTTCCACCCATATACCACCTTCCCTAAGCCTTGCATCACCTCCAACACCTTCCATTTTTCTCTCATCTGTATCCTGTAGGTTTTCAGGGGATCCTGTAGGTTTTTAGTACCCACTGTAGGTTTTCCTGAAATGGCTTGTTTTGAGGCCGAATTGAGAGAAAACCTCTAGGAAGTCACCAAAAGCCTCCCAAGGGTCTCCCATACCATCCAACCATCTCCTAACCCTTCCAACCATCCTCCAATATCCTTAAGTCACCTACCACATCCCTAAAAGAAATTAGTTTGGACACTTGATTTTGCATGAAAAGACAAAAATGAAAAAACAAATTTAGTTCAGTCCCTTTACTTGCACATTAGTGATGTTTGATGCTTCTTACTTCCATTCTTATATAGTAGCATTTGGTTCATGATAATTTAGCATTATTACAAATCATAGCTTCTTGGAAGTTAATTAGGAAATGGTGTGATTTAGCATTGAATTTCGGTCTCTTTCCTTGTACTTTCTTTCTTGCAATAGGTTAAGGTTCCATTTCAAACATTTAATTTTCTGCAATTAGTTTAGCATTTTACTTCAGTACATGTACTCCATTACATCATGACAACAGAGTAAGGACACATTTTATGACGCACATATAGTGCCGACACCTTTTAATTTTGTAAGAAACTCGGGTTGATAATTAAAGTCGGTAGCTGAGGCTCATCACATGTTCCGCTTCCTTATCTAGCATGGAAGGCTCATATAGTTTCAAATTCTCTACATTTACAACTGAGTAAATGCACATATATTGTGGTAAATGGAGTCAATATGAATTATCAGCCACCCTTTCCAGTATCTCAAAGGGACCATACCTTAGAGCCTTGATTTTCTTACTAGGCCCCTGCAGCCTCTCCTTGTTCAACTATAGCCATACTTTGTCTCACACGTTGAATTATTTCTTTGTTTTTTGTTGATCATGGTCGGCCTTATACTTCTCCTGTGATTTCTTCAGTGTTTCCTGTACCTGTATATGGATATGCTTCATCTTCTCTATAAATTTTTCAACCCTCAAAGCATCTCCTGTAAGATCTTCCCTCACTCTTCCTTATTGTCCATATGCAATATCCAATAATCAAAGTAGAAAATATCCAAAAAAATATTCAAATGGCGATTTCTTGTAGAAGTGTGGAATTTTCTATTATAAGAATGTTCTACATATGCCACATTTTCATCCCAGGTCTTTGGATGCTTCTAGCTGTAACCCCTGGGAATCTGCACCAAGGTCCTATTGACTACTTCTGTCTACCCATCTATTTGTGGATGGAATTTTGTAGATATCTTCAACTTTGTGTCCATGTTCTCCCACAATGTAGTCCAGAATGAACTAAGAAATCTTGTATCTCTATCTAAAATGATGCTCCTTGGTATCCCAAAGTGTACCCAGACTTGTTTAAAGAAAAAAAATTTCTTCTTGTCAATTGATGGTCTTTCTACAGGGAATCATAACACACATCTATCTAAACCAGTCAGCTACCACGAACACGTAGTCAAGTCCATTCCTAGTTGTCGATAAACCTCCCACAAATTCCATGGAAATGCTTTCCCAAGGATGAGTAGGTATAGGTAAGGGATGATATAGACCCTGTTTCCTGTTGCTAGGCTTGTTGATACAACAAAGCATTCATCCTCCTATGAACCTAGCTACTTCTTATTGCAACTTAGGCAAATACACATACCTCTGCAAGTTAGCCATGGTCTTCCTTACTCTAAAGTTCCCTGCAACCTTGGAGGTGTGAGCCTCTCTAATCAGCTGAAAATGCTCACCTTTAGGAATATATGGCTTATCCATCCTATAGAGTAACCCATCCTAGAGATGGTATCCAATGGTGTTATCACCATGATGCACATGACTCTGACTCTTCAACTACTGATACACCTCCTTGAAGTCCTCATATTCTGAATATGCCTCTCTGTATGCGTCATGGGTGAATGGTTGCATGTGCGTAAGAGTCCCCAAAGATGTCATCTTTGATGTGAGTGTAATTGAAATAATATGAACCAATTTGTTTGTGCTTCCCTCCTAATACTTGATCACCCAATGAAGCTTCTATAAAAACACAATCCACTTGTAATTCTTGGTCTATTGTAGATTGTTCTAGGCCCATAAGTACTCTAACGGCTCATGATCTGTGTGGATTATTGTCTCCCTTACCATCAGATAGTGCTTCCACTTCTTCACAGCTTGCACCATGGTGTAGAGCTCCTTATCGTAGGTAGGTAGTTAAGAAATTCCCCATGAAATACTTTAGAATGGTAGAAAATGAGCCTTCCTCCTTACATCAAGACAACTCCCATAGCATGCTCACCTGCATCTATCTCCACTTCAAAGGGCCACTACATGTTTGGTAATTATAGAAATGGTGCTTCACTAATCTTCTTCTTTAACTCATCGAAATACTTTTGCTGACCTTTTCCCCACTAAAAACTCTTTCCACTTGTTGTTATGGAATTGATTAGTGTTACTACCATTGAAAACGAGGCTATAAATTTCCTCAGGTATTGAGCTGCCCCAATAAAACTCCCAACCTCAGTAAAATTAGTAGGTAGCGGCCATTTCATGATGACCTCCATATTGGAAGGATATATCTTCAATTCTCCTCCACCATTTACATATCCCAAATACACCAAGTATTGTTGCACAAACTCACATTTCTTGAGATTTGCTAACAGCTGGTGCTTCCTTAATGCTTCCATAACCTGCGTCAAATGTGAAATATTCTCCTTCAGGGTAGCACTATATACCAGTGTATACTCCAAATACACAATAGCAAATGAATCTATGAAAGGGTGCAGTACATCATTCATTAATCTCATAAATGTAGTTGGTGCATTACGTGGGCCAAATGGCATAACTAACCACTCATACAAACCTTGCCTAGTTTTGAAGGTGGTCTTCCATGTATCTTCTTCTTTGACTCGAACCTAGTGATATCTAGACTTCTAGTCCATCTTGGTGAAATAATTGGTTTGTTGCAGTTGATCTAGCATATTGTCTATCATGGGCAGAGGGTATGGGCAGAGGGTATCTATTCTTGAGCATGATTTTATTAAATGTTTTGTAATCTATACACATCCGCCAAGTCCCATTATTCTTTGGCACAATGATGATGGGTGACCCACATGATGATGTGCTCAGTTGAATGACACCCTATTTTGGCAGATCCTGCAATTGTTTCTTCACCTCACTTGCTTCTATAACAGACTGCGTGTACAACCCAATATTTTGTAATGGGGAGTCTGGAAATAGCTAGATCTCATGCTCCATTTCTCTCTTAGGGGGTATCCCTTTAGGCTCTCAGAACACATCCTTATATGCATGTAAAAACTCCTCCAATTGTTGTTTTTTTCTTAATACACCCCTCTAGGGATGTCTTGCCTCTTATTGATGCCTCTATGGACTGGCCTTCTCTTGAAAACAGTAAAACATACATCTTGCTGGAACTGATCAATTTCTTGGCTTGGTTGGCACTTACCAGTAAAAGTTTTGACTTGCCTTTGTGCATGTTGATGATGAATGGTTTTTCCATCCTTTATCAGATGGTATTGGTTAGCTATACTCATGAATATTGCATCACGTATGTACATATATGGACTCCCAAACATGACTCCACATACATCAAGGGCAACCAAATCCATATCTACTTCATCAATAAAATCAACATTGATAGCAAATCTAATTTTACACTGTTTTGTTACCTTCACCTCTGCATCCTTATGTACTCATCGTAGTGGATAGGGGTTTGGATGATCACAAAATTCCAGCCCCAACTTCTTGACTAGATCTACTGTAATGAGATTTTTTTGCAATCATGAGTCAAACAAAGCATCAATCTTCATCTTCTTGACTTGTATCTTTACATGGAAGAGTTTGTTCATTTCTTTCTTTTCCTTTCGCTGAAGGCTACTCAAATTCACCTCCTTCTACACTGATGTACAAATGATCTTCTCATCCATGTCTAAGCTACTTTCAACTTGGTTGTTTGAATCAGTGGCCATGAGATTATTCTTCTTATTATATTTCTTCTTCTTCTTCGGGTTTAGCTCTAGATTCAATTTCCAACAATTCTACTTTGTGTGGCCATCAATGTTGTAGTGGTTGGAGTGGTTGCTACGAGATTTACACTGGTGTTTTGTGGCTACCATCTTTTTATATTTCCCCCCTTTTTCGCTTCTTCTACCCCTCTTTACAAGCATCTTGTTTCTCCTTTTCCTTCGATCCACTTGATTGCGCTCTATTCAAGCCTATGTTCTCCAGGTATTGTGCCTGTACACAAGCCTCATCTATCGTTTTGGGGTTGAACAACATCACTTTGTCATGCAGATGGTGATGGAGACCCCTAAAATACTTGAGTACATCTGGGTTCTTTAGAGAGATACCCAACATTATAGCCATCTTTCTAAATTCTATGGTGTACTGCTGCACGCTTTGGCTTGATCTTTTCCTGAAGTAATGGCACCAGATCAATTGGTGTTCTGTAACGTACCTAATGGGATAAAAAAGTGACTTAATGAGGGTTTTGCAATCCTCCCACTTAGTCACTGGAGGTTCTCCCTCTAACCTCAGGTTTTCTGTGTGGCTCTCCCACCAAGTCAATGCATGGCCCTCCAATTTCAGTTGCGTGAATGATATCTTCCTCCGTTCCTTAATCTAATGGACACTAAAATAAACTTCAAGTTGCTGCAACCAGTGGTTCAGCTTTAGAGCACCGATCTCACTATGGTATGGCTTAATATCAACTTTTTCTTCCACTTTAAATAGGGATTGGTTCACATCACTCGAACTGGATCATCTTTTCTAAGTTCTTTCTTTGACTGGTTCTTTGCATCTTCCTAATCTCCCGATCCCCCTTCTGATTTGTCCTCTGCTTTCAAAACCCATTCTTCTCAAAATGTCCCCATCTTATTCCTTAGTGTTTCCATGAGGAGATTTAAATTGCGGTTATATCCGTAATCTATTCTTCGAGGCATGAAAACCTCACCTCTGCATGATCACGAGGTTCGTTTACATATTCGTTGCCCATGATTAGGGTTTTATGATTTTTGGCCTCGCTGATCTAGATCCCTAAAATCTCCACAAAATACCGAAAGAAACGTGCTTTGATACCAAATGATCATTAAACTGTTGTGGATATTCCACTAGACAATTCATCACAACAAATATGGGAATATTATATTAAAAATCTGAGATTTTACTCTATTACAGTTTCATTTAATTTCTAGATTTGTAGATTTTACTGTAACTAGTGCATGCATGTGAATATAAATTATGCATAATAGTAGAGAATGAAAAAATAAGTTCACACACACATAATACAGAAGATATGCTCTATGGGAAACCCTTTCAAAAGAAAACCAAGCTAGAAGCTGAGGCCACTTCACTCTCTTTCTCTATATGGAAATATGGTTGCAGATACAAAGAAGTAATGTTTGTGGCCTATGGGATGATACAGTTCACATAGCCTCTCTGTTTTCTATACCTCCTATCTCTCCTAGCTAAAAGAATGAAATTCCTCCTCCTAGTGGCCTGGTTATAACACAACCCAATAGCCTACTAGTGGTTAAGTTTGACTACATCAAATCTTAACTAGAGTTACAAAATATACTCTTCTAGAGTATTTTACATCATAAAAATGTGTCTATCCCCTTTTCCATGAATAATGGGTGCTGACGCGGCATCCTCCCGAACTATAGGTGTGTAAACATAAAGGTCAACTTCTAAGTGGCATAACTTTTGCATATGCACTCAGATTGATCTGATTCTTGCATGGATGGAAATCGTTCTATGTGTAGGATAGCATGAAAATGTGTGGCACTTAGCAAAAAAAAATTAATGCCAAGAAAGATTGTTTGATGCCTCAAAATGCTCCTAGACAATTTCAGACCCTGTTTTGCCAAACTGGGTCCCGCTGGTAAAAACGGTCCCGTGAGCTTATTCCTCCACTTTTTCCGCTCCAAATTCATTGTGATGGATGAAAAATGTTATAATGATCCAATATATATCACTCAAAATGCATCACATTTGGTTTTTATAGCTCCTACTTCTTCTCCACCTTCACCTCGAAGGATGCTTATAATTAGAACTGGACTACCTCCTCCTTTAATTAGTATTGAAGACATTACTACGAAAGAGGAGGAAGAGTTACCTCATACTCTAGTTATCATTGGTGAACCAAGTGTGTTTCCAAGAGTTCCTTTAGATCCTTCCTACCTTCTCCTTTGTATTATACCTCTTTCGATGTTTTAGGCCAAGGTTTTCAAGCTCACCGCATTCCATTTTAAAAATCAGTAAGACGAACCATGTCAGAACTTCCTCTAGGGAGTCAACCTACTAATGCCTCTATGTTTACCAACTCTCTATAGTCACTATTGTATGGTGTTCCTTCATTTCCTCCTAGATATTAGTCACTTACTAGGACTTTTTGAGGAGCTACTCCTTCCCCTCAAGTTTCTACTTGGTCATCTAGTTTCTCTATGTCTATTGTTTAGAGCATGACATCCATGCCTAAAGCACCTTTGGCATCAGTCAAATATGTTAACATGGTATCTGGTAACTTAGGTAATCCTCAAGTAACCCCAACTGGTGTTTATTCCCAGCTAGGGGGAACCACCTTATCCTCCACCTCAAGGACAACCTGTTGTCAGATCATATCTTACAGTTGGAGGAAAACCATTTAGTGGAACTTATGGTAAGATACCTAAGCTTAGTTGGGTCAACATGTTGTGGCTCAAAACTTTATTGGTACTCCTTACCCTGGGATGAATACTATTTGGAACCCTTATTTTTCTCAACAACTTGTTCCAGTTGGTCCACAACTGCTAATTTATCAACATGTTCAGACAACTAGACAATCTATTCCCCAAATACATATTCCAAGTATTGCAGTACCTATCCATCAACCTATCCAGGGAATTCTACAAACAGTTTTTCAACAATTTTTCAAAGGAATTCCACAAAGACCTGTTCAATAGCCTATTCAACAACGAGTTCAACAACCTGTTGAAAGTGGACCTCAGACACCTATTCATACATATGTTTAAGAACCAGTTCTGATTTCACCTCAGATACCTATCCTAGTAGTATAAAAAATGACTATTCAAGTTACCCCTCAAACACCTATTCCACAAACTGCACAAGCTATCCCTCAGACATCTTCTTATCAAACTGGTCATAGTTTCTAGTCTACAAGGTAGATTTCTATCAGATAGCCCAGTTCAAGGAGAATGAAAACACCTTTTCAAGGCCAAGATTTTCAAAGCCCACTTTCTCAAGCTCAAGCTTTTCAAGTTACACCTTTTCAAGGTCAAGCCTTTCAACCCAACTTTTCAAGGCCAATATTTTCAAAGCTAGCCTTTTCAAGGTCAAATTTTTCAAAGTCAACATGTTCAAACTCAATTTGTTCAAGGTCAACTTTTGCAAGATCAACCATTATAGGGGAAATATTACATGGGTCAAATGGCTCAAATTCCACCTTTCCAGAGTCAACCATACCATGGTCATACTTATCAAGTTCCTTTTCAACCACAACTTGGTATGTTTCACCCTGGTTACCCTGGAGGAATGCAAATTCTGACTGCACAAGATATTCCAAGATATGGTGGGTATCCTCCTCGAGGACTTGGACTTAACCCTCAAGTTTATTAGACTCAACAACAAGACCCCAACCAACAGTTATTGTTCATCACAAACTTATATTTGTCATATTTATCAGGGCTAACGAATGATCCTATTTATTATTATATTTTTTGGCCAGCGATTCCTACCAAGTTACTGAGTGATATACCGAAGTTTGAAGGAAAATCGAGAAAGGACACATCAAATCACATTATGACATATCATCCTTGGTGTTCGTAAAATTCACTAGTCCATGATTCTATCATACTTTTCCTTTTCCAATGAACTTTAATGAGTTCGGTAGAGAAATGGTACATTGAGTTACCTTGTGCTTCTTTCCATAATTTCAACTCTTTAGAAACATTGTTTTTGACACATTTATAGCTACCAATTCAATAGGACACTGCTACTGAATTATTTACTTCCCTAACACAATGGAAATCTTCTTACATTTCTGATCATATACATAAATGGAGACGTAAGCATCATTTAGTCAAGGTTTTTATTCCGGATCAAATTTTAGCTGAATGGTTTACAAAATTATTTCTTCTCGGTATTACTAATGATGTTTCTAAGGGAGGTTTTATGACAGTAGATAAGGTAATTTCTCATGCCTAGTACTTAGACTTAGTCTACATTCAATCTCACACCTTGTACAAGAAAATCCCAAACCAACCTTGCCCAAAAATTTTAAACGATCAAGTAGATTCAACTCCTACAGGACATAACACCATTAAAAGTTTAATTGGTTTTGTAAACCATCACTCTATGGGTAAAAAGAACAATTCTAAAAGCACTCAAACTTCGGCTATACAAGATTCACCTAGTGAAAGCCTTTCTCTAGAAGCTGTTTCTGAAATTAATGTCGTAGAATCATCTACTGACACGAATCAACCATCCGACGGTAAAAATAAAGGGAAAGGTGAAACAAAAACAAATTCTTATTAGAATGAGAAACCAACTAAAAATGAACCTACCGATGAGAAAAAGAAACCTCATATCATTGCCTAATTTGTAATGAAGATCATTATATGAAGGAATTCCCACATCACACAGAGCTGACTAAATTTTTAAAAGGTTCTCCAACTCCTGTTGTTTTGAAGGATACTTTTCCTTATCAAGACAACAAAGTGATTTCAAATAATCCATTTTCTTCTTCCACATCAAAAGATATCATGATGATGTATTCACATCAAGTTATGGTAGCAACAAGATCAAAATATTACGAATATAATGGTCTTGCATTAAATGGGAACGATGCTAGTCCATCAAGTCAACCTTCCAATTCAATCCCTCCTACTCGTTCTCAACCATTACATATTGATAAACCAAAACCTGACATGATGATTTGACCACCTCCCAAAGGTTTTGTTCAAAAATAAGCTTTCAACCCACATGCTAGAGCTGCTCAGAATTACAACATTGTTGAATACCTAGCGATGTATCCTTTAGCAATGTCAGCCTTTGAAGTGCTACAAACATGTCCAACAAAAATAAAGCTACTCTTTTCATCTATTGGAGAAATTGATCCTTGGGATTCTAATCTTATTATATTTGATCTTGAAATTCATATACCTAGACTCCCGCATCAATTGGAATTCCAAATACCCTTTTTGGTCAAAACCAAACAAGTGTTTCACACATTTATTACTGAAGGAGCTTCTATGTGTATGAAGTCTATTACTTGTTGGAAAGATTTAGGCTCTCCAACTATCAATTAATCACCTACCATTCTGAAAGCCTTTGATGGAAGAGGTTTTTGTCCTTATGGAATCCTAAATGATCTACCCATAGAATTAGAAGATAAGATGATCATGGTCGACGTTGAATTTTTTTATTCTTATCTTGATTATAACCTTTTACTTGGTCGAATTTTGACCTATGCTATGTCTGCAGTGGTCTCATCACTTTTCCATATGATATTATTTCCTCATTGAGGGAAAATAGTAAAAGTAGACCAATTGTCTTACTACACTTTCGTCCCTAACCCTATTGGTAGTGTACCTTTCATCGGAAAAATGATAACTCATTATGAGGATATTGGTGTTGGTTTTCTTAAGGATTGATCATTGATGGGAAATTTTACACTCCCTCCCCCGAATTTTCCTTCTAATGTTTCCCAGGTTAACATTATCACATCAAGCACTATCCAATCTTCTAATCTATGGATAGTGCCTTTAGAATCTAAATTGACATCCTATGGAAACAAGATGCCTTTTAGCCCGCTTGAATTGGCTTATTTGGCAGTTCAAATGTTTTCCAATCCACCATCTCCTGAAATTGGTCGAGTGAATTTGATCAATTAATATTATTCTCAATTACCTTGGTCATCTAATTTCACTTCCTAATCCTTTCAACAATACATTTCCAACTGATGAAATTATAATGGATATTACGACTTTGGATGAAATGCCATGTGACGATTATCATCATCGTTAATATTTTCTTCCTAACCATGATAAAATCAAGAATGATTTTCAACCATATTTTCACCTTAGATCATAGATCATCCTGAATGGCCCGTGTCAGTTCTTCACACTGAATCTAAAAATAATTTTGGAAACATTTCTACAATGATGAAAATTGATATCTTAGTCGAAAAAAGAATTATCAAGAACATTCACATAGGTGTTTCATGCTCACTTGAAGAAATTCAAATGTACAAAGCCTTATTTCAAGAATTGTGTGACATTTTCTTCTGGTCCTATGAGGAAATTCCATGAATTAACCTGAGTATTATTGTTCATGAGATTAAGACTTACCCAAATGCTAAACATATTAGAAAATGGTTATGTACAATTTATCCATGAAAGGTTGCTACTATTAAAGCTAAGGTGGAAGAATTGCTTAAAGCACATTTTATCTACCAAGTTCCCTTGATTGATTGGGTTTCCAATATTGCTCCCATTAACAAAAGGAAAGGGACCATAAGGTTATGCATATATTATAGAGATACTAATAAGGCCTTTCACAAAGGCACCTATCCTACCCCCTATATCGACCAAATCTTTGACGATTGTGTTAGTAACGAAATATTTTCTTTCATGGATGACTTTTCCCGATACAACTAAATTAACATACTCCCAACTGATCAACATAAAACTGTGTTCATTTGTCCATGGGGGTATTTTTCCTATCGGAAAATCTCATTTGGATTAAATCATGCCGGCACAACCTTTCAACAGGTCATGTCTTATGCATTTTAAGATATCAAGCATATTGTACAACCTTATGTGGATGATTTACCAACTCATTCATTGAAACGAGAAAATCATCCAAAGAATTTGAGATCTATATTTATCAGTTATCGACACTATAATTTATGCTTGAACCATCAAAAATGTGTTTTTTTGAAGTTTGGTCGATTAATGGGATTTGTCATATCAAAGAAAGGCACTTTGTGTCGGTCTGCTCAAGGTAGAGGCTATTATGAATTTGCCACCTTCTTCCAACTTCCACCAAATCTAATACGTCGATTCATCCTAAACTATGCTGAGCTAACTAAATGTTTTACTCGATTGTTGAAAAATGGAATATCATTTACATGGGATGAAGTTCCTCAAAAATATTTTGTTGCACTCAAATAGGTGTTGATACAATACACCATTGTTGCATCCAACTGATTATCACTGAGACTACTTTTTATATTTAGCAGCATCCGATGTCACCATTGGCATGGTTTTAGGTCAGGAAAATGAATTGAATGATGAGATTGTGATATATTATCTAAGCATAAATCTTACAAGAACTGAAATAAAATATGCACATGTGGAGAGATTGGCCTTGGCAGTCGTTCAAGCTATCCGAAGATTTCATCACTACATTTTCTTATGCAAAACAATAGTGATTTAATAATGAAACCCTATGGTTTGCATTGTTACAAGAAAATTGCTAGCTGGGAAGATTCTAAGTGGATAGTTATCCTGCAAGAATTTGATTTAAAATTCATAAAATCTAAGTCCAATAAATCTAAGTCTGAATTGTTTTGTGACTTTCCCTATACTGATATGGAAACCATGGTAGAGGATTATCTTCTAGATATATCCCACTTTCTTATCAGTACTTTATACCCCTAGTATGGATATACCATCATGTATCTTCAAACCTAGACTTTTTAGCCAGAATTGATTTGAACCGATCGTCATAGTATTTGGTACAAATCCTAACAATACACTATTTTTATCGATTCACTTTATCGTCGTGTTGCTAATTCCATATTTAGACAATGTTTGATTCATGAGGAATCTAAAAAGGCATGGAATGACTGCCATTATAGAGCTTGTTGTGGCCATATGTCAAGGTCTGCCACTACCCAAAATATCTTTTGCACTGGGTATTTCTGGCCTTCGATGTTCAAATATTATATAACTGTGGTCTATAAATGCCACAATTATGAAATTTACGATAGAAAAATGTGTGCACCTCTAGCTCCTCTTACCCAATAGATGTTGTTGGTCGTTCTACAAAATCAGGGATCAATTTCCTTACATGTAACCCTCACTCGGTCGGGGGACGTGCGTACATTATCCTAGTAGTGGATTATTTTATGAAATGGGCCAAGGTGATGTCTACATATAAGGATGATGGTGAAATGACATCTATTTTCATATTCAATAATGTGATTTCTAGGTTTGGGGTTCCACAAGCCATTGTCACGAACCATGGTAGCCATTTTCGAAACTTTATGACGAACGAACTTACTGCGAAGCTAGGCTTTCATTACGACATTTCTACTCCATATTATGCATAGGGAAATGGCTAAGTATAAGTCGTAAATAGGGATTTTACCACCATAATTAAATGAATTTTCGACATTCATAAACAAAATTGGCATTTAATGTTTTTTTGAGCCTTGTGGACATATTGTACCTCAACAAAAAAATTCAACTAATTTTACTTCTTTCTAGTTGGTTTATAGTCTGGAAGCATTTTTTCCTATTGAATGTGAAATACCATCATTAAAAATGGCAATTAAATTATTATTGGCCACTTCTGTAGAGGAGGAACACTCTTTGTACTTAGCATGACTAAATGAGACTCGTCGTGATGCTGCATTAGCTAATGAGGCTTATCAAAAAGAAGTTAAGGCACATTTTGATCAAAATGTAAATCCTCGCTCATATTCAGAAGGTGAGCTAGTCTTGGTTTATAATCAAGAACATCATAAATTAGGTGCTGGTAAATTCGAGCCCATGTGGCATGGTCCTTATATTGTAAGATGTGTACTGGAAAAATGGGCTTATGAGCTAGTTTATTATGATGACATTTCTTGAGGAAATCCCACAAACAGTCTTTACCTCAAGAAGTATTATTCTTAAATAACTCATTAAAGAACTTGTATATTGTTGTATCCTATTTTGTGTGTGACAATTTTAGCATATTTTTATGATTTGCTGCTACTTGTCCTACTTATCTTGTGTTACAATTGATTTGAAAATGTCAACACTCCCTCAAAATTACATTGGATTTGTTGATGGTGCCAGTTGCAGTACTCATAATTTGTCTTCTATAGCTTAGGTCATTTAGTCACCCATTCATGACTTAGTTTCTATTCATGGGATATTCCTCGGTTGAACAATGAATAACATCATAGAGTATAGTGTAGTTATTGAGCTATTATCTGACACCATTTGATTTGGTATTAGTCGATTAATCATTAGGTTAAATTATTAACTCATAGTATTACATTTAAACAATGTTTATTCAATAAGAAGTGCTACAATGTTAAGATTTTTTTTTCAGGTTCGTCTGTTGGAGAGAGGGTTTGATTACATCAAATATCAACACATTCTAGGACATTTAAACACATTAACTGATGCAATGGATAATTATGTGTTAAATTGGCATTTGTAAACATGTGTAAGAAAGAAAAACAAATATTCATCCATATATTGTACAAGATAAACTAAGATAAAAGTAGTAGTTTTCATTAAGTAAAATTTATGTAAAAAGATGTGGCTTTACATAATTTCGTCTAGAGGCATAAGGACCCATGGCCTTTATTATCCAAACATGTTGATACATCGTCAAAAAGAAAAGTCTATCCCAAAGAATAGCAGGTACACATGATGATCATGGTAGTAGAAAATAGTGTGAGCTACTTATCGTAGCAAGTGACTAATCAGACCAAGAACCCCCACTATGTGCTTCTAGTAGTGGAGAGGTAAGTCATCAATCCAAACATCTAGGATATCTAGAGTCAACCTCTCTAGGTTGTGCTCCAGTTTAGACAAAGCCTCTATTACATCGGGGTTTTGTATTACAGGATCTGTTGGCTGCATAGTCCAGCATAGTCTCACCAGACCTACATCTACATGATAATTTCGAATAATTAGTTTTGGATGTGAAAAAACAAAAAAATTGAAAAATAAAAAAATAACCAAAACGTGAAGCTTTTTACCTAGGTCACCCCACTGCATCCCAACCAAAAGTGGGAAATATGGATCATCCATGTAATCCATGGCTACATATGGAAAGTTTTTAATCATAATGATTTGACGTTCGAACCATCTAAAGAAATCAAGAGTATATCGATTTTTTGAGCCATTACCACCTCTGTTGTGCGCCATCAACGTGACCCACTTCATCATATGAGGATCTTGTGGTCCTCCTACATCTACGACTACTTGTGGGGTGAGAATGTGGATCCTCTCTAGAGAAAATGAGATAATAAAGGCACAATACCCAAAAAAAATTTAGTTTTTTGGTTTTTAGTCTAGCTAGTTTCCCTTTCGGGTTGGCAAACACCCCTTCACACTAGCCAAACATTCTAGGTTGCAAGCATTCTATGAAAATCTGCATCTGAGCCTTGGTGAGTAAGTGAAGTGTTTCACTCCAACATAATCATGAAACAGTAAAGTCGATAGTCCTCAAAGGAAGTCGGTCAATGGTATTGATATCAATACTTCTGTCTTTGAGTGCGAACCCTCGAGAACAATGTTGTGCTAGGTAAGTGGCGATTGTTTCACCACATCATCTAAGCCCATACAAAGAAATGTACACTCCATGGTGTGGGAGCCCAGAAAAGAAATAGATTTAATCAACATCTATTGTGAGTCTATGATACAAGATCACGAAGCACCCTTCTTGTACATTCCATTTTCTCACCATCCATTCCAACAAATCTAGCTGGGCTTTCATGCCTCAGATTGTGAAAAAAATGTATAGGTTGTAGTTTCTCAAAGCCTATAATGTTTTTGGATGGTTAAAAGTTTCCACATTTTGTTCTTCATGTTCACGCTCTCTCAACTCCATTTTTGTAGCTCAAAATCATGTAAATAAATATGGAGGATCATTAGAAATCATTGTGTTCATCTTTTACAAAATATTTGGGCATTTTTCATGAGTTTTTCAAAGCCCTCGGCGATGTCCACATTCACTTTTGAAGACTAGTGCATATTTGCATGGTTCTAGCCCTAGAAGCCGCACAAATCTCATTTTTGTGTGAAACAAGCGGTCGGTGTTTGCAAGCCTGATGAAGAGGAACTTCAAACACCAAGGGTGACTTTTGAATAGATAAAAATCCCCTAAAAATCTAAATACAATGTGAAAAGAAAAACGAAATAATTAAAAACGAAGATATCAGAGAGATTGTTTACCTGGAGAAGATGCCTCGTGATTTGATCTATTGGTT
The DNA here is from genome assembly GCA_031772625.1 of Pinus tabuliformis. Taxonomy (NCBI): domain Eukaryota; kingdom Viridiplantae; phylum Streptophyta; class Pinopsida; order Pinales; family Pinaceae; genus Pinus; species Pinus tabuliformis. The sequence continues at coordinate 13,654,010 of CM062813.1, read as the reverse complement.
TGCCCAGAATATACCTCTGAAGTTTTGGTGAAAATTGCACTCTATCACTCTCAAATGGTAAAAAACACAAATTGTAATTTTTTATTTTTTATTTTTGGATTTTTACAAGTTTTTTAGGCCCATTAAAATATTATTTTTTGCATATTAGCCTCTCAAATACAATTTTTTTATGTTTTTACTATATTTTTTTAGCAATGAACATTATTTTTTAGTTTAAATGTGCAGAACACAAGTTATTTATGAAAATGCATCATTTTGGTGATGAGTATATTTTTATCACTTTTTTGAACTAATTAAAAACTTACAAAAAAAATGAAACCCATGAGTTCTCTTTAAGCCCTTTTCAAACTCCCTAAACATGAAAATATTGTTGAGTACTTGACTATTCAAACTTGTAAAAGTAAATGAATAGTCATCTATTCAAGATAGGTTTACCCCTTTTATGGACTGAATTAGATTATTTTACGAAAAAGGTATACGTTGACTAATAATGGTTAATAGAGTTTTATCATATATTATTTTACCCTTTTTCAGGCTTGAGAGGCTATATTTATGAAAAAAGACACTGTGGAGTTTACATATGTTTTTCTCCTGACTCCCTAAAAATGACAAGTACTGGCCTTTACTTTTTCCGAGCTCATTAAAATTTTATGTTGAAATAACTAAAGGATTTTTATTTTTATGTCTTTCCAAACTCTTTAAATATGAAAACAACATCGAGTTACTCCTTCATTAGAATCGTAAGACTTAAACAATGTAGGACTCGTTAATCATGATGAGACTGAACCACTTCTTCCTCGGGTTCGTTAAAAATACTCTGAAGGACTCATCTGAAGGATGAGCTTACATGACAAGCATATGTTATAATCTGAAGGACTCATCCGAGGAATGAGCCTACAAGACAAGCATATGGTATCCTCCTCAAGCTTTCCAAAAATAAAGAGGTACTCGCCAGTAATGGTGGGGGAAAAATTGGAAAAAAATGTTTGTTTATACTGTAAAAGGTAGTATGTCGTTCTTGAACATGAAACTCTCTCACTTTTGTGTCCAAGTTGGGAAACACATTTTCCTCTGAACTGGCCATACCTTATTGAAAGTCTTGAACTGGTTTGACTATTATTTTTGAGTCTAATGTTTCCAAGTCAGAATTTCATGTCACCGATTTGTTCAAGGGAATTCCAACCTCGGTCAAAATTACTTTGATATTTATAGCCTTTAATCTCATCGACCATCCCTGAGTTAGTAATATATTACTCCAAAATTTTATTCTTTAAAACATGACATGAGTTTCATGTCATAGGCCCTCCTACAACATGTCCCTTCCTATTGACTTCGTCTCACTATCTAGGAAGTTGATCTATAAACCTTTCTCAGTACCTTGGAGCCTACATGCCTTAATGGCAGCTTTTTCACTTTTGATGATAGGTTCTAACCATTGACCTTTAATCAGATGATTCTATGAATGTTTGAATCCAAGACATATTTTCACACGTCACAGATTGTATTGGAAACATCTTTAGAGACATTGTCATTATTGGTGGTTTCTCTCACACTTCTTAATGGTTCACATCATTGGATTATAATTAAGTAGTTTCTACCACGCTCAACTACGATACATTCACTCACATGGCTAGATTCATAATACATATCAAGAGATGGAGATTAAGACCATTGATCTAGTTTTATGAATCCAAGTTGCTTGGAGTTATTAAATATTCATGATTGTAAACACAGATCCATTGATTATTTTTTCCCCTTGGAAAAATCGTAATTTTCAATAATATAAGAAAATTACATATTGTAAATGCAGTATGCATATGTTGTATGTGAGGTTGTAACCTATCAAAATAAAGAGAGTATAAAAGAAATTCAATGTTCTCCACAAAGTGAGGATATGTCTTCTGAATTTTTGAAAAAGAGATAAAAAAACTCCTCGCAGGGAGTACATATGTTTGTCATGTATATACATCTAGTGTAAGATATAGATAATGCTGATAATTTTGAAAAAAAAAATATAAACATGAGAAACAGGTTCTTCCTAAGCGAGTTACGCTATATAATCTATGTATGGATGGTGATAGTACTAATAATGGACATTAATCCTCTGCTCTAGGTTCAACCATGTACCACGAGGTCGGTTTGGAACGTCCTTCAAAAGTTGGTCGGCAGTTTGATTGCACTCCCTATAGATATGGCGACAAAAAAAGACATCAAAATGTGAAATGAGTCTATGTGCCTCTTCCAAAATAGGTCTCAGTGAATATGCAGAACAATTTGTTGTATTGTTTATCTAGTTGCAAACACTTTTGGAGTCCCCAAAGATTTGAATCCCTGAAATGTTTTTCCAAGGCAAAGTGTAGGAGGTGTTTTAGAGTGATCAACTTTGCATAATTGTTGGTTCCCCTTCCTGGATCCATTTGTATTTTATAGTAATGGGAGTTAGAAAGGTATAGTATAGCTCCCCCCCCACATCGTGAATCATGTGCATAACCATCAAATTATTCCTAGGGGTATTCTCAGTTGATGACCTCAGGGACTATGTTCCTAGAGGGTGGAGCAGCATCATCGTCAGGTATGGAGTTATAGTTTGCTAGAATGTAGGAAATAATGGAGGGATAGTAAGGGATGGTGTCATGGGAGATATAATGTTTACGTGCGATCCATATCACCCAACAAGTGAGAACAGGTAGATTCCTAGCTTTGGTCAAGGTCGTTGTAGTCCACCATGATATCCAAGCATATAAAATAGTTATGCCTTTCCAATTACAGTGGGAATTTATGGCCATAAGAGTGGTGTTCCAAAGGTCCAATATAACCGTACAGGTAAGGAAAAGATGATCTATAGTTTTGAAACTGTTCTTGCAAATGCAACACCAAGATGGTCCATGTTGGGCTCTCTTGTTTAGATTGTCTCCAGTGGGTTCCTTATTCTTTAGTACTCTCCACATGAATAATCTTGTTCTAGGAGGCACCTTTAATTTCCACAGGTGTTTCCACCAATTTTCAACAATGAAGGGTCGATGGATGACAGCGATACATAGGTATCCTTTTCGTATAAACTAGTTTTTGCATGTGCCCATATGATTTCATCCCCCTCAATAATCCTGGCCTGCAATTCCATGAGTGCAACTATGTATTCCCCCCATTATTGATTCCATGTCTAAGGGATGTGTAAGCTCTGAGCAGTCATCCATGCCTGATGAAATATGGTGGTGTGTTCTGGATCCGCAATGTGACTGATGTGTATAATGCATGAATTGTTGAGTTGTAGCATAAGCTCCTGTGGAAGCCTGTGAGTGTTGCTATAACCAATCCAGGGATCTAATCCAATGCGAACCAATGTTCCAGAATGTATTTTCCATGTGATCCAATCTCATGTAAGATGCATGGATTTCATCACAGCTTTCCATATGATCGATAGCCCAGTTTTGCTCCAGCTTGGTTGGTGGATCTAGTCCATAAGATTTAGAGGATATATATATTTCGAATAAGACACTCTTTTCCATCAGTTGATGGTGGTAACTAATTACCAACCTAGCTTGGCTGCCAGTGCAAATGAGAAATCATCCAACATTTTAATTCCCCATCCTCCCTATTTCTTTGGGAGTGTGAGCGACTCCCACCTAGCACAGGAAAAACTTGTCCTGGACTATTTTCCTTTCCAAAGGAATCTATAGGAGAGGTTTTGTATTCTAGAGAGGACACCCTGAGAGATCCATGCTAGATACATCCAATGTATAGTGGTAGCTTCAAGAATGACTTTGATGAGAACTAGTCATCCTGCTTTGAAGAGGTACTTGTGGTGCCAGATATTGAGTCTTCTCTCTAGCCTAGAGATTAACCATGTCCAATCTGCTATCTTATATCCAAGCAGTTTCAATCTATACCCTAGGTATCTAAGACCATCCTCCATTTGTAGAAGAGTGAATGGGAATCTCTAGAGTGTGAATTGTATCTCATGAGGTGTGCATCCTAAAGCTATAAGAGTGGATTTTGGATTGTTGATTTCCATACTCGTAGCAGTTATAAATATTTCCATGGTGTTTTCTAAGTCAGTCAAATCCCCAATGCCTTTGTTGAGGAAAATCAACACATCATCTACAAAGAGTAGATGGGTTAGTATGCATCTGTTTGTGATCATGATTCCTTGTAGTCTTCCCATCCTGTGTTCTTCCCTTATAAGTTTGTTGAGATCCTCCATAATGAGTAAAACTAAAAGGGCGGGTAGAGGGCATCCCTGAATGAGGCCTCTTTCTCAATGAAAGAAGTGTGATGCTGATCCATTGATAAGGATACTAAAAGTTATGTTTGTTATGCAACACATGATCTAATGTATAAAGACTATGGGGAAACCAAGATGTGTTAAGAGCATTCTAATATATAACCAACTTTCACAATAGAAAGCTTTTGAGAGGTCTACCTTGAGGATCATACCTTTCAATTTCCTTAGATCCATTGATTGTTACATCCATACTATGTCATTTATTGACATCACTCTTCAAATTCATTTCCATGTTGCTTCTTTGAGAGATTTATGTTCTGAGTATGGGAATTCCTACCTAGGTGATGATTTTATATTTCATTGTAACATTTGATTGATTGTTTTAGGTCTCCAACTGTAGTCTCTAACCTAAACCTTAACATGATAAAGCGCTTCAGTCATCAAACACTAAGAAAGAGGTAGTAGTACCACTATAGTAGAAACACATATAAATGAGAGATATATGTCCAACATCCATTGGAATAGTCCACAAAGATGTGATGATCATTGCAGCCATTACAACACATTGTCAATATGATAAGCACTAAGATAAGCGAAATAGTTCAACTACTCTAGTACTGATGAAAACAAACACAAGTCATAAAAATTTACATAACAGTCTTACAAATATTCATAACCCATGCATGAAGAGAATGTTAGCCATTAGGCTTCATACATTAAGTAAAATCCCCAAGACAGATGTATACAATAAACACCACTAGCTCCAATAGTGGAGTTGTTAGAGCCACTACTTGCTCCCTAAAATAACTAGCTTCTCTCTCTAATGCCTTGCAGGAGGAGCTAAGGTGAAAATTCCTTTGCTTGTACAATGAGGGTGTATATATAATAAATGGGGTGTTCCTTTGCCTCCCTAGTGAATCTTTTACTACCCTCATGATTTTTTGACTTAACTATGACTTTTCGACTTTTACATGACTCTTCATTTTATGTACATGTCCTTTGGAATTTCACTTTACAATACACTTCGAATAAGAATTTACATAATCGATAATATGATGTGGCATATGATGACTCATGACATGGACTAAATTATGACATGGAAATGTCAAGTCATTCTCATTTCTTCTTACTATGTGTCTTGATGATAATCATCTTCTATCCACCTCCAAATGTCTTAGAGATGAGCATACTTTAGTTTTATCAGGTCTTGAGATGCAATCAAAAACTGATGTCCCTTTATATTCTCCTAGTTGATAAACTTGCATCTTGAGCTACAGAGATGTCTTCTAGCATATTCTCCTTCTCCATCTTCTTCTTCATCATCCTATCATAGCATGATAGATTTCCCACATCTGCAATACACTCACAACAAAACAACATTAGTCTAATAAACCCCTAGTCTAAGATGCTACATGATGATCCACTCACTGAGATGGAACCAGGGTGAATGCTAAGGGAGAGGCTTAGTGACTCCACAATTGTGTAACTTAGGTAATTAGGGGTTAAGCTTGAGCCTTGATACTATCAAATATGTAGTTCAGTCTAGACTAAGCATGATGATTACACAGTTTAGGAGCTCAAGGATCCAAGCTGAGGGCTTGATGACTCAAGTTTCCCACTACACAATGTTGGAAGGACAAGTAGGTGAAGTGACTATGCAATTATGGAGTTCAAGAGCTGAAGGTTTGGCCTTGAAGACTAAGATTGCATAATGCATAGTTTAGGCATCGCTAGAGATATGGATTACATAGTTTTGGAGCTTATGGGTCAGGCTTAAGCACTAAGATTACACAGTGCAAAATCTTGGAACGTAGGAATTGTGCATTGCATAGTGCCAAGAGGCAGGGTTGCTTCTTGAGGGCTGATACTGCATAATGAATAGTTCATGAGGGTCAAATGAAGCTAAGTTTCTTGGTCTATAAGATTTCCGAATTTGACTAAGTGTCAGATCCATGAAGTTGATGTTGAAAAATGCAACATGAAAATCCTAATTTAATTTTGTCCTTAAAATAAATTAGGAATTAAATTGTAATTCTATTTCTCATAGTAACTTGTAATAGTCAACTATGTTAATTTGACTTAGTTGGCTCAGTTAATTCAAGTTGGGAGTCTATCTAGAGTGATGTAGAGTGGTTTGTCAATTTTAGGGGCCCAGGTTGAGTTCTTTTGAGTTGGAATTATTTAATTCAGTTTAATTAAGTTAAATTCAGTTAAACTAGTTCCAACTAATGGAGGAATTAGTGGGAGATCTAGTAGTGGGGTGTAACTAGCATTGCTCAACTAGTAAACTCAAGATTCACTCCTAATTAACCAATGAATGTCAGATCAGAGAAAGACCTAGTTGAGATTGGAATTCAGGGACAATGTAATAGCAGTTGTATAATAATCCAAATTGTACATGTGGTTCATGTAATCAAAGGAAGGCCTGTGATGGATTGCACAATTATGGATGAGGAATTTCCCAATTAAATATGGGTTAATTCTCTAGGAAAATCTGGAAGGAAATAGGAGCTGGGCAAGCAGTATATTTGGACAAGTATTGGTTGGAGCTTGTTTGTGAAGAAATGAGATAGATTGAGATAGTGCAGAGGTTGTTTGGGCTTCAGAAAATCATTATAATCTTCTCATATTTTCTGATTCATGCAATATACAAATAGTATGGGTTCTTATTTGTGGCTTTACTGAGAAAATTATTGTGTTATGTGTGATTAAATTCTTTCTCTTTTATGCTTCATGACTTCATCGATCAATTATTGTTTCTGCTCATGAGTAGAGTAGATTCAAGTCAATTATTTTAGCATATTACAATATGTAATTGGAATATACAAAGAATTTCTACATGGTATCAGAGTTGAAATCACTTTAGAATAAGAGAATATGAGTTTGTCTTTTGCAGGAGAAATCAAATTTGCAGTATCATACTTCAGAGCTAGGAAGATGTCGTTCTACAGATTTAGACTTGAATATTCCCTTGAGGGTAGTTCGAACTATATTGCTTGGAAGGATAGGATGGAGGTAGTGTTGGAAGACAATTGGCTTAAGTAATTCATAGACAAATATATTCCTAAGCCAGTTGATGTTAAGATCTGGCATAGTGGACAAAGTGTAAGGAAAGAAGGATTATCCTAGAAGGAGTTTGATATCATATTGTCTTGAAACTCCAAGGTAAGGAAGATCCATATGAAACATGGAAGGATTTGACAGACCTGTTTCAAAATAGAAGTGACCATAAGAAGTTGGCACTGAAGGATAACCTCAAAATGATCAAGATGGAGAAGAGCGACACAATACTAATTTACTTGACCAAGTTCAACCAATGTCAAGATGAGCTTGTAAGTGTCAGTGTTATAGCTTTTGAAGACAGTATGGTGAGCCTAGCACTTCTAGGCCTTCCCAAGGGCTAACATAGTTACTAGGACTTAGTTAATGGGAGGGAGAAGCTACGAGAGTGGGAGAAGTTGTCTTATGACTTGGTACAAGAAAAGACTTAGCGGAACAGCAGGGATTGATCCTCATCCAAGCATGATGATGAGGATAACTGTAACTTAGATGGAAAGGTGAAGAAAGGGAAGGGGAAGTCATCCCATTCCAAATCAGATTCTAGTCAGGGCGGCAAGAAGAAGGACATGTTGAAGATTAATTCTTTTCACTATCATGAGATGGGACACTATGCCACAAAGTGTCTGCAAAAGAAGGTTAGTAAGAAGCCCTTAGTAAGAGAAGAAGGTGAAGCTCTTTCTTCATAATTCTAGTTAGATTTGATCCTCATCAGTTGCATGGTGACACATCAGTGATGGGTAGTGTGTGGTACCTAGATAGTGTATCCTCATTCCATATGATCGACAACAAAGAGTTATTTAGTCAGTTGGAGGAGAAGGACCTCCAGATGCACATCGATATGGGATATGATGTGAGGTATAGTGCAACCAACATCGATACTGTTACCTTTCAGAGGGAGTCTGGTACTCCTCTCACATTAAAATATTCCATGTATGTTCTACGTTTGAAGAAGAATTTGTTTTTTGTTTCCATGTTGGAGGACCACGGCTACGATATGATATTTAGAAAGTGAAAGGTTTTCCTTCATCACATAGCCTCGGGAAAAGTGAAGCGGATCATGGTTTGGGTGAAGAATGTCTACAAATTGGATGTAGAAGTTTGTGTTGCTTTAAGAACTAAATCACAGAAGGTGCAGAGCCGAGACATCGATGAGTTGTGGCATAGAAGATTGGGTCACTTGCACCAAGGAGCTTTAAAGATCATGAAACAAATTTCTACAAGAGAAGAGAGACACATGAAAAGGGTGTACATTCGGGAAGTACACCAAAGTTCCTTTCATGATAAAGACAATCAAGTGCAAGCGATCCTTAATAGAGTTCACTCAGATGTGTGTGGACCATTCTCGACAACATCCACGACCAAGAATGGGGATTATGCAATATTTGTTGATGATTTTTTTCAGAAGTGTTGGATTTTCTTCAAGGAGAAGAAAGACCATATGTTCACTAAGTTTTTTGAATTTAAATCACTTGTCGAGAAAGATACTGGCAAGAAATTTAAAGATCTCATAAGAAAGAACAGTGGAGAATAGGTGTCGAATGAATTCAATAACTTTTGTACATCAAAGGGTATTCAACGAGAGTTAATAGCACCTAATAACCCATAGAAAAACGGGGTGAATGAAAGGAATAACAAAATTATGGTGGGAACAGCATAGGCGATGTTACATGATTTCGGCCTCCTGTTGCACTTGTGGGATGAAGCATGCAACACAGTTGTTTGTTTGTAGAACAAAATCCCTCATCGAATTATTGGGATGAGCACACCAAAAGAAGTTTTTCATGTTAGAAACCAAATGTAGTAGACTTCAGGATCTTTGGTTCATCAATATACTAGCATGTTACCAAGGATCCATGAAAAACATGAGAGCCAACAACTAATTAGGGCATATTTGTGCGGTACACTGATACACCTCACAACTACTGGGTGTACCTATCATCCAATAGTATGACAGTGGTTTATAGAGATGTGAAGTTTGATGAACCGAAGGCTATGAGATTTTCCCTTGAAAGGGAGGTTTAGTTACATGCAGAAAAGGAGATTTTAGCTCCAAAGGAGGAACCTCAAGATGATGTGCAGCAACCACATTTAGAGGAGTAGAGAGTGGAAGAAACCACTCATGTAGAGACTTATAGAGATGGAAGGAAGTGAACCAAATAGGCTCGCAGATTGATGCATGATGCTATAGAGAATGTGGGAGCACCAACATCATAGGGTAGGCAGAGGACGTCACTAGATCGATACACTAGCTACATGGATCTCATGAGTGAGATTGCAAATATTGAGCCATCCTCATTTGAGGAAGCAATGTAGTAACCAGTATGGGTTGATGTCACAGTTGAGGTATATGACTCCATTATCAAAAAAAATAATTGGGAAGTGGTCCCAAGACCAGCAAACAAGTTTATGCTGAGTTCTAGATGGATTTACTATTGGAAATAATACTGAGAGAGGGGTGAATTAGTATTATCAGATCAATAATTAATTTCCCAAATAGATTTATATATGCTACTTCAGCTAAGTGAAATAGCATGTACACACAACTGTACTTAATGAAACCATCATACATGTAGAGAGAGATTTATTAGATAGTGCAGTAAAAGCAGAATAAAGCATCACACATAAGCAACACACATGAACATCAAGATATAAGGTGGAAACCCAATGTGGGTGAAAACCACCTACTGTTGTCATCTCTGTCTCTTTTAATAATAAGAAAATCTATTTACAATCTTGTAATGGTGCAGACTCATACCAGTATATATGCACCCACCTGGAGAAGGCTACAACCTTCTCTCATTCTCTAGCTACTACTGGAAGGGAGTTACAACCCCCTAGCTCTTGTAATAGCCAATATGTTTACTAGTACGTAGGTGCCAGCCTACAAAAAAACTCCACTCCTCTACCAAGGACCATGTTTCATGAATTTTTAGACTAGATACTCCTAGAACACAACACCATAATCTGAAGGCCACATTTCATTCATTTATAGAATAACACATGAGTCAACATTCAGATCTAGACTACACATGATCAAACCATATAATGATAATTCATTTCAAGCCTTAATATCTTGATCCATCATTAGATCTTATCCCTCATCAACCACTAAGGTTCATCCTTGGTTCAGATCAAGCAAAGCACCATAAGCCAATAACCTGCATACTAGATCTCACACTTCATCAGATATTCGATACTTTCCCCCTGGGCCTAATGATCTTCTCCTCCTTATATAGTTTTAGGCCTTTCTCAATAACGTGGACCAAAACCACTTAGGACCAATACCTTGGACCAAATACCTAGGGTCAATACCTCGGACAAATACCTTGGACCAATACCTTGGATCAAAATACCTTGGACCAAATACCTCAGACCCAAAACTTAGTTTTTCAAGATATATGTGCTTCTCCTTTTGTGAAAGTGCATGTGTACGTATATGGTACTTGTGTTCAGTGAACTTGCATGTATACATAGCTTGGTCAAGGTGAACCTGCACATACCTCTCTTTCTTCATTCTTTGTAGTCTAATTTGTAATTATTTGTTGTTGACATGCTACACTATGATCTTTCATCTGTGTGAGTTGCCATCAAGGACAACACCTGTATCATAATGCCAACAATCTCCCGCTTTGGACTTGATGGCAACAACAACACCAAGTAACTCTCCCCCTTTGACATCAAGGGCAAAGGGTGGACCAAGATAATTTCTCCCTAGTCATGCTCCCCCTGAGTACATGCTAAATTCTTTGATTGAGCTCCCCTTTTGTACATGCTGAGATGCACTAAAATCGTCCATGCTCTTCTTGAGCACAAGCAGAGTCTGCAAAAAAATATTTTCTAAAATAATAACATGACTCTATAACTCAACTATGTGAGGATGACCTTCCTATCACCAATTACTCATACATATATCCATCTCCCAACCAAGTGGGGATATACCAAATTTGACCCATCCACCCAAGTAAGTGGGGATATACCAATTATTTATACATGATAGAAACAATAAATATTACATCATCCATCCCATGTAAAGGGGGGATACAAATTACATCATTTGTCCAAGAAGAGCCATTCAAATGTATGAGAAGACATATCACACCCTAGACTTTTACATGACTTGAGCAACAAATGGTATAAATATCTGAAGCCATAGCTGGACTCAGCAACCATAATGCCAGAAATGTTGAATGTATGTGAAGGCTAATTCTCCCCCTGAACCTGTGCTACTTGTGCATTGTTAACAGGTCAATGATCAAGGCATATTTGTTAGTGAGATAAAAGTAATGAACATAGCATATAGACATTAATCATCAATATCAGTCAGATCACCCGTATCAGATCCCGCCCCACCGTTTTTCTTGTCTAAAACACATATACGCATCTTTACCCATAGGACTATACTTCATGAAACACGCGTATAATAAAATTTCTATGAAAAATTTGGATTTAACAGGAGGATGATGCAGCAACTACTCCTAGCTTTTGTGTGAGATACTCAAGTGTCTCTCTGGGTAGTGGTTTAGTGAATATATCAGCAACCTATTCTTTGGAGGGAACGTACTCCAATTTAACCTTTTTTTCAGGCACTTGTTCACGTAAAAAATGGTATTTCATGGGTATGTGCTTGGTCTTGGAGTGCATGACTGGATTCTTTGAAATACTGATGGCACTTATATTATCACATAGAATGGAGATGGGTGGAGTACATGTGACGTGAATGTCTTGCAAGGTTTGCATCATCCAAATTAGTTGTGTGCAGCGAGATGCAACAGCCACATATTCTGCTTCAGTTGTAGATAGTGCAACTGAACTTTGTTTCTTGCTAAATCAAGACACTAACCTGGAACCCATATAGAATGCACCACCACTAGTGCTTTTTCTGTCATCAACACTTCTTACCCAATCTGAATCTGTATATGCATGAAGAGTGAGACCTGTATCTCTAGGATACCATAATCCAAAGTTCTGTGTTCCTTGAAGATATCTGAAAATTCTTTTGACTACCTGAAGGTGTGATTCCTCTGGATTTGCTTGGAATCTTCCAACTATTCCTACTGCATGCATGATGTCAGGTCAGGTACCTGTTAGATAAAGCAGAATACGAATCATGGATCTGTAAGTTGGTTGATGTACTGTCGTTGATTCATCATTTGAGCTAAGACTGGATCCTGTTACCATTAGGGTACATACAGGTTTAGAATCTTCCATGCCGTACCTTTTCAAGATCTGTTTCAGATATTTGGTTTGTGAAAGAAAAATACCATCTTTATTTTGTTGAACTTGTAGACCCATAAAATAGGTAACTTCACCAAGCAAGGACATTTCAAATTCTTGCTTCATTACTGAAGAAAAATTATGACTCATGGATTCTTCATTTCTACCAAAAATGATATCATCAACATAAACAACAATTATTAGCAATTTATTAGTGTCAATATTTGTATATAGATTGTTATCTGCTGAACCTTTTGAAAGACCTTATTGTTGTAGATATTTGTCAAGGTAGTAATACCAGGCCCTTGGAGCCTATTTCAGACCATAGAGAGCCTTTTTGAATTTGCATACAAGTTTTGCATCATTTCCAAGAATGGATCCTTGTGGTTGTTCAATATAAACTTATTCTTCTAAATCTCCATTAAGGAAACAAGATTTTACATCCATTTGGTACACTTTGAATTTCTGAAAGCTAGAAAATGTAAGAAACATCCTTATGGCTTCAAGTCTAGCAACGGGTGCAAATGTTTCTTCAAAATCTATACCTTCTTGTTGAGAATACCCTTTACAAACAAGTTTGGCCTTGTTTCTAATGACTTCTCCATTTTCATTCAGCTTGTTGTTGAATATCCATTTAGTTCCTATAATATTTTTATCGTGAGGTCTAGGAACTAATTTCAAAGTATTATTCTCTTCAATTTGCTCAAGTTATACCCACGGCGGTTTGGATTGATGGTGAATGGGTGCACTGTTAAGGCTGATAGGTCACTGGTTCAAATCCCCCATGGGTGCTTTTCTACCAAAAAAAATAAAAAATTCTCAAGCTATCCATTCATGTCCTTGACCCAACATTCATCTTTGCATGCTTCATTTAAATTTTGAGGTTTGGTCGAGGATAGTAATCCTAGATAACTTGAGGTTTTTGTAATAGTTATTCTTGTTTGCACACCTTCCTCTTTTTCCCTGAAATTTGAGTTTCTGGATGATTTTTCTGAACATACCTAGATGAAGTCTTTTCTTCTACTGTTATCTCTTCTTCTGGTGCTTCATTGGTTTCTTCTTCAATATCATTGTGATTTGATGTGGGAAAATACTCGCCATCTTCTTCATTTTCATAATCTTCTATTTTTGTTTGTTTTGGATTTTTGCATGCTTCATCAACTACAACATCAATACTTTCAACAATTTTCCCAAGTCTTTTATTATAACATTTATATCCTTTACTTCGAGAAGAGTAACCAAGAAGAATACACTTCATCTGCTCTAGGCTCAAATGTACCAAGTTATTCATCAATCCTTTTGATATACCATTTGCTTCGAAAAAATTTAGAGTATTTTACAGTAGGATTCTTACCATACCAAAGTTCATGTGGAGTTTGGGTGCTATTTACTCGTACATTTGCTTGGTTGAGAATAGTTAGGGTGGTGAATGCAGCTTCACCCCAAAAGGTTGCAGGATTTCTAGGTTTATCTAACATGGCTCGAGCCATTTGTTGAACAGTTATGTTCATTCTTTCCACCGCTCCATTTTGCTGAGAAGTCCTTTCGGTGGAGAATTTCCTTTCTATTCCATGTTGTTCACAAAAGTCAAAGAATTCATCCGAGGTAAATTCCCCTCCTTGGTCGGATCTAAGGCATTTGATTTTTTGATTTTATTCATTTTCTACTAAAGCTTTGAAGGCTTGAAACTTTTCAAATGCTTCATCTTTATGCTTTAGCAAACCTATCCAACAAATTCTATAAAAATCATCAATGAACAAAATAAAGTATTCTTCTCCATGAGGTGACTTTTTCCTTGATGGTCCACATAAATCAGTATGGACAAGTTCAATAGGCTTAGTAGCTGACCCTTCTTTTTCAATGAAGTGAGCTCTAGTTTTCTTACCAATTTGAAATGGTTTGCGTATTGTATTTTCAAGGATGCTGATATCTGGAAGATCATGAACAACCTTGAATCTGCATGCTTTTCTTATTTGAGAAAAGCTTATATGTCCCAATCTTCTATGCCATAGCTGGTTTTCATCATTTTTGCTTAGATAACAATGTCGTTATCCTCCCTTAAGTATGTATAAGTTGTTTGGAGTTCTTGTACCTTTGATCACGATCTGACCTGTATCAAGTTCATGAACAACACATTTGTTTGATCGAAACACCACTTCATTCCCTTGATCACACATTTGACTGACACTCAAAAAGTTATGCTTTAAACTGTCTACATACATAACATTTCCAACTTTAACCTTTTCTTTCAAGAAAATAGATCCTTTACCTTTTATTACAGCACGAGTGTCGTTTCCAAATGAGACATTATTTTCCTTTTCTAAGGCATTATATGAGTGAAGTTTTTCTTTATCACCTATCACGTGTTTTGAGCATCCACTGTCAATGCACCACTTATTTTCTTGTCCTTCTGCATACAAGGCTATACCACATCTTTTTGTTTGACATTATTTCCTTCTCCATATCTTTTTATTTAATGGAGTTTGCTCCTTTTCAGATGATTGCTGAAATTTGCTCCCGCATTCAGATTCTTCATGACCAAAGTTGTTACAGATTGAGCATTCTATTTCATTTTCAAGAAGAGAAAAGTTATTATAGGAACTCTTCTTGACCCCTGTTACATTCCTTTGATTTCATGCTTCTCTAGTCATCATGGTTTTATAAGCAACACATTGAGCAACTTTGTGTCCAAAATTATGACATGTAAAACATTTCCCATTAAAGAAGTTCCTGCGACTATCGAATCTATTGACCTGTGATTGTAGTTTCTATTGATATTCATCTCTGGAGAAAATTGAGTATGATTTACCTGAGGTTGGTTGTGGCTTCTATTCATCCTTGGTATAAACTCAGTCTGATTTACCTAGTGATCTGTTTCATGCCTTTGTTGATGATTGTTATACTGTTCACCATCTCTGCTACATCAAGATAGCTTTTAGTGGAGGTTGACAACTTCTATGATTAAGATGCTTCTTCAGTATATCCAAGACCTGTCTTTATTAGAGGAGAATGTTGCACTTTGATAATTTCATTTAAGGTCTCTGATCCTTTAGAAAATCTAAGATTGCGAGATTTCATTTTCTCAAGATCCTTTCTTAGAACTGTTAGTGTCGGTATCTTCATCCCTCCATCAGTGATCAAAATTTCTCTTTTTGCATACATTTTAGGTGTCCCATCTGATCAGCTGCATTCCATTAGGATCATGGATCATTTGATGGTAATGATTCATTATCAAATTTGCCTCATGGTTTTTACTTGCTAGCCTATTTTCACAAATTTAGGTCATTTACAATCATTTTTTATCATTACAATTGCAGAAATCAATTTAGGGTTTTCAGGTCTCATTAGGTCTAAGGTTTACCACCATGGTCTTCAAAAAATTCAATAAGAGGCCAGCAGTCAACTGAGGATGTTCAATAAATTCATAAAATCACAAATTCTACTGATGATTTGCTCCATAAAGGGTTTTTACCTCAAAACTCTGTTTTGAGGTGAAAACAGAGTTTTTCTATTTAATGTACAAATTTTATGTAATTTTATTGTTTTCATATGTAATAAAGCATCATTTGAAGCCCTTTGTCACCTTGCAAAACTCCAACACTCTATCTCCTGCAAAAGAAACAAAAAACGTCTAGCCATCAGTTCATCAAATGACAAAAAAGAGCCAAACCGCAAAAACAGGGTTTTTAAAAGCAAAGTGGAAAGGGAACTTTAGAAAGTGGGTTTTTTCTAAATGAATAGTCCAAATGTATATAAAGTAATCCTTGTGTTAGAAGACTTCATTTTGTGCTAAAGAGAGAGAGAACAAGAAGAAAAATTGTGCTTTAAGGATAGAGAGGGAAGGCTGCAGCAAATTTCAAGATTTTTCCCAGTGCAACGCACCTGGGAACTGGCGCAATGCACCTGCCAGATGCTTCGCATCGGTGCAAGATTTGCAAAGAGATTTAAATGGGCCCTATGCACCTACTAGGCGCTACGCACCTGGGTGTTGGCATGGCGCACCTATTAGTCAAGCTAAAATTCTTTCCCTTAATTTTCTAAGCCTCTAAATTTGCAAGTATCATATCTTCAAGTAAGTACACCCTCCATCTGCCATAGCAAAAGCTTTTGTCATCCATCATAGTGATTTGAATGGTGAAAAAGCAAACCCTAGTTGCTTCAAAGTTGTCTTACAAAACTATATAAGGTTTTGTCATTCTTGCTATTTTTACTCCCTTGAATCATTTTTCCACATCCCATCTCCTTGCACTAAATTTTCCTAATTCCCTTCCCCTTTTACCTCTCCCATTTACGCTCACCTTATCCCCTATCACCAAACCCTAAACCCTATACATATTTCCTATTGTTCCCAAAACCCTAGTTCCCCTTTCCTAAATGCTATCATTCCCTAAAAACCCTACTGCCATCATTTAAACCCTCCTTTGCACTTATATTATCAGCCAGCCTATCAAATCTAAAAGAAGAAAACAACAGTCACCTATACTTCAAGAAAATCTCTTCATACTCATCATTCTACATTCTACATTTGCAAATATGGAAATAGATTCAGCTTATGAAAGGGATGAGGAAACCGTGAGTGATTCTTCCCAAGAGGTACATGCACCAAGAAAACCACATAAGGGAGGATAACGCATCCGAGAAGAGCCCACCACTCTCACAGAGTTACTAGCTTTCCCTCTTACAGTAACATGCTTTAAAAATCAGTCTTGCTACTAGTTTTGTGAGATGGTGGAGAGGGTAAAATACCACCACGAACTTGCTAGGCCATTTTTCCTTCATCTTCACAATAGTCAGGTGAACTTAGTAGGTGTTTCCTTCACTTTGACACCTGAAACCATAGTTGCAGCAACAGGTATTCCAAATGTGGGTGAATAGTGGAACAAAGGACAACTTGTGGGCAAAGAACATTATGAACCTTACATCAAGGTTAGTTATCAAAAGCAAATCAGTAAGGTCTTTCCTTTCAGATACCTACAAGACACTTATGCTCCACTCATGAAGCTCATTATCAAATACTTCACTTGTGAAGGGAGGTTTTCTCGCTTGTACACTTACCACGTTAGATTATTGATTCATTTCACTAGAGTGAGGATGATGAACCTCCCCTATTTCATATGTAGAAATATTGAGAAAATGGCTAAATTGGTGCAAAGGAAACCTCTTCCTCAACAATTCAGTAGCATTTATCATTTTTCATTGATTAAGATTGTTGTTTCGCATCAGCTGAGCTTATTAAACATTTCATGGCATAGCTTCATTTCACATGAGGTTTTCAAAAACCCTTAGATGACCCCATCAGTGTTTGAAGAGGAAGGAGGGCCTTCAAATTAGCCAAAGGTTCATGAGAATCAAAGTACAGGTGTGCCAATATTTGTCACCTATGAAAAAGGCATAAGGAGATTATTTGCAGCTAGAAAACGAGTATTATCCCCACCTAGGGTGGAAGGGATCTCATTTCCTCCATCATACAATAGGCAAATGTTATATTCACTTGGGGTGAAAGGGGCTTTTCCTTCTTCTTCAACAGTATAGGTATAGGATAAAGGGAAGAAACCATTGCACGATGAAGGGCCTTCTAAAGGTCAAGAGAGAGATTTTGTTTTGATTCAGGAGGAGGATACTGATCTGATTTCCCAAAACTCAAGGTTCAAGGAGGTCATTGGAGAGAACAAAGATGACATCCATGCCTTAACACTTGACCTTAAAAGGGCTAAGTGGATTATCAACTTCCTTGAGGAAGAAAAGAAGCAGCTTACTGACAAACAAGAACTCCTGGAGCTGCAAGTCATTAAAGAAAACCGACAAAAGTCCAAGAGGGCAAAGGGCAAGTTGACATCCATTGAGAAAAAGGACAATGACTGGGAATATATGTTAGAGAAGGTGAATATGCACTTGGAGAAGCTGATTGAGAAAGCTAATCAGGAGAAAAATATGTTCTGCCACATGGCTTACTACTCTTTGGCCCGAAACAAAATTTGTAAAACAAGGATAAGAAGCCTAAAATCCAAATTGAGGAGAGCGTTGAGGAGTAAGAAAGAGCAAGATAAGCTCAAAATCTTGTCTAAAGCTTCATTGGCCCAGCATAGCACCTGACATAGATCACTCATGCCAAATTTCAAGAAATTTGGTGAACCTTTTGACATTTTTGAATTTTTTATGGAAAAAACAAGTTTTTCTAGCAGGTGCGTAGTGCCACCTGGCGCTTGGTTTTGATGGGGACCTCCATTTGAAGAAAACTTGGAATTTTTGGATTCCTTATGAAAATTTATGCATGCTCAAAAATTTCTAGGAAATTTGACAAGTTTTGGACCTCCAAAAGCGCCAAAAACACCCAAAAAGATGCCCTCTCTGCCACTTTTTGGCCATACGGGAAGTAGTCTTGGGAGATTGCAATTTTGGAGGGGCAAATGGATTCCAAATCAAAAAATTCAAGTTGTTCCAGAAAGTAGACTTACCAGTATTTACAACAAGCTATCTTGAACCTGATTTGGACCTCGATAAGCACTCCAAAAGCAGCTTGGAAAAAGTGCTACACATAGAAAAAATGGCGCTATACACAGAATGAAAAAGTGCCAATTTTGCTTAAAAACTCTGTTTTTCGCCTAGTTTTCTTCTAGTTTGACTTTCTCTCTCTTATGGTCAAATTCATGATGTGACATGATGCAAATTGATGTACTATGATGTAAAAATGATAAAAATTGACTTGATAAGGCAGATACACCAGTTGTAGGTGGTTTAAAGTTGAATGAATCAGTTTCCTAGGTTTTAGAGGCAAGCTATTCCACTGCCTATTTTTGTGTTCCTAGTTTAGATATGGTTGAAACCACCCCTCTTCTCATGGATTCGACCCCTGATGGATAGCACAGGTGGTTTGGAGGTCTATATCATGTATTTTCTTAGTCATTTGTCAAGGTTGGACTCTTGTGAATGCTTTGAGCACTATTGTACATCATCTCTGCAGTTTGGCAAGGAAATAGACCAAGGTTTGCAGCATTTTGTGGGATTCTTGTGGCAAGGTGACTTAGTATTTTTTCTCCTTCGTTAATTCAAGTTATCATGTGTTTATCTGTGCCATTATCTCTCTCTTTTTCAGTTTAACTAAATGAATCAAGTGTAAAGGTGGAAATGATTGATGTTGCAGTGCTCTTCCTTAGGGTTTGTTTAGCTTTACATGTTTTCTATTGTTTAAAGAGGACTCATGACACTTTCATGCCCTCTTCAACTCCTCACCAGTCTCAAGACTCACCATTACACCTAATCTAAAGTACGAAAGCACTTTCCTACCTCGCCCCATAGAAATCTTTGCAAAACTGAGCTCATTCCCCAGACCCAAAACTACATTTCACATTTGATCCAACAACCACTATAAAATTCAATCAAACTCCTCTGGGCATATACCTAGCCTAAAATTAGTCTTTACATCAATCATCTCAAGGCTCATTTGCTATATTTTCTTGAGATTGACAAGGAGAGAGCCCTCTCCCGACCTAGTAGGGCTAGCTACCAAGTTAAGTGTGGTTTGATGTTACCCTAGACCTACCTTTCTCAGCCTGAGGTAGATTTAGGCCATAACAAGAACCACAATTTCACATTCTAGATTTTCATTGTGTTTTTCTTTTTCATCAAGTTGGTATGTCAAGGTATCTATAATCATATTCTTTTCTTCTAAACAGATTTTGATTTTAGAGATCTCTTCATGAAGATTGTCTTCTTCTAAAGCATCCCAAAAATTATCAGCATCATAAGCCATTAGAAGTCTATAGTCATTACTATTTTCATCTTCATCACTACTTGATAACCCATCGCTATCTTCATGACTATAGTAACTCCTTTTGTTTACAAGTTGTTTTCTATTCCATTTTGCATATTCCTTCCCTTTTTCATATTTATCTTTATGAGGAAATTTGGCAGCATAATGACTGACTCTACCACAGGCAAAGAATTTGAAGGGTAGCTTACCCATAAATCTTTTGGAACCCCGTTGAAGCTTCTTGACAAAGTTTTCCTCATTTTCTTCTTCTGAAATATTTCTTGATTCATTGTGTTCTTCCTTTCGTTTTGTTGAATCTTTAAATGCGACTTCTCTCATTTTTGATGGACCTCCTTTTCTTATCTCAAAGGCAGTTAAGATTCCGTGAAGATGTGTCATAGTGATAGTCTGCAGATCTTGTTTTTCTTCTATGGTAGACACTTTTGATTCAAATTTAGTAGACCAGGATCTCAAAACTTTCTCAACTAAGGTAACTTCCCTTATATCTTCACCCAGATTCTTCATACAATTAACAACCTCATCTATATGTAAGAAGTATCTAGCTATCACTGTGCATCTTAAGAGTTTCATACTGAATTCTTAGAGTTTGAACTTTAGCAAGTTTTACTTGAGAGTCTCCTTCATAGCTCAGAATGATTTTATCCCATATTTCTTTCGCTGATTTGAGCTGCATGACTTTGACAAACTCTGATTGTGACAGACTTCCCAATAAAGTATTGACAGCTCTGGCATTAGTTTCATATTGCTTTTTACCTACTGTATCTGTAGAAATTGATGTTGGAAATGTATATCCTCCTTCCACAATTTCCCAGGCATCCATTCCAGGCAATTGTAGATAGGTTGTGGTTCTTATTTTCCAATAAACAAATTGTTCCCATCAAAGATTAGCAGTCTGATGGATCCCATGCTTTCTTGATTACTCATGATGATGGATCTCCCTTGAAGGGATCAAGCTTCTTCTCAAGGACCTGCTTTGATACCAATTGTTGAAAATAATACTAAGAGGGGGATGAATCAGTATTATCAGATCAATAATTTAATTTCACAAACATATTTATATATGCTACTTCAGTTAAGTGAACTAGTGTGTACGCACGACTCTACTTAAAGCAACCAATGTATATGTAAAGAACTTTTGATTTAGACAGTTTATCATGTATTGAACTTTAACCAATATATTAGATATTTATCAGATAGTGTAGTAAAAGCAGAATAAAACATCACAGATAACCAACACACATGAACACCAAGATATAAGGTGGAAACCCAATGTGGGTAAAAACCACCTGCTGCTGTCATCTCTTTCTTCTTTTAATAATAAGAAAATATGTTTACAATCTTGTACTGGTGTAGACATACCAGTACGTAGGAACCCACCTGCAGAAGGCTATAACCTTCTCTCATTCTCCAGCTACTACTATAAGGGAGCTACAACTCCCTAGCTCTTGTAGTAGCCAATATGTTTACTAGTACGTAGGTGCCAACCTATAGAAAATCTCCAATCATCTACCGGGGACCACGTTTCATGATTTTTCAGACTGGATACTCCTGGAACACAATACCACAATCTGAAGGCCACGTTTCTTTCAATTTTCATACTGGACCCATTACCAACATCACAACTACAATACAGTCATCAAGTACATTTGCATCAACTAATCACTGAAACTCAATCATCATAACCACAACTGAATCAATCAATCACTTTGACAACCTATCATCACTATAGCAAATCACAGTTAATCAATATGATCATTCAGAACACTGTCACTAGAACACAAAGCAGAACCTAGAACTCTACAACAACAAACAGAAACAACTGAAACATACTTCATAAGGTATACACTACTTCCATGTGTCGAACTAGTGTGTACATTCACTTTTATCAAAGCCAACCAGCGTACACATATGTAAATATTAATTCATAATTTTGTAGCTATTCCAGAATTGAGTTATAGCCAGATCATAACATTTACAGAATAACACATGCGTCAGTATTCAGATCTAGACTATACATGATAAAACCATATAATGATAATTCATTTCAAGCCTTAAGATACCGATGCATAATTAGATCTTATCCCTCATCAACCGCTAAGGTTCATCCTTGGTTCAGATCAAGCAAAGCACCATAATCCAATAACCTACATACTAGATCTCACACTTCATCAAATATTCGATACTTTCCCCCTTGGCCTAATGATCTTCTCCTCCTTATATAGTTTTAGACCTTTCTCAATACCATGGACCACAACCACTTAGGACCAATACCTTTGACCAATTACCTAGGGTCAATACCTTGGACCAATACCTTGGATCAAAATACCCTGGACCAAATACCTTGGACCAAAAGCTTAGTTTTCCAAGATATACATGTTTTCCTTCTATGAAAGTGCGTGTGTACATATACGCTACTTGTGTTTAGTGAACCTGCGTGTATACGCAGCTTGGTCAAGGTGAACCTGTGTATACCTCTCTTTCTTCATTCTTTGTAGTCTGATATGTAATTCTTTGCTATTGACATGTTGCACTATGATCTTTCAGCTGAGTGAGTTGCCATCAAGGACAACACCTGTATGATAATGCCAACATTTACAAGGTAAAGAAAGTAGTAGATGGGAGTGTGGAGAAACACAAGGCCATATTATTGTACAGAGGGTTCTCTAAGGTGGAGGGAATTGATTAGGAGGAGACCTTTGCTCCAGTAGTAAGGAAATTTAGAATTAGATCTATTCTAGAACTCTGAGCGTAGATAGGATGGAAGATACCTCAGTTAGATGTGAAGACAACATTGATTAATGTTATGATTGAAGAAGAGGTGTATATTGAGCAGTCAAAAGGATTTAAGACCTTCAATAGAGAGTCACATGTGTGTAGACTCAAGTGAGCATTGTATGGACTAAACAAGTACCTTGTGCTTGGTAAACCAGAATTCACAACTATTTCACTAGGTTGGGCTTCTCCAAAAATGAGGGAGATGCAAACATTTACCATATTGTGGTTAAAGGTGTTGATTATAGTATTTTATGTCAATGATTTGATTCTAACAGGTGATGAGAAGTTGATAAAACCTTGCAAATAGGATCTTGCAATAGAATTCAGCATGAAGGAGCTGGGCCTCATGCATTACATTCTTGATATTGAAGTATGGCAAAGAGATGAGGAAATGGTTGTCTCTCGAGGAAAGTAAACCAATGAGATACTGAAAAATTTCCACATGGAGAGCAGTAACCCCATGGAGACTACTTTAGCATGAAATTGGAGGAAGGAATATGCTAATTCAGGTATAGTGGAGGCTACTATTTATAGACAGCTTGTGGGTTCAGTTATGTATTTGGTGAACACATGACCAGACATGTGTTTTGCAGTTCACCATCTTAGTCAATCCATGGTTAAGCCAACAAACTCTATTGGAAGGCAACTAAACATGTGCTATGATACCTCATAGGCACCACTCTGTTTGGTATTTGGTACAGAAGGATATACGGAGTGAAGCTTCAAGGCTTCATAGATGTAGATTGGGCAGGGATTCCATTTGACAAAAAGAGCACATCAGGGGGAATCTTCAGTGTTGGGTTAGCAATAGTTTCTTGGTACAACAAGAAGTAAGGATAGTTGCACTCAGTTTAGCAGAAGCAGAGTACATGGATTCTAGTCAAGCAGGTTGTGAGGCTATCATGATGAAGAAGATCCTTGTTGGGTTATTTGTTCAGTAGATGGATCCTACAGTGATTTATTGTGACAATTAGAGTTGTATCAAACTCTATAAGGATCTAGTTTCTCACGATTGGTCGTAGAATATTGACATCCGGTATCACCATATATGATAATGTGTGCAGAGGAGATTCATGTTGTTGAAATACATTCCTACAGAGGAGTAGGATGTAAATCTTTTTAAAAAGGTATTTCCAAGATGAAAATTTGAGTTTCACAGAGGCAGGATTGGGGTAGTAGATAATCCCTTTCCTATTCAGAGGGAGCATTGAAATATGAAACAATAAAATCCTAATTTAATTTTGTCCTTGGATTAAATTAGGAATTAAATTGTACTTATAATTCTTATAACATCATGTAATAGTTAACTAAGATAACTTGACTTAGTTGGCTCATTTAATTCGATTTAGGAGTCTATCTAGAGTCATGTAGAGTGGTTCCTAAATTTTAGGGGCCTAGGTTGAGTTCTTTTGAGTTGTAATTATATAATTCATTTTAACTGAGTTAAATTCAACTAAACTAGTTCCAATTGATGGAGGAATTAGTGGGAGATCTAGTAGTGGGGTGTAACTAGCACTGCTCAACCAATAAAATGAAAATTCACTCATAATTAACTCATGCATTTCAGATCATAGAAACAACTAGTTAAAATTAGATTTCAAGGAAAATGTACTATCATTTGTATAATCATTCGAATTATACAAGTGGTGCATGCAATTAGAGGAAGGCCTATGAAGGATTGTGTAGTTATGGATGAGGAATCCCCCAATTAAATATGGGCTAATTCCCTAGGAAATTGCACAAGGAAATAGGAGTTGGGCAAGTAACAAATTTGGTTAAGTATTGGATGGAACTTGTTTGTGAAGTAGTGAGATAGATTGAGATAGTGCAGAGGTTTCTCGAGCTTGAGAAAAAGAATTGCAATCTTCTCATACTTTCCAATTAATACAATATATAAATAGTAGGGTATTTTAGTTGTGTCTTTCCCCAGAAAATTATTGTGTTATCTGTGATTGAATTCTTTCTCTTTTATGTTCCGTGATTTCATCAATTGATTATTGTTTCCGCTGATGAGTAGAGTAGTTTCAAGTCAATTGTTTTAGCATATTACAATCTACAGTTTGAATCTACAACGAATTTCTATATATGATTTGAATAGTGATAAGACTTGATTTTGATGACACACTTAGAACACTTGACAACACAACATAGATAATCCAAAAAGCATGAAAAAAACACTTTCCTCAGTGTGGAAAATTTTTGACGCCAAGTGTGACACCATATATACAATTTACGATGACCATAAGGACACTTGTGCAACAATGCTTAAAGCTTTGGAAATGAGTTTGAAACATCTTTTCATGGTAACACCAACTCATCTACGCAAAGATTACCCCTTGAAACCACCAAAGTTTCACGCGATGTACAACACTTGACATGCGAAAAGAAGACACTTTGATTTTCTTGGAGATGGGACCAAAACACTTAGAGAAAACATATGCAATGAGTCTCAATGTTTGTGACGAAAGTATGCAAGATCACTGTGGGCTCCAAAATTTGGTGTAGGCCAAAATTTTGGAGGGTGTTGCAACATCGACAACATAATCCTTGACTAATATATGGTAGGATTGTAGTAAAGCCTTTGGAATCCTTTGTTGTTTTGTTGCGAGTCCCACATTAATTCTTGGAATATGGCACATGGATGATTGGATGGAAGAAATATTTGGTTCAGCTCAGTCTATTGTCAGGTAGTACATGGAATTCCGAGACTTAGTTGGCTTTTTCATATGTTAAAGAGAGCTCTTTTTCTCTTGTATTTTAATGGTTGTTCTATAATTGTTAATATGTTGGTTGTATTTTGGTTATAATCAGGGTTTCATGAGAGACTTGACTTATGGCTATCATTGTGTTTTGATTAGTAAATGAAATGTTAATGGATGAATGACCTAGTAGATGATATTGCAGCTACAGTGAGAAGGAATCATACCTTCGTGATGATTATCATATAAGTATGAAATCCCTATGTTCATATGTGTATTGATGACCTATACATTGCATGTTCAAGATGTGTTTGATAAAATGTATGTCATGCTTAGGATCAGTCAAGTCATGTCCTTGTTAAAGTTTTTCATTAGAGGCCTTGACTTCTTGTTAATTATCACTTATGAGTGTTTGATCAAGTTTTTAGAAGAGGCATCAATCCTAGTGTTGAAAATGGGGCTCAGATTTCCTGGTCACTGGAATAGAACTGCTTAAAAAAGACTGTAGTTGCATGGAGGCCTTACTATGGGAGTGACTGGAGGGTTTCAGTTGAAAGGAGGGCTTGTCAAGGGAGAGACTAGGGGTCTAGTTTAGTTAATATGTATTTCCTTTAATATATCCACTATTAATTTGATTATGGGATCTATGAAATTTGTATCATATTTAGTTCTTGGAGATGACTCCATTTCTAGGTTCTTTAAACTCTCTTGAGGTCAAAGATAGGGTGTCACTTATCACTATATTTTTTTGTATTAGTAGCACAAGTTTTGAACTATTGTATCATAACGTATAAAATATTATGGAAGGCTTTAGAAGTTGAATATTGGAGGTGATGACTTACACACCCTCTTGATATTTTTGGATCATCTTCTTCTTTTTTTGAGTCAGCTAACAGGATGGTATACATTACAGTAAGATTATTTAGCTATATAACACTTCTGTTGGGATGGGAATAATCATACATAAGTTAGCCACGATTTTTAATGATGTGGATAATGTTTTGGGGTAGAAATTAAAGGAAATTATTTCTGTAGGATTTGAAATTTTTACAACGAAATAAAATATATAGGTTTTCATCTTAAACTTGATAGCTAAGGCAAGAAGGATTGGACTGAACTTTATATTAAAGATGAGTCCAAGAGAAACATTTCTCTAGTGTAATATTCACTATTAAGGAGTGGTATAACGATAATAGATAAAACCATCTTGGAGGAAATCCTAATGTATTAGCACAATTTGGTTTACATTTTGAAAGGGATTTCGAAGAATGTAATGAAGAGCCATACTTTTTTTCTTTAGATATGAAATCAGGATTGGCTACAAACTCATATCGATAAATAATACCTCCTATTAGGGTTAAACTAAAGAGCATTTTACGATTAAAGAATACTCACCCTTTTTCCATCTCTATTGGAGAAAAATATATCTGGAATTTAATAGCTAGAGGGAACCTTTGGAAGATGATAATTATCGAGAAACATATGGCCTCAAGGAAATTTTTTCATTTTTACTAAAAATTATAGTAGTATGCAAAATATCTCTAGTAGAGGGAAGGATTTGGTCTTGGAATTATTTTTATTAGAAGAATACCTTACCTAGAGAGTGGGAAATGGGTCACTGGTGAGAGTTGGAGCTAAAGAAATTATGGAGTGTAGATATAATGTTTTCCTTGATATAGTATCTTCAAAGAATTAGAAGGTGCACATTGAACATGATAGTGGACCTACACTCTTCCAAAATTTCATAGTAGGGATGGATGCCTGCACTTAATTTAATATTGGTAAGGGATTTATCAAAATTATAGGAGATATTTCTCACTAAGCTGCGTAAATCCTAAATGCATATAAAGAATTCCCTTAATTGATTGATGTGGGAAATTAACAAGGATAGTAACTATTTAATAGATAAATTGGGTTATCATTCACTTTAAGACAATGATATTCAGGAGATAAATCTATACTTGAGCTAATTGTTCAAGAATAATTCCCTTATTAATAGGAAACCTTTTACGTGGTTTGATATGAGAAATAATGTTATTACATGGAAAATGTTATAAAACAGGAATAAGGTGGACATTGTGTCAAATTTATTTTATAGGAAGGGTGCTAGAAACACAGCCCATATTTTCATTGAGTGTCAATTTACACAACAAACTTAGAGGGATGTGGAAAATTGTCCTTGTAATATAATATATAGAGATGATTTTATGATGAATATTTTGGGAAGATTTAGTTTGGTAGACATGATTTAGAAGGATATGGCACTACCCATTTTTGTGTACTATAAGGCATTTGGTTAACATGAAATACGTCTATCTATGAAAATAGTTTTATTATAACTTTTCATGTCTCTTCACTGGTTTAAGCTTTTTATAACTAATGTTGAGAAGTAAATTGATGGGGTTCTTTAAATTAAACATTCCATGGTAAATATTTCATATGAAACATGGGAGACATCCTTTTTATATCAAACTCACATTATTTTTAGTTCAAAGAAATTTTGTTGAAGATCAAATAATTATGTTAAATATGGATTTCAACGTACTAATTAAGATAGTTTTACAGAATATATTCTCTAGCTACACGTCTTCGGAGATTCATTGATGGATCACATGATTTTCAAACATGGGTATAGGAACCAATAATTATGTTGAATTTATAGTCTCAATATTTTAATGAACATAGCTCTAGATAAATGTAGTTTATAGATTGAAGTATTTGCAGACTCATTCATGGCCATATACTAAGAGAAGAATCAACTACATGTTCAAAATATCTCACTTCTATTGGTTAAGTGACATAGGAAAAAAATAAATCACTTTTCATATTATCTTTCACCTATCAATTTAGTGAATTGAGCATTACATTTAATGAACATTACAAAACATGTCTATAAATAAATATAATATGTTTATTAAATAAATTTAGATATTTATAATTAACATTTAATTATGTTTTAGAGCTCTGCATAAACCATAGTTGTGTTGGTTTTAGTTCTCATAGCAAATTCTCTTCCTATGGCTAATGTCAATAGAGGGAGAAGAACTCCCTCATATAGTGGGATTATTTCAAGAGGTAATAATTTGTAATGGTATTGGACCTCTATCCCAAAATCATATAGTCCAAAGTCTGATTGGGAATAACACACAACATTCTACTATTCAATTTCAAACATGAGAACTAGGGGGTTTCTTTCCTAAAGTAGCAATAGACCCCAAGTTTGAGTTTCACTCAAAGCAACTTGGGGCGTATATAAAGTTGATTATCATGTTCTCATTTTGAAATAACTGGGCATATGGTTGTCAACGAAATCTCTCTCCCATTGGAAACATAGTAAATGGAAACCTAAGAGGTATGTCATGATGGAATTGGGAGGTAAGGGCTTCTTTATTTTTATTTATTCCAACCTAGATGATTATTCCATATTTTTTGAGAATGGGTCATATTTATTTAATTCAATCAAGATATATTTATGTTTATGGATATATTGTTTTGTACCAGAAAATTAATATTTCACATCGTCACCTGTCTAGATTCAAATGTACTCATTATCATGGGAGTTTGGGAATGAAGCAGTCATCACCATAACCAAGAATGTTATCATACATTTTGTAAAATATATGAAGTGACCAAGAAAGCAAGTTATATATCCTATCCTTGAATTTGCATTTATATGAACATTTCTTAACCACTACAAGCATCTATAGATATATTTTACTAGGATGAATTATGGAAGTAGACTCTTGCTTATAAGCATATTCCATTTATATGTCAATAAATTCATGAATATAACATTTTATATTGCAACTATACTTTCTTAGCCTCAAAAGATAATCTTGAGCCATCTTCAAGCTAGGAAAATAATGGATTCACCTTCGTAGAAGTTAAGAATTGAAACCATAAAACTTCTCATTCACAGTGAAAGTCTCTATATACAAAATGCAAAAAAACAAATTGCTATGAGCCACTTGCTTCACTTGAATATTTCAAGCCCCGTATAGTTCAACCACTGTTGGAAGTTTTAATGAAGAACTCCTCAAGCCCTTACTCATCCTTTGTAGCCCCTTCTTCTACCATAGTCTCCTCATCACCTCTTCCTATTATTAACTCCCCCTCCTCCTTGCCTCCTATTGTCTCTTAGGAAACCAATTTCTTCGCTGTGGAGAAATTGTGCCTAAGACATTAAAGTTTGATTATGTATGTCACTCATTAATATTAAATGTCTTTATCTTGAGGAGTATTAAGATCATTATTCTTAAAAACCTTGACATATAGATGACATTAAAATTTAAAGATGCCATTTGATGCTAAATACAAATGTTGTGTGAAGAATACTTCGGAAATTTTTCGACAATATGTTGTATTTAACAAAAAATATTATCTTTAACTCATAGGAAATACATAGAAAAGGGCTTTAAATATGTGAGTGTTATTTTAAAGGAATCTAACTTTATTCACAAAAGTAATCAAAGACTGGCCCCTTCATTACCATATTCAAAGAGGGGAGGAAATAAAATGACACATAACAGAGAGATTACAAATCATACTCAGCGCCCTCTGGAAACTCCTAATTCTTTCATTAGTCATCAATTCATACTCAGCACCTTTTGGAAACTCCTAATTATTTCATTAATCATCAATTCATCAAGTACAAAATTGTGTAGTCTTTAGATTCCCAAGACTTGAACCCTTTTTCTTTAACTATCTCTCTTTGTATACATCATGGGACAGTTGGTAACTACCAAAAACTATTGAACTACTTAACTACTTTCTAACTACCTTAAGTAAAAGTCATTTTAAAATATTACATTGGAGGGTAAAAGACAACTCACTTCTCTTATAAAATAAAATAGCATAAAATGAAATCAAATAAAATTATGATTGATTGTTGTTGGTCACTACTCGGATTATTGGTCTGGGTAGATGGCCCTATTGATAAGTATTTTTTCTGTCTATCATCCACTCTTTGCATCTTCTCCACAATGGTACATTTGGTTTTGTTGCGTCTTCCAATTTTTTGAGTACCATTCTGAATGCTGTGATCGTACTATAAGTAGGTTTGTCTATAAACAAAGTATTTACCATCCACATAAATTTAAAATCCTTATTCAGATAGTTCACAATAGTTTCTCCTTTCAGTACTGTTGTCTTTTCATGGGTTCCATCAATCTTACTTTTTGCTTCTACTAGAAAAGTCTCATATGATTCCCTTGGCAACAAATTTCCTTGTAAATACCAACAAGAAGGTAGCGCAAATCTAACTCTTTTATCAAACATAATATCGAACCTGGAAACTGCTTCTTTTATTTCATCCATCTTTTTCTCAACAATTTTTCTATAGACATTGTTAATAAACATCTTATTGAAATCCATTGCACACAGTGTTCTGTCCATAAGGTCATGTCCTTTTAGCTCTGCATCAGACTTAGAGTTAATAAAATCTATCATTCTTTTTGCAAACTTGGATATTTCTAACAATTTTTGCTTGTCTTGCATAACCAAACTTTCCATGTCCCTAACAATATTTTTCTCAATAGACACAATCACAAGGAATTCCCAGATATTCCTGATAACCTCAATAATTTCATCCCAGAGAATTTCCCTAGCCTGGATTAAATACATATTGCCTTTCATTCTCTCCTTTAACCTTTTAATTTCTTCTTCAGCCCCTTGGAAGTCTTCCTTGTATTTCTTAGCATTTTCCTTCTCCATTCTAGCTTCCTCTTCACTCAAGTTTAATAATTTACAAACTTTCTCCATATCCCTCTGTGTTTTTTTCAAATCATGCTCATCCATCTTTAATTCTATACTCAACTGCATCACCTGTACCATTGGATCCTCTATATTGGCTGACATCTTTACTGTGCAGACATGAGTGTCTACTTGTTTTTATAGCTTGGCCAATAATTCCTTAAGTAAGGAAACCTCCTCATTCTTCTCCAAAACATCCCGTAAAAGATTTTTTTTCAATTTCCACTTCAATTATCACTGCATGAAGAGGCTGCTCACCTATAGGGAGATTCAACTTCTTACTCAAAATTCCAATTTCAGACTTAGCAGATTGTAGTAACTTTTGTATTGTAGGTTGATCATCAGGATTGACTCCTATCTTCACAATAATATTCTTTAATTCATGTACTTGAGAATTTAGATCTCTGGAATTAGCCTTCTCCAACTTCAATTTCTTGATCACTTTGTGCAACATTTTATCTTGTTTAATAGAAACTACATTTGTTTTATGTAAATCATTGACAATCAATTGCCCAGTCTACATGTGCAACTTGATTTTATTAAGCATGGGGAGTTTTTGAGTATCAACTATCAAATTGACAATTTTAAATTTACTAGAGGATCCAACTGACATCTCTGTGGGATGAGAGAGAGAAATTTTAAGTTGGCCCTTCTCTAAATCCATGGTAGACAATAACCTGGTTTGCTTAGAAATGATTTGAGACTCAGCCTGAGCCTCCATATTCAACTTTATTTTCTAGTTTCTTTCAACGATCTAAGAAAACATGCTCTGAATAAGAGGAACTTGCTCATGAAAAAGCTCACCAGAGGATGGAGAAGTTGGTGCACCCTCTGTTTCTCCCAATTTAATTATTAAACTAGGTTGTGATGAAGACATTGCATCCAATAGTTTAGTTATTTTTGTTGTTTCTGATTCATCTTCATCAAGATCAATGACTTCCTCTCTTGCCATTTTTGCACCTTTTTCTGAAATACTATAGGTTTCAATCTCTGCCCCTTTGGTGTTCAGAGGACCTCCATTCACCATTTTCTCAACCTCTGGCTTGCTTTCATGTACAAAAGCTGAATATCCATTTTCTATCCTTCTCTTAGAAATGATTTGATGGGGGTCATAAGCCCAATCAACAACCTGCAAAAGACACATATCAACCAACAATTTTTCAACCTCTTGGCCATCCTATCCTGTGTTCACAATGAAAGGTCCCACTGTTCTGGGTAACTTAAAGAGATAACCCTTTTTCATTGGGACAAAATGAACTTAATCAACATTTAAGCTTTGTCTAATAAAATCAAGAGAAAAGAGTCTCATTGGCAGAAATTTTGGTTGTATATATGGTTTGACTGAGGCCCCATAAGGCCTAATTTTTGCATGCTCTTCAGATATAAACCAGTCTCCACATCTTACATATTTGCTTAATTGAAGAAATTCTTAATCCTTGGGAAGAAATGTTGGTGGCAAGGTCCCATTCAAAAACTTGTAGACCACTCAAAGGATTAAAGAGGTAAACTCAAATAGGCCACCATCTTTTGGATCACCCCTCTCCAGGTCTATCCAGAACACCACTGACTGTTTCTTTTCATGCATATCTACAATGTTTAAACCCAATTTGGAAAAATGCTCAACATTCTGGTACAAGAACAAATAAGTGACTACTGAAGGAAATTTAAATGACCCAGTAAGTGACAAAGTCATGAATTGAGTGTTAATGGTGTCCACCGAAAATGCTAGAACATATAGTACCACTTATGGCTTCATCATCATAGTGAGAAATCCTAAAATTACTTTATCAACATGTCTAGAGTCTCCCCTTCCCAAAATTATAGAAGTCACTTGCAAGATTCGTCTTATATCTACTACAAATATATCTAAAGAGAAAAAATTTTCATCTAGGGAGAACTATCCAGGTTTGGAAGCCAAGAAGGATAAAGCATAAGAGGACTCCTGGGATGATAGGTTGTCATAATATGAGATTAAATATTCTTAAGTAAAGGTGACATAAGCTCCAAATATAGGGTAATTGAAAGCTTGGTGAATTAACAGGGAAGTTACCTCGAAGACACTTTCTCCTAACTAATTCATGAAAAAACATTGCTTAGGGTACATGGAAGACGCTAACCACTGAATGAATTGTAGAAAAAAGTGGGTTTTTGGGACAAAGGCTGCTAAAACACCTGACCTAGCCATTGCCATTAATACAGGAGACTTCTTACAGTTTAGAATGACTTCTTGATACATAGGAAGATGTTTAATTGTATAGAAAGTGTCAGAAATATCATGCTCAATGTCCATTACCGGGGTATGGATAACAGAGGATGAACTTACCTGTTTTGCCATGATGACTAAAAATGATAGTTGTTAACTTGGAATGTTGAATTGGAAGTGAAAGTTGATATGCTGGCATTGCTTGTACCAAAAACAAATGACTAATACAAACGGGTTTCATTTTTCTTTTATAAAAGGTGAGTAAGACAGAGGGAAAAAGGGAAGCATGTAATGAATTAATGAAGTGGAAAAGATGAGGTGACGGGGTATGGAGGGTGAGCTAGACAGAAAGGAATGCGAGTAGAGGATGGCATGGAGGAGGTGAGGTGGAGCAAAACGTTGATCGGTGGCCTGCCGTGGGGGTAGGGGGTCTACAGGATGCTGATCAAAGTTAAACCCCTGCAGCGATCATGGGCCATCAATCTCCATCAACAATTTTGATGTCAGGGTCAACTATGGGGGTTGAGCGATGAATTATAACCCAGGTTCGTTGTTCCCCCGTAGAGCACTTTATTTGCCTCCTTTTCCAATATTCAATCACGGTCCACATAAATGCTCGAGATTTAGCAAATGAATCGGTCCCACCTTCATAACATCTTAAATGCCCCTAATAGTGCAATTTGAGCTAATATTTAAAAATTTCCAACCTTATTTTCATTTTTCAAATTTTAAACATGATATTTCATTTTTTGGATTTTAAATAATATTAAGAACTAAAATGACATAGTAATCTACAACACCTCACTCCACTTGGGGATAGTGATTTCGCCACAGAAGCACTTTGAACGGTAGATTATGTTAGAGTCGGTCTTGTCAGTACTCCTCAGAGATAAAAATTCTTTTTTCATTTCATTTTTAGGTGTCCCATTCTTCTCGATCACCTGCATTCCATTTAGGAGCATGCCATATTTTGATGGAAGGACCTGGTCACTCATTTATCCCTTATGCCATGTCCTGTTGGCTCAGCTCTGTTTATTAAAGTTCATTAAGATAGTCTTGAAATCATTTACAGTATTGTTTTTATCGCTTGATAAGAAAAGAGTCAACTTGGTCATCAGGTCTAAGGTTTGTAAATTGTTTTTCTCAAAATGCTTCAATAATACTTGTAGGCCAGAGGAAGGAATTCACTCAAATGATGTTTCTGAGCATGAAAAGATGAATTTTGGAAACCTGAGAGAGGTTTTTGTCCACAATAGACCAAGGAAGAAAAAATTCCTTTAATTTTTACACAGGTGTCATGGTTTTAGAGAAACGTCAAAAATACAATTGCCTCGGGAGAATTGATGCACCTCTAAAGTGACCTTGGGAAAATCATGTTTTCTCCTAGCTTGGTTAGCCAAATGACTTTCCTGATGAGTAAAATGATAACTAGACACAAATATATTTCCAATGAGCTATCATGAGCTCAATTTGGAGTTGAGGAACACTTAAAAAGTTGACTGCAACAGCACTCTGCCTTTGAGGTAGCCTCATTTGGAACATTTTGACCAGTCTTGGTAGATTTGATTTTTGACAGGGAAAATGAACTTCAAATTAAAAACTTCTGGTTGGATTGGAAAGTAGACCCAAATACCTTTCCAATGAGCTATCCTACACCCAATTTGGACACCGCGAAGGCCTCCAAATGTCTCCTGAAAAACGCGTTACGCACAGGCTCTATGCGTCGCGCCTCAAGCCCAATGTGCCGCACCACTTCCCTATGCGCCGCGCATGTGGTGCGTGCTTTTGCTAGGGAGCTCCAAATTTCAAAAAGTTTACATCATTGGATTTGGCATGAAAAATTATGACTGATGGTGCATGGCCAAGAAATTTGGGCAAGTTTTGAGTCCCCAAACCTCTCCATCGGTCGTTTGGGTGGAAAATGCAACGCTGGAAAATAGTTGGCTCTTCAGCTTTAGTTCATTAATGATGATTAAACGACTCCCTATCTTCATCGATTTTCTTTCCCACTTCTGAGGTTATTTATGGCATTGAAAATCATTTGTAAAGGGTTGGATTTTCTGGGAATAGCGTAGAGAAAAACTTAGCACTTTCATTGTACAGTTTTGGCCTTGAAATTAATAGAATGATGCAGCTCTGGTTCATGAGATCCCTGTGGTGTGAGTTTAGCAAATTTGTTTTTCTTTCTATGTTTCATATGTATTCTGTTATTTTTACCATCCATTCATAATCATTTCTGGTTGAATGTTCTTAAGTAGAAGAGGTAGAATTCAGTTTATGCTCTGCCTTGTAAAGCATTCATATTTTGTGTATCTTCTTCTGTCTGAAAAGGATTCATGCGTATGCCCTTTTTAGCTTTTCTCAATAGCCTTTCCACTCCATTTTATTTAAATCGGATTGCTAAACCTCCCACCTATCTTACCTCATGAAATATCCTATCTCTTTGATTTAATTTCCCAGCTCATGCGGTCCTTTGGTCCCACACAGCCCAGAAAATTCAGTCATTCAAAAATCGCCTTTTTCCATATCTATTTACTAGTCTAAAATTAGTATTTAGTTTAAGTCATCTCAAACCATATGGTTTATCCCTCACTAAGCGTGACCTGGAGAGAGCCCTCTCCTGTTCTGGTAGGGCTAGCTACCAGACTGAGCATGGTTTGTGGTTACCCTGGAATTTGCCTTCTTTCAGCCTAAGGCAGATTTAGGCTCTAACATAGTGGCAACTCCACTGGGGAAGAAAATGGTTTTCTTGTAGATTGTCTTGCCCCAGTACATATCTCAAGTTCAGATCTGATGGTTGATGGTGGACAGCGATCAGACATAAGAAGGCTGAAATCATTCACCTGGCGACTCCATTCACTGAAGAATCCAGCAATCAGTGCTTCATGGTGACTCCACTACATAGAGATCAGCAACTTTAAGATTGTCAAGATGGAATGGGCTGCAAGAAGATATGCTCCTATGAGCCGAGATCGCATTCTAGGTTTTCCAAATAAAATTCCTAAGGTAGATTGGTCAAAGAATTTGCCTACATTTAAAGATGATGGTAGGAAGGACGATGCTTTACATCTAGTTCGATTTCACATGCATATTCGCAAATTGAAAGTTGATTTTCCCGAAGATTGCTTGATGAAAATATTCCTGGCCACTGTGGAAGGTGAAGCCCAATCTTGGTATGAAAATTTACCGCGTGCCTGTATTTACTGCTTAAAGGATTTTCATGCCATGTTCATTGAAAGATATAAAGACTCTTATCCTTCATTACATTTAGTTCGGGACTGTTGTAAGCATGCTTATGGTTTTATTGAAAGTCTTGAAAAATCTTATGAGGATGATAATTTCATGGATGATGAGATCATGCAGTCTCTATATGAGAATCCATTTCGGCAACATGAAGAGAAACTAGAGGAGTTCCATAAAGACGATCATGAAAATTTGCAGCAGGATCAAGATCTTAGTATGGTGGAAGATGAAGGAATTTTGCATCCTGACAATCAACAGAAATTACATGAAATGGATCAGCAGTATGAGGAAAATTTGTACACTCCTTCACTTGAAATTAATGAAGACAATCACTGTTTGAGCAAGAGAAAACAAAAAGTATTATCTCCTCTGTCTGAAGACGAGATAGATCAACTCTTGAACAGTCATGTTCCAACTCAAGTTAACGCAGATCTGCAGTGTGCACATGGTCAAGAAGGGGATGGTGGATCTTCTTCCTCTTTCGAAAATGATGACAGTCCTGTAAGCAGCTTTATAGATCAGCAGGTTGAAAATTTCCATATGGCTGAAAGTGATGAAAGAGAAAGTGTCGTTTCAGATCTGTCCATAAAAGAAGACAACACGCAAAGAAGTCAAGTTTCAAATTCAAAATATGATAATGTTAAGACAGCCATTTCAGATGTAGATTCAAATTGTGATGACCAAGAAAACCTTGTACTAAGTCCCATGAAAGAGAACTCTGCTGTTGAAATCATCTGGGTTAACTTGAGCTGGAACATGACTGTTCAAGAGTTGATCTATCTCGTCTTCAGACAGAGGAGATAATACTTTTTGTTTTCTCTTGCTCGAACAGTGATTGTCTTCATTAATTTCAAGTGAAGGAGTGTACAAATTTTCCTCATGTCATCAGAACACATGTCATCAGAGTTGAACAGTCATGAGAACATTTAGATCCAAAACTCTGTTAAGCTCATGTCATAAGAACACAGTCTTCATGAAGAGGTAATCCAGTCAGCTCATGAACAGCAAGATGAGATCTTTGCTCAAGCAAGTGAAAAAGTTCCTCTGGAGGAATTTATGGTAGATGGTAGAAATGTTAGTGTTAGGTTTCAAGAAACATCTGAAGTTGCTTTTCTCATGATTGATGAATGTGATGAATGTAATGAGAATCTGGCTGCCATATCGTATGAAGATGACCTACCATATATTCAGACTTCAGAAGATCAGACCATTCAGGATTCCCTTTCAGATTCCTCTTCATATGTCTCATGTTTTGAAATGTTCTTTGAAGAGGAAATCTACTCATCTATTCTTTCAGAATTTTTTGAAGACCAGGAACATACTCTTATTTATGAAGAAAGACCAGAATCAAGAGAAAAAGATACCTCATTTTTCCAGCAAGAGGCCAATATTCATGTTTTTTAGGATCCAATGGCAGATTTGTTGCAGTCAGCAGTGAAGGTGATTATTGCAGTATTCAGTGATGAAGGAGATCATGGTAAATTATGTTTTTGGATGCCCAGTTACCAATATCTGTTGTTGACCAGAAGATCTGATCAGGAAAATCAATCAAGGAGGCATCTACTTGATTGGTTACATTGGAAGACACCTTACACATGATTGTACATATTGCATTAGTATGCAGGTGGCTATCATCATGATTTGGAACCCTTGAGTCTTGATGGACCACTGCCAATGAACAAGTTTTGTAAGTTTTTGTTTTAGTTAAGTCAGTGATGAGTCATTTCCTTTTGCATTGAGTCAGTTTTTTCAGTCATGTTTGTTCAATAATTAAGTCAGTCTGAGTCAGGTTTCAGTAAATAAATTTAGTCATGTGGATTTGTCAAGTCATCGATTCTATAGCCCAATGGACGAAAGGCACTGTCTGCTCTCCCAAAGATCTGTAGTTCTTGGCACCTCCAAGGGAGCTACCATCCCCCATTAGAGCCAATGTTAGAGTCGGTCTTGTCAGTCCTCCTTAGAGATCAAAACTGTTTTTGCATTTCATTTTTAGGTGTCCCATTCTACTCGATCACCTGCATTCCATTTAGGAGCATGCCATATTTTGACGGAAGGCCCTGGTCACTCATTTATCCCTTATGCCATGTCCTCCTGGCTCAGCTCTGTTTATTAAAGTTCATTAAGACAGTCTTGAAATCATTTAAAGTCTTGTTTTTATCGCTTGATAAGCAAAGATTCAACTTGGTCATCAGGTCTAAGGTTTGCAGATTGTTGTTCTCAAAATGCTTCAATAATACTTGCAGGCCAAAGGAAGGCTCAATAATTCACTCAAATGATGTTTCTGAGCAAGAAAAGATGAACTTTGGAAAACCGAGAGAGGTTTTTGTCCAAAATAGGCCAAGGAATAAAAAATTCATTTAATTTTCACACAGGTGTCATGGTTTTAGAGAAATGTCAAAAATACAATTTCCTCGGGAGAATTGATGCACCTCTAAAGGTACCTTGGGAAAATCAAGTTTTCTCGTAGCTTGGTTAGTCAAATGACTTACTTGATGAGTAAAATGATAACTAGACACAAATATATTTCCAAGAGATATCATGAGCTCAATTTGGAGTTAAGGAACACCTTCAAAAGTTGAATGCAACAGCACTCTGCCTTGAGGCAGCCTCATTTGGCACATTTTGACTAGTCTTGGTAGATTTTAATTTTTATAGGGAAAATGAACTCCAAATTGAAAAATTCTATTTGGTTTGGAAAGTAGACTCAAATACCTTTCCAATGAGCTATCTTGCACGCAATTTGAACAGCGGGAACACCTCCAAAAGTCTCCTATAAAACGTGCTATGCACAGGCTCTATGCGCCGTGCCTCAAGCCCAATGCGTCGTGCATGTGGCACGCGCTTTTGCTAGGGAGATCAAAATTTCAAAAAGTTTACATCATTGGATTTGGAATGAAAAATTATGACTGATGGTGCATGGCCAAGAAATTTGGGCAAGTTTTGAGTCCCCGGACCTCTCCATCGGTCGTTTGGGTGGAAAATGCATCGCTGGCAAACAGTTGGCTCTTCAGCTTCAGTTCATTAATGATGATTAAAAGACTCCATATCTTCATCGATTTGCTTTCCCACTTCTGAGGTTATTTATGGTATTGAAAATCATTTGTAAAGGGTTGGAGTTTCTGGGAATAGCATGGATAAAAACTCAACACTTTCATTGTACAATTTTGGCTTGGAAATTAATAGAATGATGCAGCTCTGATTCATGAGATCCCTGTGATGTGAGTTTAGCAAATGTGTTTTTCTTTCTATGTTTCATATGTATTCTGCTATGTTTACCATCCATTCATAATCATTTCTGGTTGAATGTTTTTAAGTAGAAGAGGTAGAATTCAGTTTATGCTCTGCCTTGTAAAGAATTCATATTTTGTGTATCTTCTTCTGTCTGAAAAGGATTCATGCGTATGCCATTTTTATCTTTTCTCAACAATATTTCCACTCCATTTTATTTAAATCTGATTTCTAAACCTCCCGTCTATCTTGCGTCACGAAATATCCAGTGTCTTTGATTTAATTTCCTAGCTCATGCAGTCCTTTGGTCCCACACAACCCAGAAAATTCAGTCATTCAAAAATTGCCCTTTTCCATATCTATTTACTAGCCTAAAATCAATATTTAGTTTAAGTCATCTTAGACCATATGGTTTATCCCTCATTGAGCGTGACCCAGGGAGAGCCATCTCCTGTTCTGGTAGGTCTAGCTACCAGACTGAGCGTGGTTTGTGGTTACCCTGAATTTTGCCTTCTTTCAGCCTAAGGCAGATTTAGGCTCTAACATATTAGTGCCTTCACCTCGGGCATGGAGTCATGTATTACTTCACCAACTTCAATTCTATGAATGTATACAATCAATTCACTCTGGTATTTACAATGGAAAGGTGTACTTAGCTCAGAATTGGAAATAATGTTTGAGGTACTGCCCATTGGGAGGCAGTTGTAAAGTTTCACAGTTAAGGTTCTCCAAGTGAAATGTATTTCTTTCCCTTAACTCTGCAATCCTAAATGGCCCATACCATAGAGGGTTAAACTTCACATGTCTTCCCTTGTCTTCTCTCCTGTTATCCCACCTTAGCACTAGGTATCCAGCTTTAAAATCAATTTCTTTTGTTTTTCTGTCAAAAATACCTTTCATTTTGGATTGATACATAATCAAATTATCTCTCACCTTATCATTGCTTTCATTCAACTCCATTACCCTCTGTATCCTTCTCACTAAAACATTGGTTTCTTCCTTTACTTCATAAATCATTTTAATCATGGGTTTCACCAGCTGACTAGGAAACAAAGCTTGTGTTCCATACACTAGCTCAAAAGGTGATTTACCTGTAGAACTTTTTGTAGTCACTCGGACAGCCCAAAGAGAAAACTTCAATTTTGAATCCTAGTCCTTCTGATTCTCTATAATGGTCTTTTTAAGAAATTTCACCAATGTTTTATTGGTGGATTTAGCCAATCCATTCCTTTGAGGGCGATAAGCTATTGAATGAGATAAAATAACATTATATTTCTGACAAAAAGAAACAAGCTTAACTAAACTAAACACTTGAGCATTTTTAGTTATGATTTTAATAGGGCACCCAAATCTGCTGAAAATGTTTTCTTCTAAAAACTTCATGACCACTTGGTCATTCACCTTTCTAGTAGGTATAACTTCTACCCACTTGGTGAAATAATAAGTTGCTATGAGAATTCATTTATAATGTCCACTTGAAGGAGGATTAATCTCTCCAACAAATTCTAACCCTCATTGCTTGAATGGTTCTTCTGTGAAGACTGAAATAAATGGCAAAGGGGCCAATCTCTTCGTCTTAGTGAAAACTGACACTTTTGACAGCCTCTAATGAACCTATATATATCACTAAATAAGGTAGTTCACTAAAATCATTCTTGGAGAATTTTATTGGCAGTGACCTTCCAATTGTAATGGCCTCACACAACCTTCCATGATAATCCTTAATTATTTCTATAGACTCATCTTCTGTTAGACATAGCAGAAAAATTCCAGCATGATATTTCTAATACAATCTACCCTCTACAATCACATATGGTTGTGCCTTGATTTTTAATGCTCTATATCTTGCTCTATCCAATGACTGATGCCAAGAAATAAAACATAAATAGTGAACTATGTGCTTATACCAACTTGAGCATAGAATTTGTACTAGATATTCATACCTAACTTTGACTTATCTTCATTTTCTTTACTCGTTTCTTCATTTACAGTTCTTAGCAAATTGATCCCTAGAACCTGAAAAATTGACTCAGCCAACATCTTTGCCAACCCTTGTCCTTTCAGTAATTTGGTTGGCTTTATATCTAGGTCATATTCTTGGATATTAGCTATCCATTTTCCTCTTTTACCCTCCACATCTCTCTCAACCAAAACATCTTTCACTGCAGCATTTGGCACATAAGAAATAATTTGTGACTGTAACACATAGGTCGTGAAATATTTTAGGGGCTTCCCTAAGGCATACACCTACTTTTTAAGAATATTGTATTTGAGTTCAACATCCCTGAGTACCTTACTAAAGAAAGAAACTGGCTTCTCTTTACCTTCATCATTTTTCTGTAACAAAACAACATCTATTGAACTAGGTGATGAAAATGAGAATATTTGAAAGGGTTTTTGATAATGAGGACTAATCAAAACTAAAGTTTCTTGTAGCTCTTATTTGATTCTTGAAAATAACTCTTTAGCTTCTTTGGTCCAATGTACTTCATTTTCCTTTTTTGGCATATTAGTATTCTCTTTCACAATTTTAGCATAGTTTGACACGAATCTCCTTAGAAAGTTTATTTTCCCCAAAAAATTTTGAATATCTTTCTTACTTCTAGGCAAAGGTATCTTCTCTACAGCCTGTACTCTTGCTAGATCTATTTTGACTCCCACTCT
The DNA here is from genome assembly GCA_031772625.1 of Pinus tabuliformis. NCBI lineage: Eukaryota > Viridiplantae > Streptophyta > Pinopsida > Pinales > Pinaceae > Pinus > Pinus tabuliformis. The sequence continues at coordinate 13,611,180 of CM062813.1, read as the reverse complement.
TGAAATAACGTGTCCCAACAACTTGCCTTCTTCTAGAGAAAAAATAGACTTCTTAGGTTTCAAAGATAGGCCATATTTCCTGCACTTCTCAAAAGTCTTTTGCAGATGTTCCAAATGCTCCTTATCTGACTTGGAGAAGACAGTGATATCATCCAAATATATCACCACAAACTGATCACCCACAAATGCAATATCCATAGCTCTCTGGAATGTTGCAACTGCATTCATCAGCCCAAAGGGTATCCAAGCATACATGAAGGTTCCCCAAGGGGTTGTAAATGTAGTCTTCTTTTGATCATCCTTATCAACAACCACCTAATTATATCCAGAGAAACCATAAACCATTGACATTCTAAATGATCTAGATACCTTTTGCAACACATGGTCCATCTTAGGTAATTGATAATTATCCTTTAAAGATGCTTCCTTCAAATTCCTAAAATCCACAAATAACCTTATTTCACCATTTTTCTTCCTTACTGGTACTAAATTGGGCACCCAATCAGAGTATCGGAGTGGAACTATTATCTTGGCATCCAGAAGCTTCTTAACTTCCTTTTCAATTGATGGCAAAAACAAAGCATTGATCTACCTGAGGTTTTGCTTAAAGGGTTTAGTCCCTTCTTTTAGGGGAATCTGGTGTTGAGTTATGTTCACATCATATGTCTTGAGACCATCATATGACCAAGAAAAAACATTAGTGTAATTCTTAAAATGCTCAATATACCTTTCTTTATAATTAAATGGGACTCCTTTAAACAATTTGACTAGCTTGGGCTCCTTCTGGGTCCCAATGTTGCAATCTTGGACTTGCTCATCCTCAGAAACTTTTTCTGAACCAACTGCTACATCATTAGAACTAAAGAGTCTTTCAAGAGGGACAAGTCCTCTTGGAAAAACATTATCCTTCAATTGAATGATCTTCTGATTAGCTATGGACTCTTTATAATCACTTACTTCTGCATTTTTTGTTACTTCATCCCCATCTTGATCAATTTCACGGCCTTGAAAGTCTTCAATCATTGTTACAAACTCCTTGATTTGATAATCATCCTCAAAAACCTGCCAGTGTTTTATGTTATCTGGAACAGACAGGCTGTACTTCATATAGACCTCATACCTCAGTTTTGGATTTATAGGAGGTCTGAAAGTGCTGGTTGCAAAAACCAATGAGTCTGCCAACCTGTTCCCATCTCTTGGAACAAATTGTATATTGAAAGCCTCAATGAAATTTTCAACTAGATCCCAAACTTCATTTCTATATTCCCTAAGTCTAGGGTGTTTTGCTTGATAGTGATTTATGATCTGCTTTATGAACAATTCTGAATCTCCAAAAAAGAGATAGACTGAACCCCCATTTGTTTTTCTGTCTGAAGAGCAATGATTAAGGATTCATACTCTACCACATTATTAGTTGCTTCAAAGTCTAATTTAAAAGAAAATGGCATCATGTTACCTCTAGGAGTAATCAACAGGGAACCAACACTTGTGCCCTCCTTAGAGTAAGCACCATCAAAGTAGCACTTCCATACACCTTTTTTTTAGAGATTTGTAGTTACACATGGTGAAGTGAGCTTCCTCTTATTAACTTCAACAAGTTTTGCAACATCATTCATCATAAAAAAAGAGAAATCATCTTTTTCTTAACTGTACGCTGGAGAATTACTTGCTCCATTCTTTGTAATGGTCTTAACAAACCTTGTTTCTTTATCAAACCTTCACTCTTCCCCACCAAAAACTGGTATAATAGCACAAGTAAAACCCAACTTCAGAACTTCTCCCAATTTAGCTCCCCATGACCTGGATAATAGCATCCCAAACCTAGCCAAGACATCTGCAACTACTACACCCATTACTAAGCTTCTGGCTGGGATCTATGCCAATGACACCACCATATCTTTGATGACACCAAGGCATTTGACCTTGCTTGAATCAAAGGAATATAGGTCTCTGTAGGGATTAGTGACTTGTAAATTCCGTTGTTTCTTTATTGACAGTGGCATGAGGTTATGTGAAGCTCCAGAGTCGAGCATACAATTATGCAAGATGAAGTCATGAATCAGTAAAGAAATGCAGAAAGGGGGCGTTGAAGAATCTACCTCTTCAACATGTGGGCCAAAAAATACTACATGTTTATCTTCTTGTAAATTCATAGTATCATTCACATTCACATTTTGAGATACGTTGATAAACTCTACAATTTCCTTTTTGTAAGTTGGTGTCTTGACCAACTCTGTAAGATGTACCTGATTTTTTCTTTTCTCCAATTCTTTAGTGAGACTAAATTCATGGAGTTGTCTTGTATTCCTTTCTGTTTCTTCTTCACTTCTCCTCATAATTGGAATTTCTTCAGGAATAGAAACAATTCTTTATAAAGGTATTTCCTTAGTTTTATCTTGAGAAGACTCACCTTGATGCATCTGAGTGTTGCTATCTACACTCTGCTATAGTTTTCCTTTGTTCAACTCTTTTGCAAGCTATACCTCTAGTGGAGTTGCCTTTTGTAAGGGAGCAGAAACCTACTACTCACCCTCATTTTCCTAAACTCTATCTTTTTCTTGATCTCAAGTCATGCTTCTTGTGTAATTATGCCTACATAAAATCAATAAATTGGTTCCAATATTCTTCAATTTCATTTTCATCAAAGGTGACATCTATTTCATTATATTCTTCTTCAACACCTATTTCATCTTGACCCCTTGTATACAATGTGGAAATATGATCATCATGATCTTTAGAATGCCCTTTCGATGCTTCACCAAGATCTCTCTCCAAGTAGAGTGGTGCTTGGACTTGATCATCGTCCTTTCTTTCCTTCTACAAAATCTGCAAAGGCTACCTTCTGTATTGGGGATTAAAACCTTTGTTCTACTGTACTTGACTCTGAGAATTTTTATTCCCCATTTCCAATTTAATTAATTTGCTAAATATTTTTTTTATTACCTTGTTCATATCCTCCAATGTCTAGTTCCGAGATGATTCTTCATTGGCCTTTCCCTTAACTTGTGCACGTTGTATCTCTGGTGCTTTGCCTATAGCCACCACATTTGCTTCTATTTCTAGAGCATCAGCTTGAATCTGGTCAAGGGTTGAGGATCTTCTCTTCCTTAACGTGAATCCAAAGTCTGATTCAAATGCCCTTGCAAAAGTCACTTTTGCACTAGTAGGAGGGGGCTTGATCTCCACTGGAAGACTGTTGTATAGCTTATTGAACCTCCTGATGAAATCAACGATGCTTTCATCATATTTCCTTTAGTAGAATTAAACTATGTAAGTGAATATCAATGATCTTGCTTCTCTCCCCATCTCTCAATGAACTGGCATTCCATCTCCTCCCATGTAGGAATAGAGTTATTAGCAAGTCCCTTAAACTAGTTTCTTACTTCACCGTCTAAATATTGCACAAAATGTGTTAAAAAAACATCGAGGTGTTCAACATTGAGATTTTCTGCAAAGTTACAAAAAACCACTATATATTTCTATGTTGTTTGTTCATCTTCTCCTGTCAAACGAGGAATAATCTTTAAATATTTTGGAGGCATTGGATTTAGTTGTTGAGGAAATTGAATAGGTGCATAACTATTCAGTAAGAATGTAGGTGTTGCCATGTTTGCACCAGAACGCACTGAGCCTTGAGTACCAACAGATGTGGAACTTTCCTAAAAGGTAAATGAGTTATGAAAAGGAGGTAATGCTGATATAGGTTCAGGTTGCACAATTATAGCAGATATATTTTCAGGTAGTGAAAAGAGAAAGACAGAATCTAAAGATTGTTCTTGAAATTCAGGCTCTTGAAATGAGTTGTGTGTAAAAGGTGATTCTTGATCAATAAATGATAATATTTTTGCTATATTTTTGGGAAAAGGATGTGCAAAACTGCTACTAGTTACAGACAGTGTGGGACTTGGTGTAGATGGAGTTTTGCACCAATAGTTTAGCTCTTTTTGTTGTTTCTGATTCATCTCCATCAAGATCAATGACTTCCTCCTTGGCCCTCATTGCACCTTTTTCTGAATACTAGGGATTTCAATCTCTGCCCCTTTGTTGTTCAGAGGACCTCCGTTCGCCATGTTCTCAACCTCTGGCCTTCTTTCATGTACAAAAGTTGAATATCCCTTTTTTGTCCTTCTCTTAGAAATGATTTGATGAGGGTCATAATCCCAATGAACAACCTACAAAAGACATAGATCACCCAATAATTTTTTAACCTCTTGGGTAGCCAGTCTTGTGTTCACAATGAAAGATCCAATTGTTCTGGGTAAATTAAAGAGATAACCCCTTTTCATTGGGACAAAATGAACCTAATCTGCATTTAAGATTTGTATAATAAACTCAAGAGCAAAGAGTCTCATTGGGAGAAATTTTGGTAGTCTATATGGTTTGACTGAGGGCCTATAAAGCCTAATTTCTGCATGTTCTTCAAATATAAACCAGTCTCAACATCTTAAATCTTTGCTCAATTGAAGAAATTCTTGAGCTTTGGGAAGAAATGTTTGTGGCAAGGTCCCATTTAAAATCTTGTAGTCCACTAGAAGGAATAAACAGGTAAACTCAAACAGGCAACTATCTTCTAGATCACCCCTCACCAGGTCTGTCCAGAACACAAATCACTCTTTCTTTTTATTTATATCTTTAATGTTTAACCCCAAATTGGCAAAATTCTTAGCATTCTAGTACAAGAACAAATAAGTGACTACTGAAGGAAATTTAAATCACCCAGTAAGTGACAATGTCATGAATTGAGTGTTAATGTTATCCACCCAAAATGTTGGAATATCTAATACCACTTCTGGCTTCATCATCATAGTGAAAAATCCTAAAACTTCTTTATCAACTTGTCTGGAGTCTTCCCTTCCCAGAATTTTAGAAATCACTTGCAAGATTGGTCTTATATCTGCTGCAAATATATCTAAAGAAAACAATTTTTCATCTAGGGAGAACTGTCCAGGTTTGGGAGCCAGAAAGGATAAAGCATAAGAGGACTCCTCAGACGATAGGTTGTCATAATATGAGATTAAAGATTCTTCAATAAAGGTGACATAAGTTCTAGAGATAGGGTAATTGAAAGCTTGGTGAATTAACTGGTAGGTTACCTGGAAGACACTTTATCCTAACTTATTCAAGACAAAAAATTTCTTAGAGTACATGGAATAAACTAATCACTGGATGAATTCTAGAAACAAGTGGGTTTTTGGGACAAAATATGCTAAAATACCTGACCTGACCACTCCCATGAATACAAGGGACTTATTATGGTTCAGAATGATTTCTTGATACAGAGGAAGATGTTTAATTTTACAGAAAGTGTCAGAAATATCATGCTTGATGTCCATTAGTGGGGTATGGATAATAGTGGATGAATTTACTTGATTGGCCATGAGGACTGAAAAATTATAGTTGATGACTTGGAATGTTGAACTGGAAGTGAAAGCTGATACGCTAGCGCTGCTTGTAGAAAAAAAAAATGACTAATAAAACAGGGTTTCATTTTTCTTTTATAAATGGTGAGTAAAATGGAGGGAAAAAGGGAATCATGTAATGAATTAATGAGTGGTAGAGTTGAGGTGACGGGGTATGGAGGGTGAGCTGGATAGAAAGGAATGAAAGTGGGGGATGGCATGGAGGAGGTGAGGCAGAGAAAAACGTTGATGGGTGGCCTGCTGCGGTGGTAGGGGGTGTACGGAATGTTGATCAAAGTTAAACCCTCGCAACGATCATGGGCCATCGATCTCCATCAACCATGTTGATGTCAGGGTCAAATGTGGGCATTGATTCGTGAATTATAACCTGGGCTTGTTGTTCCCCCACGGAGCACTTTATCCACCTCCTTTGCCGATATTCAATTGTGCTTCACATAAACACTCAGGCTTTAGCAAATGAATCGGGCCCACCTTCATAACATCTTAAATGCCACCGATGGTGGAATTTAACCTAATATTTAAAAATTTCAAACCTTCTTTTGATTTTTGAAAATTTAAACATGTTATTTCATTTTTTTGGATTTTGAATAATATTAAAAACTAAAATGACATAGTAAGCTACAACACCTCCTACCAAGTCTAACATTCCCCCGCATCTACGACCACTCATTCTCTTTTCCATGTCAAAAGGTCTATATCAAGTCCCAAATCAAGTTGCATCGACCTTGATTCCCTTAACTTTCCAAAGCTAGCTGAAACCTGGAAAAATAAAGACATGTTCACTCTCCTGGAACATCTATTTCACCTATTTAGGTGCACTTATATGAAATATCACCATGCAATTTCTAAATCAAATTCAAGAGCACCAAATGTTGGGATACATGGTTTCCAAACACATTCATCATAATATCTAGCTAAACCACATTGGGATGAAACGAAACATGGTCAAAACAGTAATATGCAACACTTAGTGAGTTAGGAGGAATGCTAGTAAACATGAGGCAAGTCAGGGTAATCATGAAAGCCTTCTATGGCTCTATTAAATCTCTATCACAAAAATAATCTCACATAATATGTGGGGCCTAAATTTCAAGGCAAAATAGAGGCAACTAAAATAAAATTTCTCTTTGCAAAATTCGTCAATAATGATGATCCAAGAAAAAAAAATATTGAGATGCTCTCAATAACCTAAACAACAAATGCGGTATAAAGTGTCAAGTAGTTTTGGTAGATTGGAAAGCACAATTAGGATACCTCATTATCATCTACAATGACTAGGATATCAAGCTTATTAATATGTTTGCTTCATATTCTATTCTCATTAGAAATTTCCATTTAATTGGCTCTAGGGACTCTTGTCACTTATCTTACGATTCCAAAAAAAAAACCTTTGTTCCTCAATTCTATCATTTGTAACAGTAAAATTTTCTCCCATTTTCCCTAGATTATTGGGAGTGATTTTAATCTCATCAAATCCTTAGATGAGAGGTGTGGTGGAATCACAAGGTTGGAGTAAAACACATTATTCTTTTAGGAAACAATTCACTCATTGCAGCTCATAAACATAAGCACAAAGAATGGAATTTACATGTGGAAAAATCGACATGGAGGACAATAAAAAATACGTTCAAAGTCAGATCACTTTTTAATATCTGATAACATCATGAATTGGGATCCATTCATAGAGGCATCTATAATCCCCTCCCAATAATCAAATCATTAGCCGATCTTTCTTAACATAGATCTGAAATCCACAACATGCAATAGACCTTTCTATTTTCATAAATTTTAGATGTTCCATCTAGAATTCCAAATAAATATTCATCAACGTTTGGGAGAGTTAGGAAATTTTGGTGGGTTGGAAATGTTCATTCTCCACAATAAGCTTAAGCACATATACTGGCAACTTAAAGGCTCTAATAGGTACCAATTTCGGAATATCCTAGAATAAAAATGTAAACTACAAAAGAAAATGGAAGAGATCTAAGAAGAGTTGATCTTATTTGGCAGTTCTAAGGAATTAATTACGGTAGAGATACAAATGCTAAATGATTTGGAGGAGTCATACAGGTAGGGAGATCTTATGTGGAAACAAAAATGCCAAATATGGTGGCTCAAAGCAAGTGAAAAAAATACATCCTCTTATAACTCAATGCTCCATAATAGACACTACAATAATATAAATTCTTTGAATAATCCAAAAGGGAGGAAATTATCAACCCACCATAATATGTCAAAGGAACTATCTAGTTTCTTCCAAAACTCCCTCTCTGAACCATCAAGTAATAGAACAAGGTTGATCCAACATATTCTCAAATATAATACATAAATTCTTACACTAAAACATAATGAAGCCTTGCTTAGAATAATTCCCCATGAGGAAGTTAAAGACATGGTCAAATTAATTTAATGTAATAAAGTACCTAGAATGGATGGATTCATTATTGAATTTTTCCAAACATGTCAACCTATCATTGGGAATGAATTTTTGCAAGTTGTTAAGGAACCTTGATTGTATCAATCTATTCTTGAATGTTTTTATGTCACTTCCTAAATTTGGTGCCTAAAAAGGAAAAGGTGGAATATCCAAATGGCTACAAACCTATCATATTAAGCAATGTAATTTACAAAATCATTACAAATATTCATGCCATAAGACTCATGCCATTTCTCCCAATGATAATTTTTCCAGAGCAGATGGGATTTTTAGAGGGTTAACAAATCCTGGATGAAATCATGGTTGCTCATAAGGCCGTTCACTCATTGAAAATTACAAATAAACCTAGACTAATGATTAAACTATATCTTTGCTTAGAATATGACAAAATAAATTGGAAATTTATCTGTATCATAGTCAAAGCTTTTGGATTTCCATGTGAGTAGATATAATGGATTCATAATCTCATTTATTTATCTTCTTTCTCAAGCTTGTTCAATCGATTTATATCTCCAACTTTCTCTTCTACTAATGGGATTTCACAAGGTGATCCACTATCCGCATTTCTCTTTAACCTATTGATGGAGGGACTAGGCCTCTTGTTCAAAGAAACAATATAAATGAATGGGATTAAATGCCTTTACATTTTTGGGGAGGATGTCAAACTCACTAACCATGGGACCTCCTATGATTCATGAAGCTCAAGATTTCAATAATATTCTTTAAATCTTCTCTTCTACTTTATGTATGGATATCAATAAATATGAATATGGGTTTTTTTAACATTCCAACCGTTGTTCAAAAACATGTGGCTTGAATTTTGGTTCTCCAAATCTATAAACTCCCTTCAAAATATCTAGTTGCACCAATGGTGGATAACTCACTTAAGTGGAACCTACATAAGGAAATCTTATCCAATCTCATATTAAATTGGCAAGATGGCCATTATAATCTCTTAACATTGCAAGAAGATCAATACTCCTTAAATAAGTTCTCTAATTGCTACCAGTATATTTTTGTTAAGCAATGATGGCACCATCTTCCAGCAATTACATAATTTATATAATTTTCCTCTTAGGTGGTTAATGTTAGGAAAAAAATGTTCTTTAGTGGTGTGGGAAAAACATCGCAGAGAAAATCTCAAAGGAGGCTTGGGGCTACCTAATCTGGTAATCATCACAACAATATTAGGAGTGTAATTCTAGTGGTAATGGCCTCAGGGGGGGATATATTTATGGAAAGGAATTTGAAAGTGTAAGTATGCTCCACAAACTTCTCAAAAATGCTAATTTGGCCAAATACCATGGCCCTTGGGTCATCAATTTGGACAATGGAAAAAGAGGCATGGGCTTGATCCAAAATCATTATTTTTGGGAGATTAAAAATGGTTTCCCTATTATGTTCTAAGTGAAGTCATGGCAACAATTACCTAAACTGGCGGACCAAATTGATTTAGCACAATTCAAGTAACAAATGATATCCCAAAGAAGAATTATAATTTTGAAATAATAGAGAGTATGATCCCAACACATGATGGGGGGTGATGGTTATTGTTAGATACCTAGTTCCCTAGACTAGACGTAGAAGCATGGGAAACTTTCTAGAGAAATTAGCACAATACATGTATTCACACTTCAGATGCAAATGATGTAAGATGAGTAGGAAAATCTAAAGGAACCTTCATCTTCAATGAATCTTGTAATCTAGAAGTGAGTAATCAAAGTCTATGGATGATCGAAGTGGTTCTAGACACACTCAAAGATCCAAGAGGGCTCAAGAAAAGCTCAAAAATCAAAGTTCTTGTATTGAAATGAAACTAGAGTCATATCGAGGAGCTCGTTGCAATATTTCTATCGACACAAATGAAACCTCAATCCGAGTTCATCTATGAAATTTATGGCCAGTGAAAGTTTTGGTCAAACTCGGCCCATTAGCAAAACTTGGCAAGAGCGGCAACTAAATTTCGAGGTCCACTAAAATTGGAGGTCCAACTAAATTTGGTGGCCACTAACAACGAAATAATTTGGTAGTTATCGGCGACAAATTGTAGAAACCAGAACGGGCAAATTTGTCGCCTCTTTAATTTGTCCGATGAACCCAAAAGTTGGTAGGATTTTTTTTTCCAATTTGTTTCCTTTTGACCAAAAAAATATTGAAAAAGGGTTCAATTGTACAGTGGTCAAATTCAGCCAACTAGACCCCCAACCCATATTATATCATATCATAAAAACAGGAAATTTGGGTTGGCAAGCTGCCACTCCCACGAACCATCTATATATATATATATATATATATATATATATATATATATATATATAGATAGATAGATAGATAGATATGGAGGCTGGTGAGAGTTGAACTTGCACCGGCAACATTCGTTGTCCCTACGGTGGCCCCATATCATAACCACCACCCAAATAAAAAGCTTCAACCACATATTTCAAATGGCACTCCAAAATTAACATAAAACTATATGCCATATGTGGGTGTGGATGGGTTTTGAAACCATGACCTCCACCAAGATCAACAACCTATACACAATCTACCAATCAAGTGCCCAATGGGCACAACTTTGTTATTAATGCCTCGAAAATTATATAAAAACTAGATTTAGTCATTCGACCAGGGGGAAGGAGAACAAACGAAGGTGAAGCCACTTGAAAGAACCAAGAGCAAGCATGATTTTAGAGACAATGAATATTCTAAGGGAATGTTATACAGAATATTCCACGCAGACTTAGTGAGGAATCTAAAAGACTCCATGGAGGGAAAATTTTCACAATGACAGAATCATGTAAACTTTATACTCAAATGAACTAGAATCTCGTGAGGAGTCTAATAGTGTGATCAATTTTCAGATCTGAACAACATATATCCAGTCAACTTGCAGAGAGGACTCTTTGTGGAATCTTGAGGAGTCTAAAAGTTTCCCTAAGGACCTATTTTTGACAGTTTCAAAGCCAACCCGACCTTATACTCAAATTAATCAGTTTTTCACAAGGAGTGAAGTGGTGAAGTTAGATTTTTTATCGTAGAAGAAAAATTTCAGTCCACTACCAAAAAGGCATCTTTGGGGAATATTTGAGATCCCCGAGGGTCCAGATTTTGATGGTGTCAGAAAGGGATCAAGTTTATAGTCATTTGAAGTGATTTCGCACCAAAAATTCAACATTGTAGACCATTTCTTCAACATAGCTACGCATTTTAGGCCATCCCTGAAAATGGAGGTATATGATTCCCTGATTCCATGCCTTTCTTTTGATTTGCTGAGATGATGATTTTGGTGTTGATATCATTGTGTACCATTGTGTTGGAGGATACTTGTGTGCCACTTCATGTGAGAATTTTACATCTTTTCATGCTAAAGGAGGTCCCATATAAGTGAGAGTTCCTATAGGATAATGTCTCGTGGACAAACATTCCACCCTAGTTGAGGGACTTTATCCTTGTAATGTAAAAGAGTACACCATCTACTCATCATCATCTTCTAGCATTTAATGAATTGATCTCCCCACTCTTGACACCAAGACCAAAGATGTAATCCACACTGGGTGAGCTCTAGTATCAACTTGGGTGTGTTCTTTGATTCTATGACCATCCTTATGTTTCCTCTTCTTTAAAGGATGAAGATGTGGTTTTTCATACTCTTTCACATGAAATTCGACTAACATCACAAAAGTAAAATATCTTGATTAATTTGGGTAGCTGAGAGACCTGGATCAATCTTGGTATCAGAGCGGTCTTCTCGTTGATGTGAGTTGTGAGTGTGAATGATAACTAAAGATTGAATATGCAACAAGAAGGAAAATAGAAGATAAAAAATATCTCTATGAGGACCCCCTCAGGATGACACAGATGGTAGATATAGTCTATGTAAATTATGAGGAGAAAATGGAAAAATAGGAACAAGAGAAAAAATAAAGTAGAGAATGATACTCCATATCCATCTTTAAGTGAATATAGTTCTTCTTCATATTATTCTCATTGTTCGAATGAAGAGATCAACGAGAGACTTCAAGCAGAGAATGATGAATTTAAGAGACTTCTACAAGAAGGAGAAGAGGAGAAGCAGAGATTGTCACTTCAATTACAAGCCATGGAAGAAGCGTTGGAAATTTTGAAGTGCAATGAACACTTAGCGGAGTCATCATCACTAGCTTCAGAATCAACAACTGAGGTAAACTGAGTTGATAGTTCTTCAGATTCATTTTCACATGATGTTATCTTTGTTGGAAGCCCTGAGGTACCTATTTTAGGAACTGTCATTAGACTACTTACCAAGATGGGAGATAAAGGATGAGTACTTGGTGTTAATGACCAAGGTATGACTTAGCCAGTGGAGGTTGTAAAAAAACCTCGATTTGTAGGATTGGGGTACATCGAAGGAGAGTGATTGAAGCCACTTTTGAAACCATCAAGGAACAAGGATGATGGGCTTTAGTCCTTACAATCTCCTAGGCTGGAAAGGAAATCGATAAGGGTAACCTCAAACCACTTCAGCTTAGTAGCTAGCCCTACTAAGCATGAGAGGGATCTCTCTAAGTCTCTTATCAATGATATGACTTTAAAGAAAATGAATTTTAGGCTAGATATATGAATTTTTTTGTTTGTTTATGAAAATTTTGGTTTTTAGGGTTTGTCGAACATAGGGTTTGGAGCCACAAGTAGCTCTAGGTTATGGGAGTACACAAGAAAATATGAGAAGGAGCTAGATATCAGAAGCCATGGTGTATTTGGAATATTCTCAATGTAGTATAGAAGAAACTAATGAGCATAAGTAAACATGATTTCATTAGCTTAGGAAGATATAAACATAACTATGAAGACGAGATAATAGAGCTTGAGAAACAAGAATTCTGCATATTTCGCTGAAAGGAATCCATACAAAGAAGAGATATCATGTAGATAAATATGTGTAAACCATTAAAAAACAAATGGAATGAATTACAAGCACCATGAATGCATTGGGATATAGTTCCTTGAAAATAGATGCAATCTGTCTTTGTATTAGTTGAAAAGATGATTACATGCAAGCTTCCTTCACAAAAAGTTCAACCCTCTTCTCCTCAAGAGAAATGATACATATAGGCTCTCCTAGACCAATTAACCATCTTCAGGGGTCAAACTCCTTGGTGGAGGAACTGACTCCAAGATCCTCTCAACCAATAGGTGAGAGTGAGTAGGTGAAACTCAATCACTTCATGGAGAGTTTGTTTCTTTTATGAGGCCTAATAAACATAAAAAATAACCTATGATGTACATTTATTCATGCCTACATCACCTAGCACTAAAAATAGTTCCATTACATAGAGAATCTTGAATTCGACTGAGTCAAACTAGAAACTAGAAATTTTACACAGTGGAATTTACAAATTAAAACACAGAAACGTGCAGAAGCACAACATCAAGTTTGAGTTGATTTTGAGGTGCCTTCTAGGGGTTAATATGAAAAATTGAGAGAACAATCAACTGTCCCTTCAATTCTAGTTTCCCAAACAGTTTGAATTTTTGAATTTGGACCATGGGAAGGCCTTAAAACATCTATTCTCCCAAGGTCAGTCCCCGTGCGCAGCGCCTATCAAAAAAGGGTCCAGAAGCCTAGTTTTTTGCCACTTTTTTTCATTTTCCTCTAAAACTAAGCCACCTATACAAAATCTGAGCAAATGGGTTTTTAGAGAATGGAAAGAGATTTCCAAAAATGTATACCTTTCCTAAAATAGATTCCTGAGGAAAAAGTGCAGTGCCAAGGCGTTGTGCTTCTAGAGCTACTGATTTTCTAAATTTAGCTCAAAAATTCTCAAAAAACTAAAAGTGCTCATAATTTTCTCAAATTTGTCTTGGAGCTGTAAAAATATGTTTTCTAAACCTTCGTAGATGCTTCAGCAAGCATCTCCAATTTTCCCTCATCCTTTTGGTCTTTTTTGGCTTCCTTGAGCTTGTTTTCAAGCTCCTTTACCTTGACATTAGCGATCATGTTTTGAGCCTGGTAGTGGTGCGCCATATGTATGAGAAAATGATTATTTTTGTTTTCCTTCTGAAGGAGCTTCTCCAAGTGTTCATTCACCCTATTGAGCCAATACTCATTGCCTTGATTGACCTCAAGATTAATTCTATCATCTAGGTCCATCTCTTCATTGAATAGGATGTGTTTTTCCTATTCTTGAAAAGCTTTCTTCAGGCCCTTTGTTATTGGCCTTTTCCTCTTTCCTTTCCCTTTTGATCCTTCAAGCCCATTTGACTCTATGATTTCTTTACCTTTGCCAACATGCTGCAATAACTTGGATTCTTCTTTTTCCACGATCAATTCCTTTTCTTTGAGATGACTATTCTCCTATTCAACGAATGAAATGACATATTTTGCTTTTTATATATTGATTGTAAGCTCCTTGATTTGATAGTCTTTATCTCTGATTATCTGTTGCAGGCTTGAAGTCTGATCCTTGGCCTCTGAATCAATAAGCTCAATCTCATGCTCAACTTTGTCTTTATATTTCACTTCTAGCCCTTTCTTTTTCAATCAAGAAGGCTTGTCCCGTTTCTCTCCATGACAAAATAACCCAAGCCTCTATCCTCTCTTGTACACTTTAGTCACCTCAAGCTTAGGTGCTTGATTTTTCTCAACTGATTTGCTAGAGGACCCTACTTCCATTTTCTGTTTTGGTGAGCTAGAGGTTTGAGCTACTACATTGGCCTCATACCATTTCAGGGCGGTTTCCAAAAAGGTTTCACAAGTCTTGCCTTTCTCTGCAAGCTGGTGAAGGACTATAGTCTTAATTATACTATGATGAAACGGGATTGGGTAGTGCTCCTTTTTCTTAATTTGTATTTTTTCTAAAATTTTGGAAATGCTCCTGAATAGGTAGTTACACATGTTGAGTGGCTTCTGAGAGGTGAAGTGCATTAGGAGGTAGGAATTGTAAGAATACAACCTGGAGAATCTCCCTTCACATGTAAAGAACTTCATGATAATCTTCCTCAAAGGGGCATATTTCTCCAATAACTATCTGAAAGGCATAGTGTGATAATGTTTCTCCATGTATGGTGTTTTTAAGAAAGACTTGTAGTATTCAAGATTTAGGCTCATTCCTTTGAACCAATATTCACCATTGTCTAGTAACCCTGTTGCAAGTGAGATCGAGGCCACTGAAAAAATGAAATCAACACCAGCAATGACAACCCTTCCACCCTTCAACTGAGTTTCCACCTAATATGTTAATTGTTCATGAAACCCCACTTCTCTCACTCTTTTGAAAAACTCCAAGAAATGTACATCCTCGAACCACTGTTTGATGGAAGGATAGGAGTTGATTTCAGTAGAATTTGATGGCTCATATCTAAAAATATTCCCTCCCTTATGATTCCTTTTCCTCTTTGGTGAAGATTTTGCCTCCATGATGACAAAAAACCATAGCAATAGGCAATTTAAAAAAAGTGTGAGGTATGAATGGAAATGAAGTGATGTGAAGGTGGATTTTGACAAAATGATAAAGGAGGTTTAAAAAAGGTGGATATGAACTTTGGAAGCTGATGAAAATGAATGAAGAAATAGTGGAAGAATGATCTACTTGAAAGGAGGAAAAATAGGGTTTGTAATGAAAACGGCCCAAAAAAACTCTAGGAATGAGCTAGGGTTTTACTTTTTGAGGGGTAAAACTTTGTTTTGAGGTGGATTGAATGGTTAAAATGGTTTATTAAACATGTATGTAGGTGTAGGACAATATTTTACATGTTTTAGAAACCAGAAATAAAAATAGCCATTATCACCCTATTGTTTCCCATGAAACATTTCATTACAAACCCTAATTTGAAGTATCGTTGGCATGAGATGATTTTGAAAAGAAAGTGAGGGAGAATGATGGTTTAGTTACTTTTTTCTTAGCTTAGAAATCAATGAAATTAAGTTTTCAAACCAAAAAATGAAGTTTGGGAGAGATTTGGAGGTTTTCTAGACACTTTGTCCCATGTACAATGCTTTGTTCCTGTGCGGAGCGCAGTTCTCTATGCGCAGCGCCGACCCTCTGTGTGTGGCACCTTGTTCCTGTGTGCAGCTACACTAGATTTTTTCAAATTTGCCTTAGAAATTGACTTTTTCTTTCTTTTGGATGGGAGAGCTCGATTCTCAAGAGTGAATGGGAGGCAAACGAATCAAGTTTGGGCCTTTTAAGTTTATATAGGCAAAATTATTTCCCTTTTTGAAAAAGAAATGGGACCCACAAACCTTCAAAAACTAATTTTTTACTTTTGAAAGTAGAGGTACCTTTACCATTGAAACCTCAGCTACCTTTTCACTTTCTTGAGTGTTGGAAATTCTTCTTTTGGAACTTTTTGACCATGAGAACATGATGAATGTGTGATAAGTCAAAAATCAATACATAAGAGTCTTTTGTCATGCTCTATTCACTACTAGATTTATTCATGGAAATGATGGACCTTGGAAACCCTAGTGACCTAATGGATGACCTAAAACTAAATGGGATAATGTTGATGACTGATATGTTTTTATTATGACACCTCCATAAAAATGTGATAGTTGTCTAGCATGAGTGAATTTCTAGAAGACTGACCTCATTTCTAGACTGACCAAATTTCGCTGTGTACACCTAGTGACATAAAAATTGATTTTGATAGTCTCAACAAGCATAGTAAAAGAACATTTGGTCCAGGTGACAAGCTAACAAGAATGAAATTAACATTGGCTCCAACAGGGGATGGCAGCTCCTTGGAGGTGTCAAGAACACCGTAGAGCAAGTAGCCTTATCCATTGGGCAATGGAGTCAACATGCATGAAACAACCTTTTTACTTAAAACTGATTGACCTTTTGACATGACAAAGACTGAAAAGTGAAATAAAAACCAAAATAATGGTTGACCTAAGAAGCATTCGGGCCTTCACTTCAGGCTACAAACTCCTATGATATCCACCTAAATTGGTGGAAATAAAATACACACCAATATATACAATGATGATGAATTTTCAAGACGTTTTTCAGACATATTAGTGCCTGAGAAGCCTAGCATTGGTCGCTCCTCTTGAATAATCTCTTCCATCCATTTCTTCCAATAAGAAAGCATTCTTTCCTTTGAAAGCATAAATTCTATAATGTCCCTTCCATAAGTTTTCAAACTTTCCATGTTTGCCCTTTTCTTCATTTCTAGCATCCCACCGAAGAACCACATCTGCTAGATTGAAATTGTCTTCCTTGGTCTTGCAATCATAAATAATTTTAATCTTCTCCTAGAGTTTGGATGTGTTCTGAAGAATCTCTTCCCTTGTCTGTTGTAAATGAATCATCTGATTTATCCTCTTTTGTATGTCATTAACCTCACTATCCAATTCCTGCAGAATTCTCATGATTGGGACAAAAACAGATGAAGGAAACACTGTATCAACTCCATACACCAGTTGAAAAGGTGACATACCTGTCGATTTTTTAGTGCTGACCATATCCATCCATAAGGCATTGATGAGATTTTTATGCCAGTTCTTCTTGTTCACCTCTAGAACCTTCTTGATGATGTTAACTAAGGATTTATTGGAAGATTCAACAATACCATTCCCTTGTAGATGATAAGCAATAGAATGTCCTAACACAATATGGTATTTGGCACAAAAGTCCACCATTCTTTTTACTTGAAAGCAGTAGCATTGTCAGTAATTATTTTTTGTGGGCAACCAAATCTAGACAAAATATTAGACTCAATGAATTGAATGATGATAGAATCAGTAGCTTGCTTGGTTGGGATTGCTTCAATCAACTTTGTGAAGTAGTTGGTGGCTATCAATATCCATTTATGTTGTGCTGAAGGTGAAGGATGGATTTTGTCAATGAAATCAATACCCCACTACTGAAAAGGTACTGAAATTAAAACGAGCTGTAATGGTGATGGAAAAATGTTTCTTTTTCCTTGAAAAGTTTGACATTCATGGCAGCTCATGACTATTTTGTATACATCAAAAAAGAGGGTGGGCCAATAAAAGGTAGCTATTAAGATCTTGTTTGCTATATATTTGCAAAAGTGATGACTGCCATAGTCTTCTTTATGGAAATCCGTCATGACATCCTTAGCTTCATTTTCTACCAAAAAGTTCAGCAACACACCACCAGGATGTTTCCAAAATAAAACACCATCTAGAATACAATATTTTGAAGCCTTAAGTTCCAATGATATAGCTTTACCTTTGGGGACTTATGGTTGGGGATTCAAGTGCTGCAAGACATAGATAATGTCTGAATACCAAGGTGAGGACATGAACATATCTGACACCTGTAGGAAAGGATTGTCTTCCTCTTATTCTTCAGAAAATGTAGCAATCAAATTGATGTCGATTACGTGTAGATTTGATCCAGCCATTAGTTTATCTAAACCTTGTTCTTTGATGAGCTTTGTAGGCTTTATCTCCAAGTCATACTCTAGCATGGCTTCAATCAACTTTCCTCTTTTGCCTTTAGGATCTGTCTGCACAAAAATTTCTTTAAGTGCTGCAGCAGGAACATAAGCAATGGTGTGAGAATCCAGAATATAAACTAGGAAATCCTTGAGAGCTTTCACCAAAGCCAAGGCCTACCTTTCAATGATATTGTATCTTAGTGTTGCATCTCTTATAGTGTGACTAAAAAGCACTATTGGTTTCTCATTTTTCTGATATTTCTTTTTCATTAGGACTGCTGCTAATGTATGCTCAAAGGCAAAGGAAAGGATGATGAAATATAAAGTGCAATTTGGGTTAATCAAAATAGGAGCAGTAGATAATGCAAACTTCACTGCATGAAATGATTTCTTAGCCTCTAAGGACGACTTTATCACATTATCCTTCTTCAAAATGTTTTTCATTCCTTTCAATTGCTCATCTAGATTAGCAATGAATCTTCTCAGAAAATTGATTTTCACATTGAAAGACTGAATCTCTTTCCTGTTCCTTGAGAAGTCTAATTGCTTAATGGCCTCCACTATTGCAGGATCAATGTGGATGTAATATTTAGAGATGATGTATCCCAATAGCTTACCTTCTTCCATGGCAAACAAACTCTTCTTTCGGTTAAGTGAGATGCCAAATTTCCTTCATTTCTGAAAAACAATTCTTAAATGGTGTAAATGATCTTCATAAGATTTTTGAAAAAACTATAAGATAATCTAAATAGATAACCATAAATACATATTTCTCATTTTCAAAAGCTATGTCCATAGCCCGTTGAAAATTATCTCTTGCATTCTTCAACCCAAAAGGCATCCTGGCATACATGAATGTACCCCATGGAATTGTGAGCGCTGTCTTGAGCTGATCATCCTTGTGTACCAAAATTTGGTTGTATCCAGAGTATCCATATAGTAATGATATCCTAGAGGACCCAACTACCCTTTCTAGTATGTGATCCATATTGGGCAGAGGATAATTGTCTTTCAAGGACACCTTGTTCAAATTTCTGAAATTGATACATAGACAAATTTCCTGAGTCTTATTTCTTATAGGCACTAGATGAGACATCCATTCAGAAAATTGAATAGGGACTATGATTACAAACTTATAAAACCTATTTACCTCTTTCTCAATTGATGGGAGCAACTTAGGATTGATCCTCCTTAATTTCTGGCAAAATGGATTATGATCAGGCTTAATAAGAATTGTGTGTTGAATGATACATTTTTCATAAATTTTCAAATATGAATAGTCCCAAGAAAATACATCAGTGAATTCTTTCATTAAAGACATGTACTTACTTTTTGTTTCAGGAGATAAGGACTTTGATAACTTGACCATTTTAAGATTATCAGTTGTGCCAATGTTTACATCTTCAACTCCTTTTCCTGTAGGAACCATGGTGGGCTTCTTGGCGACATCATCATTGTCAAATAACTCTTACAAAGGCACCAAGCCTCTTGGAATGTTGTGTCCTTGAGCCGTAATACTTCAATCTCAGCTGAGTGGATGTCCGAATCATTCAAATTGTATGCATCATCAATGTGAGAATTCTGAAATTCTCCTTCCAATTGCAGAAAATTTTCTATCTGTTTATCATCCCCAAACACTTGCCAAAATATCATGTTATCTGGAACAACTGGGTGATGTTTGACATGGATGGAGTAATTCTGATTAGGATGAATAGGGATCTTCACCATACTTGCTACAGTGGTGAGCGAGTCAGCTATGACATTCTGATTTCTAGGAATAAGAGACAAAGTGTATTCTTAAAAAGTCTTGACGATTTCAAGTACAACATTGCGATAACTCTCATTTTTGGGTGCTTGGCCTAGTATTCCCCTTTGACTTGTTTGGTTACTAATTTAGAGTCACTGTAAACAGAAATAATTTTTTCTCCCAACCTTTTCAGAATTTGGAGTCCAACAATCAATGCCTCATACTCTGCCTCATTGTTTGAACACTCAAAAGCTAGCTTGTAAGAACTCATTCTCACATTTTGAGGGATTTTATTTCATTGATGTAATGTACCATGTATCTAGACACCAATCCCTACTCCTTCTCTTCCCGATGCACCATTGAAATCAATGGTCCAAGGACCATTTTCTTCATCTGGAGAAAGGATTTTTGAACACTTAATTGTTTGCTTTATAGGAATTTGACCAGCTATCTCACAATTTTCTGTCTTCTGCACTACTCTTTCAATTTCCTCAATAGGATTTTCTGGCTGCAAACACTCTCCACTAACCTCTTTACCTTCCGCTGTAATAACTTCATTCATGTTGCTCATAACCTTGGGAACTTCTGAAATTTCCACTAGCTGACTTTCATCATCAACAAAATTTATATCTAAACAAAATGAAAGAATCAAGATTAGTATGGACAACGTGTATAGGATGTTGACTAGCTTCACTTTACTACTGATCATAAATTTCATCTTCTTTTCCCTATAAAGTTTCTAGAGCTGACCAAAAATAGGGATAGTGGCATATGAAAAGTCAAGCTGTAGAGTGCCCTTTAGTTTTGCTCCCAAAGACCTTGAAAGCAACATGCCAAACCTAGGATGAATATCGACAACTACTACATCCATGAGTACATTTTTTTTCTAGGATTTGGTCCAAGGACACTACCAAGTATTTAATGAGGCCAAGGCATTTCACTCTCCTGAAATCAAAGGAATAAACATCATGGTAGGGTTGGGAGATACTCAGTCCTAGTTTATCCATAATGGCTTTAGGCATAAGATTATGTGAGGCACCAGAATCTAGCATGACATTATGAAGGATAAAATCATGAAGTTTAAGACTCAGATAAAAAGTAGGGAGTCACTATCTTCGGGAGCTCCTTCTAAGGTTGGACCAAAAAGGATTGATGGCTCCTCATCAGCTACATTAACTGTATCAGATATCTGGTCAACATTAAGCATCTTTGCAATCTGAAATTTATATTTTTCATTCCTCACTAATTCAGTGAGGGGAATAACAATCTTTAATTTAGAAATTTCATTTTCAAAACTAAGAAGATTAGATTGATTTTCTACCTCTTTTGCAGTGATGTCCTTCTTTTCTATTTGGCCTTTAGCTTGTGACTCCTTTTTGTGGCTTTCTGTTTTCAATTCTTTATCTTTCCTCACATTACTGGTAGAGGCTTCATTTGTTCTATCCTGATTTACTATGAAAATGTCCATCTCTCTATTCTAACCTGCAGGAGTAGTTTCCTTGCTTGGTGTGTCTTTTTGTACATTTTGTCATTTTTGAGTTAGAGTAACACGTACATTTATATTCCACAAATTGTACTTCTTTTGAAGATGGCTAAGGGTGTTCTGATATCCTCTTTGGTACTCTTCAGTTTGAGCACCCCACAGATCGTCACTTGCAAGCACAAATTTTTGATCACTTGGTATGAGAGGAACTTCGGAAAATTGATCTTCTTCTGTTAGGAAAGTAGGTAGTTCATCTTCTTGAAAGAAGTGATTTTCTTCTACAATATCTTCGTCATCTTCTTCTTGGCCTTCATTATAATTTTTCTGAAATGTAGCTCTTATTTGACGTTGAGGAGCTTGCTTTCACTGCTCTTTATGTAGATTTCTGAACTGTTGTTGTTGCTGTTTGCGAAAGTTAGGATCTCTCACTGAAGGTTCTACTTTTCGATCAGTTATGGATATTATATCCATAATTCTCTCCATAGTTTTTATCAAATTGTCAAGATTTACATCTGAAGATGATGTAGGTTCTTCTTTAAAGATAACTTTCTTCTTAGTCCTCTCTAGCTTTGATTTTGACTTCTTGATGAGAAAATTGGCTTCAACACAGACCGCATTCCACTGCATCTCTTCAAGAGTAGTAGGATCTCTCTCTCTTAGCTATTATGCCATGTCCAGATCGAAAGCATCAAGATAATGAAGAAAAGACAGACGATGTGGAGGCTTTATATCATTAGGTATGGAATTGTACACTGTGTTGAATCTTGTTGTAAATTCTTGAACTATTTCATTGAGTTCCTTTTCATTGAATTATACTCAGCCAATATCTGTAATGCATTTTTCTTCTCTTTCCAATGAGCTAAGAATAATTCCATGAATCTTTGAGAGCTATTAATAGAATTAGCATCCATACTTTGAAACCATTTTTTAACATCTCCTAAGAAAATTTGAGCTATAATCCTCATCTTGGCATTATCTTCATCAATTTCTTCTAAATCAATGAAATCTATTAACTTGTCAACATGCTGCTGAGCTATAATTTCTACACTTCCATCAAACAAAGGGAGTCTTTGACCATAATTTTGAGGAAAAGTAGCAAGTTGAGCAGGCAGTAAGAGAGGTGCAAATCACGCCATGACTACTGGAGATAGTGGAGGTACTACAATGGGTTGTGTAGGTAAGGATGATGATACTGATGGGGGTGGCGGAGCTACTACAATTGGTTGTACAGGAAAAGATGGAACAAATGGAGGTGGTATGAAAGATGATGAAACTGATGTTTTGGGAGATGTAGCAGATGTTCTTGGAGGTGAAACAGAGGATGAAGCAGTGGCCAGGTATTCAAGTTGATATTGGACAAAAAAAAATTCAGTAGTGATCTGGAGTTGGTCAGTAAGGCCTTGAAGCTTGTCAAAATTCAACCATAGTTCATGATCAGTTTTAGCAGACAAAGATTCTAAAGAAATTGAGTGAGTTTCAAACTTTAAAGGCTCTAATGTCACTTTAGAAATACATGAATTAGACTTCGACATGGAAAGAGATAATTCTATCTGCTCATCAAAAGGAATTTGCTCAAAGGAAAACATATTTTTAGGAAGAGAGGTTGTTCTTCTCATTTTTCGAACTACACTTTTAGTGATGGGTAATCTAAGTTTTCTGAGTAGTCTTTCTGGATCTTCAACAATGAAGGGTCGATTTGGGTCAGGGTTTGAATTTGTATGCCTTTTCGAAGCCGTAATGTATACACTCTAAACTGATGAAATTTATGAATTCAGCCTATATTTAAATACTGGAAGCTGTGAACTACAAAACCAGTTCTTTGAAATCTCTTAGATATTTCCCATGAATGATTTAATAGCCGTTCCCCGACAACGTCGCCAAAAATGTTAGTCCTTACAATCTACTAGGCTAAAAAGGAAATCGAGAAGGGTAATCTCAAACCACTTCAGCTTAGTAGCTAGCCCTACTAAGCATGAGAGGGATCTCCCTAAGTCTCTTATCAGTGATATGACTTTAAAGAAAATGAATTTTAGGCTAGATATATGTATTTGTTTTTTTGTTTATGAAACTTTGGATTTTTAGGGTTTGTTGAACTTAGGATTTGGACCCACAAGTAGGTCCAGGCTGTGGGAGTGTAGGGGAAAATATGAGAAGGAGGTAGATATTGTTGGGCCACTAATTTTTTGTTATTATTATCACTTTTTGACACCTATTTCATCCATTTCTACCATTATTTATCACGTAATTTATCATAATTTATCATATAATTCCATTTTATAATTATTTATGCTCTTATGGATAAATACTATTTTTTCTCCTTTATTTTTAATAAATTGATGATTATTATGCATGATTTTATCAATGATGATTTACTAATGGATTTTTTGTAACATCAATCATGATTTTAGCCTCCAAGATCTTTTCCAAATTGCAAATTTTATCTCCAACTCACAATTAAATATTCCAACTCAGAAATTCGTTGGAATAAGAAGTGACAATTTTTCATTGGATGTTTCGGACAAATGAAGAAGAATCTAGAAAATCAGAAGATGGGTTTTGTCCAAAACGGACCAAGTTAGTTTTCTAATGAGAATTTTTCCAAACTTCGGTCTCTACTAAGAGAAACAGAAGGTTCTTCGAATATAATTTTCTCAGATTTGTTTTTGCGGCCGTTTTCCAAATTTTTCCGATTGCAATACCAAGTTCGACTTGTTCCTACTGAATGTTGATGGAAAGATCTTTCATATATGATCTTGCTAATCAATTCATTTTGTACAATCTAAATTTGTAATGGAAATCATTTTGTAATCATCTTTATTGTAACTTCTCTTTGCTCTCTGTGTATTTAAATGAAAACGGAGATCAAAGAGTAGAGGATAATATGATAAGAATTAGAAGAGAATTATAGGACATTTGAGAAGGATAATTGGGGAATAATGAGAGATAATTAGCAGATAGGAGATGGGAAATTCTTAGATAGGATGTAGGAGAATAGATAATAGATGAGATGATGAACAATTATTGAACTTGAGGTAAAGCCAAGAGCTTCATTATGGTGTAATTGTTTCTTTCATACGTTTTAATGAAAGAAGTTATCCATTGAGTTCTACATATGTTATTTGTAATATGATCTGGGTTATTTCTCAACGCGGAACTGAGTCTTGGGTAGTTGGGCCCACTACCTTAGATGAGGTGCTACCTTGAACATGTATATTAGTTTACTTATTTGATTATTTATTTGAATTCCAATTTTCATTCCTTAAAGTAAATTTCATTTCTTTGAACTAATTTGTTGATTGTTGCATTTTCCATATTTGTTATTTCATCCAATTTCTAGATTTCATTTAATTTACTACTCTATATTAGCATTTGAATTCTATTGAGTGTAATAGATTAAATTTCGAATTCAGCAATATGTGGTTTAATCTAGCAATGATTCAAGTTGTGTGATTAGCATAATTTTTTTCCTATCTTTTACTTTCTTCTTCTTAATTTAGTTTTATTATTTAGGTGTTACATTTTATTTCTTATTGAATGAAATTGATAGTATAAAATACTATCATATAGAACCAGTGTTAGTTGTTGGTATTGTTATACATATATTTTTTTGATTGCCTTGAAATAAAAAGACACTCATTGGGTTCATAATTAATGTCTAGGAGATTAGTTGTTTTATTCGTTTATTAAGCAATTAATTTTACCCAGCATTTTGGTGTCGTTGTCGAGGAGACAGTCAAATTTCACTACCACACTAATATATGGTTGTAGATGCATACCTGACTTCATGAGAGCTGGATATTGAAGATGGAAGGTGAGAACCTACGTGTGCATCCTGGGGAACCAGTGATGGGTCTACCCTCAGTAGTTGGGCTTAGGTCATATATCATGCACTGATAGAAGTAGGAATTGTAGAGGTAGAATTTTGAAAAAAAAAATCTCATGATTTCACGTAAGTGGTGATGTAAGTACCACCCATTTCACTAACCATTTGACAGGAACATTTGAAGGAGGAGCCTCAAAGAAACACATGAATAACATATTTCGTGATGGTAAGAAATGGCTCACATTTCTATTTTTGAATTCCTTATCAAAGATCTAGGAGGAGTGACACAAATGCACATAATTCCCCCATCTTCTCTACAAAATTTTCATGGTTTGGCAAACGAAGACCCAAATACATTTTTATTTGAGTTTGAAGTACTTTGAAGAGGATACGATTATTTTACTAATGATCAAAGGTTGAAAGTGTTTCCTCTTACTCCAAAAGGAGCAGCTCTCAATGGTTCATGAGCCTTGGTGGGAACTGCATCCAAACATGGGAGGACATGAAGAACATATTCTTGAAGAAGTACCGAGACTATTGCAAGGCCGGTGAAGATATTTTCAATATGATACAAGGGGAAGATGAAAGCTTGGAGGACTCTGTAGAGTGGTTTCAATACAACGTTCAAAAACCAAAGCACAATCATTTAAAAAAAGAGATCTTAAAAACACTCATTCTTAAAGGAATGAAAGATGAATTTTTAGAACTCTTAAATCTAATGGGAAAAGGTGATATTTTTCAGTTATCATATGATGATGTTTGTGAATTATGCATAAGGTATTCAAGAGGAATATTTAAGGCTAGTAAGAATTCTAGAGAATTTTCTTCTTTCTTTTCCAAATCTACTACAAGAACAAGAGACATAAGAGCTGAAATCAATGTTTTATTCGAAAATTTTAAATATGATTTTATTAGCTCTCTAAATTCACAATTGCGTGTTTTTCAAGTTGAGAAAAATCAGGAAGAATTTGATGAAGTGTTTTTCCCTCATTACTGAAAGGAGCATCCGATAGATAGTCACTCTTCCTTATCTAGGATGGAAGTAGCATATCAAAGAGATGGGGAAGTTGGAACAATGTCAAAACCATGGAAACCATGGCCTACATGTATGGTTCAAAACACCTCCTCTCCAGTTTTTGACTTGCATAATCCATTATGGAATACTCCTGTGTTAGGGCAACCATGTCAATCTCAATATAACCCTCACTAATCTTGTCTACAAGTTTGGCATGGTTTGTCTTATGGTTACATGAATACTCTCCCACATATTGTAACACAAATACATCATCCATATCCTTTTCCATCTTTTGAATAGCATCCTACTTGTCTATAAAACGCCCCCCCCCCACAACCCAATCAACCACATCATCAAAATTCTCCATGCCCTACACAATTTATTGCTCAACTCATTCCACACCCTCACCATAATAAACTATTACAACATGCTTACAGTGTTGAACTACAAAATTTATCTACCCTTCCCACCCATTCTATCTCACATGCACCATTGCAGAAAACTTATATTGAGATTGGGAATGTTTCAAATCCAAAAATTGTAGAAGTTATGAAAGAAAATGAGCTTTCTTCTAGTCTACATCAACAAGCCGTTTTAAAAACTCAAAGACTTCATGATATTACGGCTATGGGAAATCAATAAATTAAAGGATATATTGAAGATTGGTTTCACTCAATCATTTGTTTGCAGCATCACTCCATACTTCAACAATTTTTGACACCATATTTTTGAGGGAAGTTTGCTTCTCATACCCTATTATTTATTAATATGCATTTTTCCAATTTGGGTATGTACATACTTGAGGCCTTATTTAAAAAATGGCTCCACTAGAAGTAGTCTTATATGTAAGCATATTCAATTTTAAAAGAAGAGTAGGTTAGTGTATAAAATAAATAAATAAGGACATAAATAAATACATTTTTATTATTATGTAAAAATATTTTTTTTTGTTGCAACACGCTGCGAAAATCAACATCGGTGATAAATATTTTAATTTATCTGTGTATGTAGATGTACTATATTGAAAATAACATTTCTACAAACACTCATATTCATTTTTATTACCAATTTGGAAAAAATTCTTGAATATAATTTTTTTTGGCTTGTGGGCTTGATGAAGGTTCTGAAAACACAGTTGGGACAATCATATTTTGAGGGACCAAACGAGAATATTTTTAAAACCTGTTTTTATTCGAGATATTCCTATAAATTATCTTTCATTTGGCTTCAAAATAACTGAAATCAGACAAAAAATAAAGAAGTTATGATTAAAACACTATAGGTTAGCATGATTGGCCACGACTCTCTTGCGGGTAATAAATTAATTTTACTTTGTTATTTTTTCCATGGATTTGTTTTACATAGTAACTAATTGTTACTTTTTTGCATACTTCTAGATTAGGGGAGCCCGATCACCTCTCTTACTCCATGATTTAATGTTTTATTACAGGTAGGAACTCGTTTTTTGACAGGTCTTAGGGGAATAAACAAGTTCAATTTATAAACGAATGATTCTTGAAAGAAATGTTAATTCATTACTTAATGGATTCATAACAGAAGAAATGGAGAATTGATTTCCATTTTAAGATTCATGTCACTACTGCCAAAACATTTTTCTAAGAAATCATTTTTTTCCATTGACAAATTGATATTCCCTTAGGAAATAACATCATAGTTGTTGTAACTTAATTAATTAATTTATTATTTTCAAATAAAGTGTTGTTTCTTTTCTGATTTCTCTTATGTTTTTGTGTTTCAGGTGTTGCTTCCTTCAAAGTTGTAGTTTCCGCTCCGTTGGCGATTGAACAACACTTTTGTGCGTCCTATTTTTGTTGTTTAAATGATTAAATGATTGTTGTTCAAGCAATTGAACAACAATTTTGCGTGTTTTATTTTTGCTGTTCAAATTAATGAACAATTGTTGTTCAATCAATTGAACATCACTTTTGTGTATCTTATTGTTGCTGTTCAAATGATTAAAATATTAATATTCTATCAATTGAACAACGCTTTTGTGTGTTTTATTTTTGCTGTTCAAATGATTCAACGATTGTTGTTCAATCCATTGAACAACATTTTTTTGTGTTTTATTTTTTATGTTCAAATGATTGAATGATTGTTGTTCAATCAATTGAACAAAACATTTTCGTGTTTTATTTTTTCTATTCAAATGATTGAACAACTGTTGTTCAATCAATTGAACAAAACTTTTGCGTGTTTTATTTTTGTTGTTCAAATGATTGAACGATTGTTGTTCAATCAATTGAACAACACTTTTGCGTGTTTTATTTTTGTTGTTCAAATGATTGAACGATTGTTGTTCAATCAATTGAACAACAATTTTGTGTGTTTTTTTTTTCTTATTCAATCAATTGAACAACACTTTTGCATATTTTATTTTTGTTGTTCAAATGATTGAATGATTGTTGTTCAATCAATTGAACAACATTTTTGCGTGTTTTATTTTTGTTGTTCAAATGATTGAACAATTGTTGTTCAATCAATTGAACAACACTTTTGCGTGTTTTAATTTTTCTACTCAAATGACTGAACGATTGTTGTTCAATTGATTGAACAACACTTTTGGTTGTTTTATTTTTGTTGTCGAAATGATTGAACGACTGTTGTTCAATCGATTAAACAACACTTTTGCGCGTTTTATTTCTGTTGTTCAAATGATTGAACGACTGTTGTTCAATCGATTGAACGACTTTTGTTCAATCGATTGAACGACTGTTGTTCAATCGATTGAACAACACTTTTGCGTGTTTTATTTTTATTGTTCAAATGATTGAATGGTTGTTATTCAATCAATTGAACAAAACTTTTGCGTGTTTTATTTTTGATGTTCAAATGATTGAGCGGTTGTTGTTCAATCAATTGAACAACACTTTTGCGTGTTTTATTTTTGATGTTCAAATGATTGAGCGATTGTTCAATCAATTGAAAAACACTTTTGTGTGTTTTATCTTTTATGTTCAAATGATTAAGCAATTGTTGTTCAATCGATTGAACAACACTTTTATGTATTTTATTTTTGTTGTTCAAATGATTAAGCAATTGTTGTTCAATCAATTGAACATCACTTTTGCGTGTTTTAATTTTGTTGCCCAAATGACTAAATGATTGTTGATCAATCGATTGAACAACACTTTTGCACGTTTTATTTTTTCTATTCAAACGATTGAACAATTGTTGTTCAATCAATTGAACAACACTTTTGTGTGTGTTATTTTTGTTGTTCAAATGATTGAACAATTTCTATTCAATCAATTGAACAACACTTTTTTGCGTTTTATTTTTGTTGTTCAAATGATTGAAGGATTATTGTTCAATCAATTGAACAACACTTTTGTGTGTTTTATTTTTGTTGTTCAAATGATTGAACGATTGTTGTTCAATCGACTGAACAACACTTTTCTGTGTTTTATTTTTGTTGTTCAACCGATTAAAGGATTGATGTTCAATTCATTAAACAACACTTTTACATGTTTTTTTTTTGTTTCTCAAACGATTGAATGATTGTTGCTCAATCGATTGAACAACACTTTTACGTTTTTTACTTTTGTTGTTCAAATTATTTTTGTTCAATCGATTGAACAACACTTTTGTATTTTTGAAATTTTGTTGTTCAAACAATTTAACGATTGTTGTTCAATCATTTGAACAACACTTTTTGCATTTTTTTATGAATAATTGTGATTTCTCTTTACTATTTCATCACAGTCATTTTGTCATTTTTATTTCTCTTTATGTTTTGAATAAAAAAACTATCTGGTTGGATTTGTGCTTAAGATAAAGAAAAATAGTAATATTAATACCATTATTACTTATAAAACCTTTTGATGGTAATCTTTATTTTGAAGGTGACATGGTGCACCTATATAATAACTGGTTTAATATCTCCTCTTTGGACACATCATAAAATGATTTATTATTCTAATACCATGCTAATTTATCTTTTGCACTTTCAGATGGATAAATCCCTTTGATATGATGATATGGGGGGAAAAGCATAACTTTCATTGGTATTTTTTTTAGTTCTTACCTCATCCCTGACTCTTAAGGAGTAAATGAGCCTCCCTCTCTTTACAATAAAAGCATTCAAATATAAAAATATGAAAATTGTATAAGCATTGTCTTAATGAGGATAGGGGCTCTCATCACGAGCCAGGCCTAACATGATCATATGGGTGTAACAGGTGACATTCCATTATGGACACCACACCAAGGTAATGACCTTTTTGATAGTTAAAACCATTAGAAGGATAGGGGGTTTCATCACGAGCTAGCCTGGTCACTTTTTTATATCCTAGTGAATGGAACTATGATTATCTGGTTACCATGGCAACATAGTGGTCTCTTTATAGCAATATAAAACAGAAAACCATGTAAATACTAAATGCAGGACTCTTGCCCATTTTTGGGGTTAAAAAGCAACCTTGTCGAGGCTATGATTGCCTGCTGGCAGTGGTGACTCTGCTTGTGGTATTGAAGTACTATGTTACACTGTCAAATACTCTCTATCCTATTACACCTATGGATTCATTTTTAAAGGAGAATTTACCATTTGAACAACATTTCTAATTCAATTAGCCAACATGCATGGCAAACTATATCTTTATACACATTATATCATTATTGTCCAATCACTATACCACCAGTCATTAACATTTATTGACAGTCATGCCTTCGTCACTTTTCTACATAAGGTAAATATCCTTTTAGATAATGATCTAATATCTGTTTTATTCTTTTTTGGGCATTTCAAATATTTTTATGTGTAATGATTTGAATACCTTTGTCATATTTTACACCGCTTTTATTTGATTGGTCACTTGCATTTATGAATCCTCCATGTCCATTCCCTTTTTCCTATGCTTTATGGTCATGGATGCCCTTTCCTGATTTGAGGGGGGAAGATATACATCATTGGATAGTGTGTGTAATAATTACTAAAATTCACCATAAATTGTTGATTTGACAAAATATTATTATTGCATTTATACAAATGTTTTTTTTTATTGAAATTTTTGCATGCGACTTATCTGTTGTTGTTCAAAACTAGAACTGTGGATTCAGGAAAATTGCATATAGAGTAGTGAATTGTTTATAGGAGAACAAAAAGTATGGGGGGAAACTCTATTCCTAGTGATTCCACACTATTGAAACCCACAAAAGAGGCTCGAGCAACTCGCAGAAAGGATGTGCTTGCATGGCTTCCACCTTTTGCATCACTTTTATCATCATCTCAGCCAACATTAGCTTCAACAAATTCCAGTCCATAGATGTCATTCCACATTTTTTCGGAGGTAAAACTTGAGATAAATAACATAAGTTTCTAATTTATTAAACTTTTAGGAGAATTTCATACAAATCCATTGAGCATTATTTATCATCATTCAATCCACATTTTTACCACTTCCCATTTTTTAGAGACATAAAAGCTTTCAGTTTGGGGGACTGTTACTTTCATTCATTTATTTATTATGATCATGTCATCATCCACTGATCTCTTTATTCATTCTCAAAACCTCTCTTATTGTATGTTGTTTTCCACCAAGTATAGATTTCAACCACAATTGTAGCAACCACCTCAATTTGTTTTCTAGTATTGCATGAGGGCATGCTAATTCTCTATTTTGGGAGAGGAATTGCTACACATGATGGATGTTTTCTATTTTCTTTCTCATTTAAAGCATAAAATTTCATTTTTATACAGTGCATAAATTGATTTGCGTATATCTTTAAAACTATAAACTGAATTCTTGTGATTTTTGGACAGCAAAGAGTTATCATTAAAATACACAAACCCAGAAAATTTCAAGTTAAATTAGTTTGTAAAAATTCAGAAATCATGCACTATCACCTACAGCCATTTTGCTTATATCTCATGCTCCGTGCATCAGAATGATATGATTTTTGGAGCATTAATATAGTAGAAATCTTCTTACCAAATTTCAAGAAAATCTGGTTTGTAGTTTTTGAGAAAATGGTTAATGAAGTTTTCCATTACTTATGTCATATTTTGCTACAACTTCATATACATATGGTTGAAAGTCAATGTGAAAATTGTTACACCTTCATCAACATTGCTAAAATTGAATATTCATTATTTGAGGAAGAATTCATTTTTTCCCTCACTTTCATGACTTGTGATGAACATTTCTTATAGCTTGGTTAATGTGGAGGCTTTGGGGTTGCATGAGGACATGCAACATATTCAATTTGGGGGTATTTTGGGCCTCTAATTTTTCCTTATTGTTATCACTTTTTGACATGTATTTCATCCATTTCTACCATTTTTTATCATGTCATTTATCATAATTTATCATATAATTTCATTTTATAATTATTTATGCTCTTATGGATAAATACTATTTTTCTCCTTTATTTTTAATAAATTGATGATTATTATGCGCGATTTTACCAATGGTGGTTTACTAAGGGATTTTTTGTAACGTCACTCATGATTTTAGCCTCCAAGATCTTTTCTAGATTGCAAATTTGACCTCCAACTCACAATTAAATATTCCAACTTAGAAATTCACTAGAAAAAGAAGTGACAGTTTTTCATTGGACGTTTCGGACAAATGAAGAAGAATCTAGAAAATCTGAAACATGGGTTTTGTCCAGAACAGACCGTGTTAGTTTTCATATCAACAGTTTTCCAAAATTAGGTCTGTATTAAGGGAAAGGGAAGGTTCTTCGAATGTGATTTTCTCAGATTTGTTATTGCACCCGTTTTCCAAATTCTTTCAATTACAATACCAAATTCAACTTGTTCCTACTGAATGTTGATGGAAAGATCTTTCAGATATGATCTTTCTAATCAATTCATTTTGTACAATGCAAATTTGTAATGTAAATCATTTTTTAATCATATTTGTTGTAACTTCCCTTTTCTCTCTGTGTATTTAAATGAAAACAGAGATCAAGGAGTAGAGGATAATATGAGGAGAATTAGAAGAGAATTAAAGGATAATTGAGAAGGTTAATTGGAGAATAAGGAGAGATAATTAGCAGAAAGGATGTGGACAATTCTTAGATAGGATGTAGGATAATAGATAAGAGATGAGAGGATGAAAAATTGTTGAATTTGAGGCCAAGCCAAGAGCATCATTATGTTGTAATTATTTCTCTCACATGTTTTAATGAAGGAAGTTATCCATTGAGTTCTACATCTGTTATTTGTAATCTGATCTGAGTTATTTCTCAAGGCGTAACTAAGTCTTGGGCAGTTGGGCCCACTACCTTAGACAAGGTGCTACCTTGAACATGTAAATTAGTTTACTTATGTGATTGTTTATTTGAATTCCAATTATCATTCCTTAAAGTAGATTTCATTTCTTTGAACTAATTTGTTGATTGTTGCATTTTCCATATTTGTTATTTCATCCAATTTCTAGATTTCATTTAATTTGGTACTCTAGATTAGCATTTGAATTTTTTTGAGTGCAATAGATTAAATTTCCATTTCAGCAATGTGTGGTTTAAATTAGAAATGATTCAAGTTGTGTGATTAGCATAATTGTTTTTCTTGTCCTTTATTTTCTTCCTTTTAATTTTAGTTTTATTATTCAAGTCTTATATTTTATTTCTTATTGAATGAGCTTGATAGTATAGAATACAATCATATAGAACCAATGTTAGTAGTTGGTATTGTTATGCATATATTTTTCCAATTGCTTTTAAATAAAAAGATGCTCCTCGTGTTGATAATTAATGTCTAGGATATTAGTTGTTTTATTCATTTATTAAGTAATTAATTTTACCCAACATATATCATAGGCCATGGTGTATTTGGAATATTGTCAGTGTAGTATAGAAGAAACTAATGAGCATAAGTAAACATGATTTTATTATCTTAGGAAGACATAAACATAACTATGAAAACTAGATAAAAGATTTTAAGAAACAAGAATTTTGCATATTTCACTGAAAGGAATCCATACAAAGAAGAGATATCATGTAGATAAATATGGGTAAACCATTAGAAAACAAATAAAATTAAGAAAAATCACCATGAACTCACTGGTCTAGAGTTCCTTGAAAATAGTTGCAACCTGTCTATGTATTAGCTGAAAAGATGATTACATGCAAGCTTCCTTCACAAACAGGTAAACCCTCTTCTCCTCAAGAGAAATGATACATATATAATATCCTAAACCACTTTCCCACCTTTATGAGTTGAATTCCTTGGTTGAGGAACTGACTACGAGATTCTCTCAAGCAATAGGTGAGAGTGAGAAGGTGAAACTCAAACACTTCATGGAGAGTTTGTTTGGGATTTTGCTTCTTTTATGAGGCCTAATAAACATCAAAAACATCCTATGATGTGCATTTATTCATGCTTATATCACCTAGCCTCGAAACTAGTGCCATTACATAGAGAATCTTGACTTTGACTGAGTCAAACTAGAAACTAGAAATTTTACATAGCGAAATTTACAGCGGCGACTTTGAGCTGATTTTGAGGTCCCTTTTAGGGGTCAAAATGCAAAAATGAGAGATTAGTCGACTAGCCCTTCAAGTCTAGTTTCTAGAACAGTTTTAATTTTTGAATTGAGACAATGGAAAGGCCTTAAAACATCCATTATCCCAAGGTCACTCCTTGTGCATAGCGTCTGTCAAAAAAGAGTAAAAAATGCTAGTTTTTTTCGACTTTTTGCATTCTTCTCCAAAACCAAGCCACCTTTGTAAAATCTGAGCAAATGGGTTTTTAAAGGATGGGAATAGATCTCCAAAAATGTAGACCTTTCCTGATATATATTCGTGAGGAAAAATTCCAATTCCAAGACGGTGCGCATCTGGAGCTGCTCATTTTCTGAATTTAGCTCAAGAATTCTCAAAAAAACAAAAAGTGCCCAGAATTTGCTCAAATTTGGCTGGAAGCTATAAAAATATTTTTTTGAAACCCTCATAGATTCTTCAGAAAACATCTCCAAGTTTCACTCATCATTTTTGTCTTTTTTGGCTTCCTTGAGCTTGTTTTCAAGCTACTTTACCTTGACATTGGAAATCATTTTTTGAGCCTGGTAGTGGTGCACCATATGTCTGAGCAACTGATTATCTCTTTTTTCCTTCCCATGTGTTAGGATATTCCAACACATAAGAAATAGTTAAGTATAACTTGGTCTAGTATAGAGTTAGGTAAAGTGTGTTTCTTTACTATGTGCATTTTGTAACTTACAATCCGACAGTCACGATATGTAGTGATCCGACAGTTCATTCTCTCCTCGGTATTACCAACACTTGATCCATGGATTAACACCCGATTGGTCCATGATCTCTATTTAAAGAGAATGGATGGTCATTTGTAGGTTAAACGTTCATGAGAGAAGCTTATGTAAATTTTCATTCTTTTTCATTAATATATTGCCTGAAGTGGCCGCGTTGGCTCAAGCCGTGGACTGTTTCCCTCTTTGAGGGTTTTAACCACGTCAAAATACTGATGTATTGATCTGTGATCTATGTGTGAGCGGTGTCCTTTGGTGTTATGTCTGAGGAACTTACCCTGTAAATTCCTACATGTTATCAGAGCTATTTGAGGGCCACGTCTGTTGGTGATCCAAATCTGAAGCCGGTAGAACTGCATCCGACTACCGTTTCCTAGATCTACTATTTCTGACTGCTTTCGGGTCGAGAGGACTACCTTGTTGTGTTGGGAGCATCTGTTCCGGTGAGGAACCCCTTTTGTTTCACGCGAAAAGGTTTCCGGTAGCCCTAGCTATGTCATTTTTAAGATCTGGAGGTATAGAGTGTTTATTTGCAGTTTCTAGTTTTTTTCTCTCTGTTTATTATTTCGGTTTATTTAGCTTTTTTTTATTACCGAATCTATACCTTTCATTTATGTGTATGCTATTTTCCCCGTGACTCTGTGCAATCTGGGAAAATCAGAAATAGAAAGGAAGGATTTTTCTCATGCGTATGCTCTTGACCGCTGCGCCTTAGTGTCATCTCGGAAAATCAGAAACATTGAGGAAAATATTTAGTTTCCGGCTAAAGCTAACTTTGAGCCAGAAGGTTCATTTTTTTTTGTATTTTCGTGTTGGGTTCTGTGTTTTTTGTTTTGTAGGGAAAAAGAGCTTTCTCAAGCAAGCACACAACCCAAAGCTTCAGTGACTAAAAACAAAAGAACTCTCCCCCCCCCCCTCTCTCTCTCTCTCTCTCTCTCTCTCTCAAACTTTTAGTTTAGCTCACTTGGTCCAAAGCTAATTTATGAGAGTAGAGGTCTTGAGTTCAAGTCTCCTTTTTGTGGGGGCAAATTTTTCATTTCCAGACATTCCCGCACTTCGTTGGCATCTTCATCAACTTTTCTTCAAAAAGCCATAACTTCTTCATCCGGAAGCCGTTTTCAGAGCCGTTTTTTTGAACCAGCCTAATTTTTCGAGATATTTCCGCTGGAACACTTAGTTTCAACATCTATAGCTTCAGTTTTCTATTAAAATTGAAAGTCCATGCCAGGTTATTCTTGACAGCACCAACTACTTCCAATGGTGGTCCTACATTGTGGATTTACTTAGAAGTAAAAGTCTCTATAGAATAGCCTCAGGCCAAGAAACCAAACTAAAAGATGAAGATAAGGCAGCTAAATGGGAAAATAGGCAATATCAAGCACGTGGGTTGATAGGGATGTCTATTTCTCCCGATCTTAGATTCCATATTGCAGAACTTGATACTCCTGAGGAAGCAATGGAACGGATCACTAAAGTTTTTGGAATTAAAAATGAACTTAAAGCCCATCAACTTGAAAATGAGTTGCTTACATTGGACCCCAATAGTTTTTCTTGCATTGAAGATTTTTTGTCCAAGTTCAAGACCCTTAGACTTCTCTTGGAAGGTGTTAAGGATAAGAAATAAGATAGTAGCCTTATCTATTCCATTCTTACTAAGTTGGGACCAGCGTATTCTGTGTTTGTTTCCACCTTCCATTCTACAAGAGAAGCCTTCATCTCTCAAGGACAAGCCTACAAGTCCCCTTCCTTTGATTCCTTTTGTGATTCTTTAATAAGAGAACAAGAAAAACTCTTACACCTTGGTCTTCTTCATCTTGGAAACTCTTCTAAGAAAGCGTTAGCCGCCCAGCAGCAACCAAATTCAAAGAATCCTAAGAAGTTGTATCTTAAAAGGAATGGTCCTAAACCAAACAAGGGTCCTAAGCAATTTCAGCCTTAAAATGAAAAATCATTTCAACAAAATGATAAGACAAATAAAAACAAAGGTAAGAAGACTGATAGACATTGCAACTTTTTTAATCGAGATGGCCGCTTAAAATCCAAATGCTTTAGGAAGATGGAAGCCTTGGAAGCAACAATGAAGAAGCATAACATCCATTTGGAGCACTCTTCAACTTCAACTTCATCTTCAAGGATAGCACTTTCTGCATGTGGTTGTCAAGCATCTCGGTCTGGCTATGCACTAAATGTATTTTCTTCTTCTCATTCTCATGAGTGGCTCATTGATTCTAGAGCTTCTTATCACATGGCCAAAAACAAAGCCATGTTTTCTTCTTTAAATGATTGTAACACCAAAAATATATATGTTGGTGATTATAGATCTCTTAGTGTTGTAGGGACTGGAACTGTTCATATAGACAATGGTAAATTTAATGATGTATTATGTGTTCCAACCTTATCCTACAACCTTCTATCTATATATCAGATAATTCATTAAGGTGAAGGTAAAATCGTTGAATTTTCACCTCATAATGTTGTAATTAAGGACCTAAGAGATCCTAGACAGATTTTAGCTACTAGCATTGCTGATGATTCTACAAGGTTGTATAAGTTTCACAACTTTGGGTCATCAAATCTTCCCTCAGTATTTGTTTCTCATAATGATGAAGTGAGCAAACTTTGGCATGAGCGATTTGGTCACTTAAACTATCGCTCCGTTCAGAATCTATGTAAAGAAAATATGGTGACAGGTCTTCCAATGGTATCTTGCAGAGATGGTGTTTGTTCCGGATGTGTACTCGGAAAAGATCACCAGGATAGTTTTGAAAAACGTGCCTCTTGGCAAGCCTCGACCCCTTTAACGCTCATGCATAGTGATTTATGTGGTCCACTTCCAGTTGTTTCATTCTCTGGCTACAAGTATTTCTTAACTTTCATTGATGATTTCTCCAGACGCACTTGGGTATACTTCTTAAAACTCAAGAATGAAGTATTGAACATGTTCTTGGCCTTTAAAGCCTTTGTTGAAAAACAATCTGGACATCAAATTCTTAAGCTAAGATCTGATAATGGCGGAGAATATCTTAACAACAAATTCATCAGATTTTGCACTGAGAATGGAATTCAAATGCAGCATACTGTTCCATATACTCCACAACAAAACGGTGTAGCTGAAAGGAAGATTCGCACCCTAAAGGAAATGGCTAATTGTATGCTTCAATCTAAAGGATTTAGTCTTAATTATTGGGCAGAAGCAATTAACTGTGCAAATTACATAATAAATCTCACTCCTACTAAGGTTTTAAAGAATATCACTCCAGAAGAAGCATTGAGCTCAATTAAACCAGATGTAAGTCACTTTCATGTTTTTGGAAGTGAAGCATGGGCCCATATTCTAGATGAGAAACATAAAGCTTTAGAACCTAAGAGTGAAAAATGTATTTTTTTTGGATATTCTGAAGATGTCAAAGGATATAGACTTATCCCACTTAAGTCCAAAAATGTTATCATTAGAAGAGATGTAAAGTTTGCTGAAAATATATCGACCTACGAGCCTAGTTCGGCGGATGTGCCACCTCTCCCTATCTCTTCTACTTTTGAAAATATTTCTTCTTTAGATGATGAAAGCGAGGATGAAAATCCTCCCCCACCTTCTCAGGATCCCCCTTCAGCTCTTCAGCTTCCAAAATGGGTCCGTGCTACTCAGGATGCAGCAGGTGATCTTGCCGGTGATCCTACAGATCAGTGATGTACACGTTCTCAGTTTGATAGAGCCTCTTCTTTACTCGCTCAAGCTTCAGTGAATTATGATCTTGAAACCTTTGCAGAAGCTTCAGGCCATTCAGATTGGGAAGCAACTATAATGAAGAATATCATTCATTATTGG
The DNA here is from genome assembly GCA_031772625.1 of Pinus tabuliformis. Taxonomy (NCBI): domain Eukaryota; kingdom Viridiplantae; phylum Streptophyta; class Pinopsida; order Pinales; family Pinaceae; genus Pinus; species Pinus tabuliformis. The sequence continues at coordinate 13,571,801 of CM062813.1, read as the reverse complement.
CAAATGATACATGGGATCTTGTTCCTCTACCAAAGGGATGAAAACTTGTTAGATGCAAATGGGTTTACAGAACCAAGTATGGACCAGATGGGAAAGTTGATAAACATAAAGCTCATCTTGTTGCTAAGGGTTTTTCACAAGTTGAAGGCATTGACTACACTAAAACCTTCTCCCCTGTTGCCAAAATGAACTCTATCCGCCTTGTTCTTTCCCTTGCTGCCTCTTTCAAATGGGAAGTCCATCAGATGGATGTTAAATCTGCCTTCTTGCATGGGGACTTGCATGAATAAATCTATATGGAACAACCTATTTGATTTATACAAACAGACTCTAGCCTTGTATGTCGGCTTAAGAAATCCCTTTATGGTCTCAAGCAAGCTCCTCGAGCTTGGTATGCCAAAATGGATAACTTTCTTTTAGAAAATGGCTTTTCTAGGTGTCATTCTGACAATACTGTCTACACCAAGAAAGTGGGCAAGTATCTTATCATTCTTGTTCTTTATGTTGATGACGTTATCCTGACTGGTAGTGATCCCAACCTTATAAACCATGTGAAGTCTAGCCTTAAAAGGAAGTTTGAAATGACAGACTTAGGACACTTACATTATTTTCTTGGTATTCAAGTCTTGCAATCCAAAGAAGGTATTTCCCTTTCCCAGTCCAAGACTATTGCCTGTGACATTCTACGCCATTTTCACATGGAATACTGTAAGCCATCCCCTTCTCCCTTTCAGTCTGGAGTCAAACTTTTAGTCACTTGTACTTCTCCTGAAGTTGATGCTACCTTATACCGTCAACTTGTAGGAAAACTTTTGTATCTAACCCATACTTGTCTTGACCTTTCCTTTGTTGTTGCCCTTGTTGCTCGGTTTATGCAAAACCCACATGAAAGTCATTGGAAAGCAGCTAAAAGAATACTTTCGAGGTACATTTCAGTTTGGGATTCATTACAGTGCCGAAGCAGCTCCTCTATTGGTTGGTTTCACTGATTCCGATTGGGATGGTGACCCTGATGATCGGAAGTCTACTGCAGGTTATGTGTTCACTCTTGGTTCAGGACCTATTACATGGGCTTGCAAGAAACAAGGTGCCATTTCTCTTTCTTCAGCAGAAGCAGAGTATCATGGTGCCGTAGAAGCTAGTAAGGAAGCCTTGTGGCTTCATCAAATCCTGTCAGAGTTTGGCTTTCAGCAGCAACATCCGACTACACTTTGGTGTGATAATCAAAGTGCCATTCAACTATGCAAAGATCCAGTCGAACATAAGCACATCAAACACATTGAACTGCACATTCACTTCATCAGAAAGCTCATCCACGACCATGTTCTTGAAGTGCAATATTCTTCAATAGATGATCAAGTCGCAGACATCTTTACAAAGGCTCTCATAGAGGCGAAGTTCACTAAACTTCGATTTATGGTTGGAGTTCAGGAAGTTGTCACTAAGGGGGGATAGGCTCTAGTGCCTCCTTCCTTCTCCTATTGTGTCATATTTGTAAATCCTTCAATCCTATCCCAATTTGTTCTTAAGGGGGGATGTTAGGATATTCTGACACATTGGAAATAGTTAAGTATAACTTGGTCTAGTATAGAGTTAGGTAAAGTGTGTTTCTTTACTATGTACATTTTGTAACTTACAATCCGACGGTCACGATATGTAGTCATCTGATGGTTCATTCTCTCCTCAGTATTACCGACACTTGATCCGTGGTTTAACACCCGATTGGTCCATGATCTCTATTTAAAGAGCATGGAGTGTCATTTGTAGGTTAACCGTTCATGGGAGAAGCTTATGTAAATTTTCATTCTTTTTTATTAATATATTTCATGAAGAGGCCGCGTTGGCTCAAGCTGTGGACTATTTCCCTCTTTGAGGGTTTTAACCACATCAAAATACTGGTGCCTTAATATGTGATCTGTGTGTGAGCAGAGTCCTTTGGTGTTCTGTCTGAGGAACTTACCCTGTAAATTCCTACACCATGGAGCTCCTCCAAGTGTTCATTCAGCTTGTTGAGCCAATACTCCTTGTCTTGATTGACCTCAAGATCAATTATATATTCTAGGTCCATCTCTTCATTCAATAGGATGTGTTTTTCATTTTCTTGCAAAGCTTTCATCGGGCCTTTTGTTCTTGGCCTTTTCCTATTTCCTTTACCTTTTGGTCCTTCAGGCTCACTTGATTCTATGATTTCTATGCCTTTGGCAACTTGCTGCAATAACTTGGATTGTTCTTTTTCCATGGTCAATTCCTTTCCTTTGAGCTGACTATTCTTCTGTTCAAGGAATGAAATGGCATATTTTTCTCCTTCCATATTGATTGTAAGTTCCTTAATTTTATAGTATTTATCAATGATTGTCTTTTTCATGCTTGAAGTCTGATCCTCGACCTTTGAATCAAGTAGCTCAAACTCATGCTCAACTGTGTCTTTATCTTTCGCTATCGGCCTCTGCTTTGTCGATGAAGAAGGCTTGGACCCTTTCTCTCCATGAGGAGAAAACACAAGCCTCTGTCCTCTCTTGTACACTTTAGTCACCTTAGGCTTAGGTACTTGAGTTTTCTGAACTGATTTGCTAGAGGACCCCACTTCCATTTGTTGTTTTGGTGAGCTAGAGGTTTGAGCTGCGACACTGGTCTCATGCCACTTTAGGGCGATTTCCAAAAAGCTTTCCCAAGTCATGCCTTTCTCTGCAAGCTGGTGAAAGACTATAGTCTTAATTAGACTATGATAAAATAGGCTTAGGTAGTGCTCCTTGCTCTTAATTTGTATTTTTTCTGATATTTTGGAAATGCTCCTGAATAGGTAGTTACACATGTTGAGTGGCTTCTGAGAGGTGAAGTGCATTAGGAGGTGGAAATGGTAAGCATACAACCTAGAGAATCTCCCTTCACATGTAAAGAACTTCATGATAATCTTCATCAAAGGGACATATTTCTCCAATATGTATCTGAAAGTCATAGTGTGATCATGTTTCTTCCTATATGGTGTTTTTAAGAAAGGCTTGTAGTATTCAAGATCCAGGCTCATTCCTTTGAAAACATACTCACCGTTATCTGGTAACCCTATTGCAAGTGAGATGGATGAAACTGAAAAAATAAACTCAACACTAGCGATGAAAACACTTTCACCCTTCAATTGAGCTTCCACCAAATCTGTTAATTGTTCATGAAACCCCACCTCACCCACTCTTTTCCAAAACTCCAAGAAATCTACATCCTTGAAGCACTGTTTAGTGAAAGGATAGTAGTTGATTTCATTGCAATTTGATGGTTCACATCTGAGGATCTTCCCTCCACCTCTCTGGTGAAGATTCTGCCTCCATGATGACAAAAAACCCTAGCAGCAGGCAATAAAAAAATGTGTGAGGTATGAATGGAAATGAAGTAATGTGAAAGTGGATTTTGACAAAATGATAGAGGAGGTTTGAAAATGGTGGATATGAACTTTGGAAGCTGATGAAAATGAGTGAAGAAATAGTGGAAGAGTGATCTGCTTGTAAGGAGGAAAAATAGGGTTTGTAATGAAAAATGCCCAAAAACCTCTAGGAATGAGCTAGGGTTTTACTTTTTGAGGGGTAAAACTTTGTTTTGAGGTGTATTGAATGGTTAAAATAGTTTATTAAACATGTATGTAGGTGTAGGACAACATTTTACATGTTTTAGAAACCAAAAATAAAAATAGCCATTATCACCCTATCGTTTCCCATGAAACATTTCACTACAAACACTAATTTGAAGTATCATTGGCATGAGATGATTTTGAAAAGAAAATGAAGGAGAATTATGGTGTACTTACTTTTTACTTGGCTTAGAAATCAATGACATTAAGTTTTAAAACCAAAAAATGAAGTTTGGGAGAGATTTTGAGGTTTTCTCGACACTCGATCCCATGCGCAGCGTTTCGTTCTTGTTCTCGGCGTAGTTCTTCTTTCTGCAGTGTCGACCCTCTGTGCATAGCGCCTTGTTCTTGTGTGCATTGCCACTAGGTTTTTTTCAAATTTTCGTTAGAAATGGACTTTTTCTCTCTTTTGGATGGGAGATCTCGATTCTCAAGAGTGAATGCGAGGCAAATGAACCATGTTTGGGGGCTTTTGAGTTTATATAGGCAAAATTATTTCCTTTTTTGAAAAAGAAATGGGACCCACAAACCTTTAAAAACAGATTTTTCACTTTTGAAAGCAAAGTTACCTTTACTACTAAAACCTTAGCTGCCTTTTTACTTTCCCAAGTGCTCAAACTTCTTCTTCTAGAACTTTTTGACCAGGAGAACATGATGAATGTGTGATAAATCACAAAATCAATACACGAGATTTTTTTCATGCTCTATTCACTGTTGGATTTATTCATGAAAATGATGGACCTTGGAAACGCTAGAAACCTAATGGATGACCCAAAACTAAATGGGATGACATTGATGACTGATATGATTTTATTATGACACCTCCATAAAAATGTGATAGTTGACCAGCATGAGTGAATTTCCAAAAGACTGACCTCATTTCCATACTGACCAAATAGTGACCAAATCTTGTTGTGTAAACCTAGTGACATAAAAATTTTGATTTTGATAGTCTCAACAAGCATAGTAAAATCACATTTGATCCAGGTGACAGGCTAACAAGACTGACACTAATAATGAGAACACATCACAATCCTCCCATGGTAGTGCACATTTTAGAGGAAGAACTAAGGCAAGCTTTCGTCGCCAGGATTACACAAGAGACAATGAAGAGAGGTATAAAAAGTCTCATTATGCTAATGTTCATTTTGATTACAAGCACATTGTTAAGGATGAACATAACGTGTGGAATAAAAAACCATGTAGCCTTTTTTGTTTGTATAACCACGTGGTTGTCAAGTGTTGGAAGAGAATGGTAGCAAGAATGAGGATGAGACGTGAAAGGGCTTCTCCACATCAAGGAAGGAAGAAGGATAAGTAGGTCTGGAGGAAGAAGACATTTTTCAATCATTGCAACAGAGGTGTACATCAAAGAGCCACATGTTGGAGACTCCATCGTGAGTAGCGTCTTAAGAACAAAGTGACCGTGCAAGAACCAATTGAAAAAGTTGTTCAATAAGTGAATCAACTCTAGCATGATGACCCATTCACTTTGATAAGTGAGAGATGGTTTTTCTAGATATAGTAGCTTGTCATGGTAGTATTTTGTAAATCATGTGTTGTGATATAATTATAAAATTCATGAGGCATTTTCCATCACTTGTGAAAGAAACATAATGATTTTTTGGCCTTTTGTTTATAGTTTGGGTATTGGTTTATATTATGTTTTACACTTGACCAAAAAGTGTGTTGTATAAATTATCAGCAAGTATGGTGATTCTTGGGTCATGTTTGGTCATGTAATTAAACATGTAGTTTGCAAATATTTTAATACAGGTTTGCAGAGGATGCAGATGTTGGTTCATCACTTATAGCTCTGAACAAAAAAGATGAAGGAGAAGGAAGTGTGGCCTCTCAGGACACTTGTGGTGCAAAAAATGGAACATAGTAGATGTAGGTTATTTTCATGATTTTGGAGGACCAAAAGCTCCTCAGTGGAGAGTAATGACCCAGGTAGATCTAGAGACACTCAAAGATCCAAGAGGGTTTAGGGAAAGTTCAAAAACAAATTTTTTGGATTACAATGAAACTAAGGTCATATCGAAGAGCTCGTCACAATATTTCCAACATTGCAAACAACACCTTAATCTGAGTTCATATGTGAAAGTTATGACCAATCAATGTTTTGGTCAAACTAGGTCCATTGGTTAAATTTGGCAGGAGCACCAACTAAATTTGGAGGTTTTTTATAATTGGAGGTCCACTTAAATTGGGCAAAAGTTGCTAAATTTGGAAAGCACTAATGAGGCAACAATTTGGCACTTATTGGCAACATATTTTGGCAGTCGAAACGTGTGAATTTCTCACCTCTTTAATTTTTCCAATAAACACAAAAATCGAGTAGGAAAACATTCTTCAATTGGTTTTTTTTTTTGTAACCAAAAAAATATTAGAAAAAGGTTAGTTGACTAGTAGTCAATTCTGACCAACCGAGCCCCCAACCCATATTATATTATATAATGGAAACAAGAAATGTGGGTTGGTGGGCCGCTAACCCTACCAACCACACACACACACACACACACACATATATATATGGCAGGTTGACGGAAGTTGAAATCACGCCGGCCACATGGGTCAACCCACCCCATGTGCTACACCGCCCCATATCATAACAACCACCAAAATAAAAAGCACCGACAACATATTTCAAACACAATGCCAAAATTAACATAAAATGATATGCCATATGTGGGTTCGGATGGGTTTTGAACCTGTGACCTCTGCCTACGTCAATGACCTATCCACACTTTGCCAATAAAGTGCCCAACATGCATGACTTCATTATAAACAAATTATATAAAAACTGGATTACACCATTTGAATGGGGGGAAAGAGAAAGAATGGAGGCGGACCACACAGTGGAACCATGAGGAGAATATTTGAGGGGAATATATCCTAGAATATTCAATAAAATAGTCCATGTAGAATTAGTGAAAAAATTTCATAGTGACAGAATCATGGCGTGATCGGTTTTTGGATCTGAGTTGCAGATCTTTAGTCAACTTGCAGAGAGGAAACTTTATGGAATCTAAAGATTCCCTAAGGGTCGATTTTTTATAGTGTCAGAACTAGGCAGAGTTTATTTTGAAATTACTCATTTTTTCATAGGGAGCAAACTAGTGAAGTCAAATTTGTCATTTGAGACGAAAAATTCCATTCCACCAGTGATAATGAATATTTGGAGAATCTTAAAGATTCCTCAGGGTCCAGATTTTGACGATGTTAGAAAGGGGTTGACCTGGCGGTCATTTGAAATGATTTCACACCACAAACTCAATGGTGTAGTCCATTTCTTCAGTAGATATGTGCATTTTCAAGACATCCCCAGAAATCGAGGTATATGATGCAGTTATGCCATGTCTTTCTTTTGATTTGGTGAAATTATAATTTTGATGTTGAGATCCTTGTTTACCATTCTATTGGAGGATACTTGTATGCCACTTCATGCCAAAATTTGACATTTTGTCAAGCTACAGGAGAGCCCATATGAGTGAGATTTCCTATAGGAGAACATCTCGTGGAGAGACATGCCACTCTAGTTGAGGGAGTTTATCCTTGTAGTGACAAATAATACACCATGTACTCATAATCATCTTGCAACATTTAATGAAGCGGCCTCCTCATTCTTGAAACCGGGCCCGAAGATCTAAGCTATACTTGGTGAACTTCGTTATCAACTTGCGTGTGTTCTTTGACTTGATGGATGTCATTATGTTTCCTCTTCTTTAAAGTATGTATATGTGGTTTTCCATACTCTTTCACATGAAATTCTTCTAACATCACAGAATTAAAAGAGCTTGCTTAATTTAGTAACTCAGAGATCTGGAGCAACGATTGGAAGAAATTTGGTTAAAAATATGGAAACATAATGTCTGATCAAAAATATCTATCTTTCTTTGGCTTCTACTTTATAACAATTCATTAAAATAGGAGAAAATTCATAAACACAACTATTAGGGTCCTTCAAAGTTTCCTCCTTATCTTCTACACTTAGAGAATCTAAAGAATCTTTTCAATAATTGTACCTTCTTATTGCAATTATGGAATAAACTAGTAGATTTTTTTATGAGATTTACTAGGTATCCTACAAGTATTAGCAACATTATAGTTTGTTTTTTCCCTCATGAATTTTCCAATCTAATTGTATATTTCATCTCTACGCTTTCTCCTAGATTCCTCCTTTGGGGTATATGGAATGAGAAAAAAATTAAAAGGTTCCTCTATCCCTCTGGACTCTATTTGGTGTTGAAGAAAGTATAAATAGCTGCAGTCTTCATAATGACACATTCCAATGTAAATGACGTAGATTGTATCTAGCAAAATATTTTGTAAATTTGAGTCATCAGTTACATGCTTTAGTAGCTCTCAATATGAGTTCTAGGATAGGTGATAGGTTTGTGTCATTGATGTAAATATTTACACTTGAAAATGTGTAATGTATGACTCTAGGATCAAGGGAAGAAACATGTGGAAAGACTCCTCCAAGCTCAAGACAAATGTCTAGTAAAAGTCTCCTCCAAGCGAATATAGAAGGGGCAATATATTTTCGGCCTAAACATATATTTATATATCCATTCATGTCAGCTATATATCATTATGTAAGTCGGCCTAAACTCAAGACATGTCGGCCTAATGAGCAGTGTTAAGAAGACTATAAATATGGGTCTCTCCTCTCTCACTAGGACACACACTCACCACATCAATTTGATCTCTTCCTCATGCATAGAAGACAGTCTAAGGGTGTGAAGTAAGGGTAAATATCAAGGAGTTGTAGGTCAAAAAGAAGGAATTTAATTTTTTCATGCATAGCGATCTGGAATTCATCCACACATGTGAAGCTAGGGCATCATTCTATCTGCCCTCCATGTCAAGGAAAATATTCAGTCTTGGGTCTATTTGAAGGGCAGATATGTGTGTAGAAGGGTGACTAGTGGAGTAGAGGTTTAGGAGGGCTAGAAGAGCCCTAAACCTCCCACGCGTGTGAAGGTGTAGGTCATTATTAGGGTTGTATTAGAATAATTGATATTCTTCATTAGAAGAGCTTGATTTAAGGATAAAAGAGCTTGATTATGCATCAAAGAGGAGATTCAAATATAAGGAAGGAAGGAGGAGCCTACAAGTACTTGTAGCTCACCCTCACGTATGGAATCCAGTGATAGATTTAGGATTGCAGATGTGGAGCACCTGGAAGGTATGCTTTTTGATAAGTAATCTAGTGGTTTTTCAAATACTATTTCTAATCTTTTCTGCATATTGAGCCTAAAAACATAAGGGTTTTGGTAAATTATGTGAAAATGGAAAAACGAAGCTCAATCACTAATAATCGATGTTTTCTATGCAGAAGGACGCGGAAATAGGGGATTATCGAGTAAAAACGAGAAGCGCAAGGAAAGTAACTGCTGCCCCGTCGACAGGGAACCGGATGCGGACAAGATCAAGTAAAATTGGAGCCGAATAATCCAGGAAAAGAGTGCAGGATACCGTGACGGAGAACACAAGAGATCTGAACGATTAGCGAATCCCTCAAGATCTTCGATCCTGAGGGATCGCTGCTTTAAAGCTTATTTTTTGTATCTAGACATCTCCGTCATTTATGTTATATAAAGGTACCACGCCATCGAGCGTGGGGGGATGACTGTTATTATAATTAAAAACTCAGAACGATTTTGATCACTGAGCTTTTGTAAGATCTGATTTTGTACACTTTTGTTATGCAATAAATATAAAGGACTTGGTGTTCACTTCGTTTCTACACCTGAAGTAACTCTAAGCAGTGTACCATCGTAGCCAAGGGCCCAGCTCCGACGGTCACTCGCTGTTGTATCATACGGTGATTTGTGTGGTTTGCTTATTTCTTTCATTACAGTAATCCAATATATCTTTGCTATGATAGACTATGCTTCTTAATTAATATTTGAATCTGAATAAGTTCTTTAATTCACGTCTCTGTATTACACAAACTGAATCTATTCGAATTGCATTCATTTCTACAGCAAGTTATGGGTATGAATGTTATCACTATTGGATTCATATGAAATAAGTACTTGTGAGACTTGAAGATAATATCACTTTGTTCAGAAACATAGTCGCATCATACATTGCTCTCGGATCGCTACAGTAGTATAGACCGTGTACATACTTCGGGGTTGCTATTCCATTTGGATTTGCTGTTCCATTTGGAGTTGTTGTTCCATTTGGATTTGCTGTTCCTTTTGGGTTTGCTGTTCCATTTGGGTTTGTTGTTCCATTTGGGTTGCTGTTCCATTTGGGTTTGCTGTTCCATTTTATATGATTGACGTTTCCTGTTTATGATAGTTTGTTGTTCCATTTCTTTACTGTTGTTCCATTTCTTTACTGCTGTTCCATTTCATTACTGCTGTTCCATTTTAAGAATTGCTGTTCCAGTTTACTTTCGCCAATCTGCCTTTATTGCTTTCGCGTGATAGCAGGCCTAAGGCTGTCGTGAGCCCAGCAAGACGCTGCCTAGCTCCCTGACCTATAAGCCCATGCTTTGGTTTTCTTTCTTTATCAGTTTCTAAAGGGAAGGGTTATTGGTTCCGTACCCTTGACTGATAATTTGCCTTGTGTGATTTCATTTCCTGAATTGGTTTAGTTACAGCTTAGTGTTTGTTTCCTTTCAAGTCATTAGAATGCTATACTACCGAGCACTACTTGGACAGAACAGCCTCGGATTGAGTTACTCCTTGAAAGAACAAAACGATCCCAGATTGAATTAATAATGTGGAATAATTGGTGGTGTGAGAGACCCTAGTTATAGCTCTACATTTTGGCGCCATTGCCGGGGAAGGGGTAATAGCCATTTGTCCTTTATAGAGTAGTGCGCAAATCTGCTAGGAGGGAGTTGGATTTTAAAAACGGAAGGTAAGAACCTGCATACGGAGCATGTAAAAGCCCTGCTCCACCGTCCGCTCTCTTAGTAGAATTGCTGGTTAAATAGGATTTAGCAGTTTAATTGGAGTGCATGACTAAGCAGAAAAAGTTAGAAAAAAAGCAAAAGCCTCCATCCAAAGCTAAGGGGCCGGTGACCCTTGGACGAACGACCTTCATAGACGAAATCTATAAGAAAGCTGACTCTCAGCCATCAGTAGGTTATAAGAAAGTGAATTCTAAACAGCCTACTAGTTCCCTTCAGGCCTCGGGATCACCATCCGAAGCCTTTGCTGAGGTGCACAGTCGAACAGAGGAGCAGGATTTTCAAGAAATTGAAAATTTGACTCCTGGACCATTGCACGAAGGGACCCAAAGAAACCTTTGTGAAGGAGAAGGAGAAACAGGGGAAGTTGAGGAACCTAGATCTCCTATTGAATTGAACCAGCCTTTGAATAGCCCGGACAAGGGAAGCGTTGTAAAAATCCTTGTTGAAGGAATTCATTCACCGTAGACAGTTGGGGCCATTATCATCCCTGATCAAGGGAGTGGTGTCAAGACAATCCCTGTTAAGACTACCCCTCCTCAACCAAGGAACACTCTCTTGGAAATTCCTAAAGATTACTGGCATATATTCGATCCCATGGCGCAGAACCAGCCAAACACCCAGACCTCCACATTGCAATATCCGATAGTAGATTCTGCAGCAAATGCGCCCATGAAAGCCATCCCTCTCCAGCATATTCCCACATTTCATGGCCTCACATCAGAAGATCCGGACGCCTTCTTGTTCGAATTTGATGTATTATGTAGAGGATACGATTACACCACCGACCCCCAGAAACTGAAATTGTTCCCCTCTACATTAAAAGGGGCTGCGTTGAGATGGTTTATGGGCTTAGGTGGTGGGGTTATTAACAATTGGGATCAAATGAAAGAAGCCTTTTTAAAGAAATACCAAGATTACTGTAGATCGAGGGAATTAAAAGATGAAATCTTTCAAATGTCAGCCAGACCAAACGAAACCTTAGAAGAATATGTGGAACGTTTCCAATATAACTTGCAAAGATCCCCTTATGCATCACTACCTCTGCCAGATAACGTGTTGAAAACTGCATTAATTAGAGGTATGAGAGAGCAATGGATCGAAACGTTAAACATCATGGGGAAAGGAGACATTTATCAGGAAAATTTTGCTGATATCATTGATCTGTGTATCAGGAGCTCAAGAGGCAGCACGAGGATAAAACCAGCGGAATATGATCGCTTCCCCAGAGATAACAGAACATTAACAGAGGGAGTAACACAGGTAGAACTTGGAAATTTGCTAGAAAATTTTAAAACTGATATCCTGGGAACACTAACTACACAACTTGACATTGTGCAGGCTAAACAAAAGCAAGCCGAGGCAGAGCAGAATCTAGCCATCTTTTGCCCACGATGCAGGAAGAAACACAGCCACAAAGAATGCCCGCTGGATACAGTCCAAATATGTGCTATCTGTACCAAGGACCACCTGACCGAAAGCTGCCCTTCACTGCCTGGTTTGAAGGCAGTATACAAAGAAGCAGAAGAGGAGTCAGAACCAGCATATTTTGTTAACCAGCGTCGCCAATGGCAGCCTAGGCAACCAGGTATGTTTTCAGACCCCTCCTCTTCTTTTCAACCCGCGCAGTTCAGTACTCAGCAACAGAACATGTGGCAAAATCAGTCCCAACCCCCGTTTTCAAATTGGTCACCTCAAATGTTTCCTACTCCGAATCCTTGGATGTCCCAATTTGGTTGGCCAAACTGCCCTTATCCTCCACCATATTGGCAGAATAGTTCCTATCCTCCACAGTGGACCCCTTCCACTTCGCAAGGCTCATCCTGGCAGACAAGCTGGCCAAGATCGACATATCAGCCAGCAGGATCAATCCCACTCCCTCAACCAACTCTGCCAGCCTTACAACAAAATCCCCAGTCTAATCTGAGACCGCAACTCCCAGCCCAACCCAATCCCAACCCTAATAATAGGCCAGTCCAATCTATTCAAATCATAGACACATCAGAGATTGAGTCTGACCTAAGGGAGTGCAACGATCTTCAGTTAAGATCGGGACGAATAGTAGAAACAGAGGGAGACAAAATGGTTCATATTGAAAATCAGTTACCTATAGAACAACCCCCACAACGGGAGGATGAAAACAAAGAGCAAAACAATAAGCAAGCAAGCACATCCTCTCATCCTTTCCCAGAACGATTAGTCATATCTCGACCTATACAACCTCCAGACTTTGACAGTCTGGGAGAATTACAAAATCTGTATATAAAGATTCCATTCCTCCAAGCTATACAAGATATTCCTATATATGCGAAAACCATAAAGGAATTATGCATCAAAAAATCAAGGAGGAATACAAATACTAACCCTAGAGTCCAAGTAGTTGGTACTTTATCCGACCTATTATCAGGAAAGGAGACACCTATCAAATATGAAGATCCCGGGAACCCAATTGTGACCGTTCAAATCTATGGCCAAACCCTGACTAACGCTCTAGTCGACCTGGGAGCTGCAATCAACATTTTGACAACCTCCACCTGCCAAAAGCTTGGCATTACGTCAGTAGAACCTACTTCTACTCTGTTAGAATTGGCAGATCGATCTGTAGTTCGACCAGAAGGTACTCTGAATGATGTCATGGTTTCCGTAGATTCATGGGAGTATCCCACAGATTTCCTGGTAATTAATCCTAAAACCCGACTAGATGGACATCCGTTAATCCTAGGCAGACCCTGGCTTGCTACTGCCGATGCCTACATTGGCTGCCGGCAGGGAAACATGACTATAGCTAAAGGACCCGATGTCAAAAATTTAATTCTGTACCCTCCAGCTCAGCCAAGCCTGCCAATGATTAAAACTAACCCTTATCCTGTATCATATCTCGCTAACAATATTAGATCTCCATTAACTATACAGAAGGCGTTAGATTTCAAAGATCAAACAGAACACGACGCCATTAACAATTTTATTAGTCAAACTGAAGCTAGAAAACATATGCAGTGTCTTATGATAGAGGCAGCATTTGACAATGAGCTAGAAGAAGATCCCTTAAAAGATCCGCATGATCAGACAATACCAATAACTGCTGGTGCTAATACTAAAGTAGTGGAAATTGAACCTGGTAAAACTCTGAATATTAACGCCAATCTTACACCAGATCAAGAGATAAAACTTGTTAATCTGTTACAAAAATACAAAGATGCATTTGCGTGGGATTACCCCGACATGAAGGGGATTGATCCTCAATTATGCACCCATCACATCTATATAGAGAAAGACGCAAGACCTGTCCGTCAGCCACAAAGGAGACTCAACCCGCACCTAAAAGAGATAGTGAAAGATGAACTTCAGAAGCTCTTAGATGTTAACTTTATTTACCCTATCTCTGACAGTAAATGGGTCTCTCCCCTTGTGGTGGTACCAAAGAAAAACGGAAAATGGAGGATCTGCGTCGATTACAGGGAGTTAAACAAGGCTACACAAAAGGATCACTTTCCCCTCCCATTTATAGATCAAGTATTGGACACGTTAGCAGGGAAGAAATTTTTCTCCTTTTTGGATGGCTTCAGTGGATATAACCAAATCCAAATTGCCCCTGAAGACCAGGATAAAACTACCTTTACGTGCCCTTGGGGAACGTTTGCCTATCGTGTATTACCCTTCGGCCTATGTAACGCCCCTGCTACATTTCAAAGGGCTATTCTCAGTATTTTTGCAGATCTAATAAACGATGGACTTGAGGTGTATATGGACGACTTCACACCGTATGGGGATGAATTTGATCCAGCTCTGGATACCCTAGAAAAAGTTCTACAACGCTGCATTGCTACCAGACTCTGCCTGAGCCACGAGAAGTGCTACATGATGATGATGGAAGGGCTCATTCTAGGGCACTACATTTCAGCAGCTGGCATCCAGGTAGACCCTGCTAAAATTCAGATTCTTTTGCTCATCCCTACCCCCACTACTCAAACAGAGGTACGTAGTTTCCTTGGATTTTCTGGATATTACAGACGCTTTATAGAACATTATTCACGAATTGCAGCACCTCTATATGCTCTGACAGGTAATGTGGATTTTTTGTGGACAGATAAATGCGACCAAGCTTTTAAAGAATTGAAAAAGTTGCTGTCAATAGCTCCAGTCCTTCGAGGACCAAACTGGAATCTGCCATTCCAGATCTAATCGGATGCCTCGGATACAGCAATCGGTGCAGTCCTAGGACAAGAAGAGGATAAGAAGCCATACACTATTTACTATATTAGCAAAAATTTATCCTCTGCCGAACTCAATTATACTGTTACTGAAAAGGAATTTCTGGCTGTAATTCATGCTGTTAATAAATTTAGGCATTATATTACAGGTTACCCTGTTGTGTTATATACAGATCATTCTGCTATTAAATATCTAGCAAACCAACCTGTCACGAATGCTAGAGTAACTCGATGGTTGATCCTGTTGCAGGAGTTTGACATCACAATTAAGGATCGACCCGGCAAGGAGAACCCTGTAGCCGAATTCCTCTCAAGAATACCCAAATCAAGCGAAGCAGTAGCCGTGGAAGATCAATTCCCTGACGAACATCTGTTTGCCATTGCCGTTCGCACACCCTGGTATGCTGACGTCGCCAATTACCTTGCAGTGGGTAAGTTACCAAAACACCTAACCCCTCAGGAACGAAAACAAATTGTTCAAAAAAGCACACGATTTTCGTGGATTGGAGACCATTTATTCCATACCGGGGCAGACATGCAAATCAGAAGGTGTATTCGAGAGGATGAGATCCTAGACATCTTAAAGGCTTGTCACAGTGGACCATGCGGGGGGCACTTTGCCGACAAGAGAACAGCACATAAAATACTACAGGCAGGGTACTATTGGCCTACAATCTTTAAGGACGCAAAAAAGTTTGTGCAGGCCTGTGATAGCTGCCAGCGAGCAGGAAAGCCTGGTCAAGCTGATGAAATGCCTCTGAGACCACAAGTGGTTATTGAGCCATTTGAACGATGGGCTCTCGATTTCGTCGGGCCCATTAATCCACCATCAAACCAAAGGACATACATCCTGGTAGCAACATACTATGTTACTAAATGGGTTGAGGTTGAATCATTAGCTAGGGCTACAGAAGATTCGGTAATACAATTTTTGTTCCATTTGTTTGTACGTTATGGACTTCCAAGAGAAGTGATTACAGATGGTGGACCACAATTTGTTGGAAACAAACTAGCCGCAACACTTAACAATTATCATATCCAACATAAGATTACTACCCCCTACCATCCGCAGGCAAATGGACAAGTAGAAAACAGTAACAAGATAATTAAGTCAATCTTAACAAAGACCATCGCATCACACAGGCGTGATTGGGCTGCTCGGCTACCTGAAGCACTGTGGTCTTATAGAACCACATGGAGAAGTATGACAGGCTATTCACCTTATCAATTGGTGTTTGGGAAACAACCAATCTTTCCTATCGAATTCGAGATCCAAACACTACGAACTGCACAAGAGGTTGGCCTAGATCTGAATGAGGCACAGATCAATCGACTACGACAAATCAACGAATTGGATGAGATTAGGCTCTCTGCATTACAAAACACAGCATTAATCCAACAGCAGCGAGCTAAGTGGCACGATGCACTTATAAAGAATAAAGTCTTCCATGAAGGAGACTGGGCTCTGTTATACGATTCTCGATTCCAGGACTTCCCGGGGAAACTCCAGACTCGCTGGTTAGGACCATATGAGATCCAGAAGGTGCATGATAATGGGACCCTCACTCTGATCACGATTGACGGTTCTGGACATACGTTCAAAGTAAATGGCCACCGAGTTCGTCTCTATCGAAGACCCCTTACTCGGGAATCCTTTTGTCAACAGCTTCAGCAAGATACTGATTTGGAGATCCTAGGAGAGGAAGTGAAATCTTCCTCACCCATAACTTAAGCAATTTGTTTTTCATAATTTGTACATAACATCCTGTATATATGTTCTTTTCATCTTTGTTTTGTAGTATTTTGGTTACCTTATTTTGCACAGCACTCGTTTGATTTTGTTATTCCTTTTCAAAAGGAACAACACTCGTTTGATTTTGCTGTTCCTTTTTAAAAGGAACAGCACTCGTGTGATTCTGTTGTTCCTTTTCAAAAGGAACAACACTTTTGGTGTTTTGTTGTTCCTTTGCAAAAAGGAACAACACTTGTTGTTTTGCTGTTCCTTTTCGAAAAGGAACAACACTTTTTATTTTGTTGTTCCTTTGTGAAAAGGAACAACACTTTTGCGTTTTGGAATTTTTGTTGTTCCTTTGCGAAAAGGAACAGCACTTTTGTGTTTTGGTTTGTGTTTTGAAATTTTTGTTGTTCCCTTGCGAAAAGGAACAACACTTTGACGTTTTGGAATTTTTGTTGTTCCTTTGGAAAAAGGAACAGCACTTTTTGTTCTGCTGTCCCTTTGCGAAAAGGAACAACACTTTTTGGCTTTGCTGTTCCTTTGCGAAAAGGAACAGCCCGTGTGGATTGTTGCTGTTCCTTTGCGAAAAGGAACAGCCTGTGTGGATTTTTGCTGTTCCTTTGCAAAAAGAAACAGCCCGTGTGGATTTTTGCTGTTCGTTTGCGAAAAGGAACAGCACGTGTGGATTTTTGCTGTTCCTTTGCGAAAAGGAACAGCCCGTGTGGATTGTTGCTGTTCCTTTGCGAAAAGGAACAGCCTGTGTGGATTTTTGCTGTTCCTTTGCAAAAAGAAACAGCCCGTGTGGATTTTTGCTGTTCGTTTGCGAAAAGGAACAGCACGTGTGGATTTTTGCTGTTCCTTTGCGAAAAGGAACAGCACTCTTTGTGCTTTGCTGTTCCTTTGCGAAAAGGAACAGCACTCGCATATTTCTTTTTTCAAAGATGCAGAATTTGGTTTTTCTTTTCCGCAAGATGAGTCATTCGCATGCTTCGCTCAGAGAAGACACCATCAGAACCTTTCTGCTTCTATTTGGACGTTTTGCGATTATGCTCTCCTAAATCCTTTAGATATAGCAATGACATTATGCAATCAACATAAAAGCATGATATACCGAAACCTGCATATCACAAATCGCTATTATTTTAACAGTCAGCATATATAAGAAGACAAGAGGAAGGACATTAACTTTCGTCTTTACTATCATTACCTTATTCCCGAACCATGGTTTGGTAATTTTTATCATGTCGATTTCCCTAAAAACTTTCTTGATCATTACTGAGGAATATGAGCAAACAATTTATATCTGTCTGTTGGGATTGTAAGACTTCTTCCACCATTCCCCGCTCTTAAGGAGTGCGGAACCACCCTTATGTGTAATCGAACAAAGAAAAAAGAAGTGTGCTGCAAAAGAAGAATAAAAAAGAAAAAATATATAAAAACAAGATATGAAATTGTCAAATGCAGGATAGGGGGTCTCATTCAGAGCCAGCCTACCATGATCATAAGGATGGAAGCGAAGTGGCATACCCATTACGGCCACCACACCAGGGATATGGTCCAAAGGTAAAATAACAAGCAAACCTTGGAACAGGAGGTCTCATCACGAGCCAGCCTGACCACGTTTCATGCCTACCTTGTGAATGGCATTATGGTTATCTGGTCACCAAGCCAGCATAATGGCCTGCATTTTGACAAAGCACTCTTCAGTAGATACACAAAGGATAATGGTTCCGGAGGGTGAGATAAACAACTTTGCCAAGGTTATGAACACCTGTTGGCAGCAGAGCTCTGTTAATGGCATTGGAGTCGTAATATTTACACCAACAGGTATGATATTAAGTCTGTTTGTCTTTTATTTCCTTCGCATGTATCATATGTCACACCCTGATATAATTATCGCATGAGCATTATCACCAATCATGGCAACGGAATTGACAATGACTACTGGAGACTTGGTACAGTTGACAGACGTCCAACCCTCGGTTCCTCATTATATAACACTGGCTTATCTTAAAAGCGATCCATTTTTCTGCCTCGGTTTCGGTACTTCATTGTCCTTTACAACATGGCATAATTTCCACCTGCTGTACTTTATGATTTGACTCCCGACTGGCTGCTGCTCCTCTCTTTGACGGCTGGGGGCAGCCTATCAGATCGCGGGGGGGGAGGTGACCTCATTACTCCAATAGGTTACGTGGCTGCACATCATTCGGGCAAAATAATAACACGATTTAACGGTATGATGATCTCATTCTACGGACTGCCATCCACGATCTTTCTCTTTGCTGCATGCTCTGCGAAAATCCTTCCTAAAATAGCATCGAGTATCCTCTCTGTTCGGTAAATACTGCGGATAGTTGCTGTTCCATTTCCGAGTTCATTTCTGAGAGTAAGCTATGGGCGGGAAAACAATCCAAAGTGAACCGCACAAGCTGATCGCGTCTGATGCTGCCCGCGAAATTCTGGAAAATGCAGGATGGTTGAATTACTTCAACCGCCTGCAAGAATCGAATGAGGCTGTAGCGTTGGAATTCCTGCAAAATCTGCAGGAAAACCACTCTATAGTCGGAGGGAAGTGGATAGAAGTCACGGAGGATATCATTGCAGAAACCTCAGGATTACCAGCTGTTGGACCCAGATGGGAGCTGAAGAAGGAAAGACTGCAGAAAGCAATGGAAATTTTCCAAAGTGAAGGCCAAAGTCTGACAGTCAAAGGGAAAGGAGTTCTGCCGACGACACTGGGGGAACCCTGGACCGAGCTGGCGAAAATAGTGCAGAGCTATATCACCTGCGAGGGGAGAAAAGATGTGGTAAGGGCTCGTCACTTAAAACTTCTAGCTGTTTTGAAGGGAAAATGCTCTGTAAATCTCCCTGCCTTTTTAGATTCATTATTACATGATGCGGCCCGAAGTTTGAAGAAAGCTCAGCACACAGAGACGGTTGTTAGCCACCACGGACTGATTCGGCTAATAATAAGCCACAGTCTTGCCCAACAGCAAGACACTTGGGAGGAATTGGTTGAAACAGTCAAAGTGGGACTGGCTTTACCTCGAACCTCCAGCACACTGGAACGTTCAGAAGAACACAAGGACCCAGCAGCAGAAAAGCATGCTGTTTCAAAACGAAAGCAGTCCTCTAGCACGCCGGAACAATCAGAGAAACGTAAGAAGTCGGCGGCAGAAAGGCATGCTGTGTCGAAACGGAAGCGATCCTCCGATACGCCGGAACGACCAGAGGAACCTAGAGAACCTGTTGGCACTCCCAACCTGCCTGAAAGACCCAGGAAGTCAGCTCGATTGGTTCGAATAAGGGGAAGGTTGGAAAAGATTCATAAAACTGCGACCCAACCAATCGAAATCGAGGACGAACCTTCGGAAGAGGAAGGTGAATTACCTGAAGGAAATGCTGAGCAATTAGAGGCTGGAACTAACCAGCGAGAAGAAGGAATTGAGGAAGAAAATGCACAATCCATGGGTAGCCCGTTGCAAGACCATCCAGGAGAAGAGGAATTGGCAGCAGTTCTGGCCAACATGGGAGAATACGGCCAAGCCTCCAGTCCAGGAGGCATCCCTGATGGTCCCGCAGAAGAAGAGTTACCTGAAGAAGGGCATGCAGAAGAAGCAGGGGAAGAAAACCTGCCAGGTAAAGAAGCAGAAGACATCAATTCGGGACAATCTGTCCCCAGGGCACCGGAAGATGTTCCGGGAGAGGAAGAAGAAGTAAAATTAAAGGCCAAACCCTCTGCCGAGGCTAGGGAAATTGCAAAATTGAAGAAGAAGCACCAGAGGATGCTGGGCACGATAGCCAGACTTCGGCAACAAATCAGAATGTTGAAAGCCAGTCTGAGAATACAAAAAACTGCAAGGCAAAAGAAAAGGACCACGGCAGCGAGGACCCCGAGGGTTAGGGTTCGTTTTGAAGGACGAAACCCCATCAGGAGACCTACTGTTGAGGAACAGTCCGCTGTTCCGAATGTTAATGAGGAACAGGGTGCTGTTCCAATGGAAACTGCTGTTCCATTTGGCCCGGAGGAACGAATGGACATTCCAATGGAACAGCAAGAGGCTCCGGTGGTAGGAAGACCACACCAACCCTTTGTTCGCATCAAAAAGGAGACGGATAGCAAAGAGGTTCAAACGGAAACACCCCCCTCGGGTGTAATTCGGGTCCTAAATTCCAAGCAACGCAATAGGAAGGTCCAGGTTAAACTTCCAGCTTCTACGGCTCTGTGGAAGAAAGACCCGAAAACCAGGACCTTGCATAAAATGATGAAGGAAGCCCAGCAGGAGGCCGAGCAGTTGCGAGAACAGACGGTCCCCAAGGAAAGATACGAGGAGCTCCAACAGCAACTTCGAAACATCAGTCAGTCTGAGAGCCAGGCCTTTGAAGGATGGCAGAAGGAGCAGGAAAAGGTTGCTAAGGTAACTCGTCGACTAGATAGTGTTGTTAAGCAGATGGACACCTTGTGTTCCTTGTATACTGATGTTTTGACTTGTAGAGCCCCTGCTAAAAATTATGCTTTGTTTTTGCTTGAACGTTATTTTAGATTAAAAATAAAAGCTGTTAGGGCAGGAGCACCCATCCATATCAACACTGTTAATGATTTTATAGATTGCTGCAAGCACTATGGAGTTAAAGTTCAAAGATTGTTATGTGAATTCTACTTGCACAATCTTGTCTTAGACCAGGAAACTGATTTGAATCCTGGCCCTTTCGTTGGCGATATACAATTTCAAGCCTTTATCTCATTTGGGGTGAATCAGTTAAAATGGTTTAAAGCTTACAACATCTTTCAGAGGCAAGAAAATAGTTTAGACCTTTGGGTACGAGCTGAACCTAGGGACCCAGCAGCATTATGGAGAGAGCATAGGAGTATGATGAGGATCCCAGGTGTCATGAAGATATTAGGTCCCATGCATGGAGACTTGATCCGAAAAGGTCTGGAGTATTTCCTGACTATTAAAGACCAGGCCTTCCATGCTGCAAAGTTTCGGTACCGAACCTCTAACCCAAACATCCAGCTCAGGGAACCCTTTAACTTTGAGAATTTTGAATTGGCTGCCAGTCGATTGAGTCTCTATGGGGAACGGATTCTGCGAGCAGGCCCATTTTGGTTGGGGTATCGGTTTCGCAACCCAATTGTTTGGCATCCTGCACCTGGATATCAGGCTCTATATGAGAGGCCTGCAGATCAGTTAGACCAGTTCTTTGACCATCTAGTTGCTAATCATGGTTGTCGACCTCTTCGAGAGATCCCTTCTCCGGCCTACTCTCTCACAGCCCTGCATGTCAATTACAACGTTTTCATGAGGACATGAAACAGGGTAAGCAGGGGGGTGTGTGGAGCACCTGGAAGGTATGCTTTTTGATAAGTAATCTAGTGGTTTTTCAAATACTATTTCTAATCTTTTCTGCATATTGAGCCTAAAAACATAAGGGTTTTGGTAAATTATGTGAAAATGGACAAACGAAGCTCAATCACTAATAATCGATGTTTTCTATGCAGAAGGACGTGGAAATAGGGGATTATCGAGTAAAAACGAGAAGCGCAAGGAAAGTAACTGCTGCCCCGTCGACAGGGAACCGGATGCGGACAAGATCAAGTAAAATTGGAGCCGAATAATCCAGGAAAAGAGCGCAGGATACCGTGACGGAGAACGCAAGAGATCTGAACGATTAGCGAATCCCTCAGGATCTTCGATCCTGAGGGATCACTGCTTTAAAGCTTATCTTTTGTATCTAGACATCTTCGTCATTTATGTTATATAAAGGTACCACACCATCGAGCGTGGGGGGATGACTGTTATTATAATTAAAAACTCAGAACGATTTTGATCACTGAGCTTTTGTAAGATTTGATTTTGTACACTTTTGTTATGCAATCAATATAAAGGACTTGGTGTTCACTTCATTTCTACACCTGAAGTAACTCTAAGCAGTGTACCATCGTAGCCAAGGGCCCAGCTCCGACGGTCACTCGCTGTTGTATCATACGGTGATTTGTGTGGTTTGCTTATTTCTTTCATTACAGTAATCCGATATATCTTTGCTATGATAGACTATGCTTCTTAATTAATATTTGAATCTGAATAAGTTCTTTAATTCACGTCTCTGTATTACACAAACTGAATCTATTCGAATTGCATTCATTTCTACAGCAAGTTATGGGTATGAATTTTATCATTATTGGATTCATATGAAATAAGTACTTGTGAGACTTGAAGATAATATCACTTTGTTTAGAAACATAGTCGCATCATACATTGCTCTCGGATCGCTACAGTAGTATAGACCGTGTACATACTTCGGGGTTGCTGTTCCATTTGGAGTTGCTGTTCCATTGGAATGTCCATTCGTTCCTCAAGGAATCACGTTATCTTTCCTAAAGGGAGCCTTGAGGACAATAGCTTGACAAGAGATCTCTTCTATGCAAGTGGAGATAGGAGGAAGGAGGAAAGGAGAAGGAAGTTGATGCTACCATCTACAAGTTGCAGATATGATCTATGGTGTAGCAAGTTAAGGAACAACAGTAGCATAAGGTTCTGGGCTTGATCTTGGAGTCAACTTGGTCAAAGGGTCTTTGTATTGAATAAGGAAATGATAAAAATACTTCACAAATTGTTATCTAATAAAGAGAAATGATTAATATATCAAGACTTTAGATTTCTCAACATGGTTTCAGACCGCTGGTAGCACATCAAGGAAAGGCTGATAAAGAACATTCAAGAAGAGGCAAGTCAGTTGAAGTTAAAGGAAAAGCTAGATTGAAATCCACATTCTGCAACTCCAAGATCTATCAAAGAAAAGACAAGATCTATCATTTAGGTAGATCTATAAGAGGAAGTTATCAAAAATCCTCTTATTTCAACTGAAGAAAAGATCCTCAAGGATAAGTCAAGAAAATCTCAGGTTCCCTATCATTGAAGGAATTTCAAGCTTCCTCAAGCTCATTCAAGGTAGCCATCTAAAGTCAAGCATCAAGAATCATCACATCAAGTAAGTATCTTATTTATTTGAGCAAAACTAATCTTGAAAATGATGTCTTCTTTCAAGGAAAGCAATAAGTTAGTTAGAGTTCCCAACTTCCTTTCTTGTGTTAAGGTTCTATAATTTATAGGATCTCGAGGTAATTTAGTATTTTATCTTAGGAATCTTATATTCTAAACAATTTTGAATCGGCAAATGGTTTCCAAATAAAATAAAAATAGAATGAAAAATGAAAAGATGGTATAAATAAATAAAGAGGAAAAAACAAAAATATTGAAAAAGAATAAAAGATAGAACACCATCAAAAGAAAGAAAAAAGAAATAATACTGAAAGTGTTGCATGTCTAAATGCCACTAGTGATAAATATTTTCCTTCATTATTGATAAATAAAGGTTGTGTTCATCTTGTTCAAAATGCCACAATGACTAGTGATTTGTTTAATCATACAATACAATCATGGTTAAACAAGTTTAAATTTATGTAAATTAGACTAGAGAATAAATATTTGCCAAACAATTTAATCTTGGTAAATCAGTAGTTAGGTAGAAAATGGCATTGATTCAACTGTTTAATCTGAATCAATAGGAGAAATAAGTGATAGGATTTAGATAGTTTTTCAATTTTCATAAAAGAAAATAATGTGGGTTTGCTAGTCTAAGTGCACCCCCTTAGAAGAACAAAAATGTTAGTTTAGTTGAAGGGTAGGTAAAATAGATAATTTTATAAGTATTCTTATACACCATTTTATCCGAAGTTTAATGACATTGTAAAAAGGAAAAACATGCATGATAGGATAAAGTGTTTTTTATATATTTCATATTTCACCTTTATCATAAGTTAAAAGAGAGAAAGAAAGGCGCATGTTGACAAAGATTTCTTTTGTCATATTTGGTTAAAAGGAATTGATGTCAGAACATCGGGATACTCTCCCCTCACAAACCATGGTCCATATCTTTTTTTGTCCCCCCCTCTCCATCCTACCATTACGATCGAGGGGGAGTCTGAAATGGCAGTTTCTCCTACCGAGCCCCATCCTAATGTGGCACCTTCTCATCATTTCTCAACCCCCCTTGTGATACTTCTTACCACCCTCTAACTCCTCTGAAACTAACTTCCCCTCATCTGCTTACCATTCCCCCTACCATGACACCACTTCCACTCACCTCTTGCCAGATCGCCTAGCCATTATCCAATTAATTACTCCCCCAACAAAAATAATCGTTTAATATTCAATTCGCCTTCCTGGGTAACTGTTCAAACTTAACTGTCCCATGCCACCTCCAACGACTTTCACCTCTTTGCCTATAAAAATATTTTTAAACATCTCCTTTCTCCCTTTCACTTCTCATTCACTGTAATTCACAATTTTTACACAGTGACCATTTTCAAAGCATTTCCTCAACTGAACTAGATCAAAATTATCAGCATTTTGTCTCTTTTCCCCTGACAATTGATTCAGCTTAAACTGATTCCTGGTAAGCCTTCTTTTCTCTCACTATAATTATTTAATGATACAATCATGCTTCCAAAGAGCAAGACCTAGGAGAAAACTATCAATCCATTAATCCCTCCATCCGTAGATTTAGATCACATTCCTTTAGCCGAGAGGGATTATCAGATCAATGAAACCCAATGTGATTGTGAGTTTTTAGAGCTATTTTGTTGGCTAGAAGGCAAGTTGTTTGGTCGGTTTAGTGTGTCCTAAATTGATATTTAAAATTTCAATCCGAGAGTCGTAAACTGTTGAAGTGAAGTGCACTGTATATGCAAGATAACCGATTTCTTAGTTCTTTGTCGTTTTTGAGTTTTTGGTTTGTTTTTGGGTTTATTTTCTGTTGATTCCCTAATGTGAGATGGCAGAGTTGAAAGTCAAGTATGGATGGTAATGGTGATTTCTACAATGATTTTCCAAACTTTAAAGTTCTAAAAAAGGTTTCAAACTGGCTGTGATGAAATCAATTCTCAAAAGAAAATAAAAATGTACCAAAACAGTGAATTAGTGACAATGAAGCCCAGTATCCTTACTGCTGTATAAAAAGAAAATAAAAACTGAACTTAAAGCAATTCAAAGACTGTAAGCAAAGCAAACTAAATCATACTACTTCAACTCATATTCTGACCCCTCACCTTTCGACTCGCTCTGGCTATAGGAGGTAATCATAAATAAATTGAGTAATCTGATATCTAAAATGCAGGAAATGAAATTGCAAAAAAATGAAACTAAGATTAAACTACTCATTCATACTTCAATCCCTGAAAATGACATAAGTAATTTAATCACTAACTTGTGGGAAAGTAAACTAAATCATACTACATCAAGTAATATTCTGATTCCTCACTATTGGAGTCACTTGGCTATAGGAAGGTAATCATAAAAAAATGAGTAATATGATATCTAAATTGCATAAAAGTAAATAAGCAAAGCAGAATTGAAAGAAATGACAATGCTGGAATTAAAACTCAGAAAATGAATCAGCAGAAAGGACAAGATGATCTCATGTCCTTAGTCATTAAAACTATGTAAATTGCCCGGGCTACCTACAAGAACCTGAAAGACAAATACTGATTAGCTAACAATCATGAGAAAGCATAAAAGGAAATATGGACAACAGTTAACATGAATAATATACAAGTAAACGATTATGAAAGAAGTGACATAATGAAAGAAAGCGAGAAACTATACAATAGATACAAAGCCTTGGTGTACAGGGGCGCTCTGCAACCTCGACCAATCAATACTCAGTCATGAATTGAACTTAAGAACGTTGTCTTCTCATATATTAAAGTGTAGTCAAAACTTAAAGATAGAGCACAGCACAGTGGGCTCGTATACACAGTCAAGATTACATGTAAAAAGCTAACTAGCAAGCGTATGATAACGCGTTATTTATAATTGAAGATGCTATAACTGATTCCTAAATTCTACGCTGCCAAACAGACACGTAAATCTCCACATCCTGAGATCTAGCAGTATGGTAGCCGTGACAAATAAATCTATGGAGTGGTGGCTGTTCAATTTGGTTCACGGATTGATCCACAGGTGTTACCACACCTCTGGAGTTGAGGAACTTGCCACGAAAAACTTCACATGGGAAAAACAGAGCCGTGTCACTGCAAAACTCTTGGTTTGACCACTCCTTTGACTGTCCTTGACCATGGCTGTTTGTGAGTGATTCGGCTTAACCAAGGGGACACGCTCCATGTACATGTCATTTTCGGCTTGTCCATGTGGCCAGATTCTCCAGTGGACACCTGTAACATAGTCTTCAACAAAATGGCTGCAGAAACTTGAGCTGGCTACGGAAAGTGATAAGTTTTCGCAGCTGATTGAACAAAAATCTAAATCAAACAACAGTCACAAACATAGTTAGGAAACCATTTTATAAGCTCTTTTTAAACTAATATGCAATGATTTGACAGCTTGGTGGGTCAAGTAGATGGAAAAGAAGGCTAAAAAGGTGTATAGGGAAGATGCAAGTTTGGGACTCAACATACCCCCACTGTGAAGGTGTTGCATATCCTCATGCAACCAAAATTTTAGTCATTCCCCTTTAATCCATATGTTCTGAAGCCTCTTCTAGGACATCTAGTCCTCTTTTCTTCTTTCTTGGTGCTACCACCATCCTAGGTTTCCTTATCAAACATCTGAATTTGAGATTGATCAATTCTCTGGTCAACTTTCTGCACTTTTTCTTTAGTTTCTTGTTCTTCTTTTGCCATAATCCCAAATGAAGCATAATATTATCATGAATAATTTTATCCACTTTGCTCTGCTCCTTAAGTGCTTTATTTTCCTACTTAACATGCCTTTTTAGAACCTCTAAGTCAAACACTTCTTGCTTTAAGGATTGGACTTGTGCATCTTGTGTCATGTGGGGCAGAGTGGTACTCAGGCCTGCAGTTGTCTTTTCTAAAGATTCAAGGTAGTCATACACTTCCTGTTGACTTGGATCTATTTTGGGTGTTTTTCTTGGACTGATTTCAAAGTCTTGTGGAGGAGGAGGACTGCTTTCTAACTCTGGCCAAGAAGGGCTTTCATCAAAATGTGGAGGACTAGTTTCAATACTTGGCTGAGGACGAGGTGGACTATGGCCAGCTGGAGGTTTCTTAGGTGTTTCCCCACCCAAGTCAATGAAGTGGGGCCATTTTACTTGTGTTTTACTCCCCCTTCCTCTAACCCTGTTGCTTCTTCTTAAATATGGTGGACTAGTACTCCCTTCTTCTATGCTTTGTTTTCCTTTTTCCTTTTTCTTTGTTGTAGCAGCCTGTTTTTGAAGATGCATTAGTCACTCAGACAATGTTTGATAGTCTTCCTCTATAGATGGCTCAAGTGATTGGTAGACTTCTTCTATGTTTCTTTTGCCTTTCAATTTTCTTTGTTTCTTGTCCTTAGTTCTGTTCTCCTTTTCTTTTTGACCAACTTCTTGAGTTTTGGTAATAGGAGAGTCTTGGACTATGGCACTCTTTCCTTTTCTCCTACTCCTTCTCGGTGTCTTTGGTGTACTACTTTCAGGTGCCTCATATGGCTCTTGAAAGTAATTTCTTATTAATAATTGTTCCCAGGTATCTTTGTTTTTCTTTAGTTTGTCTTCAATGAGAATCTTTAAAAGTCCATGATGATATAGATGAGGTTCTATATTTCCTATGTGCTTTTCGACTGTGGTACTCATATTTTTCAAACTCAACAGTAAGAAATAAGGAAAGTTAAGAGTTTGACTCTCTAAGAAGTTCATCAACAACCTAGCATGGTACATGTACATTGAACCAAAGCGTCCTTCGCAAGTGATAAACTTTTGGATAACTAACAGTAGGCTGGCCCATTCTTCTTTCAATGCATGAACAAGAATTCCTTTTGTAAACACAGTAATGTCCATACCTAGGTTTCGTAGCATAATTCTCCATGCCTGTTCATCCACACCTTTGTTTTTAAACCATCGCTCGCCTTCTTGGGGCAAGTCTGTGGTAGCTGCTACTATTGCTTCAGTGACCGTGAGCTTTAAGTCTCCAATTTCCACCATATGGCCGCCGAAAGACCGTGCAAAAGCTTTCGTTACCTCCTTGTTATGGCCCTTAAATTTCGGGATGAAGCGTAACCATTTTTCTTTCTTCAACAAATCTTTTTCTTGAGGGTAACCTTCTAAATATTTAGGTCCTTCTAGTTCTACCCTTAGTAATCGTCCCATCCTTTCCTCTATTTTGAAATTCAACTAAAAATTCAATTGCGTGTGAGGGTTTAGCAGAGGTAAGGAGGTTCGGTTGCAGGGTTTATGCCAAGAACACAGTCGCTGCAATTGGAGGATAACAGGTAACGGGAATGTTCCGGAACTGCAAGCGGAAATAGAGGATGAGCAACCGAGGTGAGCTCACGAAATGAAGTGCAGACGTATGTGAAGAAGATGGTCTTAACAGAATGGTAAGGAAATGGAGAGGAGTCGGGATTTTGAATTGAATGGCTGCATACAAAATGTTACACGTTTAATGAATGGCTGCGGAAAACGCGGTGGAGAGGAGCCGTAGTGAAATAGGTCACATCTCATGATTACAAGTGGTGTATGAAAGTGCAGTCGACTATGAGTTTAAACCCGAAAATCAATCATAAGACCATTAAGGAATAAATGCATGGTGTGCGGAATAATGTCGTGGGATGGTAATGGGTAATGGAGCTATCGTGATAATCATTGCACATAGTAGAGCTTTTATGGTTTGACAACTATGCAAAATTGTGCCTTCAATTGCTATTTGAAAGAAATTTTTGCTCATACCTTTGGGAACCTTGTCATTTGTTGTCCATTAGCTTTTAACCAACTGCTCTTTATTGATGTCTGGAGATGCTCCATATCTTCATAGCATATGCTCAATCACACCTGCATTTTCATGATTATTGCACTAACATTTTGACTGTGAATTTGAAAAACAAAGTGGTGGCTGCGGAAACTGCTTCTGGCTGCGGAAACTGCTTCTGGCTGCGGAAACTGCTTCCAGCTGCGGAAACTGACACAGCACCCACTTGGCTGAACAAAGATAGTTAGATAATAACTAACTGAGTGAAAATGGTCCTGAAAGAGACATTTATTGATGAAATGGAATGAAATGAATGAAATGGAGTGAGATGAACCAGAGTGAAGTGAAATGAAAATGAGATGGAGATGGAGTGGGATGGAAAATGAAGTGGAGTGAAGATGGAAAAAGAAGGAGAGAAGAATTTTTTTTTTGGAAAATATAGTGTCAGGTGTCCCTGATTTTCACTCTATATTTTCTGTATAAGACCGCCAATCAGTGATTGGTTTTCAGGCTTATACAATTTTTTATTTTTTTTTAACTGAAAGAAACAAAGGCTAGGCTGGTGGGGAAGAAGGATTCTTCTTCACCAGCCTTATTGCAGAATTCTCTTGAAACATTTTGACAAATTCCTTTTTTGAGAGTGGCTTATGATAAATTTTCAATCGGTGGCCATTCACAATAAGAGGAGTTTGAAATTCATCAATGGTCTTGATTCTTACCGCTCCATTGCTAAAGACTTTGTCAATCTCATATGGCCCAAGCCAATGGGTCTGAAATTTACCTTTGAAGTCTTTAAACTTGGAATTAAACAGTAGTGCCCAATATCCCTCTTGAAACTTTTTCTCTTTGATGTATCTGTGATGCCACTTAGCTCTTTGATGTTGAACTAGATCAGTTCTTAAAATTGCTTCTTGTTTGATCTCATCTAGCTCATTCAGTTGCTCCATCCTATGCTTTTGGGCTTCTGATAGATTCATCCCCAACTGAACTGCCATCTTGAAAGTCTTGACTTGAAACTCAATGGGGAGCAGGACTTCCTTCCCATAAACGATTTCATAGAGAGAATGTCCTATTGTATTCCTCCATATAGTTCTGTAGGCCCACAAGGCTTCAGGAAGCCTTTCTACCCAATCTCTTCTATGTAGATGAACAGTTTTGGTGATGATGTTCTCAATAACTTTGTTTGTAGATTCCACTTGGCCATTTGCTTACGGATGGTAAGGAGTAGATTTTATGTGCTTGATTTTGTATTCTCCCATCAGCTTCTCCATCAAGTTAGATGTAAATTGACTTCCCTGATCTGTCACAATTTCTCTTGGGACACCAAAACGAGTAAAAATATCCTCATAAAGAAAATTAGCAACTGAATTATCAGTAGTGGAAAGTAATGCTTTGGCTTCCACCCATTTAGTGACATAATCAGTGCATACCAATATATACTTCTTCTGTTTAGATGGTGGATTAATGGGTCCAATGAAATCTAAAGCCCATTTTTCAAAGGGTTCGATGAGTACCTGTGGTTGTAATGGCATTCCATTTGAAAGAGTTGGTTTCCCTACTCTTTGGCAGCTGTCACACCTTCTGACATATTGTTTCGTATCTTTGAAGAGGGAAGGCCAATAATATCCTAAAAAAAGGATTTTATAGGCCGTCCTTTTGTCAGCAAAGTGTCCACCGCATGGTTCATCATGACATGCCTTGATGATGTCAAGCATTTCATCTTCCCGAACAATCTTCTGATCACACAATCTAGCCCTGTTTTAAACAATTCGTTAGAAATCCATGAATAATTTGAACTCTCGTGAATAATTCTTCTTTTTTCACTAGGAAATAAATGTGGAGGTAGCTTCCCTGTAACCAAATAGTTAGCAATATCTACATACCAAGGAGTCTTAGTAGTTACTGCAAATAAATATTCATCTAGAAACTTATCCTCTACAGGAGAATCTTCATTAGTATTTTGGATTCTAGACAAGAAATCAGCTACTGTATTTTGTTTCCCTGGTCTGTCCAATACAGTAATATTGAATTCTTGTAAAAGTAAGAGCCATCTTATAAATCTGCCATTAGTAACAGGTTTGTTCATTAGATATCTAATTGCAGAATGATCAGTATGGACAAATGTTTCATAGCCTGTTATATAATGTCTAAACTTATTGATTGCATGAACAACAGCTAAGAACTCTTTTTTAGTCACAGTATAGTTCAACTCAGTGGGAGTCAAATTTTTACTGGTGTAGTAAATGGCATAATGAACTAAATCCTTTTGACCCAACACAGCTCCTAGAGCTGTATCTGAAGCATCTGTAGAAATGTGGAAAGGAAGTTTCCAATTTGACCCTCTTAAAATGGGTGCTTCAGATATTCTTGTTTTCAAAGTTTCAAATGCAGATTGACAATCAGGATCCCATTTGAATTCACAGTCTTTTGTAAGTAATTTGAAGAGTGGAGATGCTATTTGGTGAAGTTTTCGATAAATCTTCTATAGTATCCAGTAAATCCCAGAAAACTTCTAACATCTTTTTGACAATTTGGAATAGGCAACTTGGAGATGACTTCAACTTTTGATCTATCAACTTTAATCCCATCCCCTGAAATATGATGTCCCAAAACAATACCTTCAGTAAACATCATAAAGCATTTTTCATGACTCAATGAAAGGTTTGTTTCTTTACATCTTATAAGGACTTTTTCCAAATTCTCTAATGCCTCTTCAAATGAATCACCATAAACTATAAAATCATCCATATAAACCTCTACACAATCATGGATTAGATCATAAAAGATTCCTAGTACTTCCCTTTGAAATGTTGCGGGTGCATTACATATTCCAAAAGGAAGTACTCAGTAAGCAGAAGTTCCCCATGGATAGGTAAATGTGGTTTTATCTTGATCTTCAGGTGCTACCTGAATCTGATTATAGCCACTAAAACCATCCAAAAATGAAAAGTACTTTTTTCCTGCTAAAGTATCTAATACCTTATCGATAAAGGGTAAAGGAAAGTGATCCTTCAAAGTTGCTTTGCTCAATTCCCTGTAATCAGTGCATACCCTCCATTTACCATTCTTCTTAGGTACTATAACCAAAGGAGAAATCCATCGGCTATCCCAAATTGGATAAATGAAGTTTACATTGAGTAGTTTTTGGAGCTCTTCTTTCACTATCTCCCTAAGGTTTGGATTCATCCTTCTCTGAGGTTATCTGATTGGTCTACTGTTTTCCTCAATGTAGATGTGATGAATGCAAGTCTTAGGGTCAATACATTTCATATCAGTATACTCCCATGCAAATGTAGTAGAATGTTTTGGCAAGATTTTGGTTAGCTCTCCCTGTTGTGATTTTTCCAAGTTTTTGTTGATATTCAATGTTTTACCTGGAAATATCTCAGAGGTGGAACTACCAAATTCTTCCATAGAGTAAAGAGACATTTGTCTAGATGATAGATACTCAATGTCAGAATCTAACTGAAATTGTGTGTGGTCATATTCTGAAGATGTTTCAAAGTTTTCTAATGTGTTCAGAATTTGACTATCTTCACTGATTTCAGAAATGGTAAAGACAGGTTGTATAGTATCTTCATCATCAACCCACTCATTATCTCATATTTCTATAATTTCTTTTGCTGGAGGATACAGATTGAATTTATTTGTCGAATTACCATAAGAAATATACATATCCCCAGATCTACAACTGATAAAAGCATCGGCTGTGGCTAGCCAAGGTCTTCCTAAGATGAGAGGGTGTCCTCCTAGATTACTCTTGGGAGTTAAAATCATGAAATCTACTGGATATTCCCAAGAATCTAAGGAGACCGAAATGTCTTCTAATACACCATCTGGTTTGATAATTGATCGATCTGCAAGTTGCAGTAAAGTAGGTGTAAAAAGAAGATTAGGAAGTTTTAGCTGTTCCATAGTCTGTCTACTCATAATGTTGATAGCAGCCCCTAAATCAATCAAAGTATTTGGAATTTCTACCCCATTGATATGTGTTTTGACAATTGGACTACCGGGATCTACATACTTCTGCATAGTAATTTTTTCCATCATGATATCTACAATTTTTCCTACCAGGTGGATTCTTCTTGTATCTCTTGGTTTCCTTCCTGGTCTTTTAAGACTCAACTCCTTTATTGTTTTTGCTAGAATAGGAATCTCTCTAATGGCTTGTAACAAGGGAATCTTGATACAAACATTCTTTAGTTCGTCTAGAAAATCATAGTTAGGAAACAACATTTGTTTTTCCACCCCTTTGTCAATTTGTAATCTTTCAGAAAAAGGAGGTGTAGATGAAGATGCAGGTTGCTCAACTATAGGAGTTGTGGGTTTTGACTCGTTTCCTTTTTCTTTTTGAGTGCTTGGGTTTTGAAGAGGTGCTTCAGAACCTTTATTGGCTTCAAGAGAATCTTCCTCAGAAATGCTTTGCTTTTGAGCATCTATAGAAGGCTTGTATAAAACTCTACCAGATCTGAGTTGTACATCATTAAGAGGAACAATCATATAGGTAGGAAATTGTTGTCCTTCTACCATGTAAGCATTTTGAGGGTTTTTATTGTTGGGGTCCGGCAATGGCTAGGAAGATAGTTGATTTGTCTTCTGTTGGAATGGAAGCAAGAGTTGAGAATTTGAATTTTGTTCAGAAGGTTGTTGTTGTTGTGGAAATGGCAATGGTAGTTGTGGATTTTGATTTGGAAGTTGTGGAGTTTGCTGATTTTGAAAAGATGGAGGATATTGATAAAATTGAGAAAATCTCCCATAAGGATTTTGCATACCTTGTACCCATGATTGAAAAGGATTTTGAGGTTGGGACCAAGGTTGTTGCCAAGGATTCCAATTTGGTGGGGGTTGAAAGTTCATAGAGTTGTTAAACCCTTGATTTTGTTGCCCCTGCCAAGGTCTCCTTGCAACAAAACAGAGAGACTCAATTGAATTTGGATCTTCTTGAAAGATAGCTTTGAGCCTAGGAATTGAAGGACAATCCTTGGTCTCATGGTTTTCTGAACAAATCACACATGTTTCTACAACTTTTGCATCCAAGGGACATTCCCTTAGAGCATGTCTCTTCCTACATTTTGGACAAAAGATGGCCAAAGCTTCAGCTTCTTCTTTCTGCTTGTTTTGTATCTTAAGGGTGTCTAGTTGCTCACTAAAACTCCCTAAAATATCAGTTTTGAATTCATCAAGCATGTTGCCAATCTCAGCCCTACTTACTGATCCAGTTGCAAATTTGTTTGCTCTAATGAGAGAAGGATCTCTAGGCCCTTTTCCAGTTTTAGATTTTCCCCTTGAGAGATGGGCACCTAGCTCTGCTATATCATGGAGTGGAAGTTGAGATATATCTCCTTTTCCCATCATGTTCAAAATATCTATCCATTCATCTCTAATGGATTTTAGTAGAAGGGCTTTCAAGGTTTCCTCATCTAAGTTATTCATTTTTTCTCTTTTCAGGTTGTATTGAAATCTTTAAAGTAAATCCTCCAAGTTTTCATCTTCTCTTTGCACCATTTTGAATACCTCATCCTTGTGATTGGTGGGCATACAATAGTCCATGCATCTATCCAAAAATTATTGTTTCATATCATTCCAAGTCCTAATGGATTGAGTGACTAATCCCATGAACCATTTCAAAGCAGCTCCTTTCAATGTTGAACGAAACAATTTGAGTTTTTGAGAGTCTTCCAGATAATCATAAGTTCGGCACACGACTTCAAACTCAAATAGAAATGTTTCAGGATCCTCATTTCGTAACCCATGAAAGTTTGGGAGGACAGATGGTGAGATTTTTTTCATTGTTGCTCGAGAATCCTCATCAACTATAGGAAATCCGAATGAGTTATCTCCATCCCTATTTCCCCCATTGTTACCTCTACCTCCTCCATTGTTTCCTCCTCCTCCTCTACCTCTACCTCTACCAAATCCATTTACTACTTCCTCTGTCATGATAGTTTCCTCAGAGACTTCAGAGTCCTCTAGTTCCTCTACTAATGGCGAGTGAGGAGGAATTTCTCCCTCTTCTTCTTCAGGTGATTCTACTTCCTCAATTACAATGTGTTTTCCTGTAGAAGTAGAGAAAGGGTCTCTTCCTAACTCAGATTCGGTGGATAGTGTGGGAGAGTCTCCTAATTCAACTACTTCCTCTTGAATTCCAGGAATCCTAAGGCTAGGAGTGTGAGTTGGAGATGATGGAGGTGTCTCTTGTCTATTCCATGAAGTAGTTGGAGTTGTAAAAATCGAACTCTTGGCCCTAGCTAAAAACCTTCCCCTAGAATCTCTTTCTCTATGCATGTCATTTTTTATTTTTCTTCAAGTCGGGCTAATAATTCCCTTTTTGATCTTAC
This sequence comes from Pinus tabuliformis, assembly GCA_031772625.1. Taxonomy (NCBI): domain Eukaryota; kingdom Viridiplantae; phylum Streptophyta; class Pinopsida; order Pinales; family Pinaceae; genus Pinus; species Pinus tabuliformis. The sequence goes on along the minus strand of CM062813.1, from coordinate 13,536,195 downwards.
AGGTCACTCTAGGTTCAAGAAGAGAGAATAATCAAGAAATTATTAAACAAATAACTCTCTTTTCTGATCCTCCAGATCACACTAGGTGTAAGAGGAGAGCATACTTTGAAAAGTTATCAATTTTTACCTTCCTTGAAATTTTCTTGTTTTTTTTTTAAGAAATTGGCTACCTAGTTTCACTTCCCTAGCAACGGCGCCAAAATGTTTGGTCAATTTAGTGTGTCCTAAATTGATATTTAAAATGTCAATCCGAGAGTCGTAAACTACTAAAGTGAAGTGCACTGTATATGCAAGATAACCAATTTCTTAGTTCTTTGTCGTTTTTGAGTTTTTGGTTTGTTTTTGGGTTTATTTTCTGTTGATTCCCTAATGTGAGATGGAAGAATTGAAAGTCAAGTATGGATGGTAATGTTGATTTCTACAATGATTTTCCAAACTTTAAAGTTCTCAAAAAGGTTTCAAACTGGCTGTGATGAAATCAATTCTCAAAAGAAAATAAAAATGTACCAAAATAGTGAACTAGTGACATTGAAGCCTAGTATCCTTACTGCTGTATAAAAAGAAAATAAAAAATGAACTCAAAGAAATTCAAAGACTGTAAGCAAAGCAAAATAAATCATACTACTTCAACTCATATTCTGACCCCTCACCTTTCGACTCGCTCTGGCTATAGGAGGTAATCATAAACAAATTGAGTAATCTGATATCTAAATTGCAGGAAATGAAATTGCAAAAAAATGAAACTAAGATTAAACTACTCATTCATACTTCAATCCCTGAAAATGACATAAGTAATTTAATCACTAACTTGCAGGAAAGTAAAGTAAATCATACTACATCAAGTAATATTCTGATTCCTCATTATTTGAGTTGCTTAGCTATAGGAAGGTAATCATAAACAAATGAGTAATATGATATCTAAATTGCATAAAAGTAAATAAGCAAAGCAGAACTGAAAGAAATGACAATGCTGGAATTAAAACTCAGAAAATGAATCAGCAGAAAGGACAAGATGATCTCATGTCATTAGTCATTAAAACTATGTAAATTGCCCGGGCTGCTTACAAGAACCTGAAAGACAAATACTGATCAGCTAACAATCATGAGAAAGCATAAAAGGAAATATGGACAGCAGTTAACATGAATAATATACAAGCAAACGATTATGAAAGAAGTGACATAATGAAAGAAGGCGAGAAACTATACAGTAGATACAGAGCCTTGGTGTACAGGGGCCCTCTGCAACCTCGGCCAATCAATACTCAGTCACGAATTGAACTTAAGAACGATGTCTTCTCATATAAAGTGCAGTCAAAACATAAAGATAGAGTACAACACAGTGGGCTCGTATACACAGTCAAGATTACATGTAAAAAGCTAACTATCAAGCGTATGATAACACATTATTTATAACTGAAGATGTTATAACTGATTCCTAAATTCTACGCTTCCAAACAAACACGTAAATCTCCACGTCCTGAGATCTAGCAGTATGGTAGCCGTGACAAATAAATCTATGTAGTGGTGGTTGTTCAATTTGGTTCACGGATTGATCCACAGGTGTTAGCACACCTCCAGAGATTGCGGAACTTGCCATGCAAAACTTCACGTGGGAAAAACAGAGCCGTGCCGCCGCAAAACTCTTGGTTTGACCACTCCTTTGACCGTCCTTGACCATGGTTGTTTTTGAGTGATTCTGCTGAACCAAGGGGACACGCTCTATGTACATGTCATTTGCAACTTTCCCATGTCGACGGATTCTCCTGTGGACACCTGTAACATAGTCTTCAACAAAATGGTTGCGGAAACGTGAGCTCGCTGCGGAAAGTGACAAGTTTCTGCAGCTGATTGAACAAAAAACTAAATCAAACAGCAGTCACAAATATAGTTAGGAAACCATTTGATAAGCTCTTTTTAAACTAATATGCAATGAATTGACAGCTTGGTGGGTCAAGTAAATGGAAAAGAAGGCTGAAAAGGTGTATAGGGAAGATGCAAGTTTGGGACTCAACACAAGCATGCAGACGAAACTGATGAAAATGGACTCTGGGAGTCAAATATTCCCCATTATATCTTCCCTCTAACTTTATAGGCCCCTAAATTCACCAGCAAATGTCAAGCATGTTATGTCCCTGCCCAAAGAGCTATTATGGCCCCATCTCGTGACATCCTCTTTACCATTAATGCCCATTCTATAAACCAAATGATGCTAGCTCCTCCTGTGGAAAATAGTGCCCCTTTTCCTTATAAGCCATTACCCAAATTTATCAGAAGCTGGATTTCACTAGAAGAGCCAAAACTTTTGAGATCTTCTTGCCTAAAAATGCCCAATTACCTAAGACGAATCCTCCATAGCCTTCCTCTATCTTCGCTGATCAATAAAAATGAATTATATACATAATTTCATATATTTTGGGTTATTATTCTAATCAGTAGGTAAATGAGCCAATTCTAGGTTTCCTCTCCATATTTTGCATAGGAAGTAAACCATCCATTGTTTTCAATTTTAGACTTGGTTGATAGCATTCATGAACAATTTCTAAAATTTCCCAGAGATAAGGTGTTTAATTACACTTACATTTTAATCTACATGTTCCTTTATTATCAAGCAAACAAGTTCAATTTTGCAATGCAGACGTTAGTTGATGAGGGAAACGAGCAACCGATGATTTTTTTAACTTCATTAGTCATGAAAGAGCAACATGAATTCTCTTATAAGCAGTTTATTGAGGAGTTTGTTCACCCAGCCATGAATATCCTTAATAGTTCCATACAGTCTAGAATCAGTGAATATATCAAAAGGATTTTACATATAACATAATAGGAGATGACTAGAGATTGGTATTTATACCAAAACTACACAGAAATTGGAGTTTATGAATGTGAATTGGCACCATACAAACTCCCAAAATACCTCCCCATAAGGATTTTTTCCCTGCAATACATCAGGAAGATGTTAAATTCTGATGACATTCATTTTGTGGTTGCTAAGAAGAAGTCACAATTTCGCATAAAGACACACGTGGGCCCATTTAAATGCAATATCAGGAAGTAGACAAACTTTTTAAAGAGATGAAATTTAGCCTAAGGTTACATGGTCCTATGTCCCTTGGGGTATTATTTGAAAGCTCATATTAGAAAACAAAACTACTCCCTATATTCATACCTCAAGGTCTGAGATAGAACAATATGCAAATCAGTTGGAATGGATAGAGAATACCTTGGAGGAAGCCAAAGAACAACTCTTTTCTACTTCAGGTTTACAGACTCCCACTCATCATGAGAAAACAAGTAAAAGAAAAAGGGAGGAGGGATCATCATCAACAATAGGTAGTTAGGCCAAAGAGTTCACGATCAGTTATAGAAAAAGGGAAAAACTGGCTCCTAGGACAGATGTTGAAAGTGTTGGAAATAATACTGAGAGGGGGGGGGTGAATCAGTATTATCATATTAATAAAACTTTTTTCATTTCCATAATCAGATTCATATATGCTACTTCCACAACTTGTTATGATTAAGTTAATCGATCTTCAATGAGTGCATTAGAACATTATCAACCATATTATCAGTTAACAGATGCAGTAACATAAAGTAGATCATCACACATAAGGCACACACATGAACACAATGATGTAAGGTGGAAACCCAATGCGGGAGAAAAACCACCTGCTGCAAGTCATCTCAATCTTCTTCTTAATAAGAAAATTCTTTTACAATATTTGTACTGGTGCAGCCTTATACCAGTACGGGAGCTACAACCCCCTTTGCTCTTGTACTAGCCGATCCATTTACTGGTACGCAGGCTACTACCTGCTACAATGCTCCAAAGATTTCCTTTAGCTCTTGTACTAACTTAGATACTAGTACGTAGGCGCCGGCCTACAATATTCTCTCCTTCAAGTACCACGTTTCATCAATTTTCATACTGGATACACTGAAGCACAACCCATAAACTGAAAGGCCACATTTCATCCAATTTTCATACTAGACCCAACAACAACATTGAAGCTCAAATAACCTTCTGAAACACCCAATCAACTGAAGTAACCAGATCAACAATAATAGGACCAAACCCAGAACACAACAATGATAAACAAAGATTTTAAGAGAAGGAAGCACCCTGCTCAACTGCTAGCCTGAGTCCGGACTCACCCTGCTCAACTGCTAGCCTGAGTCCCAGACTCACCATGCTCAACTGCTGGCCTGAGTCCCTGGACGCACCCTGCTCAACTGCTAGCCTGCGTCCCTCGCACTGAGTCTACTGAACTGCCTGCATCCCGGCGCACCTGAACCCTTCTGCGCCTGCGTCCGGCGCACCTGAAACTCTTCGCTCCTGCATCCCGGACGCACCTGAACCCTTACTGCACCTGCGTCCCTCCGGGCATAGATGATTTCAAGACTTTAGAAGTAACCCAGACAATCAGATCCACAGATCTGAACATGCGCCGAAGAGATCTCGGTCCATCAGTAGATTCGCCTTGTTTAGATCTAGACCAGATCTAGCCCTCATAAGATATTCAACCCAAGACTTGCAAAATCCAAATGATCTCCTTTGCTTTATATAGGCAAGCTCCTCCTCAAAACATGGAACAATACCATGAGCCGACACCATAGAAATATAAAACCGTCGGCTAGATACCACACAAGAAACCCCCACGTGCTTTTCTCTGCCTTGAAATGTGTGCACTGGGTGGACGCACCCCCTGAACGGCTGGCCTGCGTCTTTGGACGCGGGTTCTGCATGGTATACCTGCGGGGACGCACTTTCTGAACTGGCTTCCTGCGTCCTTCATAATTTTTCAATAAAATGAGAGCTGATCATCAACTTCTGCTGCTGACTTGAAGAATAGTGAACTACCACCTGAATGGGTTGCCATCAAGGACAACACTTTAGCCATAATGCCAACAATCTCCCCCTTTGGACTTGATGGCAAAGCTTACTAAGAACTTGCCATTTGATTCCTTTGAGCTGTCCTGCATCTATGTATTATGTTACATCTGATATCTCTTATGAATGTATATAAGTGAGATGGTCTTCTATGAGGGGGGTTGCCATCAAGTACAACACATGCATCATAATGCCAACAGAAAGGAGACAGAAGGGCATGATACCATCATAATCACATACTCACCTCCTACTAGTAGCAAATTTCTAACATATTCTACTAGACCTTCATCATCACAAGGTCAGACGGAAATAGAGCCAGATTCGGAGAATGTCCAAGGAGAGAAGGAAAAGACTTTTTTTGATAGGTACAAAGAAATTAAACTTAAGAATGAGATTCGTAAGAATAGGACCTAAAATCATTTTTGGAAGCAGACTTGAAGCTCACAAAGTAGGTTGTTATCAGTTTTTGACACAGAGCATGGAAAGATGAAGATGGCCTTTCCTGGGGCCCAAATTCCACATCCAATAACATCAACATACTACAATAGTACTACATTTGAGTTCAACACCAAAGGTATCCATCACATTGATCAAATGTAGATGCATAAGCAGATTGGTGAGATGATCTCTTCTACATTAACTAATATTATTATGTCATTGTCTAAGTTGAAGGTTTCATTTGCTAACATTCAGTCTTAGTTGAAAATGGAAAAGGTATCCCACTTAGCAAAGGATAATAGGATAAAATCTTTGGAATATTTGGTAATCAAGACAAGATATGATCCTAAAGATATAAATGTTGCAAAGGATATCAGAAATAAGAAAAAATTGGATATTGCATCATTCAGAAAGTAGCTAAAACTTCCAGCCAAGGAGGATCCATTAATCGAAGACATTGAAGAAAATGAGGCACAAAAGGGTGACATGATGAAGCTGATTATAGAGAAGAATATACAGATCATGCAGATGGAAGAAGAAATGGAGAAGATGATAAAAGACAAAGAACCGAGTCAGAAAATGGTCATTGTCCCCTTATATGCCCTACCCATCTCTCAGCTCCCAGAAACAGGAACAAAAACTGCAGCTACTTCTTCCACTCATATTACAAGTGCTGAAAAAGTGAAAAATATGCTAGAGAACATGCCAATCCAGCGAGAAGAGATCAATACTTTGCATGGGAAGCTCAAATATCTAGAAGAATAGAAAGCCAAAGCTGAAGATTCTCGTCTTACTTAAGTGTAGCAATCATAGAGACTATTGGAGGGGTTGTAAAAGGTAGAAAACAATACCTCAATTGGTCAGACCTTGGCCCCAACCAAGGAAAAAATTTGGATGGGTCTTCTGGACTCTATGAATGAGATTTGACCATCTATCCAAATCATCTTTGAACATAAATAATTGATAAAAAAATCCACAGGAACCATTGTTCAGGTAAGGGAAAATCTTGGAGATATGCCCAGAGAAACCTCCAACATTATCAGATTCTTGAATTCTAATTCTAAATATGAACTTGAATAATTAGGAACTAGTGATAGGACTGGAACTATTTTGGAAGTCAAGAAAGTTTTGACTAAAAGGAACCTCATTGATCATTTGGAAGAAAGATGTGAAACACTAGAACTGTGAGAGAACAAGTTTTGTAACGGAATTGAAGCATTAATACAAAAACGGTTGCCCAACATATATGTGATTAATGATAACTTGATCACTCATGAAGACTATGTCCTGAAGATGAAGGAAATGGTGAGAAGTAGTGTCAAGTTCAGTGGGATAAAGGGAAGTATGACAGCAAGAGGATTTTTAGAAACCATGGCAAATGAATTCTACATCTAGAATGAGGTAAAACATGTTTTTTACAGTGAAGCGAACTTTTGCAAAATACACTGAGGTTGATGAGATTTACCGAAGGGTAATTAAATGAACCATACCACATGAAAAAATATGGGAAGAACTTTGTGATTTATTGGATTAAAGGGTAACTCGGATGTAGAAAAAATAGTAGCGAGCACAGTAGCCAACACATCAATGTAACACAATTTCGAGTTGATTAACCAACCGAATCCACCAAAACAGAACGACCTTTCCATGCAGCTATTTACATGGCCTATTTTTCTACGACAGATAAATCTTATTTTTCAGAATTAGGCTAATAATAAATTGTCGGTTGAGACAACTATTTTGTAATGATTTGTAATTATTTGTATAAATACATCACTATCTAAAGTATTAAAGGTTGATTTTTTAATATAATTTCTTCTTCATATTGTAATTTTTCAAAGTGGCTAGAGTATCAATAATACAAGGACACTTTCATAGGATTCATGTGGTGTACAAAATGGTGATGTGTTTCTTCAGTTCATATGTTTAAACATTGTTTTCCCTTCTCTTTTATTCTGAAAATCTTAATTACTTAACAGAACTGTGATGAATAGGACATGTTACATAGAACACCCTATTCTAGTTGTTAGTATTTTTCATGTTTTCTACTGAAGTCAAATTAATGAATTCTTGATTTCTCCTTAATTTCTACTCAATCTTACATTTCTACTATTTCACAATCCATTTAATATTATGAAAGATCCAAATAGTACAACCTAGCTTTCCCTGTGAAACTCCCCTAAAATTTGATGAAAATCCAGTTAAATCTTTAGAATCCATAGCCCAAAGGAATTGCAGTAATTAAATCAACCAAAACATTCAATCAATACACTCAGTAGAGTCATAAATAGCCTAAAATTCACATAAAACAAAGCTACATTTTATAGAGAGATCCCTCTTTGAAGCTGTCAGGGCTAGATCCCAACTTCCAAAGTGGTTTTGATGTTGTCCTATGTGTTTACTCCCTCAACCTCAAAAATACAGAACAACAACATAGTGGCGGCCATATTGGGTACGAATACTTTTTAAATTGAAAAATCATTATTTGCTGGTAGTCAATTAGTTTTTCAATTAAACAAAATTGTTATATCACCATGAAATATCTGATTTGAGGTTGTAATATTGTATATATTGGGTGTATTATTTATTTTAATTTATTTTCAAGTGTGATAAATTTTAATAGATATGGCTCCTAAAAGAATTTTCACTAGATCTCACCATGATCCCAACCCTATTGAATTTGTAGATAATCCAGACTAATTGGTGAGAAAGAAAAGTATTACAAAGGGTCAAGGTAGTAATATTCCTTTGTCTAGGTTCAATTCTCTTGCTAAGAATAGTCTTTTGTCTAGGTCTAACTCTCTTCCTCAGAAGTTTGAAACTATTCAAGATATAGAGTTTGATTTTCCTTCCCAGCATAGTTTGTTTAGATCAAAATATAAGAGCTTTGTAGATCCAACTTTCATTGATAAAGCCATACTGCAACCATATATACCCCAAACCCAACCTTTTGAAACATATATTGATCTTCAATCCCTACAAAAATTTGATAAATTACAAGATCTAGTTTCCATTTTGAACCAAGCCATTGATTAAGCTTATATTCAACAATCTATTTAATTTTCAACGTTAATAGTTGCAACAACTTCTTTGTCCAACCAATCTTCCAAGTCTATTAATCTACAACTCCCTAGACCTACTCATTCTATAGTCTCTACTTTTTCACGTGTAATATCTCAGATTGTTATTCCTGGTATCCCTATAGTTATCATAACTACATCTACCTCTGGTCCATCTTCCAGTCAATCTCTCAGACTAGCTATGGAAGGTAGGTATGCATCTTTGGTGTTACCAGGCTAGCTGAATGTTATTCCTGGAGATTACTAGTCCAAAATTTTGACCTTTTATAATACTAGCTCTCATACTGCTCAACAACATGTGGATAGAATGAATGATGTTTTTGACCATCGAGATGTAGATGAGGTTAATGTAGAAATGATATTGTTTTCTCAAAGTTTAGGAGGTGATGTCAAAAAATGGTTTATCAATTTACCTGCAAGAAGTATAGCCAACCTTGATGCATTCCATAAGACTTTCTTAGCTAGATTGGAAATCAAGAAAAATCCACTTAAACTCCTGAATGAATACAAAAGACTGAAAGGAAATCCAAATGAAATTGTGGAAGAATATTGTGAACGGTTTAATATTGTTTACAATGCAATTCCTACAGACATAAAGCCCTTCCCTGACCTAGCTTTAATTGATTTTCCTGATGGTTTTGATGTAGACATGGAGTATAAACTTAGAGAGAGAGAGAGACCCAACGACTTTGGAATAAATGCAATCCAATGCTATAAAAGTTGAAGCTAAGATCTTAGCAAAGAAGGCCAAACTAAAATCTGAATGCAAGGTTACAATTAAAGAAGAGCCTTCCACTTCAGCCTCTGATCATAAAATTGATAACCTAGTGAGGGTAGTAGAAAGGGTGATGAAAAGAGTAAACATAAATGATCAAGCTCAAATGAGAGAAAACCAAAATGGTCCTCAAAATAGAAACCAAAACTTCATAAGGAATGTTCCCCAAACCAAAAAATGAGAACAAAAGGGTCCATACCAGCAGGTTCGACCTTCTTTTCAAGAAAACAACACTGATGATGAGGGTAATATTATTGAAGATTTAGATGACAGTCAAATAAATCTGATGGGAATAAATGATGATGAAACATTTTTTCTCACTCAAGAGGAGCAAGAATTTTTTCTCATAGCTCAAACTAAACTTGACTCTGAGGAATTAGATGCATATAACAAAGGTTCTAAAAATTCCATCATGGAAGTCCATAGACAATATAACCTTAGGAGATGTTGGCATTATGATTCAAGTGTTGTCCTTGATGGCAACTCACTCAGAGGTTGGTACAGGTGCTCAGAGGTTGGTACAGGTGATGGCAACTTAATCAGAGGACAGATCTTAGTACAGCATGCCAAGAAATTTCATACACGCAGGTTCGTTAAGCCCAAGTCGCGTATACAAGCAGGTTCAATATATACCAAGTCGCGTATACGCAGGTTCGCTCCAAGTCGCGTGTACACGCTGGTTGGCTTCAGTAAAAGCGCGTGTATGTGGAAAACTTATCTTTCGTCCACGGCGGTTATTCCTTGGAAGTTGTGCCTATGGTTTTGGACCTTGGTGTCTCGACGGACGTGTTGATCCCTAGTTTTGAAGATGATGGTATTGGATTTCTATGGTTTTGGCTCTTGGTATTGAACAAGGCCTAAGGCTATATAAGGAGAAGATCATTAGGCAAGTGTGAGCAAGCATTGTGTGTCTGACGAAGTGAGAAGATCTGGTATTACTGTTTATCTGTTCAGGACACTTGGCAAGGGTTGGATCTGACAGCGAAGGCATAAGAAACTATTTCTAGATCTGCACGCGGGTTGCCTTTGGTGAAAGCGCGTATACACGCGGTTTTGGTACAGTGAAGTAGCATATGCATAATAAGATTTGATATTTCAGGTTGCTGCTGATTCTGGTGGTTGTTGCAGAGTTCTGGGCTCTAGTTTGGGTTCTGTGTTCTTGATAACAGGGTTTCAGTGATTCAGTATTGGGTTGTTTAATGAATTATGATGCAAGTATAAGTTGATGATTGTATTGTGGTAATGTTTGTTTTGTACTCTTGGATCCAGTCTGAAAATTAATGAAACGTGGTCCCTGAAGGAAAGCAGGTTGTAGCGTCAGCACCTACGTACTAGTAAATGGATCGGCTAGTACAAGAGCTGAGGGGGTTGTAGCTCCCTTCCAAAAGTAGTTGGAAAACGAGAGAGGGTTGTAGCCCTCTGCAGGTTGTAGCCTGCGTACTGGTAAAGGACTACACCAGTACATTGTAAAAGAAGTTCTTATTAAAGAAGAAAGAGACAAATTGCAGCAGGTGGTTTTCACCCACATTGGGTTTCCACCTTATATCATGGTGTTCATGTTTGTGGCTCTTGTGTGATGTTCTGTTCTGTTATTCTGCACATGTTTAATGTTAATATGCTTAATAATGTCCTGATGCATTTACTGAAGATTAAGCTAACTGAATTATAAGATCTCTGGATATACGCGAGTTTCATTAGACACAGTAGCGTGTACACGCGGGTTCACTTAATTGAAGTAGCGTATATGTTTCTGAGTATGAAATTTGAAAGTTTTTACTGATCTGATAATACTGATTCACCCCCCCCCCCCCCCTTCTCAGTATTATTTCCAACAATTGGTATCAGAGCAGGTCCTTCAGAGGAAGCTTGATCGCTTGAAGGAAAAGATCCATCAGAATGGCTAATCCAGAAAGAGAGGCACACATCAGGCCACCAGTCTTTGACGGGAACAATTTTACTCACTGGAAGATAAGAACCACTGCATATCTACAATCACTCGGAGCAGAAATTTGGGGAATCGTAGAAGGAGGATTCAAATTCCCATCAGCAACCCCTATAGATCCAGCAGAGAAAAAGCAATATGAGCTCAATGCCAAAGCTGTTACTGTCCTATTGAGTAGTTTGACACAATAAGAATTTATGAAGATCATGCATTTCAAATCAGCTAAGTAAATATGGGACAAAATCGTCACAAGCTACGAAGGAGATGATCAGGTAAAAAGAGCAAAGCTTCAAACTCTCAGAATCCGGTATGAAACTCTTAAGATGCATAGTAATGAAAGCATAGCTAATTATTTCTTGCGTATGGATGAGATTGTGAATTGTATGAGGGATCTGGGTGAAGAATTTGAGGAAGTTGTCTTAGTTGAAAAGGTTTTGAGATCTCTGTCTGCTAAATTTGATTCTAAAGTATCTGCCATAGAAGAAAAGGAGAATGTGCAGAAAATCACCATGTCACAGCTTCACGGGATCTTAACTGCTTTTGAAATGCGACAAGAGGTACCACCAAAAGCCGCATTCGAAGTGTCAGAGGAAGAAGATGAGGTAAATTTTGTCAAGAATCTTGAACGGGCAACTGGACGGTTCAAAGGTAAGCTACCTTTCAAATGTTTTCTATGTGGTAGAGGTTTTCACTATGCTGCTAGATGCCCTCATAACAAAGGAAAGATATCTGAAGAAGATGGTAGAAGCTATTATACCCATATTACAAGTTCATTCAATGATAGTGAAGACATTAGAAGTCTCATGGCACATGAAAAGAAGAATGCATCATCCAATAATAGCAAAGATATTAAAAGTCTCATGGCACATGAAAAGAAGAATGTAGAAACAGAAGAAGTTACCAAATTAAATGAACAATTGGAGACAGTAACCAGGGTAAGGGAGCAATTGCAGGATGTAGTAAAGGATCAGAGCATAACTATTCAAAGGCTTGAATCAAAGATCCTCTCTCTAAAAGAAGATCTTAAAAAATCAAGAGAACAGAACAGAGAAGCTCTTGAAGATCAAGAACATGAAGTGATCAAACTAAAGCGACAAGTGGAAGAAGGAAGAAAAGCTGAAGAAGACCTAAGGAATCAGTATCTGAAAAAGGAAGAACAACATCAAGTTGAGGTAAATATCTTGAAAGGTAAACTAGAAGAAAAGGATAAGCTTTTACGATTTCAAGATAGTACTAAAGTCTTGGATGATATTCTTAATAGTCAAAGGTCTCCTGCTATCAAGACTGGTCTTGGTTTTCATGAATATGTTGAAGGTGAATCTAGTTCACAAGGTGAGGCAAGAAACTCTAATGAGAAATCTGAAATGCTCAACAAGGAACAACCAAGGAAAGAAATTCCTCAAGGAAGATCCTTTACTCCTAACTATGGACGTGATAGACGATTATTTCCTCCACTGAATAATGTTGAATGTTATGTATGTCATAATCTTGGACATGTTGCAGCCAGATGTAGAAGTAGAATGGTTCAAGAAAGATCATCGCATCCCAGGTATTTCAGAGGATATTGCTTTGCCTGCAATGCATATGGACACAAAGCAATTGATTGTGATAGAAGGAACATGAAAAATGTAAGGTGTTATACATGCAACAACTATGGGCATAAAGCAAGGGAATGCAGGAGCAGATTTCAAAATTCAAGACAAGAGGACCATACATCATCACAGATGCAGGAATTGAAGAAGACAGAGACAGCAAGGTGTGGCATAATTCAGACAGCTGACATAACAGACACAGGGGAATCTGAAAGTGATGAAATTTAGTATTCCATCCTGCATACGCTGATATAATGAAGACAAGTCGCGTATATACGAGAGTTACAGGCTGCAAAGTCGCGTATATGAATGAAGGGCAGCAGAACAAACCCAGGTTTAGTCATGGTTGGCTCAGGCTCAGGGGGAGCAGAACAGACTCAGGAAATGGTTCAGTCATGGTTGGCTCACACTTAGGGGGAGCATATACTTCAAATAACTCATTGTTGGCATTATGGTTAGAAGTGGCTGATGAAACTAAATGATACATCTTATTGTTTAAGGAATGGTTTTGCAGGCTTATGATAAATAGTTATTGCTGGTCTTAGAACCTGCATCTGCTCAGGGGGAGCATGTATGGATTGATACAACTTGGCACATACAAAGGGGGAGCCAAATCAGAAACTTCAGCATGTACTCAGGGGGAGTATGGACAGCAGTATGGACAGCAGGAGGTATACTAAAGAAGAGAACATCTTGGTCCGCCCTTTGCCCTTGATGTCAAAGGGAGAGAGTGACTTGGTGTGGTGGTTGCCATCAAGTCCAAAGGGGGAGATTGTTGGCATTATGATTCAAGTGTTGTCCTTGATGGCAACTCGCTCAGAGGTTGGTACAGGTGCTCAGAGGTTGGTACAGGTGATGGCAACTTAATCAGAGGACAGATCTTAGTACAGCATGCCAAGAAAGTTCATACACGCAGGTTCGTTAAGCCCAAGTCGCGTATACAAGCAGGTTCAATATATACCAAGTTGCGTATACGCAGGTTCGCTCCAAGTCGCGTGTACACAATGGTTGGCTTCAGTAAAAGCGCGTGTATGTGGAAAACTTATCTTTCGTCCACGGCGGTTATTCCTTGGAAGTTGTGCCTATGGTTTTCGACCTTGGTGTCTCGACGGACGTGTTGATCCCTAGTTTTGAAGATGATGGTATTGGATTTCTATGGTTTTGGCTCTTGGTATTGAACAAGGCCTAAGGCTATATAAGGAGAAGATCATTAGGCAAGTGTGAGCAAGCATTGTGTGTCTGACGAAGTGAGAAGATCTGGTATTACTGTTTATCTGTTCGGGACGCTTGGCAAGGGTTGGATCTGACAGCGAAGGCATAAGAAACAATTTCTAGATCTGCACGCGGGTTGTCTTTGGTGAAAGCGCGTATACACGTGGTTTTGGTACAGTGAAGTAGCATATGCATAATAAGATTTGATATTTCAGGTTGCTGCTGATTCTGGTGGTTGTTGCAGAGTTCTGGGCTCTGGTTTGGGTTCTGTGTTCTTGATAACAGGGTTTCAGTGATTCAGTATTGGGTTGTTTAATGAATTATGATGCAAGTATAAGTTGATGATTGTATTGTGGTAATGTTTGTTTTGTACTCTTGGATCCAGTCTGAAAATTAATGAAACGTGGTCCCTGAAGGAAAGCAGGTTGTAGGGTCAGCACCTACGTACTAGTAAATGGATCGGCTAGTACAAGAGCTGAGGGGGTTGTAGCTCCCTTCCAAAAGTAGTTGGAAAACGAGAGAGGGTTGTAGCCCTCTGCAGGTTGTAGCCTGCGTACTGGTAAAGGACTGCACCAGTACATTGTAAAAGAAGTTCTTATTAAAGAAGAAAGAGACAAATTGGAGCAGGTGGTTTTCACCCACATTGGGTTTCCACCTTATATCATGGTGTTGATGTGTGTGGCTCTTGTGTGATGTTCTGTTCTGTTATTCTGCACCTGTTTACTGTTAATATGCTTAATAATGTCCTGATGCATTTACTAAAGATTAAGCTAACAGAATTATAAGATCTCTGGATATACGCGAGTTTCATTAGACACAGTAGCGTGTACACGCGGGTTCACTTAATTGAAGTAGCATATATGTTTCTGAGTATGAAATTTTAAAGTTTTTACTGATCTGATAATACTGATTCACCCCCCCCCCCCCCCTTCTCAGTATTATTTCCAACAATTGGTATCAGAGCAGGTCCTTCAGAGGAAGCTTGATCGCTTGAAGGAAAAGATCCATCAGAATGGCTAATCCAGAAAGAGAGGCACACATCAGGCCACCAGTCTTTGACGGGAACAATTTTACTCACTGGAAGATAAGAACCACTGCATATCTACAATCACTCGGAGCAAAAATTTGAGGAATCGTAGAAGGAGGATACAAATTCCCATCAGCAACCCTTACAGATCCAGCAGAGAAAAAGCAATATGAGCTCAATGCCAAAGCTGTTACTGTCCTATTGAGTAGTTTGACACAATCAAAATTTATGAAGATCATGCATTTCAAATCAGCTAAGGAAATATGGGACAAAATCGTCACAAGCTACGAAGGAGATGATCAGGTAAAAAGAGCAAAGCTTCAAACTCTCAGAATCCGGTATGAAACTCTTAAGATGCATAGTAATGAAAGCATAGCTAATCATTTCTTGCATATGGATGAGATTGTGAATTGTATGAGGGATCTGGGTGAAGAATTTGAGGAGGTTGTCTTATTTGAAAAGGTTTTGAGATCTCTGTCTGCTAAATTTGATTCTAAAGTATCTGCCATAGAAGAAAAGGAGAATGTGCAAAAAATCACCATGTCACAGCTTCACGGGATCTTAACTACTTTTGAAATGTGACAAGAGGTACCACCAGAAGCCGCATTCAAAGTGTCAGAGGAAGAAGATGAGGTAAATTTTGTCAAGAATCTTGAACGGGGAACTGGACGGTTCAAAGGTAAGCTACCTTTCAAATGTTTTCTATGTGGTAGAGTTGGTCACTATGCTGCTAGATGCCCTCATAACAAAGGAAAGATATCTGAAGAAGATGGTAGAAGCTATTATACCCATATTACAAGTTCATTCAATGATAGTGAACATATTAGAAGTCTCATGGCACATGAAAATAAGAATGCATCATCCAATAATAGCAAAGATATTAAAAGTCTCATGGCACATGAAAAGAAGAATGCAGAAACAGAAGAAGTTACCAAATTAAATGAACAATTGGAGACAGTAACCAGGGTAAGGGAGCAATTGCAGGATGTAGTAAAGGATCAGAGCATAACTATTCAAAGGCTTGAATCAAAGATCCTCTCTCTAAAAGAAGATCTTAAAAAATCAAGAGAACAGAACAGAGAAGCTCTTGAAGATCAAGAACATGAAGTGATCAAACTAAAGCGACAAGTGGAAGAAGGAAGAAAAGCTGAAGAAGACCTAAGGAATCAGTATCTGAAAAAGGAAGAACAACATCAAGTTGAGGTAAATATCTTGAAAGGTAAACTAGAAGAAAAGGATAAGCTTTTACGATTTCAAGATAGTACTAAAGTCTTGGATGATATTCTTAATAGTCAAAGGTCTCCTGCTATCAAGACTGGTCTTGGTTTTCATGAATATGTTGAAGGTGAATCTAGTTCACAAGGTGAGGCAAGAAACTCTAATGAGAAATCTGAAATGCTCAACAAGGAACAACCAAGGAAAGAAATTCCTCAAGGAAGATCCTTTACTCCTAACTATGGACGTGATAGACGATTATTTCCTCCACTGAATAATGTTGAATGTTATGTATGTCATAATCTTGGACATGTTGCAGCCAGATGTAGAAGTAGAATGGTTCAAGAAAGATCATCGCATCCCAGGTATTTCAGAGGATATTGCTTTGCCTGCAATGCCTATGGACACAAAGCAATTGATTGTGATAGAAGGAACATGAAAAATGTAAGGTGTTATACATGCAACAACTATGGGCATAAAGCAAGGGAATGCAGGAGCAAATTTCAAAATTCAAGACAAGAGGACCATACATCATCACAGTTGCAAGAATTGAAGAAGATAGAGACAGAAAGGTGTGGCATAATTCAGACAGCTGACATAACAGACACAGGGGAATCTGAAAGTGATGAAATTCAGTATTCCATCCTGCATACGCTGATATAATGAAGACAAGTCGCGTATATACGCGAGTTACAGGCTGCAAAGTCGCGTATATGAATGAAGGGTAGCAGAACAAACCCAGGTTCAGTCATGGTTGGCTCAGGCTCAGGGGGAGCAGAACAGACTCAGGAAATGGTTCAGTCATGGTTGGCTCACACTCAGGGGGAGCATATACTTCAAATAACTCATTGTTGGCATTATGGTTAGAAGTGGCTGATGAAACTAAATGATACATCTTATTGTTTAAGGAATGGTTTTGCAGGCTTATGATAAATAGTTATTGCTGGTCTTAGAACCTGCATCTGCTCAGGGGGAGCATGGATGGATTGATACAACTTGGCACATACAAAGGGGGAGCCAAATCAGAAACTTCAGCATGTACTCAGGGGGAGTATGGACAGCAGTATGGACAACAGGAGGTATACTAAAGAAGAGAACATCTTGGTCTGCCCTTTGCCCTTAATGTCAAAGGGGGAGAGTGACTTGGTGTGGTGGTTGCCATCAAGTCCAAAGGGGGAGATTGTTGGCATTATGATTCAAGTGTTGTCCTTGATGGCAACTCACTCAGAGGTTGGTACAGGTGCTCAGAGGTTGGTACAGGTGATGGCAACTTAATCAGAGGACAGATCTTAGTACAGCATGCCAAGAAAGTTCATACACGCAGGTTCGTTAAGCCCAAGTCGCGTATACAAGCAGGTTCAATATATACCAAGTCGCGTATACGCAGGTTCGCTCCAAGTCGCGTGTACACGCTGGTTGGCTTCAGTAAAAGCGCGTGTATGTGGAAAACTTATCTTTGGTCCACGACGGTTATTCCTTGGAAGTTGTGCCTATGGTTTTGGACCTTGGTGTCTCGACGGACGTGTTGATCCCTAGTTTTGAAGATGATGGTATTGGATTTCTATGGTTTAGGCTCTTGGTATTGAACAAGGCCTAAGGCTATATAAGGAGAAGATCATTAGGCAAGTGTGAGCAAGCATTGTGTGTCTGACGAAGTGAGAAGATCTGGTATTATGGTTTATCTGTTCGGGACGCTTGGCAAGGGTTGGATCTGACAGCGAAGGCATAAGAAACTATTTCTAGATCTGCACGCGGGTTGCCTTTGGTGAAAGCGCGTATACACGCGGTTTTGGTACAGTGAAGTAGCGTATGCATAATAAGATTTGATATTTCAGGTTGCTGCTGATTCTGGTGGTTGTTGCAGAGTTCTGGGCTCTGGTTTGGGTTCTGTGTTCTTGATAACAGGGTTTCAGTGATTCAGTATTGGGTTGTTTAATGAATTATGATGCAAGTATAAGTTGATGATTGTATTGTGGTAATGTTTGTTTTGTACTCTTGGATCCAGTCTGAAAATTAATGAAACGTGGTCCCTGAAGGAAAGCAGGTTGTAGCGTCAGCACCTACGTACTAGTAAATGGATCGGCTAGTACAAGAGCTGAGGGGGTTGTAGCTCCCTTCCAAAAGTAGTTGGAAAACGAGAGAGGGTTGTAGCCCTCTGCAGGTTGTAGCCTGCGTACTGGTAAAGGACTGCACCAGTACATTGTAAAAGAAGTTCTTATTAAAGAAGAAAGAGACAAATTGCAGCAGGTGGTTTTCACCCACATTGGGTTTCCACCTTATATCATGGTGTTCATGTGTGTGGCTCTTGTGTGATGTTCTGTTCTGTTATTCTGCACCTGTTTACTGTTAATATGCTTAATAATGTCCTGATGCATTTACTGAAGATTAAGCTAACTGAATTATAAGATCTCTGGATATACGCGAGTTTCATTAGACATAGTAGCGTGTACACGCGGGTTCACTTAATTGAAGTAGCGTATATGTTTCTGAGTATGAAATTTGAAAGTTTTTACTGATCTGATAATACTGATTCACCCCCCCCCCCCCCTTCTCAGTATTATTTCCAACAATTGGTATCAGAGCAGGTCCTTTAGAGGAAGCTTGATCGCTTGAAGGAAAAGATCCATCAGAATGGCTAATCCAGAAAGAGAGGCACACATCAGGCCACCAGTCTTTGACGGGAACAATTTTACTCACTGGAAGATAAGAACCACTGCATATCTACAATCACTCGGAGCAGAAATTTGGGGAATCGTAGAAGGAGGATACAAATTCCCATCAGCAACGCCTACAGATTAAGCAGAGAAAAAGCAATATGAGCTCAATGCCAAAGCTGTTACTGTCCTATTGAGTAGTTTGACACAATCAGAATTTATGAAGATCATGCATTTCAAATCAGCTAAGGAAATATGGGACAAAATCGTCACAAGCTACGAAGGAGATGATCAGGTAAAAAGAGCAAAGCTTCAAACTCTCAGAATCCGGTATGAAACTCTTAAGATGCATAGTAATGAAAGCATAGCTAATTATTTCTTGCGTATGGATGAGATTGTGAATTGTATGAGGGATCTGGGTGAAGAATTTGAGGAAGTTGTCTTAGTTGAAAAGGTTTTGAGATCTCTGTCTGCTAAATTTGATTCTAAAGTATCTGCCATAGAAGAAAAGGAGAATGTGCAGAAAATCACCATGTCACAGCTTCACGGGATCTTAACTGCTTTTGAAATGCGACAAGAGGTACCACCAGAAGCCGCATTCGAAGTGTCAGAGGAAGAAGATGAGGTAAATTTTGTCAAGAATCTTGAACGGGGAACTGGACGGTTCAAAGGTAAGCTACC
Organism: Pinus tabuliformis; assembly: GCA_031772625.1. Classification (NCBI taxonomy): domain Eukaryota; kingdom Viridiplantae; phylum Streptophyta; class Pinopsida; order Pinales; family Pinaceae; genus Pinus; species Pinus tabuliformis. The sequence continues at coordinate 13,516,691 of CM062813.1, read as the reverse complement.
TTTCAAATGTTTTCTATGTGGTAGAGGTTGTCACTATGCTGCTAGATGCCCTCATAACAAAGGAAAGATATCTGAAGAAGATGGTAGAAGCTATTATACCCATATTACAAGTTCATTCAATGATAGTGAAGATATTAGAAGTCTCATGGCACATGAAAAGAAGAATGCATCATCCAATAATAGCAAAGATATTAAAAGTTTCATGGCACATGAAAAGAAGAATGCAGAAACAGAAGAAGTTACCAAATTAAATGAACAATTGGAGACAGTAACCAGGGTAAGGGAGCAATTGCAGGATGTAGTAAAGGATCAGAGCATAACTATTCAAAGGCTTGAATCAAAGATCCTCTCTCTAAAAGAAGATCTTAAAAAATCAAGAGAACAGAATAGAGAAGCTCTTGAAGATCAAGAACATGAAGTGATCAAACTAAAGCGACAAGTGGAAGAAGGAAGAAAAGCTAAAGAAGACCTAAGGAATCAGTATCTGAAAAAGGAAGAACAACATCAAGTTGAGGTAAATATCTTGAAAGGTAAACTAGAAGAAAAGGATAAGCTTTTACGATTTCAAGATAGTACTAAAGTCTTGGATGATATTCTTAATAGTCAAAGGTCTCCTGCTATCAAGACTGGTCTCGGTTTTCATGAATATGTTGAAGGTGAATCTAGTTCACAAGGTGAGGCAAGAAACTCTAATGAGAAATCTGAAATGCTCAACAAGGAACAACCAAGGAAAGAAATTCCTCAAGGAAGATCCTTTACTCCTAACTATGGACGTGATAGACGATTATTTCCTCCACTGAATAATGTTGAATGTTATGTATGTCATAATCTTGGACATGTTGCAGCCAGATGTAGAAGTAGAATGGTTCAAGAAAGATCATCGCATCCCAGGTATTTCAGAGGATATTGCTTTGCCTGCAATGCATATGGACACAAAGCAATTGATTGTGATAGAAGGAACATGAAAAATGTAAGGTGTTATACATGCAACAACTATGGGCATAAAGCAAGGGAATGCAGGAGCAGATTTCAAAATTCAAGACAAGTGGACCATACATCATCACAGTTGCAGGAATTGAAGAAGACAGAGACAGAAAGGTGTGGCATAATTCAGACAGCTGACATAACAGACACAGGGGAATCTGAAAGTGATGAAATTCAGTATTCCATCCTGCATACGCTGATATAATGAAGACAAGTCCCGTATATACGCGAGTTACAGGATGCAAAGTCGCGTATATGAATGAAGGGCAGCAGAACAAACCCAGGTTCAGTCATGGTTGGCTCAGGCTCAGGGGGAGCAGAACAGACTCAGGAAATGGTTCAGTCATGGTTGGCTCACACTCAGGGGGAGCATATACTTCAAATAACTCATTGTTGGCATTATGGTTAGAATTGGCTGATGAAACTAAATGATACATCTTATTGTTTAAGGAATGGTTTTGCAGGCTTATGATAAATAGTTATTGCTGGTCTTAGAACCTGCATCTGCTCAGGGGGAGCCTGGATGGATTGATACAACTTGGCACATACAAAGGGGGAGCCAAATCAGAAACTTCAGCATGTACTCAGGGGGAGTATGGACAGCAGTATGGACAGCAGGAGGTATACTAAAGAAGAGAACATCTTGGTCCGCCCTTTGCCCTTGATGTCAAAGGGGGAGAGTGACTTGGTGTGGTGGTTGCCATCAAGTCCAAAGGGGGAGATTGTTGGCATTATGATTCAAGTGTTGTCCTTGATGGCAACTCACTCAGAGGTTGGTACAGGTGCTTAGAGGTTGGTATAGGTGATGGCAACTTAATCAGAGGACAGATCTTAGTACAGCATGCCAAGAAAGTTCATACACGCAGGTTCGTTAAGCCCAAGTCGCGTATACAAGCAGGTTCAATATATACCAAGTTGCGTATACGCAGGTTCGCTCCAAGTCGCGTGTACACACTGGTTGGCTTCATTAAAAGCACGTGTATGTGGAAAACTTATCTTTGGTCCACGACGGTTATTCCTTGGAAGTTGTGCCTATGGTTTTGGACCTTGGTGTCTTGACGGACGTGTTGATCCCTAGTTTTGAAGATGATGGTATTGGATTTCTATGGTTTTGGCTATTGGTATTGAACAAGGCCTAAGGCTATATAAGGAGAAGATCATTAGGCAAGTGTGAGCAAGCATTGTGTGTCTGACGAAGTGAGAAGATCTGGTATTACTGTTTATCTGTTCGGGACGCTTGGCAAGGGTTGGATCTGACAGCGAAGGCATAAGAAACTATTTCTAGATCTGCACGCGGGTTGCCTTTGGTGAAAGCGCGTATACATGCGGTTTTGGTATAGTGAAGTAGCGTATGCATAATAAGATTTGATATTTCAGGTTGCTGCTGATTCTGGTGGTTGTTGCAGAGTTCTGGGCTCTGGTTTGGGTTCTGTGTTCTTGATAACAGGGTTTCAGTGATTCAGTATTGGGTTGTTTAATGAATTATGATGCAAGTATAAGTTGATGATTGTATTGTGGTAATGTTTGTTTTGTACTCTTGGATCCAGTCTGAAAATTAATGAAACGTGGTCCCTGAAGGAAAGCAGGATGTAGGGTCAGCACCTACGTACTAGTAAATGGATCGGCTAGTACAAGAGCTGAGGGGGTTGTAGCTCCCTTCCAAAAGTAGTTGGAAAACGAGAGAGGGTTGTAGCCCTCTGCAGGTTGTAGCCTGCGTACTGGTAAAGGACTACACCAGTACATTGTAAAAGAAGTTCTTATTAAAGAAGAAAGAGACAAATTGCAGCAGGTGGTTTTCACCCACATTGGGTTTCCACCTTATATCATGGTGTTCATGTGTGTGGCTCTTGTGTGATGTTCTGTTCTGTTATTCTGCACCTGTTTACTGTTAATATGCTTAATAATGTCCTGATGCATTTACTGAAGATTAAGCTAACTGAATTATAAGATCTTTGGATATACGCGATTTTCATTAGACATAGTAGCGTGTACACGCGGGTTCACTTAATTGAAGTAGCGTATATGTTTTTGAGTATGAAATTTGAAAGTTTTTACTGATCTGATAATACTGATTCACCCCACCCCCCCCCCCCCCCCCCCCCCCTTCTCAGTATTATTTCCAACAGGAGAAAAAATAATGCAAACACTCTCAACAACAAAAACTCTGGAAATCTTGCTAAAAAATCCTCTGAAATTGATCCTAGGGAAACCACAGAAAGTATTCCTAAGAAAATTGTTGATAATTTTGGTTAAAGGAAAGTAGAAACTCCTGTCAAAAACATAGTTGATAGTGTTTCTAAAACTACTCAAACTGATATCTCAACCACAAGTCAGCGAAAAGAGCCTATAACAAAATAAATTTCAAATCAATCTGACCTTCCCAACCTGATTAAGATTCAAACATCGTTCAACATTGAGAATGAATTAGAAAAAATGAAAATTCCTATTCCTCTAACAGAGTCAATGAAGAAAAATATGTATAGAACCCAAGTGATGAAAGCTCTAAACATAGGGGAAAACACAAACTCTGTAAATCTGAATGATGACCAGCCGGAACTCTTATTTGGAGGGGAACTTGAGGGAAAACCAAAGGAAGGAGAAGTTCCTCCATTATAAGTTAGCCTAAATATTCATGACAAGATTCTCCATAATCCTATGTTTGATTCAGGTGATTCCCACAATTTAATGCCTAAAGATATTCTGGAGAAACTAGGACCTGACATTACTAGACCTTATAAAGACTTGTATTCTTTTGATTCCAACAAAGTAAGATGTCTAGGTCTCATCAAATACCTATGTGCTACTTTAACTCAAATCCCTGCCAAAAGTCTAGTAATGGATATAGTGGTTGCATATATTCCCCCTAAGTACGGCATGATGTTGTCACACTCATGAGGAGAAAAATTACACGGAACCCTACAGATGGATATGACCTTTGCCACCATACCAATTTTTGGGAACAAAAGAATATTATATAGGGAAACTTTAATGAAATTCATGGTGACTAGTCAAGAGAAGCCTCACAACTATCCTCTTTACTCTGTTCATTCAGATTTAGACTCTTTCATTCTTTATAATGATGGAGAAATCAACACTCACGTGATCAAAGCTGAAACTAAGATTTCTGAAGAAAAAAAATCCAAAGCAAACACAAACAATAGAACCAAACACTCTTCCTGAACCTCTTTGGAAGAAGTGCTTTGATGGATCTTGTAGTAAAGATGGTTCTGGAGTAGGAATATGGGTGGTAAACACAGGAAACAATCATGCTAAGGGTCACTCATACAAGATCAATTTTGAATTTACCAATAACATAGCAGAGTATGAAGACCTTATATTAGGATTGCGGTTGTTGAAAAAATTAGGTGCCAAGAGAATATCCATTTAAGGGATGGTGAGTTAATTATAAAACAAATTAAAGGAAAGTATTCAGCTAAACAGGCTAGGATGAGAGCATACAAAAATGTTGTGCTTGATTTTCTAGAGAGATTTATGGAATATGACATTTCTGTAATTCCTAAAAAACAAAATATCATTCCAAACAGTCTTGCTTTTTCAACCAGCTCCTGTAAAACACCTTACCCTAATCGATACTATACAATGGAATTGAAACACTGACTAGTTGTACCAGATAATATGAAGTATTGGCAGGTGTTTGGTAGTGATAAACAAATTGAAACTTTTCTACAATCTAAGGATGAATTTCAAGATGATAGTATAGATTTCAAATCTGAATTAGAAAATAAAATAGTTGTACATTTTGATCTAGAAAGGTAATCAGAAAAATCAGGTGTAAATATACACATAGTTAAAGTTGTAAGTAAATTAGAATCACTTGAGATAGATCCAGAAAAAGAAGAGTTTGAAACACTTCATTTAAAGTATAATGTTTTACCTAGAGGTCTAGTTCCACTGGAAGAGTTATTTGATTTCAATGATGTGGCTAAGAAGCCTTAGGTTGAGCCAAGAGGAGTAGTAGTCAAATAATGTAATATAGGTATTGAAAAAGATCTCAAAATCATAAAACTATCCAAATCACTCCCAACTATTGAAAAAAAATACATTGCTTTATTCAAGGAATTCAGTGATGTTTTTGCCTGGAGCTATGAAGATCTAAAAACATATGATACAAAGATTATACAACACAAAATTCTAATTAAGGAGGATTAGAAACCATTTAAATGAAAACTTTGAAGAATAAATCCAGTACTGATGCCTTTAATTGAGAAAGAAATTAAAAGAATGTATGACTCTAAAATCATAGTTCCTCTTAGGTACTCTAAATGGGCTTCCAATATTGTGCCAACTAGGAAGAAAACAGGTGAAACCAAATTACGCATAGATTTTAGGAATCTTATTAAAGTCTCCCTAGAGGAAAACCACCCTTTACCCAAAATGGATCATATTCTACAGAAGGTAGTTAGGTAATTTGGGGTTTCTTTATTATATGGTTTCTCAGGGTATAATAAGGTGTTAGCTCACCCCGATGATCAAGATAAAACAACCTTTACTACTCCAAGGGGTACCTTCATGTATGTGAAGATTCCTTTTGCGTTAATGAATGTTGGAGCCACATTTCAAAGAGAAATGGATATTGATTTTGCTGATGAAATTTGCAGGTTTATTGTGATATATCTAGATGACATTAATGTTTATTCTAAAACTGATCAAGAACATTTGTTACATCTGAGAAGAGTATTTGATAAATGCAAAAGGTTTGGGATTTCACTAAATCCTAATAAAACATTGTTTGGCCTTGAAGAGGGAAAACTTCTTGGTCATATCATCTCTAAGGAAGGTATTAAAATTGATCCCAAAAGGATTGAAGCTATTCTGAAAATCAACCATCCTAGAAACATTAAGGAACTTCAATCATTTATTGGTAGAATAAACTTCCTAAGAAGATTCATCCCTAACCTTGCAAAACTTCTCAGAAACATAACAAATATGCTAAAAAGAGATTCAAAAATCAAATGGAACATTGAGGCTAGGAAATCATTTTATCAACTTAAACAAGCATTGACAAAAGCACCAGTCCTAATCAATCCATATTTCACTAAGGGTTTTACAATATTTTCATTTGCTTCTGAACACACTGTTGCAACTGTCCTTTTACAGAAAAATGATGATGGATTTTAACAACCCATTTCTTTCTTCAGCAAGGATTTAAGGGATGTTGCACTCAAATATAATATAATGGAAAATCAGGCATTCACATTGATAAAAGCAATTAAATATTCCTGGGTGTATATCCTCCATTCTCACATAATTTCATATGTACCAGATGTTGTGGTTAATGAAATTTTAACCCAAAATGGACCAGATGGTAAAAGAGGCAAATGGATTTCCATCATTCTTTAGTATCACATGGAAATCAAGCCATTCAAGATTATCAAAGGACAAGGGTTAGCCAAATTGATGGAAGAATCTAAATTTAATGCATTGGATATCAACTGTGTAGTTGCATTAGATGATCAAGAGAAATAGGCAAATACAGAATTAGATGAGGCTTTTATGACCTCACCATGGTATGTAGACCTCTTTTTTGTTTTATTCAATTTAAATGCTCCTCCTCATTTAAATAATACAAAGGCTAGATTCCTAAAATTGAAAGCAGTGAAATTTCACATCATAGATAATTTTTTATATTGGAAATATGTTGCTGGTATTTTACTTAAGTGTTTATTGAAAGATGATGCAAAAATAACAATGCGGGAATTCCATGAAGGTGATTGTGGTGGACATTTATATTGGAAAACCACTAGTAATAAGATCCTTAGAGATGGTTTTTACTGGCCTACCCTTTTACCTGATGTTCATAAAAAGGTAACCTCTTGCCACAAATGCCAAGTATTTGAGGGAAAAGGAAAACTATTCCCTCTCCCTTTGAAACCCATATCTGTTGAAAGTCCTTTCCAACAATGGGGATTGGATTTCATTAGAGAAATCCATCCACCATCCTCTACCTGACATAAATGTATCCTCATAGCTACTAATTACTTCACCAAATGGATTGAGGACACACCTTCTAGATTGGATGTTGATGTTGTTATTATCAAATTTCTAGAAACCAATATCCTGTCTAGATTTGGTTGTCCAAACAAGTTCATTACAGATAATGTTGTAGCTTTTAAATCCAAGAAAATGATAGATTTCACAAACAAATACCATATTACTTTAGGACATTCAACTTCTTATTACCCATAGGGTAATGGGTTGTTTGAATCTTCAAATAAGAGTGTGGTAAACATTATTAAGAAGTTGTTATAAGGCAACAAAAATTCATGGCACAACAAGTTGATAACTTTGGGTCGATAGGCTCACAATAAAGAAATTAATTGGCATGTCACCATACCAATTGGTTTATGGAATGGATGTTGTTTTTCCATCCTCTTTGGGATGGAAAAGAAATGCCTGGTGGACCTGTGAATGGCAGAATGCTGAAGCACTATTTCTCTTACCAATAAAATATTTCTAGCATCAAATTATTGTAAATGTCATTGTTTTTATTATTTTGATTCGGTGACCTATTGACAGAAGTTGAAGCCCATAGAGAAGGACATAAGCTTCAATTGATATGTTACCATAAGTACTATAACAAAATAAATCAGGTGTAGATATTGCTAAAATAGAACACTCAAGGCTACTGATCAAATGTTCTTGGTACCTCACAGGCAGAGTGCCTGATATGAATTGGATCCATGAAGAATAATAAAAAGAACCATGGTTGTACTAGGTTGGGACAGACATCAAAGAATTAAGAAACAACATTCAAAAACACCTCTGAACGAAGGCAGTTAGCAGTGAGCATGGAGCGACGAGGACCTTAGTCAAAGAGCGTTGACTGAGGCTCATGGAGACTACGCAGGAGGTGAAACTAGCCCTGGGAGGCCTTGATTAGGAAGCAAAGGCAGTTTCTGATGCGCAGGAGGTGAAGCTAGCCCTGGGAGGCCCGGATCGGGAAATAGAGGCAGTTTTAATCGCGCATTGCCAGGAAAAACCCCTTGAAATGGGAAAGCCCTGTGCGCTCGGTCGAATGAAGAGCTGGGAGAACCGTGGGGAAAATGCTAAAGGACAAGGCGAGACTCACACTCCAAAAATCGGCGGTATTGATCAGGGGCACCCTCAAGCGGTAAGTAGTTTTGGAAAAAATTGAGCGATTTCACTCAGCACCCAACACATGACAAGCGAAGGAGGGAGAAAACCACCATTGATCACGTGCTAATGATTGAGCAAGTCAACCACATGAAACGCATGTATGGCACCGTATCTGGAGGCCCCAGATCTAACGGTTGAGATTGCACCCGATGGGAAAGCGGAATCGACGGGGATTAAGCCGCAGTTTGTAAAGATTTGACATCTGATTTGACTGCCAAGGTGGAAAAAGACTCATTCCACGATGTAACAGAAAAAACGAACCAGCAAAGTGAGTTGGCGCAGCTGCAGGAGGACATGTGGCCATCCCCTATGAGCTTGATGATGACACTGAACAGGGAACTCCAAGCGAAGCTGTAGTAGGCAATCCAACAAGAAGTGGAAGAGGAATCGAATAGCCATGAGAACAAATGGCCTCAAAGCCATGCATAGGTAAATCAGAAAGACACCAGAACCCCGAGAAGAGGATAGAACATAGAAAGGAAGAATAAACAAAAGAAAGATAGTGAAGCAAAAGTAGAACGGAAGACAGAGGGCCGAGCTGACCAAATGCAGCATCGACCACTAGAGAGATTGATAGATTCAAGCCATCCGAGAGAGGATCTATCCAGATTGAGCACCACATTGGGATTTCTCCATTAAATACCCAAAAGGTCACAGAGATGGTAAGAAAAAGAGTTTGTGTACTATAGTGGCTTGGGACATCCAAGAACCACCCTGCCAAGGAAATTCTATTCAGGAGACTCACATTGAGCTCCTTAATTGTAATTTCAATGCTTTAAGACACAATAAAAGAAGGCCACCACTATGAGCTAGACAAGAGACGTAGCCTTGGAGGATAGGGTGAACTCCTTATTAAATTCTTGTGTTCTTATATTGCTTACTGTATTTCTCTATTGTTTTCCATTTCAAGTGTCTGTGTATTTGCAATCTGATTGATCCGTTGCCTAAATACAATAGACGCACACCAACACGTGAGTCTGTAATACCTTCATGTAATAAATCTTTAACTGAGGTCACTCATAGGGTGATTATCAAATCAAGTGGTATTAGAGCTAAGTGCTATAAGGTTAGACAAGCTTGTGTTGGTTTAGCTGTTGAATGCTCACTAGATTAAAGCTTAAATTGGGAGAAGGAGAGTTGGTGGAAACTAATCCTGAAATTGGCAGAGTCTATCCTCAGAAAACAATGTTAGAAGAAGGTTTTGAGGGCCAGACCTTCAATTCATAGGAAGCTTCCTATCCATAAATTCTATGGTAGAATAAATGTATAGGGACTTTAGAAAAAATAAGGTCGAAGATTCATCAGGTTCTAAACAAGATAAAGAAGAAGATGAGTCTCACTTCCAAGACCACTCCAAAGGAAAAGGGAAAGAGGAAAGCTTTCTCACACCTCCTAATAGCCCTGTGAATAACGAGAAAGCATCTTTGATCAAGCTAGATGTTAAATTTTATTTGCCTATATATGATGGAGAACTAAATGTTGAAAAGTTGGACAATTGGATTATACAAATGGATGTTTATTGCAGAGTACAAAACATCAACTTAGACAAGAGCAAGATTCAAATAGCAAGCCTACACCTAGGAGGCACTGCCTTGGTTTGCTGGGAAGGCAGAGCTCAAGCTGACATGAAAAGACATGGTAAGACCATCTCTGTCTGGAGTGAATTCGTTTTTGCAATCAAAAAGCAGTTCTATCCATTGGCCTGCATGCAACAAGCCATCATGAGTTGGAAAACTCTTCAGCAGTTGAAAGGGAAAAGTGTGCAAGGGTACACTCAAGAATTTAGAAAGAGAGCATTGATTCTATGGATCTCATTAGACTCACCAAAGACTCTTTTAAATTACATTGGTGGTCTACACAGCTACATGAGGCATATCATCCTCATGTTTAATCCCACTAGTATAGATGAGGTATCTGTACAAGCTACTCATCTAGAAGCTAGAGGAAAGAATGGAAATCCAAAGTTGGGGGACCATCCCAACCCACTACAAGTAAGAGAAAGGAGAAAAGAAAGTAGAATTGGAAAGCAAGGAAGGCGAATACTGCACAGAAAACTAAAGCTTCATGCACTCGCTGTAAAAAGGATGGGCATGATGATGAACATTGTTGGATTTTGCATCCAGAGCTGAGACCTAAGAAGTTCGAGGGCAGGAAGAAGAAGGCTGTTGAAGCTATTCAAAAATATTTGGGGTCAGACTCGGGAGATGAAACAACTATTGCAGCCACAGGTATAAAAGGTAAGAATTCTAAAGCGTCTACTGGTAATTATGCTCAATCTGTTATTGATGAAGAAAATGAGAGAAAAGGACATGAGCTTTTCCACATTCGAGTTGTTTCCAAAAATCAAAAGATTGACACTTTGTTTCATAGTGGATCACAAGTAAATTTGATTTCTAAAGCAATTGTAAAGAAATTGGGATTAGCAACCATACCCATTAGGATGGTTGAATGGTAAAGCACAACTGTAAGTGACTAGACAGTGCAAACTCAAGTTTTATTTTGGGTCAGCATTTGTAGATGAGGTGGAGTTAGACATAATTCCTTTGGATATATGTGGAATTGTTTTAGGAAGTCCTTACTTATATGATAGAAAGGCTATTTTCTATAGAGCTGAGAACAAGTATCTACTTGTTAAAGATGGAATCGAATACTTTGTAAGAGCTCATAAGCTCAAGAATAATTATACTCTCATAAACTCAGGGCAGATGAAATGAATGATAAATTCATGCAAACAATTATTATTGGTGGTTGTAAAGGAAAAGAAACTTGATAAATCCAATGTAGTTGAGGGTTGTAATGCTAAGTAGCAAGCTGATTTAGAAAAGGTTGTTTCAGAGTATGATATCTCGTTTCAGGAAACTAAAGGTCTACCACCCAAAAAGGAAATAGTACATGATATTATTTTGCAGCAAGATGTTCCATTGCCTAACATTGGAATGTATAGGTTGTCTACTTTAGAGAATGTTGAAATCAAGAAACAGGTGCAGGAGTTACTCGAGAAAGGGTTCATCAGACCTAGCACATCACCATGTGGGTCACCAATCGTTTTGGTGAGAAAGAAAGATGGCTCATGGAGAATATGTATTGATTACCGAGCACTGAATAAGATAACAATCAAGAATCGTTATCCCCTTCCTCGTATAGATGACATATTAGATCAATTGAAGGAAGCTATTTATTTCACCAAGCTAGACTTGCACAGTGGATACCATCAGGTTATGGTTGCAGAACAAGATGCATGGAAGACTACTTTCAAAACAAAGCAGGAATTGTATGAGTGGCTAGTTATGCCTTTTCGCTTGACCAATGCTCCTGCTACTTTCATGAGATTAATGAATGATGTACTCAGACCTTTTCTCGATGACTTTGTTATTGTGTACCTGGATGACATTATGATTTTTAGTAAAACATGGGAAGAACACATAAATCATGTTAAGCAGACACTAGATGTTTTGGAAAGAGAAAACCTTTATCTTAAACTCTCAAATTGTGAATTTGGAAAAAACATCTCTAAATTATTTGGGTCATATAGTAGGGGGTGGTGAACTGAAGATAGATTTCTCTAAAGTGGCAGTCATTGTAAACTAGCTTAAACCCAATTATGCTACAAAAGTGAGAAGCTTCTTAGGAGCAGCACAATATTGGAGGAAGTTCATTTCTAATTTCTCCTCAATTGCGGCTCCCTTACATGCTTTAACATGATTGAACAAGATGTTTCAGTGGGGAGGCAAACATCAAAAAGCCTTTGACACCTTGAAAGAAAAGATTAGTACAACACCTATACTAGCACTACCTGATCTGCAAAGACCATTTGAGATCCAAACTGATGCCAGTGGCTATGCCATGGGAGCAGTGTTGACACAGCACGGTAAACCCATATGTTATCATTCTGAGACTTTTAATCCTACAGTAGTTAACTATCCTACATATGATAAAGAGTTGTATGCATTAGTTTAGAGTGTGAAAATGTGGAAACATTACTTAATGGGAAAAGAGACATTAATACATACTGATCATCAACCACTTCAATATTTGCACTCCCAAACTAAGTTGCAACAATAAAGACATTACAGATGGATGGGTTTTCTACAACAATTTCATTTAGTCGTCAAATATAAAAAGGGCATACATAACAAAGTTGCAGACATGTTATCTAGACCCATTATAAATGCATCTACTATACTTAAGCATAATTATGTGCTACATGAAAGCTACATTGAACAATATGCTGAAGATATAGACCTTAAAGATGTATATGCAACTTTGATTCAAGGCAAAAGAGTAGAAGAATTGGATTATCATGTAAAATAATGACTCTTATACCATTGTGGGGAACATTGCATTCCACAAACTGAGAGAGTAAAGATAATTAGGGAAGCACACACTTCTCTGATATCAGGTCACTTTGGGGTAAGTAAAATAGTTTCACAGTTGCAAAGATTTTGTTAGTGGCCAAAAATGGATGAGACGGTTTCTAGATATGTAAGAGGGTGTACTATGTGTGCTAAAAGCAAGCCCAACAACATAAAACTAGGCTTGTACACTCCATTTCCAGTTCCTTCTCACCCTTGGGAAAGTGTTTCCATGGATTTTGTTGGAGGACTACCTAAATATAGGAAAGGTCATGATTATCTATATTTTTTTGTCAATAGGTTCAACAAAATGTGTATTTTGATACCTTGTAATAGACGGATTACAGCTGAACAAACTGCAAAATTGTTCTTTGAACATGTATGGGTTCATTTTGGACTACCCACTTCTATTGTATCTGATCGAGACACCCGATTTGTGGGGAAGTTTTGGTCAAGTCTATGGGAACTGATGGACACCAAACTGAAGAAAAGAACAACTTTTCATCCACAAACTGATGGCCAGACAAAAGTAGTTAACAGGACAATGATCCAGTTACTGAGAGGATATTGCAGCAAACATCCTAAGCTTTGGGATGAACATTTGTGTTATGTGTAGCATGCTTACAATAGAGAAAAACATTCTTCTACACAATGATCTCCTTTTGAAACCTATTTTGGTTTCACACCAAGGTCTCCTTTGGATTTTGTCTTTGGTAAAGATATCATGGTTGATGGACATAGTGATGTGGATAGGGAAACTAGGTTCATTGAACAGATCCAGGAGATCCACTAGGCAGTACAGGAATAGCTGGAAAAGAGCCAAGCCAAGTACAAGGCTAGGCATGACAAGCATTGGATGGAGCATAGTTTTCTTGTTGGTGACCAGGTCTGGCTGTATATCAACAAGGATAAGATGCAAGGTGAAGGTAAAAAGCTAAAGCCCATCAAGTATGGACCTTTCAAAATACTTGAGAAGATTGGTGAAAATTCTTTTTGCCTTGATCTACCAACTTACATGCACATCTACTGAGTCATAAATGTAGATTGCTTGATATTGTTTGAACCTTCAATGATTGGGGACCCTGAAGAGAAAATTCAATTGCCTTCCATCGATGACCTGCTACCTGAATATCTTAATGAATTGTATGAAGACACAGTAATGCACATGAAGTTCAGGACAACATGAAGGGGAGATGTGGAGTACCTCAGGATTGGGCTCAAAGGTTCAAAGCCGAGCAGTGAAAAGTGGATTGAGATTGGCTAGGTGAGAAACTAATTCCCTCACTTAGTCGATGCTTAAAAACCAACTTTTGGTGGTCCAAAATCTTTTCTGTGGGAAGGCCATGATCCGAATTGGATCCATGAAGAATAATCAAATGAACCATGGTTGTACCACGTCAGGACAAACATCAAAGAATTAAGAAAAAACAGTCAAAAACACCTCTAAACAATGGCAATTAGCAGCCAGCATGGAGCGATGAGGACCTCGGTCGAAGCACGCTCACTGTGGCCCATGAGGACTACACAAGAGGTGAAACTAGTCCTGGGAGGCTCGAATCAGGAAACAGAGGTAGTTCGCTTAGCGCTAATCACGCATCACTGGGAAAAATCCCTCGAAATGGGAAAGCCCTGAGCATTCAGTCGCATGAAGATCCAAGAGAATTGTGTGGAAAAGGCTAAAGGAGAAGGTGGGACCCGCACTTCAAAAACCAACAGTATTGATCGAGGGCACCCTCAAGCAATAAGTAGTTTTGGTGAAAATGGAGTGATTCCACTCAGCGCCCAACGCATGGCAAGCGGAGGAGAGAGAAAACCACCACTGATAGTGCGCTAATGGTCGAGCAATTCAACTGCGCGAAACGTGGGTATGGCATCGGATCTAGAGGCCCCAAATTTAACAGCTGAGATCGCACCTGATGGGAAAGTGGAATCGATGGGGGATTAAGCCATAGTTTATAAAGATTTGACATTTTATTTGATTGCCAAGGTGGTAGAAGACTCATTCCACGACGTAACAGAAAAATTGAACCAGCGAAGTGAGTTGGCATAGTTGCAGGAGGACATGTGGCCATCAACTGTGAGCTTGATGATGACACCAAGCAGGGAAATCTAAGCGAAGCTGTAGCAGGCGATCCGATGGAAAGTGGAAGAGGAATCAAACAACCATGAGAATGAATGGCCTTAAAGCCATGCACAGGTAAAACAGAAAGACACAAGAACCCTGAGAGGAGGATGAAACATAGAAAGGAAGAACAAACAAAAGAAAGACAATGAAGCAAAAGAAGAACGGAAGACAGAGGGCCGAGCTGACCAAAGGCAGCATGGAGCACCAGAGAGCTTGAGAGATTCAACCCATCCTAGAGGATCTGTCCAGACTGAGCACCACATTGGGCTCTCTCCATTAAAGACCCAAAAGCTCACAGAGCTAGTAAGGAAAATATTTTGTGTACTCTAGTGGCTTGGGACATCCAAGAACCACCCTGCCAAGCAAATTCTATTCAAGAGACTCACATTGAGCTCCTTCATTGTAATTCTCTGCTTTAAGACACAATAAAAGAAGACCACCACTGAGAGCTGGACTAGAGACGTAGCCTTGGAGGATAGAGTGAACCTCTTATTAAATTATTGTGTTCTTATATTGCTTAATGTATTTCTCTGTTATTTTCCATTTCAAGTGTCTGTGTATTTGCAATCTGATCGATCCGTTGCCTAAATAACATAAACACACACCAGCACATGAGTCTGTAATACCTTCATGTAATAAATCTTTAACTGAGGTCACTCATAGGGTGATTATCATATCAGTGCCATCCCTAGTCGGAGCCACTGTTAGGGTTCTATAATTTATAGGATCTCAAAGTGATTGAGTATTTTATCTCAAGAATCTTATATTGTCAATAATTGTAAATATGAAAATGATTTCCAAGTAAAAGAAAAATAGAATAAAAAATTAAAAGAGGGTATAGATAGAAAAAGTGGAAAAAAAAAATATTGAAAAAGAATAAAATCTAGAACCCCATCAAAAGAAAAATAAAAGAAATAATACTAAAATTTTTGCAAGCCTAAATGCCACTACTGATAAATAGTTTTCTTCAACATTGATAAATAAAGGTTGTGTGCATCTTGTTCAAAATGCCACAATGACTAGTTGTTTGTTTAATCATACAATACAATTATGGTTAAACATGTTTAAATTTATATAAATTAGACTAGAGAATAAGGATTTCCTAAATAGCTTAAGCTTGGTAAATTAGTAGTTAGGTAGAAAATGACATTGATTCAACTGTTTAATCTGAATCAATAGGAGAATTAAGTGATAGGATTTAGATAGTTTTTTCACTTTTCATAAAAGAAATTAATGTGGGTTTGCTAGTCTAAGTGCACCCCTTAGAAGAATAAAAATGTTAGTTTAGTTGAACAGTAGGTAAAATAGTTTGTTTTATAAGTATGCTTATACGCCATTTTATCCTAAGTTTAAGGACATTGTAAAAAGGAAAAACATGCATGATAGGATAAAGTGTTTTTTATATATTTAATATTTCACCTTTATCCTAAGTTAAAAGCGAGAAACAAAGGCACATATCAACAAAGCTCTATTTTTCGTATTTGGTTAAAGGGCATTGTTGTCAAAACATTGGGATCCTCTCCCTGTAATGATCCATGGTCCATTTCTTTTTTTGGCCCCCCCTCTCCATCCTACCATTACCACAGGGGGAGGGGCAGTCCGAAAAGGTATTTTCTCCTTCCACGTCCCATCCTAACGTGGCGACTTCTCATCATTGCACACCCCCCCTTGCAATGCTGCTTACCACCCTCTACCCCCTCCGAAACCACCTTCCCCTCATCCTCTTACCATTCCCCTACCACGACACCTCCTCCACTCACATCCCACCATGTTGCCTAGTTGTTTTCCAATTAATTACTCTCCCAGCAAGAATAATTGTTTGAAATTCAATTTTCCTTCCTAGTTAACCGTTCAAACATAACAATCCCATGCCACCTCCAACGGATTTCACCTCTCTACCATTAAAAATATTTCAAAACGTCTCCTTTCTTCCTTTCACTGCTCATTCATTGTAATTCATAGCTTTTACATAATAACATTTTCAAGGAATTTCCTCGACCTGAACGAGATTAGAATTGTCAGCCTTTTGTCTCCTTTCCCTTGACAATTCATTCAACTCAAACTAATTCCTAGTAAGCCTTCCTTTCTCTCATTCTAATTATTCATTGATACAATCATGCCTCCAAAGAGAAAGACCCATGAGAAAATTGTCAATATATTAATCCCTCCCTCTGTATATTTAGATCACATTCCTATAGTCGACACGGATTATCGGATCAATGAAACCCAATGTGATTATGATTTTTAAAATCTATATTATTTCCTAGAAGACAAGCATGAAGATAAAACTTATGAAATTGTGCTATGGGAGTCAATTTTTCCCCATTATATTTTCCCTTTGACTTTCTTGGACCCTAAATTCACTAGAAAACATCAAGCATCTTATCTCCCTACCCAGAGAGCTATTATGGACCCATCTCATGAAATTCCCTTTACTATTACTACCCAATCTATAAACCAAATGATGCTAGGTCCCCCTGTGGAAAATAGTGCCCCTTTTTCCTTAGAAGCCTTCACCCACCTTTATCATAAGTTGAATTTCGCTACAAGAGCCAAAAAATTTGAGATCTTCTTGCCTGAAAATTCCCAATTACCTAAGAAGAATCCTCCATACCCTTCCTCTATCTTCCCTGATCAAGCTAAACAAATTATATCCATAATTTCATATATTTTAGGTTATTATTTTGATTAGTAGGTAGATGTGCCCATTTTAGGTTTCCTCTCTATAATTTCCATAGCCAGTAAACCATCCATTATATTCAATCTCAACCAATTCTTGGCAGATAGCATTCTTGAACAATTTATGAAATTTCCCATAGATAAGGTGTTTAATTAAACTTCCATTTTAATCTACATGTTTCTTTATTATCAAGAACACAAGTTTAGTTTTGAAATGCAGAAGTTAGATGATGAGGGAAACCAGTGGCCGATGATTTTTTTGACTTCATTGGTCATGAAAGAGCAGCATGAATTCTCTTACAAGCAGTTTATTGAGGAGTTTGTTCACCCAGCCATGAATATCCTTAATGGTTCCATACATCCTAGAATCAATGAAGATATCAAAAGGATTTTACATCTAACAGAACATGCCAAGACTAGAGATTCGTATTTTTACCAAAATCACATAGAAATTGGAGTTTATGGATGCGAATTAGCACCATACAAACTCCCAAAATACCTCCGCATGAGGATATTTTCCCTGGAATACATCAGACAAATGTTAAATTCTAATGACATTCATTTTTTGGTGGCTGAGAAGAAGTCACACTTTCATATAAAGACACAGGTGGGCCCATTTATATGAAATACTAGGACAAAAGGTGAAGAAGCAAACAAATTTCTTAAAGAAATGAAAGTTAGCCTGAGTTTTACCTGGCCTTATGATCGTTGGGGTACTATTTAAAAGCTCAGAGTAGAAAGCAAAACTACTCCATATATTCATACCTCAAGACCTGAGATAGAACAATATGCAAGTTAGTTTGAATGGATAGAGAATACCTTGTAGGAAGCTAAAGAACAACTCTTTTCTACTTCAAGTTTACAGACTCCCACTCCTTAGGAGAAACCAAGTAAAGGACAAAGGGAGGAGTCATCATCATCAACAATAGGTAGTGAGGCCTAAGAGTTCAGGATCACTTATAGGAAAATGGAAAAAGTGACTCCTAGGATAAATTTTGAAAAGGAGACAGAAGAGCATGTTGCCATCATAATTGCAGACTCACCTCCTACTAGAAATTTTTTTGTAACATCTTCTATTGGACCTTATTTATCACAAGGTTAGAAGGAAACAAAGTTAGATTCACAGAATGTCCAAGGAGAGAAGGAAAATAATGTTTTTGGTAGGTACAAAGGAATTAGATTTAAGAATTGGATTCTTAAGAACAATACCTACAATTAGTTTTGGAAGCAGTCTTCAAGATCACAAAGCAGATTGTTATCAGTTTTTGACACAGAGCATGGAAAGACGTAGATAGCCTTTCTTGAGACCCAAATTCCACATCCAAAAACATTAGTAGACTACAAGAGTACTACATTTGAGTTAAACACCAAAGATATCCATCCCATTGATCAAATGGAGATGCATAAGAAGGCTGGTGAGATGATCTCTTCTACATTAACCAATACTTCTATGTCATTGTCTAAGTTGCAGGTTTCATTTTCTAACATTCGGTCTTAGTTGAAAATGGAAAAGGTATCGTCCTTCACAAAGGATAAAGAGATCAAATATTTCGAAGATTTCGTAATCAAGATAGGATATGATCCTAAAGATATAAATGCTACAGAGGAGATCATTAAGAAGAAAAATCTGGATATTGTTGTATTGAGAAAGCAGCTAAAACTCCCAGCCACAAAGAATCCATTAAGCAAATATATTGAAGAAAATGAGGCACAAAAGGCTGACATGATGAAGCTAATTATAGAGAAAAATATACAGATCAGACAGATGGAAGTAGAATTAGAGAAGATGATAAAATAGAAAGAACAGAGTCATAAAATGGCCATTATCCCCCTGGCCATCTATCCAAATCATCTTTGAACAGAAAGAATTAATAGAAAAATCCATAGAAACCATTGTTTAGGTAAGGAAAAATCTTGGAGATATGCCCACGGAAGCCTTCAACATTATCAGATTCATGAATTCTAATTCTAAATATGAACTTGAAGATTTAGGAATTACTGACAGGACTGCCACTTTTTTCAGAGTCCAGAAAGTTTTGACTAAAAGGAAATTCATTGATCAATTGGAAGAAAGATGTCAAACACTAGTGTTGGGAGTGAACATGTTTTGTAATAGAATTGAAGCATTAATCCAAAAAGGGCTGCCCAACATATATGTGATTAATGATAAATTGATCACTTAGGACGAATATGTCTTGAAGATAAAAGAAATGGCCACAAGTAGTGTCAATTTCAGTGGGATGAAGGGAAGTATGATAGCAAGAGCATTTTTAGATACCATGGAAAATGACTTCTACATCTAGAATGAGGTAAAAAATGTTTTTACAGTGAAGCCACCTTTTTAAAAAGAAACTGAGGTTAATGAGATTTACCAGAGGGAAATTAAATTAACCATACCACATGAAAAAATATGGGAAGAACTTTGTGATTTACTATATTAAAGGGTAACTTAGATGCAGTAAAAACAACAACAATAACAACAACAAGCACATCAATGCATGATAGTTTTAGGTTGATTCAACAACTGAATCCACCAAAATAGGGCCACCTTTCCATGCAGCTCTCTATGTGGGCTATTTTTCTGCTAGAGATAAATCTTAATGTTTAGAATTAGGCTAATAATACACTATCAATTGAGACAATAATTTTGTAATGATTTATATAAATACTTCACTTTTTTGAAGTACTAAGGGTTGATTTTTGAATATAATTTCTTTTGTATATTGTAATATTTCAAAGTGGATGGAGCATCAATAATATAGGGACATTTTCATAGGATTCATGTGGTGTACAAAATGGTGATGTGTTTCTTCAGTTTATATGTTTAAACATTGTTTTCCCATTTTTGTTATTCTGAAAATCTTAATTACTTAACAAAAACTATGATGAATAGGACATGTTACATAGAAAAACCTATTCTGGTTGTTAGTGATTTTCATGTTTTCTACTAAACTGAAATTAAGGAATTCTTAATTGCTCCTTAATTTCTACTGATTCTTACATTTATGTTATTTCACATTCCATTTAATATTTTGAAAGATCCAAATAGTACAATCTATATTTCCCTTTGAAACTCCCCTAAAATTTGATGCAATTCTAGTTAGATATTTAGACTACATAGCCCAATGGAATTACAACAATCAAATCAACCAAACCATTCAATCAAAATAATTAGTACGGTAATAAATAGCCCAAAATTCACATAAAACAAAGCTAGATTTTACAGAGAGATCATTCTCTAGAGTTGGCAGGGCTAGATCCCAGCTTCCAAAGTGGCCTTGATGTTGGCCTAAGTGTTTACTCCCTCAACCTCAAAAATACAGAATGACAACAACTTGGAAGAATAGAACTGACCTCAATTTGAAAGAATAGGAAGTTATTAATTATGTACAAAATAAAAGTGCTTCTCCTACTGATAGTCAAGAATTGACTAAGCATAAAAAAAACGAAGTGAGAGCTCAAAATATTCTCATAAAACCTATCAAGGACTCTCTGATTCCCTATGTATCCAAGCTTGAAACAACCAAGGAAATCTATGACAAATTGATAGATTTATTCCCCATCAACACTGCAGGAGAAGGGATATTGTTAAGGAATGAGTTGTACACAATGAAGATCAACAAAGAAGAATGTATAACTCCATACTTCAAAAGGGTCTTTGAAATAAGAGATCAGTTGTAGGAATGAGGAGAAATCATGTCTGATGAAGATATGACTACGATAGTGCTAAATGAACTACCTGAGTGGAGAAACATTATAGCTAACATATGCGCTAAAGAGGAGGCATCTGCACTCAATGATATATGGGGAATATGAAAAGTGGAAGAAGTCAGATTAAGGGCCAAGAGAGATATTGCAGTTGGATCCAAGGAGCAAGAATTTTTTTTCCAGGTTCAAGAGAAAAGGAAAGTTTGGAAAGTTTAAGAGATCTAGTCACTAGCAAGATCTCAAGAAAGACATGTCAAAGATTCAATGCTTTGAATGTAACGAATATGGACACTGCCAAATATATTTTCGCAAGTGAAACAATAATGTCAAGAGGAAACATGAAGAAACTCATGTCGCTCAGGAAATGCATGACAATGAAAATAATTCAAAGGAGGAGCCACAAGATCTTTATTATGATTAAATATCACCTATTTTCTTTCATAGGTCCTAGTTAGTATATTTCATACCATTTAGTGACATGTTGTGATTCATGAACATTCTTATGTGTTGTCTAAGTAACTCATTTAAAGAATGAACTGATTATGTATTCCTTACAATCCATGGATGAACAATTGATGAATGAGGATATGTTGAATCCTCAGGAAATACTGTTAATGGTTATGATTAATGTATATTTATTTCTTTATGTAAGGATTCTAGGTAGAAATGAAATTGCTATCTGTAGGAAATTCTAAGATGAGAACACTTCGGTTATCTGAATCTTTCAATAACTTTTAGAGGCAAATATCTTCTATAAATAATCCAGGTCAAGATGGTGGTACTAAGAGAACCTGTAAGGATCCTATCAACCCCATTGCAATTCAAATATCCCTCAAGAAGTCTGCTGCAAGAATCATAGTATGATTCAAGACAAATGAGTTATGTACACTTTTGTTTAATACTATAATATCATGTCATATGGTTGTAGGTAGTATGGATCAAGCATGATGAAGAGAAAATGGATCTCTTCCTCTGAAAGGTTTAAAGATGAAATCAACATAATATGTCCTCATATGGAGCATGAGTTAGTTGACTACAATTAAGGAGCTTTGATTGGAAGCTCCGGGGTATGAAAGGTTTTAGGATGATAGAGATCATGAAATATGCAACCATGATGGAAGAAGTGAATATCCAGAGAATATTTCATGAGGAAATCTCCCAGAAATATATGGAGACTTGGATAAAAGTCTGAAAAGATGAAGGCCCTTGACTACAGATATCTATGGAGATGTGTCCAAATGTATGCAGGATGTTGATACCTATAAGAAGATGTAACTAGAAATGTCCATCACCAAAAAGGTAATATGTGATTTGTTTTTGGTTTCTGACTTTTTGGATAAGTTTGGGTTTATGTGGAGGGACATGGTATGAAGAGTTGTGAAGGATGTCACAACTATGTAGCTCAAGAAGTCACCGCTGAAAGAAATTTGGAGCTAGATGGCCCTATGAAGAAAGCCCTAGATGCAAATCGAAGGAGGATACTTTCCAGGAAAGAAGGAATGACATGATGAAGGAAAGTGATGGATGGTTGAACCCTACATAGGAAGAAATTGATGACATCGAGGTGTTGGATCATCAGTCAACTAGAAGACCCTATAAAGTACTAATGATAGAGTCCCTATTTAAGAGGGAGCTCTGGAAGATTCCTATGAGTAAAGGAACATGAGTAAGTTTCTGAGTAAAGAGAAACTTGGAACTCATCCCTCGTTCAGAGGGAGAGTTAGACACAGCATTCTTGTCTTCGGTTTGGAAGAAAGAATGGAGGATTTTGTAATCATATGGCATTTAACACTTTTTGAGGATGTGGTAGGGCATCCAAGATAAGAATGGGAAAGAGGATCAATATTCTTGAGGCATGGGAACACAAGATGATAATATTCCTAGTAGGGCATACCCAGAGAACTCCCGGGTGGGTATGACCCTAAGAGAGATAATGATGATGTGCATCTATAAGTCATTCATCTCACAAACATTGTTCTATGATCTAAGTGAGAGATAGAGCTATTATTCAAAGCCTTGCTATATGAAAACAATGTTGGTTGAAATGATGCTATAAGAGATGGACTGCAAATCCGATCTTCTTATGAGAATTCTTCCGTGAACTTGAAAAATGGTACAAGGACCATGTATGTATGAATACCTTCATAGTTAAGAGGGAGTGTTGAAGAAAATATAACTAGGTTTGGCCTTCATAATGACACATTCCAATGTAAATGATGTAAATTGTATCTAGCAAAATATTTTGTAAATTTGAGTCATGGGTTACATGCTCAAAATTTGTTTTAGTACCTCTCACTCACTATGATCTCTAGGCTAAGTGATAGGTTTGTGTCATTGATGTAAATATTTACACTTGAAAATTTATAATGTATGACTCCAAGATCAAGGGAAGAATCACGTGGAAAGACTCCTCCAAGTTCAAGAACACACACACTCACCACATCAATTTGGTCTCTTTTGCATGCGTAGAAGACAGCGTAAGAGTGCAAAGTAAGAGTAAATATCAAAGAGCCACAAGTTAGCAAGAAGGAAGTTAAGTGTATCATCCATAGCCATTGGGAATTAATCGACACATGTGAAGCTAGGGAATCATTATATCTACCCTCCATGTCAAGAAAAATATTCGGTCTTGGGTCTATTTGAACGGAAGATCTATGCGAAGAAGGGTGAGTAGTGGAGCGAAGGTTTAGGAGGGATAGAAGCACCCTAAAACTCCCACACATGTGAAGATGTAGGTCATTATTAGGGTTGCATTACAGTCATTGATATTCTTCATTAGAAGGGCATTATTCAAGGATAAAATATCTCAGTTATGCATCAAAGAGGATATTTGAATATAACAAAGGAAGGAGGAGGCTACAAGTACTTGTAGCTCACCCTCATGTAAAAAATCAAGTGATAGCTTTAGGATTCAGTCACCTTAATAGTTCAAGTCAAGAATCATGTTATCCTGCCTAAAGGGATTCTTGAAGAAAACAACTTGACAAGAGATCTATTCTATGCAAGTGGATATAAGAGGAAGAAGGAAAGGAGACGGAAATTGATCCTACCATCTACGAGTTGCAGATCTGATCTATGGTGCAGCAAGTTAAGGAATAATAGTAGCAGAAGCTTCTGGCCTTGATCTTGGAGTCAACTTGTTCAAATGATATTTCTATTGGTCTTCGAAAACTTTTGAAGTGAATATTCTATAAGAAGAATTAGCATGGATTTTTCTCTCAAGTTTGGAGAATTTTTTGGCTTGCCTATTGCCTATATCTTGTGTTACTGTTCTTTTGTTTATTACGCATGATAGATGGTTGATGAAGTTAACACTTATACATATATGAAAATTCTTGTTTGAATAAGGAAAAGATAAAAATACTTCACAAGAAGTTATCTAAGAAAGAGAAATCATTAATATATCAAGACTTTAGATGTATCAACATTTGGAACATTATTATACACCAAGCCAAGGAATTCTCTCGCACTTTCAACTACTTAACACACTAAAAGTATATTTCTAGATGTGAGGCAAGGTCCCAACATATTTGGTTCCCCTGCCGCAGGCCCCCACCCCCCAATTTGTGTTGTCATTCACTCCACCTTCCCACAACCACCCCGCTCCCCCTCTCCCCACTAGATCTAATCCTTCAACTAGGCTCCCTCATTCTCCTTCATTCCTAAAACTAAATTTCAATGGGGCCTTGAAAGGTAACATTGGACCAATGGGATATGAGGGCATCACTTGAGATCAAGAAGTCATTCCTCTATTCATTTATTCTAGACTGATTGAAAATAAAAGTAACAAAGTGGATGAAATAATGTGTCTTCATATGGGATTGTAGTTTTCCCATTTAATATGCTTCACCAATCTCTTGGTAGAAGGTGATTTTAAAATTATCATAACTATGATTTAGAAACTTCAAAAAAACACTAAGCTACACAAGGTTTGCTCGAGCTCAAAACTAGAACTTCTCTTGGAATATGTATCTTCCCCCATTGTGCACATTCTAGTGCTTACTCCAATGCATGTTGGGTATTTAGGAAATAAAATGGTTGATCTATTAAAAAATTATGGGTGTTTAGACTCTTCGACATCAATTTTATCTACTTGGAATCTTATGCTAAACTATCATCATAAGTATATTTGTTGGAAGCTTGCACAAAAGGATAATTTTGACCTAGGTGGGGTGAATTTCAAGGAGGAAGGGGTGGTGGGTTGTTGTCATCCCACATGGTCAATGGAATGGGTGATGTGGTAACAAAATAATGGTGAGACACTATGATAGGAGGGTGGTCATTATGGCCTGCCACACCAAGTGGGCAATGGCATTGGAACTAAGCTAGTTGGAATTTAGTATGTGTGATAATTTAGTTCTCACTCATGTGATAATAATCAGAGTTATCATATCACCCATGGCACATAGCCTACAATAATACATAGATTTCTTTTTGTGGAGAGAATTCTTGGGTATGTGTTATATTCTTTCCATGACTATCTCTTTGTGCTAATAGTTGGGAGGACCCAAGGATGGGGGGCAGACCCAAAGATGGTGGGAAAACCTACCAGTGGATTTTTTCATTGGTTTTGCGCATTGCTTTGGGCATGATGGTTTTTTCCCATTGTAATATGTAGATCCAGTCAAGGGAACTACAATTATGTTCTAATCAAACGGTTAATGGATTGGGGTTTATGAATGCATCGACATGTATATATATGTATTGTAACATTGAAAGGAATATAATGAAAAATAAATATGGTAGTCTTAGTTTTGGGATCCATGGGAAAATCTCTCTGTATATTTTTTTTATGTTCTCACAAAAATATATTTTCTTGTTTTAAGAATTAATCTCTAGGTAATTTATGTATAGGGTTAAAACCTACATTTGGTATCATAGCAGCTCTGAATTTAAGGGGATGCTTTTGCTACTGAGGGATTTTTCTCGAGCATGTGGTAGATCCCATTCAGAGGGAGATCTACAGGATTGATTCTTGCAGTGAACGAAGATGGTGAAAGTTTTGAGCTATGGAAGCTCAAGATGTAGGATGTGTTGGTGGACCAAGATTAGTGCATTGTTGTAGATCTAGGCATGGTAACAATGGGAATGTCAACAAAAGACCGGGAAAATTTAGACAGGAAGGTTAAGAGCACAATACGATTGTGTCTCTCATATTCAATATTGTTTAATATATCAAGGGAAGCTATGGTGAAGGCATTGTGAGACAAATTAGAGAATTTTTACCAATCTATGTCTCTAGTGAATAAATTTTTCTTGTGGAACAAGTTGCATAACTTGAGGATGAAGAATGGAGACTTAGTGACAGAGCATTTGAATGCCTTTAATATTATTGTAATTCAATTGTTATATGTCGATATAAGGATTTCAAATTAAGGTAAGTGCATCAGTTTATTATGTTCTCTACCAAATTTGTGGGAGCCATTGGTTGTTGCAATTGGTACCAATACAACTACCCTTATTTTTCACGAAATGGTCTCATCCTTGTTGTCGGAGGAGATGAGACAAAACAATATGAAGATATAAAATGTATACGTCTTGTATGTATGAGGATGGTCCCATAAGAGAAAAAAAATAAGTCCTAAAGTGAGAGATCTAAATCTAGAGGGATATCTAAATCTCTAGGAAAGGTTGTAAAGGTATGTTGGAAATTTGAGAAAGAAGGGCATTGCAAAAAATATTGTAGATGTAAAAATATTGAGAAAGGAAAGGGATTTTATGGTGCTACTTATACAAAGGTGAACACTACTCATATGAATGTGGGGATGTGCACTAGGCTGGCACTTGGCTTCTTCTTCAAGTACACATGCAGATCATGATGTATGGTTGATTGACATAGGTCCATACTTTCACTTCAATCCCCATAGGAAGTGGTTCTGTGAGTACAAGAAATATGATGGTGGTAATGTATTCTTCGGGGATGAAAGGAAGGCTAGAATCATTGGACATGGAAAATTCAAGCTGAATTTGCAAGGTGGAATGATTAGAGCACTTCTTGGTGTTATGCATATTCCTCCATTAGCTGGAAATTTGAATTTTATAGGTAATATGGATGATGCGGGTCTAAAAAACGTTTTCAAGAAAGATACCTACAAGATGGTTTGGAGACCAAAGATATTAATGCAGTGAATTCAGATTGGTACTCAGTACAAGATTTTGGGTAGCACTGTTATTGATGGGTGCAATAGTTATGTGGTTCCTGGAAGTGGAGAAGAAAATCTAGTGGGGTTTGGAAAAAAGATGCTTAGACATATGGGAGCTAAGGGCCCTCAAATATTTCATGGTAATTGTATCATAGAAGGTATGTCTAATTTCTCTCTGGATTTTGATTTTTTTGAACATTGTGTATATGGGAAGCAAAATCAGGTGTGTTTCCTCTCAGCTGCTAAGAGGGCGAAAGGGCTATTAGAGCTTGTTCCGAGTGATGTGTTTGGACCTATGTTAGTTCCATAACTAGGTAATCCTACGTACTATGTCTCATCTATAAATGACATATCAAAGAATACATGGATATATTTCCTGGGGAAGGAATCTGAAGTTTTGATAGGTTTACAAAATTTAAGGCTCTGGAGGAAAAATAAAACAAAGAAGACGATTAAGGTGTTGAGGACATATATTATGTAGAGTTATGCAAGAAGGAATTTGAAGAGTTCTATAAGAAATGCGGTATAGCATGGCATAAGGCTACTCCATGCACACCTCAACAAAATGGAGTTGCAAAAAAATTGAACAAGACGTTGGTGGAAAAAGAAAGAAGCATGCTGAGTGGTGTTGGGTTAGGACAAGAATTCTAGGCAAAGGCAGTGGAGACTACATCTTACCTGTTTAATAGATCACCTTCATCAACATTGGAGTATAAGACTCCAAATGAGGTATGGAAGGGTAAGAAACCATCTCTTTCAAATCTCAGGGTTTTTGGCTATGATGCATATGTACATGTTCTAAAGAAAAAAAGAACGAAGTTGGATAGAAAATTTGAAAGATACATATTTATTGGATATAAGGACTATTTATAAGGTTATAAGCTTTAGAGCCCATAAATAAATAAAGTTGTGTACAACCAAGATGTGCTGTTTAGTGAGGTTAAGGATGTTATTAAACATGAAGTCCTACCAAAGGAACCTGAAAAGATAAAGTTTGAACCAAAGGAGGAATAATTAGGCTCTACAGTAGAACATGAATCAGAAGAGGAAGAGCCACAGACTCCAGCTTTAAGAAGGTCAATTAGAGAGAGAAGGAAACTAAAGAGGTATAGTCCATCTTCTTTCTGTTCAAATTTTTATTTATCTATTACTGATGATGATCCCAAAAATATTAGGGAGGTAGTGGATTCAGAGGATGGAAAAATCTAGAAAGAGGTCATGGTTGATGAAATGGCATCTTTGGACAAAAATGAGACTTGGGATCTGGTGGAGTTTTTGACTAGAAGGAAACCCATTGGTAGAAAATGGGTGTTTGAGGAGAATACGATTGTCTAAGGAAAGATGGAGAAATATAAAGCTCGATTAGTAGGAAAAGGTTATTCCAAGGTGTTGGGAATTGATTTTGGTGATATTTTTTGTCATGTTTCCAAGTTAGCTTTTATTATATTACTTTTATTTGTTGATGTTGCTTTTGATTGTGAGGTAGAATAGATTAATGTGAAGACAATATTTTTCCATGGGGATTAGGAAGAAGAGATCAATATGAAGCAACGTAAAATATTTGCAGTGAAGGGTAAGAAAGAACTAGTATGCAGGTTAAAAAAGTCTTTGTATGGGTTAAAATAGTCACCAAAGATGTGGTATCATAAATTTGATACATATATATGGGGACTTGGATTCACAAGGACGAAAGTCAATCATTGTGTGTATTTTAAATTAATTGGTGATCGTGTTATTTATTGTATGTGGATGATATGTTGCTGATTGGAAATGATAAAGAAATTATCCAAGATTTGAAGACGCAATTGTTCTCCAAATTTGACATGAAGGATCTTGGTGTTTCAAACTATATTTGGGCATAGACATTAAACAAGATCAAGAAAACAGGAAGCTTTGGTTAACCTACAGGAATTATGTTGAGATAATATTGTAGAGGTTAAATATGCAAGATAGTAAACTGGTGAAGGCTCCTATTCCTATAGATGTAATTTTATTTGTTGAATAGTGTCCCAAGACATAAGAAGAGTAAGAGGACATGTCCCATGTTCCATATGTGAGTGCAGTTGGTACCCTGATGTATGATATGGCATGTAATCGACCGGGCATTGCACATGTAGTGGGAGTATTAAGAAGGTTTATGTCAAAACTAGGGAAGAAGCATTGGACAAGAGTGAAGTGGGATTTCAAGTATTTGTGTGGCACTAGTGCTTATGGTTTTTGCTACCATGGAAGACAAGGATTGGACAAACGTTTGGACATTCGTGACCTTGTTGATGCAGATTGGGCTGGAGATCTAGATCAAAAAATATCTACAAGTGGGTATGTGTTTAACCTATTTGGAGGAGCGGTTAGTTGGATGAGATAGAGGCGGTCTATAATGGCACTTTCAACTATAGAGGTTGAAGACATGACAGCCACTCATGTAAGCAAGGAAGTAGTTTGGCTACAAATATTGTGTTCAAGTATGGGGCTGGCATAATGAGATATAAGGATCGATTCTAATAGCCAAAGTGAAATTAACTTGGAAAAGTGCCCTAATTTTCATATGAAGAAAAATAACATCAAAGTTCAGTATCACTTTATGAGGGATATGGTTGACGAAAAAAGGTGTTGTTGGTAAATGTGGACACTGTGAATAATGTTGCAAATGCATGGATAATGTCTATGGGCTATGAGACATTTTCTTGGCATAGAGAAACAATGGGCATTGCAAGCTTGGATGAATGACTAAGCTCTTCTCTGACCCCCTATGTGGAAAGAAAACAATAAGTGGGAGAATGTTAGGTATGTGTTATATTATTAACATGACTATCCTACATGGGGTCTAAGGTAGTGGCTCGAGAAAGATATTTTTTATGTGGACCCAATAATAGTTGGGAAAACCCAAGGATGGGGTTTAGACACAAAGATGGTGGGAAAACCTACCCATGGTTTTGTGCATGGGTTTTTCACATGGTTCTATGCATGATGGTTTTCTTCCCATGGTATTTTGTACATCCAGTCAAGGAAACTATGGTATGTTCTAATACAGGGTTAATGGATTAGGGTTTTTGAATGTTTCAACATGTATATATATGTATTGTAACACTGAAAGGAATATAATGAAAAATCAATCTGGTAGTCCTCCTTTTGGGATCCAAGGGGAAATGTAAAAACCATGGTTAAAAATCCATGTAAATTTATATAAGACCACAGTTGATCGGACACTTATTCCAAGATGAATGTTGGGAAAAACATCCTAGCATGGGTATTCATTTGGTTTATAATGGATAAGGAAACTGGAAAACACAATGGTGAAGACTTTGGAAAGGAAAAATGGCATTTTTGCACATTTATTTATGAGAATAATGGAAATTAGGAGAAAAGGAAGGTGAAAGGTCACATGTTGCACGTGAGGAGGAAATTGAAGGAAAATAATGTAAAATGAATAAAATAGAGTCCTAATTGATAAAAAGGCTTCTGAGGATCCGTTTATAACCTTTTTCCAGTTTAGTTTTCAAGCTCTCTCATTATTATCTCTCTCTCTATCTCTATCCTAGACTCTTAGAGTTTTCTTGGAGCACTTTGGCATTGGATCAAGAAATGCAAGAGGAAGGAAGGAGCATGCAAGGAAGTGTAGGATCAAGAAGATACAGCAAGATTCTTTGCAATTATTGATTTTCGTGCTTTTTTCCTTGCTAGAGCATGCAAGGAAGTGCAGGATCAAGAAGATACAACAAGATTCTTTGCAATTATCGATTTTCATGTTTTTCTCCTTGCTAGATTGGGATGTATGGTATTCCATGTGGTTATTTGTTGTTATGGCATGGATTTTTTGAGGTGTGATAGTGTTTTCAGTCTATCCTTGCCATTTCTGAATAACCATGGTGTGATGGGGTTCTCATGTTTTGGTTGAGCTACATTGTCAGATGGATCCGACGCTGAGTGAGGTTGATCTTCGAAATGAAGAATGCATGGCCCAGTGATCCCTGAATCAAATTGTGGGTTGTGGTAAAGCAACTAGCCTAGTGACCACTGAACGAGACTATGGGTTATGATGAATTTAGGTATTGTATGCCTAGTGGGCCTAGGAATCGTCGACCCATTAATGGTAGGATATATGGTAATGAATAGAGGTGATTTCCCTTGATTAGGCCTAGGATTCCTTTTTGGTGAATGGTGGGATATATAGTAAAGCCTATAGGGTGGAGTCTCGGTGTAGGGCCTAGTTATCCTTTAATTAGAATGTGGATTGTGGTAAAGCTTGAGAGACTAGGATTAGGAAAATTTCTCATGGTGTAGGTGGAGAAATATGGTGGAATCCATGTTTGTTTTGGCCTAGTGATCTACTGGAGATCATGGTAAATCCTATTATTACATGTTCATTATTTTGGCCTAGTTATCTGGTGTGGATTGCAGTAAAGCTTGGTTTCTATTGATGAGGGTGAGGTGGTTTAGCTTGAGGATGCCTTGGTTGGTTATTTTGGTTTGAATCCCACATTCATGCATGGTGTAACACCCTGCTCCCACATCTACCCAAGTAACAGGCCAACTAGGGTAAGCAAGTGATGAAAAGTTACTATGATATTCTTTGACTCCCTATGTGTCAGTTAAGGAAGTGGAATCAACAAAAAACCACCAAAAATACCTTGTACACCTGCTACAAGACTCTTGGAATGCATCCCATTGATTCGCTTGACTAGCCCCTAGGTCCCATTTAGCCTCTATACCACTAAAACCCCCTACGCTCCTTTGATATGGATAAGGGTGCATCTGAAAACCTCCAGATACATGCACAACATGGTTATGCATGTGTCTAGGGAATTTATCCTCATAATTGTGCCTGCAACTCAAGGATTTGTGCCACATTTTAAGCCCAGAAACTAGGTCACTGCCGAGAAACCCATGTAGATTTCAGAATCCATAATTTACATAATTCCAAGGCCTACAAATCAAAAACTGACTCCAAGACTAGGTCTGACCATCCTCAACGGGGGTTGACATTCTTTTAAACACTTGGCATCAATGCAATTTACAATAAATGAATACAAGACATAGCATAAATTACTAATAACTCATATGATACTTGAAACGAAGGTCACCACCCTCTCCCATTAATGTTTTGGACATCAATTAAGTCTTGCATCCATTATTCGTTTAGTTACAAATAAATAAATGAAATAACCATAACAATAACCAGACATATAACCATTATTATAAACAACATTAATAATGTAAATAAAAATGACTTGAAAACTATTAAAGCCACATATTAATAAGTAAAAAAGTAAGATAGCTTAGCTTTCATTGAACATAGGCAATGCCGACTAGGTTTGGGACTTCCACTTCCCACCCAACCACAGACATGGATAAACCAAATCTTTCTTTCAGCCAATCACCCCCATGCCATATTCCAAGCATGAATGTTGGATATCATGGATAAACCAATGAAAAAAAAAAACCAAGGGAATCCAAAGGCTAAACCACCTCAACCCTCACCAAACCATGATCTCACCAAAACTGACACCGAGATCACAAAACTAGACTAATCTAGGAATGCCTCTAGACTCCATCGCTATCCTTGAGGAATTTTCCATCTCCTTGTCTCTCAGTATTTATTGGAATCCACACAAGATCACTAGGCCCTAAATTGTGACATCGTCCTCTCAGGCTTTATCGCAATCCACACCAGATCATTAGACCCTAAATAGAGACTCCACCCCGAGGCTTTATTGTGTATCCCTCCAAAACTGGTCAAAGGATTCCTAGCCCTTTCAGAATTTTCCAGAAACCACTTATGCCCCAGAATCTAGAACCATATAGTAATTCCAAAGCTTAAAATTGAGAAAACAATCCCATCACACCATGGCTATCTTGGAAAAGGAAAGGCTAGGCTTGAAACCATTCTCATAACCCAACAAAACCATGCCACCAATAGCAAGAGAACCATATACCAACATGCAAAGCCATGCATGTCAAAACCAACTAGGAAATCACACATGCAATATGTTACCTACAAGTATTCCTGCTAAAGTTGCTTGATCCTACTCTTCTGTTCTTGATCTTTTCTTTCCTTCCTTTTCCTTGGCCTTCCTTTGCTTACTTTTCCTTTCCTTTCTCCAAAGTTAGAAATCTACAAGAAACTCTAAGTGTCCAAGAGTGAGAGAGAGAGAGAATAAAGAGAAAGCTCCAAAAGTGGATTGACAAAAGGTACTAACTGATCGTCAAAAGAATTTTTATTAATAAGGACTCTAGTTTCTTCTTTTTCCATTGTTTTCCTTCAATTTCTTCCTCACATGAATCATGTGACCTTTCACCTTCCTTTTCTCCTAATTTACATTATTTTCATAAATAAATGTGCCAAAAATTCCATTTTTCCTTTTTAATGCCTTAGCCATTGGCCTTGCCAATTTTTCTTAGCCATAGACTCATCCATTCATGACCACTAGGATATATTTTTCCAACATTCATCTTGCAATAAGTGTCCCTTAACCATGGTCTTATTTTTCCATTATTAACTTTTATTACATGAACATTTAACCAGTGGATGTTACAGGGTCTTCCCACTTGGGGAACACTGTTCTCGGTGTTAAACCACACCAATACCTCAGCAAACTCACTAAAAAACAAACATACTACCCATGGAGCTTTATAACTTATCTCCTTGCAATATCTACAATGAATGGCTTGCTCAAAATCAAAACATCATGACAACATGACAAGATAACAACCATACCACTTATTGGAGCTTTATAACTTAGATCATGGTGGTATTTACATCCATATACATATGTACATATACCAAAACATCAACAAGACATATACCAAACATATACTAAACATCATACCAAAACATCTTTGCGTCCACTGGAAAACAAGGAATGATATATGGCTAGCATATGATCCACCATCTCCCATGTAGCTTCTTTGGGCCCAAAGTACTTCCATTACACTTTAACTTACTTTATGGTTTTGTTCCTGAGCATGAGTTGCTTTTAGTACAATATGCAATGAGGCTCCGGTTGGAATTATCCTTCTTCCTCCACCTGCAATACATGCACATCAATAACATGATCAACATCCTTTATATACCTTTTAAGCATTGAAACATGGAAAAAATCATGGACTTTCACTATTGGAGGCAGTGCAAGTCAATAGGCCATTGGTGCAATCCTCTCAAGGAACTCAAAATTCCCACAATACCATGGTGCCAACTTGGCACATGATCCAATCCTCAAAGAGTTCTTCATAGGCTTCATGCGCTAATACACATGCTCCCCAACCTGAAACTCCTTGAATGCCCTGTGTTGGTTCGCATAACTCTTCTTTCTATCATGTGCTGCCTTTAGATTCTTTGTTATAAAATGCATTTTTCGTTCCATGTATCCCATCATATCTGGTCCAATAAGTATTGTGTTCATTGGATCACTCCAGTTGATGGGAGTATTACAACTCTTCCCATATGGTACCTCCAAAGGACTCATCCTCAATGGCTCCTGATAACAATTGTTGCATTCAAACTCAACCAATGGAAGATACTCCTCCCATATTCTTTGTTGGTGCATCGCCTACATCCTCAGCATATCCTCCAAGATCATGTTGACCCTCTCTATCTATCCATCTGTCTATGGATGATAGGCTATACTGAAGGCCAACTTTGTACCCCAACATGAAAATATCTCCTTCCAAAACTTGGAAGTGAACTTTGTATCCTTGTCCAACACAATATTCTTCAAAAAACCATGTAATCTCATGATATCACTTACAGAAACCTAGGCCACCTGACTAGCTGAATATGTGGTATTCACTTGGATGAACTGATCTATCTTTCTCAACTGGTTGACCACAATGATAATAGAATCATGTTGTCTATGTCCTTGAAATCCCTATAATGAAATCTATCAAAATGACCCCCCATTTCCATTCTGAAATCAAAATATCTTGTAGTAGACCACCTAGACACATATATTCTGCCTTTACCCACTAACAATCCAAACATCTAGTCATGAAATTTTCCACTTCCTTCTTCAGATTCAGCCAATAGTATAACCTCTTCATTGTCGTCAATGTCTTCTGATATCGTAGGTGACCTAAGTATGGCTTGCCATGAAAATCCTTCTAGATAAGCATCTTAAGCTCACTGCAATATGACACATAGATCCTATCCCTGAATCTAACCAAACCATCTACCGAGAGGTGCTAGTATGCATCCTGATCACATGTACATGTAGATGTAGTTGTACATGTACTTGTACCTATACATGTACCTATACTTGTACTTGTACCTAAACCTGTACATGTACTTGTATTATGTTGTAACCTATGCATAATCTGCATATAGATGTCATCCCGAAATACTACCTGCAAGATCCTATCCGGTAGATCTGTCCCATAAGAGCTTGTAGCTGCTATATGATTCACATGTACCTTCTTTCTATGAGTATATGCAACCCAATTATCCTTTCCCTTAATGTATCTGATCTCAAATTAAAACTCACTAAGGGTAACCAACAATATAGCTTGCCTACCATTTAGATTCGATTGGTCAAAAAAGAATCTCAACCCTCAGTGCTTGCTCATCAATAGAAATATCCTACCAAGAAGATAACGCCTCCACATCTTCAAGGCATGAATAATAGTTTCCAACTCAAGATCATGAGTCACGTAGTTCTTCTCGTGCTTGTTCAACTTTCTGGACTCATAGCACACCACCTGTCCATCCTGCATAAGGACTCCACCAAGTCCTCTTTTACATGAATTTTTACACACTACAAACTCGTTATCCAAATCTGCAATCTTAAGGACTGGAGCATTGGTCAAAAACTGCTTCAGCTGCTCAAAACTAGCTGCACATTCTTCTGTCCATTCAAACTTCATATCTTTCCTCTGTAAGGATGTCATAGGACATACAATGAATGAGAAGTTGTTTATGAACCACCTATAGTAACCTGCCAATCCCATGAATGATCTCACCTCATCCACATTCTTAGGAGCTTCCCACTCAATGATGGTCCTTATCTTTTCTGGATCTACTACTATGCATTCCTTGGAAACATCATGTCCCAAGTAATGCACCTTATTACAGGTCTATTTGGGCACATCACTACTAATTATCAGTCAGTGTAAACAGGGTCTATCAAACCCTAATCTAGTTGCTACATGCCCTAGACATGCCACCTCATTGAGTGCTTTCATCCATGAGAGTTTCTTGACTTCAAACCTTCTTGAAGTGCTTCGTTGGGTCACCAATGCACCCTTGGTTAGGGGTAGGTGCTCTATAGAGTAGGTAGCCCCCTTCAAGGCTACGTTACAGAGCACCTAAGCCCACTCAAGCCTGCACTGGGCAAGAATCCTTGAAATGTTCATTGGATCCTGATTATATTCCTCCTTTCTAAAGCCTTCTAGAAGGAACCCAACTCCTATCCTATCAAGATGAGCTCGACTTAGGATAGCCTTGTGTCATCTAATCCTATATCCTCTCATCCCTTTGAATATGGAAACTAATCATCCAATTATGGAAAACCATTCAATTCCATATTAATGACAAAACCACTTGCACTCATCTATAAATTGGCCTCCCATCATAGAGCCAACGATCTTGGTTATTACATAGAAATATTGTTGGTTTATAGAGTTGAAATCATTGTCAAGTAATGTTATGCTGCTGGATTGATGTTGCTATTGGTGTGATGAGGGCTTCGAGTAAGCTGGATGAGTGACACGAGATCGAACCACATTGGGTGTAACTTCTCCTTCTATCAATCAATAAAGTTGTTTGTTCCTTTTCCAATACTTTTGTCTATATTTGTGATGAACATATGTTCAAATGTTGTCGATTCCATTTGTTTACAATAAATAGAACATATGATTTGATTTTTGTCGTCTTTTGTTTATGTTCGCAAGTACCAATTGAGCGAATTCAGTTTGAGTGGGAGCGACAAGAGAAACTCAAAGGAGATCAAAGGAAGCGAAGGATCATAAGTGGGTTCCTTTATCTTATATTCTTATTGTAGGAAAAGGTTAAACATATTTACTTCAATTGTTTTAAGTGTAACTACCCACTTAGGGAAGATATACTTATTCGTAGGTATAAATTTCGTATAACACACCTCTCTATGAAATAAGTTCCACTTGGTAATATTGGAATACAACTGATTTTCTCTTAGCAGTCTCAACGTTGTTACTAAATGCTTGGCATGCTCTTCCTCATTCTTGGAGTATATTAATATGTCATCAATTAATACAATAGAAAACTTGTCCATATAAGGACGCAACACACTATTCATCAATCATATCAATCATGTTAGGGAATTATTCAAACCGAATTAAACTACAACAAATTCAAAATGCCCATAGCTAGTCCTGAATGCAGTCTTGTAGATATCATCTTCCTTGATGCATACCTAGTGGTATCTTGATCTCAAGTCGATCTTAGAAAACATTGTTCCTCCCTTCAACTGAAGAAACACATCATCAATCCTTTACAATGGGTGGATGTTCTTGATCATTACCTTGTTCAAATGCCTCTAATCAGTGAACAATCTAAGAGTACCATCTTTCTTCTTTACGAACAACACTGGTGCAGCCCAAGTCAATACACTTGGCCTAATGTATCCCTTGTCAAGCATCTCCTTTAACTACAATTTCAAAAAAACTAGCTTCGGAGTGCTCATCTTGTAAGGTGCCTTTGATGCTTATGTTTCCCCTGGCACCAACTCAATAGAGAAACATACTACTGTGTGACAAGGTAACTATGGAATCTCTTATGGAAACACATCCTGATACTGCTACAATATAGGGAACCTCTTGAAGATTTCTACATCCTCAACATATTTTCCCTTATCACTAGATGTATGCACTGCAAACATGACACAACCTTTTCTTAAACTATGCTTAGCCTACATAGTGGTAACCATCCTCACTAATGCAGGCTTCTCCTTTACCTGCAGAATTCTCTTTTCCCTGTTATCATCTAACCACTCAATGGCTTTGTCGAAGCAATTCACTTTGGTCCTGTGAAGGAACAACTAATCCATACCTAAAAGCATGTTATACGATCCCAATGGAAGTACATTGAAACATGTTGTTGAAGGCATACCATTTATCTCAAATGCACAAGATCTTACCCAATGGTGAACTCTTTTCTTTGTACCTGTAGCCAACTGTACAAATAAAGATTCTTCATGCACTTCTTTTCTTAAACCACGCTTATCCACGAGGTCGGGATTAATATAAATATAATTAGATCCATGATCAATCAATGTAGAAACAACTTTATCATAAAGCTTACCGTCCATGTCAATGATAGATGCCTGAAGATCTGCCTGTCCGTTGTCCATAGCTACATAAATTCGAGGATTGCTATGATTGTTGGGTAGGCATTCCATAGGTGCAAGTTTTATATAAGTCATGTAAAATCTCCACATTTTGAGCAGCAGAACATGATTCGCGCAGAGTTATAGGAGTAAAAGGGTCTTAGGGGTGGGTAAAATCCCCTTATTTTGTAAAGGGATGGGATAAATTCAGCTATTTTAAGCTCTGCCCATGGTTTGCAGACCATGGTATAGTAAGGGTAAAAGATATATAAAGGGATGTCTCAGTGAGTCAAGTCAATCATTGATGATGTTATGATATGATCTAACTCTATAATTGGGAAATATTTTTGTATTCAGGTGATGGGGAAGGCTACTGCAGTTATGTGGATGGAGACCTTAGTAAGTTTGCAGTTGTGTGTGCAAGCCCCTGCAACTGCATGTGTAGGGTCAGAAAGATTGTATCAGTAAAGATTTGAAATAATAAATAGGAATTTGGAACAAATCTGTGTATTTTATATGTTCAGGTAGTTTTTATGTTTTTGTCTGATTATGGTTCTCTTTTGTATATTTCTTCTGTAATTGCATAACGAAGGTTCAAATATTGTTTTATATGATGAATATTGCATGTTACACTAGTTACGTTCAAATCACAAAACTGTGAAGTAGGAAAACACTCTACGACTGTAAAAATAACATTAATGATTCACGAAGGTCAGATTGAACCCCAAACTGAAAGAAACCATATGGCTACATTGCATAGTCCCTTTGGATGTGGAAACTTGGTTCTAGCATCCCCCAATATTGCCTTAGGTGAGAATGTGGTCTACACCACGTGGATCATTGCTGAAAGAGCTGGTAATATAGGGTTCTGTTGGTTAGCGCAGCAAACTCTGAACCTGGGTCTAAGCCCCTCAAGCCAAAAAAATGGTTCTCTTTTTGATACTTGAACCTGGGTCTCCGACAAACAACACAAAAAGTGGTATATAGTTGCGCTATTTCCACATCTCATATTACCATTATCACAACAAAATATTGGGATGCAAGCGGAAGCATTGGAAATCACAATGAATTAAAAGCTTCACCAGTACAATACACTCAAATGGGGGTTCAATAGATACAGTCGTAGTTAGCAAGCTTGGATATGGAGCTGCAATATTTGAAGAAAGGAAAGGAAGCTCAGTCTAAGATGTGCTCAAAAGTTTGATGTACAAATTGTATAGTGGAGGGTCACTATAAGGACCAGTGCCTTGTTTATCATGATTATGTGGCTGTTGGAGGTCCCAATCCTTTAAATCCAGAGCCTAGTGCTAGAAAAAGTACTCGACTAAGTGTCTAGTGTAGTATTTTCTAAGTTGCGGCCAACACTTGACTGATCATTGTTATTTGTTACAAAAATATGTGCAGTCACCAAGGCAATTATTTTGTAACTTCTATCGATGAGTAGGACATGACGAAAAGTATTGTTGTAGCTATGATTTGATGATGGATCAAACTCTAGAATATAGGATGGAATCTGAAGGTCGCACACATAAATATCATGGTTCACCTATGGCCCACGGAGGATTTCAAGGTTTAGGACGTGGTCGAGGAGGGGGTGTTGGACAGGATGAGGGTCAAATCATATGCTATAACTATGGAAAAGCTGGACATTTTGCGCAGGATTGTTAAAATCCCACTCACACTTCCTGCCAATATTGTAGACATTTTGACCATGTGATAGAGGATTTCCCTATTTTAATGGCTAAGATGCAGGCAAAGAAGAATAAACAACCTATGTAGAATTTACCAATGATGAGATACAAACTGCGCAAGGATGATGCAAAGTTAATATAGTGACATGAAGTGGTGTGGCTATATGAGAAGATAAAGAACAGGGTAAAAAAATACTGAGGCAGATGCATGGGTTCGGAAGGCAGGGGAGAAGAGTGTCGATTTCAATATGCGAAGGGAGAAATAAGCCTTCACAGAAGAAAAGAATAGTTTAATGGACCCGAGATCTTTTACACCAAGGACACAAACATAATTAGTGCCATGAAAGAATAAGTTTGAAGTTTCTACCAAGATTAAAGAGTCCCCTGATACAACCATTCTGAAGTCCTTTTGTAGACCTATATGAAGTTGCTAATGGATTAGAGAGAAGAAAGAGGATTGAAAGAGCTAATTGATTACTACACTAATAAAGAAAAGTCACAGCCTGAAAAATGCGTAGTAAACAAGGTAAACAAAAATAAGAAAATAACCAACTGAGAGATGCGATTAATTGTGCAAATCGATGAATTAGAAATGGATCAAGTAGTTATTGACTTGAGATCTGCTGCAAATGTATTTCAAAAGAAAAATTGGGAGTGAATGGGGATACCCAAGTTACAATGGTCACCGATTTAGCTGTGCATGGAAATTCAAGAAAAGATCACCCCGATGGGTTGATTGCATGGAGTTGTTGTGGATATTGAAGGATCAAGCATAGTAGTAGAATTTGAAGTTATTGAGATTGTGGATGACAACAATTCGTATCCAACATTACTTGGACTTGATTTGGATTTCGATATGGATGCAATAATAAATTTGAAGAGATGGAGTATGGTGTTTGAAAATAATGGTAATAGGTCCATTTTTCTCTTAGATCCCTCTGAAGGAGCACGATATATAGAATCTTCTGCAAATAATACAATGTTAAATATATTAACCACATCTATCAATTAAATGTGGGAGACGAGGATTGGATCAACCCCACCACAGATGGGGGGATAAGGTTGGAAAAGGATAGTTCATGTCATTCAGACTCAGATGAATAATTGGAGAATTAGCAAAACTAGCTGCACGAAGTTTCTACTCTACATTGTAATATACTGACAAAATCTCTTCATTGTATATCCACGAAGGTACGTAATTTTCCATATTATGATGGGATAGGTGATGTCAATTTATTTCTTGATCAGTTTGAAAGTGATGTATCGAATAACAATGACTCCACGCCTTGGATATAGCTTTGAGGGCTACACCTGCATGATGGTGGGGCACACATAAAGATAATATAGGATATTGGAGGGAGTATCGCAAATTGATGAGGCTAGACTTTGGTTATGCAGACACAAGGGTGACAAAGAAATATAATGGTAGGGATGATCCTCAAGAACACTTGACTCGTTGGGCTAAAGAGTTGGGTGAAAAACCTCAACCATAGTGGGTACACATATTTTATAATACTTTGGATGTAATACTAATGAGTTGGTATCTAGAAACAGAGTTGCGCCATGACACTGCTGATTGGTATGATATGAAGGAAAGCTTCCAGCTAACTTTTATTTTCGAAGATCAGTTTCATTTTATAGATGACGCACTACATGAGATCAAAGCAACAATTTTTTTAACACCAAAAGAGCCTACGACTTGGGTACAACCTAAATGGAATGTGTAGTTGTAACATGCTCTATAATGCTACAATATAACCGTAGAAGAAGGTGAGGAGGATCCATGAAACATCAACATCCCCAATTCGGAAGGAAAATGCGAGGTTGCGAGATACCTAACATATCATAGCTTGTAAAGATGAAGGAACTCAATATAGGCTTAGAAGAGGAGCCCAAGTTTACGTGCATCTGTGATTACTGGGATGCAGATACATTAGGTAAGGTTGTTGAATTATTGCATGAGTACCAAGATCTATTTCTGTTGAACTTTTCTTAGCTGAAAGGTATTGTAGGTGATTTGGGTGTAAGGGAAATAGGAGGCCTACTCCTTCACAGATGGGTTTTCAGGGTACCATCAAATCAAGATCATGCTAGAGGATAGGAGTAAGACCACTTTTTCTACTAAACAGGGATCATCTCAGTATGTAGTCATGCCATTTGGGCTAAAGAATTCCCCTGCGATATTCCCCAGGTTACTCATCGCAACATTTAAGAAATTCATCCACAAATATATGGAGGTTTAATTTGATGACTAGACAGTCTTTGGACTAGTAAAGAAACATGTTTTGAGTCTGCGCTTAATGTTAGATACCTGCAAAAAATATTAGATTTCATTGAACCTGGAGAAGTGCATTTTTTGTGTACCATATGGGATATTATTGGGACATGTTGTTTGCAAACAAGGGGTGATGGTGGACCATGCCAAAATTTTTGTTATTATCAATTTGGACCCACTAAGGAACATAAAGAAGCTACACACGACTGTAGGAAATATTGGTTATTATTAAAAGTTCGTAAAGGCGTACGCGCATAATACTGCGCCAATGGAAAAGCTACTAAAGAAATATTCTACCTTTTGTTGGGATGATGAATGTCAGACGAGCCTCAAAATCGTAAAGGAAAAAAGGGTCATTGCACCGATTCCAATGTTTGTATATTGGAAGAAGGAATTTCATGTGCATGTAGGTGCATCATGCATAGATTTGGGGGCTATCTTAGTGTAGCCAAGAGAAGGGGATCTTGATCACCCCATCGCATTTTTGATTCAAAATTTATCTAAGGTGGAAAGGAATTATTCCACAACAAAGTGAAAATTCTTGGCTATGGTGCATGTGCTATAAAAATTTAGACAATACTTATTAGGCGTGTTGAAGAAGCAGAATTTAGATAGATCTACTGGTGCATAGCCAATGGTCCTCACTGAGGGGGACATTGATGAGATCAAAGATAATCCATGTTGTGACAAAGGACTTCCTGGGAAACATTGAAGACTAGTACAAAGTGATGTTGACAGAGATCCAACTAGGCCTCAAGAAGCTGGAATTTCAGGTGAGCGCAATTCAAGATAGCATGACTCAGGTGAGAATGGGTTAAGTGAGCATGGAAAACTTTAGAAACAATACAAAAATCACATATCAGCGCTGGGCCATGCAACTAGTAGAGATATCCCTACATTTTGAGACATTTGAAGACCAAGAGTGCATGGAACACTAGAAAAAATATGAGTCTTAACATTGCGGCACTCCCCATTCAGACATTACACAATTTACACCAGGTAGTATCTCACGAACTAAAGATACAGGATGATTGACCTACGTTGATCATTAAAGAAGTGAAGAAACAACCAACAGATGTAACATGAGACGAATTAGGGAATAGAAGATCATGATGAGGCCACTACGCACAGGGAATAGTGGAAGAGGTTATTACTAAAGCTTGGAGTGAGCTTCTAGAGCTTGAGATCTAGACAAAGGCGGTCTTAGAGGACAAGATTTAGAAGCTTGTAGCAGGAGACAAGGAATCAAAGGTAGAGGTGGATAAAGTCAGATTTAAGTTGTAGATGTAGATTACGGAACTTGAGATGAAGTTGTAGCCTACCACACAACATGAAGTTCAAGAGAAACATGAGGTTGTAATAAAAGGAAACATGGAAACAATAGCTACATCAGTCATGGACTGTCGCCAGATTTTTGAGGATACAATGGAGATATGGGCATCGCTGCAGGAGGACCCACATGTGTAGAAGATTAAAGAATAAATATGAGACAAACAACTGTAGTTTAATGAGCTCAAAGAAATGACATGAACCTTATCACCTATGCAATGGTTTTCTTGTCTTCATGACGGAACGCTTCTGCAGAGACAGATTGATGAGTTGTGGCAGAAGCAGAGGACACCAGTCAACTCTTACAGACAGTCAAGAGGATATTGAAGAGCATGCAGCAGACATAGAGAACAATTGGTTTAGTGACATAAGGGTCGAGAATAGAGAAGCACAGTGCATAGAGACACTTCATTAATTGAAGTTTTCATATAGTGGCCTCAAATCCAAGGTTCGGGATGTACCAGTCAAGTGACTCGAGGAAGAGTAACATCTTTGTGTTGGAGGTCTATTGGGTAGGGGTCCCCTAGGTCCAAGTTTTGTCTAAGTCACATAAAGTCTCCGCATTTTGAGGAGTGAAGCGTGATTCACATAAAGTTCTAAGAGTCAAA
This sequence comes from Pinus tabuliformis, assembly GCA_031772625.1. Taxonomy (NCBI): domain Eukaryota; kingdom Viridiplantae; phylum Streptophyta; class Pinopsida; order Pinales; family Pinaceae; genus Pinus; species Pinus tabuliformis. Next base: position 13,472,345 of record CM062813.1, on the reverse strand, counting down.
GTGGTTTTAAAGTGGGTCAAAGACCCTTATTTCGTAAATGGATAGGATAAATTCTTCTATTTTGAGCTCCTCACATGCTTTGGGAACCATGGTATTGTAAGGGTAAAAGATATATGAAGGGATGTCTTAGTGAGCCAAGTCAATCAATTGATGATGTTATGATATGATCTGAGTCTATATCTGGGAAATATTTCTATATTCAGGTGAAGGGGAAGGCTCCTATAGCTGTGTGTGCAGAGACCTTGGTAAGTCTACAGTTTTGTGCATAGGCCCCTGGAACTACATGTGCAGGATAACAAAGATTGTATCAATAAAGATTTGAAATACTAAAGAGGAATTTGGAACAGATCTGTGTATTTTTATATGTTTGCATAGTTTCTATGTTCTTTTCCTGATTATAGTTTTCTTTTGTATATTTCTTCTGTAATTGTATCGCGAAGGTTCAAATACTATTTTATATGACAAATAATGCAAGTTAGACTAGTTAGGTGCATATTGCAAAATGGTTAAGTAGGAAAACATTCTACGAGTGTAACAATAAGCTTAATAGTTTGTGAAGGTTGAGTTCATCCCTAAATTGAAAGAAACCATACAACCAAACTCCATAGTCCCTTTGGATGCCAAAGCCTAGTTCTAGCATCCCCAATATTGCCTCGGGTGAGACTGCGGTCTACGCTACAGAGATCATTACCGAAAGGGTCAGTAATGTATGGTTTTGTTGGTTAGCACAACTAAATCTAAACCTAGTTCTAAGCCCCTCAAGCCAACAATGACAAACAACCCTAACTGTATGCACCTCCTGAACACTATAGATCTCAGTTCTACCACCCTAAGACTTTGGGTGACCCCTCTTACGATGATCCTTACCACATATCTTAAACTACAACGGTGCTCCACCATCAACTCTAGTTTACTGCTGTCCATGTCCCTTCTCAACTGTATTGAACTTCATAAAAGTGACTACATTTTATTTATCACCTACATCTTCAGGTCTTCCTCACTTTTGTGTCCATTTTCATTTAACTTTCTCATTTCCTTTCAAATCATGCTTATGCTCAACTTTGCACTTTGAATGCTCATTAAATGTTTTAGTTTTCAGATGGCCTCCTACAATGATCTAGGATCATCGAAATCAATCTAGTCTCTAAACGCTACTGGTAGTACACTGATGAATCTCTGAACCTTGACCTTCTCCTCCTTGAGGTAAGGCACATATCTCAACAGCTCCAAGAATATGCTAGTATACACAATATCTGTAATGGAATCCATCTACAAGTCACAAAGTGCATTAGCTTTGTCATCATAGTACCTTTCCAACAAATACTTCTTCTTGAAGAGCCTCTCAAACTCATTCCAGGTCAAGTCATCCTCTTGAATTCCTTTAACATTCTTCACATATTCCCACCAAATATTTTCTTTACCTTTGAGACTGAAAGTGGTTATCCTTGCTTTCATGTTCTCTGAATAATCATGCAATCTAAAGAACTTGCACATACCTAGAAACCATGCTTCGACATAGAATGTAGGTGGATTTTATTTCTTAAACTCATCCACCAAATATCCCTTGTCACTCCCCTTGCAAGGATGATAATGATGACAATCATAATTTCTGTCAAAACCAGAACTATAATAGTAGCTGTGTCTATCAACTCTCCTATCCAGAGTGTCCAAGGACATGCCATCTCTAGTTGTATCCTCTCCATCCAACCTATAATCACCATGAGACTATTGAAAATAACAATAAGAAATGCTAAAAATAGAAATTCTGAAAATAGTACTGCTATAAATAGCAGTTCAACTAGTGTTGAACATAGCTATAAGGAATGAAAAATGGAAGTGCTAAAAATAACATTCTATAAATAACATTTCCGGATACCTTCCTATTTTAGTCAGTCCCTAAACTAAAATAGTGAAGTAAAATTCGAATTTGATCTTAGCAGTTGTTTGCAAAATAATTAATTAATTCATCTTGAGTTAATTAGTTCAGGAAAATCAAACATGAAGTCTATGTGGGGGCATGCAACAGTTTCTCCATTAATTGAGGATTTTATCCATCAGTTAAAGAGATAAGGATGAGTTGTAATTAGTTGGGTCAGTTAACTGGGTTAAGTCCAGTTAGATTAATTCAAATAGTTTGTTAAATTAATGTAAGTTCAATTAGTTAATGCTTGCATGCATGTAACTATTGCACTTCAGATAACTGAGTATTCTCTCATAAATAACTCATGCATGTTAGTTCAGATAGAGACCTAGTTGAGATCAGATGGAGGGGCAGTGTACTATTAGTTTCTAGAATATTCCATTGTGAATATTCCTTGCATGTAGAAGGAATTCTTTCCTTGATGATTGCACAATTAGTTCTTCTATTTTAGTGAGTGTGATGAGGCCAATTCACACATGTGGCTTCACTGGACCCCAAGAAAAACTGCACAAGGAAATAGGAGGCTTCAAGGGCTTGAGGAGGACATATACTATATCTATTCAATCTGTGAGCAGTATTGTTTGATTGTAGAGAGCGCAGGCTAGCTTGAGAGCTGATTCTTTTTGTAACTTGAACAATATTTCCACTTGTATGATAATACAAAGATTGGAGTTTTAGGCTGAGGCTTTCCCCGGGTTATTTCTTCTATGTTATGTGTAATTGATTTCTCATTCTTAGTTATATGTGTTCTCTTGATCTTGCTCAATTCGATTAAGCCTCTACAAAGTGATGTAGAACTAGATCTTATATTGTGTTTTAGTATGTTGCATAATCTGTTGATCTACAATGGGAATTTCTACATGGTATCGGAGCAAAGGTTATCAAGGCGAAGAACAGTATACAAGAAGGAGAATTTCAAAGTTTGTGGTTCCTGAATATAGAAATCGAGTTCTTATCACATATCAATTTGACCAATGACATTTAGTGGTTTAAGACTTGACTATGCCCTTGATGGCAGCTCGAATTTTATAGGCTAGAAGGATCGCATGGAGGCAATATTCGAGGATAATGGTCTAAATGACTTCATTGATCAAGAAGTCCCCAAGTCGACTGATGCTACTCAATTGGTAGAATGGAAGAAATGTGTGGCTAGATCAAGGAGAATCCTCCTGGACAGAGTTTGAGACCACATTGTCGCAAGCCTCCATGGGAAGGAGACATCGTTTTCAATGTGGAAAACATTGAAAGATTTATATCAAAATAGTAGCGATCAGAGGAAGCTGATGCTGAAAGATAAGCTTTGTAAGATCAAGTGTGAAAAGGGCGACACGATCTATACATATCTGAACAAGCTCACCACCTATAGGGATGATCTTGGAAGTTTAGGGATCACGATAGTTGATGATGATATGGTGAGTCTTGCACTCCTCAGTCTTCCTAAGAGCTAGCATAGCTACCAACACTCGGTTAATGGAAAAGAAAAACTGCCAAATTGGGAACAACTTTAGTCAGATCTGATGTAGGAGGAAATAAGAAGAAGCACAAGAGATGGATCCTCATCAAAGTAAGATGATGAGGAAAATCTAGCCTTAGCGAGTAAGGTGAGGAAAGGTAAAGGGAATGTGTCCCATTCCAAATACAGTTCTTCCCATGGTGGGAAGAAGATTTACCAATCTTAAGTGCAATTCTTTCATTGCCATGAAGTGGGCCATTACGCTACAAATTGTTCATAGAAGAAATCCAAGAAGGGTTCCTCAAAGGGATCTGATGGTGAGGAACTAGACTCAGAGTTTGAGCTGGATTTCTTGCTTATCACATGCATGGTTTCATCCATGGTGGGATGTGTGTGGTACCTAGACAGTGGAGTTTCATTCCACATGTCAGGTTACAGGAATCTTTTCATTACCTTGGAGGAGAAGGATCTCTAGATGCAGATCGAGATGGGTGATGATGGAAAGTACCGTGTTTCAGGTGAAGGTACGATTGTGTTTCAGGGGGAGCATGGAGCTCCCCTCACCCTGACTGATGTAAAGTATGTACCAGGTCTGAAAAAGAATCTTGTGTCTATCACTATGCTAGAAGATAAAGGCTATGATGTAGTCTTTAGTAAAGGAAAGGTATTCCTGAGGCATATCAGTACTAGATAGACAAAGTGAATAGGGATTTGAGTATGGAATCTCTACAAGCTAGAGGTAGATGATTGTGGTGCTTTGAGTTCCAAAACTAAGATGGTGTAGAGCCAAGATGTTGGTGAGCTATGGCATAGAAGACTAGGCCACTTTCACCATGGAGCCCTGAAGATCATGCAACACATTCCTACCAGACTACCCAAGGGAAAACTTTAGCAGAAGACTACATGCAAAGGTTGTACCTTGGGTAAGTATGTGAAATATTCCTTTCCGGATTGAGACAGTAGAGCTAGAGCAATCCAAGAGCGAGTTCACTCAGATGTCTGTGGACCTTTCTCTACAACCTCCACCAGTAAACAAAGGTACTATGTTAATTTTATTGATGATTTTTCTCGTAGATTCCGGATCTACTTTATGCAAAAGAAGGATTAGACCTTCTTGAGGTTTTGTGAGTTTAAAGCCTTGGCAGAGAAAGAATATGGAAATAAAATAAAGCCTTGCATAGTGACAATGGTGGAGAGTATGTCTCCCAACAGTTTAAAGACTTCTACACTGCAGAAGGAATTAAACGGGAACTGACAGCACCCCATAACCCACAACAGAATGGAGTGGCCAAAAGGAAGAACAAATTGATTATGGGAGCAACTCGAGCGATGTTGCATGAGGAAAGCTTACCACTGCATTTGTGGGCTGAGGCATGCAATACAGTAGTATACTTGCAGAACAAAAGCCTACGCCGTATACTAGGGATGAAGACACCTATGGAGGCCTATTCTAGGAAGCGACCTGATGTAAGTCACTTCCGAATCTTTGGATCATTAGTTTACTATCATGTGACCAAAGATGCCAAGAAGAATCTATATCCAACAGCTGAGTTGGGAATACTTATGGGGTACACGGATACACCCCACAACTATCAGGTGTACCTGCCTTCCACTCAGAGGACTGTGGTACGCAGGGATCTGAAGTTCGATGAGCAGAAATCCATGCAAGTGTCACTTGAGAGGGATCTTAAGTTGCATGCAAAGGAGGAACCTTCAGTTCCTAAGGAGGAGGAGCCTTAGAATGATGCGGAGTAGCCACATGTAGAGGATTTGGGAGTGGAGACATCCACTCATGCTGATACTTCCAGAGATGGGTGGAAATGCTCAAGGGAGGCTCACAGGTTGATGTTGGATGTGTTGGAGAATGTGGGATAGCCAAATTCTCATCGCAGATAGAGGAGGTCGCCTGAGAAGTACACTGGGTACATGGCCCTGGTTGGGGAGTGTGTAGATACCAAACCTTCTTCATTCGAGGAGGCAGTGAAGCAAGTAGTCTAGGTTGATGCAATGGTAGAGGAGTACAACTCTATCATTCAGAACGGTGTGTGGGATGTTGTCCCAAGGCCTCAGGACAAGTCAGTGGTGATTTCTAGATGGCTTTACAAGGTAAAGCAGGTAGCTGATGGCAGTGTTGAGAAACATAAGGCAAGGTTTGTTGCCCGATGTTTCTCACAGGTCGAGGGGATCGACTACGATGAGACTTTTGCTCCTGTATCAAGGTACTCATCGATTAGATCAATATTGGCACTATCAGCTCAGATGGGGTGGAAGATCCACCAGCTGGATGTGAAGACAACATTCATTAATGGGAAGATTGAGGAGGAGGTGCACATTGAGAAGCCAGAGGGTTTCGAGACCTTCAATTGTGAGTCACATGTGTGCTGACTCAAGAGGGCTTTGTATGGGCTGAAGCAAGCACCCCGTGCTTGGTACAATATGGTCGAAAGTTATTTCACTAGTTTGGGCTCCACCAAGAGTGAAGCAGATGCGAAGTTTTACCACATCATGGTAGAAGGTAAGCCATTGATCATTTTTCTTTATGTCAATGATCTGATTTTGACAGGTGATGATTAGCTGATACAGTCTTTCAAGGAGGACCTTGCAAGACAATTCGAGATGAAGGAAATGGGCCTTATGCACTAATTTCTAGGCATGGAGGTGTGCCAAAAGGTGGGGAAGTATTTGTGTCTCAAGGAAAGTATGTCAGTGAGATACTCTGGCGCTTTCACATGGAGAAGTGCAAGCGCATGCATAATCCTCTACCTGGGAACTAGAGGAAGGAGGATGCTACTTCAGATGAAGTAGTAGCTGCTACTGTTTATTAGCAGCTAGTGGGTTCACTTATGTATCTACTGAACACACGACCTGACTTATGCTTTGTGGTGAGCCAGCTGAGTCAAGCTATGGTTCAGCCTACCAAGCTGTTTTGAAAGGCAACGAAGCATGCGCTGAGATACCTCAAAGGCACATCTCAGTTCGGATTGTGGTACAAACGGAAAGAGGGAGTGAATTTTCAGGGCTTGACAGATGTGGATTGGGCAGGGAGTCCATCAGACAAGAAGAGCACTTCTGGAGGAATCTTCAACCTTGGTTCAGCTGCAGTTTCCTGGTACAACAGGAAATAGAGATCAGTTGCACTTAGCTCAGCAGAGGCTAAATACATGGTTGCTAGTCAGGCTACATGTGAGGTTATTTCGATGCGGAAGACTCTAATGGGATTGTTTGGTTAGAGGATGGATGCTACAGTGATCTACTATGATAACCAGAGTTGTATCAATCTCTCTGAGAATCCAGTTTTTCATGATAGGTCCAAGCACATTGATATCCAGTATCACCATCTTCGAGACTGTGTGGTCAAGAGGATCATGTTGTTGCTGTATGTTTTGACTGAGGAATAGGATGTAGTTATCTTCACTAAGGCATTGTCAAAATGCAAGTTTGAGTTCCATAGGGAAAGGATTAGGGTTACTGATAATCCATTTCTTGTTGAGAGGGAGTGTTGAAAATAGCAACAAGAAATGCTAAAAATAGCACTGCTATAAATAGTAGTTCAACCAATGTTGATGATGATGATGATGATGATAGTGGTTACCGTCCACTGAGACCAAATTGGTCTATCGGACCTATAATATTTTTAGTTTTTAATTGTCTGGCTCCTCGTCTTTCTTGGCGAGATTGGTGTTGTAGCTTTCTTTTTTTTCTCTACGGTCTTGAACATAGCTATAAGGAATGAAAAATGGAAGTTCTAAAAATAGCTTTCTATAAATAGCATTCCGAGATACCTTCCTATTTTAGTTAGTCCCTAAACTAAAATAGTGAAGTAAAATTTGAATTTGATCTTAGCAGTTGTTTGTAAAATAATTAATTAATTCATCTTGAGTTAATTAGTTAATGAAAATGAAACATGAAGTCTATGTGGGGACATGCAATAGTTTCTCCATTAATTGAGGAATTTATTCATCAGTTAAAGAGATAATGATGAGTTGTAATATTGAGTTGTAATTAGTTGGCTCAATTAACTGAGTCAAGTCTAGTTAGATTAATTCAAATAGTTTGTTGAATTAATGTAAGTTCAGTTAGTTAACACTTGCATGTATGTAACTATTGCAATTCAGATAACTGGTTATTCTCTCATAAATAACTCATGCATGTCAGTTCAGACACAGGCCCATTTGAGATCGGATGGAGGGGCAATGTACTATCAGTTGCTAGAATATTCCATTGTGAATATTCCTTGCATGCAAAAGGAATTATTTCCTTGAAGATTGAACAGTTACTTCTTTAGGTTTAGCGAGTGTGATGAGGCCGATTCACACATGTGGCTTCTCTGGACCCCAAGAAAAACTGTGCAAGGAAATACGAGTCTTGGAGGGCTTGAGGAGGACATATACTATGTATATTAAGTCTGTGAGCAGTATTGTTTAATTGCAGAGAGATTAGGATAGCTTGAGAGCTGATTCTTTTTGTAACTTGAACAAGATTTCCACTTGTATGATAATAAAAAGATTTATGTTTTAGGCTGAGGCTTTCCCTGGTTTATTTCTTATGTGTTATGTGTGGTTGATTTCTCGTTCTCAGTTATATGTGTTCTCTTGATCTTGCTCAATTCGATTAAGCTTCTACAAAGTTTTGTAGAAGTAGATCTTGTATTTTGTTTTAGTATATTGCATAATCTGTTGATCTACAGAGGGAATTCCTATAGAGACTTGCCACCATTTCCCTCATTAGTTCTGTCCTCCTTCTCATGGCTGATATGAAATGGTCCATGTCCCTGCAATTCTGACAAACTATGAAGTATCACTACACTTACCTCTACTTGTTTCTCATATTCCTATACAATTCTATCATTGTATTCCTTACGACTCCTTATTTCTACCTTCAAGCTTCTCAATGTGTCTGCCAAATCATAAGAGTGCCCAAAAAAACACTTCTCATCTGATCTATAAGGATAGTCTTGAGAATTATAGTCTACCATATTACTAGTCATATTCGATATTCTTCTTGCAAGGTATATCATGTGAGCTAATCCAAATCACAATAGACCAATGTACCTTGGCATAATTCAGGGAGGATACCTTGTTTGCAAGATCAACAAATCAATGTGATACATGTATAACATAATCATGACAACATATAGAAATATAACACATAAGCATGCAACCATATATCCATCATTCTAACTAGAGTCGAGTCACCAAGGCATGTCCATATCAACTACACATACCATGACCTCATGCACGAAAACAACCACCACATCATTGTACACTTGGCCATATGTCAACAATAACTTACATAAGCAACATATAACCAATCATACACTCATGATGGCACACTTGAAAACAACAACAACCTCCTTCAAATGGTGACATCACTACAACCATGACCAACACCATTTATATGCAAAAAACATATAGACCACAAGGATGATTAAAATACGTGAAAATGACATGAATGCATGAACAACACATGACACATCTAGTCCGAGGGGTGAACCATGCTCTCATACCACTCTATAACACCCTCCTAACACATCTACCCAAGTAACCATCCAACCAGTGTAAACGTGTGACGTGAAGTTATTATGATATGATTCAACTCCCTATATGTTAGTTAAGGAAGTGGAATCAATGAAAACCCACAAAATAGACCTTCTGTACCTACTACAGGACTCCAAAAATGCATCCCAGTCTTCCCCTAGGTAGCCCTTGGGTCCCACTAAGAATTTGGAACACTAAACCCCCAGACGCTCCCTTGATATGGACAAGGGTGAGTTTGGAAACCTTCGGACACATGCACAAAATGGATATGAATGCGTTTGGGGAATTTTCTCCTCAGACTTGTGCCTACAACTCAGAGATTTGTACCAAATTTTAAGCCCATAATCCAAGTCACTGTCTAGAAACACCTGTAGATTTTACAATCCATAATTTACATAATGACAATACATACCAATAAAAAACTGACTTTAGAACTAAGCCTAACCATCCCCAACTCAGACCGACATTCTATCAAACACTTAGCATCAATGCAATGTACAGGAAATGAATAGAAGATAGAGCATAAATGACTGATAACTCATATAATAGTTGACAAGAAGGATCGCCACACTCAAGTCTTAACTATTTTGACAACAATTAGGTCTTACCTCCATTATCATTTCATTTACAAGTAAATACATGAAATAACCATAACAATAATTAGTCATATAACCATGATTATAACTAACATTAACCATGTAAATAATAATGATATAACAACCATTAAATCCACATATTAATAAGTACAAAAGCAAGAGAACTTAGCTTTCATTAAACATATGCTAAGCCAACCAAGTTCGGGACTTCGACATACCACTGAACTGTAGACATGGCTAAAGAAAATATTTCTACACTTCCAAGCATGAACGTGGGATCTCATGGATAAACCAATCAGAAAACAACCAAGGGAATCCAGAGGTTAAACTACCTCCACTCTCACCAAACTGTGATTTCACAAAAACCAGCACCAAGGTCACAAAACAAAACCGAGCTTGTAATGCCTCCAGACTCCATCACTATCCTTGAGGACACTTCCTTCACCTTGTCTCTCTGGCTTTACCACAATATACACCAGATAACTAGTCCCTAAACCAAGGCACCAATGTTTCAGGCTTTACTGCAATCCACAGCAAATCACTAGGCCCTAAACTAAGACTCCAGACTCAAGCTTTACTATGTATCACGTCAAAACTTGTCAAGGGATTCCTAAGCCTTTTGGAATTTTCATGAGACCACCTCTGCCCTGTATTCTGAAACTATCCAGAAATTCCAAAGATTAAAACCAAGAAAATAATCCCATCATGCCATGGCTATCTGGAAAAAGGCAAGGCTAGGCTCAAAACAACTATCATAAAACGACAAAACCATGCCATCGACAACAAGAGAACAATATACCAACATGCAAAGCCATGCATGTCAAAACCAGCTAGGAAATCAAATATACAATATGTTACCTATATGTATTCATGTTGAAGCTGCTTGATCCTGCTCTTCCTTGCTTGATCTTTGCTTTCCTTCCTTTTATTTGTGCTTCCTTGGCCTTCTTTTCCTTTCCTTTCTCCAAAGCTAGAAAGCTCCAAGGAACCCTAAGTGTCCAAGAGTGAGAGAGAGAGAGAATAATGAGAGAGCTCCAAACCTGGACCAAAAAAGGTACCAACTAATCCTCATAAGCATTTTTATCAATTAGGCCTCTATTTTCTTCATTTTCAATTATTTTCCTTCAATTTCCTCCTCACATGCAACCTATTCCCTTTCACCTTCATTTTCTCCTAATTTCCATTATTCATAAATAAATGTGCCAAGAAGGTCATTTTTCCTTTTTAATGCCTTAGCCATTGCGTTTGCTAATTTCTCTTAGCCATAAACACATATAGTGGTTCCCACTAGGACATATTTTCTCAATATTCAACTTGGAATAAGTTTCCCTTAATGATGGTTCTATTACATGAACTTTGAACCATGGGATGTTACACTTGGAATATGGCACACGGGTGATTGGCTGAAGAGAGATCTAGGTTAGCCAATCTATGGTCGAGTGGAACATGGCAGTCCCATAATACGTTGGTTTTTGTATTCATCAATAAGAGGTTCTTTTATTTGTATATTATGTGTAAATGTATTGGTTTTTATGTGGATCTTACATCTGATGTAACCCTAATATTTATGTTGTTATTATGATGGTTATGCACATGTATTATGACAATAGCTATGTATGATTGTCATCATGTTTTTAGTTGTAAAAGAATGAACAATGTATCTATGGCCTAATAAAGGATATTGTGGCTAATGTGTTGAGGCATCAATGCTTCTTAGCGATTCTTCGATAAGTATGAGACCCCTATGCTCATTTATGTTGTTAAGACATTTAGATTTAATTTCTAATATGTTTGACGAAATTCCTATCATGGCGAGTAGGGGTCCAGTCTAGTTCTTGTTGATTTTTTTACAAATGTATCTTTATTATATTGTGAAATTTTATTCTTGAAGGTGTCATTTAGTTTTGCATAGTGACCTGGGCTCTGGGCCTGAAAAAGTGGCACAAATCCTGTAGTCGTCGGCACAAGTCTAAGGAGAAAAGTTCCTCGATGCATGCAACCCATGCTGCGGAATTCTATGCACTAAAGATTCAGTTGGTATCAGGGGTTGGTTACCTGAGTGGTTGGGATGGATACTAGGATTTATATTGTTTATGTGGAAGGTTTTTTTGGTGTTTTTGAAATGACTCAACTTCCTTAAGGTGACTTAGGAGGTCAAATAATATCATAGTAACTTCTCCTCACATATTTACCCTAGTTGGTTGGTTACTTGGGTAGATATGGTATGAGGGTATTATAGAGTGGTATTAGAGTGGGTTTCACTCTCTTTGGGTCATATTTGATACCACAGTGGTACCATAGCATGGTTTACCCCCTAGACTTGATGGGTGATGTGTTGTTCATGCATTCATGTCAGTTGCATATGTGCTTCTTATGTTTGTAGTCCATGTGGTTGTTGGATTTGCATGGTGTTGATCATTATTGTAGTGATTTCACCATGTGAAGGTTGATAATGCTGTTATTCAGATGCTTTAGTCATTAATACATGTCAATTGTATATGGATTTATTATGCATCTCAGTGTCCATATGTTATTATGCATGCATTTTCATGGTTATAATTATGCAAGTATAGTAGGTCAAATATGAATTTTGAGGTCATTGTATGCATTTTAGGTCATCATGAAGCTATTGGTATGTTATGATGCTAATGTGTTGGCTGAGATAGAGTATGAGATAAAAATCATTAAAGTGAAGTTACAACAGTGGACTTCAGGGTAAGAGTAGATTTTCATATAGGTTTGTATGGTAGGCATGCAGGTATGTGTTTAATGGTTCTTATTATAATTATGGTTACTTATATACTTGTCATTTTATTATTATTATACATATATGTATGATAAATGCTAGTTGATTAGTGTAGTCATATGCACATGTGTCATATAGTCATGAATGATAGTAACTTGTTGTTGTATACATTATGGCCATAAGCATGATGGTTATGTTTATTACATTGAATATATTAACGTTACATGTATCATGCTATCCTGGATTGGTCTATGAAAATGATTATGGTTATGGTATTCAGGTATGAGTTGACTTATTTGTGATAGTGGGTTGTACTAAGCTAGATTGATTGCGCATATGTGATTGATATGCGTGAATGACAATTGTTTATGAGCTTATGATGTGAAAATGTTATCTAGTTACTGTTATGGATATCATGAACTTATTTATGTTTGAGTTGATATGTCTTGAAGTTATATCATGCTAATCTAGTTAGATTGTGTACACAAGAAATCCTCCCTTGAGATACATTAAGGTATGAGCTTTCTTATGTTGTCTAGTAGATTTATTTAACATGGTACGTTTATAGTTTGATTAAGTATTGGTGTCTATTATTTCGTATACTTTTTGTTGAATGTTTGATTAATAACATGATATGAGTATGTGTTTGTAAGATTGCATCAAGAAATGATCTTGTTTTAAGATGGTTTTAATCACACAAATGTGTTGAGATAGCTGACATGTTCTTGAGTGTAATAGGTGATAGTAGTAGCATTATGTCTAATCACTATGAGTTGACTATCGATTAGGACATGATTGTCAGTCTTGGTAAAGGTTGATTTCAAATTAATAGATATGTTGTCTTCATATTTGGAACATGTGGTCAACATGTGTGAGTAGTTGCAGGGAAACATGATTCGCATTATTGTGATAAGGTGTTGATGGTGTTGGACCCACCAACATGTCAGGGGATCTCCCCGATAAGAATTCCCATCTACATCTCAGGCTTTTTGGTGTAGGATTCCCAACAGTGGGTCATACGGTATCGCCTTGACGGTTGCACGCATATGCAAGTAAGATGTCCCTATTGGTAGTAAGGGTGTGACATATGTAGCAAGTCAAGGAATGTGCATGAACGGTTCTAAAATGTGGAGGGTGAGGTGCGTGCACCCCTTGGAAACCTGTGAAAGCACGGACTTAAGAAGGGAACACACGAGGAAATATGCATCACAAATTGGAAGGCATGTAAGCTAGCAATCCAAAGTGACGGTTAAACCAACAACACATTTCAATAATATTCATAAATACTTATATAGGAAATCCATACATGCATGCGTAAGAAAACAGATAAATATATCATTTAGATTAAATAAGAAGATAAAATACAATACGAAATATGCACAAAACATGTTGGCTCTGTTATATCAAGAAGTGAAAGTTCCACTCTGTTGTGGCCTTTGAATTCTATTGTCAAAACATGGGGGATAACCACCCGATCTGGACCTTAAGACAACTCCTTTTCCGTTTAAAGTGGTGGCTCCGACTAGGGATAATGGAACTAGTTTCCAAGTATGGGTTTTAAGATGAGAGTGGGTGGTTCATGAGCGTTTTAAATAGAATAATGATAATCTAAATCACCTATTCTATGATGCAATTCTCTAACTAACTTATTATAATATAAACTCGAGTATTCCTGTGTGGTATGCAATCTACAAATATATTTGTTTAACATGTGATAATAAAGATTGAACACAACTAAATAGAGATTATAACGTATAAAGATAATTCCTTTGACTAAATAGTTAGTCAAAGAAATTTATAAAATATATCGCATATATGATGAGTTATATATGAAAATCACAACTCGAGCTAGGCATCATACAAAAGTGCAATTAACGCTTAACAGAAACAATAAATCTCACGTACAATTCATGAAAGTAAAGTTTTGCCACTAATTAAATGTAAATAGAATCAATCATAAAAATAATAGAACGATATCTGTGAAGTATTGCTCATTTGACAAATGACATAAACCAACTTCTTTCTTCAAATCAAATTGTCTCCCAAGAATACAAAAGTGCATGAACAAAGGAAAGTAGTGTGATATCTAAAAGAAATGATCATGTTCCATAATTTCACCAAAGCATTCACAAACTTACAATAGTGTGTTCTTTGAAAAAGTTTTTGATAAAATTCTGGACCCTTCTCTAAATGCATGAGAAGGGTATAAATACTATTCTAACTAATGTGTAAAAATAGATTATACAAAATTTGAGGAGGTTTCAAACAACCTTCCTCCTAACTAGGTAACTAACTCCGAAAATAAACAGAGGCTAAATGAACAAAACTAAGAGGATGACTTACTGTCTACCAGCTTTTCCTTGAAATCACATATATCGGTCATCGGTTGAATTTGAGGAGGTGTCCCGAAATGTGTCCTAAGATGTCCTATGAAGATTACATCAGTGAGAGGTGGCAACGTCCATTGAGTCGTATGAAGGGAACAATTGAGAGTCTTAATCTGGCTATGTGGCTTAACAAGATACTACCAATACGACTCCCAGTTGGTCATGGTCAATTTCGTGATTGCCTCTCTTTGAGTCCTCGCCTTTTCTTGCCAGCTTTTATACAAAGCATTTAAATCTTACATTTCTTCTATATTTCCTTCTTTAATGAGATTGGTGGTGAACATGATGTGATTCACTACCTTAATGATATTCTTTGACACCCCGGTTTCCCTTGTGACTACGAGCTCGGCCTGTTTAATTCTTGCATCCCAATCCGTGAAGAGAATGTCTTTATGAGTTTCCTCAATCTCGAGTAGATTGGATTTCCTTCTGTATTTTGTTTCCTGTCATTCGATAAATTGAGAGATTCTAGTGTTTAAATCGTTAAACTCACTTCTCTAGTTGATTGCCTTATCTATCAGCTGTTCACTGGTAGTCAGATAGGGAGTAATGTGTGACATCTTTTGGCAGAAATACTCATGTTGTTTCACTAGAAGGGAATTTAATTCTAGTGCCTCTTTAATAAACTCCTCAGTAGTGGGAACATCCTTATATATTTCGATATCTTGCTACATTTATTGGAGTTGCATTTTTTTGGCCGATATATCAGCTTCATGGCTTATTTTCAAGACATAGATGTCTTGCTCCAATTGTGTGAGTTGTTTAGTCACTTGCATATTTACGCTTGCCTTCTCTACTTCAAGCTCCTATTCGAGTTGTGAAATCCTCTCCTCTTCTTCCTTTAACAAAGAATATACTTCAGTAGCCTTGTCCATAGTGGTCGATGCGTATGCTCATGTGAACTATGATAGTCTAGTGAAGTTATCAGCCAGATTGAAAGGAATGTCCTTCCAAACAATGTCCATTGGCTCATTTCCAGGTGGGAATTTGGGTGTGTCTACCCTTATCCTTTTTCTCTACCTCCTGACTACCGCCTTGTGTATAGCGCTATAAAACTCATCAAGTGGAGGTATTTCAGTTACTTTCAAAACAATTTCTGATGTGGGAAGAGCAGGGATAATTTTAGTATGCTGGAACGTTGTTACTTGTTCCTCCATAAGCTTGTACTATTTGCCAATAGACTTGGGCTCTGTATCCTTATGAACATGTAAAGGAGTATTACATTCCACTATTTCTTGGGTATTTTTGGCTTTGAGAGTACCTTGCAATTATAGATTAAACTGATCCCACTCCTGCTATAAGCTACTTCCTTTGACCTTTGAATTGATCTCTATAGTGGGGGTGCTCATCACTTTTTATCTGTTGACTTCCAACTGGACTTAGCTGTGTTATCTGTGCCTTGAGGTTTCCCTGTGCCTGGTGTCTTTTCAGTGTTTATGTGAGATTATACTTGAGAAATAGGACCTTCACTATCAATAATGATACTTGGTGTAGGCATATCCTCAGGCTTTAATAAATGCATTGGGATCACTTGGAGCCTCTCATTTTTGAATTCCTAAAAGCTTTGAAAATATTCGGATTTTAGATTCTCCTTTGCCCATTTGAATGCTTGTTTGAAGGATACGACTGACTGCAACAAGTCTTCAAAATACTTATCTTCATGGTTGTATGGCTTAAGCTTTACTCAAGTGGTGACATTAAATGCCATTTTGTTTGGATCAAATTGCCTCTTAGGCAATGTAAGAAGCCTAAGGGCTTCCATATGTGCAGACTCATTGGTAGCATGAAAAAAATTAGCTAAAGCAAAAGAACCACATTTGACAAGAAAAGAGGGCCATAATGACTTCTTGCTGTCTTGAGAACTTTAGTCAGGCCCTTCCCCATGGTCTAGTAGGAAATATCTCTTGCTAATAATTTATCATAAACATATAAAGTAAGGACATGTGGATTGGTAGTGCTACCAAAAACTCTAATATAGGTGAACCGTTCTTCAATGAAATATTTTCCGACAGTAAACAAGTCTGTTGCCGCTTGTTGGGAAAACTTGGGGGCTTTCTTATTGAACATTATTTGATGTAGGGGCAACACAACAACATGAAATATCTTATAGAAGTGAGGTATGTAATGTGAATCCCATATTTGTTTATGATTGAGATGGATTGGATAGGAGTTGTGTAAGGTCCACTTCCAACCCATGGTTGGAAATGTCGTACAAAAATAGATAACATCCATAATGTAGGCACCAAAATAGAATGGAGGGAGCTTATCTGAAGAGGATGCTTTCTTTTGTTGATATTCAGTAATGGTGGTGGCTAGGTTATCAGATAGGATGGAGGTCCAATTGTTGATGTGGGAATTAACATAGGCATCAATCAGAGGAATCCATTCTATGGAAAAATTAGTATTATTGGGTAGCCCATATAATATACATAACATAGTTGTTGCATAGTTGTAGGGGTTTTCCAAAGAGTCTATATCATACATACCCAATTTGCCATATCTTAATTTGTTATCCAACACTCTCCAACCCTGAATCAGCTTGAAGGGGTTCCGGTTCTTCTTTGTGAAGTTAGCCACAAATGTGTTGTCGTAGATATCTTGTCGGTTAGGTATGTGGTACATTTTCTTCAAGCGCTCTGAACGACCCTATGAGCTCCATTCCTAAATTCTTGAATTGCCTATCTTCAATGATAAGGATTTCGATCACCCACCTGATCATATCCGTGTATGGGAGGATTTTGGCTCTTGCTCCTATCCTATGAAGGAAAGAGCAAGAAGCATCTGTGCATTGAGGTCCTGAAAGCCTTGTTGAGTTAGATGTTGCTCTTGTGATAGTGATTTTAGGACGTTCGTCCTCAAGCCTATTGTATATGGCCTCTCAAGCCATTGCACCTCCTGTAGCATCACAAATTGTATCAGCGAAGATAGGAGCCATCCCTGTAAACTCAGATTCAACAATGGTATTCTTGCTCTCTTTCTGCATCACTTTTCCTTGTGACATGTCTTTTGTAGCTTGCCTAAAATAGACAAGATATATCAATGCAGATGATATCATGTAATTAAGAATGAAAGATTCTTTGAAATGACTTTGGATCATGAGAAAGGTTTAATGAGATATTCGAAGTTAACTACCAATAACTTGGAAAATGATTATCCTTCCTTGGGCCGCTAAATATTTATTAACTTATCAATTCATTCGTTTTTGTATTTAAAATATAATTATTTCACATGTTTTACTGCTCCTAATCGCACATCGTAATCTTTAAATGGATACAATATAGCACTACCAGATGCATAAATAGAAATGCAATTGTGAAATGGCGCAAAGTCGCATTTCACAAATCGCTAATGGTCATTCTAATTGCATAGCTAAGTTTCTTGCGAAATTTGTGAAGTGTGAAATGTGATTGCAAAATGACAAGGTGCTATTTATGGGGTTATCACAGTGTGAGACCTAATCGTAGATCACAATTTTTTGAAGGTGTTTTAAGATAGTCATGCAGACAAGTGTGATTTGCGATTTTCGATGTGGATTTCATCCTTAGTTCATTTTGCAAGGTTTTGCTAGGTATTTTCTTAGAGTTTGGTATTATTATCCTACGCCTAAAAATTTCAAAGGGACCCCATTTATAAATCTAACCTTAGCTATTGTTCTTTATAAATGGGGTGGTTGTTTCGTAGTACAACAATTGGTGATTCACTTGGGAGAATGAGTTATCTCTAAGTAGTTTTCTAAAATTTCTAAAAAATTTCAAAATAATTAGAGTTATAAGAATAATGATTACATGAGTTATAAGGTAAACAAGACTTCTCTGGAATCATCATTACTTACTCACTTTACTTATTTAATTACTTTACTCTTGTAGTGATAAAAACATAAATGTTCGCATCAACCAATAATAAGATTTAAAGTAATATAGTAGGTTTCTTTTGCAGATAAGTTTTTTGGTGTTTACTCATTTATCACAGATAGAGCCTCCCTTGCCAGTAGGCGTTCATAACCTTAACAAGGTTATATTTTAGCCAAAAATGATTCATTATTCCCATCTGTATGAATTTTCAAATTTTCAAATGATATTCACTTGCTTTGACTCTCACTTGGACCGTGTCCCTTTTTTCCTTTCTAAATGTAATATTTTTCTTTTTTGGTTTCTTAAAATACATTGTCTAGGCGTGGTAACCTACTAATGACAATGCCATTCACTGGTTGTAACTAAACTTAACAAGCTAGCTCTTGATGATGCCCCTTGTCTTCTAATCAAGGAGATCATTAGCTATTACCCTGTTTGATATGCAGTATTGGTAATATCAGTTTAATCACTTCCCTACGAACATGGTAAACAAGCTCGTAATGAGATTCTTTATCTTCTAAGTTTTTTATATTTTAGAATTACACTCTGAAAAAGGAAAATTTTAACAGATGGGGTGAATCATTGGTTTTTTGAGAATTTTGGGTGATAATGATAGATCTTTTAAGATACTCATCTGCAGAGAGTCCTTACTAGGTTAAGGATTCTTTTCTTGACTCATGAAAAAACCTCATATTCTATAAAGATAAGAGTTTGTTCGTAGAATAAATGTTTTAAGAAAGATCAAGTTTCTCCAAAGAAATCAAGTTTACTTTGGTATTGAAATGCATTAATTATTTATTTTAACTCTTGCTTGCTTAGAAAAGCGAAAAAAAGAAATATTATCAATGATTTTGTTTTGAAAAGCCAAAAATAAATACTAGTTAACCATTGTTTTCCTAAAAATCAATATGTTACAAAATTGGAAGAGGTTATCTCCTAAGAAAAGTATTTTTTCAAAATTTCCCCATTAACCGGTAAAGAATCCTTCTTACCTAACAAGTCTTGTAAAAGAAACATTGATTGTCCAATTTTTTCAATGATCTAAAAAGGGCTAAGCCATGGCCTTTGGAATTTGGTATGTCTACCTTTTCCCTCGTGTGCTTTGTCCCATTTCAAAACCAAGTCACCTACTTCAAGATTTTTTTGACTGGCAGAAGTTGTTTCAAAAGAAGCTTTGACTAATTGTTGATGATGGAAGTGAGTTGCTTTAGCCTTTTCCCGTTCTTCTACAAGTTTGAGAATCTAAAATTGTCTAGCCTAGAGAGAAGAAGAAGGCTTTTCAACGATGACTTGTACTAGGGAAAGAGTTGGAATTGCTATATTTGTGGGAAGAAAAACTTATTTTCCATAAATTGAAGAAAAAGGAGAAGAACCAACAGAGGATTTATGAGTAATCATGTCTTCCCATAGAGCAAATGTTAATGCTTGTGCCAATTCCTATGATTTCGATCAATAGTCCTTTTGATAATCCTAATGAGGTTCTTGTCTCTTGATTCTGCTAATCCATTACCTTGCAGATAGTAATTGGTTGAATATTCAACTTGAAACCTCACTTTAGAGAAAATTCTACCATTGTATTTCCAGAAAAGTAAGATGCATTGTCAAAGATTAAAGCTGAGGGTAAGCCAAACCTAGTAATTCTATATTGACAAATGAAGTCTGTGATGTTTTTTGTATTAGATATCTTTAATGGTATAGCTTCCACCAGCTTTGTAAAATAATCAGTAGTTGTTGGATGTATCTATGTTGTTTGCAAGAGTTAGGAACAATCTCACCAATTATGTCTAATCCCCATTGTTCAAATGGTTGTTTGATGTAAACTGCTTGTAAAGGGAATGTTGGCTTTATTTCTCTTCTGATTGTGGTTTGACAAGTTTTACACTTCCTTGCATATTCATGTGCATCTTTAAATACTGTTGAACAATAATATCCTGCATACAGGATTTCGTGAACTGTGGTATTTCCCTCGAAATGTCCTCTAGTTGGTCCATCATGTAATTTCTGCAAGACCTTTCCAGCTTTAGGTTTCTCCAGGCATCTTACCAATACTAAATCATAATTTTTCCTAAATAATACATCATTGACTATTTCATACTGATTTGATTTCAATCTTAAAGCTCGCTTTGCTTTAAAATTAAGACACATAGGACCATATCCATTTTTTATATAAAATTTCAAATCAACATATTGTGATTGCATATCACTGAGGCTTACCTTTGTCATTTGCACTTCATTACCTTGATCTTCTACTAGTGGTAACTAGGAAGCTCCTGTTAACATCCTGCAAAAACCTTGGCCCCTAACAATTTTAGCTGGTCGGATTTCTACATCGTATTCTTGAAGCGCAGTCACCAAATTATCCCTTTTCTACCCTACTTCTCTTTGGATCAATAAGTTTCTTATTGCAGGGTAGGGTAAAACTATCTTTGTATGGGATTTAAGAAGACTAGGTGTGAAATTTTTGAAAGTTTTAAAAATAGAAAATGCTTGTTTCTCAATAGCTGAATAATTACATTCAGTGCCTTGCAAGTTAGAACTGAAAAAGGAGATGGGTGCCTCGATATTTTCATCGTTTATCTGTGTCAAAACTGCTGCATATGATGTATCGGATGAAAAAGTACATAATACAAAATTTTTGAGAAAGTCAGGTGTTGTCAATGAAGGAGCATTAATAATGGTTTTTTAATCAACTCAAATGACTCTTTTTCATCCTTGTTACATCTGAAAACTGAATTTTTTCTTATCATTGCTCAAAGGAGTAGGACAATTTGTGAAAAATCTGGAACAAATCTTTTTACAAAATTTATTTGGCCTAGGAATGATTGCATGGTTTTCTTGTTGTGTGGGAGGAAAATCTTTTCAATATCTTGGATTTTATCAGGATCAATTTAAACTCCTTTCTTGGATACTATAAACCCAAGGAGTTTTCCTTCTGGTAAAGAAAAATAATATTTTTTGGATTTAAGGAAATGCCATATTTCTTGCATCTTTCAAAAATGTGCTTCAGGTCACTGAAATGATTGTTCCTATCCTTCGAATAGACTGTGATGTCAACCAAGTAAATAACAACTGATTTATTAATTAGATCTCTGAAGGCAATGTCCATAGCATGTTGAAATGTGGCACTAACATTAATGAGTCCAAAAGGAATCTTCTGATAGGCATATGTTCCCCACTTGGTCCTGAATGTTGTATTTAATTTGTCATTTGGATGCACAAGAATTTAATTATATCCTGAGAAACCATCTAGAAAAGACATTAATTCAGAACCTGCAACTAATTGCAATATATGTTCCATAGTAGGCAAGGGAAAATTATCTTTTTGACAAGATTTATTCAGGTTTCTAAAATCAATAAAAATCCTAATATCACCATTCTTTTTCCTTACGGGCACTATATTCGATACCCACTTAGAATGTCAAACAAGGAAGATTATTTTGGCCTTCAGAAACTAGTTCAATTCAGATTTGATTTGACTCTCAAGGTTTGCATGAATTTTGCGAAGCTTATGTTGAACTGGCTTTTCATTCAAGGCCATAGGTATGGTATGTTGAATTATAGAGGTATTGTAGGTCTTGAGATCTGTTTAATCCTAGGAAAATACACCTTTGTATGTTTTCAACAACCTGATGAATGATATTCTTTCTTAAGATGATAGGTGAAGACCTAGGTTGAAATTTTGAGATTTTTCGGTTGACGTTAGGTTTACTACTTCAAATCTCAAGGTAGAACTTTGAGTTTTGAAGTTAGTAATTTTCTTGAACCTATCCTTTAGATCATAGAGATCTTTCATTTAAACTTCAGACTTTGGGATTTTGTTTTGATCATAATTATGTTTGATTTCTAGATCATGTTCATGTTCATCTATGATTTGTTCTTCATATGACCCTTCTAATGCAAGGAAATTAACTATATTTGCATCGTTGTTGAATACTCTCCAATTTGTTACATTGTTGGGAATAGATGACCTAAATATTAACTCTATTGAAAATCTGTCTGGACTAAAGTCTTCTGAGGGTATAAGCTTGGATGCTACATTAGCAAGTAAGACATCACTTGGGTTTTTCAGTCTAGGGACTGAAGATATGTCAAAACTAGAAAAATGAGAAGTCAATTTCTGAGCTAATGATTGATAGTGTTTAAGGTGCCCACAGAGACAATGAATTGCATTTCTCACCTATTTCACAATTATTTTAGAAACACCATAGAATTACAGATATTTGACATTAAGGCCAATGGCTTTATACAGTCCTTGAATCAATGCTTCATATTCAATGATATTATTAGTGCACTTGAATTCAAGTCTGCAAGCTAGAATGGTTTTCTCTCCTTATGGATTGATCAAAATGCATCTTGCGCCTACACCATCTTCATATTTAGAACCATCAAAATAGAGAGTCCAGAACAGAGAGTTATTTGAAACTTTATCTACTAAATTTAGACATTTGGAAGCATCTATTTGTGAAAACTTTTCGATTTGAGAAACTACAACGTTATCTAAAAAGGAAGACCTTTGAGCATTAAAGGATCCGAAAAAGGACTCAGCTGAGTAATTCCAATGACATTATTGGCGAAGGCAAGAGGTTCGTTTCCTCCCTCGAGTTCAGTGACTGTATATTTCATGAATTTCGCTTGGCCTATCCTGATTTGGTCTGGTTTACCATTGTGTCGAAACCACATGTGAGACCAATCAGTTACGAAATAACTATGTAACTTTTCAGACCAATCCCTACTGAGAATTAAACCATAAGATTTAGGGATATCAGCCACCAAAATATCAATTATTTGTGAAACTTTTGGATTATAGGAAAGCCTAATTGAAACTGATGCTATATCTCCAAGCACCTCTACTTTTGTCCTATCTAACTGAACTATGTGTACTACAGATTTTTTAGGAGTAATGTTCAATTTGGTACACATAGCTCTTAGCATTATATTTGAGGAGGCTCTTAAATCAACAAGGTAGTTAGGAATATTCTTGTTGAAAATATCATAAGTGAATAGAAATGGAGGAACATGAGAAATAGACCTATCACCAATTAGAAGTAGATCTGAAGGTTCTACCTTGTTTTAGGATGATGGAGGTCTTCCCATATCATAGGTAGCTTGAGTAACTACAGCAAATGATAGACGAGACATTAGAATTGCTTTCAATTCTCTTAATATAATTTTTTGTTGTTGCTTGATTTTAGTGAGCTCATGTAATGAGATTTTAGCTCTAGTCTTTTTCACGTTGTCAACTATATTATATTCCATTGTATCTGAGATTACCAATGTTTTTGAGGCATTTGGGGAATCTAGAAGAATAGGATCAGTTTGGCTAGTCTTAGATTTCTTAGCTATTGTTTTCTCCTTTGCAGGAGTAGCAGCTTTTTTCTTGTGATTTGTAATAGACATGTGAGGAGAGTTTTTACTTCTTGTAATCACTGGCATTACTTGTGCTTCACTGGCATTACTTGTGCTTCTTCTTCAATTCAGAGGATGAAATCCCACATTCCATTTAATTCAATTTCTTCTTCCGTTTCAGCTTCCTCTTAATTTGGTGAATCTTCTTTTGCTTATTGATCAGACTCAGCATTTGAAATGGTGTTTGGGGGTTGTGATGTAGAAGAAGGGTTCCTTTTGAATGATCGAAATATTTTCTTGGGAGAAGAGGATTCTGCAACCTATTTTTTGATTTCAACCATTTCATTAGACATTGTTTTGAACACATGCTGAAGGCTTGCAAGATCGAAAGGGTCCTTCGAAACCTTCTTCTTAGAGTCATCCTTAAATGTTACTTTCTTTGACTTCCTTTCATCTATTTGTGATCTCTTTTCCAAAGCTATGATTCTTCTTTCTACAGACACGTATTCTTTAATGTTTTCTACAAGGGTGGACTTATTGGCTCTATCTACAAAAATCATAATATTAGAACTAAGAGACGATATATACCATTATATTTGTACATCTATAGTAGGTTTAAAGGCAGCTAGGATTTTATTTAGCAATTTGTTAAATTTAGAGTTGAAATCTTTGATTTTTTAATCTGGATTAGGTTTCAAATTATAAAGATCATTAAAAGGATGTTATGGTCCTATTATCACAAAATTTTGCAAGAAATACTTCTTGAAAAGTATCTGAGTCTCTAATTGAACCCGCTGGAAGGGAAAAATACCAAGACGCAGCAGATTCTTGGAAAGTACAAGGAAATAGTCTGATTACAACATCTTCATGTGCAACCCCATTGAGATTCATGGCTAACATAAAATTATTTAGATGTTCTTCAGCTGGGAGAGCATCGTCAAGATTGTACTTAGGCAGCCATTTTTCTAGGTTTGCTGGGAGTGCATTTGGATTTGCAGCTAGGACAACACCAGGATTTGTCCAATGTTGATTGGCCATAACTTCAGTTAGGAACTAAGAAGATGGGAAGGTCAGTCCAGAAGTAGGTATAGATGGTGAAAAAATTACTACAAGGTTAGTACTACTAATGATCTGAAATTGATCCAAGAAAATTAATAAGGTATTACATACTCGTGTGCATGGATGTGTCCATGTTATTTCATGCAACAGATCAATGAAATTGCAAAATACACAGACACTGAAGCAGATAAAGAAAACACAACAGGCAAACATATCGACACAACACTTTTAATAAGGATTTCATCCAATACTCTTGGGCTACATCTCCAGGTCTAACCTTCAGTGGTGGCCTCTCCATTATGTTTTCAAAGAAGATTTTTTATAACAGTGAGCTCAATTTGGGTCTCACTCAATAGACATAAATCAACAAGACTGTACTTGGATCCCCCAAGTCTCTGGAGTACATAGACTCTCCTTACTAAATCTCGACCTCTATTGGTCACAATGGTATGAGTCCAATCTGAGACTCAATACATGACAGGCATATATAAAGGAGTTCGCTTGAACCTCTCAAGCCCTTTCTGGAGTACACAGACTCTTTGACTCTCTCCGTCTCTATCTCGATGTTGCCTTTGCTTCTACAGGTCAGCTCAACTTCTTCTCTCTCTGTTCTCTACTCTTAGTTTTCTTAACTCGCTTCCTTCTCTCTCTGTCAGTTCATGGCTTTACTTCCAGTCTTCTTTTTCAGTGTTCATTTCCACTTCCAGCTTTCTGGTTCCCCTTCCTCTATCGGTTCGAATTCCCCTATCCTGAATCATATTCATTGTATAACACTTCATATGGAGGTGGCGACCTATTCCGTAACAGATGAGTGCCAGTTCTCTTGGACATGGCCGTTTATTTCATTACTCCAAGAATGCCTGCGGAACATGACCTTCTGCCAAGACAATGTCCATATCAGGCTTCAAATCCTATACAACTCTGTCCATTTACCTCATCAAGTCCAATCATCCATCCAAATGCATCTCCGTCATTGATCTAGAGCCTTCGAATCCTACGGTCATCATCTATATCTGCTGGATAAGTAACATGACAGTTACCCATTCGATGTGAGTGATTTTCTCTCTCTTCATCTGGATGCGTGGCACCCATTGTGTGGCATCAGGCGGGACTCAGTTGAAACCGCTTACCACTCAAAGCCCTTCTGATATTCTGCTGGTTTTTGTGGGACCCCACTTTTGACAGATTCAGAACGGTATCTATTACATTTTATGATTTTTCAGGTCTGGGGGTTTACGGCCCTTCCTTCTTTGAGGGGTTTGCCCTGTGATATGCGATTAAGAACTTGTCACTAATCGCATATGAGTGACTACCCCCATTTATCGATTTGGCCTCTAGTTTTTCTAATTTGTGGTAGTGCACGTTATTATGGGTCGACGGTCTGTGTGCTTGACCGAGGGTCCTCATTGCTCCGCGCTAATCACAAATTGCAACTGTTACAAGGATATCTATGATAGCTTGATCTTTATAAGACTTTGAAACTTTGGCATGAATTTTACAGAGTTCATGAAAACTTAGAGAGTGTTCTAGGATCCAATTTGGATCATGGCCTTCCCACTGAAAAGGCTTTTGGACCACCAAAAGTTGGTTTTTAAGCATCAATGAAGCAAGGGTACAAATTCCTCGCTTGCCCAATTTCTATCCATTTCACACTGCTTGGTTTTGAACCTTTGAGTCCAATCCTGAGGTACTCAACATCCCCTCTGCGCGTAGTTCTCACCTTCCTGTCTAGAACTGTATCTTCTTGCAATTCATTAAAATATTCAGGTAACAGATCATCAATAGAAGCCAATTGACTCTACTCTTTGGGATCTTCAATCAATGAAGGTTCAAATAGTCTCAAGCGTTCTACATCAACTACCGAATAGATGTGCATGTAAGCTCGCAAATCAAGGTGAAAAGCATTCTCACCCATTTTCTCTAGTATCTTGAAAGGTCCATACCTTGTTGGATTCATCTTCTTACCTTCACCTTGCATTCTATATTTGCTGATATACAGCCACACTTGATCACCAACTTGGAAACTATGCTCAATCCGATGCTTATCATGCCTTACCTTGTACTTGGCTTGGCTCTTTTCCAACTGTTCCTATACTGCCTGGTGAACCTCCTGGATTTGTTCAATGAACTTGGTTGCCTTGTCCACATCACTATGTCCATCAACTGCTATGACTTTACCAAAGACAAAATCCAAGGGAGACCTTGGTGTGAAACCAAAACAGGTCTCAAAAGGAGATCTATGTGTAGAAGATTGTTTAGCACAGTTGTAAGCATGTTGGACATAACACGGATGTTCATCCCAAAGCTTGGGATGCTTCCTGCAATAGCCTCTGAGCAACTCGATCACTGTCATGTTGACTACTTCTATTTGGCCATCTATTTGTGGATGAAATCTGTGCTCTTCTTCAGTCTGGTGTACATCAATTCCCACAGACTTGACCAAAAATTCCCAACAAATCAGGAATCGCGATCAAATACAATGGAAGTGGGTAATCCAAAATGAACCCATACATGCTGAAAGAACAACTTTGTTGTTTGTTCAGTTGTAATATGCTTGTTACAAGGCATTAAAATACACATTTTGTTGAACCTTTCCACAATAACATATAAATAGTCATGACCTTTTCTATATTTAGGCAGTCCCCCAACAAAGTCCATGGAAATACTTTCCCAAGGATGAGAAGGAACTGGTAATGGAGTGTACAAGCCTAGTTTTCTATTGTTGGGCTTGATTTTAGCACACATAGTACACCCTCTTACATATCTAGAAACTGACTCATTCATTTTTGGCCAATAACAAAATCTTTGCAGTTGTGCGACTGTTTTACTTACACCAAACTGACCTGATATTAGAGAAGTGTGTGCTTCTCGAATTATCTTTACCCTTTCAGTTTGTGGAATGCATAACTTTCCAAAATGATGCAAGAGTTGGTCTGTAACATGATAATCCAATTCTTCTACTTGTTTGCCATTACTTAAAGTTGCATATGCATATTTAAAATCCATATCTTGAGCATACTGTTCAGTGTATCTTTCATGCAATACTGAATTATGCTTAAGAATAGTAGATGCATTTATGATTGGTTTGGACAACATATATACAACTTTCTTGTGTATGCTCTTTTTATATCTAATGACAAGATGAAACTGTTGTAGAAAACCCATCCACCTACTGTGTCTTGATTGCTACAACTTAGTTTGGGAGTGTAAATATTGTAGTGGTTGATGATTGATATGTATAATTGTCTCTTTTCCCATTAAATAATGTTTCCACTTTTTCACACTCTATACTGATGCATAAAATTCCTTATCATATGTGGGATAATTAACTACTACAGAATTAAATGTCTCATAATGATAACATATGGGTTTACTGTGTTGCATCAACACTACTCCCATGGCATAGTCACTGGCATCTGTTTCAATGTTAAAGGGTCTTTGAAGATCGGGCAGTGCTAGTACTGGTTTTGTACTAGTCTTTTATCTTAAGGTGTCGAAGACTTTTTGTTGTTTGCCTCCCCACTGAAACACCTTCTTCAATCCTGTTAAAGCATGTAAGGGAGCTGCAATCAAGGAAAAGTTAGCAATAAACTTTCTCTAATACTGTGCTACTCCTAGGAAGCTTCTAACTTCTGTAGCAGATTTGGGTTTAGGCCAGTTTACAATGACTACAACCTTAGAGGGATCTATATTCAATTCACCACCCCCTACAATATGACCCAAATAATTCAAAGATGTTTTTCCAAATTCACATTTTGATAGCTTAATATAGAGATTTTCTGTTTTCAAAACATCTAGAGTCTGCGTGACATGCTTCAAATGTTCTTCCCATTTTTTACTAAATATAAGAATGTCATCTAAATATTAAATGACAAAATCATCAATAAAAGGCCTGACTACATCATTCGTTACTCTCATGAAAGTAGTAGGAGCATGAGTTAAGCCAAAAGGCATAACTAACCACTCATACAATCCCTACTTTATTTTGAAAGTAGTCTTCCATGCATCTTGCTCTGTAACTTTGACTTGATGGTAGCCACTATGCAAGTCCAACTTGGAAAAGTAAATAAATTCTTTTAATTGATGTAGTAGATCATCTATGCAAGGGGATAATGATTTTTGATCTTTATCTTAATCAGTGCTCGCTAATCAATGCACATTCTCCATGAGCCATCTTTCTTTCTCACCAAGACAACTGGAGACCCACATGGTGATGTGCTAGGTCTTATGAACCCTTTCTCAAACAGCTCTTGTACCTGCTTCTTGATTTCTACATTCTCTAAAGCAGACAACCTGTACATTCCGATGTTAGGCAATGGAGCATCTTGCTGCAAATTAATATGATGTACTATTTCCATTTGGGGTGGCAGGCTTTTAGGTTCTTGAAATAGTATATCATATTCTGAAACACATTTTTCTAAACCAACTTGCTGTTTAGCATTACAACCCTCAAATATATTGGTTTTATCAGGTTTCTTTTCCTTTACAACCATCAGTAAAAATTGTTTGCTTGAATTTACAATTCTTTCCATCTGCCCTGAGTTTATCAAAGTATAATTATTCTTGAGTTTATGAGATCTTAAAATATATTCGATTCCATCTTTAATGATTTGATACTTGTTTTCATCTCTATAGAAAATGGCTTTCCTATCATACAAATAAGGACTTCCTAAAACAATTCCACATATATCCAAAGGAACTATATCTAACTCAACCTCATGTACAAATGCTAACCCAAAAGAAAACCTAATTTTACATTGTCTAGTCACTTGTAGCTTTTATCACATAACCAACCTAATGTATATAGCTTCTTGTGAGGTGTGGTTAGTAATCCCAGTTTCTTTACAATTTCTTTATAAATTAAATTTACTTGTGAACCACTATCAAACAAAGTATCAATCTTTTGATGCTTGGAAATAACTTGAATATGAAAAAGCTCATGTATTTCCCTCTCATTTTCTTCATTATCCGTAGATTGTGCGAAATTAGTAGTAGATGCTTCAGAATTTTTACCTTTCATACCTATGGCTATGATTGTTATTTGATCCCCTGTGTCTGACCCCAAATCTTTTTGAATAGTTGCGGCAGTCTTCTTCTTTTTGCCATCGAACTTCTTGGGTCTCAGCTCTAGATGCAGAGTCCAACAGTGTTCATCATCATGCCCATCCTTCTTGCAGTGAGTGCATGAAGGTTTGGTCTTTTGTACAACATTTCGCTTCCTCTCTTTCCATTTCTTCTTTCACTTTTCCTTGTTCTTTCTTACAGTGGGTTTTGATGATCCCCCAACGTTTGGGTTCACATTCTTGCCTCTAGCCTCTATATGTGTAGCCTAAATAGATACCTCATCTATGCTAGTGGGATTAAACATGAGAATGGTGTGCTTTAAATATCTATGTAGACCACCTATATACTTTAGCAAAGTTTCAGGTGAGTCTAAAGAAATTCCTAGAATCAAAGATATTTTTCTAAATTCTTGAGTGTAGCCTTGTACGCTTTGTCCTTTTAATTGGCGAAGAGTTTTCCAGCTCATCATGGTTTTCTGCATATAATTTAGTGGATAGAATTGCTTTTTAATTGTAGAAACAAATTCACTCCAGACAAAAAGAATTTTACCATGCTTATTCATGTTATCTTGTGTCCTGCCTTCCCACCATACGAAGGCAGTGCCTCCAAGGCATAGGTTGGCCAGATAAATCTTATTGTTGTCTGAATCAATGCTCTGGACCCTGCAATACAAATCAATCTGTCTAATCCAATTATCTAGCTTCTCTGCATTCAACTCTCCATCATATATCGGCAAATCAAATTTAACATCTAATTTAATCAAAGATGTTTTCTTTTTATTTTCAGGGCTATTAGGAGGTGTGGGAAGCTTTTCTTTTTTCCCTTTGCTGTTAGAATGGTCATGGAGGAGAGATTCTTCTGCTCCTTTATCTTGTTTGGAGTTTGATGAATCTTCATCTCTACCTTTCTTAAATTCTCTATACATTTCTTCTACCATGGCTCTCTTGGTCATGAAAATATCCATGAACTAGGAGTCTGATTCCAAGGGACTTTCTTCTTCCATTTTCCTCTTAGGGTAGACTCTTCTAATTCCTATGTTAGCTTTAACCAATTCTCCTTCTCCTAATCTGAGCTTTGTCCTAGTTAGCATTCAACAACAAAATCCAGCACAAACTTGTCTAACCTTAGCAACCTAGAGCTCTGATACCACTTGATATAAAAATTGATCCAAGACAATTAATAAGGTATTACAGACTCATGTGCATGGATGTGTCCATGTTATTTTATGCAGCAAATCGATAAGATTGTGAAAGACACAGACGCTAAAGTAGTTAAAGAAAACACAACAGGAAAACATATAGACACAACAAGTTTAATAAGGAGTTCACCCAATACTGCTGGGCTACATCTATGGGTCCAGCCTTCAGTGGTGGCCTCTCTATTATGTTTTCAAAGTAGAGTTTTTACAAAAGTGAGCTCAATTTGGGTCTCACTCAACAGACATAAATCAGCAAGATTGTACTTGGATCCTCCAAGTCTCTGGAGTACACAGACTCTCCTTACTGAATCTCGACCTCTATTAGTCACAATGGTATGAGTCCAATCTGAGACTCAATACATAACAGGCATATACAGAGGAGTTCGCTTGAACCTCTCAAGCCCTTTCTGGACTACACAGACTCTCTAACTCTCTCGGTCTTTGTCTCAATGTTGCCTTTGCTTCTGCAGGTCAGCTGAACTTCTTCTCTCTCTATTCTCTGCTCTTAGTTTTCTTAGCTCGCTTCCTTCTCTCACTGTCAGTTCATGGCTTTAAAGCCAGTCTGCTTTTTGACTGTTCATTTTTGCTTCCCAGCTTTCTGGTTCCCTTGCCTCTGTCCATTCAAATTCCCCTATCTTGCATCATCAATCATTGTATAACACTTCATAGGGAGGTGGCCACCTATTCCATAACAGATGAGTGTCAATTCTCTTGGACATGGTCGTTTATTCTGTTACTCCATGAATGCCCGTGAAGCATGACATTTTTCCCATGCATCATCCATATCGGACTTCAAACCCTATACAACTCTGTCTTTTTACCTCATCAGGTTTGGTCATCCATCAGAATGCATCTCTGTCGTTGATCTTGAGCCTCTATATCCTACGGTCATTGTCCATATCGGGGGGATAAGTAACATGACAGTTACCCATCTGATGTGAGTAGTTTTCTCTCTCTTCCATCAAACACGTGGCACCATTGCGTGGCATCAGGCATGACTCAGTTGAAACTACTTACTGCTAGAAGCCCTTCTGATATTTTGTCGATTTTTGTGTGACCCTACTTCTGAAAGAATCAGAACAATATCTGTTACATTTTATGATTTTCAACGGCTTCTGGACCTTTCTTCTTTGAGGGGTTTTCCCTGCGATATGTGATCAAAAACTGTCCCCGTTTCTCAAACTATCCTCTAGTTTTGCTAATTTTTGGTAGCGCGCGTTACCATGGGCGACGGTCTGCGTGCTTGACCAAGGATCCTCATTGCTCTACCCTGATCAAAAAGTGCAACTGTTACGAGGATATCTCTGATAGCTTGATCTTTATAAGACTTTGAAACTTTGGCATGAATTTTACAGATTTCATGAAAACTTAGAGAGTTTTCTAGGATCCAATTTGGATCAACTAATGGTAGTACCATTTGGAGAAGTGGATAGTTGAGAAGTCATGGATTGAGTAGAAGTCGATGGGGAAGTGAATGAATGGAAAGGTGATGTGATCTCGTTGGCATATGATTCAGATCTTGATGAAGTGACGTTCCTACATCGTGGAGGGATGGGGAACTTGAAAGGGGTGACCCCAATTCTTTCACTTCACAATCTAGTCAATACACCAGTTTGTTGTAATAAGGAGATAAAACTTTCTTCAAAAACTTCAGGTATCTCTTGTTTCTCGGCAGAAATGGATATTTGTTCAAATTTTTGTATCAAATAATGAACTTCCAGAGACTCCCGAGTTTAATCTGGAGAGGGTGGTTTCCTTACTATTTCAGGGGACGAGGGAGATGTTTCTACAACTTCTAACTTCTGATCAGGAGATTCTGAACAATATGTAGAAGGTGTAGAAATTGTGGAGGGGTTTTGACTCTTATGAATGCTTTTCGAATGACCTTTAGGTTTATATTCCATTCAAAATCGAATGGCCCTCCTCCTAGTGCCAAAATGTTGCTACATCAGAATTCTGATGCCGAATCATGGGGATAACCACCCGATCTGGACCTTGAGACAACTCCTTTTACGTTTAAAGTGGTGGCTCCGACTGGGGATAATGTGACCAATTTCCCAATGTGGGTTTTAAGATGAGAGTGGGTGTTTCATGAGTGTTTGCAATAGAATAATGATAATCTAAATGACATATTCTATGATGCAGTTCTCTAACTAACTTATTCTAAAATAAACCCGAGTATTCCTGTGTGGTATGCGATCTACAAATATATCTCTTTAACATGTGATAATAGAGATTGAACACAACTAAACAGAGATGATAACGTATAAAGATAATTGCTTCAACTAAATAGTTAGTCAAAGAAATTTATAAAATATATCGCATATATGATGGGTTATATATGAAAATTAGGCATCATACAAAAGGGCAATTAACACTTAGCAGAAACAATAAATCTCACATACAATTCATGAAAGTAAAGTTTTTCCACTAATTAAATGTAAGGAGAATCAATCATACAAGATAATAGTACCATATGTGTGAAGTCCTACTCATTTGACAAATCACATAGACCAATTTCTTTCTTCAAATCAAATTGTTTCCCAAGAATACAAAAGTGCATCAACAAAGGAAAGTAGTGTGATATCTAAAAGAAACAACCATGTTCCATAATCTCACCAAAGCATTCACAAAGTTACAACAGTGCATTCTTTGCAAATGTTTCTGATAAAATTCTGGACCCTTGTCTAAATGCATGAGAAGGGTATAGATACTATTCTAACTAATGTGTAAAAATAGATTATACAAAATTTGAGGAGGTTTCAAAAAACCTTCCTCCTAACTAGGTAAATAAATCCAAAAATAAATAGAGGCTAAATCTATAGAACTAAGAGGATGACTTGTTGTCTTCCAGCTTGTCCTTCAAATTGCATATATCAGTCATCAGTTGAATTTGAGGAGGTGCCCTGAAATGTGTCCTAAGCTGTCCCATGAAGATTGCATCGGTGAGAGGTGGAAACATCTATTGAGTCATATGAAGGGAAAAATTGAGAGTCATAATATGGCTGTGTGGCTTAATAATATACTGCCAATACGACTCCTAGTTGGTCTTGGTCAATTTTGTAACTGTGTCTCTTTGAGCCCTGCATTTTCTTGCTAGCTTTTATACAGAGCATTTAAATCGAGAATTTCTTTCAGATTGCCTTCTTTAATGAGATTGATGGAGAACAGGATGTGATTCACTACCTTAATGATATTCTTTGATACCTTGGATGCCCTTCCGATTGCCAGCTCGACCTATTTGATTCTTGCATCGCAATCCATGAAGAGAATGTCTTTATGAATTTCCTCAATCTCGGGTAGATTGGATTTCCTTCCATCTTCTATTTCCTGTCATTCGATTAACGTAGAGATTCTTTTGTTTAAATCGTTAAACTCAGTTCTTTGGTCAATTGCCTTATCTATCAACTAGTTGCTAGTAGTCAGATAGGCAGTAATGTGTGACATTTTTTGGTAGAACTACTCCTGTTGTTTCACCATAAGGGAATTTAATTCCAAGGCCTCCTTAATAAACTCCTCAGTAGTGGGAACATTATTTTATCTTTCCATGGCTTGCTGCATTTATTGGAGTTGCATGTTTTTGGCCGATATATCGGCTTCATGGCTTATTTTTAGGACCTCCATGGGTTGCTACGATGGTGCGAGCTGCTCAGTTGCTTGCCTATTTACGCTTGCTTTCTTTGCTTCGAGCTCCTATTTGAGATGTGCAATCCTCTCCTATTTTTCCCTTAACAATGTAGAGAATTTAGTAGCCTTGTTCATAGTGGTTGATGTGTATGCTCCTGTGAACTATGATAGTCTAGTCAAGTTCTCGACCTGATTTAAAGGAATGTCCTTCCAAACAATGTCCATCGTCTCATTTCTAGCTGGGAATTCAGGTGTGTCTACCCTTCTCCTTTTTATTTGCCTCCTAACTACAGCCTTGTGGAGAGGGCTGTAGAACACATCAAGAGGAGGTATTTCAATTACTTTCAAAACAATTTATGATGTGAGTAAAGCAGGGATAATTTCAGTATGCTGGAATGTTGTTGCTTGTTCCTCCATAAGCTTAGACTCTTCGCATATAGACGTGAGCTCTATATCCTTATGAACATGTACAAGAGTCTTACATTCCACTATTTCTTGGGTATTTCTTGCTTTGGGAGTGCCTTACAATTTTTTATTAAACTGATCCCACCCTTGCTCCAAACTACTGCCTATTACCTTTGAAGTGATCTTTGTAGTGGGGGTTCTTATCGCTTGTTTCTCTATTGACTTCCTGTTGGACTTAGGTGTGTTATTTGTGTCTTGAGGTTTCCCTATGTCTGCTATCTTTTCAGCATTTATGGGAGAGTCTACTCGAGAACTAGGACCTTCACTATCAACAATGATACTTGGTGTAGGCTTATCCTTGGGCTTTAATAAATGCATTGGGATCACTTGGATCCTCTTATTTCTGAATTCTTGAAATATTTGACAATATTCAGGTTTCAGATTCACCTTTTCCCATTTGAACGCTTGTTCGAAGGATACGACCGACTATAGGAACTCTTCAAAATAATTACCTTCATGGTTGTATGCCTTGAGCTTTACTCCAATAGTGACATTATATGCCACTTTGTTTGGATCAAATTGCATCTTATGAAATGTATGAATCCTGAGGGCTTCCATATGTGTTGACTCTTTAGTAGCATGAACAGAATTTGCTAAATCAAAAGAACCACATTTGACAGGGAAAGAGGGCCATAATGACTTCTTTCCCTCTTTGAGAACTTTAGTGAGGCCCTTTCCCATGCTGTGGTAGGCAATCTCTCTTGCTAATAATTTATTAGAACCATATAAAGCAAGGACATGTGGATCGGCTATGCTACCAAAAACCATAATGTAGGTGAACCATTCTTCAATGAAATATTTGCCGACAGTAAACAAGTCTATTGCGGCTTCTTGGGAAAACTTGTGGGCTTTCTTATTGAAAATTATTTGATGTAGGGGCAACACAATAACATGAAATATCTTATAGAAGTGAGGTATGTAATGCGATTCCCATATTTGTTTATGACTGAGATGGATTGGATAAGAGTCCTATAAGGTCCATTTCCAACCCATGGTTGGAAATGTTGTGCAAAAATAGATAGCATCCATAATGTAGGCACTAAAATAGAATGGAGGGAGCTTATCTAAAGAGGAGGCTTTCTTTTGTCGATATTTGGTAATGGTGGTGGCTAGGTTATTAGATAGGATGGAGGTCCAATTCATGATGTGGGAATTAACATAGGCATCAATCAGAGGAATCCATTCTATGGAAAGCTTAGTATTATTGGGTAGCCCATATAATCTACATAACATAGCTACTGCATAGCTGTAGGGGTTTGCCAAAGAGGCTATAGCATACATACCCAATTTTTCATATTTGAATTTGTTGCTAAACACTCTCCAACCCTGAATCAACTTGAAGGGGTCTAGGTTCTTCTTTTTGAAGTTATCCACAAATGTGTTGTCATAGATATCCCATGGGTTAGGTATGTGGTAAATTTTATTCAAGTCCTCTGCTCTGAAAAACCCTATGAGATCCATTCTTGAATTCTTGAATTGCCTATCTTCAATGATAAGGTTTTTGATCACCCACCTGATCATATCTGTGTATGGGAGGATTTTAGATCTTGCTCCTATCCTATGAATGAAAGTATTGTCTTGAAGGGGCCTAACCCAGGTTCAACGTTAATTAGCCAAAGAAATCCCTACACTACTAGCCCTTTCGGCATCAGCCCGTGGAGCACGGACCGAAGTCTCACCCGAAGCAGTATGGGGGGATGTTGGAACCAAGTTTCCACACCTTGAGATGGTTGTGATGTCATTTGATTTCTTTTATCCCTTCCTTCGCATAGGTGATCTCACTCTAGGGCTTGTAAGAAAAACCCTCTATTCCAGCTTTCAATACCTTTGTAAAAGTATATAATCAACCTTCGTGCAGCCCTAACCTGGGGCTCATGTTCTTTCGCACTGCTATGGCAGCGCATTGTGTAGATTCTTTAATTACCCTAAGTGATTTTCTTATTTTGTCGAATACTTAAGTTTATCACTGTGTAATCAAATATTCATAATTGTGTTTAATTATTCAATGTAATTGTATTCATTCACGCAACATAGAAGCATAACAAAGGAAATTCATACACAAAGTATCCAAACCCGTCAACAAAAAAAATACACAGAAATTGTAGAATAACTCCTTTTATTAATATCTTCGAAGTTTTACAGACTCTGTTCACCTTGCACACACAACTGAAGGGGTTCGCGAACTCAGCTATGGACTTCTACCCTAGGCCTCTGTGCACTCAGCTGCAGAGCCTCTACCTATGCTACAAACCAAGAATTAGACTTCTTGCTCTAAAGCTGTGACTCTCTTCCTTCTTCCATCGATGCCTCTAACTACTGAGAGCTTAGCTCTTTTCATACAATCCCATGGTCCGTGGACCATAGGTAGATCTCTTATAGTCGAATTTACTTTACAAAACTAAGGGTGGACTACCCTTTGTGACACATAATACCTTCACACTCCATGACCACAAAATATGGAGCCTTTACAATAATATTAAAAAAAAATGGGCTTTTAGCCCCAAAACGTCCCTTGGGGGATCCCGCTCCCAACAGAAAGAATAGGAAGGATCTCTGCATTGATGTCTTGAAGGCCTTGTTGAGCCAGTGGTTTCTCTCATGACCGTGATTTTAGGATCTTTGTCCACAAGCCTATAGTATATGACCTCCCAAGCTGTTGCATCTCTAGCGGCGTCACAAACTGTATCAGCGAAGATAGGAGCCATCTCTGTAAACTCAGATTCAACAATGGTCTTCTTTCTTTGTTTCTGTATTACCTTTCTTAGTGACATGTCTTTTGTAGCTTGCCTGAAATAGACAAGATATATCAGCGTAGACGGTATCAGGTAATTAAGACTGAAAGCTTCTCTGAAATGTCTTTGAACCGTGAGAAAGGTTTAATGAGATACTCAAAGTTAACTACCCATAACTTGGAAAATGATTATCCTTCCTCAGGTTGCTAAATATTTATTAACCCGTCAATTAATTTGTTTTGGTATTTAAAGCATAATTATTTCACATGTTTTACCACTCCTAATTGCGCATCGCAATATTTAAATCGATACAATATAGCGCTTCCAGATGCATAAAGTGAAATGCGATTGCGAAATGATGCAATATCACATTTCACGAATTGCTAATGGTCATTCTAGTGGCATAACTAAGTTTCTTTCAAAATTTACGAACTACGAATGCGAAATGACAAGGTTCTATTTGTTGGGTTATCGCAGCAAGAGACATAATGGCAGATCGCGATTTTTTGAAGGTGTTTTAAGATAGTCATTCCGAAAAGTGTGATTTGTGATTTGTGATGTGGATTTCATCCTTAGTTCATTTTTCAAGGTTTTTCTAGGTATTTTCTTAGAGTTAGGTATTATTATCCTAAGGCTAAAAATTTAAAAGGGTCCCCATTTATAACTCTAACCTTAGCTATTATTCTTTATAAATGGGGGGGGTTGTTTCGTAGTACAACACAGTCATATAATAAAACCATGACCAACCACTAGTTCCGACAGTGGAACGTTACAGTCATTGCTGTCTGCTCCTCGAAAGAGATATATTAGCTCTGCACAATGGAGAAGCCAAGTCTTGTTACAATACTCTCCAATATTTCTGTAAGATACTCATATCAGAAGATTGGCTGACCAAAAGCCTCTACAATGAGTTATGAGGGACTATATATAGCAAAGGGTGGGGTGGCCCTTGAAATTCCCCTTTGTGATTGTTCATCTACCCTCATGAGTCTTCATCTACTCTATGGCTGTTACATCCAACTATCAACACTTGAACTTCAAATTGACAAGACGTTACATACAATCTGCAGATGCACCCATGTGAGACAAAATAGGCTTGAGCAAGCCATGCAAGACATCACTATGACTCATACAGTTGTGGGAAGACCAAGTGATGAGATGCGGGAGATCTTCATAGTTCTAGATATGACTCTGGATGCATGCCTTTAGCTCAACTGCTCTAGTGTTCATCATCTTGGAAAGTGTAACGCGGCTCCCTTGTATCTCATTATCCATGTCTACCTGTAATCAACAACAGTATGCACGTTTGACAAGATACATGCTCTCCTAGCACATCATTGTTGCCAACCATTGAGATGGACAACTGCCTTATGCATGGTACCAAAATTGGAATATATTGCCTGTATGACTATCTCAAGGGACAATAATTCATCCAGTATTGCCTTCTTTAAATTTTCTCAAGCGGATACTATAATGAGTTCTACTCCTTGCTTGGTTGTTTTTAACTCCTTTTCCATTTTCTCATTCTCAGCTATCAAGAAGCAAACACTCGAGTTAGTGGCTTTGACATACGTTCTGGTAGCATCGGCCAATGCTGTTGGATACTTGGGCACATCAGAAATTATCACTCATTCCTCAAACTGAATAGGGGATGTGTTATCATCTGGTGTAGACACTCTGCAAGATTTCACAACTCTATGTTGAGACTCATCAAATGATATGTTCTCGATCTCACCTTCAATATTGTCTCCAAGGATCTCAGTGTCTCCTTAGTCGCTTGGGACTTGCTCCGCTTCCGCATCGGGTGAAGCTAGTGGGTCAACATCTTGGTGGTAAGGCATGAGGTCAATGTCTTGCTCTAAGTATTACTTCTCCATATCTGTATCCATCTGCTCAAGTTCTTTTTCAATCTCTTTAGTGAGGTCCTGCTCCTACGATTGCTCACCCTGTCTACTCGGTGTCAGCTGTTCGGATGAGTCTACTACCTATAAGGGTGTAGTTTCACTTGTTTGTACATTTTGCACTTCCTGTTGTACCTGTTCTTGTTGCGCTTCCTTCTCATGTCTCCATAGATCCTATTCCTTCCAAAGTTTCTCCTTGAACTCATTCAACTTCTTCACTATTTCCTCCATCCTTTGTATTTATCTATGCCTTTGTGCGGTCCTCCTGTCACGTTGTTGCCTCTTCGCCTCTATTTCCATAGCTAATTTTTACACAAGTGGGTCTGCTCTGAACTTGCAGCTTTGTTTTGCCTCTGCATTGTCGACAATATTCCTATTTCCTTTGCTGTGTGCGGGTATGTTTACCTCTATTTTTGTTGCTACTGGTTCTCTCCTAGATGTTGGTTCACACTACTTTGATAACCATTTCACAGTGATTCTGGCCAATTCACTAGGCCTGGGGAATCTATAACAATATCTCCATGGGTCTTTCTCCACCCAATGACACACCTCGTGGGTCCACCAAAACTGTACTCTCACTCAGTGATCGTTCACAATACAATGCGGGCCATATGGATTGTAGCTTCAGACGTTGCAAGGATATGTTTTGATTTCCTCTATTTCGACATCCACATGCTTAAGGTTCTGTATCTAGTACGACCTGATCCACAACCAAATAGTGGGAGAATATGCATTCTTCTTCCGGTGCAGCCTAGCTAACAGTCTTGATTAGATGTGATATGATACTTCTTGCATGATGAGCTTGTCCATGGAAAATTTCGGCAAGACATCTGGAGGCTTCTTCGTACTGTACATTCATTTGAAGGTGACAGAGGGTAAGGCATATCAATCTTCCATATCGATTAGTGCCTCCATTTCTGCCTTTGACATCCAAGGTGGATCATTCTCAAATATCATCTTATACACCGGGGTGACAAAATGATATGATGGCTCTGTGATAAGTCCTCTGAAGCTGCATTTGGAAAACAATTTACAATATTTATTGACAGAGGTTTCCACCGATGTCCATGCCCACTTCATGACCAGGAACTCATGATGGGCATAGATTGCATCCAAGGTGTAGGAAGACATGTATATATTTGCTTGCTAACCTTTGAGTGGCTTCCGAGCTCCTGTTATTTTTTCCTTCAGCCTGTGAGCCAACATGTTGAATGAGGTGCATTCTTTGCCTTCACTAGCCAGTTGGTCCAATGAAATGAACCAACTTTGCGGGAAGGTCTCCAGGCTCTCTTGGCAATACAAGTGGCATGGAAAAATGACCAAGTATTGATACACCTTTCATAGTATCTTCATCTCGTAAATCTAGTTGGGTGTCATATTGAATCTAGCCAGCTCCTTTACCCAGTTCTTCAAGATATCCCTAGAATTGACATTGTTGTTGGGTATGCTGAAGGGGGTTTCGATGGTAATCACTGGCTTTGAAAAATGATACATCTGCTGATAACCTTATGCCCTAAAGGTAGAAATTTCCCTCCCGCTGACACTGCTCAATATCATCATCTCAGGATCAGTGTGCGAGACAATCTAATGTATCATGTCCACGCATGTGAATGCGGGATACCTGCATGCAATCCGGTACAAGCTGAACTTATAAATGTTCACATAGACTTAGCAGTCTTCGAGATCTTTCCCAAATGTGCTTGAGAATGGATCATTGACCTCTTGCCATTTCAACTTGATGTCTTTATCTACAATCAGCTTGGTGTCTTCATAAATCAGAAAACTTGTAGACACATGTACTTGAAGATCATGTACTTGACAGTGCAAGACAAGTTGCTAAGGATGGTCGGTAGGGACGCTTCAAAACGAAGCTAAGGAAAAATTTCGGAGGGTGTTTGTAGCTACTAGAACACTTGGCGACACACTAGTAGAACTCGATCTCTTTGAATGGGCCTTGTTCATGAAAACCAAGTCTAACACCTCCAGAATTATTTTTCAACTATTTGTTCATCTTGGTTTCCACAATTGCTTGATTGTAAGAAGTAGCATCTGCCAAGCCCTTGGTCAGTCGACACACATTCCAGGCCAAGTCAACATAGTTGTTTCGATTGGGGATGATGGTTATATTGGTGCACAAGTAGTCTAATCGTCAAAGTTTTAGTTTCGTCACTGGTGTTGCTCCCCTTCCAGTAGGCCTGGACAATACTCTGATGGAGTCACGCAGGAACACAAGAATCACTCTACAGCCAGTGAGCTTGGTCATTACCCCAGCGGAGTTACTTGCATCACCTCTCTGCACAGGAAGATTTTCTCTTCTTTTTCCTTATTCATTTTTCATTTTTGATTTTTTTTCACTTTTTCATTTTTTCATTTTTAATTTTCATAACTGTGCATAGCACTTATTCATTTTATAGGAAGAAGAGGGATCTCAACCGATTGAGAGCAAAATAGGTTGTTCCTTGAGGGAAATAGTTTATATATACCTCTGACGTGCTTGTTAAGGTTTTCCCCCTCGCCTTACTATACTTGACTTAGTTGACAAGGGTTAAACCAAAAACAACCGACTAGAGTAGGTGACACTAGTTAGTGCATAAGCGTAGTGTTTTCACTAATGTTCACTTCAAACAATACATATTTTTCTGTTGACATATCATGGAATGAAGATAACAAGTTCTTCATATAGAGGCAAGACGACAAATAACCAAGTATCGATAACTATGCAAGTCCTCTTGTACTCTACCCAGCTTGTTTCCAGAGTCACGCGCCGTCTCACACGAAACTAGCCTACGAACATAAACAACCAAACAAGCAACAAAACAAAGTGAAAGCAGAAGTAAATGTGGAAGCAAATCAAGTAAGCAAACAAGCATTCAAGAAAATAAACATGCAAGGTAAGAAGAAAACACACATGCAAGCAAGAAAACCAAAAGAAAACACTACTCCTACTCCTAAACTAATACTGCATGGGCCTGATTACATGAAGTGATACTTCCAATGTAGCCACCGACGCATTGGTTGACCCATGTTGGTGAAGGCATGGTTCAAAAACAACATAGTTGTGTGAACCAAAAAACATGAAAGATATAACAATGAATACAAACACACTCCAAGTTTAAATGTGTCCACGCAACATAAGTGAGTGCAAGTACATGACATGCAGTCCATGGACTTATCACGGTGTCGTGCGACACTACGTGCAACTATTAATCATATGCATACTCTTGAATGTGACATGCAAGAAAATTAAAGAAACAAAGACAAATTGTGTCGTGTGCGTGTGATTTCTATGTAAGATTTCTCCAATGCATGAGCAGTGGGGTCGTGTAGTTCGAGTGGAGAAAGCATAATCTGTGTGTTAGATTGATCCTCAATGCATGCAAATGAGTGATGAGGAGCCTTGGGTGTTTCAACAATTTCCTGATCGGAAGCAAAACCAACCTCAGGACAGCGAGGGCCTAAAATAACCATCAGCTCGGGTTGAAGTTCCTCGACAGACTGGGGCGTTTTGACTTGAACGACAGATAGATCATCATAAATAGGTGGCTTCAAAAAATAAACTATGGCAGAATCATCATCGTGATCGAATACGGCAATAAATAGATCATGATAGCTACGATCAGAAAAATCAATGATTTCATCGACATCCTCATGATTTGATGAATCAAACATTGGGGTAGATGAGAAGCGAACAAATTCACCCTCTTTGTTTCCAAAAAAGCAGATGAAAGGTCAAATTTTTTTTCAACGAATAATTTGTCCTCTCCATTGTTGAATGATGGAGTGACAACTGGTGTGCTCTCAAAATAATCAACAATGGGTGCATCTGTAGGTGGAGATACACATGAAAAATCATGGATGACAAAATCACGAAAGATGTCAGGAAAGAACAGAGGAGGCTCAAACGA
This sequence comes from Pinus tabuliformis, assembly GCA_031772625.1. NCBI lineage: Eukaryota > Viridiplantae > Streptophyta > Pinopsida > Pinales > Pinaceae > Pinus > Pinus tabuliformis. The sequence continues at coordinate 13,428,557 of CM062813.1, read as the reverse complement.
AAGGGAGTCATCCTTCACCGAGGATTAATGCTCAAGCTCTCAGTCATACTCTTCATGAATGGCAATGCATGTTGGTTATGCAACACCAACTCCATCGATGGCCTAATCCTCATTCACAAAAAGTGTAGAGTTTAAAACGGAAGAACACAAGGCAGTGTCATCTGAGTATGAAGACGGAGGTTAAGGTACAAAATACATGTGAGAACCCAATGGATTCACAACCAAACTTGCCCGAAAATTGGAAGGAGCGATGTTAGGAGGATGTGACTGTTGGACAAATTTGTGTTCCTGTTCTCCTGCATCATTCTGCAATGGTGGAGCTGTTTGATGAGGGGACAATGGACAATCACTTGTGACAATGACCGTGTCCATCTGTGATAGTGCAGCTCCATTACTAAAGTATGTTGATTGGGGCTTCATATCGAACTTCTTCTTGGGATGGACTTATTTATTAAGATAGTATTTGAATCTATCCCAAAGATATGGAAATTTCATCTAGATTTTCGGAGCCTAAAACTACAAATCATGGAAGTGCTGCGAAAAATCCATAGGCGATTTATGCAGTGCCTTCCGTTGTTGCAATACTATTTTGTCAAGAGGTTTTGGATCAAAATGATGGAATGTAGATTCAATGAGATCACATAACCACTCAAGTGAGTGCACACTTCCAAGAGGAAGACTACAAGACCATCGTTGTGGGCATTCATGAAGTGTCTATGATAGCAGCAGACTGACCTCTTTTGCATAGAACTCGTCTTCATTATCAAGGAATGCATAAAAGTCATCTAAGCGCTTAGGACATGTTACCTCGCCTTGACCATCATACATGAATTCGAACAAGAGATCAGAAAACTCCCTCATGATGTTGAGAGGTTCAGAATGTGAAAGACATCATCAAGGGATGAGTGTGATAGAACCCATGATGGATGTGCAAAGGTTCAAAATACGATGAGAGTACACACCCTCTCATCTGTCCTTGCTTCTAGGGCCAGAAATGTTGACGGTTTTGGACCCAGAAACATGTGAGGGGATCCCCTAGTAAGAAGACCCATCTAGACCTTAGACCATTTGGTGTACTAGTCCCAACAGTGGGTCATACAATATCGCCTTGAGCATGGTTGCATGTAGAGGCAAGTAAGATGTCCCTATTGGTAGCTAGGGTGTGACATATGCAGCAAGTCAAGGAAGGTGCATGAATGGTTCTAACACATGGAGGGTGAGGTGAGTGCACCCCTTGGAAACCTGTGAATGCATGGAGTTAAGAAGGGAACACACGAGCAATGATGCATCACAAAATGGAAGGAACGTAAGATAGCAATCCAAAGTGATGGTTAAACCAACAACACATTTCGGTAAGATTCGTACATACTTATATAGGAAAGCCATACATGAAGGCATAAGAAAACATATACATATACAATTTAGAATAAACAAGATAGCTGAAATATAATATGACATATGCATGAAATGTGTTGCCTCTGCTATATCAAGAAGTAAACGTTCCAGTCATACAACACAACCATGACCGGCCACTAGTTCTAATAGCGGAATGTTATAGTCATTGTCGCCAGCTCCTCCAAAGAGATATTGTTGACACCTAATCCGAAACGGATGGGTGAACTGGACAGTCATCTAGAAGATGAACTGATCCATCATATGTATGTATATAAATAATGTGTTAGCTAATGAATAAAATCAATGAGTTTTGTCTCTCGTTCAATGTGGAGTTACCCTGGCCTAACATGGTATCAGAGCCCAGGTCCCAGTCCCTAAAATTAGCTGTAACTCCTGCCTCTGCGCCCTCTGGCCTGAATACGCTGCCTCTGTCATGCGTTTCATTCTCTGCTAGTTTCTGCCTCTGTACTGCGTGTCAGTAGGTCTATGTGCATCCGGTTTTACTCTCTGTCGTAGGCGTTGTGAAAGAGCACCCCATATTCTCATTGGCGTTGTGCGTTTTCTCTAATTTCTTGCCTGCCTGCGTTTTTTCTGATTTGCCTCTCCAATAAGATGCTGAAGCCTTGAGACAAGCAAAGGCTTTCACATGAGACGTATTGGGGATGTGTGGCCCACGACAAAGATCTACGAGAGGTCCACATTGGTACATTGTTATTGTTTTATCCTCAGGCAGTTCCGTTATAATTTCAACCTTGAAAGGATTATCAGCGAACATTTCAAGAGCCTGCTGCCTTGATACTTCTATCCGTTCAAATGGTTGTTTTTCCATAGCAGCCTTTGTAGCCCGAGCATGAATCTTTTTGAACTCGTCATCGTTCAAGGTAACATCGTCATAGAAGGCGTCGTAATAAAATCCCTCTCCTCGAGTTGTATAGGGTTCAATACATAGTTTGCAGCCATACTCCATTTCAAGAGACTCCCCAAGGATGTGAGCACTAGAATGCCAAAATGTATCACGTCCTCACCAATACTCTTACCACCTCTCTCTTGTTTTTCTCTTCTGTGGAAGCCTTGATTATTGTGAGTGACCAGACGGATAGCTGTGCTCTGAATTTCCCTATTTTCACTATTTGTGCCTGATAAAGTGACTTGTAGCTTCATAAATCCACGTGGTATCCCTCAGTTTTTAAAGAGGCCTTAAGTTCTCTGCGTTTTTTATTGAAGACTGATATGTTTCATTCAGTGCGCGCAGTTTTGAATGGTGTTTGGTGCTTGATTTTATGAAGACTGACATACATGGTATCTGGTGACTGCGTTTTTTTTCTTTGAAGGGAGTAGTATATTTCTACTCTCGGCATCGGTTGACTGCGTTTAATGGTGACTGCGTTTTCTTTATTGAAGACTGACATACATGGTATCTGTTGACTGCATTTTTTTTGAAGGGAGTAGTATATGGTTGACTGCGTTTAATGGTGACTGCGTTTTTTATTGAAGACTGGTATGGTTCATTCAGTGCGCAGTTTTGAATGGTGTTGTGTGCATGGTTCTGTGGTGAAAGTTGTGTGTTGGAGACTGTGTATGTTATTCCCCTTGTGCGTTGAAATTTTGCAGGGCTATGTTTAATATTGGCAAACTCAATGTTGCAATGAAGTTGAGCATTTATAAAAACCTGTCCAAAAGACTTTATGTTTGAGTTTTGAATGCACTGTTCATACATTAGTTCACTATTTCAAAGTTTCTCCAGTAGTGCTCTATGAAATGTTTTAGAGCCTTTGATGTATGAAGGAAAATGGAACACCATTGAATCTGTTCTCAAGTAAAAGACAGTTTTTAATAACTGATGCATTGGTACATAGAGAGGTTCCATAAGGCTGTGGCACAAAGTGCATAAGGCTGTGACATAAGAATTTTTTTTTCCAGCAGAAGTCTTTTATCAACAGAAGTTTTTTTTTAGCAGAGATATTTTTTTTTTTACAGAATGCATTCAATCATTTCTATGGTTGGAATAGTTCTCACTGGCAAGGAGAACTATTCTGAATGGTCTCGGATGGTAAAACACACCCTTATCTACAATGAGCTGTGGAAAGGAGTGTGTGTCGGAGAAGAAGACAAAGACCCTGTGCAACCCACATCAGACAAAGAACTCGCCATTTGGGAAAACAAGAACAGCAAAGCCTTTGCATTGATCGCAGCATCTGTAAATGAGGAAGTAAGTCGTCATATTTCATCCTATTCCACTGCCTTTGAAGCTTTACAAAAGCTGAAAGAACTCTATGATACACATTCTGCACTTGAAGTTGTTCAGCTCATGATTAAACTCTTCACTCTTGAACTGAAAAATAATGATCCTCTTACTCTTGCATCTGAAATAAAGTCTATATTGCATGATATTAAATCCACTAAGGTTGAGCTGGATATCTCTCTTATTGCCTTTCTCAAAGCACTCTATCCTACCTACTCTAACTATCTTGAGTCTTTACAAGCAAATGGAAATCTTAAAGATATAACCTTTGACACTCTTGTGAAAAATTTTGCTGAAAGAGAGAAAGCCTTTGGAAAGAAAACAGTCCCTGAATCCTCTGAAGAGACTGTTTGCCTTGCTCATAAAGAAAAACATCCTGCTCAAGATTCTACAAGAGGAAGAGGTGGACGAAGAGGAAGAGGAAGATACTTCAGAGGCAGGGAGGGCAGACATCCTCAAGCAGAAAAGGCAGATCTGCATTGCATTCGCTGCAAACGAAATGGATCACATGATGCTTCTACATGCAAGCTACCATGGGACAAAGTTGAGCAGAGAAGAAATCAGCAGAAAGGTAAAACTGATGACACAGACAAAGGTAAAGCACCTGAATCCGCTCACTATATTGAGGCACAATGTAACATTGGAGTAAATGAAGATTTGTCTAATGCTTCACTTGCTTCTTCGAAAAATGACTGGTTGCTTGATTCAGGAGCAACCTGTCATATGACTCATAGGAAAGATTTCTTTGAAGATTTCACTGACAATGTTGATGGAGCAGTATACTTTGCAGATCAGTCAAAAATCAAGCCATCAGGGCTTGGCACAATCAGGCTTAAACTGCCTGGTCTTCCAAACTTTCTTCTGGATCATGTTCTATATCTCCCACAGCTCAAGAGAAACTTGCTGTCCCTGGTCCACATCCGCCAGCAAGGTCACTCCATTCACATGTTTGATGGCAAGCTTGAGGTAAGAAAGGCATCTGACCACTCACTTGTCATGAGGGGTATAGAAGAAGAAAGACTTCTTAAACTGCAAGGAACCTCTGCTCATGCACAACATTTCTCATATATTTCTCATCATGAAGAAGGTGCACTTCCATCAAGTTTATTATGGCATGCTAGATTTGGACATTTAAACTATGATAGTCTCTGCTTATTGAAGAAAAATGGTGTTGCTGGTTTGCCTACAATTCCTAGAAAACATAAACAATGTGATGCTTGCATTCTAGGAAAGCACAACAAACAGTCTTTTCATGATTCACATTCAAGAGCACATAGGAAGCTTGAACTTATTCATTCAGATTTATGTGGTCCAATGCCTGTTTCTTCTGCAAATGGAAATAAATATATCATGACATTTATTGATGATTACACCAAAATGTGTTGGGTTTACTTATTGAAGAACAAATCTGATGCTTTTCAAACATTCAAGAATTTTCATAAATGGATTGAAAATGATGCACAATCTCATATTGGGTCTATTCGCACTGATAATGGAAAACAATATACATCAAATGGATTTGAACACTATCTTCGCCAACATGGGATTAAACATCAAACAACTGTGCCTTATAATCCTCAACAGAATGGTGTAGCTGAAAGAATGAACAGAACAATTTTGAATATGGTACGATCCATGCTTTTCTTCAAAAATGTAAAGACAATGTTGTGGGCTGATGCTGTTCTATGTGCTGCATATATAAAGAATAGATGTCCATCTAGTGCTATAAGAAACAAGACTCCTTATGAATTGTGGTATGGACATGTTCCTTCGGTAAAACATCTCAGGATTTTTGGTTCCACCTGTTATGCTTTAATACCAAAGGTACATAGAAACAAACTTGGTGCTAGAAGTCGTAAGTGTATCTTCCTGGGGTATTCAAACACATCTAAAGCATACCGCCTTTATGATGAAGTAAATAAAAAGTTTGTTTTATCTAGAGATGTCATTTTTCTTGAATCATCCAAATCTGACAGTGTTGTTGAGCGGCAACTTGATCGCTTGGATAGATTCACAAAACCGAAATCATTCCAAGAGTTTGACAATCAGATTCCACATCTTGAGGGGGGGATTCCTATACTAGATCAACATGTGGAATCCTCTTCTGAAGAACAATCTCCCCTGCATGACACTCCAACAACGGATGATGCTTTAAGTGATGTAATTGATAGAATTGGGAGACTCAATCTTGATTCAGTCCCAACTCAATCAACAGAACAGCCTGGACCATCTTAGAAAGGTCCCCCAAAATGGCTGACAAAGACACTTGAAAGTGTTCATCCTGATGAAATTGGAAAAACAGGAACCAGAAATACAAACAGACAAGATGGAGGTGATGTAGATAACTCTAATTCACCTGTTGATATGGATATTACTTATGATTGTGAATTGAACTTGTCTACATATTTTGAACCAACTTCCTTCAAAGAAGCTGCTTCTCATGATGAATGGAAAGAAGCGATGCAGAAGGAGTATGATGCCCTCATAAAGAATGGCACTTGGAAGCTGGTTGATCCTCCATTTGGAACCAAACCAATTGGCTGCAAGTGGGTCTACAAGAACAAGTACAAAGTTGATGGCTCACTTGACAAGCACAAAGCTAGGCTTGTGGCAAAAGGTTTTGCACAGAAGGAAGGGGTCGATTATGAGGAAACTTTTGCTCCCACAGCAAAATGGGCCACCATCCGAACACTCTTTGCACTAGCTGCTCAGAACGGTTGGAAAGTCCATCAAATGGATGTAAAAACTGCATTCTTGAATGGAGATCTAAAAGAGAATGTTTTTATGTTCCAGCCCGAAGGATTTTCTGTGAAAGGACATGAACACAAAGTATGCAAACTTGTGAAGTCCTTGTATGGCCTCAAACAAGCACCACGAGCCTGGTATGAAAAACTAACTGAGCATCTTCTGAAACTCAACTTCAAACATTTTGATCTTGATGATGCAACTTTATTTGTCAAGAAAGTTGGCAAAACAGTTGTATGTCTTGTGGTATATGTAGATGATCTTTTAATGACAGGGAACAATGAAAGCTATATTGCATCCATAAAGAAAGAATTAGGAAAATTTTTTGAAATGACTGATTTGGGCTATGTTCATTACTATCTTGGCATTGAAGTAACCCAACATCCAAAGTCCATATTTCTTTCTCAAAAGAAATACATTGGAGATTTGTTAAACAGATTTGGTATGACAGAGTGCAATCCGCTTTCTACTCCAATGGAACAAAACTTGAAGCTCACATCTATTGAAGGAAAGGAATTTGAGGATGCAACAAAGTATAAACAGCTTGTAGGAAGTCTCATCTACCTCACTACTACCAGACCAGACATTTCATTTGCTGTTGGAATCCTCTCCAGGTTTATGCAAAAACCTTGTGAGGGACATTGGTCTGCTGCAAAAAGAGTTCTAAGGTACTTGAAGGGAACTCAAGACCTTGGAATCAAGTATACACAGGTGGACGACTTCAACTTGATTGGATACTCTGATTCAGACTTCGATGGAGACAAAGAAACTGGGGTATCTACTTCAGGATATGCTATGAGTCTTGGATCAGGAGTTGTCTCCTGGAGATCACGCAAACAATCAGTACCAGCAGATTCCACAACAGAAGCAGAATATGTGGCAGCAGCTGAAGCAACGAAAGAAATTGTGTGGCTCAGGAAAATTCTTGAAGATTTGCAGGTAAAACAAATACAATCAACTCCACTCATGATTGATAACACATCTGCAATAAAGTTGGCCAAGAACCCAAAGTTCCATGATCGTACTAAGCACATCAATACTAAATATCATCTGATCCGACATCATGTTGAGGCCAAAACAATCCATCTCCGTCATTGTTCCACAAACGAGCAAATTGCAGACATCTTCACCAAAGCGATTGGAAGAGAAAAGCTTGAAAGATTCAGAATGATGCTTGGACTCACCAACATCCCTTCAGATTAAGGGGGGGAATGTTGACACCTAATCCGAAACGGATCGGTGAACTGGACAGTCATCTAGAAGATGAACTGATCCATCATATGTATGTATATAAATAATGTGTTAGCTAATGAATAAAATCAATGAGTTTTGTCTCTCGTTCAATGTGGAGTTACCCTGGCCTGACAGATATACTAGCTCTGCACAATGGAGAAGCCAAGGGTCTTTACAATACTCCCAAATCTTTCTCTAAGATTCTCAAATCAGAAGCTTGGCTGACTAAAAGCCTCTACAATGAGTTATGAGGGATTATATAGAGCAAAGCATGGGGTGGCGCTTGACATTCCCCTTTAAGACTACTCATCTACCCTCATGACTCTTCATCTACTCTATCACTAATACACCCAACTATCGACACTTGAACTTCCACTTGACAAGACATTACATACAATCTGCACATGTACGCATGTGAGAAAAAACAGGCTTGGGCGAGCCATGCAAGAAATCACTATGACTCAAACATCTATGGGAAGATGAGCTCTTTGACATACTCATGGTGGTTGACAATAGCAAACTAATGCCAAGCTCGGTAGTCTGTGATGGCGTCTGTGTACTCTATGGTGACATCTTTCTGCAAATGAACTCTTGCCTCTGTAGAATTTGGGTACACTACTCTGGTTCCTCTCTCCAACTCATCTGATAACATGCACATCATTTTCTTAAGTGCATTTGAACCAATGATATACTAATGCATGGTGTCTGCACTGATCACCAAGTTTGTACTGGTGGCTATGCACATCAACTCATCAAAGTACGAGACAATCTTCAATCAGACCTATGCCTTTGTCTTTCCCTCAATGAGTGTCCAAATACATGGGATCTCATATGCGCACAAAACAACATTCATCGCTTGAATACTCATGCATGGGAAGCCTACAAACTAGTGAAGAGCTGTGGGAGATCTTCATAGTTATGGATCTGACTCTAGATGTGTGTCTTCAGCTTGACCGCTCTGGGCTTCATCATCTTGGGCAAGTGTAATGGGGCTCCCTTGTATCTCATTGTCTATTTCTGCATGTAATCAACAAAAATATGCATGTTTGACAAGATATGTGCTCTCCTAGCACACCGTTGTTGCCAACCATTGAGATGGAAAATTGCCTTATGCACAGTATGAAACTTGGTATACAACACCTACATGACTGTCTCAAGGGATAATACTTCATCTAGTATTTCCTTCTTCAACTCTTCTTGGGTGAATGTTGTAACCAATTATCCTTCTTGGTTGGTCATCTATAACTCCTTTACCATTCGCTTGTTCCTAGCTATCAAGAAGTGAACACTCAAGATAGTGGCTTTGGCATATGTTCTGGTAGCATCGGCCAACGTTACTGGATGCTTGCACAATTTAGGCACGATCACTCATTCCTCAAACTCCACAGGAGATGTGTTGTCATCTGGAGCATACACTATGTGAGTTTGCACAACTCTATGTTTCCACTCATCGTATGATATGTTGTGCATCTCTCCTTCTGGATCATCTCCAAGGATCTCAGTTTCTTCCTAGTCGCTTAGGACTTGTTCCACTTCCGGATCCAATGAAGCTGGTGAGTTGAACTCTTAGTGTTAAGGCATGAGGTTGATGTCTTGGTCTAACTCTTTCTGCTCCATATCCTTATCCATCTACTTAAGTGCTTGGTCAATCTCTTGAGCAAAGTCCTGCTCCTACGACTACTCACCTTGTCTGCATGGTGCTAGCTGTTTGGATGAGTCTACTAGCTATACGAGCATAGTTTCATCTATCTGTAGATGTTGCACTCCATGTTGTACCTATTCTTGTTGCACTTCCTTATCTTGTCTACGTAGCTCCTATTCCTTCCGGAGTTTCTCCTTCAACTCATGTAAGTCCTTCATTGTTTCCTCCATCGTCTGTTTTTCTCTCTTCCTTTGCACGATCATCCTGTCGCACTATTACCTCTTTGCCTCTATTGCCAAATATTCTTTCTGCATAAGTGGGTCTGCTCTAAACTTACTACTTTGTTCTACCTCCGCACTGTTACCTCTTCGCCTCTATTTCCAAATATGCTTTCTGCATAGGTGGGTCTACTCTGAACTTACTACCTTGTTCTTCCTCTGCACTATCAAAAATCTTCCTCTTCCCTTTGTCGCGTGCCAGTATGTTTAGCTCTGTTGTTTTTATTTATGGTTCTCTCGTGGATGTTGCTTCACATTGCTTCCGTAACCATTCCACAGTGATGCCGACAAGTTCATTGCCCTAGAGAAGCTGTAATAATATCTCCATGGGTCTTCATCCGCCCAATGACACGCCTCGTGGATCAACTGAAACTGAACTCTCATGTAATGATCTTTCAAAATAGAATGTGGTTCATACGGATTGTAGCTTCGGACATCAAAAGGATATTTCTTGATTTCCTATGTTTTGACATTCACATGCTTGAGGTTCCATATCTTGTACAACTCGATCTGCAACAGAAAAGTGGCCAAGGTGCTTTCCTCTTCTAGTGTAGCCTAGCTAAGAGTCATGCCAAGATGTGGTATGATACTTCTTGCATGACATGCTTGTCCATGGAAAAATTTGACAAAACATGAGGAGGCTTCTAGATGTTATAAATCCATATGAAGGTGTCGGACGGTGAGGCATACCAATCTGTTATATTAATTAGTGCCTCCATTGCTTCCTTCGACATGTAAGCTGGGTCCTGCTCAAATATCATCTTGTACACTAGGGTGACAAAATGATCTCATGGTTGTGTGATAACTCCTCTGAAGCTGCATTTGGAAAACAATTTAAAATAAGTATTGACAGAGGTTTCCACCAATGTCCATGCCCACTTCATGCTCGGGAACTCATGACGTGAACAAATTGCATCGAAGATGTAGGTAAACATGTAGATTTCCACTTACTAACCTTTGGGCAGCCACCGAGATCCTGTGAACTGTTCCTTCAACCTGTGAGCCAACATGTCGAACCAGTTGAATGCTTTGCCTTCACTGGCTAGTTGGTCCAACACTATGACCCAACTCTGAGTATTGATAGTCCTTCTGGAGTATCTTCATCTTGTAAATCTATTTAGGTGTCATCCTAAATTTGGCCAGCTCCTTTACCCAGTTCTTCAAGATATCCCTGGAATTGGCATTGTTGTTGCATATGCTGAAGGGTGTTTCCATGGTAATCAATGGCTTCGAAAAATGATACATCTGTTGATAATCATGTGCCCAGAAGGTAGCAATCTTCGTCCCACTAACATTGCTCAATGTCATCGTCTCAGGATGGGTATGTGAGACGAGCCAATATATCTTTTCTACGCATGGGAATGCTAGATACCTGCATGAAATCTGATACAAGTCAGACTTGTGAATGTTCACATAGCCTTGTAGGTCTTCGAGATCTTCCCCAAATGTGCCTGAAAATGAATCATTGAATTCTTTCCATTTCAGCTTGATGTCTTTGTCTACAATCAACATGGTGTATTCATAAATCGGAAAACTTGTAGACACTCGCTTAACTTCTGATCTGATTGCGCTTCTGTGGGTGTCCTTAGATATTAGAGGCCATTGACCCTAAACTGCTAAGAGACATATGAACACCTATTATATCTGGAGACATGGCGACATGCATGGCAATAAATATGTCAGTTAAAACAAAATCAAACTTGGGGGATGACATTCTACATACCTGAGGATTGACTGGAAAAGATTATGTAATTTTCACTGGGAGGCCATGAGACTGACTTCCAAAACTGCACAAACGGAATTCTAGACTATCGAGAGGCTAGTTGACTATTGGAATTTTGCAATGCATAATACAGGCTCGTCTATTCTGTGTTTGGATTGTGAAATGCACAATTTCAGCTGGCAAGTGGTGCAAGCCCAGGGACTGCATTGCGCAATTTTATCAGCCAGCAGTCACTGACTCTCAGAGTTGTGCACCGCAAGACTGGAGGGCAGTCACTAGCCAAAATTGCGCATTTTATAGGAAGAATGTAGAGCTTTCCCTCTCAGAATTCCACAATGTTTTCTTGATAATGTATAGTCCGAGCCAAGGTTGCCTAGACCCCCAGATGGGAAATTGAAAGAAAATGAATATGTGAATGCATTATGATACTGAGTGTAAGCAGAGGTGAATGATCATGCATGCAAATTATGAATGCAAGATTGAGAAAATGGAACACCATGCATGTGTGTGAGACAAATTGCTGAACCAACGACTGTTCATGCAAAATAGTGTCATGCATGTGACAGTAGTGAGATGCTAAAAAAAACTGAAACAGTGCTTGTTCAAGCTAATATGTATGCAAACGACAACAAGCATTCATAGAAATCAAGCAAACAAAACTCACACAAGCCAAAAATAAAAAGTGGACATATCTGGAAATAGTTGACCGGGATGTGTTGAAGACTCCTGGATGTGTTGTGGGATGTCAGAGCTCCATGATCGATATGAATAATGAGCTCTGAAGTGTCGAATAAATAAGTTTGAGGCTCATGATGCGTATGCCACAAATCTAGGAAAAAGTGACACTTGGAGGAAAGTTTCTAAAACGATATTTGCATGTAACGTCAAGCTGCTAAAAATAGCTCTGTAAAATATAGGGATGCTTTTTTCATGTTGCTTTTTGTTATTTCTATAAAAATCAGCCCATGCATGCAAGTTAATTTTTCTCGGTTCGGGGTGGAATGAGTCAACCTAAGGGCACATGCAATAGCCTACTTGATTGAGGGGAAATTTTGTGTAGTTTTTGGGAGGAGCAACTGACTACTTCCCAAAATTGTGCAATTTCTGGGATGAGCAGCACTACTGGGCCAAAATGCACAGTTCTCACTAGGAAGATTGTTTGATGGGATTGTGTAGTTTTTGAGCCCAGCTAGCTGTGAGTCAGATTTGTGCAATTTCTGGAGGGAAGACTGGTTCCCCTCTATAATTGTGCAATTTCTTGAGGGAGATACTCAGCTAGTAGCTAGACCAAGTCAGGAGTAGAAGCTTATGAGGGGAGTGAAGCAAGCTATCATGCACAGGCTAGAAAGATGCTAGAAAACCAGTGAAGCTCATGTACTTGTTAGTGCAAGACATGCTACTAAGGATGGTTGGTAGGGAGGCTCAAAAATGAAGCTAAGGAAAAAATTTGGAGGGTGCACTGACATTTATGTGTTTATGGTAGTATGATGTAGGGGATTGAATTGAAAAAGTAATTGCCCTGAAATATTAAAGAAGAATTGGGTTGATCTTTCACTTGGAGGCACTAGGAACCATGGGGATGGACTCATGATGTCTGTTGCTAGTTTTGCACTTTCAATATTTTTGATTTTGTTGTGCTCTTTTGAATGTTTGTTATTTCAAGTGCAAGGTCTTGCCACTTTGTTTGTGGTGTTGTATTGTTATTGATTTTCATGGTTTTCTTCTTGTTTGTTTCTAGTCTTGCCTTTTATGATTTGAGTCTTGGGAATTGGTTGGGAAATATGAAAGTTAATGGAGCTTGAGAAGAAATGAATGGAACATAGCAGGTAATTTAATACCTTAATGAAGCTCGGTGCATGAGTAAGTGAAGTTGAAGTTAAGAATATGAAAATTGGTTGGATTGGTTCAGTCCATTGGTGTTAATGGATAATGGTAGTATAGTCATAAGAAAGGTAAGAGAAAAGGTGAAGTAAATGGAGTTGAGGCATTAGATGCCTTGGCTATGTTGGGAATGGATGTTCTCAATGTTGTGCATGCTATGCATGGATAAAGGGAGTTCTCTTAACCTTGACCTTATGATATTTGGCAATTTTTTGATCATGTTTATGATAATGTTTATATATATCATGTATATACATATGTATGTGTGTCATTTTTTGACAAGATCATGATTTGTTTAGGTTGATGTTTATATGTATATATATATATGTGTATGTACTCATACCATTGTCCAACAGGGTCATCAAGAATCGTTCTTGTGGAGGAATGATTGCTCATGCAGGTGAATCACATGAAGATATTCCTAGTTCATGAGGAATCAAGTGGGAAGAGTAGCCTAATAGGTATTTGAGGTCAGCATCATGTGGATATGAATTGATATTATGTGATTATACTATGCTTATGTTTATGTTACGAATAGGCTAATGTTGCGAGATACATCAGAATAATGAAAACAACGTGATTTGTGGCATGCTAGGATATGCATGGATGATGGAGAGACACAGGTACCAAGGTTGCTTGGTAGAGGCAATGTGATATTGGATGTGAAATTTTATTGTTGTGTGTATGTTGTGCATGTCGTGTATTCAGTGATTGTACCTATGGTGATGTGTAATGTTGTATATGTAGTGTTGTGTACATATGATGTTGTGTGCCTATTGTATATATGGTATTTTGTGTATATTTCATATGCAGTGCTAGGTATAGATGGTGGTATGTACATGTTAGATATGTGGTGCTGTGTACATATCATACTGTGTGCATGATGGATATGCGGTGCTATGTGCATATGGTTTTATGCCCATGTTGGATATGCAGTTTTTTGATGCTATGTACATGTTGTATATGCAATGCTATGTACATATGGTGTTGTGTGAATTTTGTACAAGTGATACAATGTACACATGGTGCTGTGTGAAAAATTGTACATGTGGTGTTGTGTACATGTTGCACAAGTGGTGCTATGTGTAGGTGGCATTTTGTAAATGTTGTGCATGTGATGTTATATACATGTGGTGCCGTGCACATGTGGTGTTGTGTCCACATAATATAGGTGGTGTAGTGTACATGTGGCACTGTGCACGCATTGAGAAAGTGGTGTTGTGTACTTGTGATGTCGTGCACATGTTGTGCAGGTGGTGCTATGTACATGTGGTACTATGTACATGTTGTACATATCGTAATGGTGTACATGTCGTAATGTGCGTGTTTCATACATGTTTTGTTGTGAGCATGCAACACTATGTATGTGCATTGTATAGTCGTAGTATCGTGACATATGTATTCATTTTTTTGTACTCTGTGTATGTATTTTTGTTGTGTTTTAAACTGGGTGTAGGTGTACGTATTGTGTTTTTGTGTACACTGGATGTAGCGGTACATATTGTGTTCTATTTTACATTAGGTGTAGGTGTTTGTGTGGTATGTCACGTGTAGGTGCATGTATTGCATGGTGTTGCATGTCGTGTGTGGTTGTATGTGCGTGATGGATACTATGTGTATGTACACATGGTTAAGGAAAAGGCACTGGGTGTTTGTCGAGCGTGGAAACTGATCCTATGTGCATACAGAATAAAGACAAAGGTAGAATCTAAATATTGATTAAGGGATAAGTATCAGTATTTTATTTCATTTTTAATAGACATGTGAATTATGATTCTAGTCTATGGTGATTACATGTGGTATATGATTCTAGTTTATGATGGTTACATGTGATTCATGATTTTAATTTAATATGGTTGAGTTTGGGCTAATTAGATGTGATATATTTATTCATGATTATTTGATAAAACAATTAGTTTGCCTTGTTTTGAAAGTAAGTAAACATGATTGCAAGTGCACCTTATTGATTAGCTACCAATGAGGTATGATGTGATTTTATTTCAATTTACTTTAAATCTAATGGAAGTTATGTGCTGGTACAAGAAGCATGGAAATTCCCAGTTGGATGGTTGAAAATGACTACCAAAATTAGCAGCGTTAGTGAAATGAATTGGAACATGCAAAAGTATGTTGGTAAAGCATTCAAGAGCCTGGCCATTGTGGGACACTGGTACCCAATAATGTTGACTGATTTCCATGAGCATGCTATGACTGGTATGATTGTTTTGAAGCATGTATATGCCTTGGTTGTTTGACCTTCCGAACTGAGGAAGAATTCTCAAGGGATGGATCACCTAGGATAGGGGATGTCGAGGAACTTGGAAGGTGAGTGACTAAACGGAAGGGGTGAATGGATTTATCAAGTGTCTATGTAGTGGAGAAGGGAAGGGAGGGGATGGATTTGTTTTGGTCATTAGCATTACCAAATGGAATTAGATGCACATTGGAAGTGCACCCTGGAAAAATGAGTTGGTAACTATTAATGGAGAGGAAAACTAGCACAAGATTATAACGCTAGACATTAAATGAAGATTTGACCTTGCAGTGGATTCTAGACTTCCTGGGAAAGAGGTGAACCCTGGTACTACTTTTGAGGGTGGACATGTGTGCTCTGGATTCCCTTGTTGTGGATGTAGACATCATATCCCTTTATTTGTTGGTTGAGGAAATGTTCATATGTGTATATGTGTGTATTATTATAAATATTGTATGAATATGGATTTATAAATCTCCAAAGACAATATGAGTATTTGTTGGGTGAAGAAAATGTGTATGTGTGTTGTTGGGTGGTAAAATGTGTCTTTTAAAACTCCTAATTTCCTCACATTAATTGTCAACCTGGGTAAGTCTTTTTATTCCAAGAGTGTACACAATATGTGCAAGCTATAAATCTAGAGAATAATGCTTTAAAATAAGTTATTAAATTCAATACAAGAGTAAATGGATACAATCATAAATCTCAAGCTTGTAACTTTAAAGGAAATAATTCATCTAAGCATCATGACTCTATCTCGAACAACACCATAATTCAATCTTGATCAACCAAATTCAAATGACAATCAACCGAGAGCACCGTATTATTAACTGAGCTCTTTCAGTGAGACTTAAACTATTGGATATAACGAAATCATTTAATCAATCACGTTCTATTCTATAATTAACCAGAAATAATTATTTAACTAATAACTAATTCAATCCATGACATGAATTTAAATAAAACCAACCATGACTGTGCATTAATGAAATGAATACCAGAAATCCGATTCAACGAAACTACATCAACTAAAAAGCTATAAATCAAAATAACTTGTAGGGGATGGAAAATGCATAAAACAAGGAACAACAATA
This sequence comes from Pinus tabuliformis, assembly GCA_031772625.1. Classification (NCBI taxonomy): domain Eukaryota; kingdom Viridiplantae; phylum Streptophyta; class Pinopsida; order Pinales; family Pinaceae; genus Pinus; species Pinus tabuliformis. Next base: position 13,412,070 of record CM062813.1, on the reverse strand, counting down.
AGTTCCACTAGAGACCAGGCCCTAGCCACCAGCGACCACTTCTTAGTTATTTCAGAATATCTGAACAAACAGCAACGGTTGTTGTATATTAATCTTCAAAGTCACTTATCATTACAACATGATCATGTTCTTCAGAATCACCCTTCTATAAATTAAAAATACAATCCAAGTAAAAGATGAGAGATCCCTCTTCAGTCTTCCCTTTTATAGTCAAAAGGAAAAGATAAATGTGATCCCTCAAGATCAGGAGATCCTTAGGGATTCACAACTAAATTCTATCTTCAGACAATTCTTCTATCTCATGCTAATATTCTTAACTCATTCATTAGTTTGATTGCACCCGACACTCTCATTTTCCTCGAATAGCTTTTGTTGTTCTGACTTTGGAACAATAGTTGTTCCTTATGCTATTTTTCTACATAAAAAGTAATGAGAGTTAGTTTGGTCAGTCAAATCATATCAAGAGAAGTTTTATCATTCCTCATCAAAATCCTATCAATATCTTATTATATCATGGCACAAAATGGATAAGAAAGGAGGAAAAATACGATAATCAAGAGTAAATACATACCTATTGCAAGGCTCAACATTCTCCCCTGCTTACCTTTTTTCATGTCCTCGTGACACATAAATAGTTCCTATGTAATGTAGTTAAGGAGTAAGTTGGAGACAAGGTTTCTTTATCAAGCCTGAAACCGTGATTTTGTGCCAAATTTGCAAACGCTGTCTGTTTTTGTCCTTCAGGTAACTCATAGTCAAATCGATACCCTTTAGGAGGATACCAAATAACGGGACATCTAAATCCACATCCCAACCAATAAGGCCCTTCCTTCAAAATAATATTGTTGTATGTGATTAACCGGCTTGTAGTAGCTTTGAAGTTCCCATAATTAAATGGTTCTCTTTCCTTAACACTGTTAGTTGAGATTGTCCATTTGATTTTGGATGAAGTCAGAGATCTTTCCTGGATGAAGAGGAAATATATTGTTCCTTTCTGTACAATTTCCTTATGTATGGGCCCTAAAATTTGAATCATGCCTTCCTGTGTCATCAACCTTTCATGTTTAGCGAACAGTTGCAAAGGGTGAGTAGGCTCACTCCTTACCCAAAGATCCAACCCGTATTCCTGTTTTTGGAATGAATTATACGCCTTAAACCACTTAAGCTGATTAATTGCAAAAGAGATAAAAGCTTGGAATTGAATATCTCCAACAAAAGGGCTAGGGTTCTTATCCACTTCTCCTAATATGAAATTATGCAGATAAAATTCGCAAAGAAGCCTTTTGACTTTTGCCCCATGTTCCTTGCAACAATTTACAAAATCTTCAGTTGTCTTTAACTCAATTGGTTTGCTAGCTCTTATGACTTTAATATTTAACAATAAGTACCGTTCTAATAAGAATAGGGCATAATTTTTTGCCAGATACCTACATGTCAAGACTTTTGAATATAGCAAGAAAATGGTGTCTATATAATTCCTGGCTCTATCTAGCTTGGTCTTGACCTTCTTTAGCTTTTTTGCTTCCTGCATAAATCTGTCAAAAGTCCCATTCTCTATTATGGTTAATTACCTAAATTTTTTCTGCAATTCTGGATATTTTTGCAAAAGGATTGTCTCTTGTTCACATCATTCTAGAGAAAGTTGGGCTTGCATCAGTTTTTCCTATAGCTTTAGGAGAATAGGATCTTTGCTTGATAGGATATCCTTGGCTTCTTCTTCTGTTTGAGTGCCTGTGCTACGAGAGGATATTTTCTCAGTCTGTACTTCCTTATTGTGGGAGGACCAACCCTCCATCTGAATGGCTGCATCCACTAAGTCTACATGCAAATTTGCCTAGGTGGCTATTGTTTGAGTAGGAATGAGTTTGGTTTCAGTCTCTATTGACCTACCCTTACATATTTATGTTTTTGTAGTCACGGAGACTACCTCGGGAGTAGTGTGCTGGGTTTTTCCATTTGCAATTTCTTTAAGCTCCCAGTGTAGCCTTTTAATAGTCTTTTGAAGCTTTTGATTTTGGTGTCTCAGCTTCTTTAGTTTTTCTCTAGCTACTTGCCTCTTCCAAGGAGCATCTTTTACACTAACAAGCTTGTCAATAGCTTCTATATATAAAGATTCCTATTGTTTATCATGCTTGTGTTCCAATAGAAATGTGTCACCAGACTGGTTGTCTAATTCATGAATAACTTCTGCGTCTTCTTCCTTTTCTTGGTCTGTAGCTTCTGAAGAAGGTAGAATTTTTGTATGCCCAGAATATTTTGGGGATTGAGCTTCCATTAGGTTAGGATCAAGTGATCCTCTATGCTGCATGTATGCATTTAGATTTTCCAGGACCTAAGCCATCCCTATCTCAAAATCCTACAGAATATCATTTTGGGGGCTCATGGTTGATGTTTGAGGAGGTTCTTCTTCATTTTCCAGTTCATCATCAAAGTGTTGTGCCCTTTCTTGCTCTGAGTCTAGTCTATCCTCTTCCTCAGGTTCTTGTTTTGAATTAGCCTCTTCCCCTAGTTCTGATTCTGAATTGGCCTCTTCCCTTGGTTCTGATTCTGAATTGGCCTCTTCCCTGCGTTCTGATTCTGAATGACATCCTTCCCCTTGTTCAAGTTCTTCCTCTAGTTCCGAATCAGAGTCGTGTATACTAATTGTTCTGGATGGTTCCACAGGTTGTTCGACACTATCTTATGGATTCTCTGGACTAGATGTAACCTTCTAGACTGTCTACGCTTATGGGGTTCAATGTTTGAGTGGGTAGTCCTTTTCCTTTTCATAAAAGTGCCCTACTGGCTTATCTCCAAAATTGCAGGATTTTGGATTACAGGGTTTTGACAAATCTCCACGGACACTATCAGACCATCCCAAGTTAATTTTTGTTGAACGAGGTTATGGGTAACACTTAGTCTAATCAATCCATGGTGGCTAACTATAGCTTCTAAGTGCCTAGCCCCTCTTATTCTATCGGCAGTATCATGCTGCAATGTATTCAAGAAGGATGGTAGATTAATAGTGATCTTTAGTTTTAAAACAACTAAAATTTTGAGTTTTCATGGTATTACCACGTCTCATCGTCCATCACAGGTAATGTACCTCTAGACAACACTTGCCAACTCATACCATGGTTCTGCTAGAGAATATGGTTATATGTCCTTGACTATCTTGGTTAATTCCTTGTCTGCATCTCTGAAAATGTCCACCGTGTCTTGTAACATTACGTGTTTTTTAGCCATGTAGTTCCTTCCACTGGCAGCCCAAATACTTCAGCGATTATAGTGTCTAATACTATGATTCTTCTACCTCTCGCTAGGGATTTCCCATTCTGTAGATGTTGTACAAATTCAATAGTGATTTCCTCACTAGGGGGCTGAAATCTTGTGAAGTATGATATCCACCCTGTGCGGACCAGAATTTCTCTTGCTCTGTCGGAGTCTTCCAGGACTAAAGGTTCTCGGTGCACTATCTTACCACCCATAATGCTTGAGTTCTTCCTACTATTGAAAAGGATTAGTGTAGTTGATAAAACACAACCACAGACATCAATAGAGAGATAGAACAAAAAGTAAGTTGTAACAGCTAAGTTTTCCAATGTTAAATGATATTTCTATGAGAATTCATTAATTGGAGGACTATTATTTTGCCACATGCCACATGATCATAGAGTACCATATCAACATATGAAATCCAATAAAACAGCTACAACACATGCATGAGTGTAATGAAGTTCAGCTTCCTCCTTCAAGATGAGAGGTCGCCTACAACCGAATGGATGGGGGAATGTTGTTCTAACAGCAATGTACAAGTGTGAAAGATATGACATTAATATGGGACAGAGTACGTATATTAATGAGAGGAATGTAAAAGGTATGGATATAATGAAAGTGAGGTGTGTAATGATGGTTATTGATAAGAGACAAGATGCTTTGGTTGATGATAGGTTATGCGGTAAGGATAAAGGACAACAATCTCCAAGAAAAGATGCTTTGTTGATGATATTCTAGCTGAAAACGATATGATTGATTAAAAACATTAGCTCATGCATAATGGTTCAAAGTAGGGAGAAATTAAGCAAGTAATTCTTCTAATAAAAAAAAGTAAGAGGATAGTATTATAATAATTATTGATGTTGAAAATGGAACTTCAATACTTCTATTGCTAGCAGGCATCCACAGCCTCGATAGAGTTGCTTTTTAACCCATATGAGCTAGGATCCTCAATTTATAGTTGGATAATTCCATTGTTGTTTCTACAGGAGAGATCAGTGTGCTGTCATGGTAACCAGATGACCACACTGCAATTCACTAGGCAGTAGCAAAAGTGATCAGGTCGGCTCGTGATCAGACTTCTTGTTCCAAGGATATTTTAACCATCCTTTGGATGATAACCTTGGTGTGGTGGCCATAGTGGGAATTTCATATTGCTACATCCTTATGAACATGGTAGGTTGGCTCTTAATGAGACCCCCTATCATCTATCTGTAGGAAACATTTGTTGTTATTACACATTTTTATAATAAATAGAGGGAGGCTTAGTACTCCTTAAGAGCAGGGATGGTGGAAGAAGTTGAGCATATCAATAGAAAAAAAAATATGCCCATGATCTTACTTATAATGGACAAAGAGGATTATAACCAGGAGGGGTGGAACCAACATGGTAAAGATGACCAATCAATATTATATATAACAGAAATCAATACAATAGCGTAATATATAAATATTTGTGTCCTTCCCCATTTTTTTTTAAGAAATCTATCATCAAGAGGTTGTCTTGTTAAATATCATAATGTTAAGGGTATCAACCTACCTCAATAGAATCCATAATTCTTGTCCTCATAAAAGTATTGTACTTCATGCCATGAAAGGGAATCAGAAAAATGGGGCTGAGTTGAGCTAGGAATAATCCTAGAAGTGTTGTTCAACATCACATTAATGAACGGAAAAAGGGTGTTGTTTAAAAAACACATGACTTGAAGAAGGAAAAATGTTGTTCCAAAGAAGGAAAAACAACAAATTCAAAAAAAAAAAAAGCAGTATTTGAACAACAAAAACAAAAAATTGTTGTTCCAAAGTTGGAACACGCAATAAGTGTTGTTCCAAAGTGGGAACAACAAAAACGAAAAGTGTTGTTCTGAAGTGGGAACAACAAAAATGGCAAGTGTTGTTTCGAAGTGGGAAAAACAGAATGAAAAAGTGTTGTTCCGAAGTGGAAACAACAAAAAACAAAAGTGTTGTTCTGAAGTGGGAACAACAAAAATAAAAAGTATTGTTTCGAAGTGGGAATAACAAAGACAAAATGTGTTGTTCCGAAGTGGGAACAGAAAAAACAAAAATTGTTGTTCCGAAGTGGGAACATCAAAAACCAAAAGTGTTGTTCCGAAGTGGGAACATCAAAAAAGAAAAATTGTTGTTCCGAAGTGGGAACAACAAAAACAAAAAATGTTGTTCCAATGTGGGAACAACAAAAACGAAAAATTTTGTTCCGAAGTGGGAACAACAAAACCAAAGGTGATGTTCCAAAATGGAAACAACAAAAACCAAAAGTGTTGTTCCGAAGTGGGAACATCAAAAACCAAAAGTGTTGTTCTGAAGTGGAACAACAAAAATGAAAAGTGTTGTTCCAAAGTGGGAACAACAAAAACCAAAAGTGTTGTTCCGAAGTGGGAACAACAAAAACAAAAAGTGTTGTTCTGAAGTGGGAATAGCAAAATCCAAAAGTGTTGTTCCGAAGTGAGAACAAAAAAAACAAAAAGTGTTCTTCTAAAGTGGGAATAACAAAAACCAAAAGTGTTGTCCCGAAGTGGGAACAACAAAACCAAAAGTGTTGTTCCAAAGTGGGAACAACAAAAACCAAAAGTGTTGTTCTGAAGTGGGAACAACAAAACCAAAAGTGTTGTTTCCAAGTGGGAACAGAAAAAACCAAAAGTGTTGTTCTAAAGTCGGAGCAGAAAAAACCAAAAGTGTAGTTCTGAAGTGGGAATAGCAAAAACGAAAAGTGTTGTTCCGAAGTGGGAACAACAAAACCAAAAGTGTTGTTCCAAAGTGGGAATGACAAAAACAAAAAGTGATGTTCCAAAGTGGGAATAGCAAAAACAAAAGGTGATGTTCCAAAGTGGGACCAACAAAAAGTGTTGTTCCAAAGTGGGAACAAAAATAAAAAATGTTGTTCCGAAGTGGGAACAACAAAAACAAAAAAAGTTGTTCCAAAGTGGGAATAGAAAAAACCAAAATTGTTGTTCTGAAGTGGGAATAGAAAAAACCAAAAGTGTTGTTCTGAAGTGGGAACAACAAAAATGAAAGGTGTTGTTTCGAAGTGGGAACAACGAAAGCAAAAGGTTTTGTTCTGAAGAGGGAACAACAAAAATGAAAAGTGTTGTTCCAAAGTGGGAACAACAAAAACCAAAAGTGTTGTTCTGAAGTGGGAACAACAAAAAAAAAAGGTGTTGTTCCGAAGTGGGAACATCAAAAACCAAAAGTGTTGTTCCAAAGTGGAAACAACAAAAAAAAAAATTGCCAAAAATCAAATTAGAAATCATATTTACAATTTTTACAAAATGAAAATAACTTTTTACAATAATGAAGCTACCGAAGGATTGCCTTCTATAGCTAGAATTTGCATGGTGGAGTACTTGCGTATCTATTGATAAAAGGATTCTCTTGTAAGTGGTTTTTGGTAGATGCACACCAGATGCCCATTTTCTTTGAAGGAAAAACCAAATCCATCAATGGTGGCGAATGTAAGAGTGTCATTTTCATATACTTCCTTTATTTTATAGGGGCCTAACCATCTAGTCTACAGTTTACTAGGGAAGTCTTGAAACCTGGAATCGTAAAGAAGTGCCCAATTGCCCTCATGAAATGTCCTTTTCTTAATTAAGGAATCGTGCCACTTGGATCTTTGTTGTTGAATGAGTGTAGTATGTTGTAGAGCCAATAGCCGAATTTCATCTAATTCATTTATTTGTTGTAGTTTGTTAATTTTGGCTTCAGTTAAATCCATTCCCACTTCCTTGGCTATCCTTAGTGTATGTATCTCAAATTCTATGGGGAAAATGGGTTCCTTACCAAATACCAGCTGATATGGAGAGTATCTAGTTATGTTCCTCCAAGTCGTGTGATATGCCCACAAGGCCTCTCGCAGTTGAGTCACCCAGTCTCATCTGTGTGATGAGATGGTCTTCATTAGAATAGCTTCAATTACTATGTTGGTACTCTCCACCTGCCCATTTGCCTGTGGGTGATACAGAGAGGTAATTCTGTGGACAATGTGATGATTCTTCAGTGTAGCAGCAATCTTGTGGCCTACAAATTGTGGCCCCACATTAGTAATTACTTCTCTGGGTAAGCCATATGGCACAAAAATTTCAAAAGGAAAATGAATCACGATTTCCTCTATCACTCTTGGTAATGCTATTGTCTGCACCCATTTAGTCGCGTATTCTATTGCAACCAATATATATGATTTCTGATTAGAAGGTAGGTTGATCGACCCAATGAAATCTAATGCCCATCACTCAAAGGGTTCTATCACCAATTGTGGATGAAGTGGCATCTCATTAGATTGGCCAGGGTGGCCCCTCCTTTGGCAACTATCGCATGCCTGGACAAATTTCTTAGCATCCTTAAAAATCGCGGGCTAGTAGTAGCCCATTTCCAAAATTTTATGTCCAGTTCTACGATCTGCAAAAGTCCACTGCAAGGTCCATCATGGCAAGATTTTAAGATATCATAAATTTCATCTTCCTTGATACACCTGGAGATGTGCATATCATCTCCTGTGTGAAAACGGTATCCTCCGATCCAGGAGAACCAAGTGTTGTGTTGCACTATTAATTTCGTTTCTCTGGGTGTTAGATGTTTGGGCAGTATTCCTACTGCTAAATAATTCACCACATTTGTGTACCATGGTGTTTTTATAGCCACAGCGAATAGGTGTTCATCCGAGAACTGGTCTTCTACTGCCATTGCATCGTCTGTTCTTGGCACTGAGGAGAGGAAATCTACCACAAGGTTTTCCCTCCCCGGTCGATCCTTTATAGTTATGTCAAATTCCTGCAAAAGTATTAACCAACATGTCACTCTTCCATTCGTAATGGGTTTATTAGCTAAATATTTGATAACAGAGTGATTAGTATACAGAAATATAGGGTATCCAGTTATATAGTGTCTGAATTTGTTAATAACATAAATAACAACTAAAAACTCTTTCTCTGTTACTGTATAATTCAACTCAGCAGGAGTTAAGTTTTTGCTAATGTAATATATAGTGCAGGGTTTCTTATCGTCTTCATAGCCAAGAACTGCTCCAATAGCTCAATCTGATGTGTTTGATGAAATCTGGAATGGTATATCCCAATTCGGCCCCTATAATACTAATGATGTTGATAGTAGCCCTTTCAACTTTGTAAAGGTAGTGTAACATTTTTCAGTCCATATAAAATCCACATTTCCTGTTAGGGCATATAATTGTGAAGAAATCTGTAAGAAGTTCTTTATAAATCTACGATAATATCCTACAAATCCTAGAAAACTATGTACCTTTGTTTGAGTGCAGGGTGTAGCTAATAAGAGGATTACCTATGTTTTCATTGGATCTACCTGAATTCTAGTTGCTGAGATGAAATGACTGATAATTAGTCCTCTGTCATCATCATATGCCATTTCTCATGGCTTAAGCATAGCCTAGTAGCAATACACTATTCTAGGACTTTCTCCAATGTCTGTAATGCATGTTCAAATTCATCTCCATAGGGTGTGAAATCGTCCATGTACACTTCCAATCCTTCATTTATCAATTCTACAAGAATACTAAGTATGGGTCTTTGGAATGTAGCAGGTGCATTGCACAATCCAAAAGGTAGTACCCTGTAAGAAAATGTTCCCCACGGGCAAGTAAAAGTATTTTTATCCTGGTCTTCAAGGGAAATATGAATTTGGTTGTAGCCATTGAAGCCATCCAGGAAAGAAAAGAATGTCTTCCCTGCGAGTGTATCTAGGACCTGATTGATGAATGGAATGGTAAAATGGTCTTTTTGCGTTTCTTTGTTGAGTTCTCTATAGTGAACTCAGATCCACCACTTACCATTCTTTTTGGGGACCACTACTAATGGAGAAACCCATTTACTATGAGATATAGGATAGATAAAATTCACAACTAATAGTTTTTGAAGTTCTTCTTTAACAATATCCTTTAGGTGATGATTTAATCTACCCTAAGGTTGTTGAACGGGTCTTGCATCTTTTTCAGTGTAAATGTGGTGCATACATAGTTGAGGGTCAATCCATTTCATGTCTGGGTAATACCAAGCGAATGCTCCTTTATATTTCCTAAGGACTTGAATAAATTTCTATTGCTGGTCATCACTCAAGTTACTATTAATGTTTAGGATCTTCCCTTGATCGATTTCAATAGGTTTTCTATTATAGACAGCGGTTGTTGGTATTGGTTGGTCATTGATATCTCTCAGGGAATCTTCTTCAATTTAATTGTCAAGGATTGCTTTAATCATGTGACATTTCAAACTAGACACTATAGCAGGATGCTTGATAAAAGTACTAATGACATCATCTTTTGTTTGGTTTTTAAATTGAAGTGCATCTTCCAGAGTCAATGGTGACCGAATATTTTCTGTTAGATATGTTACAGGTTGCTTCCTAGTTTTTACAATGGTTAGGCTTGGCTTGAGCAGAAGGGTATAAGGCTAGATTCTTCACATCATTCCCTTTGGTTATGGTCATATTGCATGTCTGATAGCTGATATAAGCATCAGTGGTTGCTAGCCAAGGCCTTCCTAAAATTAAAGAATGTCCATCTAGCCGGTTCCTAGGGTTAATAATAAAAAATCTACCAGATATTCCTAAGTGTCTACAGAAACCGTCACATCTGGTAATGTTCCTTCTGGCCTAATGAATGAGCAATCAACAAGTTCCAGCAAGGTAGTTGTTAGTTCCAAGGCTGTGATGCCAAGTATTTCGCAATTTGTTGTCGTGAGAATGTTAATGGTTGCGCCTAAATCAACTAAAGAATTGGGAAAAGAGTGGCCATTTATTTGTACCGTGACAATGGCGTTTCCCGGGTCTTCATATTTTACAAGTTTCTCTTTGCTTAGTAATAAATCAAACAAACTCCCGACAACATGGATAGTTCGGCTTATTTTTGTTTGCCTCACAGACTTCTTTATACACAATTCTTTAATAGTTTTGGCATATATTGGAATGTCTTGAATAGCATGGATGAGGGGTATTTTTATACAGATATTCTTGAGTTCACCCAGAAGATCAAAGTCAGGGTGTTTAATTGGGTGCGGTATCATCAGTTTTTCTAGGAATGGTGGGGAAGTAGTTATGATCTATTTGGGATTTTTCTACCCGACTGTATCTTCCCCTTGTCGATCGTTTACAGTCAAAGACTTATTTGGGTGTGGTTCTTCAGGTTGCATATTTTTATCCTCGTCTGGAGCGGTTATCCGTCCACATCTTAACTTGAGTTCATTACACTCTCTCAACTCTGCTTTAGGGTCTAGACCCTCAATGATTTGTACTGACTAGATTGGTCAGTTGTTGGGATTTTGGTTAGGTTAGGCTGGGAGTTGTGGTCGTATATTAGATTGACGATTATGCTGCAATGTATAAGGTGCTAGTAAAGTAGGTTGAGACAGAGGAATTCTCCCCATAGGCTGGTTCGTGGATCTCTACTAGTTTGATTGCCAATTCTAATTTTGTTAGGTGGAAGGGTACCATTGAGATGAATAGGAATTTTTCTACCAGAATGGTGGAGGGTAAGAGGGATTTGACCAATTATTGTTTGGATTTGACTGGTTGGGCCATGGTGGCATAGAAAATGTTTCAGGTGGCCATGTTAAAGAAGGTGGTTGGTTCTGCCATCCTACCCCTGAATATTACTAAGAATTATATTGTGAGGGAGGAAAGAATGAAGATGGATTAGTAGGCATACCTATCTAACATGCTTGCCATTGACAACACTGGTTCAGCAAATATATTGGTTCCACTTCTTCTTTTGCTTCCTTGAAGACTGCCTTTAATCCTGGGAGCGATGGGAAGCTTTCCGTGGAATGCTCCTTAATGCATATGGCACATGCCTGTATCATATCTAGCAGACAATATTTACGAATGTGTTTTTTTCTGCAACGGGAATAGAAAATAGGGAGGCTTTGTTCTTCTTCGGCCTACTTTCATTTAGCTTGCATGATATCCAATTGTGTCATCAGGGTCCCTAGGATATCAATCTTGAAATCTTCCAATAGATTGCCGATTTCAACTCTTGTAATGCTTCCTCTCGAGACTTTGCTATCTATGGTGATTGCATCGCATCCAGCTTGTTTCAACCTTGTACTTTGCCTGGAGCACCTAATGCACAAGTCTAAAATATTGTCATAATATTCTTGGTAAATATCACCCTTACCCATTATATTCAGTGTTTCTACCCATTGGTCTTTCATACCATTAATCATTGTGGCTTCTAAAACATTATCAGGAAGATTTGCATAAGGAGATATTTGCAGATTATATTCGAAACACTCCACATATTCTTCCAAGGTCTCATTATGCTTAGCTACGATTTGAAATATTTCATCTTTTAGTTCTCTAGTTCGGAAATAATCTTTGTAAATTTTAAGTAAGGATGTTTTCATATGTTCCCAATCATTGATGGTACCTCCACCAAGTCCCATAAACCAATGCAGGGTTGCCCCCTTCAAAGTATAGGGGAACAGTTCCAGCTTCTGGGGGTTAGTGGTGTAATCATAACCGCTGCATAGGACATCGAATTCGAAAAGGAATGCATAAGAGTCTTCTAAATTTAGCCCATGAAAGGTAGGAATATTCTATAATGGAATAGATTTCATGGGGGAATTGACCGCTGTTTCTACATTAGGGTATTGTAACGTAGATGTCTGGGGTTGTCGCTGATTATTGCCATTTGGTCAAAAATATGCCAATATTCTTCAGGGATCTCTGGAGCTGAAGATTTTTTCCTAGGATGTCCGGAAGAGGCTGGAATGATTTTAATAGTGCTACCTCGATCCAAAACACTGGGTGTCCTCTGTTCAATCACTACTTTAGGAGATCTAGGTTCTGATGATTTGATTTTAGGATTACCTGTTTCTCCTTCTCCTTCACAGAGGTTGGAAGAATTCCCTTCCTGTGAAGGGAATGGTTGTGAATTTTCAATATCTTGAAAACTCTGTTCATACCCTTTAGTCTTACTGTGAATCTCAGCGCTAGCTACAGATGATGATCCTGTGGCCTGGAGGGAAACAATAATGTGTTTGGTAGCAATAGTTTAGGGTCGTACTGATAACTGAGACTCAAATTTTCTTATGATTTCATCAATAAAGGTTGATCATCCAAGGGTCACCGGTCCCTTAGATTTTTCAAGTTTGGGGGGAGGAATTATATCCTTTTCTGGTCTTTTCTTCTTAGTCATTCATACAGAAATACAAACATTCATTTCTATCTTAAATTCCTAAGCAATTCTACTGGGAAGTAGGCGGGGGAGCGAGCATTTTACTCGCTCGTTACACAATTTCGTACCTCCCATTTTTAATACCCAATTCTCTCTCAGCAGACAAACATCACTCTTTGTAAAATGGAAACACTCTCCCCAGCAATGGCGCCAAAATGTTGGGTGCTAAAAGGTGTCTTTTAAAACTCCTAATTGCCTCACATTAATTATCAACCTGGGTAAGTCTTTTTATTCCAAGAGTGTACACAATATGTGCAAGCTATAAATCTAGAGAGTAATGCTTTAAAATAAGTTATTAAATTCAATACAAGAGTAAATGGATGCAATCATAAATCTCAAGCTTGTAACTTTAAAGGAAATAATTCATCTAAGCATCATGACTCTATCTCAAACAACACCATAATTCAATCTTAATCAACCAAATTCAAATGACAATCAACCGAGAGCACTGTAGTATTAACTGAGCTCTTTCAGCTAGACTTAAACTACTGGATAAAAGGAAAGCATTTAATCAATCATGCTCTATTTTGTAATTAACCAGAAATGATTCTTTAACTGATAACTAATTCAATCCATGACATGAATTTAAATAAAACCAACTATGATTGTGCATTAATGAAATGAATACCAGAAATCTGATTCAATGAAAATACATCAACTGAAAAGCTATAAAGAAAAATAACTTGCAGGAAATGGAAAATGCATAAAACAAGGAATAGTAGTAAGTTCCACCAGAGACCGGGCCCTAGCCACCAGCGAATACTGCTTAGCTATTTTAGAATATCCAAATGAACAGCAACGCAAGTTGTATATTAATCATCAAAGTCACTTTTCATTACAACACAATCTTGTTCTTCAGAATCACCCTTCTATAAATTAAAATTACAATCCAAGTAAAAGACGATAGATCCCTCTTCAGTCTTCCCTTTTATAGTCAAAATGAAAAGATAAATGTGATCCCTCAGGATCAAGAGATCTTGAGGGATTCACAACTAAATTCTATCTTCAAACAATTCTTCTATCTCGCGCTGATCCTCTTGACTCATTCCTTGGTTCAACTGCACCCAACGCATCTCATTTTCCTTGATTAGATTCTGTTGTTCCAACTTTGGAACAATAGTTGTTCCTTCAGCTGTTTTTCTGCATAAAAAGTAATGAGAGTTAGTTTGGTCGGTCAAATCGTATCAAGAGTAGTTTTATTCATTCCTTATCAAAATCCTATCAATACGTTATTATGTCATGGCACAAAATGGATAAGAAAGGAGGAAAAAGACAATAATCAAGAGTAAATACATACCTATTGCAAGGCTCTACATGTTTATATGTGATTATTACTGTGAATACCATAATGAGATATGTTATAAATCTCTAATAAATAATGTGATTGTCATGTTTCAACAGTGGTCATTGTAAATACCGCAACAAATTTCATTATAAATCTCTATGGGCAGTATGTTCAATTGTAGCGGCCTTGTTGTTTATAGGTGTCATTAAACACACATATACATAGTTCGTTACAAGTTCATGAGCACATTATTTTACGCAAGCTTGAACAAGCATAACAGGATCTATCAATACTATTCTTGTGCAGTGCTTGACCCATGTTGGCAGTCAATGCACATTGACATTGAGAGTCCTTCACTTCATTTGTGATTGTACTTCTATTTTAGTGAATTCCTCCAACTATCAATTTTGCACACTTTTACCATCGCAAGTGTTCCTTTTATGTTTATGATTGTCTCTTTCACTTTATTTCACTATAGTTAGTGCCATTTGCATGTTATATTCACCATAGCATGTGTGGCTTTCACCATTGTTCACAGAGCGTAAGTTTCATTCACACTTTTGTTTTCATATACGAAGCGTCATCTTTTGGCGTGGAAATTGTCATTAATCATGTAAAGTGGAGTTTTGGCTTGTTTAAAGGGGGAATTTTTTTTATGATTAGTTGTTCTTATCATGTTATGTTGCACACTCATTCCCAAATTTCCACACGCTGTAGCACAAGTGTCCTCATTGTCGTCGCAAAGTGTATCTTTAGTGTCACACTTGTCGTAAGTTGTTGCAAAGGTTGTCACACTAAGGGTAGTATGTTTTCATGTGTTCCAAATTATTTATGTTGTGTTTCTAAGTGTCTAAGTGTGTGATCATAGTCAATTCCTATCATTTTTCAGATCCGTTTTGCTAATCCTACACTTAGCCAAATTTCATAAATTCCCAACAACTTAGCCTCATCCGACCTTACTTAATTTCACATTGCATAGTCTCTGCCCTCAAGATACAACCTTACCTCTTGAAACTATACAGTGTGAAGTTCCTACCTTGTAGGACTTTGCACTACGTAGTTTTAGTGCCCAAGCCTGAGCCTTATCCTCCAAAATTGCACAATTCAACCCTCTAGCTTGACCTCAAATGCACACTACGCAATATCTGCACCCAATTTCACACCCTGAGCTCGTGAACTACCAACTGGGTAATTACCAGGAATAAATTTCCTCCCAATAACTATGTAGTTGGCTAAAGTAGTTTAAAACCCCTCAACTTGACCCACCGACTCCCAAAACTGCACAATTTCTCTCTTCTACCTAGGTAGAATTGTGCATTACACAATATCAAGGCTCATGCCTCAGACTTGAGCTCTTCAAATACGTAATTGCACAATCACCTATTATCCTCTATCTTCCAGAACTGTGCAGTTGGTTGAAACAATGACCAGCCTCTCAACCTCCCTCACTGAGCTCCTAGACTATGCAATCTTCTTCCTTAGCCCAGCCTGAACTGCACATTGTAGATTCTCAAGGCTCAAGCCTGACCCTTAATAGATTTAGGTGCACAACATCGAAGTCACTAAGCGTATCCCTTTGCCTACTACTCAATTTCATCTCATCCAGCGGATCGTCATGCAACATATTAGACTAGGGGTTTATCAATGTGGTGTCATCTTGTCATGAGTGTATTGTAGTTGTAGTAACTCTATCGCACTATGGAAAGATGATGAAGAATGAGATGGAGAAGGATGACATGCTAGAATACACCTAAGCAGCTGAGGAGATAATATGATAATTAGACAAGAAGATGAAGGAACATTGGATTAAAACAAAAGACCAAAGATTAGGACAACATGCAAACTCCATCTGATTCACAACCCTTTGGAGGGTTGATATGAAGAACAAAGCATATCTCTCAGGAATTTGAAGCATTAAAAACATCTCTTATTGAAGAAATATACAAAGGAGAAATATTGGTGGCTTGACATTTCCATGTCATCAAGAAGTCTATGTCAGCAGTGTCATTTCATGTCATGTCATGAGTTGTCCTATGCCACATCATTATTATTGACCATGTAAATTCTTACTCAAAATGTATTGTAAAGTGTAAGTACAAAGGATGCATATAGAATATAAAGATTCATATAAGGTCGAAAAGTCATGGGAAGTCAAAAACTCATGTGGGTAGTCAAAGAGTCAAATGAATGGTGAAGCATCACCTCTTGGTTATATATACCCCCATTGTATGAGAAAATGACTTTTCACCTTAGCTCCTCCTGCAAGGAATTAGAGAGATAAGCTAGTTCTCTTGTGGAGCAAGGAGTGTCTCCAATGCTCCACTATTGGGGCTAGTGTTGTTCATTGTATAGGTGTGTCTTGTTAATTTTACTTAATACTTGAAGCTTGATGGCCGACACATTTTCATGGATGGATTGTAAATATTTGTAAGACTATTCTATGAACATTTATGGTTCATGTTTTCTTTCACTTGTACTAAAGTAGTTGAACTATTTCAATTATTTTACTACTTATCTAATTGAGAATCTGTTGTAATTGTTACTATAATTGTCACATCCTTATGCACTATTCCATTGGGTGCCATACAAACCTTTATTGTTTATAATGGTTATAAAGACCGTCACATATTTTTGGACTATTCGACTAGATGTTAGATGGATATATTTTGTGCATGTGCATGTGTTGGTCATCAAAGCCCCCCACAACATGTTTTGGGGCTCAAAGCACAAGTTTTTCTCAAATGTATTGTAAGACTCCGCGAATTACGGGCGTAGAACGCGAAGTATAGGATGAATCATAGGGTTGTCCACCCTAAGTATTGTAAAGTAATCTAATGTCATGTCTGCCTACCCATGGTCCATGGACCATGGGATTTTATAAATAGTGTGAGGCCCTCAGTTGTAAAGGGAGCGAATTGGAGAGATAGATGAGCATGCATGGTTTGAGAATAGAGTAAGAGTCTAAGTGTATTGGGTCATAGTAGTAGGAAGAGGCTTTGCAGCTAAGTGCACAAAGGCCTAGTAGAGTCTGCATCTAAGTGTGCGGACCCTTGCAACTGAGTGTGCAAGGTGGTGTCGACTCTATAATCTTGATCAAAGAATAATAAAGAGAAATTGATTCCAATTTCTATGTATCTACTTGTGTATTGCCTTCTTTGCATTTATATTATTTTGTTTATCACGCGCACTGATATGATTGTTGGATATGTTGTTAATTATCGCTAGTCTTACACAAATAAGTTGAGAAATTAGGTAATAACATATTAAATAGGAAGGAACTTGGGTATAACACGGGTTGCACCCTGAGTAGGGCTGCGCGAAAGCAGCATCACAAGTTGCAAAGGAAAAATAGGTGTGCGTAGCGACGTGCACATAGGGTCAAACAAGAGACCTCCAGAATCTCATCAAACATCCCCATGGTGTGGACACTTGGTTCTAATACCCTCCCATACTACTTTGGGTGAGACCTTAGTCCGCACTCCAGGAACTGCTACCGAAAGGGTCAGTAGTATCGCAATTTGCTTAGCTAAATCACCTTTGAACCTGGGTCAGGCCCATACAAGCCAGAAAATGGTTCCACTACTGGGATTGGGATCTATATAAGGGATGTCTAATGTCGTGCAACTAGAATCCAACAAAGAAAGAAATTTAAGAGTGGTTGGATAAGAAGATTCACGAGTTCGCGACACAGGAAACAAAAATCCGCGAGTGAATAAGGAACAGTGGTTGGAGTGCTACTTGTATACGAAAATCCATGAAATTTACTTTACATCCTTTCCTTCTGAGTTGTATGAGTGGATCGTGAAGATAGCAGAGAGTTAGGGAAGGTGTAGGCTCAACAAACCAATCGTGTGGACTCCGAAATTAGTGCACAGACTAGAAGCATCATGAGATAAGATCGCGTGAGCTATGGACCATTGGCTCGACCGAATTATAGGATTATTTATCATTGAGTTCGTGGTAGATATGACCATTAGCTACAGTGAGGCAGAGCGACGTTTCCTCAAGGGATCGCGAGGTAAGTATATTAAATCTTTGAACACTTGGATTAAGATGCTATTGTGTGAAAATTGGGTTATGCGAATAAATTAATGTTTGGGACTACGTGATGTGGGAAGATCTATAGAAGCGGAAGTAGTGAAGAATTGGAAACCAGTCCCTTAATTTCCCCCTCACTGGAAAGCGAGGAAGAGCTCATGAAAGTTTCTCCAAGAAGATTGGTCAGTCTTATAAGGTAGCACATTCCGTGTTTACCACCTCCAACCACACCACCACTCGTCTCACCCTCCTCACCTCCATCTCCACCCATCCCACCTCTGCCAACACCACAGTTCAGTATGGTGAGTGCGATCAAACTACCAGTATTCAAAGGAGTAGTGAATGAAGATCTTGACCAATTCTGGTTCGTGGTAAGAGCAATATGGGAAGCACAAGGCATCATGGATGATAATATCAGGAAGGATATGCTGGTGAGTGCGTTGTAGGATCGCGCATTAACATGGTACATCAAGCATTCTAATGACCATCAAAATGCAGGAATTGCATAAATCTAGGCCGCGCTAAATAGGGAATTTAGCAGGCCAAAGTCCGAAACACAATCAATCATTTGGTTTAAGGAGATCACGATGCTCTCAGGAAAGACTCCCTGGGATCTGGACCAAAGACTGAATGGTATGATTCGTGAAGCCAAAATGACATTGACAGATGGAAAACATCATGCATGTTTTGTAGCATCATTGACACCGCACTTAAGGACGGTGTTGTCACAACAAAAACTTTCCACCCAGGCCAAAGCTTTAGAAATGGCGACGAGATTCCATGAGACCCCCATATAGGACCCTGATCTGAGAGTCCAACATATCCATGTGCAATTGCAAAATCTGTGTTTGGAAATGCAAAGTTTGAAACAGGATAGGACACCTCGGCCAGAGGCGTGCGAGGAGGTATGGTGCATAAATTGCAAAGGCGAGGGGCATGACAAGGACCACTCTCTAGTATTTGTGAACTACTTGGTAGGAGGAGGGCTGATGCCATTAAGACCTGAGGCACAAACAGGATCGAACGCGGTGCCTGCATTATGGTGTGAGATCTGTTAGATAGGAGGAAAATACACTACGAAAAATTGTCATCTATTGGAGGTGTCCAAACAAATGTTTTGTAACTTCTGCAGGTCCATAGGCCATGATGAGCACACTTGCAGAAGCTACGAACTAATGATGGATCACGCCCTTGCCTACAGGGTGCAGAGCGAAACACGAGCCCTTGACCCAAATGTAGGAATGGCATGTGATAGATTTAAGGGGCACGATCGAGGTTGACGTGGAATGGGACCAGGAAGGGGTTGTAGAAAGTTAATTTGTTATAATTGCAGAGGGCCATGGCACTATGCCCACAATTGTACAAGCCTGACGAGGACATCATGTTTGTGCTATACTCAGTTTGATCATGGGGTAGAAGACTGCCCTACACTGATAGCGAGACTGTGCGAAAAATGGGTACTTCATCCCCCTCCGACTCAGAATTTGAAAATGATGAGGTCTGAACCACGCGAAGAAGACCTGAATGTAAACATGATGCTCAAGAGCAGTGTGACCACCGGCGATGATAAACGGAAGTAGCCAAAAGAAAGTGCGTGGGTTTGCAAGGCTTCTACAAAGGAACCCAAATTTGATTTAGAATGCATTAAGGAGACATTCATGGAAGCTAAGAAGAGCTTCACAGAGGCCTCCACTTTGGGTAGTAAGGATCAGTTAGAACTAGGAATGGATCCTTCAATGCTCACTACCTTTCTGGAGACATGCATGAAACTGCTACATGACAGCAAGGCAGTAAAGCGGTTACATGAACTTATCAATAGGTGCATGGGGTCAGGAGAACTACACATGGTCTGGAAACTCGGAAAGAATCCATTACACACAGGAAGGGAAATGAGTTTGACTGTGCAATTGGAAAATATGAGATGGATCAAGTAATCTTAATGAGGTTGATTGTGCAAATTGGCGAATATGAGATGTGTCAAGTAATCTTGGATCCGGGATCAGACGTGAATGTACTACCAAAACAAACATGGGAATGCATGGGTAGACTCGTGCTACAATGGTCTCTTATTTAGTTACGAATGGCGAACCAACAGGAGATCTTGCCCATGGGAAGATTGCAAGGGGTGACGGTAGATACTGAAGGTGCCAGCGCGCAGGTGGATTTTGAGGTGATAGAGATTTTCGATGATAGTAATCCCTATCCCACACTACTAGGAATAGACTAGGCCACCGATATTAACGGAGTCATAAATTTGAAGAAGCACAAAATGATCTATTAGAAAAAGTCACTACATGTAGTAGTACCGCTAGATCTAGCCGAAGGAGCGCAGTACACTAAACCGTTGCACGACAATGATAGTGATGACGATCTTGATTATATTTATAAGATAAATGCACGAGAAGAGGATTGGGTGAATCCAACTGTAGATGGAAGGATTTCGTGGCAGCATGAAAGCTCCTACACGTCAGATTCAGATGAATAGATAAAATGATGCTAGAATCAGCTACACGAAGTAACAATGCTAAATTGCAACATGATGGTTAGATCACTGGGCTGCGTGATAATAGAAGCAAGGGATCTACCGACATATGATGGGTTGACAATGGTGGATGAATTCCTGAGTAGATCTGAAAGAGCAGTACTCAGAATAGTAGTGGATCAAGGCGCTAAAGTGGGCACTGCATGTGATGCCCACACGATGGTGGGATACGTATCAAGGAAATTTTGAGGACCGGAGCAGATGTAGAAGAATGATGCACCTACGCATAGGAAAACCACAACATAAAACATGAGCCAGTTAGCAAGGGCTGAATGACTTGTGCGCCCACGTTTTCCGATGGGTATGGACATATGCTGTATGGCCCGCACAAGCATACACCACTCACAGAATAGAGAATTAGAGCAAACTGCAGCAGTATGAAAGGTGACGTGGGCTACCAATTATGCACAGTGAAGCATTCAATAGGGTGTGTGAAGAACTGAACAAGTTTCACCAGGCAAGATGCACTGATTGGGACCTATGCGTACCAGTAATTCGATGGGCCTATAGGACCATGTGCAAAAGCCTGACTGCATAACTGATTCCAAAGGTGTGAAACAGAGTAGGGACCATAATTTATATAGAGAATGCAAACAAGAATTTTCATGTAATAGCTCCCGCAGTTGTGACAGTACGCGAAGACCAGGACGAAGAAATCACACAGCTATGCAAGGTCGAACACATAGAGATTCAAGAAGCCATTCGACGAGGGAACCTTAGACTTCGCGAACTCAAAAAAGACCCAGTGTGACTGAGGAAGAAAAGCATTTTGATGGGTGTTGAGATCAAAAGGCTAGAAAATGAGATCAGGCAAGCATGTCTCATCGATCAACCAAGGATGAAAAGGCAAGGTGCTGATGACATACCATTGTATTAGAAGATTGTTGCCGAGAATTTATGACCCTGCTACCCTCGCTATGACCGCACCTCACCGAACGTAGTAACCAATGGAGCACACTAAATATAGTAGAACGCGTGGCACCATCTGTCGTAAAGGCAATTAAGAATTTTCCATGGACTATACTGGAAGGTGTGTTGAAGTCTCACACAGGTGGTGCGACCACCTGACTAGCCGTAGGGAGCACAGTCTCAGCACTCCAGGTAGTTGAGAGAGGGGGTGGGACTATAAAAAAGTCTATTTGGGAGCTGCACGATGAAGGAGGTGTGCACAAACTTAGCACGCCACAAGGATCGCGACCATGCATGGGGGGCTACCCTGCCGCATGGGTAGGCTAGGAAGTGACCATTTGTGTCACTATTCATGATGAGATGCCCGATTTAAGGCAAAAGGGAGCGGGCGGTAGGCATTTAAGACACAAATTAAGGACAAGATTTGGGCCAATCTACCGCCAAGAAAGCATTGATGGCCTATAATTGGGGGGGAACGGTCAATTTGAATTCAAAAGGTGCTATAAAACTCTAGGGGCTAGCCACGAGACAACACTTGTTCACTTGAGATTTGAGTAGTTGATTAGAGCACAGTGTGTTGAGTGCCAAGCAATATTTGAGCCCCAAAGTTTGTGAACAACCACACACAGTTCAAACAAGATGACAGCTACCAGAAGAGGTTTGGGCTCTGTAGAAGGAACCATCGATGATGCCACGTAGAACCCCATGGTACATGATGTTCTTGGAGATACTGGGGTCGTGCCAGAAATCTCGGAATCACCTCGGACGCCAATGTCCAAGAAAGATAAGTAGGGAGTGGGACCAGTTCGCATGTCCCTAAGGAATCCGCGGTTCAGTAAAATCTCAATTGAATAAAAGGGAAAGGTTGTCACCATTGAGATAGACGACGACGAGGAGGACCTATAGGCTCTCGTCGATGAGATAGAAGAAGAAAAAGACATGGAAGAGGACATCCAGTCGGTGCAATCTGCAGTGAAATTGCTAAAGTACGTCCCTCCACGGAAAGGGAAAACTAAGATACCAAAGGATCTAGATGCCACTAAGAGTGCACTCCAGACCCCGCTCCTCCCTGATGGAATTATGTTTGAGGGCTTGCGCCTGGGCCATGTGCCCACAAAGAAGTTTGAAGATTGGGACCTCGTGGACAACGAGAAGTTCCCACACTTAGAGATGGAGAGCCTCATGAAGCAGAGAACGGAGGGGTAAGTCACAACATTAGAGCCGTGAAAATGGTTACGCGGTGTGGAGAAGGTTGGATTACTTCATCTACTATGGATTCCACACTTTCACCACACACCCATCACTATTTTAATCATCAGGCAGCTGTTTTTCCTAGTGCACGATGCGTACATATGGTTGGAGGAGCCTATTCCCATCCGATGAATCTCATCCATAGAATTTTCCAGCTCCCTTGTAAGGGAAAGGACCCCATGGCGATAGCAGGCAAAAGCATAGATTTGGCTCTCTCGGAGGCCATGAAGAAGAAATACAAGCTTGAGAAGAAAAACATGGGTTGTGCAATCAAAAACATCAAAGATAAAGGGGTGCACGTAGCCACCCAAATCTTGGCCGGGAAGGTAATGAGAAAATGTCGCAGTGATGAGGTACCAGCGCTGATAGTTTCATTGGCTGAACAATGCGCAGAGGGGGTCCAATTCAACTGGGTCGAGTTCCTCTGTGAGGAATTCTTTACCAACTACAAGGAAGCCCAGGAGAAGGGCAAGGCCCTCCACTACGCGTGGTTTCTCTTATCCATTTTGCTGGTAATAGGAGAACTGCTAGAGGACATTCAGTTCCCTAGCATTAAACATGACTTACCAAATGCCGCAAAGTATGCATCGCTCTGGGCTACCAAGGACACAAAGTAGATTCGTGAGACAAAGACCTTTTGGGTGCTCATGGAGGCGAGCATCCAGATGTGGATCAATAGTTGGTCATGCCTGTCCCCCATAGTGCACAACAGTCTGCGAAGATTTCCAGACTTCAAGGCAGACATGCACAATATTTACATCAAGGTGCATAAGGATCCGGCGCAATAATGGACCAAGCTCCCTTTCATCGCCATTGATGATGCAATCTTTTTAGTGTTAGAATCATGGCCTCCCAAGTGGAATTCCCTAGATCTGGTGGAGCTGGATAAGATAGCAGCACATAAACGAAAGGATGAGGCCAAGTTTCACGTCATGAAGTTGGCTGAGAAGAGGTGCAACGAAAAAGTGACAGCAGAGGTAAGGGTTTTCTGCGAGGCAGCTAAGGCAGCCACAGAGCAGGCAAAGGCCACCGAAGTAGCAGCAGCAGTGCAGACAATAGGGGCCACAACAACACAAGAAGAAGAGGGCCTAGAATTGTCTACAAGACAGGAAGTAGAGGACACAGACCTCGCAAAAGAAGGCATGGACCCGGGCACAACTTCCACCCAACTAAAAAGGCCGCACGTCATAGAGAGATCGGGTCCACGGAAAAAGGTCAAGGACTCCAAATTGGCCATCAACCTGATCACATTAACGGAAGGCGACCTCTACGACATCTGCGACATGGTTCATGAGGTCACCAAGGAAGTGATCCAGGAAGCCATGTCGGAACAACAAATTGTTTTGGGGGCCTTGAGGGCACATCTACAGGAACTATAGGTGCGACCCCCATAAGAAGGAACTGTAGCCACCTACAATGTAGTAGGCACATCAGCGGTGGATTTCCAACACCATAGTACTACCAGAAGGAGCGCTAACAGTAGAGAATGAGGACGAAAAAGCCGCAGTGGGTAGGATCAAGGGACTCGGCCTTAATTTGGTTTCCCTTCCACGAGACACACTGTACCAACTGTAGGATGGCATAACAACAAAGCTCCACACTAAGTATGGTTGCGTGATTCAGGTGATGAGTGAGAAAAATATCAAGATCGAACAGCTCACCCTTCAACGTGACAAACTGGTGTCACAAAACCAACAGATTGTGTAGATAGATGATGAAGCATGCCCACGAGTCCCAGAATTGTCCATCACTGCAGACCTACCAACAAAGATGTGGATCCACTGTCTGGCAAGTGGAGTCTGAAACAAATGCGAGGAAACAACTCATGTGCAGCTGGATTTGAATCTTCAGATTGCTGAGCTGCAGCTGAAGGCACAGCATTCCACTCCTCCAGATGTTAGAGAGCAGTTGATTAGCACTATTCAAAAAGGATTGAAGAAATTGGATGGGCAGTGCAGGACTATACTGGTATGTTGGACCAAGCCTTTGGCATCCTAACATCCTTACAGGCAGACCCCAACATACAGTGCCTGGAAATAGAGGCACGCGAGCTTCAAGAGAATTATGATAATGTAAGGGGAACTGCACAGACAATCATCCTCACTCAACAGTTGGCAAAGATGCAGCAAGCAAGGACATTAAAAGAGTAGGTGGATGCCACAAGATAGAAAGAGGCACTTCTCAAAGCGCACGTCCAACCATGGATTGATTAGGCCTTCACCATTACGGTAGATATTGAGGACAAGCTTGCACAGATTTAGGGACTTTACGTGCTAAGGTAGTTAATCGATCCTCACAAAGAAGCATTAGAAGAGTGCATGCAGCAGGTCCAGCAAACTGCAGAACAGTGCGTCGTGGACCTTCGAGCAGTACGAGACCAGTTGGAGGGACTCTGCACCAAGATCACCCCACCAATAGAGTGACTTGGGACGAGTCACGATGATTGTGTTGGGGTCATGTTGGGCATGGAATCCCCCCACAACATGTTTTTGGGCTCAAAGCCCAAGCCTTGGTCAAATGTATTGTAAGACTCCACGAATTACGAGTGCAAAGTGCAAAGAATAGAATGAGTCCTAGGGTTGTCCGCCCTAAGTATTGTAAAGTAATGTAATGTCGTATCGGCCTACCCATGGTCTGCAGACCATGGGATTGTATAAATAGAGCAAGGCTCTAAGTTGTAAAGGGAGAAAATTGGAGAGATAGATGAGTACGCATGGTTCGAGAATAGAGTAAGAGTCTAAGTGTATTGGGTTGTATTAGTAGGAAGTGGCTCCATAGCTAAGTGCATAGGGCAATGTCGAGTTTGTAATATTGATCAAAAAATAATAAAGAGAAGTTGTTTCCAATTTTTGTGTATCTGCTTGTGTATTGCCTTCTTTACATTTATACTATTTTGTTTACCATGCGCACTGATATGATTGCTAGATATGTTGTTAGTTATCACTAGTCTTACACAAATAAGTTGAGCAATCGGGTAATAATAGATTAAATAGCATTGAACATGGGTATAATATGGGTCGTGCAACGAGTAGGGTTGCGTGGAAGAAGCATCATAGGTTGCAAAGGACTAACAAGTGCGCGTAGCGACGTGCACACAGGGTCAAACCACGGACCTTTAGAAGCTCATCAAACATACCTAGGGTGCAGAAACCTAGTTCTAGCACCCTCCCATACTACTTTGTGTGAGACCTCAGTCCACACTCTACGGACTATTGCCGAAAGGGCAAGTAGTACTGGGATTTCCTTGGCTAAATCACCTCTGAAACTGGGTTAGGCCCATACAAGCCAACTGTGTGTGTATCTACTATGGTGGTACTATTACCTCTATCCTAGAGGCTCACATTCCTTTCCCTCCATTGTAGAAGAATCTTGACATACGTATAACTGAACACTCACTAGGCATACTCACTTGTGGATCTGAGATTAACTGTGCATAACTCTCTTGTGTTGAACTTTCTAGCTAAAGAAAACCTATAAGAATATATGGAAGTTGGCCAATATCACATATGGGGATCCTATTTGAAATGGTGTGAGGTCTAATTAGGACTTCACATCGGGGAGATCCCCTTGGTTGGTGGATTTACAACACCATCAACAGATACAAACTCATGATGTCCTGCCATTCCATCATGTGGGAAGGATTAGATGTATAGGAACCTGTATATGGAACAAGTCCCCTATGTTGCGCTATGCCCAACTCACATAACTCTTCTTTTTCAATCAACAATAGCGACCAAGAAAACCATGCCTCTCTCCCTACAATGGATACAAGGGCTAAATTGTGTTGCATGCCCTATCTATCTACTCCTAGAGAGGGTTGCTACCTAGAAATGTTGCAGCTATACTAGATGCCACTGCACTTATATGCATCTCATTAGTGGGTAGGCCCAAAGATGGATGCACCACCATATCCAAAATATCATCTCTCATTTGATGAGAAAATCGAAGCATTTATGATCTACAATCATCCTACAAAACTAACCTATCCGGATCCAACAACTCTTGATGACAAGTGTGTACAAATACTACCACTTTGATGATTTTATGTGCATCCTTCTGCTCCTCATTAATGGCTAGCCCAAAGGATGGCTACTTATCCTCCTCCATTATCGGCTCAACAAGGGACATTGGTTGACTCTCCAAAGATGACCCATCACGCACAGTGTACTCCACTATGTATTTCTCATGCTAAATGGGAATACTATGATTCTCATCGATCTCCTCTACCAAACATTGTTGTATCTCTTAGTTATGTAAAAAACACCCCATGACTACTCATGCTCCTCAGAGTTGTAATTGGATGAACCCGTGGACTTACCAATGAAGAATCATCATCCTGAATGTTAGAAGTAACCTCATACTGCTCTTCGTAAGCCATCACCTCCATATCACTCAAGCATGAATGGCCATGTCCCCAATGTTCCTTGTAGATGAAGGAAAGGCCCTTCCTCCTCAAATCATTCTTACTACATGGTTGGTCATCAGCAATCCTCCACAACTCCTCTTGTGTCAATCGTCTCCTAGGCACACCAACGTTTTTCTTAGCCAACCATTTGCCTAGTACATAGCAAGAAGGTGAGACTGATTGCTCTCTACTCCAAATGGCCAACAATCTAAACCTTAAATCCTTGCAAATGGTATCATGACCTCCCATGCATGAAGACAAAATGGACTACATATGTGTTTTGACTATGTCAGGATGATGTTTCCTAATGTTGAAGAAGCATTGGAACATTTGGATAATCAAGTCATCACACTCTAAGTAAAACATGAGGTCATAAGATCTAACTAGTGCCATGAATTCTAGTATATCTAGCCTTTTCTCAAAGGTAGGTCCCCTATTGCTATCTAAGTCCTCAAAAGTATCCAATACTAACCCGAAGACTATCCTCATAATATCATCATTGTAAGGAGGTATAGCTGTGGTTAGTCTCATAATGTTACTCAGATAGGAGGAAACTAGAAGTGTGACCCCTTCACAGGGGTACTCCAAGAACTTGTTTTGTATTAGGGCAAGCATGGATGGTTTTAGACCCTAAATTAGTTTCTTCCCCTCTAACTCGTTTACTTCGGAAAGGAGTTCATCCATCTTCTAGTTTGAAAAGGGATTTCAGTGTTACCCTCATATGTTTCAAATTTGTCCCAAGCATAAAGATCTTGTGTCCTACATATGTCCCCATTTGAACATCCCTTGGTTACTCTTGTTCAAGAATGGCATGGATCCCTCTTGAAAAAGGTTTGTTGTTATCTTTCGTTCTTTGGTGCATATTGCAGTCTACTAAGGTACTATTGTGTTGGCTTAAGAGGCATTTGAAATATGCCATTTTAGAGTACTATTTCTTACTTAGTGTGTAACAACAATAGAAAGGTCATGATATTGGGTATACATGTTATTGCAATACACAACCAATGTCAAATCTCAACCCCAACTACCCCACTTATACATTGATGGCATTAAGATTGATTGTAATGATTTGACACCAAACACAAAGGACAATAAAATACAACCTAGTACTCTCACCCCGTACTCAACTTAGACACGCACATTATGATTGTAAAAATTATCAATTCCCTCTTAGTAGGACGCTTAAGCAAAAAATCACCCAACAATCAACAAAAACTATTCTTCCTTTTTGTAAGAGATTCTACAAGACAGCTATATACAATGTTAGCAACTTACAACAATTCACACAACAACAATTTTGATCACAAACATATGCAAAAGATTTCTAATCGTCACTAAATACAACAATCTCTAGTGTAAGTTTTTCCTCAAACCTTAGAAGTCAACAACATATACTCTCGACAATGCTCAACAAAACTTACTCAACCACAATGATAAAGTGATTCTTAAAGAATAGAAATTTGGTCTGGCCTTTAGCCATTGCATACATAAAGAATGCTAACAATAGATCCTATGACCATATTTTGATCATGATACAAACAACAACATGTATACATTAGGTAGTCACAAGAAATATAAAACAATAGTGGCAATGATCATTGATCCCTTAGATGGAAAACACCTCACTGTGTTTTTCCACAGGCATCATACAAATGGCTTGACTAAACCACGCTTCAAATATCTTCCATGTGTTGGCAACTCTTTAAATAGGTTCAATTTTTTACCTATGCATACTCTTCAACAAAAATAAAAAATATGAAGAATTTTCTCTCAAAGAAACCCAATTGCATGCAATCAAAATTTATCCACCATGGATTCAAATCATTATTTCCTGCTTATGATAGCGAGTTGTGTCTTGGAGTATTGTTCATGCACCAAAAACGCATACCATTTGATCATCACACAACGACCACACTGAATATTCCACACAACATAATTTGATCCAACACTTCACGATCTATCTAATGCACAACTCTAATTTCATTGCCAATCAAACCTTAGATCGATCCCAACACTTTAATCAACTATTGTGCTAAGCATCACTTGCATCACGGATCACCCTTTTAGTAGACTTGTTCAAATTCATGGAAATATTAGTGAGAGGATCAGGCCCTACTAATGTGTGGCTACCAATGCTGGTCCTTGTCATAGTGTGCATTATGTGCACATTTTCCAATCTCACTTGTCCTAACCTTGAACCACAACTTTCTCCTTGAATTCAGCTCTGATAAAGTGATAAACTCAATTGAGTATCCAAAATTCTCCCAAAATCAACAAATGAGCTCAGTCTTAGCGATGATTCTTATGACCGATAATTTCTCCAAGCAACAATGATTAGTATTATTATGCCACTCCTACAAATTTAGAATCCCAATGACTCGACTCCACTTTCACAAATAGTGATGGCATTCTTAGTCTACTAGAAATGCAACATGCCCTTCCTTTATCAATTCCTCGGTCAATTATCTTGCATGACTTCCCCCACTCTTTTGCTCTCCTAATGCTCATCTATAGGGTTCTCTATATGAGAAGCAACTGACAAATCTCTCATTGCTCACAATATATTCTCTAACCATGTTGCTATATGTGTCAATATAGGTGTTAGAAAAATTTACAGAATTTACGCGAGAGAATTTATGCGAAGAGGCATAGGGCTATGAATTTCGGGAAGCTTATTTCGTGCAGCTCACCTTCACGCACCATGGAGGTAATTTTGCAGACATAATTTTGCGCATCTCTATGACTCTTCACGAAGCTATACGAAGACTTAAGAAAAGTATTCACTCATGGCAAAAATAGAACAAAGTAGGTTTGGAGCAACACACCAAAAACTTAGTATTGATTTTTAAAACATCAAAATATAGTTACGTGAGACTGCAGCTCATTCACCAAGTAAAACAAAGGTTTTACAGTATTTATACTTATGCGGAATAACACACAGTAAAACACAGTAACTGTTGTTTTCATGTGCCCACTAAAATTTTCTCCACCATTTTCTCCTCAGAGACCCTTGATTTTTTTTTTTCTCTTCAAATTTATTACCCTATATTCTACAAAATTACTTTTACATTCATATTTAACTCAACATACGATTTTACATTTAATTCATGATAGAGCAAAATAATTAATATGATGTTGTTGTTGAGTGTGATCAGAATAGCGTAGGTGTTTGTGGAGTGTGGGCAATAGTCACTGAATGAATACCTGCCCATATCTATTTAGAAAAATACATTAAATGCTTTAAATTCGTTGTTGCATTTCAAAATGGTTCATGCCTGGCTTCAGTCCTTCCATCTTCAAACAGAGACACAACCTGCAAAAATACTTCTAACAAGTATGGTTGTTTTCAGCATGTTTATTGTGGTGGTTGGGATTAATATTTCCAACACTTCCCCCTTAATCACAATTGCTGCCATTGACAATTCCCAAATAGTTTATGAGATAAACAAACTTTCACATGCCAATGGCTTTGTGAAGATATCAAGAAATTGTTCCTGTGACCTGCATTGTTGTAACACAATTTCATCATTGTTAATCTACTCTCTAATAAAATGATATTAAGCATCAATATGCTTTTTCCTCTTGTGGAAGACAAAATTCTTTAATAATGAAATTGCTGAGGTGTTGTCTTAGAAAAAAGTTATCGCTCCCTCTTGGTCATGACGAAGATCCCTTAACATCATTCTCATCCAAACTGTCTGACACACTGCTGTTGTTGCTGCGACATATTCAGCTTCTGCTATTGACAATGAAACTATTGACTTCTTCTTGGAGGCCCATGAAATGGCTCTAGAACCATGTTATAAAGTTTGACAGAAATTATGCACAGAGAATTTACATGGAGAGCCATAGGGCTACGACTTTCATGCACCCCGGAGGTAATTTCATGTAGCTCTATGAATATTTGCGAAGCTATACAGAGACTTAAGAAAAGATTCA
The DNA here is from genome assembly GCA_031772625.1 of Pinus tabuliformis. Taxonomy (NCBI): domain Eukaryota; kingdom Viridiplantae; phylum Streptophyta; class Pinopsida; order Pinales; family Pinaceae; genus Pinus; species Pinus tabuliformis. The sequence goes on along the minus strand of CM062813.1, from coordinate 13,381,229 downwards.
CTCACGGCAAAAATAGTACAAAGTAGGTTTGAAACAACACATTAAAATTTTAGTATTGAATTCTAAAACATGAAAATAAATTTACATGAGACTACAACTCATTCACCAAGTAAAACAAAGGTTTTACATTGATTTACACTTACACAGAATAACACACAGTAAAACACAGTAACTGTTGTTTTCACGCGCCCACCAAATTTGCTCCAGCATTTTCTCCTCAGAGACCCTCGTTTTTTTTTCTCTTTAACTTTCTTACCTTGTCTTCTAAAAAATGACTTTTACATTCATAATTAACTCAACATAAGTTTTTACATTTAATTCATGATAGGAAAAATAATTAATATGATGTTGTTTTTGAGTGTGATCAGAATCGTGCAGGTGTTTCTGGAGTGTGGGAAATAGCCGCTGAATGAATTCTTGCCCATATCTATTTAGCAAAATACATTAAATGCTTTAAATTCCCTGTTGTGTTTCACAATGATTTGCCCCTGGATTCAGTCCTTCCATCTTTAAACAAAGACGCAACCTGCAAAAATACTTCTGACAAGTATGGCTGCTCTCAGAGTATTTATTGCGATGGTAGCGATTTATATTTCCAACACTGCCCCTTAACCACAATTTCTGCCATTGACAATTCCCAAACAATTTTTGAGATAAACAAAGCTTTCACATGCCAATGGCTTTGTGAAGATATCAAAAAATTGTTCTTATGACCTGCGGTGCTGCAACACAATTTCATCATTATTAATCAACTCTCTAATAAAATGATATTTAGCATCAATATGCTTGGTCCTCTTGTGGAAGAAAAAATTCTTTGATAATGCAATTGTTGAGGTGTTTTCGCAGAAAATAGTTGTCACTCCCTCTTGGTCATGACAAAGATCCCTCAACATCCTTCTCATCTAAACTGCGTGACACACAACTGCTATTCCTGCGACATATTCAGCTTCTACTATTGAAAGTGACACTATTGGCTGCTTGTTGGAGGCTCATGAAATGGATCCGGAACCATGTTAGAAAAATTGACAGAATTTACGTGCAGAAAATTTACGCGGAGAGGCATAGTGTTATGATTTTCGTGAAGCTTCTTTGGCGCAGCTCACCTTTGCGCACCACGGAGGTAATTTCACACATCTCTATGACTCTTCATGAAGCTATAAAAGTACTTAAGAAAAATATTCACTCACGAAAAAAATAGAACAAATTACGTTTGGAGCAAAACACAAAAAACTTAGTATTGAATTATAAAACATGAAAATACATTTACATGAGATTGCAGCTCATTCACCAAGTAAAACAAAGGTTTTACGGTGATTTACACTTACACGGAATAACACACAGTAAAACACAGTAGCTGTTGTTTTCATGCGCCCACCAAAATTTGCTCCACCATTTTTTCCTCAAACACCCTCGCATTTTTTTTTCTCTTTAACTTTCTTACCCTCTTCTACAAAATGACTTTTACATTCATATTTAACTCAACATATGATTTTACATTTAATTCATGACAACGCAAAATAATTAATATGATGTTGTTGTTGAGTGCGATCAGAATCGCGAAGCTGTTTGTGGAGTGTGGGAAATGGTCCCTGAATGAATGCTTGCCCATATCTATTTAGAAAAATATATTAAATTCTTTAAATTCCTTCTTGCGTTTCAGAATGGTTCACGCCTAGCTTTAGTCCTTCCATCTTCAAAAAAACACACAACCTACAAAAATACTTCTGACAAGTATGGTTGTTGTCAGAGTGTTTATTGCGGTGGTTGGGATTATTATTTCCAACAACAAGTACACATACACACAACAAACATCACACTAGGTCTGTGCAATATATTCATTTGCACCATAAAATGATCCATGCACTGTCCCAGATTATTAGAATATGAAACTAGCGTAATACTCTATTATATACCTCTTTAAGGAAATAATTCACAGTAGCTTCGGCCCATGGATTTTACAATGATTTGAATTTGGTTCTATGCCACCAATTTTCATATTTTCACGTCCATGGACTTGATAAAACTGGCAATGTTTGTATTAAAAAATAAAACCCACTGGTCAGCTCTACGAAAGAGAGTCTGAACCAGGAGAGTCCGGCTCTGCAGAATGCTCTACATTGTTCATGCACATTACACATTAAATAGAAAACATGGTTTTAGGGAAGTTAGAACAACATCCAAAGAAATAGAAACTAATTCCTATCCTGAGGTTACGTGAACCAACTCTACCTATTCTAGGATATTCTCCATTATCTTCAACACTTCCCCTTAATGGAGAATGGATTACCAAGTATGACTAACATCTCCCTAAACATTTGTAACTTAAATTTTCCAAGAGGCTTAGTGAAAATGTCTACAACATTATCACGTGTATTACAATATTCCAAATGGATTTCTTTGGGTCGAACTTTCTCCCTGAAAAAATGGAATTGTGTATCAATATGTTTAGTGTTTTTGTGAAACACCAAATTATTTGCAAGTTTGATTGAACTCTGATTGTTGCATCTGATTATTGTTGCGTCTGTCTATTCTACCTCAACATCGTGGAGAAGTCTCCACAACCAAACTACCTCGCACGTTGTTGCACACATGGCTTGATACTCTGCTTCCACTAAGGACAAGGTGACTGTGTTCTGCTTCTTGCTGCTCCATGTGATCACCCCAGATCCAAGACTGAATGCATAACCTGTTATAGATCTATGATCATATACATTTCCAGTCCAATCTAAATTTGCAAATCTTGCCAATCTAACATCAGAAGGGTCAGTCTAAATAATACCGTAATCTAGAGTACCTTGTGGATACCTCAAAACAGTCTTCACTGCATTCGAGTGACTTTCAAGCGGCTTAAACATAAATTGGCTTAGCACACTAACTACATAAGCCAAATTAGGTCTAGTGGTGGTTAGGTAGATTAAACTCCCAACCATTTGTCTGTAAAGTGTTGCATCTGCCGCTTTTGAGCCATCTTCACACAACAATTCGATGATCTGCTGTAGTGGTACCATTGCAGGCTTACACTGATCCATTCTAAACTTTTCTAACAGGATTTTAACATACTTTGCTAGGGACAGAAATGTTTGACCTGAATCTCTCCAGATCTAAAGACCTAAACAGTATGTGAGTTCATCGAGGTGCTTCATTTCAAACACCTGTGACATCTAGTGCTTGATTTCATCAATTATATATATAGCATCACCTATTATTATCAAATCATCTACATATAATGAAATCAACACTACGCACCCTTGTTCAGCTTTCATGGTGTAAAGATTAGGGTCATGTAGAGCTATAAAAAGGGTCTCTTTCACCTCTAATTACCTCACATTAATATGTCAATCCGGGAACGTTTGGTTATTTCAAAGAGTGACTCAATCTGAGGCTATTTGTCAGAGTAATGCTAGTAGTACAACATCCTACAAAATACAAGAGTAAACTGATGCTTGTCTATAGCTAAGTTCCTTCAAATAACTAAAGCACACACTCTCAAAATATCAGTCAAGGGTCCAACAGCAGTAGTCCATCCCTTTGGAAACTGATGGAAAGGAAACTAGAGCATGGATCACGGGTCTGGGAGCAAGGCTGTAAATGCAGAGGCTCACTACAGCCACAGATCTTCCTTCACACCAAATGTGAGTAAATGAAACGACAGATAAAAATGGAACGACAAATAGAAAATTAAACAGTAAATCTAGAAAGGAACAGCAATGCCTAAAATGGAACAACAATTCTGAAATGGAACAGCAATCACTATAACTAAACATCGCAAGTAACAATCAAACTTTATCCTATCAACTCAAAAGCTCTTATCGTAATCAAAACTCCAATCTTTCATTCTCCAAGCAAATCACACAACCAACTAAATGAACAACAATAACTCTCAATTATGGAACAGCATGTGAAAATCATACGTAACACTCTAAGGAAGTAATCTGATTTAATACCAATCATCAACAGGAATTATAGCTGTGTTTCAAAATGGAACAACATGAATCCTGAATCATAAAGAACGCACCTTTCAGATAATTACCTTAACACACATACTTAGCATAGGAGCTTCATAACATAAGGATAACATTGTTCAATTGAATCTAATAAGATTTCATCCACTCTGGAAGTATTGGTAATATAATGCAGAATCAATGGAAAGAAAATTAATGAATGAATCTTAACAGAGCATGTGATGTAACTTATCAAGAATATCAGATTACCAACTAGTGACGATAAGAAAACCACGCAGAAATCAAATCGTAGTGATACAGAAGCAAGTGTCCTCCGCGGCCGGGCCCTTAGCCTCAAGGGTACACTGCTTTAAGCTAATCCAGATGCGAAGATGAGATAATCACCAAGTTTGTATTAATGCATAAAACAAAAAGTACAATGAGCCAAGTTCAACGAGACTCAATGATCAAAGTTAAGTCTTTAACAAAAAGTTACATAAAAGAATCCCCCCTTAGACTAACAGTGCCATCCCTTTATATAAGGGAAAGGACGGAGATGTTTAAGTGATAAGATAAATAAAGCAGCGATTCCTCAGGATCGAAGATCCTGAGGGATTCGCAAAACTGTTAATCCCTAATCACTTCTTTCTCTTCCGCCGAGCTGGTGCCTTTTCCTCCTTTTCCAGACCAGTTTTCTTTAGCTTGCTTTGCCTCGTCTGCACTCAGTCCTTTGTCAAAGGGACAACAGTTACCCTGTTCTTATCTTCTTCTTTGGAACAACAGCTCCTCGTTTTTGCCCTTTCCTGCACAGGAGAATGACAATTATCAGCGGATAAGTCTTTGCATACTAATTCCACGTATTCTACCACAATTCTCTATTGTTTTCCTCATTCATGATGTAAAAGATTCATAAGTCCTACTGAAAAGCCACTAAAATGATCATTAAAAACATACCTTTTTAGTACTCCACACACCCCCCTTCTTACCCTGTTTCATGCCCTCATGAAAACGTTGTAGTTGACATGCAAAGCAGTGAGAGAGTAGGCTGGAGAAGGAATCTCATGCGGAGGCCTACAGCCATGGTGAGTGACTAGGTAGTCAAAGAACTAGCCTGTTTGACCCTCAGGCATCTCATATAGGGCTTGATATCCGGGTGCAGGATGCCAGATAATTGGACTACGGAATCTATATCCTAACCAGGATGGTCCTGCCCTCAAAATGCTTTCGCCATAGAGGTTCAAACGATTGGCAGCTAACTGAAAATTCTCATACTTAAATGGCTCCCTGAGCTGGATGTTTGGATTAGAGGTTCGGTACTGGAATTTGGCTGCATCAATGGCGAGGTCTTTGATAGAAAGAAAATATTCTAAACTTTGTCGAATGAGTGCCTCGTGCATGGGTCCTAATGTTTCAATGACACCCGAAGTTCTCATAAGGTTTCTATGTGCTCTCCATAGTTGTGCTGGGTCCCTAGGCTCAGCCCTTACCCACAAGTCTAGGCCATTTTCCTGTCTCTGAAAAGTGTTATATGCTTTGAGCCATTTAATCTGATTGACCCCGAATGAGATGAATGCTTGCAATTGAATGTCCCCAACAAAAGGGCCAGGGTTCAACTTAGTTTCTTGATCTAGCACGAGGTTATGCAAATAGAATTCACATAGCAATCTCTGGACCTTCACTCCATAATGTTTACAACAATCTATAAAGTCATTGACAATATTAATTTGTATCGGGGCACCTGCTTTAACAGCCTTTATCTTTAATTGTAAGTATCGTTCCAATAAAAACAAAGCATAGTTTTTGGCAGGGGCCCTACATGCTAAAACGTCATTGTATAAAGAACACAAGGTATCCATCTGTTTGATAACAGTATCTAACCTACGGGTTACCTTTGCAAATTTCTCGTGTTCCTTTTGCCACCCTTCAAAGGCCTGGCTTTCAGATTGATTGACATTCCATAGTTGTTGTTGGAGTTCTTCATACATCTCACGAGGGACTGTCTGCTCTCTAAGCCTCTCCATTTATTTCTGAGCCTCTTTCAATCCTTTGTGCAAGGTCCTTGTCTTTGGATCTCTTTTCCATGCATCAATGGAGGCCGGGGGTTTTACCTGAACTTTCTTATTTCGTTGCTTTGAGTTCAGAACCCTTATCACCCCTGAGGGTGGTGCCTCTGTTTGAATCTCCTTGTTGTCTTTTTCTTTTTTAACACGAATACCAGCTGGCAGTTGTTCCTTTTCAAATGGAATGGCAATCTGTCCCTCAGCTTCATTTGGAACAACAGCTGAACTTTCAGCTTCATTTGGAACAGTAGCTGGGCCTTCAGCTTGATTTGGCATGTCAGCTGGGCCTTCGGCTTGATTTGAAATTTCAGCTGGGCCTTCGGCTTCATTTGGAACAGCAGCTGGGCCTTCAACTTCAATTGGAACAATAGTTGGATTTTGGGTAGCGTTTTGATCAACAGAGCGATTTTTAGTCCTCCGTCGTTTTATCCTGCAGTTTCTTACTGCAGTGGTCACCTTTTTCTTACTGGCGGTCTTCCTTGTCCTCTGCCTTGCTTTTAGAATCCTGATCTGTTGGTGGAGCTGGGCTATTGTGCTCAATAGCCTTCGTTGTTCCTTTCGTAATTCTCTAATTTCCAATGTTTTATTAGAAGGAACAGCAGGCTTTTTGCTGCGTTCTGGGCTGTGACTAGTCCCTTGATCTTTCTCCTGGGGTACTTCTTCACTGTTTTGTGCTGGCTGTTCCGGCGTAAGAACCCTATCTAATTCCGTGGCTTCGCTTTCTATTCTCACTTCTTCTGGAATTTCTTCTGGTGTCGTGGGAACAGATTGTTCCCTCTCAGTATCTCCTATCTCTTTTTCATCATGAACGGGCATATTTCCTTCCTCTGCCTCCTCTGCATGTGGTTTTTCATGTGCATCTTCTTCCTGGGGTTTGTCGCGGAGGTATGGTGGAGTGGAAGGTTGGCCATACTCACCCATATTGGCCAAGATTGCGGCCAATTCCTCTTCTCCCACTGGGTCCTGGGGTGGGCTACCTACCTGCTGTCCCATTTCCTCCTCCTGCCTAGATTGTCCATCTTCTGCCTCAGGATGCTCAATTTCCATTTCAGGGTTCTCGGCTTCTATCTTAGGATGTTCAACTTCTGTCTCAGGGGGCTCAGCTACTTCATCGTTTTCTTCTTCGGATCGCTTAGCCTTCTCGGCCTCCCCTTCCTTTTGTCCTTCAACTTGTTCTTCTTCTATTTTTGGTCGTGCGGGTTGTTCATCCTCAATTACCACTGGCTGGCTAGTGCTTTCCTGGAGTTTTTCCAGCCTTCCTCTTATCCGGGCTAACCAGACTGATTTTCTGCGTTTCTTTGGTTGTTCCGGTGTCTCAGTGTCATGCTTCCGCTTTGCTGACTCCTGGTAGGTTTCTGGTCGTTCAGATGTGCTTACAACAGGTTTTTGTTTTCTTAATTCTCTACATTTTTCTGGACATTCTGGTGTGCTTAGAGTATGTTTACATTTTGGGGAAGGTGTTGTCACTCTCCCCTCAATTATTGCAATTAATTCTTTCCAGCTGCTTTGCTGCTGGGTGAGACTATGACTAACTATTAGTCGGATTAATCTATGGTGGCTGACAACTAATTCTACATACTGTTCCTTTTTCAAGCTTCGTGCGGCGTCATGGAGTAAAGAATTCAAAAGTGCAGGAAGGTTTACAGAGCATTTTTGCTTTAAAACAGCTAAGAGTTTAAGGTGTCGTGGCCTTACCATGTCTTTTCTCCCCTCGCAGGTGATGTAGCTTTGCACTCTTCTTGCTAATTCTGCCCAGGGTTCTCTTAGCGTTGCTGGCAGGACTCCCTTCCCTTTAACTATTAAGCTCTAGCCTTCGTCCTAGAAAATTTCCATGATCTTCTGGAGTCTTTCCTTCTTCAATGTCCATACACATCCGGTGGTTGGTAGTCCCGAGACTTCGGCAATTATATCGTCAGTGACTGCTATCCGCTTCCCCTGCACTGTGGAGTGATCCTCCTACACGTTCTGCAGAAATTCCAACGCCACTGTTTCATTGGACTCCTTCAGGCGACTGAGATAAGTCAGCCACCCTGTTCTTTCCAGGATCTCTCGAGCAGCAGTGGAGACTGTCAACTTTTGTGGTTCGCTTCGAACTGCCCTGCCTCCCGTGGTTTCACTGTGGATTCACAATGGAACAGTAGTTGCTTGTGCTGTTTGAAACACAAAGAGAGTAGTGATCGTAGGATTTGGAAAAAAACACAGAGTATGCAACATAAATAAGTTATGAACAACAACTTGTATAGAAAAATTAGAAATGTCATGCCGTTAAACCGTGCCATTTCTTGGTATGCTATCTTTCCCGAATAGTGAACTGACACATAACCCGGGGAATCATGAGGTGAACCTCCTCCCCACAATGTGATAGGCTGCCCGAGCCATCAAAGAAAGGAGCGGCACCCCGATCTATAACCAAGTCATAAAGGAACAACGTATGAAAAAATGCCATGTTTAGAAAAACAACGGTTTGCCGAAATCGAGGCGTAAAGTTAGATCGCGTATTACGTAAGAGGCTGCTGTGATATGATGCGAGGCCGGGGGATAGGACGTCTGTCGTACTTTCCAAGTCTCAAGTGGTAATTGTCACCTCCTTTGCCATGATTGGTGTAATAAATGTCTATGCGGTATATAAGTCGGGAGATAATATATGATTAGTGCCTAGGATATAAGAAACAAAAGAGTATTAGTATCCTACCTATTGGTGTAATTAATGTGACTTCAATACCATTAACAGTGCTCTGCTGCCGACATGTGTCCATAACCTTGGCAGAGTTGTCTATTTCACCCCCGGAACCATGATCCTTTATCTGCATATTAAGGAATGTGATGTCAAAATGTAGGCCATTATGCTGGCTTGGTAACCAGGTAGCGATAATGCCATTCACGAGGAGGGGGCGAAAAGTGGGCAGGCCGCCTCCTGATGAGACCTCCTGTTCCAAGGTTTTTTCTTTTACTATACCTTTTGGACCATATCCCTGGTGTGGTGGCCATAGTGGGAATGCCACTTCACTTCCATCCTCATGATCATGGTAGGCTGGCTCTCGATGAGACCCCCTATCCTGCATTTGACAATTTATAATTCATTTGCTTTCTCTTTCTCTTTTTTGATAAAGCACTATTACTTATATATCCACAAAGGGTGGTTCAACACTCCTTAAGATTAGGAATGGTGGAAGAAGCCTTATCATCTCAATAGGAGGATATAAACCCTTTGCTCTTATTCCTGAACAAAATCAAAGAAAAGAATGGCATGATAAAAAATAACCAATCAGGGCAAGATTAGTAAGACAATGATAACAAAAGATAAGTACATCCTTCCTTTTGTCCTCTACCAATACATAGCCTTATAAAGATAGCGATTTATAATTGTCTGATTTCAGTGTGTTGTGATTTTGGATTCATTACATAAGTGCATCGCTTGTCTCTAAAAGACTTTGAAAGAATAGGGGCAAAAAGCATCCTTACTTGGACCAGTAAGAGGTTAGCTGTGTCACAAAGAGAGAAGAAGTATACTGGATGAATAAAGGAGCATAATTTCGAAAAGTGCAAATGTCGTTCCTTTTGGAAAAGAAACAGCAGTAATGCCGTTCCTTTTGAAAAAGGAACAACAAAAATCAAAATGTGTTGTTCCATTTGAAAAGGAACAGCGGAAAGTCAAAATGTGCTGTTCCTTTTGAAAAGGAACAACAGAAAATCAAAATGTGTTGTTCCTTTTGAAAAGGAACAACAAAAAATCAAAATGTGTTGTTCCTTTTGAAAAGGAACAGCAGAAAATCAAAATGTGCTGTTCCTTTTGAAAAGGAACAGCAGAAAATCAAAATGTGTTGTTCCTTTTGAAAAAGAACAGCAGAAAATCAAAATGTGTTGTTCCTTCTGAAAAGGAACACCAAAAAATCAAAATGTGTTGTTCCTTTTGAAAAGGAACAACAGAAAATCAACAAGTGTTGTTCCTTTTGAAAAGGAACAACAGAAAATCAAAATGTGATGTTCCTTTTGAAAAGGAACGACAGAAAATCAAAAAGTGTTGCTCCTTTTGAAAAGGAACAATAGAAACATGCAAATTCCATTCGTTTCAGGAACGGTAGAAAAATTGAAATCTATGTATGCACAACAAGTTTGAAAAAAAAGAGATTATGTACAAATTGTGAAAAGAAATGAATTCCTTAATGAATTATGGGTGAGGAAGATTTATCTTCCTCTCCTAAGATCTCCATATCAACGTCTCTGCGTAGCTGTTGGCAGAAGGATTCCTGAGTGAGTGGTTTATGATAGAGACAAACCCGGTGGCCATTCACTTTGAAGGTATATCCAGAACCGTCAATGGTAGTTAAAGTGATGGTCCCATTGTAATGTACCTTCTGGATTTCATATGGTCCTAACCAATGAGTCTGGAGTTTCCCAGGGAAATCCTGAAACCGAGAGTCATATAATAGGGCCCAGTCTCCCTCATGGAAGAATTTGTTTTTAATGAGGGCATCATGCCATTTAGCTCGCTGTTGTTGAATCAATGCTATATTTTGTAGTGCGGAGAGCCTGATTTCGTCCAATTCATTGATCTGTTGTAGTCGATTAATCTGTGCCTCAGTTAAATCTAAGCCGACTTCCTGTGCTGTTCGTAATGTTTGGATTTCAAACTCTATAGGGAAAATGGGTTGTTTTCCAAACACTAATTGATAAGGTGAGTAACCAGTGGTGCTTCTCCATGTTGTTCTATAGGCCCAAAGTGCTTCAGGTAGTCGGGCAGCCCAATCACGCCTATGTGAGGCAATGGTTTTTGTTAGGATCGATTCTATTATATTATTGCTGCTTTCTACTTGTCTGTTCACCTGTGGGTGATATGGAGTAGTAATTTTGTGCTGGACATGATAATTATTAAGTGTTGTTGCTAATCTATGGCCAGCAAATTGTGGTCCTCCGTCTGTGATTATTTCCCTTGGAAGGCCATAATGTACAAATAGATGGAAGAGGAACTGTATAATAGAGTCCTCTGTGGCCCTTGGCAATGCTTCTGCTTCAACCCACTTGGTGACATATTCTATTGCCAACAAGATATATGTTCTCTGATTTGATGAGGGGTTGATGGGTCCAACGAAATCAAGAGCCCACCGCTCAAATGGTTCGATGAATAACTGAGGTTTGAGAGGCATCTCATCACCTTGACCAAGACGTCCTGCTTGCTGGTAGTTGTCACAGGCTTGGACAAATTTCTTTGCATCTCTGAAAATCGTGGGCCAATAATATCCTGTCTGTAATACTTTGTGTCCCGTTCTACGCTCAGCGAAGTGTCCCCCACATGGTCCGTCGTGACAGGTTTTTAGGATGTCAAAGATTTCATCTTCTCGAACGCATCTCCTAATATGCATGTCTGCCCCTGTATGAAACAAATAGCCCCCAATCCAGGAAAATCGAGTACTCTTCTGAACAATATGTTTCGCTCATTAGGGGTTAAGTGTTTTGGTAGTTTACCTACTGTAAGGTAATTGGCAACATCAGCATACCAGGGTGTTCGAACGGCAACAACAAACAAATGTTCGTCCGGAAATTGATCTTCAACTGCTACTGCATCAACTGGCTTTGGCATTCTCAAGAGAAAATCGGCTACAGGGTTATCTTTGCCAGGCCGGTCCTTGATTGTGATATCGAATTCCTGCAATAAAATCAACCATCTAGTTATTCTGGCATTTGTGACAGGCTTATTTCCTAAGTATTTTATGGCGGAATGATCCGTATACAAAATAACAGGATAGCCTGTAATATAATGTCTAAATTTATTGATAGCATGTATTATAGCTAGGAATTCCTTTCTAGTAATAGTGTAATTTAATTCAGCAGGGGATAAATTTTTGTTGATATAATAGATAGCATATGGTTTTTTCTCTTGTTCCTGCCCAAGGACTGCGCCAATGGTTGTATCTAAAGCATCAGCTGATATTTGAAATGGCAGGTCCCAGTTTGGTCCTCGCAGGACTGGGGCTGTAGATACAAGCTTCTTTGAATCCTTGAAAGCACGTTCACATTTGTCTGTCCAAAGAAAATCAACGTTACAAGTTAGTGCATATAAAGGTGCAGCAATATGTGAATAATGTTCTATAAATTGTCTATAATATCCAGAAAATCCAAGAGAGTTGCGTACCTCTGTTTGAGTAGTAGGAGTGGGAATAAGAAAAAGTATTTGGATTTTGGCCGAGTCTACCTGAATGCCAGCTGCTGAAATATAGTGCCCTAGAATAAGTCATTCAGTCATCATCATGTAACATTTTTCGTGACTTAAGCAGAGCCTAATAGCTATACAGCATTGTAGGACTTTTTCTAGGGTATTTAGTGCTGGATCAAAATCATCTCCATAGGGTGTAAAGTCATCCATATACACTTCAAGTCCATCATTTATTAAATCTGCAAAAATGCTAAGGATAGCCTTTTGGAATGTGGCGGGAGCATTACATAGGCCAAATGGTAGGACTCGGTAGGCAAATGTCCCCCAAGGACAAGTGAAAGTTGTTTTGTCCTGGTCTTCAGGGGCAATCTGAATCTGATTGTATCCACTGAAGCCATCCAGGAAGGAAAATAATTTTTTCCCCGCCAAAGTATCTAGCACTTGGTCTATGAATGGGAGTGGAAAATGGTCTTTTTGTGTTACTTTATTGAGTTCCCTGTAATCCACACAAATTCTTCATTTCCCATTCTTTTTTGGTACAACCACAAGTGGAGAGACCCATTTACTGTCAGAAATAGGATAAATAAAATTAACATCTAATAGTTTCTGAAGCTCCACTTTAACCACATCTTTTAAATGAGGATTGAGTCTTCTCTGCGGTTGACGAACAGGTCTAGCATCTTTTTGTATATAAATGTGGTGTGTACACAAATGTGGGTCAATTCCTTTCATATCAGGGTAATCCCATGCAAATTCCTGTTGATATTTTCTTAATACATGGATGAGCTTAGTTTCTTGTTCAGATGTGAGGTTGGCATTGATATTTAAAGTTTTTCCTGGTTGAATTTCCACAATTTTACTATTTGCGACAGAAGTAACAGGTATTGTTTGATCATGTGTGTCTTTCAGAGGATCTTCCTCTAATTCATTATCAAATGTTGCTTCTATCATGTGACATTGTGTGCAGGATTCAGCTTCAGTTTGACTGATGAAATTATTAATGGCATCATCTTCTGTTTGATATTTAAAATCAAGTGCCTCTTGCAACGTCAATGGAGACCTAATGTTATCAGTAAGGTATGATACATGATACTTGTTAGTTTTAGTTATTGTAAGACTTGGCTGCGCTGGAGGGTATAGAACCAAATTCTTAATATCGGGTCCTTTAGTTATGGTCATATTTCCTTGCCGGCAACCAATGTAAGCATCGGCGGTGGCAAGCCAAGGCCTTCCTAGGATTAGCGGGTGTCCATCAAGTCGGGTTTTTGGATTAATTATCAGGAAATTGATCGGATATTCCCAGGAGTCTACAGAGACCATGACATCGTGTAGAGTACCTTCTAGTCTAATCACAGATCAGTCAGCTAATTCTAACAAAGTAGAGGTAGGTTCTACAGATGTAATGCCGAGTTTTTGACAGGTGGTGGTTGTTAAAATATTGATTGCAGCTCCTAGATCAACTAAGGCATTAGACAAGGTCTAGCCGTAAATTTGAACAGTTACAATTGGATTTCCTGGGTCTTCATAGTTGATGGGTGTTTCTTTCCCAGATAAGAGATCAGATAAAGTACCGACTACTTGGACTCTTGGATTAGTTTTTATATTCCTCCTTGGTTTCTTTATGCACAATCCTTTAATAGTTTTTGCATATATAGGATTGTCTTGAATGGCTTGGAGGAACGGGATTTTATGTACAAATTTTGTAATTCCCCCAAAATATCAAAGTCAGGGTACTGTACAGGTCGAGGTATGACTAATCATTCTAGGAATGGGGGAGAGGATGTGGTTGCTTGATTATGAGACTGCTGATTATTTACATCCTCTCGTTGCAATTGATGTTCTCTTACTAACTGATCTTCATTATGAACTGTTTTATCTCCCTCATTTTGAATAATACGTCTAGATCGTAATTGAAGATCATTACACTCCCGCAGATCAAGTCCTATTTCTGGTGATTCAATGATTTGAAGAGATTGGACCGGTCTGTTATTTGGATTGGGGTTGGGTTGGGCTGGGAGTTGCGGTCTCAAATTAGACTGGGGATTTTGTTGTAGAGCTGGCAGAGTAGGTTGAGGGAGCGGAATAGTTCCTACTGGCTGTTGCATCGGTCTTTGCCAGTTTGTCTGCCAGGATGAACCTTGTGAAGTAGGGGGAGTCCATTGCGGAGGATATGGGATATTTTGCCAATATGGTGAATTATAAGGGAAATTCGGCCAACTAGATTGATTTGGATGATTCAGCCATGGGTTTGAAGAAGGAAACGGTGGTGGCGACCAATTTGGGAATGGGGGTGGGGGCTGATTTTGCCACATATTATATTGTTGAGCGTTATATTGTGGAGGCTGAAAAGAAGAGGTTGGGTCTGAAAACATACCAGATTGTCTTTGCTGCCACTGGCGGCACTGGTTGATCAAGTACACTGATTCTGGTTCTTCCACTGCTTCCTTATATACTGCCTTTAATCTAGGAAGTGAGGGGCAGCTTTCCATAAGATGATCGTTTGTACAAATGGCACATGTTTGGACTGTATCCAGTGGACACTCCTTGTGGCTATGTTTTTTTCTGCATCGGGGGCAGAAGATTGCCAAATTCTGTTCTGTCTCCATCTGCTTCTGCTTGGCCTACATAATATCAAGTTGTGTAGTTAGTGTCCCTAGAATATCAGTTTTAAAATTTTCTAATAAATTTCCAATCTCCGCACGCATTACTCCTTCTGTTGCTATCTTATTGTCTCTTGCGAACCGATCATATTCTGTCGGTTTTATTCTTGTGCTGCCTCTCGAACTCCTGATGCATAAATCAATAATGTCAACAAAATTCTCTTGATAAATATCCCCTTTTCCCATAATGTTTAATGTTTCGATCCACTGTTCCTTCATGCCCCTTATTAATGCAGTTTTTAACACATTATCAGGTAAAGGTAGTGATGCATAAGGAGATCTTTGTAAATTATATTAAAAACGTTCCACATATTCCTCTAATGTTTCGTTTCGTTTGGCTGTCATTTGAAATATTTCATCTTTCAATTCTCTAGACCTACAATAATCCTGATATTTTTTTGAGAAGGATTCTTTCATCTGATCCCAATTGTTGATGACCCCACCACCTAGTCCCATAAACCATCTTAGAGCATCCCCTTTTAATGTTGAGGGGAATAATTTCAATTTCTGGGGATCGGTGGTGTATTCATATCCCCTACACAACACATCGAATTCGAATAAAAATGCATCCGGATCTTCTGATGTAAGACCGTGAAAGGTTGGGATATGTTGAAGAGGGATAACTTTCATGGGTGCATTTGCTGCAGAATCCACTATAGGATATTGTAATGTAGAGGTTTGAGTATTTGGCTGATTCTGAGCCATAGGATCAAATATGTGCCAATAACCTTCTGGGATATCTAGGAGGGTATTCCTAGGTTGAGAGGGAACGATTTTAGCAGGGATAGTTTTAATGGCACTTCATTTATCTGGGATAAGAGGAATACCTGATGTTTGAGGAGATTGAATTCCTTCAACAATGATTTTCGCAACACTCCCCTTATCTGGGTTGTTTAATGGCTGATCTGTTCCAATGGGAGATTTTGGTTCTTCTGTTTCCCCTGTTTCTCCTTCTCCTTCACAAAAGTTACTGAAATTCCCTTCCTGCAATAGTTCTGGAGTAGAATTTTCAATTTCCTGAAAGTCCTGCTCTTCAGTTTGACTATTCACCTCACCAAAGGCTACAGATGGTGATCCTATGGCCTAAAGGGAACTAGTAGGCTACTTAGAAATGGTTTTCCTGAAACCTACTGATGGCTAAGATTCTGTTTTCTTATAGATTTCGTCTATGAAAGTTGTTCAGCCAAGGGTCACCAGCCCCTTAGCTTTTCCTGGTTTGGATGGAAGCTTGATATTCTTTTCTGGTTTTTTCTACTTAGTCATGCACTCAAATAAACTGCTAAATTCTATTCAATCAAAAGAAAATCTGTTAGGAAAGTGGACAATGGAGCAGGGCTTTTACATGCTCCGTACGCAGGTTCTTACCTTTCGTTTTTAAAATCCAACTCTATCCTAGTAGGTTTGTACACTACTCTGAAAAAACAAATGGCTACACTCTTTCCCCGGCAACGACGCCAAAATGTAGAGCTATAAAAAGGGTCTCTTTCACCTCTAATTACCTCACATTAATATGTCAGTCCGGGAACGTTTGGTTATTTCAAAGAGTGACTCAATCCGAGGCTATTTGTCAGAGTAATGCTAGTAGTACAGCATCCTACAAAATACAAGAGTAAACTGATGCTTGTCTATAACTAAGTTCCTTCAAATAACTAAAGCACACACTCTCAAAATATCAGTCAAGGGTACGACAGCAGTAGTCCATCCCTTTGGAAACTAATGGAAAGGAAACTAGAGCATGGATCACGGGTCTGGGAGCAAGGCAGTAAATGCAGAGGCTCACTATAACCACAGGTCGTCCTTCACACCAAATGAGAGTAAATGAAACGGTAGATAAAAATGGAACGACAAATAGGAAATTAAACAGTAAATCTAGAAAGGAATATCAATGCCTAAAATGGAACAACAATTCTGAAATGGAACAGCAATCACTATAACTAAACCTCGCGAGTAACAATCAAACTTTATCCTATCAACTCAAAAGCTCTTATCGTAATCAAAACTCCAATCTTTCATTCTCCAAGAAAATCACGCAACCAACTAAAGGAACAACAATAACTCTCAATTATGGAACAGCATGTGAAAATCATACGTAACACTCTAAGGAAGTAATCTGATTTAATACCAATCATCAACAGGAATTATAACTGTGTTTCAAAATGGAACAACATGAATCCTGAATCATAAAGAACACACCTTTCAGATAATTACCTTAACACACATACTTAGCATAGGAGCTTCATAACACAAGGATAGCACTGTTCAGTTGAATCTAATAAGATTTCACCCACTCTGAAAGTATTGGTAATATAATGTAGAATCAATGGAAAGAACATTAATGAACGAATCTTAGCATAGCAT
The DNA here is from genome assembly GCA_031772625.1 of Pinus tabuliformis. Taxonomy (NCBI): domain Eukaryota; kingdom Viridiplantae; phylum Streptophyta; class Pinopsida; order Pinales; family Pinaceae; genus Pinus; species Pinus tabuliformis. The sequence continues at coordinate 13,364,059 of CM062813.1, read as the reverse complement.
GTGATGTAACTTATAAAGCATATCAGATTACCAACTAGTGACGATAAGCAAACCATGTTGAAATAAAATTGTAGTGATACAGAAGCAAGTGTCCTTCGGGGCCAGGCCCTTAGCCTCAAGGGTACACCGCTTTAAGCTAATCCAGACACGAAGATGAGATAATCACCAAGTTTGTATTAATGCATAAAACAGAAAGTACAATGAGCCAAGTTCAACGAGACTCGATGATCAAAGTTAAGTCTTTAAAAAAAAGTTACATAAAAGCATACCCCCCTTAGACTAACAGTGTCGTCCCTTTATATAAGGGTAACGACGGAGATGTCTAAGTGATAAGATAAATAAAGCAGTGATCCCTTAGGATCGATCCTAAGGGGTTCACAAAACTTTTAATCCCTAATCACTTCTTTCTATTCCGCCGAGCTGGTGCCTTTTCCTCCCTTTCCGGACCGGTTTGCTTCAGTTTGCTTTTCCTCGTCTGCACTCGGTCCTTCGTCAAAGGGACATCTGTTACCCTGTTCTTATCTTCTTCTTTGGAATAGCAGCTCCTCGTTTCTACCCTTTCCTGCACAGGAGAATGACAATTATCAGCGGATAAGTCTTTGCATACTAATTCCACGTATTCTACCACAATTCTCTATTGTTTTCCTCATTCATGATGTAAAAGATTCATAAGTCCTACTGAAAAGCCACTAAAATGATCATTAAAAACATACCTTTTTAGTATTCCACAGGTCACTCTTACATATATTGTAGCTAGCTTACGAAAAAAATGAATCAATCTTTTCATACCATGACCTGGGAGGTTTTTTTAGTCCATAAAGTGCTTTTTTCAATCTACAGACTAAATGTTCTTTTCCTTTTTGGCCAAACCCTTCTGGTTGCTCTAGAGAAACCTCTTCTTTTAGTTCTTCATTCAAAAATGTAGACTTTCCATCTAGTTGGTGCATCATCCATTGTTTCTTAGTACGTAAAGCAATTAACATTCTGATAGTGTTCAATTTAGCTATAGGGGCAAAGGTTTCTTCATAGTCTATCCCTTCTTTCTGTGAGTACCCCTTTGCTACCAACCTAGCTTTTAGTTTTTCTACGGTTCCATCTACATTAATCTTCGGTTTATATAACAAGTTTCAACCTATGGTTTGTTTTCCTCTCGGAAGTTCAACCAATTCCAAAGTGTTATTTTTGATTATTGAATCATATTCCTCTTCCATGGCTGTTTTCCATTCACTACATTCATTTTCTTCTTTATAACTAGACGGTTCAACCACATTCATCATACTAGTTATAAAAGCTTTTTCCCTATATATTGCAGGCATTTGAGATTTCCTACCTGATCTCCTGAGTGGTGGGGTGGTTGTTTCAAACCTTATTCGATCATCATTTATTTCTTCCTACTGCTGCTGCTATTTCTATTGTTGTTGTTGTTGTTCATCCTCTGCCTTTGTCTACTGTTGACCCTGATTATTTTCTGCTTCTTCTTCCACAAAGTATGGAATGTCCCATTCCTCATAGTGCTCATCAGGTTCTTCATGATCCTGCTCATGGAATTTAACTTCTCTACTAACAAAAAATATTGTGAGTAGAGGGATTAAAAAATATGTATGCTTTATATGATGAAAAATACCCTATAAAAGTACATCTGATGGCTTTTGAATCTAATTTTCTTATATCTTCCTTTGGAATGTGCGCAAAGCTTTAGATCCAAATATTCTTAAGTGTTTTACTATAGGCTTATATCCATATAATGCTTCAAAAAGAGTTTTACACTCAAGACTTTTTGTAGGACTCCTATTTTTCAAATAAACTGCAGTATTCACTGCTTCAGCCCAAAAACCATTCGAAAGATTCTTACCTTTCAACATACTTCTAGCACATTCCACCAGTGTTCTGTTCTTTCTTTCTATTACTCCATTCTGTTGTGGAGTATGGGGTATTGTGAACTGCTGCAAAATTCCGTGATCTTTACAATATTTGATAAGATCATCCTTCCTGTATTCCCCGCCTTGATCAGAACGGAGAATTTTTATCTGTTTCCCTATTTTTCTTTCAATCATATTTTTAAAGTACTTAAAGTATTCGAATGTATGGCTCTTCTTACTTAGGAAACACACCCAAGAAAACTTCGTACAATCATTAATAAATAGTAGGAAATATAGTGCACCTCCTAATGATTTTGTCTGCATGGGTCCACAAAGGTTTGTGTGCACTAATTCCAGTATATTCCTCTCTTTCTTTTCTACTTGAACATGGAATTCTTCTCTATGATTTTTTCATAATGTGCAGGCATCACAATCATTATGAACTTGCTTTAGCATAGGAAAATATTTTAACATTTCCTTCTTTTGTAGTAACAACAAATTATTGTAGTTGATGTGGCTAAATCTCTGATGCCATAGCTCTTCTGTAGTCAGGTTTGCTATTGTCAATGCTCAAACTGGTGCAAGTCTGACATCCAACTTGTATAGTCCTCTTGTTCAAATTCCTGTAGCAATTGTCTTCATGCCATCTAGCAGATCTTTAATGTAACAGTTAGATTTTAAAAATTCAACTTTCAAATCTCGATCTGTAATCATAGATACAAAAATCAAGTTCTTTGTTATACCAGGCACATACATAAAATTATAAATTTGTTTGATATTACCATTAGGTAGAATAACAAAAACTTTCCCACAACCTTTGATTTGATGACTTCTGTCATCACCTAGGTAAATATGTGCACCTTAGTCGATTTCTTTAAAATCTTCAAGCCAATGCTTATTCCCTGTCATGTGTGTTGACGCTCCTGAATCTACATACCAGATGTCTGGATCAACATTTTCATCACGATCTACCACAAACAATCTGAAATTCTACACCTGATCACCATTTGCAAGATGACCTGCATGTCTTTTTGTCTTCTCCTATTCTTCATGACATTTCTTTTTCCTACACTCCCTGGCAATATGACCCAATTTTCTGCAATTAAAACATTTAGTTTTAGAGTAGTTTTTATTGGGATGCATACCTTGGGTCTGATTTGGTCTTTTCTGTGAATTTGATTGATTTTGTTGTTGTGGACTTCCTTTCCCTTTGAAGAAGTTTTTCTTCGCCATCAATGCAAGATCGACACTCTAGGGCTTCAGATTCGATCTTCTTTCTTCTTCCTGCACCACTATTCCTATTAGCTCTTCAAATTTCAGGATATTCTCTTTCGCATTTATCCCAGTGATGAACATTTGGTAATCATCAGTAACATCGTTCATTGTAATGGTTACAAGCTCTATATCATCAACTGTATGACCAATGTCTGATAATTTATTTTTCAGATCCTTGATCCTTGCTACGAATGAAGCAATTGTTTCATTCCCCTCCATCTTCATGGATATGATCTTACTCTTGAGGAACAGAAGATAATTTGAATTCCTGATCTCATACAACTCCTTCAGAATTCCCCAGATCTTGTTAGCCGACTTACATTCTCTAATGTGTATGATGCAATCTTTCACTGACATCTTCAATAGTGTCCTTGCTCTACCTTGTCCCTTGTCCCAATTTTGGATCGATGATAATCCAGCCGCGGGCCTTGGCTCATCCCCATTTGCGATCGTCCAAGCACTCTGCACTTCTAGCAGAGTCTGCATCTTGAATTTCTGATTTGAATAATTGGAACCATCGAGCTTGTTATGCTCATTAAAGCATCCTTCAAACATATTGTTATTCATCTTGGTGATTTGAAAAAAAAAATCGACAAGTAAAAGATGTTAAATTTACCCTAGATCTATGACAGAGACAGATCACTATTCTTCAATGTTGTTTGATCTCGCAACACACCCATTGATCACTGTGGATTTCTTCTCAGCCTCCAGACAAACTTCTATTGTCAACTACAACCTTATGTTATCAGCTACAGCCTTGTTATTGGCTTCCCCACACTACTTCTCTAATTTACATAATCATTGCAGATATACGCCCAATAACCGAGACTGTCGCAGCTATACATCAATTTTCTGAGACGTCGTCGCAGTTGTATGCCCAATATCTAAGACTATCGCAGATATACATCAACTTTCTGAGACTATCGCAGATGTACATTGAAAACCTGCGACGATCGAAAAATAAAAATCGCGAGAAGTGTAATAGTGCTATTGTCGTGCCTATCCACTCAAAACCTGGGACGATTTCAGTTTTGTCACACCCACCAGACAACGTATAGGTTCCTCAGCCCTCACGCTCTGATACCATGATAAAAATGAAAATGTTTGTATTAAATAATAAAACCCACTAGTCAACTCTATGAAATAGAGTCTGAACCAGGAGAGTCTGGCTCTGTAGAATGCTCTACATTGTTCATGCACATTACACATTAAATAGAAAACATGGTTTCAGGGAAGTTAGAAAAACATCCTAAGAAATAGAAACTAAATCCTATCCTGAGGTTACGTGAACCAAATCTACCTATTCTAGGATATTCTGCATTATCTTCAACAGGACTCTCCCTCTTGACTTTCTACAAGAAGAATGTGACCGCATATTATAGTTCTTGGGCCTGATGGTGCATACACAACTCAAATCTCGATCAAGAACATGTCTAATATTTAATATTATAGTGAACAAGAGGATTTCATGACACAAAGTCACCATGACCACATAAATGATCGCCCTCATTCTAACACATTGATCTACCCATCATTTGTGGCCTAATGTTCACTGTAATAATTTTTCTCCTCTCTTCCTTCCTTCTTGCACCCAACAATCACGCAGAGTCTAGCTAGAATGTCTACAACCACTCCCTCACATACTACGTTCACATTCCCCTAGAATGAAGCTTGATATCGGCTGCTGGCCTTGTAAGATAACTTCGTACCCTTAATATTGACACAAATGAACCTCAATTGTACAAGAAATTTATCCTTCTTGAAACAAATTAAACTTGATCTCCCAATAGGCAACTTCAGCACCAAGAAACAAATATTAGTCCAATAGACGGGCTTCTCTTTAGCACCTTGAGAATAACCATGAATCTGAGTTCTACAATAAACCCTTAGGATGGCAAGAAAACGAGATCTGATACCACTTTAGTATCCTAGACAGTATATTTGACTAATTTTTTAAAAAGTCTAACTCAATCATAATTTCTCCATAAAATTACCATTCACTAAACAAAACATTTCCATGTAAAAATATAACAAATTAAATACGAAAAGATAACGACAAGGTGAATAGGAACAATCTAGATTTTTATTATAATAGATAAAACAATGTTATATGTAGATACATCCAATATAGCTGAGACGAAGAGATGGCCTTAAGAAGGCCTTCAGAAACTGCTCCAGCTCTCCATTGACCCACCAAGAACTGAATTGAAATCATTCAGTGTACCTGTGAATTCTAGATGAATCCACCAAGAATATGAGGTAGGTTTTCGTCCACTCTCACGAAAATCACTTGAGGGTTTCCATTCTGGGGTTACTGAAGTAGATAATCAGGTTCTCAAACCTCTCACACAAGACGATGCTCGAATCCAAGATGTCCCAAATGATCTCCTCCTCCTTTCAAAAGACTCCATAGATAGATGTCCAAGTCTCTAAAAGCATCATATTTTGATTATTAATATTATTCTAGAAACATCTTATTTTGATTATTAATATTATTGTAGAAACTATTTCTTGACTACATCTAAGTGACTTTTAATTTAATTTTATTTCACCGAGTGACATTTGGCCCTTTTTTTCTTCAATTAATTATTTTCCCCTCTTTTCATTTAATTAAGTGACCAATCAATGTCATTTTTAATTTGGAAAAATGGTTAATTGCCCACCATCTTCTCTCCAGAAGTCACTTCTAGACATCTCATCTTGTAGAGCTTCTCATTTTGGTTCCAAAGAGCTATTAACTCAGGTATTCCATCAAATATTTCTCCCATAATGCCACCTCAAATATTTCTCCCATAATGCCGCCTCAAGCGTAATTAATTAAGTGAGACCCATTAATAACTCCATTTTCATAAAGGTGGTCACAATGCAATGTAACAAAAGGAAAATTATGTAAATTTTTTAATCTAGTCAAAGTGTCCATACTAAAAGAGTGACTTGAACCTTCCAACATATCTTAAAATCTCCATTTTTTTTAAGGAAATCAACATAGATCCATCTTACGGCCAACATGAGACGAGAGGGATCAAATTTCTTCACTTGCTAACTTTTTTAGAGTGTCAAATACAATGTGTTATTCTTCATTGTTTAAATTGTATTTTTGAATGCTGAATAGAATATATACAAGACCAAATAAAAAAGTTTAACCACAAAATCTTAATTTTTTTGTATATATAGATATATGAAGTTGATATCCACATAAATTAGTCAACATAGATCTTCAAATAGTTCTTTTAAATTTCTTGTTAAAATATCTTTGAAAAGTATAAGATTTAAACATCTCAATCACACATTTTCTTTTTCTTTTTTTTCTAATTGGTTTAATATTCATTTCTTTTTCATTATAGGTGACATTATTTTTCTATTTAAAACATAATTTTATTTTTATTTTAAAGAGACACATCTCCTCTACTCAATGAACCCTCTTGACTCAATAAATCCCGCAACTCAATAAACCACTCAACTCAATAAAATTTTTGCTTACTAAAAAAATAAATACTTGTATTTTTCTTATTTATGAAACTCTGAGTATATAAAGAAACAAATTTTCCCTTACTTAAAAATGAATACTTGTATTTTTCTTATTTATGAAACTGTGAGTATATAATTGAAACATCTTTTATTAACTATGTAATTTCATCCGTTAACTTCACTTATACACTTACAATATACGAAGTTGAATAAAAATATTTTCCCTTTCGATACCCTGATAGAAAAAACTTAAAAATTATAAGTGAACCATTCATATATCCTTATCATTACTTCTTCTTGTTTTAAAATCCTTCAAATACCAAAAATATTTTCAACGGAAAATATAGCGAAAGAAATAGGTTATTAAAAGAAAACCTTAAGAGCCTATAACTCATAACTCAGCTTGAATCTATCTCACTATAAATATATTCAAAATAAAATTATAGCAGAGAGTCTTTTTCAAAACCCAAAAAGCTAATTCAGAGGTCTAGTAGCTAAAAACACAATGATAAAATTAAACTAGGCTAATAAGCCAATAAGAAGTGGTCTGAGCTCAAATATTTCATTTCTTCAAATTATATATTAAAAAACAAAAATATAGGTTGTAAAAAGTAGATTCATTTTATTCCTATAAATTGAAATAGAAACGAGCGGGCCGGAGCATGCTCCAGTAAAACACTCAAGTTGCTAAATTGAAATTGACTTGTGAAAGGAAAAGGAAGCAAGACATGTAATATAGATAGGGATGGTCAAAATAGACCGGAAGTATTCAAACAGATACATTAAATAGAGAAAAAGGCGTTGTTTATTTAAAGTTATAAACAATTAAAGAAATTAAAAAAATCAAATTGTTAGAAATGAATTTAGCATTGAAATCTAAATTTAGAAAAAAATATTTACTAAATTTTATCATAATCTTAGCAAAATTTATGTTATTTTCTGAACTAAACTAATTTGTAGACTCTTTCGACTACCGTGGAAAATACTGTGGCTCTTTAGGGTACAGTGACGTATGCAAAGACGATTCGGGACATTACAGTATTTAAAAGTTAGGTTTGTCCATAAAATATTGCGATTGCCTTCAACATTATGGTCTTTTCAAGATCATGGTCTTATCCTCCGCTTTAATTAAAATACATGAAATACTAATACTGATTTACAAAAGTGATAAAGTTGTAGTTGGCTCCACAATACTGTATAAAGCGCGAGCCCGCGATGATCCATATTTTCCAATATCTTTGGTAAAATATACGCATGCCACTGGATTTCAATTAACTTCTCTAATTAATAAAGATTGCATACATTTATGAGTTGATAAATTGAGAAAAGCGACCACAACTTGCCGTTCAAATCCAATTCTTTATTGGAAAGAAAGTTACAAGTGATAGACATTATCCATATTTTTCAACTCCAAAGAGGCACTGTAATGATTATTTTTTGTTGGGGAACGAGCCTGCCTAAAAACAACTCTGATATCTAATCACCAAAGCATGCGGACCCTAATGCCCACCCTGGCGTCCACATCCTATCCGCAACTTTTTCGAAAATTTATCAAATATTTGTTTTCTTGGACCAAAACCTAAGGCTCGCGACTTTTGAGGACACTCCGCTAGGCTGATCAGTAGCACGAACCCTATTATATACCGTTACTGTGTCGCCTGTTTCCTTTCGGGGATCAACCCGCGATTCTGCCTAGCACACTCATTCGCCACCTGCCAATTTCCTCGCTCATTCTCCACTTGCCAAGTTCCTCGTTTCTGCTTGGGTTTTTTCATTTTCCAATGGCGATCATGAAGATGGGCAGTCCAAAGATGAAGAATGTGATAGCCAGTCATGGCAATGATGGATCTCATACAGCAGAGCTGCTCAAAGAAAAGTGGCGAGCATTCAGATCTATGCTTAAAGCTTCTCCCAATCTGATGAGGATGGATGTGGAGAAGCTCAAAGATATTCATGTTTTGGATCATCTCCTGAAAAGGAAGAAGCGCAGCTGCAGTCATGTTGTCAATTCTACATCCAGGGTTCTGACATTCCATCATCTATCACATCCAGTACATGAGGCTGCTGAAGGTCGCAGTAATTTATCTCTAATGATTGAGGGTACTCTTGAAGGAAGTGGCGCCTCACAAGTTTGCAGTGTGAGTAATATAGTGAGTGTTGAAGAAGTGGATGAGTTAGCAGACGCCTTTATTTCAAGATTTTATAACAACATGAGACTGGAGAGGCAGCAATCTTATAGCAGGTATGAGGAAATGCTTGCCAGGGGCACCTAATATAACAGTGTTTTCATGTACTGAGATCCCCAGTGTGGAAGTTATAGATTTTTCCATCTAACACCCTTTATCAGAGGTAGTTTTTTTGGGGTTACACCATAGAGCTGCACTGATTCCTCCAACATTATTGGACGAATGTTATGATTTGTTATTACGATTCAGTTTAGAACCGAAAATTTATAAGCACTACCGCATATATTGTTCTCTGAAGCACTTCGTGCAAAATGTTAGCAGTGTCTCCTATTTCATTCTTGTAAATTCGCGGTCGTCTTCTTGTAAGTTTGTACATATAAAATTTCCAGTTTATATTTTATTCGTTGTGAAAATGACTATGGCACCGGATTCCTCGTATATAGCAAGAGTAAGAGTTGCTTCAGAGAGGAATAGGAAGTATTTTATGTTGGGAAAGATCGACAAATTTAATATCGGTTCCTTACCTGTGCTCTTTCATTTAGCTGTGCTTTTATTTTAACGAGGATAGTCTTCATTCCATCAAGCTCAAACCATATATACTATCTTATTCGACCAAGGCAAATGTTCATCTATGCAATATTACTAATGCATTTGAGCACCAACAAATGAATGAACGAACAACATAAGAGCTTCTTCAAACCATTATTGATCCACCATGAGCCTTTTTTTTAGCGCGTGGCTATGTGCAGATCACATTCATTCTTACTGTGGTTATACCAAAAAAATTAGGATTACTTTCAGTTAAACGAATAGTAGTATTAGAATTAAAATTAATATTTCACATGTTATTTTGGGGTTTAAAACTGGAACTAGATGATGAAAAATCTCGTTAATACATATCTATGGTTTCTTGGCTAAGCAAGAAGTGATATTTTCTTACTCGCAATTTACAGGGATTGGATTGTAATTAGACGATTAAATCCGAAACGTTATAATATTTATTGGATTATTCTTAATTTAAATATAAATTAAGAACTCTAATCATACTATTTTATATAATAATTTTTTATTACTTTATTTAATAAATTACTTCCATAAAAAAATTAAAATAATACTTTTATTTGTTTTACAAAATCAATAAATTTAAAATACAAAAAAATTTGTATGTGTTTAATAATTTTTTCATTCATAACAAAATAACAATATCACGTTAATATAATTAGAACTAAAATTGCGCAATATCAGATGGGATTTATCCTCCCGGCTTCAGGATTCCCCTCCCTTTTCTCTGCATACGGTTCAGCAATTAATTGTCTGGCCTATGCTTATATTCTGTCTATTTCTGCATGTTGTATCGTCTTGTGGATTTCTTTTTGGTCTTAATCGGCTCCTCTGCCTCTTCATGGCTTGTCGATTCCTCTGGAATGTTATTGGACTGACAGCTTTCGCCTGCTATATTGGCTCATATGTATATGCCTTATATTTCCTCAATATATAAATATGCTGATTTTCACTTTGAAAAAAAAAAAAAAAAAAACTAAAATAACAAAATAACTATTACATGTTAAAAAAATTAAAACTAAAATAACAAAATAACTATTACATTTTAAAATAAGTAGAATTAAAATATATTAAAAGGATAATGCTTAAAGTTGAATTCACAATAAGTTATGCGTTTACTGTAGGAGTTGAGAATCAAGTGCCTTTTTAAAAGATAAGTATGTCATGATGAAATTCAAATAAGTTACACGACATAAAGTCCACCTTTCATTCAACGAAAATGGCTACACAGGATAAGGAGCTCAAAACGTAATTTATTCCTATTTATTTCGTAGTTATGGCATTGTGATGTAATGAGTTGGCGTTATGTTTTCAGTGAATAAAAAGCCTCTCCTTATCAATTAAAGATACGTTGGGCTGACCTCCGTAGCCTACTTTGCGAATCTCGTAGATTTGCAATATAATTGATAGGGAATGATTACACTAAGTGATTCTATGTTAAAGTGTATGTTAATAATAAATTACAATAAGAGTTACCGAATACCAGTGATAACGAATTGAATTAATATATATATAAAATTTGATAATGCAGATATATTTTATTGATAAATTATAATATTAAATATATATAAGAAGTGGTGTTATAAGATAGGGAAACTATTTTGGACACACAATGAGTTGGATAAAAGAATATGGCAACCACACATCAAATTAGGGACATATAAATATAACCATTTCTATAGAATAGGGACAAACTCTTTTAAATAGAATGTCACAACTCAGACAAGTAGGAATTACATTTTCCAACACTCCCCCTTAATGACTACTTGTCTAGATATCAATCTGCAAGATCTATATCTTGTCTAGTCTCGTAATTACACCTTGTACCTTGTTTATGCAATTGTTGATGTCCATACAAAGGAATAACAATCTACTAGAATGCATGGATTCCCAACCACTGCAACTGCGAGTCTACGGGAAGTCCTTCACATACATGATTCATCCAACCTCTCCATGAACTCCCCCTAAATATAAAATTTCGCCTCATGGAGTCTAAAACCAATACGACCCACCCAAGTGTATCCATCCCGCATGACACACTCTTCCTGGGTGTTAAAATTCTCTGACAAAGGGAACACATAACAAAGGATATCCATGCCTCTTTGGGTCTTACAGGAGGTACATAAAGCATTTCAAGGACCACAACTAACCATTACAAAACAATATATGCCATGTAGATTTGCTCTAATTACAATATGTGACTCATAGTACACCATGATGATGAGTCTATTCCACGAACTCACACAAAATTTAACATGTTGTCCATCATCCTTTAATCTTTGATGCAACTCCAACCATCCTCTAATGCCATATTCACTGTCATGTCTTCATCATATCTCGTTGTTAAGCATTCGTGCAAATAAATTTGGCTATTGTTGGAATGGCCAGTTCCAACACAGACAAAAATGTGTGACAATAGTTGGCCAAACAAAATGCCAATATATTCTTTTGTTTTCGTTCAAATAATTTAGGCCCTTCTCAATTTCCAAATCGTTAAAGGGATAAGATAGCCTCTCACTGCTCACAAGAGACCGACCATCTAGAATTCTGCGCAAGAATTGGGCACACGAATTAACATAAACATGAATACTCCATACTTTCGCTGCTCATCTCACCACAAACAAACTCAGATAATCTCATGCATCCGCTGTGCGTATCCACACCAGACTTTCTGATCTACACCAACACCAACATTGCCGCCCTCACTCATAGGCATGAACATCAATTATTCAAAAAACGGATCTATCTTCAGATCCAGAGGAGCGATCTTGGTTCTCTCTTAATATAAAAAACTTTTTTAAAATACAACCCCTTTAGATGGATGCTAAAAAACAAATCCTTTTTAAGGATATAGAAACACCCTTAAAAAACATGAACCCCTTTCAGATGGGTGCCCCAAACAAAAAAACGCTTTTCCCTTTAAAAAAATATTCAAAAAAAAAATCCAACAATACCCTTGGTTTTGATGCCTCCTCTTCCCAACAACACACTTCAGATTTGTTATCACTCAGGTTGTTCCCAAAAGTTGTTAGAAAGGGAATACAAGCCACGTAACCACAAACCAATATTTTAGAATGAGATTCTAGCCAATTTGCATCCAAAGAGGGCTCTCTCTTTATGATTTAGCTTTGCTTTTGAAGGTGTTAGGCTAGTTATGAAGCTCAAGGGTTCTGTTTTGAGTTTGGGTGGTGAGTTTCAGTAGAGCAGAGAGGTAAAACTGAAAAGTTCAGTCCATTGGGCATGATGGAGTCAAAGAAGACGGTTTTTTGGATTAGGTTTCTCAATAGAGGATGGCACCACAGAGCAAGGTAGTCAAACATAGAACAATTTAAAGGCTGGAATCAGATGGAATGGAATCAAATGGATGAAGGGCAGTTAAGAATCCTTCAACATATTGAAAGAGGGAAAATGGATGCTTACTGTTAAGGAGCAGTTAAGGATTCCTTAGAAAATAATCAAAATGAGAGAATCAGGAAACATGAGCAATTAAAAATTCATTGTTTATGTTAATTCTGAAGAAAAACACAGAGAATAATAAAGATTGAAAATAGAGTGGAGTCAAGAAAATTCTGAATTAATCTTTTGCTTTATCATTTAAATTACGAAACACAGATGATATAACAGACAAGAAATTGTAAAACACAAGGTAGAAAGTACTCATTGATCCATGGGTTGATTCAGGGATTCTGTGACAAGTCCTCTGCATCAAATGTTCTTCCAGTAAACCAGACAATAGTTTGATCCCAACAGCTTTTTATTCCAAAGTTCAGTATTACAGCAAAGACTAAGAAATCTACACATACCCAACCTCTTCAAAACTCTGATGAAGGGGGTATTTATACAACACAATATGTACAATAGGTATCTCATAAAAGCTCTGAGATAATATTTAAGTTTAACCTAAAGTAATTTACAAGCAAAGTAGAAACAGCTAACTTATGCTGTGCTGGAGGCTGGCTTTTTTAGGGTTCGGCTTGCAGGTGTCCTTTGTAGCTCTGTGTCAACTATTTGCATTAACTGTTCTTTAACTTCTGATCTGGTTCTCATAGTCGGCTCCGATATTCATTAATTCTGATTTGATTTGCTTTTAATTTTTGCACTGATACACTTTGACTTCTGCTGATACTCTTTATTGCTGATATGACCCCTGCTCACTGCTTTCTGGCAAAAAAGAGCTGCTACCGTGTCTTTACACAGCCTTACTCCTGCAATTGATGTCTTTGAGAGTCCATTGGCCCAGTTAGAGCATATCTCTGTTCATCCCTTTATTTCTTTTTCTGCGGGCTAGGAAGTCTTTCGACACTGGCTCAAACTCTATTTTAAAGGAAGAAGACTATACAATGGCAACTTTGGGTGAGGCCAAACTCGTCGATGGAGCTTTTTCTTGGTCAGCGGCAGCTAAAACACTGGAACTGAGTCAGTTGTAAGCTTGGAGCACACGGGACGCTGTGTGCAAAAACATAACAAAAATGACCTTTGTACCCTTTATTGAACAAAAATGATTTTTGGTGGGAAATTTTGGTTCGAAGGACGGATGATGTCAGCGGGGGTACGATATGGATGACGTGGCAAGTGACATGGAAATATGGATGATGACATGGTAGGTGACGTCAATGAAGGGTCATTGGGAGGGTGGTACGCTGTTTTGCCCATGCCACTTTTGAGCTAGGGCTGTTTCGAGTGGAGGGGAAACAAACAACGCGGGTGGTCGACACATGGATCCGGTATGGCACCGAAAACCACCGTTTCCCGCGGCTTAACTTTTGGTGAGGGAGGGGGTCGCGTTATGAATATCAGCCGTCGGATGTGAGGGCTAAGATCGGACGGTGGGCGCACATAAAAGGTGGAAGGAGGTTAATGTTGCGGGCCTAATGCGATAAACCAAGGTTTTAATGGTTTTGGGGTGGGTTTTGATTGGTTTGCGGGGTGATTAGTTCGGTTATTAATTAACAAGCGGTTAATTAATCCATGGTTGTGCACGGTGGGTTATTAATAAGATCCAAATGAGCTATTAATTCCCTTTAAAACAGTGATATGGTCGTAATCAACCGGGGGCGGGATATTAAAATCTGGGGATTTTATTATATATTTACATAATACGGGGTTGGGAATGTTTATACGGAAGTTATATAGTAAAGTTAGGGTTAATACAAAATTTCAATATGAAAGCGCTAAGTATAATATTAGGAAACTTAGGCTTAAAGGGGAAAAAGAGTTTATACAAGAAATATGGCTAATCCCTAAGTAAAACAGATTCTTACTTAGGAAAACATTATGGAATGAGATGAGTGACTCAGTGATATTAAGCAGATCTCAATATCATTGGGGGAAATTAGTAGGTGATTGGGGAAACAGTATGAAGGGGAGTTAGTCATGCCTCGCTTAAGCTGCTCCAAAAAATATCTACAAGGGCACTTGTGATAGAAGTAAGATTAACACATTTTTAGAGACAAAACCTATCACAAGTCTCATTCTGCAACAACAATCTACCTATCCAGCCTACTTTGCCTAGCATTTTTTCTTCTTTTACTTGGGTGCACTTAGACTGGCAAACCCTTTTAAATCTTCATTTTCTTTTCATGGGAATCCTACTCAAGTCTGCACTTATTCTTCCAAGGGCTCAGATTAAACTGTTGAGCTCCTTTGCTTCTCTACCTATCTACTTATCTTCCAAGATTAAACAATTTGGACAGATTTTTATTCTCTATCTCTAAAACATGAAATTCAAACATGAACTGGCGAAGATTAAGTTGTTTGGCCATTCATCAATTGTGGCAAAAAGTTCTACAAGCTGTACATCATGCTTTATTTACATAAAATGAAATAGTAGTGGCATTTGGACTCGCACACTTTCCTAGTCTTTTTATTTGGGGTTCATTTCTTTTCATTTTTCCTTTTGACCATTTATTTTTTTCACCCTTTCATTTTTCTTTTAGGGTATACCCTCTTTACATTTTTCAACTTTTTTTTATTTTTTGATAATATGGAAAACCTTTGTAAAATGGATGAACATATTACAGAGCTCAACCAGTCAATCACGAGATATGACACCTATAACTATAGGAGTATAACACTGGCTCCACTTGGGGATGGCTTTCCCTGGTGGAAAGTCAAGAACAGCAGGTCAAATGGCCTTCTGCATAACTTTTTCTATGCTCTGAAATTTTCCTTTGCTGGTTGCTTTATTTGTATACATGACTGCACACTTGTGGAGCTTAGGGCCTTCTCTTCGGGCTTCAACTACAACAAGTTACTATCCAATCCACACTTAAACACATTTTTTCATTTTTTTTTCTTCCTCCTTGAATCCTACTTGAGCACCCTATTACTTAGGTAGGAACTTGCAAACTTGGTCTTTTTTATCAAAATCTTTTTAATTTTCTCCTGCACAACTTGAGATTTAACCTGAAACAAAAAAGAGGTGCTGCAAATTTCAAACCAAATTAGTAAATCATCAAAATCTTTAGGGCCTTTTGATTGGATTCAAACATTTAAGGATTTATTTTTTAACTTATTGAAAACTAAATTAAAACAAACTGAAATCCTACCTAATTTATCCTAATCAGCCTTCTGACTGCTGGTTAGGTAAAATGAAAGAACCAATGCAACCAATTAAGCATTATATACATCAGTGACCTTTGTTGTTTATGCTTGAAGGTGTTTAAAATTGAGATCTTGCAATCAAATTTGGCTTTTTTAACCTTTGAGAAGATAAGGAAATCCCTGATCTCCTTTGCTGAATCTAGAAACTGTGCAAAAGGATCCTGTAAAATATATACACTAATCTTGAGTTGATTTAATCAACAACTTTACAAATGTCCTAGATAGCTTTCATGCCTTGGAATTGAGAAATCACTTTTGTCTTTATCGCCATGTATGCTTTCAACTGTTCTTTGTGTTGATATTTTTACTGATTGTAATGCCTGTCTTCTAAAACCATTATCATCTTGTTTTTGACTCTCACAGTCTGTTAATGGAGAAGAATTATGATTTCTTTCATCATTCAACCTGTTAGCTGATGGATCATAAAGAACCTGGAAGGATTCTTGCAACTCATTACATATAGGTTGAAATGGAATTTCATGGCTTTCTACAAGCTACTCTTCCTTTTGTTTAAATAGTTCAAATGATTCAAAACAAAGGAGCAAAGAATCAACTTGGATCTTTTGATCATATGATTCTTGTTCCAGGTTTTCTTTTGCAACCTGACATTCAATGGCATTTTGGGGCTGCAGATCTAGATATGATAAATTTTGAACAAAGATTTGATTGCCCTCTAGATGGTTAATATCACGACTTGTTGAAATTTGATTTCTAATTGCCTGATAGTTATCTCTAATAAACTGAAAAGACTAAAAACAAAATGGTAAAGTTCGTTCACTGATTTCAAAATTTTCTACACTTTCCTCCTCATTCTCTTTGCTGAAATGAACAAGCTGATGACTTCTTCAAGCTGTTGAACCTGAATTTCCTTGTTCCCCACATTAGCTTCTGATTCCTATGCAAGGTTAATTAGGATTTGAGAAACATAATCATCATCATATTGATCATATTTGGGCAAATCACTAAAAAAAGAAATGTTACAAATGCACACATTGGATCAAGAGATTGCTCCTCCACATATTGCTTTATGAATCTGTCTTCTGATCTATGGTAGATTGAGTTGGTAGAAATTTGTTCATGAATATCAACCCTTTCTTCTTGTGAAACAAATGTGTCATGATGATTTTGAACAAAACTTTCAACTTTCATTGTGATCTTCTGCATCATTTCCTCTACTCTCTTTATCAAAATGTCAAGTTTTTCCTCTTTCTCTGTTTTCAGCTTTTCTTTTCTTATTTTCAGATTAACCTCTACATCCACTGCTATGTTCTGCATCTGCTCCTTATTAGAGGGGTTTCTTTCTCTCAGATGAAATTCTATCTCTGAATCAAATGCTCTTAGGTAATGCAGTAGAGCTGAATGAGGGGGAGGTTTTATATTCAATGGTATTGAATGATAGATTTGACTAAATCTGTCTGAAAATTGTTGTACTGTTTCATGTGGATGTCTTTTTAACTGATTATATTCTTCTATGATCATGAGGATATTGACTTTGATTATCCATCTATCAAGGAAGAGTTTGAGAAACTGCTCAAGGCTTGAGATGCTTGCCTCAAGCATGGTTTTTAACCAACTCCTGACTTTGCCTTGCAAAGAAAGAGCAAAAAGCCTAATACTAACATCCTCTTCATCCACTTCAAATATGTTAAGATAATCTTCAAAAACTTGGATATGTTTTTGGGAAGTGACACCATTCTCTCCATCAAATCTTGGGAATACTTGGGATAATCGTTAGGGAAAGCAAGGAGTGTAGGAAGCAAAATGAGTGGCTTATACCTATAAGGAAATTTATGAGGTACCGGAATATGTTCAGGGATTGGATGATTGGTCTTGATTTTTGGATTCTCCTTAATTAAAAAATGATCTTCATAATAATTAGAAGGCTGTTGTTCAAATGTGTAAGGAGACTTTTCATCTATATTTTTGGAAGGAAAGTACTAAAAATTTAATCTAAAATCATCTCTAAAATACAATATACATTGAAAAATCTTATTAATGAGTAAGAACATATTGTCTTGGATAACAATCCAAATCAAAAGCCTAATCTTTTCATACAATTATTTCAGGTTCATTTCTCCAGTGGAGTCTTGATTGTGAAATTGATGTGGAGTCGTCAGGCGGATGATTTTAACCTTTGTGTGTCTCATCCCTATCCACCATATAGATCAGATCTAAGCATGTAAAACAGTTCTGAAGAAAAATTTCAGTTTCTCCAGGAAACGACATTTTTTGAGATTTTTATGATTATTTCGATTTTTTTATGTTTTTTCAAAACAACTTTTATGATTTCTTTAAGAGGCTTTTGATATGAGACTTAAACTTTCTTAAAGATTTTATTTGACAAGAGGAACTGATCAAATATTTGAAACCAACTCTTCAATCCATAAACTAGACCGAAGATAGACTGAAGCAGCATTTATTTACTTCTGCAATTGCAAAGCAAAAGCAGTTTCAAAGGCTACTTGGCTAACTTCAGGCTCCATCTGTAGCTTATACAAAAAATAGTAGAAACCAGCAATTATTCAGGTCCCCAGCATAGTCGCCAATGATGTTATCACTGTTGGAGTTAATGCTTACATTCCATATTTGAGAAATTGGTTTGTGATGGTTGAGAAATTCTCTCAACCACTCTCTCTAGATTAGGAATAATTTGGATCTCAAAAACTCTATTTAATAGAGTGATCTGAATGTAATTTGGGTGTGTGAGTGTGTTTACACATACACCATTTGTGCCTGATATATGATTATGCTTCTGTGATTGTGTGATTTTCGCTGTTTTTATCATGGTATCAGAGCACAGGATCAGAGGCCTGTGTATTGTGAGTCTAAATCCTTGAAAAATAAGAGTGAAAATTGATTTCCTATGTTAATTTATTTGTTTTTCGTACGCCTGAGTAGCAATCTCCTGAGCGTTTGAAACTGGGCGTTTCTCTGTTCTGCCTGAGCATCGATCTCCTGAGCGGTGCTGTTTTTTGCCTCCATTTGATTATCCAGAGTTTTGTTTTTCAGGCGTAAAAAATAACCATAGCGGAGAAATCAACCCCTTACGAAACTCTCATCGATTTGGTTTTAATGGAAGCGATGAATTGTCTGTAATCGAATGGATGATTTACCTTCAGTTTGCATCGGAAGCAGAGAAATCGAAGTGAGGGGAACCAATTGAATGTTCTGAATTGTTAATTGCTGTAATGGCCAGGGTTTTGCGGGCTTTGTTGGCGGTGGCTCTGTGCGTGGCTGCTTACTGCGAATTATCGGAGGGGCTAAAGATGCCTTTCCAGCCAGAAGATTTTTTTACTGATGCTGCCGCGTCAGGTGTCCTGGCCAATGTTGAATACAATTCATGGCGCAGTTGATTTGCTACCTTTATTTGTGGGATTGGTCTCGGACCAAGAAATTGTTCAGTGGAATGGCTGTTGCGTTGACGGAAATGAGGCTCGAATAGAATATACGGAAAAAGAAGGAGAGGCCAAGGAGGACGGATCTCTGTTTTTTGTTTGCAGGCCGCAATTTTTTGTTCAACAGATCTATTGCATCATGACCTATCATACTAATGTCATTTAAATACTAATTTCTATTATTATAAAATGTTTGTAAAATAAGTGAGGGTTAATTGTTAAAATTTCAGTGATTGCAATCAATTGTGTTTGAAGAAATCAAGTAGCAGTAAGGCTTAATATGGATGGTTGTCCAGATAGTATGGCAGTTGCGGATCTAGGGAAGGATCCCTCATTAGTGGCAGACGTGGAAGTGGTTTCCTAATGAGGTTATGCGACAGATTGGGATGTTGTCCAGTAATTGACTTCGGGAGGTCCTTGATTCGGGAGTTGAGGAAGGGAACTCGGGAATCCAACTTGCCAACTACACCTTTCCGAGGGTTATGAGGCAACTTGATGGAGCATCTACTGATAAGCTTGATTATTTTGTTATTTTCATGTAATGTAATCATTAAGGGGGGATGTTGGAGTTAATGCTTACATTCCATATTTGAGAAATTGGTTTGTGATGGTTGAGAAATTCTCTCAACCACTCTCTCTAAATTAGGAATAAGTTGGATCTCAAAAACTCTATTTAATAGAGTGATATGAATGTAATCTGTGTGTGTGAGTGTGTTTACACATACACCATTTGTGCCTGATATATGATTATGCTTCTGTGATTATGTGATTTTAGCTGTTTTTATCAATCACTCAGGTTGTTCCCAAAAGTTGTTAGGAAAGGAATACAACCGAGGTAACCACAGACCAATCTTTTAGATAAATATTCTAGCCAATCTGCATCTAGAGAGGGCTCTCTCTTTATGATTTAGCTTTGGTTTTGAAGGTATTAGGCTAGTTATGAAGTTCAAGTGTTTTGTTTTCATTTTGGGTGGGAGTTTCAATAGAGCAAAGAGGTAAAACTGAAGAGTTCAGTCCATTGGGCATGATGGAGTCAAAGAAGACGGTTTTCTCGATTAGGTTTCTCAACAGAGGATGGCACCACAGAGCAAGGTAGTCAAACATGGAACAATTTAAAGGTTGGAATCAGATGGAATGGACTCAAATGGATGAAGGACAGTTAAGAATCCTTCAACATATTGAAAGAGGGAAAATGGATGCTTACTGTTAAGGAGCAGTTAAGGATTCCTTAGCAAATAATCAAAATGAGAGAATCAGGAAACATGAGCAATTAAGAATTCATTGCTTATGCTAATGCTGAATAAAAACACAAAGAATAATAAAGATTGAAAACAGACTGCAGTCAGGCAAATTCTGAATTAATCTTTTCCTTTATCATTCAGATTATGAAACACGGATGATATAACAGACAAGAAACTATAAAACACAAGGTAGAAAGTACTCATTGATCCATGGTTTGATTCAGGGATTCTGTGACAAGTCCTCTACATCAATTCTTCTTCTAGTAAACCAGACAACAGTTTGATCCCAACAACTTTTTATTCCAATGTTCAATATTACAGCAAAGTCTAAGAAATATACACATACCCAACCTCTTCAAAACTCTAATGAAGGGGGTATTTATACAACACAATATGTACAACAAGTATCTCATAAAAGCTATGAGATAATATCTAAGTTTAACCTAAAGTAATTTACAAGCAAGGTAGAAACAACTAACTTATGCTGTGTTGGAGGCTGGCTTTTTTAGGGTTCGGCTTGTAGGTGTCCTTTGTAGCTCTATGCTGTCTATTTGCATTAACTATTCTTTAACTTCTGATCTGCTTCTCTTAGTTGGCTCCAATATTCATTAATTTTGATTTGATTTGCTTTTAATTTCTGCACTGATACACTTTGACTTCTACTAATACTCTTTATCGTTGATCTGACCTCTGTTCACCGCTTTCTGTCAAAAAAAGCTACTACCGTGTCTTTACACCACCTTACTCCTGCAATTGATGTCTCTGACAATCCACTGGCCAGGTTAGCACATATCTCTGTTCATCCCTTTATTTCTTTTTCTGCGGGCTAGGAAGTCCTTTGGCGCTGGCTCGAACTCTATTTTAAAGGAAGAAGGCTATACAATGGTAACTTTGGTTGAGGCTGAACTCGTCGATGGAGATTTTCCCTGGTCAGCGATGGCTAAAACACTGGAGCTGAGTCGGTCGTAAGCTTGGAGCGCGCGGGGCGCTGTGTGCAAAAACATAACAAAAATGACCTTTGTACCCTTTATTGAACAAAAATGATTTTTGGCGGGAAATTTTGGTTTGAAGGATGGATGACGTCAGCAAGGGTACGGTATGGATGGTGTGGTAGGTGACATGGCAGTATGGATGATGAAATGGCGAGTGACGTCAGCGAAGGATCAGCGGGAGGGTGGTAAGCTATTTTGCCTGCACCGCTTTTGGGCTAGTGCAGTTTCAGGTGGAGGGGCAGCGATCAATGCGGGCGGTCGACAAGTGGATGCAGCACGGCGCCGAAAATCACCGTTTCCTACGGCTTAGATTTCGGTGAGGGAGGGGGTCACGATATGAATATCGGCTGTCGGATGTGAGGGCCGAGATCGGATGGTGGGCGCACATAAAAAGTGGCAGGAGGTTAATGCTGTGGGCCCGATACGATAAACCAAGGTTTTAATGGTTTCGGGGCGGGTTTTGACTAGTTTGCGGGGTGATTGGTTCGGTTATTAATTAACAAGAGGTTAATTAATCCCATGGTTGCGCCCAGTGGGTTATTAATAAGCTCCAAATCAACTATTAATCCCCTTTAAAACAGTAATATGGTCGTAATCGACTAGGGGCGGGATATTAAAATATGTGGATTCTATTATATATTTACATAATACGGGGTTGAGAATGTTTATATGGGAGTTATATAGTAAAGTTAGGGTTAATATGAAATTTGACTATGAAAGCGCTAAGTATAATGTTAGGAAACTTAGGCATAAAGGGGAAAAAGAGTTTATACAAGAGATATGGCTAATCCCTAAGTAAAATAGATTCTTACTTAGGCAAACATTATGGAATGAGATGAGTGACTCAGTGATATTAAGTAGATCTCAATATCATTGGGGGAAACTAGTAAGTGATTGGGGAAACAATATGAAGGGGAGTTAGTCATGCCTCACTTGAGGTGCTCCAAAAAATATCTGCCCGAGCACTTGTGATAGAAGTAAGATTAACACATTTTTAGAGACAAAACCTATCACAAGTCTCATTCTACAACAACAATCTACCTACCCAGCCTACTTTGCCTAGCATTTCTTCTTCTTTTACTTGGGTGCACTTAGACTGGCAAACCCTTTTAAATCTTCTTTTTATTTTCATGGGAATCCTACCTAAGTCTGCACTTATTCTTCGAAGGACTTAGATTAAACTGTTAAGCTCCTTTTCTTCTCTACCTATCTACTTATCTGCCAAGATTAAACAGCTTGGACAAATTTTTATTCTCTATCTCTAAAACATGAAATTCAAACATGAAATGGCCAAGATTAAGTTGTTTGGCCATTCATCAATTGTGGCAAAAAGTTCTACAAGTTGTAAATGATGCTTTATTTACAGACAATGAAATAGTATCGGCATTTGGACTTGCACACTTTCCTAGTCTTTTTATTTGGGGTTCATTTCTTTTCATTTTTTCTTTTGACCATTTATTTTTTTCACCCTTTCATTTTTCTTTTAGGGTATACCCTCTTTAAATTTTTTAAATTTCTTGATTTTTTGATAATATGGAAAACCTTTGTAAAAGGGATGAACATATCACAGAGATCAACCAGTCAATCGTGAAATATGACACGTATAACTATAGGAGTATAACATTGGCTCCACTTGGGGATGGCTTTCCCTGGTGTAAAGTCAAGAATAGGAGGTTAGATGGCCTTTTGCATAACTTTTGCTCTGCTCTGAAATTTTCCTTTGCTGGTTGCTTTATTTGTATACATGACAGCACACTTGTGGAGCTTAGGGCCTTCTCTTCCGGCTTCAACTGCAGCAAGTTACTATCCAATCCACACTTAAACACATTTTTTCATTTTTTTTCTTCCTCCTTGAATCCTGCTTGAGCACCTTGTTACTTGGGTAGGAACTTGTAGGCTTGGTCTTTCTTATCAAAATATTTTTAATTTTCTCTTGCACAACTTGAGATCTAACCTGAAACAAAAAAGAGGTGCTCCAACTTTCAAACCAAATTAGTAAATCATCAAAATATTTAGGGACTTTTGATTGGATTCAAACATTTAAGGATTTATTTTTTAACTTATTGAAAACTGAATTAAAACAGACTGAAATCCTACCTACTTTACCCTAATCAACCTTCTGACTGTTGGTTAGGTAAAATGAAACAACCAATGCAACCAATTAAGCATTATATACATCAGTGACCTTTGTTGTTTATGCTTGAAGGTGTTTAAAATTGATATCTTGCAATTAGATTTGGCTTTGTTAACCTTTGAGAAGATAAGGAAATCCCTGATCTCCTTTGCTGAATCTAGAAACTATGCAAAAGGATCCTATAAAATATATACACTAATCTTGAGTTGATTTCAACAAAAACTGTACAAATGTCCTGGATAGCTTTCATGCCTTGGAATTGAGAAATCACTTTTGTCTTTATCACCATGTATGTTTTCAACTGTTCTTTGTGGTGATATTTTTACTGATTGTAATGCCTATCTTGTAAAACCATTATCATCTTGTTTTTGACTCTCACAGTCTGTTAATGGAAAATAATTATGATTTCTTTCATCATTCAATTTGTCAGCTGATGGATCATAAAGAACCTAGAAGGATTCTTGCAACTCATTACATATAGGTTGAAATGGAATTTCATGGGTTTCTACAAGCTGCTCTTATTTTTGTTTAAACAGTTCAAATGATTCAAAATGAAGGGGCAAAGAATCAACTTGGATTTTTTGATCATATGATTCTGGTTCTAGGTTTTCTTCTACAACCTGACATTCAATGGCATTTTGGGGCTGCAGATCTAGATATGATAAATTTTGAACAAAGATTTGATTGCCCTCTAAATGGTTAATATCACGACTTGTTCACATTTGATTTCTAATTGCCTCATAGTTATCTCTAATAAACTAAAAATAATCAAAACAAAACGGTAAAGTTCCTTCGCTAATTTCAAAATTTTCTACACTTTCCTCCTCAATCTCTTTGCTGAAATGAACAAGCTGATCACTTTTTTCAAGCTGTTGAACCTAAGTTTCCTTGTTCCCCACATTATCTTCTGATTCCTCTACAAGGTTAATTAGGATTTGAGAAACATAATCATCATCATATTAATCATATTTGGGCAAATCACTGAAAGAAGAAATGTTATCAAATTCACACATTAGATCAGGAGATTGCTCCTCCACATATTGCTTTATGAATCTGTCCTATGATCTATGGTAGATTGAGTTGGTAGAAATTTGTTCATGAATATCAACCCTTTCTTCTTGTGAAACAAATGTTTCATGATGATTTTTGAACAAAACTTTCAACTTTTATTGTGATCTTCTACATCATTTCCTCTGCTCTCTTTATCAAAATGTCAAGTTTTTCCTCTTTCTCTGTTTTCAGTTTTTCTTTTTTGATTTTCAGATTAACCTCTACATCCACTGCTATGTTCTGCATCTGTTCCATAGTGGAGGGGTGTCTTTCTCTCAGATGAAATTCTATCTCTGAATCAAATGCTCTTGGGTAATGCAGTAGAGCTGAATCGGGGGGAGGTTTTATATTCAATGCTATTTAATGATAGATTTGATTTAATCTGTCTGAAAAATTGTTGTACTATTTCATGTGGATGTCTTTTTAACTGATTATATTCTTCTATGATCATGAGGAGATTGACTTTGATTATCCATCTATCAAGGAAGAGTTTGAGAAACTGCTCAAGGCTTGATATTCTTGCCTTAGGCAGGGTTTGAAGCAACTCCTGACTTTGCCTTGCAAAGAAAGAGCAAAAAGCCTAATACTAATAGCCTCTTCATCCACTTCAAATATGTTAAGATAATCTTCAAAAACCTTGATATGTTTTTTGGCAGTGACACCATTCTCTCCATCAAATCTTGGGAGATACTTGGGATAATCGTTAGGGAAAGCATGGAGTGTAGGAGGCAAAATAAGTGGTTTATACCTATCAGGAACTTTATGAGGTACCAGAATATGTTCAGGGATTGGATGATTGGTCTTGATTTTTCGATTCTCCTTAATTAAAAAATGATCTTCATAATAATTAGAAGACTGTTGTTCAAATGTGTAAGGAGACTTTTAATCTATATTTTTGGAAGGAAAATAATAAAAATTTAATCTAAAATCATCTCTAAAATACAATATACATTGAAAAATCTTATAAATGAGAAAGAACATAATGTCTTGCATAACAATCCAAATCAAAGGCCTAATCTTTTCATACAGTTCTTTCAGGTTCATTTCTCTAGTGGAGTCTTGATTGTGAAATTCATGTGGAGTCACCAGGTGGATGATTTTAACCTTTGTGTGTCTGATCCCTATCCACCATCAGAGATCAGATCTAAGCATGTAAAATAGTTCTGAAGAAAAGGTTCAGTTTCTCCAGGAAACGACATTTTTGAGATTTTTATGATTATTTCAATTGTTTTATGATTTCTTTAAGAGGCTTTTGATATGAAATTTAAACTTTCTTAAAGATTTTATTTGACAAGAGGAACTGATCAAGTATTTGAAACCAACTGTTCAATCCATAAACTAGACCAGAGATAGACTGAAGCAGCATTTATTTACTTCTGCAATTGCAAAGCAAAAGAAGTTTTAAAGTCCACATGGCTACCTTTAGG
The DNA here is from genome assembly GCA_031772625.1 of Pinus tabuliformis. NCBI lineage: Eukaryota > Viridiplantae > Streptophyta > Pinopsida > Pinales > Pinaceae > Pinus > Pinus tabuliformis. The sequence goes on along the minus strand of CM062813.1, from coordinate 13,337,868 downwards.
CTCCATCTATAGCTTATACAGAAAACAGTAGAAACCAATAATTATTCAGGTCCCCAGTGTAGTCGCCAATGATGTTATCACTAAGGTTGTTCCCAAAAATTGTTAGAAATGGAATACAGCCGAGGTAACCACAAACCAATCTTTTAGATACAATTTCTAGCCAATCTGCATCTAGAGAGGGCTCTCTCTTTATGATTTAGCATTGCTTTTGAAGGTGCTAGGCTAGTTATGGAGTTCAAGGGTTTTGTTTTGATTTTGGGTGGGAGTTTCAGTAGAGCAGAGAGGTAAAACTGAAGAGTTCGGTCCATTGGGCATGATGGAGTCAAGGAAGACGGTTTTCTGGATTAGGTTTCTCAACAGAGGATGGGACCACAAAGCAAGGTAGTCAAACATGGAACAATTTAAAGGCTGGAATCAGATGGAATGGACTCAAATGGATGAAGGGCAGTTAAGAATCCTTCAGCATATTGAAAGAGAGAAAATGGATGCTTACTGTTAAGGAGCAGTTAAGGATTCCTTAGCAAATAATCAAAATGAGAGAATCAGGAAACATGAGCAATTAAGAATTGATTGTTTATGCTAATGCTGAAGAACAACACAAAGAATAATAAAGATTGAAAATTGATTGCAGTCAAGCAAATTCTGAATTAATTTTTGCTTTATCATTCAGATTACGAAACACAGATGATATAACAGACAAGAAACTGTAAAACACAAGGTAGAAAGTACTCATTGATCCATGGGTTGATTCAGGGATTCTGTGACAAGTCCTCTGCATCAATTCTTCTTCTAGTAAAACAGACAACAGTTTGATGCCAACAACTTTTTATTCCAATGTTCAGTATCACAGCAAAGTCTAAGAAACCTACACATACCCAACCTCTTCAAAACTCTAATGAAGGGGGTATTTATACAACACAATATGTACAACAGGTATCTCATAAAAGCTCTGAGATAATATCTAAGTTTAACCTAAAGTAATTTATAAGCAAGGTAGAAACAACTAACTTATGCTGTGCTGGAGGCTGGCTTTTTTAGGGTTCGGCTTGTCGGTGTCCTATGTAGCTCTGTACTGACTGTTTGCATTAACTATTCTTTAACCTCTGATTTGCTTCTCTTAGTCGGCTTCGATATTCATTAATTTTGATTTGATTTGCTTTTAATTTCTGCACTGATACACTTTGACTTCTACTGATACTTCTACTGATACTCTTTATCGCTGATCTGACCCCTATTCACCGCTTTCTGGCCAAAAAGAGTTGCTACCGTGTCTTTACACCGCCTTACTCCTGCAATTGATGTGTCTGACAGTCCACTGGCTAGGTTAGCGCATATCTCTGTTCATCCCTTTATTTCTTTTTCTGCGGGTTAGGAAGTCCTTTGGCGCTAGCTCGAACTCTATTTTAAAGGAAGAAGACTATACAATGGAAACTTTGGTTGAGGCGGAACTCGTCGATGGAGTTTTTTCCTCATCGACGATGGCTAAAACACTGGAACTGAGTCGGTCGTAAGCTTGGTGCGCGCGGGGCACTGTGTGCAAAAACATAACAAAAATGACCTTTGTACCCTTTATTGAACAAAAATGATTTTTCGTGGGATATTTTGGTTCGAAGGATGGATGACGTCAGCGAGGGTATAGTATGGATGATGTGGCAGGTGACATGGTAGTATGGATGATGACATCATGGGTGACGTCAGTGAAGGATCAGTGGGAGGGTGGTAAGCTATTTTGCCCGCATCGCTTTTGGGCTAGGGCGGTTTCGAGTGGAGGGGCAGCGATCAATGCTGGCGGTCGACACGTGGATGTAGCACGGTGACAAAAACCACCGTTTCCCGCAACTTAACTTTCAATGAGGGAGGGGGTCGCGATATGAACATTTGCCGGTGGATGCGAGGGCCGAGATCGGACGATGGGCGCACATAAAAAGTGGCAAGAGGTTAATGTTGTAGGCTCGATGCTATAAACCAAGGTTTTAATGGTTTCAGGGTGGGTTTTGATTGGTTTGCGGGGTGATTGGTTCGGTTATTAATTAACAAGAGGTTAATTAATCACATTGTTGCACGCGGTGGGTTATTAATAAGCTCCAAATGAACTGTCAATCCCCTTTAAAACAGTAATATGGTCGTAATCGACCAGGGGCGGGATACTAAAATCTGGGGATTTTATTATATATTTAGATAATACGGGGTTGGGAATGTTTATACGGGAGTTATATAGTAAAGTTGGGGTTAATATGAAATTTCAATATGAAAGCGCTAAGTATAATGTTAGGAAACTTAGGCTTAAAGGGGAAAAAGAGTTTATACAAGAAATATGGCTAATCCCTAAGTAAAACAGATTCTTACTTAGGAAAACATTATGGAATGAGATGAGTGACTCACTAATATTAAGCAAATCGATATATCATTGGGGGAAATTAGTAAGTGATTAGGGAAACAGTATGAAGGGGAGTTCGTCATGCCTCGCTTGAGCTGCTCCAAAAAATATCTGCCCGAGCACTTGTGATAGAAGTAAGATTAACACATTTTTAGAGACAAAACCTATCACAAGTCTTATTCTGCAACAACAATCTACCTACCTAGCCTACTTTGCCTAGCATTTTTTCTTCTTTTACTTGGGTGCACATAGACTGGATAACCCCTTTAAATCTTCTTTTTCTTTTCATGGGAATCCTACCTAAGTGTACACTTATGCTTCCAAGGACTCATATTAAACTCTTAAGCTCTTTTTCTTCTCTACCTATCTACTTATCTACCAAGATTAAACAGCTTGGACAGATTTTTATTCTCTATCACTAAAACATGAAATTCAAACATGAAATGGCCAAGATTAAGTTGTTTGGCCATTCATCAATTGTGGCAAAAAGTTCTACAAGTTGTACATGATGCTTTATTTACAGAAAATGAAATAGTATTGGCATTTGTACTTGCACACTTTCCTAGTCTTTTTATTTGGGGTTCATTTCTTTTCATTTTTTCTTTTGACCATTTATTTTTTTCACCCTTTTAGGGTATACCCTCTTTACATTTTTTAAATTTTTTGATTTTTTGATAATATGGAAAACCTTTGTATAAGGGATGAACATATTACAGAGATCAACCAGTCAATCATTAAATATGACACCTATAACTATAGGAGTATAACACTGGCTCCACTTGGGGATGGCTTTCCCTGGTGGAAAGTCAAGAATAGCAGGTTAGATGGCCTTTTTCATAACTTTTGCTCTATTTTGAAATTTTCCTTTGCTGGTTGCTTTATTTGTATACATGACAATACACTTGTGGAGCTTAGGGCCTTCTCTTCGGGCTTCAACTGCAACAAGTTACTATCCAATCCACACTTAAACACATTTTTTCATTTTTTTTTCTTCCTCCTTGAATCCTGCTTGAGCACCTTGTTACATGGGTAGGACTTGCAGCCTTGGTCTATTTTATCAAAATCTTTTTAATTTTCTCCTGCACAACTTGAGATCTGACCTGAAACAAAAAAGAGGTGCTGCAACTTTCAAACCAAATTAGTAAATCATCAAAATCTTTAGCGCCTTTTGATTGGATTCAAACATTTAAGGATTTATTTTTTAACTTATTGAAAACTGAATTAAAACAGATTGAAATCCTACCTACTTTACCCTAATCAGCCTTTTGACGGTTAGGCAAGGAAAATTTTAAGGATGGAAAATTTTCTTGAAGTTTAAAACATTGGCAAATCTCACTAATCCCTAATATGCAAATTATAAATGTTTATTGATATATTTGTAAAATTAATCAAATTTATAATTATTTTATATATAGTCTCTATATAATGTTGGCGATTCTTAAGGTAAAATAATTTTGTATTCTAAAATTTGGGCGAATCGTCTTTTACAAAATTGGAAATTGGCGAATCTTTTTTGTGGAAAAATCATGGAAAATTAGCCCACTGGGCGAACATTAGCCCCTAAAATTTTCCATGGTTAGGTAAAATGAAACAACCAATGCAACCAGTTAAGCATTAAATACATCAGTGACCTTTGTTGTTTATGCTTGAAGGTGTTTAAAATTGATATCTTGCAATCAAATTTGGCTTTGTTAACCTTTGACAAGATAAGGAAATCCCTAATCTCCTTTGCTGAATCTAGAAACTGTGCAAAAGGATCTTATAAAATATATACACTAACCTTGATTTGATTTAAACAACAACTGTACAGATGTCATGGATAGCTTTCATGCCTTCGAATTGAGAAATCACTTTTTTCTTTATCGCCATGTATGTTTTCAATTGTTCTTTGTGGTGATATTTTTACTGATTGTAATGACTGTCTTGTAAAATGATTATCATCTTGTTTTTGACTCTCACAGTCTGTTAATGGAAAAGAATTATGATTTCTTTCATCATTCAACTTGTCAGCTGATGGATCATAAAGAACCTGGAAGGATTCTGGCAACTCATTACATATAGGTTGAAATGGAATTTCATGGGTTTCTACAAGCTACTCTTATTTCTGTTTAAACAGTTCAAATGATTCAAAATGAAAGGGCAAAGAATCAACTTGTATTTTTTCATCATATGATTCTGGTTCCAGGTTTTCTTCTGCAACCTGACATTCAATGGCATTTTGGGGTTGCAGATCTAGATATGATAAATTTTGAACAAAGACTTGATTTCTCTCTAGATGGTTAATATCACGACTTATTGACATTTGATTTTTAATAGCCTGATAGTTATCTCTAATAAACTGAAAATACTCAAAACAAAATGGTAAAGTTCCTTCACTAATTTCAAAATTTTCTACACTTTCCTCCTCATTCTCTTTGCTGAAATGAACAAGCTGATCACTTTTTTCAAGCTGTTGAACCTGAATTTCCTTGTTCCCCACATTATCTTCTGATTCCTCTACAAGGTTAATTAGGTTTTTAGAAACATAATCATCATGATATTGATCATATTTGGGCAAATCACTGAAAGAAGAAATGTTATCAAATGCACACATTAGATCAGGAGATTGATCCTCCACATATTGCTTTATGAATTTTTCCTCTGATCTATGGTAGATTGAGTTGGTAGAAATTTGTTCATGAATATCAACCCTTTCTTCTTGTGAAACAAATGTGTCATGATGATTTTGAACAAAACTTTCAACTTTCATTGTGATCTTCTACATCATTTCCTCTGCTCTCTTTATCAAAATGTCAAGTTTTCCTCTTTCTCTGTTTTCAGTTTTTCTTTTTTGATTTTCAGATTAACCTCTACATCCACTGCTATGTTTTGCATCTGTTCCATAGTGGAGGGGTTTCTTTCTCTCAGATGAGATTCTATCTCTGAATCAAATGCTCTTGGGTAATTTAGTAGAACTGAATCGGGGGGAGGTTTTATATTCAATGGTATTGAATGATAGATTTCATTGAATCTGTCTGAAAATTTTTGTACTGTTTCATGTGGGCGTCCTTTTAACTGATTATATTCTTCTATGATCATGAGGAGATTGACTTTGATTATCCATATATCAATTAAGAGTTTGAGAAACTGCTCAAGGCTTGAGATTCTTGCCTTAGGCAGGGTTTTGAACCAACTCCTGGCTTTGCCTTGCAAAGAAAGAGCAAAAAGCCTAATACTAACAGCCTCTTCATCCACTTCAAATATGTTAAGATAATCTTCAAAAACCCTGATATGCTTTTGGGCAGTGACACCATTCTCTCCATCAAATCTTGGGAGATACTTGGGATAACGTTAGGGAAAGCATGGAGTGTAGGAGGCAAAATAAGTGGTTTATACCTATCAGGAACTTTATGAGGTACCAGAATATGTTCAGGGATTGGATGATTGGTCTTGATTTTTGGGTTGTCCTTAATTAAAAAAACGATCTTCATAATAATTAGAAGACTGTTGTTCAAATGTGTAAGGAGACTTTTCATCTATATTTTTGGAAGGTAAATAATAAAAATTTAATCTAAAATCATCTCTAAAATACAATATACATTGAAAAATCTTATCAATGAGAAAGAACATAATGTCTTGGATAACAATCCAAATCAAAAGCCTAATCTTTTCATACAGTTCTTTCAGGTTCATTTCTCCAGTGGAGTCTTGATTATGAAATTGATGTGGAGTCGCCAGGCGGATGATTTTAACCTTTGTGTGTCTAATCCCTATCCACCATCACAGATCAGATCTAAGCATGTAAAATAGTTCTAAAGAAAAGGTTTAGTTTCTCTAGGAAATGACATTTTTTAAGATTTTTATGATTATTTCGATATTTTTATGATTTTTCAAAACAACTTTTATGATTTCTTTAAGAGGCTTTTGATATGAAATTTGAACTTTCTTAAATATTTTATTTGACAAGAGGAACTGATCAATTATTTGAAACCAATTGTTCAATCGATAAACTAGACCGGAGATAGACTCAAGCAGCATTTATTTGCTTCTACAATTGTAAAGCAAAAGTAGTTTCAAAGGCTACCTGGCTAACTTTAGGCTCCATCTCTAGCTTATACATAAAACAGTATAAACAAACAATTATTCAGGTCCCCAGTGTAGTCGCCAATGATGTTATCACTAAGGTTGTTCCCAAAAGTTGTTAGAAACGGAATACAGCTGAGGTATCCACAAACCAATCTTTTAGATACAAATTCTAGCCAATCTGCATCCAGAGAGGGCTCTCTCTTTATGATTTAGCTTTGATTTTGAAGCTGTTAGGCTAGTTATGGAGTTCAAGGTTTTTGTTTTGATATTGCGTGGGAGTTTTAGTAGAGCAGAGACGTAAAACTGAAGAGTTCAGTCCATTGGGCATGATGGAGTCAAAGAAGACATTTTTCTGGATTAGGTTTCTCAACAGAGGATGGCACCACAGAGCAAGGTAGTCAAACATGGAACAATTTAAAGGCTGGAATCAGATGGAAGGACTCAAAGGGATGAAGGGAATTTAAGAATCCTTCAGCATATTGAAAGAGGGAAAATGGATGCTTATTGTTAAGGAGAAGTTAAGGATTCCTTATAAAATAATCAAAATGGGAGAATCAGGAAATGTGAGCAATTAAGAATTGATTGTTTATGCTAATGCTAAAGAAAAACAAAAAGAATAATAAAGATTGAAAACAGAGTGCAGTCAGGCAAATTCTGAATTAATCTTTTGCTTTATCATTCAGATTATGAAACACAAATGATATAACAGACAAGAAACTATAAAACACAAGGTAGAAAGTACTCATTGATCCATGGGTTGATTCAGGGATTCTGTGACAAGTCCTCTGCATCAATTCTTCTTCTAGTAAACTAGACAACAGTTTGATCCCATCAACTTTTTATTCCAATGTTCAGTATTACAGCAAAGTCTAAGAAATCTACACATACCCAACCTCTTCAAAACTCTAATGAAGGGGGTATTTATACAACACAATATGTACAACAGGTATCTCATAAAAGCTCTGAGATAATATCTAAGTTTAACCTAAAGTAATTTACAAGCAAGGTAGAAACAGCTAACTTATGTTGTGCTAGACGCTGGCTTTTTTAGGGTTCGGCTTGTAGGTGTCCTTTGTAGCTCTGTGCTGAATATTTTCTTTAACTATTCTTTAACTTCTGATCTGCTTCTCTTAGTCGGCTCTGATATTCATTAATTTTGATTTGATTTGCTTTTAATTTCTGCGCTAATACACTTTGACTTATACTGATACTCTTTATCGCTGATCTGACCCCTGTTCACTGCTTTTTAGCAAAGAAGAGATGCTACCGTGTCTTTACACCACCTTACTCCTGCAATTTATGTCTCTAACAATCCACTGGCCAGGTTAGCGCATAGCTCTATTCATCCCTTTATTTCTTTTTCTGTGGGCTAGGAAGTCCTTTGGCGCTGGCTCAAACTCTATTTTAAAGGAAGAAGGCTATATAATGGCAACTTTGGTTGACGCTGAACTCGTCGAAGGAGCTTTTTCCTGGTCGGCGACGACTAAAACACTGGAACTAAGTCGGTCCTAAGCTTGGAGCACGCGGGGCGCTGTGTGCAAAAACATAACAAAAATGACATTTGTACCCTTTATTGAACAAAAATGATTTTTGGCGGGAAATTTTGGTTCGAGGGATGGATGACGTCAGAATGACGTCAGTGAGGGTACAGTATGGATGATGTGGCAGGTGACATGGCAGTATGGATGGTGACATGGCAGGTGATGTCAGCGAAGGATCACCAAGAGGGTGGTAAGGTGTTTTGCCTGCACCGCTTTTGGGCTAGGGTGGTTTCGGTTGGAGGGGCAGCGATCAATGCGGGCGGTCGACACGTGGATGTAGCACGGTGCCGAAAACCACTGTTTCCCGCTACTTAACTTTTATCAAGGGAGGGGGTTACGATATTAATATCGGCCGTCAGATGCGAGAGCCGAGATCGGACGATGGGCGCACATAAAAAGTGGTAGGAGGTTAATGTTGCGGGCCCGATGCGATAAACCAAGGTTTTAATGGTTTCGGGGCGGGTTTTGATTTGTTTTCAGGGTGATTGTTTTGGTTATTAATTAACAAGAGGTTAATTAATCCCATGGTTGCACACGGTGGGTTATTAATAATCTCCAAATGAACTATTAATTCCCTTTAAAACAGTAATATGGTCGTAATGGACCGGGGGCGGGAAATTAAAATCTGGGGATTTTATTATATATTTACATAATACGGGGTTGAGAATGTTTATATGGGAGTTATATAGTAAACTTAGGGTTAATATGAAATTTGAATATGAAAGCGCTAAGTATAATGTTAGGAAACTTAGGCTTAAAGGGGAAAAAGAGTTTATACAAGAAATATGGCTAATCCCTATGTAAAACAGATTATTACTTAGGCAAACATTATGGAATGAGATGAGTGACTGAGTGATACTAAGGAGATCTCAATATCATTGGGGGAAATTAATAAGTGATTAGGGAAAGAGTATGAAGGGGAGTTAGTCATGCCTCGCTTGAGCTGCTCCAAAAAATATCTGCCCGGGCACTTGTGATAGAAGTAAGATTAACACATTTTTAGAGACAAAACCTATCACAAGTCTCATTCTGCAACAGCAATCTACCTACCCATCCTACTTTGCCTAGAATTTTTTCTTCTTTTACTTGGGTGCACTTAGACTGGCAAACCCTTTTAAATCTTCTTTTTCTTTTCATGGGAATCCTACCTAAGTCTGCACTTATTCTTCCAAGGACTCAGATTAAACTCTTAAGATCCTTTTCTTCTCTACCTATCTACTTATCTACCAAGATTAAACAGCTTGGACAGATTTTTATTCTCTATCTCTAAAACATGAAATGGCCAATATTAAGTTGTTTGGCCATTCATCAATTGTGGCAAAATGTTCTACAAGCTGTAAATGATGCTTTATTTACAGAAAGTGAAATAGTATTGGCATTTGGACTTGCACACTTTCCTAGTCTTTTTATTTGGCGTTCATTTCTTTTCATTTTTTCTTTTGACCATTTATTTTTTTCACCCTTTGATTTTTCTTTTAGGGTATACCCTCTTTACATTTTTTAAATTTTTTGATTTTTTGATAATACGGAAAACCTTTGTAAAAGGGATGAACATATTACAGAGATCAACTAGTCAATCATGAAATATGACACCTATATAGGAGTATAACACTAGCTCCACTTGGGGATGGCTTTCCCTGGTGGAAATTCAAGAATAGCAGGTTAGATGGCCTTTTGCATAACTTTTGCTCTGCTCTGAAATTTTCCTTTGCGGGTTGCTTTATTTGTATACATGACAACACACTTGTCGAACTTAGGGCCTTCTCTTTGGGATTCAACTGCAGCAAGTTACTATCCAATCCATACTTAAACACATTTTTTCAATTTTTTTCTTCCTCCTTGAATCCCGCTTGATCACCTTGTTACTTGGGTAGGAACTTGTAGCCTTGGTCTCTTTTATCAAAATCTTTTTAATTTTCTCCTGCACAACTTGAGATCTGACCTGAAGCAAAAACGACGTGCTGCAACTTTCAAACCAAATTAGTAAATCATCAAAATCTTTAGGGCCTTTTGATTGGATTCAAACATTTAAGGATTTATTTTTTAACTTATTGAAAACTGAATTAAAACAGATTGAAATCTTACCTACTTTACCCTAATTAGCCTTCTGACTGCTGGTTAGGTAAAATGAAACAACCAATGCAACAAGTTAAGCGTTAAATACATCAGTGACCTTTGTTGTTTATGATTGAAGGTGTTTAAAATTGATATCTTGCAATCAAATTTGGCTTTGTTAACCTTTGAGAAGATAAGGAAATCCTTGATCTCCTTTGCTGAATCTAGAAACTGTGCAAAAGGATCCTATAAAATATATACACTAATCTTCAGTTGATTTAAACAACAACTTTACAAATGCCTTGGATAGGTTTCATGTCTTAGAATTGAGAAATCACATTTGTCTTTGTCCCCATGTATGTTTTCAAATGTTCTTCGTGGTGATATTTTTATTGATTGTAATGCCTATCTTGTAAAATCATTATCATCTTGTTTTTGACTCTCACAATCTATTAATGAAAAAGAATTATGATTTCTTTCATCATTCAACTTGTCAGCTGATGGATCATAAAGAACCTGGAAGGATTCTTGCAACTCATTACATATAGGTTGAAATGGAATTTCATGGGTTTCTACAAGTAGCTCTTATTTTTGTTTAAACAGTTCAAATGATTCAAAACGAAGGGGCAAAGAATCAACTTGGATTTTTTGATCATATGATTGTTGTTCCAGGTTTTCTTCTGCAACCTGACATTCAATGGCATTTTGGGGCTGCAGATCTAGATATGATATATTTTGAACAAAGATTTGATTGCCCTCTAGATGGTTAATATCATGACTTGTTGACATTTGATTTCTAATTGCCTAATAGTTATCTCTAATAAACTGAAAATACTCAAAACGAAACGGTAAATTTCCTTCACTCATTTCAGAATTTTCTACACTTTCCTCCTCATTCTCTTTGCTGAAATGAACAAGCTGATCACTTTTTTCAAGCTGCTGAAACTGAATTTCCTTGTTCCCCACATTATCTTCTGATTCCTCTACAAGGTTAATTAGGATTTGAGAAACATAATCATCATCATATTGATCATATTTGGGAAAATCACTGAAAGAAGAAATGTTATCAAATGCACAAATTAGATCAGGAGATTTCTCCTCCACATATTTCTTTATGAATTTTCCTCTGATCTATGGTAGATTGAGTTGGTAGAAATTTGTTCATGAATATCAACCCTTTCTTCTTATGAAACAAATGTGTCATGATGATTTTGAACAAAACTTTCAACTTTCATTGTGATCTTCTTCATCATTTCCTCTGCTCTCTTTATCAAAATGTCAAGTTTTTCCTCTTTCTCTATTTTCAGTTTTTCTTTTCTGATTTTCAGATTAACCTCTACATCCACTGCTATGTTCTGCATCTGTTCCATAGTGGAGGGGTTTCTTTCTCTCAGATGAAATTCTATCTCTGAATCAAATGCCCTTGGGTAATGCAGTAGAGCTGAATCGGGGGGAGGTTTTATATTCAGTGCTATTTAATGATAGATTTGATTGAATTTGTCTGAAAATTGTTGTACTGTTTCATGTGGATGCATTTTTAACTGATTATATTCTTCTATGATCATGAGGAGATTGACTTTGATTATCCATCTATCAAGGAAGAGTTTGAGAAACTGCTCAAGGCTTAAGATTCTTGCCTTAGGCAGGGTTTTGAACCAACTCCTGACTTTTCCTTGCAAAGAAAGAGCAAAAAGCCTAATACTAACAACCTCTTCATCCACTTCAAATATGTTAAGATAATCTTCAAAAACCTTGATATGTTTTTGGGCAGTGACACCATTCTCTCCATCAAATCTTGGGAGATACTTGGGATAATCGTTAGGGAAAGCATGGAGTGTAGGAGGAAAAATAAGTGGTTTATTCCTATCAGGAACTTTATGAGGTACCAGAATATGTTCAGGGATTGGATGATTGGTCTTGATTTTTGGATTCTCCTTAATTAAAAAATGATCTTCATAATAATTAGAAGACTGTTGTTCAAATGTGTAAGGAGACTTTTCATCTATATTTTTTGGAAGGAAAATAATAAAAATTTAATCTAAAATCATCTCTAAAATACAATATACATTTAAGAATCTTATCAATGAGAAAGAACATAATGTCTTGGATAACAATCCAAATCAAAAGCCTAATCTTTTCATACAATTCTTTCAGGTTCATTTCTCCAGTGGAGTCTTGATTGTGAAATTGATGTGGAGTTGCCAGGCAGATGATTTTAACATTTGTGTGTCTGATCCCTATCCACCATCACAGATAAGATCTAAGCATGTACAACAGTTCTGAAGAAAAGGTTCAGTTTCTCCAGGAAACGACATTTTTTGAGATTTTTATGGTTATTTCGATTTTATTTTTATTTTTTAAAACAAATTTTATGATTTCTTTAAGAGGCTTTTGATATGAAATTTAAACTTTCTTAAAGATTTTATTTGACAAGAGGAACTGACCAAGTATTTGAAACCAACTGTTCAATCCATAAACTAGACCGGAGATAGACTGAAGCAGCATTTATTTACTTCTGCAATTGCAAAGCAAAAGCAGTTTCAAAGGCTACCTGGATAACTTCAGGCTCCATCTATAGCTTATACATAAAACAGTAGAAACAAAAAATTATTCAGGTCCCCAGTGTAGTCGCCAATGATGTTATCACTAAGGTTGTTCCCAAAAGTTGTTAGAAAGGGAAGACAGCCGAGGTATCCACAAACCAATCTTTTAGATACAAATTCTAGCCAATCTGCATCCAGAGAGGGCTCTCTCTTTATGATTTAGCTTTGCTTTTGAAGGTCTTAGGCTAGTTATGGAGTTCAAGGGTTTTGTTTTGATTTTGCGTGGGAGTTTCAGTAGAGCAGAGAGGTAAAACTGAAGAGTTCAGTCCATTGGGCATGATGGAGTCAAAGAAGACGATTTTCTCGATTAGGTTTCTCAACAGAGGATGGCACCATAGAGCAAGGTAGTCAAACATGGAATAGTTTAAAGGCTGGAATCAGATGGAATGGACTCAAATGGATGAAGGTGTTGGAAATAATACTGAGAGGGGGGGTGAATCAGTATTATCTAGCAATTTACCAAATCTTCCTTATTTGATCTTTTGAAATATTCTTGCATATCAGTACCATAAAACAATGAGCATGAATAAAGAAAATAGACAGTCACACCAAAGAACACAAGATGTAAGGTGGAAACCCAATGCGGGAGAAAAACCACCTGCTGCAATATGTCTCTATCTTCTTTCAAGAAATTCTTTTTACAATGATTTTGTACTGGTGCAGTCCTTTACCAGCACGCAGGCTGCAACCTGCAAAGAGCTACAACTCTTTCTCGTTTTCCAGTTTCTCCTGGAAGGGAGCTACAACCCCCTACTTCTTTTCATGAAGAATCAAATGATCAACAAGTATACAACAGATACAGTCTACTACAGATATCAGATCAGAAATTACATAAACAACCCAGAACACCTTATGAACAGAAATATACAGTCAACAGATCATCTTAAGACAGGGACGCATATTTTCTTTCTGTGGCCTGCGACTGGACGCAATATACCTTATGCTGTTCTGCGTGCAGACGCACTGTTCCTTTTTGCTTTTCTGCGACCGACGCTCCTAGAAACACTATCGCGCCGCGTCTTTCGCTTCAGAGACGCACCCAATACCACAGTCGCGCCGCGTCCTTTGCCTCAGAGACGCACCTGAGTCTTTACTGTACTACGTCCCGGCGCACTTTCCCTTCACTGAATCTGCGTCCCTTCAGATATAGAAGATAAGAGGACTTCAGAACCAACCCAAACACTCAGATCCACAGATCTGATCATGCGCCATATAGATCGTAGTCCATTAGAAGATTTGCCCTTATAGATTTGGACTAGATCACACCAAGAGATGTTCCACCAAGATGATGCTCAATCCAAATGAACTCCTTTGCTTTATATAGGCAAGCTTCTCCCCAAAGCGTGGAACAATACCACGAGCCGACACCATAGAAACACAAAACCGTCGGCTAGATACCACACAAGAAACCCCCACGTGCTTTTCTCTGCCTTGAAATGTGTGCACTGAGCGGACGCACCTCCTGAACGGCTGGCTTGCGTCCCTGGACGCGGGTTCTGTATGGTATACCTGCGGGGACGCACTTGCTGAACATATTTCCTGCGTCCTTCTTGATTTACCACCTGAATGAGTTTGCCATCAAGGACAACACCTGAATCATAATGCCAACAAACTCCCCCTTTGGACTGATGGCAACCACATAATCTTCAGCTTACATAATCTTCAGTTTCATCATTCTCCCCCTTTGACATCAAGGGCAAAGGGTATGCTCCCCCTATGCTCATGCTTCTCCAGATCTGTAACCAGAAATCCATCATGAAGGAGACAGAGACATATTGCAGCTATTTCCAAGATCTCCTTCTCCATAATGCCAACAATGCATTATGTGCTCCCCCTGAGCCTATACCATCAATAGGAAGATGATCAACAGTGAGATGATGCATCAACAACCCCCAGCTTTTGCCTGAGGTATTCAAAAGTGTCCCTGGGCAATGGTTTGGTGAAAATATCAGCAACTTGTTCCTTAGAAGGAACATACTCCAACTTGACCTTCTGTTCAAGTACTTGTTCCCGGAGAAAATGGTACTTGATTGGTATGTGCTTGGTTTTTGAATGCATAACCGGATTCTTTGAGATGCTGATTGCACTTGTGTTGTCACATAAGATAGGAATAGGAGGTGTACAAGTGATTTGATAATCCTGCAAAGTCTGCATCATCCAAAGAAGTTGGGTGCAACAAGATGCAGCAGCAACATATTCCGCTTCAGCTGTAGACAAGGCAATTGAACTCTGTTTCTTGCTGAACCAAGATACCAGTCTGGGACCCATAAAGAATGCACCACCACTTGTGCTTTTCCTGTCATCCACGCTTCCGGCCCAATCTGCATCTGTATAAGCATGAAGAGTGAGATCTGTATCTCTAGGATACCATAGGCCATAATTTTGAGTCCCTTGAAGATATTTGAAGATTCTCTTCACTGCTTGAAGATGAGTCTCCTTTGGATTTGCCTGAAACCTTCCAACTATTCCAACTGCATGCATGATGTCTGGTCGGGTACCTGTCAAATATAGTAGACTTCCAATCATAGATCTGTAGGTTGGTTGATGTACTGCTGCAGATTCGTCATTTGCACTGAGACTACATCCTGTGACCATGGGTGTACATACTGGTTTTGCATCTTCCATGCCATATTTCTTCAAAATCTGCTTGAGATACTTGGTTTGAGATAAAAGGATTCCTCCTTTCTTTTGTTGGATTTGCAAACCAAGGAAGTATGTCAGTTCTCCTAGCAAGGACATCTCAAATTCTTTCTGCATGATCGAGGCAAAGCTTTGACTCATAGCTTCTTCATTACTGCCAAAAATAATGTCATCTACATACACAACAAGTATTAGTAATTTGTCATTTTCAACTTTTATATAAAGATTGCTATCTGCTGAACCTTTTGAAAAACCTTGTTGATGAAGATATTTGTCCAACCGGTAGTACCAAGCCCTTGGAGCTTGTTTGAGACCATAGAGAGCCTTTTTTAATCGGCATACAAGATTTGGATCGTTTCCAAGAATGAAACCATCTGGCTGTTCAATGTACACTTCTTCATCCAAGTCTCCATTCAGAAAGGCTGATTTCACATCCATTTGAAATACTTTGAAGTTCTGACAACTTGAGAGAGCAAGAAACATTCGGATGGCCTCAAGTCTTGCAACAGGAGCAAAAGTTTCTTCAAAGTCTATTCCTTCTTGCTGTGCATACCCTTTACAAACAAGTCTGGCTTTGTTTCTAATTACTTCTCCATTTTCATTCAATTTATTTTTGAAAACCCATTTTGTTCCGATAACATTCTTATCCTTTGGTCTAGGAACCAGCTCCCAAGTGTTGTTCTTTTCGATTTGCTCAAGTTCTTCATCCATTGCTTTCACCCAACATTCATCTTTGCATGCCTCTTTCACATTTTGTGGTTCAGTAGAGGAGAGTAATGCCAAATAACTTGAAGCTTCTGCAACTGTTCTTCTAGTTTGTATACCTGCTTCTTTTTGTCCCATGATCTGAGATTCTGGATGGTTCTTTTGAACATATCTGGATGGAGTCTTTTCTTCTATTCTTGTTCTTTCTTCTGCTTCTTCGTGAGGTCCTTCTTGAGATTGTTCTTGCGGTTCTTCTTCTTCATCATTCTGTCTTTGAGGGTAGCTTTCATCTTCTTCAATGTCTTCACGATGTATTTGCCTAGGAATGTATCCCTTCTCATCAACCACTACATCAATGCTGTCAACAATTCTGCCAAGTCTTTTATTGTAGCATTTGTATGCTTTGCTATGTGGAGAGTAGCCAAGAAGAATTCCTTCATCTGCTCTAGGATCAAGTTTGCCAAGCTGCTCCTCAGTATTCTTGATATAGCATTTGCTCCCAAAGATTTTGAAGTGCTTTACCGAAGGAGTTTTACCACTCCAGAGCTCATGAGGAGTTTGAGTGCTGTTCACTCGGACATTTGTCTTGTTGAGAATAATAACTGCCGCATGTGCAGCTTCACCCCAGAAGGTTGCAGGAGTTCCTGATTCATCAAGCATAGCACGAGCCATTTGCTGGATTGTTCTGTTCATTCTTTCCACTACTCCATTTTGCTGAGGAGTTCTAGCTGTAGAAAATTCTCTCCTTATCCCATGTTCATCACAGAAATCGAAAAATTCATTTGAAGTAAATTCTCCACCTCTGTCGGATCTGAGGCACTTAATCTTGTGACCTGATTCATTTTCAACCAAAGCTTTGAAGGATTTGAATTTTTCGAAAGCTTCATCTTTGTGCTTCATAAGTCCTAACCAAACAAACCTGGAGAAATCGTCAATAAATAATATCAAGTATTCCTCTCCTCTAGGTGTTCTTTTTCTGAATGGTCCACATACATCTGTGTGTACTAGCTCAAGAGGCATGCTGGCTGATCCTTCTTTCTCTGGAAAGTTAGTTCTGGTCTGTTTTCCAAACTGACATGATCTGCATATGGTGTTGTCAGGAATTTTGATATCTGGAAGATCGCGAACTGCCTGATATTTGCAAGCTTTCCTTATTTGTGAGAAGCTTAGATGTCCCAACCTTCGATGCCATAACCAGTGCTCTTCATCCTTGCTTAGATAGCATTGTTGTTGTCCTTCATCAAATATGTATAGATTATTTGGAGTTCTTTTACCTTTGAGAACTGTTTTACCTGTATCAAGATCACGAACAAGACACCCATTTGATCTGAATATAACCTCGGTTCTTTGATCACACATCTGGCTTACACTTAGAAGATTATGCTTTAGTCCATCAACAAACAAAACATTTCCAGCCTTAACATCTTCTTTTAAAGGAGCAATACCTTTTCCTTTTATAGTTGCAGGAGTATCATTTCCAAAAGAGACTTTCTTTCCCTTTTCTAAATTAGAATAAGATTCAAGTTTTTCTTTATCACCTGTCATATGCTTTGAACATCCACTGTCAATGTACCATAGATTTTCTTGTCCTTCTGCATAGAATGCTATCCCACATCTTTCTGTTTGAGGTTCCTTTATTTTCCATGTTTTGGTGCCTGAGGTTTGTTCCCTTTTTTGTTCTTGTACCTTTCTTTCCGGAAACCTGCTTCTGCATTCAAAATCTTCATGTCCAAAATTATTGCAAATAGAGCATTCAACTTCATTTTCAAGAGCTGAAAAATTGTTATAGGTCCTTTTTGTAATCCCTGTCATACTTCTTTGCTTTTGAGCTTCCCTAGTCATGATTGTTTTATACGCAACACATTGAGCTGCTTTGTGACCAAAGTTATGGCAAGAAAAGCATTGTCCATTGAAGAAGTTTCTGCGATTATTGAATCTACCAGCCAACTGATTGTAATTTCTATTTTCATCTATTCTTGAACCAAATTGGGAAGATTTTACCTGTGGCTGGTTGTGGCTTTTGTTCACCCTTAAGCTGGATTGCCCTTGATAGTTTCTGTTTGACGTTTGTCCCTGCTTTACCTGATGATCTTCCTTGTGCTCTTGCTCATTTCTTCTTGCTGCATCAAGATAACTTTTTGAAGTGGATGCTTGAGAAGTTTCTCCATTATAGCCCAGACCTGTCTTATTTAGTGGAGACCGCTGCACACTGATAATCTCATTCAACGTTTCAGATCCTTTGACAAACTTGAGATTAATAGTTTTTGTTTTCTCAATTTCTTTTCTAAGACCAACAATTTCACCTTCTAATTTTTCAAGATGTTTTTCCTTTTCATCAATCTGAAATTGTAGAGTATCAATAATCATGTTCTTTTCTTCTATACATCTCTTGAGTCTAGTAATTTCATCATAAAGGTTATCCACATCTACAGCATCCTCATAATCATCATCTTCAAATGCCATTAACAATCTATATTTGTTACCTTGTTCATCTTCATCACTGTTTGATAAGCCATCACTATCTTCATGGGTGTAGTAGCTTTTCTTATTTGCACTTTGTTTCTTGTTCCATCTAGCTGGTTCCTTTCCTTTATCCTTATAAGAGCATTTTGCAGCATAATGACCTACTCTTCCACAAGCAAAACATTTGAAAGGTAGCTTACCTCTGAACCTTCCAGAACCTCTTTGAAGATTTCTGACAAAATTTGATTCTTCTTCCTCTTCTTCTGGAACATGACTTGCTTCATAGTGATCTTCTTTGCCTGATGCTTTAAAAGCAGCTTCCCTTCTGTCTGATGGACCTCCCTTTCTCATTTCATAAGCAGTTAGAATTCCATGCAGCTGAGACATAGTGAGAACACGGAGATTTTCCTTTTCTTCTACTGCAGATACTTTAGATTCAAACTTGGGGGATAAAGATCTTAGAATCTTTTGAACTACTATAGTCTCTTTTATTTCTTCACCCAAATTTTTCATACAATTAACAATCTCATCTACCCGAAGAAAATAATTAGCCACACTTTCATCATTATACATCTTGAGAGTCTCATATTGAATCCTGAGAGTTTGAAGTTTAGCTTCTTTTACCTGTTCATCTCCTTCATAGCTAGTGATCATTTTGTCCCATATCTCTTTTGCTGATTTGAAGTGCATGACCTTCATGAACTCTGTTTGAGATATACTTCCTAATAGAGTACTGACTGCTTTTGCATTTGTTTCATACTGCTTTTTCTCAGCTGGATCTGTAGGAGTAGCTGAAGGAAAGGCATAGCCTGATTCTACAATGTTCCAAACTTCTGTACCAAGAGATTGAAGATATGCAGTAACTCTTACCTTCCAATAATTGAAGTTTGTCCCATCGAAGACGGGTGGCCTGATTGATGCTTCTCTCTCGTAGTTGCTCATGATGAACGATCTACCTTCAAGCGATCAAGCTTTTCTGAAGGACCTGCTCTGATACCAATTGTTGGAAATAATACTGAGAGGGGGGGTGAATCAGTATTATCTAGCAATTTACCAAATCTTCCTTATTTGATCTTTTGAAATATTCTTGCATATCAGTACCATAAAACAATGAGCATGAATAAAGAAAATAGACTGTCACACCAAAGAACACAAGATGTAAGGTGGAAACCCAATGCGGGAGAAAAACCACCTGCTGCAATATGTCTCTATCTTCTTTCAAGAAATTCTTTTTACAATGATTTTGTACTGGTGCAGTCCTTTACCAGCACGCAGGCTGCAACCTGCAAAGAGCTACAACTCTTTCTCGTTTTCCAGTTTCTCCTGGAAGGGAGCTACAACCCCCTACTTCTTTTCATGAAGAATCAAATGATCAACAAGTATACAACAGATACAGTCTACTACAGATATCAGATCAGAAATTACATAAACAACCCAGAACACCTTATGAACAGAAATATACAGTCAACAGATCATCTTAAGACAGGGACGCATATTTTCTTTCTGTGGCCTGCGACTGGACGCAATATACCTTATGCTGTTCTGCGTGCAGACGCACTGTTCCTTTTTGCTTTTCTGCGACCGACGCTCCCAGAAACACTATCGCGCCGCGTCTTTCGCTTCAGAGACGCACCCAATACCACAGTCGCGCCGCGTCCTTTGCCTCAGAGACGCACCTGAGTCTTTACTGTACTGCGTCCCGGCGCACTTTCCCTTCACTGAATCTGCGTCCCTTCAGATATAGAAGATAAGAGGACTTCAGAACCAACCCAAACACTCAGATCCACAGATCTGATCATGCGCCATATAGATCGTAGTCCATTAGAAGATTTGCCCTTATAGATTTGGACTAGATCACACCAAGAGATGTTCCACCAAGATGATGCTCAATCCAAATGAACTCCTTTGCTTTATATAGGCAAGCTTCTCCCCAAAGCGTGGAACAATACCACGAGCCGACACCATAGAAACACAAAACCGTCAGCTAGATACCACACAAGAAACCCCCACGTGCTTTTCTCTGCCTTGAAATGTGTGCACTGAGCGGACGCACCTCCTGAACGGCTGGCTTGCGTCCCTGGACGCGGGTTCTGTATGGTATACCTGCGGGGACGCACTTGCTGAACATATTTCCTGCGTCCTTCTTGATTTACCACCTGAATGAGTTTGCCATCAAGGACAACACCTGAATCATAATGCCAACAAACTCCCCCTTTGGACTTGATGGCAACCACATAATCTTCAGCTTACATAATCTTCAGTTTCATCATTCTCCCCCTTTGACATCAAGGGCAAAGGGTATGCTCCCCCTATGCTCATGCTTCTCCAGATCTGTAACCAGAAATCCATCATGAAGGAGACAGAGACATATTGCAGCTATTTCCAAGATCTCCTTCTCCATAATGCCAACAATGCATTATGTGCTCCCCTGAGCCTATACCATCAATAGGAAGATGATCAACAGTGAGATGATGCATCAACAACCCCCAGCTTTTGCCTGAGGTATTCAAAAGTGTCCCTGGGCAATGGTTTGGTGAAAATATCAGCAACTTGTTCCTTAGAAGGAACATACTCCAACTTGACCTTCTGTTCAAGTACTTGTTCCCGGAGAAAATGGTACTTGATTGGTATGTGCTTGGTTTTTGAATGCATAGCCGGATTCTTTGAGATGCTGATTGCACTTGTGTTGTCACATAAGATAGGAATAGGAGGTGTACAAGTGATTTGATAATCCTGCAAAGTCTGCATCATCCAAAGAAGTTGGGTGCAACAAGATGCAGCAGCAACATATTCCGCTTCAGCTGTAGACAAGGCAATTGAACTCTGTTTCTTGCTGAACCAAGATACCAGTCTGGGACCCATAAAGAATGCACCACCACTTGTGCTTTTCCTGTCATCCACGCTTCCGGCCCAATCTGCATCTGTATAAGCATGAAGAGTGAGATCTGTATCTCTAGGATACCATAGGCCATAATTTTGAGTCCCTTGAAGATATTTGAAGATTCTCTTCACTGCTTGAAGATGAGTCTCCTTTGGATTTGCCTGAAACCTTCCAACTATTCCAACTGCATGCATGATGTCTGGTCGGGTACCTGTCAAATATAGTAGACTTCCAATCATAGATCTGTAGGTTGGTTGATGTACTGCTGCAGATTCGTCATTTGCACTGAGACTACATCCTGTGACCATGGGTGTACATACTGGTTTTGCATCTTCCATGCCATATTTCTTCAAAATCTGCTTGAGATACTTGGTTTGAGATAAAAGGATTCCTCCTTTCTTTTGTTGGATTTGCAAACCAAGGAAGTATGTCAGTTCTCCTAGCAAGGACATCTCAAATTCTTTCTGCATGATCGAGGCAAAGCTTTGACTCATAGCTTCTTCATTACTGCCAAAAATAATGTCATCTACATACACAACAAGTATTAGTAATTTGTCATTTTCAACTTTTATATAAAGATTGCTATCTGCTGAACCTTTTGAAAAACCTTGTTGATGAAGATATTTGTCCAACCGGTAGTACCAAGCCCTTGGAGCTTGTTTGAGACCATAGAGAGCCTTTTTTAATCGGCATACAAGATTTGGATCGTTTCCAAGAATGAAACCATCTGGCTGTTCAATGTACACTTCTTCATCCAAGTCTCCATTCAGAAAGGCTGATTTCACATCCATTTGAAATACTTTGAAGTTCTGACAACTTGAGAGAGCAAGAAACATTCGGATGGCCTCAAGTCTTGCAACAGGAGCAAAAGTTTCTTCAAAGTCTATTCCTTCTTGCTGTGCATACCCTTTACAAACAAGTCTGGCTTTGTTTCTAATTACTTCTCCATTTTCATTCAATTTATTTTTGAAAACCCATTTTGTTCCGATAACATTCTTATCCTTTGGTCTAGGAACCAGCTCCCAAGTGTTGTTCTTTTCGATTTGCTCAAGTTCTTCATCCATTGCTTTCACCCAACATTCATCTTTGCATGCCTCTTTCACATTTTGTGGTTCAGTAGAGGAGAGTAATGCCAAATAACTTGAAGCTTCTGCAACTGTTCTTCTAGTTTGTATACCTGCTTCTTTTTGTCCCATGATCTGAGATTCTGGATGGTTCTTTTGAACATATCTGGATGGAGTCTTTTCTTCTATTCTTGTTCTTTCTTCTGCTTCTTCGTGAGGTCCTTCTTGAGATTGTTCTTGCGGTTCTTCTTCTTCATCATTCTGTCTTTGAGGGTAGCTTTCATCTTCTTCAATGTCTTCACGATGTATTTGCCTAGGAATGTATCCCTTCTCATCAACCACTACATCAATGCTGTCAACAATTCTGCCAAGTCTTTTATTGTAGCATTTGTATGCTTTGCTATGTGGAGAGTAGCCAAGAAGAATTCCTTCATCTGCTCTAGGATCAAGTTTGCCAAGCTGCTCCTCAGTATTCTTGATATAGCATTTGCTCCCAAAGATTTTGAAGTGCTTTACCGAAGGAGTTTTACCACTCCAGAGGATGGACGCTTACTGTTAAGGAGCAGTTAAGGATTCCTTAGCAAATAATCAAAATGAGAGAATCGGGAAACGTGAGCAATTAAGAATTCATTTTTTATGCTAATGCTGAAGAAAAACACAGAGAATAATAAAGATTGAAAACAGAGTGCAGTCAAGAAAATTCTAAATTAACCTTTTGCTTTATCATTCAGATTACGAAACACAGATGATATAATAGACAAGAAACTGTAAAACACAAGGTAGAAATCACTGTTTGATCCATGGGTTGATTCAGGGATTTTGTGACAAGTCCTCTGCATCAATTCTTCTTCTAGTAAACCAGACAACAGTTTGATCCCAGCAACTTTTTATTCCCATGTTCAGTATTACAACAAAGTCTAAGAAATCTACACATACCCAACCTCTTCAAAACTCTAATAAAGGGGGTATTTATACAGCACAATATGTACAACAGGTATCTCATAAAAGCTCTGAGATAATATCTAAGTTTAACCTAAAGTAATTTACGAGCAAAGTAGAAACAACTAACTTATGTTGTGCTGGAGGATGGCTTTTTTAGGGTTTGTCTTGCAGGTGTCCTTTCTAGCTCTGTGCCGATTGTTTGCATTAATTGTTCTTAACTTCTGATCTTCTTCTCTTAGTCGGCTCCGATATTCATTAATTCTGATTTGATTTGCTTTTAATTTTTGCACTGATACACTTTGACTTCTACTGATACTCTTTATCGCTGATGTAACCCTTGTTCACCGCTTTCTGGCAAAAAAGAGCTACTACTATGTCTTTACACCGCCTTACTCCTGTAAGTGATGTCTCAAACAGTCCACTAGCCAGGTTAGCGCATATCTTTGTTCATCCCTTTATTTCTTTTTCTGCGAGCTAGGAAGTCCTTCGGTGTTGGCTCAAACTCTATTTTAAAGGAATAATATTGTACAATGGAACTTTGGTTGAGGTCGAACTCATCGATGGAGCTTTTTCCTGGTCGACGGCAGGTAAAACACTGGAACTGAGTCGGTCGTAATCTTTGAGCACGCGGGGTGCTGTGTGCAAAAACATAACAAAAATGACCTTTGTACCCTTTATTGAACAAAAATGATTTTTGGTGGGAAATTTTGGTTCGAAGGATGGATGATGTCAGCATGACGTCAGCGGGGATACAGTATGGATGACATGGCAGGTCACATGGTAGTACGGATGATGACATGGTGGGTAACGTTAGCAAAGGATCAACGGGAGGGTGGTAAGCTATTTTTCCCGCTCTGCTTTTGGGCTAGGGTGGTTTCGTGTGGAGGGGCAGCGAACAATGCGGGCGGTCGACACGTCGATCCGGCGCGGTGCCAAAAACCACCGTTTCCCACAGCTTAACTTTCGGCGAGCGAGGAGATCGTGATATGAATATCGGTCGTCGGATGCGAGGGCCGAGATCGGATGGTGGGTGCACATAAAAAGTGGAAGGAAGTTAATGCAGCGGGCCCGATGCGATAAACCAAGCTTTTAATGGTTTCGGGGTGGGTTTTGATTGTTTTGTGGGGTGATTGGTTCAGTTATTAATTAAAAAGAGGTTAATTAATCCCATGGTTGCGCGCGGTGGGTTATTGATAAGCTCCAAGTGAACTGTTAATCCCCTTTAGATTAGTAATATGGTCGTAATCGACCGGGGGCGGGATATTAAAATCTGGAGATTTTATTATATATTTACATAATACGGGGTTGGGAATGTTTATACGGGAGTTATATAGTAAACTTAGGGTTAATATGAAATTTGAATATGAAAGCACTAAGTAAAATGTTAGGAAACTTAGGCTTAAAGGGGAAAAAGAGTTTATACAAGAAATATGGCTAATCCCTAAGTAAAACAGATTCTTACTTAGGAAAACGTTATGGAATGAGATGAGTGACTCAATGATATTAAGCAGATCTCAATATCATTGGAGTAAATTAGTAAGTGATTGGGGAAACAGTATGAAGGGGAGTTAGTCATGCCTCGCTTGAGCTGCTCCAAAAAATATATGCCCGGGCACTTGTGATAGAAGTAATATTAACACATTTTTAGAGACAAAACCTATCACAGGTCTCATTCTGCAACAACAATCTACCCACCCAGCCTACTTTTCCTAGCATTTTTTCTTGTTTTACTTGGGTGCACTTAGACTGGCAAACCCTTTTAAATCTTCTTTTTCTTTTCATGGGAATCCTACCTAAGTCTGCACTTATTCTTCCAAGGGCTCAGATTAAACTATTGAACTCCTTTGCTTCTCTACCTATCTACTTATCTACCAAGATTAAATAGTTTGGACAGATTTTTATTCTCTATCTCTAAAACATGAAATTCAAACATGAACTGGCCATGATTAAGCTGTTTGGCCATTTATCAATTGTGGCAAAAAGTTCTACAAGCTGTACATGATGCTTTATTTACAAAAAATGAAATAGTATTGGCATTTGGATTTGCACACTTTCCTAGTATTTTTATTTGGGGTTCATTTCTTTTCATTTTTTCTTTTGACCATTTATTTTTTTCACCCTTTGATTTTTCTTTTAGGGTATACCCTCTTTAGATTTTTTAATTTTTTTGATTTTTTGATAATATCGAAAACCTTTGTAAAAGGGATGAACATATTACAGAACTCAACCAGTCAATCATGAAATATGACACCTATAACTATAGGAGTATAACACTGTCTCCACTTGGGGATGGCTTTCCCTGGTGGAAAGTCAAGAACAGCAGGTCAGATGGCCTTCTACATAACTTTTTCTCTACTCTAAAATTTTCCTTTGCTAGTTGCTTTATTTTTATACATGACAGCACACTTGTGGAGCTTAGGGCCTTCTCTTCAGGCTTCAACTATAGCAAGTTACTATCCAATTCACACTTAAACACACTTTTTCATTTTTTTTTTCTTCCTCCTTGAATCCTTCTTGAGCACCTTGTTACTTGGGTAGGAACTTGCAGCCTTGTCACACGGAATCAGTCAAGAGTGCGGACACAACCGACCTTCCTAGAAGTCTAAGACATTCTAATGACAAACAAAACAAACTAGAGCTATCCTTCTCTAAACATGCATTATGATATGAGAAATCAAGTGTTTCGTTCTTACCTTTGTCCAAACGTTGTTGTAGAAGTCCAAGCTTTGTTGATCTGGATGAGCTCCTCCTTTTCTCCAAAACCTGCAATCACCAATAGTCAAACAATTAAATAGCACCTGATTATAACATAAAACAAAGCATATTCAACATATAGACCAAGGAGTACATGAAATAACCCATAAACAACAAGTTATTGAGAAGAATGGACCAATTTTCATTAAAGGTAATCAAAAGGAACCATTACAACCTGAGCCTTGGTGTTGTGCAAGCTCCTTCCAGGGTCCACAAGAGTCTTCCTTTACTTTGAAAAAGCTCACCCACTTCCAAATAGAACAAGCAAAGATGGCAATCTCTCCTCACAAGCTTCTAAATGGGAGTCCTAATTCCTGCAGCATTTACCCTTAGAAATGTATAGCTTTCAACCCCTCCTCCTTCTGGCCCAATGCCTGTATTTATAGTACTCAAGAGGAGGTTAATCAGGTCCACCATCAATGGGATAATCCCCTCTTTGGGTGGGATAGCTCCCTTATTGATGGGATAAGTTCCTCTTTGATAGGAGTGCATGAACCATCTGGAGGCGCCCAATACACGTCGAACAACCTTCTAGAATGCTCTAGAAATGACCACAAGTAACTTTTTAAAGATGAAACTTGCGCATTTTAACCTTTTCAGGGGGACGCACCTGTCCCTTTACATACAAAGCGTCTTTGGACGCAGCTTTTGTGAACATTGGGAGCGTCCCCGCAGGTAAGGTTGAGAGAACCTGCGTCCCCAGAGATAAATACATTTATACAAGACTTTCTCTCTTTTCTGAAGTTTTACATGGAGAGCAGAGGCATAAGACTTGCCTAAGAGGGTAGCATGACTGTTGATTGAGCCATACTAACTGTAAATAGTCATGGTGACATTTTTTAGTGTAACAAGCCTTGCTCTTTTTGATCAAAATCTTTTTAATTTTCTCCTTCACAACTTGAGATGTGTCCTGAAACAAAAAAGAGGTGCTGCAACTTTCAAATCAAATTAGTAAATCATCAAAATATTTAGGGCCTTTTGATTGGACTCAAACATTTAAGGATTTATTTTTTAACTTATTGAAAATTGAATTAAAACAAACTTAAATCCTACCTACTTTACCCTAATCAGCTTTATGACTACTAGTTAGGTAAAATGAAACAACTAATGCAACCAATTAAGAATTATATACATCAATGACCTTTGTTGTTTATGCTTGAAGGTGTTTAAAATTGAGATCTTGCAATCAAATTTGGCTTTGTTAACATTTGAGAAGATAAGGAAATCCCTAATCTCCTTTGCTGAATCTAGAAACTATGCAAAAGGATCCTGTAAAATATATACACTAATCTTGAGTTGATTTAAACAACAATTGTACAAATGTCCTGGATAGCTTTCATGCCTTGGAATTTAGAAATCTCTTTTTTCTTTATCGCCATGTATGTCTTCAACTGTTCTTTGTGGTGATATTTTTATTAATTGTAATGCATATCTTGTAAAACCATTATCATCTTGTTTTTGACTCTCATAGTCTATTAGTGTAGAAGAATTATGATTTCTCTCATCATTCAACCTTTCAGCTGATGGATCATAATGAACCTGGAAGGATTCTTGCAACTCATTACATATAGGTTGAAATGGAATTTCATGGGTTTCTACAAGTTGCTCTTCTTTTTGTTTAAACAGATCAAATGATTCAAAACAAAGGGGCAAAGAATCAACTTGGATTTTTTGATCATATGATTCTTGTTCCAGGATTTCTTCTGCAACCTGACATTCAATGGCATTTTGGGGCTGCAGATCTAGATATGATAAATTTTGAACAAAGATTTGATTACCCTCTAGATGGTTAATATCACGACTTTTTGAGATTTGATTTCTAATTGCGTGATAGTTATCTCTAATAAACTGAAAATACTAAAAACAAAATGGTAAAGTTCCTTCACTGATTTCAAAATTTTCTACGCTTTCCTTCTCATTCTCTTTGCTATAATGAACAAGTTGATCACTTCTTTCAAGCTGTTGAACCTGAATTTCCTTGTTCCGCACATTAGCTTCTGATTCCTCTGCAAGGTTAATTAGGATTTGAGAGACATAATCATCATCATATTGATCATATTTGGGCAAATCACTGAAAGAAGAAATGTTATCAAATGCACACAGATCAAGAGATTGCTCCTCCACATATTGCTTTATGAATCTGTCTTCTGATCTATGGTAGATTGAGTTGGTAGAAATTTGTTCATGCATATAAACCCTTTCTTCTTGTGAAACAAATGTGTCATGATGATTTTGAACAAAACTTTCAACTTTCATTGAGATCTTCTGCATCATTTCCTCTGCTCTCTTTATCAAAATGTCATGTTTTTACTCTTCTTTGTTTTCAGCTTTTCTTTTCTGATTTTCAGATTAACCTCTACATCCACTGCTATGTTCTGCATCTGTTCCATAGTGGAGGGGTTTCTTTCTCTCAGATGAAATTCTATCTCTGAATCAAACGCTCTTGGGTAATGCAGTAGAGCTGAAACAGGGGGAGGTTTTATATCAATGGTATTGAATGATAGATTTGATTGAATCTGTCTGAAATTTGTTGTACTATTTCATGTGGATGTCTTTTTAACTGATTATATTCTTCTATGATAATGAGGAGATTGACTTTGATTATCCATCTATCAAGGAAGAGTTTGAGAAACTGCTCAAGGCTTGAGATGTTTGCCTGAGGCAGGGTTTTGAACCAACTCCTGATTTTGCCTTGCAAAGAAAGAGTAAAAAGCATAATACTAACATCCTCTTGATCCACTTCAAATATGTTAATATAATCTTCAAAAACTTGGATATATTTTTGGGCAGTGACACCATTCTCTCCATCAAATCTTGGGAGATACTTGGGATAATTGTTAGGGAAAGCATGGAGTGTAGTTGGAAAAATGAGTGGTTTATACCTATCAGGAACTTAATGAGGTACTGGAATATGTTCAGGGATTGGATGATTGGTCTCGATTTTTGGATTCTCCTTAATTAAAAAATGATCTTCATAATAATTAGAAGATTGTTGTTCAAACGTGTAAGGAGACTTTTCATCTATATTTTTGGAAGGAAAATAATAAAAATTTAATCTAAAATCATCTCTAAAATACAATATACATTGAAAAATCTTATCAATGAGAGAGAACATAATGTCTTGGATAACAATCCAAATCAAAAGCCTAATCTTTTCACACAGTTCTTTCAGGTTCATTTCTCCAGTGGAGTCTTGATTGTGAAATTGATGTGGAGTCACTAGGCGAATGATTTTAACCTTTATGTGTCTGATCCCTATCCACCATCACAGATCATATCTAAACATGTAAAACAGTTCTGAAGAAAAGGTTCATTTTCTCCAGGAAACAATTTTTTTTTAGATTTTTATGATTATTTCGATTTTTTTATGATTTTTGAAAAAAACTTTTATTATTTCTTTAAGAGGCTTTTGATATGAGATTTAGACTTTCTCAAAGATTTTATTTGACAAGAGGAACTGATCAAGTATTTGAAACCAACCATTCAATCCATAAACTAGACCGGAGATAGACTGAAACAACATTTATTTACTTCTACAATTGCAAAGCAAAAGCAGTTTCAAAGGCTACCTGGCTAACTTCAGGCTCCATCTGTAGCCTATACAGAAAACAATAGAAACAAACAATCATTCAGGTCCCCAACGGAGTCGCCAATTACATTTTCCAACACCAACAGTCTCCAAAATTACAAGAAGCGAGTATATGGTAAAAGTATATGTGATTAATTTTATTATTAGAGTTTTTTTTACAGAATTTAGTTATTTATATATTAAATATTTAGGATTTAATTCAATTTAATATAGTAATTGATATAGATATTAATCATTATTGATTAATGATTATCGATGGGACTAGTATATATTATTGATGGTAATATCTCTTATATACATTTTTTGTATTAATAAAATTGCCTCCTATGGCCATGAAATATTTTTTTTATACAATCTAAAGAAAACAAAAATACTAGTGAGTGATTGGTTAAGGTGTTTGTTATGAAACCAGCTCACAAAAAGATAGAAAATATAGATGAATGCCTTAGAATTCAGCCTCTTCGAGGGGGAAACTTCCTTTACATTACAAAAATGAACAATTCCTGGATGATACAAATGACAAGACCTCCTTTCGATATATAGGAGTCTAAGGGGTCATAATATAATCAGAGCCAACATAACAATAATAATGTAAGGGCACAATAATAACAATAGTGGGCTTGTATAGGGCACAATAATAACAATATGGGGACTACATGGGTACAACAATATAATAAGGGGGTTGTACTAATAACAATAAGGGGTTACACTAGTAGTATAGGGTCCTAACATGCCTCTCTCCTTCAAAAAGAGTTGTCCTCAACGCTTGAGTAGTTCTTGATGCTTCTGTATAAAATTCTTTTCCTCCCATGTGGAATCTTTAGCGGGTAAGTTCTTCCACTTGATGAGATACTATGAAAATGATCAATTTCGTCGATGTTGGGTTCTTGTTTCTGTGACTGCTCCAGGTTCCAATATGATTTTTCCTTCCTCTTCAAGTTCTGGCAATATTGTTTGAATTGGGATATTGTGCAACTTTTGAATGAGTGGCCACACTTCTTTGTCCTTCTTCCATTCATCCCTTGCTGCATTTATCCAATCTGGTTGGATAATAGAAATATCACAAAACAATGGGTCCACATCCTCATCCTTTCTTGGGAGTGCATCTGGAACAAATAAATTCTTCCCTTTTCTGTAGACGATGTCAAAGTCATAACCCAACATATTTGTGACCGATTTTTCTGTTCTTCCAAAGATAATATTTGTTCTAAAAAGTATTTAAGACTATCATGATCCATTTTTACCTTGAAGTGTCTTCCCATTGGGTAAGGTTGCCATTTCTTAAGTGCATGTAGTATTTCCAATATTTCCTTCTCATAAATAGCTTTCTTGAGATGTAGCTGTAAAAAAACCCAATCACCTACATCAAAACTTTTTTCACTGCGATGTTGACATACCTATTGTTTCATTCGATTCTGCACCAAGGTGGCATTATCCTTTCAAAATTGGAGAACTTGTTGTTGATGGTCAATGTGATCTTTCACTGCTTGAACCTTTTTCTTCTTGATATGTCCTTCTATCTTGAGAGTTTGAGGAGTGGTATTTTCTTCCAATGCTTTACAACATATGGTCAGATTCATTTTTTGTTGCTCGATGTGATCTTTCACTTCTTGAACATTTTTCTTCTTGATATGTCTTTCTATTTTGATAGTTTGAGGAGTGGTAATTTCGGCCAATGCATTACATGATATGTTTGGATTCATTTCTTCTTTCTCGATGTGATCTTTCACTTATTGAACCTTTTTCTTCTTGATATGTCCTTCTACCTTGAGAGTTTTATGAGTGGTAATTCTTGCTAATTCTTTACAAGATATGGTCGGATTCATTTCTTCTTTCTCTAGGGTTGGTTCCTAGCGTATATCCTCTTATTTTGATGTTTCTTGATCCTTTTCTTCCTCCTCTTCATACTCTATGTAAAATAATTTCTTCTCAGCACACTTATGACCTTTACTGCATTTTCTATCACAATTGTAACAAAGCCCTTTTTCTCTTTTTTTCTTCCAATTGTTGTGGTGTAATCCTTGTAGTTTGTGGAAGGCTAGGAGAAACAACACTTTAATCTTTATAGTTTTGAGGGGTAGAATTCCTTGTTTCCATAATTTTTCTTTCCACTTTGTAACAAAGCCCTTTTTCTTTTTTTTCTTCCAATTGTTGGAGTGTTGCTCTAAAGAAGGTGTTGCTCTTTGTATTCTCATAATGTGCTATAATTTCCTCCATGAAAGTTGACCACGTAACAAGTTGTTTACGAGAACAAAGCCCTTTATATCATAAAAATTGATCTTGTTCTAAATATGAAGATGCAATACATACCTTTTGTAATAGTGGTACACCATGTATATCAAAATATTTCTCCATCCATTAAACTTCCTCATCTCATTTTTTCTTGATTTTAGGAGCTCAATCTTGAAACGACTATAACTCTGTACTTTCAGATCTTTAAGTTCTAAAATTGTGACCTGCACTAGCACTCTGCATCCTCTTTCTAATGTCACCGGTTTGATCAAATTTATATTATCCAAGAAAGAGTTATGCACAATCTCCCAAGATGGCCTAATTATATACCTTTTCAGAAGAGAGAACTTGTATGAAGTGCCATGTGTCTCTATTTTGACCTTATGATCTGAAAAGTATACACAAGAAACTACAGTCCGTCCTCTTTCTGTAACTTCTTATGAAATTTCAATCTGATGCACAAACCAAAAGTTATGACTATTTTCCCCAGGTCACCTGTTTGGAATGTAATTCTGGAGTCTGCAAAAAGGCCAACTTCCTGAGGTCATATCTCCGCGAATATAGCATAAAAAGCTCTTAAATTTGACCCGAGGTTCAGAATGATTTCTAGAGTTTGAAACGTCGTAGAAAAATCGTTATAGTGAAAATTCCACGATAACCTATTTGGAGCAGTGAAGCCCTAGAATCCAAAGCTCTGATACCAAATGTTATGAAACCAGCTCACAAAAAGATAGAAAAGATAGATGAACACCTTAGAATTCAGCCTCTTCGAGGGGGCAACCTCGTTTACATTACACAGATGAACAATTCTTGGATGATACAAATGACAAGATATCCTTTCTATATATAGGAGTCTAAGGGGTCATAATATAATCAGAGCCGACATAACAATAATAATGTAAGGGCACAATAATAACAATATGGGGACTACATGGGTACAACAATATAATAAGTGGGTTGTACTAATAATAATAAGGGGTTACACTAATAGAATAGGGGACTAACGGTGTTAGTATATATGGTATACCCTGTTTCTTGATATTGGTCGGATGTTTATTTATTTGTGAGATTTTTTTATTTTCATGACCATATAGTCACTATGAAATTATTTCGTAGTGTCTGTTTTCCAATTCACTATTTTGTCGCTAAAAAATGATTTCATAGTGCCTGTTAAAATTACTTATTACGGTTTCGGTGAATATGAAACAGCTTGACTTGTTTCGTCTTTTGACTCTCCATATCGCACGCTTGCTTCTTAGCATAGGAAATCATCCCACTTGCCTTTCTTCATCATGGATTGCATGTTAGCTCAAAGTTAATGGTCAAAAATCCAATCTAATGGTTGTGACAACATTCGAGACATGGATACTTTGTTTCAACGCTAAGTTCACTGTAACTACCTTAATTTCCCCCCACTGAACATCGTGGCACATTCCATTGTCGGTTCTGATACCTTTTTAATGAGAATACACAAAATATATGAATCAATCACAATGACCAAGGCTTCAATGATCAAATTCTTAAAGTAATTAGATGAAATAATCACATACTTTTAAAGATTAACAATGCACAGGAATTAAATTTCATTTAGAAATAGTTTATAACCAGAAAGCTACTTGCTTCAAACACTAAACTTCTATTTGATTCAAAACCACATCAAATTACATTCCCTTTATCATTCAATTTCGCCAATGATATACAAAATTTCATGTTCACATAGATGGAAAGCACAGTGATTGCAACCTACAAAATTGTAAGTTCACAAAGGAAAATGGTAAGCCCTCTCTCTCTCTCTCTCTCTCTCTCTCTCTCTCTCTTCCAAGCACTCATTATCTTTAAAAATAAAATCTAACATGGGATAACCAAGAGTCACAAGAGATGAATCATTTCATCTTCTCTACAAAACAAAAGAAACAAAAAAACCATATTTACAATAGAAAATATGTCCTCCACTTACTAAAAAAATCAAAACTCCTCCTAAATTAAACGTTAAAAATTTATATACAAAAAAATCGCCCCCGCCAAGCCTTACCATGTGACCATCCTATCACATTCGAAATATTTTTTTGAGTCTTCACCAAATTTTTTCCTCCATCTATGCACCTACATCAAGCATCCCAAAAAAGAAAAAATTTATGAGCTCCTACTCATAAGGTCTTCTACACAATAACCTACTTTTTTTAGAGATAGAACTTTCATCCAAGTAGAATCTTCAATCGGATGACCTTTCC
The DNA here is from genome assembly GCA_031772625.1 of Pinus tabuliformis. Lineage (NCBI taxonomy): Eukaryota > Viridiplantae > Streptophyta > Pinopsida > Pinales > Pinaceae > Pinus > Pinus tabuliformis. The sequence continues at coordinate 13,303,726 of CM062813.1, read as the reverse complement.
ACATCACTAGGTATTCCAAATATTCTTTTCCTCGAGCCTTCTTTGCAACCTTTGTGTCCAAAATCATTTCATCTTCAAATGTTTTTAGCATTTGTTCTACCATTTATTGCTCAATGATTTCATCAATGTCTTTGTTTGTTGTAGATGAGTATTTCTTAGCGACTAGGTAAGGATACAAATCAGTCACATCGAAAATTGGTGAAATACCTATGCATATAGGTAAGTCCGGTTCATAAGAATTTGTAGAATACTTGTCAAGTATCTTGCAAGGACCTATCTTGTTCATCTTACATTTATTATTTTCCCCTCTTGGAAACCTATTTCTTCTCAGGTGAGCTAAGACCATGTCTCCCACCTCAAATTTCACTTTTTTTTTAATCTGCTTTCTGCTTATAACTCACTCACTCATTACTACTACAAAATATTCTCCTTTAGCACTTCTTTATTCAATTCTACTGAAATATCGCAGCTCGCAAACTCCCCTAGGATGCATTCCATATAAAATATGAAATGGAAATTTCCATGTGCTCTTATTTTGCGAATCATTATATGAAAACTCCACCTGAGATAATACATGATCCCACTACTTGGGATGATCATCCACAAAAAGACCTTTTTTCACCATTTCAGTCTGTCCATTAGACTGTGGATGATAGGTTGAGCTAAAGTTTAACTTACTTCCAAGTTTTCTCCACAAGGTTTTCCAAAAATTCCCTATAAACCTTATGTCCCTATAATAAATTATACACTTCAGAAACCCATGTAGTCGAACAATCTCATTGAAAAACAAGTTAGCCACATGTGTAGAGTCACTAGTTTTGTAACATGGAATAAAATGAGGCAACTTTGTAAGAAATTTCATAACTACAAGTATTGAGTAATTACCTCATTAAGTATTTGGGAAAACCAAAACAAAATCCATACTCACTGAGTCCCATGGTCTACCAAGAATGGTTAATTGAGTATATAGTCTAGCATTTTGACTCCTTCCTTTTGCATGCTGACAGACCCTACACCTACTCACATATATCTACACATTTGCTCTCATCTTTGGGGAGAAATAGAAATGGTCCAGTTGTCCATGTGTTTTATCAACACTAAAATGTCATGCCAACCCTCGATTGTTATTTTCTTGTATCAAATTATCTCTAATATAAAAATTGGGAATACATAGTTGGTTATTCTTGAATAACATGTTAGTGCCTAAAACTACCTCGGGCTACAGGAAGGTAGGTCTAGGGTAACATCAAACCACACTTAACTTGGTAGTTAGCCCTACCAGGTCAGGAGAGGGCTCTCTCCTTGTCAATCTCAATTAGAATATGGCAACTAGGGCTTGAGATGACTGAAATGAATGTTGATTTTAGGCTATGTATATTAGGTCGGAGGATTTTGTTTGATTTTGATGGTTGGTTGCTAGATCAAATGCAGAAGGCAGTTTTGAGTTTGGGAAATCAACTCAGATTTGCAGGAATTTTTGTGGGGCGAGGTAGGCAAGTGTTTTGGCACTTTGAATTGGATGTGATGGTAATTCTAACACTAGTGAGGAGTTGGAGAGGGCATGCAAGGTTCATGAGTCCTCTTCAAATAGTAGAAAACATTAAAAACGAAATGTATCCTCAAAGCAAAGCACTGAATATCAATGGATTCCACCTATATATCTTGATTCATTTAGTTATGAGGAAAGAAGTAGATGCTGGCACATATACACATAAGAGAACTAAATAATAGAGGAAGAAACAATGCCAAGACACATTACCACAAGAATCCCACAAAACACTGCAAAACCCTGGTTCATTTCCTTGCCAACTGCAGAAGTGATTTACAATGAAGCTCAAAGCATCCACAAGAGTCCAACCTTTACAAATGACTAAGAAAGTACAAGATATAGGCATCAAACCACCTATGCTAGCCATCAAGGGTCGAATCCATGAGTCAAGGAGTTGTTCCAAAAACATCTAAACTAGGAACTAGAAAATAGGTAGTGGAACAACTTGCCTCCAAAATTATGGAAACTGATTCATTCAAGCTCAAACCACCTATAACTGATGTATCTACCCCCTCAAGCAATTTTACTCATATTTACATCATCTTACATGAGTTACCATTACAAATTTACCAAGGAGAAGAGAAAAATTCAACTGATAGTCAAATTGGGAGAAATTCTGGAAAATCAGGCAAAACTGGCAAAATTCCTCCTATGCGTAGCGCCACTGATCCTATGCGCAACGCTTTTTCTAGGCCACTTTTGGAAGGCTTCTTGAAGTCCAAACTCGGTTAGAATAGCTCATTTGAAAGTTTGGTGTGTCTACTTTCTGCGACAACTTGAATTTTTGGATTTGGAGTCCATTTTCCCCTCCAAAAATGGAATCTCCCAAGACTACTTCCTGTGTGGCAAAAAGTGGCAGAGAGGGTACTTTTTGGGTGTTTTTTGCCCTTTTAGAGACCCAAAACTTATCCAAAATTCTCAGCCATTTTTGAGCATGCATATTTTTCCATGTTGATTCCAAAAATTCAAACCTTTTTGCAAATGGATGCCCCCAACAAAAGCGCAGCACCAATGGCGCTGTGCACCTATTGGAAAAGCCTATTTTCACATTAAAAATTTCAAAAATGACAAAAATTGCTCCAAATTTCTTGAAATTTGGCTTCAGTGATCCTTGTTAGGTGCTTTGATGGGCCAATGATGCTTCAACCAATATCTTGAGTTTATATTGCTATTTTTTTCTCCTCAAAGCTCTTTTTAGCTTGGCCTTCAACCTCTTCACCCTTGTTTTGTAAATTTTGTTCCGGGTTAGGTAGTGATAGGCCATATGGCACAACATTTTCTTCTCTTTGTTGGCTTTCTCAAGCAGTTTTTCTAGGTGAATGTTTACCCTCTCTAACCATGATTCCTGGCTAGCCTCAATTTCTTACTTAAGGGATGTCATTTTAATTTTTCTTCTCTTTGCCACTTGCCTATTTTCTCTAATTGTTTGTAGCTCCATAATAGCTTGATTGTCTTCTAGTTGCTTGTTTTCCTATTGAAGATAATTGATGATCCATTTTTCCCTCTAAAGGTTAAGTGATAAGGCTTTTATTTCAGCATCCTTCTCTTTGATAATCATATCCTTGAGTCTTGAGCTTTGAGAGCCCAATCAATTTCATCCTCCTCAATCAACACAAAATCCCTATCTTTCCCTTCAGTAGGGCCCTCCTAATGCATCTGTTGCTTTCCTTTGTCTCTACCCTGTACCTGTTTAGCTGGAGAAGAAGGCAAATCCCCTTTCACCCCCGGTGAAGATAGCATTTTCCTGTGGTCCGGTGAAGAAAACGAGACCCCTTCCACCTCTGGTGGAGATAGTACTCACCTAGCAATAGAGAAAAGCCTCATGGTGCCTCTCTCATAGGTTGCAAACACTGGCACACCTGTAGATTCAATCTCATGAACATCTGGTTGTCTTGAAGGCCCTCCTTCTTCTTGAGGGACAGATGGAATGACCTCAGGGCATTTGAAAATCTCATGTGCAATGAAGGTATCCCATGGTATGTTCAGCAAGCTTAGCTAATGCAAGACAATAATTTTAATCAGTGAGAAGTGGTAAATATTGTTGAAATATTGAGGAAAAGGTTTCATTTACACATAGAGAGCCATCTTCTCAATATTCCTGCATATAAAGTATGGAAGGTTCATCATCCTCACTCTTGTGAAATGCATCAACAATCTGACATGATATGTATATAGGCAGGAAAACTTCCCTTCACAGGTAAAATACTTGATGACGAGTTTCATGAGAGGAGCATAGATGTTCTACAGGTATTTGAAAGAGAAAACCCTACTGATCTGCTTGTGATATCCAACCCTAATGTAAGGCTCATAATGTTCTCTGCCCACATGTTGCCCCTTATTCCACTGTTCACCTACATTAGGAATGCCTGTTGCTACTACAATGGTTTTAGGTGTCAAGGTGAAAGAGACACCAGCAAGGTTCACCTGGCCATTGTGAAGATGAAGAACAAACAACTTAGCAAGCTCATGATGATATTTCACCCTCTCTACAATTTCAAATAATTGATAACAAGACTAGTGTTTAAAGAAAGTTGCAGCAAGAGGGCAAGCAAGTAATTCTGTGAGAGTGGTGGGCTCCTCTTGGATGATCTTCCCTCCTTTATGTGGATTTCTTGGTACGTGAGCTTCTCGGGAAGAATCGCTGAAAGTTTCCTCTTCCCTCTCATAGTCTGAATCTGTCTCCATGCTTATGAATTTGAATTGAAAGCTAATGAGTATGAAGAGATTTTAAAATATGAGGTTGAATAACTTGTATAGGAAACGAATGCTGGTTTCTCTTGGGGAATGAGGGAAATGACTGGAATTATGAATGTAGATGAGGGTTTTGATAATGAAATGGATGTAGTGAAGGAATAGGAAGTGGGAGTTAGGGTTTGGGAATAGGGTATAGGTTTAGGGTTTGGTAAATGGGAGTGTGGTTTGGGGAGTGTGTTGATGATTTTGGGAAAGGGAAAGGGATTTATGGAAAATAGTTTAAGGGAATAGGGTGTAGGAAAATAACTTAAGGTAATAGAAACTACAAAAAACAATAGCATTTCCAAATCTATGAGACAATTTGGAGGATATATAGGGTTTAATTTTTCGAAACATGAAAATCATGACAACTTATAAAAAACCCTTTGCTAAACAATATGAGAAGCTTTACTTACTTGATGAGAGGTCAATTAAGGAATTTGAAGCAAAGTAAGGTGACTGGAGTCATTTTGATGCTCAATGGACAGGTGCGCAGTGTTGCCTCTCAAGTGTGCAACGCACTTTGTATGCACAGCGCCAGACCAATTTACAATGAAAAACCTGCACCAGGTGCGCAGCGCCAAAGCCCAGGTGCGCTGCTCCGGAAAAATTTTGGGATTTTTCCTCTGTTCTTGCCTTTTTCTTCAAAAACACAATTTTTATGCCTTTAGCTCATTCACTTGCAACAATGAAGACCCAAACACATGGATTGGGTTTTATATTCCCTTGCTTTTAATTTTTATTAACCAAACCCACTTTTCTAATGTTTTGCTAGCTTTTTCACAAATGCCCTTTTTAACATTATTTCTAACTTTTGTCTTTTGTACCGGTGGACTTTTGCATTGATTTTTGTAATGGCAGGAGTGGACCTTGTCACCAGGTCACGAAGAACAACTTTGAATACATATTACATATAGAAACATTAAAATTACATGAAATTTTTACAATAATGGAAGAAACCTTGTTTTCACCTCAAAATAGAGTTTTGAGGTAGAAAAAATTTATTGAGCATAACAGAAGTAAAATTTATGATTTTATGAGTTTATTTATCCTCCTCATGTGCCTACTGACCCTTTATTCAATTTTGGATGACCATGATGACAAACCCTAGACCTAGTGAGACTAAAGCCCTAAAAATTATTTTTGTAAATGAAATGAAACCGGATGAGAGTAAATGACCTAAAAAATGGCAAAACAGGTCAGCAAGTGAATGCCATGAGGGAAATTGACATGAAGCCACTACCATCAGTTGATCCATAACCTAATGGAATGAAGCTGATAAGATGGGACACCTAATATGCATGCAAAAATAGAAATTTGATCACTGATGGAAGTATGAAGATACTGACACTAACATTGGCTCCAATGGGGATGGAAGCTCCTGGGAGGTTCCAAGAACCACAGATCTTTGGGAGAGAAGACCAGTGCCTTATCCATTGCGCAATATGGAATCAATATCTTGGCAACAAAAACATCAAAACTCAAGACTCAAGACTCAAAACTCACAACTGAAATGACTAAGAATTGACTAACTCAAAACTAAAACAAGACTCTCAAAAGTTGAAACTAAACACTTAGCTGAAATAATACTTACAACACCTTTTAATGGCAACAGACCATCGAGATTTGAGGGCTTCAAATCATGATGACAACCACCTTCCTACTGATGAAATATGTAAAATCATGTGAAGTGAACCTTCCAATGTAACCAATCCAACAGATGGCTACTCAATGAAATTCCGCTCTCACCTTCCCTGAGTAGGTAGAATGATGTACATGTAGGCAACTCACAATAACAATTTAAACCAAGGCTTATGCTAACGAACCAGGTAACATTCTTCTTCTCTAGTGTTTGCAAAAGAATGTCGAAGGGATCTTGAAAATCTTGAAGCACTAGCTTGGCTTGAGATCCAACAACAAAAACACAAGTACTCCCTTCATTATGATCTGAAAGAACAGTTTGTTGCTGATTGATAGGAAGGCATAAAGAAGTATAAGCTTCTGCTATCTGAGTGTTGGCTGTAAATTCCTTGACCATGAGAAATTCTGACTCGATTTCTAGCATATTGTCTCTCTCAGGTTCATACTCCTCAATTTCATAGTCTAAGCCTTTCTTAAACATAAAACAATCTTCAAGATTATCAAACATGACAGCGTTATCATTTTAATGAAGGAAAACAATATCTTCTCATTGATCTATAAATCTAATTTCAAGACTGTCCTCATTTTCAAAAGTGGAAGAAGCTTCACTTACACCTTCTTGACGAAGCGAACACTGCAAACCTGCATTAGCTTGGGTTGTAACTTGACCTTTCAGGAGTTGATCTATCTCATCTTCAGATAGAGGAGATAATACTTTCTGTTTTGTTTCGCTCAATTGATTATTGTCTTCTTGAAATAACATTTTAAACCATGAAAAACCTGAATGACAATCCTCAATTCCCTGGTCTTCTGAAATTCGAAAACATTGTTGATCATCTTCATATGACATAGCAATCAAATTATCATTTACCACTGAGTTATCAAAAGAAGATTTTTCACTTACTTGAACAAAGCTCTCATCTTGCTTTTCATAAAATGACTGGATTACCTCCTCATGAAGGCTTTGTTCTAATGAAAAGAGAACGCTTGGGTCAATAACTCTGTCTTCTTCATTCCAGATGATCTCAACAACAGAACTCTTCTTCATGGGATTCAGAACAAGGTAGTCTTCATCATCATGATTTGAATCTAGATTTGAATTAGCCAACTTGACTTTATCACAATCTGAAATCGAAACTTGATTTCCCTGCATACTATCTTCTACTATGAGCAGATTTGAAATAAAACCTTGTCTTCCATAATTTTCCATTGTACTAAGAACTTGAACCTACTGCAAATTTTCCTGAGCATCTTGACAAGTATCCTCTAAGCTCTCTTTATGTTGCTGAAATGGATTTTCATACAGGGCTTGCATGATCTCATCGTCCATGAAGTCATAATCTTCATAAACTTTTTCAAGATTTTCAATAAAACTATAAACATGTTTACAACAGTTCTGAACTAATATCAAGGATGGACAAGTTTCTTTATACCTTTCAAAGAACATGGTATGAAAATCTTTCAAACAGTAAATACAAGCAGGCGACAAACTTTCATACCAAGATTGGGCTTCACCTTCCAGAGTGGCCATGAATATATTCATCAAGCAGTCTTCAGGAAAATCAACCTTCAACTTGCGAATATGCATGTGAAATCTAACCAGATGTAAAGCAACATCATTCCTATCATCATCTTTAAACATAGGAAAATTCCTTTGCCAATCTACCTTAGGAATTTTATTTGGGAAACCTGGAATGTGATCTCGGCTCATGGGAACATACAATGAATTCACCAAGAAATTCTTCAGGCTATTGATTCTTGAAGAGTAGAGTTGCCACAAAAATTCTGAACCTTGGGATTTTTCGACACTGGAGTCGCCAGCTGAATGATTTCAGCCTTTCGGTGTCTGATCGTTGTTCACCATCAACTAATCTAAACTTGATTAAATTTTGCTGAGGAACATAAAACTACGTTCCCCAGTATGGTCGCCACTATGTTAGAGCCTAAATCTACCTCAGGCTAAAGGAAGGCAGGTCTAGGGTAACATAAAACCATGCTTAACCTGGTAGATAGCCCTACTAAGTCAGCAGAGGGCTCTCTCCTTGTCAATCTCAATTAGAATATGGCAACTAGGGCTTGAGATGACTGAAATGAATGTTGATTTTAGGCTAGGTATATTAGGTCAGAGGATTTTGTTTGATTTTGATGGTTGGTTGGTGGATCAAATGCAGAAGGTAGTTTTGGGTTTGGGAAATCAACTCAGATTTGCAAGAATTTATGTGGGGCAAGGTAGGAAAGTGTTTTGGCACTTTGAATTGGATGTGATAGTAAGTCTAAGACCAGTGAGGAGTTGGAGAGGGCATGCAAAGTTCATGATCCCTCTTCAAATGGCAGAAAACATTAAAAACTAAATGTATCGTTAAAGCAGAGCACTAAATATCAATTGATTCCACCTATATATCTTGATTCATATAGTTATGAGGAAAGAAGTAGATGCTAGACATATACACATAAGAGAAACTAGATAACAGAGTAAGAAATAATGCCAAGACACATTACCACAAGAATCCCACAAAATGTTGCAAAACCCTGGTTCATTTCCTTGCCAAACTACAAAAGTGATTTACAGTGAAGCTCAAAGCATCCACAAGAGTCCAAACTTTATAAATGACTAAGAAAATACATGATATAGGCATCAAAGCACATATGCTAGCCATCAGGAGTCGAATCCATGAGTCAAGGAATTGTTTCAACAACATCTAAACTAGGAACTAGAAAATAGGCAGTGGAATAGCTTGCCTCTAAAATTATGGAAACAGATTCATTCAAGCTCAAACCACCTATAACTAGTGTACCTACCCCCTCAAGTCATTTTTCATCATATTTACATCATCTTACATGAATTACCATTAAAAATTTACCAAGGAGAAGAGAAAAAGACAACTGATAGTCAAACTGGGTGAAATTATGGAAAATCAGTCAAACTGGCAAAATTCCTCCTATGCACATCGCCACTGATCCTATGCACAATGCTTTTAATAGGCCACTTTTGGAAGGCTTCCCAAAGTCAAAGTCAGGTGCAGAATAGCTCATTGGAAAGCTTGGTGAGTCTACTTTCTGGGACAACTTGAATTTTTGGATTTGGAGCTCATTTTCCCCTCCAAAAATGGAATCTCCCAAGACTGCTTCTTGTGTGGCAAAAAAGAGGCAGAGAGGGTACTTTTTGGGTGTTTTTTTCCTTTTTTGAGACCCAGAACTTGTCCAAAATTCTCAGCCATTTTTCTGAGAATGCATCTTTTTCCATGCTCATTCTAAGGATGTAAACCTTTTTGCAAATGTATGCCCCCAACAAAAGCATAGCGCCAATGGCGCTGCGCACCTATTGGAAAAGCCTGTTTTTCACATTAAAAATTTCAAAAATAACAAAAATTTCTCCAAATTTCTTGAAATTTGGCATGAGTGATCCTTGTTAGGTTCTTTGATGGGCCAATGATGCTTCAGCCAAGATCTTGAGCTTATCTTGCTCTTTTTTTCTCCTCAAAACTCTTTTGAGCTTGGCCTTCAACCTCTTCACCCTTGTTTTGCAAATCTTGTTCGAGGTAAGGTAGTGATAGGCCATATAGCGCAACATCTTCATCTCTTTGTTGGAGTTCTCAAGCAATTTTTACAATTGAATGCTTACCCTCTCTAACCATGATTCCTGGTCAGCCTCAATTTCTTGCTCAAGGGATGTCATTTTAATTTTTCTTCTCTTTTCCACTTGCCTATTTTATCTAATTCTTTGTAGCTCCATAATAGCTTGTTTTTCTTCCAGTTGCTTGTTTTCCTGCTCAAGATAATTGATGATCCATTTTTCCCTCTCAAGGTTAAGTGATAAGGCTTGGATTTCAACATCCTTCTCTTTGATGATCATATGCTTGAGTCTTGATCTTTGAGAGCCCAAATCAATGTCATCCTCCTCAATCAACACAAAATCCCTGTCTTGCCCTTCAGTAGGGCCCTCCTCATGCATCTATTTATTTCCTTTGTCTCTTCCATGTACCTGTTTAGATGGAGAAGAAGGCAAAGCCCCTTTCACCCTGGTGAATATAGCATTTACCTATGGTCCAGTGAAGAAAACGAGACACCTTCCACCTCTGGTGGAGATAGTACTTGCTTGGCAGCAACAAAAAGCCTCTTGGTGCCTCTCTCATAAGTGAAAAACACTAACACACCTGCAGTTTTAGTCTCATGAACTTCTGGTTGTCTTGAAGGCCCTCCTTCCTCTTGAGGGACTGATGGAATCACCTGAGGACCTTTGGAAATCTCACGTCCAATGAAGGTATCCCATGGTATGTTCAACAAGCTTAGCTGATGCAAGATAATAGTTTTAATCAGTGAGAAGTGGTAAATGTTGTTGAACTGTTAAGGAAAAGGTTTCCTTTGCACATAGAGAGCCATGTTCTCAATATTCCTACATATAAAGTATAGAAGGTTCATCATCCTCACTCTTGTGAAATGCAAAAACAATCTGACATGATATGTATATAGGTGGGAAAACCTACATTCACAGGTAAAATACTTGATGATGAGTTTCTTGGGAGGAGCATAGATGTTCTGCAAGTATTTGAAAGGGAAAACCCTAATGATCTGCCTATGATATCTAGCCCTATTGTAAGGTTCATAATGTTATCTACCCACATGCTACCCCTTATTCCACTATTCACCTACATTAGGAATGCCTGTTGCTACTGCAATGGTTTCAGGTGTCAAGGTGAAAGAGACACCAGCAAGGTTCACTTAGCCATTTTGAAAATGAAGAAAAAACAACCTAGCAAGCTCATGATGATATTTCATCCTCTCTACCATTTCACAAAATTGATAACAAGACTGGTGTTTAAAGAAAGCTACCGCAAGAGGGCAAGCAAGTAATTCTGTGAGAGTGGTGGGCTACTCCCAGATGATCTTCCCTCCTTTATGTGGCTTTCTTGGTATGTGAGCTTCTCGGGAAGAATCACTGAAAGTTTCCTCTTCCCTCTCATAGTCTAAATCTATCTCCATTCTTATGAATTTGAAGTGAAAGCTGATGAGTATGAAGAGATTTTAAAATATGAGGGTGAATAATGTGTATAGGAAGTGAATGCTGGTTTCTTTTGTGGAATGAGGGAAATGACTGGAATTATGAATGTAGATGAGGGTTTTGTTAATGAAATGGATGTTGTGAAGGAATAGGAAGTGGGAGTTATGGTTTGGGAATAGGGTATAGGATTAGGGTTTGGTAGATGGGAGTGGGGTTTGGGGAGTGAATGTTGATTATTTTGGGAAAGGGAAAGGGATTTAGGGAAAAGAGTTTAAGGGAATAGGATGTAGGAAAATAATCTAAGGGAATAGAAACAGGAGAAAACAATACCCTTTGCAAATCTATGAGACAATTTGGAGGATAGCCAGGGTTTAATTTTTTGAAACATGAAAATCTCCACAAATGATAAAAAACCCCTTGCTAAACAATATGAGAAGCTTTACTTACTTGATGAGAGGTCAATTAAGGAATTTGAAGCAAAGTAAGGTGACTGGAGTCGTTTTTATGCTCAATGGACAGGTGCACAATGCTGCCTCTCAGGTGCATAGTGCACTTTGTATGCGTAGTGCCAGACCAATTTACAGTGGAAAACTTGTGCCAGGTGCGCAGTGTCGGGTAGGTGCACAGCGCCAAAGCCCAGGTGTGCAGCACTGAAATTTTTTTGGGATTTTTCCTCTGTTTTTGCCTTTTTCTTCAAAAACACGATTTTTATGCCTTTAGCTCATTCACTTGCAACAATGAAGACTCAAACACATGGATTGGATTTTATACTCCCTTGCTTTTAATTTTTCATTAACCAAACCCACTTTTCTAATTTTTTGCTAGCTTTTTCACAAATGTCGTTTTTCACTTTCTTGCTGACTTTTGCCTTTTTTGCAGGTGGACTTTTGCATTGATTTTTGTAATGGTAGGAGTGGACCTTGTCACTAGGTCACCAAGAACAACTTTGAATACATATTACATATAGAAACATTGAAATTACATGAAATTTTTACAATAATGGAAAAATCCCTGTTTTCACCTCAAAACAGAGTTTTGAGGTAGAACAAATTTATTGAGCATAACAGAAGTAAAATTTATGATTTTATGAGTTTATTTATCGTCCTCATTTGCCTACTGACTCTTTATTCAGTTTTGGATGACCATGATGACAAACCCTAGACGTGGTGAGACTAAAACCCTAAAACTGATTTTTGTAAATGAAATGAAACATGGTGGGAGTAAATGACTAGAATTCACTTCCTATACACATTATTCACCCTCATATTTTAAAATCTCTTCATACTCATCATCTTTCACTTCAAATTCATAAGCATGGAGATAGATTCAGACTATGAAAGGGAAGAGGAAACGTTTAGTGATTCTTCTCGAGAAGCTCACGTACCAAGAAAGCCACATAAAGGAGGGAAGATCATTCGAGTGGAGCCCACCAATCTCAAAGAATTACTTGCTTTCCCTCTTGTTGTAACTTTCTTTAAACACAAGTCTTGTTATCAATTTTGTGAAATGGTAGAGAGGGTGAAATATCATCATGAGCTTGGTAGGTTGTTTGTTCTTCATCTTCACAATGGCTAGGTGAACCTTGCTGGTGTCTCTTTCACCTTGACACCTGAAACCATTGCAGTAGCAACAGGCATTCCTAATGTAGGTGAATAGTGGAATAAGGGGTAGCATGTGGGCAGAGAACATTACGAGCCTTACATTAGGGCTAGATATCACAAGCAGATCAAAATGGTTTTCCCTTTCAAATACTTGCACAACATCTATGCTCCTCTCATGAAACTCATCATAAAGTATTTTACCTGTGAAGGGAGGGTTTCCTACCTATATACATATCATGTCGAATTGTTGATGCATTTCATAAGAGTGAGGATGATGAACCTCCCATAATTTATATGCAGGAATATCGAGAAGATGGCTCTCTATGTGCAAAGGAAACCTTTTCCTCAACATTTCAACAACATTTACCACTTCTCCCTGATTAAAATTGTTTTCTTTCATCAGCTAATCTTGTTGAACATACCATGGGATGCCTTCATTGCACATGAGATTTTCAAAGGTCCTCAGGTGATTCCATTAGTCCCTCAAGGGGAAGGAGGGCCTTCAAGAGAACTAGATGTTCATGAGACTGAAACTACAGGTATGCCAGTGTTTGTCACCTATGAGAGAGGCACCAGGAGGCTTTTTGCTGCTGCCAGGTGAGTACTATCTCCACCAGAGGTGGAAGGGGTCTTGTTTTCTTCACCGGGCCACAGGCAAATGATATCTTCACCAGGGGTGAAAGGGGCTTTTCCTTCTTCTCCAACTAAATAGGTACAGGGTTTAATTTTTTGAAACATGAAACAATTTGGAGGATAGCTAGGGTTTAATTTTTTGAAACATGAAAATCACCACAACTGATAAAAAACCCCTTGCTAAACAAGATGAGAAGCTTTACTTAGTTGATGAGAGGTCAATTATGGAATTTGAAGAAAAGTAAGGCGACTGGAGTCGTTTTGATGCTCAATGGATAATTGAACAATGCACTTTGTATGCGTAGTTCCAGACCAATTTACAATGGATAACCTGCGCTAGGTACACAACACTGGGTAGCTGCGCAGCGCCAAAGCCCAGGTGCACAACACCGGCGAAATTTTGGGATTTTTCCTCTGTTTTTGCTTTTTTATTCAAAAACATGATTTTTATGCCTTTAGCTCATTCACTTGCAACAATGAAGACTCAAACACATGGATTGGATTTTATATTCCCTGGATTTTAATTTTTCATTAACCAAACCCACTTTTCTAATGGTTTGCTAGCATTTTCACAAATGCCCTTTTTCACATTATTTCTAACTTTTGCCTTTTGTGCAGGTCGACTTTTGCATTGAGTTTTGTAATGGTAGGAGTGGACCTTGTCACCAGGTCACCAAGACTAGCTTTGAATACATATTACATATAGAAACATTGAAATTACATGAAATTTTTACAATAATGGAAAAAACCCTATTTTCACCTCAAAACAGAGTTTTGAGGTAGAACAAATTTATTGAGCATAATAGAAGTAAAATTTATGATTTTATGAGTTTATTTATCCTCCTCATGTGCCTGCTAACCCTTTATTCAGTTTTGGATGACCATGATGACAAACCCTAGACCTAGTGAGACTAAAACCCTAAAACTGATTTTTGTAAATGAAATGAAACAGGATGAGAGTAAATGACCTAAAAATGGGAAAACAGGTCAGCAGGTGAATGTCATGAGGGAAATTGACATGAAGCCACTACCATCAGTTGATCCCTGACCTAATGGAATGCAGATGATTGGATGGGACACCTAATATGCATTCAAAAAGAACATTTTGATCACTGATGGAAGTATGAAGATATTGACACTAACATAACAAACCATCATGCAACATGAACTCTTTAAATGGGTCATTATCTGTATTCATAGGGTTCTTTCATGCGTCAAAATATTCTTGAAAATTAGCATCAATTTCAAAAAAATCCTTCAAGTAATCGAAGCCTAAAACCTACACTTGACTCTCTTGCATGATCAAACTCCTCCTCTTTAAGGCATCGGCTACCTTGTGTGCTTTTCTGCTTATATGCTTTAAAGAAAAAGGTGAAACTCTTTAGAAATTCAACCCACTTTGTGCAATTATGGTTCAACTTGTACTACTGCAATATATACCGTAACACAGAATTATACAAAAATAGAACAAACTTCGTGGGCCTTAAATAGTATATTAATTGCTTAAAACCTTGAATCACAACATATAATTATTTACTATAAGTATTTTTGTTTTTAGTCATTTAAGTTCTCGATGAAATATTTGGGAGATCTATCTTCTTGGCTCAATACAACTCCAATAGTTTCCCCACTGGCATCACATCTTACATGGAAAAGCCGATTGAATTTAGGCAACTTCAACACTATATTCTCAGTGATATTCTTCTTCAATAGTTGGAAACTTTTCTCTGTTTATGTTGTCCAAAAAAATGGTTTTTTGTCATTCTTGATTTTATCTATGATAGATGTGAAAATACCAATGAATTTCTTGAAAAAATTCTGATAGAAGTTGGCTAAGCCATGAAAGCTAATAACATAAAAATGTTCTTGGGTGAAGGCAAATTCACAATTGCCTCTATTTTCTCTAGATCCATTTCCAGTCCATCTTTGGAAATGACATAACCTAAGTATACAACTCAATCTCATGAAAGTACATTTCTTCAGGTTAATTACTAACTTTTCTTGTTGCAATCTTTCGAGAACATATCTCACATGCCTGAGGTGCTTTTGTTTAGTTTTACTAAAAATTAAAATGTCATCTAAGTAAATAATGAAAAATTTACCAATAAACTCCTTTAAGACTTCGTTCATCGAGCACATGAATGTACTAGGTACATTTGTCAGTCCAAATGGCATGACCAACAATTCATACAACCCATCCTTGTTCTTGAAAGATCTCTTCCACTCGTTCCCTTCTCTGATATGGATTTGATCGTAGCCACTTTTTAAATCTATCTTTGAGAAGTAAGTTGCTCCACTTAAACAGTCTATCGTATCATCCATTTTTAGAAATGGAAATTTGTATCTAATATTGATCTTGTTGATTTCTGTACAATCTGTACACATACTCGACTCTCCATCCTTGTTTGGATTTAGTACAACAAGAACAATGCATGAACTCAAACTCTCCCTTATCAAACCTTTGTTCAATAGCTCCTGAACTTGTTTCCTTATTTATTCATTTTCCTTGGGTGTCATTTGATATGCATACTTATTTGGAAGGCTTGCTCCTCGCATCAAATCTATATGGTGACTGATGCTTCTTTGGCTGGAAACTCACTTAGAAACTCATC
Source organism: Pinus tabuliformis (assembly GCA_031772625.1). Classification (NCBI taxonomy): domain Eukaryota; kingdom Viridiplantae; phylum Streptophyta; class Pinopsida; order Pinales; family Pinaceae; genus Pinus; species Pinus tabuliformis. The sequence goes on along the minus strand of CM062813.1, from coordinate 13,287,958 downwards.
TATTACAATATCGTTAGATTCATACAAAATTTCCTAAATTTCAATAGGTAGATTTTCGATTTCAGTGTGTAGAAGTATTACGTTTGTTTACCAGATTACCACATAAATGACCTTGTCTTTCTCCATTTGCTACAAAAATTCTATACCACTCAACAACAATGCTTTAGGGCTACTTGTCTCAGTTGCACTTTCTTCCTTAAAAAATACAAGATTATGTTTGATTTCATCCTTTTTAAACTTGTAGCAATTGCTCTCTCCATCATGTATCACTTTCATATCAAACTTCCATGGGCAATCGAAAAGGATGTGGCAGGAATCCATTGGCATTATAAAACATATTATCTAGTCCTTATATCTACTTATCTAGAACTCAAATTCACTCTATTCATTCACTAAAAATTAGTGTCCCTTTTGTAACCATGATACTTTTCACAGTGTTGGATGTTTAATCCCCTCCAACCCTAGTTTTTCCACCATTTCTAAGGAAAAGATTGTCAATCATTTTGTTGTCAATCATTACCTTGCATAACTTCCCTTTTTCTTTAGGCATAGTCTTAAACAAGGATGTTCTTTGGGCTAGTTCAATAGTTTCTATGGTTGGCTTCAACAAGACATTATTCATCATAACCACCTCTCCAATTTCTAGTATATTTTATGCCTCGGATGTTTACGCTTATGCTATTTTTAGTTGAAATATATATGCTCTGTGTTGCCATGCATTCTCATTCTCTAATCAATCAAAAGTCCAGTGATTCATTTTTCTACATCTATAGTAACGGTAAGCATTCTCTCTGCCTCTTCCTCTTATGGTGACACCTTATTTCTACTGCTTCCCTTGCTATTTTGAGTTGCTTACATCATTCTTTAGAGTAGGAATATTTCCTCTTCCAGTTGACTATCATTTTCCTCTACCAAAACCACACCCTCTACCTGATATTTTCTTCCTTGCTATATTTTCTTCTACCTTCAAGGCATACTAATAGCCTTCTTCCACGGTCCTTGGAGAAAGCATGTTGATTTCATCATGAGTATCCATTATTAAGCCATTAATATACCTTGTTATATTTTCTGGGGTGTCTTCCTAATAACATGCTATGAAGTTAACTCTGTAAAATTATTTGATATATTCTTTTACTGTCAGCGACATTTGTTTATGGTTTTTCTTATACCTGTAAAGAGTTAACCAATAACCTTTGGTAAGCATTTATTCTTCACATTTTCCACCATCTTGTCCCAAATTTTGATCAGTGGATTACTCCTCTTCATCCTTTCAACCTGCATATTTCCCACCATAGTGCAGCATGACCCTTCAACCTCATTATTGAAAATTTCACCCTTTTGTTATCATCCATCTCTTCATATTCAAAATACTTGTCTAACTCACTAATCCAATCAATTAAACTTTTAGATGCCATATTTTCGTCATATGTAAAGAATTTAGGTTTTGTTCTTGAACTTGAGCCTAACAATGACCTCAATAACTTCACTTCTGGAAGTTCCTCAGTAGGTGAAGCTCCTTCTTCCACAATTTCCTTTTTAGGCTCACTAATATCTCCAACCTCAGGATCTCGTTGTCTCCCTACCTCGATGGCCTCAAAACAGGCTTGCGACCTCCTTATCTCTTCTTTTTGTTTTGCATTACACATTGGTCTTTCTCCTTGACCTCGTGTTTTTCTTACTTGCATAGCCATATTCTCCATCATAATCTTGTAGCAAAATCTTTAGCTTCATGAGAAAAAGTGTCATTTTTTGGATATATGTATTTGTTTTGTCAAAATGAGTTGTACTGGCTTTTAAAAAAAATTATAGAGTTCATATTTACATTTTATTCTTTCGTTCTCTATTTGCTATTTTAAATTCTCTACATTTACTAGGTTTACTAGGCCCATGTACATTTACTACCTTGACCTAGGTTTATTTGGTAGACCTAGGTTTATCAGGTTTTCTAGGTTTACTAGGTTGACGTAAGGTTATTAGCTTTTCTAGGTTTATTAGGTTAACCTAGGTTTACTACATTGATATAGGTTAGCTAACTTTCACATGGATTTACTAGACTGACCTACTAGGTTTATTGTTGACCTGGGATCACTAGGTATACAAGATTTACAAAGTTAATCTAACTCTACCATATTTTCTAGATTTACCTGGTTCACTTAGGATCACTAGGTTGATAACCACATTAAAGAAGTGGTTGACAACCACATAAATAAAGTGGTGTACTATGCTGATAAGGACATTAAATTCATCTATAGTTAAAAATTGACAACCATGGTCAACTATGCTCACCCGTAGTCAACCATGGTTGCAAATAATTATTCATGGTAAAACAAGCTAAACCATGGTCAGTCATGCTCACCATGGAGAACCATGCTACAATACGTGTCGGAAATAGTGTTGGCATTAATTGGCACTATGTTTACACGTAGTCAACCATAGTTGCAATTAATTAATCATGGTCAAATAAGCTAAACCATGGTCAAACATGCTCACCATGGAGAACCATGGTACAACATGTGTTGCACATAGTGTTGTCAATAATTGGAACCTATTAGTAACCTTGGAGATTGATGTATGCCAATTGATGTCTAGAGAAGCATCAGGCTAGTTGTTTAGGTCATCGATAGAGAACCATCATGGTGGAGGAATAAATAAACAATCCTTAAAGACAATGTGACTGTAGTTGGTGGATATACGGTTCAATGGTGTTTGAAGGAATTTTGTCTACAAAAGATCTAGCCAAATTCCCATGCAAACTGCATTGTTGGATGGTCCCAATAAAGACCTTTCCAAAGATATATGATAATCTAAAACACTCTAAATGGTTAAAGAGTTATTACAGGTTGAATTTAGGTGGTTGATTTTAATTGAAGAAGTTCATAGCTTTGGGATATTGGCAAACAATGTAAGAAGTTCAGGACAGAAAGGCCAAAATCTATGTTTCTTCTGGCTCATTGACTTGTTAAGGTCAATCGGGTAATTCGAGGTAATCCAACTATTTGGGTCAATCGAGTTGTTCATGGACATAGATGCAGAAGGGTCTTGAACCTGAACTCATGGATAAAGTCTTGTGCAATGGAAAGTTTTTGTTGCAACTTAAGCATTTGGCATCTGATTGGTTTGTTGAATTTTAATCTCACATGGTGTTTTAGATCTCTCTCTATATTAGTTTATTTGTTCTTATATGATAATGTGGAGAAATTAATGCACCTCAACTTAAACATAACGAACCCCCCACAAGAAGAAACAATCAATGCTAAATTGGACTGAGACTATAAGAAGTCATCCTAATTATGAGGGGTTTTCATACTTTATTGCCTCTTTCATGTCAGTGTTGTACACCATTATTAACAACTCTCTTTCACCTAGTATCTTGCCAAAAGCTTAATCATTTTTACAGTTGAGTAGAGATGTCAAAGTGGGAGATTGCATTACATTTGAAGATTACATAAAAATTAGGTTGTATGGAGCAATAGATTCCCCTTATATACTTCCATCTTTTATACCTATGAGGGTGTTTGCATTAAAGTTTATTAGACAAAGTTTAAATGTGGACCAAATGCATTTTGTTCTAGCAAAGAAAGGATACTTTTTCAAGTTTCCCAAGACTATTGGGCCTTTTATTGCAAATAACAGGAAGGTTGTGCGAGAGGTAGAGAAAATTCTTCAAGAGATGCAGTTTCAACAAGGGGATAAGCGGTCCTATGAACCTTATTAGATTATTTCAAAGATGAGGGTGGAAAATTCTTATGCACCTTATGTTCATGAACCAAGGCCTAAAATTGAAAGGCTCGCTTGTGGTGGCCTGTTTTAGTCACAAAAAGGAACGGAGGTTGAAACTCCTCAGCCTCCTCAAAAGGGATTGAAAAGACGAGCTGAAGATGTTATTTATTTGGATTTTGAAACTTTCTAGAGTTCAAAGAGGCCCAGAACACACAGAGAAGCCACCCTACAACACGATAACAAATTTCAGGATGGTTTATCACAAACTGGTCAAATTCCTTAATTCTGATTCAGTAGTGTGGAAGAAATGTGCAGAATTGTTGTCACCAACCAAAGAAGTGGAGCCTGGACCTTCTTCAAGTGATCCTACACAAGGATCCCAAGTGATAGAAGGTAAATTAGCCTCATGTTTTATTTTAGAAAAAGACATTTTGTAAAGATATTTTATTTTTCAATTTCAAGCCAAAGTGCTTTAATTTTTACATTTACTTTCTAAGTCCTCATAAGGATCGAATGAAGTTTTAGAATATTTGTAGAAAGCATTTCAAGTTAGTTCATAACTATTAACATTTTTTATAACTTTCTTCATTGTAATGTTTCTACAAAAATAAATAGAGGGACCATTTTTTGGGTTCCAAAATTTTGACCTCAGAGAGAATTTCCTGTGTGGTATGTCATCTTTTTCTTAGAGATAAAATAAAGATTTTCTGGATGATTCCAAATTACTACTAGATATGATATGTGTTCCTTTGTTTCTATAATTCATTAACTTTTTTTCTTCTTTTGGAAATGTGTAAATAAGTTGTTATTTATTTTTAGTAATACAAATTTACTTTGCTTGGAAAGAACTCGTCCTACCTGTAAATTTTAATTAAATAACTTTAAAATGCACTACATATTTCTATATATTCATTTTCTAAGTCTTTCATGCATTCTTCTAAGGTTTATAATAAAAGATCTGCAACTGCAACTTTCTATTCTGAATCTTCCACTATTTCATTCTTTCACCTCACTACAACTTTAAAATCATTTTTATAGACAATGTGGATATTAGGCCCCTATAATACTAGTGATTCCCCCATTACTATTGTCATTGTATCCCTTATTGTATTATTGTGCCCCTATTGTCCCCATATTGTTATTAGTATGCCCCATAGAAACCCACTATTGTTATTTTTGTGCCCTTATGTTATTACTGTTATGTTAGCTTGATTACATTGTGACCCCTTACACTCCTATATATAGAAGGGAGGTTTAATCATTTGTATCATCCAAGAATTGTTCATTTGTGTAATGTAAAGGAGGTTTCCCCCTTGAAGATGTTGAATTATAAGGCGTTGATCTATCTTTTCTAGCTTTCTGTGAGCTAGTTTCCTAGCATTTGGTATCAGAGCTTTGGATTCTAGGGTTTCGTTGCTCCAAACAGGTCATCGTGGAATTTTCGCTATAACCTTTTTTCTGCGACGTTTGAGAAGCCAAAAAAAAACCTATTTGGAATGGAATTGTGTTGAACTTTGCGTCCGAATTTCAGAGCTTGTCTCGCTACATTTGCGGAGATATGATTTGAGGAAGTTGGCATTTTTGTAGACTCCCAAATTACATTCCAAACAGGTGACCTGGGGAAAATCATCATAACTTTTGTTTTGAGCATCAATTTGAAATTTCGTAAGAATTTTCAAAAATAAGACGGTCTTTAGTTTTTTTGTGCATTAGTTTTAGGTACTAAGGTCAAAATAGTGACACGTGGCACATCATACAAGTTAACTCTACTGAACTATTCTATAATCAAGTCACTGTGGGAGATTAGGCATAACTCTTCCTTGGAGAATCCAATCTTGACTAGACTTGCAAGGTTAGAAAGAGGACTCAAAGGGCTACCACAGGACAAGATTTTAGATATTCAAGATCCGCAGTTACAAAGATACAACAAATTCAATATCGAGCTCTTACAAATTGAAAAAAAAGGTGTGTAGTTTTTTTGAATTTTGCATAAGATTGGTTTGAAAAATTAGTTTGAAGGAATTCAAAGGGAATAGTGAATAATTATTAGCATTAATTAATGCCCCAAAGAAAGAAAATGGAAACACCTAGTAAGAAACCTGAAAGATTTAGAATGACTCCAGAAGAAGACGAAGAAATGCAACATGATATATCAAAATTACAAGACCAAGTACGACAAATTTCACTCTCACTAAAGGTAAATCAAGGCAAGATGAATGTTGTGGAAGCGAATATGAATGGCATGCAAGTAAATATGGATGGTGTGGAAGCTGAGATGGATGGTCTAAAGAAAGGCGTAGAAGCTAAGATGAATTACATGGATGCTAAGATGAATGGCATGGACGATAAGATGGAAGAATTGAAGATAAATTTGAATAAGTTGCTACAAGAAATGGTCACTAATGGTGAAAGGGTAGTAAATGAAACTCATGATGAGAACAAATGAAATGTTAATCATCATTTCATAGGGGCTAATGTTGGATTGAATACCCACCATGTTCCGAAAATCGATATGAGGAATTTTGATGGCAAGGATCTCGGAACATGGATACTACATATGGATCAATTTTTCGATCTCCATAATGTGCAAAACACACAAAAGGTACGTATGTATGTGTTCATAGGGACTTTATTCAGGAAGTACCCATAATTTTATTCATTGTAAGATAGCAAAGGAATTGAATTGCTTCCTATATCCAGCACCAGAGTGTCAAGTGATGGTTGCAAGTGGAGGAACCATAAATTTTTGTGGAAAGTGCCATAATATCAAGCTATCCATGGGCGAATATGTATTGAATAGCCCAATGCTTTCCATTCCAATTGGTGGTGTTGATGTAGTACTAGGAGTCCAATGGCTACAATCCTCGGGCACAATATCTTTTATTTTCAAGAATTTTTCATGAAATTTTGTGCAGAAGGAAAGGAAGTTGAATTAAGGGGTATTACAGTGAAACCAAGAAAGATAATCAGCTGTAACGGTATGACAAATCTTCTAAAGAAGGAACAATGAGGTGTAATTGCACAATTATTTTTGCTAGAGGTTCACACATCAAAATCATCTATTTCTCCAGATATCCAAAAAGTCTTGGACAATCATTCCAAGGTATTTGAGACTCCCAAAGGTCTCCCATCTATTTGTGATCATGATCATTCTATTCATTTGATTCTAGGAAATGTTCCTCCAAATATCAGGTCGTATAGATATCCCTATGCCCAAAAGAGTGAAATTGAATGTATGGTTGCAGAAATGATAGAGGTTAGTATAGTTCAACCTAGTCAAAGTTCTTTCTCTGCTCTAGTAGTATTGGTGCACAATAAGTATGGATCATGGCGCATGTGTACGGATTATAGGGAGCTCAACAAGCTCACTATTAAAGAAAAATTTCCATTCTTGTCATTGATGAATTATTGGATGAATTTCATGGATCAATTTACTTCACCAAGTTGGATCTTTGTTCAGGATATCATCAAATCAGAATGAAGACTGAAGACATTCCAAAAACAACATTTAGAACTCATGAGCGTCATTATGAATTTTTGGTCATGCCTTTGGGCCTTACCAATGCACCTTCTATATTTCAAGGTTGATGAATTCCATTTTCAAACCCTTCCTTAGAAAATTTATGTTAGTATTTTTTGATGATATACTAATCTACAGCAAGTCTTGGAAGGATCATGTTGAACATGTTGGCAGGGTACTCAAACTATTGAAGGAAAAAAAAATGATATCCAAAAAGCTCCAAATGTTTATTTGGAGTACAAGAGGTGGAATATCTAGGTCATATTGTATCTCTTGAAGGTGTTAAGGTAGACCCTAGAGAAATTAAAGCCATTAAGGAATGGAAATTCCCCACATCTATAAAGCATCTGCGAGGATTTCTCAGGTTGACAGGCTAGTATCGCAAGTTTGTTAAGAATTATGGGAGAATAGCAGCACCTCTAACAACATTATTGAAGAAAGATGCATTTTCATGGACTCCAGAAGCAACAAAGGCCTTCGAACATCTTAAAGAGACAATGTTCCAAGCACCGATCTTAGCTACACTGGACTTCACAAAAACCTTTATCGTGGAATGTGATGCTTCAGGAAATGGAATTGGTGTTGTTTTAATGCAATATGAAAGATCCATTGCTTTTGAAAGTCGTACAATCAAGGAAAAGTATTTACACAAAGCTATTTATGAGAAGGAAATGTTGGCAATACTACATTTTCTTAAGAAATGGTGAACCTACCTAATGGGAAGACACTTCAAGGTAAAAACGGATCGTGATAGTCTTAAATACTTTTTAGAACTAAGATTATCCTTTGAAGAGCAACAAAAATGGGTCACAAAGATGTTGGGTTATGAATTTGAAATCATCTACAAAAAAGGGAAGAAAAATGTTGTGGCAGATGCACTCTCAAAAAAGGATGAGGATGTGGAAGCATTGTTGTGTGGCATTTCTATTATCCAACTAGCTTGGATAAACGAAGCAGGGAAGGAATGGAAGAATGAAAAAGAACTGTGGGCACTCATTTGAAAGCTACAACAAGATCCCAGTCCATCTGATACATTTAGCTGGAGAAACGATTTGTTACGAGAATCCCTTATACCTATGTAAGAATTCCCAACTCAAACAAAAGATTCTTATGGAATTGCACACTTCTCCCTTAGGAGGGCACTCAGGATTTTAAAAAACTTACCATAGGGTTAAGAAGGAATTTTTTTGGGATGGCCTTAAATCTAATATTCAAAAGTCTATGGCGAAATGTTTGGTTTGCCAACAAAATAAAGTTGAAACCATTAATACCCCAGGTCTATTACAACCTTTATCAATTCCAAGCCAACGCTAGGAGGAGGTTTCAATGGATTTTATCACAGGTTTACCCAAGTCCGAAGGAAAGAGTTTCATCATGGTGGTAGTTGACAAAATTACCAAGTATGCACACTTTTGTGCACTATCACATCCATTTAAAGCTAGTATAGTTTCTACTGCATTTATGGAAACAATTCAAAAGCTACATGGAAACCCAAAGATTATTGTAAGTGACAGAGATCCCATTTTCAGTGGAAATTTTTGGACATAATTATTTTCTTGTCTCAGTACTCAGTTAGCTCATAGCTCATCTTATCATCCTCAATCTGATGGGCAAACTAAGATAGTAAACAAATGTTGGTAAGGATACCTTTGTTGCTTTGTATATGATAAACAGACTCAATGGGTCAAATGGTTGCCTCTGGTTGTATGGTGGTATAACACTCCCTTCCATACTGCAGCAAAAATGACCCCATTTATGGCACTTTATGGATATCATCCACCATCCATCACATCATATTGAAGAGAAAATTCTAAGGTTTAAGGAGTGGAACATCACATCGAGCATCAACAAAAAGTTCTACAACTCTTAAAGGATAACCTCACGTTGGCGCAGAATAGAATGAAACAACAGGAAAATCAACATCGCAGTAAAAGAAGTTTTGATGTAGGTGACTGGGAATTCCTACAGCTACAACCATATAAACAAATGTCCCTCAAGCAAGCTAAGAAGGATAATAAATTATCACCAAAGTATTATGGTCCGTACAAGGTGTTGCAAAAGTTTGGTACTATGGCATACAAATTGGAGCTTCCTGCAGCTTCCCCAGTGCACCCAGTTTTCCATGCTTCATGTTTAAAGAAGGTTATAGGTGACAAGCTCCCAGTTCAAACAATATTTCTAGAACTTGACGATGAAGGAAAAATCATATTGGAGCCAGAAGCAGTCACAAACACAAGAACTCAACAACTACAAAATTGATGAATTTTAGAGTATCTCATCAAGTGGAAGAACTTATGTGTTGAATATTCCACATGGGAGGGTGAGAATTTTATACACAAGCATCCATAACTACTCAAGCATTGAGGACAACGCTTTTTGTAAGTAGAGGGGCATGTTAGGCCCCTATAATACTAGTGATTCCGCCATTACTATTGTCATTTTATCCCTTATTGTTATTATTGTGCACCTATTGTCCCCATATTGTTATTAGTATGCCCCATAGAAACCCAATATTGTTATTTTTGTTCCCTTAGGTTATTACTGTTATGTCGGCTTGATTACATTGTGACCCCTTAGACTCCTATATATAGAAGGGAGGTTTAGTCATTTGTATCATCCAAGAATTGTTCATTTTTGTAATATAAAGGAAGTTGCCCCCTCAAAGACGCTGAATTCTAAGGCATCGATCTATCTTTTCTATCTTTTTGTGAGTTGGTTTCCTAACAATGGCCATCTAGAAAGATATCTTTAATCCAATGAGTTTTCTTTGCATTACCTGTATAACATATCTCCAAGTAATCATAATGGGATAGATTTTTTTTACCTTTTGTACAGATGTCCTAGGCACTGACGTCTTCTCATGGAGAGGTTGTCTCTAGGGTTACAACAATCACACAACTAATAAGTGTAGGATTCAATTGTTTAATCCTATTAAACAATAGATGTACAAGCAACCATCTCCCCAAAAGAATAAAAGTGATGGAACTAAAAGATAGAAAATGAGGAATGTGGTGTCATATTGTATGTTCATGACCGAGAGGAGAAGTCATATGTGGATAGTAGTTGCCAAAAGGAAAAAAATGGAGACAAGAGTAAGGTCCTATTTCTGAAATAAAATGGAAAAGGAAGTGTTATGTTTGGAAAAAATTATCTAGTAGAAATCAAAGGAAACAAAACAATTAGTCCATATAAGAAGACTAAGGCCCAAAGTGCCCTTTATGTGGGCAAACTCAAACATAATATTCTCGACGTGAGGAATATTTGTGATAATGGCTACAATGTGATTTTTTTTATAAATGGATTATGAAATCAGAAGGGCATATAATGGAAAGCTAGTTGGGAGAGCAATTAGAACTCCCAATAGTCTATATGTCTTTGATGATTTGAGGGCAAAGTGCTATATGAATAAAGGAGATGGGATATGGATTTGGCATAAAACGATGGGTCTTTTTAACTTTGAAAGTTTGCTAAATTTTAGCAAAACAGAGGAAGTAAGGAGCTTACCAACACTTTCAGGATCATACAACTTAGTATGTAAGTCCTATCAGTGTGGTGAATGGATAAGCGTGCTACTCACAACAATGGAGTAATCTACATCCAGACCTCTAGAGTTGGTTCATACAAACATCTATGGACCAACCTCTATAGGAAGTGTGTTGGGAAAATTATATGTGTTATAATTCCAACATTAAATTATCAATCAGGGACTCGTAAGCTTCGAGGCACAAGCGCGGGATCAAAGCATCTAATCTAAACTAACATCATGAAATCTGAAATCTAAAATTGAGTACATAATTCCTATTACTAATTTGAAACTAATCCATTCATAAAAACATGCTCAAGCAATATCAATCACTGTTCAAACAAAACTAACTCTAATTAATCATAACCCAAGCAATATAAATTACTATTCAAATGACTTTAATCTAAATGAAAATCTCAATCTAAATAATAAGATCTATTTAATCTAAGTACAAGAATATTAAATCAATCAAGATTAATTTAAAATGATACCAAACTTATGTTAAGCCTTAATTCCAATAAAATTCACTCTCATTCAAATGATTTTAAACAAAGGCAATAATTCAAAACAAGATTGCAATAGATCTAATTCCTGGGATCACACAAATCAGAAAGCATTGAAACTTATCTCTTAACCCTATATAGTTCACACCTTTAATTCTAAAAAGCTTCAAAATGACAATTTCAAATTAATATTTCTATGATGCCTAAATTAACACACAGATTAAAAGTTCAAATATTTTTCTAATTTAAAATTTCTACAAATAAACTTAGAAACTCTATTCCTATTCTGGACTTAACGTTATCACAAAAAACTATGAAAACCTATGCTTAATGCACATTGCATTTCAATTTTAATTCAATACTTCTTTGATCGTGTTGGGTTTAGAATCAACAAGTTCAACATTAAATACCTCTGAAAATTTTTCATACGAAAATCACACTACAAGTTTCAGAAGTAAACAGAGCATAAACTTAATTACATTTCGAAACCTCAAATGTCATATTAAATCCCTACATACCCTTAAAATAAAAGTTCTTCACAAATACTTCAACATTATGCAATTGCATAAGTGACATGCTAAGGATCATTACCCAACAAAACCTTTGTGAAATGTATCGCTTTCAATTCATATTTATAGAACAAAGGATAGATTTAAGTATAGAATAAAAATGACAATTCAAAAATCTGAATAATAACTTCTCCAACAAATATGCACATTGCTTAATAATGTTCAAACTTAATCGTAAGATCTATACCAGTTGTAGAACTTGCTTTCAGAGGTGGTGGGTCCTTGCCACTCGTGGAGCAAGCTAAATTAATTTAGTAAGGCTAAGAACTTAAAAAGAGAGCATAATACTCACAAGAAATAAATGTTGAATCAAGATTATATATTAAACCTTAGGAAAATACGAGTTCATCCAACAAATACATCGTGATCCCCAAGCTGAGTGAAAAGATTCTTACAAAAATTACATAACAATCATATTGCCATGCTATTACTGCCACTTCCTATTCAGATATTTCATGAAACAAAACCATACACATGCTGATTCATATCATTCAGCATCCTCGTATAACAAACTACCACCTACTACTATTGTTGTCTACTGCATACAAAAAAACATACACCTTTGTATTCCTTCCCTCTATTGCTGCATGCATACATGTTTATATAGTTCGCTGTTGCAACTAATCAGAGAGGTGGTTATGGCAAATAAAGAAAAGAAAGGATTGAGGCTTCTGATAGTATAAAAGTGTTGGAGTAAAACTAAATAAGAATATTCTAGAACATGCAACGAACTAGACCAAACTTAGGTGTCATACGTGTCTCACCCACAACTGTTCAAATCCGAACCTATTCAGGCCCAAAACTGTTCACTGGTCAGTGATTCTGTACTTAAAATTGTTCTCAAATAGTCCCCCGATCATAACGTCTTCTTGGTAATGAATATTTCAAAATGGTTTTTGGGTTATATGAATCAGGGAACTCTAAACAAAGCCACGGGTCGAGATCTTGATATTTCCACCTACAGGAATTTATTCCGTACTAACCCTGTAGCAACTAGTTTAATTGGCTTGTGAAGAATTTTTGCAATGGAACCCTGCAGAAAATGTACTTAGCAAAAAACATCATTAGAAAATCATGGCAAAATCATCTCTTATCATAGAAGATATAATAAAATAAATGATAATCAACCACAAGGTTTAAGATGTGAATTGACGACAAGTTGTGGAATTATGGTATGAAATGAGTTAAAAATGTCAGAATTTAGGTTATGAAATACTAGTTTTGTTCAATGGAAAAATGGGCATATTCGATGCCTAACATCCACCCTTGCCTATGGATTTTCATGTCCTCATGCAAATAAATCCCTTGCTCATTTGACAAACTCTTGAAGTTGTTTGTAGATATTGGTTCTTGTGGAGCAACACTATTTGAAGATTTGAAGGTGGCAGTTCTTGTGGAGCAGCACTGCTTGAATATTTGGAGGTGCTAGTTCTTGTGGGGTAGCAACCTTATCATATTAATTTATAGAGAAATAAAATTGAGGACAAGAAAGGGATGGATGAAGAAGAGATGATGGATGAAATGAGGTGGTGATGGAGATGTTGAATGGGTGCTTGTATACTTTGTCATCATAAGGTCAATGCTTTATAGGTGGTTTCCTTTATAATTTCATGGCAATAATGAATCCATGCTCCAAATAGAAATCTTGTTATCATGGGAGGAGAAAATACTATAGAGATTGTCTTTGTAAATACACCATAAAGATTTCCTTTTAACATGGTCTTGTAATCAGAGTATATGTGTAATGAATGGGAGAAAAGTATAAGGTTTACGAAAGATAAAATACATGGAATGAGAAGTGGTGAATCATTAAGTTTATTCAACCTTCTAATGAACTATAGAATCTTAAGCCAAGATTACCTGATTTTTTACCTTTGTTGTTTATGGGCTCGGTGCTAGAAGATGAAGTGGAGGATGAACTGGCTGGAGCTGATCTGATCTACTGATGGAGGTTGAAGGATGAATTGAAGTTTTGAAGGATTAAATGAAGGTCCCTTTCTCCCTTGTGCTTAAGGATTTATATATCCCCAAACAATTCATGAAAGGTGATTGTTGCTACAAATGAATGTCCAGTGCCGCCATATGGCAACCTCTACTAAAATAAGTATACTGCAGCAAATGAAAATGGAAATGCTGATACAAAGATCCAAACTACTACAAATCTTTGTTGAGATCACAAAACCATATGGTCTTCAACCGCTACACATCTATGTGAAATATTTCATATGTGAATACCAACCATTGAGAATGTCATTAACCAATGTGAGATATCCCACCTTTGATGTCAATGGGAATCAATTCACTCGGTACATTCTACTAGCCATGAATGGATTTATCAAAGTCGAATGTACCGCATAATTCATCCAAAATGAAACATTGATGTATCTCCTTAGTAGATGACAAAGATACATGCCATTAAGGTGTGCTAGCTCTCAGGTACATTATCTAACCCCAACCTTGGTCCCAGATAATTTGCTAATGTCGATGGGACAAGGCTTGTTTGCAGGTGGGCCTTAAGGGACCCCACATCGACCAACATATGTACAAGACATAATGAATTTAAAGATACAGGATTTGAAAAACTCATACAAATTTACAAACTTTATTGGGAACCTTACCTGCCGGTTGCCTAGTTTTCAAGAAAAGTCCCTGTCCAGTTGTGCCAGACAAGTTGGTTTTCACAAAAGGACTTATTTGTCTCTTTACTATTTTCATTTATTTATTTATTACAATACTAAATTTCCCACTATACTAGAGAAAATATGTCCTCCTTCAAGTGAAAGATAACTTTCAATGAAGCCATGTGCAGATCAAGTACAAAGATATATTCATGCTTATATTTAACATATAAAATATAGAATATACATGAGCATGAAAAATCAACAACTTTGAAAGATGTGGTACAGAAAGTACTTGAAAATGAGAGTGGTACTTTGACTGGATAGTGATCTAGAACCAATTCTCAATGTAATCCTCATAGTATTGTCCCATTTCTTCATTTGGACAACTCTAAAATTCCTCCTTGGTCATGTCAGAAAAACTTGGATAATTGATCTTTGGAATGTATACAAGGCTTGTTAATAGGCATGGTAAAATCTCTTCGATCTCAAGTTTAGCTAGATGCTTCCCATCAGTTTTGGTACATGATTGCTCAATCTCCTTGGTAGATAGGCAAGAGGAATGAAGGGAGACTTCCAAATATTTTTATGGTTGTGGAGAGATAGATAATTTCCTTAATGCGGTCAGGATGACCTCTTCCTAAGAAGCAATTACCCCAGCTATTGCTAGGATTTGAGAAAGTGCTTCGAGGGACATTCTTCAATATTCTCAATCATTCTTTAGTTTATCATGCATTTTGATGATCCTTGTATTGCAACATGGATTATTACCTGGGGGTTCTTACATCACCGCAAAAATGTTTTATCTTTAAAGAGTTTGAATTTTTAATCTAAATGAATAAAAAATTCTAATTGCAATAAAACTTACCAAAATTTAAATCCTCGCTTACTTGGACAACGAAACTTTGGAGTGACCCCAAACCAAAGAATATGCATGGCTCTTCACTCACGTATTACCATCATCTCCTCCCTCTAGTTTCCTTGTAATTATGATCACACCGAAAACTTGTGAAATAAACTATTCTCTAATCCTTTTTGCACCTCCCTGACAATGACGCCAAAATGTTAAGGAAATTATATTTTTTATAATTCCAACATTAAATTATCAATCTGGGACTCGTAAGCTTCATGGCACGAACACAGGTAACATAGGATCAAAGCGTCTAATCTAAAAAAACATCATGAAATCTGAAATATAAAAATAAGTACATAATTATTATTCCTAATTTGAAACTAATCCATTGATAGAAACATACTCAAGCAATACCAGTCACTATTCAAACAAAACTAACTCTAATTAATCATAAGCCAAGAAATAGAAACACTTATTCAAATGATTTTAATCTAAATGGAAATCTCAATCTAAATAATAAGATCTATTTAATCTAAGTACAAGAATTTGAAATCAATCAAGATTAATTTAAAATGATACCAAACTTATGCTAACTCTTAATTCCAATAAAATTCACTCTGATTCAAATGATCTTAAACTAAGGCAATAATTCAAAATAAGATTGCAATTAATCTAATTCGTGAGATCACACAAATCAATAAGAATTGAAACTTATCTCTTAATCCTATCTAGTTCACACCTTCAATTCTACAAAGCTTCAAAATGACAATTTCAAGTTAATATTTCTATGTTGCCTAAATTAACACAGTCAGATTAAAAAATCAAATATTTTTCTAATTTAAAATTGCTACAAATAAACTTACAAACTCATTCCTATTATGGACTTAATGATATCACAATAAACTTTGAAAACCTATGCTTAATGCGCGTTGTATTTTAATTTTAATTCAATACTTGTCTGACCATGTTGGATTCAGAATCAACAAGTATACCTCTGAGCATTTTTCATATGAAAATCACACTGCAAGATTCAGAAGTAAACAGAACATAAACTTAATTCCATTTCGAAATCTCAATTATTATATTCAATCCATGCGTACTCTTGAATTAAAATTGCTTCACAAATACTTCTACGTTATGAAATTGCATCAGTGACATGCTAAGGATCATTACCTAATGGAACCTTTATTGATTATCAACTGTTGAGAATGTTGTTAACCAATGTGAGATATCCCACCTTTGATGACAATGGGAATCAATTCACTAGGTACATTCTACTAGCCATGAATGGATTTTTCAAAGTCAAATGGACTACCTAATTCATCCACAAAGAAGCATTGATGTATTTCCGTAGCAGATCACAAGGATACCTACCACTAAGGCATGGATGCTCCCAGGTACCTTATCTAACCCTAACGTTGGTCCCAAATAATTTGTTGATGTTCATAGGACAAGGCTTGTTGGAAGGTGGGCCTTAAAGGATCCTACATCAACCAACATGAGTACAAGACATAATGAATTGAAATATACACGATTTGAATAACTCATACAAATTTACAAACTTTACTGGGAACCTTATGTGCCAGTTACCTAGTTTTCAAGCAAAGTCCCTGTCGAGTTGTGCCAGACAAGCTGGTTTTCACAAAAGGACTTATTTTTCTCTTTATTATTTTCATTTATTTATTTATTACAATACTAACTTTCCTACTATACTGAAGAAAATATGTCCTCCTTCAAGTGAAAGAGAACTTTCAATGAAGCCATGTTCAGATCAAGTACAAAGATATATTCATGCTCAGAATTAGTATATAAAATTTAGAATATACATGAGCATGAAAAAACAACAACTTTGAAAGATGTCATAGAAAGATTACTTTAAGATGAGAGTGGTACCTTGACTTGATTATGATCTGGAACCAAATATCAATGTAATCCTGGTAGTATTGGCCCATTTCTTCATTTGAACCACTCTAAATGTCCTCCTCGATCATGCCAAACAAACTTCGATAATTGATCTCCGGAATGTATACAAGGCTTGTTGCTAGGCATGGTAAAAGCCCTTCAATATCAAGTTCAGTTGGATGCTTCCAATTGGATTTGGTACATGATTGCTCGATCTCCTTGGTAGATATGAAGGAGGAATCAAGGGAGACTTCCAAATCTTTTTCTAGTTGGGGAGAGATAGATAATTTTATGAATTTGGTCAGGATGAAATCTTCCTAAGAAGCAGATACCCCTACTACTGCTAGGATTTGAGAAAGTGCTTTGAGGGACATTCTTCAAGATTCTCAATCATTCTTGAATTTCTCCTACTAATTTATGATTCGTGTATCACAACATGGATTATTACCTGGGGGTTCTTACATCACCCCAAAAAAAAATTATCTTTAAAGAGCTTGAATTTTTAATATAAATTAATAAAAAATTCTAATTGCAATAAAACTTAACAAACTTGAAATCCTCACTTACTTGGAAAGCCAAACTTTGTGGTGACCCCAAACCAAAGCAGATGTGTGGCTTTTCACTCACATCTTACCGTTCTCTCTACCCTCTAGTTTCCCTATAACTACAATCAAACAAAAAACTTGTGAAGGAAATTATGCTCTAAACCTTTTTGCACCTCCCCGACAATGACGCAAAAATGTTAAGGAAATTATATGTGTTATAATTCCAACATTAAATTATTAATCTAAGACTGGTAAGGTCCGAGGCACAAGTGTAGGTAACATAGGATCAGAGAATCTAATATAAACTAACATCATGAAATCTGAAATATAAAATTAATTACATAATTCCTATTCCTAATTTCAAACTAATCCATTGATAAAAACATTCTCAAGCAATGCCAATCATTGTTCAAACGAAACCACCTATAATTAATCATAAGCCAAGTAATACAAATAACTATTCAAATGATTTTAATCTAAATGGAAATCTCAATCTAAATAATAAGACCTGTTTAATCTAATACAAGAATCTTAAATCAATCAAGATTAATTTAAAATGATACGAAACTTATGCTAAATCTTAATTTCAATAAAATTCACTCACATTCAAATGATCTTAAACTAAGGAAATAATTCAAAACAAGATTACAATTAATCTAATTCCGGGGATCACACAAATCAATAAGCATTGAAACTTATCTCTTAATCCTATCTAGTTCACACCTTCAATCCTACAAAGCTTCAAAATGATAGTTTCAAGTTAATATTTCTATGTTGCCTTAACTAACACACTCATATTAAAAGATCAAATCTTTTTCTAATTTAAAATTGCTGCAAATAAACTTACAAACTCCATTCATATTCTAGACTTAACGTTATCAACAAGTTCGACATTTAATACCACTGAGCATTTTTCATATGAATATCACGCTACAAGATTCAGAGATAAACAGAGCATAAAGTTAATTCCATTTCGAAATATCATATATCATATTCAATCCTTGCATACCATTGAATTAAAAGTTCTTCACAAATACTTTTTCGTTATGAAATTGCATCAGTGACATGGTAAGGATCATTACCCAACGGAACCTTTGCTGATTCCTACCAATCGAGAAGAGAAATCTATCACTTTCAATTTGTATAAGTATAGAATAAAAATGACAATTCAAAAATATGAATAATAACTTCTCAAGGGAATATGCACACTACTAAATAATGATCAAAATTAATCGTAAGGTCTATACTGGTTGTAGAACTTGCTTCCAGAGGTGGTGAACCCTCGCCACTCCTGAGCAAGTTAAATTAATTCAGTAAGGCTAAGAACTTAAAATAAGAGCATAATACTCACAGGAAATAAATGTTGAATCAAGATTATATATTAAACCTCGAGAAAATATGAGTCCATCCAGCAAAAGATTCATGATCCCCAAGCTGAGCGTAAAGTTTCTTACAAAAATTATATAAAAATCCTATCGCCATGCTACTACTTCCACTTCCTATTCAGATTTCTCATGCAGCAAAACCATACACATGTTAATTCATATCATTCAACCTCTTCATACAACAAACTACCACTGATTGCTATTGTTGTCTGCTGCCTACAACAAATCATAAACCTGCATATCCCTTCCCTTTGTTGTTTCCTACATGCATGTTTATACCGTTCACTGTTGCAACTAATCGTACAGGTGGCTACAGAAAATAAAGAGAAGAATGGATCTAGGCTTTTGATAGTAAAAAAGTGTTGGAGTAAAACTAAATAAGAATATTATAGAACATGAAATGAATTGGACCAATTGTAGCTATCCCATGTGGCTAACCCACAACTGTTCATATCCAAACTCGTTCAGGTCAGACCCGAACCCATTCACCGTTCAGGGATTCTGTAGTTAAAATTGTGCTGGAATATTCACCTAATCATAACTTCTTCTTGGTAATGAATTATGCCAGACAATTTCCTAGTTATATGAAAGAGGGTACTCTAAACAAAACCCACATGTCGGAATATTGATAGTATTCCCCGGTTTCTCACAAATTTGATATTTTCACCTATAAGAATTTATTCCGTACTCAACCTATAACAACTGGTTTAATTGCCTTGTGAAGAATTTCAGCAATGCAACCATGTGACAAATATACTTAGAAGAAACCATCACTAGAAAATCATGAAAAAATCATCTCTGATCATAGAAAAGCTAAGAAAACTAATGATAATTAACCACAAGGTGTAAGATCTAAATTTATGACAAGTTGTGAAATTACGGTATGAAATGAGTTAGAAATATTAGAATTTAGGTTATTAAATAGCGATACTTTGCGATGGAAAAATTAGCATAATTGAGGCCTAACAAAGTTGGAGAGGTGAATGGTATTTTATGTTTTTCATTGATGATTTCACTAGATCCACGTGTATCATGCTATTAAAAGAGAAATTATTAGCCTTGAGAAAACTTAAAATATTTAAAGAACAGGTTGAGAATGAAAAATATTTGAAGATAAAGTGCTTAGGATCTAATAAAGGAGGTGAGTTCACTCCAACGTATTTTGAAGAATTCTATGGGGAGCATGGAATTAGAAGGAAATAATCTATTGCAAGAAGCCCTCAATAAAATGGATTCATGAAATGAAAGAATACAACCATTCAAAATATGTCCAAGGCTATGATGGACAAAAGAGAAGTGACAAACACATTCCTGGGTAAAGCCACTGAAGTTTCTATCTACATGGAAAACAAAACTCAGCGCAGAAAAAACAACAATAAGACCCCATTTAAACTATGAGAATGAAGACGTGACTTAGTGAAGCACCTCAAAGTGTTTGGGAGTAAGTGTTATATCAAGAGGAATGGAAGAAACATTTGGTTAGTTTGGTTGTCATTTACATGAAGGAATTTTCCTTAAGTACACAATTAGAAGCAAAGGCTACAAGTGCTATAACAAAAGTACTAATATGATTGAATAATTTATAAATGTCAGAGTCAATGAATATGTTGACACTATAAAAATGATTAGCAGAAATCAAATATGCATGGTGGCTCTATGTACAAAAATAAATGACCAAAAGAGATGGAGGAAGAATAAGATGGAGATTTATAAGAAGAAGATAGGATTTACTATAATCATCTCATAAATGCAAAACTCAATCAAGGTATGTGTATATGAAACATCCCTAGGGTCATATAATTAAAAGTAAATATCATGGTGTGCATATAAGAAGAATATTTACAACTACTCCCAGACCAACAAAATTTGCACTATTTTCCTAGGTAGAGCATAGGAGTTTCAATGAAGTAACTGAGAACCAGTTTTGGATGAAAGCAACAAATGAAGAATTGGATGAAAAAGAGGAAAACAAAACTTAGGAATTGGTTCTGAGACTGAAGGAGATGAATTCCATTGGTTCAAATTGGGTTTTAAAAAATAAGCTAAACATAGGCGTTCAAGTTGAGAGAAACAAGGCTAGGATATTTTATAAAGGATATGCCCAAGTCGAATGTATAAAAATTGAAGAATCAATTTCTCTTGTAGAAAGACCACAAGAAATTGATATGTTTTTTGAATTTTCATCTTATAATAACTTTGGAGTATATCAAATGGATCTATAGTCAACATTTCTTAAAGGATAATTGGAAGAGAAGGTATAAAATTAACAAGTAGAATGATTTCTACTTTCAGAAGAGGAAAATAATGTGCACATGCTAAGAAAATACTTTTATGGGTTGAAGCAAGCCCTAAGGGCATGGTATTCTTCACAAGACGAGTAAGCACAACAATAAGGATTTAGAAGAGGGACGAAAAAAATAATTTGTACATTAAATGTGAAAATAATAATATAGTAATGATTTTAGTGTATGTAGATGACATCGTGACATCATATTTGGAATTAATTTGGAGCATATAGGATATCATGTTGTTGAAGCAATGCAAAAGGAGTATGAAATGTCTATTCTAGGAGATTTGTAATTATTTCTTAGGTTACAAATCACGCAATTATAAAAAGGTATACTCATCTCACAATCTATGTGTTTAAAAGAAACTATGAAAAAGTTTGGGATCAATGATAGTAAACCTCTATGTACTCCCATGATTATAGGTTGTAAGCCGAGAAACAAAGGTAAGTCTCCAACCAATAAATCAAATGTCTTATAGATCCATGATTGTAATCTTATTGTGCCTAACTAATTCAAGACAACATATTATGTAAGAAGTAGGACTAGTTACAAGATTTCACGTAAATCAAAAGGAAATCATGGCCAATGCAATAAAGAGGATATTTGAATATCTTAAAGGCACAATAAATTATGGTCTATGCTATGAACAAGTTACAGAGTTTACCCTGAAATCTTATAATGATATTTATTGGGATGACAATGTTGGTCGAAATAAGAGTATGAGAGGAGCAACATTCATCTGAAGGAATTGTCTAGATTCTTTCACAAGCAAGAAATAAAATTGAATTTCTTTATCTACAACAGAAGTCGGGTACATACTTGAAACTACTTGTTGTACTCAAATTCTGTGGATGAGGAGACATTAAAGGATATCAAATTTAAACTTGATGATCCAATCGCTATCATGTTTTATGACATGAGTGCTATTATTGAAAAATATTGTTATGCACTCTAAGACCAAGCAAATTCAATTGAAATATCATTTCGTGTGAGATCGGGTTGTTAAAAGAGTTATGAGGTTGGAATATGTGGCTACAAATGAACATCTTACATATATTTTTACAAAGTTTCTACTGAGGGATCCATTTGAGTACCTCAGACACAAACTGAGAGTGGTCTCTCCCTCCTCAAAATTACTAAGAGAATTTGAGAATTAGAAGCTACTCTATTTCAAAAGAAATCTAGTGAGCATGTTGTAGAAGAAGAATGGTGAAATGTTTAACTTTTTATGCAGTCTATATGTTTACAGAAAAAATTGTCATTTTCCATGTGAATGCATGATCTCAAGGGGAGACATGTCGACTTTGTATATCCTTTGTAATTGATGTCAAAATGGGAGAAGATATTGTGCTCAAATACCTCTCAGCATAATTGACCCTCGAGGGAGAATAAACATGAAAAATCAAAACAAAAGGATAAGAAGCATATGGTAAAGGGAGAAGATATATGGATCTACAGTATAGAGAGGACAATTCAAACTGGAATAGCCACAATGTATAGTCAACCACGGAACGTATCACGTCTAGGGGGAGTATTCAATGAAGAACAATAGTGTGACCAATTTGTGTCATGGGGAGTATGGTTCCACAAAATGTGCTATTTGTTATTGATGCATCTAGTTGTCATCAATGCCTTAGATATGTTTGGCATAATTTGCACCAATGCCAAAGAGGAGATTTTCAGACATTGTGTTGGAGATTTTTTGACATAGTGTTGTCATTAATTGCCCCCCATGATTGACCTTAGAGATTGATGTATAATCATTAATATTAAGGACACCATCAAGATAGTTGTTTATGTCATCAGTAGAGAACCATCATAGTAGCATAATACTTGAAGAATCCTTAAAAACATTATGACTATAGCTGATGAAACTTTGTTTGCAAAAACATCTAGTCCAACTCCACTACAAAATGCATGGTTGGATGATCCTCAAAAATACATTTCCAATGGTATATTATAGTTAAAAAAATCCTAACGGTTAAAGATGTATTGCAACCTAAAGTTAGGTCGCCATCCTTAGTTGAAGAATTTTGGAGGTTTGGGCTATTGGTGAAGCAACTAAGAAGTATGTGATATAAAGGTTGAAATCCACATTTATTTGAGGCCATTTGACTATCTGAGTTAGTCGAGTAGTTCATGGTCATCCAACTATTCTGTTTAATCGAGTTTTTGCGGAGATGCAGATCACTACAACAAAACCAGCGATTAGCATCCCTTTTTACTTCTTTTTTTGCATCTAGAGCCCATTTTTGGTGCTATTTGCATCCATTTATCAAATATGGTGCAAAACGTGACACAAAATTTGCATCAAGTTTTGCACCAAATATTACACCAAGTTTAGCACCAGGTATTGCAATAGGTTTTGCACCACGTTTTGCACCAAATTTTATGCCAAGTTTTGTGTCATCCTTTACACCAGGTTTTGTTCCAGGTTTTGCATCAAGTTTGGCACCTAATTTTGTTTGACATACTTTTGCATCCTCATTTGCATCCACTTTTTGCACCTACACTTGCATCAACTTTTGCATCGACTTTTGCATCCTTTTTTGCATCCTTTTTTAAATCATTTTTTGCATCCATTTTTTCATCCATTTGTGCATCCCTTTTGCGCCAAGTTTTACATCGAGTTTTGTGTCTAGTTTTGCATATAAGTTTGCATCTACTTTTGTTGCATCCACTTTTCCATCTTGTTTGGCATCCATATTTACATCCTCTTTTGCATCTATTATTGTACCGACTATTGCATCTAATATTTTTGTGCCACAATTAGCGCCTAGTTTGGCACCTCCTTTTGCACCCACTTTTGATTATAATTTTGCATCCACGTTTGCATCCTCATTTGCGTCTAGGTTTTCATCAACTACTACATCTATTTTTGCATCCCTTTTTGTATCCAATTTTGGACCAGGATTTGCATCGGGTTTTGTGTCTCGTTTTGCATCTACTTTTGCATCGACTTCTATTGCATCCACTTTTGCACACAATTTTGCATCCACTGTTGCACCCATTTTAAATTTCACTTTTTGCATCCCTTTTTACATCTTCATTTGCATCATACTTTGATTCTTTTTTTGCATCTATCATTACATCCACTTTTGTTATGCCACAATTTGCACCATGTTTTGCACTCACTGTTGTATCCACGTTTGCTTCCAATTTTGCATCCATGTTCACATCCTATTTTGCATCAAATATTGCATCTATTTTTGCATCCACTTTTGTGTCAGGTTTATGCATTGGGTTTTGCATCTCGTTTTGTATCTACTTTTGCATCTACTTACATTGTATCCATTTTTTGCATCCAATTTTGTTTTGCCTGTTGCATCAATGTTTGCTTCCACTTTTACATCCATTTTTGCATCTTATTTTGCATATTTTTTGTGCATTGTTACATCCACTTTTGTTGCACCATATCTTGTGCCTACCATTGCAACCACATTTGCTTCCACGTTTGCATCCCCTATAGCATCCACTTTTGTTTCATCCATTTTTGCATCTGCTTTTGTGTCCGTCGTTGCATCCACATTTGTTTCACCACAATTTGTGCCAAGTTTTACACCTACCATTGGACCCATGTTTACTTCCACTTTTGCCTTCATGTTTGCATCCAAGTTTGCATTGACAACTGCATCTACTTTTGCATCCACTTTTGTGTCAAGTTTTTCATGTTGTTGTGCATCTACTTATGTTGTATCCACTTTTCATCCAATTTTACTTCTATTGTTGCCCCCATTTCTATGTTCGCTTTTGCATCCCTTTTCCAACACTCATCATATTTTCTGCATTGATGATATTCCTTATGGCATTGACAATTATGAACAATTGATGACAATGTCAATAATATTGACAATGATGAAAATGAAGATGATGGCGATGACATGAATTGTGATTATGATGATAAAGACGATAGTGGCTACAATGACAATGATGATGATGGCAATGATTATGATGATGACGATGCTAATGACGTTGGCGAATATTCCCAATTTTAGATGGTGGCATTGTCATAATAATAAGCATTATCTTTGGTGTCATCATCATAATTTTCATCTAGCTCATCATCAAAAACAATAATGGCATGAATGATGATGATGATTACAACAATGTCGATAGAAATTACATTAATGATGATGATGGGGATGATAAAAATGACAATGATGATGATAATGGTGGTGATGATGATCATCATCGATCATCTCTCAAAAATAGATTTTTTATTTCTCTTACGTATATCAATGTGTCCTAAACAACCCTTTTCTAGCACTGATCACATTTTTTGGGTTGATGATATTTCTTACAACATCTACAATTATGAACAATTGCAAACAATGTCCATAATGATGATGATGATGGCATGAATGGTGATTATGATGATAATGTAATGATGGCAATAAAAATGACAAGGATGATGGTGATGATGATGACAATGATTATGATAATGAGAATGACCTTACAATCTTATGGATTCGTGAACAATTACTAGTTTCAATACCATCTTCTGGATACGTATTACTATCATACTTTTTATATTTTCTGTCTCTCTTGAGGTATCTTACTATAATGGTGTTGTCAACACTAGAAAGATATCTTGTTGTAATGGTGGTTCTAATGTTAGCACTAGCAAAGTTTTTGTTAAATTTTGGTTAAAAAAACCAATTTATGCAATTATTTTGACAATCTATGTAAAAAAGTAAATAACATCCAATTATTTTGACTGTAGTCCCGTTGATTATCATGAATTCACTAGTCTGAAGACCATCTTCTACATACATATTATTATTAAACTTTTTGCATTATATCCCTCTTATATCTTGTTGTAATGGTAGTATTAGCACTAGAAAATATCTTGTTGTAATGGTGATGTTAGTATTAGCACCAAAAAAATCACTAAATTTTGGTAAAAAAAAGTTTATCATTTATTTATTTTTAATTTGGGAAATTTTTGTTTTTATATTTTTTGTTTTTAATTCTATTTTTATGCAGTAATATTTTTTTTTGGTTGAATTTTGGTAGTAACTAGTTTTTGGTCTAATCATATGTATTAACCATGTTCTTTATGCTACAAGTCTAATTGTTGGGACAAAATTGCTCTTTCAAATAAGTTGCAAAAAGCATATAAATGGCACACTCCATCCATTACAAGTCCTAACCTAATACTGCGAGGTTCATCCTTGAATTTTCTTGGCCATTTTTCCTCTATATGTTTCATTGCTTTGGAGTCCATAGGAATTCGCATGAATCCATCTTTACTCCTATTCTTTGCATGCCAATCCATCAATTGTGCAAGAGATTTACAACGAAACATCTGTTGTAGTCTAGGAATAATTGGCATGTGTCGTAAAACCTTATTTGGAACTGTAGAACCTTGTACATCCGTACGATATCTTTTCTCTTTGTAAACAGGGCATTCTTCATTGTCTTTATATTCATCTCTATATAAGATGCAATCATTTTTACATGCATGAATTTGCTTATATTCAATCCCCAACTTGACTATAAATTGACGCGCTTCTCTACAAGTTGATGGCAACACATTATCTTCAGGGAATATTTTATCCTTTAGAGCCCTGCAAGTTTTTTTTTCAAACCTACATGTTAGAAATGTCATTTATAACGTTCTTTATATACCATAATGTAAAATCCACCTCAAATTAAATTAAATGAAGTTAGTACTTATATTCTAATTGAGGACACAAATTGACAGTGCAAAACTAGAAAAATAATTCAAATAATTACTAGAGTAAGGTAGTGAAGCTCTTGTCTGACCAACCAAATAATGACTTGATTTCCAATAATATTAATGTGCATGAAAGCTTGGATATTCTACTTGCACCCGATTTGAACACCACTGTCTTTGCTGCTTGCTTAATTGATGCATTGATGTTGATATCATCATAATTATGTTGGCGGTAGTTTCCCTCTATATCAACATCATCATTATTATGCATAGGATCATCACCCTCATCATTGTTTCCATACCCAAAGAAACTTGTGAGCATTTCGTTCAATCCTTCTTCATGCATTACATTTTCATTGACATCTCTACTCTGAGTAGTGGATGGCATGTCATCAATGTATGCTAATTTCATCAATTCCTCAAATTTTTCACGTGGTAGTGCTCTCTTCAATGCTTCTCTTCTTCTCCTAGTATGGATTAAAGGATGAATTGGATCATCTCGTTGAATTCTTAATGGTCTAGTTGGATCTTGATCATTAATAGGTGTATCATCAACATCGTTTACCTATAATTAAATGCAACCATTATTTAATGTTAGATAGCAATTACTGTATAGAACATGGATCCATTTCAAAGATATACGCAATAAATTACTCAACAAAACAACATTATACATATATACAATAAATTAAAAATATTATTTTATCCTAGGGCAGAGGAATTGTAGACATTCTGTTAGCTAGCCACTTCTAACAGAAGAAATTTGTGATTATCTGAGACAGTTATTGTATCCTTTAACATTGGAAAATACCTTGGAACCTTTTGCCTCCCATTAGACATAGTTACTGGTTGGTTCTTTAGGCTTTGTCTCTAGAAAATCTGTCACAGCTGGCATCATATAGTGAAGGTCAAGCACCTGGGGAATGCAGTGAGGAGAAGCTTAGTTCTAAATGATGTTTAGCAAAGTCACATCTCACTAGTTAATGGTGAAGCTCAAGAAGATGAGTTGAGTGATCCCAAAACTAGCGAAGGATTTCATGACTCTGTATATCAAAGAAAGGATCATTATGAACTTGCTTCAATGGCTGAAACTCAGGATGTTGAAGAAACTATATTTCAAAAGCAAAATGCTGGCTCTCCTGATGCAGTTTGCATGAAAGTGAGAAATCCTGAATAGGTAGATATGTCCAACGAACTTCAAGGAACATATGAGAACATTCAAGCTTCAGAGGATGAAGTGCATCAAGACAATTTTTCAGACAATGGAAATGAGTTTTATAACCTCAATGAGTTGTATGGTTCAACTCCTCAAAAGGAGGAAGATATAATTGAGCAGATCACCAAGAATGTTCAAATTCCCTTAACAGATGGTGATCAAGTAGAACGTGGATCTTACAATGTAGCTCTGGAAAAGAATGTAGTTGAAGATGAAGCATATCAAGAAAGCATTAGTATTGTTGATGGCATAACTGATGCAAGTCCAATTAAAAAAAATTGTTTGATATGGACAACCATGGAAAACATGAGGGATTCATTGCCCCTGACAAAATTGAGGGAAAAGAGGATGACGAGGAAGAACAATCTATACAGAACGGAGCTGAAGAGACACAACCCAACTACTAATGATTTGCTGCAATAATTCTAGAACAAATTAAATGAGCGAAGCTTCCAGATAATAATGATATGTTCCCTTGTTCAGGTATAACTAATTCTATTCTTGAAACAGAAGCAAACATTTCAATCGATTTTGTAGACTGCAAGAATGTGTTCTCTCATCAAGATATGTATGATTTTGTTCCAGATAAAAGATGGATTGTCTCAGTAATGATAGTACCGATGTGTTGTTCCCTCTGATGTAATGACTGGTTACAAATTTTGTAGGTTTTTTTACATGACTCTCGCCACAGGAAGTCTCTCGCTCTAAATCTTTATTTTTCTTAAGGGACCTTGTTATTGCTCTCAGTTACAGTCTCCCATCTCTTGTATACTACATTGTACACTGTTCATCCATTCATCAATGATCACATTGACATAGAGACATTGTTCCTCTGCGACATAGTAGGCTTCACTGCACATATGTGTCTCACTATCCTCTGTATATATATAGATGTGTCTTTGGCTCTACACAGTTCATATGGCTCACGATGTATAAGACTTTGTTCCTCTGCATTATGTATAAAATTAACACACAGATTGACTAACACGTTCCTCTATAACAAAGTCAGTTTGAATGAATCTACATTGCTTCTCTGCGACATATGTTGGCACTGATGCATAGTTAATATGGAATCGATACTCCATATATATGTAATCTAACCAATAGCATCAAATGGTATCATCTTATATGACCATGGAAATAACTCCTAATGAAGACTGTAATCTTACAGAGACCAGCATAAATAAACATGTTGAATTTAAGATCCATAAGGCACTGTTCAGTATTTTTTAAGTGACAAGACACCATTGTTGAGAATTCGATGTTTATATGTAATCTAGCCAATAGCATCAAATGGCATCATCTTATATGACCATGGAAAGAACTCCTAATGAAGACTGTAATCTTACAGAGACCAGCATAAATAAACTCGTTGAATTTAAGATCCACAAGGCACTGTTGAGTTTCTTTTTAAGTGACATAGAGATCAGTGGTAAGATCGAGTCTGACACCAACGACGCATTTGTGAGAGATTCCTAGCCATGTAGTGAAGAAAAACTCCTTGCTACCTCGTGTTGTATGCCCAAATCTGATGGCTTTCATACAAATCCATAAAGAAATCAATGAGTTATTTTGCCATAGTGAAGGATATATATACACGCACACACACATGCTGACTGGGAATGTGAAGAAGGCATGCCATTAATCAATGAGGAGAATGATCCATCGAAAGAAGCTGGAAAATTGAATCCATCCTAAGAGTATAGAGGACCCCATAAGCACTGTGTGAACCCACAAACTGAGCACTACTTCCTCGCCAAAGGCATCTGCATTTTTGGAGAATCTCTTGACCCCCCATTTTTGTCTCTTAGAGCAAGAGGATTAATGGGTTTTCTTGTTTGATAAGACTTTTCACTTCTACAATCCTTTTTTAGTCTAATTCCCTATAGTTCTAGGAGATTATCTTCATTATTTACTATGAGATTTGACCCCCCATGAACAAGGGGAGGGCTGCTTCATTTTCAAGTTGTTTTTGTCCCTTTGGAGAAGGAAACATCCATTCTTTATTGAATCCCTAATTATACGTCCTTGTCTACTCAATCCATCATCAAATATTTGTTTGATTCCCTTCCATCTTTCTTAGAAACACAACTTTTTCCTTTCTCTTGTTCACATTCCTCTTCATGTCTTTCATCCATAAAACTTGCTAGAAAGGGTCCCTGGTTTGTTTGCTGAGTTTTGGGAGAGATAAATACTCCTTCCTCTTCTGATTTAAGTTCTTCCTCATTTCATTCCTAGGTTGGAATATTGTCTAATAGTGGCATCTCCTCATTTTCTTTTCCATGGTTTTTTTTAATGAATTCATATAAGTTATCTTGGATGATGACATCTTGAATTTCTCCTTCTTTAACATGCTCTAGAGTCTCATATCAGTTACCAAGTTGGGATGGATTCTTACTTTTACTTGAGGAAGAATATTGAGCTCCTTTAGGGGAAATGGTCTTTTTGGGGGATTGGGGGGGGGTGTGGGTGGCAGAATTTTATTCCCCCACTATTTTTCTCTTGGCCTCTAGCTGCTACATTTTGATCACTTGCTCTTCTTCTCTGGTTTTTGCCATTGATCTCCCTCTTTTTCCTAGTTCTGTTGCTCCTCAAATTGTTTACACTTCCTCACAAAATGCCCATATTCATGGTAGAGTTTGTTTTCACAAGGCAATAGGTCATAATCCATCTCTTGGATGAAGGGATAATTATCTAAGGATAAAAGAACAATGGAAGGAAAACCTTTATTG
This sequence comes from Pinus tabuliformis, assembly GCA_031772625.1. Lineage (NCBI taxonomy): Eukaryota > Viridiplantae > Streptophyta > Pinopsida > Pinales > Pinaceae > Pinus > Pinus tabuliformis. Next base: position 13,256,904 of record CM062813.1, on the reverse strand, counting down.
AGAGCCACTTCAACGCAAATTGAGCATAGGCAAGCATTCCTTTACATTGTTTAACTTGATATATATAGTCTCCCAACACATTCCCAATAGATTTGAAGGTTCCATTGTTCCAACAATGATGAGGGAGATAAAGAAACTTAACCCAATCTGAAACAATTGAGGGAACGCCATTCTATGAATTAAAGTTTGGAATCTAACGATCCAAGTATAAACCTTGAGTGCCCAAGAAGTATGGACAATTGTAGATTTCTTCTTGTTTCCGTTGCATTCATTCTTGTTTCCGGTGTCTACCTTCAGGCTTTGCGAGCAGGTGGTTCTATTTTCTGCACTGTCCGGTAATTGCCTTGCTTCATTTTCTGGTGGATGATCATTCTGTGCGAGAGACATATTATCGTTTTCAACGTTTCTTTCAACTTCATTATGAGGAATGGCTTCACTGCTACAACTGTATTCTTGGTTTGACTGCGAGCTGCTGCTAATATCGTTCTCCATCCATTTTGCTAGCGTGAAATCGAAGTTCTTGTTTCCGGTGTCTACCTTCAGGTTTTGCGAGCAGGTGGTTCTATTCTCTGCGCTGTCCGGTAATTGCCTTACTTCATTCTCTGGTGGATGATCGTGCTGCGCGAAAGACATATTCTGTTCCGCGTTCTCAACGTTTCTTTCAACTTCATTATGACAAGTGTTGGCGAGAATCGGGCGTGGAATGGAACTGTTTTGTTGGTTTGACAGCATGCTGTTGTTAATATCGTTCTCCCCCCATTTTGTTAGTGTGAAATCGTTGTTAATCTCAAGCGGATCTGGGTTGAAATCATCGCTGGATAAGTATGTTTTCAGATGGTTCAAATTTAAGGGGATGGCATCCGAGTTCATTTTATTATGCTTCATTTTCTGCATTGCATTGTGGACAGTTCCATTATTTCTGATCAGAGAATTGATAAACGCTATCTGCGCAGGTTTGATTCTTGCTGATGGTGCAAGCGGTGTAGGATCTGCGACGGGGATTACACCAGCATTCATCATTTTATCAGATTTTTCATTTCTGTATGTAGTGCGATTTTTCATTTTTAATTAGTAACCAGTATTAATTAGTAATAATTATAAGAAAGAAACTTTGCCCAGCAATCGGTCGTTGAGTTAGATTTTACCTTTCTTCATAATAAAGAAAGTCCGCCGAGCAATGGTGTCTTTTCATTGATCCTTGCCCTGGTTGGGTTGATCCGCGTGTGGGTGTGTTTGTGACGTCGATGGGCTCTTGCGAATCTGACGGCTGAGATTCATTTGGCGCCAAAGTCATAGGAATTTGAATTTTCAGGTGGATGCGTGACCATAAAAGGGGTGAGCCGGAAGATTTCAAAGCATTACATTGAATTGAATCTGTTGTTGAAGAAGAGGTAAAGAAGAAAAGCAGGAAAGATGTCTGGTCGCGGAAAAGGAGGGAAGGGTTTGGAAAAGGGAGGAGCAAAGAGGCACCATAAGGTGTTGAGGGATAACATTCAGGGTATCACAAAGCCTGCCATCAGACGGCTGGCTAGGAGAGGCAGAGTCAAGCGCATAAGTGGTCTCATCTATGAAGAGACGAGGGGAGTTCTCAAGATCTTTCTCGAGAATGTTATCAGGGATGCCGTCACCTACACTGAACACGCCCGGAGGAAGACAGTGACCGCCATGGATGTCGTTTACTCCTTGAAGAGGCAGGGCAGGACCCTCTACGGCTTCGGCGGTTGATTGAATCAATTCTTCAAATGGATTCATCAACTAAGTCTGTTGAATTTTAGTTGTTTTGATTAAAAATAATACTGATTTTATTAGTATCATGTTGCTATTTTATACATGTTTTGAAAATTGTTAATGACACATTGTTATTTTTTTGGATGGATGTTGTCAATTTTTTTTAAATTTCTTTACAAATGATTTTGAATTGTGATATCTGTTTTAATGATATTTAGAAACTATCATATATTTCACTATGAATCTATAAAGGGGGTCATATATGTAAAGAAAAATATACTCTATATAAGAAGTCAAATGCGGATGTAACCATGGATGCAAAATTGAAAGTAAAATTGGATGTTAAACTAGGAATTAATACAAAATGCAAACAATTGACATACAAAGTGTTTTAAATTAGAAGTGAAAAATTGTGCAATAGTTGACACAAAGAAGGGAACAAAACATGGCATACAAAAGGATATCAAATTGGGCAAAAACAAGGACACATAAATGGGCACCAAATTAGATGCAAAAAAAGACAACAACTAGATGTAAAATAAGATGCAAAGTTGAGCGTTAAAAAGAAGCAAAAAACGGTACAAATTAATATGCCAAATGATGATGCAAATAATGGTGTAAATTTGGGATGCAAACTTGGGTGCAAAAAAAGGAAAAAAAAAAGATGTAAGAAAAGACATAAAACAAGATGCAAAATGGGGCTGAAAAAAGGTGAAACCAAGGATGCCATATTGGATGTAAAAAATGATTCCTAATCAAATTCAAATTTAGGCTCAAACTTAGACACAAAATTATATGCAAATGTGGACACAAAATGAGGCAAAAAAAGATACAAATTTGGATGGTGAAAACGATGTAAAACTAGACACCAAAAAAATGCAAAATTGGATGAAAAAGTGGGTGTAAATAATGGTGCAACATTGGACACAAGTAGACACAAAAAATGGTGCAAAAAGGGGCATAAAATAGCTTAAAATTGGATGCAAAACTTGGTGCAAAAACAAATACAAAAGTAGACATAAAAAATGGCTCTAAATTGAATGTACCATTAGACACAAAATAAGATGCAAAGGTGGACACAACACATGACTCAACAAAAGATGCAAATATAAATGCAAATTTGGATGCTCAAAATGATGTAACATTAGATGCAAGCGATGGTGTTAAAAATGATGCAAAATTGGATGAAACAAATGACGCAAAATATGGTGCAAAATGAGATGGGAAAAATGGAGACAAATCAAACGTAAATGTGGATGTAAAAAATGGTCCAAAAAAAGATGCAAAAATGGGCACAAAAATGGATGCAAAATTTGGTGCTAAATCGAATTCAACAGATGGTGCAAAGATAGGCACCAAAGCTGGTGCAAAAATAGAAGCAAAAACTAGTGTAAGCCTAGATACAAAATCTGGCGTAAGACTAGATGCAAAAACTGACACAAAATGGATGCATAAAAAGACGTTAAATTGGATTCAAAACACAGTGTAAACTTGATGCAAATGATGGCGCAAAAATGGAAGCAAAAGAGAATGAAAAATAGATGCAAAAAATGACACAAAACTAGAAGCAAAACCTGTCATAAAATAAGATGCAAATATTGGTTCAAAATTTGACGCAAAAAATGATGCATAGTTTGGTGTAAAAAATGATGCAAAATCTAGCGTGAAAAAGGATGCAAAATTAGGTGCAAAAAAGGACGCTTTAAAAATTGTACAATAGAGCCAGATTTAGCGCCAGGTTGCTCATCACAATTAAAAAAAAATTGCACTAAAATCTGGCGCAAATCGCTGGTTTTGTTGTAGTGGATGTAGAAGGGTCTTGAACTCGAAATCACAAATAGAGTTTCGTGTGATGGCAAGGTTCCAATGCATTTCAGGCATTCGACCTTAACGAAAATTTCTCAAGGGAAACAAGAGATGATACTAAAACCCAAGCCTACCTTCCATATAGGTTGATGATATGGCAGAAGGATGAGGTTAGTGGGGTGACACAAACTAGGTATGGATGATGACATCACACCAATGTGTGAGTGACTCATGGGAGGAAGATTTGGAGTTTTTGGATGGAAAAGAGGGCCAATTCATGTGACACATGGCATTACTTAGACAAAAACATGTGGTAGGATGGCATCATCATGATGAAAGAATTTTTGTTAGTTGATGATATGACATTGCATTGGAAGATGCACTAGAAAATCATGTTTGTAGAATATTTTTGATGTTGTAGAATTATTGGAATTATATTAAGGCTAAGCTATGGGCTTGAAAGGCATATGTTCTTCTACAGCTTGATCTTTAGGATTGATTGCTCATGCAAAACACTAAATAATTCCCAAACCCGAGTAAGAAGAACAGGCCCATTTTGGCATAAGGCCTTGGTCATAGTAGGAGTATTATGGAAAGAGGAGCTCAAAATTTCAAGAGATTGGATTATTAAGAATTTGGCTCCAAGATCAGTTATGAACAAAAATATTTCATTGTGCAATTGGACAATGAAGGAAGCCACAAACTGGGAGATCTGATTTACTGATGTGAAGTGATGGATAACTGCCCATATAAATTGTAGCACAAGGTTGAGTCTTCTAGCTAGCGCAATTGCAAACGAAGATTAAGAAGCTTTCAATGAAAATCATAACTGCTGGAACTAAATATGAATTTGTTTGAAATCCAAATGTGAAGAAAACATAGTGTCAAAGGAGATCTAAAGAAAATTCTGACATAAATGAACTATAGAAACTCCTCGAGCTAATTTAGAAGAATTATATGAAGTACATATTCTCGAGCATTATGTAACTGGGATGAAAAGGAAGAGCAGTAGAGAAGTGGTGTGTGTGAGATAACTAAAGTCGGTGCACAATGTAGAGAATACAAATTGAAAGCAGTAAAACCTGATAGTGAGTGAGATGTGGAAGAAGAGTATAGTAGATTGCGTCACTGTGTGTGCTTGTAGAAGAGAGAAGATCCTAACAAGGCATATGTGAGTTCCAGAAGCTGAAGTGGTTGTTTGTGAGTAGGGATAAAAAATTGCAAATTAAATCAAAGAACATTCCAAGAGGTCTTGGTTTGAAAATACCATAAAAGAGTAGGTCTCACTTGCAATAGTAGGCGGGTGCCTCCATAGATTCAAGGTTGGTCCCTTTAGGAAATTTTGTCCTTAAATATTTAAGTGGTTTGGAGCCTCTTGTGGGTGGGTTCTAATAGAAGAATTGATATAAATAGTGTGGGTGCTTTGAGATTACATCATAATAAAAAAAGCTTTGGTGGTTTTTCTCTTGGAAGGGTTTCCATGTTAAAAGAACTATGTACATTTGTGAATGCGATTTATTTTGTGAAATTTTCTTAAAGATTTAAAAAAAATTAATTACTGATTCAGCACCCCCCTCTTAGTAATTCATGATTTCCATCAATGTCAACGAACTCATCCATGGTCAAACCAACCTAGTAATTGTCAATCCTCATCATTCATTATCAACCATGGTCAACACGATCAACCATGGTCAACATGGTCACCAATATACATATATAATAACATGTTGATAACCATAGTTAAATTAGCCCAACAATGGTCAAACCAATTGTTCAATGGTCAACCATTGTCAAACTAGGTCAACAATTTAAACCATGTCTTCCAAGCTCAGCAATGGTCAACCATATTCATTTATAGTTAAACATTGACAACCATGGTTAGCCATAGTCAACCGTAGACAACAAGGTCAACCATAATGAACTTGGTCAAACATTCTTAGCCATAGACAATGTGCACAACAAAAGCAACCATTGCCAAACATGGCCAACCATTCAACATGATTAGCAATGCTAAAAGATGATTCGCCATATTAATCATGGTTAACCATAATCACCTATAGTTAAATGTTTACAACCATGTTCACTATAATAAACCATAAGTGGCCATAGTCAACCATGCTCATGTAACCTCAACCATGGTCAAACATAGTCAACAAGTTCAACCACAGTTGAACATGTCTAAACGAGCTTAACTATAGTCAAACATGGTCACTATGGACATACACACTTTAGTTATTCAACCATGGTCAACCATGTTTGACCATGGTTAACATGGTTTCCCATGGTCAACATGTTTGACCAACAGTAAACATTGTCAACATGGTCCCCAAGTTAAACAAGATCAACACCGATATCCATGATCACATTGTCCACCACAACCAATCATATACACTTGTGGTCAACCATGGTAATCATGCTTCACAATAGTTGATTGTGGTTAATTAAAGGCAACAATGGTAAACCAATGTGAGCCATAACAAACCATACTCTGCCAAGGTCAACATTAGTTGACCAAGGTCTTCCTCGATCAACCAGTGTCTTCCTTATCAACCATGGTGAACCTTGTCAACTCTCTTCAACCATTAATGTAACCATTGCTTTAGGTTTAACCTTAAATTTAATTTAACATCAACCATGGGCAACATTAATGTAATGTGAATGTAACAATGTAATAATCATCAACATTAATGTAAGATTGTTAGATTAGTGTACTATAAATAAATTAGTATATTAAAGGTTGAGCATGATCAACCATAATCAACTCTATTCAACCTCAGTCCACCTTGTCAACCCTCTTCGAGCATGTTGAATCATGATCAACTATCAACAACCCTTGACAACCATGATCAAGTGTGGTCAACCCTCGCCAACCTTTTTTAGCCATAATTACCCAACTTGAACCATAGTCAATCATAGTTTACGAATCCACCCAATTCACATGGACCATCATGTAGCGCAACCACATTAATAAATGTGCTTGATATACTCACATCTATGGAATTTTCGACCTTGTGCACGCTAATGGACTTATGAAAATGAAGCATATGGATGTATATCAACCACATTTGCTTATATGATTGTTCTAGTTAATACTTAATAGAAAGTCCCCTTCATTATATAAAAGTATATATTAATAAACATAACTTTGCTTTAATGACCATGCAAACTATTGCAGTGAAACTCCATATGGAATAATAAAGAAGAATAAAAAGAAGAATAATGAAAACCATCAAAATCAAGGGGCTAAGGCTTTCCTCGTAATGGGCTTGCTAATATTAGGGACAACCAAAACCCTAGAAGACAAAGAAAAAATTCTCAACTTATAACAAGCCATACGTGTTCTATTTACTACGTTTTATGAATATTATGGCTTGCTCTATTTACTAGGTTTTATGAATATTACACTCAACATTGTGCATTATTACCTAGATGAATCACATATAGATGAATCACATATTGGATGATACGAATAAAGTTCACTTTGCCAAAGTCACCCAAGGTCAAGTTAGTACTCAACCTTTTTCCTCGTATCTTATAACTTATCGTGTTGCAAAATCCCTTCACACTTAAATTTCAAAGATTATAAGAATGCTTCAAAGATAAGAGTGTAAATGCATTTTCTTCCCATAAATTCCAATAGACATATGAGTTCCAATACACAAACTAGTGGACAAGAGCATAACCGAGTAGAAGACTCCCGTTGGATAATCGAATACTTTCAATAGTCGATATTTGTGAAAGGATAAGGAAGCAAGACATGTGATATGGTTAGGGTTGGTCAGAAGATACTGGAAATATTCAAACAACCCTACTAGACGTATCCAAAGCCTTACAGTTTTTAAAAGTTAGATTTATCCATAAAATATTGATATTGCCTTCAACATTATGATCGTTTCAAGGTCATGCTCTTATCCTTCGGCTTAGTTAGAATATACGAAATACTAATATCTATATTTAAAAGTGATAAAGTTGTAGTTCTCTCCATAATATTGTGTAAAAACACGAGCTGACCACGTTCCATAATTTTCAACATCCTTGGGAAAAAATTAACATGCTACCAAATTATTCTTAACTTCTCCTAAAAGATTGCGTTGAAAGATTGACTTGATAAGTCAAGAAAAGCAACCCACACCTTGCCGGCCATATCAAATTCTTATAAAAATGGAAAGGAAAGTTACAAGTGATAGAGATGATATATATGTTTCAACGTAAAAGAGACACTAATAATTATTTTATGTTTGCAAGCCTGCGCGAAAGCATGCAGACCCTAATCCCCACCCTCTCCAGCACATTTTATCCGCAACCTTTTCGAAAATTTATCAAATATTTGCTTTGACAGGGCCAAACACTAAGGCTCGCGACTCTTGTGGACAATCCGTTACAGGCTGCTTAGTGGCATGAACCGTATTAAATACCGTTACTCGTTGCCCATTTCCTTTCGGGGATCAACCTGTAATTTTGTGTCTCACTCATTCTGTAGCAGAACTGCTCAAAGAAACATGGCGGACATTCAAATCCCTTTTGAAATCATATCCCAATCCGATGAAGATTGATATGGAGAAGCTCAAAGATATTCATGTTTTGGTTCGTCTCCTAAAAAGGAAGAAGCACAGCTGTAGTCATGTCGTCCATTCTACATCCGCGGTTCTGACATTCGATCATCTATCATATCCAGTACATGAGGCTGAAGAAGTTCACAGTAATTTATCTCCAATTGTTGAGAGGGTTCAACAAGGAGGTGACGCCTCACAAGGTTGTAGTGTGCGTAACACAGTGAGTTTTGAAGAAGGGGATGAGTTTGCATACACGTTCATTTCAAGATTCTATAGGATGTACCAGGAAATGCTTGCCAGGGACACGTAAGAGAGCAAAAATGTACCTGGTATTCCTTGACTAGTGTTATCGTCGGTTATTACAATTCAGCTTAGAATTGGGAATTTAGATGTACTCATGCATATATTGTTCTCTGGATCGCTTCACGCAAAATGTTAGCAGTGTCTTGTTTTCTTTTGTAAATTTGTACATATAAAATTTCAATTCCATATTCTTTTGAAAAAATTCAATTCTGTAATCATTCGCTGTGAAAATGAGTATGCAACCAGATTCCTCGTATAGTTGGAAATAGTAGGAGTTTCTTGAAAGAGCAATAGGAACTAATTTATGTTGAGCTTGAACATTGGCAGAGATCGTCAAATTTAATATGCTATGTTAAACTTCACTGAACAATGCTTTACATATACTTTGGCGTTTAACAATACTTGTATTGTAACACACATTCCATCCAGCTGATACCAGATGCCACTGCCTTACTCGACAGTGCACCAGTACTTCACTTCATTCGGTGGGAAAGAAAGATGAATAATTTAACATAAGAGCTTAATAAATCATTATTGACGCACCTTCGGATAACCCTAGTAAATAATCCATCGGCACTTTTTAGTGCGTGGCTATGAGAAGATCACATTTATCTTTAGTGTTGTTTTTTTGGGAAAAATGGTAGGATTATTTTCAGTAAAATTCTAGTATTCCATTTAAATACTAATATTTCACTTGTTAGTTTGCTGTTAAATGACTAGTACTTGAATAATGAAATATAGAATTTTTTTTGATATATATATATATGAAAAATCTTAATTTTATTCATTATCTAATGAGAAAAAACAAAATAATAAAAATTATATAAAATTGTTGGGGCTGAGTGTAATAATAATTAGTTTCTCTTCTTTTTCCACTTTTCACTAAACTAGTTGATTGGGAGTGGCTGATATTATTTCTAGTTGGCTTCCTTCAACATTTGGGGAACTTATTAAGGAATTTAGACTTCTGTGATCCATAACATTGTTAAGAAAGTCTTCGGCAAAATCACATAACCAATCTTTTGTCGACGCGTTTCGAACCAACCAGTGTGGTTCATTGTCAGGACAAGTTGAAGAACCAATCCGGCTTAGCTAGATTAAATAGAGTGTGCAGAGACTCCAACAGCTATAATGCTAACGGCTAATTTGACCTAATGAACCTGGTCAAACTACTAAAATAGTTAATTAATATTTCTAGAAATAGTTAAAATAGGTAAATAAAGGAATTTATTTGTTAATTTAAGTATAATATTAATATTTTAATTATAATGGTCATTATATAATATATATCCAATGATTCAATATTATTCAATTATTATTTAAATAAATGAATAATAATAAATTAATTTAAAATTAGATATATTATTAATATTATTTTGAATATTAAGAGAATCTATTAATATTTTAATTATAAGGGAACATTTGGGGAACTTGTTTGTCTGCGTCCAAATTCTCAAATGTATGGGTTCCCTTTATGCCCCCTAATTCCTTTTGGAAGGATTTGACCACCTTTTTCTTCTCTGCTATGTTGGAAACCATGACAATAATGAGAGGGGGGATGAACCAGTGTTATACAAATATCTGACCATTAACAAATTTCTTTCACCTTTAAACACTTTGGCAGTTAGCAAGCATAACAGGAATCAATATTACCAATCTTAAAGGAACACAAAAAGAATAAGCAAATTCTCCAAACTTCTCTTCAATTCATTCATAGGAAAAGCTACAACTTTGTTGAGTGTGTGCTATATTTTTTACATGAGTAGTCGTAGGTATTGTACATTGTGTGAGGCATAGAGTGGGGGGGTCACACGGGGGCTGGAAACCCCCCTGTGGTAGAGTTTGTAGGGGGGCTACATTCTTTGCATGACAAGTCATAGGTATTGTACATTGTGTAGGCATGGGGGGGAGGGGGGAGTCACAAGGGGGGTGGCACCACCCCCCTTGTGAGAGAGTTTGTAGGGGGGCTACTGCCCCATGAATTTTTTAAATGCGGAGCCAATAATCATTGGCCAAAACCAAGGATGGGGGCTAAACGAAGAGATGGTGGGTGGACCAACGCATGGTTTTGTAAATGGGTCTTTCACATGGTTTTGGCCATGATGGATTTCACTCCATGCTATTTGGTAGATCTGGTTAAGGGAACTAAGCTTATGTTCTAATTCAAGATTATGGATTGAGGTTTATGAATGCTTCGACATGTATATATATGTATTGTAACATTGAAAGGAATATAATGAAAAATCAATATGGTATTCCCAATTTTCGGATCTAGGGAAAATCTCCGTGTATATTTGTTTTATGTTCTCACCATTGTTTATTTTTATATTTTTAAGAATTCATTTGTAGGTAATTTTTGTACAGGGTTAAAACCTACAAAATTGCTCTTATAATTCTCAAGCTACAACTAGTAGGTAGCCACAACTCTGTGATTTATCAGCTATAACTGAATGGAGCTACAACCCCAACTATTTACAAGAAACAACTAGAAGGAGCACCAACCCCTAATCTGCAAGCTACAACTCTCCAGAAAATAAATGGTTCATCTTTCATCCATTTTCACACTAGATCTATGAATGTCATCTCTTGTTTCACAATAAAAAAGTTTCTCCTTGATCACCAATACCTTGAGAAAGCTTTGATTGCTTCTCTAAAACATCATTAATATACGAACATTGGTGTAACACCCTCCTCCCACATCCACCCAAGTAACTATTCCAACTAAGGTAAACATGAGACGGGAGGCTACTATGATCATATTCGACCTCCTAGGTGAGCTTAACGAAGTTGAATCGATTGAACATCACACAAAATCATCCAACATCATCAACAAAAACCTCAGAAGAAAATTCAACCACTCAGACAACATGTATCTAGTCCCACTATTGTTCTAGACCTCTTAGGCCATAGTCACTCTCATTTTATGGGAAAGGGAGTGACCAAAGACCTAAAGTTGCTCTCATATGAATACCCTCCAATGACTTGGACTAAAGATTCTAGTTCTGTGACAGGGACCCCTAGATTTAAGCCATCAGGCCCAGAGCTTAGGCCATTGCCCAGAATGGAATCAAAAGCTCAGAATCAGGTAAAGTAGAAGGAAATAATGATGCAAAATAAATAATCTCAACAAGACATTAATGAGACCCCTACCAGCCATGATAGGTATTTCGTCAAACATATTATCGATATGTAACCTATAGGTATAAACAATATAATTAAGTGTAGGGATCTCATACTTATCTGATAATCGCTATGAACCATTATTCCCTCATGCCATTTGCTACCATCCTCTATTATGTCATAGGCACATTATCCAATAGTATACAAGTAAAAACACGCTAAGAGCCATACATAGCTGCTGTCATAAAATGTGCATATAACAAACATAATAAAAACATAAATACAATAAACATATCAACCATCAAAAGCCATATATACACTAGTTCATTTGCACATAGAAACGAAGGGAATGAATTTCTCATTAATGAATGCAATCAACCAACTAGAGATGGGATTACCACATTCCACTCAACCATAGAATGGCTGAGCCGAATCCCTCTTCATCCAGTCACCCACGTGCCATATGCCAAGCATGAATGTGGGACTCAAACAAAAAGTACCAACTAGGGCATACCAAGGCTAAACCACCTCACCCTCATCAATAGTAACTAGGCTTTACTGTAATCCATCCCCAATCACTAGGCCAACATAATGAACACATCATAACAGGTTCTAGTGTGATCTCCACCTGATCACTATGCCAAACAACCATGGATGCCACTAGATATATGCACCTACACCATGAAGAATTTTCTTGTCTCCTAGTCTCTCAAGATTTACTGCAACCCAAACCCGAATCACTAATCCCTAAACTGAGAACCACTATCTAAGCTTTATGACATATCCCAAAACCAAGATTACTAGGCCCCAACAGAGATAAAACCACCTCTTGGCTTTACCCTATATCCATATATTCACTATTACGCAAAATATTGTCACCATGACTTTTGCAGTCAGTGTGAGTCTATCACCACTCATACTGTCCTCCTATGCAAGTCTCAAACCTCAGCTCTTCATGTCAAAGCCTTAAAAATGAGAGAAAGCCTTTGAAAATCTATAAAACTCTTGTTCCACACTTTCTCCTACCATTACCTGCGGTCCTGCACCCCTTGGTCATTTTCCCTGCAGACCTGCCCGCTTTGCCTCTAAAGGAGTGGGTGTGGACCCCTATAAAAGTCGAAAAGGTGCAAGTTTATTATTAAAAACTCACTTTGGATTAATTTGGATGCCTCTAGAAGGAATCTTGAGGTTGCAAGTTCACTCCTAGGTAGTTCATGCATCCCATAACTAAAGGAGCTAACCCCTTGATGAGAGAAGCTTATCCCTTTGAAGGAGGACTCTATCCCTTTGAAGGTGGACCTGGTAACTTCCTTCCTCTACACTATAAATTGAGGCATTGGGCTGGTTTCTTGGGAGGTTTAAAGCTAAATATTTTTGAGCGTAAATGCTGTTGGAATTAAGACTTCCTAGTTGAGCTGGAGAGGAGAGATTACATACCTTTTGGCTTCTTTGGGAAGAGAGTGAAACTTGTCAAAGTAGAGGAGATTCTTTCTGGACCCTAGGAGGAGCTTGTACAACATCAAGGCAACAAGGTTGTAAAGTTCTTATTTGTTTAAAGTTAATACAATCAGATTCATTTTTCTCAATAAATTGTCTTCTATGGTTTATTTCATGAATTCCTTGATCATCATGATAAATATGGTTTATTATATTGGCTATGCAGGTGTTATTTGATGTGTGCATGTTTGTGTTTGCAAGTTCTTTAAAAGGGAGCTCATTCGGACCAATGGAGAGTGGCTTCCACAAACTAGCACTGGACTTGACGTAGGGTCTAAAACATCTCTTGGCTTTTATTTATAAATCACATATTTAGAGAAAGATAGAATTTGTTTGGTTTGCTTGTCGCTAGATATCCATAGATACTAGGGAGATCAGTCTTGTCCGCAAGAATGATTTATCCGCCCAACATTCACCGATAGGGATTCCTAGGCCCACTGAGGAAACAGAATCCTAGCTTTACCACAATCCACATTGTGGCTCACGGGTCACGGGGGGTGGCACCACCCCCCTTGTGAGAGAGTTTGTAGGGGGGCTACTGCCCCATGAATTTTTTTAATGCGGAGCCAATAATCATTGGCCAAAACCAAGGATGGGGGTTGAACGAAGAGATGGTGGGTGGACCAACGCATGGTTTTGTAAATCGGTCTTTCACATGGTTTTGGCCATGATGGATTTCACTCCATGCTATTTGGTAGATCTGGTTAAGGGAACTAAGCTTATGTTCTAATTCAAGATTATGGATTGAGGTTTATGAATGCTTCGACATGTATATATATGTATTGTAACATTGAAAGGAATATAATGAAAAATCAATATGGTATTCCCAATTTTCGGATCTAGGGAAAATCTCCGTGTATATTTGTTTTATGTTCTCACCATTGTTTATTTTTATATTTTTAAGAATTCATTTGTAGGTAATTTTTGTACAGGGTTAAAACCTACAAACTTGCTCTTATAATTCTCAAGCTACAACTAGTAGGTAGCCACAACTCTGTGATTTATCAGCTATAACTGAACGGAGCTACAACCCCAACTATTTACAAGAAACAACTAGAAGGAGCACCAACCCCTAATCTGCAAGCTACAACTCTCCAGAAAATAAATGGTTCATCTTTCATCCATTTTCACACTAGATCTATGAATGTCATCTCTTGTTTCACAATAAAAAAGTTTCTCCTTGATCACCAATACCTTGAGAAAGCTTTGATTGCTTCTCTAAAACATCATTAATATACGAACATTGGTGTAACACCTCCTCCCACATCCACCCAAGTAACTATTCCAACTAAGGTAAACATGAGACGGGAGGCTACTATGATCATATTCGACCTCCTATGTGAGCTTAACGAAGTTGAATCGATTGAACATCACACAAAATCATCCAACATCATCAACAAAACCCTCAGAAGAAAATTCAACCACTCAGACAACATGTTTCTAGTCCCACTATTGTTCTAGACCTCTTAGGCCATAGTCACTCTCATTTTATGGGAAAGGGAGTGACCAAAGACCTAAAGTTGCTCTCATATGAATACCCTCCAATGACTTGGACTAAAGATTCTAGTTCTGTGACAGGGACCCCTAGATTTAAGCCATCAGGCCCAGAGCTTAGACCATTGCCCAGAATGGAATCAAAAGCTCAGAATCAGGTAAAGTAGAAGGAAATAATGACGCAACATAAATAATCTCAACAAGACATTAATGAGACCCCTACCAGCCATGATAGGTATTTCGTCAAACATATTATCGATATGTAACCTATAGGTATAAACAATATAATTAAGTGTAGGGATCTCATACTTATCTGATAATCGCTATGAACCATTATTCCCTCATGCCATTCGCTACCATCCTCTATTATGTCATAGGCACATTATCCAATCGTATACAAGTGAAAACACGCTAAGAGCCATACATAGTTGCTGTCATGAAATGTGCATATAACAAACATAATAAAAACATAAATACAATAAACATATCAGCCATCAAAAGCCATATATACACTAGTTCATTTGCACATAGAAATGAAGGGAATGAATTTCTCATTAATGAATGCAATCAACCAACTGGAGATGGGATTACCACATTCCACTCAACCATAGAATGGCTGAGCCGAATCCCTCTTCATCCAGTCACCCACGTGCCATATGCCAAGCATGAATGTGGGACTCAAACAAAAAGTACCAACTAGGGCATACCAAGGCTAAACCACCTCACCCTCATCAATAGTAACTAGGCTTTACTGTAATCCATCCCCAATCACTAGGCCAACATAATGAACACATCATAACAGGTTCTAGTGTGATCTCCACCTGATCACTATGCCAAACAACCATGGATGCCACTAGATATATGCACCTACACCATGAAGAATTTTCTTGTCTCCTAGTCTCTCAAGATTTACCGCAACCCAAACTCGAATCACTAATCCCTAAACTGAGAACCACTATCTAAGCTTTATGACATAAAACCAAGATTACTAGGCCCCAACAGAGATAAAACCACCTCTTGGCTTTACCCTATATCCATATATTCACTATTACGCAAAATATTGTCACCATGACTTTTGCAGTCAGTGTGAGTCTATCACCACTCATACTGTCCTCCTATGCAAGTCTCAAACCTCAGCTCTTCATGTCAAAGCCTTAAAAATGAGAGAAAGCCTTTGAAAATCTATAAAACTCTTGTTCCACACTTTCTCCTACCATTACCTGCGGTCCTGCACCCCTTGGTCATTTTCCCTGCAGACCCGCCCGCTTTGCCTCTAAAGGAGTGGGTGCGGACCCCTGTAAAAGTCGAAAAGGTGCAAGTTTATTATTAAAAACTCACTTTGGAATAATTCTGGATGCTTCTAGAAGGAATCTTGAGGTTGCAAGTTCACTACTAGGTAGTTCATGCATCCCATAACTAAAGGAGCTAACCCCTTGATGAGAGAAGCTTATCCCTTTGAAGGAGGACTCTATCCCTTTGAAGGTGGACCTGGTAACTTCCTTCCTCTGCATTATAAATTGAGGCATTTGGCTGGTTTCTTCGGAGGTTTAAAGCTAAATATTTTTGAGCGTAAATGTTGTTGGAATTAAGACTTCCTAGTTGTGCTGGAGAGGAGAGATTACATATCTTTTGGCTTCTTTGGGAAGAGAGTGAAACTTGTCAAAGTAGAGGAGATTCTTGCTGGACCCTAGGAGGAGCTTGTACAACATCAAGGCACCAAGGTTGTAAAGTTCTTATTTGTTTAAAGTTAATACAATCAGATTCATTTTTCTCAATAAATTGTCTTCTATGGTTTATTTCATGAATTCCTTGATCATCATGATAAATATGGTTTATTATATTGGCTATGCAGGTGTTATTTGATGTGTGCATGTTTGTGTTTGCAAGTTCTTTAAAAGGGAGCTCATTTGGACCAATGGAGAGTGGCTTCCACAAACTAGCACTGGACTTGACGTAGGGTCTGAAACATCTCTTGGCTTTTATTTATAAATCGCATATTTAGAGAAAGATAGAATTTGTTTGGTTTTCTTGTTGCTAGATATCCATAGATACTAGGGAGATCGGTCTTGTCCGCAAGAATGATTTATCCGCCCGACATTCACCGACAAGGATTCCTAGGCCCACTGAGGCAACACAATCCTAGCTTTACCACAATCCACATTGTGGCTCAGGGGTCACTAGGCCAGTGGCTTTACCATCATCCATAGCCCAGTTCAAGGATCAGTAGGGAATGTGCTCTATCATTCAGAGATCCACCCCATGTAGCTTTGAATCCATTCAGAAATCCTACTCAACCCAAACATGAGAACCCCATCACACCATGGCTATCCAGAAATGGAAAGGCTAGGATGAAAAACACATCACCCCAAGAAAAACCCATGCCATGATAGAAAAGAACCACATGCAATACCATGCATGTGAGATGTAGCAAGGTAAATACGCATGCAAGTTGATACCTGCAATGAAGCCTATTGTAGCTTCTTGATCCTGCCTTTCGTTGCTTGATCCTTGCTTCCTCTTGCCTTCTTTGCCTTTCTTGCTCCAATGCCAAAGTACTCCAAGAAAACTATAAGTATCCAAGAGTATGAGAGAGAGAGAATAATGAGAGTGCTCAAAAATTGAACTGAAAAAAGGTTACCAACTGATTGTTAGAAGCCTTTTTATGAATGAGGCACCTATTTTCTTCATTTTCCATTATTTTCCTTCATTTTTCTCCTCACATGCAACATGTGACCTTTCACCTCCCTTTTCTCCTAATTTCCATTATTTTCATATATAATTGTGCCAAAAATTCCATTTTTCCTTTCCAAAGCCTTAGTCATTGCCTTTACCAATTTCTTAGCCATAAACAATCAAATGAATGCCCCTTAGGATGTATTTCCCTACATTCAACTCGGAATAAGTGTCCCATTCATTTGTGGTTATTGTTTCTAACTTTTATTACATGGAATTTTCACGAGGACTATTACAAAACCCTCCCCCTTGGGGGACACCGTCCTCGGTGTTCAATCACACATATACCTTAGAAACCCGTTGAAAGAAGACATACTCCTCATGGAGTTTTATCACACAGGTTGATACAATATTTAGAATGAAATATATGCTCAAGAGAAAAACACCATGACAACATGACAACATATTGCATAGTGGAGCTTTGTAACACAACTCATTACGCTATTTACAATGATCATCCTCCTGAGTGCCAATCCACATGACAACATAACATCATGATAACATAATTGCATTATAGCATAATAACAGGATAACATAACCATAATGACATGACACCCATATTACATAGTGGAGCTTTATACCAGAACTCACTACATATTTACATCCATACACAAGTGTACATATAGAAACACATAAAAAATATACATACCAAAACATATGCCAAATAATATACCAAAGCATGTATCAAAACATATACTAAACACCATGTCTAAGCATATATCAAAACCTCATATAGCATATATCAAACGATCATAGAGAAAATACCAAACCATCATAAAGAAAATACCAAACCACCATAAGCAAATACAAAACCACCATAAGAAAATACCAAATCACCATATCAAGTTGCTTTGCCTCAACCAGAAAACATGGAAGGATATATAGCCCACATCTGCTCCTCTATCTCCCATGTAGCCTCATCGGGCCCAAAGTTCTTCCATTGCACTAGCTTGCTCAATTCCTCGGTTTCGGAACATGAGCACCTTTTTCTGCAACATACACAAAGGCTTCGCTAGAGTTCTCCATCTAGCCCCACCTATAATACAAACCAGTCAATCACATGATCAACATCCCTAACATACTTCTTAAGCAAATATACATGGAAAACATCGTGGAGCTTCACTGCCAGAGGAAGTGCAAGTTGATAGGCTACTGGCCCAATCTTCTCAATGATATTGAAGGGTCGAAAAAACCGTGGTGCCATCTTGGCACATGAGCCAATCTGTAAGGAGCTTTTCTTTGGTGTGATGCACAAGTACACTTGTTCCTTAACCTCGAACTCCTTCAACAATCTTCCTTGTCTTCATAACTCTTGTGCATATCCCATGTTGCCTTGAGATTCTTCTTAATCACCTCTGTCTCTTGTTGGATGTATGCCAACATATCTACTCCAATCAATACTCTGTTAACGAGATCACTCGAACTAATGGGAATGTTAGAACTCCAGCCATACAATGCCTCAAAAGGACTCATCTTCATTAACTCCCGATATCCTCCACGTGTCCTCCAATATCCTGTTCACCCTATCTGTCTATCCATCTATCTATGGATGATAAGCTATGTTTAAGGCCAACTCGGTGCCCAAACCTGCAAATAACTCTTTCCAAAACTTTAAAGTGAACTCCGCATCCCTCTTTGACACAATATTCTTTGGAACACCATGTAGTCTAACCCAATATCTGATGAATATCTATGCTACATCACTAGATGAGAACATAGAATTCACTAGAATGAAGTGGACAACCTTTGTTAACCTTTCCACAATGACCATAATGGAATCATGCTCCTTCATTGCCTTCGGAAACCCTATGATCAATTCCATGGAAATGACCTCCCATTTCCATTTTCAAATAAAAATCGACTGTAACAGCCCACTTTGATGTTTACACTCTTCCTTCCCTCACTCAAAATCAAAGAATATAGCCACAAACTCTGCAACATCCCTCTTAAAATTTGGCTAACAGTAATACCTCTTCACTGTTGTTAGTGTCATCTGATAGCCTGAGTGTTGTGGGGAAAAATGCCTATGCAGGACGATCCTATCCACCTAAGGTGTGACAGCGCCTTAGCAACAAACGAATACAGCTGTTATGATTTCTACCTTTATGAAATGTGAAAGAGGGGAGATCGGCAGACTTACCGTTGTCTTCCGGTTGTCCCTCGATCTAGATCCTCTTCTCTTTGTGTGTCCACAGCTACTTGTCTCCTTGCTTGCTCAAGAGAACAGCTACTTGAATCCCACGAGATCACAAGAGAACAGCTACCTGTGACAAGAGAACAGCTACTTGCGACAAGAGAAGAACACAATACAAAGGCAAATATACATATTCATAAATGATTCAGGATTAGAAGTAAATCAAATACACTAATGCAATCATACAAAATACACCAGCATATAGGAAAGAATCAAGATAGCTTTATTGATAAATAACAGGGTCCAGGAAGAGATACAACCCATAGGGCTCCAACCCAGCATCTCCTTCCCAGCAGAATGGAATTCCTTCTTCAGCTCCCTTCAAAGCATTAAGCACCCAATGTTTCCAGCCACAAACCAACAGCAATTCTTTGCAATCCCAAAATTCCAGCCTTTAGATCCCATGGAGGAGAGATCCATATATAGATATTTGGAGAGAGGATGAGTCAGCTTGAGATCTGACTAGTGTCCTCTCCCTCTGTCAGTTCTTGAGTCCACTTGGAGGTTCTTGCTTCCACTTGGAGATTTGGAACCTCTTACTCATCACCAGTCGAATTCCTTGATGCAAGTGTCATTTTGGAAGCTTCCTGGGCATTGACACCTTGAGGAATGACTCTGCCACATGTCCAAACTCGCTCAGCGCAGGTAGTTAGTGTTGCAGTTGACATTCAACGCAGGTAGCCAGTGTAGCAGTTGACATTCAGCGTAGATGCTCAGTGGAGCAGTTGACATGATCCAGAATTGGCTTGTTTTTGAGTGTTTTCAGGTGGAGAACTTCTGTGAATTTATGTGGTTAGTTGGCCTTGTTCCTCTAGGGGTAGGAACAACATGTTTAGGGACTTTGGATCCCTTAGATTATGGACATTTCATGCTCGAGGCTGTAAGGCACAAAAATTTCTATAACAGTTGCCCCCTAAAGTATGAGGTCGTTTATCGGGTGAAATGCTTTATCCAGGAGGGTCCGAAGTTCATCCATCTGCTGGGAGGAGACCTGTAATAAAATACAATACAATACATTATGATTCATTCTGCTTTCATGATCTAGCTGAGGTGGGCATTCCCATGCTCAGCTTTATAAATTCATTTTTTGTACATAGAACAGACGATTGTCTGATGGTAGACTGATAATTTTGGCGAAATTATCATCCTTTGAGTAGGATGACCATCTGCTGCAAAGATGTACATGTGAAATGTTTTTATCTTTCCCGAATATATATCGTAGCCCGGATGGATGAAACTAGATCCGGGGTCTTCAAACTTGCTCGATCTTCACTCTAAGTACAAGTCGATCCATGTGAGAATTGCGCTGAAGTCGAACATGGAAAGACATCGCTTGATTACCGGTCAATGATGTAAACCGTTAACAAGCGCGAGAGGAATCACCGATAATGATAATGACCCTCAAGGTACTGCAGTGCAATTCACGTGGTGTGAATAAAGGACTTGGCATTGAACACCACGCAAAATCTTCTGGTCGAAGGTCATTGATGTATACCTGTCGCCGGAAGTGAGAAACTTGCCATTGAGGCATGCAAGCTTCAAAGTACTGAAGGGGTTGTTCCTAGATCAACTTCTTGGATAATGAGCTGATGTCGACAAGAAGCGATCCGTCACAGGAGGGCCTTAATGAATCCCACATCAGTGACACGGAACGGAGCTAATGATTTTAATGGAGGTGAAAACGATCTGTGACATATGATTCAGGGTGGCGGTCATGGATGGATGAAGGATAATGTATGGCAGTGGATGGGACCCGGTTGACTCTTTCTGAACGACTTCTCTTGAACATATGGCGACACTGATGCGATGGATCGGTAGCATTACCCCAAATATGGATGGTATGGCGAGACCATGGTGATGTGGCCGGTGAATGAAACAACCCAACCCGATTATGATACGGAGGAAAAGTGTCATGTTCAAGAGTGACCTGCTACCATCAAAGTTTTCTTGATTTTTTCCCAATTTTTCCCCAGTCATTGCTGACCAGTACCTCTTTATTTTTGTCAAGCTTGAGGAGGATAACATATGCTTGTTCTATAACCTGCCCTTCGGGCAAGCCCATCGCTATGTTTTAACGAGCCTAGCGATAGTGAAACTCGTTCTCGTCTAAAGACAAGTTTGTCGCTATTTAATAATTTTAACGAGTCTAACGACAAGGATAACTCGGTCCTTTTCATTTTTAGAGAGTCTGAAAAGGTACATAAAGTTAACTCCAAAATTCCTTTTTCGTCATCTAATCCCTTAAGTCCGAAAAAGTATAAAACAATACAGAAGGGATGAGTTTTCGATAATTTTAACGAGCCGAATAAAACAAGCACTCGACCTTTTTGTGCGATAATCCCTCAGGTCCAAAAAGATTAAAATCTAGAGGAGGGATAGCTCTTCCTGTCCTTTAACGAGCTGGAAGGCCAAAACTCGGCAATCTTTTCATATTTTACGAGTCAATTGAAAAGAGCTTAAAGAAGACTCGTCTTTTGAGGAACGAGTGATAAACAAGGATAGCAACTGATTCCAGGTACAGGTTGGAATTTTCCAATCACGGCAGTGTCACAAGGATGGCTAGGTGAAATCACTCTTCGTAGTTGTTCCTCAAAATGGGTAAACAATCATATGGAGGTGAACGATCGGCCAAATGCAAAGTGGAGGTGGCAGGTGCAAACACGACCAAGGCTTTAACAGCAGATAAATTACATTCACAGTGGTTATTTACCGGGATAGGTTCATTTTTTAGTTAAAAATGAGCTTAAACACTGGAGGAAACTCTGCTCACTGCTTATATTTATTTTTTAACGAGCATGAAGACCGCGTTAAAACTGCTCGGATCTTGCGTTTATTTTTTAATGAGCATGAACTTTATGCTAAAACTGCTCGATTATATAGTCAAATTTTGATTTTTACCATAACTAGCTTTTCTCTTTTCAAGGATAGTACTGCATTCTTAATTGCTGCATCAAACTTAGTTAGAAATGAATAATATTTGCATGAAAATGAGATTATAACCCTAATATTTCACTTTGAACTTCGTAAAAAGCCATTAAAAGGTGTTTTTACGTCTCATTTTACCATTTCATTTGAACTTGGTTTGTTGGAGCTCTGGAGGTGCCTCTTCCCCCTTGATTTTCACCAGCTAATTCCGGGAGATTTTGCAGACGATTTTCAGCGCCGTCTGGACCAGGTAGGAGCTAAACCCTAGCTCTTTCTTTTCATGGTTTCCTTTTTCAATTTTGTGCCTGTTTTCCTGTCCCCATGAGCCCCTGGGGTTTTGCCAGGGCACTCTGTCATCAGTGCAGGTAGTCCATTCGAAACTTGCGCTGAATGTCAAGATGCCTTACGGCAGTTTGACCTTCAACGTAGGTAGGACACTTGCCAACTGCGTTGATCTCAGAAAAGCAGTTCTATGCACAGTTTTTTGATGAAATTTTGCCAGTTTCTCATCAAATTTAGGAACTTACTCTTTCTCTTGTTTGTTTTGCAGGGATCTTTGAGCAAAATGTCCCTTACATGGTGAAAACGAGAACATGAAGAGGAGGACATGATTGCCCTCCATGACCCTATCACGGTGAACGCGCTGCGGAATTGTGGCCTGCTGAAGTTTTTCCGTATTTCTAGCGTGAGAGCACAGATCTCTTTACTGCAGTATATGCTTGATGCTTGGGATCCCATCAAACAAGTATTCCAGATTAGGGGAAAATCCATCCCCTTGACCATAGAGGACATTTACTTCTTGACTGGGTTGTCAAGGCAGGGTGCCCCCATTTCTTTGTCAGGTTTGGCCCGGGGGAATGACTCCATGAGAGACTATGTCCGCCAGTATTGCAGGGAAGGTTCCCAGCCGAGCAGAGACGGCAAGGTTGTTATCCGTGAGATCACTGACAGGTCTCTCAGGTCCATTCTATATACTATTGGTAGGATGGCTGGTAGCGCATCTCTTCATGTTGCCAACATATCTTATGTGCAGCACGCCTTGGAGTGTCTCCAACCGAAAGTATTCAACTGGTGTGATGCAGTACTTGTTCAGATGAAAAGTCAATTGACCAAGGTAAAGGACGGGAAGTTGAAGAACTTTGGGTATGGTTCTATTCTGACTGCCTTTGCCTTGGAGAAAATACCACTGATGCAGCCTCAGTATATCGCACTCGACTTGCCTTCTCCTACCGAGCCACGCATGCAGAGATGGGTCGACCACATGTCTAGGCATGCTGGTCAATCTTAGATTACTTTCACTAATACCTTCTTCAGGTGGTTCGAGCGCTAGGAGATGGTCTATTCCGAGTACCCATATGTTGGCATGGATTTCCGAGGTGATCTGGATTTGGTGTTACCGGATGGCGAATAGTGGGGCGCTATTCGTAAGATCTTTGACCATATTACTGTTTATTGTTCTTATTTATAATGTCCTTGTGCTTTATTCTATCAAGACTTTGATCAAACTCATGTGTGCATGCAGATGTTGGTCCTGTTCGTCCAGCAGCTCGCCCGAAAGCGCCAGTTGCTGCCCCAGCAGGGGAGACTGCTGGGAGGGTTATTCTCCGCGACCTTGATGTGGCAGAGACTCTTATAGCTATGCAGGAGCAGGTTGAGACTCTTACTCTCGGCATTCCCAATGTGAGGATTGATGAGTTACCTTTACAGTTGCAGCGACATACTACTGGTGTGCCTAGACGATGGACTCGTCTCTTGCGCATGATTGCACAGGCCGTGACATGCTATCATGAGCATCACTAGGCTAGGGTGCCCCCTAACATTTTTGAGTTTTGGGTCATATGACCGATTTCTGTCTTGGTTACAGAACATTATGTATGAACAATAAACAGCTTATATATATTTTTATTTTCGAGTTTTATTTTGGTTGAGTTATATGATCCATATGTACAATCATTGATGATGTGTCCCTTTTTATAAATGTTGCAAATGTCTATCTAACACATAGTTTGCTAATGAGTCGGTTAATGTGTTTAAGTTTCTGGATATATGTTGGTATTGAATTGAATCAAATTGTCTTTCCAAAATCTTAACCCTTAGGAACATGCGATAAATAGCTGGATTGCGAATGGAATATATACCAGTGAGTTGTAGTATTACGAGATGTGAGTCTAGCCTGACAATTAGTCGGCGTATGCCACGGGTGATGGCATCAGAGAGTAGTTCTATCAACGAGCTATACTCAGCGATGTTATTCGTTGATTGCCCAATACACACACCTCTGAAACTTACTAACTCGTCGCTTGGATCAAAAATGGCCCAGGCTGCGGAGGATAGGTTCCGCGAACTACGACTCGCTTCGTCGGCATATCCAACACATGTCTCTAGGAGGTTTGACATCTGCAACAAATGAAAAAAGGGGGGATCACTCGACCAGAACAAATACCTTAGCAAAAACAAAATACAACAAAAGCATACAGGTTACTATTTAAGCATAGTAACGCTTGAGGTACAACCCGTTGCGGGGTTGCGCCAACGGAATTCCGTCATAATCCATTAACTCATAGGCTCCTTTTGCTAACACTCATTTAACAATATAGGGGCCCATCCATAAGGAATTAAATTTACCTGCTCCCAATTTATCGGATTCTTGGTCATAAAGTAAGACCAAGTCACCTTCTGAGAAGACACGGGGTTTGACATTTTTGTCGAACTGCGCCTTGACTCGTTTCTTATGGGCTTCGTTAGCCAAAGTGGCGTCATGACGGGTTTCATCCAATTGGATTAATTCCAAGAAACGAGCCTCTTCTTCCAAAGTTCCCGGGAGGAGATCAATTGCGAGTTTAAGCGACGAAATTTCGCACTGGATTGGCAAGACTGCTTCCAGGCCATACACCAGTTGGAAAGGTGTGAACCTGGTCGCGTTCTTTACCGATGTTCGGTAAGCCCACAAGGCTGAGTACAGGATTAGGTGCCACCTTCTTTTATGAACCCCGATCATCCTTTGCAACATACGCTTCAGGACCTTGTTGATTGCTTCAACTTGTCCATTGGCTTGCGGATAATACGGGGTAGAGCTATCGTGAGATAGCCCTAGCTTGGCAGCTAATTCGACCATCATGTGATTGCGAAAATGCGATCCATGATCTGTAACTATAGACTGTGGTACGTCGAACCTGGCGACTACATGATTGAAAAAGAAAAGGGCAGTTGTTTCACCAGTGTTATCCAATGTAGGCATCGCCTCGACCCATTTGGTAAAGTAGTCAACAACGACTATAATATACCCATGCCCCCTGGTCAAGGTGGGGTTACATTGCATGAAATCGATGCCCCATTTGGCGAAAGGCCCAACAACAACTATTGGCTGTAAAGGTGCGGGCGGTCTTCTGGTTTTGCTATCAAAAATTTGACAAGCATTATGCAATTCATGTTATAGACATTTTTGTGCCTTACAGCCTCGAGCATGAAATGTCCATAATCTAAGGGATCCAAAGTCCCTAAACATGTTGTTCCTACCCCTAGAGGAACAAGGCCAACTAACCACAACAATTCACAGAAGTTCTCCACCTGAAAACACTCAAAAACAAGCCAATTCTGGATCATGTCAACTGCTCCACAGAGCATCTACGATGAATGTCAACTGCTACACTGGCTACCTTCGTTGAATGTCAACTCCAACGCTAGCTACCTGCGCTGAGCGAGTTTGGACATGTGGCAGAGTCATTCCTCAAGGTGTCAATGCCCAGGAAGCTTCCAAAATGACACTTGCATCAAGGAATTCGACTGGTGATGAGTAAGAGGTTCCAAATCTCCAAGTGGAAGCAAGAACATCCAAGTGGACTCAAGAACTGACAGAGGGAGAGGACACTAGTCAGATCTCAAGCTGACTCATCCTCTCTCCAAATATCTATATATGGATCTCACCTCCATGGGATCTAGAGGCTGGAGTTTTGGGATTGCAAAGAATTGCTGTTGGTTTGTGGATGGAAACATTGGGTGCTTAATGCTTTGAAGGGAGCTGAAGAAGGAATTCCATTCTGCTGGGAAGGAGATGCTGGGTTGGAGCCCTATGGGTTGTATCTCTTCCTGAACCCTGTTACTTATCAATAAAGCTATCTTGATTCTTTCCTATATGCTGGTGTATTTTGTATGATTGCATTAGTGTATTTGATTTACTTCTAATCCTGAATCATTTATGAATATGTATATTTGCCTTTGTATTGTTCTTCTCTTGTCGCAAGTAGTTGTTCTCTTGTCACAGGTAGCTGTTCTCTTGTGATCTCGTGGGATTCAAGTAGTTGTTCTCTTGAGCAAGCGAGGAGACAAGTAGCTGTGGACACACAAAGAGAAGAGGATCTAGATCGAGGGACAACCGGAAGACAACGGTAAGTCTGCCGATCTCCCCTCTTTCACATTTCATAAAGGAAGAAATCATAATAGCTGTATTCGTTTGTTGCTAAGGCGATGTCACACCTTAGGTGGATAGGATCGTCCTGCATAGGCATTTTTCCCCACAACAAATTGGCAACTCTGCTGGGGAGAATTTGTTTATTCATTTCATTTGTGTTTCCGTCATTTGTTTACTTTATAGACTTGACAGCAACTTTGAACTGCATCTTTCCTGGATGCAAAGTAGAAAGTTGCTGCTTTGATCCAGTTGTTGGACTTGTCTATGATTTAAACTAGATCCACAAATGATTTGATGATCCTTGTGATAGTCTTTAGTACCCTATCGAAGCATCCCTCTGTTTATACCTTGCTTGTGTTTCTGATTTGGCCTGAAACAGTTGATTTTTGAGCATTTTATGACCCAGAACCCAAGGGAAACGAGAGTTTCTCTTTCAGTGCAACTACTGTGAAGGCAGTCTGCATTTTAACGCAGGTCCCGAAGGGGCTACCTGCGCTGAATGTCAATTCCTCAGTGTTGAGGTTGCGCTGAACCAGTTTGGCCTTGTGCAGCTGGGGTTCTTTGTCCTCTGTTGCCCTGTTTTGATCTTTGTTTTTGCAGCCTTTAACCAGCATAGGTGCCAGTCTGAAAAACCTTTTCTTTGCTTAGATTCCGCCTCTTTTTTGTACAAAAATAT
Organism: Pinus tabuliformis; assembly: GCA_031772625.1. Lineage (NCBI taxonomy): Eukaryota > Viridiplantae > Streptophyta > Pinopsida > Pinales > Pinaceae > Pinus > Pinus tabuliformis. Next base: position 13,229,467 of record CM062813.1, on the reverse strand, counting down.
TGTGAATGTTTTTATGTGTTTGTGGCGTCATTTACAGTCTTCCTTTGCATGAGTAAAGTAATCATCCTGTAGCCTTTGATTCAGATTTGATAGTGATCTTAGAGGAGAGTTCATTGGCTGTTTTCAGATTGATTATAGATTTAATTTTGCTTATTGGTTTGAATTTGTCTCTTTCAAAGTGTCAAAACAAGTCTTTATTTCGAAAATCGCAAAGTGATTGTAATCTCTTCTACCCTTGTTGATTTCGAAGAAAGTGAGCTTGTTTGTATTGATCATTGTAAAAGAAAATTCAAAGTTGTGCAAAAAGCTTTCTTTGTAGGCATTTATACTAAGAAAGTGGAAAACAAACACCTGCATTGTGCATTTTGCATTTGATAGTTTGCATGTTGGATTTAGGGAAAGTGCATTAGAGTGTGCTAATTTCTCTTCGAGAAAAGATAGTGTTATTCTTTTCCCTTAGTAGCTAGGATTTTCAAAGTTGAAAGATAATAAAGCTTGCTTATCATCTTAGACTGCATTTAGGAATTTGTATCATACATCTCGTGGTGAACCTTGAAAGGCGAACTTTTAAAAAGATCAACCTAAAATAAACTGAATGAACCTAACAACGCTTTGTAACATAACGCACAACATAGAGGTCTAGGCTAGAGACGTGTTCCGGCGTCGTTAAGCCTAGTGACTGTCGATCTCGAAGAAGGTGGGTGATTCGTCCTGAGAGACGGTAGCGCTAGTACGGATTTGTGCTCCCACGTACCGTCGCTTATATATTGGGAGACCCCTATAGGCATATATCCTTTATCCTTAGGAAGCCGTGTCGGCCGCCCTACTGATCGCAATGCAGTGAACACAACATTCACAAAGATCGACCACCCGTACCGTAAAAACTATTCTGTGGTTTTGCGAAAAGTTTGGCACACCCTCTGCCTAGATCTCCAGAGCAGTTTCTTTTGGCCTTTTTCAGACTCTATAACAGAAAAAGTCCATCCGAGCATTTGTCACTTCGGGCTCGTTAAAACATCGAAGGAGACTAGAGTCATCTTTAGCTTTTTCTCGACTCGTTAAAACTAAAAAAGCAAGTTGTGTCTAAAGCGTCGTTAAAAATTTATTTTAAACGGAACAATCACCCTTTAATCCTGCGTTGATCTTTAGGTTGAAAAGATGGAGCACACCAACCAAGGAGTTCCCTTGGGTGGAAATCCTAGTCCCTTCTCCTCTTGGGGAGATGTTGGTGCGCCCCACATGGCCACATTGTCGCTTCCAGGACTGACAATTGGCCTACCAGTTTGGCTCTTTTCAACCAATGTCGTTCAGAATACCACCATTCCTGAACAGTCGAGTCAACTGTTAGATCAGACAAAAGTTGCCTCCCAGCCTTCCACTTCATCTTCCTCCCCTCCTTCCTCTTCGCTTGACCGAACTGGTCGAATTAAAAACTAGGTTCCTAAGAAGAAGAAAGAGAAGAAGAAGAAGGAGCCTAAGGCGACTGGGGGAAAACAAGTTTCATCTAGCAAAAATCCACACACCGCACTCGTAAGGCCTAAATCGCCATGCGTCATATGCAGGGGAGACCACTTCCATAGAGATTGTCCCTGTATCCCGCAGATACTAAGAGACTGGTCCCCCCGTTTGCACAATTCGGTAGCGTCGACCTCTGATAGCCATGTCGACTGCTCACCGTCAACTAGTGGGAGTGAAGCTCCAGGACAGAGCGGGAGAGCTAAATTTCCCTGCAGACTGTGTGAAGGCGATCACGCCATCCACCGTTGTCCCTTCTTAGATGAGGCAAAAAGAGTTCTGGAAGATCGCCCGATTTTACTAGCGCATCTCCCTCCTGGATATCAAAAACTCTTTCCAAGTCCCTCACTAGTTGAGAATCCGGCTGACACACCCAGGTGGTCAGCCGAAGCACCTATCATTGAAGAAGAACTGTCTGGATCCATGCCTGACAAAAGTCAAAAGGTTGATACGGCAGTTGACCCGGTTTTGCCTTTAGAGGCTCCATCTTCGAATGACACCATCACAGAGGAGAATAAAGACGACACCGTCCAGATTCTCTTCATCAGCACTGACTCTGATGATCAAGGGGGCAATGCAACCATTCATTTATCGCAGGAAGGAAGTTCATCAGAGCGCTATCCGGCCGTATATTCGGTCCCACCACCAAGCAACCTGGTTGTGTCCTTTGATTGGAACCAACGAGGCAGACCCCGGTTGCCAGCCAGTATACCATTCAGAATTATTTGTCAAATATATAGAATGGTAATGGCTGGCACTATCATTGATGAGGGGGCATCTGTGAGTATCCTTTCCTCTATTTCTTGGAGAGCGCTTGGTTCGCCAGCGCTTTTACCTGAGATGAGAAATCTATCAGGTTTTGATAAAGGAACCAGTCAACCTTTAGGGATCCTCCCCAATGTGCCTGTAACATTGAAAGGGAAGACTGTTCAAATGAACGTGATGGTCGTTCAAGGACCCTTGGAATATAACCTACTCCTTGGACGAGACTATATATATTGCATGGGAGCTGTAGTCTCCTCACTCTTTAGAGTAATGTGTTTTCCGCATGAAGGAAGAATGGTCAAGATCGTAGACCAACTTTCGTTTCCCAGATCACACATCGCAAATAGTCATGTGCCATCCCTAAATGGTCTATTCATGCAAGAAGTGTCTCAACCCACAGTCCGTCCTCCTGATGAGCGCGAGTAATCCGGGAGGATATGACTGGAACCCAGGGGGCATGCATCCTGGCCTGCTTCGGCAGGGAAACTTTGGGTATAGGGTAAGTTTCCACGGGAGAATATGACTAGTCCGTACCCCGTCCGTGGATGGAAGAGGGGTTGTTCTAGAATAAGATTCTTTTGTCAAAGTTACGTGTTTGGCACCAGTCATTCACCCTTGTCTATTTCGGTAGACATTGCCGAGGAAGTGTCTTGTTTGAAAGAGTAACGAGACAATCTTTGGGTAACCTGAGAGAGGTAAGCCTCTCTCGATTAAAACAAATGTTTTGGCAGAGGGTAAGTAGAGGTAACCTTGAAACTCTGTTTTATACCTGGGGGCATGCAAACATTTTGGAGTGCAAGCAAGGGAAGACTATTTATTTTTTAAATTTTTAGGTCCTCCCTTTAAACCTGTAGGTCTAACCCTTTAAACTCGTAGGATTAGTCGTTTCCGAACTTGCATAAAGAAAGGAGAGGGAGCATAGCTTTGGTAAGGCGCAAACTCTATAAAAAATGGGATCTTTCATGAGACACTCTTATTTTATGACTGGGTAATCGAGCAGTTTTAGCATAAAGTTCATGCTCGTTAAAAAATAAACGCAAGATCCGAGCAGTTTTAACGCGGTCTTCATGCTCGTTAAAAAATAAATATAAGCAGTGAGCAATGTTTCCTCCAGAGTTTAAGCTCATTTTTAACTAAAAATGAACCTATCCCGGTAAATAATCACTGTGAATGTAATTTATCAGTCGTTAAAGCCTTGGTCGTGTTTGCACCTGCCACCTCCACTTTTCATTTGGCCGATCATTCACCTCCATATGATTGTTTACCCATTTTGAGGAACAGCTGCGAAGAGTGATTTCACCTAGCCATCCTTGTGACACTGCCGTGATTGGAAAATTCCAAACTGTACCTGGAATCAGTTGCTATCCCTGTTTATCACTCGTTCCTCAAAAGACGAGTCTTCTTTAACCTCTTTTCAATTGACTCGTAAAATATGAAAAGATTGCCGAGTTTTGGCCTTCTAGCTCGTTAAAGGACAGGAAGAGCTATCCCTCCTCTAGATTTTAATCTTTTTGGACCTGAGGGATTATTGCACAAAAAGGTCGAGCGCTTGTTTTATTCGGCTCGTTAAAATTATCGAAAACTCATCCCTTCTGTATTGTTTTATACTTTTTCGGACTTAAGGGATTAGATGACGAAAAATGAATTTTGGAGTTAACTTTATGTACCTTTTCAGACTCTCTAAAAATGAAAAGGACCGAGTTATCCTTGTCGTTAGACTCGTTAAAATTATTAAATAGCGACAAACTTGTCTTTAGACGAGAACGAGTTTCACTATCGCTAGGCTCGTTAAAACATAGCGATGGGCTTGCCCGAAGGGCAGCTTATAGAACAAGCATATGTTATCCTCCTCAAGCTTGACAAAAATAAAGAGGTACTGGTCAGCAATGACTGGGGAAAAATTGGGAAAAAATCAAGAAAACTTTGATGGTAGCAGGTCGCTCTTGAACATGACACTTTTCCTCCGTATCATAATCGGGTTGGGTTGTTTCATTCACCGGTCACATCACCACGGTCTCGCCATACCATCCATATTTGGGGTAATGCTACCGATCCATCGCATCAATGTCACCATATGTTCAAGAGAATTCGTTCAGAAAGAGTCAACCAGGTCGCATCCAATGCCATACATTATCCTTCATCCATCCATGACCGCCACCCTGAATCATATGTCACAGATTGTTTTCACCTCCATTAAAATCATTAGCTCTGTTCCGTGTCACTGATGTGGGATTCATTAAGGCCCTCCTGTGACGGATCGCTTCTTGTCGACATCAGCTCATTATCCAAGAAGTTGATCTAGGAACAACCCCTTCACTACTTTGAAGCTTGCATGCCTCAATGGCAAGTTTCTCACTTCCGGCGACAGGTATACATCAATGACCTTCGACCAGAAGATTTTGCGTGGTGTTCGACGCCAAGTCCTTTATTCACACCACGTGAACTGTACTGCAGTACCTTGAGGGTCATTATCATTATCAGTGATTCCTCTCGCGCTTGTTAACGGTTTACATCATTGACCGGTAATCAAGCGATGTCTTTCCATGTTCGACTTCAGCGCAATTCTCACATGGATTGACTTGTATTTAGAGTGAAGATAGAACAAGTTTGAAGACCCCGGATCTAGTTTCATCCATCCGGGCTGCGATATATATTCAGGAAAGATAAAAACATTTGACATGTACATCTTTGCAGCAGATGGTCATCCTACTCAAAGGATGCTAATTTCGCCAAAATTATCAGTCTACCATCAGACGATCGTCTGTTCTATGTACAAAAAATGAATTTATAAAGCTGAGCATGGGAATGCCCACGTCAGCTAGATCATGAAAGCAGAATGAATCATAATGTATTGTATTGTATTTTATTACAAGTCTCCTCCCAGCAGATGGATAAACTTCGGACCCTCCTGGATAAAGCATTTCACCCGATAAACGGCCTCATACTTTAGGGGGCAACTGTTATAGACATTTTTGTGCCTTACAGCCTCGAGCATGAAATGTCCATAATCTAAGGGATCCAAAGTCCCAAAACATGTTTTTCCTACCCCTAGAGGAACAAGGCCAACTAACCACAGCAATTCACAGAAGTTCTCCACCTGAAAACACTCAAAAACAAGTCAATTCTGGATCATGTCAACTTCTCCACTGAGCATCTACACTGAATGTCAACTGCTAAACTGGCTACCTGCGTTGAATGTCAACTCCAACACTAGCTACCTGCGCTGAGCAAGTTTGGACATGTGGCAGAGTCATTCCTCAAGGTGTCAATGCCCAGGAAGCTTCCAAAATGACACTTTCATCAAGGAATTCGACTGGTGATGAGTAAGAGGTTCCAAATCTCCAAGTGGAAGCAAGAACCTCCAAGTGGACTCGAGAACTGATAGAGGGAGAGGACACTAGTCAGATCTCAAGCTGACTCATCCTCTCTCTAAATATCTATATACGGATCTCACCTCCATGGGATCTAGAGGCTGGAATTTTGGGATTGCAAAGAATTGTTGTTGGTTTGTGGCTGGAAACATTCGGTGCTTAATGCTTTGAAGGGAGCTAAAGAAGGAATTCCATTCTGCTGGGAAGGAGATGCTGGGTTGGAGCCCTATGGGTTGTATCTCTTCCTGAACCCTATTACTTATCAATAAAGCTATCTTGATTCTTTCCTATATGCTGGTGTATTTTGTATGATTGCATTAGTGTATTTGATTTACTTCTAATCCTGAATCATTTATGAATATGTATATATTGACTTTGTATTGTGTTCTTCTCTTGTCGCAAGTAGATGTTCTCTTGTCATAGGTAGTTGTTCTCTTGTGATCTCGTGGGATTCAAGTAGCTGTTCTCTTGAGCAAGCGAGGAGACAAGTAGCTGTGGACACACAAAGAGAAGAGGATCTAGATCGAGGGACAACCGGAAGACAACGGTAAGTCTTCCGATCTCCCCTCTTTCACATTTCATAAAGGAAGAAATCATAATAGATGTATTCGTTTGTTGCTAAGGCACTGTCACACCTTAGGTGGATAGGATCGTCCTGCATAGGCATTTTTCCCCACAACAAATTCATGTTGTTGTGGGGAAAAATGCCTATGCAGGACGATCCTATCCACCTAAGGTGTGACAGTGCCTTAGCAACAAACGAATACAGCTATTATGATTTCTTCCTTTATGAAATGTGAAAGAGGGGAGATTGGCAGACTTACCGTTGTCTTCTGGTTGTCCCTCGATATAGATCCTCTTCTCTTTGTGTGTCCACAGCTACTTGTCTCCTCGCTTGCTCAAGAGAACAGCTACTTGAATCCCACGAGATCACAAGAGAACAACTACCTGTGACAAGAGAACAACTACTTGCGACAAGAGAAGAACACAATACAAAGGCAAATTTACATATTCATAAATGATTCAGGATTAGAAGTAAATCAATTACACTAATGCAATCATACAAAGTACACCAGTATACAGGAAAGAATCAAGATAGCTTTATTGATAAGTAACAGGGTTCAGGAAGAGATACAACCCATAGGGCTCCAATCCAGCATATCCTTCCCAGCAGAATGGAATTCCTTCTTCAGCTCCCTTCAAAGCATTAAGCACCCAATGTATCCAGCTACAAACCAACAACAATTCTTTGCAATAACCAAATTCCAGCCTTTAGATCCCATGGAGGTGAGATCCATATATAGATATTTGGAGAGAGGATGAGTCAGCTTGAGATCTGACTAGTGTCCTCTCCCTCTGTCAGTTCTTGAGTCCACTTGGAGGTTCTTTCTTCCACTTGGAGATTTGGAACCTCTTACTCATCACCAGTCGAATTCCTTGATGCAAGTGTCATTTTGGAAGCTTCCTGGGCATTGACACCTTGAGGAATGACTCTGCCACATGTCCAAACTCGCTCAGCGCAGGTAGCTAGTGTTGGAGTTGACATTCAACGCAGGTAGCCAGTGTAGAAGTTGACATTCAGCGCAGATTCTCAGTGGAGCAGTTGACATGATCCAGAATTGGCTTGTTTTTGAGTGTTTTCAGGTGGAGAACTTCTGTGAATTGCTGTGGTTAGTTGGCCTTGTTCCTCTAGGGGTAGGAACAACATGTTTAGGGACTTTGGATCCCTTAGATTATGGACATTTCATGCTCGAGGCTAAGGCACAAAAATGTCTATAACAGTTGCCCCCTAAAGTATGAGGTCGTTTATCGGGTGAAATGCTTTATCCAGGAGGGTCCGAAGTTCATCCATCTGCTGGGAGGAGACCTGTAATAAAATACAATACAATACATTATGATTCATTCTGCTTTCATGATCTAGCTGAGGCGGGCATTCCCATGCTCAACTTTATAAATTCATTTTTTGTACATAGAACAGACGATCGTCTGATGGTAGACTGATAATTTTGGCGAAATTATCATCCTTTGAGTAGGATGACCATCTGCTGCAAAGATGTACATGTCAAATGTTTTTATCTTTCCTGAATATATATCACAGCCCGGATGGATGAAACTAGATCCGGGGTCTTCAAACTCGTTCGATCTTCACTCTAAGTACAAGTCGATCCATGTGAGAATTGCGCTGAAGTCGAACATGGAAAGACATCGCTTGATTACCGGTCAATGATGTAAACCGTTAACAAGCGCGAGAGGAATCACCGATAATGATAATGACCCTCAAGGTACTGCAGTACAATTCACGTGGTGTGAATAAAGGACTTGGCGTCGAACACCACGCAAAATCTTCTGGTCGAAGGCCATTGATGTATACCTGTCGCCGAAAGTGAGAAACTTGCCATTGCGGCATGTAAGCTTCAAAGTACTGAAGGGGTTGTTCCTAGATCCACTTCTTGGGTAATGAGCTGATGTCGACAAGAAGCGATCCATCACAGGAGGGCCTTAATGAATCCCACATCATTGACATGGAACGGAGCTAATGATTTTAATGGAGGTGAAAACGATCTGTGACATATGATTCAGGGTGGCGGTCATGAATGGATGAAGGATAATGTATGGCAGTGGATGGGACCTGGTTGACTCTTTCTGAACGACTTCTCTTGAACATATGGCGACACTGATGTGATGGATTGGTAGCATTACCCCAAATATGGATGGTATGGCGAGACCATGGTGATGTGACCGGTGAATGAAACAACCCAACTCGAATGTGGTACGGAAGAAAAGTGTCATGTTCAAGAGCGACCTACTACCATCAAAGTTTTCTTGATTTTTCCCAATTTTTCCCCAGTCATTGCTGACCAGTACCTCTTTATTTTTGTCAAGCTTGAGGAGGATAACATATGCTTGTTCTATAACCTGCCCTTCGGGCAAGCCCATCGCTATGTTTTAACGAGCTTAGCGATAGTGAAACTCGTTCTCGTCTAAAGACAAGTTTGTCGCTATTTAATAATTTTAACGAGTCTAACGACAAGGATAACTCGGTCCTTTTCATTTTTAGAGAGTCTGAAAAGGTACATAAAGTTAACTCCAAAATTCCTTTTTCGTCATCTAATCCTTTAAGTCCGAAAAAGTATAAAACAATACAGAAGGGACGAGTTTTCGATAATTTTAACGATCCGAATAAGACAAGTGCTCGACCTTTTTGTGCAATAATCCCTCAGGTCCAAAAATATTAAAATCTAGAGAAGAGATAGCTCTTCCTGTCCTTTAACGAGCTGGAAGGCCAAAACTCGGCAATCTTTTCATATTTTACGAGTCAATTGAAAAGAGCTTAAAGAAGACTCGTCTTTTGAGGAACGAGTGATAAACAGGGATAGCAACTGATTCCAGGTACAGGTTGGAATTTTCCAATCATGGCAGTGTCACAAGGATGGCTAGGTGAAATCACTCTTCGCAGCTGTTCCTCAAAATGGGTAAACAATCATATGGAGGTGAACGATCGGCCAAATGAAAAGTGGAGGTGGCAGGTGCAAACACGACCAAGGCTTTAACGGCTGATAAATTACATTCACAGTGGTTATTTACCGGGATAGGTTCATTTTTTAGTTAAAAATGAGATTAAACACTGGAGGAAACTCTGCTCACTGCTTATATTTATTTTTTAACGAGCATGAAGACCGCGTTAAAACTGCTTGGATCTTGCGTTTATTTTTTAACGAGCATGAACTTTATGCTAAAACTGCTCGATTATATAGTCAAATTTTGATTTTTGCCATAACTAGCTTTTCTCTTTTCAAGGATAGTACTGCATTCTTAATTGCTGCATCAAACTTAGTTAGAAATGAATAACATTTTCATGAAAATGAGATTATAACCCTAATATTTCGCTTTGAACTTCGTAAAAAGCCATTAAAAGGTGTTTTTACCTCTCATTTTACCATTTCATTTGAACTTGGTTTGTTGGAGCTATGGAGGTGCCTCTTCCCACTTCATTTTCACCAGTTGATTCCGGGAGATTCTGCGTACGATTTTCAACATCGTCTGGACCAGGTAGGAGCTAAACCCTAGCTCTTTCTTTTCATGGTTTCCTTTTTCAATTTTGTGCCTGTTTTCATGTCCCCATGAGCCCCTAGGGTTTTGCCAAGGCGCTCTGGCATCAGCGCAGGCAGTCCATTCAAAACCTGCACTGAATGTCAAGCTGCCTTAAGGCAGTGTGACCTTCAACGTAGGTAGGACACTTGCCAACAGCGTTGATCTCAGAAAAGCAGTTCTATGCACAGTTTTTTTTTTTTTGATGAAATTTTGCCAGTTTCTCATCAAATTCAGGAACTTACTCTTTCTCTTGTTTGTTTTGCAGGGATCTTTGAGCAAAATGTCCCTTACATGGTGAGAACGAGAACATGAAGAGGAGGACATGATTGCCCTCCATGAACCTGTCACGGTGAACGTGCTGCGGAACTGTGGCCTGCTGAAGTTTTTCTGTATTTCTAGCATGAGAGCACAGATCTCCTTACTGCAGTATATGGTTGATGCTTGGGATCCCATCAACCAAGTATTCCAGATTAGGGGAAAATCCATCCCCTTGAACATAGAGGACATTTACTTCTTGACTGGGTTGTCAAGGCGGGGTGCCCCCGCTGTCACTCCGACAATGTTTGCCGGCATACCATCTGTCCCGACTAGCTCGGAATAGCTAGAAGGAGTCCACCAAGGGACTATTTCGACAGTGTGGTCCGTTCCAGTTTGTTCATCTGGAATAATATCTGGCAACTCTTATGTTGAGACTTGCCAGATTGATCTATTTGGAGGTCAGTTTGGGCAATCCAGTCCCCAAGGACAATCAATCCCCTTGAGTTCCGGATTGCTACCGTATGGGGGGCAGTATGCCCTTTCATTACCCCCTCCAGGAGGGTATCCGTACGGGAGTTCCCAACAGTATTCAGGTTATACTGGAATTACATCAAGTGGTTGGGTACCTATGCTACCTCAACAACCAAGGGTTGTATATTCTATGCAACAGTGTGTACCTATGACAAATATCCCGACCACACCGGCTATTGTAACAGTGTCCCAAGTTCAAGCGATGCCTGTTGTATGTCATCCTCAGATTTCTCAGGTTGTAATGCAACAGCCCCTTGACCCTGGGTCACAACCACAATCGCCAACTGGTGGGGCGACACAGGTCCAAACGGGTACAATTACCCCACACCTTGGTCCAACGGTTAGCATAGCGCAACAGAACATGGCTTCACAACCGTGGCTAGTGCAATACCAACAACCACAATTCCAGCAAGTGTAACAAGGTTCTGAGCAGCAGATCTTTGCGAACAGTGCACAACCGTATATTCAAAACGGTCAAAACCAACCACTTTACAGTAGTCAGGTCCACCAACCGTATCAGTCATACCAACATCAATTACATTATGCTGGTATGCAAAGACCCACTGCTCAAGCGATTCCATCGTACCCTGGTTATGCTTCGCCTAACCTGAATTAGCAGTTGCCATTTGTGGCAACTTTAGAGTTACCTGATTTACACCGGTTAACCAACGATCCGATTGCTTATGCCCCTTGGTGGCCAGCGATTCCTCACAAACTTCCATCTGACATTCCTAAATTCAATGGAAATCCAGGTGAAGACCCATCGAATCACGTGATTCCTTTTCATCTGAACAAGTACTGCATCACACCAGTTGAATACTTTCGGTTGGAGACACTCCGAGGCGTGCTGCACATAAGATCTGTTGGCAACATGAAGAGATGCGCTACCGGCCATCCTACCAATAGTATACAGAATGGACCTGAGAGACCTGTCAGTGATCTCACGGATAACAACCTTGCCGTCTCTACTCGACTGGGAACCTTCCCTGCAATACTGGCGGACATAATCTCTCACGGAGTCATTCCCCCGGGCCGAACCTGACAAAGAAATGTCTTTTGACTGCTATTATGCAATCTTTGAACATGGTTGGCCAAAAGTATCCTGCTCGCAAAATTTTTTTGCTGTTGCATATCCAGATTGATGCCCCCCACACGCGCCTGAATGTAACTCATTCAGGGCTTTTTCGGCCTCCTCATGGGTAAGGCACCTCCTCATAACTGTATCGATACCACGACGGTAAAGCGTATCACCGATGATCATGTAGTCTTTGGCTTGGTATCGTATACATTTCTGTTCAGAGTGAGAGGTGCTAGGCTTGAATTTTTGGGTTTGGAGATAAATTATGATATCTCCATACCACTCATTGCTTGTAGATATCAGAAACAAACTTTCGTCCACGATTGACTCTTCCGATGTTTCATCGTTGGACGACGATGGGAGATCGCACAATAATTCTGCGAAAACTAGAGCTTTCTTTGATTTGGATTTTACAAATTTCAGATCAAACTCTTGAAGGATTGCTATCCATTTTGAATATTTGCCCCCCAGCAACTGTCGCGACAGTATTTAAGTCATGGGGTTGCAATCTGATAAAATGGTAGTTTTCCGAAAGAGGACATAATGTCGAAACCTTTGAATCGCTTGAACAGCTGCAAGTGCTAGTTTTTCAACATAAGAATATTTACTTTCTGTATCATTTAAGTTTTTACTTAAATAATATATAGGATGTTCAATTCCATCAACTTGTTGAACTAAAACCATCGCAATGGTCGTATCCGCTGCAGCCAGATACAGGTTAAAATCTCTTTGATAGTCCAGGGCATACATTAATGATGCTTTTACTAGACAATCTTTCAGAGCATCAAAGGAAGCTTGCGCCACCTGGTCCCAGACGAAAGGTACATCCTTTTTCAAAAGATGAGTATAACCTTTAGCAAGTTCTGCGTAATTTGGAATGAACCTCCTCAGAAAGTTTGCTTTCCCTTGGAGTTTTGAATCTGAAGCAAATTTGAAGGTGGAGGCAAATTAATGATTGCCTGAACCTTGCAAGGGTCGAGACGAATCCCATCTTTAGATACTACAAAGCCAAGTAAACGACCAGAACCGACGCAAAACACATATTTGTGCGGATTGAGTCTTATCTTGTAGTGTCGGCAACGTAGAAATATCGCTCTTAAATGCTACGGATGATCAGTCCGCTTTCGCGAATGAGCCGGAAGGTCGTCGAGATAAGGTTGAACGATGTTCTTGATGTCATGGAAGGCATAATTCATTTCCCTCTGAAACGTCGCCCCTGCGTTCTTTAAACCAAAGGGTAATTTTTGATAAGCGAATGTGCCCCATGGACAAATAAATGCAATCTTTGACTGGTCCTGTGGGCGGATATTTATTTGATTATACCTGGAAAATCCATCCATAAATGAAAAGATTTCACATCCGGCGCATTCATCAATTATCTGGTCGATGAAGGGTGTAGGGTAGTTGTCCTTCGGACAAGCTTGGTTTACATCCCTATAGTCGACACACACTCTAATTGCTCCTTGTTTCTTCATAACAGGGACAATATTCGATACCCAATCGGTTAGAGGAACCGGGTAGATGAATCCAGCATGGAGAAGTTTTTCAACTTCCGCCTTAATGGCAGCGGCTTTCTTGGGGTGCACCTGCCGAAGCCGTTGCCTTACTGGTTTGACATCAGGATACATTTTAATTTCATGTTCAACGATACTCGAGTCAATGCCTGGCATTTCATCATATGACCAAGCAAAGACATCTCTAAATTCGTGAAAAAGAGCGTTATATATTTCCAGTTCTGAAGGGGAACAACCTTTGCCGACATAAATATTCTCTACAACATTTGTTTTAGTCGAGATATTCATGGCTATAGTCTCTTCAATATTGGATAATTTTCGCTCGGAATCCACCGTATTTACAGTATTTGATAGAAATTCAAAAACTGAAGGGTGATAAAGGTCATGTTGAGTATCTTCTTCATATTCTGGAAGAAGGGAACGATGGTGGTGATCATTCCATGGTGCCCCCTCAATCAACATTGATTGTAAGATTCCTTCGTCAGTCCCATGTACTTTCGACCAAGGATCTAATGGGGTACCATATTCTCTAGACCTATCTACCCAAACGCTTGACGAGCGTTGATTTGGGTTCGCCTCCCATGCTCGAAACATTGATTGCTACAATATTTCTATAGGGCTTGGGGGAAAAACCATTGCATGATCCATTTCGACATCGTCTTTTGCGACCTTCGTGGAAGATATCATGTTGCAGGTTGCTACCAACGCTATATTTCCTATGTAAATAGGGGGTGGAAGCGCGAAAGTCCCCATCATTGTGGGGTCTTTCAATAGGCCTACTCCGATATCTTGAAGCGAATGGTTGCTCTCATGGATCATGGGAATGATTCCCTTAACTTGTGAACCATTAGGGAGGAAGTTCTGTTGGTCGACGACCGTAATCCCTCCTTCAAACGGGAATGCGATCTTCCTAAAATAAGTCGACACAACAGCTGCGATGGCATAGATCCATGGTCTTCCCAGTAGGATGTTGTAGTCAAGATTCCCATCGATGACTTCAACATCTATTTCTACTGTTTTTCCTCCCAGTTCAACCTTCAAGTTATTAAGGATACCGTACGGGGTATAAGTCCTTCCGTAGAATGCTTTTAGTGTCGTCGAAGATCGCGACAAGGTTGGAGATCCGAGAGTTTTCCAGCAACTCATCGACATGATACATGTAGATGCCCCCTCATCAATAATTGTTCGGTGAACAGTTTTTCTGAGGGCTTTCACTTGAATAAACAAAGCTAGTTGAGCTGGTAACTGAGGATCGTATCCTTTGTGATCAAAAGATACAAGATTGGAATCCTGAGGATCAACCCCACCAATAGCCGATAACAAAGCCTGCCTTTGGGATGGGAAATTTTGTAGCATTTCAAGAGTCGACATAGCGGATGGCGATTGGGCCAAATCTTCCACTATATTATAATGCTGTGCTGCTCTGGCACGAGGATTAAATGTCGACTTGTGTACTACTCCCTTTGGCGGTTTTATTGTTAATTTAGGAATGATGGGCGGTACAACTTCTGTCGAAGTTGTTGTCGAACTACTTGGTTGATCTTTACCTTTGTCATTCGACAGCTGCAGATTCCCGTAATCATTGTTCCTTGTCAAAATCAAAGCATCATTCTGCTATTTTGAAACTGACAACATAAGTACTTACGACGGGGAAGCATTTCCACTATCAACCGGATTTTGACCTGGGTTGGGAAATGGATCAGTTAACAAAGCTGAGGTTTGTGAACTTTTAAAGAACCTTTTCAGCTCAGCTTTGAATGGGCAATTCTTTGTATAATGATCCTCCTCATCACATATTTGACATGGATAATTTAGTTTCCCTTTCCCAGGAGGGTTTGAAGAAGTTTTTCCAGGAGATGACTCACCCTGTTTCTTCTTCTTCCCTTTGTTTTGCTTCTTCTTGCTTCCTGGTTGATTGGTTTCTTTGCCTTTATCTGCTGATACGACATTTACTTCCGAAGCAAGAATTTCTTCTTTTGCATTTTGATCCGAATTCTTACGGGCCTTCTTAGACGAAGCCCTTATCGATTTCGTGTTGGCCGTTCCAATCACGCCATCACCGGCATGAGAGTCACTATTGGATTTAGGAGGAGGAGGAATTGAAAATTCCGGTCTAGGGGCGTCGGGTATTTTGTCGTAGAGCATGCCAGACTGAGTATAAACTAAGTCTAGATATTGGGCACGAGCAATAACTTGCTCCTCTGTTACGACTCCCCCATTCGCCACATCTTCCGTTATAGCAAGAAGTAATGACTTTATAAACCATTCAGCTAACAGCTGATTGGGAACGTATGTTTTAACCATCCTACGACGACGACGCCTTTCATGTATATGATCAGATACATGAGTGGCAGTTGTCTGTTTGAAGTTGGTTAATATTTCGGTTCCCGTTTCATACCTTATCGGTAATTGAAAATGGGTTAAGAAAGTCGTGGCTAGGGAGCTAAAATTGTCGAATGAGGCTCTAGGTAATTCAATATACAATTTTGCCACTGGACCCGTTAACGTCCTCTGGAAAAGGCGAAGTCTTATCGAATCATTATTCAGGGTGTTTGATGAATACCACAGATGAAAAGTCATCACGTGATTTGATGGGTCTTCACTTGGATTTCCATTGAATTTAGGAATGTCAGATGGAAGTTTGTGAGGAATCGCTGGCCACCAAGGGGCATAAGAAATCGGATTGTTGGTTAACCGGTGTAAATCAGGTAACTCTAAAGTTGCCACAAATGGCAACTGCTGATTCAGGTTAGGTGAAGCATAACCAGGGTACGATGGAATCGCTTGAGCAGTGGGTCTTTGCATACCAGCATAATGTAATTGATGTTGGTATGACTGATACGGTTGGTGGACTTGACCACTGTAAAGCGGTTGGTTTTGACCGTTTTGTATATACGGTTTTCCACTGTTGGCAAAGATCTGCTGCTCAGAACCTTGGTACACTTGCTGGAATTGTGGTTGTTGGTATTGCACTAGCCATGGTTGTGAAGCCATGTTCTGTTGCGCTATGCTAACCATTGGACCAAGGTGTGGGGTAATTGTACCCGTTTGGACCTGTGTCGCCCCACCAGTTGGCGATTGTGGTTGTGACCCAGGGTCAAGGGGCTGTTGCATTACAACCTGAGAAATCTGAGGTTGACATACAACAGGCATCGCTTGAACTTGGGACACTGTTACAATAGCTGGTGTGGTCGGGATATTTGTCATAGGTACACACTGTTGCATAGAATATACAACCCTTGGTTGTTGAGGTAGAATAGGTACCCAACCACTTGATGTAATTCCAGTATAACCTGAATACTGTTGGGAACTCCCGTACGGATACCCTCCTGGAGGGGGTAATGAAAGGGCATACTGCCCCCCATACGGTAGCAATCCGGAAATCAAGGGGATTGATTGTCCTTGGGGACTGGATTGCCCAAACTGACCTCCAAATGGATCAATCTGGCGAGTCGCAACATAAGAGTTGCCGGATATTATTCCGGATGAACAAACTGGAACGGAACACACTGTCGAAATAGTCCCTTGGTGGACTCCTTCTAGCTGTTGCGAACTAGTCGGGACAGATGGTATGCCGACAAACATTGTCGGAGTGACAGCGGGGGCTTTCGCTGTCGCTGTGTCATTCGACACAGTCCTAGATGTTGACGGTTGTTCAGACATTTTGAGTCTATCCAATAGATTGCCTAGCGATTCTACAGGAACCTCCACTTGTGGTGGATTAACTTCTGATGAAGGAAATAGAGTGACCCCGACTCCAAAATGAGTTGAAGTACTTGCTTGCGGATCCTCTGCAATTTCCTCTATCGCAATCAAACCAGGTAGAAGAGGAAGATCGTCAGGTTCGTAAAATATTTCTGGTGCCGAAGAAGGGGTTGTTTCGACAGCGACAGTTGTTTGAGGAACAAAACTCTCTGGACCGGTTACAGATGGAACTGGTTCAGTTACACAAGTATTTGCCCCCAGACTAGGATTAGTATTACTGTCCCTCTGTGGCTGTTGAACTTCTTCTATAGAGGCAGGGTTTCCAGAAATGTTTGGAGTAACCGGAACCTCAGATGTAGTTGGAACACTTGTTCTAACTTTGATAGGAGATTTTGAACCGGTTAAACGAGTTCGCTTTGTCCGTATTGTTTTCGATTCCGGAGACAAAGACGGTTGACTCGTAAGCCTCCGCGAACGACGGGGTTTCAATTGACTTACTTCCACGATTGCGGATTACTTGATCAACCAAAATAAAAAGGGGAAATTGGTGTTTCCAAATTGAATGAATTTTATTAGACGCTTTAGACACAACTTGCTTTTTCACTTTTAAAGAGTCGAGAAAAAGTTAAAGATGACTCTAGTCTCCTTCGATGTTTTAACGAGCCCGAAGTGACAAATGCTCGGATGGAATTTTTCTGTTCTAGAGTCTGAAAAAGGCCAAAAGAAACTGCTCTGGAGATCTAGGCAGAGGGTGTGCCAAACTTTTCGCAAAACCACAGAATACTTTTTACGGTACGGGTGGTCGATCTTCGTGAATGCTGTGTTCACTGCATTGCGATCAGTAGGGCGGCCGACACAGCTTCCTAAGGATAAAGGATATATGCCTATAGGGGTCTCCCAATATATACGCGACGGTACGTGGGAGCACAAATCCGTACTAGCGCTACTGTCTCTCACGAGGAATCACCCACCTTCTTCGAGATCGACAGTCACTAGGCTTAACGACGCCGGAACATGTCTCTAGCCTAGACCTCTATGTTGTGCGTTATGTTACAAAGCGTTGTTAGGTTCATTCAGTTTATTTTAGGTTGATCTTTTTAAAAGTTTTCCTTTCAAGGTTCACCACAAGATGTATGATACAAATTCCTAAATGCAGTCTAAGATGATAAGCAAGCTTTATTATCTTTCAACTTTGAAAATCCTAGCTACTAAGGGAAAAGAATAACACTATCTTTTCTCAAAGAGCAATCAGCACACTCTAATGCACTTTCCCTAAATCCAACATGCAAACTATCAAATGAAAAATGCACAATGCAGGTGTTTGTTTTCCACTTTCTTAGTATAAATGCCTACAAAGAAAGCTTTTTGCACAACTTTGAATTTGCTTTTACAATGATCAATACAAACAAGCTCACTTTCTTCGAAATCAACAAGGGTAGAAGAGATTACAATCACTTTGCGATTTTCGAAATAAAGACTTGTTTTGACACTTTGAAAGAGACAAATTCAAACCAATAAGCAAAAGTAAATCTATAATCAATCTGAAAACAGCCAATGAACTCTCCTCTAAGATCACTATCAAATCTGAATCAAAGGCTACAGGATGATTACTTTACTCATGCAAAGGAAGACTGTAAATGACGCCACAAACACATAAAAACATTCACAATATTTTTGTACAAAAAAGAGGTGGAATCTAAGCAAAGAAAAGGTTTATCAGACTGGTACCTATGTTGGTTAAAGGCTGCAAAAAACAGAGATCAAAACAGGGCAACAGAGGACAAAGAACCCCAGCTGCACAAGGCCAAACTGGTTCAGCACAACCTCAACACTGAGGACTTGACATTCAACGCAGGTAGCCCCTTCGGGACCTGCGTTGAAATGCAGACTGCCTTCACAGCAGCTGCGCTGAAAGAGAAACTCTCGTTTCCCTTGGGTTCTGGGTCATAAAATGCTCAAAAATCAATTGTTTCAGGCCAAATCAGAAACAAAAGCAAGGTATAAACAGAGGGATACTTTGATAGGGTACTAAATACTATCACAAGGATCATCAAATCATTTGTGGATCTAGTTTAGATCATAGACAATTCCAACAACTGGATCAAAGCAGCAACTTTCTACTTTGCATCCGGGAAAGATGCAGTTCAAAGTTGCTGTCAAGTCTATGAAGTAAACAAATGATGGAAACAAAAATGAAATGAATAAACAAATTCTCCCCAGCAGAGTGACCAATATGTTGTGGGGAAAAATGCCTATGCAGGACGATCCTATCCACCTAAGGTGTGACAGCGCCTTAGCAACAAACGAATACAGCTATTATGATTTCTTCCTTTATGAAATGTGAAAGAGGGGAGATCGGCAGACTTACCGTTGTCTTCCGGTTGTCCCTTGATCTAGATCCTCTTCTCTTTGTGTGTCCACAACTACTTGTCTTCTCGCTTGCTCAAGAGAACAACTACTTGAATCCCACGAGATCACAAGAGAACAGCTACCTGTGACAAGAGAACAACTACTTGCGACAAGAGAAGAACACAATACAAAGGCAAATATACATATTCATAAATGATTCAGGATTAGAAGTAAATCAAATACACTAATGCAATCATACAAAATACACCAGCATATAGGAAAGAATCAAGATAGCTTTATTGATAAGTAACAGGGTTCAGGAAGAGATACAACCCATAGGGCTCCAACCCAGCATCTCCTTCCCAGCAGAATGAAATTCCTTCTTCAGCTCCCTTCAAAGCATTAAGCACCCAATGTTTCCAGCCACAAACCAACAGCAATTCTTTGCAATCCCAAAATTCCAGCCTTTAGATCCCATGGAGGAGAGATCCATATATAGATATTTGGAGAGAGGATGAGTCAGCTTGAGATCTGACTAGTGTCCTCTCCCTCTGTCAGTTCTTGAGTCCACTTGGAGGTTCTTGCTTCCACTTGGAGATTTGGAACCTCTTACTCATCACCAGTCGAATTCCTTGATGCAAGTGTCATTTTGGAAGCTTCCTGGGCATTGACACCTTGAGGAATGACTCTGCCACATGTCCAAACTCACTCATCGCAAGTAGCTAGTGTTGGAGTTGACATTCAACGCAGGTAGCCAGTGTAGCAGTTGACGTTCAGCGCAGATGCTCAGTGGAGCAGTTGACATGATCCAGAATTGGCTTGTTTTTGAGTGTTTTCAGGTGGAGAACTTCTGTGAATTGCTGTGGTTAGTTGGCCTTGTTCCTCTAGGGGTAGGAACAACATGTTTAGGGACTTTGGATCCCTTAGATTATGGACATTTCATGCTCGAGGCTGTAAGGCACAAAAATGTCTATAACACTGAGTGAGCGACTTCAATATGGCTTCACATGAAATTCTCTCAAGACCACCTTCTTGAGATCATTGCTATCCAGTACATATATCCTATCTTGGAACCTGACCAATCCATCTGCTATAAGATGATAGTCCTTGCCGTGTGCACCTCCACCTATAATTTTACCTGTATTTCCACCTGCACCTCTACCACTAAATGTACCTGTACCTCTACCACTAAATGTACCTATTCTTGTACTTGTACATGTACCTATACCTGTACTTGTACTATCATCCTACTGCAACCTATGCACAATCTCCATATATCTGACATCATGTTGTCCTGCCTGCAAGATCCTATCCTGTAAGTTGTTCCCATAGGAGCTCATAGCTTCCAAGTGATGTACTTTTACCCGTCTACTGAGAACATATGCCACCTTGTTATCCTTACCTTTGATGTATCAGATCTTGAAATCAAACTCATTGATTGTGGCCAACCATCTAGCATTCCTGGAATTCAGATTCAACTGGTCAAACAAATACCTCAACACAATGTGGTCACTCATAAGAAAAAACCACCTGCCAAAAAGATAGTGCATCCACATCTTCAGTGCATATATAATATTTTCTAACTCAAGATCATGTGTCAGGTAGTTATGCTCGTTCTTGTTTAGTTTTTGAGACTCATAACATACCCCATGTCCATATTGCACAAGCACTCCACCAATCCCTCTCTTGCAAGCATATGTACATACCAAAAAATCTTTGTATGGATATGCAATCTGTAGTATTGGTGCATGTGTCAACAAACGCTTAAGTTATTCGAAGCTAGCCTCACACTCCTCTGTCCATTCAAACTTATGACCTTTCCTTTCTAATGATGTAATGGGATAAGAAATCTATGAGAAGTTCCCGATGAGCTTTCTATAATAGCCTGCCAGACATATGAAAGATCTCACCTCATCCACATTCCTAGGAGCTACCCACTCCATGATAGCCCTTATCTTCCATGTATCTCCTGCAATGCCTTCCTTGGAGACAGCATGTCCCAAGTATTGTACCTCAGTCTAAAAGAAACTACACTTGCTGAGCTTAGTATACAACTGATGCTCCCTCAACAAACTCAATATTGTTGCTAAATACTTGACGTGCTCTTCCTCATTTTTAGAATACACCAATATATCATCAGTGAACACAATAACAAACTTATCCAAATGTGGATGCAACACACTATTCATCAAACACGTTAATGTAGTTGGAGCATTAGTTAAGCCAAATGGGACAACAACAAACTCATAATGCCCATACCGAGTCCTAAACATGGTTTTGTAAATGTCCTCCTCTTTAATGCATATCTTATGGTATCTATATCACAAGTCAATCATTGAGAACACTACTTCTCCCTTCAGCTGATCAAACAACTCATCAATCCTTGACAAAGGATATCTATTCTTCATAGTCACTTTGTTCAATTGCCTGTAATCAATGCATAATCTGATGGTACCATCTTTCTCCCTCACAAACAAGACCGGTGCACCCCATGGTGGTACAAACTAAACCAACTTAGGTGTGCTCCTCCTGTAAGGTGGTTTCGATGCTTGAGTTTCCCCCGACACTAACTCAATCGAAAATTCTATCTCACTGTGAGGTGGCAACTCTGTAATGTCCTAAGGAAATAAATCCCTAAACTGTTGTAAAACTCAATACTTGTTCAATACATCTACATTATCAACCTCCGTACCCTTATCACTAGAAATGTGCATTGCGAATAGCTTGCATCCTTTCCTGTGGCTACGTTTTTCTTGCATAGTTTTCACCATCCTAACTGATGTGGCCTTCTTCTTACCTTGTAAGACTCTTGGTTCTCCATTCTCATCAACATACTCAATAGATTTGTCATATAAGTCTACCTTGGTTCTATGAATATACAACCAATCCATGCCCAAAAACATATTGTATGATCCCAATGGTAATACAGTTAAATTTTTTGATGTTGGAATACCATTCAAATCAAATGTAGAAGCTCTTACCCAATGATGAACTCGCTTCTTCATATTTGTAGCGAACTGCACTAACCAAGATTCTGAATGTAATTCCTTACTCAAACCACACTTATCCACCAAGTCAAGACTAGCATAGCTATAATTAAATCCAACATCATCACAATAGAAATAACCTGATCATAAAGCTTACCTCCCATTTCATTGATAGATGCCTGGTGTTCTTCCTGCCTATTCTCCATTGATGCATAGATATGTGGAATACTTTGACCAACGTCCCCAATAGTCTGCACCTCCTTTGCACTGTATATATGAGGCCTACCACCCTAATTCTATGGACAATCTCTCTTAAGGTGTTCCTTGCCACATGTCCAACACTCCAACCGACCAATACCAACACCTCTATCCTGCTCTTGCGACTCATGTCCTTGTCTAGATACATGAAATCTCTTTTGAAGTGCCACTTTCTCTTTTTCTTTTGCATCCTAAGGCCTTTTCCTTTTAGGCTTCCATTTACCTTTACCTTTGTCATTTCCTTTCCATGCATGATGAGATTCATTCTTACACTTTGATTGTTCATAACAATGCTTGAGTTTTCGAGTAACTTCCTCAAGTGAAGAAGGCTCATCATACTCAATCTGATCTCTAAATACTAATGATAAACCACTAACAAACTGTTGAACTTTAGTCTTCTCATTAATTAGATATGGTACATACCTCAATAACTCTAGAAACTTGGTCGTATACTATTCGTCTGTCATTGATCCCATATTTAGCTCATAGAATTCCTTTGCCTTACTATCGTAGTACCTTTCTGACAAGTACTTCTTCCTAAAAATCCTCTTGAACTCTAGCCAGCTCAAGTCATCTATCTATATGTCTCTAACCCACTTAATATATTCCCACCATATTTCTACTTTACCTTTGAAGCTGAAGATAGTTATTATGGCCTTCACATTATCAATGTACTCATGCAACTCAAAGACTTTTCTCATCCCAAGTATCCAAGCCTTGGCATCTTCTGGTTTCTTGACATCTCTGCTTCTTGACATCTCCATCAAAATTAGGTGGTTTTACTTTTGATTGATGGTGGTGGATCTACCAACATTAAGGGGATCTCCCTGATATGAAGTCCCAATTAGACCTAACACTGTTTGGTGTAGGAGTCCCATTCGGTATGATGGCCTGGCTTCCATTATCTTAAATATATGTCTTAGCTCTTGCTTGTGAGCAAATGAGAGTGATATACTTGGTCTTCAGAAGGTGAGGTATGTGTGCCTAGTGAGTTCTTAGTGTAACTTGTGTCTAAGTTCCTTCACTATAGAGCGGGAGGATGAAAGTGAGTATCTGGTCGAGAGGGAGTAGTCCCAACTCAGGTAGAGACACACAAAACACAACATGATCTACACAGCCTCTAGCAGAGTAGTCCACACAGATGTGGCAGTCACAAACACTAATGTAAATGAATAGATCATACAACTCCCAGCAAAGTAGTCCACATGGATATGATGATCATTATAAAAAATATACAAGAATGAATTTGTCCAGTGTCCGGCGGAGTAGTCCACAAGGAAAAGACACCAATAACAACCATTACAACACATCTTCAACAAAATATGCACCAGAATAACTTAAGTAGTTCAACTATCATAGTACAAGTTAAGAGATGCATTACAAACATTTAAAGAACAGTCTTACAAACAAATACAACAAATGCATGAAAATATGTTGGCTTGTGATGGGCTTCTGATTTAAGCAAAAGTTCCAAGACACATTCATACATCATACATGACTAGCCCTAGTAGTGGAGCATTTGAGACACTACTCACTCCTCAATGAAAATATTACATAATCTCAAGGCTATGTGGGAGGAGCCAAGGTGAAAAATGTCGTTTGCATGTACAACTGAGGGGGTATATATAGCCTAGGGTAAAAATCGCCCTTTGTGACTCTTCGACTTACCTCATGACTGTTAAACTTACATGAATCTTTAACTTCATATGTGTGTGTCTTAGACTTCCACATTACATTACATTTATTACATAAGTATGACACAAAGTTGGTATGTGGTCGAGGTGAGTCATGACACAACTCGACATGACAATGTTGTTATGCACATGCGAGTTGTTTATTCTTATCAGACTACTGTGCTATTTAGTGATGAGTGTGCTCATGGTGTACTATACCTTCACCTCTGCATGGAAATGTGTGCAGAGTATTCAATGGTATTGGTTTTCACTTGACAGTTCATGCATGTGCATGTGTCTCCTTTGCTTTCTACTTGGTATGCTTCCCGTGTTCATCCAACTACGAGCAAGTCTTCTAGCATGTGCTCCTTGTTCATCCCATTCGTCATGGTACCATGTCCCATCCATGTACCTATTTATGTAATCTCTCATGACGAGACGACATAAAATCCAGAAATCGCATGGTATACCATGGTGCATTGTCTTTTGTTTCTGGGTGTAGGTGACCTGGAGAGAGGCAAGGCAAAGAAACAACGTAGAGCACATGTCAGGATGGGCTGCAAGGCTCCGGTACACTATCAAGAAAAATTACGTAGAGGTCATTGGGAGGTTGGGTTGAGCAGTCCTGGAAAGGAGTGACATCTGTGGGAGATGGCTCAGCTGGGAGATAAAATTATGCAAGTTTTCCAGGAAGATAGTGCAGGTAGCAGGGAGCACTGGTAGTGAACACTGCACAATTTTCTAGAGGAGGTCGGGACCAAGTTGTGGCAGCTTGTTGGTCATAAGTGCACAGTTCTGGGAGGCCATCAAGGAGGCCATGAATGCATAGTTTCCAGGCTGAGCAGAGTGTTGGGCAGCAAGAGGACTATCAGTGAAAACTATGCAGTTTTTAGCTAGAGAGTAGGGCAGGCCAATAAGGGAACTACCTTGAAGAACTGCGCAATTTCCCGGGACAGTTAGTGATAGGAAGAAGGTGCATTTCCCTCATGTCTGCGCAGTTTATCTAGGTAGTTCAGGTAATCAAGCTGGATAACTACTGTGTAGTTTTGGAGATGAGTGCATCCCTAGGTCACAAATCAAGTCAAATTTTCTAGTTGATGAACGGGAGGCTTGATGGATGGGCTTGTAGGAAGCATATACAAAAATGGCATCTTGGGCTACTTATGCATTGCTCTGGGTGACAGTTAACTAGCCTGATTCCAAAATTTCATAGTGCACACTTCTAGACGACAACCTCAAGCTCTATGGAGTTTTGGGTAACAATGCAGGGTCACTAAGGGTTGAGAGTGCAAAACACAGCTTAGTGAAGGTCTGGTTGATTCAGGGTTGTCCAGTCGACATATTTTGGGAAAAATGGCTAAGTTTGTGAGCGAGTGAACTCATGTATACATGACCTTGTGAACACACACTCAACATGACTTGACGACATAAGACCTCAAACCAACAACATAACATATCTCAGTGTGACTTTCTAAAGGTTGAGAGTGACAAGTGCAACAGTTGGGATAGACCTTCATATGACCATGATGACACTTTCGCTACAGTGATTACAACATTGTGTGTGAGTACGACAAGTTTTTACGTAGTCCAAACAACTCATGACCATAAATACAAACCTTCAATATCACTAGAACAAGGTCGCAAGAATGACATATCAATCAACATGCTGAAGATGGCAGTTGGTCAAACAACTGAAAATGAAGCAAGGCATGTAGAGGAAATGCAAGAAATGAATTTTGTATTTTCACACATGCATGTTACTAAAGACATGATGATATGAAAATTACAAGCAATCCTGCAAACTCAACCAAGAGATGTACTTCAAAAGGTGTTCTTTACTTACCATACATACCCTTGAGGTGATCATGCATCTGATGGAGTTTTCATGCAGTCCTAATGTTTTCCCATAACTTAGTCTCTTGGTCCTTCTACTCAACTCCTTGGGGATTATCTTAGCATGTGACCTTTTCTTGTAGTCATTGATAGATAGATCACGTAGTTTTAGTGGGCAGTGACTGTTGCGAGGATGAGGCCCTCAAAGGTCCATCTGCACGGTTTCTCAATGCAAGACAAATAGGGTAGCTTGGAAAACACTATGTAGTTTTAAGGAAAAGGAAACTATTCTAGGATGGAGTCCTGGGAAAGTGGATGAGGATATGTTTCTTGGGAAATGGCTAAGTGTGAAATCAATGACACAGATGTAAATAGTGATAGGACTCTGCTATGATCACACACGAATACTTAGTGACACAACGTAGACCATCCAGAATGTACAAAACATACTCTTCCTGATGCAAAAACCTTCATGACAAGAGTGCGTGAGGTGAGTGTGAAATATATCTATATGATGATAACAAATCATGCATGTATGGCTTCCCTTGAAGCAAAACAAAATCCCCATTGCATGACAAAGAAAAACCCCTATGCCCAAAGATGACACATGCGACATAAAGATGAGAACATGGAAAACTCTCGATATCAAGGAGGGGATCTCAAGATCATCCTCTTACCAACAAGTGACCAAGGAATGATCTATCACAGTTTCTAAGGTTGGCTCTGAAATTTGCATGCCAGCCAAAATTTTAGAGGGTGGATGTAGCCGCTACAACATTGGTGACACACTGGTAGAACTACAACTCTCTTTATGGACCTTCTTTCGTGAAAAGCAAGTATACATGACCTTGTGAACACACACTGAACATGACTCGACGACATAACACCTCAAACCAATAAGACAACATGTCTCAGTGTAACTTTCTAAAGGTTGAGAGCGACAAGTGCAACACTTGGGATAGACCTTCATAAAATCATGATGACACTTTCACGACAGTGCTTACAACATTGTGTTTGAGTGCGACAAGTTTTTACATAGTGTAAACAACTCATGATGATAAAGATAAACCTTCAATATCACCAGAACAAGGTCACAAGAATGACCTATCAACAACATGCTGAAGATGGTAGTTGGTCAAACAAGAGAAAGTGAAGCAAGGCAAGTAGAGGATATGCATGAAATGAATTTTTCATTTTCACACATGCATGTTATTGAAGACATGATGATATGACAATGACAAGCAATCCTGCAAACTCATCTAAGATATGTACTTCAAAAAGGTGTTCTTTACTTACCATACATACACTCGAGATGATCATGCGTTTGATGGAGTTTGCATGTGGTCCTAATATTTTTCCATCACTTAGTCTCTTGGTCCTTCTGCTCAACTCCTTGAGGATTATCTTAGCATGTGACCTTTTCTTGTAGTCACTGAGAGATAGATCACATAGTTTCAGTGGGTAGTGACTATTGCGGGGATGAGGCCCTAGGAGGTCCATATGCGTAGTTTCTGAATGCAAGATAAATAGGGAAAATTGGACAACACTATGTATTTTTAAGGTAGAGGACACTATTCTAGGATGGAGTCCTAGGGTTCTAGAGACAATAGGTTTCATATGGGGAAAGGACACTAGAGGAAACCACTGCGTAGTTTTTGATGCCAAGGGAGGCTGGAGTCTCTATGTACTACGAATTTCCAGTAGGCAAGGGAGAAATCTTGATGGTTGTAGAAGCAAAGTGTAGAGTTTGGGGAAGGTCGATGCGGCTAGGTTTCTCGAGAAATGGCTAACTATGAGATCAGTGACACAGATGTAAATAGTGATAGGACTTGGCTACGATCACACACGAATACTTAGTGATACAACGTAGACGATCCAGAAACATACTCTTCTTGATGCAACAACCTTCGTGACAAGAGTGTGTGAGGTGAGTGTCAAACATGTCTATGTGATGATAACAAATCATGCATGCATGGTTTCCCTTGAAGAGAAACAAAATCCCCATCGCATGACAAAGAACAATTGATATGCCCAAAGATGAGACATGCTGCATAAAGATGAGAACATGTATAGCTCTTAAGATCAAGGAGGGGATCTAGAGATCATCCTCTTACCAAAAAGTCACCAAGGAACGATCAATCATAGTTTCTAAGGTTTACTCTAAAATTTGCATGTGAGCCAAAATTTTGGAGAGTGGTTGTAGCCGCTACAACATTGGTGACACACTAGTAGAACTCCAACTCTCTTTATGGACCTTTTTTCATGAAAAGCGAGTCTAACCCTTCTGGAATTATTGTTCAATTCTTTGATCATGATGGCTTTCACACTAGCTTGTGTGAGAGATGTAGTCCCTACTATTCTCTTAACCAATCAACACGCATTCCAAGCAAAGTCAACTTAGTTGTTTTGATTGGGTATGAGGAGTATATGGATGCATAAGTAATATAATTCACTACCAACAGTCTTGGATAGTACCCCGACGAAGTTACACAGGAACGCAACCATCGCTCTGCTACTATCGAGCCTGGTTAGTACCCTCAAAAATTTACTTGTATCACCTCTCGACAGAGGAATCCTTTCCCTTCTTTTGCCTTATTCATTTTTCATTTTATTCATTTTTTTTTTATTTTTTTAAAGAACTGTGCATAGGCACTTATTTATTTAAGAGGTGGAAGAGGGATCTTGGCTTAAAAGAGGTTGTTCCTTTAGAGGCGTATGTTATATATACCTTCGACATACTTGTTAACATTTTCCCCTCACCTTACTCTACTTCATTGAGCTGACAAGGGTTAACCCAAAATAATTGATTAGAGTAGATGGTACTAGTTAAGAGTGCAAGCGTGGTGATTTCGCTATGACTTACTCTGAATAGAATGATTTTTCCATGCAGGCATCATCGACTGAAGACAACAAGCTCTTCATAATGAGAGAGGAAAATATATAACAAAATGTTGATATTTGTACAAGTCCTCTTATATTTTCCTATCTTGTTTCGAGAGCCAAACACAGTTTCATGAGAGGCTAACCTACAAGTACAAGCAAGAGAAGAAAGAAAAAAAAAAGTGCAGTGAATTCAAAAAAAGCAAGAAATAAAACCAAACCAAGTAACGAAGAAAATAAAACATGAAAACCAAAAAGAAAATTAAAGCAAGAAAGAAAAGACTACTCATACTCCTACGCTAAACAATGCATGGGCCTGCTCACGTAAAGTGATATTTCCGATGTAGCCACGGATGCATTGGCTGGTCCATGTTCGTGAAGGCATGGTAAATGAAAAAGATATGCATGTAAATGAGTGGACAAGAAAGATAGATCAGAAAATACCAACAGATTCCAAGTTCTAAAGCGTTAGCAGAAAAGAAAAGAGTGAATGCAGAGGACAAACATTATGCAGACGTAGCATAGTGTTGCAATGCACTACGTGCAGACAATAAACATACACACTCCTTGGACTGTGACATAGAAGCAAACATGAGAAAGAAATACAACTTATGCTTTGCTAGTGTGCTCGTTATGTAAGATTCCTCATGTTAGCATCACTCTCTTAAAAACAATTATAAATCCAAATAAATTAATTAATTAAATTAAATCATGAGATTTAGTTCCTCAAACTAGGGAGTTTAGTTAGGAGGAGATATTCTCTCCAACTAGCTCTCCTAAGTTAGTGTGTAGTTGAGAAATTATCTCAACCAAAGGTGTCTAAGATAGCAAGCACTATCTTGAGACATTGTCTCTCATCTATTTATTTGTAACACTACATTCAATTCTTTTAATGAGAGAGAATACCTGAGGAAGCCATGAGGCTGAAGCCTTTTCCACCAATATTTTGTGTCTGGTTTATTATGTGTTGTTTATATATTTGTCTAAGTTAATTTCATTCTTCAATATGTGGTATCAAAGCTAAATAATCCTCTCTTGTGTGATATGAGTATTTGATGAGTGCATCGTACATAATTGTGTATTGTGTATGTATTAACTAGTATGGATCTGCACTGAGGAGCGATCGAGTTAGAAGAAGACGGACAAAATTAATTTGATGGTGGTGTTCGATTCGGTTTTTTAAAGTTGCACTTTGAGTTTTTTTTTTTCGGAGCTTTCTCAGCACAAAATTGTAACAGGTCACATCTGGAGGGCAACCCATTTCATTCATGAACTCGAAAACCTTGTGCACTTTTTCCATCTGGTTGTTCCAGCCATGAGTGACCAGGAGAGGCCGAAATGTCAAGGGAGTTAGAGTGCACCTAGCCCTGTACATGTCCTTCAAGGCAGATATGGCAGAATCTGCATAATCCTCCTTACATAGTGCAGAAACCATCATATCATATGCATTTTTTTGCGCAAAATTCTCCAACTGTTTAATTGTTTCAGTGACTTTCCCCAACATCTCTGCATCATCATGCCAAGCAGTGGCAAAGGAGAATGTTTTTGCAGAATTAAAACATTTCTCAGCTACTCTCTCTGTAAGCAGCATCTTTAGGGCTTCAAAGTCTTTACAATGGCCAACAATATTGATGAGCTCGTCATACATGGCAGAGTTCGCCAGAAACCCTCAGTGCACATCACTTTTTCCTGAAGGCTTAAACCAACACTGGTTGCACTTAGCATGCTTAAATCCCAGCTGTGGGTACAATCAAACTAAGCTCACAGGGCAAAACTACTAGACAAGAACATAAACAATGGCTTCAGTGATCCGAATGGCCACCAGAGCAGCGGCTTCGACAACATTACACCTTTCAAACTTGTGAACTTACAGTGGCTCCAACTGATTGAAACTCTCAATTCGAAAATATTTGTAAACGGTATGTACTCTGCCCATTTTCGTGCTTCAAATTTTTGCTTATCGAGAGTACACCAAGATCCTTGTTTGAATCTAGACAATATGTGGCACCTCCAATCACAATCGATAGCTGAGAAACATCTTTAACAGTATCTACTGGCATATTGCTTTGACTTTTTGAAGCATCCATAACATTAAGAAGCTCTGTCTTGCTCAATTTTAATCGCTGCTCAGTATTCAGGGGTCTCAGCAACAATGCTGATACAACGTCATTGACCATCTGAATTAATTTCCCATCATAGTTATCATGTCCTACAATAATTCCCTCACATATATGAGTCTGTTTGTCATCCATGAACTCTTCCACCTCCAGGAAGCTCATACTACAAAGTTCCACATCCATCTCTTTATCATCGTGCCTTCCTCCAGTTATTGCTCGAAATGAAACAGATTTGGAGGCACTACGAACAAAAAGAAGCTGAAAGAATTTTGATTCTTCTTCCCGAATGCCATGTTTTTCCCTTTGCAGTTGCTTTGCCTTGTGAAGCAACCTGTTCCATGATAAAATATCAACAAAGATTTCAAATATCAGAGACTAGAGCCAAATGCATATTCATAAGAGCTGAGTTCAAGTTTGTGAGAACTATGGCATCACTTTGATGGAGTCAACAAGCACCCAGCCGGTGAAAGTAGATCGGCGTGATGATAGCAGTGAATCAACATTGATCAACATCGTTAAACTTATGTTGATAGCAGCAATGCCAGAGTAATGCTAATTGATAAGAAACTAGGGTTGATGAAGGAAGGTGAGACCCCACCAGCATGTTAAATCCACAAGTAAAGGTAAAATCGCTGGTATATTTGTTTGAGGTCTGTGTTGATGAGATTAATTTTATGCCGTGAGATTGTTATGATAGCAAATAGAAGGGATGGTGGCTTAAAGTCCATATTTGATGCCAGGAGTTTGATGACAGATCCAACCATTAAAAAATAGTTGGCCCATTGCAGAATTAGTGGCAAATTTGTAATATCAGAAATAGAGAATAACATTTGCAATGGAAGAACTGAAAAGGGAAAGGAAAAAATAGTTCCTGTCAAGTTGCATTGGATTTCTTCAATCTCCACAGTGGTCATTGGCACATATGGTGTAACTAGTGTTGGATTAAGAAGTCATTGTGTGGAATGTGTCAGTTTCAACTTTCGGATTTTTCTGAGAGGGCCCAGTAGTGGACCAGTGCTTAAATTTGTAAAGATAGTCATTGAATATACATCGTCAGAGGCCAGATCTACCTTCCAAAAAAGCTACCAGCTTCAGTGTTGAGGCCTGTATGTAGTTCATCAACACTCTTGTCGAAGTTGACAACATTCTGAAGCTAAATGTAGTCTCTATGAAGTTGTAATGATAGAACACATAAAGCAATTGCATTGCTTTATTTCTTTATCAAGTTGAGGAATGGACTGTTTGGTTTGTGTGTTGCCTTTGAATGGTACTAGTTTCGTTTTCATTTTCGCTACTTTGTACAAGGTTCTGGGCATTTTTTAGGCGTGGTTAAGATTCTGCTTTCTCCCATCAACGCACGTGTTTATTGTATTTATTAAGCCTTTTAAGGTATCGACTGGAGTTTATACCCGTGTTTTGTATGGCAAGTGAGATTTTTTTATAAAGAAAAGGATTGTTTCCTTGTAATGGAGTGATAAGGTGTATTTTTTAAGGAGGTCATTTTCATATTTTTTTGAAGAAAGCAGTGAGTCATTTTTGAAGACAAGTTGCTTCAAGCATTTGTGATCTTGACATTCTCATTGCTTGAGAAGTTGAAGAATGATGTACTCCAGTGATTAATAAAAACATATCTTTTGTGGTGATTGTGTCCTAAATCCACCCGAAATTGAATAAGGGGATATTAGGTACACCATTTGTATGTTTGTGATGGCGAGTATTTCTATTGCTTCATGTTTTTACTTATGATTTGTGTCTAGTTTTGACATGTAAATGATCTCATTTCATGCACACATAAAATACAATGCCAGCAAGCACAACACCTGTAACAAAATAGCTGCAAGGAAGGATAATTAAGCTCAACACATGCATTTGCATCACTACAACAAATAATCAAAGTTTTCAACATCGGCGTTCTACTTCAACAAACAAATTCACTCAATACAATCAAGTTCATGAATCTGCAAACTCTAGCATTTCAAAGCAAAGTCTACATCACTATAATCAAGTTAATGAATCTGTAAACTTCAACATTTCAGAGCGCAGTCTACATCAACATTATTGAATTTGTTTTCAAACTCAAATTACATTGAATTGTAAGGGTGCATTCTCGGTTGAAACCGACACCCAAGTCTTCAATTGAGTCAAATTGAATTCATTGTAGTGAGTCATTAAATCATTAAGTGTTTTTTGGGTGCATTTTCAACAGTGTTCGACACCCTTACTTTAAGCAGAATCAAGTGAATGCATGAATTTTAAATCTAAAGCAAACAAGCAACAAGTTCACATCTCTTGCAAGCATGCATGAGTATTCATTCAAGCAATTTGCATCAAAATAGTACAAATTTCAAACCTTCAAGCGAGCCAGAGTGAAGATCATTGCAGAAACCATCAAAGCAACCAAACAAGTTTAACTCTAACACCAATCAAGCAAGTTGAGATTGACATCAAGTGAGCATGGCTATTCCTTCAAGTGAGCGTGAAGTCATCAAGTAAGGCAAGTGAGCATTCACACAAGCACGATTGTCATCAAGCGAGTGTGAATTCCAGGGTTTAAGTAAGAAAGTTATACAACTCTAGGAAGTGTTCCCAGCAAGTGCAATAAGCAACAGATCAACTGAGCGTGCCATTAAAGTCCCATAGCAAGTGATCCTATCATGCAAGTAACAAAATCAAGTGAAACAGTTCACAACACGACATATACAACAAGAGAGCCTGATTTCAAGTGAGAAAGTTTAGATGGTGCAACATATTCAGTTGTTAAACATTATTCACAGTTTGATCATCTCTGGTGATGAAGACATGGTGCACATCAGCAAAGAAACTCTTTATGATCTTTCACGGCATCTACGACAAACACATGAAACCATTGAGTTTCTTCAACTTGAGTCGCAACTTCAAAAGAATAAATTGCAAGAAAAGAGTGATACTTTCAAGTCTTTGAACCATCCAAATGATAAGTCATTCATCCCAACAGCTTCAAGTGTCGAAGTTGTTCCAGTTCAAATTTCTTCCAAACCGATCATCAAGCCCTAGGAAGAAATTCAAAATAACAAGAATTGATGAGGCTTAGGATATGTCACTGATGACACCAATTTACCTATCCCAAATTATTCCAAGCCAATTAAGTTCGTCAGTGCAGGATTTAGTGCACAACTCACCTCAGCAGGTTCTGAGAAAGTTTTAGACAAACTGAATTTCACACAACCTAAAGTTGAAGTCCAACCAAAATGTTCTCATTGTCAACGAACCGGTCATATGGAAGATCAGTGTTTTGATCTCCATCCTTGTTGCCATTGTGGCAAGCCCAATAATTCCTCAGAAAAAATGTTGCACCCAACAAAAATCAGCCAGATTGAAGATACATTATGAATGTATCATCCTTGGGAATGGTCATCCACAGTCAAAAGATTGTCTCAGTTCTACAACCAACTACAATCACACATAGTGCAGCCAATAGTGAACCAATGATGGTACCCTCATGTAGTTGAACAAGGGAGTACAACAGTGAAACTCTCCTACACCTGAAGGGAGGGAGTTCAGATATATTTTGGAGAAGATTGTCTCTCCTTTCAGCTGAAAAAGGGGGGGAAATGTCAATAAAATTGACAAGTGGTTGTCAGACTGAAAGCCTCAACAACATCAGCGAAGCAGCTAGTGGGCATCTTCATCAGCTAGTGGGCATTTTTCACCAGCAGTGACCATCAGCAAATTTTCCAGTGGGCAATCAACAACAAAAGCAGCAATGAGCAACTTTCATCATAGTAAATGCAACATTGAGTTGTTTTTCGACATCATCAACCAGTGGGCGTTCATCATTAACCAATATGCTAGTGGGCATTTATCTAATTGTGTCAGTGGACCGGATGCTATTTTCAAGAAAAGGATAGTTGGATCCTTTTGCAACTTGGCATGTGATGGAGTTGTCAAGCGTCATTCAAAGATGAATCAGGCATGCAATTGAAACATGTTCTCTTCAGATTTGAGTTTCTTTAGCATCCATATTTGGCGGTTTTTCAGGCATATGATTTTTGAGGAGCAACTTGAGAACTTGGAAGATGGTTCCTTGTTCTTTTTGGATTTATCATTGAGGGGGGGAATGTTAGCCTCACTCTCTTAAAAACAATTATAGATCCAAATAAAATACTTAATTAAATTAAATCATGAGAGTTAGTTCCTCAAACTAGGGAGTTTAGTTAGGAGGAGAGATTCTCTCCAACTAGTTCTCCTAAGTTAGTGTGTAGTTGAGAAATTATCTCAACCAAAGGTGTCTGAGATAGCACACACTATCTTGAGACATTGTCTCTCATCTATTTATTTGTAACACTACATTCAATTCTTTTAATGAGAGAGAATACCTGAGGAAGCCATGAGGCTGAAGCCTTTTCCGCTAATATTTTGTGTCTGGTTTATTATGTGTTGTTTATATATTTGTTTGAGTTAATTTATTTTTTCAATGCCTCCAAGGGATGAGAGATGGGATCATGTGATTTAGGTGGAGGGAGTGAACTTTGTGTAATAGATTGATCTTCAATGCGAAGCAGAGAGTGATGAGGAGTCTTAGGCCTTTCAAAAAATTTCTGATCGGAAGTGGAACTAACATCGAGACAACGAGGGCTTGTCATAACCATCAGATCAGGCTGAAGTGCCTTGACAGCCTCTAGGTTTCCACTTTGTCAATAGATAGATTGTCAAAGGCCAATGGCTTAGAAAGATTAATAGCAAGTGAATGAACAACATGATGAAATGAAGAAGTAAAAATATCATGACAACCAGTATTAGAAAATTCGGGATGTTCATCGGCATCCTCATGATTTTATGAATCATGCAGAAGGGTAGATGACAAATAAGGAAGTTGACCATCTGTGTTTTAAAAAATGGAAGATGATGGATGGGACATATTTTCAGAAGAAGATGTGTACTCTCTCTAATGTAATGATAGGCTAACATCTAGTGTATCCTGTGAATGATCAGATTAGACACGTCTCGAGATGATTTTTCACATGGAAAATAAAAAGTGGAAAAATCACAAGAGATGTCAAGGTAGAGGGGATGAGGTGCAGATGGAATGGATTCATCTTTCACTGTGGGTTCTTCTTCAGATTTCCTCACACACTCATCATGAATGATAGTGCAAGTTGGTTTCACAACACCAACTCCGTCGACAACTTGATCCTTGTGAACACAAGATGTGAATTCTGGAATGGGAGAACACAACACAGTGTAATATGAGGTATCAGTGGAACGTGGGGACGGTGGTTGAGGGAATGAGTCCATGTGACAACTAGTAGATTTTCAAGCCAAATCTACAAAGACATTGAGAATAAGTGGGGTGGAAGGTTGTGATAGTTCAACTGATCTACGCGCACCTTCTCCGACCTCACACTACGAAGCTAGAGCTATTTGATGAGAAGGGGATGGATAGTCACTTATGACATTAAACTTTTTCATCTTAGATTTGGTACCTCTAACACTGATATTTGCTAGGAGAGGTTAGAATGATTCCAAGAATTGTGGATTTTTGGATATGTGAAGAAGATACTTAAAACTTCCAACAAGAAATTCCCCATCAATTTTATTTTGAAGAAATTGGTATGCAAGATTACAAAATTTTGTGTGAAATTGCTCAATGAATTCATCAGGTGCTTTCCGTAATTTTGGAATTTTTGTATTGAGTGATTTATGGTCAAAATAATTGAAAGCATGGGCTATATCGACAATCAACTGAGAGAAAGAGTGAGTATATTTCTCGAGTAGCATGGCACACCATAGCAGTGGGTGCCTTCGAAGCGTGAATGTGAACAACGTAGGTCATGTAATCTTCTTGGATTTCATTCATTTCACATGAGCTTGCGAAGGAAAATGCGGGTCTAAGAAAGGTTGCTTTTCCCTCACCATCGTATGTGTTATGTGAAAGTTTCAAGACACATTTGTACACCATACATCATTAGCCCTAGTAGTGGAGATTTGGAACCACTACTTGCTCCTCAAAGAAAATATTACAAACTCTCAAGGCTATTTGGGAGGAGCCAAGGTGAAGTATGTCCTTTGCATGTACAAATGAGGGGGTATATATAGTCAAGCGTAAAACTAACCCTTGTGACTCTTTAACTTCCCTCATGACTGTTCGACTTACATTACTATTCGACTTACATGATTCTTTAACTTCATCCATGGATTTCTTTGACTTCCAAGTCACATTACATTGATTACACAAGTATGACCCAACCTAGTGATGTGGTCGAGGTGACTCATGACACAACTCGACATGAAAGTGCTGGTATGTGCATGCTGGTTGTGCTTTTTGTGTCAAGCTACTGTGTTATTGAGTGATGAGTGTGATCATGGTGTACCATATCTTCACCTCTGCATGGAAAAGTGTGTAGAATCTTCAATGGTCTTGGTGTTTTCTTGATGGTTCATGCATGTGCATGTATCTCCTTTGCTTTCTACTCGATATGATTTGTCTGTTCGTCTAACAACAAGAATGTCTTATAGCATGTGCTCATTGTTCATCCCATTTGTCGTCATCCCATGTCTCATCTGTGTACCTGTTTCTATAATTACTCATGATGAGACAACATCAAATAGAAAAATCCCATAGTCTACCATGATGCATTGTCTTTCGTTTCCGGGTGTAGGTGATTGGGAGAGAGGACAAGGCACTGAAATACCGTAGAGCACATGTCAAAATTGGATGTGAGTCTCTGAGACACTGTCAAGAAAAAATACGTAGAGGTCACTGGGAGTCTGGGTTGAGCGGTCTTGGATAGTAGTGACATTTGTAGGAGATGGTTCAACTGGGAGACAAAATTGTGCAGTTTTTCCTAGAAGGCAATGTGTGCAGTAGGGACGATTGGTAGTGAAGACTACGTATTTTTCCAAAGGAGGCCAATATTGGGCTACGGGATCTTGCTGGTAAGAACTACGCAGTTCCGGGAGGCAGTCAAGTAGGACATGACTATGTAGTTTCAGCGCTAAGAAAAGTGTTGTGCAATAAGAGGAATATCAATCAAAACTACAGAGTTTTTAGCATAAGAGCAAGGTAGACCAATAGGGTGACTACCTGGCATAACTATGCAATTTCTAGGGACATTACAGTCATAGGCAATAGGTTCCTCTCCCTCATGTCTATGCAGTTTCTATAGGCAGTGTAGTAAACCAGGTTGAACAATTACTAAGCAGTTTTGGAGATGAGTGCAGCCCTGGGTCACAGTTCAAGTCAAATTTTATGGTTGACGAGTGGGAGGCTTGATGGATAGGCTTGTGAGAAGCACAAACTAAAATGGGTTCTCAGAAGACTTCTACGTTGTTCTCAGTGACAGACAACTAGCTTCATTATGGAAATGCACAGTGAAGATTGCCTAGAGGAAAACCTCAAGCTCTGTGCAATTTTAGGCAATAGTGAAGGGTCACTTAGGGCTGAGACTGTGCAGTGTAGCTTAGGGAAGGTCTGGTTGATGGATGATTATTCGGTTGATAGATTTTTAGAAAAAATGGAAAAGTGTGTGAGTGAGTAAAATTGTGTATGCATGACCTTGAGAACACACACTCAACATGACTTGATGACAAGACACCTCAAACCAACAACACAACATGTCGAGGTGTGACTATTTAAAGGTTGAGAGTGACAATTGCGACACTTGGGATAGACCTTCAGACAACTATGATGACACTTGTGCAATAATTCTTACAACATTATGTTTGAGTGCGGCGGGTGTTTACATAGTCTAAACAACTCAAGCACACAAAGAAAAACCTTCGATATCACGAGAACAAGGTCACAAGCATGACATAGCAATCAACATGCCGGAGACGACAGTTGGTCAAACAAGTGAAAATGGACCAGGACATGTAGAGGAAACGCATGAAATGACTTTTGTATTTTCACACATGCATGTTACTGAGGACATGATGATATGAAAATTACAAGAAGTCCTACAAACTCAACTAAGAGATGCACTTTGAAAGGTGTTCTTTACTTACTATACTTACCCTCAAGATGATCATGCATTTGATGGAGTTTGCATGCGGTCCTGATCTTTTGCCAGAACTTAGTCTCTTCGTCCTTCTCCTCAAGTCCTTCGGGTTGATCTTAGCATGTCATCTTTTCCTATAGTCACTAAGAGAGAGATCACGTAGTTTCAGCGGGCGGTGATTGTTTCCAGGATGAGGCCCTAGGAGGTCCATCTGCGTAGTTTCTGAATGCAAGATAGATAGGGCAGCTTGGAAAACACTATGCAGTTTTAAGGAACATGACACTATTGTAGGATAGGGTCCTAGGAGGACACATCTGTGTAGTTTTAGGTTGCAAGGTAGACTAAGAAGATGACATACAATACTGCACAGTTTTTGGAGACAGTGGATTCTAGTTTGGGAAAGGACACTGGAGGAAATGACTATGTAGTTTTGGATGCCAAGGGAGGCTGGGGTCTTTGTGCACTGTGCATTTTAGGCGAAATGGGAGAAAGCTTGAATGTTTAAAAAGAAAAGTGAACAATTCTGGCAAGCTGGATGAGGCTAGGTTTCTCAGGAAATGGCTAATTGTGAGATCAGTGACACAAATGTAAACAGTGGTAGGAATCGACTATGATCATGCTGGAAATACTTGGGGGGGGTGAATTAGTATTTATTTTCAACTATTATTTTAACAGTTAAAACATTTATATTCAAAACACAAGATGAACAACAATAATAAATGCTTTTATTAATGTAATCATTGCAATAAATAGATACAATATATATATGGTTCCAATCTGTTGCTAAGCACCAACTTGGACTTTTGTGAGGCTCCAACCTCCAGAGCACCAACTCTGTTTTTTCAAGGCACCAACCTTGGACTTTGGAGCACCAACTCTTAGGACACCAATCCTTCCAGTTCTGAGGCACCAACCTCAAGGGCTCCAACCGTCTACTGTCAAGGCACCAACCTTGGATATAGGAGCACCAACTGCAAGGACACCAATCCTTCCAACTTCTGAGGCACCAACCCTCTGTTGTCGAGGCACCAACCTTGGATATAGGAGCACCAACTCCAATGACACCAATCCTCCTAACTTCTGAACCACCAACCCCAAGGGCTCTGAACCAATCTTGTCAAGGCATGTTTGATAGTAATGTTCTACTCCCAAAAATATTCTTTACTTAATTATGTCTGTTTACAGCTTCACTGTAGACTCCATGCTACAACATCAATGGAAACTAGTATTCATATGAAGAAGTCTTTACAAATCTTCACACTGTCCACATAGAGTCTGCAAAAGTTATCTCATGATGATATCAAATAGCCATCATCATCTCTAATAATGTCTCCACACAACTTTACTGAGTCTACTATTAGCTGGAGTAAGCTCTGCACAAGAACCAACTCTCTGTTTCAAGCCTTTATTCTCACTGCCATGTTCAATTCTTTTAGCATGACTACTGTGCACTGTTCTTGCTATTGCAATCTCTTACTTCCCAAAAATACATTCACATATGCTTCAATACTGGTGTTGCCTATTTTTCCCTTCAAGCGATATCAAATGAAAATTTATTTATCTTTTCACAAAATTGTTCTTCAGGTTGTGTTATGTACCTGATTAATTCATCGCAGGTCTAAGCCTTTCACAGGTTACCTTGATCAACAAAGTTGCTCATCTGTAAGCTTCCTCCTATTCTACTAGACATTCAACCCTTTTCTGTCCTACTAGACCTACGGCTTGCTCGTCTCTTCCAGTTCACCAAGCCAAAACCACATTTTTTTTCTTTGTTACATAAGCCTGATATGTTGACCTTTGGCTTCCTCCTTGCTTGCTTGAGCTTCAGCTTCATCAACACTCGCTTGACCTTCAGCGTCCCTCCTCTGGTCGCTTTAGCTTCCTCTATGCTCACTCATCCATCTACGCTCGCTTGATTCTTCGGCTTCCCAATCCATGGCTTCCTCTGTCTATTTGAGTGTTCTAATACTCATAGGACATGTAAATTCAGAAGAGAGGCCAAATTAAAAAGAAATGTTGCATATTAAAAAATATCAGAGAGGCCCTTTTTTATTTAATATTTAAACAATAGACACAATCATTATTTATGGAGGATTTCATTAGAGAGGTTGTACCAATAGAGAGGTCCCACATGTCACGTCACTATCCAATTGCAATCGCAACTTTCTGGAGGTCTTTTATAGGTCATTACTATACAATCGCCGATGGCTGATTGCTCCTACTAGAGGCAATATTATATACAACTCTATCGCAATCGGAGGTTTGCACATAACACGGCCAGTTGCCCTTCTGCCGATGGGACAGATGCGACATAATATTAAACAGTAGGTTATATACCCGTCGGGTCAGTATATATATATATATATATATATATATATATATATCGCAATCATAGTTTATAGTGTGTCGTTCCTTTATAACTTCGATGCATAACCTCCAATGTGGCAGATGCGATATAGCATTAGGGCATATTACAATGGTGATGATGTAACCCGCTCGAACACAGTTCCCAAGGTTTAACTTTACTAGGTTCATTCTCCACCATAGATTTCAACCACCAAAATATGACAGCCTACAACGATTTCAGGCGGACTACTTACATGAGTGTTACTACGTGTCAACCATTGAATGGAATCAGGCACTCTCCTCTGAATACAACTTACAATTTTGCATCGGCCCAATAACCACTACCACTATTACAAACCCGCCTTTTGGAATATAACCATGTGCATTCACTCTTCATCCATCTCCTCACTTTGACTTTAACCCATTTCTTGATTTTTACCGATATTATATACTCCTCCCCTCTTTTCTGGTCTGATTTGGCTCCTCTGTTAACTCCTTTAGATTCTGGTAGTTCTTCTTTGGCATATATTCCATGCGATTCTCCCAATATGGCTCCTCCTCAATCTCCTGCTCTTACACTTACTTGGATTTCTTGTGGCTTTCGATACTGTTCCAATACCTCTTATCTACTTTGATAGCTCCTATGACTTCCGATATTCTCTCCAATGGCTTGATTGTCTTGGCTTTCCTCTGGTTTCTCCTCATGGCTTCCTTCTCTTGTTTCTTCATAGATCTGCTCTACTTCTCCTTGGCTTCATATATTCATTTAGTATCCTATAATATTGCCATATTGACATCAATGACAATCTAGGTCAACAATCTCCCCCTTTGTTATTGATGGCAACACTCTTCTTCTCTCCCCCTTTGACATCAATGGCAAAGGAGTGCTCAGGGACTCCCCCTATCAAACTGCTTTTGTTCTTTATGAATAGTAGATATTTATGGGTATGTTAGCCCCCCTGTAATAGTGCTCTTCTTTTTACTCACGATAGAAGGATTGATGCTTTATCATCAATTAGCACATTATCCCCTCTTCATGTCTCAGAACTACTATATCATGGCTTCAACAATGCTTAAAGATGCTCCAATTCAATCATTTCAAACAGATTGAAAATAGCCACACACCAAATTTTCAAGTCCAAGTTTTTATGCTTCAATCCATATTCCGTTGTTTCCACAGTCAAAATTAAGAGGCCTTCATAGTCCGAATCAAAAGAAAAAAATGCCACTGAAATTGCTATATTTCTTCAGATCCAAGTTCCTTTGTATCTTTGTGCTTCTCATAACATTCTCCTTTCTATAGTCTTTTAATGAGCCATCTTTTCCTTCAGTTCTTGTAAAAGTCTCTACAAGTAATCTCTACTAGCAGATTTTGATATCCAAACTGTGACTGACTTTCAAATTCTTTTTGCTGATTTGCATCTTTTTGAAATGCTTTAGTTTTGTTTTATACTGCCAGGTGCTCTTACTTCAAGCTTCATTCCCAGATGTATCTGTTAGTTTGATGGTTACCTCTATTTGTGTCCATAATTTACCTGTTCTCACATTGAAACCTTGAGTCGAGACATAAATTTTTGTAGTAACAACAACATAGTTATATGCCTATTTCTCTAGTATTAGATGACCTTCTATGTTGCTCCAATTTCTACTTAGTGATCAAGTGGAAAACATCTTCAACAACAATTCAAAGAATGGTTACAAGATCATGTTCTTCAATGGAGTACTCCTGAGAAATGATCTTTATCAAAGAATGATTGTTAATATAGATCAACAAAGATTTTATAAGGACCATTTCATGAATAGCTTCTGCAATAATGATCACGAATCATAGGCTCCCCCTGACTGTATGCATCATCTCTTTTGGTAGAGTCTTCCCATCAAATTCTAAGATTGTCAAACGTCAGGTCAACAACATGTGTTGTTGGCTGGAGAGTTCAAGGGACTTTTAGATTGTATTTGCTTCCTTCTCCATACTTGTGTAACTTTCTTCTTTTGCATGGTTCTATCTTGTGTAAGAGCCCAAGTTAAGATACAATCATGTGCCATATAACCAATGTTATGACACTTGAATCATTATACATTGTTCATGAATAAGAATTCATGATTTCTTCCTGCAAAATTATTCCTTGGAGATTGTTGGGGACCATAATATCTATATTTATGATATGGTTGGGGACCATAACATCTATCTTTATGATATGCTTTACAATATTTTTCCATGTGACCAAAGTTTGTACAAGAATAACAATAACCAAGAAATAAAATTTGCTAACTGGGAGATGAAGATTTCCTTGATGTACTTCTAAATTCTTTCTGTCTTGAGATCCTTTGATGATAGCCATTGCTTCTAGCACAGTTGACGTTTTCTACATTTCTCCTTGGAGAAAGATTTCTTCCATTGTTGCCTTGATTTTTCTCCTTGCCTTTGCTGGAACTGGGAGCATCACCATTTCTCTTTGGCTTCTTCACATCCCTTTTGTTTGAAGCATTATCATTCTTGTTTGAGGATTCACCTGCATACCCGAGACTTGGTTTATCAAATGGACATCTTTGATGGTTGAGCATGTCATCCAAGGCTTGAGAGCTCTTCAAGGTTTTGTTCATCCCTTCAACCTTTTTCCTAAGGAAGACAATCTCTTCTTCTAATCTTTCACACTCATTATTCTTCTTAGCAAGTTGTTTCTCAGTTTCTTCCTTGATATGAGCAGCTTCATTTGCTTCTATTTTAAGGGAGATGATATCTGACTTCATTTTGAAGATTTCTTCACTTTCCTTTACTATACTGCTCTCCATTTCTTCCTTGATCCTTGTAGCTTTACATGTTTCGGCCTTGAGAAGTTTGATGTTAGATTTTAATTTGAAGATTTCTTCAACCT
The DNA here is from genome assembly GCA_031772625.1 of Pinus tabuliformis. NCBI lineage: Eukaryota > Viridiplantae > Streptophyta > Pinopsida > Pinales > Pinaceae > Pinus > Pinus tabuliformis. The sequence continues at coordinate 13,185,343 of CM062813.1, read as the reverse complement.
TTACTTTTAGTTGAGATATCATGGTGTTTCTCTCCTTTTCTGCTTCATCAACCTGTTCTTCTATGATTGCTAATGCTTCCATTGTCTTCTCAGCTCCTTGTGCTAACTTTCTTTCTTCTTGTAGTTGAGATTTGAGAGAGGAGGCCTCTACTTTGTACTAACCAATCTCTTCTTCCAATTTGTTCAAGCTCTTGTGCCTTTGTTCAAGTTGACTTGACAAGGCATCTTGCCATTTCTTTGCTTTATCCAATTGATTTGTCATGGATATGACTTCTTCATGATGCTTTATTTTGTTTTGATGAAATTCCTTCTTAAGCTTGACAAGCTCTTCATCCCTTTCCTATATTTGAAGCTGGACAAGGTCAAATTTCTTCCTTGTTTGGTCTTGGTCACCAGCCAGTGCTTTCTTCTTAAGTTCCTTGTTTTCCTTTTTCAAATTGATAATCTCTTTCATGGCAGCTATAAGTTGAGTGAGGAGATCTTCTACAAAATCTTTCTCATTCTCTTCATCTTCTAGGTCTACTCTAGCCTCGATGTCATCATTCTCATTTTCAGCTTCTATCCTGGGTTTTGGATTTCCTTCTTGATTTCCATCATCCTCTTGACCGATGGTCATGGTCAATGCTCGTTTTAAGTGAAGGTCATGAAGATTGTCCCATATATCCTTTGTTGATGAATATTTTCCTACATTGTTATTTATAGAATCAAGTAGCCCATTCAAGATTTCCTTCATTACTTTTTCATTGTAAGCCTTGGATTCTCCATCCATCATGCTATCAACAATTACTGATTTCCAGATTTCAATGCCTTGAGTCTTTAAGAAATTCCTCATTCTTGCTTCCCATATATTAAAGTTCCCATTGAACCATGGAGCCTCCTCAAATTGATTGTCTTCTATGTTGGTGGTACAGGTAGACACATCCTAAGGAGGATTGGAGACTTTCTTCCTTGACTTCGCCATTTTTGTTCTAAATATCGACCTTCAAGCTGTTAGGCTTTGAATGAAGGTACTGGCTCTGATACCAATTGTTGGAAATACTGAGAGGTGGGGTGGTGAATCAATATTTCTTTTCAACTATTATTTTACCAATTAAAACATCTATATTCAGAACACAACAGGAACAACGAGAATAAATGCTTTTATTAATGTAATCTTTGCACTAAATAGATACAATATATATATATATGGTTCCAATCTGTTGCCAAACACCAACTTGGACTTTTGTGAGGCTCCAACCTCTAGAGCACCAAATCTATTTTGTCAAGGCAACAACCCTCTACTGTCAAGGCACCAACTTTAGATATAGGAGCACCAACTCTAAGGAAACCAATCCTTCCAACTTCCGAGCAACCAACCCCAAGGGCTCCAATCCTATGTTGTCAAGGCACCAACCTTGGATATAGGAGTACCAACTCCAAGGACACCAATCCTTGCAACTTCTGAGGCGCTAACCCCAAGGGCTCCGACCCAATGTTGTCAAGGCATGTTTGATAGTAATGTTCTGCTCCCAAACTGTTCTTTACTGAATTTTGTCTATTTACAACTTCACTATAGTCTCCATGCTACAGCATCAATGGAATCCAATATTCATATGAAGAAGTCTTTACAACTCTTCATACTATCCACACAGAGTCTGCAAAAGTTATCTCATGATGATATCAAATAGGCATCATGATCTATGATAATGTCTCCAAACAGATTTAGTGAGTCTACTATTAGCTGTAGTAAGATCTGCACAAGGACCAACTCTTTGTTTCAAGCCTCTATTCTCATTGTCATGGTGAACGCTTCCAGCATGACTACTACACAATGTTCTTGCTATTGCAATCTCTTAATTCCTAGAAATACATTCACATATGCTTCAGTAATGGTGCTGGCTACTATTCCCTTCAAGCGATATCAAATGAAACTTTATTTATCTTTTCACAAAATTGTTCTTCAGGTTGTGTTATGTACCTAATTAATTCATCGTTGGTCTGATCCTTTCACAGGTTAGCCCGATCAATAGTGTTTCTCATCCGTCGACTTCCTCCTGTCCTACTAGACCTTGGACCCTATTCTGTCCTACAAGACATATGGCTTGCTCCTTTCTTCTAGCTTTTCAAGCCACAACCACTTTTTTTTCCTCTATTATATAAGCATGATATGCTGACCTTTGGCCTCCATCTTGCTCGCTTGAGCTTCATCTTCCTCAACGCTTGCTGACCATCAGCTTCCTTCCTCCAGGTACTTTAGCTTCCTCTGCTCTTTCTCGTCCATCTACGCTCGCTTGATTCTTAGGATTCCCAATCCATGGCTTCCTCTGTCTATTTGAGTGTTCAAATACTCATAGGACATGTAAATTGAGAAGAGAGGCCGAAGTACAAAGAAATTTCTCATATTAAAAAATATCAGAGAGGCCCTTTTTTCTTTAATATTTATACAATAGACTCAATCATTATTTATGGAGGATTTCATTGGAGAGGTTGTACCAACAAAGAGGTCCCACATGCCACGTCACTATCCAATCGCAATCGCAACTTTCTGGAGGTCTTTTATAAGTCTTGCCTATACCATTTCCGATGGTCGATTGCTCCTACTAGATGCAATATTATATACAACTCTATCGCAATTTGAGGTTTGTACATAACATGGCGAATTCCCCTTCTGCTGACGGGACAGATGTGACATGATATTCAACAATAGTTAATATACCAGTCAGGTCTGTATATATATATATATCACAATCATAGTTTATAGTGTGCCATTCATTTATAACTTGTGATGAATAACCTCCGATACAGCATATGCGGTATAGCATTAGGGTGTATTACAATGCCGATGACATAACCCGCTCACACACAGTTCCCGAGTTTTAACTTTATCGGGTTCATTCTCCACTGTAGATTTCAACCCCTAAAATCTGGCAGTCCACAACGATTTCAGGTGGACTACTTGCACGAGAGTTACTCGCCTGAAATGAGTGATTTTTCTCTCTCCTCTAGTTGCTATGTGTCAACCATTGAATGGAATCAGGCGCTCTCCTCTAAATACCACTTACCATTTTGCATCCACCAAATAACCACTGACACTATTACAAACCCTCTTTTTGGAATATAACCACATGCATTCACTCTTCATCTGTCTCGTCACTTTGACTTTAACCCATTTCTTGATTTCTGTCGATATTATATACTCCTCCTCTCTTTTCTAGTTTCATATGGCTCATCTATTAACTCCTTTGGATTCCAATAGTTCTTCTTTGGCATATATTACGTGCAATACTCCCGATATGGCTCCTCCCCAATCTCCCACTCACTCTCCTCTTTGATAGATGTCCTCTGATAGCTCCTATGACTTCCGATATTCTCTCCAATGGCTTGACTATCTTGGCTTTCCTTTGGTTTCTCCTCATGGCTTCTTGCTACTGTTTCTTCACGGATCTGCTATACTTCTCCTTGGCTTCATATCATCATTTAGTATCCTAGAATATTACCATATTGACATCAATGACAATCTAGGAGAACAAATCACACACGAACACTTAGTCATACAACATAAACCATCCAGAATATATAAAACATACTTTTCTTGATGCAACAACCTTCATGATGAGAGTGCATGAAGCGAGTGTGAAAATTGTCTATGTGATGATAACAACTCGTGCGCGCATGCTTTCCCTTGAAGCAAAACAACATCCCCTTTGGATGGCAAACAATAATCCCTATGACCAAATATGACACATGCTGCATAAAGATGAGAACATGAACAACTATTAAGATCAAGGAGGGGAGCTCAAGATCATCATCTTACCAACAAGTGACCAAGGAATGATTGATCATAGGATGCAAGGTAGGCTTCGAAATTTGTATGCGAGCCAAAATTTTGGAGGGTCGTTGTAGCACCTACAACACTTTGTTGAATTCATCCAGTAATTATCCCCTATCGTTCCTTGCATAAGGATGATAGAGATGGTGATCATGATTTCTTTCAGAACCAGAACTTGAACAATACTTGTCCTCATTGCCCCTCCTTTCTGGAGTGTCCAACAACCTTCCATGTCTCATTGTATCAGATCTATCAGATGTGTCTACCAAGATATCTACTACCATATGCCCCATTATTTTTATCCTGATGTCCATGGATGATCCAAAGTGGCCATTTTCACTGAACCTCTCACAAACTCTGAAGAAGTATAGCATTCACCTCTACCTGCTTCTCTTATGCTTATATGATCCAGTCATTATCTAGCTTAGAACTCCTTATCTCTTCCTTGAAACTTCTCAATGTAACTGCCAAATATGAAGAGTTCCTAACACCATACTTCTCTTCAAATTCATAGGGAGGGTCTCTGTAGTCAACCATATTACTAGCCATTTGATATTACTTTTCCTGCAATGCATAATATGTGAGATAAACCGAATCACAAGAAAACAACATACCTCAGTATAGCTCGGGGAGGATATCTTGTCTGTAAGATCACCAAATAAGCATGATACATGTTTAACATAATCATAATGGCATATTGACATACGCAAATAAAAGTATCAACTCATAAACATCACTCTAACTAGGATCTAGTCATCAATGTAACACCATATCAACAATGCATGCTATGATCTCATTCATGTCAACAATAATTACTCCATTATAGACATAGTTACATTCAACTGACAATATGCATAAGCAATGCTTATCCAACTACAAATATGCATAAATACATGTAGTTGAACATAATCAATCAAGTCTTTCAATCAACCTTCAAGACTGATACATGTAATTAAAATATTCAAATGTAATCTAACATACAAGGATGTAAGTAGTGACATAAAATCAACATGTAAGAGACAAATTACCATATATATTCAGTCACATACTAATGTCAAATACTCTTCATGAAATCAACAACAAATTATCCACGATAACCATACTACAACCCTAATCCAACATCAAGCAAATGAAACAAGTATATTCATGTAAGCACCACACATGCAACTGACATGCATGCATGACTAGAAAATTCAACCCATCCAGTCTGAGAGTTGAACTTGGCTCTAATACCACTGTGTAACACCCTCCTCCCACATCCACCCAGGTAATTAGATTCAACCTCCTAGGTGACCTTAAGGAAGTGGAATGGACAAACTATCACACAAAATCATCCAACATCATCAACAAAACCCTCACAAGACAACTCAACCAATCAGACAAGTTGTCCTTGGGTCCCACTACTGTTCTAGACCTCTTAAGCAATAGTCACTCTCACTCTATGGGAGAGGGAGCGATGATAGACCTAAATTCATTTTCATATGCCTTCCTTCTAGTGACAACAGACTAATGTTGTTAGGTTTGTCCCAATGACCCCAATATTTAAGCCACTTTTTCAGGCCCAGAGCCTAGGCCACTATGCAGAATGGAATGGAAGCTCAGAATCAAGTAAAGTATAGGGAAACAATGATGCAAAAGAAATAAGCTCAACAAGACCTTAACTAGACCCCTACTAGCCATGACAGGTGTTTTGTCAAACATATCATCGACATGTAGCCTACATGTGTAAACAACAGAATTAAGCGTATGGATCTCATACTTATCTAAGAATCGTTATGAACGATTCTTCCCTCATGCCATTTGCTACATTATCCTCTATTGGGTCATAGGCACATTATCCATTCAAATACAAGTAAAAACATGCTGAGATCCATGCCTAGTTGTTGTCATAAAATGTGCATATAACCAGCATAATAGGAACAAAAATACATTAAACATATCAGCCATCAAAATCTATACATACACCATTATCTTTTCACATAGAAATGAAGGGAATGAATTTCTCATTAATGAATGCAATCAACCAATATGAGATGTGACTACCACATTCCACCCAACCATAGAATGGCTGAGCCAAATCTCTCTTCAACCATTCACCCCCATGCCATATTCCAAGCATGAATGTGGGACTCAAACCAAAAGAACCAACCAGGGCATACTGAGGCTAAACCACCTCACCCTCATCAATAGAAACTAGGCTTTACCATAATCCATCCCGGATGACAAGGCCAACACAATGAACACATCATAACAAAATTTACCATGATCTCCCCCCAATCACTAGGTCAAACAATAATGGATGCCACCAGATTTCTCCACCTACACTATGAGGATTTTCTTGTCTCCTATTCTTTCAGGGTTTACCACAATCCAAGCCTGTATCACTAGGCCCTAAACCAAGACCCACTCTAAAGGATTTACTTCATATCCCTAACCCATATTACTAGGTCCAATGGAGAGAAAAACACCTCTTGGCTTTACCATATATACTTCCATTCACTGGCAAGAATTCCTAGGCCCACTAAGGCAACAAAATCCTTTCTTTACCGCAACCCACAGTTTTTCTTAGGGGTCACTAGGCTAGTTGTTTTACCATGATCCATAGTCTGTTTCAGGGACCACTAGGCCATGTACTCTATAATTCATAGATCCACCCCACTCAGCTTCGAATCCATCCGACAATCCAGCTGAACCCAAACATGAGAACCCCATCACATCACGGTTATGTATAAATGGAAAGGCTAGGATAAAAAAAATTGTCACACCTCACAAAACCCATGCCATGATAGAAAAGAATCACATCCAATACCATGCATGTCAGATCTCACAAAAACAATACACATGGAAGTTGATATGTGCTATAAAGCCCATTGTAGCTGCTTGATCCTACCTTTCCCTGCTTGATACTTCTTCCTCTTTCCTTTTCCTTTCTTACTCCAATGCCAAAGTGATCCAAGAAAAATATAATTATCTAAGAGTATGAGAGAGAGAGAGAATGATGAAAGAGCTCCAAAATTGAACTGACAAAAGGTTCCCAATTGATCCTCAAAAGCCTTTTTATGAATGAGGCCTCTATTTTCTTCATTTTCCATTAGTTTCCTTCATTTTTCCTCCTCACATGAAATTTGTGACCTTTCACCTTCCTTTCCTCCAAATTTCCATTATTTCAATAAATAATTGTGCCAAAATTTTCATTTTGCCTTCCCAAAGCCTTAGCCATTTCCTTTACCAATTCCCTTAGCCATAAACAACCACATGAACACCCCTTAGGATGTCCTACTAATTATTCAACTTGGAATTTCCTTTCCAAATCCTTAGCCATTTCCTTAGCCATTAACAACCAAATGAACACCCCTAAAGATGTCTTGCCCATTATTCAGCTTGGAATAAGTGTCTCATTCATCCATGGTTATTGCTTTTAACTTTTATTACATGGAATTTTTACCATGGATATTACAATTGGTATCTCATACAACTATGATGCATACCATCAAATTTTACAACATTCTACAACACTTTGTTTCTATTTCACAATCTACTTCACTCATCCATCATTTTGTTGCTCAAATTCTACTTTTAAAGAATTGTGAACATATATTTTTGGTATTGGATGAGTTAACTTTCTCTTTGATATACTATATGGTTTTTCTTAATTTTTCAATTGTCCTTTTCAAGTTGATACTCCTAATCTCCTCTTCATTTTATCTCAAGGTCCTCTAAAAATCTTAGCCTTTTCTGTGAGTTGTTTTTTCTAGTTTCATTGACTTTTGTCCTTTTATAGATTTATTTGAGGCTAGCTAAAGTTAGCAACCCTCCAAACTTGGCCAATATGACCAAAAAAGCCTCCACCATAACTCCACCAAAAATTCCTCTTAACAAGTAATTTTATAAAGGACAACATCCAAAAATAGCTACTGACGCATCTATGCTGCTATCAGGATCATCACCCTAAAAATAATTGCCATCTCATCTTTTCATGCCAAACCTCAAGGATTTTTAACGTGTCGCTATTGCTAAAAATATCCTTATAGCTAAATAGAGCTTCCCCAGAATTTTTGCTTTTACAATGTAAATGTTGCCACCTTTCCTATTAGAGGAGAGAGAAAGGGTTCCTAGAACTTTCTAGCTGAGTGGGTTTGATGTAGTCTTTGAGCTCATCTACTATGCTGTCGATTTTTCTATCTCTTGTCACACAATTTATTTCCGAAGATATAGAAGCCTCATAGAGACAGTCTCTGGGTTGATAGGAGACCAATGCCTAGGGCATCAGAGGGGAGTTCTTTTTAGGATTGTCTAATGGTTTTCTGTTGCACTCCATATGTCATGTAGTTTGAAAATGGATAATTCAGGGGCTTTGCTCAATAGTCCTTCATCAAGGTAAACTCAAGAAAACACATAGATATAAATACTTAGGGGGTAAATATGGCTAATATTAAAGAGAAATGTCTTAGCTCCGATGACTGACACACAACAATAGGCAACTTAATATTGGTGTTGTAGTAAAAATTAGAAAGAAAGAAAGGAGGGAATTCAATGTAGAGGGATGGATACAACACAAAATACTAAGCAACAAGTTTGAGCAGAAGTATGGAAGAGTGAGGAGGTTAAAATCCAGAAAGAGTGGAGCATGAATTAATGTCTCAAACTCTATGCCTCATGAATACATTTATCACCAAACAACAATTAGTAAATTTGTGCACACACAAGTACTGCAAGCTATAAACTAACACAAGTAAATTTTTCATTTTCACAGGTAATCTTCTTTCAAACACCATGTAGTCTAACCACATCTCTGATGAATATCTATGCTACATCACTATATGAGAACATAGACTTCACTAGAATGAAGTGTGAAACCTTTTTTAACCTATCCACAATGACCATAATGGAATCATGCTCCTTCATTGTCTTCGGCAACCCTATGATTAAGTCCATGGAAATGACCTCCCATTTCCATTTTCGAATAACAATCAGCTGTAGTAGTCCACTTGGATGTTTACACTTTGTCTTCCCTCACTTAAAATCAAAGAATATAGCCACAAACCCTACAACATCCCTCTTCAAATTCAGCCAACAATAATACCTCTTCACCGTTGTTAGTGTCTTCTGATAGCCTGAGTGACTTGAATATGGTTTCACATGAAATTCCCTCAAGACCACCTTCTTGAGCTCACTACTATCCGGTACATATATCCTATCTGGGAACCTGACCAATCCATCTGCTGTGAGATGATAGTCCTTGTTGTGTGCACCTCCACCTATAATTTTACTCGTATTTCCACCTACACCTCTACCACTAAATGTACCTGTACCTATACATGTACATGTACCTATATCTGTACATGTGCCTATACATGTACCTCTACCACTAAATGTACCTACTCTTGTACTTGTACATGTACTTATACCTGTACCTGTACATGTACCTATACTATTATCCTGCTGCAACCTATGCACAATATCCATATACCTGACAACTTGTTGTCCTGCCTACAAGATCCTATCCTGTAAGTTCTTCCCATAGGAGCTCATAGATTCTCAGTGATGTAATTTTACCCTTCTACTAAGAACATTTGCCACCTTGTTATCCTTACCTTTGATGTATCGGATCTCGAAATCAAACTAGTTGATCATGGCCAACCATCTAGCATTCTTGGTGATCAGATTCAACTGGTCAAACAAATACCTCAACCTAATGTGGTCACTCATAAGAAAAAACCACCTACCAAGAACGTAGTGCCTCCACATCTTTAGTTCATGTATAGTTCTTTCTAACTCAAGATCACGTGTCAGCTAGTTCTGCTCGTTCTTGTTTAGCTTCTAAGACACATAACATACCACATGTCCATATTGCACAAGGACTCCACCAATCCCTCTCTTGCAAGGATATGTGCATACCACAAAATATTTGTATTGATATGCAATCTGTAGTATTAGTGCATGTGTTAACAAATGCTTAATTTATTTCAATCTAGCCTCACACTCCTCTGTCCATCCAAACTTCTTACCTTTCCTTTGTAATGATGTAATGGGATAAGAAATCTATGAGAAGTTCCTGATGAACTTTCTATAATACTGCCAGACACATGAAATATCTCACCTCATCCACATTCTTAGGAGATACCCACTCCATGATGGGCCTTATCTTCCATGTATCTCCTACAATGCCTTCCTTGGAGACACATTTCCCAAGTATTGCACCTCAGTCTGAAAGAAACTACACTTGTTGAGCTTAGCATACAATCTATGCTCCCTCAACAACCTCAACACTGTTGCTAAGTGCTCGACGTTCTCTTTCTCATTTTTAGAATATACCAATATCTCATCAGTGAACACACTAACAAACTTAGCCAAATATGGATGCAATGCACTATTCATCAAACACATTAATGTAGTTGGAGAATTAGTTAAGCCAAATGGGACAACAACAAACTCATAATGCCCATACCGAATCCTAAACACGATCTTGTAAATGTCCTCCTCTTTAATGCATATCCAATGGTATCCGAATCACAAGTCAATCTTTGAGAACACTGCTTCTCCCTTCAACTGATCGAACAAGCCATCAATCCTCAACAAAAGATATTTGTTCTTCATAGTCACTTTGTTTAACTGCCTGTAATCAATATATAATCTAAGGGTACCATCTTTCTCCCTCACAAACAAAGACAGTGTGCCCCATGGTGATACAAACTGAACCAACTTAGGTGTGCTCATCCTGTAAGGAGGTTTCGATGTTTGAGTTTCCTCTGACACTAACTCAATCGAAAATTCTACCTCCCTGTGAGGTGGCAACTCTGTAATGTCCTAAGGAAATACATCCCTAAATTGTTGTAAAACTCGGTACTTGTTCAATACATCTACATTCTCAACCTCCTTACCCTTATCACTATAAATGTGCACTGCGAATAGCTTGAGCCCTTTCCTATGGTTACACTTTTCTTGCATAGTTGTCACCATCCTAACTGATGTGGCCTTTGTCTTACCTTGTAAGACTCTTGGTTCTCCATTCTCATCAACACACTCAATAAATTTTCCATAGAAGTCTACCTTGGTTCTATGAATATACAACCAATCCATGCCCAACAACATATATTGTATGATCCCAATGATAATACAGTTAAATTTTCTGATGTAGGCATACCATTCAAATCAAATGTAGAAGCTCTTACCCAATGATGAACTCGCTCCTTTGTACCTATAACCAATTGCACTAGCCAATATTTTGAATGCAATTCCTTACTCAAACCACACTTATCCACCAATTCAAGGCTAACATAGCTATAATTAGATCCAACATCAATCACAATAGAAATAACTTGATCATAAAGCTTACCGCCAATTTCAATTATAGATGCCTGGTGTTCTTTCTGCCTATTGTCCATTGATGCATAGATACGTGGAATACTCTGACCAACGTCACCAACAGTATGCGCCTCCTGTGCACTATATATATGAGGTCTTCCACCTTAATTCTGTGGACAATCTCTCTTAAGGTGTTCCTTACCACATTTCCAAAACTCCAATTGACCATTACCAACACCTCTATGCTACTCTTGCGACTCATGTCCTTGTCTAGCTACTTGAAATCTCTTTTGTGCTGCAACTTTCTCTTTTTCATTTGCATCTTGAGGCCTTGTCCTTTTAGGCTTCCATTTACCTTTACCTTTGTCCTTTCCTTTCCATCCATAATGATATTCATTCTTACACTTAGATTGTTCATAACAATGATTGAGCTTCTGAATAACTTCCTCAACTGACCAGGGCTCATCATACTCAATTTGATCTCTAAATACTAAGGAAAACCACTAACAAAATGTTTAAATTTAGTCTTCTCATCAGTAATATATGGTACATACCTCAATCATTCTAGAAACTTGGTCATATACTATTCATCTATCATTGGTCCTAGATTTAGCTCATAGAATTCATTTTCCTTACTATCGTAGTACCTTTCTGACAAGAACTTATTCCTAAAAACCCTATTGAACTCCTGCCAACTCAAGTCATCCATCCTAATGTCTCTAACCCACTTAATATCTTCCCACCAAATGTCTACTTTACGTCTCAAGTTGAAGATATCTATTCTGGCCTTCATGTTATCTGTGTGCTTATGCAACTCAAAGAATTTTTCATCCCAAGTATCCAAGCCTTGGCATATTCTTGCTTCTTAACATCTCCATCAAAATTAGGTGGTTTTGATTTTTGTTTATGGTGTTGGATCTACCAATATTAAGGGGATCTGCTCGATATGAATTCCAAATTAGACCTAACACTGTTTGGTGTAGGAGAGCCATCTGATATGATGACCCGGTTTCCATTATCTTAAATATATGCCTTAGCTCTTTCTTGTTAGCACATGAGAGTGATATACTTGGTCTTCAAAAAGTGAGGTATGTGTGCCTAGTGAGTGCTTAGTGTAACTTGTGTCTAAGTTCCTTCATTGCAGAGGTGGAGGGTGAAAGTGAGTATCTGGTTGAGATGGAGTAGTCCCAGCATAGGTAGAGACACACACAACACAACATGATCTACATAGCCTTTGGAAGAGTAGTCCACACGGATGCGGCAGTCACAAACACTAAGGTAAATGAATAGAGCATGCAACAACCAACAAAGTAGTCCACATGGATACAATTGTCATTATAACAAATATACAAGAATGAATTTGTCTAGTGTCTGGCGGAGTAGTCCACAGGGACAAGACACCAATAGAAACCATTACAACACATCTTCAACAACATATGCAATAGAATAACTGAAGTAGTTGAACTATCCTATTATAAGTTAAGAAAACATGCATTACAAGCATTTAAATAATAGTCTTACAAAAAAATACAACACATGCATTAAAAAATGCTGGCCTATGATGAGCTTCTAAATTAAGTGAAATCTCCAAGACACATTCGTACATCATACATCACTAGCCCTAGTAGTGGAGTGTTGGAGCCACTACTCGCACCTTAAAGAAAATATTACATAATCTCAAGGCTATATGGGAGGAGCCAAGGTGAAAAATGTCCTTGACATGTACAAATGAGGGGGGATATATAGCCTAGGGTAAAAATCGCCCTTTGTGACTCTTCAACTTACCTCATGACTGTTCAGCTTACATGAATCTTCGAATTACATGACTCTTTAAATTCATATGTGTGTCTCTTAGACTTACACATTACATTACATTGATTACACAAGTGTGACCCAAAGTTGGTATGTGGTCGAGGTGACTCATGACACAAATCGACATGACAGCGCTGGTATGCACATGCTGGTTTTGTTGTTCTTATCAGGGTACTGTGCTATTGAGTGATGAGTGTGCTCGTGGTGTACCATATCTTCACCTCTGCATGGAAAAGTGTGTGGATTCTTCAATGGTATTGGTTTTAACTTAATGGTTCATGCATGTGCATGTGTCTCCTTCGCTTTCTAATTGGTATGCTTCGTGTGTTCGTCCAACTGCAAGCAAGTCTTCTACCATGTGCTCCCTGTTCATACCATTTGTCGTCGTGCCATGTCCCATCCATGTACCTGTTTATGTAATAAATCATGATCAGATGACATCAAATCCATAAATCTAGTAGTCTACCATGGTGCATTGTCTTTTGTTTACGAGTCTAGGTGACCTAGAGAGACAAGAAGGCTCTGAAACAATGCAGAACACATGTCAGGATGGGATGCAAGGCTCTAGCACACTGTTAAGAAAAATTGTGTAGAGGTCACTCGGAAGTTGGGTTGAGAAGTCCTGGAAAGAAGTGACATCTGTGCAAGATGGCTTAGCTGGGAGGTAGAATTGTGAAAAATTTTAACGAAGGTAGTGCAGGTAGCAGGGAGCACTGGCAGTGAGCACTGCATAGTTTTCTAGAGGAGGTTGGGACCAAGCTGTGGGACCTTATTAGTCAAAGATGCACAACTCTGGGAGGCCATCAAGCAGGCTATGAATGCATAGTTTCTAGGTTGAGCGGAGTGTTGGGTAGCAAGAGGACTAACAGTGAAAACTGTGCAATTTTTAGCCAGATAGTAGAGTAGGAAAGTAAGGGAACTACCTTGAAGAATTGTGCAATTTCCTAGGACAGTGTAGTGATAGGGAGAAGGTGCATTTCCCTCATGTCTACGTAGTTTCTATAGGTAGTTCATGTAATCGAGCTGGATAGCTACTGTATAGTTTTGGAGATGAGTGCATCCCTAGGTCACAACTCAAGTCAAATTTTCTAGTTGACCAGTGGGAGGCTTGATGGATAGGCTTGTAGGAAGTGTAGACTAAAATGGCTTCTTGGGCCACTTCTTCATTGCTTTGGGTGACAGTCAACTAGCTTGATTCCAAAATTTCAGAGTGCATACTGCCTAGAGGACAACCTCAAGCTCTACGGAGTTCTGGGCAATAGTGCAGGGTCACTAAGGGTTGACAATGCACAACACACCTTAGTGAAGGTCTGGTTAATGGAGGGTTGTCCAGTCGACAGATTCTTGGAAAAGTGGCTAAGTGTGTGAGCGAGTGAACTTTTGTATACATGACCTTGTGAACACACACTTAACATGACTCAATGACATAAGACCTCAAACCAACAAGACAACATGTCTCAGTGTGACTTTCTAAAGGTTGAGAGCAACAAGTGCAACACTTGGGATAGACCTTCAGATGACCATGACGACACTTTCGTGACAATGCTTACAACATTGTGTGTGAGTGCGACAACCTTTTGCATAGTCCAAACAACTCATGACCATAAAGACAAACCTTCAATATCTCCAAAAGAAGGTCGCAAGAATGACATATCAATCAATATGCTGAAGATGACAGTTGGTCAAACAGGCGAAAATGAAGTAAGGCATGTAGAGGAAATGCATGAAATGAATTTTGTATTTTCACACATGCATGTTACTAAAGACATGATGATATGACAATGAAAAGCAATCCTGCAAACTCAACTAAGAGATGTACTTCAAAAGGTGTTCTTTACTTACCATACATACCCTTGAGATGATCATGCATCTGATGGAGTTTGCATGCGGTCCTAATATTTTGCCATCACTTAGTCTCTTGGTACTTATGCTCAACTACTTTGGGATTATCTTAGCATTTGACCTTTTCTTGTAGTCACTGAGAATAGATCACGGAGTTTCACAGGGTAGTGACTATTGCAGGAATGAGGCCCTAGGAGGTCGATCTGCGCAATTTCTGAATGTAAGATAGATAGGAAAGCTTGGACATCACTATGTAGTTTTAAGGAAAAGGACTCTATTCTAGGATAGAGTCCTGGGGTTCTGGAGACAATATGTTCCGGATGGAGAAAGGACACTAGAGGAAACCATTGTGCAGTTTTCGATGCCAAGGGAAGCTATAGTATCTATGTACTATGAATTTCCAGCAAGTAAGGGAGAAATATTAATGGTTGCAGAAGCAAACTACCCAATTCTGGGAAGGTGGATGAGGATAGGTTTCTCGGGAAATGCCTAAGTGTGAGACAAGTGACACAAATATAAATAGTGATAGGAATTAGTTATGATCGTACACAAATACTTAGTGATACAACGTAGACCATCCTGAATGTATAAAACATACTCTTCTTGATGCAACAACTTTCATGACAAGAGTGCGTGAGGTGAGTGTGAAACATGCCTATGTGATGATAACAAATCGTGCATGCCTCCTTTCCCTTGAAGCAAAACAAAATCCCCATTACATGATAGACAATAATCCCTATGCCCAAATATGATAGATGTTGCATAAAGATGAGAACATGGACAACTCTTATATCAAGGAGGGGATCTCGATATCATCCTCTTACCAACAAGTGACCAAGGAATGATCGATCGTAGTTTCTAAGGTTGGCTCTGAAATTTGCATGGTAGCCAAAATTTTGTAGGGTGGATGTAGCCGCTACAACATTGGTGACACACTGGTAGAACTCCAGCTCTCTTTATGGACCTTGTTTCGTGAAAAGTGAGTATACATGACCTTGTGAACACACACTCAACATGACTCGATGACATAACACCTCTAGCCAATAAGACAACATGACTAAGTGTCACTTTCTAAAGGTTGAGAGCGACAAGTACAACACTTGGGATAGACCTTTAGACAACAATGATGAAAATTTCGTGATAGTGCTTACAACATTGTGTTTGAGTGCGACAAGCTTTTACATAGTCCAAAAAACTCATGAGCATAGAGACAAAATATCAATATCACCAGAACAAGGTCGCAAGAATGACCTATCAATCAACATGTTGAAGATGATAGTTCATCAAACAATAAAAAATGAAGGCATGTAGAGGAAATGCATGAAATTAATTTTGTATTTTCACACATGCATGTTACGGAAGAGATGATGATATGACAATGACAAGCAATCCTGCAAAATCAAATAAGATATGTACTTCAAAATGTGCTCTTTACTTACCATACATACCCTCTAGATGATCACGCATTTGGTTGAGTTTTCTTGCGGTCCTAATCTTTTGCCATCACTTAGTCTCTTGGTCCTTATGGTCAACTCCTTGGGGATTATCTTAGCATGTGACCGTTTCATGTAGTCACTGATAGATATATCACGTAGTTTTAGCCGGTAATGACTACTGTGAGGATGAGGCCCTCGGAGGTCCATCTGTGCAGTTTCTGAATTCAAGACAAATAGGGTAGCTTGGACAACACTATGTAGTTTTAAGGTAGACGACACTATTATAGGATGGAGTCCTGGGGTTCTGGAGACAATAAGTTCAGATGGGGAAAGGACTCTGGAGGAAACCATTGTGCATTTTTCGATGCCAAGGGAGGCTGGAGTCTCTATGTACTATGCATTTCCAGCAAGCAAGGGAGAAATCTTGAGGGTCGTAGAAGCAAAATTAAGAGTTCCGGGAAGGTGGGTCAGGTTAGGTTTCTCCGAAAATGGCTAAGTGTGAGATTAGTGACACAAATATAAATAGTGATAGGACTTGGCTATGATCACACACAAATACTTAGTGATACAACATAGACCATCTAGAATGTATAAAACATACTCTTATTGATGTAACAACCTTCATGACAAGAGTGCATGAGGTGAGTGTGAAACATGTCTATGTGATGATAACAAATCATGCATGCATGTTTTCCCTTGAAGCAAAACAAAATCCCCATTGCATGACAAAGAACAATCCCTATGCCCAAAGATGACACATGTTGCATAAAGATGAAAACATGGACAACTCTGAAGATCAAGGAGGGGATCTTGAGATCATCCTCTTACCAACAAGTGACCAAGGAACGATCGATCGTAGTTTCTAAGATTGGCTCTAAAATTTGCATGTGAGCCAAAATTTTGGAGGGTGGTTGTAGCCGCTACAACATTGGTGACACACTAGCAGAACTCTAGCTCTCTTTATGGACCTTGTTTCATGAAAAGCGAGTCTAACCCTTCTGGAAGTATTGTTCGATTTTTGATCGTGATGGCTTTCACACTAGCTTGTGTGAGAGATGTAGTCCCTACAATTCTATTAATCAATCAACACACATTCGAAGCCAAGTCAACTTAGTTTTTTTGATTGGGTATGAATATATTGATGCATAAGTAGTATACTCCACTACCAATAATCCTGGATAGTACCCCGATGAAGTCACATAGGAGCACAACCATCACTCTGCTACTAGTGAGCCTGGTCAGTACCCTCGCAAATTTACTTGTATCACCTCTCAATAGAGGAAGCCTTTCTCTTCTTTTGCCTTATTCATTTTTCATTTTATTCATTTTTATTTTTATTTTTTCAAAGTACTGTGCATAGGCACTTATTTATTTCAGAGGCGGAAGAGTGATCTTAACTTATTGAGAGAAAAAGAGGTTGTTCCTTCAAAGGAGTATGTTATATATACCTTCGATATACTTGTTAACATTTCCCCCTCACCTTACTCTACTTTATGGAGCTGACAAGGGTTAAGCCAAAGGAATCGATTAGACTACGTGGTACTAGTTAACGGTGCAAGCGTGGTGATTTCAATAAGACTCACTCTAAATAGAACGTGTTTTCCATCAAGGTATCATCGAATGAAGACAACAGGATATTCATAATGAGAGAGGAAAATAGATAACCAGATGTTGATAGTTGTACAAGTCCTCTTATATTTTCCCAGCTTGTCTCAGGAGGCAAACACGGTTTCATGAGAGGCTAACCTATGGGTACAAGAAAGAAAAGAAAGAAAAAGAAAAAAAGAAGTACACTGAATTCAAAAAAAGTAAGAAAATAAAGCAATAAAGAAAACCAAACCAATTAAGCAAGAAAAGCAAACATGCAAACCAGAAAGCATCTTAAAGCAAGAAAGAAAAGACTACTCCTACTCCTACGCTAAACAATGCATGGGCCTACTCACCTAAAGTGATATTTCTAATGTAGCCACTGATGCATTTGCTGACCCATGTTGGTGAAGGCACGGTAAATGAGAAATATATGCATGTAAATGAGTGAACAAGAAATATAGATCAGCAAAGACCAACATGCTCCGAGCTCTAAAGCGTTTGTAGAATAGAAAAGAGCGAATTCATAGGATAGAAATTATGTAGATGCACCATGGTGTTGTGATGCACTGCGTGATGACGATAAACATACACACTCCTTGGACTATGACATAGAAGAAAACATGAGAAAGAAATACAACTTATGCTTTTCTACTGTGCTCGTTATGTAGGATTCCTCCAAGGCATGAGTGATCGGATCATGTGATTCAGCTGGAGGGAGTGAACTCTGTGTAATAGATTGATCTTCAATATGAATCAGAGAGTGATGAGGAGCCTTAGATGTTTCAAAAAAATTCTAATTGGAAGTGGAACTAACCTTGGGACAGTGAGGGACTGACATAACCATCAGCTTAGGCTAAGGTGCCTCGACAACCTCCAGGGTTTGCACTTCGTCAATAGATAGATTGTCAAAGGCCAGTGGCTTAGAAATATTAATAGCAAGTGAGTCAACATAATGATGAAATGAAGAAGTAAAAATATCACGATAACCACGATTAGAAAATTTGTGATTTTCATCGGCATCCTAATGATTTGATGAATCATGCAGAGGGGTAGATGAGAGATAAGGAAGTTAACCCTCTGTGTTTTCAAAAATGGAAGATGATGGATCAAACATATTTTCATAAGAATATGTACTCTCTCCAATGTAATGATAGGCTAACATCCAGTGCATGTTGCGAATGATCAGATTAGACACATCTGGAGATGAGTTTTCGCAGGGAAAATAAAAAGGGGAAAAATCATAAGAGATGTCAGGGTAGAGGGGATGAAGTGTAGATGGAACAGAGTCATTGTTCACTGTGGGTTCTTCTTCAGATTCCCTCACACACTCATCATGAATGATATTGAAGGTTGGTTGTACAACACCTTCCGTCGACAACTTGATCCTCATGTACACAAGATGTGGATTCCATAATGGGATAACACAACACAGCATAATTTGAAGTACCAATGGAATGTGGGGACGTAGGTTGAGGTAACGAGTCCACGTGACAACTAGTAGGCTTGCAAGCCAAATCTACGCAAACTTTGAGAATAAGTGGGGTGGAAGGATGTGACATTTCAACTAATCTATGTGCACCTTCTCCTACCTCACACTACGAAGCTAGAGCTATTTGATGAGAAGGGGAGGCACAATCACTTATGACACCAAACTTTTCTGTCTTAGATTTGGTAGCTCTAACACTGACATGTGCTGGGAGAGGTTCGAATGATTTACGATCAAAATAATTGAAATCATGGGCTATATCGGTGGTCAACTAAGAGAAAGAGTGATTATATTTCTCATGTAATGTGGAACACCATAGCAGTGGGTGCCTTCAAAGCGAGAATGTGAACAACATCAGTCATGCAGTCTTCTTGGATTTCATTCATTTCACATGAGCCTGTGAAGGAAACTGCGTGTCTACGCAAGGTTGCGTCGCCTTCCCCATTTTATATATTATGTGAAAGTTTGAAGACACATTCATACACCATACATCATTAGCGCCAGTAGTGGAGAGTTGGAGCCACTACTCGCTCCTCAAAGAAAAGATTACAGACTCTCAAGGCTATTTTGGAGGAGCCAAGGTGAAATATGTCCTTTGCATGTACAAATGAAGGGGTATATATAGCCAAGGGTAAAATGACCCTTTTGACTATTTGAATTCCCTCATGACTATTCGACTTACATGATTGTTTGACTTACATGAATCTTTAACTTCATCTATGGGTCTCTTTGACTTCCACGTCACATTACATTGATTACACAAGTATGACCCAACCTAGTGATGTGGTCGAGGTGACTCATGACACAACTCGACATGACATTGTTGGTATGCACATGCTGGTTGTGCTTTTTGTGTCAAGATACTATGCTATTGAGTGATGAGTGTGCTTGTGGTGTACCATAGCTTCACCTCTGCATGGAAAAGTGTGTAGAATCTTCGATGGTCTTGGTGTTCGCTTGATGGTTCATGCATGTGCATGTGTCTCCTCACTTGCTACTCGGTATGATTTGTGTGTTCATCCAGCCGCGAGAAACTATTCTAGCATGCGCTCCTTGTTCATCCCATTCATCATTGTGCCATGTCTCATCCATGTACCTATTTCTGTAATCACTCATGATGAGACAACATCAAATAAAAAAATCCCTTAGTATACCATGATGCATTGTCTTTCGTTTCCAGGTGTAGGTGACCGAGAGAGACGGCGAGGCTCTAAAACAGTGCAGAGCACATGTCAGGCTAGGATGTGAAGCTTAAGACACTGTCGGGGAAAAATATGTAGAGGTCACTGCGAATTTGGGTTGAGCAGTCTAGGATAGTAGTGACATCTGTGGGAGATGGCTTAACTGGGAGACAAAATTTTGTAGTTTTTCCTAGAAGGCATTATGTGTAGCAGGGACAACTGGTAGTGAAGACTGCACAGTTTTCCAGAGGAGGCCGAGATTGGGCTGCGGGATCTTCCTAGTATGAACTACGCAGTTCTAGGAGGAAATCAGCAGGACATTACTATGTAGTTTCTGGGCCGAGAAAAGTTTTGTGCAATAAGAGGACTATCAATCAAAACTGCATAGTTTTTAGCATGAGAGCAAGTCAAGCCAATAGGGGGACTACTTGGTAGAACTACGCAATTTTTCGGTACATTGCAGTCACAGGCAGTAGGTGCCTCTCCCTCACGTCTATGCAGTTTATGCAATCAGTGTAGTAAATTAGGTTGAACAACTACTGAGCAATTTTGGAGAAGAGTGCAGCCCTGGGTCACAATTCAAGTCAAATTTTATGGCTGGCTAGTGGGAGGTTTGATGGATAGGTTTGCGACAAGCACAAACTCAAATGGCTTCTCAAAAAACTTTTGCATTGTTCTAGGTGACAGTCATCTACCTTGATTATGGAATGCACAGTGAAGATTGCTTGTAGGAAAGCCTCAGTCTCTGCACAATTTTGGGAAATAGTGAAGGGTCACTCGGTGCTGAGATTGTGCAGTGTAGCTTAGTGAAGGTCTAGTTGATGGATGATTGTCCAGTTGACATATTTTTAGAAAAAATGGCTAAGTGTGTGAGCGAGTTAAATCGTATATACATGATGTTGCGAACACACACTCAACATGACTTGACGACAGGACACCTCAAACCAATAACACAACATGTCGAGGTGAGACTATCTAAAGTTTGAGAGCGACAATTCTGACACTTCGGATAGACCTTTAGACAACTATGATGACACTTGCGCAATAGTGCTTACAACATTATGTGTGAGTGCGACGGGTGTTTACATATTCTAAACAACTCATGCATACAAAGAAAAACCTTCGATATCACAAGAACAAGGTCACAAACATGACATAGCAATCAACATGCAGAAGATGACAGTTGGTCAAACAAGCAAAAAGGAACCAAGACATGTAGAGGAAACACATGAAATAATTTTGTATTTGCACACATGAATGTTACTGACGACATGATGATATGAAAACTACAACAAGTCCTGCAAACTCAACTAAGAGATGCACTTTGAAAGGTGTTCTTTACTTACCATACTGACCCTCGAGATGATCATGCATCTGACGGAGTTTGCATGCCATCCAAATCTTTTGCCATCACTTAGTCTCTTGGTCCTTCTCCTCAAGTCCTTCGGGGTAATCTTAGCATGTCATCCTTTCCTGTAGTCACTAAGAGATAGATCACGTAGTTTAAGCAGGCAGTGATTATTTCTAGGATGAGGCCCTAGGAGGTCCATATGCGTAGTTTCTGAATGGAAGACAAATAGGGCAGCTTTGAAAAAACTGTATGGTTTTAAGGAACATGACATTGTTCTGGGATGGGGTCCTAGGAGGACACATCTATGCAGTTTCAGGTTGGAAGGCGGACTAAGTAGATGACGGACAATACTATATAGTTTTTGGAGATAATGGGTTCTGGTTGGGGAAAGGACACTGGAGGAAATGGATACACAGTTTTGGATGCCAAGGGAGGTTGAGGTCTCTATCCACTGCACATTTCAGAAGGCAAGGAAGAAAGCTTGAGGGTTTCAAAATAAAATTGAATAGTTCCAGGAAGCTGGATGAGGCTAGGCTTCTCAAGAAATGGCTAATTGTGAGATCAGTGACAAAGTTGTAAATAGTGGTAGGAATCGACTATGATCACACACGAACACTTAGTGATACAATTTAGACCATCCAGAATGTATAAAACATACTTTTCTTGATGCAACAACCTTCGTGACGAGAGTGTGCGAAGTGTGTTTGAAACATGTCTATGTGATGATAACAACTCATGCGTGCATGCTTTCCCTTGAAGCAAAACAACATCCCCTTTGGATGACAAACAAAAATCCCTATGCCCAAATATGACACATGCTTCATAAATATGAGAACATGAACAACTTTTAAGATCAAGGAGGGGAGCTCAAGATCATCATCTTACCAACAAGTGACCAAGGAATGATCGATCACAGGATCCAAGATAGGCTTCAAAATTTGTATGCGAGCCAAAATTATGGAGGGTGGTTGTAGCCGCTACAACACTTTCTTGAATTCATCTAGTAAGTATCCCCTATCATTCCTCCTATAAGGATGATAGGGATGACAATAATGATTTCTATTAGAACTAGAAATCGAACAATACTTGTACTCATTGCCCCTCCTTTCCAGAGTGTCCAACAACCTTCCATCTCTCACTATATTAGATCTATCTGACCTGTGTCTACCAGGATATCTACTACCATATGCCCCAATAGTTTTATCCTCATGTCCATGGCTGATCCAAGTGGCCCTTGTCACTGCAAGTCTGACAAACTCTGAATAAGTATAGCATTCACATGTACCTGCTTCTCTTGTGCCTATATGATCTAGTCATTATCTAGCTTACAACTCCTTATCTCTTCCTTCAAACTTCTCATTGTAACTACCAAATATGAAGAGTTACCAACACCATATTGCTCTTCATATTTGTAGGAAGAGTCACTTAGTCAACCATCTTACTAGCCATTTGATATTTCTTTTCCTGCAATGCATAATATGTTAGATAAACCAAATCACAGTAAACCAACATACCTGAGTATACCTCGGGGAGGATACCTTATTTGTACGATCACCAAATAAGCATGATACATGTTTAACATAATCATAATAACATATCAACATATGCAAGTAAAAGTATCAACGCATAAACATCACTCTAACTATCAACATATGCAATGTAAAACCATATCAACGCATAAACATCACTCTAACATTAGGATCCAATCATCATATGTAACATGCAACTGACAATATGCATAAGCAATGCTTATCCAACTACAAATATGCATAAATGCATGTAGGTTAACATAATCGACAAAGTCTTTCAATCAACCTACAGGACTCATACATGTAATCAAAATATTCAAAATGTAACCTAACATACAAGGATGCAAGTAGTGACATAAAATCAACATCTAAGAGACAAATTACCATATATAGTCACTCACATACTAATGTCAAATACTCTTCATGAAATCAACATCAAAGTAGCCATGATAACCATACTAGAACCCTAATCCAACATCAAGAAAATGAAGCAAGTATATCTGTGTAAGAGACACACATGCTACTGACATGCATGCATGGCTAAAAAGTTCAACCCATCCAGTCTGAGAGTTGAACTTGGCTCTGATACCACTCTGTAACACCCTCCTTCCACATCCTCCTAAGTAATCAAATTCAACATCCTAGGTGACCTTAAGGAATTGGAATCGACAAACTATCACACAAAATCATCCAACATCATCAACAAAACCCTCACAAGATAAGTCAACCACTCAGACAACTTGTCCCTGGGTCCCGCTACTGTTCTAGACCTCTTAGGCCATAATCACTCTCATACTATGGGCAAGGGAGCGACTAGAGACCTACAGTCATTGTCATATGCCTACCTGCCAGCGACAATAGACTAAAGTTTCCAGGTCTATCCCAATGACCCCAGGATTTAAGACAATTTTTTAGGCCCAGAGCATAGGCTACTACCCAGAATGGAATGAAAGCTCAGAATCAAGTAAAGTATAGGGAAACAATGATGCAAAAGAAATAAGCTCAACAAGACCTTAACCAGACCTCTACTAGCCATGACAAGTATTGTTTCAAACATATCATCAACATGTAACCTACACGTGTAAACAGCAAAATTAAGTGTATGGATCTCATATTTATCTGAGAATCATTATGAACCATTATTCCCTCATGCCATTTGCTACATTATCCTCTATTGGGCCATAGGCACATTATGTGTTCAAATACAAGTAAAAAAATGCTGAGATCCACACCTAGTTGTTGTCATAAAATGTGCATATAACCAACATAATAGGAACAAAAATAGAATAAACATATCAGCCATCAAAATCCATATATACACCATTACCTTTTCACATAGATAAGAACGGAATGAATTTCTCATTAATGAATGCAATCAACCAATCTGAGATGTGACTACCACATTCCACCTGACCACAAAATGGCTGAGCCAAACCTCTCTTCAACCATTCACCCCAATGCCATATTCCAACCATGAATGTGGGACTCAAACCAAAAGAACCAACTAGGGCATACCGAGGCTAAACCACCTCACCCTCATCAATAGAAACTAGGCTTTACCATAATCCATCCTGGATGACAAGGCCAAGACAATTAACACATCATAACAGAATTTACCATGATCTCCCCTCGATCACTAGGCCAAACAATAATGGATGCCACCAGATTTCTCCACCTACACTGTGAGGAATTTTATTGCCTCTATTCTTTCATGGTTTACCACAATCCAAGCCTGTATCACTTGGCCGTAAACCAAGACCCACTCTAAAGGATTTACTTCATATTCCTAACCCAGATTACTAGTCCCAATGGAGAGAAAACCACATCTTGGCTTTACTGTATATCCTGCCATTCACTCGCAAGGATTCCTAGGCCCATTGAGGCAACACAATCCTTTCTTTACTACAACCCACAGTCTATATTAGGGGCCACTAGGCCAGTTGTTTTACCATGATCCATAGTCTATTTCAGGGACCACTAGGCCATGTACTCTATCATTCATAGATCCGCACCACTCAGCTTCAAATCCATCTGACAATCCAGCTGAACCCAAACATGAGAACCCCATCACATCATGGCTATCTAGAAATGGAAAGGCTATGCTAAAAAACACTGTCACACATCACAAATCCCATGCCATGATAGAAAATAACCACATGCAATACCATGCGTGCCAAATATCACAAAAAAAAAAACATGGAAGTAGATATGTGCAATGAAGCGCATTGTAGCTACTTGATCATGCCTTTCCCTGCTTGATACTTCTTCCTCTTACCTTCTTTTCCTTTCTTACTCCAATGCCAAAGGTATCCAAGAAAAATCTAAGTATCCAAGAGTATGAGAGAGAGATAATTATGGGAGAGCTCCAAAACTGAACTCACAAAAGGTTACCAACTAATCCTCAAAAGCATTTTTATCAATGACGCCTCTATTTTCTTCATTTTCCATTATTATCCTTCATTTTCCTCCTCACATTAAACCTGTGACCTTTCACCTCCCTTTTCTCCTAATTTCCAAAGCCTTAGCCATTTCCTTTACCAATTTCCTTTGCCATAAACAACCACATGAAGAGCCCTTAGGATGTCCTACCCATTATTCAGCTTTGAATTGCCTTTCCAAAGCCTTAGCCATTTCCTTTACCAATTTCCTTAGCCATAAACAACCAAATGGACAAACCTTAAGATGTCCTACCCATTATTCAACTTGGAATAAGTGTCCCATTCATCCGTTGTTATTGTTTTTAACTTTTATTACATGGAATTTTCACCATGGCTATTACAATTGGTATCTCATACAAATATGATGCATACCATCAACTTTCACAACATTCTGCAACACTTTGTTTCTCTTTCATAATCTACTTCACTCGTCCATCACTTGGTTGCTCGAATTTTAATTTTAAAGAATTCTAAATAGATATTTTTGGTATTGGACTTGAGTTAACTTTCACTTTGATATACTACATGGTTTTTCTTAATTTTTCGATTGTCATTTTGAAGTTGGTACTCCTAATCTCCTCTTCATTTTATCTCAACATTCTCTAAAAATCTTAGCCTTTTCTATGAGTTTTTTTCTAGTTTCATTCAATTTTGGCCTTCTATAGATTTATTTGAGGTTAGCTAAATTTAGTGACCCTCCAAACTTAGCTAATACTACCAAAAATCCCTCCACCATAAGTTTGCCAAAAATTCCTCTTAGCAAGTAATTTTATAAAGGAAAACATCCAAAAATAGCTATTGGCCCATCCATGCTGCTATCAGGATCATCCCACCAAAAATAATTGTAATCTCATGTTTTCATGCCAAACCTCAAGGATTTTTAACCTGTCGCTACTGCTAAAAATATCGTTACTGCTAAATAGAGCTTCCACAGGCCTTTTCCTTTTACAATATAAATGTTGCCACCATTCCTATTAGAGGAGAGGGAAAGGGTTCCTAGAACATTCTAGCTAAGTGGGTTTGATGTAGTCTTTGAGCTCATCTACTGTGTTGTAGATTTTTCTATCTACTGTCACACAATTTATTTCCGAAGCTATAGAAGCCTCATAGAGAGAGTCTCTGGGTTGATAGGAGACCAATGCCTAGGGCATCAGAGAGGAGTTCTTTTGAACATTGTCTAATGGATTTCTGCTGCACTCCATATGTCACATAGTTTGAAAATGGATAAGTCAGGGGATTTTTTCAATAGTCCTTCATCAAGGTAAACTTAAGAAAACACATAGATATAAATACCTAGGGGGTAAATATGGTTAATATTAAAGAGAAATGTCTTAGCTATGATGGCTAACACACAACAATAGGCAACTTAATATTGGTGTTGTAGTAAATATTAAGAGGAGGAAAGAAAGGAGAAAATTCAACGTAGAGGGATGGATGCAACACAAAATCCTAAACAACAAGTTTGAGCAGAAGTATGGAAGAGTGAGAAGATTAAAATGCAGAAAGAGTGGAGCATGAATTAAGGTCTCAAACTCTTTGCCTCATGAATACATTTATCACCAAACAACAATTAGTAAATTTGTGGACACGGAAGTACTATAGGCTATAAACTAACACAAGTAAATTTTTCATTTGCACAAGTACTGTTCACTACTTAGCAGCATAGATACATCCATAAATGAGAGTGTAACCTGTAGCTTCATTCCATAATTTCAGAAGAGGAAAGACATACATGAAATGATATAAAAAGGGGAAAAAATAATGCGCATTTTTTTTATTGGAATCAACAAAACAATTTCATTAACCTTGAAGATGGAGTCCATATCACTAATTCATTACATTTAGAAATTATACAGCTCAAGCCCCTCTCAAACAAGCAAAATTGAGCCAATGTGGAACAACAAAATTCGAGCCTCTTGTATGAAGAATTCAAGAACCTTTTTTAGGTTTTTCTTCCTTGTTTTTATAAGTAGAGGGAGAGCTTTGAAAGAAGGTACAAGAATATGTCGGGCGAGCTCTAGCTGTCTGATCGAGTAGTTATCTCAGTGTGCAAAGGTCTTTGGCCCAAATCATTACAATCAGATTTTATTCCTTTCTTTAAAATGAAAAAATTACAAAATAAAAGACAAAACGAATACTGAATGATAACTGAAGAAAATATCTCCCTCCCATTCCATTGATGGCCTCTGATCACACCATGTCTTTGCCACAATGCTCTTCCTTGGCTACTCAGTCGATTCAATTGTCGATTTCCTCGTAGCCGTTTGAACTTCCCACTTTATGGAGTTGGGAGTGACCAGTTGTGGTGGCCTTAATGGTGCCATGAAATCACAACTACTAACTTGTTGGCTTAGGGGGTCCTGACCCAGGTTCAAAGTTAGTTGTGCCAACCAACAAATCCCTACACTTCTGTCCCATTTGGAAACAACTTGCATAGCATAGGCTGCAGTATCACCTGAAGTAGTATCGGGGAATTCAAGAACTAAGATTTTGCATCCAGAGATTAGTGTTATGTCTTTTAGTGCCCCATATCTTCCTTTGTGCATACGAATACACTCCTAGGGCACACTGCTTGAAACTTTGTCAACATGGCCTTTAGACATTCGTGAAGGTCTATGATTAGTTTTTGCAGACCTTTAACAATCAATCTATCTACTTACGTGCATTAGAAAGCAATCCTAAGTTAATGTTTATGCGGATTTACTTGTTATTAGTAAATATCACAAAGATCATCAGAGTCTTTGCGAAAATATATAAACATTCTTTGCATACATCATTAATATTTATTCAATAAAATCGTGTAACATTCAATCAATATTCCATAAAACACATCATTCATTGGCAACATATATCATAAACACAAGTAAATAGAAATACACAAGAATTCTTCGGAAACTATCTTTATTGATCTTCAACTCAGGATTACAGACTCAAAACTACCCTCTGCACTCAGCTGGAGGGGTCCGCGCACTCAGGTACATACTCTACCTAGGCCTCTGCGCACTCAACTATAGAGAATTTCTTCTCCTATCTGATCCACTTCTCTTCGCTATCACTTCTCAACCATCATCAATCACTATCACACCTCCTTCCTTAGACTCTATAAGAAACACCTATTTATAGCCTTTTTCATACAATGCCATGGTCCACAGTTCATGGGTGGATCTCAAAACTTACTCAAACTTTACGTAAAATAAGGGGCTAAAACCCTTCGACTCCTAATCATATATGCACTTTGCATCCACAAATCGTGGAGACTTTACATTAATTTAAAGAATGTACCAAAAATAGGGTTATATTAACCCCAAAACCGACAGAGGGGACCCCATCCCAACAGGCCCCCAACACAAAGATTGTGAACCGCCCTTGAGTCACTCTACTGGTGTTGCAATCTTACTATGAAGACCTCCCAACTCCACCTCGATCATTGCAACTTCGGCAGTGCTCTGCATTGTCGCCTTCTTGACTTCCTCAACCAGTTTTTCCATGGTCGGTCCTTCTACAGCCAACCTCATCGTCTACTATGTTTGTTGGAGTCCTTTAAGCTTATCATGAATAGTATTCGTGACTTGATAAGCCTCCTCCAACCATGGCTACAACCTAGCCTTTAGTAAAGTCTCCTTCTTCTGCACTTCCTCTACCTGTGCTAGGAATTGCTTTCCCTCCTATAATTTGGCAAGGAGTTGCACTGGTGTTATGGAGTGCGTAGTTTCCTTGACTTCATCGTATTGCTACTAAAACTCCCTTGCTTCTGTATTCAACATCTGCAGGTCCATATCCTCCTGTAGATTGGTCACTAAATCCATTGCTTGCTCGAACAATGATGTACAGTCAGTGACTGTGGCACCCAAGGTAGCCATTCCTACCTTTATCGTGGCTCCACGTTCTGCCCAGAAATTAGGTAAAGTCATTGACTGCAACTTTAACTCTAGCTATGTGATCTTCATGTTGAGCTCAAACTGGAGTCGCCCAACCTTTGCTTTAGCCCCAAGCACACCAATGACTAGTTTTCTGATCTTTGCTTCTGGTTAGGCAACCTGCAGGATGTGAAGTTCAGGAACTATTTTGCATGCCTCTTCTACTGTTGAATCCATACTAGAATTACGCATCTAAAGTGCCCCCCTTTCCTTTAAATGCTACATCTTTTTAGTGAACATCTGCTCATTGATCACTCTGTACTCATTGATAAGGATGAAGGCGCGTTGCTTCCTACTTCTGAATTCATCTACCACCCCTATATGTAGTGCGTGGAGGGTCTTGTTGGAGAGCGCCACTATATTCATCCCGATGTTCTTGATTGTGCTTAGGACAATGTGATTGTCGGCTGATTCTATGCGAGGGACCCTTCTAGAAATTCTATGATGTGGAGGTCAAGGGTCCTTACTAACTTTGTTGCTTGGCTTTTCCCAGGTGCTAGGCTCCCATGCTCTGTGCTCGCTTTTCCAGTGCTCACCTGTATTCTACTTTCTTGGATCTGGAGCTCATTCAAATCCTTTTTGACACTCCCTAGTGTCTTCATATATTTCTTCTCGAGCTACTGCAGCACTTTAGATGTGGTATCCATGACTTTATCCCTGATCTCATCATGATCGCCTTTTGTTAATACCATGGGATCAACTTGTAACTTAGCTGATTTCTCCTTCTTTCTTCTACCTTCCTAATACTCCTTGCCATGTTTCTTCAAAATGAATGTGGTTCTCTGCCCCTTATCTCCTCTGTCGCCTTACCCAGAAACTTCCTCGTCCTTTATCTCTAGTGAAGGTAACTTGTCACCATTTTGTGACTCATGCTACTCTTGTTCCGTCTGCTCCTTGGGAGCGAGTTCTATCTCCACGCGAGCCCTTTCAACAACTTCCTTTTCTGTGCTACTAGATTATGTGCAACCCACTTAGTTGACTTCTTTATTTTCTGTAGGGTAGAGCTCTCCGCACTCGTGCTTGGTCCCACAGCTAAGTTTGACGGGGCATGCCACTCTGCAGGCCATTGTTCTACCACTTCCTGTATATTTATTTCTAACACCAAATATGGCAAGTCATGCCATTTCTGCTCTAGATCCTTTTGCACTTGAATGTACACTCTGTGGAATTTGGCCTTGAATTCCAAATACGGTGATAGTTGCGTGAACAAGGATGAAAACAACATCAGACATTGATTGATGGCCATGTGGAGACTCATTTCTATAAGGACCCAAAATAAATTTGTTTCTGTAATTCAGGAAGGATCATTTGTGGCCCATAAGGATGTGAATTACGGTCCCTCCGACAATCCTTCCTTTAGCAGAGAAAATTGGTTGTGCTATGACAATTCCCAGGAAACAACCACAATTGATAGAAACAACCAAGCATAGTGGAACGACTTGGTTTCATCTTGGGCCTCTCGGCAGTTCCCTAAGAACTCATAACATAGGTATCTTGACCATTTAAATTGCACACCCTTTGTGCACTATGTGGCTAGGGAAACTACAAGTGTCGGAACTTCATCTGCGTGACATTTTATCATCAACTTCCCTGCTAAGATCTGGGTGGCTAATTGAACTGTTAGGTTTGCTATAGACATAATTGAATACCCTCGTGACTTCTTCATGAGCCCATAATATCTCTTCATTCTTTCTGCGAGGTCATTTTCCCTCGTCTTTCCACCAAACTCCTTGGTTGGGTTGGTGCCCTTATAACGCAGGTGCATGATTCTGTGAATAAGAATATCTATGATAAGTATAGGCCCTCCTAGCCATATACACCCA
Organism: Pinus tabuliformis; assembly: GCA_031772625.1. Classification (NCBI taxonomy): domain Eukaryota; kingdom Viridiplantae; phylum Streptophyta; class Pinopsida; order Pinales; family Pinaceae; genus Pinus; species Pinus tabuliformis. The sequence goes on along the minus strand of CM062813.1, from coordinate 13,153,825 downwards.
TTGTGCACCAATGTGAGCAGCTGGTGCACATAGAATTTTTTAATGGAGGTGCGGTGATAATGGGATACCCACAGTAGATTGAGTAACCGCGAGTGCTCCACACCGCGGACCCATTCCTCCATCTCTAATTCTTTCACAGTTGATTCTTCATAATAAACCATTCTCATATACTTATCTATCACTAAGTGGGGAACCTAGTGTGATCTATGAGGTCCCAATTCTCCATTTTCAATAGTGGGATCCTTGCAAGCTGCGGACCTTCAAATGTGACCTTGCTCAGGTCGCTGAGGCATGGATACGGTGAGATTCTTAGAATCTAGGTCCTTTGTGACCTTTTTTTTTTCCTCTGCAGAGGGATATACTTAAAGAGCCTAGTTATGGGCTCCACTCCATCAGTGTCAATGTCTTTTGTTCCCTGGCCTTCTTCCGCCTCTAGGTCAACTACTTTCTTCAGCTACTTATCTTTCTTCTATTTCTAGGTTTCAGTATGCTTCCCAGGGGACACGTGAATTGGCACCAACTTCTTTTGCTTATCCTTCTTTGATTTGGCTATTTGGTTCTTTTTGGTAGGGGTAGGCTTCGGTCTAGGTGACCTCGGTTTCGTAAGCATAGGAGTCAGAGCTTCCATACTTACAACTTCTGGGGCGGCTACCTCAGAGGCAACATTGCAAGTACTCATAGTTTAGCAGGACTAGGTGCAAGCATTTTTTCTAGAATAAAATTTTGGTTTAGCTTAGATAACTTAGCAAATGCGAGGCTCACAACTAAATATTCCCACGCTGATTAGTTTATAGGTTGCAGATAGAAAATTTCATTAACAATTATAATACCGCAATGTGTTCTCTGTTGGACTGGCACGCGTAATTTATAGGGAGATTTTAATTCAAATCTGACCATTCCTCCCAATTTTTGATAATAAAGGTTGTTTTTGTGGCATATCTTCAAAGCTTTTTTCCTTAAATTTTGCCATCCCACTCCTCTTAACTGTCTCTTGGCCGTCAATTCATGAAGATTGACTGTAATGGTCACTTTTCTAATGTGTTGCGCGACACCTCCCTCAATGACGTAGCTTCCTGCGTGCAACTTCGTAGGCTACAACTTCGTCACTTTCTGCATCACCTATTTGTTGCTTGTCCTCCAAAATGGGAAGTGTAGTTTATAGTATCACGCTCACTTGCAACTTCTTGGAGCACTAAGACTATCCTACCACCATATACTCATTATGTAGGATCCCCTGTGTACAATTTCAACTTACTCCCATTCACTCTTCCTGAGAAAGGTTCCCCATTTAGCTTCACGAGTTGAACTGCACCTTCATCTGTAATTTCTTTAATAATATATGGCCCTAGCTAATGCGTATAGAATTTACCAAGAAATTTAGTGAATTTACTATCATATAAGATGACAAGATCATTTACTTTGAAAATTTGAAGCTTGATGTGGCAATCATGCCATGCTTTTTCATGTTCCTTTTGTACTTGTTCATAAAATCTTGCAAAAAATCAATCCTCTTAAAGCTTCATTAGTTGCGGGAGCCGTTCCTCCAAGGCCTCATGATCTTCCATACCTGTCAGAGCTATTATGTGCAAACTAGGCATAATATACTCCATCGACATTAAATATTCTACACCATATACCAATTTGAATGGTGTTTGCCCTGTCAACTTCTTTCAAGTAGTCCTATAAGCCAATAGTACTACAACTTCACACACATCCCAGTCATTCCACTGAGTGTTGCAGATATTTGTCAACGCATTGTCCAAAATATTATTGAAAGCTTCATTTTTCCCATCGACCTTTAGGTGATACGGTTTACTCTTCTGATGATATACCTTAAATTCATCATTCAACATGCTAATCCTTTCATTCAAAAACTGCATACCTCTATCACTCATCAACACTTTCAGGCAACCAAATTTGGTTAAAACATATTCAAACAAAAACCTTGCTATCGTATCCTCTATACAATCCTTAACCGGCTGTGCTTTCGTGCATTTGGTCATATATTTTGTCACAGTGGTAATATACCACACACCTATTTTCTTTCCTAGGGATGAATTTGCCCAACCAAATCAATCACCCATTTCTTAAAAGGTTTTAAAGATACTTCATTATGGTTGGCTAGTTCACTGACATGCATTTCACGCCTTACAGTATGCCTTGGAATCCTTGTGCAGCATTGGCCACTATAGACCTGCGCACAAAATCTTCTGCACAGATGCCTTTTGTGCGTAATTCCATCCAATAGCTCCCCCATGAGCTTCAATAAGAATGTTATCCCTCTAAAAATTTGACACATATCTTCACAATATTTCATCTACATCCATCTTATACATATGTCCTGCAATAACCAAAAAATCTATTGTGCACACTACTAATTCCTTTTTTTGTTTACTTCTGTATCCGTTTGGTTCCATCCACATAGTTAAGAAGCGAATAGTGTCTGCAAAATGATTATCTGTTATGCGCATGGCAAAGAGATGCACGTTTGGAAATCCTTCCTTCAGATTATTGGGCTCCAGGCCTATTTCCATCTGTGATAGATGGTCATGTCCTGCATTTAAATTCCCTGGCTTCACAATGACTTCAAAGTCATACTCTTGAAATAGTAGAAACCATATGAAGATATTCCCTCCAACACAAGCTTATCGACCAGGTACTTCAAGGAAGAATGATGCATGTACATTTTTAAATGCCCTCCTAACAGATAGTGCCTGATTTTCTATAGCGCATACACCATGGCCAATATTTCATGCTCAATCATTGAATAATTCTTCTCAACCTGCGATAACTTCCTATTGGCAAAGGCTATAGGATGGTCCATTTCTCCTTCACTAGCCTGCATTAACACTTCACCCAACACAATGCAAGAGGCATCCACATATATGTGGATCTCCTTTTTCCAATCAGGGAATACCAAGATCAATTTGATGACCATCTTTTCTTTCAATACATCTAAGTTGCACTGGCATTATTCATCCCAATGCAATGTTGCATCTTGCTTCAACAGTTTCTCCATGGGTGTAGTAATTTGAGCATAAGCTCTGATAAATTTCGATAGTATCCTGTATGTCCCGGTGTTTGGGGCCTCCAAATTCTCAATCACTACAATCTTTGCAAGGTCCACCATCAATCCTTGCTTGCACACCACATGACCTAGCAAGATCCAAAAAGGAACACAGAATATGAATTTATTCAAATTTAGCACGATTTGGTATCTATGACACGTATCCAACATCAAGCGCAAACTTTCTACATGGCGTTTTACTAATCCAAACACCATCCAATCATCAAATTATACTTCCAAGAACTTATGAATGTACTCCTTAAACATTTCTATGATTATGCGGGAAATTACTGAGGCACATTCTTAAGTCCAAATAGCATCATCATGTACTAAAAACAACACCATTCCGTTGTGAATGTCATTTTGCTCCTATCCTCGGGCATGATCTTAATCTGATGATACCTAGAAAACCCATAAGTGAATGAATATGCATCCTTCCCTCCAACATTGTCTAACACTTGATCAGTAAACGGTGTTGGGAATGGGTCGTGGACACATGCATCATTAAGCTTCCACATATCTATGAAAATCCTTATTTCTCCCTTTGTTTCTTTTGCTAAACCACCATCAGGCTCATCCAATCAGATTCTTCGACTGGTTCGATGATGCCTTCCTCCAACATCTTATCCAACTCTAGGCAAACCTTTTCCTTGTATTTAGGATTAAGGTGATATGACCTTTTCTTAATAGGCTTTGCGTCCGGCTTCAGAGTGATCTTCATAATGCCCAAATTGCCAATTATTCGCTTCAAATCTGAAAACTTGATAGGGAATAGATCCTAATATTCACGGAGTAACTCAAAAGCTTTATCCACAATAGAGTCATCCCAATAATCTCCAAAAATTGCAAACTTCAGTTCTGCTTCAGTACCAATGTTTATTTTCTTTGTCTTCAATGGAGCGATGTTGTCTAGGTTGTATATTTGTGGGCCTTCGACTTCGATATGCCCTTCTTCCTCTGGAATATTAATATTTCTTGAATCTTTGTCCTCCTCTTTAGCAGTCACATTATAGCATTCCAAGACATGGCATAGTTGGGTGCTCCAATGTAGTTGGACCCATTCCATAGGCTCTTGCGGCATTCTGAAGATAACAGCCTTAATTTCTTTTAGAGCTTCATTGATGCTTGTGAAGCCATATTCAAAGTTGAAGGTCAATAAGAACCCTTCCTTCAACAAATCCCATTCCATAGTACCATGGGAGAGCTCCGTTTGTAGATGCCAGTTCATGGGAATTGTCTCTAAAGTATGGTGAAATATGTGTACCCACTTTGGTTGCAGTTTTGTTCCCCATGCTTTAGTCCATTTCAATAGGTGATCACGCAGATCATCCTTCCTGTTATATTTCTCAATGAATCGAGTGTTAGGAATCCCAAACTGTAACTTCATCATCCTTCTGTAATCTCGCCATCCAGCAAAACTATCTTTATGCGTACCCCACCATCATGCAAGCGTATCACACAGTGCCAGATATAATTCTTGGAAGTGGCGATCCTCAGGGACATCACATTAAAATTCATCCAAAAACTTATCTACATCAATTAAACCATCATAATAGGTTAATTTACTTACCTCCGAAGAAACATAGTGCAACGACTTCATCATCATATTGCATAGCAATGTGGATACTTCATGGAAGTGATTCTGCCAATGCTCCAACTCTTCATTTCAATCCGAGGTGTAGGAAATCTCCTGGTCCCATGCAATCCTTCCATCTGTCATCAACTTGACCTAGTCTTGGTCTCGCGATGTTATTTTTTAGATTTGATCTAGTTCATCGTCACTTTCTTCATAATCATGAACTAGTTTAGTATAGCACTCCCCTTCTACAGGGTCCAATAGTACTACAAGCTAAAGCGATTTTCTTTCAAACGACATTGTCCTCTTCTTCAGAATGATGACCCTATTCATATCAATGGCATAGTAAATTCCCAGGAGCACAAGATACAGATTGTTGTCATCGATGATCTCTATAACCTCAAAGTCGGCCATTGTGCTCGAACGTTCTATATCAACTGTTACTCCATATAATCGTCCCATCGGGATGATTTTCTATTGGTTCGCCATTCTGAGTTGAATTAGAGACCAATGCAGTGCATGTCTCCCCATTCTTTCCCATGTTTGTTTTGGAAAAACGTTCACATCGGACCGTAGAACTAAAATGACCTAGTCCATCTCATAATCACCTATCTGTGCAGTGAGCCTCATCGTTTGCCCCATTCTTGCCTTATGTTTGCCAATATTTCAGGCCACCCAGTGCCGACAAGGGACCCTTTCTTTGCTCGCACATTTTTTTATTAATTCCTGTAGGCCTTCCATAGCTTTGCTATCATACAACAGTTTTACACAGGTCTCCAAAAACGTAGTAAGTACAAAGGGATCAACCTTTATAGGCACACTGGTTTCTTGCACCTTGTTATGGCTTCCTAAGGTGGAGGCCTCAGTGAATCTCTTCTTGGCTTCCATAAAATTTTCCTTACCGTGCTCCAAATCAAAACCAAATTCCTTCTCTGGGACCTTATGGACCAATCCATCCTCTTCGGGTTGTTTTTCTTTATCATCGCCAGTTGCTATTCCACTTCTCAGCACTATATTCACACTTTGATCCTCTTCATGGGGCTAAGCTCTCATCATTTGTAATTTATGAGTAGGCTGTTAAGGTTGCACTTTCTTCTTTTGCATTTTAGCTATCAGCACCAGCCACTCTTCTATAGTATGGTCAAACTGGTTGCAGTATTGACATGACAAATGTGTTTGATTCTGGCATTCTCACGCATAGTGCCCTGACATTCTGCATTTGTAGCAGATGATCTGACCTCGGCATCTACCAGGTCCTCCTACTCCTTAGCCTCATCCACATCCCTAATAACCTTCACATGCCCCCTCAGTGCCCTGATATGGAGGTCGATTTTCTACATGCATTTAGTATGTAGTTGTTCTTTACATCATCAGCTCATAGCTCTGAAAATGGTGCTCATTGTGGCCCACAGATTTGCATAACTTACAAAAAAACTTCTGAGGTGTCTCGAAAAGCTTTTGAAGTAAATGATAATTATCTGTCGCATGTTGTCCAATGACCTAACAAATAGCACACAATAACACAGCCCCCACGCTCATCGCTACTGGGGCTTTTGGCTTTAGGGGGATTGGCCCCCCTCCTGTATTACAATTCGATACATGAGACAATGGTCTTGATTGTGCCCCTAGCTCTTGCACTTCAGACACCAGACTTACGCACGCACCTCTGGTTTAGTCTCCTTACCTTTCTTCAAGCTCTGCAATTCTAAGTGCAAGCTCTGTAACTGAGAGTGGATCTACTGTACCCCCAAGGTCGCATCGTAAATAGGTGTTGCATGCAACCTCATCACGATCTCCAAGGTTTCTACATGTGTTCATATCTTCTATTGTGACAAAGAAATTCTCAGGTGGGGGAGAAGCAATTCTATAAACCTTTCGCGATGCTGACTATCTGTGAGCTACATGTTAGCTTTTCGAACCTAACACTTCAACCTTTGATCTAATTCCCAAGGTGTCTCATCGAAGCTCATCATGATTCCTTTGAATATGATTATTAACTGTGAGTCATACTTATGCTTACTAAAATCCTGATTTAAAACTGCCTTAGTTTCGACTAGCGATGCAAGAGGATTATCATAACAATACTTGATATAGCAAGTTAGCGCATGATCTTGCAAAGTAGTAACCAACTGTGACTTATTTATATTGTCATCAGTAATATATTGTGCTTTCCATAGATCATTCACAAGAAACTAAAGCTTTTATATATCTTCACTTCATATTCGCTTGAAAAACAACAGCTTCATTGTGTTTGCCATGTTGAATGGTGGTGGTGGAGGTGGAGGTGTGGGTGAAGGTGTATGCAGTGGAGGTGGAGGTGGAGTCAAATTGGATAGATGATGTGTTCGTGGAAAACCCTATGTTATCATCTAGACAACACTTCGCAATGAAGCTTGCACCGCTCCTTCATCATCGCTTGAAGGTGGTTTGATTAATGAAGTATATTCTGGACTTGATCCCTCTCAATATCTAAATAGTATTCCACTTTTTGTAGCTCCGAACATCAAGGCAATGGCATAACCCATTTTTCACATAACAACATTTTAATCCAAGTATTCAAAGATCTTAAATACTTACCTCACGTTCCTTTAAAAAATCTCCACTCCGCATCATTGTAGCTAACTGACGTATCAACTAAAAATTATGTGACAAATCTTCCTATAATTCAATCCAGCCAATGATCGACAACCCGCATGATCTTGTTTTCACAAGCTTCTAACCATCACACTAATTCTCGAGTCCACACTATTGAATTATCAAGCTTCCACCTTTCTTGGCTATCTATCAATTTATCCAGCCACTCATACAGTTCAATGGGGAAGGTGCAGAATAAGATCTCGTGTATCTCCATATGTAGGTACCTATTGAACCACGCTTCCCTTGACAGGCATGGATTCTAGTTTTATTTTACCGTGAACTCAAGAATCTTCTGACTCAACCACTTCTCAATTTCTTTCTTGGACAGATTCCAATGATGCGACCTCACGCTTCTCTTTCAAGCAGATCATGGTCCCAGCAATGGAACCATTTGTTGTCTTAGGGGGTCCTGACCTAGGTTGAGATTTAGTTTCATGGGCCAATGGATCCCTACACTACTATCCCTTTTGGAAACAACCTACGTAATACAGGTTGCAGTCTCACCCGAAGTAGTATGGGGGGATGCAAGAACTAATTTTATACATCCAGAGACTAGTGTGATGTCTTTTAGTGCCCAAAATATACCTTCGCACAGACTGATACACTTCTAGGGCACACTATTGCAACTCTGTCAAAATGGCCTTTAAACATTCGTGAAGGTCTACGATTATTCTTTGCAGACCTTTAACAGTTAATCTATATACTTACGGGCATCAGAAAGTAGTCCTAAGTTAGGTTTTTCACAAATTTACTTAAGTTATTAGTAAACATCAGGGAGATCATTAGAGTCTTCATGAAAATACATAAACATGATTTGTGAACAGTTATCCAAAAGAATCGTGCAACATTCAATCAATATTCCATAAAACACATCATTCATTGACATCATATATCATAAACAAAAGGGAACAAAAATACACAATAATTCTTTGAAAAATGTCTTTATCGATCTTCAATTCAGGATTACAGACTCAAAACTACCCTGCACACTCAACTACAGGGGTCTACGCACTCATTTGCAGACTCTACCAAGGCCTCTTCACACTCATCTGCAGAGCCTTTCTTCCCCTATATGACCCACTTCTATTCTTTATCACTTCTCATCGATCATCATTTACTATCACACCTCCTACCTTAGACTCTCTATGACACACCTATTTATAGCCTTTTGCATACAATGGCATGGTCCGCGGACGATGGGTGGATCTCAAAACCGAATCAAACTTTACATAAAACAAGGGGCTAAATCCCTTTGACTCCTAATCATCTACCAGTTCTGCATCCACAAATCATGGAGACTTTACATTAATTACAAAAATGTACCAAAACTTGGGTTATCTTAACCCCAAAACTGACCTAGGGGACCCCATCCCAACACAACTCATCCATCTCTTTAAACTTCTATGTTTCACTGTTAGAGTGCTATATGCTATGTAATATAGCCATAATGTTATATCATAGTTATGCCTTATCTAAACTTTATTCTTAACAAACATTATGAAAACAATGAGTTTTGATGTCCTTGGCCCCTTTTGTTTAGGCCATTTCCACATTTCTCATCATAGGACCAAGGGTTGTGGCTCACTACTTAGCCTTAAGGTGCTAGGGAATTTTTTTCCTGTTGGGGGCCATTTTTCCTTTGTAAAGTTCTTTGCATGTCTAGTCCTTTAAGTTCTTCTAGTCTATGTGCTAGCCCAATATTGGAGCTCCTCTCATCAAAACATTTTCAAGTGTCAAGTATTACAAAGTGTCAATATCCTCAACCTCTTATATACTACCTCTGATATGATGTCATCACTTGTGCATGGGACATGATGAGTGGTGACATGTGTCACTCAGATTTTCCCTAGTAGGCCCCCTCAAAACACCAAAACTGCCTACCACATGTCCGTCCATACCTCCACATCATGTTGATGTAAGATGCCACTATAGATTTATCGGAGCCAATCCCATGCTGCCATGTGTATTTATATAAGCCAATCATTTTCTGCCACATTTAGCTTAGCAGAACCAATCATATATTGCCATGTGTCGTGTTAGAGGAGAGAGAAATGAGCCCATCCACCTTTGGTTTTGCAATGAAATCCTTTGTTAATATTTATTGTATTCCTTGATGGTTTTGACACTATCAGCACATTACCCATGTCACAACTTTTAAAAGGTTGTCACCCTAAAAAGTTTTGATTCTCTGATTTTTTATGTTCTCCAAGCTCTGATGTTGCGACCATTTATCTGTTGGGCTTGTAACATCTAGACCTCTGATATGCGATCGTTGATATCTTGACCTCTGATACATCCAGAACTCTGATATGGGATTGCCAATATCCCTAGACCTTCGACATGTGATCTACGATGTTTCTGATATGCCTTCATAAGGCTTCAATCCATGAAACTTCAGAAGTCGATTAATTTTGATCCAGGAGTCCATTTTTGGACTTCCACAGATTGTTGCAAACCTTGTTCATAGAAATTTCCAATGGATAAGGTATGGTTTAGGCTTCAAGTCATTGGAGGCTTCGAAGATGATTGCAAACTTCTCTTCTCATTTACTCTTTGGACAATTGAGAACACATTTTGCAGTAAGTGACAACATTGGCTCCAATTGTGGACAATGCCTTGCTGGCAAGGTGCTGAGAACTTGTAGAGTAGTAGTCTTCACCATTCGAAATGGAGTCAAAAATATATTGAACCTATAAAACTAGAAAATCTCCATGGGAATTTATTTGCAGTGGGTCATTTCTTCATAATATTTAAATGAAGAAATATTAACTCTAACAACTAAAAATTAAATGCTCATCTAGTGAGTTTATTTATATACAACTCGCACTTATGCATAAGGCTTAATTCACCCAAGTAAGGTCAACCTTCCAATGGTACCAGGTCATTAATTGGGTGCTGGACCCAATGCCTCCATGTTGCTGAAATTTAAAAATAAAAACAAGCTTGCACCATGAAAAATCTTCAAGGAAAAACTTGATACATACTCTAGAAACAAAATCTACTACTGACCAAAGAATGTTGTCATGTAGTCATCTACTAGGTCATAGAACTAGTGAGAGAAAATTGCGTTTGCCTCATTTTCTTAAGAAGTCTACTGACCAATATCTTCTTGGTTAGGGTAGCCACAAATATTGTTAAACTCTTCAACTTTGGGCTCCTCGTGAAGAATTTGATGCTATTAATATTCCCCCCAGTTGCTGGTAAGTAAATCCGTTTGAATATATGCAGCAATCACATTCTCCTCTGAATCGTATGAATAATAAATCAGAGAATCTTCATCAAATTTATTACTAGCTTCTTGAACTTGTTCTGTGAATCGTGAACTGGAGCCTCTTTGTTCACCTCCTGGTGGGTCTCCTCTTTTTTGACATCTTCCCATCACTGGGACCATTGCAGTCCTGCATTTCTCAACATCCCATTGGAGTCATACAAATCATAAAAAGGAGAATCACACAACTCAATAGAATAATATCTCTTACCATTTTTTTTTAGCTCGGTTATGTCTCCTTCTCTTTCTTGATCGATGGGTGATGCTTCTTGATGTGAGTACATATCTTATTGGAGTGGAGCCCCACAAATATCTTTTGCAAGATCATTAAACTTGGAAATATTTTCAACATTAAAATGTGCAAAAAAATCTTCAAACACAACATCCGATGGATATAATCTTTTGCAATAATGATTAAATGTTATGTAAAAAATATTTAAGGAAGATATGCTACCATGAGGTGTTATTCTGTACCAAACTATATCATCTTCATCTCAAGAATACATGAACAATTTCATTTTCACATGTTCAAAAATAATACCCTATATTTCCATTAATTCATGAAACTCCTTGAGGTGCTGGTCTAAACTTCTATCTGTGTTTCCATTGAATGTAGGAAAACATGTATACCATTCATGAACTAAAGGGATATGATGGGGATAACCTACAACAGAAGAAAAATCTAGTGGGGAAAATTTGTTGGCCAAGAATGCAAGAGTGGCCATTTTGAAAACCCCTTTAAGTGAGTGATCTCAATTTCACATGTAGGGGACATTTTTTTTTTTAGCATCACAACCAGTATGAGGCCTCTTGAAAGCCAGGATGACCAAATAAGGATATAGATAGTGGATTTTCCAGGGTGTTTACAATAAGATTCAAACAGTGGAGCCGTCAAGATGTTTACAATAAGATTCAAACAATGGATTTGCCAAGATGTTTACAATAAGATTCGAATAGTGCCGTTTCCAAGGTGAGAGATCTTCAACCCAGACTTCCCTTGCTCACCTGATAAAGGGAATCTAAAAATTGTCGTATCCAAGGAAAACTATTTTGATTCGTTCCCTCGCAACCACTCCAGAAAGATGTTATAGCCTTTTATATCTCTTGTCACACAATTTATTTTAGAAGATATAGAAGCCTCCTAGAGAAAACCTCTACGTTGATAGGAGACGAGTGCCTAGGGAATCCGAGAGGAGCCCATTTGAAGGTCATCTAAGGGCTTTCTCCTGCACTCCATATGTCACGTAGTTTGAAAATGGATAATTCAGGGGCTTCATTCAATAGTCCTTCATCAAGGTAAACTCAAGCAAACACAAATGTAAATACTTAGGGGATAAATGTCACTAATCACAAACAAAAATGTCTTGGTTCTAGTGGTCTATGCATAATAATAGGTAGCTTAATATTGGTGTTGTAGTAAAAATGAAGAGGAGGAAAGAAATGAGGGAATTCGATGTAGAGGGTTGGATACAACACAAAATCCTAATCAACAAGTTCCAAAAAACGTATGGAAGAGTAAGGAGATGAAAATGTAGAAAGAGTGGAGTGCTTCATCAATACATTTATTGGAGAAAAAAAATTAATAAATCTTTGTACACACAGGTACTCGAGGCTATAAAAAGACAAGTAAATATGTCATTTGCACATGTACTTTTCACTACTTAGCAACATAGATACATCCATAAATGAGAGTGAAATTGATAGCTACATTTCAGAATTTTAGAAGAGGAAAGACATACATGAAAATATATACAAAGGGGAAAAAATATTGTGCATTGCTTTGATTGGAATAAATAAAACAATTTCATTAACCTTGAAGATGGATGCAAATTCACCAGTCCATTACATTAGTAATTGTACAGCTCAAGGCCATTGTGAACAAGAAAAATTGAACCAATGTGGAGCCATAGAATTCGAGCCTCTTGGATTCATAATTTTGGAACCTTTGTTAAGTGTTTCCTCCCTCTTTTTATAAGGAGAGTGAGACATTTGAAAGTAGCTACAAAAAGATCTTAGCCGAGTTCCAGTTGTCTCATCGACTAGACGTCTTGACGTGAGAAGGCATGCTACCACAATCATTATGATCATATTTGATTACTTTCTTTAAAATTTAAAAATTACAAAATAAAAGAAAAAAGGAATACTGAATGATGATTGAGGAAAATATCTCCCGGTTATTCCTATGATGGCCTCTGATCAAGCCACGTCTCTCCCACGATGATCTTCTTCAACTACTTAGATGATTCACCTGTCTCTTTCCTCTTAATCATTTGAACTTCCCACTTTCTAGAGATAGGAACGATCAGTTGTGGTGGCCTTAGTGGTGTCGGAGAATCATAGTTGTTGACTCATCCATCTCTTTAAACTTCTGTGTTTATCAATCGGAGTGCTATATGCCCTTTAATATAGCCATAATCTTATATCAAAGCTATGCTTTATGAGAACTTTATTCTTAACATACATTACGAAAACAATGAGTTCTAATTTCCTTTGTCCCTTTTATTTAGCCCCTTTTTGCATTTCTCATCATAGGATCGAGGGTTGTGAACATCTTCTTAGTCTTAAGGTGCTAGGGAATTTTTTTCCTATTGGGGGCCATTTTTCCTCTGTAAAGTGATTTGTGCCCCTAGTCCTTTAAGTTCTTCTAAACAATTCGCTAGCCCAATATCGAAGCCCATCTCATCGAAACGTTTTCAAGTGTTAAGTGTTACAAAGTGTAATATCCTCAACCTCTGATATGACATTGTCACTTCCACGTGGCACCCCATGAGTGGTGACATGTGTCACCTAGATTTTCCCCCATAGGCCCCCTAAAAATGACAAAATTTCCTACCACATGTCCTTCCATACCGCCACACCATGATGACATCAAATGCCACTATATATTTATTGGAACCAATCATATGCTGCCACGTGTCTTTATTTGAGCCAATCATATGCTGCCACATGTATCTTATTGAAACCAAGCATATGTCACCACATGTCCTACTAAAGGAGAGAGAAAAGGGCATGTCCACCTTTAGTTTTCCAATGAAATCCTTTGTTAATATCTATTGGAGTTGTTGGAAATAATGATGCTTTTACAATGACTCTGTACAATGATACTTTTACAATGACTGCATGTAGTGCTGCCCACTTGAAGATTTCATGTGGTGAACTTCTTGTTGTTGTTTTGCACCTTTATTGTTGCTCTTTTCATGCTACCCTTTCTCACTCTTCAGAACATTAGATTATGCATTGAGTATTTTCTTGATGAATATATAATACCTACAAAAATTCTTCAAGGAAATACCCATGACATGATAATAACAAAACTTACCTCATCCTGCAGAGCATATGTCAGTGCTAAACAAAAAGAACAAATTAGAATACAAAGAACCTAATGAAATTAAGATATGAACATGCATATATAGAAGATAGTTACCTAGAGCTTACCTCTTCTGCATCATTATTTTGCACCATGCTCTTTGGTGCCCTAGAAAGTCTGGTCCTTTGTAGCCCTTGACAACACTTGATCTAGTTTTTGTTTCCTTGCCTTCTATGAGTATGCTATTTAATCTGATATATCTATGTGATTTCATATCCCTAATATGCGATCTTCAGTCCTGTAGTATCCCTCTTAGTCTTGTTTTGAATGCCATAGGTTTGACCCGATTTGGATTCCTCAAGGCAAAGTTATGCACAATCTCTCACAATGACCTAATTATGGACTAGTTCAGTAGAGCGAACTTTTATGACCCACCACGTGTCACTGTTTCCTCTTTCATCTTTGAAATTGATACACAAAAAGCTAGAGTCCATTCATTGTCTTCCACTTTTCACATAATTCCGATCCCCTTCTCAAAGAGAGAGTTATGACTATTTTCCCAAGGTCACCTCTTTGACATGAAATTCATGAGCCTGCACACACCCTAACTTCCATAGTTCATATGTTTGAAAATATACTAAACCAAGATCTGAAATTCAGTCATGATGTTCCTCGAGATTTTGGATCACATGGGCTTTAATTTAAACATCTAAGACTTCGCAGAAATAAAGTGATAGCACAAATTCGACGCTCGCTAATTTTGGAGGATATATGAGATTTCTTTTTATAGAATTGAGAGTGGCTTGTATAGAGAATGCTTGAGGAATTTTAGGAGCTTGAAAAATTATTGATTACTGACTATTGAGTGACAAAGATCAATGATAAATTCCATGCCACAACCCCATGGGGTTTTAGCCCACTAATTGGGGTTACTAACTTCAATCTTGAATAACTCACAAACCATGAGGAATTATGAGGAGAGGTATATACCGATAGAAAGATAATTTGAGTAAAGTATTCCTACAATGGTTATGAAACAATAAACCATGAATTATGATGCCCAATGTGCCATGAAGTTCAAGGTCATCTTTGGTGCTGCTTGGGTTGACATCAATGACAACCTCAGATCATCTTTAGATCAACAATCTCCCCCTTTGGAATTGATGGTAACACAGGCACTCCCCCTTCGATCAGGGCACCTATTCCTACTGCTTTCTCTCCCCCTTTGACATCAATGGAAAAGGGTAACTCCCCCTGGAACACAACCATCCTGCAAACTTGTACACACTTCCACGCCCCCTTTATTTTTTGAATAAGGAAAATATAATGAGAACTCGGGAGAATTCTAAGCTTCTGGCAGAGATATTCAAATGCTTCACGAGATAAAGGTTTAGTGACGATACCAATGATGTGTTCTTTTGTACCAACATATTAAAGTTTTATATTTTTTTCAGCGACTTGTTCTCTAACAAAATGATATTTGATCAGAATGTGTTTTGTTTTTCAATGCATGATAGGATTCTTAGAGATGTTGATGGCACTGGTGTTATCACAGAAGATGGGAATAGGCTCACTGAATTGTACTTGAATATCTTGCAAAGTTTGTTCATCCAAACTACTTTAGTACAACAAGCTGCCCCTACAATGTATTCTTCTTCCGCTGTAGATAACGATACTGAGGTTTGATTTTTTCTCAACCATGATACAAGACAACCACCAAGATAGAATGTCGATCCACTAGTACTCTTACGATCATCAACGCTTCCTGCCCAATATGCATCTGTAAAGGCTTGAATAATGAGATTGTTGACCTTGGGATACCCCAAGCCATATTCTATTGTTCCCTTTAGATATCAAAGAATTCTTTTGATGGCAATAATATGTGATACTTTTTGTGCTGCTTGGAATCTCGCTACTTTTCCAACTACTTGCATAACATATGGTCAAGAGGCTATTACATATACAAGAATAAAAATCGTATATCTGTACAACCTTTGATGCAAATCCTTAGATGAGCCTTCTATGCTCAATTTGCAACCAATTACCATCAGAGTAAGGATGGGTTTGCAATCTTCCATTTTGAATTTTTTGAGCATTTCTTTGATGTACTTGGCTTGACATCTAAATATTCCTTTCTCTTGCTGAGATATTTGAATCTCTTAGAAGTATGTCAACTCACCAAGTAAAGACATCTCGAACTCACTTTGTATCTTTGTAGCAAATTTTGTACTTAGTCGATCATCATTGCTACCAAAGATTACATCATCCACATATACATCAATGATTGTTAAATTGTATTTATCTATTTGTACGTAAATATTGCTATCAACAATACCTTTCTTTAACCCTTGTTAACGTAGATATCAATCAAGGCGAGCATACCATGCTCTGGGAGCCTTCTTGAGACCATACAGAAGCTTCTTTAACCTACAAACATAGTCTTCTTTTTCTGATAGTAGAAAACCTTCGAGTTGTTCGATATAAACATCTTCTTCTAATTCACCATTCAGAAATGTTGACTTAACATCCATTTGGTAGACTTTTATTTTTCTTGAACATGCATAGGATAGAAACATTTGGATGGCTTCCATTTTGGCGACTGATGAAAATGTTTCTTCATGATTGATTCCTTGAACCTGTGCATATCCTTTACAAACTAATCTTCCCTTGTTTCTGGTAACCTGTAATCCTTCAATTATTTTTCTATCCCTGAACCTTTAATGAAACTACCATATTGTTCAAACTATCTTATTGTCAATCGTAGACTTCTGCCATATACTGCTGCATGGACTCCTCCTATACAAACATCAAGGGGTCAACAAGCCAGATTGTTCAAAATAGTGAGTCAATTAATTAGCCATCGTGAGTTGAGTCATTATCTAAAGCAACAACTAATTCCTCATGACCTTTTGCTTTTACAAATCCTGAAAGCATAATTATTGAAACCTTGTTATCTACTTTGTTATCCTTTACCCGTTTCCTTTTACAGACCTTCTTATTCATGCGATATCGAGCCATGTGCCCATAGTTATGAAACTTGAAGCATTAAATGTTGTCCATAGGTGATTCCATCAGATATCTATCATCACGAGTTCTATGGCCATAGTTATGGAATTTGAAACATTCAATATTTTGCCCATCTAGCATGTATTTTCTTCTGACAAAATCGTCGTGGAACCTGTCTCTTGATCCCGCAAACTTGCTTCTAGGGTTTTCCAGATAATGATTGTACTTGTCAAAACTTGACAATCCCTAGTCATGTGTCCACATTTAGCACATAAAAATAAATAACCATTAAATAAATGAACATACCTAGAAGATTTTTCATTCTTCTTTGAAGGCAGTGTTGTAGTTTGTTGTGGTCCTTTGTTCTTGATTGATTTAGTCTTGCTCCTTGGAGTTGCAACATTCTTCATTGGATTTTCACCTTGATCAACGTCCTTCTTAGAATCATCCTATGAAGATGTGGAGCTTGTACCTTCATCAACTGGAGCTTTACCATCTTTAATTGCCTTCATTTTTTCTTCTTCATCTGTCTTATCTTGTAAGTGTTCTTTTTGTGATACCTTGAGTTTGTTGATCTCATCACGGGTTGCATCAAGTTCTTATTTCTTTTGAGAAAGATCTTCTTGAAAACATATTTTCAAGATCTTCCTTCGTTTCTTTTTCTACTCAACCTATAGCTTGAGAAGAGTGGTCTTCTCTACTCCTCTGTTGAGAACCTATATATGTTCCTTCTTCTTCTCATTTTTGATCATGAGACTTGTTATTTCTATTGAAGATGTTTCTAATTCATTTTGCTTTTGGTCAAGAGTGGATATGTATCTTTTATCAGATTTATTCCTTTCAATTTATGCTTCCTGTATCTGTTGTGTGATCCTGCTAATCTCTACAAATGTTGTGTCGAGTTCTTGTTTCTTTTGTTGGACTTCTCTCTTGAGGTCTCATGTCAATGTATTATTCATTTCTTCCAACTTCTTTTGAAGTGACTCTTCAATACATTTTTTCCTTTCAACTTCAATTTGAGACCTTGAACTTGTTCTTCAAGAGTATCGGAATGAATCTTCTCAGTCTTGAGCTCTTTTATAATCTTGATTGCCTCCTTAGAAAATCCTTTTATGGTCAACCCTTCTTCTTCGTTGTTTGATACCTCTTGTTTATTGTGCTTGGCCATAAACATTATTCTCTCACTAGCTTCTTCTTCACTATCATTGTATTCATCGGATAATGAGCTATCTTTGACATTTGAGTCACTTGTGTATATATTCTCAAGCTTGTCACATACATCTTTTGCGGTTTTACAACCCAACACCTTATGATAAGCAGATTCAATAATTCCACTGATAATAATATTCTTTTCTTTTGCATTATTTACCAAATTCTTCTTACCTTGTTCATCCGCAGTTGGTGTAAAGCCATTTTGAATAGTGTCCCATACCTCATAACCTTGAGTCAAGAGATAGACCTCCATTCTTCCTTTCTAGAGTGTTACCTCATAACCTTGTGTCAAGAGATAGACCTCCATTCTTCCTTTCATTGAACAGAGGTACACCATTCTTGGTATGCTCCATGATCTCCTTACAGCTGTTAAACTGCTATTGAAGGAACCAAGCTCTAATACCAATCGTTGGAAATACTGGGAGGGGATTGGGGTGAATAAATATTCCTTTCAATTATTATTATTATTAATCTTTCAAAGCATTAGTTAATCTTTAATTATTATCAGTCTTTGTAAAATGATAGGACTAAACAAAAGGAACACAAATGCACACAATTTTTAAGGTGGAAATTCCCTCCGAGACAAAAACCACCTGAATGATTTTCTAATAATTCTTTAATCTTCAACTCCAATTTAAAAGGAGACTTCAACCTCCTAGAATCTAGAAAAGCATTCTTCTCCAGCTCCCATCGGTTGGACGCTCCAACGGCTAAGATTCTTCATTAGTCAACTGAATGGATGCCCCAACACCAAATGAGCTACAATTCACCCTAACAGCACCCTACCACCCTGAATTTTTCACAGGCTTGAACCTATTGGAGACTTCATGCACCATCCTAGCACCACCCTACCACCCTGTAGAAGAATAAAAGAAGAATGGACTCACGTACCAGGGAAAATGGTCCACTTTACAATGATATAGAATGATGTAGAAGAAGAAAACACACAAGACCATAACCCCGACTATGATACAACGACCTAATGCTAATCCTAGACCTCTCAAAACTGCCTCTTCAAATCTTGGAAGATAGACACTTGTACAACTTTTACAATGATGCTTTGACAATGACTCTGTACAACGATACTTTTACAATGGTTGTATGCAATGCTGCCCACTTGCAGACTTCATGTGGTGGACTTCCTGCTCTTGTTTTGCACCTTGATTGCTGCTCTTGTAATGCTACATTTTCTCACTCTTCAAAACATTATATTATGCATTGAGTATTCTCTTTATGAATATATAATACCTTCAAAAAGTCTTCAAGTTAATACCCATGACATGATAATAGCAAAACCTACCTCATCCTGCAGAGCATATGTCAGTGCTAACCAGAAACAAAAAATTAGAATACAAAGAACCTAATGAAATTAAGAGATGAACAAGAATATACACAATATACTTACCTATTTTACCTCTGTTGCACCATGCTCTTTACTACCCTAGAAAGTCTGGTCCTTTGCAGCCATTGACAACACTTGATCTAGTTTTTTTTTCTCGCCTTCTAGGAGCACAATATTGAATCTGATGTATCTTTGTTATTTCAGATCCCTAATATGTGATTTTTAGTCCTGCAGTAGCCCTCTGAGTCTTCTTTCCAATGCCACAGGTTTGACCCGATTTGAATTACTCAAGGCAAAGTTATTCCCAATCTCTCACAATGACCTAATTATGGACTAGTTCAGTAGAGTGAACTTGTATGGCGTGCCACATGTCACTGTCTCCTCCTTTATATTTGAAATCGATACACAAAAAACTATAGTTCATGCACTATCTTCCACTATTTACTGAATTCCAATCCGCTTCTAAGACAGAGAGTTATGATGATTTTTCCAAGGTCACCTCTTTGCAACGGAAGTCCGGATCCCGCAAACATGCTAACGTCCGTAGACCATATCTTCGAAAATATAGCGAACCAAGATCAAAAATTAGGTCACGAAGTTCATCAGGATTTTTGCTCAGATGCGTTTTAATTTCAGCATCTAATACTTCATAGAAATAAAGTTACATTGAAAATTCCATGATCACTACTTTTGGAGGATATATGAGATTTATTTTGATAGAGTTGAGAGGGGCTTCTATAGAGAATGTTGGAGGGATTTTAGGAGCTTAAATAGTTATCAATTATTAACTATTCAATGAAAAAAATCAATGACAAATACCACGCCACAACCCCATGGGGTTTTAGCCCACTAATTAGGGTTACTAACTTCAACCTTGAATAACTTACAAACCGTGAGGAATTACGAAGATAGCTATATACCGCTAGAAAGATATTTTTGAGTAGAGTATTCCTATAATAGTTAATGAGAAACCGTGAATGATGATGCTAAATATGCCATGGAAGTTCAGGTTCATCCTTAGTGCTGCTTGGGTTGACATCAATGACAACCTCAGATCTTCTTTAGATCAACAGGAGTCTCCTAACAATTTTTACACTATCGGAACATTACCCATGTCACAAATTTTAAAAGGTTGTCACCCTCAAAAGTTTTGATTCACTAATCCCTGATTTCATCCAAGATTTTATGTTGTGACCACTAATTTATTGGACCTCTGGCATCCAGACCTCCGATATGTGATCATCGATATCCCATCCTTGGGTACATTTGGACCTCTAATATGAAATTGTTAATATCTCTGAACCTCTGACATGCGATCTCTAATAACTTTGATATGCCTTCACAAGGCTTCAATCCTTGAAACAACATAAGACCATAACTTTTGATGTAGGATTCGATTTTTTTACGTCCACATATCGTTGGAAATCTTGTTCAGAGAACTTTCCAATAGAGAGAGTATGATTTAGGCTTTTAGTCCTTTTTAGGCTTGGAATATGACTGCAAAATTCTATGCTCATTTAATATGAAGAACTGAATATAAATTTTGCGGTAAGTGAAAACATACTGCCTCAAGAATGGTTTCAAACTATCTTCTATTCTTTGAACCTTGACCCTCCTTCTTGTACCTAGAAACTATTCTTCTAAGAAACCTATGCCAGTTGCTGATACAATTTTGAACCATTTGCTTAATGCACATCATGTTAACATTAGAGTCTATCCTCTTGACATCAATCACAACATATTTCCAACATTCTCCCCTTTTGGCAATTATGGAAACACCAAGATCAAACAAAACATCCTTTAGGAGATATTATTGTGTCTTTGAATTATTGCTCCCTCTGAGATGTTCTTCTCTTATTGTTTTCTACTTATTCTGCTACTGCTCATGTTGCTTCTTAAGTCATGGATGGATCACTAACACATCTCCTTGTACTCCTTTATTTGAATATTATTATCACTCCCCTTATTTGTTTGTTTAATCACCATTACCATTCCCCCTTTGACATCAATAGCAAAGAAACCAACATCATCCCCCTGTTTCCATGCTGCTCGTGTCAATAATATTTATCTATCATGTTGATGCTATGGACCTGCCAGCTTCATCAAGATATGCTGAAGATACAACTTCCTTTCTTCCTCCTAAAGGAAACATTAGCGTAGGGAGGCACTAGGAACAACACCCAATCTTTGCCTCGAATACTCAAGTTCTTTTCTAGGAAGTGGCATAGTGAAAATATTATCAGCTTGTTCTTTTGTAGAAACATACTCTAGCTTCAAAACATTATTTGAAATGCGCTCTCGCAAGAAGTAATACTTCATTGGAATATGCTTTTCCTTGGAGTGAAAAACTAGATTCTTGGACATGCTGATTGCACTTGTGTTGTCACAAATAATGGGAGTATGTTGATTATAAAACACTTGTACATCTTGTAAGGTCTTCTTCATCCACAATAGTTGAGCATAATAGGAAGCTGCTGAAATATATTATGCTTCATATTCTAGATAAGGAAATATAATCTTGCTTCTCGCTCAACCATGAGAATATACATTCTAAGAAAGGAACACCACTTGTGATTTTTCGATCATTTACATCACCTAACCAGTCAACATCAATATAAATAGTTAATGAAAAATATTTACCTTTGGGGTACCTCATACCATAGTCCTCTGTTGCCCTGAGATATCTAAGAATCCTCTTGGCAGCCAACAAATGGATTTGTATGGGGAAAGCTTGAAATATTGCAACTAAAGAAACGACCTACATGATGTCTGGCATTGATGTTGTCAAATATAAGATACCGCTAATGATGGATATATATAAAGTCTAGCCCATTGTTGGAGATACATCCATCTTGCTAAGTTTGCAGCCTGTCACCATTGGAGTTCTCACTAAAGAGAATTCTTTGATGCCAAAAATTTTCAGCACTTCTTTTAGATACTTGATTTGAGAGATAAAAAATCCTTTAGGTGTTTGTGCTATCTGCAATCTAAGGAAATAATAAATATGTACAAGCATTGAGATATCAAACTCTGCCTTCACATCAATTGCAAATTCATTTGTCAACAAATCTGAATCGCTAGAAAAGATGATATCATCAACATATACAATCACCACAATGAGTTTGCTATCTTTTTCTTTGACATATAATTCGATGTCAACTATAACTCTTTCTAATACACAATTAAGTAGTTAGTTGTCTATCTTGGAATACCAAGCTCTATGGTCTTGATTGAGACCATACAAAGCCTTGTTAAGTCTAAAAACATAATCTTATTTTTTTGTTAATTGAAAACCTTCTCACCGCTCTATGTAGAATTCCTGCTCTAGCTCTCCATTGAGGAAAGAAGATTTGGCATCTATTTGGTATATTTTGAATTTACTAAAGCAAGCAAATGACAAAAGAATTCTTATCGCTTCTAATCTAGCAATAGGAGCAAAAGTTTCATCAAAATCCAAGCCTTTATTTGAGCATACCTTTGCACACCAACCTAGCCTTGTTTCTTACCACTTCTCCATGGTCATTTAATTTATTCCTGAAAACCTACATTGTGCAAATGACATTCTTCTTAGCAAGCCTTGGAACAACTTCTCAAGTCTGATTTTTCTTTATTTGATCCAATTCTTCATTCATTTCCTTTAACCAATGTTGACCTTAACTGGCTTGAACAACATCCCTTTGTTCGTCCATGGAAGATAGGGCAACATGTGCTTGCATAAGGGAGTCTAGCAACTTGCTTCCTTTCTTCACATCATTATTTAATTCACCAACAATCTAATCAGTTGGGTGGTGTTTTTGTACATATCTTGGGGAATATTTAGCTTTAGGACTAGATGATTCTTCATCATTTTCTTCTGAGTATGACCATCATATTCCTCGCTAATGATAACTAATTCATTATCACTAGTTTTTACTGTTGTTTCTCTTCTTTCTCAATGTGTTCATCCACTTTGAAATCAATACAATCAATGATCCTCTTAATAATTTTATTATAGCATCTTCATCCTTTCTTATTGTGTGAATTTCCCAGAAAAATGCCTTCATCTGCTTTGGCATCGAACT
Source organism: Pinus tabuliformis (assembly GCA_031772625.1). NCBI lineage: Eukaryota > Viridiplantae > Streptophyta > Pinopsida > Pinales > Pinaceae > Pinus > Pinus tabuliformis. Next base: position 13,130,349 of record CM062813.1, on the reverse strand, counting down.
TACCAAGTTTTTTGTCATTTCTATTAATGTAGAATCTACTATGAAATACTTTGAAGTATTTGACTATTACAGGTCTTCCATACCACATCTCATAGGGAGTTTTGTCACTATTCAATATATAATGATCTTTCTTGAGGATAACTACTACCATATGAATAACTTCTACCCAAAACCTCTCCTAAACATCCCTTCCAATCATCATTTCTCTAGGTAACTATTGTACTGATTTGTTTTCCTTTTCTGCTACACCATTTTGTTGGGGAGTCTATGATATTGTAAACTACCTTTTCATGTCATTATTTTTATTGAAATAATCAAATTATTTTGAAGTGAACTAACCTCCATTTTCAAACCTTATGCTTTGGATTTTTCAATGAATTTCATTCTTAGCCATAGCTTTGAACTCTTTAAATTTCTCAAAAGTTTCAAATTTATCTTTAAGGAAGGAAACCCACATCATCATGTGAAAATCATCAATTATAAGCATAAAGTATAATTTACTTGTGGGTGACTACGTTATGGATGGTCAACACAAATCCATGTGTACCAGCTACAATGGTTTTGATGATGAGTTATCCTTTGCCTTCAATGGAACTAGAGCTTGATTTCCTGGTTGGTAAGATTTATAGATTGTATTCTCTAGTTTTTAAAGCCTAGGAAATTCCTTGACAACATTCTTTTTGTTGAACTTTACTATGCGATCAAAATTCTGACTTTCAAGCCTTTTATGCCATACCTAACTCTAATATGTCTTTAATAAGAAACACCTTTTTATCTTCTCTTTGAGCACAAAGACATTGTTGTCTATTCTTACAGCTACAAGAACTATCTCATCTATACATGTGGACTTGATTTGAAAATTTTTGGCTTTAAAAATCATTTCATCGCCTTGGTCACACATCTAAGATACACTTAGGAGGCTATCCTTCAGTCCATCAACATATAATTTTTTTCTGGATTTGTCATTTCCATTTGATAGAATAACCACCCCTTTTGCAATTATTTTACCAAGAGAATGATTTCCAAAAGTCACTTTACCTTTGTTAACTATTTTCCATGTTAAAAACTTACTTTTGTCTCCTGTCATGTTCCTAAAACATAAGCTATCCACATACCAATGGCTCCCTCCATTTTCAGCATACATATCAATATCACATTGCTCTAATTTATCCTTTTCTTTCCAGACTTTGGGATTTTATTTAATTTTCTCAATTACTGGCTCAACCTTCTTTTCCTTAAGCATGAAATTCACTAACATATTCCAAAAACTTTGACACTTAAAACATTGCACCTGATAATTCAGAGACACAAAAAAATTATTGCACCTGGGTATGATTTTCCTTTTTTGAACTCTTCTCTTAGATCTCAGCTTCCTCTACGATAGATTGACTCTGAAATTTTCTACTCTATGGCTATAGTTAGTGCATGTGAAACAATGCCTTCAGAAAATATCATTGTACATGGAATAATGTCTTTTACATTGGACTAAATGCTAGGTAGTTCGATTTTCTTAGCCAATGTTTTTCCTTTCTTTCTGTTGATTTTTATGGACCTGATTATTGGGATGCATGTCTCCTTTTTACTGCTATGCAAACCTCTCTTTTACTAGAAAAAAGCTAATTTCCTTTGTATCTTTTAATTCAACTATTGCGCTAGACTTGGCTTCAAATCCAAGACCACTAAAACCTAAGGAGACTCGTTGTGCTTCTAATATGCCATTTAAATCTTCAATTTATTTTCTAATTTTTTAATTGAAACTCAGCTGTGTTTTAGCTTTCTCCAGTTCCTTTCTCAACAATACAATTTCTCCTTCCAACTTCTCACATGCTTGAATATTTTAATTCAACTCTTGGTTCAAGGATTCTTGAATCTTCTTACCTTCTTCTATTTGCAAGAGAGATGGATCTACAACCTCAATTTTTTTTATTTTTATTTTTTGTCAAAGACTCCTTCAAGACTTTATTTTTCTTCTTCAGCCTTTCTATTTTATCAGGAACACTTACTAGTTTTCCTTCAAGATTTACTTATCCTTCTTCATCATCAGAATTAATGGCCTCGACTTTCATATTTTCTATGGCCATCAACATAAATTCTTTAGGTTTCTCATCATCTCTATCCTAATCTCACAATTGGCTAGGGTCACTTTCTGAGGAGATATGTTCTTGAAGATAAAAACCTCTATTCTTAGGCTTCTTATTGTTGTTGTATTTTTTTTTCAAATTTTCTTTACGACCATAATATTTCTTCTTGTTTTTAGGGCACTTCAATGCATAATCACTAATGTTTCCGCAATTAAAACATCTAAATGGTAGCTTACCTTTATACTTTATTGATGCTTCCTTGAGTTGCCTCACAAAGTTGGCTTCTTCTTCATTTGATTCATAACATGAGTCATCATGCTCATCCTTTTACCTTTTTCCTTCTTTAAAGGGTGATTCATTGGCTACGGATTTGCCTTTAGAAATCCTCATCTCATAGGGAGTGAGTGTTTAAAGAATTTTATCTAAAGAAAGTGCTTATATTGGTAGTTTCTTCAATGGATGAATCCTTGGGATTAAACCTCCTAGGAAGAGATATTAACACTTTTTGAACTACCATAGGTTCATCTAGCTGCTCATCAAGCCCTCTTATGTTGTTTACAACTTCGTCAACTATCAAAAAATACTTTACAATATATACATCACCATGCAAGTTTAAAGATTTAAATTACATCATGTAAGCTTGGAGTTTATCTTTCCTTTCATTATTGTCTCCCTCATAGAAATTTCTCATCTTGTCACAGATAGCTTTGGTAGATGTGAAATCTATTACTTTGACAATTTCTGATTTAGGTAGGCTAGAAATCAAGGCATTCATTGCTTTATCATTGCATGTGAATAACAACTTCTAATATTTGGTAACCATTGTTGGAGACCTTTGATATGTTTCTTCCACAACATCCAACACATCAGCTCCAAGTGATTGAGTGTAGGTCTTCATCCTTACTTTCCAAAGCACATATTTTGTTCCATTGAACATTGATTCCCTATTCATAAAACATCCTTCATGGTTTTCCATGATCCTTGATCTTTCGTCCATCTGTTAAACTAATTTGAAGTAACCTACTTTGATACAAATTTTTCGAAACTAGGACAATACTAAGGGGGGGGTGAATCAATGTTACACGAATTTCTAACAGTTGACAACTTTATTTCACCTCTAAACACTTCAACAATTATGAAGCATAACAAGAATCAATATCACTAATCTCAATGGAGCACACAAAGAATAACTAGGGTTTAAAAACTACTCTTCAATTCCTTCATAGGGAAAGCTACAACTTCTTCTTACATTTCTCTGCCTACAACCAACACGAAGCTACAACTCCCTATTTTATTAGCTACAACTGAATGGAGCTACAACCACAATTTTTTACCAGCAAAAATGAGAAGAGAACCAATCCATAATATGAAATCTACAAATTACTAGACACTCACTGGTTCATATTTCATCCATTTTCACATGATGCATGAATTTCATATTTTCTTTCATAGTAAAAGAATTTCTCCTTGATCATCAATACCTTTAGCAACCTCTGATTGCTTCTCTAAAACAACTTTCAAATACCAAGATTGGTCTTTAGATGCATAACATCATATTTCGCACACATTCAACAACAATCTACTTCTCTTTTACAATTTTCTACACTAGACCATCACTCTAATACTCAAATTCTAGTTTTAAAGAATTTTGATTTGATATTTTTGGTATTGGACTTGAGTTATCTTTCTCCTTGATATACTCCATTTTTTTTCTTACTTTTTCCTTTTTCATGTTCAATTTTATCCTCTAAATCTTCTTTTCATGTTATCTTAAGGTCCCCTGCAAATCTTAGCCTTTTTTGTCATTTTTTTGCTTGTTTAAGTCAATTTTGGCCTTTTACATGTTTAGCTAAGGTTAGCTAAAGTTATCAACCCTCCAAACCTGGAAAAATATGCCAAAACTTCCTCCTTCACTATAAGCCCAACAAAAATGCCTCTTAACAGGAAGATTTTCCTCCAAAAATAGTTGTCGACCCATCCATGACACTATCGGGATCATCCCAACAAAAATAGTTGTCATCTCATATTTTCATGCAAAACCTCAAGCCTTTCTAACCTGTTTCTACTAGTAAAACAACCTTACTCCTAAATAGAGCTTCCCCTAGACTTTTCTTTTTACAATATTATTGATGCAACCTGTCCTATGGGAGGAGAGAGAAAAGGTCCCTTAAACCTTGGTTTTGAAAGTGACTGAGGGTCCCACACAATACCATGGTTGTATAAAAAACAACCCTCAGGACCACCCTTGGTGCTTTCTCAAACCGAGGAGAGTGCCCCGGAATAACTGTGAGTCATAGATTGAAATCTGTGAAACCACCTTCCGAGACTACCGTATTTGTTAATGTTCGATAAACTTCATGTCACTACTCACCACTGGATACATTGAAGCCAATTTATGTTGTTAATAAAGAGTTTATCTGATCCATCAATTGTGATTCATTGTCATGCACCCATGGGAACACCTCCACCATGTGTTGGAAAAAGCTCTATCTCCTATCGTTATGTGATTTAACAATCCCTGTTACCCATCACCTCTTTGCCCTTTATGCATTAGTAAATAGTTACTGAGTTTCTTGCTTCCATGTTTGAGATTTTGTTCTTCCTCAATCCAGGATTCCAGCCTTTTGGGCTTCTTACCTCTGATATTCTGACCTTCCGTGGCTTCCAGGGTTCCAAGATTTTGACTTTTGTATGCCCAACTTTGAGTGCCTCTATGTTTTGATCTAAGAGGCCATTTTCAGACTTATTTATAGTGTTGGTATCTCTTTCATAAGAATTTCTAGTTAAGTGGCTCTGATGTAGTCTTCAAGCTCATCTACTACTTGAAAAATATCTTCAATCTCCCTAATATTATTTTCACCTTGACCCTTCTTCTAGTTATGCCTGGAACTTGTTCATCTGAGACACTTCTGCCACCTACTAACACCATTTCGACCATATTTTCAATGGACACCCTTTTGACATCAAGGACTATCCTATTGACATCAATGACAACATATTTCCAACATGCTACATTGATCATTGTTTCTCCCTATATGTTGTGGTTTTCCTCATGTTGATTCCCCAGAGTTTGGATCACTACTAAATCAATGGATTTTTTGGCATATTTAGTAGAATCCTTCTACTGCTCTTCTCACTCCTCCACTTGGGATATTTCTTGATTATTTGCTTCTAGTTATTAAATAATCTCATACATTTCTTCATCATCATCATATGCAGAAGGTAAATTTATAAATTACCATCCCTCTGGATTTTGCGATCTTTCCTTTGTTCTTTTATTCCGTTAAGGGCATGAGTTTTTTAGGTGAACTATATAATGGTAATTTCAACACCTAAATGTAGTATTTTCAAAGTCTATCCATTGTGTACACTTCAAATATTTATGATTCATAAGGATGTTATTTTGTAGGCCTTTTCTTAGGGTCTATCTCCACATAGATTCAGACAAAAGTAAAGATACCTTTCTCCATTCGTTCTTGATTCATATTTAGAAATATCCTTAGTGAATTTCTAATGCCTTCTAAAAGTTGATGTTATTAAAAACAAAGAGGATGAGTGTCCAACCTTACCCATACCAACATATTTTCAACCACCATCATTGTGGCATCAAAAGATGGAAACTTTAAAGTGACAAAGAGACCAATCCTTTCCAAAAATGATTGTGCTTTGTTTATGACATAGCCCAAATCTGTCCAATTCTCGAATTGAACCACAAAAAATCCCTTTGCACATAGGTATATATCACAATATTTAGTCAATTTGAGTTAGATACATTGATGTAGATATTCAGAATTGGGTTAGAAGCCATTAAATACATAGATCAAAGCTCTTCTTTGGATAATAATGAAAACCCCTCTTCCTTTTGTGAATTTTACTGACATATCTAGTGCTTTCTTTTCCTTCTGAAATGGGTAAGGCCCTATGATAGTTAGATATGGAGTTTGTGAGGCAACTTTCCCTCTCACTACATCCTTAAAAAAGAATCAAACCATTAATGCTGATTTTGTTCCTAGTGGAATGCTCGATCCTAGGGCTCCACCCCACAATCTCAAATATATAATAATGAATGAATCTTGAATGATTCCATATTCATGCAACCGAAAGGAATCTTGCAAATATTCCCCCACATAGATCATACTTTGTAACTTCATTGGAATTCCCAACTTATCTTGAACCTTCTATTGGAAATAATACTGAGGGGGGGCGAATTAGTATTATTAGATCAAGAATTTTTCTTTTTCATAATCAGATTTATATACACTACTTCAGAGAGGGGAACTAGCGTGTACACGCAATTGTCTTTAACGCAACCAACGTTTATGAAGTAAACTTATGATTCAGTTAATTCATCATATGTGGATATTTAATCAGTGCATCAGTACTTCATCAATCATTAAACAGTAACCATGTGTAGTATAAACATAATAAACCATTACACATAAGCAACACACATGAACAAGAATATTTAAGGTGGAAACCCAATGTGGGTGAAAATCACCTGCTGCTATTGTCTCTGTCTTCTTTTAATAATAAGAAAATATGTTTACAATCTTGTACTGGTGCAGAGTCATACTAATACATAGGCTTCTACCTGCAGAAGGTTACAACCTTCTCTCATTCTCCGGCTTCTACTAGAAGGGAGCTACAACCCCTTAGCTCTTGTACTAGCCAATATGTTTACTAGTACATAAGTACCAGCCTATAGAAAACTCCACTCTTCCACGAGGGACCACATTTCATGAATTTTCAAACTGGATGCTCCTGACACATATCAAGACATATGAAGACCTTGACTCATCAATAACCCATAAAAAATTTAGGAACTCAAAATTCATCAACCAACATGCGGTTAATCTGAAACAATCATATCACTATCATCAGAACACTATGCTGAACCCAAAAACCTGTATCAACATTCAGAACCAACTAAAACCTCTAAAATTCACGTGTTAGACTGTATACGCTACTTCAATGAAGAAAACCTACGTGTATATGCCACTTCCTTTAGCCCAACCGACGTATACCTCTAAAGATTCTAAATCATAAAATCTCTGAATCATAAACTGTACCAACGAGCAGTGTACTAAAGATCTACTGTCAACGTACAGAAATTTATACAAGTAGGCAATAGAAAAAACTTCTTCTCACTTATACAATCAACCAAATATCAACCTCCTTATGAATTCAGATTTACATTCAGATCTAAGAAGACTTCATTGATAGACAACAGGAAATAGCAGCAACAATAAATCAGCAATATTGATATGATAGATCAGTCATCTCTGAACATCAAGCCTTTCTTTTGTATACGCTACTTGAAAGAATAGAACCTACGTGTATATGCTCTTTTCCCCTGACGAACATGCGTACTGATCTTCAAATATTGACATAGAACTTTGCTGCAATTCCAAACTTCAGACAAACCCAGATCATGATAGATAATGAATAAAATAGTCGCAAAACATCAAATCTAGCCTCAACCAATATCAGATCATTCAAGAATAACTCATTTCAGGTCGCATGATCCTCATCCAATATTGAACTCAAGGTGCACATAAATATTTTAGATCTAGTCCCAAACATAATCCTACAACATAAAATATACTTCAAACTGAAGTATTCCTTAGAATCTTATTCACTTTCACATCTAGCCTTTTGATCCTCTCTTCCTTATATAGTTTTTTGCCTTTCTCAATACGATGGACCGAATCCACTTAGGACCAATACCTTGGATCAAATACCACATACGGAATACCTCAAACTAAATACCTAAGGTCAATATCATGGTCAAAAGATACCTTGGACCAAATACCTCGGACCAAAACCATGGTTTTCAACATATACACACTTTTCCTTCTATGGGAGTGCGTGTGTATGTTATACACTATTTCTATTATGAGTAACTGCATATATATGCTGCTTGGACTAAATGAACCTGTGTGTATCTCTTAAACTTCTCTTACATCATCTTCTTCCTTCAACTTCTTTATTCTGATCAATAGACATTAGTTCCATCTTCCTGATCCTTTGTAGGACTAGCCTATTGCCTCTAAATATTCCTATTAGCCTCTTATCAAAACTGAGTTGACCTATAGAGTTTTCATCAGGGACAATACTTGTATCATAATGCCAATAATCTCCCCCTTTGGACTTGATGGCAACCAAGATGGTGTTGAGTAGTACAAGCTGTAAATATTGTTAGAGATACCATACAACATCAAAATACCAAAATACTATCCCCCTTTGACATCAAGGGAAAAGGGTGGACCACTCTACTCTCCTTTGAATGATGCTATCCATACTCCCCTTGAGTACATGTCGAGTTTGCAGAGAGATGATTCAATATAATAACATGACACTATAACTCAACAAAGTGAGTATGACCTCCTTGTGACCATGGACTCATACATTCGTCAATCACCTAACCAAGTGGGGATACACCATATTTGACTCATCTGCCCAACCAAATGGGCATATGACAAAGTTTATACATGACAGAAATACAACAATTATTACATCATCCATCCCAAGGATATTGGGGAAATAAATTACATCATATGACCAATAGAACTTAGTGAAATATAGACCATGATAGAAGAATTTATATCACACTAATGACTGATGCAACTAAGAAATAGTTGAGCTCAGCAACAATAATGCCAACAATGTGGAATGTGAATTCTCCCCCTAAACCTGTGCTACCACTATTTCTTTTTGTTGTTGTTAGAAAAACATATACACGATTTTAGCCAAGGAAACCCACGTGTAACCACACATATATTTCATGAAACCCGCATGTAGTAACCTTCTTTTGAAAAACTAGATTTAACAATAGGATGATGCAACAACAACTCCCATCTTTTGTCTGAGATATGCAAATGTTTCTCTGGGAAGTGGTTTAGTGAATATATCAACAAACTATTATTTGGAGGGGACATACTCCAATTTGACCTTTTGTTCAAGAACTTGTTCTCGTAGCAAATGGTACTTAATGGGTATGTGCTTGGTCTTGGAGTACATGACTGGATTATTTGAAATACTGATGGCACTTGTATTATCACATAGAATGGATATGGCTGGAGTACATGTGATCTGAATGTCTTGCAAAGTTTGCATCATCCAAAGTAGTTGTGTGCAGCAAGATGCAACAGCCACATATTCTGCTTCAATTATAGATAAAGCAATTGAACTTTGTTTCTTGTTGAACCAAGACACTAACCTGGAACCCATATAGAATGCACCACCACTAGTTATTTTTCTATCATCAACACTTCCTACCTAATCTGCATCTGTATATGCATGAAGAGTAAGATTTGCATCTCTAGGATACCATAGTCCAAAGTCCCGAGTTCCTTGAAGATATTTGAAAATTCTTTTGACTTCCTGAAGGTGTCATTCCTTTGGATTTACTTGGAATCTTCCAACTATTCCTACTGGATGCATGATGTCAGGTCGGGTACTTATTAGATAAAGTAGGCTGCCAATCATTGATATGTAAGTTGGTTGATCTACTATTGTTGATTCATCATTTGAGCTAAGACTACATCCTATTACCATTGGAGTACATACATGTTTAGAATCTTCCATTCCGCACTTTTTCAAGATCTACTTGAGATATTTGGTTTGTGAAAGAAAAATACCATATTTAGTTTGCTGAACTTGTAGACCAAGAAAATAGGTAAGTTCACCAAGCAAGGACATTTCAAATTATTGCCACATTACTAAAGCAAAATTCTGACTCATGGATTCTTCATTGCTACCAAAAATGATATCATCAACATAAACAATAATAATTAGCAATTTATCATTTTGAATCTTTGTATATAAACTGGTATTTGTAGAACCTTTTTTAAAACCTTGTTGGTGTAGATATTTGTCAAGGTGGTAATACCAAGCCCTTGGAGCCTTTTTCAGACCATAGAAAGCCTTTTTGAGTCTACATACAAGTTTTGCATCATTTCCAAGAATGAATCCTTCTGCATGTTCGATATAAACTTCTTCTTCTAAATATCCATTAAGGAAGGTTGATTTTACATCAATTTGGTATACCTTGAATTTCTAAAAACTGGAAAGAGAAAGAAACATTCTTATTGCTTCAAGTCTGGCAACAGGTGAAAAATTTTCTTCAAAATCTATACCTTCTTGTTGAGCATACCCTTTACAAACAATTCTGGCCTTGTTTCTAATGACTTCTCCATTTTCATTCAGCTTGTTCTTAAATATCGATTTAGTTCCTATAATATTTTTATCATGAGGTCTACGAACTAATTCCCAAGTGTCATTCTTTTCAATTTGCTCAAGTTCTTCATCCATGGCCTTGACCCAACATTCATCTTTGCATGCTTCATTTACGTTTTGAGGTTCGATGGAGGATAGTAATGCTAGATTGCTTGAGGTCCCTGTAATAGTTCTTCTTGTCTGTACACCAGCCTCCCTTTCTCCTAAAATTTGAGTTTCTATATTATTTTTCTGAACATGCCTGGACAGAGTCTTTTCTTCTACCATTATATCTTCTTCTGGTGCTTCATTGGTTTCTTCTTCAATATAATTTTGATTTGATGTGGGAAAGTAATCCCCATCTTCCTCATTGTCATAATCTTCTATTGATTTTATCTGTTTTGGGTTTCTGCATGGTTCATCAACTACAACATCAATGCTTTCAAAAAATCTCCCAAGTCTTTTATTATAACATTTATATCCTTTACTTCTGGAATAATAACCAAGAATAATCCCTTCATCTGCTCTGGGTTCAAACTTACCAAGTTTTTCATCAGTCCTTTTGATAAAACTTTTACTTCCAAAAACTTTAAAGTATTTTATAGTAGGAGTCTTACCATACCAAATTTCATGTGGAGTTTGAGTGCTATTTACCTGAACATTTGCTTTGTTGAGAATAGTCAAGGTAGCGAATGCAACTTCACTCCAGAAGGTTGCAGGAGTTCTAGATTCATCTAGAATGGCTCGAGCCATTTGTTGAATTGTTCTGTTCATCCTTTCTAGTACACCATTTTGCTGAGGTGTTCTTGCAGTGGAGAATTCCCTTTTTATTCCATGTTGTTCACAAAAGTCAAATAATTCATCCGATATAAATTCCCCTCCTCGATCAGCTTTGAGGCATTTGATTTTTCGATCTGAATCATTTTCAACCAAAGCTTTGAAGGCTTGGAACTTTTCAAATGAATCATATTTATGATTTAGAAGACCTATCCAACACATTCTGGAAAAATCATCAATGAACAAGATAAAGTATTCTTCTCCATGAGGTGACTTTTTCCTTGTTGGTACACATAAATCAGTATGGATAAGTTCAAGAGGCTTACTAGCTGACCCTTCCTTTTCCATGAAGTGAACTTTGGTTTGCTTACCTATTTGACATGGTTTGCATATTTTATTTTATGGGATGTTGATATCTGGAAAATCACGAACAACCTTCAGTCTGCATGCTTTTCTCATTTGAGAAAATCTTAGATCTCCCGATATTCTATGCCACAACTAGTTTTCATCATTTTTTCTTAGATAACACTATTGTATCAGTTGTTTGGAGTTCTTGTACTTTTGATCACGGTCTCTCTTGTATCAAGATCATGAACAACACATCCATTTGATCAAAATACCACTTCATTTCCTTGATCACACATTTGACTGACACTCAACAGGTTATGATTTAAACCATCTACATACATAACATTTCTAGCCTTAACCTTTTCTTTCAAGAAAAAATAACCTTTACCTTTTATGATAGCTCCAATGTCATTTCCAAATGAGACATTATTTTCCTCTTCTAAGGAATATTATGAGTGAAGCTTCTCTTTGTCACCTATCATATGTTTGGAGCATTCGTTGTCGATATACCACTAATTTTCTTGTCCTTCTGCATACAAGGCTATACCACATTTTTCTGTTTGAGATTCTTTCCTTCTCCATATCTTGGGATTTAATGGTGTTTGCTCCTTTTTAGGTATTTATCAAAATTTTCTCCTGCATTCAGATTCTTCATGACCAAAGCTGTTACAAATTGAGCATTCTACTTCATTCTCAAGAGAAGAAAAGTTATTATAGGAACTTCTCTTGATCCCTATTACATTCCTTTGATTTCATGCTTCTCTAGTCATTATGGTTTTGTAACCACCACATTGAGCAGCTTTGTTCCCAAAATTATGACATGAAAAACATTGTCGATTAAAGAAGATTCTGCGGCTATCAAATCTATTTACCTGTTGATTGTAGTTTCTATTGATATTCATCTTTGGAGAAAATTGAGTATGATTTTCCTGAGGTTGGTTGTGGCTTCTATTGATATTCATCCTTGGAGAAAATTGAGTATGATTTACCTGGTGATCAGCTTTATGCCATTGCTAATGATTTTCATACTGTTCACTGGTCTTTGTTGTATCAAGATAGTTTTTCATGGAGGTTGATGAATTTTGTGATTGAGATGCTTCTTCAGTATATCCAAGACCTGTCTTTATCAAAGGAGAATGCTGAAATTTGATAATTTCATTTAAAGTTTTTGATCCTTTAGCAAATCTAAGATTGAGATATTTTGTTTTCTCAAGATCTTTTCTTAGACCCACAATTTCACATTCTAGTTTTTCATTGTGTTTTTCTTTTTCAACAAGTTGGTACGTGAAGGTATCTATGATCATATTCTTTTCTTCTAAATGGATTTTGAGTTTAGATATTTCTTCATGAAAGTTTTCCTCTTCTAAAGCATCCCAAAAATCATCATTGTCATAAGCCATGAGAAGTCTATAATCATTACTATTAGATAAACCATCACTATCCACTTCTAAACTATCCCAAAAATCGTCGCTATCACAAGCCATGAGAAGTCTGTAATCTTGACCAGTTTCATCTTCATCACTATTAGAGAAACCATCAGTATCTTCATGTGTATAGTAACTCCTTCTATTCACAACTTGTTTCCTATTCCCTTTTGCATATTTCTTTCCTTTTTCATATTTATCTTTATGAGGACATCTAGCAGCATAATGACCGACTCTACCACAAGCAAAGCATTTGAAAGGTAGATTACCTTTGAACCTTCCAGAACCTCGTTGAAGGTTCTTAGCAAAATTTACCTCATCTTATTCTTCTGAATTGTGTCCTAACTCATTGTGTTCTTCCTTTCCTTTTCCTTTTGTTGAAGCTTTAAATGTGACTTCTCTCATATCTGATGGACCTCCTTTTCTCATCTCAAAAGTAGTTAGGATTCCATGAATTTGTGTCATAGTGATATTCTATAGATCTTATTTTTCTTCAATGGTAGAAACTTTTGATACAAATTTAGCAAACAAGGATCTCAAAATTTTCTCAAATAAAGTAACTTCCTTTATTTCTTCACCCAGATTCTTCATAGAATTAACAACCTCATCTATATGTAATAAGTAACTAGCTATATTCTCATCACTATGCATCTTAAGAGTTTCATACTGAATTCTGAGAGTTTGAATCTTAGCATGTTTTACCTGAGAGTCTCCTTTGTAGCTCTAAACGATTTTTTCCCATATCTCTTTGGCTTATTTGAGCTGCATCACTTTGACAAACTTTGATTGTGACAAACTTCCCAATAAAGTATTGAAAACTTTGGCATTGGTTTCATATTGCTTTTTACCTGTCGTGTCTATAGGAATTGTTGTTGGAAATTTATATCCTCCTTTCACAATTTCTTAAACATCTATTCAAAGAGATTGTAGATAGGCTATGGTTCTTATTTTCCAATAAACAAAGTTGCTCCCATCGAAGATTGGTGGTCTGATGGATCGCATGCTTTCATGATTATTCATCTTGACGGATCTTCCTTGAAGCGATCAAGCTTCTTCTGAAGGACTTGGTTTGATACCAATTGTTTGAAATAATAATGAGATGGGGGGTGAACCAGTAATATCAGATCAATAATTTTTCTTTTTCATAATCAAATTTATATACGCTACTTCAAAGAGGGGAACTAACATGTACATGTAAATGTCTTTAAGGAAACCATCATTTATGAAGTAAACTTATGATTCAGTTAATTCATCATATGTTGATCTTTAATCAGTGCATAAGTACTTCATCAATCATTAAATAGTAACCATGTGTAGTATAAACATAATAAACCATTACACATAAGCAACATACATGAACACTAAGATTTAAGGTGGAAACCCACTGTGGGTGAAAACCACCTACTGTTGTCATCTCTGTCTTCTTTTAATAATAAGAAAATAAGTTTACAATCTTGTATTGGTCCAAAATCATACCAGTACATAGGCTTCTACCTGTAGAAGGTTACAACCTTCTCTTGTTCTCCAGCTTCTACTAGAAGAGAGCTACAACCCCCTAGCTCTTGTACTAGCCAATACGTTTACTAGTATGTAGGTGCCAACCTACAAAAAACTCCACTCTTCCACCAGGGACCACGTTTCATGAATTTTCAGACTGGATTCTCCTAGAACATATCAAGACATATGCAGACCTTGACTCATCAATAACCGATCAGAAATTTAGAAACTCAAGCTTCATCAACCAACATCTAGTTAATATGAAACAATCAGATCACTATCATCGGAACACTACGCTGAACCCAAAAAACTGTATCAACATTCAGAGCCAATTGAAACCTCAAAACATCATGTGTCAGACTGTATACGCTACTTCAATGAAGAAAACTTGCGTGTATACACTACTTCCTTTAGCCCAACCGGCATGTACCTCTAAATATTCTGAATCATAAAATCTCTGAATCACAAACTGTACAAACCAACAATGTACTGAACATCTACTATTGTTGGGTCCCTATAATACTAGTGATTACCCCATTACTATTGTAGTTGTATCCCTTATTAATATTGTTGTGCCCCTATTGTCCCCATATTGTTATTATTGTGCCCCATAGAATCCCTCTACTGTTATTTTTGTGGCTTTATATTATTATTGTTAGGTCGGCTGGGTTATATTGTGACTCCTTAGACTCCTATATATAGAAAGGAGGTTTTTTCATTTGAATCGTCCAAAAATTGCTCATTTATGTAATGTAAAGGAGATTGCCCCCTCGAAGAGGCTGAATTCTAAGGCGTGGATCTCTCTTTTCTATCTTTTTGTGAGCTGGTTTCATAAAAACTATAAACTTACAGAACTTTGTAGAGGCAGGCAACAGAAAACACTTCTTCTCACTTATACAATCAATCAAATATCAACCTCCTTATGCATTCAGATTTACATTCAAATCTAAGGAGAATTCATTGACAAACAATAGTAAAATAGTAGCAACAATAAATCAAAAACATTGATCTGATAGATCAGTCATATCTGAACATCAAGCCTTTATTTTGTATAAACTACTTGAAAGAACAGAACCTACATGTATATGCTCTTTTGATGAGACGAACCTGTATACAGATCTGCAAATATTGACTCAGAACTTTGCTGAAATTCCAAACTTCAGACAAACCCAGATAATGATCAATAACATATAAAATAGATGCAAAACATCAGATCTAGCCTCAACCAATTTTAGATTGTTCAAGAATAAGTCATTTTAGATCTCATGATCCTGATCCATTATTGAACTCAAGGTGCACATAAATATTTCAGATCTAGTCCCAAACATAACCCTGCAACATAAAGTATACTTCAAAGAGAATTATTCCTTAGAATCTTATTCACTTGCACATCTAGCCTTATGATCCTCTCTTCTTTATATAGTTTTTGGCCTTTCTCAATACCATGGACCGAATCCATTTAGGACTAATACCTTGGATCAAATACCACAGATTGAATACCTAGACTAAATACCAAGGGTCAATATCATGGTCCAAAGATACCTTGGAGCAAATACCTCAGACCAAAACCATGGTTTTCAACATGTACACGCTTTTCCTTCTATGGGAGTGTGTGTGTACGTTATATACTATTTCTGTTCTGAGTACCTGTGTGTATACACTACTTGGACTAAGTGAACCTACGTGTATCTCTTAAGCCTCTCTTACATCATCTTCTTCCTTCAACTTCTTTATTATGATCAATAGACCTTAGTTTCATCTTCCTGGTCCTCTATACCACTACCCTATTGCCTCTGAATATTCCTTTTAGCCTCGTATCAAAAATGAGTTGACTTGTAGAGTTGCCATCAAGGAAAATAGTTGTATCATAATGCCAACACCTTCTGCTTTGAATCTAGCACTAAATTCCTAAACTCATATAGTTATTGGGACTGATTTCCCATATGGGTTTTTGATAAAGATTTGGAAAAAAATCCCTTGTCCAAATCTATTTGAAAACCCTCGCATCCAATCAGTTTTATGGATAGATCTCCCAACTTCCACATTTTTGCATAGATATGAGAATACTCTTCTAGATCTATAGGAAGAAATACCATATGCATGTGAATAAAAAAGAACACAAACACACACACATAAAATTTATTTTATAAAATAAATGTTTGAAATATAAATAAATATAAATATGTTTATCCCAACTCGATGCTCATATGAAATACCACAATAACATTGATATGATGTTATGAAAACATGACAGGGGTAAGTTAGTAAGTTGCCTCCACCTAACAACCCACATGGCCACTCGACTGTGGTGAAAGTGTTGAAAATGCAGCAAGAAAATCTGAAATTGACTTTTCCTTCAACAAACTAGAAAAAATTCAAATTTCTATTTCAATAGAAACCTTGGA
The DNA here is from genome assembly GCA_031772625.1 of Pinus tabuliformis. Taxonomy (NCBI): domain Eukaryota; kingdom Viridiplantae; phylum Streptophyta; class Pinopsida; order Pinales; family Pinaceae; genus Pinus; species Pinus tabuliformis. The sequence continues at coordinate 13,113,600 of CM062813.1, read as the reverse complement.
GGTATTTAAATAAGGTGACATGGCACTTTTCACTCTATTAAATTAGTTAATTCGAGTTGGGGAAGCTTGAGTTCATTTCAATATGTTTGATTTCTAATCTATCGCAATCCATTTCAGTTAATTTGAGTTACTGTCAGTTTAACTAGTTCTAACTATAAGAAGAACTGGTGGAGGTCAAGTTGTGGAAGTGGAACTTCAACCACACTTAGTGATCAACTAGTTAACTGATCATCCCAAAATAAATGTTGTATGCAGAAAATTCAAGTTACGCAATTTAGGTGGAGATTCCAAGTTAGTGTACTATCAGTTGTAGCATATCCCAATGTGTATAGGTGGTTCATGCAGTCAGAGGAAGGACTTAAGGTAATTGTACAATTTCATGGTGGGAAATTCCTAAAAAATAGAGGCAATTTATCAAGGGAACATCACAAGGAAATAGGAGCTCGGAGGCTTGAAAATTGGCTGAGTTTTAGTTAGATTCATTCAATTAGGCAAAGGGATAAACTATACACTTGGAGGGTGTGGTCAAGCTTATGCAAGAAGATGTATTTAATATCTATTATCTGATTAATCAAATATAGATACTAATGGGTTTTGAGCAGTCTCTTTCCCATAGATAAATCTGTATGCATGTGTGGTATATCCTTTTACATGTCTATGATTCTTTTTCTAGATGGTGAATTAACTTCTGCATATCAATAGAGTATCTTGAAGTCTTGTGATTTAGAAAATTTCCCGAGAAATATTGAGTATACACATTAATTTCTACATGGTATCAGAGTTGGAGTCACTATAGAACAAAGGTTTTGAAGTTGTCATTGCAGGAGGTTCAAATTTGAAGATCAGTGTTGCAAGTTTTCTTCAAGAATGAGAAGATGGCTTTCAATTGACTTAGGCTCGAGTATGCCTTGGAAGGAACTGCAAACATTTTGGCATCGAAGGAAAACATGGAGGTAGTATTGGATGACAATGGGCTACTAGAATACATCAAGACAAATGTAGAAAAACCCCAAGGATCTGGCGCCCAAAATCTTCCTCAATGGAAGAAAGATATGGCCAAAGCGAGGAGAATCATATTGGAGGGTGTACGTGATCATATTGTTTAGAATCTCAAAGGAGAATACCAGAGAGGAGAATTCATCCAATGGAAAGGATGAGGAGAACTATGACTTGGCTGGAAAGCAAAAGAAGGGGAAAGGGAATCAATCCCAATCCAAAGCAGAATCTAGTCAAGGGGGCAAGAAGAAAGACTTGTCCATAATCAATTTCTTTCACTATCATGAATTTGGGCACTATTCCATGAAGTGTCCACACAAGAAGACAAGCAAGAAGACCTCAAGAGTAGCAGTAGGTGAATCTTTGGCTTCATAGTTCAAGCTTGATTTTACTCTCTTTGCATGCATGGCTATGACAATTATGGGAAGTGTGTGGTACCTCGACAGCGGTGCCTCATTCCATATGACGAGGAGTATATACTTTTTCTCTGATCTGGAGGAGAAGAATCTCCAAATGCACATCGAGACGGGAGATGATCAAAGGTACAATGCAATTAGGCTTGGTACAGTCACCTTTCAAAGGGAGTCGAGCTCCCCTCTCAGGCTCAAGGATATGATGTTTGTTCCGGATCTAGAAAATAATCTTGTCTCCATTGTAGTTTTGGAACACCATGGTTACGATGTTATCTTCATCAAAGGAAATGAATTATTGAGAAACATAGCCACATGATAGGAGAAGCACGCCGAGGTTCGTCTAAAGAATATCTACAAGAAAAATATGGCAGATTGTGTTGCATTGAGCACAAAGGTGTACAAGGTGCAAAGTCACAATCACGATAAACATTGGCATAGAATACTTTGCCATTTTCATCATGGAGCTTTGAAGATCATGCAACATATTACCACAGGCCTCCCTAATGGAGAAATAGAGCAAGAGGACACATGCAAAGGGTTCACCTTAGGGAAGTACACAAAAGCCACTTTCCATGATCAAGATAATAGAGCACATGCAACCACTGAAAGGACCCACTCTGATGTTTGTGAACCTTTATTGATAGCCTCCACTTCCAAGAACAAGTGTTTTGTCATCTTTATTAATGACTACTCGCGGAAGTGCTAGATATTATTAATGTAGAAGAAGTATGAGAATTTCTCCATGTTCTTAGAGTTCAAGGCACTGGTGGAGAAAGAAATCGGCAAGAAGGTGAAGGCTCTCAGCAGAAATAATGGAGGTGAGTTCATGTTGAATGACTTAAAAAAATTCTTTGGAAAAGAAGGAATTCAATGAGAGTTGACAATACCCCACAACCCATAGGAGAATGCAGTGACTGAGAGGAAGAATTGTAGCATTGTTGGAGAAACATGAGTGATGTTTAATGAGCAAAGTCTACCGTTTCACTTGTGGGCTGAAGTATGCAACACAACAATTTATTTACAGAACAAGGGTCCTCATCAAATTCTTGGGATGATCACACCAGAGGAGGCTTTCTCAGTGAGGAAGCCATATTTCTCACACTTGTGGATATTTGGAGCCTCTATCTATTGCGATGTCTCTAAAGAATCACAAAATAATATAGATCCAACATCATATTTGAGTGTATTTGTGGGTTATATAGAAACTCCCCACAACTACTATGTGTATTTTCCATCCCTTAGAATGGCAGTTGTGCGATGAGATGTCAAATTTGATGAAGATAAAGTCATTCGGTGGTCTCTTGAGAGGGAGATTTAGATCCCACCAGAGGAGGAGATTTTAGCTCCAAAGGAGGAGCCTCAAGATGTTGTGGAGAATCCACAAGTTGAGGAGTAAAGAGTGGAGATAGCCACTTAAAAAAAACCATCCAGAGAAGGCAGGAAGAGAACGAGAGAAGTTGAGAGACTTGTGTAGTATGCGAAGGAGAATGTAAGTTTTCCTTCACATTAGTGAAGGCAGAGAAGGTCACCACATTGGTGCACTAGCTATATGGCTTTAATTACTAAGCTAGTAGAGATCGAGCCATAATCTTTCGAGGAAGTAGTAGACCAACTTGTATGGGTTGATGTAATGTTGGAGGAGTATGAATCAATTGTGAAGAACAATGTTTGGGAGGCGGTCCCAAGACCAGCAGACAAATCAGTTATGGATTCGAGATGGATCTTCAAGGTCAAGCAGGTAGCAAACATAAGCATAAAAAAGTACAAGACCAAATTTTTGGCCAAGTGGTACTCTCAAGTGGAGGCGATTGACTATGAGGAGACCTTTGCTTCTATAACAAGGTACTCAACCATCAGATCAATCCTTGCTTTGGCTACAAATATTGGGTGGAAGATCAACCAGAGGGATGTGGAAACAACATTACTCAATGGACTTATTGAGGAGGATGTGTATATTGAGAAACCATAAGAATTCAAGACGTTTTATGAAGAGTATCATGTGTGTAGATTGAAGAGAGCATTGTATGCTCTCAAGAAAGCTCCCCTTGCTTGGTACTCCGAGATCAATAGCTATCTCACCAGTTTGGGCTTCACCAAAAGTGAAGAAAATGCAAACCTCTATCATAGTTTAGTAGAAGGTGAATTGTTGATTATTTTTTTATATGTTGATGAGTTGATCTTGACTAGTGATGAGCAGTTGATTAGATCTTGTAAGGAGGACCTTGAAAGATATTTCGAGATGAAGGACATGGGTCTCAGGCACTACCTCCTCAGATTGGAAGTATGGAAAGGTGATGGATAAATATTTGTCTCTTAGGGAAAATATGCGAACAAGATACGTCAGAGGTTTTGCATGGACAGGTGAAAATCCATGGTGACTCCTTTATCGACCAACAGGAGGAAGGAGGTTGCCACTTCAGGTGAGAAAGTGGATGTGAATATTTACAGATAGTTGGTGGGTTTACGCATGTATCTTGTGAACACATGACCAAACATGTGTGTTGCAGTTAACCAATTTAGTTACGATATGGTTAGGCCAACCAAACTGTTTTAGAGGGTACCTAACCATCTTCTATGGTACCTCATAGGCACTACCCAAATTGGAATTTTGGGTAGACGGACAGAGGGAGTGAAGTTGTGTGGATTCATAGATGTAGATTGAGTGAGAAGTCCATCAGACTGGAAAAACACATTAGGTAGAATTTTTAGTGTTGGGTTTGTAGCAGTTTCTTAGAACAACAGGAAGAAAATATTAGTGGCACTTAGCTCAGCAAAAGCGGAATACATGGCTAAAAGTTAAGCAACATGTGAGGGGATCCAGATGAGAAAGACACTTGTTGGCATGTTTGTTTAGATGATCAATCATACTATGATTTATTGTGATAATCATAGTTGGATCAAAATCTTCAAGAATCTTGTTTTTCACGATCGATCCAAGCATATTGATATCCGATATCACCATCTATGGGATTTTGTGTAGAGGCAGATTATGTTTTTGCAATACATTCCAACATAGGAATAAGATGCTGATATTTTGATAAAGTCATTATCAAGAGGGATGCTCAAGTTCCATAGGTCCAGGATACAAGTGGTTGATATTAGCTTTCTTCCTTAGTGGCATTGTTGAAAATGCAGCAAGAAAATTTTAGTTTCACTTTGCCTTGGTCAAACTAGAGAAAACTTGAATTTCTTTTTCAACAAAAATCTTGGAGGTAGTTCATTGAGGTGAGGTGGTACTTGTCAATCAGTTAATTCACTTAATTCATGTTGGGGAAGGTTAAGTTAAGTTCAATAGGTTTGATTACTAATTTGTAGCAATCTGTTTCAGTTAATTTGAGTTATTGTTAGTTTAAGTAGTTGTAACTGTCAGAAGAACTAGAGGAGGTCAAGGTGTGGAAGTGGAACTTCAACCACACTCAGTGATCAACTCGTTAGCTTACTAATCAACCCAAAATAATTATTGCATGTAGAAAATTCAAGTTACCTAGTTAAGATGGAGATTCCAAGGCAGTTTACTATCACTTGTGGCATATTCTAATGTGTACAGGTGGTGGATGTAGTGATAGGAAGGACCTAAAGCATTGCACAATTCCATGGTCAGAAATTCCTAAAAAAAAGAAGCAATTTCTTAAGGGAACAATGAAAGGAAATAGGAGCTTGGAGGGCTTGAAAATTGGCTATGTGTTGGCCAGAGTTTGTCAGTCAAGCAAAGGGATAGACTATATACTAGTAGGGTGTACTCAATCTTAGCCAAGCATATGTATTTCATCTCTATTCACTGATTAATGCAACATAGATAGTATGGGGTTTTGAGAAGTTTCTTTCCCCTCAATAAAGCATTGTCCATGTGTGGTATTTCCTTTTGCACGTCTATGATTCTTGTTCTATATGGTGAATGAACTTCCGTAGATCAGTAGAGTAGCTTCAAGTCTTTTGATTTAACAAATTTCATGAGAAATATAAAATATCCAAATTAATTTCTACATCAACATGAAGTAAAATGAGAAACTTAATGTCTGCAACATTAGCACAAACGTTAAGCATGAAAATGCTAGGGAAGCTATGTGTTATACACATTCAGGGACAAAGAGAGATAATCATAGAAGGATATAGGAAGTAGCATGCCAATTATTCTAGGAAGTGGAAGGAAGGAGATGGCTTGGTGAGCAAGGATCTCTTTAGAGCACTTATAGCTAGCGAGCAATGGTGGGAGGTGAGCATGGTTGGTGTATTAGGCATGAAAGAGCTAATCCAAGGAGCAACTAAGACCATAGGTGTTGATTTTAATTATGTATCTCAATAGCTCTAGGCTACTCTCACCTCTGCATGTGATGCTTGCAGTTTGACCAACTTAATGAGGTATAATTTCTTTGTTCTTATGCTCTACAATTCTACCTCAATCTTGAATTTTATATCTTCTATTTATTTGTCATTCATGGGTTCCTTTTGCATTTGGATCTCTCTCCCTCTACTAGTTCTATTTATCATAGCTTCTTCACTTTAATGTGATCACTCTCAATTCCTTTGATATACATTATATTTCACATGCAAACATCTTGTGCATTCACTGATTCCCTCTCCTCATCTATTGACCTCCCCTTTGGGCCATGCCCTTCCCTCACCAGTCTAATCCTATGTTATGTCTTCTTTCTCGTTTTCTGAGCCCTCCTCTACTACTCCCTTCTCATTTACTAATCTTGTGGGTTTGGCATCCCCCCCGCCACACTATTTTCCATGTTGGTTTTGTTGGCCTAGTATGGTTAAGCATTGACTTGTTGGGCTTGTATAGTATTTATCTAGGGCTACCATGGAAAGATATAGGCATATGATCCTTCAAGTTATCAGAAGAGAATATCTAATGTATAAGAGCATGTTAGAAAATCCCCTTGGTACATTATTAATAAACACATGGACTAGGAAACTAGAGACTAGATCCTAGACATAGGGAACCTCACCATAGATATAACTTTTTCTTATATGTAGACTGCCAACCCACAATGGCACATAAAAACTCCATTAGGGAGACTCCTCACAAAGCAGACACTCCATAAGAAATCATCATTTGTATGGCTAAGATAAGGGAGAGAGTGGATAATATCAACAAGAAAATCCCCTTTTGACAAGAGAATCACAAGCATGGATCCCTCCTCTTTAGACACTTTTAGAGAACCCTAGCTATTAGGGATAGAGAAATGAGATTTCTACATGATTAGAAAGATGAATTTCCAAAAAAGGAAATATGTAAATTTCATCTTTTTATTGAAAATATAGACCTTTTAAAAATTTGACATAATGTCTAACCTAAAATCTTTTCACCTTATCTTCACTTTTTTATGCATAATCTTCCGAGACACGAATTGATTTTCATATAAAGGAGTCATGATTAAATTATTTTAATCTATCAAAAGTAGAAAATTCCAAAATATTACACTTTTGAGGAAGGTTAAAGGTTTGCGTTGTTAATGTATTTACTAGATAATCAAATAAATGTAATATAAAATAATAATGAAAATAAAAATTAAATTTACTCTAATTTAAAAAGCCACTTGTTATTCTTATTATTTAAAATACAACAAAGTATCCCTTCTTATAACAGTGAAAAATTATGATAATTATTAACTATCATGATAATTGAATATATATTTATAATCATGGAAAATTATGAGAACTAAATATTATGTAAACTTATAACTAACCATACTAACATATCTAAACTTAAATTTCACTATATATAACGTAGTGTATAGTACATGCTAAACTTAATTTTTACCATACACTTATAACACAATGTATCATACAGGGTTAAGAAATTCAAATAAGTCAGATGATATAAAGTCCACCGTTTCATGTTCAAATTTCAAAGCAAATACACATGAACTGATAATATAAATTTAGTCGTCTATAGTTCGTAGGTATGGCACATTGTGAAGTAGTAATGAATTGTCGTTATGTTTTCACTAAAATGTTTTTTACTTGTTTGTTATGTTTATATGTGTATTTATTAGGTTTATATGTGTAAAGTAGGTTAATATAAGTATTTAATAATTTAATTTAATTAATAATAATTATAAATAGTTATTTAATTAATATTGGGGAGTTAATTTTCATAAAATATTTTTAATAATATAGATAGTTAAAGGTTGAGGTTTTTTTTTAAGTATATATGATTTTTTATTTTTAATTAAATTCTAATAATAATAAGTGTTTTAGTTAAGTAGTATTTATAAGACACAGTATTGGCCCATGATATTGTAATAAAGTATATTTTTTCATTAAAAATATCTATGATGATAAAGTGTCTCTGAATCTTTGTTACATGATTTTTAAAATTGTAGATATGTTTAACTTATATATTAGTTCATTTTATCATTAACAATACTAATAATTTTTTAGTTATTTTTACACTTAACAATAGTAATCACTATTTTAAATCATGTTATAATTTACTTAATTATTGGTGAATTATACTTATTATGGATTGATGCCAATCATTATTTAAAATAAATTTACTAGCAATTTAATGTATATGATTTTTCTAGTACTTAAGCTACCTTTTTAACGATAATAATTTCATATGTTTAATGATGAATCACTATAAATTTTAGAATGTAAAATTAGCTGAATTTATCTTAAAAGTGAATTTCAATTTGGTTTAATGTGTTTATTAGGTAAAAGCATTCTTATAGAAATCTTTTTAATGTGTATTAGTTACAGTGTAATTCGATGACCATCATATGTTCTAGATATAGAGTGATATAATCACTCTTATTCTCTTAGATACCAAACATTAGTGACCCATGGCATAACCCATATTTCGTGCATGATCTCCATATTTTGAGCATTTATAATCATTGCTAATGATTCATTGTGAGAAACTCTCTTATGTATAAGTTTTTTGCAATTTTTTTGCATTGATAAATTTTTCTTAAGTGGCCACCTTCGCTTCGGCCATGTGGTGTTTCTTGAGTTTATAGGGTTTAAAATACATAGAAAATATTAGTATTATGATTTCTAATATGGTTGCGTGAGTGGATGTTTAATGTGTTTGTGCTACATAGAATACCTTGTTTTATCAAACATGGTATCAAAGATTGTTTTAATAATTTCTCCCATTATTGATCACAGTATTGTGCCATGTTGATGGATTTATAACATTTATTATTTTCATAAAATTGTAGCCTAAGAAAACTATTCCATTACATTTGAGGCATGTCTCCTAGAAGTGGACTTTTCATGCATCTTTTTTTTCTCAACTTTGATAGTTTAACAGTGGTGGACTTGAGCAAAAGACTATTGACCTTGCCTCATTAGTGCTTTAGTAAGCCCCCTTCTCAACCAAGAAAGACTTTTAACTAAGCAGGGAAATAGAGAGAGAGTCAGTTAAGAACATCTCTCATTTCATTCAAAAAAATGTCTTTTTCCCGAGAAATAGTTTTTTTAGTCTGTTGAAATGTGGCAACAAGAATATTCCAATTTTAATTTGTCCTTGAATTAAAATTGAGAATTAAAATTTGAATTTAGTCCCACCAGCTACTTGAAAAATAATTAATTAATTCATCTTGAGTTAATTAGTTGAGAAATTCAAGCTAGAAGCCTTAGTGAAGTCATGCAACAGTTATCCCTTAAATTAAGGAGATTATCCCTTAATTAAGGAGATAAGGATGAGTTTTATTTGAGTTGTAATTAGTTAGCATAGTTAACTGAGTTAAGTCCAGTTAAATTAGTTTCAAACAATTTGAGGAACTAATTGTGAGTTCAGATAGTTAATGCATGCATGCATGAAACTAGTGTACTCCAGATAACTAAGGATTCTCTCATAAATAGCTCATGCTTGTCAGTTCAGACAAAATCCCAGTTGAGATTAAGGACAGGGACAATGTACTATCAGTTGCAAGAATTTTTCTATAAGAAAATCTCTTGCATGCAGAAGGAATTCATTCCTTTAGATTTGCACAGTTTTATAGTGTGTCGGAGCAGTGTGTGAGATCAGAGTCACACAAGGGTACAGCTGGAGCACCCAAGGAAAATTGTGCAAGGAAATAGGAGGCTTCGAGGATAGAGGAGAAGGCATATGAGTTGTCTATTCTGCCTATGAGCAGTAGTGAGGGATTGTACTGAGAGTTGGATAGCTTTGAGAGCTAAAGCTTTGTGCAATCCTGAGATATTTCCACTAATGTGATAATACAGATAGGGGGATTTTTAGCTGAGGCTTTCCCCAGAGTATTCTTTTGTGTTTCATGTGTATTGATTCTTCTTCTCTGCTATATGTTTTCTCCTTGATCTTTCTCAAATCGATTAAGCTTCCACAAGTTTGATTGTAGAAGTAGATTAAATATTTTGCTTTAGTTATATTGCATAATCAAGTTAATCTACAGTAAGAATTTCTACATGGTATCAGAGTAAAGGTGATTAGAGCTATGAACAGTATACTGAGAAGGGAAATTCAAAATTCAAAGTTCTTGGTTGCAGGTGCAAAATCGAATTCTTATCACACCTCAAGGTTCGCCAATGGCATTCAATGGCTTGAGACTTGAGTATGCTATAGATGGTAGCTTGAATTACATAGCATGGAAGGATGACATGGAAGCGATATTAGAGGACAATGGTTTGAAGATTTTCATTGATCAAGAAATCCCCAAGCCAACTGCAGCTAATGCAAAAGAATTATCTGAATGGAAGATGTGTGTGGCGAAGGCGAGAAGGATTCTTTAGGAGGGAGTTCAAGACCATATTGTCTCAAGTCTCCATGGGAAGGAGACTCCGTTTTCAATGTGGAAGACATTGAAGGACCTATATCAGAAAAATAGCAACTAGAGGAAACTGGCACTCAAGGATAAGATTTGTAAAATCAAGATGGAGAAGGGTGACACTATTTCTACATATCTGAACAAGCTCACCACCTGTAGAGATGAGCTTGGTAGTGTGGGAATAATGACTGTCAATGATGATATGGTGAGCCTTGCTCTCCTCAGTCTTCCAAAGATATGGAATAGCTACCAATACTCTGTGAATGGAAGAGAGAAACTGTCAGATTGGGAATGACTGTGGTCGGATCTGATGCAGGAGGAGATCAGGAGGAGCACAAGAGATGGTTCTTCATCTATGCATGAGGATGAAGAAAATTTGGCCTTAGCAAGTAAGGCAAGGAAAGGGAAAGGGAAGGCTTCCCATTCCAAATCGAATTCTTCTCATTGAGGGAAGAAGATTGACAAATCTAAAGTGATATGCTTTAATTGTCATAATCTAGGCCATTATGCAACTAACTTCCCATTGAAGAAATCCAAGAAGGGATGCTCGAAAGAATCAGAAGGTGAGGCATTAGCCTCTCAGTTCAAATTTGATTTTACACTCATCGCATGCATCGCTTCATTGATGGTGGGTTGTGTTTGGTATCTTGACAGTGGAGCCTCATTCCACATGACCAGCGATAAAAGTTCATTCAGTACCTTGGAGGAGAAAGACCTCAAGATGCACATAGAGATGGGTGATGATGGAAAGTACTATGTTTCAGGAGAAGGCACGGTTGCTTTTTGGAGGGAAGATGGAGCTCCTCTCACCTTGACTGATGTAAAGTATGTCGTTGGACTAAAGAATAACTTGGTATTGGTCACGATGTTGGAGGACAAAGGCTACAATGTTTTCTTCAGTAAAGTAAAGGAGTTTCTGAGACACATAGCCATGGGTCAGACCAAGAGGATTGGGATTCGAGTGAAGAATCTCTATAAACTAGAGGTAGATGACTATGCTGCATTGAGTTCGAAAGAAGAATTGGTACAAACCCAAGACATTGGCGAGTTATGGTGTAGGTGGTTGGGCCACTTGCATCATGGGGCCTTGAAGGTAATGCATTAGATCTCTACTAGACTTCCCAAAGGTAAACTTGAGCAAGCGGACACATGAAAAGGTTGTACCTTGGGAAAGTATGCCAAGTCTTCCTTTCATGATTGAGACAGTCGAGCTGAAGCAATCTTAGACCAAGTTCATACTGATTTGTGTGGACCATTATTGATAGCATCCACCGCAAAACAAAGGTATTATGTGATTTTCATTGATAATTTTTTGCATAAATGCTAGATTTATTTCATGCAAAAGAAGGACCGAACCTTCTCAAAGTTTCGTGAGTTCAAAGCTTTGGTTGAGAAAGAGTGAGGGAATAAGATCAAGGACTTGAGAAGAAACAATGGTGGAGGGTATGTCACTCAAGAGTTTAAGGAATTTTGTGCAACGGAATGAATTAAATGGGGGTTGATGGCACCTCATAACCCACAGTAGAATGGGGTGGCCAAGAGGAAGAACATATGAATGTGGGGGCAGCTAGGGCGATGCTGCATGACCAAGGCCTACCACTTCACTTGTGAGCTGAGGCATGCAACATAGCGGTCTATTTGAAGAATAGAAGCCTGCATTGCATACTTGGGATGAAGACACCAGAGGAAGCTTTCTTCGGGAAGAGGCTAGATGTGGGTCACTTGAGGATCTTTGGCTCATAGGTATATTGCCATGTGACCAAGGATGCCCGAAAGAAACTTGAGCCGACAGTTGAGTTTGGAATACTTGTGGGGTACACTGATACACCTCACAACTATCGAGCGTACTTGCCTACCAGTTGGAGGATAGTGGTTCACAGAGATCTCAAGTTTGATGAGAAGAGGGCCATGCGAGTTTCCCTTGAGAAGGAGCTCCAACTACAGGTTGTGGAGGAACTTTTGGTTCCTAAGGAGGAGGAGCCTCAGACTAATGCAGAGCATCCTCATGTAGAGGTTCCAGGAGTGGAGATATCCTCTAAAGTAGAGTCTTCTAGAGAGGGATGGAATCGCATAAGAGAAGCTGACAAATTGTTGTCGGATGTGAGAGAGAATGTGGGATTACCATCCTCTCAGCACAAACATAGGAGGTCACTTGATAAGTACAGTGGATACATGGCCCTTGTTGGGGAATGTGTTGAGACCGATCCATCTTCCTTTGAGGAAGCAGTGCAACAACCGATTTGGGTTGATGCTATGGTGGAGGAGTATGATTGCATAGTTCAAAACATTGTTTGGGATGTGGTTCCAAGACCATAGAACAAGTCAATTGTGAGTTCCCGTTGGCTTTACAAGGTAGAGCAAGCAGCTGATGGTAGTGTGGAGAAACATAAGGCAAGATTTGTTGCCTGTGGTTTCTCACAAGTCGAGAGGATTGAATATGATGAGACTTTTGCTCTTGTAGCAAGGTACTTATCTATCAGATCGATGTTGGCACTATCAGCATAGATGGGTTGGAATATCCATCAAATGGATGTGAAGACTGCATTCCTCAATGGAAAGATTGAGGAAGAGGTGTACATAAAGCAATCGGAAGGTTTTGATACCTTCGATCGCCAGTCGCATGTGTGCTGACTTAAGAGAGCTTTGTACGAGCTGAAGCAAGCACCTCATGTTTGGTACACTAGGATTGGCAACTACTTCATCGGGTTGGGCTTCACAAAGAGTGAATCAGATGAAAACCTGTACCACATCATGGTAAAAGGTAAGCATTTGATCATTGTTCTTTATGTTGATGATCTCATATTCACAGGTGATGATAAATTGATCCTATCTTGCAAGGAGGAACTTGCAAGAGAAGTCGAGATGAAATATATGGGTCTCATGAACTACTTCCTTGGAATGGAAGTGTGGTAGAAGGATGGGGAGTTATTTGTGTCTCAAGGCAAGTATGCCAATGAGATACTCAGGAGATTCCACATGGAGAAGTGCAAGCCCATGCAGACCACTCTAGCAGGTAGCCGGAGGAAGGAGGATGCTACTTCAGGAGAAGTAGTAGAAGGTATTGTGTATCAGCAGCTTGTGGTTTCACTGATGTACTTAGCGAACACATGACCAGATTTGTGCTATGTGGTGAACTAGCTAAGTCAAGCTATGGTTCAGCCTACCAAGATGTCTTGGAATTCAACTAATCATGTTTTGAGATACCTTAGACGTAGATCTCAATATGGATTATGGTATAGACAGACAGAGGGAGTGAAGCAACATGGTTTCACTAATGCAGATTGGGTAGGGAGTCCATCAGATCAAAAGAGCACATCAGGAGGAATTTTCAACCTTGGGTTAGCTGCAGTTTCTTGGTACAACAGGAAATAGAGGTCGGTTGCACTCAGCTCAGCAGAGGCTGAATACACGGCTGAACGTTAGGTAGCATGTGAGGCCATTTGGATGCGGAAAATTCTAGTTGGTTTGCTTGATGAGAGGATGGATCTAACAGTGATCTATTGTGATAATCAGAGTTGTATCAAACTCTCGGAGAATCCAATATTTCATGATAGGTCCAAGCATATCAACATTCGGTATCATCATCTCAAAGACTATGTAGCGAGGAGGATCATGTTGTTGCAGTATATTTTGACCAAGGACCAAGATGCTGACATTTTGACTAAGGCATTGTCAAAGTGTAAATTCGAGTTCCATAGAGACAGGATCGGGCTGGCAGATAATCTCTTTCTTATTGAGAGGGAGTGTTGAAATGTGGCAACAAGAATATTCCAATTTTAATTTGTCCTTGAATTAAAATTGACAATTAAAATTCGAATTTAGTCTCACGAGCTACTTGAAAAATAATTAATTAATTCATCTTGAGTTAATTAGTTGGAGAAATTCAAGCTATAAGTATTTGTGAAGTCATGCAACAGTTATCCATTAAATTAAGGAGATTATCCCTTAATTAAGGAGATAAGGATGAGCTGTATTTGAGTTGTAATTAGTTACCTTAGTTAACTGAGTTAAGTCCAGTTAAATTAGTTCCAAGCGATTTGAGGAACTAATTGTGAGTTCAGTCAGTTAATACATGCATGCATGAAACTAGTGTACTCCAAATAACTGAGGATTCTCTCAAAAATAACTCATGCATGTCAGTTCAAACAAAGACCCAGTTGAGATTAAAGACATGGACAATGTACTATCAGTTGCAAGAATTTTCCTATAAGAAAATCTCTTGCATGGAGAAGGAATTCATTCCTTGATATTTTCACAGTTTTACATTCTGTTGGAGCAGTGTGTGAGATCAGTGTCACACAAGGTTATAGATGGAGCACCCAGGGAAAACTGCACAAGGAAAGAGGAGGCTTGGGGGACAGAGGAGAAGGCATATGAGTTGTCTATTCTATCTATGAGCAGCAGTGAGGGATTGTACTGAGAGCTGGATAGTTGTGAGAGCTAAAGCTTTGTGTAATTTTGAGATATTTCCACTTGTATGATAATACAGATAGCGAGTTTTTAGCTGAGGTTTTCCCCGGATTATTCTTCTCTGTTTCATCTGTATTGATTCTTCTTCTCTATTATATGTGTTCTGCTTTATCTTGCTCAAATTGATTAAGCTTATGAAAGTTTGATTGTAGAAGTAGATTAAGTATTTTTCTTTAGTTATATTGCATAATCAGGTTAATCTACAGTGAGAATTTCTACATAGTCAAATCTCAAGGTCTATGATTTGAATATACCCTTTAAATTTATTTAATTTTTTTAAAATTCATATTTCTATTTTCCATTTTTATTTCCACATTTCTATTTTATCTAGTCTATGTACGCTCTTTACTATGCGCTTTGTGTAAAATTACCAAATCAAAATCATAGTGAAAAATGTTTTATTTCTTGTGTATGCCCTTTCTATCTAATCTCTATGTACTCTTTACTATTCACTTGGTGTAAAATCACCAAATGAAATGAATAGTGAAAAGTTTTTTCCTTTTTGGGTATGCCCTTTCTCATGAACTCGATGTGACATTGATAAATTAAAAATGGGTTACAGAGAAATTACATTTTTTGGGTCAGTTAATGGAAATGTAATCCAATTGTTTGTTTCCCTTTTCCAAATTATTGCTTTCTTTTCAATTAACATGATTTTTTTGGTAAGGACACACTTCAAAATGAAGCATCATCACCAACACCAACATCCTTCATTTGTATTATTATGTTTTTTGATATAAATGACTTGGCTGAGTTACATTATCTATTATCTAGTAAGAGCCCTTTAGTTGCTATGTCTTATTTAAATTACCGTATGAATAAATTTATACAAACTTAAGATAATATTATACTTTTTTGTAAAACACATTTCACTTTTATTACACAGGGAAATCACTACAAAGTCACTTTTTTTAATTACTTTTTACATGAAACTCTCTTTTATAAAACAAATTCATTATAACAGTTATTTTCACTTATTTTATGAAATGTGGGTCACTCTATAAAAAAATTTTATTTGTAAAAGTGAGTTTATAAGGAAAGCTAGTGAGGTAAACAACATATTTTTATTTTTCGTCAACATTCATCAACACATGGACCCACTTCTATTTGGCACATGGATCTTTATTGTCATTGATTTATTTCTCTTTAAAGATGTCGTAACTTTCATATTCAAAGACCATTTTTAGTACCTTTTCTAAACAACTTATGTTTCAAGAGATTTCCATAAAAATAGTTAGTTTAATATTTTGGTTCACTATTATCATATATTAATAAGGCCACACCAAACAAAAATTTATTACTAGTACCAGCTAATTGCCATGTAAATCCCACATGGAGGATCTATGATGAAGTAAAGGACTATACCAAATTAACTTCAAAAAAAAAAAGTCCCTCATTGATGCCAATAAAAAAGTGAAATTGGAAAATAAGAATCAAGAAATGCATGTTTAATTGGAATGTACATTTTTACTAATTTATGGTTTCATGTTCAAGAAATAAATAATTCAAATGTAACATAGAAAAATATTAAACAAATACTTGGTGAATCTAATGTCATTAGATCTCATCAACTTGAAAATTAGATCATGAGTTTAAGTTCTAACTATTTATCTTATATTCGAGTATATTTATCCAAGTTAAAAATGATTAGACATAAAATTAAATACTGTTAAGTCAACTTGAAGGATGACTAATGTATATATGTTAGTCTTTCCCAACATTGTTTTGCATATATTATTGTATCTACTCTTTCTTTCATTAGAGAAGTTCTAATGGCTACAAATAAATATCTCACCTTGAATCTTTCTGTGAATATATGATTAGAAGGAAGGATAACTTATTGCATAATGGAGTGCTTAACATCATAAGTAAATCTGGCAAGGCCCTAATAGCCTAATAGAAATATAAAAACAAGCATCATATGAAACTACAACCTTGCAAAAATAAGAAAAAGAAGGCTGTTAGACCTTCTCAACTAATTTGTACTCTCAATGCTAACAAGTTACCCAAATCAAAGAGTAAGAATACTGACAAACATTATAATTTTTGAGGTAAATATGACCATCTAGAGTCTAAATGTTTTGAAATGATGAAAGCCTTGGAAGAAACAATAAATAAACATGACATTAATATCAATTCTTGTTCTTCTAGAATTTCCTCTCATGGACATGCACTTTCTACTTTAGCTCTTCCTTTGAATGCAACTTCCACTTATTCTTTCAATGAATGGATTATTGAAAATGTAATATCATATCATATGGCTAATGATAAATTCATCTTTTCTACTCCCAATGGTTATGATATGAAACATTTTTTTGTTCATGGCAATAAATATTCTACTGTTGTAGGGCCTCGAACAATTTACTTAAATAATGGTAATTTCAACGATGTCCCATGTGTTACAAGTGTTTCCTACAACCTTATATTAATATGTCATATCACTCATTTAGGTGAAGGTAAAAAATTATAGTTTCCACCTCATCACGTTGTTTAACCAACATTTAAAATAACATGTCAAAGCCACTGGAATAGTTACAATATTTTTAGGTTGTGTAAATTTGATGAGTTTGGGTAATCATATTTTCCATTGGCTTTTATTGCTCACGTCGATGAATTGAGAAAACTTTGGCATGAGAAGTTTGGTCATTAAAAGTATCATGCATTGTGGCAACTACATAATCAAAATATAGTGACTGGTCTTGCACTTGTTTCTTGTAGAGGTGGTGTTTGTGCTAGTTGTGAATCAACAAACAACATCATAAAATGTCTCAAGATCATGTCCCTTAGCATGCATAAACCCCTTTGTATCTTATTCACAAGTGATTTGTGCTTTCCAATTTCATTTCTTTATTTCTCTAGGTATAAATACTCCTTAACTTTTATCATAGACGTCTATAGCTGCTTCCGGGTTTACTTCTTCAAACTTTAGAGTGAAATTTTGACTTGTTCTTGGCCTACAAATACCACGTCAAAAATCAATTTAGAGATCAAATATAAAGGTTATGAATAAATAATGGAGGTGAATATGTTAACAACGAATTCACAACTTATTTCACTATAGAGGACATGAAATGCAACATATTCCATATGAACCATGATAAAATAGTGTTGTTGAGAGATAATTACAATCTAAAGGAAATGCCCAATTGTATGATTCAATCTCAAAGATTAATTCTTCATTATTGGGTGGGATCAATCAATTGTGAAAACTACATATTAAATCAAACTCCTACAAATTCTTTAGAAAATATAACACTAGACAAAGCATTGGATAAAATTAAGAAAGATGTAAGAAAATTCAATGTATTTGGTTGTATAGCATGGGCTCACATTCTTGATAAGAAAAGGAAACAGTTATAGCTTGAAATTGAAAAGTGTGTTTTTATTCTAAATATATAAATATGAAAATGATTATAGATTTCTTCAATCTCATTTAAATGAAATAATTATTCAAAGAGATGTTAAATTTGACACAAATATCTTGGTTTGCAAGATTAATTCAACATTTTTCTATCTTCATTATGTGAACTATATTTGTTGTTTGTGACATATTCTATTCATATTCTAGTTTTTTCTTTATATTATGATAGTGACAATGAAAATACACATCTAACTTCTCACCTTCATCTATAAGAGTCTATTGGTCATGAATCTGCAATATCACCATGGCTTCCTATATGGGTCTATTCAACATGAGAGGAAGCCAATGATCCTACAGATTATTGTTATAGTCATTCAGAACTCTATTAAGATACCTATCATTTGGCTAAAATTTTAGAGACTCATGATTTCAAAGCATATAGAAAACCTTTATGCAATATATATTTGGTTACAATGATTAATGGAAAATATTTTTACTTAATGGTGAATGATGTCTAAGAACTTGTCCTTCTTCCAAAAGGAAGAAAACTTGTCAAATGTAAATGGTTGTATAAAACTAAGTATGCGTAATATGGAAGTGTTGAAATACATAATTATTTTTTATATGGTAAAGGGTTCTCTTCAGGTGAATGAATGGAATAAAATGAAACCTTTTCTCATATGACCAAAATAAATTCTATTTACCTTGTTTTATCCCTTTCTACCACACATGGATGAGAAATCCACTTTATTACATAGTAATGTTTAAGAATAGATCTATATGGAACAACCTCTTAGCTCTGTTAAAATAAACTCTAGCCTTTTATGTTTGTTAAGAAATATCTAGCTGCTCAAGATTTGCATGAAAAAATGGGCAAGTTTCTTGTTAACACTAGCTTCTCTAGATGTCAGTATGGGAGAATTATCTTAACCAACAAAGCAGGAAGCTATATTGTAATCCTTATTCTTTATGTTGATTAACTTATCCTTATTAATAATGACCATAACATTTTAACCCATAGAAATGAATCCTTTAGAAGACATGTGAAATGATAAACCTAATATATTTTCATTATTTCCTTAGCTTCCAAGTGTTGCAATCCGAGGAAGTGATTTATCTTTCCCAACCTATGTATTCTTTTGACAATCTTGATGGATTTCACATGGAATATTATAAGTCATCCCCTTCTCCCTTCTAATTTGGAGTTAAACATGTGTCCAATTTCACTACACCTCAATCTCTTTGTAACACCAATTATTTAGTAACCTCTTCTATGTAACTCATTCCTATATTGATATTTCATTTCTTATTTTTGTTATTTCTTGATATACGCACAAACACTATGAAATTCATTGGAAATAAAATAAATAAATATTATTGGCATTATGGCTAATGTGTTGACCTTGATGGAAACCTACTTGATAAAGATTTACTTAATGCTAAACCTATGATAATACAATGATTATGGAACCCATGGAGATTGGTATAGATGATACATAGGGCATGAAAAGAGAAATGAAAATTCAGTGACAGTTGGATGAAAAAAGTAAAAGTTTGAGAAAGTATACATAATTCCTATGAAGAAAGGTCACGTACATACGTAGGTATTGTGAGTGAAAGTTGTGTCCATAATCCGAACCATGGTAATATGAATACCAAGGGTCATTACCATGGTATTGGCCCATAGTAATTAGAACGAAAATAGTTATTTGATCTTGTAAAAGAATAATAACAACATTAGCAAGGGATTTACCTATGGTATTGGCTAAGGCTAAAACTATATAAGGAGATGGAGATAAAGTTGTTAAGTTTGAACGAAAATGGTTTATTCACATGTAATCTGATCTAGAATAGGGCTTCACCAAGGAGCGAGGAGAAGACTCATATTAAAAATATATGAAGTATGTTGACATATATGCTTGGTTGATTAACTCATTGCAAATGTCTAAGTAACTAGAAATGATATATTTGTGGTTATAATGATGTTGTGATCTAAATTAGTTATTCAAAAGTATGTTTTTTTGAAAGTAAAGGTTTTAGAGAGTGAAGTTATATTTTCAACAAAGGTTTTCATATCCATACACAAGTTTGTATTTGGATAGTCGCATACATATGCATATCCATTTTTTGGTAATCATGTGTATAATGTGAGATACAATTTTCAATATGTTGAGATCACTACACAGGTGTTATGCATGATAGTCATGTACATATGCTGATATGCTTCATGGATGTTGTGTATATTTTTTAGGGTTTTATAGTATGGATTGATGATCACATTTGATGAGTTCTGCTATGTTTGTTGTTTTCTATCAATGATGTCTCTATCTTGATGATCTGAGTCTGACAGTGTTGATTGGGTTAAATGTGGAATGGAATATTAATTGGTAATGATGCTACATTATGTTGATCTACAATTGGTTAATTTATTTGTGCTTGGTTAAATGATCTATGTACGGTTTAATGGTTAATTCAGTGTTGCACTGATTCATGATCCAGTAGTCAGTGATTTGAGATCTTTACACAAGTGTAATATAGAGGAAGCGCATACATACATGTGTCTGTGTCAGAACTATATCATATAAATTTTTAAGTATATATAAATAGGGTTTGCAGTGACATCACTTTTTTTTTGTGATGACTAACAATGTATGGTTGGGCATTTGTATGATCAAGTTATGGTGATTGAATATAAATTAATTATTCTATGATTTAGTATGGTCTCTTGGTTTTCTCAGTGATTGGATGATTTGATTCAACAGTTTGGTCTCAGAATTGTTACTTGGTATTGGTCTTAATCTTGGAAGTGGGTTCAGTTTTAAAATAGGATGAAAGGTGACCTACAAGTTTTGATTTTTTTAGTTAGGTGGATCGAAGATGAAATATTATGAAATAGGGTCTGCAAGAGGTGGTGAGGGTTCAAGGCTTCAACGATGGAGTCATAGCTTCCTTCCAGTGGTAGATTGTAAGTTTTTTTCAGGGAGTAGGTGCTCCCTTCTTATAAGAGCCAGTAAGCGAGATCAAGGGGTTGTATCCCCCTTCGAGTTGGTGCTGAAGAATGAGTGGAAGTTATATCCTCCTATAGGTGGGTGCCTACATGTTGGTAAGAGTCTTTGCTAGTACATGATTGTAAAGAATGTTTTCTTTATGTAATAAGAAATAAGACATAGATGACTAAAGCAGTGGTTTTCTTCCACATTGGGTTTCCACCTAAAAAACTTGGTGTTCTCATGCATTGTTGTGTTTCTTATGTTTGGTGGTTTATTCTACTCTTTATTGCATACTATATGTATGATGAAATTAATAATGCATTGGGTAAAGATAAAGATCTGATGGAACTTATGAAGAATTGGTTAACTAGATAAGCATTATTTGCTTTCACTTAAGTCACATACATACACTGATTACATAAATAACAATAGAGTAGATAATTTATAATAAGAAAATGAAAATTTAATGTGAGTTAAAAACACTGATTCACCCTCCCTCTCACTATTTTTCCTAACAATTGGAATCATAATAGGTCACTCAAGCAGAAGCCTAACCACATGAGACTAGATCAGGGACAATGGGAAAGAAGAAAAAGAATAAGAATGCATCTCAAAGGAAGAATTAATCTCAAGAAAGAAGTGATAGTGATGAATCTGATGTTGTGGCAATATCTTCACTTATAGGCCAGGATCAATCTACAACAAAACAAGGAAAGTCAGAAATAATGGACAATAAAGGTATTCTCATGCTTAGTTATCCTAACTATCATGAATGGAAAGAAACGATGAAATCTATGTTAATGGACCTTGGATATAATGTTTGGCATTTAGTATGTAATGGTTTCACTAAGAATTCCCCATTAAGAGAAGAATTTCAAATGAATATACAAGAAATAAATGTAATATTTTGTGGCTTATTGATTCGGTATTAGAGAAAGTCATACATTATGAAATCATAAAAGAAGTATGCGATAATCTATAGGTCATTCAAAAAGGAGAAGGAAATAATATAAAGCAAGGCTATTCATCAGAAGAACCAATATGTAATCTTGTTTCCAAAGGAAACATTCATTTGTGAGAAGACGAGTATGATAATAAAGTAATCTTTGTTTTGTCAGGTAGAGTTCTAGATCAAAGGAAGACATGTTAGAAGAAGAGCTTAATGTGAGAAGAAAAATTGTTGTTGCCTTGAGGAGGATTAACAATATTATGAATAAGTTGGAGGCATATAATAACAAGGATCATGTTAAATTGGTAAATGTTGTAGTACAATCTAAACAATATTGTGAAGGACTTGAACTTGAGATCCTCTCTCTAAGATTAAATCTTGAAAAGTAAAACAAGCAAAATGAAGAGCTACTTCAAGTATTTTAGGACCAAGAGAATGGGATGAAGCAAGATGTTATCAAATTAAAAGGGAAAGTCGAAGAAGGAAGAAAGGTTGAAAAAGAAAAGAGGAAGAAATATCTAGAAAAGCAAGAATAGCGTTAAGGTAAACATTCTAAAAGGAAAATTAGAAGAAAAATATAAACATTTGTGATTTCAAGATAGTACTAAATTTTGTATAACATTCTTAGTTGTCAAAGGTATCCCTCCATTATATCTAGTCTTGGTTTTCATGAAATTGTTAAAGAAGAATCTAGCTCGTAGACTTGTGCAAGGAACTTAAAGGATAACAATGCAAAATATGAAATGCTTGATAAAGAGATAAAAATTCAATATGATCAACAACCATGGATCATGAATTCTCAAAGGAAATCATTTACTCCCAATAATAGAAACATTAGTTGATTATCTCCTCTCGTCAATGACATTGAATGTTTTATATGTCATAATTATGGACATATTGCAGCCAATTTTAGAAGTAGATTGTTCTGATATCAAACAAGTAGCAACTTCATAAGAATATCATTAACTTCCAAGTACTCACATTCTTTGAAGGAATTTTTTTTCTTGCAACATATTTGGTCACAAAGCTATTAATTGCAATAGGATGAATCTGAAACAAAAATATTATGATTCCTCTACTCGCTTTTCTAGTCATGTAAGATGTTGTACTTGTAACAAGTTTGGGCATATAAAAAAAGAATGTAGGAACAATTCAGTGGATTTTCACAGACAAAAATGCAAGCAACCAGAAAATAATATTGTTACAGAAAGACCTCAGAAATATGGATCCACCAACACTTCTCATATTAAGAAAAAGGAAGAAGAACAAATAATTTGTGGCTTTTCTCTTTGTTCATTTGAAGACGAATATGAATGGTAGATAGACATCATATTCTCTCATCACATGACTAGAGATAAGAACACGCTTCATACTCTCAAGAAAAACAAATATGGTAAGGTTATTATTGGAAATATTTCTCCAACAAAATTTCTAGGAAAAGGGAGAGCCAAATTTGATAAGTATGTAGCTGATGCATTATTAGTTCAAGGTCTAACACAAAGTATTCTAAGTGTAGGTCGAATGGATGATAAAGGACATATAATTGTATTTACATTAAATAAATGAAAATTTATAGATGAAGAAATGAGAAAGGTTACAACAAGATGATACAAAAATCCAGACAAATTATATGTGCTAGTAAAGAAAAATTCAGGCTAAAATAGGAAGCATAAATCCTCTTCTTCAGATTTGGAGTAAAAGAAGACAAGATCTACTACAGTGTATTTCATTTAAAGTAGACTTCTAATAGGGATTGTGGAAGAAAATGTGGGGTACATAATCTCATTAAGATCATGTCCACAAGATTAGTTGTATGCTCTCAGGGGGAGCTATACATGTGTATCCTCATGATTCCCTATGTTGTTTTGAATTTTTTATGATGATGTTTATTACTGACATTATATCTGATGAAGTAATAGGGAATAGAAACATACATGACATGTTCAAGGGGAATTATGGCTATAAAGAATCAACAATTTATATTTTGTATGTGGATATTGTGAGAGACAGTCACATATATACGTGGTTTTTAATCTATACAACTACGTATATTTCTCAGTGATGAAAAAGAAGAGGCAGAGACTCAATGAGAGGTTCTCATATGTTTTTTATCATTTGGTTATTGACATTCTAGTACTGACATTTTTTTACTGTAGATTGTTAATAACACCCATATGATGTTTAGGAATGATGTTGTTTAATGATGAGTATATGAGTAGCTCCAAAATCCTATATTGCTTCTATTAAAGTGCTTCTTTGATGGATTTTTGGATTGATGAGATGGATATGATCAAATTTGACAGTGAATAGTTGGCATAGGTTCAGGGGGAAAATCTACAATGCTTTTAAATGGTCCATTGTTGGCATTACGGTTTCTTGATCATTTTTTGTTGCGTGTTCATTTATGATTAGTACACATAATTTCTAATGTATAGTTGTTGTTATTTTTATTGTTGAATACATATATCATGCTATGATTTTATCATTAGTGATGATGAAGTCATTGATGATGCCTATATATTGCTTGAGTTACATGTAGTGAAGTTGTTAATCCTATGTGATACACTTGATGAAGAGGATGTGTATACTATGGTCATTGTTGACATTTGTTGATCATGGTGAGTTTATGATTCACTCACTATCTGTCGACATTGATGACAAGATTTATATGTTGTTGTCATTATGTCATCAATGATGCATGGGTGGCATGTGGTGAAGTTATGGATGATGCCTATATGTTACTTGAGCTACTTTTGGAAAATATGTTGTTGTTAAACATTGGTAAATAAGATACATATGTTATGTTCATTGAAGATGTTAGTTGATGATGTCGTTGATCAGTTCTATTCTATGTCTTGTGAGGTTGGAGGTACTCTTGGTTCTCAAATATGTAGTATATGTTTCTTATGGAGTTGTTATACAAGAGATTGATATGAATTTAGAACTTAAGGATTGTGGTACTTCTTACAAATGGAAAGAACATGTTGACCTCGATGATATGAGGTCAAGAGGATGAGTTGCTGGCAAAGATTTATTGCACTATCTTATGCTTCTATTACATTTAATTTGTGATGCTAGGAACCACTATTTGGTCGCTTGTTGATTATATTGGAGATATTGATACTACACTATCTTATATTACATGTTGATGATGAGGATGTTCATGATGTTGTATATGTTTTTACTTTCAGGTGTTTATGTTGCAGATTCCTCTATGGTAAATGATGGTTGTTGATGACTATTATGGCCTTGCTACCTCATGGTGGAGCTTGTTTTATTTCATGACAACTGTCATATATTTCTCTTCATGTAAATGTCATGAAAAAGACCCATGTTGTAATTGTTGTAAAATCTAGTCATGTGTGTATGTGATCCCATTATGTTTGGAAATTGATGTAAAGTTGGGTCAAATATATAAAGCTACTATGTTGGGTGATTGTTGTAATCATGGGAACATAAATTCGTTGGTGATAGGAAAGGTCATATTTGGTTGTCATAAAGCCTTGTGCTTTTATTGTATATATTTATAAGGTCCAACATAGGCTTAGGGAGAGCACAGTCGATATGCAGATTTCATGTTCAATAGATTAGACCTAAAATAATAAACACTATAGAGGAAGCACTTCATTAAGCCTAGATCATCTCCTTTCCCTTCATTTCAAAGGAGGGAGAGAAGCTTGGTGTTTGGAGAAGAACAATTGGAGGGAAGCTTGGTGTGTTTTAGTATATCAATGTTTGCAGTTGGCATCTAAACACCAAAGTCGTTACCATCAAGTACAAAGGGGGAGATTGTTAGCATTATGGAAAATTGATCTGTAATGCAAACTTGAAGGTATTGAACAAATTGCAAGCATAAATTTTATTTATTTTGGGTAATGGATCGAGTTACAAAACACATAAACAAATGATTTTTAAACTTAGTTAACAGCCAAAATACCATACTAGAAACACATAACAAGAAACATGATAAAGGAGTTCACCCCTCTCCTGGTACAACTTCTAATGCAGGGCCTCTTCCACTAAGTGCTAAAATTTTGTGTCTACATAGATTTACAACTCTCAGAATAAAAAAAAAATGTCTCCAATGGATCCAAAACTATCAAAAACCCCTAATTGGGCTCTTTTTGCACCTCATTTGGCCAAAAGTTCTGAAAATTATGCTCCTTCCATGTTTTTCCCAATTTCCACAGCTAACCATCCTCCAATTCGACCCAAACATGGATTGAGTGCCTCGAACCCAGAACTAGTGTCCAAATTTGACGTACAATCCCGCCCGCATGGAGAAATTTGCGGATAGTTAAAATGTCCCTTAACCCTCACTTACCAAAATTTAAGGCTGTATGGGGGCCACGTGCCCAAGGGCTGGGGCTAATCGCCTCCCCCATTGGTTGGGCCCCCAACATAATTGGAGTGGTCACATGAAATGCCACAGAATCCAGGGTTGGGTGCTATAAATCAACGTGCCAAATTTTAAGGACTACCCTACAGTCATTTGAGGTCCGTGTAGCATGGGGTTGGTCCCTGCTCTGTGCACTACGAGCTGGACCAATCCAACTCACTTGTGGTCTACTCTAGTGCATAAATGGGGCTCTAACCATGGCTTATGGCTGGAGCTAATCCCTATCCCATGGTATGGCACCTTGGTTCTCATGGGTGCAGTGACCAGGGCTGGGACTTAGCCCAGAACCTACCCCCAAATGCGCTAACGCTAAAACTTAAATATAACCTGAGGGCATATATGGTTAAGTAAAATGTGATGGAGTAATGGTAGGGGGTCTTATTGCTTGGTTCTTGGTCACTCGTTTCAATCCTATGGGTTGCTCCAGTCCTAAACCAAATTTTACCACATTGTTGGGAGGACATGTGGAAGCCTTCCATTGGCCCATCTATCCTCCATTTGTTGGACCATCCAAGTAAACAATCAACCACCAAAATATAATAAAAAAATTCTGAGCCAATCAAATTTTATAACTTTTGGACCAATCTGGAGTGGCCAAATGGTAGCCTACCATTGGCCCAAAATGTACAACCACCTTGTCATTCTGCAATTTTTTTACATGTTTGGGAATTTGATCAGAATGTGATATCAGGAGCATATGATATCGATTTTGAATGATATAATTTTCATTGGATATAGATCAATTAGATATACACACTAATATAAGTTTCTCACTTTGTTGCACTCTTTGAATTTTGAGCACTAAATTAATCCCTTCGATCAATCCTCCCCATTGGAAGCCTTTGGACCTCCAAAATACTACTTTGAGTCAACAAATAGATGAGGTTATAATTCCCTCACCCTTACGATCTCAATCCATTTATCTTTTCTTTGGTTTGGGTGTTTGAGACCAGTATGAAGGCACTTCATATTCCCTCGTTTTGAAGATCTTGTCCTCCTGTAAAGGATAGTACCGTGTTGCAATGCTTTAAGAACTTCTGGAGGGAAATACTCTATTGAGGGAATCTCAACATTCTCTCCTTGATAATCAATCAAACGAGTCTCATATAATCTCAAATTCTCAACATCAACAACTACATACATTTGCATATATTGAGTAAAATCCAACGGGAAGGAATTGTTGCCAATCTTTTTTAGAATCTGAAAAGGCCCATACCTTATTTGTTTGAGTTTTCTACCTTCTCCTTTAAGCCTCTCCTTGCTAATGTAGAGCTAAAATTTATCTCCAACTTGAAAATTGTGGTCAACGCAATGCTTATCATGCTTTGTCTTATACTTGGCTTAGCTCTTTTCCAACTATTCTTGAACCATATGATGCACCAATTGAACTTGTTCAATGAATCACTTGGCCTTATCAATGTCACTATGACCATCAATAGAAACATCTTTCCCAAAGATAAAATCTACAGGAGATTTTGGTAAGTAACCAAATCATGCCTTAAATGGAGATGTTTGAGTCGATGAATGCTTTTCCCAGTTATAAGCACAGTCAATGTAGTGTAAGTGTTCATCCCAAATCTTGGGATGTTTGTTGCAATAACCACAAAGAATATGTACCACTATTTTGTTCACCACTTCTGTCTAATCATCAGTTTGTGAATGCAATGATGTGCTCTTTTTCAACTTAGTGTCCATGAGTCCCCATATGTTGGACCAAAATTTCCTGACAAATCGAGAACCTTGATAAGAAATAATGGATTTGGCCAACCCAAAATGTATCGATACATGTTGAAAGAACATTTGTACAGTATGTTCAAATGTAACCTCCTTCGTACAAGGCACCAAAATACACATCTTGTTGAAAGGATCTACCACAACATAAAGATAATCATCAATTTTTTTAAAGACAAGCAATCCTACTACAAAGTCCATATAAACACTTTCCCAAGGATGAGAAGGAACTAGAATTGGAGTATAAAATCCTAAATTTCTATTGCTAGGCTTAGCTGTAGCACATAAATAAGATCCTCTGACATATCGTGACACACTTTCATTCATTCTAGGCCAATAAAAACACCTTTGTAATTATGTCGCCATCTTGCGTACATGAAAATGACTAGAAATAAGAGAAGTATGTGCTTCCCTTATGATGTTGACTCTTTCACCTTTTGGAATACATATATGTGCTTCCCTTATGATGTTGACTCTTTCACCTTTTGGAATACATAACTTTCCAAGATGATGCAAAATTTTATCATGCACATGGTAATCCAATTCCTCTACTTAGTTTCCTTGACACAAAGTTGCATATACATCTTTAAAATCACCATCTAAAGCATACTGTTCAACATAGTTCTCATGCATCATAGAATTATGCTTAAGAATAACTTAAGCACCAAAAATTGGTCTAGAAAGAATGTCAGCAACCTTGTTATAGATACCTTTCTTATACCTTAACACCATGTGGAATTACTGCAAGAAACCCATCCATTTGAAATGCCTTGCTTGTTGTAGCTTGGCTTGTGATTGCAAGTATTACAATGGTTGATGGTCTATGTGAATTATAGTTTCCTTTCCCATCAATTAGTGTTTCCACTTTTTCACAATTTTCACCAATGCATAAAATTCCTTATCATATGTAGGATAGTTAACCACTACAAAATTGAAAGTTTCATAATGATAACATATGGGCTTACCATGTTGCATCAAGACCGCTCCCATAGCATATTCACTTGCATCTGTTTGTATCTCAAATTGATGTCTTAAGTTGGGAGATGCAAGAAATGGAGTTGTACCAGTTCTCTCAAATGAATCAAAATGTTTTTGTTACTTGCCTCCCCATTGAAAAACTTGCTTCACACTTGTCAAGGCATGTAATGGAGCTACAATTGAAGAAAGTTTAGAATTTAACTTTCTCCAATATTTGGATGCTCCAAAATGCTTCTAACCTTAGTTACATTATTGCACTTAGGCCAATATACAATGGCTTTGACCTTTGAGGGACCCATCTTCAATTCAACCCCTCCACCAATGCATCCCCAATACACTAATCGGGTCTTTCCAAACTCACACTTAGACATCTTTAAAAACAACTTTTATTTCTTCAAGACATCTAAGACTTGCCTAACATGCCTATCATGTTCTTCACTAGTTTTTCTCAACATCAAAATCAGAAAATCGCAAAACCATCAATAAAAGGCCTTAAGACATCATTCATAACTCGCATGAATGTTGCAGGAGCACTAAAAATCCCGAATATCATAACCAACCATTCAGACAATCCTAAATGTCATAACCAACCATTCAAACAATCCCGAATGTCTCCTTCAACAATCATAATATGTTGATAATGAATTCTCAAGTCCAAATTAGTGAAATACACAACATCATTCAACTGATCAAGAAAATCATCAATTCGAGGAAGAGGGTAATGATTCTTTACTGTCATCTTGTTCAAGAATCTAAAATCCACACACATGCACCTTGTACCATATTTCTTTGGTACTAACACAATTGGTGACCCACATGGAGGTGTGCTTGGTTTTATGATGCCTTTGTCAATAAAATCTTGGATTTGTCTTTAGATTTCTTCATTCTTCATGGCAAACATCCTGTACATGTCAATGTTTGGAAGAGGACAATCTTGCTGCAATTGGATCTCATGTTGGATTCCTCTTTTAGGAGGCAATCCTTTGGGTTCATGAAAATTCTCATCATAGGTGTTAACAACCTCATATAAATCATATTTTAACCTTGCATCACATCCTTCGAAAGATTCATTTTCAACATTCTCTTTGGGTTTGATCATCAAGAGTACAAAGTTCTTACTAGCATTAACAAGCCTTTTCATTTGTCAAACATTCACAAGTGATAAATTCAAATTCTTGTTATGTGCTCTAACAATGTGCTCAACTCCATATTTAAACAAGCAATATTTGTTCTCATAGTGATGAAATATGGATCTCATGTCATATAGATATTGACTTCCAAAAACAATACCACAAATTTCAAGTGGAATGACATCAAGCTCTACCTCGTCTATAAAGTTTGAAGTGATGGAAAATCTCAATCTACACCTTTTTGTCACATGAAATTTTGCATTGTCACATATCCAACCCAAGCGATAGAGTTTTGGATGTGGAGTAGCTATCGAATTCAATTTCTTAAGAATGTCTTCACAAATAAGTTTTTCTTGTGATCCACTATCAAATAATGTATCTATCTTGGTATGTTTTGAAATGACTCTAATGTGGAAAAACTCTATTCTTTCTTTTTCATGTTGAGTTTAATTGAGGATACTTGAAGAATGGTTACTTGCAATAGATTCCTTACCTTTGAATCCCATGGTTGTGATCTTTGTTTCACCCCTGGAATTAGATCTTAAATCATATTGTGTAGTTTCAACAGTCTTTTGTTTCCCTTTGTTGTTGAACATTTTGGGTTTCATTTCAGGATGAAGTTTCCAACAGTGGTATTCATCATGGCCTTATTTTGAATAGTTTTTACGTGTGAGTTTTTCTCCATCTTTATTAAGTGAAGCATTATTTTTTCCTTTTCCTTTAAATTTTCCCTTTCCTTTGTCTCCCTTCATGAAACAAAATTTTCTTCCCTCTTGAGGAACATTCTTTCCTATTGCTTCTGAATGAGTTGCATGTTCATAAACTTCATCTAGTTTTGTAGGGTTAAACATGATAATTGTATGTCTCAAATAACTATGTAATCCTCTAATGTATTTGAGAAAAGTATCTTGAGAGGAAAAACGTATACCCAAAATCAAATCTCTTTTCCTAAATTCTTGAGTATAAATTTGCAATATTTTTCCCTTAGCGTGTCTAAAGTTTTGCCAATCCATTATAGATTTTTGAATGTATGCTAATGGATAAAACTGCCTTCGTATTACAACAATAAATCATTCCAAGATGATAAAACCTTACCATCTTTCTCCATTTCTTCTTGATTTTTGGTTTCCCACCAAATAAGTGTCGCACCTTCCAATCTAAGAGAATCAAGTTGAATTTTTGTCTCATCATCCTTGATTATTTGTATCCTACAATACACTTCAATCTGATGAACCAAATTATCCAATTTCTCAGCATATACCTCCCTATTGTACATAGGAAATTTAAAGTTTATATCAAGCTTAAGCAAAGAATATTTACCATGTCCCTTTGGAGAATTTGGAGGTTTTTGTGAAAGGGTAGAAAAGTTAGAACATGAGGATAATGATGGAGGTCAAGGTGGTGGCTTGCCACCTGTTGTCGCTCCCAGAGACACCCCCAGATTGCTTACAAGACCAATGCCTCAGCACATCTAGATTTTGCATGTCTCGTATGATTCTCAGCAAACTAGAGACATCACATATATTTTATATATGTATATACTTAAATGTAATGGGTTATTTCATTCATCTAAAGGAGTAAGCCATGAATTTCTAGTACTTCCTCACATGTACAAATCGCAAAAATATATGCATAAAACAGTGGAGGCTGAGTAGTTCGAGGACTTATACTTTAATAAGGTTTTGCAGAGTAATAAGAGAGGATAGGAAGAAAGAGAAACTCATCACATAGAGCTTAAAGCATCAAGACTTCTACCTTTAACACATAGAGCTTGAAGCATTAAGAATTTCTATACTTATTTTAGTTACGGGAAGATATAATGGAGCAAAGAGAGATTGAATGCTATGATTCATGTGGTGCAACTTTAAATATATAATATCAATAATCCATATATGCACATGCATTAATAATTCAATATAAATGAATCTTTGAGGAAGTATGAAATATTTCGAGTAGTTATGATTTCATGAATTGAGAGAAGAAGCATGAAAATAATGGGTTTTAAAATAGGGATAGCATAATGTAATACTAGAAGGGGGAATCACCACCATTTTCTTGATATTTTGAAAGATCTATATTATAAATTCATACAGTCTAAAAATAACATGTAACATTTTCTTTATGATTTCTGAAGCTTTGTGTTATGAAATCAGTTCACGAAAAGATAGAAAAGATAGATCAACGACTTATAAATTAGCCTCTTTGAGGGGACAACCTCCTTTACATTACACAAATGAACAATTCTTGGATGTACAAATGACAAAACGTCCTTTCTATATATAGGAGTCTAAGGGGTCAAAATATAACCAAATTCGACCTAGCAATAATAATATAAGTGCACAAAAATAACAAAAGTGGGCTTATATGGGGCACAATAATAACAATATGGGGACAATAGGGGCACAAAAATAACAATTAGGACTACAATGACAATAGTAATGGTGGAATCACTAGTATTATAGGGACCTAACATGCCCTTCTCCTTGAAAAAAGTGTTTTCCTAAATGCTTGAGTAGTTCTAGATGTTTCTTAATAAAATTCTTGTCCTCCCATGTGGAATCTTCAATGGGTAAGTTCTTCCATTTGATGAGATACTCTGAAATTGATAGATTTCATAGTTGTCGAGTTCTTGTTTCTTTGACTACTTCAGGTTCCAATATGATTTTCCCTTCCTCATCAAGTTTTGGGAATATTATTTGTACTGGGATCTTATCACCTATAAACTTCTTTAAGTATGAAACATGTAAATATGGGTTCACTTGGGAAGCTGCAAGAAGCTCCAATTTGTATGCCATAGTAGCTATCTTTTGCAACACCTTGTACAAACCATAATACTTTGATGATAATTTATTATCCTTCTTAGCTTACTTGAGGGACATTTGTTATATGGTTGTAGCCATATGAATATCCAATCACCTATATCAAAAATTATTTCGTTGTGATGTTGATCTACCTGCTATTTCATTCTATTATGCGCTAAGGTGAGGTTATCCTTTAAGAGTTGGAGAACTTGTTGTTGATGCTCGATGTGACCTTCCACTACTTGAACCTTAGAACTTTCTCTTAAATATTATGTGATGGATGGTGGATGATATCCATAAAGTGCCATAAATGGGGTCATTTTTCATGCATTATGGAAGGAAGTGTGATACCACCATTTATCCAGACGAAACCATTTGACCCATTGTGTCTGTTTATCATATACAAATAAACAAAGATATCCTTCCAAACATTTGTTTACTATCTCTTTTTTCCCATCAGATTGAGGATGATAAGATGAGCTATGCACTAACTAAGTACCAAGACAATTAAATAATTTTGTCCAAAAATTTCCAGTGAAAATGGGATCTCTGTCGCTTACAATAATCTTTGGGTTTCCATGTAGCTTTGGAATTGTTTCCATAAATGTAGTAGAAACTGTACTCTCTTTAAATGGATAAGGTAATGCACAAAAGTGTACATACTTGGTAAGTCTATCAACTACCACCATGATAACACTCTTTCCTTTGGACTTGTGTAAACCTCTCATAAAATCCATTGAAACCTCCTCCCAACATTGGCTTGGAATGGATAAAGGTTGTAATAGACCTGGGGTCTTAATTGTTTCAACTTTATTTTGTTGGAAATCCAAACATTTGGCCACAAAATTTTGAGTATCCAATTTAAGTCCATCCCAAAAAAAATCCTTCTTAACCTTGTGGTACGTTTTTAGAAATCCTAATTGCCCTCCTAAGGGAGAGGTGTGCAATTCCCTAAGAATTGTTAGAAAATTATATATTACAGAGAAATGGAACACATAAAATATATCGCAGAAATCTAAACACAAAAAACACATAAAATAAGAGAGACACAGATATACGTGGTTCACCCAATTTGGGCTACGTCCACAAAGAAACGACCAGTCCTTCCTTTTATATTATCCAGCAAGATGAAGAGATACAACCTACCACATATACACTGTAATACCCTCTTCGCACTCACATAATCTCCTCAATATTTCTCACTCAGAATACATATCTACAAAGACGCAACACAATTACCTCATATATAGCAACACGTTTCCTTATAGGGAAAAAACCCTAAATTAAACATAAATTCTATCGTCAGATATTCGCCTACTAAATGGCATAGATTGACTACAAAATTACAACATTTTACAAGGAAATTTTACATCTATTTTTAGCTTCAGGGGTGCTACCCCCGATCCCTCACCAGGTGGAGCTCCCAAAGATCGCTACTGCCCCCCCAGACCCCCCCTTACAGTGCAAATATTAGAGGCAGAGTTTCCACCAAATTAGGAACTGGGGTCCATTGTGGTGATATCTATAAATAAAGAAAATAATCGGGCTCCACACTCAACAATCTCCCACTTGGATACTGATTATAGAAACTCCATCACTACTTCATTTGCTGGACAATGACTCCACTTTGGACTTGGTTGTTTCTCATCTTCTTCATCATACTTGAAGACCAATTGAAAATGAGAAGAATCTCAGTTTCTCCCTGGTTACAACTTTTGTTAACATATCTGCATGATTCTGGCTAGTGTATATCTTTTCCAGCTTCGACTGTCCATCTTCCAACATTGACCATATGGAATGGTACTTGAGTTGTATATGTTTAGTCTTAGAATGAAATGTAGAGTTATTTACAAGATGTATGGCACTATGGGTGTCACTATATAACCTACCCAACTCCTACTTCTTAACCAATTCATCCAGAAACCTTTGTAACCAAATCATTTGTTTACTAGCCTCTGTAGCAGCAACATACTCTGCTTCTATTGTTAAGAGTGCAACAACACTTTGTAGTTTTGAAACCCAACTGCCAATTGTTCCACCTACAGTAAACGCATAGCCTATGGTGCTCCTCATGTTATCTCTATCGCCCACCATATCTACATCAACATATACCTGTAGAGAAATGTTTGAACCACCAAAGCATAATGCTTGATTTGTGGTACCTCTCAAATACCCGAGAATCCACTTCACTGCCATCCAATGTTCTCTTCCTAGATTGTTCATGTACTTGCATAAACCTCCCACTGCATGTGCAATATCAAGCTTTGTGGAGACCATTTCATACATTAAGCTTCCAACTACTGATGCATATGGAAATTTATACATATAAGCCATTTCTTCCTGAGTCTTGGGACACACCTCCTTACTTAGTTTGAAATGGCTAGCCAAAGGTATACTAACTGGTTTTGCATTTTCCATATTAAATATTTTCAACAACTTTTATATGTACTCACTCTGAGACAATGTTAATTTTCGATTCTTCCTGTGTCTAGTTATTCTCATACCAAGGATTTGATTTGCAGCAACGAAATCCTTCTTTGCAAATGAGTTTGCCAATTTTCTTTTGAACACATTTATTTCCTACATGTTAGAACCTGCAACAAGCATGTCATATACATACAATGACAATATAATATAGCTACCATCATTTTTCCTTTTGAGATAAACACAATGATCAGAGTGACATCTAGTATAACCTTGTTCAAACATAAACTTGTCAACTTTTAGATACCACTGCCTTGGAGCATTTTTTAATCCGTACGAGTTCTTCCTCAACCTACACACTAGTTTCTTTTTCCCTTTTACCACATATCCTTGTGGTTGCTGCATATGCATCTCTTCCTCCAAATCCCCAAGGAGAAAGGATGCATTTACATCTAACTGCTCAAGATGAAAATCTTCAGCTGCTACTAGACTTAAAATAGTTTTGATTGAAGTCATTTTAACAACAACAAAAAATATCTCATCAAAGTCTATACCCTTTTTTTATGCAAACCCCTTCACCACAATTCTAGTTTTATACCTTTTTCTACCTTCATCTTCTTCCTTCAACGTGTAAACCCATTTATTCTGCAATGTTGTTTTACCTGCAGGGAACCTAACTAAGTCCCAAGTTTGGTTATGTGCTAACGAGTCCATCTCTTATTTCATGGCTTGCTTCCACTTCTTCCTGGTTTCTACCTACACTACTTCTTCATAACATTCTAGTTCACCAGAATTAGTCAACAATACATAATATAATGAAGGAGAGTATTGTTTAGGGGGTCCACTTATTCTGGTAGATATTCTAACACTACTTTCAGATGTTTGAGGTGCTTGTTGTTTTTGTTCTAGCTGTTGATCATTATGATTTTCAGGCACCTTCACTTTTTCTTTGATCTCATCAAGCACTGTGTATTCTCTGTTTTCTTTTTCTTGTTTCTTTTCCTGCAGCTAATCCTTATACAAAACCATTTCATTGAATATGACATCTTTGCTACTAATGATTTTGTGTTTTCCATAATCATATAAGTGATAACCAAAATCATTAACACCATATCCAATAAAGGTAAATTTCTTTGATTTTTCCTTAGGCTTTGTTCTATTTTCTTTATTAATGTGGACAAAGGCTTCACAACCAAAAGTCTTTAAAAATGAGTAGTTTACCTTTTTACCTATTCATGCCTTCTCTGGAATACCACCATCCAAGGAACTTGAAGGCCCTCTGTTTATTAGATAAACAACAGTATCTACAACATCTACCCAAAATTGTAAAGGCAATCCTTCATGTAATCTCATTCACTTTGCGCGCTCCATGATTGTTCTCTTCATCATTTTTGACACACCATTTTCTTATTGTGTTCCTTGAACTGTCTTCTCTCTACGAATTCCATTCTCTGAACAATATCTATCAAACACTGCTGCAATATTCACCTTTATTATCCGATCTAAGACACTTCAACGTTTTTCTTGTCTCATTTTCAACAAAAGATTTCCATTTCTTCGAAGTATGAAATACATCATATTTATTTCAGATACAATAAATCCAGGTTCTTCCGGTTGCATCATCAATAAAAGTATCATAATAACTATACCCACCGAGAGGTGATACCTGACCAGGTCCGCATACATCTGTATGCACAAACTCTAATTTTTTGCTCTTCTTTTCTTTCCCAACTCTGAGGAATTTGACTCTCTTATGTTTTCCATAAACACAATTCTCAGAGAATTTTAAATCAATATGCTTCAAAACTGGAAAAAAATTTCTTGAGTGAAGAATATGCATCCCCTTCTCACAAATGTGCCTAAGCCTATGATT
Source organism: Pinus tabuliformis (assembly GCA_031772625.1). Classification (NCBI taxonomy): domain Eukaryota; kingdom Viridiplantae; phylum Streptophyta; class Pinopsida; order Pinales; family Pinaceae; genus Pinus; species Pinus tabuliformis. The sequence goes on along the minus strand of CM062813.1, from coordinate 13,076,338 downwards.
CCATAATGCCATATCTTCTCTTGTAGATATTAAAGCATTAACAAAATTAGAAATTCCATTGCATAAATACAATGTACCAACCTTTTCTCCTTTTTCTATTACCAGGGATCCTTTAGTGACCTTCCAGGTTTTATCTGTAAAGGTAGTCACACAACCTTCATCTCCCAACTGCCCTATTGAGATTAGATTTTTCTTCAGATCTGGAGCATGCCTTACCTCCTTCAATAGCCATTGATTTCCATTCCTTTGCTTTATGAAAATTGTACCCATTCCAATGATTTTACAAGGTTTATCATCATCCAATAGAACCTTTCCAAAATCTCCCTGAACATAATCATGAAAATGTTTCCTATCATGTGTGGCATGGAATGAGGCCCTTGAATCTACCACCCAGTCATCAATAATATTTTCTAATGAAAGAATCAAAGAATTTTGCAACAAATCACCTGTCACATTAGCTTCATGATTGTTTTCTTGTTGCGCGCCTCCTTCTTTTCCCTTCCGAGACTTGCAGTATTTCTTTAGGTGTCCTTTATTCCCACATTTCCAGCACACTATCCTTGATCTAGACTTGGATCTTCATTTCCTTGAATTACTGCAATATCCTTGGCTCTTTCCTCTTTCCAATTTTCTTCTCCTAGTCTTTGCAGTCAAAGCAATACCTGATGTCTCACCGGACCTTTTCCGTCGAATTTCCTCGCTAAGGATTGAACTGACAACATCATCAAACTTTAAAGTACTAGATCCAGAGATAGAGTTACTAATGGCCATAACTAAACCATTCTAACTTTTTGGTAATGAGCACAGAAATAACAGAGCCCTAACTTCATCATCAAAAGTTACCCGTACAGAACTTAACTGACCAGTAACTGTATTAAATTCATTTAAATGATCAGAAACAGATCCACCTTCTGACATGTCCATATTAAATAAAATCTTCATAAGGAATGACTTATCTGAGGCCGATGGTTTTTCATATAGTTTAGCCAATGCTGACATTAAACCCTTTTGTTCTGTTTCCTTTGAAATATTAAAGGCTACCGATGCCGCTAGGCACAACCATATTGTTCCCACTGCCTTTCTGTCGAGAATATCCCATTCTGTGTCTGACATACTCACCCACTTTTTTTTTTTTCTGCTCAATGGTTGGTACATATCTTTCTAGTAGAAATAATATTCCATCTGCATCTTCCATAGCTGATAATTTTGGCCATTAAATTTTTCGACCCTAAACCTACCATCTTTCACCATTGCTCCCACTCGAACTAGGAACCCTTCTCTCCTGCAAGTTTATCAACCAAATAGACCTTCGTCTTTGTTGATATATGGCAACAAGAATATTCCAATTTAATTTTTCCTTGAATTAAATTGTGAATTAAAATTGAATTTATCATTAACATCTACTTGGAAATAATTAATTAATTTATTCTAAATTAATTAGTTGAAGAAATTCAAGTTATAATTCTTTCTGAAGTCATTCAAGAGTTATCCCTTAAATTAAGGAGATAAGATTGAGTTATACTTGACTTGTAATAAGTTAACTCAGTTTACTGAGTTAATTCCAGTTAAATTAGTTCCAAACTATTTGAGGAACTAATAGTGAGTTAACAGTGAGTTGATGCATTAATTCACCCAACTAGTGCAACTCGAGTTAATTGAAGATTCCCTCATCAGAAACTCATGCATATCTATTCTGAGAAAGACCCAGTTGATATTGATGTTCAAGGATATTGTACTATTAGTTGCATGTGTTTTCTCATGGAGAAAACTCATGCATGTAGTCAAGGATTCATCCTTGAGGATTGTGCAGTTTTGAAGGCTTGTTTTTCCACTTGGTAATAGGCTAATCATCCACAAGGAACAATGCAAGGAGATAGGAGCTTGGATGGCAGAGAAGAAGGTTGGAGAGCAGCCAAGATTTCCTATGAGAACCTGGGAGGATTGTACTAAGAGTTGGCTCGCTGTGAGAGCTAAGGAATTGTATAATTCCTCTATATTTCCACCATGTATGATAATACAATAGTGTGGGGTTTTTATCTGAGACTTTCCCAAAAGTATTTTCATGTGTATTGCGCCATTGATTCTTCTTCTTCTAGTTATATTGTTCAGCTTGATCTTTAAGCTTCCACAAATTGATAGTAGAAGTAGGTTATAGTATTCTTCTTTGATTTATATTGCATTATTGGGTTAACCTATCACAGATTTTCTACATGGTATCGGAGCTGTGAACAGTATACTGAGAAGAGAATTCGAAGTTTGATGTTTGGGGTTGTAGGTGAAAATTGAATTCATATCATACTTCAAGGTTGGCCAATGGCATTCTATGGCCTGAGACTCGAGTATGCCTTGGAAGGTAGCTCGAATTACATATCATGGAAAGATAGAATGGAGGTTGTATTAGAAGACAATGGCTTGAAGGAATTCATTGATCAAGAAATCCCAAAGCCAGCTTCAACTAATGCACAAGAGTTGGCTGAGTGGAAGAAGTGTGCGGCAAAGGCAAGACAGATCATTCTTGAGGGAGTTCGAGACCATATTTTCTCGAGTCTCCATGGGAAGGATAGTCCATTTTCAATGTGGAAGACATTGAAGGACCTCTACCATAATAGTAGTGACCAGAGGAAATTAGCGCTCAAGGATAAGCTTCAAAGAATCAAGATGGAGAAGTGTGATACTATTTCCACAGATCTGAACAAGCTCACCACCTACAAAGATGAGCTTGGCAGTGTGGGAATAACTATTGCCGATGATGATATGGTGAGCCTCGCTCTCCTTGGCCTTCCAAAGAGTTGGAATAGCTACGAGGACTCTGTGAATGGAAGGGAGAAACTACTGAATTGGGAATGTCTGTGGTTGGATCTTATGCAGGAGGAGATCAGGAGGAGCACACGAGATGGTTCTTCATCGAAGAATGATGATGAAGAAAATCTGGCCTTAGCAAGTAAGCCAAGGAAAGGGAAGGGGCAGGCTTCCCATTTCAAATCGAGTTCTTCTCATGGAGGGAAGAAGGGTGACATGTATAAAGTAAGATACTTTAATTGTCACAAGATGGGACATTATGCGACTAATTTCCCATCGAAGAAATCCAAGAAGGGATCCTCGGAATGATCAAAAGGTGAGGCATTAGCCTCTCAGTTCGAAATGGACTTTACCCTCATCGCATGCATGGTGTCATCGATGAGGGGTTGTCTCTGTTATCTTGACAGTGGATCCTCATTCCACATGACCGGTGATAAAAATTTATTCAGTGCCTTGGAGGAGAAATACCTCAAGATGTTCATAGAGATGGGTGAGGACAGAAGGTATAGTGTTTCAAGAGTGGGCATGATTTCTTTTCAGAGGGAGCATCGAGCTCCTCTCACCTTGACAAATGTGATGTATGTGCCTGGACTAAAGAAGAACTTGGCATCGGTCGCGATGTTGGAGGAAAAAGGCTACAATGTATTCTTCAGTAAAGGAAAGGTGTTTCTAAGACACATAGCCATGGGTCAGCCCAAGAGGATAGGGATTCGGGTGTAGAATCTCTATAAACTAGAGGTAGATGATTGTGCAGCATTGAGTACAAAAGTAGAATTGGTACAAATCCAAGACATTAGCGAGCTGTGGCATAGGCAGTTGGGACATTTGCATCATGGGGCTTTGAAGATAATGCAGGAGATATCTACAGGACTTCCCAAAGGTAAACATGGGCAAGTTGACACATGCAAAGGTTGTGCCTTCGGTAAGTACACCATGTCTTCCTTTCATGATCAAGACAGTCAAGTAGAGGCTATCTTAGAGTGAGTTGATACTAATTTGTGTGGACCATTCTTGACAGCATCCACAATGAATTAAAGGTATTATGTGATTTTCATTGACAACTACTCTCGTAAATGTTAGATTTATTTCATGCAGAAGAAGGAAAAAACTTTCACAAAGTTTTGTGAGTTCAAAGCCTTGGTCAAGAAAGAGTCAGGGAAGAAGATCAAGGCCTTGAGAATTGAAAATGGTGGAGAATATGTCCTTCAATATTTTAAGGACTTATGTCTAGCAGAAGGAATTAAATGAGAATTGGTGGCGCCTCATAACCCACAACATAATGGGGTGGCAAAGAGGAAGAAAAAAACTATTGTAGGGGCAGCACGAGCAATGCTGCATGACCAAGCCTTACCACTTCACTTATGGGTTGAGGCATGCAACACAATGGTCTATTTGAAGAATAGAAGTTCGCATCGCATACTTGGGATGAAGACACCAAAGGAAGCTTTTGTTGGGTTGTGTTATATTCTTTCCACGACTAGCCCACGTAGTTAACCGAGGGGGTTAGAGGGGGGGCGGAGTCCCCCCTTCATTGCACCAATTGTGTAGCGAGCGGGGGGGTCACAGGGTGTTTGAGGCATACCCATAACCCCACTTTATGGGGTCCAAGGCAGCGTCCCAAAAAATTTTGGTTTTGGACCCTATGTTAAGTTGGGTGAACCCACCTATGCTTTTGTGCATGATTTTCACACATGTTTTTTGGACGCGATGGTTTTCTGTCCATGGTATTGGACGCAATTTTTTTCGGTCCATGGTATCAGATGCGATGGTTTTTCAGTCCATGGTATTGGATGCTTTAGCATGTATAAATATGTATTATAACATTGAAAGGAAGATAATGAAAAATCAAGCTGGTAGTCCCAGTTTTGGGATCTAGGGGAAAATCTCTATGTATATGTGTTTTATGTGCTATGCTCTCTCATTGTTTATTTTTTGTGTTTTAGAATTCATATGCAGGTAATTTCTATTCAGGGTTCAAAACTACATTTGGTATCAGAGTAGTTTTGGCTTCAAGGGGATGCCTTTGTGGCTGAGGGGTTTTGCTCAGGCTTGTTGTAGACCCTCTTCAATGCGAGATATGTGAGATCAATTCTGGTGGTGAAATAAGATGGAAAGTAGTGGAAAGATAGAGATAGAGAAATTTAATGGTCAGAGTTTTGAGTGATGGAAGCTCAAGATGGAGGATCTGTTGGTGGATAAATATCAATAGATCGCGGTAGATCCGGGTACTAAACCAACGAGATTGTCCGATGAAGAATGGAAGAAGTTGGATCGGAAGGAAAAAATCACAATACGATTGTGTTTCTCAGATTTAGTATTGCTGAATGTATCAGGGGAAGCTACAGCAAAGGCTTTGTTGGACAAGTTAGGGACTTCGTGCCAATCTAAGTCTCTGGTGAATAAATTGTTCCTACAGAAAAAGCTATATAACTTGAGGATGAAAGATGGAGACTTAGTGAAAGAGCATCTGAACGCATTTAATATTGTGGTAAGTTAGTTAGCATCTGTTGATATTAAAATTTTAGATGAAGATAAGTGCATCAATTTGTTGTGTTCTCTACCAGATTCGTGGGATAGTAAAGTTATTGCAATAGGTAGCAATGCAACTGCCTTGCAGTTTGATGAAATAGTCTTAGCCTTGCTGACGGAGGAGATGAGACAGAAAAATATGGAGAGCCAGAATGGTGATGCCTTATGCATACGAGGATGGTTCTAGAATAGAAACAAAAATAAGTCATTGAGTGGGAGATCTAAATCTCGAGGAAAACCTATAAAGGTGGTGTGTTGGAAATGCAGAAAGGAAGGGCACCACAAAAAGGATTGTAAATCTAAAGCTCCTGATAAAGGAAATGGATCTGATGATGCTCCTTCTGCAGAGGCAAAAACCACCTCAAATGAAGGTGTGGATGTGTACTTGGATTCTTCAAGTACACATGTAGATCATGAGGGATAGTTGATTGACTCAGGTGCATCCTTTCACTTCACTCCCCATCGAGAGTAGTTCTGCGAATATGAGAAATATGATGGTGGTGATGTCTTCTTAAGGGATGATAGGAAGGCTAGAATCATTAGTCATGGAAAGGTAAAGTTGAAGTTGCAAGGTGGAAGGGTTAGAACACTTCTGAGTGTTCTACATATTCCTGCATTGGCCAGAAATATGATTTCTATAAGCAAGTTGGATGATGTAGGTGTAAAAATAGTGTTCGAGAAGGATACCTACAAGATGGTTTGGGGAGCACTGGTATTGATGCAGGGAGTTCTGATTGGAACTTTGTATAAGCTGCAAGGTAGCACTGTTGTTGATGGGTGCAACAGTTCTTTGGTTCCTGAAAGTGGAGCAGAAAATCTAGTGGTCTTTGTTGAAAAGACCATGCTATGGCATGAAAGGCTTGGACATATTGGAGAAAAGGGCCTTCGAATACTTCATGGTAAAGGTATGGTAGAAGGTATGATTAACAGCTCTCTGGATTTTGATTTCTGTGAAAATTGTGTATATGGGAAGCAGAATTGGGTGAGTTTCCCCTCTAGTAGTAAGAGGGCGAAACAAATATTAGAACTTTTGCATAGTGATGTGTTTGGACCTATGAAGGTTCCATCACTAGGTAATTCTATGTACTATGTATCATTTATAGATGACTTCTCAAGGAATACATGGATATATTTCCTTAAGAATAAATCTGAAGCCTTTTGATAGGTTTAAAGAATTTAAGGATCTCATGGAAAATCAGACAGAGAAGAAGATAAAGGTGCTAAGGACAAATAATGGTGGGGATTTTTGCAGCAAGGAATTTGAAGAATCCTGTAAGAAGTGTGGTATAGCACGACAAAAGACTACTCCATATACACCTCAGCAAAATGGAGTTGCAGAAAGAATTAATAAGACGTTGATGGAAAGGGTAAGAAGCATGCTTAGTGGTGCCAGGTTAGGACAAGAATTCTAGGCAGAGGTGGTGGATACTTCATGTTACTTGATCAACAGATCACCTTCATCAGCATTGGAGGATAAGACTCCACAAGAGATATGGACTGGTAAGAAACCCTCTCTTTCACATCTGAGGGTATTTGGATGTGATGCATATGTATATGTTCTAAAGCAGAAACGAACCAAGTTGGATAGTAAATCTGAAAAGTGCATCTCTATTGGGTATAAGGATGGTTTAAAGGGTTATAAGCTTTGGAACCCAGTCACGTGGAAGGTTGTGTACAGTCGAGATGTGGTGTTCAGAGAGGTAAAAGATTTTATTAAACATGAGTTCCAACCAAAGGAACCTGAGAAGATAGAGTTTGAGCTTAAGGAGGAAGAATCAGACTCTACAATAGAGAAGGAATCAGAAGATGAAGAGCCACAAACTCCGGGTGTGAGAAGATCAATTCGAGAAGGAAGGCAGCTAGAAAGGTATAGTCCATCTGCTTTCTGTTCAAATTTTTCTTTGTCTATTATTGATGATGATCCTAGAACTGTGAAGGAAGCAGTAGATTCAAAGATGTCAAAATCTGGAAAGAGGCCATGGTTGATGAAATGGCATCTTTGAACAAAAATGAGGCTTGGGATATGGTGGAGTTGTCGGCTAGAAGGAAACCCATTGGCAGCAAATGGGTGTTCAAGAAGAAGAAAAATGCAGAAGGAAAGGTGGAGAAATACAAAGCTCAGTTGGTAGCAAAAGGTTATTCCCAGGTGCCAGGAATTGATTTTGGTGATATTTTTTCTCCTGTTGCCAAGGTAGCTTCTATTAGATTACTTTTATCTGTTGCTGCTGCTTTTGATTTTTAGGTAGAATAGATGGATGTGAAGACAAAATTTCTTCATGGGGATCTAGAAGAGGAGATCTACATGAAGCAACCTGAAGGCTTTGCGGTGAAGGGTAAGAAAGAACTAGTATGTAAGTTAAAGAAGTCTCTGTATGGCTTAAAACAGTCACCAAGGATGTGGTATTAGAAATTTGATACATTTATACGGGGATTTGCCTTCACTAGAAGAAAAGCATATCACTATGTGTATTTTAAATTAATTGGTGACCATGTTATTTATCTAGTCTTGTATGTGGATGATATGTTGCTGGTTGGAAATGACAAAGAAATTATCCGGGATTTGAAGACCCAATTGTCCTCCAAATTCGACATGAAAGATCTTGGTACTGCAAACTATATTTTGGGCATGGAAATTAAAAGAGATCTGACAAACAGGGAGCTCTGGTTAAACCAAAGGAAGTATGTCGAGACAATATTGCAGAGGTTTAATATGCACGATAGTAAACCAGTGAAGGTTCCTATTCCTATAGGTGTGAGGTTATCTGTTGAACAGTGTCCCAAGACACAAGAAGAGGAAGACGATATGTCGCATGTTCCATATGCAAGTGCAGTCAATAGCCTGATGTATGCAATGGTCTGTACTAGACCAGACATTGCACATGCAGTGGGAGTATTGAGTAGGTTTATGTCAAAACCAAGGAAGGAGCATTAGACAGCAGTGAAGCGGGTTTTTAGGTATTTGCATGGCACTGGTGATTATGGTTTGTCCTAACAAGGAAGACTAGGATTGGGATAGAATGTTGGATATTCATGGCTTTGTTAATGGAGACTGGGCTGGAGATTTGGATCAGAGAAGATCTACAGGTGGGTATGTGTTTAACCTATTTGGAGGTATAGTTAGTTGGATGAGTAAGAAACAATTTGTAGTGGCACTATCAACTACATAGGCAGAATACATGGCAGCCACTCATGCAAGAAAGGAAGCAGTTTGGTTGCAGGGTGTTGGAAATAATACTGAGAGGGGGGGTGAATCAGTATTATCTAATTCTTTTAATAAATCTTCCTTATTTGTTCTTTGAATTAGTTTTTCATGTCAGTACCATAAAATAATGAGCATGAACAAAGAAAACAGATAGTCACACCAAAGAACACTAGATGTAAGGTGGAAACCCAATGTGGGTGAAAACCACCTGCTGCAATATGTCTCTATCTTCTTTCAAATTAGAAACTCCTTTTACAATGGTTTTGTACTGGTGCAGTCCTTTTCCAGTACGCAGGCTGCAACCTGCAGAGAGCTACAACTCTCTCTCTCTCTCGTTTTCCAGTCTCTCCTGGAAGGGAGCTACAACCCCCTACTTCTTTTCATACAGCATCAAATGATCATTAAGTACATAAAAGTTACAGTCCACTACAGTTATCAGATCAGCAATAATAGAACTAACCCATAACACCTTATCAACAGAAAAATTCAGTCAACAGAACATTTTAAGACAGATACGCATTTTTCCCTTCTGTGGCCTGCGTCGCTACGCAGTTCACCTTCTGCTTTCCTGCGTATACCCGCAGGGATCCTTCTGTTGAACTGCGTGCCCACGCACTGTTCCTTGAACCGCGCTGCGTACTATTACTGCAGGGACGCACCCAGAGACATTATCGCGCCACGTACTGTTACCGCAGGTACGCACCCATAAATACTATCGCGCCGCATACTTTTACTATGCGTACGCACCTGAACCTTAGTCGCTCTGTGTACCCACGCAGTTCTCCTTCTTCTGCTCTGTGTACCGACGCAGGTCTCCTGTTTCTGCTCTGCATCCCCACGCAGATCTCCTGTTTCTGCACTGCGTACCCACGCAGATCTCCTGCTTCTGCACTGCGTACCCACGCAACTCTTCTGTTAAACACATGCGTCCTTCTGATTAGGGCCGAATAGGCAGTCCACCAGAGTGGCACAGTTGCTCAGATCTGATCATGCGCTCGAGAGATCACCCTTCACAGATTCGCCTTCAACTTCCCTTTCATATAGATCAAGCTTTTAATACCATAACCCAATATTTCAGATCTAAAGATATTCAATTGCAAAAGATGCTTAGCCAAGTGATCTCCTTTGCTTTATATAGGCAAGCTCCTCCTAAAATCATGGAACAATACCACGAGCCGACACTATAATAACCCAATACCGTCGGCTAAATACCAAGAGTAACACATAAGAAAACCCCACATGTGAATTTCTTTGCCTTGAAATGTGTGCACTAGGGGTACGCACCTCCTGAACGGCTGGCCTGCGTATCTGGACGCGGTCCCTGCATGGTGTACCTGCGGGTACGCACCTTCTGAACTGATTTCCTGTGTACTTCTTAATTTTCAACAAATTGAGAGCCTTGCCACGGGATTTTCCATCAAGTACAACATCTGTAACATATAGCCATACCAGAAACATAATGCCAACAATCTCCCCCTTTGGACTTGATGGCAACCTCACAAACTTCAGCTTCATTCTCCCCCTTTGACATCAAGGGAAAAGGGGTATGCTCCCCCTAAGATCATGCTCCCCCTGAAAATGAACCAGATCTGCAACAAAGAACCATAATACACCATGAAAGAGATAGAGACATATTGCAGCTATTTCCAAGATCTCCTTCTGACCATCCTCCATAATGCCAACAATGCATTATATGCTCCCCCTGAACCTGTACCATCAATCAGAAAAGGTTCAACAATAAGATGATGCATCAAGAACCCCCAACTTTTGCCTGAGGTATTCAAAAGTGTCCCTGGGCAATGGTTTTGTGAGAATATCAGCAACTTGTTCCTTAGAAGGAATGTACTCCAACTTGACCTTCTGTTCAAGTACTTGTTCCCGGAGAAAATGGTACTTGATTGGTATGTGCTTGGTTTTTGAATGCATAACAGGATTCTTTGAGATGCTGATTGCACTTGTGTTATCACATAAGATGGGGATTGGTGGTTTACAAGTGATTTGAAAATCCTGCAAAGTCTGCATCATCCAAAGGAGTTGGGTGCAACAAGATGCAGCAGCAACATATTCCGCTTCAGCTGTAGACAAGGCAATTGAACTCTGTTTCTTGCTGAACCAAGATACCAGTATGGAACCCATAAAGAACGCACCACCACTTGTGCTTTTCCTGTCATCCACGCTTCCGGCCCAATCTGCATCTGTATAAGCATGAAGTGTAAGATCTGTATCTCTAGGATACCATAAGCCATAATTTTGAGTCCCTTGAAGATATTTGAAAATTCTCTTCACTGCCTGAAGATGAGTCTCCTTCGGATTTGCCTGAAATCTTCCAACTATTCCAACTGCATGCATGATGTCCGGTCGGGTACCTGTCAAATAAAGTAAACTTCCAATCATAGATCTGTAGGTTGGTTGATGTACTGCTGCAGATTCATCATTTGCACTGAGGCTACATCCTGTGACCATGGGTGTACATACTGGTTTTGCATCTTCCATACCATATTTCTTCAAAATCTGTTTGAGATACTTGGTTTGAGATAAAAAGATTCCTCCTTCTTTTTGTTGGATTTGCAAACCAAGGAAATATGTCAGTTCTCCTAGCAAAGACATTTCAAATTCTTTCTGCATGACCGAGGCAAAACTTTGACTCATAGCTTCTTCATTGCTCCCAAAAATAATGTCATCTACATACACAACAAGTATTAGCAATTTGTCATTTTCAACTTTTATATAAAGATTGCTATCTGCTGATCCTTTTGAAAAACCTTGTTGATGAAGATATTTGTCCAAACGGTAGTACCAAGCCCTTGGAGCTTGTTTGAGACCATAGAGAGCCTTTTTCAATCTGCATACAAGATTTGGATCATTTCCAAGAATGAACCCATCTGGCTGTTCAATGTATACTTCTTCTTCCAGGTCTCCATTCAGAAAGGCTGATTTCACGTCCATTTGAAATACTTGGAAGTTTTGAAAACTTGAGAGAGCAAGGAACATTCGGATGGCCTCAAGTCTTGCAACAGGAGCAAAGGTTTCTTCAAAGTCTATTCCTTCTTGCTGCGCATACCCTTTACAAACAAGTCTGGCTTTGTTTCTAATTACTTCTCCATTTTCATTCAATTTGTTTTTGAAGACCCATTTTGTTCCGATAACATTCTTATCCTTTGGTCTAGGAACCAGCTCCCAAGTGTTGTTCTTTTCGATTTGCTCAAGTTCTTCATCCATTGCTTTCACCCAACATTCATCTTTGCATGCCTCTTTCACACTTTGTGGTTCAGTAGAGGAGAGTAATGCCAAATAGCTTGAAGCTTCTGCAACTGTTCTTCTTGTTTGTACACCTGCTTCTTTCTGCCCCATAATCTGAGATTCTGGATGATTCTTCTGAACATATCTGGATGGAGTCTTTTCTTCTATTCTTGTCTGCTCCTCTGGTTCTTCTTGAGGTTCTTCTTCTTCATCATTCTGTCTTTGAGGGTAGCCTTCATCTTCTTCGATGTCTTCATGATGTACTTGCCTAGGAATGTATCCCTTCTCATCAACCACTACATCAATGCTGTCAACAATTCTGCCAAGTTTTTTATTGTAGCATTTGTATGCTTTGCTATGTGGAGAGTAACCAAGAAGAATGCCTTCATCTACTCTAGGTTCAAGTTTGCCAAGCTGCTCATCAGTATTCTTGATATAGCATTTGCTCCCAAAGATTTTGAAGTGCTTTACCGAAGGAGTCTTACCACTCCAGAGCTCATGAGGAGTTTGAGTGTTGTTCACCCGGACATTTGTTTTGTTGAGAATAACAACCGCAGCATGTGCAGCTTCACCCCAGAAAGTTGCGGGAGTTCCTGATTCATCAAGCATAGCACGAGCCATTTGTTGGACTGTTCTATTCATTCTTTCCACAACTCCATTTTTCTGAGGAGTTCTAGCTGTAGAGAATTCTCTTCTTATCCCATGTTCTTCACAGAAATCGAAAAATTCATTTGAGGTAAACTCCCCACCTCTGTCGGATCTGAGGCACTTAATTTTGTGACCTGATTCATTTTCAACCAAGGCTTTGAAGGATTTGAATTTTTTGAATGCTTCATCTTTGTGCTTCATAAGTCCTAGCCAGACAAACCTGGAGAAATCGTCAATGAATAATATCAAGTATTCTTCTCCTCTAGGTGTTCTTTTCCTGAATGGACCGCATGTATCTATATGAACTAGCTCAAGAGGCATGCTAGCTGCTCCTTCCTTCTCTGGAAAGTTAGTTCTGGTTTGTTTTCCAAACTGACATGATTTGCATATGGTGTTGTCAGGAATTTTGATATCTGGAAGATCACGAACTGCATGATATTTGCATGCTTTCCTTATTTGTGAAAAGCTTAGATGCCTCAACCTCCGATGCCATAACCAGTGCTCATCATCCTTGCTCATATAGCATTGTTGTTGTCCTTCTTCAAATATGTACAGATTATTTGGAGTTCTTTTGCCTTTGATCACTGTTTTACCTGTATCAAGATCACGAACAAGACATCCATTTGATCTGAATATAACCTCGGTTCTTTGATCACACATCTGGCTGACACTTAGAAGATTATGCTTCAATCCATCAACATACAAAACATTTCCAGCCTTGACCTTTTCTTTTAACTGAGCAATGCCCTTTCCTTTTATAGTTGCAGGAGTATCATTTCCAAAAGAGACTTTCTTTCCCTTTTCTAGAGCAGAATAAGACTCAAGTTTTTCTTTATCACCTGCCATATGCTTCGAACATCTGCTGTCAATGTACCATAGATTTTCCTGTCCCTCTGCATAAAATGCTATCCCACATCTTTCTGTTTGTGGTTCCTTTATTCTCCATGTTTTGGTGCTTGAGGCTTGTTCTTTTTTCTACTGAAATCTGCTCCTACATTCAGAGTCTTCATGACCAAAGTTATTGCAAATAGAACATTCAACTTCATTTTCAAGAACCGAAAAGTTGTTATAGGTCCTTTTTGTAATCCCGGTCATACTTCTTTGTTTTTGATCTTCCCTAGTCATGATTGTTTTATATGCAACACATTGAGCTGCTTTGTGACCAAATTTATGGCAAGAAAAGCATTGTCCATTGAAGAAACTTCTGCGGTTATCAAATCTACCGGCCAAATGATTGTAATTTCTATTGTCATCCATTCTTGAACCAAATTGAGAAGATTTTACCTGTGGCTGGTTGTAGCTTTTGTTCACCCTTAAGATGGATTGCCCCTGATAGTTTCTGTTTGTAATTCGTCCCTGCTTTACCTGATGATCTTCATTTTGCTTTTGCTCATTTCTTCTTGCTGCATCAAGATAACTTTTTGAGGTGGATGCTTGAGAAGTTTCTCCATTATAGCCCAGACCTGTCTTGTTTAGTGGAGACCGCTGCACATTGATAATCTCATCCAAAGTTTCAGATCCTTTGACAAACTTGAGATTAATAGCTTTTGTTTTCTCAATCTCTTTTCTAAGACCAACAATTTCACCTTCTAATTTTTCAAGATGTTTTTCCTTTTCATCAATTTGAAATTGTAGAGTATCAATGATCATGTTCTTTTCTTCTATACATCTCTTGAGTCTAGTAATTTCATCATAAAGGTTATCCACATCTATAGCATCCATATAATCATCATCTTCAAATGCCATTAACAACTTATATTCATTACCTTGTTCATCTTCATCACTGTTTGATAGACCATCACTATCTTCATGAGTATAGTAGCTTTTCTTATTTGCATTCTGTTTCTTGTTCCATCTAGCAGGTTCCTTTCCTTTATCCTTATAAGGACATTTTGCAGCATAATGACCTACTCTTCCACAAGAAAAGCATTTAAAAGGTAACTTACCTTTGAACCTTCCAGAACCCCTTTGAAGATTTCTGACAAAATTTGATTCTTCTTCCTCTTCTTCTGGGACGTGGCTTGCTTCATAATAATCTCCTTTGCCTGATGCCTTGAAAGCAGCTTCTCTTCTGTCTGATGGACCTCCCTTTCTCATTTCATAAGCAGTTAGAATTCCATGTAGCTGAGACATAGTAAGAATTCGTAGATTTTCCATTTCTTCTATTGCAGATACTTTAGATTCAAACTTGGGGGACAATGATCTTAGAACCTTTTCAACCACAATAGCCTCTTTTATTTCTTCACCCAAATTTTTCATACAATTAACAACCTCATCTACCCGAAGAAAATAGTTAGCCACACTTTCATCATTATACATTTTGAGAGTCTCATACTGAATTCTGAGAGTTTGAAGTTTAGCACGCTTTACCTGTTCATCTCCTTCATAGCTCGTGACAATTTTGTCCCATATCTCTTTTACGGATTTATAGTGCATTACCTTCATGAATTCTGATTGAGATATACATCCTAATAGAGTACTGACTACTTTCGCATTTGTTTCATACTTCTTTTTCTCGGCTGCATCTGTAGGAGTAGCTGAAGGAAAAGCGTAGCCTGTCTCTACTATGTCCCAAACTTCTGTACCAAGAGATTGAAGATAGGCAGTAACTCTTACCTTCCAATAATTGAAGTTTGTCCCATCAAAAACCGGTGGCCTGATTGATGCTTCTCTCTCGTAATTGCTCATGATGAACGATCTACCTTCAAGCGATCAAGCTTCTCTGAAGAACCCGCTCTGATACCAATTGTTGGAAATAATACTGAGAGGGGGGGTGAATCAGTATTATCTAATTCTTTTAATAAATCTTCCTTATTTGTTCTTTGAATTAGTTTTTCATGTCAGTACCATAAAATAATGAGCATGAACAAAGAAAACAGATAGTCACACCAAAGAACACAAGATGTAAGGTGGAAACCGAATGTGGGTGAAAACCACCTGCTACAATATGTCTCTATCTTCTTTCAAATTAGAAACTCCTTTTACAATGGTTTTGTACTGGTGCAGTCCTTTGCCAGTACGCAGGCTGCAACCTGCAGAGAGCTACAACTCTCTCTCTCTCGTTTTCCAGTCTCTCCTGGAAGGGAGCTACAACCCCCTACTTCTTTTCATACAGCATCAAATGATCATTAAGTACATAAAAGTTACAGTCCACTACAGTTATCAGATCAGCAATAACAGAACTAACCCAGAACACCTTATCAACAGAAAAATTCAGTCAACAGAACATTTTAAGACAGATACGCAGTTTTCCCTTCTGTGGCCTGCGTCGCTACGCAGTTCACCTTCTGCTTTCCTGCGTATACCCGCAGGGATCCTTCTGCTGAACTGCGTGCCCACACACTGTTCCTTGAACCGCGCTGCGTACTATTACTGCAGGGACGCACCCAGAGACATTATCGCACCGCGTACTGTTACTGCAGGTACGCACCTGGAAATACTATCGCGACGCGTACTTTTACTATGTGTACGCACCTGAACCTTAGTCGCTCTGTGTAACCACGCAGTTCTCCTTCTTCTGCTCTGCGTACCGATGCAGGTCTCCTATTTCTGATCTACGTCCCCACGCAGATCTCCTGTTTCTGCACTGCGTACCCACGCAGATCTCGTGCTTCTGCACTGCGTACCCATGCAGCTCTTCTATTAAACACCTGCATCCTTCTGATTAGGGCCGAATAGGCAGTCCACCAGAGTGGCACAGTTGCTCAGATCTGATCATGCGCTCGAGAGATCACCCTTCACAGATTCGCCTTCAACTTCCCTTTCATATAGATCAAGCTTTTAAGACCATAACCCAATATTTCAGATCTAAAGATATTCAATTGCAAAAGATGCTTAGCCAAGTGATCTCCTTTGCTTTATATAGGCAAGCTCCTCCTAAAATCATGGAACAATACCACGAGCCGACACTATAATAACCCAATACCGTCGGCTAAATACCAAGAGTAACACATAAGAAAACCCCACATGTGAATTTCTTTGCCTTGAAATGTGTGCACTGGGGGTACGCACCTCCTGAACGGCTGGCCTGCGTATCTGGACGCGGTCCCTGCATGGTGTACCTGCGGGTACGCACCTTCTGAACTGATTTCCTGCATACTTCTTAATTTTCAACAAATTGAGAGCCTTGCCACGGGAGTTGCCATCAAGTACAACATCTGTAACATATAGCCATACCAGAAACATAATGCCAGTACAGGGATTCTGTTCAAGTATGGGGTTAGTACAAGGAGCTATAAGGATAGACTGTGACAGCCAAAGTGCAATTTTCTTGGCAAAGAACCTCGCATATCATTCAAAGACAAAGCACGTTGATGTTCACTATCACTTCATGAGGGATATGATAGAAGACAAAAAGGTGGTGCTGGTAAAGGTGGACATTTTGAAGAACACTGCAAATGCATTGATAAAATCTGTGAGCTTTGAGAAGTTCTGTTGGTGTAGAGAGACAATGGGTGTTTCAGGGCTGGAAAAATGACTAAGCTCTCTTATGGCCCCCTATGGAAAGAAAACAACAAGTGGGAGAATGTTGGGTTGTGTTATATTCTTTCCATGACTAACCCATGTAGTTAACTGTGGGGTTAGAGGAGGGGCAGAGTCCCCCCTTCGTTGCACCGATTGTGTAGTGTGGGGGGGGGGGGGGGGGTCATAGGGGGTTTGAGGGGTACCCGTAACCCCACTTTATGGGGTTTGGGGCAGCGCCCCAGAAATTTTGGTTTTGGACCCTATGTTAGGTTGGGTGGACCCACCTATGGTTTTGTGCATGATTTTCGCACATGCTTTTTGGATGCGATGGTTTTTGGTCCACGGTATTGGACACGATGGTTTTCGGTCCATGGTATTGGATGCGATGTTTTTTCAGTCCATGGTATTGGATGCTTCGGCATGTATAAATATGTATTATAACATTGAAAGGAACATAATGAAAAATCAAGCTGGTAGTCCCGGTTTTGGGATCCAGGGGAAAATCTGTATGTATATGTGTTTAATGTGTTATGCTCTCACATTGTTTATTTTGAGTGTTTTAGAATTTGTATGCAGGTAATTTCTGTACGGGGTTAAAACCTATAGCTTTCTCTGGTAAGAGACTAGATGTGGGTCACTTCAGGATCTTTGGCTCATGAGGCTCTTTCCATTTGATAAAGGATGCATGGAAGAAGCTTGAGCTGACAGCAGAGTTGGGGATATTTGTGGGGTAACTTAATACACCTCACAACTATCGGGTGTACTTGCCTACCAATCGGAGGATAGTGGTTCGTAGAGATCTCAAGTTTGATGAGCAGAAGGCCATGCGATTTTCCCCTGACAGGGAGCTCTAACTATAGGCTATGGAGGAACTATTGGTTCCTAAGGAGGAGGAGCCTCAGACTGATGCGGAGCAGCCGCATGCAGAGGTTTCAGGAGTGGAGACATCCACTCAAGCAGATTCTTCCAGAGATGGATGGAAGTGCACAAGAGAAGTTGACAAATTGTTGGAGGATGCGAGAGAGAATGTGGGAGCACCATCTTCTCAGCACAGATAGAGAAGGTCACCTGAGAGGTACACAAGATACATGGCCCTTGCTGGGGACTGTGTTGAGACCGAGCCATCTTCCTTTGAGGAAGTAGTGCAATAGCCGATTTGGCTTGATTGGATGATGGAGGAGTATGACTCCATAGTTCGTAACAGTGTTTGGGACCTGGTTTCGAGACTGGAGAACAAGTCAGTTGTGAGTTCTCGTTGGCTTTACAAGGTAAAGAAAGCTGCTGATGGTAGTGAGGAAAGCATAAGGCAATATTTTTTGCTCGTGGCTTTTCAGAGGTCAAGGGGATTGACTATGATGAGAATTTTGCTTTTATCATAGGGTACTCATCTAACAGATCTGTGTTGGCACTATCATCATAGATGGGTTGGAAGATCCATCAGATGGATGTGAAGACTGCATTCCTCAATGTCCAGATAGAGGAAGAGGTGTACATAGAGCAGCCGGAAGGTTTTGAGATCTTCGATTGTGAGTCGCATGTGTGCCGATTCAAGAGAGAATTGTGCGGGCTAGAGTAAGCACCTTGTGCTTGGTACACCAGGATAGACAACTACTTCACCAGGTTGGGCTTCATAAACAGTGAAGCAGATGCGAACCTATACCACATCGTGTTGAAAGGTAAGCTGCTGATCATCGTAATTAATGTTGATGATCTCATATCTATTGCTGATGATTAGTTGATCATGTCTTGCAAGGAGGACCTTGCAAGATAATTTGAGATGAAAGACATCGGTCTCATGCATTACTTCCTTAGCATGGAAGTGTGGTAGAAGGATGGGGAGTTGCTTGAGTCTTAGAGCAAGTATGCCAATGAGATACTCAGGAGATTCCACATGGAGAAGTGCAAGCCCATGCAGACTCCTCTAGAAGGTAACTGGAGGAAGGAGGTTGCTACTTCAAGAGAAGTGGTAGAGGCTACTATGTATAGGTAGCTTGTGGGTTCACTGATGTACTTAACAAACACATGACCAGATTTGTGTTATGCAGTGAACCAACTCAGTCAAGCAATGGTTCAACCTACAAAGATGTTTTGGAAGGTAGCAAAGCATGTATTGATATACCTCAGAGGCACATCTTAGTATGGATTATGGTACATATGGATAGAGGGAGTGAAGCTATAGGGCTTCACTTATGCAGATTGGGCAGGGTGTCCATCAAACCAAAAGAGCACATCAAGATGGATTTTCAACCTTGGGTCAGCAGAAGTTTCTTGGTACAACAGGAAATAGAGGTCGGTTGCACTCAACTTGGCAAAGGCATAATACATGGTTGAAAGTCATGCAGCATGTGAGGCCATCTGGATGCGGAAAATCCTAGTTGGTTTGTTTGATGAGAGGATTGATCCAACTGTGATATATTGTGATAATCAGAGTTGTATCAAACTCTCTGAGAATCTAGAATTTCATGATAGGTCCAAGCACATCGACATTCTGTATCATCATGTCAGAGACTGTGTAGCAGGGAGGATCATGTTGTTGTAGTATATTTCAACAGAGAAGCAAGATGCTGACATTTTGACAAAGGCATTGTCAAAGTGTAAATTCAAGTTCCATAGAGACAGGATTGAGGTGGCAGATAATCCCTTTCTTGTTGAGAGGGAGTGTTGAAATATGGCAACAAGAATATTCCAATTTAATTTGTCCTTGAATTAAATTGTGAATTAAAATCGAATTTAGTCTTAACAACTACTTGGAAATAATTAATTAATTTATTCTAAATTAACTAGTTGGAGAAATTCAAGTTAGAAGTCTTTCTGAAGTCATGCAAGAGTTATCCCTTAAATTAAGGAGATAAGATTGAGTTATATCTGACTTGTAATCAGTTAACTCAGTTTACTGAGTTAATTCTAGTTAATTTAGTTCCAAACTATTTGAGGAATTAATAGTGAGTTAACAATCAATTGATGCATCAATGCACTCAACTAGTGCTACTCCAGTTAACTGAATATTCCCTCATCAGAAACTCATGCATGTCTATTATGAGAGAGACCCAGTTGAGATTAATGTTCAAGGATAGTGTACTATTAGTTGCACGTGTTTTCTCATGGAGAAACCTCATGCATGTAGTCAATGATTCATCCTTGAGGATTGCACAGTTTTGAAGGCTTGTTTTTCCACTTGGTAATAGGCTAATCATCCAAAAGGAACAGCGCAAGGAAATAAGAGCTTGGAGGGAAAAGGCAAAGGCTTGAGAGAAGCCAAGATTTCCTGTGAGTATCTGTGGGGATTATAGTGAGAGCTAGCTAGTTGTGAGAGCTAAGGCTTTGTATAACTCTTATGTATTTCCACCATGTATGATAATACAATAGTGTGGGGTTTTTATCTGTGACTTTCCCCAAAGTATTTTCATGTGTATTGTGCCATTGATTCGTCTTCTTCTAGTTATATTGTTTAGCTTGATCTTTAAGCTTCCGCAAATTGATAGTAGAAGTAGGTTATAGTATTCTACTTTGATTTATATTACATTATTAGGTTAATGTATCACAAATTTTCTATAGTCTTTGATACCAGTTGTTAGTAAATTATATATTACAGAGAATTGGAACACATAAAATATATTTCCGAAATATAAACACAAAAAACACATAGAACAAGAGAGACATAGATATACGTGGTTCACCAAATTTTGGCTATGTCCATGGAGAAACAGCTAGTCCTTCCTTTTATATTATCCAACAAACTGAAGAGATACAACCTACAGTAGATCTGTTGTGATACCCTCTTCGCTCTCACACAATCTCCTCTCTCTTTTTCACTCAAAATACAAAATCTACATAGACGCAATACAATTCCCTCATATATAGCGAGGGGTTTCCTTTTAGGACCAAAAACCCTAAATTAAACATAACTTCTACCGTTAGATCTTTGCCTAAAGAATGACCCAGATTGAATATGAAATTACAACATTTTACAAGGCAATTTTACAGCTATTTTTAGGTTCAGGGGTGCTGCCCCCAATCCTTGGCTGGGGTGGCCTCCCAAAGATCACAACCGCCCCCCCTGGACCCCCCATTGCAGTGAAAATATTACAAGAAATGCTTTCACCACATTACGAACTGGGGTCCAATGCAGTGATACCTCTGAATAAAGAAGATTATCAAGCTCCACACCCAACAAGAATATTTTATTTGAGTTTGGAATTCTTACATAGGTATAATCGATATTTGTACCATAACGAATCATTTTTCCAAATAAATGTATCAAATGTATTGGTTTCTTGTTGTAGCTTTAGAATGAGTGCCCACACTTCTTGTCATTCTTCCATTCATCTCCTGCCTCATTTATCCAATCTAGTTGGATAATAGAAATGGCACAAAGAAATGCTTCCACATCCTCATCCTTTCTTGAGAGTGCATCTGCCACAACATTTTTCTTCCCTTATTTGTAGATGATTTCAAATTCATAACCCAACATCTTTGTGACCCATTTTTGCTTCTCTTCTGAAGATAATATTTGTTCTAAAAAGTATTTAAGGCTATCATGATCTGTTTTTACCTTGAAGTGTCTTCCCATTAGACAAGGTCGGAATTATTAAGTGCATGTAGTATTTACAACATTTCCTTCTCATAAATATCTTTTTGTAAATACTTTCCTTTGATTGGATGACTTTCGAAAGAAATGGGTCTTTCTTCTTGCATTAAAATAGCACCAATTCCATTTCCTGAGGCATCACATTCCATAATAAAGGTTTTTGTCAAGTCTGATGTAGATAAGACCGATTCTTTGCACATTGCCTCTTTAGGATGTTCAAATGCCTTCATTGATTCTGGAGTCCATGAAAATGCATATTTATTCAATAATATTGTTAGAGGTGCTGCTATTCTCCCATAATTCTTACCAAACTTGCGATAATACCCAATCAACTCGAGAAATTCTCATAGATGCTTTATGGATGTGGGGATTTTCCATTCCTTAATGGTTTTAATTTTTCTATGGTCTACCTTAACACCTTCATGAGATACATTATGACCCAAATATTCCACCTCTTGTACTCCAAAGGAACATTTGGATCTTATTGCATATAATTGTTTCTCCTCCAATAGTTTGAGCACCCTGTCAACATGTTGAACATGATCCTTCCAAGACTTGTTGTAGATTAGTATGTCATCAAAAAATATTAACACAAATTTTCTAAGGAAGGGTTTGAAAATGGAATTCATCAAACCTTGAAATGTAGAAGGTTTATTGGTAAGGCCAAAAGGCATGACCAAAAATTCATAATGACCCTCATGAGTTCTAAACTCTATTTTTGGAATGTCTTCAATCTTCATTCTAAATTGATGATATCCTGAACGAAGATCCAACTTGGTGAAGTAAATTGGTCCATGCAATTGATCCAATAATTCATCAATGACGGGAATGGGAAATTTATCTTTAATAATGACCTTGTTGAGCTCCCTACAATCTGGACACATGCACCATGACCTATCCTTCTTGTGAACCAATACTACTGGAGCAAAGAAAGAACTTTGACTAGGTTGAATTATACTAGCCTCTA
Source organism: Pinus tabuliformis (assembly GCA_031772625.1). Classification (NCBI taxonomy): domain Eukaryota; kingdom Viridiplantae; phylum Streptophyta; class Pinopsida; order Pinales; family Pinaceae; genus Pinus; species Pinus tabuliformis. The sequence goes on along the minus strand of CM062813.1, from coordinate 13,053,901 downwards.
GCATTTCTACAACCATATCTTCAATTTATCTCTTTTGGGCATAGGGATATCTATAAGATCTGATTTTTGGAGGAAAACTTCCTAGAATCAAATGAATAGCATGATCATGATCAAAAATAGGTGGGAGGCCTTTGGGAGTATCAAATACCTTGGAATGATTGTCCATGACTTTTTGGAGATCTGGAGAAATAGATGACTTCAATGTGGGAACCTCTAATGAACATAATTGTGCAATTATGCCATGTTGTTCTTTCTTTAGAAGCTTTATCATTCCGTTAGAGCTTATTATCTTTCCCGATTTCCCTGTGATACCCCTTAATTCAACTTCCTTTCCTTCTGAATAAAATTTCATGAAAAGTTCTTGAAAATTAAAAGCTATTGTACCCAAGGATTGAAGTCGTTGGACTCTTAGTACAACATTAGCACCACCCATTGGAATGGAAAGCATTGGGCTATTCAATACATATTCTCCCATGGATAGCTTGATATTATGGAACTTTCTTGAGAAATTCATGGTTCCTTCACTTGCAACCATCATTTGACACTCTGGTGGTAGATATAGGAAGCAATTCAATTCCTTGGCTATCTTAAAATGAATAAAATTATCAGCACTTCCGGAATCAATCAACACTATCACCCTTTTCTTCTTGATATGCCCTTCTATCTTGATAGTTTGAGGAGTGGTAATTCCATCCAATGCATTACAAGATATGGTTGGATTCATTTCTTCTTTCTCAAGGGTTTGTTCTTGGTGTATATCCTTTTCTTTTGAAATTTCTTGTTCCTTTTCTTCCTCCTCTTCACAATCTATGTAAAATAATTTCTTCTCAGCAAACATATGACCTTTAGTGTATTTTCTATCACAACTATAAAAAAGCCTTTTTTCTCTTTTTTCCTCGAATTGTTGTGGTGTCAACCTTGTAGGTTGTGGATGGCTAGGGGCAACAAAACTCCCATATTTATGATTGTGAGTGGTACGCTTCCATATTTATAATTTTGCTTCTCTAATGAATTAGGTTCCCAAAGGCGAACCTCATGTTGGATGTTATCCTCTAAATTCCCTATGAACACATTAATATTATGCTCCTCTGGAATATCTTTTACCCTTATATTCAATTTTTGGAAGTCCTCAATGTGCTCCATCATTGAACCCCTTTGTTTGAGATTTATCAATTGGCTAAAAACATGTTTCTTTTTGTATCCTCGTAATGTGATATCATTTCAAACGTAAAAATAGCCCACGTGACAATTTGTTTATGAGAGAAAACTCATCGATACCATACAAACTGATTTGGTTCCAGATATAAAGTTGCAACGTGTACCTTTTGTGTGTTTTGGACATTATGGAGATCGAAAATTGCTCCATCTGTAGTATCCATGTTGCAGGATCCTTGCCATCAAACTTCCTCATATTGATCTTTGGAACATTGTGTTTCTTCGATCCAATGTTAGAGTCTATCAAATCATGATTAACATTTATTTTGTTCTTATCATGATTTTCCTTTACTACCCTTTCGCCATTAGTAAGCATTTCTTGTAGAAATTTTGTCAAATCTGTTTTCAAATCTTCCATCTTAGCTTCCACGCCATTAATCTTAGCTTCCACGTCATTCATATTAGCTTCTACGCCTTTCCTTAAACCATCCATATTAGCTTCTACGCCTTTATTTAAACCATCCATCTTAGATTCCATGCCATACATCTTAGCTTCTACGTATTTCTTTAAACCATCCATATTATCTTTTGTTACTTTTTGTACGAGTGAAATTTGTTGCAGTGGGTCTCATAATTTTGATATATCATGTTGCATTTCTTCCTCTTCATCATGAGTCATGCTAGAGCTTTCAAGTTGCTTACTAGGTGTTTCCATTTTCTTTCTTCAAGGCATCAATTACTAATAATAATGCTTCACTATGCCCTTTGAATTCCTTCAAACTAATTTTTCAAACCAAACTTATGGAAAATTAAAAAAAAAAACTACACACCTTTTTTCACTTTATAGGAGCGTGATATCGAAACGAATGTAACTATGTAATTTCACATCTCCAAGGTCTAGAATTGCAACCTATAGTATCCCACCGTTCCCTCTTTCTAATGCCACTAGTCTGATTGAAATTGGATTTTCCAAGAAAGAGTTATGCCCCACCTCCAAAGATGACCTTCTTATTTTCAGTAGAGAAAACTTGTACGCAGTGCCACGTGTTACTGTTTCGACCTTCGGACCTAAAACCAATATACAAAAAAGTAAATTCTGTCATGTTTATGTATATTTTGACGAAATTTCAGTTTGATGCTCAGAGATAAATTTATGAAAATTTTCGCAAGGTCACCTGTTTGGGATGTAATTCAGGAGCCTACAGAAACCCTAAATGTCTTGGACTGCATCTATGAATATATAGTGAAAGAGGATCTAAAATTTAGGGCCGAGCTTCACCATGAATTCAGATCAAATTGGTTTTAATTTCAGTGTCTGAACCTTCATAAAAAAATAAAATTATAGCAAAAATTCCATGATGGCCTGTTTTAGATGTAATTTTGGAGGTTGTCGAAACCCTAACTATATTAGATCATATATCTGAAAATATAGCAAGACAAGCATTGAAATTTGGACCCGAGGTTTAGAATGATTTCATCTCAAATGGGTTTGTTTTGTAGCTTCTGAAACATCATAGAAACAAAGTTATATAAAAAATTCCATGATGACCTGTTTGGAGCAGTGAAACCCTAGAATCTGAAGCTCTGATGCCAAATCTTATGAAACCAGCTCACAAAACAATAGAAAAGATAGATCAATGACTTAGAAATCAGCCCATTCTTAGATGTACAAATGAAAAAACCTCCTTTCTACATATAGGAGTATAAGGGGTCAAAATATAACCAAATCCGACCAAATAATAATAATATAAGGGAACAAAAATAACAATAGTGGGATTCTATGGGGCATAATAATAAAAATATGGGGACAATAGGGGAACAAAAATAATAATAAGGGATACAATGAAAATAGTAATGGGTGAATCACTAGTAATATAGGGTCCTAACACTTTGTGAAGTGTTTCTTCCCCCTATTTATCTAGAGAGGTGGAGCGTTGAACATTCATTACATCAAAATATCTTCAACAGAGTCTCAACTATCAGGTCAACTTGCTGTCTCAGCTAGGGATGGATTTGTGGCCCAAAAGCATTACAAAATTATTCTCCTCATTAAAAGGGTGACAAATTATAGGATAACAAATCAGTTAATCAACCAAATGAACAATGATAACAAAATATCTTCATGCCCATCCCCGTGATCACTTCTGCTTCAGGTTGTAGTTTTCTCATGGTATGGCCTCAGGTATTACTCATCCAACTCTTGTCATTTCTTCCTTTACTACTTGAACCATTCATCCTTCAAAGCTAGGAGTGGGCACTATCAATTTCATGCCACAATACTAAAGCAGAGGCCCCTTAGGTGGTACTTCGTTTTCCCTTTCTATGAGAGCACCATGCTGGATCATCATGTCTTCCCAAGCTACCAAGTATTTATTTAGCTCTACCAGTGTCGACCCTGGTTTCGTGTCACAGAGGGCCTTTCTGGATCAACCGATGTCAGGTTCGAATGCTCCATCTTCCTTATTAAATACCACAACTGCCAAACCACGTGCCTTTAAAGTTTTGTACTGCCTGGTCAAAGAGTTCTCATATCAGGATTTCTCACTAAGAAACTTTTACAGGACGGGTCTCCAGATCCACTTTAGCTCCTCTTGCTTCATGTATCCAAGGGCTATGATGAAGCTTTTAGTCCTTGGAGTGTTGGGGCCTTTAAACTCCCCTCTAGGGGTCTTCTTCCTTTGTTACATGTAATCCCGCACACCAGCAGTTTACAATGCTTTTCCTTTCATATATGCCTTTGACCCTTGCGATCGTTGATCTGCGGTATTGGGACCACTCGGGGTATCGCAATCGTAATAAAGGAGAGAGTGTGAGGGTGAGTTGTTTTCAGAGGGGGCCTAAGCAGTAAATTTTAAGTGGGGGGGTGCAAAATGATATGAGAGGGACACGTAATGCTGGGGCCTAGAAGGGAAACTGCTTTTTTGGAACCCCCCCCCGGTGATAAAGGGAAAGATGTTGGGGGCTGCTGAAAAGGCCTGGAAGCCATCGAGATGCCAGAGTCAATCTGCGTCGTTGTGAGATTGGGGGTGTTTATTTGATGGTGGAGGAGGGACCACAAGATTGATGACATCATTAGTGCAATGTGGCACCTCCTAAGTGGTGACACGTGTCACCCGGGTACGCCCCCATAGGACCTCTGAAAATTCCAAATATGTGAGCCACATGTCCTCCGTATTGACACATCATGCTAGAGTCAGCTGCTGTGTTTAATCATTCGGACCAATGGTATTCTGTCACATGCCCCTGTGAAGGAGAGCGAAAAGGTGCACCTGCCTCTGTTTTTGTAGCTAATTTCCTTTGTAAATCACCATCGTCCCTCCCCTACTGCTTTAACACTATTTGCATATTTCCTCCCTATTCCTTAAGAATGGTCGATTGGACCCACCGATCACCGATTTACTGATATCGGAGCTCTACCACTTTGTACTGCACTTTGAAATCCCATTGATCACCGATATGCCATGCCTCAGATCAGTGATCGCTCCGTCGCAAGTTTGTTTTGTCCCCACCCCACTGCTGCTTCTAGGAAACTATGATTGTGATTTATGATATGATCCCAGACCTCCGATAAGGTCTTCTCCTTCATTTCAAAGGAAACAGAACCCTTGAACTTCAATAGGTCATATCTTCTGATCCATAAGTCCATTTCGGACTTCAATATACCGTTGGAAATCTAGTTCCGAGCACTATGCAATGGAGAGGGTCCAATTTGTATTTGAGTGCTTTTGTCGCCTAGAAGGTGGAATCAAACTTCACTATACTTTTTCACCTTGAACAACTGAAAACTCATAATGAAATGAGTGACAACATTGGCTCCAACTAGGGATAGTGCCTTTCTAGCAAGGTACTGAGAACTTGTAGACTGTGAACTTCTCCTTTGTTAATGGAGTCCTTTCTATGATAATTTTGTGAAAGTAGAATTTTCAACATAAAATGGAAATTTCATATAACAATCACAATACACACACCGGTATTTACAATGGGTGCAAGACAGGTACCTCTGGTTTTTGAAATAGATTTTGAGGAACTGACCATATACCAATAGTTCCAGCGATTCACCATTCAGATTGTAAAGCATGTACATGTTATTTCCTCTTTCTTATGTAACCTTTAAAGGGTTTAACCACAGTCGATCGAATTTTGCATGTTTTCCCTTGTCTTCCCGTCGGACGTCCCATTGGAGAACTAAATATTCTGGTTGAATAGGTCGATCCTTGGCCTTCTTGTTAAATAGGGATTTCATCTTTTGTTGGTAACTTGACAATTTGACCCCCACATGTTCTCTTCCTTCATGATGCTCGACCATCTAATGTATACTTCATGTCAAGGAACTTGGCTATTTCTCATATTCTTGTAGTAACTTTGCCACCGGCATCACTAATTGGATGGAAGACTGCAACTTTACCATACACTAGCTCAAAAGGAAATTTTTACGTGGAATATTTAGGAGTTACTTGGTTGGCCCATCAGGAAAACTTCAGTTGGGAGTCTTACTTCCTCTGATTCTCAACAATGGTCTTCTTCAACACCCTCACCACAGTTTTGTTTGACGACTCAACCAAGCCAATACCTTGAGGATAGTAGGTAGTGAAGTGTCCAATAATAATATTAAATTTCTAGCATAAGGTGTTGAATTTGGAAGATTTGAAGAAATAAGAATTATTAGTGATAATTTTGATAGGACAACCAAAGCGAGAAAATATTTTTCCTCCATATATTTGATTACCACTGAGCTTGTAGCGTTTCTGGCTCGAATGGCCTCTACCCACTTGGTGAAATCATTTGTGTCCGTCAATATCCACTTGTGTTGGCCATTGGGCAGTGGCTTTATTTCTCCTATGAAATATAGTCACCACTATCTGAAAGGTTCTTCCACATGTATTGGAATCAGGGGGTGTGGAGAAAGATTTTTCCTCTCAGTAAACACTTGGCACTTTTGGCACGACCTGAATTGGGAATGAACATTTCTGAATAGCGTAGGCCAGTAGAATCATACCTTGAGGATTTTATGTGTTGTGGTCTTCTAGCTATAATGACCTCCACAAACTCCTTCATGAAAATCCTCAATCTCTTTTTGGGTTTCTCCCTCTACTAGACATAACAACAATACTCCCACCAGGTTCTTCTAGTGCAGTAGACAGTTGGATATGATATATTTTTGTGCTTGCAATATCCAATTTCAGTATTTGGATTTATCTATCCCCACCAGGCACCTTGGGAATAAGAGATAATGAACAATGTTCTTATACCAGGGTGATCCCTCATATTTAGCATAGATCATCTACTCGGATATTTTAATTCTATTCTGATTATCCTCTGGTCTGCATTCCTGTTATCAATTTTATCCCTAAATCTTGGCAATTAGATTTAGATAAAACCTTGGCCAACCCATGGCATTTTATGAGCTTAGTAGGCTTTATGTCTAACTCATATTCTTGTATCTTTACTATACAACTATCCCTTTTTCCTTCACTGTCTCCTTTCACTAGGATGTTCTTGACTGCTGTCATTGGGACAATTGTTGTGATTTCCAATTGTAGCACATACATACAAAATTCCTTCAAAGCCTTAACTAGTGTGTGATTTCCAATTGTAGCACATACATACAAAATTCCTTCAAAGCCTTAACTAGTGCATAGGATTGTTTCTTCAAGATGTTATATTTCATATCATCATCCCTCAAGACTTGGATGAAGAAGATGATGGGATGTTCATAACCATATTTATTCTTCTGTAGCATAACCGCAACAATAGTATGTGGAGAAGAAAAAGAGAAGATATAGAAAGGCGCTAAATAGTCAGGGTTGACTAGTACGAGGGCTTCAACCAAAGCTTCATTAATTCTAATGAAAGAATATTTGGGGGAAGAGCTCCACTTGAATTCATTTTCCCTCTTAATCATGTTCATAATACCCTTCACTATTTCTGCATAGTTGGGTATGAACCTCCTCAAAGAAATTTATTCTCCTCAAAAGGGCTTGGACTTGTTTCTTATTCCTGGGTAGAGGAATATGATTGATGGCTTCAATTTGTTTAGGATTGATATTTACACCTTCCTATGCTACGATGTGTCCTAGTATCTTCCCCTCACTCAGCGCGAACTAATATTTCTTAGGATTAAAAGAAATAACATACCTCCTGCATTTCGCAAAGGTGAGCTTCAAGTTGAGGATGCACTCTTCATCAGTCTTAGAAAAGAATGTGATATCATCTAAATAGACCACCACGAATTTCCCTTTCTCCCCTATGAAAGCTATGTCCATAGCTCTATGAAATGTGGCCCTTGCTTTAATAAGTATGAAAGGCATGCGAGCGTACATGAATGTTCCGCACAAGGTGGTGAAAGCAGTCTTCTTCTGATCATTAGGGTGGACTGCTACTTGTTTGTAACCGTAGAACCCATCCATCATGGACATTCTGGCTGAGCCAACCACCTTCTGCAATATAGAATCCATCTTAAGCAGTGGATAGTTGTCTTTCAACAATTCCCTGTTGAGATTTTGAAAATCTAAACATAGCCTTATTTCTTCATTCTTTTTCAGACAGGGACTAAGTTGGCCACCAACTGTGAGTACCTTAAAGGCACTATTATATTTTCCTGTAGGAGCTTCCTCACTTCTTTTACAATGGAGGGGAGCAAGAGTGGATTTATATTCCTAAGTTTCTACTTGCTTGGTTTTATTCCATTGTTTAAAGGAATCTTATGTTGTATGATGTTAGTATCAAATTATTTCAAATCCTCATAAGACCAAGAAAAAGCATCCTTGTAGGTTTTGAATAGATTTAAATACCTTTGTTTGTATTGCAAGGGGATTCCTTTAGATAACCTGATCATCTGGGGTTCCTCCTCTAAGCCGATATTGAAATTTTCTATTTGATCATCTATGTTTGGAACCATGGGCTTGGTTGTTACGTCATCCTTGTTAAAAATCCTTTCGAGTGGGTCTATTCCATGAGGGATGGTATTCCCTTTCAATTGCAGAATTTTGTGCCCAGCCACTATGTCTTCCACCGAAGTGGTTTCTTGATTTGCTTCTTCTTCTTCTTGATCAATGGTGGATTTAACAAACTCCCCAATGACTTCTATGGATCTTTTAACCAGCTCGTTGTCCTCGAATACCTACCAGTGCTTGACATTATTAGGTATAGAGGGTCCTTATCTGATTTTCTCCTCATACCTGAGGAGCAGATTCTGAGGGCGGCTAAAACTGCTTATCGCTACATCAAGGTACTCAACCATTTTTTTTCCTTCTCTGGGCAAAAATTGGATATTAAAGGCAAGGAATAAATTATCAATTAAATCCAACACTTCATTCTGGTAAGTCCTCAATTTGGAGTGTTTGGCTTGGAACTGATTTCTAATCTACATTACGACCATATTAGAGTCTTCATAAACTATTAGGCATTCAATATTCATATTCTTTTTCTTTTTTAACCCAAGGAGCAATGCTTCATACTCTGCCATGTTGTTGGTCACCTCAAACTCTAGCTTGAATGAGAGGGGTACCAGCCTACCCTCAGGAGATACCAACAATATTCCTTCTCCATTCCCCTCTTTGGAATTTCCTTCGTCAAAGTATAATTTCCATAATTTGTTTTCATTTCTGTGCTGGTGTTGTAACTGCATTGATAAGTGTATTGATGCTTCCTCTAAGATGGTCTCATCTTCTTCTAGGAACACGAAAGAGAGGTTGCTTTCTTTCCCATTCACTGGGGTGTTTTTTCAACCTTTATCTGGGGTCACAGTTTTTACAAACCTAGACTCATTGTACAACGTCCTTTGAAGGGAATTCAATCAAATAATAAAATAAGCAACAAGCATATACACAAATCAGACATGGTGGAAAAGGTGTGAGAGCCTCACTGTATTATATTCCTCACACTCTCCATGTAATGTTTATGATACACATATAAATACATGAGGAAGTTTGTCTCAAGATAGTATGTCTATCTTGGACACTATGGTTGAGCTAATCTCCCAACCAAACTCTAATCTAGGAGCCTAACTAGTTGGAGAGAATCTCTCAAGCAACTAAGCCTAAACTGACTCCTAACCATGAGGAACAAACTCAATCTAGAAAGGTAGTATTAAATCCAACTTTCTTGATTTTAATTAATTTAATTATTTTGGATTTATAATTGTTTTTATCACATGAGAGTGAGGCTAACATTCCCCCCCTCAATGATAAGTCCAAAATAAGAAATAGTAACCATCTTCCAAGTTCTCATGCTAAAACTATTGATCCTCAAAAACATTGCCTAAAAAACTGCCAAAGATGAATGCTAAAAAAAACTCTAATCTGAAGAGAACACGAATCAGCGGCATGTCTAATTCATCTCTGAATTTTTCTTGACAACTCCATCATGTGCCAAGCTACAAAAGGATCCATCTGTCCTTTTCTTTCAATCAACATCCTTTGTCCACTGACAAAATGTTGATGATGCCCACTCACGAATTTGCTTGTCCACTAACAAGATATTGAGAATGCCCACTGGCGAATTTGTTGATGTTGAAACTTCCCACTGGCTGATTTGATGTTGATGAATGCCCATTGGCTAATTTGATGATGCCCACTGGATGATTTGTTGATGATGCCCACCAGCTAATTTTGATGATATTATCAAGACTTTTAGTTTGACAACCACCCTTAATTACATTATCATTTCCCCCCTTTGCCAGCTAAAAGGAGAGACAATCATTTGCACTCGATTTCTGAACTCCCCCCCTTCAGGAGTAGGAGAGTTTCACTATATTTATTTTATTGTAGAACTGGTATTCATGTGAGACTAAATCCATCAGTAACACAGAGAAAAAAATCTGACTGTAGATGAAATTTTTTTTACTGTAGATGACAACCTCCAAGGATCAATCCATGCATAGTTGATCTTCACTCTATGTGCTTGATTTCGCTTGCAACATCTTTTGAATGAATGATTTATCTTGCCACAATGGTGAAAAGGGTGGAGGTCAAAGCATGTACTCTCCATATGGCCATTTCGTTGATCACTATCTAGAAATCTAACACTTACAAATTTAACTGGTTTTGAGAAATCTGGAATAAACAAAGTGTTTTCTTTGTTGTATCATAGGCCATGTCAATCTCTATTGAAGGAGATTTCTTCCCAGGGTCTGATCACCTTCTTGGAAAGACTATCCTACTATTTTTCTGAATACTTGTTGTTTGTTGTAGATTGTTGTATATCTAACCCAGAAATATATGAAAATATAAATAAACCCAAGAATAATAGGATTGAAATAGATAGAAATGATTCTCTTTATTGATCAAACCCTTAAGGTAGGGCAACACCATACATTCACTCCTTAAGGAAGGAGAACACTCCATAAGCCATATGCTTGTTCATACAATAATACTTCGCTATCTCCCAAGTGGAGTCTCTAGCCTCTATATAGGCCTCATACATACAATACCATGGGTAATTACCATGGTTCCCTCATACCATCAACTAATACCATGGGCCCATTACATTATTATTAACTACTTGTGGTCCCTTACATGACATGGGTTAACCACCTTATTTATTACTATGGCCCATCCCATTATTACATTATTACCTTGGGTACCTCCCTTGGTACCCATATTATCCCCCCTAGGTATATAACATTCCACCCCGCTAAGCATGTTTCATCCCCGAAACATGGGAAGAACATAAATAGTAAGATCTACTCAAAAGAGTAGTCCACTAATACCATGCACGTGCATCTAGCCATCCAAGAGAAAGGTGAACCCTCGATCTCGCTGTTGCCTCGCTCGCTTGAGATGGAAGTTGACCGTGGCAGCTCTTCTGTGTTGATGTGTAGTGGGTGGATCTTCTCTCCTCGCTATCCGTCATGGGACTACTTGGTTTCCATCTTGATGGTTGTCTTGCGGGGTGATGTGAGTGATGATATGTTGAAGTTTTAACCCACGATGTCTTTTTCTTTAATTCACCCTGCTGTGGTGCCCGTTGTGGTGTCTTCTTTTCCAATATGACTTCAACCACTAAACCCTCATCAGATGTGTCAGCACCTGTTACCTTTTCTGCTTCCGCCTCTGTTTTTGTTTGATTGTCGATCATCACTGGCTCATCATCAGATGTGTAAGTGTCATTAGAGCTTTGTGCTTCTGCCTCCATAGTCTCTGCTTGGGTCTTAATGGAAATATCATGCACTATAATTTTCTTCTTTTTATACCAGAGCTTCAGGAATTTCTTCTGCACATTAATATTAATAGTACCCACGGATTCCATCCAAGGATATCCCAAAACAACATCCATGTTATTCATATCTGAAGCATAAAAACCACCATGAAACACATACTTATCCATAGAAAGCTTCAAATTCTTATAAATTTGAACATCCTTATCATCAACCTGTGTATGTTCAATTTGTTTTGCTGGGACTTGCAATTTTTTTGCCAAATTAACACTGATAAAATTATGTTTATAACTAGGATTGATAGAAACAATGATCTTCTCTTTCTGAATCAATCCATGAATCTGCAATAAGGATATACCAGTAGGAATTAACCCTTTATTTGTCTCATTCTCCTTTTTCCTAGCCCGAGACCATTTGTCCAAAAAGACTTTTCCAAATTCTGCATCTGAAATTTTGTTCAACCGCTCGTAGTCAAGTAATAAATTCCATTTTTGAGCCTCACCTCTCATATTAGACATCATTTGAAACTTCCAAAATGCCCTATATGTGGACTTGTATCTTTGTATGCATTCTTCAATAGTAGGACCATCATCTTTTCCTGTAAAATATAGAGTCGCCATGAAGAAAAAATTCACTTACTTGGAGAAAATTTGTAATTGTCACAGTTTCATCAATATTGCTCAGAATCTCTATTATAACCTGTTTTTGGAAATGGAGCAACCATTCTGCATCTGCCCACGTGATAGAAATCCTGATTTAGACACTGGAATTACAGATCTGCGCTGCTACTCTCCCGCCGTCACCCAAAATTTCTGCAAAAAGAGCTGATTTTAATTCAGCGATATCTCCCTCATCCGGACTCCGATTCGACTGATTGTTTTTTTGAAATCATGTTTTTTTTCACAAAGATTCCATATCTACAATTAGATTTTTCAGATCTAGTGCCAAAATTCCTAGATCTGCGCCACAAAATCGCTGCCCTGAAAATTGTCTGCAACCCCACTGATTTTTAGATCAGTGATATCTCCTTCATCCGGACTCCGATTCAACCGATTTTTTTTTTGAAATCGGCTATTTTTTCACAAAGAATACATATTTGTAATTATATTTTACAGATCTTGCACCAAAATGTACAGATCTAACCTGCAAAGTCGCCGCCCCCGAAACCCTACAAAAAATTAAAAAAAAAAATCTCGACTTTTGTGCCCAAGAAAGTTCTCTGATACCACTTGTTGTAGATCTGACCCAGATATATTATGATAATAGAAATAACCCAAGAATAAAAAGATAGAAATATATGGAAATTCTTCTTTATTATCAATACCCTTAAGGTAGGGCAACACCATACATTCACTCCTTAAGGAAGGAGAACACTCCACAAGCCATATGCCTGTTCATACAATAATACTTCGCTATCTCCCAAGTGGAGTTTCTAGCCTCTATATAGGCCTCATATATACAATACCATGGGTCATTACCATGGTTCCCTCATACCATCAACTAATACCATGGGCCCGTTACATTATTATTAACTACTTGTGGTCCCTTACATGACATGGGTTAGCCACCTTATTTATTACTATGGCTCATCCCATTATTACATTATTACCTTGGGTACCTCCCTTAGTACCCATATTATCCCCCCTAGGTATATAACATTGTTGTTGCTAACATGTTTCTTGATTTATTAAACATTTTGTGTCACCCTAAGCATCAATCATTAACGATTCATCTATTTGACACGCTGCATCAAAATGATCAGTTTGATCTTTGGTACTACTTGTTGCATCATTTGGTAGTACAATTGATTAGATGAGATCACTTGTGTCACAAATTATATCAACCTATTTTCTTAGATCATCTGTGTTGCAACCTTCATTAATATGATGAATAAGATCACTTGTATCACTACTTTCATTTGTCCTTTTGATGAGGTCTTCTATGTCACAACTTGCATCTATCTTCTCTAGACATTATGCATCTAGTAAATCTTGTTTTTCACTTAACTTAATTTGAAGTGCATGAATGACTTTTTCTTTCATTTTGAGCTCAATTTGAAATACTTTCACTGCTTCTAATTTACTAGTCATTTGATTGATTAAGGTTTGATTCTTCTTTAGCTTCCGTTCCAGTATTTTAACTTTCTTTTGTAACTCACGATTGCAATATTGCAAATATTTAATCTCCATTTTTGCACTTTGAAGACGTTTTCCTCCTTTACCCATTATGACTTTTGACACACTCGCTTGTACTCACTCGCTTTCTTTCTTGATTTTCCTTGATGCTTGCTTATAACACTTGCAAGATTTGAAGATCTTGCTCGCTTGAATTCTTGAATTTCTGTGCCTAATTTAGTTTATCAATGGAATGATTGAACTCATGCTCGCTTGAATTTTGTAATAGGATTAGGGTGTCGAATACCACCAAAAATGCACCCAATGTTTAGAATGACAAGTTCAAATGATATTGACTCACTTAATTGACTCAGTTGAGGAGATTTGACTCACTTTACCTCATATAAATTCACAATTTGGGTGTCGGTTTCGAGCCAGAATGCACCTTTACAATTCAACTCCATTTTATTTGAGTTTATTTACAAGTTAACTTAAAAAAAAAAACAAAAATTATTTGCAAGTTATACAATGACTAAGTGTCGTTGAATGTTGATGTAGACTTTGCCTTGGAATGCATGAGTTTTGAGCTTTATTAACCTGATTTGCCTTGAGTGAGTTTTCTTGTTGATGTAGAACGTTGATGTTGCCAACTTTGATTATGTGTTGTAGTTGTGTAAATGCATGTGATTGTTTGTGCTTGATTGAATTCTCATTGCAGCTTCTTAACTTTAGGTGCTTTGATTAATGTGCTTGTTTCATTCACTTGATTTAGACTCCTTGTGTGTGTTAGATAAGATAATTGTAGTGTCAAAACTAGACACAAAACATGCACAATCAATCACTACACAAGGTGTACCTAAGATCCTCTTATTCAGTTTCAGGGGGATCTAGGACATTTCAACACCACAAAAAATAAGTCTTTATTAAGTATTTGAGTACATCAACCTTTCATCATTGAGGCAAATTGTCTTCAAAAACAGGATGTTCACTTACTCAATCTCTCTCAAAGTAAAATATTACTTTGGAGTTCAACAATGACTTTCTCTAATGAAAATTATATTATCACTCCACATACAAAATATGCCCCCACTATCACATACCACTCTTATCCCTCCATAAAAAAATATTATGATCACTCTTTAAAAAGCCTTTATGATCATGCTTTTACATACTTTCCATTAAAATAATGTAATGAACTTCATGAAGTCACTTTATAAAAAGTGATTAAAGGCTTCCTTTTAAACTATAAAGGTATACGCACCATTTAGTTCCTTTGAGATATCAATACTTGAATTTGGCCTTAACGAAATGTTTTCCACCATATACCTTCAATCTCATCGCTATTCATATTTACGCATTCAAAATTTGTTCGTGAACCAAAAACAATCAAGGCAAGATGAGCATTTATTCTAGCAAAGGCAACTATGATTTTTGAGTTGACCATTTGCCTTGTTCAACATTGTTGATCTACAAGGAAATAATACTTGCGGAAGATTCCACCTGGGTGCTCTTTTGACACTTTACTCCACTACACTCGAAGCTGAAAAAAATGAAATCAAAGCTTCCAAGAAAATTGTCATCAGCGTTGATTTGGTGGCCGCTGCGACAAATTAGCTTTAGTTTCTCAAAGTTGTCAATAATATGCCTGGTCCTTTGGTCTTACAAGCCATTAAAAAGTACAAACAATTTTGGATGCTCTCTACTACCTCCCTTGGATGTTCAATGGGTCTGGCATTGTCACTACTTGAATCTGGATGCATATCATCGTTATTGCCTTAAACTATAGTGTTCTCGGCTCTTATAGAGTAAGATCTGCAACCTCCCATCGTGACTTCCACTAGGTTTCCCAAAATCACTTGCTCAGGAAGATCCATAGCATCTCCTTCTGATCCAAAAATGTCGTTAGGAGATCCACGTTATGCCTTCCACGTTCCACGATCTGAGATGATTCTGAGCACGCCTTAGGTCTTGAGAAAATTTAAATTGAAGTCAACTGAAATTTGTGTCAACAGATTTGAATCTAGTGAAGAAAATTAAATTGTTGTGGGGTTCTTGAGAGACTTTGGATTCCCAGAGGACCGGATTCCTCCGATTCCACCGCTTTGAGCAAGTCTCGATACTTACACAGTATCACAAGCATTCTCCTCACCACAATAGATTCGGTTACACTCATTCATAGTTCAAAATCATTGGCTCTAATACCACATGAATGGAATTCAATCAACTAATAAAATAAACAATAGACATATACACAAATTAGACATGGTGGAAAAGGCATGAGAGCCTCACTGTATTATATTCCTCACACTCTCCATGTAATTCTTATGATACACATATAAATAAATGAGGAATTTTTTCTCAAGATGGTACGCCTATCTTGGACACTATGGTTGGGAAAATCTCTGAACCAAACACTAATCTAGGAGCCTAACTAGTTGGAGAGAATCTCTCAAGAATCTAAGCCTAAACTAACTCCTAACCATGAGGAACAAACTCAATCTAGAAAGGTAGGATTAAATCCAACTTTCTTGATTTTGAATAATTTAATTGTTTTGGACTTATTATTGTGTTCATCACATGAGTGTGAGGCTAAGATCCTTTGCTCGCCTCCAAAAGTGGGAATAGTGGCATAAGTCACATCTAAGTTGATAGACCCCCCCTCCTTGGAACCCCAAGATCTACATAGGAGCATGTTAAATTGAGGGGGAATGTCTGCCACTACTATGTCCATTACCACACTCTTCACAGGGATATGAGCCAGGTTTACCACCAAATATTTTATCATTCCCAAGAATTTGACCACCTTAGAGTCAAAGGAGTATAAGTACTTGTAGGGCCTAGTGATCTACAAGCCCAACTATTCCATCACTTCTAATAGCATGAGGTTGTGTGAGGCTTCAAAATCCAACATGAAATTATGCAATAAGAGGTCATGGATTACTAGGGTCACATAGAAGGGTGTAGTAGAAGGATCGATTTCTTCCACATGCAGCCCAAAAACAAACATTGGCCTCCCTTCTTGAAGGTTGAAACTATCTTGGATTGGTGCTGAGGTGGATGAATGGATGAATTGAGAAACTTGAGCTTTATATGTAGGATACTTTAGAAGCTCAATCAAAGGAACATGAATCTTTACCTTTTCAAGCTCCTTCTGAAGATTGAATGTAGGTTGGACTTTTTCTATACCTCATGGCTCTACTTCTCCCTCCTTACCACTAGCATTTTGATGCAGAACAGGTTTCTCCTTCTCTACATGTGCCTTGGAACTATTTATTTCCTTATTTGAGGAGACTTTTATCTTGGTAGAGTCAGGATTCATCTTACCTTTCCCTTTGTCTGGTACTGGGGTAATAACTTGTGGAGAAATTCCCTCTTGTTGTTTTGGTTCCCTTGACCTCTTTCTTGAAGATCCTAGATCATATTTTTGGCGTGTGTTATAGACATTTTTGTGCCTTACAACTCCAAGCATGAAATGTCCATAAACCAAGGGCTCCTAAGTCCCTAAAAGTGTTGTTCTAACCCCTAAAGGAACAAGGTCAACAGATTACAGCTTCTCCCAGAAGTTCTCCACCAGAAACTGCTCAGAATAAGTCAAAACAGGATCATTTCAGCTGCTCCACTGGCTAGGTGCGTTGCATTGCACCTAAATACACTGTGAGGGTGCGTTGCATTTCAAAAGTCCCTTCTGTGGGGTGCGATGGGTGAGAAATGACAAATGGCAGTGTCATTCCGCGAGGTGGAGAGACAATGGAAGCTTCCAAAATCTTCTCCTATGACACTTGCCTCACTGAATTCGACAAAGGATGAGTAAGAGGCCTTCAGTCTCCAAGTGGAAGCAAGAATTGACAGAGAGAAGACACTAATCAAATCACAAGCTGACTCATCCTCCTTACAGATATCTATATATGGATCCCTCATCCCAGAGATCCAGAGGCTGGAATTTTGCATATTGTAAGGAATTGTTGTTGGTTTTTTGAGACAAACATCAGATTGTTGGGTGGTCTATGCTTTGTTTGAGGTGAAGAGGGGCTTCTTTGCTGGGAGGTTGATGCTGGGTCAGGAACCACTGGTTGTAACTCCTCCTGGATCTTTTCTTGTTTATCAATAAAAACTATTTGAGTTTTCCTCCATGCTTTCGTATCATTGATGCTTGTTACATTTGTATGGTTAACTTAAATCTGATCCTAAGTTGTTTATGAATATAGATCCATGTCTTTGTATAGTGTTCTTCTTCTGTGATCTTACAGGTGCTTTGTGAAGCTGGGCAAGTAAGGGAGCAGGTAGCTGGAGACTATCAAAGAAGAGAGGGATTGGATCAAAGGATTAGCACAAGAAACAGGTTGGTTCTTTCTATTCCTCTCTATCTATAGTTCATAAAGGAAATACGAAAGTAGTTTTTTCTTTGTTTGTCTCTAAGGCAGCTGTCACACCTTAGTGAGATAGAGCAGTTCTAAATAGACACTTTTCCATGTAACAAAATGGCGACTCCACTGGGGAGCTAATTAGTTTGTTTGTTTATCATTCTTTGTTTGTTTGTTTCATAAACTTATAAGTGGCATTCGAACTGCATTTTCCATAACAAATGCAAAGTAGACATCAGCTGCTTCAATCCATTCACTGGATCTATTTATGATTTAAACAACTATTCACAAACTATCTGATTGCCCTTGTGACAGCTCTTAGATCCTCCTTAGATCTACCCCTGATTGTTGAATTACTGATTGCTTTTGACTCGGCCAAAAACCAAAGACTGAACTGCAAACTGTGACCCGGAACCTGGACATAGTCTCGTTTCTGGCCCAGCGTAGGTACTGTTAAGAGATCCTGAATTTCAGTGCACTTCCTGAAAGGGCAACCTCCGCTGCATTTCAGATTCTCTGTGTTACAGGTGCGCTCATCAGACTAGCCCTGTGCAGCTGTGGTTCTTGTGCTTCATTCTTTCCAGTTCTATCTCTGAATTTTGCTGCCTATGATCAATATATGTTTGTTTGAAACGCCTTTTCCTTGCTGTTACTCCGCCTCCTTTGTACAAAAGAAATGTAGATGTTTTTGTGTGTTTGTTGAGTCATTTACAGTTCTCCTTAGCAAAAGTAGCGTAATCGTACTGTCGTCCTTTGATTTGAATCTGTCGTAAGTGTCGATTTCAATCGTAGGAAAGAGTTTGATTGCTGTTGATGGTTGATTATCCTGTTACTATTGCTTTTGGTCTAAATTTCTGATTTTCTAGTGTCAAAAATGAGTATTCATTTCAAAATCGTAAGGTGTCGTAATTATCTCTATTTTTTATTTCGAAAAGAAGCTTGTTTGTGTTTGTCGCTTGAAAAGAAATTCAGATTTGTGCATCAACTTTCTTTTTAGCATCCATATACTAAGAAAGTCGAAAAAAAATACATGCATGTGCATTTGCATATAGACAGTCTGTTTGGCTTGATTTAGGAAAGTGCATTTACAGTGTGCTCTTTGCTCTTTGTGAAAAGATTATGTCTTTCTTTTCCCTAGTAGCTAGGATTTTCATTGAATAAAAGGAAAACTTCATAAGCAAGATCAACTTAAAATAAATTCAATGAATCTAACAATGCTTTGGAACTTAACGCACAACATTTAGAGGTCTAGGCTAGAGACGTATTCCGGTGTCGTAAAGCCTGGTAACTGTTGTTCTCACTGTTGGTTGTGTGATTCCTCCACTTTGAGACGATAAGTGCCAGTACGGACTTGTGCTCCCATGTACCGTCGAGTATATTTTGGGAGACCCCTATAGGCTTAAATCCTTTATCCATAAGAAGTCGTGTCTGCCGCCCTATCGATCGGAATGCAATGAACACAGCATTCGGGAAGATTGATTGTTGTACCATAAAAAGTATTCTGTAGTTTTGCGATTGGTTTGGTACTCCCTCTACCTAGACTTCCAGAGCAGTCCCTTTCGTTCCTTTTCAGACTCCTTAATGGAAAAGGTCCATCTGAGCACTTGTCACTTCAGGCTCATTAAAAATCGAAGGAGACTAGAGTCATCTTTTGTTTTTTCTCGACTCTTAAAAACTGAAAAAACAAGTTGTGCCAAAGCGTCTAAAATTTATTTTAAACGGAATATTCATTACCCCTTTTCTACATTGATCTTGGGTTGAGAAAATGTAGTCCACCAACCAAGGAATTCCCCTTGGAGGAAATCCTAGTCCCTTCTCCTCTTGGGGAGATGTTGGTGCACCCCATATGGCCACATTGTCGCTTCCAGGACTGACAATTGGTTTGCCTGTATGGCTCTTCTCAACCTCTATCGTTCAAAACACCACTATTCCTGAACAATCGAATCAGCAATTAGACGAGTCCAGAGTTACCCACCAACCTTCTACTTCCTCTAATTCTTCCCCTCCTCCTTCCTCTTCGCTTGATGGGGCTACTAAAGCCAAAAGTCAAGTACCTAAGGAGAAGAAGGAAAAGAAGAAGAAAGAGAAGAAGAAGAAGGAGCCGAAAGCGAATGGGGGCAAATGAGTGTCGTCTAACGAAAATCCACACACTGCACTGACCAGGCCTAAATCGCCATGTGTCATTTGCAAGGGAGACCACTATCACAGAGATTGTCCTTGTATCCCTCGGATCTTAAGGGACTAGTCTCCCCATTTGCACAACCCGTTGTCGTCAACCTCTGATGATCATGTTGAAAACACACCGTCAACTAGTGAAAGTGAAGCCCCAGGACAAAAAGGAAAATATAGATTTCTTGTGCGAAGGTGATCATGCCGTCCACCGTTGTCCCTTCTTAGACGACTGGCTAAAAGATTTTTGGACGATCGTCCGATTTCACCGTCACGACTTCCTCCTGTATATAAAAAACTCTTACCGAGTCCGTCACCAGTTGAAAACCTGGCAGGACCGCTCATGTGGTCGGTTGAAGCACCTATCATTGAAGATAAACCATCTGAATCCATACCAAATGAAAGTCAAAAGGTCGAGGCGGCAGTTGACCCGGTCTTGCCTTCAGAGGTTTCATCTTCAGATGATACACTCACTGAAGAGAACAAGGATGACAGTGTCCAAATTCTCTTCATAAACACAGACTCCAACGAACATGGGGGCAATTTACCCGTTCCTTTACCGCAGGAAGAAAGTTCTTCAGAGTCGTACCCGGCCGTCTATTCGGTCCCACCTCCAAGCAACCTAGTTGTCTCCTTCGACTGGAATCAACTAGGCAGACCCCATTTACCAGCTAGTATACCATTCCAAATTATTGTTCAAATATATAGAATGGTTATGGATGGTACCATCATAGATGAGGGGGCTTCTGTGAGTATCATTTCCTCGACTGCTTGGATAGCGCTTGGTTCGCCATCGCTTCTGCCTGAGATGAGAAATCTGACAAGCTTTGACAAAGAAACCAGTCGACCGTTAGGGATCCTTCCCAATGTGCCCATAACATTGAGAGGGAAAATTGTTCAGATGAATGTGATGGTAGTTCAAGGACCCCTGGATTACAATCTACTCCTTGGATGAGACTATATTTATTGCATGGGAGCAATTGTCTCCTCACTCTTTAGAGTAATGTGTTTTCCGCACGAAGGAAGACTGGTCAAGCTCGTAGACCATCTTTCATTTCCCGGATCACGCACAGAAAATAGTCATATACCATCCCTAAATGGTCTTTTCATGCAAGAAATGTCTCAATCTCCAGTCCGTCCACCCGATGAGTGCGAGTGATTCGGGGGGACATGACTGAAACCCAGGGGGCATGCATCCTGGTCTTCTTCGGCAGGAAAACTTCGGGTATAAGGTAGGTTTCCGTGAGAGAATATGACCTCCGTACTCCCGTCCGTGATTGGAAGGGGGAGTTGGACTGGAACAAGATCCTCTTGTCAAAGTTATGTCAGGGACGGTCACGCCATACCATCCGCTCACCTTTGTTTATTTCGGTAGACATCGCTGAAGAAGTGTTTTGTTTGCACTGTGAATAGAACAATCTTTGGGTAACCTGTAAGAGGTAGACCCTTCGTGATAAAACAAATGTTTTTTCAGCTCGAATAAAGGGTGACCTTGAAACTCTGTTTTATACCTGGGGGCATGCAAACCTTTTGGAGTGCAAGAAAAGAGTGATCATTTATCTGTTTTTTGGATTGATCATTTCCTAACTTGCATAAAGAAAGGATGTGGGGCAAAACTCTAAAAGTAGTCGTTTTTATATGGGACATTCTTATCATACAACTGGATTAATCGAGCAGTTTTAGCACATAGTTCAAGCTCGTTAAAAAATAAACATAAGACATGAGCAAATGTTTCTACCCGTGTTTAAGCTCGTTAAAAAATGAACTATTCCCCGGTAAATAACCATCGTGAATGCAGTACTTCAGCCATTAAAGCCATGGTCGTGTTTGCACCGTCACCTCCACTTTTCATTGGCCAATCATTCACCTCCATTTGATGGTTTACCCATTTTTAGGAATAGTTGCAAAGAGTGACCTCACTAGCCATCCTTGTGACACTACCGTGATTGGAAAATTCTAAACCTTACCTGGAATCAGTTGCTACCCATGTTATCACTTGTTCCTCAAAAGACGATTCTCCTTTAAGCTCTTTTCAATTGACTCGTAAAATATGAAAAGATTGCCGAGTCCTTGGCCTTCCAGCTCGTTAAAGGGACAGGAAGTGTTATCCCTCCTCTAGATTTTAATCTTTTTGGACCTGAGGGATTATTACACAAAAATATTGAGCGCTTGTTTTATTCGGCTCGTTAAAAGTATCGAAAATTCATCCCTTCTGTATTGTTTTATACTTTTTCAGACTTAAGGGATTAGATGACGAAAAAGGAATTTTGGAGTTTCCTTTACGTTCCTTTTCAGACTCTCTACAATTGAAAAGGACCGAGTTATCTTTGTCGTTAAACTCGTTAAAAAGATTAATAGCGACAAACTTGTCTATAGACAAGAACGAGTTTCACTATCGCTAGGCTCGTTAAAACATAGCGATGGGTTTGCCCGAAGGGCAAATTATAGAACAAGAATATGTTATCCTCCTCAAGATTGACAAAAATAAAGAGGTACTGGTCAGCAATGACTGGGGAAAATTGGGAAGAAAACTCAAAGAAACATTATTGGTAGCAAGTCGCTCTTGAACATGACACTTCCACTCCGTGTCCGAGTCGGGTTGGGTTGTTTCATTCACCGGTCACATCACCATGGTCATGCCATACCATCCACATTTGGGGTTAATGCTACCAATCCATCACATCAGTGTCGCCGATATGTTCAAGAGAAGTCATCCAGAGAAGTCACATGTGCCTCACCCACTACCATACATTATACTCCATTCTTTCATGACCGCCACCCTGAACCTTATATCACCAGATCGTTTTCACTTCCATTAAAATCATTTGCTCCGTTCCGTGTCATTGATGTGGGATTCATTAAGGCCCTCCTGTGACGGATCGCTTCTTGTCGACATCAGCTCATTATCCAAGGAGTTGATTTAGGAACACCCCATTCAGTACTTTGAAGCTTGCATGCCTCAATGGCAAGTTTCTCACTTCCGGCGACAGGTTTACATCAATGGCCTTCGACCGAAAGGTTTTGCGTGGTGTTCGACGCCAAGTCCTTTATTCACACCACGTGAATTGTACTGCAGTACCTTGAGGGTCATTATCATTATCGGTGATTCCTCTCGCGCTTGTTAATGGTTTACATCATTGACCGGTAATCAAGCGATGTCTTTCCATGTTCAACTTCAAAACATTTCTCACATGGATTGACTTGTACTTCGAGTGAAGATCGAACGAGTTTGAAGACCCTGGATGTAGTTTCATCCATCTGGGCTGCGATATATATTCATGGAAATAAAGACATTAAATGTACATCATTGCTGCACAGATGATCATCCACTCAAAAGGATGATGGCTCTACCAGAATCATCAGTCTACACTCAGACGATTGTCTGTCCTATATACATGAAAATGAATTTATAAAGTTGAGCATGGGAATGCCCGCCTCAGCTAGATCATGAAAACAGTATGAAGATAATGTATTGTATTATATCTTATTACAGGTCTCCTCCCAGCATTGAAAGAACTTCGGATCCTCATAATAAAGCATTTCACCCGACACCAAAAGGTTAATGGCCTCATACTTTAGGGGGCAACTGTTATAGACATTTTTGTGCCTTGCAACTCCAAGCATGAAATGTCCATAAACCAAGGGCTTCTAAGTCCCTAAAAGTGTTGTTCTAACCCCTAAAGGAACAAGGTCAACAGATTACAGCTTCTCCCAGAAGTTCTCCACCAGAAACTACTCAGAATAAGTCAAAACAGGATCATTTCAGCTGCTCCACTGGCTAGGTGCGTTGCATTGCACCTAAATACACTGTGAGGGTGTGTTGCATTTCAAAAGTCCCTTCTGTGGGATGCGATGGGCGAGAAATGACAAATGGCAGTGTCATTCTGCGAGGTGGAGAGACAATGGAAGCTTCCAGAATCTTCTCCTATGACACTTGCCTCACTGAATTCGACCAAGGATGAGTAAGAGGCCTTCAGTCTCCAAGTGGAAGCAAGAACTGATAGAGAGAAGAAACTAATCAAATCACAAGCTAACTCATCCTCCTTACAGATATATATATATATGGATCCCTCATCCCAAAGATATAGAGGCTGGAATTTTGCAGATTGTAAGGAATTGCTGTTGGTTTTTTGAGACAAACATCAGATTGTTGGGTGGTCTATGCTTTGTTTGAGGTGAAGAGGGGCTTCTTTGCTGGGAGGTTGATGCTGGGTCAGGAACCACTGGTTGTAACTCCTCCTGGATCTTTTCTTGTTTATCAATAAAAACTATTTGAGTTTTCCTCCATGCTTTTGTATCATTGATGCTTGTTACATTTGTATGGTTAACTTAAATCTGATCCTAAGTTGTTTATGAATATAGATCCATGTCTTTGTATAGTGTTCTTCTTCTGTGATCTTACAGGTACTTTGTGAAGCTGAGCAAGTAAGGGAGCAGGTAGCTGGAGACTATCAAAGAAGAGAGGGATTGGATCAAAGGATTAGCGCAAGACACATGTTGGTTCTTTCTATTCCTCTCTATCTATAGTTCATAAAGGAAATACAAAAGTAGTTTTTTCTCTGTTTGTTTCTAAGGCAGTTGTCACACCTTAGTGGGATAGAGCAGTTCTAAATAGACACTTTTCCCTATAACGGCATGGTTGTTCTTGCATGAAATCCACAAACTATTTACAAAATAATCTATATCCTCCTCATTTATTGTTTCTATATTATGAATGGTCTCCTAGTGAGCCATATTTTCATGTTCTTCTTTAGAGAAATAGGAATACAAGTTTCCCTACATCTCATGTGTATCTGAGGATTGTTCATTAGGATAATCTTCTAAAGATAGAGCATGAGGGATCTGATCAATTTGTTCCTTTATTTTCCTTGGAAGTATCTGTAATGGAGGCATTATATACTGTGGGTTATAACCTTGGTTGTTGACTTGAGCATTCTCTTTGGAGACACTCTTGTTCTCAAGTTCAAGCTTTCCAACCTTATGTGATAAATTCCTAATGAGTTTATCTAGTTCATCACACTTCAGGTATGGTGATTCTCTAGATTGACCAGAGGAGGATGCCTCTCCTTTCAGTCTTTTATTCTCAGTAAGTTCCTCCTTTCATCTTGACTTCCCAGTTGAGGTGAAATTTTCTTCCACGTCAAGTGCATCAATTTGGATTTGATCTAAAGTGAGATAATTCCTTTCCCATAGAGTAAAACCAAAGTCGGATTCAAAGGCTCCTAGAAAATATACTCTAGTAGTAGCTAGAGGAGGCTTTATTTCACTCAGCAAGTTATTACACTTCTCATTGAACCTTTTTATAAATTCTAAGATATCCTCTTTTGGCTTCTTCCTTATAGCATTAAACTCTGTGAAGAGGTACTCATGATTTCTCTTTTCACCCTATTTTTGTGTGAAAGATCTTTCAAGTTCCTCCCAGAAGTGATGGAGGAATTGGGTAGAGCTTTAAACCATTTCCTGGCTTCTCCATCAAGGGATTGTACAAAAATTCTCATGACCACATCCAGATGTTCCATGTTTAGATTCTCAGTAAAAGTGGAGAAGGTTTCGATGTGTCTTTGTGCATTTTTTTCATCCTCCCCAATGAACCTAGGCAAAAGCTTCACATAGTCCTGGGGAATAGCACTTAGGGCTAAGGTAAATTAATATGGGCATATTAATTTAGCAAAAAACCCATAAGAGCAATCTTGATTAATGGAGGGGGACTGAGACTTACCTGAGGAACTTGGGAAAAAAAATACAGTGGTAGGAATGGCTAGACTAAAAGCAAGGTATGTAAGGGGTTTAGGAGTAATTCCTGAGTAGTGAGTAACAATAGGTTGATAGTTGTTTTGAGGAGGCTTCAAAGACTAATGGGATAGTAGCTCAGGTAGTAGGAGTTTTCTCCTTCCAGACTTTCCTGAAAATTAATTGCTTTGGGTCAGATACAAATGGGGTTTTCTAATGAGAGGTATCTAAGTGAGTCTGAGGCTTTTTAAATTCTTGATAAATGATAATGGGGTGTGTGGAGTCGCCAAGGTGATGTGGATGTAATCAGAACATCTTTGATCACCTACACAAAGAGTGCTCAACTTGTCATATCCCAGGGGAAAAATTCTTCAATACATTCCCTAGAAATGGCGCCAAACGATTTTTTCACTCCCAAAGACAACCTCAAATTGCTTACAAGACCAATGTGTGGGCACATCTAGATTCTGTGTTTCTCATATGATTATGAATAAATTACAGACATCACATATATTTTATATATGTATATACTTAAATGGAATGGGTTGGTTCATTCATCTAAAGGACTAAGCCATGAATTTATGTTCACATGTACAAATCGCAGAAATATATGCATAAAACAATGGAGGCCAAGTAGTTCGAGGACTTACAATTTACTAAGCTTTTGCAGAGTAATGAGAGAGGATAATGAGAAAGATAAACTCATCACATAGAGATTAGAGCATCAATAATTCTACCTTTAACACATAGATCTTGAAGCATTAAGAACTTCTATACTTATTTGAGTTACGGGAAGATATAATGGTGCAAAGAGAGATTGAATTCTATGATTCATGTAGCGCAACTTTAAAGATATAATCTCAATAAGCCAAATAGGCACATGCATTAATAATTCAATAGAAATGAATTCGTGAGGAAGCATGGAATATTTCTAGCAGCTATGATTGCATGAATTCAAAGAAGAAACATGAAAATAATGGGTTTTAAGAGAGGGATAACTTACTGTAATACTCAAAGGTGGAATCACCACAATTTCCTTGATATTATGAAAGATCTATATTATAAAGTCATACAGTCTGAAAGTAACAGTAACATTTTCTTTAGGATTCCTACACCTTTGTGAAGTATTTATTCCCCCCTATTTATCTGGAGAGGGGGAGCGTTGAACATTCATTACATCAAAATATCTTTCGCCAAGTCTTACATTTCAAGTCAACTAGTCATCTCATCCAGGGATGGCTTTGTGGCCCAAAATCATTACAAAAGATTAATTACCTCATTAAAAGAGCAAAACATTACTGGATAAAATATCAATTAATCAATCAGATGAAAAATGTTAACAAAATATCTTCATGCCCATCCCTATGATCGCTTCTGCTTCAAGTTGTAGTTTCTCAAGGTATGGCCTCTTGTGTTGCTCAACCAACTCTCTTCATTTCTACCTTTACTACCTAAACCATTCATCCTTCAAAGCTGGGAGTGGGCACTATCAGTTTCATGCCGTAGTACTGAAGAAGAGGGCCTGTGGGTGGTACTTCATCTTCCCCCTGTATGGGGGCACCATGCTGGATCATCAAGTCTTCTTGAGCTACCAAGTCCTTTTTTAGTTCTATCAAAGTCAACCTGGGTTTCATGTTAAAGGGCCTTTCCGGATCAGCCTATGTCGAGTTTGAATGCTCCATCTTCCTTATTAAATGCTACAGCTACCAAACCACTGCACCTTTAAAGTTTCCTACTGCAGTGGAGTACTGAAGAAGGTATGTTTTTGATGATTATTTCAGTATCTTTGCATTAGAACCTACAAACCTTTTGCATCATGAACTAAGAAAATGATAAAGAATTATAATAAAACATGTGAGATTAATATGCAAGACTAAAACGCTGACAATTGTCATTTCCTTGTGCAGGAAGGAGGAAAAACGAGAAGTTGTTGTTCCAAAGGAAAGGACAAGGATGGGTTAACCATTGTCCCTTTGACGGGAGACCAAATGCAAACAAGGGAAAGCAAATCAAAGCGAATCAACCCAGAAAAGGAGGTGGAGATATCAGCTCAGCGCAGGAGAGAAAAGAAATGACTGAGGACTAACGGTTAGGCGAATCCCTCAGGATCCTTGATCCCGAGGGATCGTTGTTTTATCTATTTATGCACTTAGACATCTCCGCCATCACCCTTATAAAAGGGGAAGCACTATTAGCTCGGGAGGGGAGTTAGATACAATTATGATTTTATGTAATTTCTTTTAAAGATCAAAACTTTGATCATCGAGTCTCGTTAAGAACTGGTTTATTGTAATTTTGCTCTATGCATTAATACAAACTTGGTTATTACTTCATCTCTAAGTCTAGATTAACTTCAAGCGGTGTACCCCTGGAGGCTAAGGGCCTGGCCCTGGAGGACACATGCTCCTGTATTCTTACGTTTGGTTTATGTGTGGTTTGCTGATCGACGTTATTTGGTAATCTGATGTGTTTTATAAGTTTACATCACATGCTCTGTTATGTTTAATTCATTAAGGTTTCTACAGACAGAACTATTGTATTAACTCTACATCATATTACTGTTCTTTTAAGATTTGATCTAATATTGCTAGTCTTGACAGAATACTGTTACTGTTCCGTTATAGAGCTTTCGTGCTGTGCACTTGTTCATTAATGTTACGGAATTCCTCTTGGGAGTTATGTTCTTTACGGTTGTTGGATTTATGAACAATGTTGTTCTATTTTAAAATGCAGTCGTATTCTTTCTAACTGAGATTGAAACTTGGATCAGATTACTATTTAAGTGTGCTGTGTGCGTATATGGTTTTCAAGCGATGTTCCATAATTTATCAGTAATCAGTGTTGTTCCATTGGTGTGTGTTGTTCGATTCGCCCTTAAGAGTGAAAGATTGTCATTTGATTACGATTAATACATTTGATCTGATAGATTAATATTGTTACTTCTTGTGAGACTTAGTTGCTGTTCTATTTCTTAGCTGTTGTCCTATTTCAGAATTGTTGTTCCATTTCGGATTTGTTGTTCCATTGCAATTTTGCTGTTCGATTTCTTAATTGTTATTCCATTTCTCATCTGTCGTTCCATTTATTGGTGTTGGTGTGAAGAATGATCTCAAGCTGTAGTGAGCATTGGCATGTACTATCCGGCTCCGAGATCCACGATCTGTTCTCTGATTTCCTTTTCCATCAGTTTCCAATGGGATGGGTTATTGCTACCGAACCCTTGACTGATAAGTTGCTTAGTCTTTTGAATGTGTGATTTAGTCTTTTGAAGAAGTTAAGCTGTAGACAGGCATTTACTCTTGTATTTCTGAAACACTGTACTACTAGCATTACTCTGGCAAATGATAGCCTCAGACCGAGACACTCTTTGAAATAAAAAAATGCTCCCGGATTGACATATTAATGTGAGGTAATTAGAGGTGAAAGAGCCCCTTTTTATAGCTCTACATTTTGGCATCGTTGCCGGGGAAAGAGTGTAGCCATTTGTTCTTTTTTTCAGAGTAGTGTACGAACCTGTTAGGGAAGAATTGGATTTTAAAAACGGAAGGTAAGAACCTACGTGTGGAGCATGTAAAAGCTCTGCTCCTCTATCCGCTTTCCTACAGATTTTCTGTTGTTTTTTTTAATAGAATTTACTAGTTAATTTGAGTGCATGACTAAGCAGAAAAGGCTATAAAAAAATCCCAAACCTCTACCCAAGCCAGAAAAAGCTAAAGGCCGGTGACCTTTGGCCGACCGACCTTCATAGACGAAATCTACAAGAAAGCAGAATCTTAGCCCTCAGTAGAACCCAGGAAAGTCATTTCTAAACAGCCTACTAGTCACCTTCAGGCCATAGGATCACCATCTGTAGCCTTTGCTGAGGTGCATAGTCAAGCTAAAGAACAGGACTTTCAAGAAATTGAAAATTCTACTCCATAACTATTGCAGGAAGGGAATTTCGGCAATATTTGTGAAGGAGAAGGAGAGACAGGGGAAACTGAGGAACCAAGGTCTCCTATTGGAACAACTCAGCCATTAAACAGCCTAGACAATGGAAGTGCTGCAAAAATCATTATTGAAGAAACTAAATCTCCTCAAACATCAGGCATTCTCATTATCCTAGATAGAGGAAGTGCTATTAAAACTATCCCCGTTAAAGCCATTCCCTCTCAACCTAGGAATACCCTCCTAGATATCCCAGAAAGTTATTGGCATATATTCGACCCAATGGCTCAAAACTAGCCAAACACCCAAACCTCTACATTAAAATACCCTATAGTTGATTCTGCAGCAAATGCGCCTATGAAAGCAATCCCTCTTCAACATATCCCTACATTCAACGGTCTTACATCAGAGGATCCAGATGCATTTTTATTTGAATTTGATGTACTGTGCAGGGGATATGATTACACCACTGACCCCCAGAAACTGAAACTCTTTCCCTCTAAATTAAAAGGGGTTGCATTAAGATGGTTTATGGGATTAGTTGGTGGGGTTGTAAATAATTGGGATAAAATGAAAGAATCTTTTCTAGAAAAATATAAGGATTATTGCAGGTCTAGAGAACTGAAGGACGAAATATTCCAAATGACAGCTAGACCGAACGAAACATTAGAGGAGTATGTGGAACGTTTCCAGTATAATCTACAAAGATCTCCTTATGCATGACTACCTTTACCTGATAATGTGTTAAAAACAACATTAATAAGGGGCACGAAGGAACAATGGATTGAAACATTAAACATTATGGGAAAAGGGGATATTTATCAAGAAAATTTTGCTGACATTATTGATTTATGTATCAGGAGCTCGAGAGGTAGCACAAGAGTAAAACCAACAGAACATGATCGGTTTGTAAGAGATAATAAAATTTCGACAGAAGGAGTAACACGTGTAGAAATTGGAAATTTATTGGAAAATTTTAAAACTGATATACTAGGGACAATGACTACACAACTTGATATTATGCAGGCCAAACAGAAGCAAATGGAGGCAGAACAGAATTTGGCAATCTTTTGTCCCCGATGCAGGAAAAAGCATAGCCACAAGGAGTGTCCACTGGATGCAGTCCAAACATGCGCCATCTATTCAAAAGATCACCTTACGGAGAGCTGTCCCTCACTTCCTGGATTGAAAGTGGTATATAAGGAAGCGGAAGAAGAGCTAGAATCGGTGTATTTGCTCAACCATTGCCGTCAGTGGCAACCGAGACAATCTGGTATGTTTCTAGACCCAACTTCTTCTTTTCAGCCTCTGCAATATAATGATCAACAGTATAATATGTGGCGAAGTCATTCTCAATCCCCGTTTCCAAATTGGTCACCACAGTCGTTTCCTTCTTCAAACCCGTGGCTGAATCAGGTAAGCCAATCTGGTTGGCCGAATCTTCCTTATACCCCACCATATTGGCAAGGTAACTCATATCCTCCACAATGGACTCCCCCTACCTCACAAAGTTCAGCCTGGTAGACAAACTGGTAGAGACCGATGCATCAGCCAGTAGGAACCATTCCACTCCCTCAACCTACACTGCCAGCCTTACAACAAAATCCCCAGTCTAATCTAAGATCGCAACTCCCAGCCCAACCCAACCCCAATCCAAATAATAGACCGGTTCAATCTGTCCAAATCATAGAAACACCAGAGATAGGAGCCAATCTGAGGGAGTGTAATGATCTTTAGTTAAGATCTGGGTGTATTATTGAAACCGAGGAAGATAAGATAGTTCAAGTTGAAGATCAGTTACCTAGAGAACATCTGTCACAACAAGAGGATGTGAATAAACAACAAACTCATAATCAAGCAACCACATCCTCTCCTCCGTTCCCAGAATGATTAGTCATACCTTGACCTATACAATATCCTTATTTTGAAATTCTGGGAGAATTACAAAATCTGTACATAAAAATTCCATTCATCCAAGCCATTCAAGACATCCCGATATACGCAAAAACTATCAAATAATTGTGCATAAAGAAACCAAGGAGGAATATAACAAATAATCCAAGAGTCACAGTAGTCGGCACTTTATCTGACTTACTATCAGGAAAAGAAACACCCATTAAATATGAAGACCCAGGAAATCCAATTGTAACTGTCCAAATTTATGGACAAACCCTGTCCAATGCCTTAGTTGATCTAGGAGCTACAATTAATATCTTAACAACCACTACTTGCCTAAACCTAGGCATTACATCTGTAGAACCCACCTCTACCTTGCTAGAATTGGCTGACCGATCCGTGGTTAGGCCGGAGGGTACACTACATGATGTCATGGTCTCTGTTGATTCCTGGGAATATCCAACCGATTTTTTGATAATAAATCCCAAAACCCGACTTGATGGACATCCATTGATTTTAGGTAGACCTTGGCTTGCCATTGCCGATGCTTATATCGGCTGCCGGCAAGCAAATATGACCATAACCAAAGGACCAAATATCAAGAACTTAGTTCTATATCCTCCAGTGCATCTAAGTGTCACAATAATCAAAACTAATAAGCACCCTGTATCATACCTTACTGATAACAATAGATCTCCATTAACTATACAAGAGGCACTTGATTTCAAAGACCAAACAGAAGATGATGCCATTAATAATTTCATTAGTCAAACTGAATCCAGATCCTGCATACAGTGTCATATAATAGAAGTAGCATTTGATAATGAATTAGAAGAAGATCCTCTGAAAGATACACAAGATCAAACAATACCTGTTACTTCTGTTGCAAATAGTAAGATTTTGGAAATTGAACCAGGAAAAACCTTAAATATTAATGCCAACCTCACACCGAACAAGAAATGAAGCTCATCCATTTGTTCAGGAAATATAAAGAAGCATTTTCATGGGACTAGCCTGATATGAGAGGAATTGACCCCCAATTATATACACACCACATTTATATAGAAAAAGATGCAAGACCTGTTCGTCAACCTCAGAGGAGACTAAACCCTCATCTAAAAGATGTGGTAAAAGTTGAACATCAAAAACTTTTAGATGTCAATTTTATCTATCATATCTCTAATAGTAAATGGGTCTCCGCACTTGTGGTGGTACCAAAAAAGAATGGGAAATGGGGAATCTGTGTAGACTACAGGGAGCTATATAAAGCAACACAAAAAGACCACCTCCCTCTCCCATTCATCGACCAGGTATTAGACACTTTATTAGGAAAGAAATTATTTTATTTCCTGGATGGCTTCAGTGGATACAATCAGATTCAGATTGCCCCTGAAGACCAAGACAAAACTACTTTTACTTGTCCTTGGGGAACATTTTCCTACCGAGTTCTACCTTTTGGCTTATGCAATGGTCCTGCCACATTCCAAAGGGCTATCCTTAGCATTTTTTCATATTTAATAAATGACAGACTTGAAGTATACATGGATGACTTTACACCATATGGAGATGATTTCGATCCAGCATTGGATACCCTACAAAAAGTCCTACAACGCTGCATTGCTACCCGGCTTTGTTTAAGCCACGAAAAATGTTATATGATGATGACTGAAGGACTTATCCTAAGACACTATATTTTAGCAGCTGACATTCAGGTAGACCCAACCAAAATCCAAATCCTTTTGCTTATTCCCACTCCTACCACTCAAACAGAGCTACAGAGTTTTCTTGGAATTTTGGTTATTATAGGAGATTTATAGAACATTATTCGCACATTGCTGCACCTCTATATGCACTAACTGGTAACATTGATTTTCTTTGGACAGAAAAATGTGAACGTGCTTTCAAGGATCTGAAGAATCTCGTATCCACAGCCCCAGTCCTTCGAGGACCAAATTGGGATTTTCCATTCCAGATATCATCTGATGCCTCAGATAACCCCATTGGAGCGGTCCTTGGGCAGGAAGAGGATAAAAACCCATATGTAATTTATTACATTAGCAAAAATTTATCCCCTGCTGAATTAAACTACATCGTTACTGAAAAAGAGTTTCTAGCTGTAATACATGCTATCAATAAGTTTAGACATTACATTACTGGATATCTTGTTATCTTGTACACAGATCATTCTGCCATAAAATATTTAGCAAAGAAGCCTATCACAAATGGCAGAATAACTAGATGGCTAATTTTATTGCAGGAATTTGATATTACAATCAAGGATCGACCTGGCAAAGAAAATCCTGTAGCCGATTTTCTCTCAAGAATGCCAAAGCCAATCGATGCAGCAGTAGTTGAAGACCAATTTCCGGATGAGCATCTGATGTTGCCAATTACCTAGCAGTAGGTAAATTACCAAAGCATCTAACCCCTAATGAGCGAAAACAGATTGTTCAGCGGAGTGCTCGATTTTCTTAGATTGGGGAGTATTTGTCTCACACAGGGGTAGACATGCACTTCAGGAGATGCGTTCGAGAAGATGAAATATTTGACATTTTAAAAGCCTGCCATGACGGACCATGTGGTGGACATTTCGCCGATGACAGAACTGGACATAAAGTGTTGCAGACAAGGTATTATTCGCGCACGATTTTCAAAGATGCAAAGAAATTTTTCCAAGCCTGTGACAGTTGCCAGCGAGTAGGACTCCCTGGTCAGTCTGATGAGATGCCTCTGAAACCACAGCTAGTCATCGAACCACTCGAGCGATGGGCTCTTGATTTCGTTGGACCAATTAACCCATCATCAAACCAGAAAACATATATTTTGGTGAAAATAGAATATGTCACCAAGTGGGTTGAAGCTGAGGCATTGCCTAGAGCTATAGAGGACTCTGTCATACAGTTCATGTTCCATCTATTTGTATGTTATGGCCTTCCAAGAGAAATAATCATAGACAGTGGACCACAGTTTGCTGGGAACATAATAGGTGCAACACTCAACAACTATCATGTCCAGCATAAAATCACTACTCCATACCACCCACAGGCGAATGGACAGGTAGAAAGCAGCAATAAAATAATAGAAGCAATCCTAACAAAAACCATTGTGTCACATAGACATGATTGGGCTGCCAGACTACCTCAAGCACTGTGGGCTTACAGGATAACATGGAGAAGCACCACTGGTTACTCACCTTATCAATTAGTGTTTGGAAAACAAGCCATTTTCCCCATAGAATTCGAAATCCAAACATTACGAACAACACAGGAAGTTGGCTTAGATTTAACCGAGGCACAGATTAATCGATTGCAGCACATCAATGAGCTGGATGAAATTAGGCTCTCTGCACTTCAAAACACTGCCCTGATCCGACAGCAGCGAGCTAAATGGCATGATGCTCTCATTAAAAATAAAGTCTTCCACGAGGGAGACTGGGCTCTTTTGTACGACTCCAAGTTTCAAGACTTCCACGGGAAACTCTAGACTCATTTGTTGGGACCATACGAAATCCAGAAGGTACATGATAATGGAACCCTTACTTTAATCACTATTGAGGGTTCTGGATATGCCTTCAAGGCAAATGGCCACCGAGTTCGTCTCTATCGCAAACCACTCACTCGGGAGTCCTTCTGCTAGCAGTTACGCTGAGACGTTGATATGGAGATTTTGGGGGAGGAAGAGAAGTCTTCCTCACCTGTAATTCATTAAGGAATTCATTTCATTTTATAGTTTTTACATAAGTTCTTTTCTTGAATCATTTTTGTACATATTTTTGTTGTTATTATTTTTGTTTTTCCTTTCTTTTTTTAAAAAGAACAACATTTTGTTATGGTTGTTCCTTTTTCAAAAGAGCAACCCCCTTTGGATCAGCCATCATCTTGTTGCAATTTGGTTCTTTTCTTTATTTTTGCATGTTTTGCTATTCCTTTTACAAAGGAACAACATTTTTTATTTCTGGCGTTCCTTTTCCAAAGAAATGGCATTTGTGTGTTTTTGTTGTTCCTTTTCCAAAGGAACAACATTCTTAATTTTTTATGTTCCTTTTCCAAAGGAACGACATTTTCCGGTTTTGTTGTTCATTTTCTAAAGGAACTACATTTCGATTTCTGCTGTTCCTTTTTCAAAGGAACGACATTTCTGTGTCTTTGCTGTTCCTTTTCCAAAGGAACAATATTTTTGATTTCTACTATTCCTTTTCCAAAGGAACGACATTTTTGCGTCTTTTGTTGTTCCTTTTCCAAAGGAAAAACATTTTTTATTTCTGTTGTTCCTTTTCCTAAGGAACGACATTTCTGTGTGTTTGTTGTTCCTTTCCCAAAGGAACAACATTTTTTATTTCTGCTGTTCCTTTTTCAAAGGAACGACATTGGTATGTTCTACTGTTCCTTTTCCAAAGGAACATCATCTATGTGTTCTGCTGTTCCTTTTTCAAAGGAACAACATTTTCCATCTTTTTTTTTCCTTTTTCAAAGGAACGACATTTTCATTTTCTGCTATTTGTGGTCTTTTGTTGTTCCTTTTTCCAAAAGGAACACCACTTGCATGCTTTTTCTCTCCCTGTGAAACAGCTTGTTCCTTTTGCTGTTCTAAATTGAGGATGCTTATTGCTCTTGTTCTTTCAAGTCTTTTAGAATACAACTATGCACTTATGCAATGGATACAAAATCACAACATACTGAAATCATCCAATCATAAATTGCTATCTTTATAAGGCTCTGCATTGGTAAGAGGACAAAAGGAAGGACACACTTACTTATCATCTTTTGCTGTCATTGCTCTACTAATTCTGCTCTGATTGGTTATCTTTATCATGATGATCCCTTTTAATCCTCTTTGATTGTTATTTAGGAATAAAGAGCAAAGGGTTTATATCTTCCTATTGAGATGTTAAGACTTCTTCCACCATTCCTATTCTTAAGGAGTGTTGAACCACCATTTGTGTATAAATAAGGGAAAGTACTTTATGAAAAAGAAAGAAAAAAGAGTAAACATGACTTATAAGTTGTCAAATGCAGGATAGGGGATCTCATCAAGAGCCAGCCTACCATGATCATGAGGACGAAAGCGAAGTTGCATTCCCACTATGGCCACCACACCAGGGATATGATCCAAAAGGTATATCAAATAAACAACCCTTGGAACAAGAGGTCCCATCACGAGCTGGCCTGCCCACTTTTCGCTCCTTCCTCGTAAATGGCATTATGGTCAACTAGTCACCAAGCCAGTGTAATGGCCTACATTTTGACATCACATAACATTTCCTAAGTATACACAAAGGATCATGGTTCCATGGGTGAAATAAACAACTCTGCCAAGGTTATGGACACCTGTCAGCAGCAGAGCACTGTTAATGGTATTGAAGTCACATTATTTACACCAATAGGTAAAGTTACTAACACCCTTCTGTTTCTTATACCTTAGTAATTAATCATATATCATTTCCCGAATTATATAACACATGTAAGTTTATTATCACCAATCGTGGTAGAGTAGTTGATGATGATCGCATGAGACTTGAATGTACGGCAGATGTCCTATCCTCCCAGCCTCGCGTCATATCACATCATCTTCTTACGTAATAAGCGATCTAACTCTATGCCTCAATTTCGGTAATTCGTTGTTTTTGTAAACATGGCATATTGCCATATGATGTTCCTTTATGACTCTGTTTCAGAGCGGGCGCTGCTCCTTTATTTGACAGCTGGGACAGCCTATCACATTGCGGGGGGGGGGGGGGGGAGGTTAACCTCATCATTCCCTGGATTACGTGTCAACTCACTATTCGGGAAGTTGTGTACTAGGGTATAGCACGGCTCAATGGCATACTATTTTTATTTTTTTCTGCATGAATTGTTGTTCATAAGCCATTTCTATTGTATACTCTGTTTTTGAACAAGTCTTGCGTCTATAGCCTCTTTGTGTTTAACAGCACGAACAACTACCGTTCCATTGAGAGTTTACAGTGAAACCATGGGAGTAAGATCGATACAGAGGGAACCGCAGGTGTTGACAGTCTCTGCTGCTGCACGGGAAATCCTGGAAAGAGCAGGGTGGATGACTTATCTCAACCGCTTGCAGGACTCTAACGAGATGGTGGCAATTGAATTCCTGCAGAAATTGCAAGAGGATTACTCCACAGTGAGGGGGAGACACACAGCAGTCACCGATGACATAATCGCAGAAGTCTAGGGACTACCAACCACCGGACCTGTATGGACGTTAAAAAAATAGAGATTGCAGAAGATTATAGAAATCTTCTGGGACGAAGGCCAGAGCTTGGCAATTAGTGGAAAGGGAGTTATGCCAGCAACACTAGGAGAGCCCTAGGTAGAATAGGCAAGGACCATTCAAAGCTACATCACCTATGAAGGCAGAAAAGACGTGGTAAGACCACGACATCTTAAATTCTTAGTTGTACTAAAGCAAAAATGCTCTGTAAATTTACCTGCATTTTTGAATTCGTTACTTCATGACGTTGCACGGAGCATAAAAAAGGCACAGCATGTAGAGTTAGTTGTTAGTCATCATGGGTTCATTCAGTTAATTATCAGCCATAGCCTCACCCAGCAACAGAGCAGATGGGAAGAGATAATTGCGATGATAAATGGGGGATTGACCTCACCATCCCCAAAACATAAACATGCCACCAGTACACCCGAGCATCCGGAAAAACGCAAGGAACTGGCAAAGCATAAACATACCACCGGTACACCCGAACGGCCAGAAAAATGCAGGAAATTGGTCTGGCTAGCACGACTACGAGGGAGGCTGGAGAAGCCCCAGGAAAACACCAGCCGGCCAGTAGAAATTGAAGATGAGCAACCATCAGGGCCAGGAGGGGAGGACGATGAAAAAGGAGTGCAAGAAGAAAAAGAAGAAGAGGCCGAGCAGTCTGAAGAAGAAGAAGAAGAAGAAGAAGAGGCTGAGCAGTCTCAAGAAGAAGAAGAAGAAGAAGAGGCTGAGCAATCTGAAGAAGAAGAAGAAAATGAAGGAGCCGAGCAATCTGAAGAAGAAGCCGAGCAATCCGAGAAGGAGGAGGAAA
Source organism: Pinus tabuliformis (assembly GCA_031772625.1). Classification (NCBI taxonomy): domain Eukaryota; kingdom Viridiplantae; phylum Streptophyta; class Pinopsida; order Pinales; family Pinaceae; genus Pinus; species Pinus tabuliformis. The sequence continues at coordinate 13,015,351 of CM062813.1, read as the reverse complement.
TGGAATAGCAGGAAGGGAGCCCATTGCAGGAACCAGTGGGAGAAGATGAATTGGCCGAAGTCTTGGCCAATATGGGCGAATATAGCCAACCTTCCAGTCCATCAAACCTCCATGCCGAAAAGAAACCCCAGGAGGAAAATTCACCTGAAGAATCACATGCAAAGGAGGCAGAAGAAGAGAATCTGCCTGTTCATGATGAAAAGATGATAGGAGATACTCAGCAGGAACAATCCGTTCCTAAGCAAAAGACACCAGAAGAAATTCGGGAGGAAGTAGGGGCAGAAAGAGAAGTTGCCCAAGAAATGAAAAAACCAGTTAGGGTTCCTGCCCCAGAACAGCCAGAGCAGAACAGTGAAGAAACACCCCAGAAGGAATATCCAGGAACTAGTCACAGTCGAGGCCACAGTGAACAGCCTTTTGTTCCTTCTAAGGAAATTTTGGAAATTAAAGAATTGTGAAAGGAACAATAGATATTATTGAATATAATAGTCCAGCTCCACCAGCAGATTAGGATCTTGAAAGTAAGGAAAAGCATAAAAAGGACTTCAGGAAGGAAAAATGTGACCACTCTAGCAAAACCCCTCAAGGAAAAGGGGCAGAGGACCATAATTCATCCTGCTGTTCAAAACCCTGTCGACAATCAGGCTGTTGTTCCAAATGATGCTGAGAAACAGATTGTTGTTCCAATTGAAAATGAATAGCAATGGACTGATATTCACATTAAGATAGAAATGGACGAGATGTTGACCCGTGATAAGGAAATTCAGATGGAGGCACCACTTTCAGGAGTGAAGGATTATGAACTCAAAGCAACGCAATAGGAAAGTTCAGGTAAAACTCTCGGCTTCCACTATTGCATGGAGAAGAGATCCAAAAACACTAACCCTACGAAAGGGGTTGAAGCAAGCTCAACAGGAAGCAGAAAATCTTAGAGAGCAAACAGTCCCTTGTGAAAGGTACGAAGAGCTACAGCAGCAGCTTAGGAACATCAATCAATCCGAAAGCCAGGCTTTTGAAGGGTGGCGAAGGGAACAAGAGAAAGTTGCAACGGTAACTCATAGGCTAGATATCGTTATCAAGCAGATGGATACCTTATGTTCTTTATACAATGACATCTTAGCATGTAAAGCCCCTGCCAAGAATTATGCCTTGTTTCTACTGTAACGGTATTTGCAACTAAAAATAAAGGCTGTTAAAGCAGGTGCTCCCATACAAATTAACATTGTCAATGATTTTATAGACTGCTGTAAGCACTACGGGGTAAAAGTCTAGAGACTATTGTGTGAGTTCTATTTACATAACCTTGTATTAGACTAGGAGACCGAACTGAACCCTAGCCCTTTTGTTGGGGATGTCCAATTGCAGGCGTTCATCTCATTTGGGGTTAATCAAATTAAATGTCTTAAAGCCTATAATACTTTCCTGAGGCAAGAAAATGGCTTAGATTTGTGGGTAAGGGCTGAGCCTAGGGACCAAGTATAGTTGTGGAGAGCACATAGAAACCTCATGAAGACTCCGGGTGTAATTGAAGCATTAGGACCCATGCATGAGGCACTTATTCGGTAGGGATTAGAATACTTTTTCTCTATTAAAGACCTTGCCATTGATGCAGCTAAATTTCGGTATCAAACCTCTAATCTGAATATCCAGCTCAGGGAACTGTTTAAGTATGAGAATTTTAAATTAGCTACCAACCGCTTGTACCTCTATGGCGAAATCATTTTGAGGGCAGGGCCATCCTGTTTAGGATATAGGTTCTGAAGTCCAATTATTTGGCACCCTGCACCCGGATACCAAGCCCTGTATGAGATGCCCGAGGGTTAGATAGGCCATTTCTTTGACTACCTAGTTACTCATCATGGCTGTAGGCCTCCACATGAGATTCCATCTCTAGCCTATTCTCTCGCTGCCTTGCATGTCAACTACAATGTTTTCATGAGGGCATAAAACAGGGTAAGCAGGGGGGTTTGTGGAGTACTAAAGAAGGTATGTTTTTGATGATTATTTCAGTATCTTTTCATTAAAACCTACAAACCTTTTGCATCATGAACTAGGAAAATGATAAAGAATTATAATAAAACATGTTAGATTAATATGCAAGATGAAAACGCTGACAATTGTCATTTCCTTGTGCAGGAAGGAGGAAAAACGAGAAGTTGTCGCTCCAAAGGAAAGGACAAGGACGGGTTAACTGTTGTCCCTTTGACGGGAGACCGAATGCAAACAAGGCAAAGAAAATCAAAGTGAATCAGCCCAGAAAAGGAGGTGGAGATATCAGCTTGGCGCAGCAGAGAAAAGAAATGACTGAGGACTAATGGTTAGGCGAATACCTCAGGATCCTTGATCCTCAGGGATCGTTGTTTTATCTATTTCTGCACTTAGACATCTCCGCCGTCAACTTTATAAAAGGGGCAGCACTGTGAGCTCAGGAGGGGAGTTAGATACGGTTATGCTTTTATGTAATTTCTTTTAAAGATCGAAACTTTGATCATCGAGTCTCGTTAAGAACTGGTTTATTGTAATTCTGCTCTATGCATTAATATAAACTTGGTTATTAGTTCATCTCTCAGTCTGGATTAACTTCAAGCGGTGTACCCTGGAGGCTAAGGGCCCAGCCCTAGAGGACACTTGCTCCTGCATTATTACGTTTGTTTTATGCGTGGTTTGCTTATCGACGTTATTTGGTAATTTGATGTGTTTTATAAGTTTACATCACATGCTCTGTTATGTTTAATTCATTAAGGTTTCTACAGACAGAACTATTATATTGACTCTGCATCATATTACTATTCTTTTAAAAGTTGATCTAATATTGCTATTCTTGACAGAATATTGTTACTGTTCCATTATAGAGCTTTCGTGCTATGCACCTGTTCATTAACGTTATGGAATTCATCTTGGGAGTTATGTTCTTTACGATTATTGGATTTATGAACAATGTTGTTCTATTTTAAAACACAGTCGTATTCTTTCTAACTGAGATTGATACTTGGATCAGATTACTATTTAAGTGTGTTGTGTGCGTATATGGTTTTCAAGAATTGTTCCATAATTTATCAGTAATCAGTGCTGTTCCATTGATGTGTGTTGTTCGATTCGCCCTTAAGAGTGAAAGATTGTCGTTTGATTACGATTAACGAATTGATCTGATAGATTAAGATTGTTACTACTTGTGAGACTTAGTTGTTGTTCTATTTCTTAGCTGTTGTCCTATTTCAGAATTGTTGTTCCATTTCGGATTTGTTGTTCCATTGCAGTCTTGCTGTTCGATTTCTTAATTTTTGTTCCATTTCTCATCTGTCGTTCAATTTATTGGTGTTGGTGTGAAGAATGATCTCAAGCTGTAGTGAGAATTGGCATGTACTGTCCAGCTCCCAGATCCACGATATGTTCTCTGATTTCCTTTTCCATTAGTTTCCAAAGGGGTGGGTTATTGCTACCGAACCCTTCACTGATAAGTTGCTTAGTCTTTTGAATGTGTGATTTAATCTTTTGAAGAAGTGAAGATGTAGAAAAGCATTTACTTTTGTATTTCTGAAACACTGCACTACTAGCATTACTCTAGAAAATGATAGCCTCAGGCTGAGACACTATTTGAAATAACAAAACGCTCCCGGATTGACATATTAATGTGAGGTAATTAGAGGTGAAAGAGACCCTTTTTATAGCTCTACAACTGCCTGGTCACATATTTCTCATTTTGGGATTTCTCATTGAAAACATTTTATAGGATGGGGCCTCTAGATCCACTTTAGCCCCTTTTTCTTCATGTGACTGGGGACTATGAACAAGTGCTTAGTCCTTTGAGTGCTAGGGCCTTTAGAATCCCTTCTCGGGGTATTCCTCCTTTCTTATATAGAATATTTTACAATGGTTGTTTAGAATGCTTTTCCTTTGATATCTCCTCTTGACCCTTACAATCGTTGATTTGAGGTATTGGGCGCACCCAGTGTATCACAATCATGATATTGGAGAGAGTGTGAGGATGAGTGATTTTTAGAGGAGGGCCTGAGTGGTAAATGGTAAGTGAGGGGGAGTATGAAATGATATGAGAGGGACACTTGGCTATGAGGCTTAGTGAGGAAACCACTTTTCGGACCCCCCCCATCGATAAAGTTAAACATGGTGCACTGGGGGGGTGGGGGTGGGGGTGTGAAAAGGCTTCGGAGCTGTAGATCTAGTAGAGTAAATCTGGGTCATCCAGAGATGGAGGATGTTTATTTGATGGCAGAGGAGGGATTGCAGGATTGATGACGGCATGAGTGCCACATGGAACCTCCTGAGTGGTGACACCTGTCACCTAGATACACCCCTATAGGACCCCTGAAAATGCCAAATCTGCGAGCCACGTGTCCCCTATAATGACATGTCATGCTGACGTCAAATTTCATGTGCATTCATTGGGGCCAATGGTATTCTGCCACATGGCCGCCCTGGAGGAGAGAGAAAAGGCACACCTACTTGTGGTTTTGTAACTAATTTCCTTTGTAAATCGACATCGGCCCTCCCCTGCTACTTTAACACTATCAGTGTATTTCCCCATAATTCCTTAAGAATGGTCCATTGGACCTACCAATCACAAAGTTTCCAATCTCATAGCTTTGCCCCTTTGTACCACACTTTGAAATCCTATCGATCATCAATATGCCAGGCCTTGGATCCTTGACATTTATGATTGCCGATATTGATGATCACTCCATTGCAATTTTTCTATGTCCTCCCCCGCTACTGCTACTAGGAAACTGCGATTGTGACTTGCAATCTTCTCCTGGACCTCCGATAACCTCTTCTCCTTCATTTCATAGGAAACAGAACCCCTAAACTTCAATAGGCCATACCTTCTGATCCAAAAGTCCATTTTCAGACTTCCATACACTGTTGGAAAACTCATTCTAAGCACTATGAAATGGAGGGGCCTGATTTGGCTTTGAGTTCTTCTATGGTGTAGAAGATGGATTCAAACTTAACTTCTCTTTGGCACATTAAACAACCAAAAACTCATAATGAAGTGAGTGACAACACTGCCATTTCCTTCGTGCCCTTTCCAAGGCTTGTCTCCTTTTCCTCCATCTCCTTTTGGAGGATTTCAAGTCTCTCCATATAACCTTGAATTCCTCTCTTCATAAAGAACCTTTACCATTTTAGACATCTCGAAGAAATATTTTCTGAAAGCTCTTTCATCTTTAGAAATCCATTTAGGACCTTCTTCATGTGCCATAACTATTGAATCTGGAGGTGTGTTTTCTCTTCTTGAAACAATTTTAGATCTTGTCTCCAAAATTTATCCTTCTCCTCTTTTAAGAGTCAATATTTTAAGCATAAAAAAGCACTTGCAAACAAAATAATCCTTCACAAAACCTTGAGCTCTGATACCAAATTGATTTGTAATGCAAACTTGAAGGTATAAACAAATTGCAAGTGAAAATTTTATATATTTTGGGTAATGGATCAGGTTACAAAAGACATATACAAATGGTTTTTAAATTTAGTTAAAAACCGAAACAAAGACAAAATATCATATCAGAAACACATAACAACAAACATGACAAAGGATTTCACCCCTTTCCCAAGCTACATCTCTTGATCCAGCTTCTAATGCAGGGCCTCTTTCATTAAGTGTTCAAAATTATGTCTACATCGCTTTACAATGCTCAGAATGAAAAAAAATGTCTCCAATGCATCCCAAGCTGTCAAAAACCACTAGCTCGACTCTTTCTGCAACTCATTTGGCGAAAAACTGAGAAAATTATTCTTCTTCCAAGTTTTTATGAATTTCCATAGCTAACCATCCTCCAATTCAATGCAAACCTAGCTTTAGCACCCTAAACCCAAAACCAATGTGCAAATTTGGCCTACTATCCTACCCAATGGGCGAATATGTCGAATTGTTAAAATGTTCATTAACCCCCATTTTCTAAAATTTGAGGTCGTATGGGGACCGCATGCCTAGGGGCTAGGGCTAACTTCCCGCCCCAGCCGGCTAGGCCACAAACAAAACTAGAGGGGTTATATGGAACACCTTGGAACTCAATGTTGGGTGCTACAAATTTGCATGCCAAAATTTAAGGGTTAGCTTACTTTCATTTGAGGTCGATGTGGCCTAGGGCTAGCCCCCACTCTGAGCACTACAGACTGGCCCCCTCCAACTCCACCTGTAGTTCACTCCAGTGTATAAATGAGATTGTGACCATGGCTTGGGGATGGGGCTAAGCCCTAGCCCACAGTCCCACCCCTTAGTTCTCGTGGCCGCCGTGACCAGATCTAGGGCTTAGCCTCGGCCCTACCCCCAAATGTGTCAGTGCTAAAACTTAAATATAACTCAAGGGAATATATGGTTAAGTGACATGTGATGGCATGATGTTAGAGGGTCTTTCTACTTGGCACATGGTCAGTGGTTTGAATCCCATGGGTTTCTTCAACCCTCAACTAAATTTTACCACACTATTGGGAGGACATGTGGCAGCCCTCAATTGGCCCAATTATCCTCCATTCATTGGACCATCCAAATACAGAGTTAGCCACCAAAATATAATAAAAAAATTACAACCAAATCAAATTTTATAATTTTTAGACCAATCTAGAGTGGTTAAGTGGCGACCTGCAATTGTGTTGAGTATGGAGCATGATTATTTAGAGGTGTTTGTTTCAGCCGGATGTATACCCCAGGAAGTTTGTACACCCCTCCACGCAGGGGGGGATGGGGGGGGAATGTCCCCCCGGGGGGGTTCGGGGGGGCCGATCCCCCACGGCTGGGGGGTTTTACTCCATCTGGCCCAACCATTTACCAGACTTCTGTTATGAAGCTTCTAGAGCTGGAAGCTTCGGCTCCTTATTTAAAAAAGATTCCAAAAGAGAATTGGCGTGATTGGAACAAGGCTCAGTCGCTCCAGTTGACACTTGGGATAGTGTTAATCCTTACATATCTACGCGACGAGGATACAGGCCATTAGCACTGGTCTTGTAAACTGGGAAAAACAAAAGATTTTTGGGAAATGATGCAAAAGGGAATTTTCCTACTCATGAAGAGGGACACAATGGGAGTTACTTCATGACGGAAAATGATGTAGGGTTCACTATAGCAGTCCTATAGGATCATGGAATGACGGGCACAGGGACAGTGAAAAAACGTTGTGTAATAGATGCCCCCTAAAGTGTGAAGGCCGAACTAGAGTGAGGGATGAAATGCTTTATGAATAAGTTTGGGGAACCGGAGTCTGTCATCAGAAAACCTGCGAGCAAGTAAAATACACATACATAACTGAAAACTATTTCAAATGATACATGAATCGTGGTATGGACACAACCATCCAGAGAATGATCATGCAAATGGATCCAGGCATGGGCGCAGCCATCCGATAGAGAGGATCATGTTGAAACCAAGGTATGGTCGCAACCATCCAATAATGATAAGGATCACATATGATAACTCATGGTATGGTCACAACCATCGATCTGAGAGAGACATGTATATCAAGATAATCATGTCACATTGCCTTGCAACCTAGAATTATGTAATGTAAGACTAGGGTCTTGCACTCTAACACGACCCGATCAAACTACAAATTCTAACATGTGAATAGATGCATTGACATCGAACATGCTAGAAAATCGCTTGATTACCAGCCGATGATGTAAACTATTAACAAGCGTGAGAGAAACCACAAATAATGACAACGGTCCTCAAGGTACTATCAACACAATTCACGGAATGTGAATAAAGGAACTGTATTCAAACACCCATGAAATCACCCGATTGGAATCCAATGATGTGAACTTGCCATCGAGTACAAAGAACATGCCATTAGGGCATGAAATCTCTAAGGTACTAGAAGGGAGTCTCTCGGAAAACTTCCTGGATAGTGAGCTGAAGTCGACAGGAAGCGATTGTGTTGGAGTTCCATGATGTATCCCACATCATTGACATGAGAAAAAGGGATGGAAAATGATTTTGGATGATACAGAGGATTAGAGGTAAGTGTAATTGCAGAAGGACAACTCTTGAACATATCGGCGAACGGCTAGGAGTATGGCAGCTTTTGGATCCATAGGATTCGTGTTCATGATGATGTCGCAGAGATCAAATGGAAGGAAAAAATGAACAACCTAACCCTAGGAAGGTCAACGATAAAAAGGAGGATATCCCATCCCGATGCGAAGCAGAAAGTGTCATGTCCAAGAGTGAGTTTCCGACACAACTGATTAGATTTCCAAATTTCCCCCCACCATTCCTGGCAGGAACCCCAATTATTTTTTAATCACAATCTTGAAGGGGATCGCATATGGTTGCATTGTAATTTTATCCTTTGGATGAATCCGACCTACTAAGTTTAACGAGTGCTAGGAAGGAGAAGCTCATGTTCTTCATGGTGACGAATCCGATGTTGTTTAATATTTTAACGAGTCTGACAAAGGTGCAACTCAATATCTTTTTCATGTTTAGAGAGTTTGCAAAAGACACTGATAAGAAAACTCCACATGGTCCCTTTTCATACATTTGTGTCCCTTGAGCCCGAAAAGGTAGAAAACGATACTCGAGAGAACCGCTTGACCATTTCAGTCGAGTACCTTTTTCGTAAATTGTTTATCCCAACCCAAAAGAGGGGTAAACGTATATTGGCAAACAATGTTTTACATCTGTTAATGAGTTCAAAATGATAAGAGCTTGGCAATATTTTTGTGTTTAAAGAGTCGGAAAAGAGCTTGAATGCAGACCCCCCGTTTTTATTCTCTTTAACGAGTGAAAAAGGGAAAAATACTCAGCAATGTTTTCATATTTTATGAGTCAGGAAAGAGCTTAAAGGTGACTCGTCCTAGAGGAATGAGTGGTATAAAGGGTAGCAACTGGTTCCGACAATGGTTGAACTGCTTAAAACATGTAATGGTCAAGAAGCTGGCTAATAAAACCACTCATCACTACGGTCCCTCAAGAAAGGAAAAACAACCAAGTGAAAGCATATGATCGACCAAAGAGATGGTGGCAATGGAATGAAACAACCGAGGCTCATCTAGTAGAAATTAGCTAATAGAAACGACAATCACGTGATGTAAATTGGGAATGGGAGAAATTTTCTTGGATTTGGTTTCTTGTTTACAGAAGCTTGCTTGAGATAAGTTTTCATGCCTCGACATAATGATTCAATTCGAGGTACATACCCCCCAAGCTTAATTTCATTCAACTAGGTGAATGGAATGAAGGTTCACTTTCGAGTTCTTGGAAAAACTCGACTGGGATTTTATGAGATCTTAATCAAAGACTATTTGGAATAGGGAGGTGCTTCATTTTTTAATGAGGTTGACACAGTAAAAGAACTATCCTTGAGACCCTTGTTTCATTTTTTAACGAGGTAGATATAGGAAGAAATGATCCTTGGACCATTGCTTCATTCTTTAACGAGGTTGTCATAAGACAAGGAACCATCCTCATGACTCCTTATTTCATTTTTTAACGAGGTTGACATAAGACTAGGAACTATCCTCATGCGTTGCTTCATTTTTTAATGAGGTTGACATAGAAATGAACTATCCTCATGACCCTTGTTTCATTTTTTAATGAGCTTGACACAAGACAAGGAACTATGCTCACCACATTTGTTCATGAACCATATGAGAACATGGCTCCCAAGAGGTCTTTACTAGACGGAAGAAGCACACTCTGGGAGGAATACATGTCAATTGGTACCATAGAGAGATCAGGTTCCAATGCCCCCAGTACATAACATATTATACCATCTGTGTGATCATTAAAAAATGTGGAGATGGAATGGGTAGCCACATAATTGACCTATGGCGGGGAAGGTACTTCTTGCAAACAAGAGCCGATAGGGGACGATTGTTGAAAAGGAGGCGCTTGGTGACCAATGAATGATAATTGATCAATAGTCACAACTCTCTATTCATGTGGAAAGCAAACCACATGGAAAAGTAAAGAAACAAGAGCTCCCATGAAATAAACATAGTCGCATCCAGGGAGAAGATTGAAATCTAAGGGACCTTGGACTACCATCACGTCTATATAGACAGCCTTCCCTTCCAAAGTAATAGGGAACTTCAGAATGACCACTAAGGGATGACTGGTTCCTCTGTTGAAAGCCAACAGATTCTAGGTGACATGAACAAGCTATGGGGAACCCAAAGCTTGCTAAGTAAGAGAATACATGATGCTAATAGATGAGCCTTCATCTTAGTGCCATGTACTACCATATTATAGGCTTGTACTGTGATGTGGAAAGGCACATAAGAAGGAAGGGCGGAAAGCATTCAATGGACTCTAATCGAAAGAAACGATAGAACTACTTGGTGCGGGTATCATATGATTGGCCCCATGATGCACAGTAATAGGAGAAGGACTCTCCTTAACAACCAGGATGGGAGGGTCACTCTTCGATTCATGAGAATCGGTGGAGACTAGAAGAACATGAGCAGTATGATCAACACTCACTTTGGGGACAGAGTGAACAACGGAAGGTGGATCTAAGTCAACACTCTTTCTGACCAATGGTTGGTCGGGAACACGCACAAGAGAGTCACGCTCGAGAAGAGCAGGACCAGTAAGAGATGAATTCAAGTCAATCTCTCTACCAACCGGGAGAGGGTCAAAAGAAAGCCTTGATAACCAATAGGAAGTTTTGGTTGAGAAGCTGTAAGGTTTTCGAAAACTTTGGATGCTCTATCCATAAGAGGAAAAAGATGAAGAAGATGCTCTCCTTCACATAACCTATAGGGGAATATAATCTTCCCTTTCTTCTTACCATCGCTAATTGAGGTGGCAACATCAGCATGATCTCTAGAGGTCGATGGGTATGGTCAATCCATATTTTGAGACCATACCTCTAAGACTCTAGGAATGCCAGGATAGTCTCAAAGAAGATGGTCACCCTTACATAACCTGTAAGAGAATTTGACCTTCCGTGGAGGATTAGAAGGTTTGTCGACATGAAGTGCATTTGAGGTAACAACTGCATGGTTGGCCTCTTGCTTATCTGACTTCTTCTTCTTCTTCTTAGCCTCTTGGTTACTAGATTTGAAACCTTCACCAGGTGAAGTAGAATAGGAGGGTGAAGAAATGGGGGAAGAAGGTGAGGGGTCAACTTTAGAATTACCGTGACCTGACTCGAATGAAGGATATGTTTGGATAGGAGTCGGGACGCTCAGGGCCACTGAGGTCAAAAACAACAAGACAGGTAAACCAATGGTTAACCCAGGAAGGGACAACGTCGCAACGTTTCCAAAAGAAGGAAAAGTACCAGGATTCCCATACGAGGGGAATCCTTGATTGGCAGACTCTGGAAATGTTTCCATTGGAATCGATCCTAAGGAACTACTAAGGAAGATAACTTTTACCAGGAATATTTCGTGGGAAGTTAATTTTAGAACACTGAAACCAAACTTTACCTTTTCATGTTTTAAGAGTCAAGAAAAGGACGAAAGATTACTCTAGTCGCTTTTGGAGTTAACGAGATCGAAAGACAGGGGTTTGAAGATATTTTAAATTTAAAGAGACAAAAATATCAAGATGAATTCTGAGGATAATCTAGGCAAAAGGATTACTAGGTAACCGTGAACTGCAGAATACCTCCCTGCGAACTGAGAAGTACGGGCAGACAATCTCCCCGACTGTTGTGTTTGGTGTATCACATTTACAAGGCGGCAGACTCGACTTCCTATAGATAAAGATTGCAACCTAGTGGGGTATACCTTTATATACACGACGGTATGGGGAGCACAAGTTCGTACTAGCGCTGTCTAGTGCCGGAGTGAATGACAGTTGCTAGGTTTTAAGACATCGGAACATGTCTCTAGCCTATACCTCTAAATGTAAGCGTTAAGTTTCAATGCTTCCTTAGGTTAATTCGATTAATTTTAACGGTTGAGCATGAATTAGGTTTCAATTACAAGGCCCTACCACTTTCATCTAAAAAAAATCCTACATGCATCTATATGAGAAAAGAGATATTTTTCTTTGATGAAAATTAACACTAATTGAGAGATAGGGAACACAAAATCAATGCAACAATCAAAGAATGAAATCTTTCACTAATATATGTCCTAAATGCACTTAATATTCCCTTAACAACAAAATAAGTTCCATTTCATTTCCATGCCTATGATGATGCAATTATAGCTTCTCAATAATGCTACTAATGCAATATTTTCGCTAAAGTAAACTCAAATGCTGTTATTCTCTTCATAAAATGAAAAATGAATATTTCACATAAAGCACTTTAATGAAAATTTTCACAATTCTGAACAAACAAGCATTGATCAAATCCAAAGCATGATAAATGAAACTAAAAGCAACTTCTTCCCTGAATCGAACAAACCAAACACATAAATGCTTAAATCGACAAACCAAGCAATGCAATCTATGCTTGGAAAGAGAAAAGAGACACTCGAAATAAGAGAACAAACGAGACTCTTTCACTCATTCAATTGAAAATGAAGAAATGAAGATGTTGGGACTAAAAGATGGATTAAATGAAGCATGAAATCAACAACTTGACATAATTAGTAAACAAACAAATGAATGGTATTTAACCTATATGCCCTAGGGTCATAGAAATTATCCAAAAAACTCAAAAAATCAAGCAATGAAACTTCAAGCCAATCAATGAATCAAAACCAACAAACAAAGCATCCTAGTCACTTCTGGGAGGAAGAAGAGAGTGTGAGAGCAAGACACACTAGCACTAGAATGGGAGAAATTCTGATTTTTTCTTAACTCAGAGACCGAAGCAACTCCTTAACTGATAACTAATGTCGATAGGCACGACCGACACGACTGACCAGTACTACAACTAGCAATAATGGTTTAATCAGAACGAATCCCTAACTGAAAACTAGCATTGATCGAGGGATTCAAAGAAAAAATAAAAAAGAACTTCACACAGGGCCATACTTAACACATCAGAGGGTGGGCTAAACCCAGAAAGCACACAAACCAAGCTAAATGAAGCTTTCTAGTAAGGGAGAACACATCCTAAACAAGCTACAAGGAAGAAATCAAGAGAGCAAGAAACATTGGTCAAGATCTGGGGTGAACCCTAGTCTTCACATACAGGCATCGACACGACTGCCTAACTAACAACAGATGCTAGAAGGGGGTCGGCGCGACTGTTTCTCAGCATATCGCACTAATTGGGGAGACTGTCAGCGAAATAACCGAAGTGAGCGAGAATGCAAAGAAAAAAAAATGGAAAGTTGGGACCAGACTTGCTACTATGAATTTCAAACCTAGGGTAGTAAGCAAAGAAAAGCAGATAGAACTAAAGGGAAATGATGAAAATAGAAAATTTCACACAAAACCATGAAATTCCAAGAAAACAAACCGAAGGATTGGATTCCCCAGCGGAGTTGCCAATTTGTGGTGAAGCAAAATTCTATGTGTGGACACAAACAATTCCCCTAGCTTGATAGTGCGTCTAGCCAGAAACAAGACATTCTATGGAAGATATCCTTAGGTTAGAACCAATTAAGAGGGCCTACCTCTTAGTATGCTTATCCCGTTTGGTGATGGCTTTGCTTGCTTGCCCCAACTATCTCTTGTTTCCTTCTTCGAACACCTGAAACAAGTAAACAACAGCAAAATACAACTGTGATAATAGACAAATTGTAATTCAACTTACTTAACAAGTCAAGAAGCATTATGCCATAAACATTTGAGATGACACATTATGTAGGATATCAAATATTAAATTAATAAGAGATTACGACCATTGTCTTGATGTTGCTATTCTCCAACGAAAAAACCAGGTTCCACACACTTACATTAGCACTCCATGATGGCCTCAACCATGATAGTTTGAAGGCTCTTCCCTTTAGTCTTCACACTAAACCAAATTCACACTTCTCCCTCACACACAACTAGAGATCTACAACTATGAATAACTTGTTGATCACTCCAAACTTAATTAGCACTAGCACACCAATATTAACACTAGCTTGTGCTTGGGAAAAAGGGAGGTTTATATAGCATGAATGAATGGGAGATGGTTCGTTTTCGCATGGGAGAAGGTCTTATCTCTTGAGGTAGTTTTATCATTATAGGGGAAAGGAGCCCAAACTAACATCCTCGATTCCATCCAGCACAACCATTTACCAGACTTCTGTTACGAAGCTTCTAGAGCTGGAAGCTTCGGCTCCTTATTTAAAACACTTTCTAAATGTGGATCGACACGACTGGAACCAGGCTCAGCCGCTCCATTTGACTCGATGGACAGTGTTAATCCCTAGATATCGGTGAGAGGAGGACACGGGTCATTAACATTGGTCTTGTAAACTAGGAACAAGAAGATTTTTGGGAAATGATGCAAAAGGGAATTGTTCTGCTCATGAAGAGGGACACAATGGGAGTTTCTTCATGATGGAAAGCATGTAGGGTTCACTGTAGCAGTCCTCCAAGAACATGGAATGGGGAGTACAGGGACAGTGAGAAAATGTTGTGTAACAAGATCCTACAAAATCCCTAACTTACTTGGATCATATCTCTGAAATTTGTACATGAGGTTTACCTCGATTTTGATGCCACTAGGTTTTAATTTTAGCTTCTGAAGCTTCGTAGAAAATTGTTATAGTGAAAATTCCATGATGACCTGTTTGTAGCAGCAAAACCCTAGAATCCAAATCTCTGATACCAAATGTTATGCAAATAACTCACAAAAAAAAGACAAGATATATCAACGACTTCGAAATTTGCCTCATAGAGGGGGTAACCTCCTTTGCATTACACAAATGAACAATTCTTTGATGATACAAATGACAAGACCACCTTTCTATATATAGGAGTCCAAGGGGCCACAATATAATGAGAACCTACATAGCAATAATATTGTAAGGGCACGGCAATAACAATAATGGGCTTTTATGGGGCAGAATAATAACAATATGGGGACTACATGGGCACACCAATACAATAAGTGGCTACACTAATAGCATAGGACCTAACACATTATAATTCAACAACTTATTGTGGACTACCCAATACGTATTATTTACCACAACTCCTCACACTATGGACAAAAAATCCATATACATGTCTAATTATATTGTTAAAATCATCAGTTTTTTATTAAGATTTATTTAAACTTGAGATTTATCAAGTGATTATAGATAAGTGAAAAATTTGAGAAAATATTTACACATCAAAAAATTTGATTCTTCTTTTCACTTGGTAAATCCAAAATTAAGATGAATCTAAATTAATAAAACTTCTAGGACCCTATAGCTAGAAAAAAATCTTATTTCTAATTTTATTGCAACCTTAATAATACTTAAATATGTGTGTGTGTGTGTCTGTATGTGTGTGTGCGCATGTGTAGTTGATATATATATATATATATATATATATATATATATATATATATATATATATATATATATATATATATATATATATATATATATATATATATATATATATATATATTATATATATGAAAAAGAGTTTACATTAGCTATTAAGTTTTTATATGCTTATTAATTAAATCTAAATATGAACCTTTTTTTTTGGTAGGTAAGACCCATGGGGGATTTGAATCAGTGACCTATCACATGGAGTGCCTTAACAATGCACCCATTAACTGTCTATCCAAAGCCCCATGGGCTATTTAAATATGAACTTTTATAAATCACGGATCTTCATTTATAGCTAGATGTATTTTATATACTGAGATGTACATAGTCTATCCCCCTCTAGATTTGAAACTATAACCTTCTAGGATTAAACACATGCTCTTAACTATTAAGGCTATATATATATATATATATATATATATATATATATATATATATATATATATATATATAGAGAGAGAGAGAGAGAGAGAGAGAGAGAGAGAGAGAGAGATTATAATTTTGTTATAAAAAATAACATATATTATAAAAATGTTATGTATACAATTCATTATATTGATGATTTTTTTTTTTTTAATTTCTCTAGCATGAAAATGTCTTAGATGCATGCATATAATGGTTTTTTAGACCATTGCCTATGCCCACCAGTCGTGAAAACACTAATAAACAATTATATATATATATATATATTTCCTTTTGTAAGTGACATATTTTTATTAGTAAGAAAATGTGCTCCAAGTAAAATGAATTTCTATCTATTAGTGGCTTGCCACATTGACAGATACATGAGTGACAAATAGGAGACTAAGCATACTATAATTTCATATGGGTTGCATGGTGGCCATCTGTGTATATGCTACCAACTTTAACAACCTTGCAGTTAAACAATGAAAACTACATCCAAGAACTAGCATAAGTAAGGTATGTGGAATTAAATGCATCCATATTGATTAGCATAAGTTCCACAGGGACGAGGAAGTCATTCAAAGGCATGGACCTACACTTCCCACAATAGACCTTAACTACACATTAATCTCTTTCAACTACATCATAATGTCATCCTTACAAGAAAATTTCATCGATGGCATCATTTCTATCCAGAAAGACATGACTAAGGAGGGTCTTCATATCTTAATAGAGGTCAATTATATATATATATATATATTGTTAACCACAGGTGTGCCCAACATATAAACCAAGCTACTACTATATCCAAAACCTTTGATTTAAGCATAAAATTTTGTTCACTAGGAAAATATGTTCTACCTTTCTTAGCTTCTAACAAATGCTTGAATCATTTGTTCCTTGTAAATGCACTTTGCCCTCATGTGAGCCCATGGTCACCCTAGCAAGTCACGGCCACAATTTCCTTACTAACAATGGTTGTGCTATTTAACCATTGTAGCCACACAAGAAAAATGGATTGTGATGAGAGAAACTAAGAGAGGAGCATAGGGGAGAAAGAGTGGCTTAATGCAAAAGTAATAGATAAGGAAGGAAAACTAGGAGAAAGCAAGAAATGGGAGAATAATGGAAAATGAACAAAACTTAGGAATGAAGCTAGAATACCACATAAAAGCACATGAACACACATCCAAATGAAATATTAAGTACAAATACTCCCTACCAGGTGACCACCATTCAAGGCAATCACTTAACCAATATAATGGAATTGTATGCTAACATACCTGAAGGGCCGAATGCCATAATGGTAGGAAATTTTCCTGAGTGGAGCAGTGATTTAGCTCATGCGTGAATCACCTTAGGGATATCAACCCATATTTTGGGGATAAGATCCATCATGCTTGTATAAGTCTCTGCAACATGTATCTTTACCATGTCATAGTACATGATGTGGAAGGGATGCATGTAGACTTTACTCCATGAAGGCCATATCCTTATCCTTACCCTTCCCACCTTGGCATACTCCTCTATTCACCGAGGGAAATATTTTTTTTATATTTAATAATAATTTTTACACTCTATTCAAATGGATTAGGTTAATTATTCAAATGAAAATAGTTAAATTAAAATATGATATAAATAATTAATTAAAAATATATTTAAAAGTTAAGAATTGAGAAATAATAATAATAAAATGTTTAATAATTTATTTAAATATTTTTTTCATAATTTAATTAATTATTTAATAAGTAGATTGTTAAGAAGATGTGCTTCCTATTTATAATTCATAGGTTCAAATCTATAAGAAGCTAGGCGAACTGTTTTTTTTCTAAAAACAAAATAGTGTGTAATAGATTCTAAATGTCTAGCTTAACTAGAGATTTGAAAAAAAAACTATATTATTAAAATTTAATATATATTTTCATTTTCTTAATTTAATTTTTTATTTTAATTTGCAAATAAGAAAAAAGTTTCATAAAACGTTATTATATATAATTTCATAAAGATTAATTGCAAAATACAAATATTTTTAGAAATTTTGTTTTTTGGTTTTTCTTTTTATAATAATAAGGAAAAAAACATTAACGTATATATTTAAGGATAGTTTGAACTATTCATTAAATATTGAAATATTTCTTCTTGTTTATTATAAAATAAATCTTTCAAATAATAGATAGTGACAAATTTTTTAAACTAAAATTGTTTTATAAATTTGGAATAAGGATGTAAAAAAATATTTTAAATACTTTATAATTTTATTAATTCAGTAAAAATAATGTTTTAAAAGATTAAGACAAATATTCTGAAATATAAATAAATTTAAATATGCGTAAAATATTATATTTTAGTATATTAATTTTTAAATTGTTAAGTATTTTATAGAAAGCCAGTTAGAGAAAATTGAAGACCACTTCTTATACCATATGCACTAAGTTGTTTTGTGGGAGACAATGTCCTCTTCATGAACCTTTATGAAATAGATGATGGCCATCCTTAAATATGAAGAAATATCACATAAAGCAAATCTCGTTTATTAAAGCCGATTAGTAAAAATTGAAGCCCCTTCGACTTATGCCATGTGTACCAAGTTGTTTTGTAGGAGATACTGTCCTCTTCATAATGGTTCATGTCTCATGAAATAGATGATGGCCATCCTTAAATCTGAAGAAATATCACATAAAGCATATCGCATTTGTTATAGATGGTAAATATGGGTGAAAAGTCTCAAAAGAGTGTTGAGTACGAGGTTTTGATTAATTCTTATTAAATTATTGGTTCAAGTTTCATAGAAATGAGTAGAGAATGACAGTTATTTATGAGTAATAAACATTTTCCTAAAAATTATCTACTAAATTTAACACAGTTTCTATAAAAACCTCTTGCAAATTAATAGCTTGTTTTTCCATCCATCGGAAACTAACCCAACATCAATTCAATATAACGATGGAAACTAACCCAACATCAATTCAATATAAGTTAGTTATATATATATATACATAATATAAGTTAGTTATATATATATGTATGGAGGAAATAATTCAATACAACGATGGAAACTAACCCAACATCAATTCAATATAAGTTAGTTATATATATATATATATATATATATCTATATATATATATATATATGGAGGAAATAAAAAATGTGACTGGGAAAAGGAAAGATCCATAATATCGCGCGGAATTTAAGATCCTATGCATGGATCATAGGGATGGGGTGCATAGTTTACGCGGATAATTTGTATAACTGGGCTCCTTCTGTAAGACGCTACTGAGATACGATGTACAGTGAAGCTTGACAAATTGCATAACATTTTCAGCTTTTCATTAATATCGATCCACACAATATCAGTCTCTTTTTCAGACTTCTTGAAATTTGATGATCGTCCTATTAGATGAAAGAGTCCTAAACAAATACGAAGTAATAGAATAAGGCAGCATTGCGTGGAGATGAAGATTGTTATCGATTTTTTACTTATTTTACATTTTATAACATAAGTTAAGTTTAAAGTTGAAATTTACTTAGTAGTCATCATTCATGAAATTTGATGATCGGCCTATTAGATGAAAGAGTCCTAAACAAATACGAAGTAATAGCATAAGACAGCATTGCGTGGAGATGAAGATTGTTATCGATTTGTTTACTTATTTTACATTTTATAACATAAGTTTAAAGTTGAAATTTACTTAGTAGTCATTATTCTTGAAATTTGATGATCGGCCTATTAGATGAAAGAGTCCTAAACAAATACGAAGTAATAGCATAAGACAGCATTGCGTGGAGATGAAGATTGTTATCAATTTGTTTACTTATTTTACATTTTATAACATAAGTTTAAAGTTGAAATTTACTTAGTAGTCATTATTGAAAGCAGGCTATGTTTTTGTTTTTTTGTTTTTTTTCTTTTTAAATTGCACACTTTTGAAAATACCATGATATAATCTCAACCACTCATATTTATAATCTTAAGATTTACCATTTGAACCATTTTTTCAAAATTTTGAAAAATAGAATGTCCAGTTAACAAGTCCAGGTCTTCTCAGGCTTTTATTAGTGGAGCTTACGCGCCCCAGACACTGTACTAATATCGGCGGTCTCAAGTGACAACTTTTAAAACGACCAAGCGTTTGAAGATTGCATTCATGGAGGGAGTCCAGTCATCATTCTGCTCCTACATACTCCGTTGATTAAAGACGTAGGGTCCATGCTCAGAGTAGCCGATGATTATGTTACCCGATACTCAGAGTCGCCGATGCAATGAATACAGCCAAATCCACTCAAGTATCTTACAAGTTCCATCATTCTTTTGTCATACCATGCTCAGAGTCGACGATTAATTATGTTAGCCGATGCTCAGAGTCGCCGATCCAATGAATACAGCAAAATCCACTCATGTATCTTACGAGTTCCATCATTCTTTTGTCTGGTATGACTAGTTAATGGTATGTACTATAGTTACCAAGTATTTGAATTCGGATTCGAATTCATATGACACCGATAAAAATATACATCTTAAACATTTAAATAAATATACATTTTCTATGTAACAACAATGGTTTATCCATTTTTTTTTCATTTTTTTTGAAATTTAAATAATTTTAAATAATTTTAAATAATATAAACAATTTTAAAACTGCCATTTACAAACCAAAACTATAAGCACACTTGTTTGGTATCTCCAAAATTTCTTTTTTTTTCAAAATTCAAAATTTCCCTCTTAATTTCAAATCTTATCTAAATCTTTTTGTATTTAATATTTATTTAAATATTCAAAACTCAAAACTAAGTCCTTCGGTATTTTCAATTTTTATGTAAATTTTTTTCTGTAATCAATACATATTTAAAAAATAAATATTCAAAATTTATTTTTATAAACTTCCTCTTAATATAAATATATTTAAAAAATCTGTTACTTTTCATTAAAAAGAAATTATTAACTTCAAAATTCATGATCAGTTTTTTTCTCTCTAAATATTTAGAGAATCATTTATTTTTATAAAAAAATTTCAACTTCAAAATTGGTACTAAAATTCTTTATCTCAAATTTTTAAACTCTCCTAAACTTCAAAATTGGTACTAAAATTCTTTATCTCAACTTTTTAAACTCTCCTAAACAAAACTGAAATTAAAAATTTAGAAATTTTCTCCACTCACAATTAATTTCCATTTCATACCTAAGATATCTCAGCCATCTATCTATTATGTGTTTAGAGATTATTATACTAAAAAAAATTAGAATTTTTCTCCGCTCAGAACTAGTTTCCATGTGCAAACTGCAATCCCACGGCTTTTCCACTTGGAACTAGTTTCCATGTGCAAACTACAATCCCACGGCTTTTCCATTTTCTACCTAAAATATCCTGGTCATCCAGGCTAAACTACCATGAACCGAATTGAATTTTATCGAATTATTGAACGTACAAATCGAATTCCCGAATTCTATTATTTTTTTTGCCGGTACGGACATTTTTCGTAACTATGGATGTACAGGTAAAAAAAATCTTTTAGAGGGCGACTTTGATGGCCTCCACGCTCCAACGGACACTTCCGTCAAATTAGTTGAAATTGGGTACTTCATGTCTCTTTGGAGATAATTTTAATGTCGGTTAATCTAGACCATGAAGCTAAGCTAAAAGGAAATGCTCCTTTCGCTTCTTTTTATTGCCAGAAATAGTTTGGAATAGAGGAGCAAAAAATCGTGTATTCTAAACAACAATCTCAACAAGTTAAAAGGGAAGTTGTAACGTCCTGCGGTTCTGCCCGAAGTGCGACTGCGTTTGGCGACAGGCGACCGGGGGCGTGCGCACAGTTGGAGGGCAAGCTGCGGTTGTGCGATGGTTGTGCGACACATATGCGACGTTCTCTTGGATGATATGCGCAGATATGAGGAGAGCGTTGGGCAAGTCGGCTGGGTGCCAGACTTAGCCCCAACACATGGCTATATATTGTGAATGTGTTGGAGCATTTTCATCATCGAACTTGATCATCACATCTTCGCACAAGAGATAAAAGTGCGCAGATTCTAGTGCGCAATACAAGAAGGTGAAGGGGCAAGTCTCATGCGCCGATCCTTGGGTGAGGCGTGCATGGTGAACGTGTAGTGCCTGTTTGTGCTATGTCTTGGCGTGCGTGTCTTGGCGACTCAGGTG
Source organism: Pinus tabuliformis (assembly GCA_031772625.1). Lineage (NCBI taxonomy): Eukaryota > Viridiplantae > Streptophyta > Pinopsida > Pinales > Pinaceae > Pinus > Pinus tabuliformis. Next base: position 12,993,445 of record CM062813.1, on the reverse strand, counting down.
AGCGCCCGCCCATCCTGCAAGTGTGCACGAAGACTTGTTGGTGTGTTGGGTTGTGAACAGAAGTGTGTCTCGGTTGGAGGCGCCCGTGTGTGGCAATTTGGAAGCGCGCCCAAGTTGGGCAAACAACACGATCATGCGACGAGGTGAACGAAGGGTTGGTGAGTCGTGCGGCGACCGTATGGAGGTGCCGACGAGCTGGGCAATCGTATTTGCCGAAGTTGTGAAAACTGGCTAAGTGTAAATTTGGGGTTTCCCAAGATTTAACTTGTACATTGTAAAAGTGAAGATTGTATAATATATTGATTCGGGCAGACTCATATTGTAGGGAGTTGCCCCTCCCTTTATACTATTGTGCATTTCTCTTGTATAATGTTGTTGATAATGAATGTGTATGGGTATTCATTGGTATAAAGGAACACATTAATAATACTTGGTTGCGAAACACAAACTAAGTAGGATAAGTGGAATGTTAGGCGTAGTCCACGAACATAAGTATTGGTGAAAAGAAAGTGTTTGTTGGCATTATGATTCAAGTGTTGTCCTTGATGGCAACTCACTCAGAGGTTGGTACAGATACTCAGAAGTTGGTTCAGGTGATGGCAACTTACTCAGAAGACAGATCCTAGTACAGCTTGCCAAGGAAGTTCATACACGCAGGTTTGTTAAGCCCAAGTCGCGTGTACACGCAGGTTGGCTTCAAAAAAAGAGCGTGTATGTGGAAAAGCACCTTTGGTCCATGGCGATTAGTCCTTGGAAGTTGTGCCTATGGTTTCGGACCATTGTATCTCGACGGGCGTGTCGATCCCTAGTTTTGAAGTTGATGGTATTGTGTTTCTATGGTTTTGGCTCTTGGTATTGAACAAGGCCTAAGGCTATATAAGGAGAAGATCACTAGGCAAAGAGCAAGGGTGTGTGGGTGTCTGACGCAGTGAGAGGATCTGGTATTGCTGGTTATCTGTTCGGGACGCTTGGCAAGGGTCGGATCTGACAGCAAAGGCAGAAGTAATCATTTCTAGATCTGCACGCGGGTTGCCTTTGGAGAAAGCGCGTATACATGCGGTTTTGGTACAGTGAAGTAGCGTATGCATGATAAGGGTTGATATTTCAGGTTGTTGCTGATTCTGGTAGTTGTTGCAGAGTTCTAGATTCTGGTTTGGGTTCTGTGTTCTTGATGACAGGGTTTCAGTGATTCGGTATTGGGTTGTTTAATGAATTATGATGCAAGTATAAGTTGATGATTGTATTGCGGTAATGTTTGCTTTGTACTCTTGGATCCAGTCTGAAAATTGATGAAACGTGGTCCCTGAAGGTTGTAGGGTCAGCACCTACGTACTAGTAAATGGATCAGCTAGTACAAGAGCTGAGGGGGTTGTAGCTCCCTTCCAAAAGTAGTTGGAAAACGAGAGAGAGGGTTGTAGCCCTCTGCAGGTTGTAGCCTGCATACTGGTAAAGGACTGCACCAGTATATTGTAAAAGAAGTTTCTCATTAAAGAAGAAAGAGACGAATTGCAGCAGGTGGTTTTCACCCACATTGGGTTTCCACCTTATATCATGGTGTTCATGTGTGTGGCTCTTGTGTGATGTTCTGTTCTGTTATACTGCACCTGTTTACTGCTAAATTGCTTAATAATGTTCTGATGCATTTACTGAAGATAAGATTAACTGAATCATAAGATATCTGCATATACGCTAGTTGCTTTAGACACAGTCGCGTGTACACGCGGGTTCACTTAACTGAAGTCGCGTATATGTTTCTGAGTATGAAATTGAAAAGGTTTTATTGATCTGATAATACTGATTCACCCCCCTCTCAGTATTATTTCCAACAATTGGTATCAGAGCAGGTCCTTCAGAGGAAGCTTGATCGCTTGAAGGAAAAGATCCATCAAAATGGCTAATCCAGAAAGAGAGGCACACATCAGGCCACCAGTCTTTGACGGGAACAATTTTACTCACTGGAAGATAAGAACCACTGCATATCTACAGTCTCTTGGAGCAGAAGTTTGGGGACTCATAGAAGGAGGATACAAATTCCCATCAGCAACTCCTACAGATCCAGCAGAGAAAAAGAAATATGAGCTCAATGCCAAAGTAGTTAATGTCCTATTGAGTACTTTGACTCAATCAGAATTTATGAAGATCATGCATCTCAAATCAGCTAAGGAAATATGGGACAAAATCGTTACAAGCTACGAAGGAGATGATCAGGTAAAAATAGCGAAGCTTCAAACTCTCAGAATCCGGTATGAAACTCTTAAGATGCGAAGTAATGAAAGCGTAGCTAATTATTTCCTGCGTATGGATGAGATTGTGAATTGTATGAGGGATCTGGGTGAAGAATTTGAGGAAGTTGTCTTAGTTCAAAAGGTTTTGAGATCTCTGTCTACTAAATTTGATTCTAAAGTATCTGCCATAGAAGAAAAGGAGAATGTGCGAAAAATTACCATGTCACAGCTTCACGGGATCTTAACTGCTTTTGAAATGCGACTAGAGGTACCACCAGAGGCCGCATTCGAAGTGTCAGAGGAAGAAGATGAGGTAAATTTTGTCAAGAATCTTGAACGGGGAACTGGACGGTTCAAAGATAAGCTGCCTTTCAAATGTTTTCTATGTGGTAGAGTTGGTCACTATGCTGCTAGATGTCCTCATAACAAAGAAAGGATATATGAAGAAGATGGTAGAAGCTATTATTCCCATATTAAAAGTTCATTTAATGATAGTGAAGATATTAGAAGTCTCATGGCGCACAAGAAGAAGAATGCTTCATCCAATGATAGCGAGGATATTAAAAGTCTCATGGCACATGAAGAGAAGAATGCAGAAACTGAAGAAGCTGCCAAATTAAAAGAACTATTGGAAACAGAAACCAGGGTAAGGGAGAAATTGCAGGATATAGCAAAAGATCAGAGCACAACTATTCAGAGACTTGAATCAAAGATCCTCTCTCTAAAAGAAGATCTTGAAGATCAAGAACATGAAGTGATCAAACTAAAGCGACAAGTAGAAGAAGGGAGAAAAGTTGAAGAAGACCTAAGGAAGCAGTATCTGAAAAAGGAAGAACAACATCAAGTTGAGGTAAATATCTTGAAAGGTAAACTAGAAGAAAAGGATAAGCTTTTACGATTTCAAGATAGTTCTAAAGTCTTGGATGATATTCTTAATAGTCAAAGATCTCCTGCTATCAAGACTGGTCTTGGTTTTCATGAATATGTTGAAGGTGAATCTAGTTCACAAGGTGAGACAAGAAACTCTAATGAGAAATCTGAAATGCTCAAGGAACAACCAAGAAAAGAAATTCCTCAAGGAAGATCCTTTACTCCTAACTATGGACGTGATAGACGATTATTTCCTCCGCTGAATAAAGTTGAATGTTATGTATGTCATAATCTTGGACATGTTGCAGCCAGATGCAGAAGTAGAATGGTTCAAGAAAGATCATCTCATCCCAGGTATTTCAGAGGGTATTGCTTTGCCTGTAATGCATATGGACACAAAGCAATTGATTGTGATAGAAGGAACATGAAAAATATAAGGTGTTATACATGCAACAACTATGGGCATAAAGCAAGGGAATGCAGAAGCAGATTTCAAAATTCAAGACAAGGGGACCATACATCATCACAGTTGCAGGAATTGAAGAAGACAGAGACAGAAAGGTGTGGGACAACTCAGTCAGCTGACATAACAGACACAGGGGAATCTGAAAGTGATGAGATTCAGTATTCCATCCTGCATACGCTGAGATAATGAAGACAAGTCGCGTATATACGCGAGTTACATGCTGCAAAGTCGCGTATATGGAGAAAGGGCAGCAGAACAGATGGTTATATGGAGAAAGGGCAGCAGAACAGACCCAGGTTCAGTCATGGTTGGCTCAGGCTCAGGGGGAGCAGAACAGACTCAGGAAATGGTTCAGACATGGTTGGCTCACACTCAGGGGGAGAATATTCTTCAAATAATGCATTGTTGGCATTATGGTTAGAAGTTGTTGATAAAGTCTATGAAGATAAGTGATACATCTTACTGTTTAGGAATGGTATTGCAGGCTGATGCTTATATCATGATGCTGTTGGTGGCTTTCATAAGTCTTGGTCTAGATATTTCGTCTCTATGTCATGTATCTCTTGTGATATCTCTTTTATGGTGTCAAGGTCATGTAACGGCCTATGTTGGTTTCCCCACTATGCCTGGGATGAATGATGAATGTATGTTGAGTCTTTTGGTGATAGGAAGGTCTTCTATAATGTATAAGTCCTTGTTCTTCTTGAAGAACATCTTTTGCAGATCTTGCCTACAGTCAAGGGGAGCATGAACAGCACAATTCAGCAAGAGCAGGATGGATAGATTGGTACACTTTGGCATACACAAAGGGGGAGCATAGTTGGAGATTTCAGCAAGTACTCAGGGGGAGTATGGACAACAGAAGGTATACCAAAGAAGAGAATATCTTGGTCCGCCCTTTGCCCTTGATGTCAAAGGGGGAGAGTGACTTGGTGTAGTGGTTGCCATCAAGTCCAAAGGGGGAGATTGTTGGCATTATGATTCAAGTGTTGTCCTTGATGGCAACTCACTCAGAGGTTGGTACAGATACTCAGAAGTTGGTTCAGGTGATGGCAACTTACTCAGAAGACAGATCCTAGTACAGCTTGCCAAGGAAGTTCATACACGCAGGTTTGTTAAGCCCAAGTCGCGTGTACACGCAGGTTGGCTTCAGAAAAAGAGCGTGTATGTGGAAAAGCACCTTTGGTCCATGGCGGTTAGTCCTTGGAAGTTGTGCCTATGGTTTCAGACCATTGTATCTCGACGGGCGTGTCGATCCCTAGTTTTGAAGTTGATGGTATTGTGTTTCTATGGTTTTGGCTCTTGGTATTGAACAAGGCCTAAGGCTATATAAGGAGAAGATCACTAGGCAAAGAGCAAGGGTGTGTGGGTGTCTGACGCAGTAAGAGGATCTGGTATTGCTGGTTATCTGTTCGGGACGCTTGGCAAGGGTCGGATCTGACAGCAAAGGCAGAAGTAATCATTTCTAGATCTGCACGCGGGTTGCCTTTGGAGAAAGCGCGTATACACGCGGTTTTGGTACAGTGAAGTAGCGTATGCATGATAAGGGTTGATATTTCAGGTTGTTGCTGATTCTGGTAGTTGTTGCAGAGTTCTAGATTCTGGTTTGGGTTCTGTGTTCTTGATGACAGGGTTTCAGTGATTCGGTATTGGGTTGTTTAATGAATTATGATGCAAGTATAAGTTGATGATTGTATTGCGGTAATGTTTGCTTTGTACTCTTGGATCCAGTCTGAAAATTGATGAAACGTGGTCCCTGAAGGTTGTAGGGTCAGCACCTACGTACTAGTAAATGGATCAGCTAGTACAAGAGCTGAGGGGGTTGTAGCTCCCTTCCAAAAGTAGTTGGAAAACGAGAGAGAGGGTTGTAGCCCTCTGCAGGTTGTAGCCTGCATACTGGTAAAGGACTGCACCAGTATATTGTAAAAGAAGTTTCTCATTAAAGAAGAAAGAGACGAATTGCAGCAGGTGGTTTTCACCCACATTGGGTTTCCACCTTATATCATGGTGTTCATGTGTGTGGCTCTTGTGTGATGTTCTGTTCTGTTATACTGCACCTGTTTACTGCTAAATTGCTTAATAATGTTCTGATGCATTTACTGAAGATAAGATTAACTGAATCATAAGATATCTGCATATACGCTAGTTGCTTTAGACACAGTCGCGTGTACACGCGGGTTCACTTAACTGAAGTCGCGTATATGTTTCTGAGTATGAAATTGAAAAGGTTTTATTGATCTGATAATACTGATTCACCCCCCCTCTCAGTATTATTTCCAACAGTGTTCGGTGGTGCCGCACCTCGCTATAAGCGGTTGAAAGACTACCACAGGTGTAAGGGCGTGACACTTGGTATCAGAGCTAGTGAAGTGCAGAGGGGACTTGCGGACGAAGCTGATCCCACTGCACTATCGTGACAGTTGGTATCAGAGCTGGTACGTGACGAAGTGCAGGTGTGGATGCACTTGACAGTTGATGACAGTGGAAGCAGGTACTTGCAGGTGAAGGAAGCTAGTTTCACATACAAGTGGAACAAGGGTCCGTTCATGGTTGCAGGGAACTTGGTGAAGCTAGTGAATGGTGAAACAAGTTTAGCAGAGGTGAAGCATAGTGCTTGGGCCAAGCTGAATCACAAGGTATGGCTGGTTTGGAAGAATGCAAAGGGAAGCTCTTGCTGACTTTATACAGGTTGAAGCGGATGAAAGAAGAGAATCCCTGGATTCGAGAAAAGCTTGAAGTCTTGGAAAAGAATGTTGAGGACGAACTTCTTCAACTTCGTTGGAAAATGGAGCAGGATGAAGATGCAAATTGTGATGACAAGGAAGAGGAAGCCGTGATGATCGAGGATGTTGCAGATGTGACAACGATGGAGGATGAACTTGAGATTGATCAAGTTGGACCAGGATCGTGCAGTTTGCAGACATGGATGGATGAGGATACTCACATGGAGGAGCCTCACGATGATGATGTAATTATTATTAATACTTGTGTTTCACTTTAGCATTTGGTAGATGGATCGTATGCAGGGAAGGGCAAAGCCAATTTTCCGATGCAAGGGAGCATCTTACCATGGATGACTATGATGAGACCTTGTATGGAGAAGCAAGGATTGTTGACTGTTGCAGGACTTGTTGGGGTTGTTTGTGGCCTTATGGTAGAAGGTGCAACGACCCGTGACAAGGGAGGAACATGATGATCGTTGTGGAGGAAGGGGTCATGCTTTAGCCACATGAAGAATTGGCTAGGTGCCCGGCATGACTCATGGACAGATTGGAGGGCACACACTTGAGGTACGATGATGCTTGGGTGGACTTCTCATGGCCGAGACCAAGAGCAACTCTTGGTGGAACCTTCAGTGGAGGAGCCATGATGGAAGGGACTCATGATGTGATGATGATGATATGGTTGGGTGACCGAGTTCACTAGACCGAAGATTGCAGACTTGGATGAGGATGATTGATTGTTGTGATGGGTCTACTTGGTTGGACTACATGGGCAACTTAGTCATGGACATCAGGTTGGAGACATGGAGCATGGCAGTCTTATGTAGGGACATGATGTAGGAGCACTTGTAGAGGTGCCACTTATGGGCATCCAATGAGGAGTGCCAAGGCAGGGATGTTGTGCAGATGGATTTGCTGATGTGACATGGAGATGTTTTACTTATGAGCCGATGGAGAGGTTGTGCACTCTTGTACAACAAGGCCATGGACTTGGATGGGATTGTGAGAAGACTATGGAGCATTCCTACTACATGGAGAACTGAGGCATTTTGCAGAGACCTTTGGGCCGAGACTTGTATGCTTGCTGAGGTGTTGGTTGGGGATGGTTTATGGAGCTCATGATGACATGAGACTGTTGTGACTTCTAGAGGGACTTCATATATGGTGGAATTGGAGGATCTAATGCATTGAGGAGCTAAGGTCAGGGACTTTGATGCAGGTGCATACTTTCAAGTACATGTATGGGTATGGCTTGAAAGAGTGACTTGATGTGGAGGATCGATATGAGACACTTTGGAGTGATGGAGTTACAACGATGATGATGCCTTGGTTGCAAAACTTGGGCATGGGTTGAGCCGAGACTCAACCACCTTTTGACATGGGAGCTGATTGATCTATGATCATGGGCAGCACATGAATAGATGAGACAGGTGTATACTTGTTTCTATGAAAGACTTGAGGGATGACACATTGTAGATATGATGAAGGATTGCTTCATGGACCTGGATGTGGCACATCGAGAGTCGAAGTTTGATGAGATGGTCTCTTCATATTGAGGAGGCACACATATGGATGTTTTGCAGATGGATGATGTTGGGATAGATGTGGCTGATTTCATGTAGCACATTGACACCAAATATCATGGACAGCATGCTGCAGATGAGATGAGGGCTACTTCATGGACCTAAGCATGGCTTACTTATATGGAGATGGATTCTTGATCGAGTTGAGGATGTGATAGGGTGTTCTGAGAAACGACTAGTGATGGCATGACGATGTACATTCTCATGGTTTGGACGTGACGGTTGGATTAACTACCCAACTAGTTCAAACATGGGGCTGCAGCGTGTACAGAGATGTGTTAGCCTTATGTTGGAGTATCGTGGCAGCATTTCACATGATGACACATGATGAGATCGACACGAGATGTTACAGGAAGCATGTAGCTTGAGATGGAGGGACCAGCCTTCCATGATGGAGAGCAGCATGTGGAGATTGTGACAGGGTGATCGATGATCATGGATTGAGATGATCTCTGATGTATGACATATTGATGAGGTGTATACCTTGGTATGGTTATCTTGGTAACAGATGGTTACCGAGGCGAGACATGATGGAGACGATGGTTCTACATATGTTGCAGGGATGTTTGCAGTATGTGGAGGAGTTGACATCATGGATATTGATGATCTTGGTGGATGGCTACCAGGATGATATGTTGTCGAGGACGACAACGACTTCAGGTGGAGGAGGATGTAACATCCTGCGGTTCTGCCCGAAGTGCGACCGCGTTTGGCGACAGGGGACCGGGGGCACACGCATGGTTGGAGGGCGAGCTGCGGTTGTGCGACGGTCATGCGACGGTTGTGCGACACATATGCGACGAACTTATGCGACGTTCTCTTGGATGATATGCGCACATATGAGGAGAGCGTTGGTTTATATATGCACCTTGGAGCGTGAACGATATGTTTGGAGGGCCGACAGATGGTTGGGCGTTTTTAGGGGTGTGCACAAGCATTGGGCAAGTCGGCTGGGTGCCAGACTTAGCCCCAACACATGGCTATATATTGTGAATGCGTTGGAGCATTTTCATCATCGAACTTGATCATCACATCTTCACACAAGAGATAGAAGTGCGCAGATTCTAGTGCGCAATACAAGAAGGTGAAGGCGCAAGTCTCATGCGCCGATCCTTGGGTTAGTCGCATGGTGGAAGGTTGCACATGGTGTTGGGTGAAGGTGCGGGCAAGGTGCGCCCGGTGGTCAGGTGAGGAGTGCACGGTGAATGTGTAGTGCCTGTTTGTGCTATGTCTTGGCGTGGGTGTCTTGGCGACTCGGGTGAGCGCTTGCCCATCATGCAAGTGTGCACAAAGACTTGTTGGTGTGTTGGGTTGTGAACGGAAGTGTGTCTCGGTTGGAGGCGCTCGTGTGTGGCGACTTGGAGGCGCGCCCAAGTTGGGCAAACAACACGATCGTGCGACGAGGTGAACGAAGGGTTGGTGAGTCGTGCGGCGACCGTGCGGAGGTGCCGACGAGCTGGGCAACCGAGTTTGTTGAAGTTGTGAAAACTGGTTAAGTGTAAATTTGGGGTTTCCCAAGATTTAACTTGTACATTGTAAAAGTGAAGATTGTATAATATATTGATTCGGGCAGACTCATATTGCAGGGAGTTGCCCCTCCCTTTATACTGTTGTGCATTTCTCTTGTATAATGTTGTTGATAATGAATGTGTATGGGTATTCATTGGTATAAAGGAAAACATTAATAATACTTGGTTGCGAAACACAAACTAAGTAGGATAAGTGGAATGTTAGGCGTAGTCCATGAACATAAGTATTGGTGAAAAGAAAGTGTTCGGTGGTGCCGCACCTCGCTATAAGTGGCTGAAACACTACCGCAGGTGTAGGGGCGTGACAGAAGTAGCCATGACGACGTAGTTTGGATTCTAACGCGAAAGAATTACTGCAAAGACTCCTTCATGAATAGAGAGAGCACATCTTTGAAGTCCTAATGGAAAAAAATATTCCAAAGGCATCATATTCTCGTAATCTCATGTTTTTCTTTACGAATTTTGTTGTTTTTTAAAGTTTACGACCTTCCCAGCATATTATTATGCTAATACAATGCTAGCATCATTTAGAGTATGCAAACGAAAATGTTTTAGAAGTCTAATTTTTTTGTTTGAGGAATAAATTCAAATCATTATGAATTATGAATTCAAAAATTTAACTATTATTAAATATAAAATACTAGGGAAAGTTCACTTTGGGCTTTATTGCAGTTTTTGGTAGTTATTCATGGAATATTTAAAGGTTTTATAGGTCTTGGAGGAATGTTATTTAGAGTTGTTTTTTTTTTCTTAAGCTATTGCCATGTAGAATGACATGTGATAGTGATTTGGTAATGACATATCTATAACATATACTTAGATTACACATTCTTATCCTTATCCACCTCTTACATAACAATGCACTTCTTATTCTATTTCTAGAGATAACCTTCTTTGCTCACCTTATCCATTTATCATTTTAATTTTGCAATTTTTATGCTCAGATTTGGTCTTATTTTTTGATTTTTTTTGGATGTAGGAGTTTCACGTGTGACCTATGTCTTTAATTCTAACTTATTTATGGCTCATCAACTTTTAGGTGAACTCTATTACTGAGGCCAACTCCATTTCTCATTAAGTAATTATATGGTTGTGATAGATAACTAAAAGTAAGTGGGAGTTAATTTCTGCTTTTTTGTGAATCCGCAAGGAATCCCAACCTATAAATTCCCAATCCCTTTAGTTGGGTGATGCCAGTCACTCAAATTTCAACATTTTCAGATATCATTGAAAACATTAGCATCCATTAGCTACATGTAACAACCCTCATGAAAATTTCATGTAATAAAAGTTAATAAAGGTAAAATAAGACCACAATTAAGGGACACTTGTTCCAAGTTGAATGTTGGGAAAAGATATCCTAGTGGGCATCACTAGATGTGTGTTTTGGCTAAGGAAAATTGGAAAAGACTAATGCAAAGGCATTAAAAGGAAACCATATATTTTTGGCACATTTATTAATGAAAATAAAATAAAATAGGAGATAATGAATGTAAAACGTCACATGTTGCATATGAGGAGGAAATTGAAGGGAAATAATGGAAAATGGAGAAAATAGAGGCCTCATTAATAAAAAGGCTTATAAGGATTAGCTGGTAACCTTTTGTCAGTTCAAGTTTGGAGCTCTTTCATTATTATCTCTTTCTCTCTCACTCTTGGTCACTTAGAGTTTTCTTAGACTACTCTAGCTTTGGAGCAAGGAAGGAAAAACAAATAAAGCGAAACGAAGCAAAGCAAGGATCAAGGAAGAAAAGCACGATCAAGCAACTTCAACAGGAATACTTGTAGGTAACCTTTTGCATGTTTGATTTCCTAGTTGGTTTAGACATGCATGACTTTGCATGTTGGTGTATGGTTCTCTTGTTGTCGATGGCATGGTTTTGCCAGGTTATGATAGTAGTTTTCAGCGTAGACTTGCCTCTTTCGAGATGTCATGGTATTGAGATGTTTATTTCCATTTTGAGATTTGGTTTTTGGGATTGATTTCAGAATCTGAGGTGGACGTGGTCTCCAGGTTCATTCCCAAATGCATAGGAATCCCTTGACCGGTTTTGGTAGGATACATGGTAAAGCTTGAGGGAGAAGTCTTAGTTTAGGTCCTAGTGATCCGGGTTTGGATTGCGATAAAGCTTGAGAGACTGGTCTCAGTTTAGGGCCTAGTGATCCATGATTGGATTGTGGTAAAGCCTAAGAGACAAGGAGACAAAAAATTCATCAAAAATAGTGTTGGATTCCAGATTCCTTTCCAAGTTTCATTTGGTTGTGATCGGAGTGTCGATTTTGGTGTGATCATGATTTGGTGAGGGTGGAGGTGGTTTAATATGTGGATTCTTTTGGTTGCTCTTAGATTGGTTTTTATATCATATCCAACATTCATGCTTGTAATATGGCACGGGGGTGACTGGCTAAAAGAGAGATTTGGTTTAGCCATGTCTATGATCAGGTGGTACGTTGAAGTCCCAAACCTGGTTAGATTTTCCTATGCTTAATAAAGGCCAAGTTATCCTATTTTTGTACTCATTTATATGTGGATTTAATCGATGTCATATCTCTGATATTTATATGGTCTAATGTTGGTTATAGGCATGGTTATGTGACTGGTTCACGTCATGGTTATTTCAAGAATTTACTTGTAATTGCTAAATGGACGGATGCAAAACCTAATTGATGATGTAATAGTCCAATGGAGATGGAGGTGATCCTTCTAGTTATGTTTCATAATTTATTTAAGTCATTTATGCTTTGTCTTGTACCCTAGACCTGTAGGTTACATTGATGCCAAATGTTTAACAAAATGTTTGTCCTGGTTGGGGATGCTTAGGCCTAGTTTTGGGGTTGATTTTTCACTTATCTACATTGTTATCATGTATTTTATGGATTTTGAAGGTTGTAGCAGGTTCTAGGCAGAGGTCAATATTCTGGGCTAGAAAAGTGGCTCAAATCTTGGGGTCGTTGGCATAGGTTTGCAGAGAAAAGTCCATAGTCATTGGCACAGAGATCTATGAGCGAGACTTTGAGTTTTTGGTCACTGGCTTGCTTATAGAATGAGAGTGACATTGGGTTAGAATGCTTAAAACACCAGTGGGACCTAGGGAGAGGATGTTTGAGTGGCCAACATTTCTCCTTGGGGTCTAATTGTTGATATGGATGGGTTTGTTTGATGAGTTGCACCGATTCCATTTCCTTAAGGTCACCAAGGATATTGAATCCCTTATAGTAACCTCTCTCATCACATGTTTTCCCAACTGCTTGGCTGCTTGGGTGGACTTGGGAGGGGTGGATGTTACAGGTTGGTATCAGAGCATGGTTGCACTTTCCTTGGGTGAAGGTGCTTCATCATGCATGCATGTCAGTAGCATGTGTGTCTCTTACACTTGCATTCCATGTGCTTGTTGTGTTGCATCATGTTGATCATCATTGTAGTAAGGTTTTCATAAGGAGCTTGATGTGATTTTGTGGGATGCGTCATTGGAAGTTTATGACTAGTTTCATATGGTTATATGTCACTTACATGTTGATTATATGTTGCTTGAATACATCATTGTATGTTAGGTGAATTCTTGAATGTTTTGATTACATGTATCAGCCTTGTAAGTTGATTACAAGAATTGATCACTTATGCTCGACTACATGCATTCATATGTATGTGTACTTAAATAGGCATTGCTTATGCATGTTGATAGTTGCATGTGGCAATGTGTGCAATGGAGTAATGGTTTTTCTCATGCATGAGGTAAAAACATGCATTCTTGATATGACCTTGCATTCATGACTGAACCCTAGCTAGAATGTTGTTTATGCGTTGATACACTTATTCGATATATGTATATATGTTGTTATGATTATGTTATACATGTATCACATTGATTTCATGATCTTGCAATCAAGGTATCCTCCCCGAATTATGCTAAGGTACGTTGGTTTATTGTGATTTGGTTTAGCTGACATAGTATGCCTTGCATGAAAGAGATTAGATGGTTAGCAAGGTGGTAGACTACATAGAATCTCCTTATGCATCAGATGGGCAGCGTAGTGTGGGGCACTCTTCTAACTTGGAAGACAAATTGAGAATCCTGAAGGAATAAATAAGGGCTTGAAAAGCATACAATGACAAAAGCATGTAGGCACAAGAGAAACGAGAAGAGGTTAATGTGATACTACTTTAGAATTTGTTAGATTTGCAGTGACAGGGATCATATTGGATCAACCATGGACATGAGGATAAAACTAATGGGGTATATGAAAATAGGTCAACTAGTAGACACAGTTCAAATAGACTGACACAATCAAAGATGGCAAGTTGTTTGACAGTCTGGATAGGAGATGTGATTGACACAAGTACTATTCCAGTTTTGGTTATTATAGACATCATGATCGTCATAATCATCATCCTTACAGGAGGAGTGATAGGGGATACTTGTTGGATGAGTTTAAGAAGGAAAATCCACCTACCTATGATGGAGAGATGAATAAATCATAGGATGCAGAAGCATGGTTGCTTGGTATGAAGAAATTCTTTTGATTACATTATTATTTAGAAAACATGAAAGCAAAGATACCCACTTTTAGTCTCAAAGGAAAATTGGATATTTGGTGGGAAGGTGTGAAGAATGTAAAAGGTATACATGAGGAGTATTTGAATTGGCATGCATTTGAAAGGCTCTTCAAGAAGAATTACTTGTTGGAGAGGTACTATGATGACATATCTAAGGAGTTTTATGATTTGCGGATGGGTTCTATGACAGATGATGAATATATTAGCAAATTTTTGGATTTGTCGAGATATGTGCCTTACATTAGGGAGGAGAAGGCCAAGGTTTAGAGATTCCTAAATGGATTTTCAGTTGCATACAAACACCAGATTGAGTTCAATGAGCCTAGATCATTGGAGGAGACCATCTGAAAGTTGAAGCATTGTTATGAGCAGTTGAAGCATAAATTTGAGCCCAAGCATGTCTTGAAAAGAAATGAGAAAGCTAAAGGAAAATGGCCACCAAAGAGAGGAAGACCTCAAGAACCAAGTGAGAAACAAAATGCAATTCCTTATAAGAGATTCAATACAACTGAGAACGGATGTGGACAACAACAAGCTAGAGGCAGTGGTAGGGAACCATTGGAGTGTTGGATATGTGGTAAGGATCATCATAAGAGGGATTATATGCAATATCAGAGTGGTGGTAGATCCCAGATCTACAGTGCTCAAGAGGCGCATACAGTTTGTGATGTTGGTCATAGCATTCCTTGGATCTATGTAGTTGTGGACAACAGGCATGCAGATCATCATACATTGTTCATTGAGATGGATGGTAAGATTTGTGATCAAGTTGTTTCTATTTTTATTGTTCTTGGATCTAACTATATTTATATTAATCCCGAACTGGTGGATAAGTGTGGCTTGAGAAAAGAAGTGCATGTAGAATCTTGGTTGGTATAGTTAGCTACAGGTACAAAGAAGCAAGTTCGCCATTGGGTAAGATCTTGTACATTTGTGTTAAATGGTATGCCTACAACAACACATTTGAATGTATTTCCATTGGGTTCGTATAATATTATTTTGGGTATGGATTGGCTATAACTTGACATAACCAAAGTGGATTGCTTCAACAAGGTCATTAAGTGTGTGGATGATAGTGGGTTAAAGAGAACTTTGCAAGGGAAGAAGAAGCCTACATCAGTGAGGATGGTTATCGATATGAAACCTAAGTGTAGTTGCAGAAAAGGTTGTGTTATGTTTGCAGTACACATTTCTAGTGACAAGGGTAAGGAGGTTGAGGATGTAGATGTGTTAAGAAGATATTTAATTTTGCAACAGTTTCAAGATGTATTTCCTGAGGACATTACATAGTTGCCACCTCACAGGGAGGTAGACTTTTCTATTGAGTTGGTGCTAGGGGCATCCCCAACATCAAAGTCACATTACAAGATGAGGACACCTGAGTTGATTGGGTTAAAGTTGCAGCTGAAGGAAATGTTGGACAAGAGGTACATTAGGCCAAGTGTATCGCTTTGGGATGCACCAGTGTTATTCATGAAGAAGAAATATGGTACTCTTATATTTTCAATTGACCACAAGCAGTTGAACAAAGTAGCGATAAAGAAGATGTAACCTTTGTCGAGGATTGATCATTTGTTCGATCAGATAAAGGGAGAAACAATTTTCTCTAAGATCGACTTGAGATTGGGATACCATGAGGTACGCATCAAGGACGAGAATATCTTAAAGACTGCGTTCAAGACCAGGTATGGGCATTATGAGTTTGTTGTTGTTCCATTTAGTTTGACTAATGCTCCTACTACATTTATGTGTTTGAGGAATATTGTGTTGCGTCCTTATGTAGAGAAGTATTTTATTGTATTCATTGATGACATACTAGTATACTCTAAGAATGAAGAAGAACATGTTGAGCATTTAACAACAATGTTGAGATTGCTAAGAGAGCATCCGTTGTATGCTAAACTTATCAAGTGCAACTTCTTTCAGATGGAGTTACATTATTCGGGGCATGTTGTCTCCAAGGAATGCATAGGAGTGGATCTAGAAAAGATAAGGGTTATTATGGAGTGGGCAGCTCCTAAGCATGTGGATGAGGTGAGATCATTTATGGGATTGGTAGGCTACTACAGGACGTTCATCTGGAAATTCTCATGCATTGCATATCCTATTACATCATTACAGTGGTAAGGTAAGAAGTTCAAATGGATAGAATAATGTGAGGCTATTTTTTAGCAGCTTCTGTAGTTGTTGACACATGCACCAATGCTAAAGGTTGTAGATCTAGACAAGGAGTTTGCAGTGTGTACAAATGCTTGAAAGAGAGGATGTGGTGGAATTCTCATGAAAGAAGGGCATGTAGTGTGCTATGAGTAATGAAAATTGAATGAACATGAGTAGAACTATCCAATACACGATCTTGAGCTAGAAGCTATTATACACACATTGAATATGTGGAGGCACTATCTTCTTAGTAAGAGATTCACATTGATGAGAGATCATAGTGGGTTGAGATATTTGTTTGATCAGTCGAATCTGAATGCCAGGAAAGCTAGATGGGTGGCTTCCATTAGTGAGTTCGACCTCGAGATCATATACACCAAAGAGCAGGATAACCAGGTTGCATATCCTCATAGCAAGAAGGTACAAGTAAATCATATAACGACTATGAGCTTTTATGGGATAGAGTTACAGGATAGGACCTTGCAGGCAGGACAACGGGATGACAAATTCATGGAGATAGTGCACAGGTTACAACAGAGCCTATGTACAAGTACAGGTGCAGGTACAGTGCATGTACAAGTATAGGTAGAGTTACAGGTGATCAGGATGTAGACTATCATCTCACCATAGATGGTTTGGTGAGATTTAGAGATAGGATCTATGTACCAAATTACAGTCAGCTCAAGAAGCTTATCTTGAGGGAATTTCATGTTAGGCCATACTCGGGTAATCAAGAATATGAGAAGACATTGACGGCGGTGAAGAAGTTCTACTATTGGCCGAATATAAGGAAGGAAGTGGCAGTGTTCGTGGTTAGATGTTTAGATTGTCAGCAAGTCAAGGTGGAATGTAAGCATCTAGGTGGTTTACTACAACCTATAACAATTTTGAAATGGAAATGGGAGTCCATTTCCATGGATTTCATCGCAAGTCTACCAAGGAAATTAAAGAAGCATGACTCTGTTATGGTCGTGGTTGAAATATTAAGCAAGGTAGCTCACTTCATTCCAGTAAAAACTACATATTCAGCTAGTGAGGTAGCCCACGTGTTCATCAGAGAGATAGTGAGACTGCATTGTGTTCTAAAAGATATTGTGTTGGACAAGGATGCAAAGTTAACTTCCAAGTTTTGGAAGGAGCTATTTCCAGGCTTGGGCAGAAAGTTGGCCTTCAGCACAACTTATCATCCGTAGAGAGATGGAAAGATAGAGAGGGTAAACAGGATCTTGGAGGATATGTCGAGGATATACATGATGCAACAGCAGAAGAAATGGTAGGAGTATCTTTCGTTGGTTGAGGTCACATAAAATAATGGTTATTAGGACTCATTGAGGATGAGTCCTTTCGAGGCATTGTATGGGAAGAGTTGTAACACTCCCATGAGTTGGATTGATCCAGTGAACATGGTACTTATTCGACCAGACATGTTGGCATACATGGAGTAGGAAATGTAGGTTATAAAGAAGAATCTAAAGGTAGCACAGGATAGACAAAAAATATATGCAGATCAACACGGGCTATTCAAGGAGTTTTAGGCTAGGGAGAATGTGTACTTGCGCATCAAGCCCAAGAAAATATCTTTGAGGATTGGTTCATGTGCCAAGTTGGCACCATGGTAATGCGGGCCTTTTGAGATCCTTGAGACGATTGTACCAGTGGCATATTGACTTACACTACCTCCAATAATGAAAGTCCATTATGTTTTCCATATTTCATTTATTAAGAAGTATATAAAGGATGTTGATCATGTTATTGATTGGTCTGTATTGCAGGTGGAGCAAGAAGGAGAGTTCCAGCTGGAGTGTCAGTGCATATTGCAGTAGAAACATCTCATGGTCAGGAATAGAGCCATAGAGAAAATTAAAGTGTAGTGGAAGCACTTTGGGCTTGAAGAAGCTACATGGGTGATGGTGGAACATATGTGGGCCCTATATCCTTCATTGTTTGTCGGTTGAGGAATATAAGTTTTAATTTGATGTTGGTATATGTTTGGCATATGTTTTGTTGATGTTTTGGTATATGTATGTATATGTATATGGATTTAAATATTGCCATGAGCTAATTTATAAAGTTCCAATAAGTTTTATGGGTGTCATATTATTATGGTTGTTATATTGTTATGTTGTAATGATGTTTTGCTTTTGAGCAGGTCTTTCATTGTAAATACTGCAACGAGCTAAGATATAAGGCTCCATGGGCAGTATGTTTATTTTTCAGCGATTTTGCTAAGGTCATGGTGTGGTTTAACACCAAGGTTAGTGTTCCCCAAGGGGGAGGGTTCTGTAAAATGCCTAGTGAAAATTTCATGTAATAAAAGTTAATAAAGGAAAAATAAGACCACGATTAAGGGACACTTTTTCCAAGTTGAATGTTAGGCAAAGATATCCTAGTGGGCATCATTAGATGTGTGTTTTGGCTAAGGAAAATTTGCAAAGGCATTAAAAGGAAAAAATGAAGTTTTGGCACATTTATTAATGGAAAATAAAGGAAAACAAGAGAAAAGGAAGGTAGAAGGTCACAAGTTGCAAGTGAGGAGGAAATTGATGGAAAATAATGGATTAAGAAGAAAATAGAGGGCTCATTAATAAAATGACTTGTGAGGATGAGTTGGTAACCTTTTGTTAGTTCAAGTTTGGAGCTCTCTCATTATTATCTCTCTCTCTCTCTCTCACTCTTGGTCACTTAGAGTTTTCTTGAAGTACTCTAGTTTTGGATCAAGGAAGAAAAAGCAAGTAAAGGGAAAGGAAGGAAAGCCATGATCAAGGTAGAAGAGAAGGATCAAGCAACTTCAACAGGAATAATTGTAGGTAACCTTTTGCATGTGTGAATTCGTAGTTGTTCTAGAAATGCATGGCTTTGCATGTTGGTGTATGGTTCTCTTGTTGTCGGTGACATGGTTTTACGGGGTTATGATAGTGGTTTTCATCCTAGCCTTGCCTTTTTCCGGATGCCATGGTGTTGGGATTTTTATTTCGGTTTTTAGCTTTGGCTTACGAGATGTATTTTGGAATCAGGAGAGGAGGTGGTCTCAATGTTCATTCCCAAAGGCCTAGGAATCCCTTGACCAGTTTTGGGAGGATACACAATAAATCCTGAGGGATAAGACTCAGTTTAAGGCCTAGTGATCTGGGTTTGAATTATGATAAAGCCTACAAGATTGGTCTTGATTTAGAGCCTAGTGATCCAGGATTAGATTGCGGTAAAGCCCAAGAGACAAGGAGACAAAAAATCCCTCAAGGATAGTTATGGATTTCAGATGGCTTTCCAAGTTTGGTTCAGTGGTTATTGGAGCACCAGTTTTGGTGTGATCATGGTTTAGTGAGGGTGGAGGTGGTTTAACCTTTGGATTCCCTTGGTTGTTCTTGAATTGGCTGTTCTATGAGATCTCACATTCATGCTTGGAATATGGCACGAGGGTGACTAGCTAAAAGAGAGATTTGGTTCGGCCATGTCTATGGTCGGGTAGTATGTGGAAGTCTCAAACCTGGTCAGATTTTCCTATGATTAATAAAAGCTAAGTTCTCTTACTTTTTTACTTGCTTGTATGTGGATTGAATGGTTGTCATATCTCTGATATTTATATGTTTTAATGCTGGTTATAAGCATGGTTATGTGCCTGGTTCATGTCATGGTTATTTCATGTGTCTACTTGTAATTATTAAATGGATGGATGAAAGTGTTGAAAATAGCAACAAGAAATGATAAAAATAGAATCTAGAAATTCCAATTTTCATTTGTCCTTGAATTAAAATTGTGAATTAAAATCGAATTTAGTCTCACCAGCTGCTTGGAAATAATTACTTAATTCATTATGGATTAATTAGTTGGAAAAATTCAAGTTAGAAGTCTTTCTGAAGTCATGCAAGAGTTATCCCTTAAACTAAGGAGATTATCCATTAATTAAGAAGATAAGTTTGAGTTATATTTGAGTTGTAATTAGTTAACTCAGTTTAATGAGTTAAGTCCAATTAAATTAGTTCCAAACTATTTGAGGAACTAATTGTGAGTTATTAGTCAGTTGGTGCATGCATGCAATCAACCAGTGTACTACAAATAACTAAAGATTCCCTAATCAGAAACTCATGCATGTCTATTCTGAGAAAGACCTAGTTGAGCTAAATGTCAAGAACAATGTACTACCAGTTGCATGTGTTTTCCTATAAAGGAAACTCATGCATGCAGTCAAGAGAAGGTTCCTTGAGGATTGCGCAGTTCTGATAGTGTGTTAGAGCAGTGTTCCACTTTGTGAGGTGCGAATCATCCACTAGGAACAACGCAAGGACATAGGAGCTTGGAGGGCAGAGGAGAAGGGTTGAGAGAAGTTTTGATTGCCTGTCAGCATTTGTGAGGATTGTACTAAGAGATGGCTAGCTGTGAGAGCTAAGGCTTTGTATAATTCCTAAGTATTTCCACCTTGTATGATAATATAGATAGTGGGGTTTTTAGCTGACGATTTCCCCAAAATATTTTCATGTGTATTGTGCATTGATTCTTCTTCTGGTTATATTATTTAGGTTTGATTCAGATCGATCTTTAAGCTTCCACAAAGTGATAGTAGAAGTAGATTATAGTATTTTTCTTTGGTTATATTGCATTATCGGGTTAATCTACAATCATATTTTCTAAATAGTCTTAGAGCAAGATTTGTAGAGAATTTGCAGAATTTCTACATCGTATCAAAGCTAGCTAGATCTGTAGAGAAATTTCTACACGGTATCAGAGCCAAGTTTATCAGAGATGTGAACAATATACGGAGAAGAGAATTCGAATTTTGAAGTTTGGGGTTGCAGGTGGAAATCAAATTCTTATCATACTTCAAGGTTGGTCAATGGCATTCTATGGCTTGAGACTCGAGTATGCCTTGCAAGGTAGCTCGAATTACATAGCATGGAAAGATCACATGGAGGCTATATTAGAAGACAATGGCTTGAAGGAATTCATTGATCAAGAAATCCCAAAGCCAGGTTCAACTAATGCACAAGAATTGGCTGAGTGGAAGAAGTGTGTGGCGAAGGCGAGAAGTATCATCCTTGAGGGAGTTCAAGACCATATTGTCTCGAGTCTCCATTGGTAGGATACTCCATATTCAATGTGGAAGACATTGAAGGACCTCTACCAAAACAGTAGTGACCAGAGGAAATTGGCGCTCAAGGATAAGCTTCAAATAATCAAGATGGAGCAGGGCAATACTATTTCCACATATTTGAACAAGCTCACCACCTGCAGAGATGAGCATAGAAGTGTGGGAATAACTACTGTCGATGATGATATGGTGAGCATCGATCTCCTTGGCCTTCCAAAGAGCTGGAATAGCTACTAGTACTCTGTGAATGGAAGGGAGAAACTGCCGGATTGGGAATGACTTTGGTCGGATCACATGCACGAGGAGATCAGGAGGAGCACACAAGATGGTTCTTCATCAAAGGATGATGATGATGAAAATATGGCCTTAACGAGTAAGGCAACGAAATGGAAGGGTAAGGCTTCCAATTCTAAATCAAATTCTTCTCATGGAGGGAAGAAGGGTGACAAGTCTAAAGTGAGATGCTTTAATTGTCATGATATGGGACATTATGCGACTAATTGCCCAGCGAAGAAGTCCAAGAAGGGATCCTTGGAAGGATCGGAAGGTGAGGCATTAGCCTCTTAGTTAGAAATGGACTTTACCCTCATTGCACACATGGTGTCATCGATGATGGGTTGTGTTTGTTATCTTGATAGTGGAGCCTCATTCCTCGTGACCAGTGCTAAAAGGTTATTCAGTACCTTGGAGGAGCAAGACCTCAAGATGCGCATAAAGATGGGTGACGAGGAAATGTATAGTGTTTCAGGAGTGGGAACGGTTGATTTTCATAGGGAGCATGGAGCTCCTATCACCTTGAGAGATGTGAAGTATGTGCCTAGACTGAAGAATAACATGGTATCGGTCGTGATGTTAGAGGACAAAGGCTACAATGTGTTCTTTAGTAAGGGAAAGGTTTTCCTTAGACACATCACCATGAGACAGGTGAAACAGATTGATTCATGAGTTAAGAACCTATATTCTCTTGAGGTTCAAGATGCATGCAAAGCCTTGAGCAGCAAGGAAAATGTTAGAGACTTGGTGGTTGAGAGGAAGAGTAAATTACCTCTCAACATGCAGCCCTAGAAGAAGTCTCAGACAATTGTGGAGGAGCCACAATTGGAGAAGTGGGTAGAGGGATCACATGCAGCCATACCTCTAGGTTTGAGGTGGGGCGATGTGAAGTGATAGTCCCAAGAAGGCTGAAATTGGGTAGGGTCCATTGAGAGGTTTTATCTCATGGATTGTACCATGCTACGGGAGCCCAAAGTACATAGTAGCGAGAGGAATGAGTGGGATTGATGCAGTCAAAGATCAAAGTGACAAAGGCTAGAGCAATCAGATCTTGAAGAGCATAGAGAAGGATTGACAACAGTGTAGAAAGGTAGACTCAACAGAAGTGCAAAGTTTTCAGTTGACAGAGGCAATAGCAATCATAGACTTTGATCACACATGCATCATACTGATTTAGGTTGGATGTTTTTTTTGTTTCTGGAGTTGCTGGAGCAACAACACTAGAGATAAGTGTTGCATGCATAACATTCCAAAGGTTCACGATTGGGATCTAGTTGAATTCCCTTCTTGTTGAGAGGGAGTGTTGAAAATAACAACAAGAAATGATAAAAATAGAATCTAGAAATTCCAATTTTAATTTCTCCTTGAATTAAAATTGTGAATTAAATCGAATTTAGTCTAACCAGCTGCTTGGAAATAATTAATTAATTCATTATGGATTAATTAGTTGGAGAAATTCAAGTTAGAAGTCTTTCTGAAGTCATGCAAGAGTTATACCTTAAATTAAGGATATTATCCCTTAATTAAGGAGATAAGATTGAGTTATATTTGAGTTGTAATTAGTTAACTCAGTTTACTGAGTTAAGTCTAGTTAAATTAGTTCCAAACTATTTGAGGAACTAGTTGTGAGTTGTCAGTCAGTTGATGCATGCATGCACTCAACCAGTGTACTACAGATAACTGAAGATTCCCTCATCAGAAACTCATGCATGTCTATTCTGAGAAAGACCCAGTTGAGCTAAATGTCAAGGATAGTGTACTACCAGTTGCATTTGTTTTCCTATAAAGGAAACTCATGCATGTAGTCAAGAGAAGGTTCCTTGAGGATTATGCAGTTCTGACAGTGTGTTAGAGAAATGTTCCACATAGTGAGGTGAGAATCATCCACTAGGAACAACGCAAGGAAATAGGAGCTTGGAGGTTAGAGGAGAAGGCTTGTGAGAAGATTTGATTGCCTGTGAGCATCTGTGAGGATTGTACTGAGAGCTGGCTAGCTATGAGAGCTAAGGCTTTGTATAATTCCTATGTATTTCCACCTTGTATGATAATACAGATAGTGGGGTTTTTAGCTGAGGCTTTCCCCAAAGTATTTTCATGTATATTGTCCATTGATTCTTCTTCTGGTTATATTGTTCTACTCCAATTCAGCTCAATCTTTAAGCTTCCGCAAATTGATAGTAGAAGTAGATTATAGTATTTTTCTTTGGTTATATTGCATTATCGGGTTAATCTACAATCAGATTTTCTACATAGTCTTAGAGCAAGATTTGTAGAGAATTTGTAGAATTTCTATAGAAAGACCTAATTGGTGATATGATAGTCTAATGGAGAAGGAGTTGACCCTTCTAGTTATGTTTCATAAGTTCTTTCAATCATTTATGCTATTATTGTATCCTAGACCTGTAGTTTGCATTGATTCCAAGTGTTTGATAGAATTTCAATCCTAGTTAAGGATGCTCAGGCCTAATGCTGAGGTTGATTTTTGATTTATCATCATTATTATCATCTCTGATGGATTCTGAAGGTTGTAACAAGTTCTGGGCAGAGGTCAGGATTCTTGGCTAGAAAAGTGGCTCAAATCTTGAGGTCTTGAGAAAAGTCCACAGTCGTTGTCACAAAGGCCTCTGAGAGAGAATTTGAGTTGCTAGTCACTCTCTTGCCTATATCATGAGAGAAACATTGGGTTAAAAGGCTTAAAACATCATTGGGGCCCAGGGACAAGGTGTCTGAGTGGCTGACATGTCTCCCGGGGTTGTAATAGATGATGTGGATAGGTTTGTTTGATGAGTTTGTTAGGTCCCTATAATACTAGTGATTACCCCATTACTATTGTAGTTATATCCCTTATTAATATTTTTGTGCCCCTATTGTCCCCATATTGTTATTACTGTGCCCCATAAAATCCCTCTATTGTTATTTTTGTGCCTTTATATTATTATTGTTAGGTCGGCTGGGTTATATTGTGACTCCTTAGACTCCTATATATAGAAAGGAGGTTTTTTCATTTGAAACATCAAAGAATCATTCATTTGTGTAATGTAAAGGAGGTTTCCCCCTTGAAGAGGCTGAATTCTAAGGCATTGATCTATATTTTCTATCTTTTTGTGAGCTGGTTTCATAACATTTGGTATCAGAGCTTTGGATTCTAGGGTTTCGTTGCTCCAAATAGGTCATCTTGGCATTTTCGCTATAACTTTGTTTCTGCGACATTTGAGAAGTGAAAAAAACCCATTTGAGATGAAATCGCACTGAACCTTGGGTCTGAATTTCAGATATTTTCACGCTATATTTGTGGAGATATGATCTGAGGAAGTTGGTCTTTTTGCAGATTCCTGAATTACATTCCAAACAGGTGACCTGGGGAAAATCATCATAACTTTCTCTCTGAGAATTGGATTGAAGTTTCATAAGAAGGTATAGAAATAGGACGGATTGTAGTTTCTTGTATATATTTTTGAGAGCCAAAGGTCAAAACAAGGAGACGTGGCATGTTGTACAAGTTCGCTCTACTGAACTAGTCTATAATCAGGTCACTGTGGGAGATTTGGCATAACTCTTCCTTGGAGAATCCAATTTGGATCAGACTGGTGGAATTGGAAATAGGACACAGAGGGCTACTACAGGTCATAATTTTAGAACTGGATGATCTGCAATTACAGAGATATATCAGAGGCAATATCGAGCTCCTACAAAGTGAAAAAAGGTGTGTAGATTTTTTTAAATTTTTGCTTAAGCTTGGTTTGAAAAATTATTTTGAAGGAATTCAAAGGGCATAGTAGAGCATTATTATCGGTAAATGATGCCCTGAGGAAAGAAAATTCAAACACCTAGTAAGCAACCTGAAAGCTTTAGCATGGCTCATGAAGAAGAGGAAGAAATACTACATGATATATCAAAATTACAAGACCAAGTGCAACAAATGTCACTCTCACAAAAGCTAACAGAAGCTAAGATAAATGGCGTGGAATCTAAGATAAAGGGCATGGAAGCTAAGATGGATGATTTGAAGATAGATTTGAAGACATATTTGAAGAGAGACACGGCAGATTTGAAGGCAGATTTGAAGACAGACATGGCCGATTTGAAGACAGATTTGACAAATTTTCTACAAGAAATACTTACAAATGGTGAAAGGGTAGTAAAGGAAACTCATGATGCGAACAAAAGAAATGTTAATCATGATTTCATAGACTCTAATGTTGGATCAAAGACCCACCATATTCCAAAAATTGATATGAGGAAGTTTGATGGCAAGGATCCCGCAACATGGATATTATAGATGGAGCAATTTTTCGATCTCAATAATGTGCAAAACACACAAAAGGTACGCATTCTAACTTTATATTTGGAACCAAATCAGTTTGTATGCTATCAATAGCCTTGCTCTCGTAAACAAATTATCACTTGGGCAATTTTTACAGAAGAATTGATAGCACATTATGAGGATACAAAAAGCAACACTTTTTTTAGCCAATTGATAAGTCTCAAACTAAAGGGTTAAATTATGGAGCACATTAAAGAGTTCCAAAAATTGAACATAAGGGTAAAAAATAATCTAGAGGAGCATAGGATTGATGTGTTCATAGGGAATTTAAAGGATAATATCCAACATGATGTTCGCCTTTGGGAACCTGATTCATTAGAGAAGGCATTCAGGTTAGCAAGAAAGATGAAAAACAAAATTATGGCAACCAAGAAGCATACCACTCACAATTATAAAGATGGAAGTGTTGTTGCCCCTAGTATTCCACAACCTATAAGGTTGACACCACAATAATTGGAAGAAAAAAGAGCAAAGGGCTTTGTTACAGTTCTGATAGTAAATGCACTAAAGGTCATAAGTGTGCTGAGAAGAAATTATTCTACATAGATTGTAAAGAGGAAGAAGAAAAGGAACAAGAAAGGTCAAAAGAAGAGGATATACTCCAGGAACAATGCCTAGATAAAGAAGAAATGGATACGACCATATCTTGTAAAGCATTGGTGGGAATTACCACTCCTCAAACCATTAAGATAGAAGGACAACTCAAGAAGAAAAAGGTAATAGTGTTGATTGATTCAGGAAGTACCCACAATTTTATTCATTGTAAGGTAGCAGAAGAATTGAATTGCTTCGTATATCCAACACCAGAGTGTCAAGTTATGGTTGCAAATGGAGGAATAATAAACTGCTCTGGAAAGTGCCATAATATCAAGCTATCCATGGGAGAATATGTATTGACTAGCCCAATGCTTTCCATTCCAATGGGAGGTGCTGATGTTGTACTAGGAGTCCAATGGCTACACTCCTTGGGTACAATAGCTTTTAATTTTCAAGAACTTTTCATGAAATTTTCTGTGGAAGGAAAGGAAGTTGAATTAAGGGGTATTGCAGGTAAACTAGGAAAGATAATCAGCTCTAATGGTATGACAAAGCTTCTAAAAAAGGAACAAAGAGGTGTAATTACACAATTATGTTCGCTAGATGTTTCCACATTGAAATGATCTATTTCTCCAGATCTCCAAAAAGTCTTGGAACATCATTCCAAGGTATTTGAGACTCCCAAAGGTCTTCCACCTATTCATGATCATGATCATGCTATTCATCTGATTCCAGGAAGTGTTCCTCCAAACATCAGGCCATATAGATATCCCTATGCCCAAAAGAGTCAAATTGAATGTATGGTTGCTGAAATGCTAGTGGCTGGTATAATTCAACCTAGTCGAAGTTCTTTCTCTGCTCCAGTAGTATTGGTGCACAAGAAGGATGGATCATGGCACATGTGTCCGGATTATAGGGAGCTCAACAAGCTCACTATTAAAGATAAGTTTCCCATTCCTGTCATTGATGAATTACTGGATGAATTGCATGGATCAATTTACTTCACCAAGTTGGATCTCCGTTCGGGATATCATCAAATCAGAATGAAGACTGAAGACATTCTGAAAACAACATTTAGAACTCATGAGGGTCATTATGAATTTTTGGTCATGCCTTTTGGTCTTACCAATGCACCTTCTACATTTCAAGGTTTGATGAATTCCATTTTCAAACCCTTCCTTAGAAAATTTATGTTAGTATTTTTTGATGATACACTGATCTACAGCAAGTCTTTGAAGGATCATGTTGAACATGTTGACAGGGTGCTACAACCATTGGAGGAGAAACAATTATATGCAAAAAGATCCAAATGTTTCTTTGGAGTACAAGAGGTGGAATATCTGGGTCATATTGTATCTCATGAAGGAGTTAAGGTAGACCCTAGCAAAATTAAAGCCATTAAGGAATGGAAAATCCTCACATCCATAAAGCATCTGCGAGGTTTTCTTGGGTTGACAAGGTATTATCGCAAGTTTTTTAAGAATTATGGGAGAATAACAACACCTCTAACAACATTATTGAAGAAAGATGCATTTTTATGGACTCCAAAACCAACAAAGGCCTTCGAACATCTTAAAGATGCAATGTGCCAAGCACGAGTCTTAGCTACATCGGACTTCAAAAAAACCTTTATTGTGGAATGTGATGCTTCAAGAAATGGAATTGGTGCTGTTTTAATGCAAGATGAAAGCCCCATTGCTTTGGAAAGTCGTCCAATCAAGGGAAAGTTTTTACACAAAGCTATTTATGAGAAGGAAATGTTGGCAATACTACATGCACTTAAGAAATGGCGACCCTACCTAATGGAAAGACACTTCAAGGTAAAAACGGATCATGATAGCCTTAAATACCTTTTAGAACAAAGATTATCCTCTGAAGAGCAACAAAAGTGGGTCACAAAGATGTTGGGTTATGACTTTGAAATCATTTGCAAAAAAGGGAAGCAAAATGTGGTGGCAGATGCACTCTCAAGAAAGGATGAGGATGTGGAAGCATTGTTGTGCACCATTTCTATTATCCAACTAGAGTGGATAAATGAAGCAAGGGAGGAATGGAAGAATGATGAAGAAGTGTGGGCACTTATTCAAAAGTTACAAGAAGATTCCAGTACATTTGATACATTTAGCTGGCAAAATGATTCATTACAGTACAAAGATCGCTTATACATATACAATAATTCCCAACTCAAACAAAAGATTCTTATGGAATTGCACACATCTTGCTTAGGAGGGCACTCAGGATTTTTAAAAACTTACCACAGGGTTAAGAAGGAATTTTTTTGGGATCGCCTTAAACCGGATATTCAAAATTTTGTGGCAGAATGTTTGGTTTGCCAACAAAATAAAGTTGAAACAATTAAGACCTCAGGTCTATTACAACCTTTATCCATTCCAAGCCAACGTTGGGAGGAGGTTTCAATGGATTTTATCACAGGCTTACCCAAGTCTGAGGGAAAGAGTGTCATCATGGTGGTAGTTGCACAATTTTGTGCATTATCACATCCATTTAAAGCCAGTACAGTTTCTACTGCATTTATGGAAACAATGTAAAAGCTACATGGAAACCCAAAGATTATTGTAAGTGATAGAGATCCCATTTTCACTGGAAATTTTTGGATAGAATTATTTTCTTGTCTTGGTAATTAGTTAGCTTATAGGTCATCTTATCATCCTCAATCTGATGGGCAAACTGAGATAGTAAACAAATGTTTGGAAGGATATGTTCGTTGCTTTGTATCTGATAAACATACACAATGGGTCAAATGGTTGCCTCTGGCTGAATGGTGGTATAACACTTCCTTCCATACAACAACAAAAATGACCCCATTTATGGCACTTTGTGGATATCAGCCACCATCCATCACATCATATTTAAGAGAAAATTCTAAGGTTCAAGCAGTGGAACATCACATCGAGCATCAACAACAAGTCCTCCAACTCTTAAAGGACAACCTTGTGTTGGCACAGAATAGAATGAAACAATAAGCAGATCAACATCGTAGTGAAAGAAGTTTTTGATGTAGGTGATTGGGTATTCCTACGGCTACAACCATATAAACAAATGTCCGTCAAGCAAGCTAAGAGGGATAATAAATTATCACCAAAGTATTATGGTCCGTACAAGGTGTTGCAAAAGATTGGTACTATGGCATACAAATTGGAGCTTCCTGCACCTTGTCGAGCGCAACCAGTTTTCCATGTTTCATGTTTAAAGAAGGTTATAGGTGAGAAACTCCCAGTTCAAACAATATTGCCAGAACTTGACAAGGAAGGAAAAATTATATTGGAACCGGAAGCAGTCACAGAAACAAGAAATCAACAGCTACGAAATCGATCAATTTCGGAGTATCTCATCAAGTGGAAGAACTTATCCGCTGAAGATTCGACATGGGAGGATGAGAATTTTATACAGAGGCATCCAGAACTACTCAAGCATCGAGGACAACACTTTTCTGAAGGAAAGGGTCATGTTAGGTCCCTATAATACTAGTGGTTACCCCATTACTATTGTAGTTATATCCCTTATTAATATTGTTGTGCTCCTATTATCCCCATATTGTTATTACTGTGCCCCATAGAATCCCTCTATTGTTATTTTTGTGACTTTATATTATTAGTGTTAGGTCGGCTGGGTTATATTGTGACTCCTTAGACTCCTATATATAGAAATGAGGTTTTGTCATTTGAATCATCAAAGAATCATTCATTTGTGTAATGTAAAGGAGGTTTCCCCCTCGAAGAGGTTGAATTCTAAGGCATTGATCTATCTTTTCTATCTTTTTGTGAGTTGGTTTCATAACAAACTTCCATTGATTCCATTTCCTTAAGGTCACTAAGGAGATTAACTCCCTTATAGGAACATCTTTCATCACATGTTTGCCCGGCTGGTTGGCTACTCTTGTGGACCTGGGAGGAGGGTGTGTTACATTACAACATATAATTTTGTGTATAGTCAAACCATTATTACACAAAAGCATGTAACAACACAACCAAAGGCATGCCATGATAATTCATGAAAGAAGAAGATAACAGGTTTTTGAGCATTTATATGTTAAATGTGTTGGTTAGATGTGGACCTTAGATGTTCCTCTCAATCATAGACTTTGCTTCTCCAGTTGTCTCAACAGTCGATCACCCTTTATCAGGGGCCATGACTCCACTCAACATCATTTATTTTAGCTAGGGGCATTACTCATAGAAAATGCATAAAAACCAAGGTACCAAACCTGGTAGCATCCAACTAATAGACTCGTACCCATCAGTTAGCACCCAAATAGCGCATACCCTTCTCTGCACTTGTAGTCCCTCATGTTGTTCCACCACTTCTAAACTGTGAAACTCAACCGAAATTTGATGTTATTGTAGTCTTGTGTCTATAAGAAGCCCTACTTCTCTTAGGGGTCTTTAGGTACTCTCAATTTCCTCCCACATTCAAGGTACCAACCTCGATAGCCTCCAACCTATAGGCTCACATCCTCCATTAGCCACACCCAAGTGCAAACACTTCTCTACACTTGTGGTCCCTTGGGTCATGTCACTATCATAGGGTGTCTCACTTAGTTGGATAGGAATGTCCATAGTCCAATGGCTCCAAGGGCTCACACTACCATCATGGGTCTCCACATTCCCTTTAAACCCTCATCCAGGGACATTTTCCGCTCATTTATTTATTATATACCAATTAGGAGAGAACAACTTTCCTAAATGTGTCTCCATTTGTGTAATAATGTTATATTAAAATATTGTAATATTATTTCTCATAAAGGAATCTTCTTCCTACCATGTAGCTTGAGCTCGCATACTCTTTTCATCCTTGGGTCCACAACAAATAATAGGTCAGCTAAATATCAAGCCATATAGGCTAACTAGTGTGATGGAATCACAGGGTCTCTAGCCTTCAACCCATAAATATGCTAGTCCATCGGCCTAATGTATCATATATACTCACATAGGTATGTAAGCCTCCATGGAACCTAGCTCACCATCCTATTCAACATTCGAACACACTATCCTAAGCATAGTAGGTCCTTGTACATTAAAATTTGAGGTGTAGGTTGGGAGAGCTATCCCCCCATATTGTTTTTTTTCGTCCACAACAAATAATACGTCCATTAAATGTGCAGTTGGATATGCCCACTCGCCTAATCCTCCCATAGGTTCTTTGGACTTCAACACATAAATATGTTGGCCAAACATACTAATCTAACATACATACATACACAGACACGCAAACCTCCATGAAACACATCACACGAACCTATCCAAAATTCCATCTCACCAGCCTAAGCATTGCATATATATGTACATTATAGTTCGAGGTCAATGTTTGGGGTATTACATTCCCCTCGATGTTATTTATGCACTATCCTTAGTCCATTCAAATATATGTATAATCATGTACTTCTACCACATTATGTCTTCATGCTTGTAGTTGGTAACTACAAGTCCATTGCTCACATACCATGTTGATGGATTTGTTTTGGGGTACCGTCAACTCCTAGGAAACCAATAATATCTAAAGGTTCTCTTCATGCCCCACATTTATGGGCATGCAACCCAAAATGATCACCATAATCCTTATAATACATCAAACAAAAATAATTAGTGCCTCCAATAGTTAGTTCATTGACATTTTCTGTTTTAGAAGTAAAACAAAGTACATAATAAATACTTAAGAACAAGATAAATTCACAAGGTAGAACTTTGATCAATAAGTGAAGCATGCCTTGCATTTAGGTGCCCAATTATTGAAGCAGCACTCTTGCATTCTAGCCATATCAAGTTAGCAAGAGTTTGCAGCTACCCATGAAGATTTGGTGGTGATGATGTTTTTCCATCAAAATGTAATTATACATATAATACTTTATATTATATTCCTTCTTACATGAAATATCATCTTTCTACCAACTTCATTAGTACATCTGCAACTTCTGTAAACAAAATCTAAGCCAGCTAAAAATCAACTTTGTAAACAACATTTCCTTGATAGATCATTGCTTGGATTGTGTTAACACTACATAGTTTTCCTAGGTTGAGGAGGAAAATTGCAGAGGTAACCACAAACCTCTTTTCACTATAAGACAAAGGGTCATTTGTGAGGTTCATGCTTGGATGGACCTTTAAGGTCCGTCACCAATGTCACATATGGTGATGGTCTTTAAAAAAGAATCGTTGTAAGTGTATATAGTGATGGTCCTTTACGGTTTGTCACCAAAGCCATTTTCAATGACACTTTTGGTGAGTGTCGTTAAAGGCCCGTCAATAATTCTCTCTTTGGTGACACTTTTGGTGAGGGTCGTTAAAGGCACATCACTAATTCTCTCTTTGATGACACTTCTAGTGATGATCTTTTTGGTTACTTTTGGTGATGGTCAATAAATGTTCGTCATCATTTATAATTCCAATGAGTTTTTGATGATGCTTCATGCCTGTGACAGACCTTTAAGGTCCATCACCAATGTCACATATGGCGACGGTCTTTAAAAAATCATTGTTGTAAGTGTATATTGTGAGGGTTATTTAAGGTTTGTCACCAAAGCCATTTTCAATGACACTTTTGGTGAGGGTCATTAATTTCCCATCACTAATTGTCTCTTTGGTGATACTTTTGGCGAGGGTCGTTAGAGGCCCATCACTAATTCTCTCTTTGGTGACACTTCGAGTGACGATCTTTTATCGACCCTTGCCAATGCTCTTTTTGGTTACTTTTGGTGAGAGTAAAAAAATGTTCGTCATCATTGATCATTCCAATGAGCTTTTGATGATTCTATGTACCTGTTACTATATTTTTTGTCAAAATATAATGATTTAAGACCATTTTTGTGGAGTCTTTTTCATTATGTGTCCAAGGTCATAGTGGTTATAATAGCTAGTCAATTTGTTAAGAAGTAATTAGTGTATATCATTACCCTCAAGTCATAAGAATATAGTGTTCCTATGAGTCAACACATGATTCATCTCTATTAGGCTTATTATCCAGCAAATTTCCTTTAAATAATGTTCCACTAGTGTGTGTAGGAACTATATTATTTAATACATAATCAAGCTCTGTCAATTCTATTAATGAGAGAGACCTAGCACTCGTCAACACTTATGGAACACCTTAACATGCTTTGGAACAATACACTAACATTCCTTGGCACCTCACATGTCTTGGAACATCTTTGTACCTAGAACATCTTCCCATGAGTAGTATGCCAAAGAACATGTTAGCATGCCATAGCATCGCATAGCACTCCCCTATCATGTGTTGGCATTCCCTGTAGTCCCTAGCATGCCCTGGAACTCCTTGGCATAATATTACATTGACAAAAATTAGCACTTGGCACACATTGGCACTTGGCATGTATTGGAACATATTATTAGTGTGCCTAGCATGCCCCTTTTGAAAAAGATAAAGTCCCGACTTATGAACCCTCTTATGTGTTCATTTCCTTTCATTTTAGCTTGGTTATTCCTTTTTTTGCCTTCAAACTCCTTGTCGCATATTGGCATACTCTAGCACCCTGCACATCCTAGTATGTCTTAGCACTTGGAATGCCTTGGCACTATTTGCCACATGTTAGCACACCCCAAACTACCTAGCACACTCTAGCACTTCTTGACATTCCCCGATGTTCCCTGGCATGCATTACCCGTTCTTAGCATTCCTTTTCACTCCCTCCTTGGCATGACAACTAGCACTGATTGACACTCCCCAACACACCCTCATATTCATTCACTTCCATGCATTTTGACCTAGTGCTCCCTTGTGTTGTCCTAGTATTCCCTAACATTCCTTAGCATGCATTGGCACTCTCTAACACACCTCAACACTTATAAGTGAAGAATTAAACTTGTAACCAATGTAACCAGAGTTAGAATAGACAAATCAATCGGTGAGGCAAAAGAGCTAAGACTTTTAATCAGATTGGGGAAAATGGGGAAAAATTGGGAAAAAAATAGTGAATTCAATAAATAAAAATATACACATATATTGAATTAAAAAAAAAAACATTTTTCATTGATATTCAGTACATCCATGTCCAAACATTTCATAATATCAATAGATGTCCAAAATATAATGAATGAATAAACATCTCATATATGTTATGAGTCCAAACATGATCCAAAGTACTGATTCATGACTCCTAACTAGTGACTACATAGAACTATAAGCAATTGCTTCTAAAAGTTTACAAAATAAATGCATACTAATTAGAAAAAATCAGTAACTAAGAGTCTAAGACTCTTAAGAGTGAGAAATAGAAGCGATTCCTCCCACTCCTCCACTTGCTCGACTCTCAAAGTTCTTCAAGTCATCTAGGCTTAAAAGAGGAGCCTCCTCTAATTGGACCCAATCTGTTGCATTTGTAGTTTGCAAATCTATCTCTTCAAGGTCTATTGGTGAATTATCGAAACCTATCATTATCATGAGACATTGAAATATGAATTTATGTTTGACTTTGAACTTTAAAGTTTAAACTTTAAATTCCAAATCAGATTATGAAACCTTCAAATTCAAGCTCTCACCTAGTATTTTCTTGTTACGGAGTTGTAGATTGTAATGGAAAAATACAATGTCAATTAAGCACTTTTGTGTCAATTGGTTGCGCGTCTTAGAATTTATTTTCTCAAACATGCTCCAGTTGCACTCACAACCTGAAGCACTGCATGCTTGGTTTAAGATTTGAATGGAAAATCTCTTCAAATCTAGCGTATCACCACAAACGTTTTGCCACCAAAGACCTAGCAAGCGGCAAGGGTTCATGAGTAGATGTACTAAATACTAAATAGAAAAAACATAAAAAGACAACAAAATTTAATAAAACATTTAACATACAAAATAAAGTTTAAACAAATTTAATGAACTGATAATGCCCTCAAGCCTCAAAGGGTACCTGGAAACACCTTATACCTTTCTCGTGTAACATTGGTATAGGAAAATAATTTAGGTGGTGCTCTATAATCCTATATTTGGGAAAAGACACAACTTTGAAATTCTAGATCAGGGAAGCACCTTTGCATGCATGTCATAAGTCCTTTGTGAACCTCCCCATCCTCATTAAATTTTCTCTTATCATAAAATTACTATGGGTTTAAGAAGTACCTAGTAGCATGTAAGGGGTGATGCAATTTCCTATCCCAATGTGCATCAATAATGTCCCAAAGAGGCATATACTTTTCCTCCTCATTGCCATATCTTCTTTTGATGGCCTCCTTTATGAGATCCATTGCCTCATAAACCTAACCCATAGTGGGTTTGTCACCATCAACCATCTTGAAAGTTCAAGCTTTCAAATTTAATTAATATGAAACATTGAAAATAAAAAGAAGCTTGAAATGAAATTTAAAACATGAAAAAGTTAAAAGACTTGAAGTACCTGAGAACTCTAACAAGGGACTCTTTCACAACACTAATCTCTTCAACATCTTTCGAGAAACCATCATTAAACACAAGTGCAACAACTTCAATGCATTCAAGGGTCTTGGAATGTTTAGATGCCATCCACTCAGGTCCCAAGGACATCCTCTTTAGATTTATCTTTTACTCAACCACAAATTGCAAAGATATGAAATTTGTTTCAAATCTACTCACTATAGGTCGAACAATTTCTTTACCTTCAGTGTATTTTCTCATGGTGTTTAGGACAATAATGTGGTTGTATAGGTATTTGGTTATGGATTTTTCCTTCGCCACAACCTCATGTATCCAATGAAGCTTATCAATGTCCTCAAGCATTAAATCTATACAATGGGCAACACAATAGGTCCAAAAAAAGTGGGGTGCCTAATCTCAAAAAGTCTACGAGCAGCCATATAATTAGCTGCATTGTCGGTGACAATTTGTACAACACGTTATTATCCCACTTCTTGAACGACTTCATCCATAATTTCACAAATAAGTTGTGCATTCTTAACCTTGTTTGAGGCATCCACTCATTTGAGAAACATTGTACCTACTGGACAAGATACAAGAAGATTTATTAAAGTTCTATTCCTCTGATCTATCCATCCATCACTCATGATCATGCACCCTGTTTCTACCCATGATGAATGAAACTCATATAGCACAAGCATGGAATATTCAACACTTTCTAATAGCAAATTTATCCTAATGCTCTCTAGTGAAGGAGCTTTGAACCCTGGACTTGCAACAACAACTGCATCGATCATAGATTGCCAATAAGGACTTATGACACAGTGGAAAGGTATGTCAGAATAGTACCAAAAGTTAGAAAGGGCCTTCCTTTCTTGGCTACAGATATTTTTTTTCCAACCAGTGGTATCCAAGGTATTTTGGGAACGGGGTTTTGTGCTTGGAGAAAAAAAGGTGTTTATGTTTCCACCTCTAATGTTGAATGCAGGAGGATTCATTTGGCCTTCAGTTTGACATGGACTTGGAGGCATGTGTGGGAAACTTGGGAACTACATTGAGGATTCAATAGAGGGAGATGACAATGGGGTAGTGGAAGAAAAATTTTCAACTCTAGGAGTTCCTATTTCTTTTTTTTGCTTTTATTTCTTTGATTATGTTGACTCAACATATCAATGGCCACGGTTACTTAGTGTTTGACATTTTTGTCAATGTTTTTGCAAATACCTATATCATGGTTGGGTATTTGTGCAAGGTGGTACTTGAATCTATTAATGCCTCCACTACAGTTATCTTTGCAAAATTTACAATGGAGCTGACAGTCTCTAAGAATCTTGTCACAATAAGCCCAAGCAAGGTCCTTCTCCCTCGACATTGTTGTTGTTTTGGACTTGTGTTTAAATTGAGCTTCTGTTTAGATTTGGATTTGTCCTTCTATTTAGTTTAGCTCCTGTAAAATACAATGAAAAATTAAAATTAAAAATGCCATATATAACTTCGCAAAAAAGAGGGTTGGTTTTAAAGGATATGAGGTTTTGTTAAGGATCAAAGAGGAGTCTGTCCAACAACACAAGCACATTTCGACCTAATATATCATTATGACCTTGAAACAAAATTAAGTGTATATGAGGAAATGCTACCTAAAGGAAATATTATCAACATATATTGCATTGTAATCTTGAATTTGCAAGTTCGTTTAGCATAAGACAATTGAACCAATACATCAATACCAAATTTTGGAAGAACAAAAATACCCAAAGTTGTGAATGCATGGTTAAAGCCTCTGAAGTAGGCAAGACATCGACCAAGGAAGGAATTCTTCATGACTTGGTCGATGGCTGGTATGAAACCATTTCTTAGTGCGTTTTTAAAATCTATTTAAGCCCCATTTATAGGGTCAAAAAGTCATAATCAAAGGAATATGCCTAACATTCGATTGCTGAACAGTGAAACTTGAAACTTGCCACAGAAAACGACATTGAAACTTCAATATACTAATATACCTATTATTTAAGCCAAGTGCCAATGTACCTCGTTTGTTGAATAGTGAAGTGACTAAGCCTAAAGGTAACACATGTTGAAGGTGACGCGCGACTACTCGAGGGTCGATATGGAGTATGGATAGAGAACACATTGGCGACTGCCCGATATGGAGTCTAGACTTAGGCTAACCTTGGTGGTTCCTCGATATTGAGTCTGGATAGTGTAATAATAAGTAGTGATTGATTACTGAAGGTCTCGACTTATCAGTTTCGGGCTTGAGAAATGAGAAATAAATTTTGGAACAAATGACGTTTATTTTTTAGAAATGTGGCATACCTAAACTTGAAAAGCTCATGCTCATCGAGTCAAGGCTGAAAATCGAATAAATTGGAATCAATCACAGGAATCTTCTTTAATCAGCAAGTCTAAAGTCAGACTTGCATTGACCATGAGTTAAACTTGGTCAACATGAGTTAGAATCACAAATATTTAGATCAGATTATTTGGAGAGTGAGCAGATTCCAACTCATGATTAATCGTGATTGATCGGTGAGTCGTGTTTCAATGCTTGTAATTGAAATTTGAACTGAAAATAAGAGATCTTACAATTGAAACTAACTGTGAATTTTCTAAACTAAAATAGGCCTATCGACATTGTTTCTATTTGTGGTTGTGCGGGTCAACAGAAGAGATTCATTTTAAATCAAGTTCATGGAGAAAATATTTTATGGAAGATGTTTCTTTTATGTCGAGGAAGACATAGTAATATTTTTTATTCAATTTGAATAACAATAGTATCTACTCTGTATCTCCCATATCTCATTATTTTTATCTCCTGTAACTCATACAAAAGGTGGGGTAATAGTGGACATGTAGCATCAAGCTCCTCTCCTTTTAATCCAAAGTTCTGCATGCAAACCTTTGTGTCACTTGCACCACAAAGCCTTCGCTATCGAGTGTGGAGTTAACGCCTACCTTTGCATGACAAAAGCTACACATACCTTTTGACTTGGTTTTTTCCCACTTTTTCCATTCTTTGTTTGGAGTCTGGGACAACAAGCTCCACATACTTCTTTTCCATACCTCTATGTGAGTGTAACTTTGCACATTTTCTTTCCTTCAACCAATATCAAAAGCATTTGTGGGCTTCTTTCAAGGCATGAATACATTCTTCAATCATGGAAATTAGCAAGGGTTCTAAATAAAAAAATAATGATGGAGTTATCCTTTTCCATTTCAAATACATTAGGATTCTATTGAGAATTTTTTAGAGATAATTATTAACTGGACCTCTACTTTTCCCTATAAATTGCATCTCCTATTACATTTCTAATCAAGAGATTTACATCAAATACTGGATCAAATGGCCAAGGACTTTTCATAAATGCTTCCTTGTCCAGTACAAGAATAAATGGTCAACATGTTAGCTTGGCTCCAATTTCTTGGGAATTAATAATTGTTTTGAAAAATGACTACTCTTTTTTGAATCTAGGACTATGCTTAAGCTTTGAAAATGGATTTTCCTCCAAATTGATCTTGGAAAGGTCCTTATTAAAGGCTTCTCTATATCTCCTCCACTAGAATGAATGGCTTGTATTTTGAAAAGTATAACAGAGCTCCCGTCTAAAAAGCCTGATCATCCCATTGTCGCCAAGAGCTCCACCATTTCACCAAATTGGACCCAAAACAACATTGACTACTTAATTATGATCCAACCTAAGAAATTTTGATTGACACTGCAACTCAAGAGCTATTAAATTTAAAGTACACTAATATGATTCGTCATTATTTCATTAAATAAGTATATTGTTTTTGAATTTGTCAATTGTGCTTGTAGTATGTGGTAATGACCTTGTTTCTCTTTAAAGGGTTTTTATTCTTGGATTATGACAATGGTAGTAAGATTTAGGCCTTTTGTAGTATTTGTACCCCATGATCATTTTTGCAAGATGTATGTCCTATGTGGAAAGAAATAAGAATTTAGTTATTACCTCCTAAACTAAAGCACTTTTTCTTTTATTAGGTTCCATGTAACGTCGTCTACAAATTGAGGACGAATGGGACGTAATATCCTATCCATCCCTGTAGACTATAGTCCTCCATAAAGCGGAAAAAACCCCAAAATACCCATTGTTGGGAAACTTTTGTGGAAACTGGGATTAAAAAACCCAAATTTAGAGTTTGGAATAAGGTTTACTCAATCACTGAAGAATATGAATCCCTTTGCAAAATCTATAAATAAAGAAGGATTGAATTCTTTTGGATCACCAAGTGTGGATTAATTCATTTGTTCTTGAGCATTAGGTCTGATAGTTTTTTATCCCTTCTATCTCTTATCAATTTCGGTGGTGAAATATTCCACCCTAGTTGACATTCCCTTACTATATCGTTGTTTGAGCATAAGGGTCTATGGTTGGTCAGCGAATTTTGTTGGATATTGGTCTCTTGTCTTTTTCTGCACACAATATTTATGTTAAAGGTGAATGAATTTGGAGGATAGTGCATGATAGCTTAGTTCTGTTTAGCATACACCTCTCTTGAAGGAAGCAAAAAAGTTTCTGAGTCCTTAATATCTTGTTCTAGGTAAAGCACTTACCTTAGGCAGTGGATTCATTTCTGGCACCTAGAGTAGCGAAACTCTTTGCTTTATTTAGTTTTTGCATGCACAATTAAAAGGAGCACATCTGTAGTTATTAATTCTCAGCCTTAGCTAAGGAAGCATGTTTGCATATCTCATATCATATTCACTAGTGGTAGATTTTAATTGTCTTATCAGTCCATGGAAGGAAGGTGCATTAGGATTAGGAGTTAAGAAAGTTGAGACATTGTTGTACATGTTTCCAGATTCATTGTACCTTCTAGACTAAAGGAAAAGTGAATAGTAGTGTTTGAAATTTTTAGTTATTTCTTGTTTCAAAGAGTAATAAATAGTGATGTGATTTGAGTTTCAAATCTGTGTACTTGTTGTTACCTTCTTCAGTGGCATGTGCTTCTCTGTTTAGAACAAGGGTTTTTTCTACAGTATCTAGCCTCCAAATCTTCTTCAATGCAAACTAAATATCAAATCATGCCCTCCTACTCCAAATCATCTAAGGCATAACCCTAGACAAGTTCCAAAGTATACCAATGAGCTTTGATAGGCTAACTCCAACCCCATGTCACTATACAAGTGTTGACATCACTGATAAAAAAAATATTCTGAAGTGTTGCATCCTACACCAATTCCTAAGATAGATGCCCAAAGGGGTTCTAGAATGAGGCTCAACCTTCATTACCACATTTAAAACTTTTCAAAGGGATCAATCCCTTTAAACGATACCAATTTTTACACTTTCACAATTTGGCCATGTTCCTATCAATTTAAATTTTGTATTGAAAAGTCAGTCCTATTTTACATGTTTATTAAATTTAGGAACAATTATAGGTCAGCTCCAACAAAATGTCAACAAATTTGTGCGTTAGCTTGGCATTTCTCCAAATACTATCACACATGTATATATAATCACACATTTTCCTATTTAGATCTTGATTGGTTGAACAAAAAGGTTCGTTTCCTGTGTAATTTTGTCCCATACCTCCACATTAGCACTCATAGATAACAATATTCTTAATTCTTCATCTGTGTGCATAGTAAGGTACCTTTTGGTTGCTATTTTTGATGGAGCAACCTCTGACAGTACACCTTTTACCACAGAGATGTTGTTGTTGGATAGAAATCTCCAGAGGAATCTTACACCAGACATATAAATGGCTATTGTATATCACAATAATAGGCATTAACATATGAAGATGTGTAGACCTTAAACTATGTGCATTCAATCCATTACTTTTTCTTTCATGGAAGATTTCGTTTTGCATAGTAGATGTGTTGTGGCACTTGAGTGTGTTCGCATAAAAAATTCTAAGGCCAAACTCGGATTCTCATGTGTCATGGAAATTCAACATATGCCTTGTTCACCTAAGAACTACTTGTAACTAATCTTAGGGTACTCATATACAATCTCACTCATCCCACTTAACAAGTTACCAAGACAAGGCTCATCACATCTAACCTTGGTCTAAAACAATTAAGAAACACAATTTACATCTTGACATGCCATAGCACCTGACATGTCTTAGAATGCCTTGGCACTATGTGGCATGCGTTAACATCCCCTACATTCCTTGGCATGCTTTTACACTCCCTAGCACATCGTGGCACTTCCTGATGTGCCTTGGTAGTTTAGCATACCTTGGCATTGCCTAGCATATAACCTTGTCACTCCCTCCTTAACACACCTAGAACTCATTGAAACTCCCTCTCACACACTCTTATTCGTTAATTTCCATGCATTTTGAACTAGTGCTTCCTTATGTTTCCTTGACACCCCCTAACACTCCCTACCTCACCCTAGCACCTAACACATCTTGGCCTACCGTCTTAACACTCTAGCATTCCTTGGCACTACATAGTATACCTTGTCACTCTCTCCTTAGCACACTAGACATCACTGACACTCTTGGTCACAAACTCTTATTCATTCATTTCCATGAAATTTTACTTAGTTCTCCCTTGTGTTTCCCTAACACTCTTTGTCACTCCTTGACACGTGTTGTTACACCCTAGCACCTATGACATCTTGGCATGT
The DNA here is from genome assembly GCA_031772625.1 of Pinus tabuliformis. Lineage (NCBI taxonomy): Eukaryota > Viridiplantae > Streptophyta > Pinopsida > Pinales > Pinaceae > Pinus > Pinus tabuliformis. The sequence continues at coordinate 12,951,152 of CM062813.1, read as the reverse complement.
TGCCCTAGCCTCTAGCATGCCTTAACACTGCCTAGCATACCTTGTCAATTTGTCCTTAGCACACCTAGAACTCACTGAAACTTCTAATCACAAACTCTTATTTGTTCATTTCCATTCATTTTGACATATTTCTCCCTTATGTTTCCTTGGTACTCCTAGCTAAGATTTCCTTACACGCATTGGCACATCTTGGCCGCATGTGACCCTAGAATTCTAGCATTCCTTAGCATTGCCAAGCACGCCTTGTAACTCCTCCTTAACACACTTGGAAATCACTAACACTCCATTCCACACACTCTTATTCCTTCATGTCCATGCATTATGGCCTAATGCTCCCTTGTGTTTCCCTAACACTCAATAACACTCCTTGGCACACATTGGCACACCATGGCACTTGTCACATCTTAGTAGGATTTCCTAGCACTATATCATCTATTGGCACTGCTTATCATACTTTGTGACTCCCTACTTAGCACAACTATAACTTGTTAACATTCCCTATCACACACATACATTCATTCATTTAAATGTAATTGAAACGAGTCCTCCCTTGTGTTTCCTTGGCAATCCCTAGCATGTGTCGGCACCATATCCTAGAACCTAGCACACATTGGCATGCCTTAGCACTTGGCATGTCTTGACATGCCTAACATTCCTTGGAACTTTATAACATGTGCTATCACTTCTGGAAATTCCCTGCACACCTTGGCACTCCATAGTTTTCATGCCCTCATAGATAACCTTACTTTTTTTGTGACTTGGGAACCTAACTAAGTCATTGAAAAAATAGTGTTGTGCCTAGACCAAAGTCTCCCTTTGTCTCAAACTTATTTTTCCATCCTCTTATCACAATCGTAGGCTTTCCTCCTACAAGTCATAATATGAAATTCTCCTAACACACTTCATCCATGGGACACCTAGAATTCACTGACACTGCCTGGCATAATCTCTTATTCATTCATTTCCATGCACTTTGACCTAGTTCTCCCTTATGATTCCCTAACACTCCCAAACACTCCCAAACACTCCTTGACATGAATTGACACTATCTGGCATATGTCAACACACCTTTTTATTCCTTGGCATGCCATGGAACTTCTTAATTATCATTCCCTCATAACTACCCTTATTTTCTTTTAGACTTAGGAACCCAATCAAGTCCTGCCTCGACTACAACAGCTTTACCAGGTTACATTTACTACAACTAGCCCTATGCCTTGTTCCCCTAATGGACTATAAAACATCTTAGGCTTCTCATGTATAATATTAACTCATCCCACTTAACAAGTTACCAAGTCAAGGCTCACATCCAATAGTGCCCATAAAACAACTAAGCAACATAGTTCACATCTTCACATGCCATAACATCTGGCACGTATAACAATCCATTGGCACTAAATGGCACACATTATCATCCCCTGCATTCCATGGCATGATTTTTCACTCCCTAACACACCCTACCACTCCCTAACATGACTTGACACTTTAGCATGCCTTAGCACTGCCTAGCATATACCCTTGTCACTCCCTCCTTAACACAATTGGAACTTGCTGGCACTCCCTATCACACACTCTTATCTATTCATTTCCATGCAATTTGAACTAGTTCTCCCTTGTGTTCTCGTGGCACTTGCTGACACACATTGGCACACCCTAGGACTTGGCACATCTTGGCATGTCGCCCTGACACTCTAGAATTCCTTGGAAATACCTAGCATACATTGTCACTCCCTCCTTATCACACCTAGAATTTGCTGAAAATCCCTATCACGCACTCTTATTCATTCATTTCCATGCATTTGAAACTAGTGCTCCCTTGTTTTTCCCTAACACTCCATAACTCACCCTGGCATGCATTGGCACACCTTAGCACCTAGCACATCTTGTCATGTTTCCCTGGCCTCTAGAATGCCTTAGCACTGCCTAGCATACCTTGTCACTCCCTCCTTAGCACACCCTGAAATCACTGACGCTTCTTGTCACAAACTCTTAATTGTTCATTTGTATGCATTATTTTCACTGAGTGCTCCCTTGTGTTTCCCTAATGCTCCCTAACACTTCTTAGCACTATTTGGCACACCTTGGCACACCTTGGCACCTAGCACATATTGGCTACATGTCACTCTGGCACGCTAGAATGACTTAGCGCTACTTAGGATACCATGTCACTCCCCTCTTACCACACCTGGAACTCATTGACACTCCCTATCACAAACTCTTATTCATTCATTTCCATTCATTTTTACGTAGTGCTCCCTTATGTTTCCCTAGAACTCACTAACACTCACCACACATTGGCACACCTAACTGTAATGTGTTTCACTAACAGTCAATCCAAAAGCCCTTCTAGAGTCTAGCTAGTTACTAGTTCTTCACTGAGATATTAGGGTTAAGTTTATTGTATAGTGTTTAGTGTGAAAATATTACTAGGTGTTTTTATCGCATAGAGTAATTATGATTTTCCCCATGTACACAAAGATAACTGAGAAGTGTTTCCCATTATCATGCAAGTGGAACTTCAACATGTACACCAGAGTAACCACAAAATATTTATTATATTTACAAAATGCAAGGTGATAGGAAAATATTTACATTATATACATGAATGTACTAAGATTAGGACCGTTAGCATCATATATACATATTTACCACAAGACGAGGGTCATTACAACCCCTTAAAAATAGCCATAAGGCCTTCCTCTTTTGCAGCTCCTTGACCAGAAGGGTTTAATTGAAAAGAAAATAATTCCTTTAGAGATTTGTAGGCTAAGGTGGCCACTTCAAGCCCTTGAACTTAAAGATAATCAAATATTTGCAATTTGTTACAATAATAAGTCAATTATGCACACTTCTCATCTTAGAGGTGGGTAGAGAGGGAGAATACTTGATTGATTCCAACTTTGTAAATGAAAAACCTTTCCTACTCATTGGTTGGACACACCACCGCTAGTTGACACCACTAACACACCCCAAAAGTCCAAGATACCCATAATATGTGCCCTACACCCAAGGGCTTAGACTACACCTCCATAAAATGTACCTTCAACTTTAGATGTCCCAAAACAGTAATATCCTAACCCTAGCCTATTTGTTATATTTGTGTAACTTTGTCCTTAGCTAACATTTCTTTCTAACTATTTAATCCACTTACCATATACTCTCTCTTGTTTGCACCCACCTAGTATACAAGAACACTTATGTTTTTAATACAACCAAGTTAAGAGGGCATGTTTCTTTCTTACACTTAAATGTTTTCAATGCAAGCAAGTTAAGAGCAGGTGTTTCCTTTTCAAATTCCAAAAGTATAACATGTCTATCTCTATAAACTAACAACAAAATCATTGCATAAAAAAGGTAAGCTTAAAATTAAGTTAAAATAAGATTATTATTATTATGATAAATACACCAAATATGGAAAAATTGTTTTCAAACACTACCATAAAAAAAAGTGTTAGTTTATCAAATACAACTACAAACTTATTAAGCCAGCCTAGATCCATCTTAACTTGGATCTATCAAGCGCTGAGAGGGATCCAATCTCTTGATGTGTAAACCTATTTTTTGGCACTTGGTAGATCCAGGTTAAGATGGATCTAGGCTGGTTATATAATACTATATAATATCTATATCTGTATCTATGTGTCTCTTTTTTATTCCCTCTCTCTATCTCACACCCCAAACATACACTCTCTCTCTCCCTCCCTCTTCCTCTCTACCTCTCTCTCTTCCCCCTATCTCTCCTCTCTTCATCGTTTCCTTGTCACTCCCTCTCTCTCTCTACCTTTCTCCCTATATGTCTTTCTTCTTCCTTCCCTCTCTCTCTCCCTCTAACTTCATCTCTCTCTCTCCTCTCTCTTAGTCCTCTCTCTCCCTTTCTCTCTCACCTCCCTTCCCCCCCCATCACTCTCTCTCTCTCCCCCCCTCCATCTTTGTGCCTTCCTCTCTCTCTCTCTCTCTTTCCCTTCTCTCCCTATATTTATCCCCACCTACTCTCTCTCTCCCCTCCTCTCTTCTCTCCCTCGCTCTCTATCCATCTATCCCTTGTCACTCCCTCTCTCTCTCCACCTCTATATCCCTATGCCTTAGTTCTTTCGTCCCTGTCCCTCCACCTCTATCTCCCTATGCCTTAGTTCTTTCCTCCCTCTCTCTACCCCTCGAACTCCATATCTCCCTCTCCCCCTCCAACTCCATATCTCTCTCCCCCACTCTCTTCTTCTCTCTCTCCCCTCTCTCTCTTCCTACCTAATTCTCTCTGTCTCCCCCCATCACTCTCTCACTCTCTCTTTCTCTCTCTCTCTCTCTCTCACCACCCTCCATCTTTGTCACTATCTCCCTCCCCCTGTCTTCCCTTCACTTTGTGTTAAGGGATAAATTCCCCTAGGGTCTTGGGTTGACACCCTAGCATATCGAAGGTTATTTACATAGATAAACACTCATTCCATACAACCATGATGCTAATATAAACAAACTATATGAAAAAAGGGTGCACCTGAGGTCCTTCGTTTGAGAAGATCCAGTTAGGGTCCAAACCCTCTTTTAGTTCCTTTTAGTCCTTCAACCTGCAAAACAAACAATTCCAGAAAGTACAACAGTGTATTGACCAAGCATCATAAATAAATCATCTTCATAACATAAGGAAAGGTAGTTAGTTATACAATTAAAAACAACCATTCACATATGAATTATAACATTGACATCATGAACATGAAGAAGATTTATATCAGGAACAAGACAAGTGTTTCTTTTATTATAAATAACTAAAGTACAAAAAGGAATGATTTCACCTGATTCGTCCTTTCACAGGCTCCAAGCAGAACCGTCCTTCAGATTTGTCCAGTCTCAAGCCTTCAACAAACTCCTTCCATGACTTACTCCATGATCTCTCAAGTAGAAAGACATCATCACACAAGGAAACAAGGGTTTCCTGCAAATGGGGGAAGTGTTGGAAGCACAAGGATCTTCAAACCTGGTCAGGGAAAATCTTAGCAGAGTGATCTTTCTCTCTATTCTCTCCTCCCTTAGGCCTTCCCATTGAAGCCTTTTTATACTTCTCCCAAAGTAGTTTTTTAGTTGGGAATTCGTTGGGAACATTTGGGCCACGGGAACTAATAGGTAATCAGTAGGTAAAACCCGCGATCTCCACCTGAAATTAAGGAGTTTTAATTTTTTTTAAGTGTTTTAAGACATATACGTGGGTTGGGTATACACAGACCTGCGTACACACGCATTTATCTCAAGGCAGTGTCGCGTATAGGGAGTAAAACACTATTTTTTGAATATTTGGACTAGGTCTGGAAGGAGGGGTTGCCCTAGGCCATGAGTGTAGCATCACAAACATCAAGAGTGAGATTTGGAGCTATAGCAGATGCCCCCTAATATATGAGGTTAGAAGGGGTACATGATGGCTGAAATATATTAAGCAAGTTCATGGAAAGGAAATCTACCAAAAACTGAGAAGGACTTGACCAGAGGTCAGCCTGCCAAACCACTAAAGGAGATCATAAAGAAACACTATCTGAGGCGGGCATACCCATGCCCAGAGAAAGTAAAGCATGTCCGCATATCAAGTACAAGCGGATCCACTAAGTATACAAGTATAAAGAACTAGAAAATACATAATGGATTATCTGATCACGATGAACAAGTACATGTCTAAATATCACAAATAAGAATGTCAATGATGTTGAAGAATGAACTCGATCACTGATATTAAAGACTGATCACAAAAGGTACCAAATGGACATGATAGAGTAGGATGGTACTACACTACAAACTCAGGTGCCAGCATATAGAATGTTCCCATGAATGATTGCATCATATAAGGTGGAGTGGTATCAACTAGCGGCAACAGGAGCAACTGTCAAGTGAACCAATGAATGTTGATGCAACCTGAGGTCTTCACCGACCGCCGTGGTACATTTCTACATCATGGGAATAAATGATCTGAAGTCGACCATGTGAGAAATCGTTTGATTACCAGTCATTGATGTATACTGTTAACAAATGTGAGACTACTCACCGATAATGATAATGAGTGTCAAGGTACCCAGTACAATCTAACAAGTGTGAATAGATGAGCTGGAGTCGAACACCTGTAAGAATCTATCAATCAGGAGACAATGATGGTTTCCCACTATTGATAGAGAAGGATCTGCCACTAATGACTCCAAACCCCAAGGTACTGCCAAATGGACTCTAGATCTTTGCCCCAGAGCAATGAGTCGTAGTCGATGGGGAAAGATCCGCTAGAAGGAAGGCATTAAGGCATCCTTCATCAATCTAGCACAAGTGTAACCCGTAGGAAAATAATGTGGAAGGAATCAGTGAAAAAGATGTAGTAACCCAACCGAAGCACGTTTTCGCCGTACACAAGATGTGGCTAGCGCACGACAGAAACCCTCTGAACCAACTAATAATGAAAGCTCAGATAGAGGCAAGGTATCCACCAATAGGGTCAAATGGAAACCAAGGTACTTCATGAATCCCAATGTGTGATAATGTAAGCTGATGTCGAACACAAGGGAAACCACTCAGTGAAAGACCCATGATACTGATCAATGCTGAGCACAAGGTGACCTATCAATAATGAAAATAGGGCCAGGGTGTAGCTCTAGGCCTGTCCTCAGAGCAAGATGTTGTCGTCGATAAGGACAAGACCAACTAGCAAGAAGTCAATGGGGACCTTCTCAAACCGGCACGAGTAAAGGACCAATATAGCTGATGTGATGATAGACATGATGCTGACAACCAGGGATGGCCAATTGAAAAATGAGTCAAGAGACATTGCAGAGAGGCCAACTCAGGATAACTTCCCTTGAACAAAAGCACGACTCAATGTGACCATGTGGCAGCATATGATGACTCTGTATAAGTTCGTCATGCAGGAGGCACAAACGAACTCTCCATATGATTGGAAGAGATAACCAATCGGGGGAGGACTGACTCAATAACAAGGTTAAGGCATGCCTAGGTCAAACTAAATCCCGCCCAAACGGAGGAGACTTTGCTTTGAGTGCTTTGTTCAAGGGTGACATGACTGACTCTAGCTACCAACAATAAGTGGAAATATTGTCCCGTTCCCACTCTTTTTTTGGAATATATAATTTTTTTGTCTTTTTCTTTAAGCTGGAAAAAGAATAAAACAATGCTATAGTATAGTGGAAAGAACGAGTGTCGGTGAAACAGATGATCTAGTTCTTAGGATTGGAACGTTCCTATGCTCAATGGAGGGAGGTGAAAACTAGTTAAAGACACTCAAAGGTGTGTTCCTTCCATGTATCAAGGTGTGTCAAGTTGCAGAAGGCAAGGGCATGCAAGTTTCATTTCGCAGTAGTCATGGTCAAAAGTTGGCTTAAACACGAGTCCAAGTGAAGCTGTCTTAAGGCCAAAAGGGTGCAAATGCTCAAAATGCAATATAGTAGTACAACTCAACACAAAGGAGCCTCTAGGGTATAAGGCCAGAACGAAACGAAAAAGTAAAGAGGAATGAGTCTTCATCACATAAGTCATGGCGGGACTACAGAGGACTCCCGAGCCTACTCAGATTGGAGCAGCATGGGCAACAAATGTCAGTGAGGTGCTAAATATGATGCCCATGAAAAGGATGGCTCTACCATTGTGTCATGATTAAAAAATCAGCGAGTGAAAGTGGTTTACGAACCATAACACAATGGGATCGACCCTATGGCAAGTGTATCAAAAAATGGAGGCTAGTATGCATAATGCATCGGAAAAAAAGGCGTCCCTAACCTATATGCCAGTGAGAAAACAATACCTGCCATGATGGGTTAGCAGTCATGGAACCGACTCAAAACTATCGAAAAATGTCCAAAATTTCCTAAAAATCAGACCATCCTCGACATTCCAAGCTCCCAAGTTAAAAGTTACACGAGACCAAACAAAATCAAGTTCTGAAATTTTTTTGCATTTTCAAAGCTTATAAATAGTTTTTTGGTCTCACCATTTTCACCATTTCAGTTGAGAGCAGAGGAGTGGAGCAAAAGAAGCAAAATTTTCCATACACCAAATTCAACCATTCAGATCCTTCCAAAATCACCAGGTAACCTTTATACTTGTCTTGCATTCAATTGTGACTAGTTTTAGAATTTTTAATTTGAGTTTTAGCGTTGAATTTTTTGTCAAAAATTTCACCGTAGCGTATATGCAGGTTGGGTATATGAAACCCATGTACACGCGGGCCGTAAACGCAACTGTCTATAAAGGGACCCGCGTATACACCGCGAACATTTCAAACAAAAAAACTAACGGTCCAAAATCATTTTTTGTTCAGGATGCCAGTCACTTGGCAAGAAAGAGAGCATACCTCAGTGGATGATGAGGTCATGAACGATTCCAATGCTTTGGATGCCTTACGAGGATGTGGTTTGCTAAAATTCTTCAAAATGCCCAATATGAAATCAAACACACGCTTGCCTGAGATGCTCATTAACTACTAGAGCATCGAGGATGATTCATTTATGATTGACCAGATGCCACTTAAGATAGAAGTGGATGGCATTTATTTCATCACAGGCCTTTCCCGAAGGGGAGAGGTAGTACATTCGAGGGGCAAGACATGAGGTAGTCTCTCGATCGAGGACTACGCACATATATATTGCTTGGGACATACAGAGAAGGTTGGAAGTCAAATTCCAATCAAACATGTGGACAGTCTATCGCTGAGGATAATCTTGTCCACTATAGCTAGAGTGAACGGATCAGCTTCTCTGCACTAGGCATCACGGCCAGCCATGAGCTTGGTGATAGATTGTCTCACCATCGTATTTGACTGGTGTACTCCTCTTCTGTCCAGCCTGAAAATCCAGCTTACTTCCATCAAGAGAGGGTAGACAAAAAGCTTCAGATATGGGACTATTTTGTGTTCTTTCTTTTTTGAGAGGGTCCCTGGACTTCGACCTAGAGTATCGGTTTCAATCAGCACCCCATGAGATCCATGAATGGGCAGGTGGGCTGACTTCATGAAATGTCTAGGATGTGGGGATGTCCCACGGATTGCATTTGATGATGACTTCTTCTCGTGGTGGGAGGATCAGATCATTGCCATAGATGTCTACCCTTATCCTGGGTTGGATTTCCGAGGGGATCCCGATCTAGTATTACCACCGACTGCAGCATGGGGCAACATAGGTAAGTATTTTTATTTTTATTTTTTTGAATTAATGAATTTTGAAAAACGTTTTTGAGAGGATTCAAATGATTAATATGATGATCATGTTCCAGATATTGGGTTGGTACGAGCATATGAGTTCCCACGGCACAAACGTCGTGGCCGAGGGGCCAAAGAGACAGCTGCAGACACAGAATGACTGTTACACACCATTCAGTGGCACTTAGTGAGAATCACTCACGGAGTACCAATGGCAGCCATAGAGGATCTTCCTGTAGATATGCAACATCATGTGGTTGGCATGCCACATGACTAGGTTCATACTCTTAGTCATGTGGCCAATGCGATAGTTACCTACTTAGCCGCTCATTCTGAGCCAGGGGATGAAATTGTATCTATTTTAGCTGTAGGAGGGGGAAGATCAAATGTACCCATCAATGAAGAGTACATCCTGACTCCTAGATTATCAATAGGCGGACGGGGATTATCCACTAAAGGAATAGTAGAGTCCAAAGTTGCCCAAGGATCAACTAGAGAATAGTCCAATTGATCAACCTTAACAATTTTCCCCTCATGAGGAAAGCAACTGACATGAAATAGAGTCGAAACAATGGCATACATTTCGTATACCTAGTTCCTTCCTAAGAGGAGATTGTAGTCTAGGTTAGCATGACTTCTACTTCAATATTAACGACCTTCCCCCCAACACATATAGGAAAGGCCAGGATAATCCCGTATGGCCTATGAGAATGACCATCAAATGCTGTTAAGAGGGTAGGTGAAGGAACAACCGAAGGCGATCCAATGGACTTCCAACAGGACATAGACATGACACATGTGGAAGCTCCCTCATCTATAACCATCCGAAAAATATTAGTTTTCTCATAGGTAGACTTTATCTGGAAAGCCATATGATGAGGAAGTCTCTTCTTGACATTATGCATATCAAAAGTGAGAGATAAAGAATTATTTGGATCCACTGCCCCCATTATCGATAGCAAGTCACTCTTTTGAGCAGGACACGACAGGAGCACCTCTAAAGCGGACATAGCACATGGACTCTACGATAGATCTTCAACAATGGAGTAATTCTGGGTTGCCCTAATATTAGGGTTACTAGTTGAGCATTTAGCGGAACCTTTTGGTATCTGTGGTATAGTGTCGACACGGGGTTGCTCAATATGAAGGTTAGTATTTCCAGGAATGTTGTGCTTTAACTTTTTCTTTTGATAATGGATTATTTATGTGATCTCCCCTCTCTTACACACAACCAGAGTCCATACATACATGGTTTTTTGGGATATGTGGACAATGGACAGATTTACGCTCATCATTTATCTAGAAATTTACACTCTAGAAGATCAAGCATTTACAATTGAATATTTCCTTGCCACTAAATTAGAGTTGAAGAGTCGGACTCCTATTTTTCAGGCATATACCTCAATTTTAAATCAATTTATTGCTAACATTGTACAGACCTTCCATGGGAGGGCAAAGAGTGATCACTACCATTGCTTAATGTTTCTGTAGACCAAGTAAATATTCCAAATGTGTATAAATTAGTGGGTCCTTGGAGAATCATAAGAGTGGCGCTATTGTAGCAACAAGAAATTTGTTTATTTTGAGTTCTTCATTAGTGCATTGATAGTATATTGTTTATTCCATACAATACCTCAATAGTGTATGATCGAATTATAGTTAAGCCTATCATAATATTTTGACTTACTCTCTTTTAGAGGGAAGTTAGAGTGCGTGTCAAGCTTGCACATCACAATTGTATCATGCAAAGTTTACGTGGGATAAGTTTTATGGATCTAAGCAGTGACATACCTATTGGAATTCAAGAGGCAACAATACTACAAAGTGGGAAAGAGGTTTCACAGTTAACCTAGATTTCACATTATGGTTGGAGTCGGTTTGTTGGAAAGATCCTGGATGCCCCAACTTCCTTTTTATGACTGAGAGCAAGATTGAATCCATTGACATATTCCTCGCTCAATTGTCATTAAGTGATGGGTTTTCTCAGAAGTGCTGCACACCTATAAACTTTAGTAGAGTTGTTCTTGAGTCTTCGGAGTTGGTTGGCTTTTCAAAGCACACACGTACAAGAAGAGGAGAAATAATATGACCGGCTAATTTGAAGTTATGTACCTGTGAATATGGTGTTTCCATTCATAAACCCAACGACTCGCTCTACTTTTTTCTAGTGAACAAATTTGAGACTTGCCACGAATCGTGGGACGATTCCAACCCCATAACTATAAATTTCTTATTTAAATCTATACCCAATAGATTAGAATCTACACAAGGATAACATCATTCTAGTTTCGAAAGAACCTGCAATCGACTTGTACCATGCTATTTAATATTTTCTGTATTTATTTGCATCCTTGGTCTGTGACATAAAGATGCAATAGGCTACCTTGCATTTTCTATACTAACATTCCTAAAAAAAATAAAGTATGCCCAAATATATCATTTCAAATGATCTATGTAGCTCACCTTTTGGTTTTTCAATTATTGAAGTTGTTACCTATATTGATGAGAACTGCTACAACCGATACCACAGTGACAAGATATATTATAGTTTTATCCGTGTTTCTCTAAAGGTGTTTCTCCTTCAGTAGAGTAGCAATACATTGTAGTTTCCATTTAAGGGAGAAATGTACCCAGTGGCAACCTTGGCCTATGTGTAAATGGGTTGAATGCACATTAGACTCTATCTATTGTTTTGAAGGTGTTTCTCCTTGAACAATACTTCATCTTAGTAGATAATTTTGGTCTGCACCTTTAGTAGATACATGCTGCCTTGGGATAAATGTTGTAGATTATAGTTTTCCTATGAGGTTGTAGCAGCGATGAAAGAAGTGCATCGATTTTAGGCATATTTAGTATGCTTTTATAGTTTGAATTAGATGCTCACTTTTCTTAATTTAGGCATTTTTCATAGTTTTGTTTTATGCACATATTTATCTTTAAGAAAAGTGCACAGTAGAGAAGGGTTCTATATTTTGAACAAGGGACACACTTCTAGGTAGGAGGTACTCTATTCTAGGAAGATTTTGCCATGCAGGTTAGGTGCTTTATTCAAAAATCCCAAGAGGCGCTATTGTATCAAAAAGAAATTCGTTTATTTTGAGTTTTTCATTAGTGCATTGATAGTATATTGTTTATTCCATGCAATATCTCAATATTGTATACAACCATATTTAGTATTCTTTTATAGTTTGACTTAGATGCTCACTTTTCTTAATTTAAGGGTTTTTCTTAGTTTTGTTTTATGCACAAATTTATCTTTAAGAAAAGTGCACAGTAGAGAAGGGTTCTATATTTTGGGTAGGGGACACACTTCTAGGTAGGAGGTACTCTATTCTAGGAAGATTTTTCCATGCAGGTTAGGTGCTTTATTCGAGAATCCTAAGAGGCACTATTGTAGCAATACGAAATTCATTTATTTTGAGTTCTTCATTGGTGCATTGATAGTATATTATTTATTCCATGCAGTACCTCAATATTGTATAATCAAATTACAATTAAGATTGTCATAATATTTTGACTTAACCTCTTTTAGAGGGAAACTAGAGTGTGTTTCAAGCTTGCACGTCACAATTGTATCATGCAGAGTTTACCTGACACAAGTTTTGTGGATCTATGTAGCCAGATACCTGTTGGAATTCAAGAGGGAATAATACTACAAAGCGAGAAAGAGGTTTCATAGTTAACCTGCCTTTCACATTATGGTTGGAGTCGGTTTGTTGGCAAGATGTTGGATTCCCCAACTTCCTTTTTATGACTGAGTGCAAGATAGAATCCTTCGACATATTCCTCGCTCAATTGTCATTAAGTGATGGGTTTTCTTAGAAGTGCTTCACATCTATAAAATTTACTAGAGTTGTTTTTGAGTCTTTGGATGTGGTTATCTTTTCAAAACACACACGTACAAGAAGACAAGAAATAATATGTACGACTAATTTCAAGTTATCTTCCTACGAATAGGGTGTTCCCTTCCATAAACTAGATGACTCGCTCTACTTCTTTCTAGTGAACAAATTTGGGATTTTTCATGAATTGTGAGACAATTGAAACCCCATAACTATCAATTTCTCATTTAAAGTTATACCCACTAAATTAGAACCCGCACAAGGAGAATTCCATTCCTGTTTCAAAATAACCTACAATCGACTTATACCATGCTATTTAATATTTTATGTATTTCTTCTCATCCTTGGCCTGTGACATAAAGACGCAACAAGTTACCTTGCATTTTCTATATTAACACTCCTAAACAATAATAAAGTATGCCCAAATCTGTCATTTCAAATTATCTATGCATCTCACCTTTTGGTTTTTCAGTTATCGAAGTTCTTACTTATATTGATGATATCATCGACAACTGAGGCAATAGTGACAATATCTCTTAGAGATTTATCCATTTTGCACTAAAGGTGTTTTTCCTTCAGCAGCACTACAATACATTGTAGTTTCCATTCAACAGAGAAGTGTACCCAGTAGTAGCCTTGGTCTGTGTGAAAATGGGTTGAATTCACAATAGAATTTATCTATTGTTTTGAAGGTGTTTCTCCTTCACTAGTACTTCATCTCAGCAGATCTTTTCAATCTACACCTTCAACAAATGCATACAGCCTTGGGGTACATGCTATAGATTCCAGTTTTGCTGTGAGGGTATAGCAACGATGAAAGAATCACATCAATTTTAGGCATCTTATTGTTAATGTATGAAAGCATACTTGTCTAGTGTTTCCCAAACTTATATAGATCCATATCTATTATACTTTTATAGTTTGACTTAGATTCTCACTTTTCTTAATTTAGGTGTTTTTCTTAGTACTATTTTATGCATAGATTTATCTTTAAGAAAAGTGCACAGTAGAGAAGGGTTCTATATTTTGAGGAGGGGACACTCTTCTAGGTAGGAGTTACTCTATTCTAGGGAGATTTTGTCATGCATGTTAGGTGCTTTATCCTAGATAGAGTTCCAAGTCCTTGCCTCCTTGACAAAGTCCCTGCTAGACAAGACACTAGTGGATAGAGTTCCAAGTCCCTAAATTTTCCATAAACACACCTGACCCTAGCTATCTAGCCTAAAATCCTTTACATTCCAACCATCTCTTGGCTGTGATTTCGTAGAGAGAGCCCTCTCTGGTTTGGTAGGGCTAGCTACCAAACTAAAAGCTTGGTTTGTGATTACCTCCATTGATCTCTTCATCAGCTTGGGACATTATGGAGGATAAAATAGGGCATGACAACTAGGGAGTGCCAAGGTGTTCTAGTGAATGTAAGGTTCCCAAGTCATGGAAAAATGCAATGCTAGTTTTGAGGTCATGACCACCAAGGTGTGTTAGGGAATGCTAGGGCATGCTAAGACGTTTCAGATAGTACGAAGACATGTCAAACAAGCTAAGATGTGCCAAGTGCTAAGGCATCCCAAGATGTACAAGGGTTCCAAGTCCCTCTGTCCTCTTCTTCCATATGATATCCACTTATGACATTTCATTTGCAATATTTGGTGCATTTGATAGTTATAGGTCATTTATACGTTATAAATGTCTTCATAGTTTCACTTCTAATTGACTATTCAAATGAACATATTGATTCTCTTACATATAACTATTTTTCCCTCCACCCAATTTTCGTAACTTCAATAACCGTTAAGTAGGGACCTAAATATTCATGTTGCTTTGCTTGTTTAGTAAAATATTGCTGAGACTTTAATTAATTGAAAGTTTTAGAATTTACAATTTATGAAGTTTCAAGGTCTAACTTTAAAAAATATAATTCTTTACAGGGTGCTAGCTCAATGGCAGAGCACCTGCTTTACAGACATGAGGTTGGTGGTTCGATTCCATCATGCCCTGACATCCATATGGAATGGTGATGATCAATTTTTCGTGATGGAGGTTGTTTTGACAATTACCAATTAGATTTGGTGACATTTTTCAACCCAGTCATTATTCATGATGGACATTGAATGTCACCACAACACCTATACTTCTAGCAATGTGGCTTTTGATGACAATCAATGAACGTCACCATATATATGCACCATTAGTGATGGCCATTAAAGATCCATCACAATAAGCCATTATTGTTCATATGAAATGGTGATGGTCACTATCCATCATTATAATCAATATTCATGATGGACCTTGAATGTCAATAGAACACCTATACTTTTGGTGACGCCACCTTTGGTGATGTTCAGTTTTTGGTGACCGAGGCTATGGTCTATCACCATCACTCATATGCAATGGTGACGGTCGCTATCTATCATTATAAATCATTATTGGTGACGAACTTTGAATGTCACTACAACAACTATACTTTTGGCAACACCACCTTTGGTGATGTCTAGTTTTTGGTGACGGAGGTTATGGTCCATCACCATTACTCATATGAAATGGCGATGGTCATTATCCGTCATTATAAATCATTATTGGTGACAAACTTTGAATGTCACTACAACACCTATACTTTTGGAGATGTTCAATTTTTGGTGACGAATGCTCTTGTGACTGTCACCAATGAGCTTATGGTGACATTTTTTTCCCCTCACCAATGTCCTTTTTTCTTGTAGTGTTTGGACCAGAATCTAGCCCTTCTGGCCTAGAGAGGGCTCTCTAGACTATCTGAATTTTCAATCACAGTCTTAGGCTTTAGGCTAGTTATGAATATCAAAAAGATATGTTTTGAAATTGTGGTTGCGGGATGAAGGAGAGCTCCATTGGGCATGGATTCATAAGGATTTTCAACAATCAATCACAAATATACAGAACATCTTAAAACATGGAAAGGTAGGAAAACTCCTCGATCTTACAAAGTAGTTGTGATATGGATGAGATGAATGCAAATGTAGATCTATTAAATATAAATCATACAAGGATGAGTTTTATATTTAATTTTAAAAGGAAAACATTTAGATTTCTTAACAAGCTAGAGCAAAGTACTGTGAGTAAATTCTACTAATAATCTTCTTGTAAACAATTAAGAAGGTTCATGCATGCATAAACTAGAAGGAAATAAGGATTTACAAAGAGAGAGACATAACCATTCATCTAACACAAGAATCCTGAAACAAACTACCTTTGTATTGCTCAATTGATTACTTCAATGTAACTCCACAACTTACAATCAAAGGAAAAATGTTCTCTTTTCTTCACAATCAACCCTTTCTACTTTTTCTTACAACATATTAATAGATTCTGTCTCAAAAATATTTTGACTTGAAACAAAATTTATTATAAAAATAATATTTACTAAAATGATGTAGATATTTCAAAAATAGAACTGAATATTAGAAATTCTGGACTAACTTATTTCTTATGCACACACTTCGAGGATAGTTGTTGATGCCTATAGCTATAATTTCTCTCTTTTATTGATAGCTCCTAATATTTAGGATTATGTTCCCTTTTTTTCTCTCACTGGTCACAAGATTTCTGCTTGATTTACTTGATCAACTCTAGTAGTTTATCCTATGTGTTTTCACTCAGAATAGGGAAGTTTACCATGTTTCTAAATCTTTCATCCACCTCTTTATATCTTTCAAAAGTTGGTTTATTAAGAAACAAGTGATGAATTTCATGCTAGATAAGCAAGTCATATTGTAAACCTTTAATGCTTCATTCTTCCTCTTAATCTCTTTGTACCTGACAAAAATATTTTGTTATGTTCCAATTTGAGAAGCAAAAGACACAGGAGACTAAATTGTTTCTTCAATATGTGAAAAAGAAGTGGTGGGAAAACATGTTAGTACCACTATATTTTTCTCCTGTGATCCCTTTCTTCTGAGGATTCCTCCTAAGTGTTTGTTTTCTTTCTTCTCTTGAAAAGTAGAAAGTATGTAGCTTGATATCATGAGTATGTAGGAAACATAATTTCCCTTGACCTCTTAGTTTCTTTTTCTTTTGAGATAGGAGTTTGTAGGGATGTCTAACTCACAATCTATTCTTCAGCCTCTAGTAGTGTATTCTCTGTCCACTCCTTTTGATTTTCATATTTCTCTATTTCTGGTCTAGGTGTAGGCACATAACTTGCGTGGTCCTCTCCTCCGCTCTTAATTTTCTCTAAAGGATCATAGGAGCATGTGAAACTCAATTTGAGTTTCATTTGCTTCAGTAAAAGATCTACCTCCTTTGCTGCTACTCTAGTATTGATGATGAAAGGACCAATATGTGACTTCAACTTAAATTGTGCCTTATTCTTTCTTCATACAAAATGTAAGTCATCCATATTCATCACTCGTCTGATGTATTGTAAGGCAACGATTCTTATTGGCACAAATACTCGCAACCTGTAAAGAGGGAGTTCACATCCATATATCCTATTTTTTGTGTAGTTCTATTAAAGATACAAGTCTCCAATCTTGGCTTGCTCGTTAATATGTTAAACTCTCTCAGTTTCTATTGAAATAATTTGTATAACATCAATGCTAAGAAGACATTAGGACACATGCAGGATTTGATCTACAAAATTACTGAAGGAGTGTTATTCTGAATTCTTCCTCACAAAGGAAGTCCAGTGAATCATTGACTGTGGTCTTCCCTGTGCACCCAAATTCTTTAATTGAAACTTGAATTTCTCTACTTGATGAAATAACAAAAAATATATAAGAACTGACTGGTGTTTGAATGCACCTGCAATAGAAAACTTCAAAAATTTATCACCAATAACATCTCACAGAAGCTTACTGCAATTGAAAATGATTGAGGGCTTATGTCCAATAGAGAACACATATAAAAACCCTAATATTACTTCATCTACCCATTGATATGTAGGATAACCTAATAAGAAAGTGACAATAGAAATACTTTTCCTTGACATTTCAGGAAACATACAAGAAAAATATGGTGGATTAGTTCTAGGTAACTCGGATTTCTTGGGAAAAAATGACTCAAAAATATGAGCTTATTCAGGGAATGTGAGTTTCTGATATATCTCAATGATTAAATTAGATGAAAAAGGATACAAGGGAGTTTGAAGATCAATGTAGAGTGCTTGACAAATAGCTTTAGGTGTAATTGCAAATAGAGTTTCATTGTTTTGGGAAATTACAACCCTTTAGCTAGGGAGATATCTGAGATGACACTATGCAACAAATTATGGAAAAATGAATTGAGGTAACAATGACTCCCAATTGCTCAATTCATTACTCACATCTAAGAACTTTTGATTTTCCTAGTTGTGGAGTTCATACAAATCGAACTCACACTGGGTATTTGATATCTTATACTCTGTATCGACTAGGGGAAGTTCATCAATGTTTATAATGAGGGGTAATGTAGGGATTTCTACAACCAGCTTCAATTTTCCTTTGTGGGACAACATTTCTGACTACAAATTAGAAGCTAGGGAATCGAATTACCAGATTGCAATGATCGTTGGTGGAGGATAATGGCGTGCCTGCATAATTCAAGACTAAACCTACACTTATAGGAAATGAAATAGTGAAAGGAATGTATCCAGGGTGATGTGTAGTTTTTTAAATAGGAGGG
Organism: Pinus tabuliformis; assembly: GCA_031772625.1. Classification (NCBI taxonomy): domain Eukaryota; kingdom Viridiplantae; phylum Streptophyta; class Pinopsida; order Pinales; family Pinaceae; genus Pinus; species Pinus tabuliformis. The sequence continues at coordinate 12,932,513 of CM062813.1, read as the reverse complement.
TGAATGGTTAAATGGTAAAATAACCATTTGTGGCATGTCTCATTAGGGAAATTAGACGTTAGCGGGAAGCATTAACCATTAAATGGTCATTTGACTATTGGAGGGGAAATTTAAATGTTTGAACGGTTATGTGGTGTGGGCAGAAAGGAGAATGACAAGTGGAGGAATCTAAATGGAGTGGGAGCGGGAAACTATTTTCATTGGTGGGGGGGGGTGGGTAGGTGGTAAGCTATTTCATAGATGGGGGCCTCAAACTCATCCTGAGGCTACCATTTATGGTTCGGTGGTTTCAAAAAGCCACTTTTTGGACCACCCCCCCTAGTTATCCTGCGAAAGTGCAGGGGGGTCCACAACTTGTCCTCTACCATTGACTTGGGTGGGGAAAATCTTGTCCATTCATTTATGCGATCATTTTATAAAAAAGGACAAAACATCATATCGTCATTTTATTTACAAATTAAATAATAATCCTCCAATAATAAGAGGATTAAAATAAATAAAATGGTTTAGTGCGGCATTTAAACTAGCGTGCTTTATTTGGGACATTTACTTTTAATTTTTTCATATATTTTTCTTTTGTCCCTTTTTTTTATTTTTCTATTTTTTTTTTCTTTCAAAAAGATAAAAAACAACTAAAGTAAAAAATAAGTTACAACATCCCTCAAGATAAATAGCTAGACAAACATACCTTGATTGTCAATGTTATAGGACCCTAACAAATTCCTTGCTACAGATGACCTGCACACCAACCTCGTTGATCTCTTTCAAATCATTCACACTTCTCTCTTTTCCATGCATTATCTGATCCTCCACAAGGAATGTTTTACCATGTATAACCCACAATGAGTGAAAAAACATTTGGTCAAACTTGCGATTCAAGCATCAAATCTATTTTGATTTCCCTTTTGAACATATTTGACTTCCTCTATTTTGAAAGGAAATACATCATTTCCAAAGTCCATATAATGGAAACATGATTTCTTGTTTTTGTTCTAATAGTGGTACCACATAAAAGAATACATACAACAATCTTGTTTCAATAGTGGTGTCACACAAAAGAATACATACAACAATTTTCTCTATCTACATGAGAATAAATCAAGAATCCCTACCGTTTTCATTTCTATTAGAAATATTTCCATAAAAATCCATGCAAGACATCATATGATAATATGTTTCCTTCTTTCTACATGAACATGAAAATAATGCTTCCACGATTTCCATGTTGAGTTTAGAATTAGTTTGGAATTTTGTTGAGAAAATTTCTCAACCTCCTTGTCCATGTTTGAAATCAATTGGATCTGAATCCAACTATATATGTATATCATATTTGTGAATGAAATGATAGTTTTGGATTATGAAATTGTGATTTTCCTATTCAGTATTATAGCCCAGATGGGCCTTGCCTCCCTCACTGGAGGGCTCACGGGCATAAAGTAGAATAGGAAAAAAAAATTAGTGTGATTTTAATTAGACTTTATCTATCCATAATTGTTGAGTGTGTTTGTGTGAATACTATTGATACAAGTTTGGATGTGGTGGATTAATGAAATGTCAATTGTAGTTGCCTATAATATTCAAAGTGTAAAAATCTTATTGCAAATTCTACATGCCACCCTACTAGGTTGTGTAGGCTTGTAAAACCTACCTAGAAAGCATGGTCCACCTCTGATAACCTATCCAATGTTCATGTAGACTTCTCTGACATTCAGTTTGGTTCCAGAGGGTTCATAAGCAAGGGGATCGGCAAGATCTCACCAACAGATAGAGGGAATAGACAATCTACCTTCCATTGCACTACCCAACTACCTAAAGAAGCATTCCAATATGTGTGAGTTAAGAAAAATGTGCTACAGAATCACCAGAGGTTGTGAAAATGCCATGTGAGTGAGACTGAGATTTTCTTACATGTAGGAGAGCTTAACTTCCAGATCTGTAGTTCAACTTCTATCGACATGTAGTTATGGCAACTCTGATCCTAATGCTAGAGAGAAATTATTTCAAACTCAAGTCCTTATCCTCGTCCACAAGGTACGATCCATGGATTCCTCATATTTGCATATGCGACATATATTTTCAACGTATCATGCCATATTTGATGCCCTTAACGTTTATACCAACAAGGTTTTTTTCTGGATCAAATTTGCTATCATCTATTGAAGACATTTTGGTACCTTCTCCTATGTGTCATTGCCTACACATCTAAATCATAGTATGAACTATTATTGGTCAAGGTGGAATTCAAAACGATGTGGTTGTGATCCCAATTCAATGTTATGGCGGTGAGTGTGGTTTTATCTTGCCCTTTCTACCCACCATGGAGATGTGGGGATATTTATACCAAAAATTTCTTGAACGAAATTTCATTTAGGTCTCTAAATACCTATGAAGGAAATAATATCTTTACATATAGTGACTTCATCACTGCAACTGATGCATTCTTTCTCTTTGGCACAACTATGATTTTCGATGACAAAGTTACTGACCACATAAGTTATTATACCAATTATTACAGTCAATTCAACGTAGATCTAGAAGCAAATTTAGTTATGGAGATTGATTGGTGTTTTGGTAGTTGATTATTATTTATTTGTAAAATTTATATTGTAAAAGACAAATTAATGGATAGAGAAATATAGTTAAGTTAATGGTTCTCAATGTTCTTCGGTGCTGAGAGAACACATCAATGACTTCCTTATGTTGAGTATGTTATATGCTAATGTGTCTTGTTTGTATTTGGTGCTTCAGGAACATTAATTACATTTTTTCTTCATATGTATGTAACTTTATATGTCGAAAAGGTCAATTCTAGAGTTGACTGTTGGATAATATCACTGCGTAGGCATTACCTATATGACTAGAAGTATATATTTTGATACATACTACCAGGATGGAAGCATGTCCATAGAGATATTTAGTATGTAGGCTATTGTTTGGGGTACTCAAGAAGGGTCAATTGTACAAAGTTCGTCAACCATGGTCAACAGAAATTATTTTTGTAATGGAGGTCAAGTGACAACTCGAAAATGTGGTGGTGAAGAAAGAGTGGTGTTTTCAAGACTCCAGAGTAGATATGGGTCCTGATGAAGACTAGTGACAAAAATGTCATTGTAATGTGTAATGTGTGTTGTCAATGTTTTCTGTGTAAGCATTAAGGAAGAAACTTGGAAATAATGCTTCGATGGCTTCCATGTTGAGTTTAGAATTAGTTTTAAATTTTGTTGAGAAATTTTCTCAAACTCCTTATCCATATTAGGAATCAGCTGGATCTCAATCCAACTATATATGTATATCATATTTTTGAAAGAAATGATAGTTTTGGAGTGTGAAAATATGATTTTCCTTTTCATGACAGAGAAATGATAATGCCATAATAATGTTCATAACGAAATTTACCTCACTCATAGTCTCCATAAGAGAAAAATCCATCCTTAACATGATGCAAATGGTTGGAATCCCTTATAGAAATTTCTCGTTCGAAAATTCTTGGAATGAATTTAATGGCGGTATGGAGGTCACCGCGTACTTGAAGATCCTTGAAAGTTATGATTGGAGTCCAGCTAGGTGTGATGATAAGTCCGAGAGCTATTGATATGAGAAATTCAGTTTTATGTTCATCCTCCGCACCTTACAAAATAAAACTTATGTCGGGCACATATTTTTACTTCTTATTTAGCTCAAATAGTGTATCGAACATTGCATAAATCTCTTCTACGTGTGGATGAGATATGTCTCCTACAATGAATGCATGCACCCTATTCTTTGCTTTAGTTTAGATACAGATTGGATTTTTTCTTACTCCAATGTTTTTCATCATTTCTCTAACTTTAGATACATCATCACATTTACCAGATGAATCATAGTTGTTTATTTTCTTAGAGTGAATAATTGTTTATGTTAAGAACTTGATTGAGTTTTAATTTACAAAATTGTAAGTCTAGTAGGAATTAATTACTATGTGTTAGCTTTTGAATTTAACAACATCTACTAACCACAAGTTGGAAATTTATTTGCAATTATATACTCAATAATAACAACTGTGCAAGGTGTACCATCTCCAATCAACGATGTAGGTAGAAACCACCTCCAAAGTGCACATTCAAAAGGTTGACATAATGCTTTCAAGTGTAACAGGATAATGAGTAGATCAATTATCATATCAGGAACAATCACCCTTATTAATGAAATTTTTACTCACAACCTTATTACAAGTATAACCGTTATTCACATGTAATCCATACCTTATTACTTTTCAACAAATATTTAAAATCTGCAAAACCGACACTCCTCTACTACTGTTCATATCCATATCTATCCCCTGAGCTATGAAACAATAGATACATCACATATTTGGCATGACACATGCTTTCTCAAAAACGGATTCACACTTTGTTGTAGCCACCATAATCATGATGTGAAACATCACTTTAGCCTTCTTTTTCTACCATAAATTATCATCCATCGTTATGCATGGTGAATAACGATCACATTTTAAAGATGAACCTGCTCTGACTAAGATCAGATAACAATTGCATGATAGCGTTATGTTCTTCATCTTCAGTAATTTAGGAGACATCTATTGTCATGCATAATTCTATGACACACCAACTCCTAGTCTTGACAAATAAATCTTGCTACAAAAAATCTTGTCATCATTTGTCCCATAGATAAAACCATGAAAAAGAATAAAATTATAATCCTTGGCCACTCGAAACTTGGTTACTGATAAAATTATTTTAGATCATAACCATAGTGACATTGAGACTAAGATTGTATCATTCATATCAATATAATATCTTTATAATAAGATTGTGACATGCAAGTGTAATAGGCCAAGCATCATAGGCTTAACAAAAAAGATTCCAAGTCACAAAGAGTGAATGGATATAGTCTATGCTTTTTTTTTTTAGCTTCTTGTAAAATTTCAATATCACCCAACCATTTGACCACCATTGCCTCTCATATTTCCTCATAGCTCTATTATCTTGTTTTCAAAAGATATTTTCTAAGGAATGTGAATATGGGGTGATTCTTTTTTCATGTGAGCAGGTCCAAACCACAAAACGTAGTATGGGTAGATTCAATCTGCAGAAATACTTGTCTGATATAATCTGGTGGGAAGGGCATCAGGACACTTCATCTTGCATTCGGTCAATCTGAAAACTTAACCAAGGGCCACACATAATGTTGTATTTGCGCTTTCATGTGGTGAAATTTTGTTTACTCTAGAGCAATCAAAGGTGGGTAAAGGCCCAATGAAATCAATGAAAAATAAGACACATCGAGTCATAAAGTAAGGGGAAATTTCACTCTGTTGAAATCCCCAATATGTGGTATGCGAGACATCACTTTGGTTACATTGCAACATTTGGTTAGATATTAGTTTTCTTTGAATTTTAGTCCATAAACTTTCTGGAATGCCTAATACCATCTCATCGGGTTGTTTGGGTCTTGGATAAACCACCCTTGCCAACGCCTGATACCACATTTAGAACATTTCAGGCTTCCTCCATGTTACATGCCAATGTGCCTTTATTCTCATCCTAACTCAGTGTCATTGTTGTTTATGTATTCACACACGAAAATTGCAAAGGTTTGTCACCAACATTTTGTAACCTAATTCCAAGCTTATTAAAAAGAAATTAAGCTGCCTACAACTGATGTACTATTGTCTTGATGGTCCTTACACCTTTTTCATGAATTTTCCTAGCCAATGACCATTGGAAAGAATTGATCTTGATATTTTCTCTCGAAACAACTTTAGGTGAACATCACCTCTGACAAGAATTCAAGAGTATGGAGCAGAGGATTTCTCTTCTCAGTATTATGAATCAGTTAAATAAGATTACATTTGATACATCAACAATAAATGACTATAGTAAAAATGAAGTAAACTGGACTAATTGTAACTAAACTGGGACACTTGGATAAACAGTTTTGACACTTAACAAGTGGTTGGTGTTTTACCTTGGGAGAAAATTCTTGACCGAGTAGAAATTAGTGCCCAAGGTATTCTTTAAAGCTTACCGATTTATTATTTGTTTGTCGCATCGTTTTGCAAACCCCATAATGTTAAATTTTAAACCCTTTAACCTTAAATACATGGAATACAACTTCAAATGGACTTCAACTATTGGAAACAAATGGATTGAAATTTGTGATAAGTGTTGGTGAAAGCTTCAGAATAAAAGGTTGTGTCTGCATAATCTTTTATCATAAACTTAGGGGAAAGTGTGTTCGATGAGAAATACAACTTTGAAAGAAGAGCACTATTTTTAAGGAATTTTTTAAGCTCTAAATTTAAAGAGAATTATAACCATTAACTATAAATAAATAACATATTGCTTCAATTCTTTTAATAAATAAATACATACCTAATATGACACAGTGAAAACAAATCATACCCAACAATTTCTGAAATCACTGAAATATTTATTTATCATTAAAGTTAAGATCAAAGTACAAAGTGGTCCTCTCTGAGGTATTGCAAAAATCTGAAATGCCTTTTCATCTTGCTGAGGTACATTTATAAAACCGTTTCAAAAAGATAGATATTAGAACTGTCAACATCCGAACTACCTAACTATTCGAACATTACATTGAAACATAAAAATTACATGGCTTGAAAATAAAACAACTTCTAAAAGTGAACATTTCATCTCAAATAAATCTGAGATTGTGGAGTAGTAGAGGGTTCTACTTCTGTAGCGGCATCTTGTGGCGACATCCATTCCATGGTGTTCCTCTATATTTTTGTACTTCTAATTGGGGAATTTATAACCTTAACATGTGGTATCTTGAAGTCTGTGATTCTGCTATATGTAGGCTTATCAATAAAAAGAGTCTTCATCATCTAAACAAGTTGAAAATATTTATGAAGATAGTTGACAATTGTAGCTCCCTTTAAGACTATAGTCTTTTCATGTGTAGAATTTATTTTAGTTTTTACTTCCACTAGTAATGTTTCATATAGTTCCCAGGATAACAAATTATTTTTCTGATCCCAACAGGATGGAAATCCATCCCTTTTTCTTTTGTCAAAATTGATATCAAAACTCATCATTGCTTCCTTAATCTCCATCAATTTCTTCTCTATTGCTTTCTTGTTCGCATTTTTCAATACCATTTTTTTATCTCCATTGCATGCTTTGTCTTGTATTTTATTCCAAACTCTTTCATTTCCTTTGTAGACTTTGAGTTTAAGAAGTCAATTAACTTCTTAGCAAACTGGGCTCTATTCTGCAACTTTTGCGTATTACTGAGGATGACTTCTTCTAAGTCTCTAACAATAATCTTATCCTCTTCAATGTTAACTAGGAATTGCTAGACATTCTTTACAGTATTGTTATGTCATTCCACAAGATTTCTCTTCCTTGTACCAGGGACATATTTCCTTTCACCTTTTCCTTCAATTTTTTAATTTCTTGTTCAGCAACTTGGAAATCCCTTCTGTATTTTTTTACACTCTCCTTGGTCATAAACAACTCTTCCTCAGGTGCTTTGATGATTTTCACAACATTGTCGAAATATGTTTGCTTCTTCTTTAACTCATATTCAGAAACGTGTAATTGAGTTCTAACCCGAGTTATCTTCTCAGCAGGATCATCTGAATCTGTTTCCACCACAATTTTGCATACATGTTAATCAATCTTTCCCTGTAAAGAAAGATTCATTTCCTTCAACTTCATTATCTCCTCATGCATTTGTAGAAACTCGTGGATGAGTAATTATTTTTCATTCTCAACCCCTACTACCTTTGAATCCATGGCATGCTTTGTTGAGAGCAACTTCATCTTTTTCTTTAGTGCTTGAATCTATGTCTCAGCACTCTATAGTAACTTCTAAACTACAGACCTATCATCTAGATTTACATCGATCTTAACATTTATTTTTTTCAGCTCTTCATTTTCGGTATTAAGAGCTCTGGAGTTTTCTTTCTCCAACTCCAGTTGGTTTACCACTTTCTCTAACATGTTTTTAACTTTAGAAGCAATTGAAGCAGATTTATATAAATCATGAAAAATTAATTGCCCAGTTTTCATATGCAGATTAATCTTATCAGACAATGGAATCCTCTTTGCATCCAATGGTAAATTAACAGTCTTGAACCCTCCTGTAGATGTTACTAACATTGCCGATGGATGAGAGAGAGAAAATTTTATCTCACTTTTCTCTAAATCCATAGTTGATGGCAGCCTTGTCTGATATTCAAAAGATACCTGAGATTATGATTGTTATTCAATGTTTTCTTTAATCTTCTTGTTTCTTTCATCCACCTGTAAAAACATCTTTTTAGTCATGGAAATTGAATCTTGAGAAGATTCCTCTGAAACGGGAGAAGAAGAAGTACAAAAAGTTCCCCCTAACTGTAGTTGTATACTAGGAGCTGCTAATGCACCTGTCTCTTCAAACATTTTTTCCCTTTTTGCTACTTTGTCTTCCACTTCCTCCAGATCAACTACCTCTGACCTACCTCTCTTCAAGTTCTTTGTAGTAACAAGAGTGGTCTCAATCTATATATTTCCCAAGGGAGCTGATTGCCCTCCTTTTTCTAGTTTTTCAATTTCTAGTTTTGATTCATGCATAAAAGGAACATATCCATTTTATATTCTTCTCTTTGAAATTATATGATATGCATGATAAGCCCATTTCTCATTTTGTAATAAATTCATTCCTTCTAAAAAATTTTGGACTTCATCTGTTGCTTGCCTAGTATTCGCAATGAATGGTCCAACAATCCTAGGAAACCTGTAAAGGAGTCCCTTCTTTGCAGGTACAAAATGTACCCGATCCACATTTAGACGTTGTCTAATGAATTCAAGAGCAAACATCATCATGGGAACAAAATTTGGTAATCTGTAGGGCTCAATCTCAGCTCCATACAACCTTATTACATCATGATACTCGAAACAAAACCAATCTCCAACCTTGGCATATTTACTCACTTCAAGGAAAGATTGGGCTTTAGGTAGTAAAGATGGTGAAGGTCAACTGTTGATGATTGGATATACAACAAAAAGGAAAGAAGATGCAAAATATGATAGACCCTCATTTCTAGGATCAATTCTTACTATATCAGTCCATAAGAACACTAATTGTTTATGCTTGAGGGTGTCCATAATATTCAACCCTAGATGCATGAATTTCTCAACATTGGAATACATGAATAAATATGTCACAAGTGAAGGAAACCTAAAACAACCCGTAAGAGTGAAATTCATGAACTGGACATTAATTTATTTTTCCCAATAGGTTGGTATATCTAATACAACCTCAGGCTTCATCATTACAACAATCATTCCTAACACTGCTTTGTGAACTACTGTAATTTCCTCTTTCCCTAAAATTATGGCCAACACCTGAAGAACTAGTCTTACATGACGGCAAAAATATCCAAGGGAAAATGACTAGAATCTACAAGGAATTGTTTTCCATGAGTCATTAAATACAAGATAATTACAAGAGACTATGGTTCGGATAATTCTTCAAAATAAGTAGTCAATGATTCTTTAGAGAAAGATAAGTAATAATTTGTAGAAGGATAGCACAATGCTTGCTGAATCAAGATAGCGGACACCTGAAAAAAACTTTCTCCCAACCTATTTATCACAAAGCACCTTTGAAGATACATTGCTGAAGATATTCAATGAATAAATTTAGGAAGCATATATGTTTGAGGGAAACAGGATGCCAACACATGAAATTTTACCATTGCAGCATAAATTGGGGAATTGATTGGTTTACTTGGACATGTTGGTAGAATTCATGATGGTTGATAGGAAAAGAGACATCAAATACATCTCTTTCAATATCCATGAGTGGAATGTGAGAGGATGAACCAGCTAAAACAAATTTCTTGGACATTTTTAAGAGATAAACCGTCGATTATGGAAAAATACCTGGTACTGGTGATGAGGATGACTCGGATGTGAGTTGGACTTTCAATTTATTGGTAGTGAACAACAAGACAATGTATTAAGACAAAGCCAAGAAAATGTTTTCATAACAGAATGAGAAATTATAAGAGGGAAGAAGGCATTAAATTCCATCGTGGGAAATGGCCAAATTAAATGGAGGGTTTGACAATTTGGAGGATAGTTGTATAAGGGAACGTGACATGGAGAATGAAATTAGAATGAGTTGTCTTGCTTGTTGTCGTTGCTGTGGGGGGACTAATCTATATAGGACCAACTTCAGGTGGTGACCCCGCAGTAAATCTACACCATTCATTTAAAAGTCAACAGGCTTGAAAAAAGTCTTTGTAGTGGAACTTCTTGTATTAATCTTTGATTTAGTTGTGCTATCTGGTTTTCTCCATCAGGCGGGTCCCATCCTCTCTAACTTTCGCGCGCCATCAACCTCCTCACACTTTGACACTTCCAACTATCGCCACAGGGTTCTACCATCCATCTCAATATATTACAATAAATTTTGTAGGTACAATATACTGGTAATGCAAAAGACTTTGATAAACCAACATAATTTAGTTTAATCAAATAAAAAAAAGCCCTTCACATTTTTCTTTTCCTGTTTCAATATATATATATTTTTTTTTTCGCTTATATTTAACATGTACATCACATATAATTTAAAACATGTTACGAGATATGGCTACATCTGGGGATAGTGTTTTTAAGAAGAAAGAACACTAAGAATTGCATATTAGTGCCTTCACCTCAGGTTTGGAGTCAAACTATAACATCACACATTACCATGAATAACTCACCGACACTCTTACAATGGAAACTCTGATATACAATGATTGGAAAAAAATCAGTCAATGTTGGAAATAGTGTTTAAGGTACAATATATTCAGTGGCAGTTGTAGTAGTTAGCCATCTAAATTCTCTTAAATGAAGGTGTTTTTTTTCCTTCGACACTGCAATTCTAAAAGGACCAAACCACAAAGGATCAAAATTACTATGTTTTCCTTTGTCTTCCATTCTTGTATCCCATTTGAGGACTGTATCACCAGGATAAAAAAGAATATCTTTAGCTTTCCTCTCAAAAATCATCTTCATTTTTTGTTGATAACCAATCAAATTTTCCATGACTTTTTCCCTGTTTTCATTAATCTCAATCAATTGATTCATCCTTCTCACCAAAGGGCTCAATTCTTCTTGAATATCTTGGACCAATAATGCAACATCCATTATCAACTGATTAGGAAATAATGTAGTTGTTCCATAAACAAGTTCAAATGGTGATTTTCTAGTAGACCTTCTTGGGGCTACTCGGCTTTCCTATAGAGAAAATTTCAGTTTAGTATCGCAATTCTTTTGGTTTTTTGCAATGGTCTTCTTATGTATCCTCACTAGTGTTTTATTTGATTCTTCTCCTAATCCATTATCGTGAGGGTGATAAGTAGTAGAATGAGACAATAGCACATTATATTTTTGACAAAAATCTTGTAATCTAGCAGACCTAAAAACTTGAGCATTATCTACCACCAATCTTTTAGGACATCCAAATCTGCTAAAAATATTTTCCTCCAAAAATTTAATCACCACCAAATCATTTTTTTTCCTTGTTGGAATTTCTTATACCGATTTAGTAAAATAATATGTACCTATCAAAATCCATTTATATTTCCCACTTGATGTTGGATTGATTTCTCCTAGAAAATCTAACCCCCACTATCTAAAAAGTTCTTCTATAAAAATAGGAATTAAAGGCAATGGTGCTAATTTTTTTTTCTCAGCAAAAATTTGACACTTTTGACATCCCCTTACCAACCTGTAAACATCTAAAAATAGAGAGTGCCAGAAAAAACCAGCTTGCAAAATCTTATGGGATATTACTTTCCACCCATAGTGACCACCGCAAAAACAACCATGATATTCATTCACTATTTCAATAGTTTTCCCTTCTATCAGACAAAGTATAAGAACACCACCAGGATCCCTCCAATACAATTTTTCATTAACTAACACATATTTCTGAGTTTTAACTTTCAAAGCTCGGTATTTTGATCTATTCAAATTGGGAGGGAAACAAAGAAAACATAAATAATGGAAAACGACCTTATACCAATCAGAACATAGGTATTTATATTGAATTTTATCCTTAGAATTTTCTCTCTTACCTTCATTTACCTCTTCATCTCTTTCTACATTGGTATTGTCTTTCTCAACTTCAATCAACAAATTGATTCCCATAGCTTGGCAATTTGTTTATGTTAAGATCTTTGCCAAACCCTTCCCTTTTACTAACTTAGTTTCCTTTATATCCAAATCATATTCTTGTATCTTTGATATCCATGTCCCTCTCCTTCCTTTTACATCACCCTGAATCAAAACATATTTTATAGCAGCATTTGGAACATATGCCATTACTTGAGATTGAAGGATATAAACCCTGAAAGACTTAAGTGTCGTGACCAAAGCATAAGCCTACTTTTCCAAAATATTATACTTTAGTTTTTCATCTCCTAATACTCTGGTGAATAAATCCACTGTTTGTTCCCTTCCTTATTCATTTCCCTGTAAAAGTATTACTACAATAGTAGAAGTAGAAGAAAACGAAAACAATTGAAAAGGCATTTTATAGTCCTAGCTTATTAATACAGGAGCTTCTTGAAGTGCCACTTTAATTCTAGAAAAATATCCCTTAGAAATTGAATTCCATTTCATTTCAACACCTTCCTTTACCATATCAGTAATGCCTTTTACAGTCTCTGCATAATTGGGAACAAATATCCTAAGAAAAATTATCCTCCCTAAGAAACTCTGAATTTCCTTCTTATTTCTATGGAGTGTTATTTTCTTGATTGCTTCTACTCTACTTGGGTCTATCTTGACTCCTTGTTTTTAAACAATATGGCCAAACAACTTTCCTTATTTTAAAGAAAAATTGGATTTCTTAGTATTCAATGATAGTGCATAAATTCTGAATTTTTCAAAAATCTATTATAGATGCTCCAAATGTTCTTCATTTGACTTTGATAAAACAATAATATCATCCAAATAAATGACAAAAATCTTATCTTTTTCTCCCACGAAAGCTATGTCCATAGCCCTCTAAAATGTAGCCCCTGTATTCATCAATCCAAAAGGCATTTTATTATACATAAAAGTTCCCCAAGGAGTTGTGAATGTTGTTTTCTCCTGGTCCTCCTTATCCACTAAAATCTGATTATAACCAGAAAAAACATCAATAATTGATAATCTGTAAGAACCAGTCACCTTTTCTAAAATATGATCCATCTTGGGAGGAGGATAGTTATCTTTCAAAGATGCTCTATTCAAATTTTGAAGATCAACACATAATCCAATTTCTCCATTTTTCTTCCTTATGGGAACCAAATTTTCTACCCAGTATGAATACCTTAAAGGAACAATTATTGTTGCATTTAATAACTTCTTAACTTATTTCTTAATTGATGGCATCAACAAAGGATTAATCTGTCTCAACTTTTATCTAAAATCTTTCACTCCTCGTTTTAAAGGAATCTAATGTTGTATAGTCTTGGTATCATAAGTCTTTAAATATTCATAAGAACATGCAAAAACACCCACACATTTCTTAAAAAGACTCAGATACCGTTGTTTGAAATGTTTTGGAACATCTTTAGATAGCCTTACTATTTTGGGTTGTTGATTTGTTCCAAGATTTCATTCTTCAATATTTTCTTCCAAATATGTTTTCTTTGGATTTATTGCAACATCATTTGCAATGAATATATTTTCTAGGGGTAACAAGCCTTTACATATTACATTATATTTAAGTTGAAGAATCTTATGATTCCCAACCGAGTCTTTCAGAAATGTCAAGTTTGAATGTTCTTCTTCAACCTCTTCTTCTTGATCAATCTCCAAACCTGCAAACTCTCCAATCAATTCAAGAAATTTTTAATAGGTTTCTCATCCTCAAAAACATGCTAATGCTTAATGTTATCTGCGATTGATGGTTTGTGCCTGATTTCAATTTCATACCTCAATCTTCGATTTAAAGGTGGTTTGAAGGTACTAGCTGCAACTGCTAAAGAATCAACCATTCTATTTTCCTTTGTAGGCACAAAGTGTATATTGAAAGAAGAAAAGAAATTATCTACCAAATCCCATATTTCATTTCTATGTGTTCTTAGCCTTGGATGTTTTGTTTTATATTGATTCTTTATCTTCTTTACTACCAATTCAGAATCTCCAAAAACAAAAAATGCATTGAACCCCTAAACCTTTAGCAGCTTTTAATCCCAGAAATAATGCTTCATATTCATTGACATTATTTATGGAGTCAAATTCGAACTTTTAAGATAAAGGAAAGAAATGACCTTTTGGAGAAATAAGAAATATACCTGCCCCACTTCCATCTCTTGAGTCAGCACCATCAAAGTAAAGTTTCCATACTCCACTGACCGCTAGCTCCTCCTTTTTAATTGCTGAAGAGAGTCGCACTTTATTGTCTTCAACAATTTTCTTTTCTTTTTGAAACATAAAATAGGAAAAATCATGCTTTTCCTGACTGTACACAAGAGAATTACTAGAACCCCCCTTTGTAATGGTTTTAATAAACCTAGTTTCTTTGTATAACCACCTCTCTTCACCTCTGAAAACAATGATTATTTCATATGTAAAATCCAATTTTAGTACACCACCCAATTTTTCTCCTTAGGACCTTGAAAGGAGCATTCCAAAGTGTGCAGGAATATCTTCCACCACCACATCCATCACCAGGCTTCTAGCTGGAATATGGGCCAAAGAAACAACTAAATCTTTGATTACTCCTACACATTTAACCTTTTTGGAATCAAATGAATAAAGATCCTTATAAGGTTTAGTGATCTAGAGGTTCAGTTGTTTCATGATTAACAATGACATCAAATTATGTGAAACTCCTCAATCCAACATACAATTATGTTTCATAAAAGAATGAATCAACAAAGATATGTAAAAAGGTGGAGTGGAAGAATCCACTTATTTAGCATGGTGTCCAAACATTACTGTTGGTCTCTCCTCCTGTAAATTTATTGTATCTGCCACACGATCATCTTGAGAGAGATTTATAAACAAAAAAATTTGTTTTTTGTATTTAGGAATTTTAGCCAATTCTGCTAAAGGAAATTGAATCTTAATCTTCTCTAATTCCTTAGTTAGGCTAAAAAAATGATTTTTCTTCCCAATATATATATATATATCTATATCTATATATATATATATATATATAATATATAATATATATATATATATATATATATATATAAATATATATATATATAAGATATATATATATATATATATATATATATATATATATTATATATATAGATATATATATATATATATATATATATATATCTATATATATATATATATATTATCATTCATCTTTTTCTTTGAAGCATCATTTGAATCATCTACCAGTTCATGAACAGGTCTATTCAGAATCCCCATACCTGATTTTTGCTTAAAACATTCTCCTTGCTCAAAAGAACTTTTTGTGCCTAAATCAACCTGTTTCTTCCTCTTATCGTGCTGATTTTCATTTCCTTGTGGAGTCACCATATGTTAAGACACTGGATCCTATTTTTCATCATTAACCCCATACATCCTTGACCTTTTTCTTGATCTAAGGTCATATTTCATGTGCAATTTATCTTCCATAAAATCAGTAAACTTTCTGCAATAATCATCAATTTCGTTATCATCTAGAGAAACCTGGAATTCATAATTCAAATCCTCTCCTCTAATCACATCTTCCTTGTCCCCATAAAATGCTGATATTTGATTTTCATGCTCCTTAGACATTCCTTTCACTACATCCTCTGATTTATCCTCAATGTATAAGGGAGGTTGTATGTAATCTTGACCTTTCCTATCCCTATGAAAAATCTATAACGGTGGCTTTCTAAAATGAGGGTTGAAATTTCTATTTTGCGCCTCTTGAAATTGTCTAGGCGTATTCTTATTTTCTACCCCCAAATTGATTAGTTTACTAGAAATTGTTTTAATAAGTTTAGTCATTTCTTCTAATTCTTGCTCATTGTAATTAGGTGTTTGAATGATAACTTTCATTTCTTCTTCTTTTCCTTTCCCATTTTTTTGTTTAGTACATTTTGGTTTAATCTTTCCTGTTGCAAACAAATTGGCTTCAATTTCATGATCATCAGTCAGTATTTGGTCCAATGAAGGTGACCTTGTCTCCCTCAAAGTGAAACCAAAATCAAAATCAAATTCTCCTGCAAACAATATTTTTTCTCCCCCACGAGGTGAATTAATTTCTCCATGCAGACTATTATATAATTTATTGAACCTTTTTATGAATTCACCTACTTTATCTTCAAGCTTCCTTTTAATAGCATTAAATTCTGTTAGAAAATAGTCGTGATCTTTCTTCTCTCCCGACCTATGTGTAAACAATTTTTTTAATTCTTCCCATGTATTAACTGAATTTGTAGGGAGGGATTTGAACCACTTCTTGGCCTCTCCATCTAATGAATGAACAAGCAATCTCATCACCACATCTAGAAATTCCACATTCAAAGTTTCAGCAAATGCACAAAATGTGGCAATATGATTATCTGCAGTTACCCCACCTTCTCGTATGAAATTAGGTAACAATTTAAGCTAATCTCAAGGCATTAGATTCATAGGTTGAGGGAGATTCAATGGAGCATATATATTCAACAGAAAAGAAGGAATAACCATATTTAAATTCAAAATAACTGTAGAAGGGTTACCTGCTTAAAATACAAATGATTGTGGAGGCAAGGATGATATGGGAACTTCTTTATTTACAATAGAAATATATGAACTTATAGATGAAGTGTCAACTATTTTTATTTCTTGAAACTCAGGGAAAGAAAACGAAACTGACTCAAAAGATTTTTCCTCCAAAGTTGGTTAAGAAAAAGTTGTCTGAGAAGGGGAAAGGACTTCTCCAGAAAAATAAAAATTCCTTATTACTTCTTTTGATTGAAAGATAGAAAATGGTTGTGTGGCACTAGTACTAGGAGAATATAAAGTGGGATCAAGGGTTATTGGTGATTTTGGTTTCCAAACCCTACTGGAAACCAACGTTTCTGGACCAGAAAGAGCAGGAGTTCTCTACTGTGAAGTGTCTGACCTTGTGTGTGGTAATTTTAGAGCTAGGTTTATAATTTTTTATTATATTCTCAGCCTAACAACTTTACTCACTCATCAACCAAAGAAATGATCTTATACAATATAGGGAAAAATAACTTCTGATTTTCATTCCGCAACAACGACGCCAAAAAATGTTGTACATTGGGAGACAATTCCTAACTGAGTAGAAACTAGTTCCCAAGACATTCATTAAAGCTTACATATTTATTATTTCTTTGTCTCATAATTTTGCAAACCGTAGAATATTAAATTTTAAACCCTTTAATGTTCAATACATCTAATACAACTTTGAATGTACTTTAACTGTTGGATATAAATGGATTGAAATTTGTGAGAAGTCTTGGTGAAAGCTTTACAATAAAAGGTTGTCTTTATAGTATCTTTTATCATAAACTTAGAGGAAAGTGTGTTTGATGAGAAATGGAACATTGAAAGAAGAGAATTATTTTTAAGGACTTTTTTAACCTCTAAATTTACAGAGAATTATAACAATTAATTTTAAATAAAGAACATACTACTTCAATTCTTTCAATGAATAAATACATACATAATATGACATAGTGAAAAAAAATCATACCCAACAAATTCTAGAATCACTAAAAGCTTTCTTTATCATCAAAGTGAAGATCAAAGTACAAAGTGGTCCTCTCAGAGGTATTGCAAAAATCTGGAACCTTTTTTCATATTGTTGAGGTACATTTATACAAACATTTCAAAATGACAGTTATCAGAACTGTCAACCTCCTAACTACATAACTATTCAAAAATTAAATTTAAAAATAAAAATTACATGGTTTGAAAATAAAACAACTTATAAAAGTGAACATTTCATCTCAAATCAATCTGAGATTGTGGAGCAGTAGAGGGTTCTGCTTTTGTAGCAACAACTTGTGGTGACATCCATTCCCTAGTCTTCCTCTAGAGTTTTGTACTTGTACTTAGAGAATTTATAAACTTAACATGTGCTATCCTGAAGTCTGTGATTCTCTGGTATGTAGGCTTCTCAATAAACAAAGTCTTCAACATCAAAACAAGTTGAAAATCTTTATGAATATAGTTGACAATCATAGCTCCCTTTAAGGTTGCATTCTTTTCATGTGTAGAATTGATTTTATTTTTTGCTTCCACCCATAATGTTTCATATAGTTCCCAGGATAAGAAATTGTTTTTCTGACCCTAACAAGATGAAAAACCAACCCTTGTTATTTTATCAAATTTGACATCAAAACTCATCACTGCTTCCTTAATCTCCATCAATTTCTTCTCTACTACTTTGCTATTTGCATTTTCAATATAATTTAGTTTATCTCCATAACATGCTTTTTCCTGTCTTCTATTCCAAATTCTTTCATTTCCTATGTAGAATTTGTGTTTAAGAAGTCAATTAACGTCTTAGAAAACTGGGCTCTATTTTGCAACTTATTCTTATCGCTGAGGATGACTTCTTCTAAGTCTCTGACAATAATCTTCTCCCCTTCAATGATAACTAGGAATTTCTAAACACTCTTTACAATATTGATTATGTCATTCCACAAGATTTCTCTTTCTTGTACCAGGGACATATTTCCTCTCACTTTTTCCTTTAATTCTTTAATTTCTTGTTGAGTGGCCTGGAAATCCTGTCTGTACTTTTCTACAGACTCCATGCTCATAAATAGCTCTTGCTCAGTTGCTTTGATGATTTTTGCAGCACTGCCCAAATATGTTCTCTTCTTCTTTAACTCATTTTTAGAAATGTGCAACTCATTCCTAGCTTGAGTGAGCTTCTCAGCAGGATCATCTAAATCTGTCACCACCACAATTGCATATACATGTGAATCAATATTTTGCTCTAAAGAAAGATTCATTTCCTTCAACTTCATTATCTCCTCATCCCTTTGTAGAATCTCTTGGACCAATAATTATTTTTCTTTCTCAACCCCTACTATCTCTAAAGCCATGGAATGCTCTACTGAGGGCAACTTCAACTTTTCCTTCAGTGCTTGAATCTCTATCTCAACACTCTGCAGTAACTTATGAACTGCAAACCTATCTTCTGGATTTACAACATTCTTAACTTCAGCTCTTCATTTTCGGTATTAAGAGCTCTAGATTTTTCTTTATCCAACTTCAATTGGTTTACCACTTTCTCTAACATATTTTCAGCTTTAGAAGTAGCTGAAGCAGATTTATATAAATTAGGAAAAAATAATTTCCCAGTTTGCATATGTAGATTAATCTTATCGTGCAATGGAATCCTCTTTGCATCCACTGTTAATTAACAATCTTAAACCCTACTACAGATGTTATTGACATTGCTGATGGATGAGAGAGAACAAATTTTAGTTGGCTTTTCTCTAAATCCATAATTGATAGTAGCCTTGTCCGATATTCAAAAGATACCTGAGCTTATGATAGTGATTCCAAGTTTTATTTAATTTTCTCTAAGTCCATTTCTCTTCTATTATTAAATTTGTCCTATCTAAAAACATTTGGACTTCATCTGCTACTTTCCTAGTATTCACAATGAATGGTCCAACAGTCCTAGGAAACCTGCAAGGGAGTCCCTTATTTGCATTTGAAAAATGTACTTGATCCACATTTACACTTTATCTAATGAGTTCAAGAGAAAACATCCTCATGGGAAAAAAAGTTTGTAATTTGTAGGGCTCAACCTCAGCTCCATACAACCTTATTTCAACATGATCCTTGAAAGAAAACCAATCTCTAACCTTGACATCTTTACTCACTTGAAGCAAAGATTGTGCTTTAGGGAGTAAAGCTCCTATAGGTGAATTGTTGATGATTGAATATACAATAGAAAGGAAAGAAGATGCAAAATATGACATACCCTCATTTCTAGGATCAATTCTTACTATATCAGTCCAAAAGAATACTGATTATTTATGCTTGAGGGTGTCCATAATATTCAACTTTAGATGCAAGAGTTTCTCAACATTGGAATACAGGAATAAATATGTCACAGGTGAAGGAAACCTAAAACAACCTGTAAGAGTGAAATTCATGAACTGTACATTACTTTTATTTTTCCCAATATGCTAGTATATCTAATACAACCCTAGGCTTCATCATTACACAAACACTTCTAAGAATTCTTTGTCAACTACTGTAATGTCATCTTTCCATAAAATTCTGGCCCACACCTGAAGAACTCGTCTTACATATTCGACAAAAATATCCAATGGAAAAAGAGTGGAATCTACAAGGAATTGTTTTCCATTAGTCATTAAATACAAGAGAGTTACAACAAACTTTGGTTCGGATAATTCTTCAAAATAATTAGTCAATGATTCTTTAGAGAAGGAGAAGTAAGACTCTGTAGAAGGGTAGCACAATGCTTTCTGAATCAAGAGAGAGGACACCTGAAAAACACTTTCTCCCAGCCGATTTTTCACAAAGAGCCTTTAAGGATACATTGTTGAAACTAGCCGATGAATATATTTAGGAAACATATATGTTTGAGGGAAAAAGGATGCCAACACAACAGATTTTACCATTGCATCATAAATTGGGGGATTGGACTGGTTTAATTGGACATGTTGGTAGAATTCATTATGGTTGATAGGAAAAGAAACATCAAAGACACATCTTTCAGTATCCATGAGTGGAATGTGAGAGGATGAACGGGCTAAAACAATTTTCTTGGCCATTTTTAAAAGGTAAACTATTGATTATGGCAAAATACCTAGTACTGGTGACGAGGCTTCCTTAGACGTTAGATGGAATTTGAATCCCTTGGTAGAGAACAATAGGACAATGTGTTGAGAAAAAGCTAAGAAAAAGTTTTTATTACGAAGTGAGAAATTATAAGAGGGTAGACGACATTAAATTCCATCATGGGAAATGACTGAATTAAATGGAAGATTTGAAAGTTAAGAGGAGAGATGGACAAAGGAACGTGATATGGTGAATGAAATTAGAATGAGTCGGATCACTTGCTATCGTCTTTGCGGGTGGGCTACTCTATACGAGATCAAATTTCGGGTGGTGCCTCCACAATAAATCTACACAGTTCATTTAAAAGTCAACATGCCCAAAAAAGTCTTTGCGAGGGAACTACCTGTGTTAATCTCTGATTTAGTTGTGTTGTCGGGTTTTCTCCATCAGGTGGGTCCCATCCTCTCTGCCTTTCGCGCACCACCAAACTGCTCACTTTAACTCTTCCAACTGCCATTGTAGGATCCCACCATCTGTCTCAATTTATTACAATAATTTTTGTAGGTAAAAGATGTTAGTAATTAAAAAGTCTTAAATAAACCAACATAACTCAGTTTAATCAAATAAAAAAAAGGCTTTAATGTTTTTCTTCTCCGCTTCAAATATATATATATATATATATATATATATATATATATATATATATATATATATATATATATATATATATATATATTAACACTTATGTTTAACATGTACATCACATATAATATAAAATAGGTTACAATAGTTGGAATTAGATTCTCCAACACTCCCCCTTAATTATAACTGCATAAAAACTTAATTAAGATGCCTTCAAATCTATATCTCAGCTAGGCTTACACTTTAAAAAAAGTTACAATTTCCTTCCCTTTTTCTTTTCTTCTAGATCATGTAGCCTCTAAATTTCTTCAACTTTTTCTTCTTTTTGCATTTTTCAAAACCTCAGTTTCTTCATTTGTTGGTGCAAGTCTTCCATCATTGCAGGTTTTCTAAGCATGTCCTGGTCTTCTTCAAAAATAGGCTTCTATGTGGATTGCTTCCAGATGTCATCTTTTGTTCTTTTGTTTCCATTGTCAATTTGCTACAACATAAGACCATGATACAATTTTATCTCTTCATGACTCCAATAACTAAAATTTTCATTAATGTTTTCATCATCCAAGTTGTCTTCAAGGTTTATTTCTGCAGCTTCTAAAACAATTTATTAAGGCATGGTGTTGCACGCCATTCTTCAAGGAAATTTAACTCTTCTTCGTAATCGTTTTGTGTACCTGCTCACTAGAAATGAATGAAACGAATGTTAGAATTAAAAATATTTGCAGAAACACATTGGTTTTGTTCCTTATGATCTATCATGAGAGCCTCCCATTATTGCGATTCCTTCTCTATCTCTATCTTTGCCTCTGTTTTCTCTTTGTGGTATTATTTATTTGCCTCTATATTTGTCTCTGTCTCTGTCTTTGTCTCTTCAAATTTTGTACTAACCTATACTGCTGCAGACAGATTAGCCTCCACTTGGTTTTCATATTCAAGTGGGATTATCTTACCAAATAGCATTATCCCAATATGATGTTTCTGTTGCATCATTTTCAACCATTCATCATTAGTCAACAAGTCTTCATCAAAGTTTACATCAACAATATTAATTTTTGGATTTACCATAACCCTGAATTATCCGTTTCAATGTCATCCGCAAGCTTTGTTGTTGGAATCACCATGTCATCATCAATAATCTTTGTTGCTAGATTCACCATATTTTTGTCCACTTGTGGGTGTGCATAGTGTGGTTCATGAGCATCTATGTGATCCTTATCTCCTTCTTTTGAAAATTGTTCACTTATCATCCACCTGTGGTTGAGCAGAGTGGGATTCAACAAATGTGTTACTCCCCCTTACACAAAAACTCCCCTTAAGGTTATCACATGCCTCTTTGGTTGTCTTTTCTTCATTCATTTTGGTTGTCACTTCTCATCATTAAAAAATATCAAACATCTGCTAGTGTCACTTTGAATTTCTTAGCCTCTTGGCTTTTCCCATCTGTTGATTGTTGGCTCACTATGACTCAACAAGAAAAAAAATTGTAGACATTGCAATAAACTGCATTAAAAATGCCTCTGATTCTTGGCATCCACAAACAAAAGATTCTAGAAATTTTGACAAAGGCAATGCTTTCACAAAATCTTTGACAAAAAAGTCACAATGCCCTTCCTTTAAAACTCCTTTTGAAGATAATAGAACTCCTTAAAAATAAAAAAGTAGTGCCCATTTTTTTATAACAATGTCAACTTTGAAAATAACGAATCCTTTTTGAAAATATCCCTTTAGACTCTTCTAAAAAAAATCCCTTTTGACCAAATATTAAAGGAATCCCTTTTTTTTATTTAAGAATAATAAAAGGTCCTTAATTTTAAAATCCTTCATAATCATTTCGATAATCCTTTTTAACACAAATCTTAAGAACCTTTAATTAATTAAAAGGAGAACTTATTTAAAAAATATGACAACCACCTTTATGTATTTTAAAAAATCATGGCCTTAACCTCCATGGATTCACTCGTTTGACCTTTGTGCAAAACTTCATGCTCATTTGACCTTCGTGTAAAGATGACTTCATGAAATTCCTTTTTTTTTTAATATTACAGGTAATATTGACCATTTGTGCACTCTCGACATAGGTTACATGTGTAATTTTGCACTCCTTTTGATTTGATAAAGTGTGTAAATCCAAAAAGTTTAAGAACTTTGTAAGTTTGGTGTTTTCTTGCGCACCTTTTTTCAGGTGAGATATGGAACCGTCGCATTGGGCTCTCTTGACAGATGCAGAATTTATGCACTTACTCTTCTTCATAGGTGCAGAATTTAAATTTCTTTCACACTTTCTACTCGGCCTCTCGTCCACAAATGCTGATGACACTTGCTACAAAAAAAATTGAGATGTCGCTCTCTCTGGAGTCTTATGAAACCTAACCTCTTATTTCATCTCCTCTCAAGGAGTTTTACGCAGGCTATGCTCTGATACCATGACAAGAATTGAAAATTGTGGAGCAAAGGATTGCTCTTCTCAGTATTGCAAATCAAATAAATAATATTACATTGGAGACATCAACAATAAATGACTGCAGTGAAACTGAAATAAATTGGACTAGCTAAAACTAAATTGGGACACTTGGATGGTTAATTTTAACACCTATCGAGTGGTTGGAATTCAATTCTCCAACAACGTCTTCCTCTTCTTTTGTTCAGGCTTCATTTTAGCCTAACATTCTAGAAACTACAATAGTTGTGATCTAACAAGTTCCTTCTCTTTTAGCATAATCTCCATTGATTGAAATTTGACATCTCTATGACGGAATTATTGATCTATATTATTTTCATTATTCATTGTAGGTTCTATAGATATTCACCAAGGCCTTGAGTGAGAAAATATTTGTGGCTTTGAAGTGTCTTTTGGTGGTGAAGTTCAAAATGACAAAGATTATTAAAACTATAAAGATAGACAATTTTCTATTATATTAAATTTAATTTTGAGTGTGGGGTTTGATCTTCCTTAGCTTTCTAACCTTACCTAACTTTTGTTATAGTTTTTTGGTATAGTTTTTAGTACATGAGTACCCAATATGGTTCCAAATTGTCAAGAATCATTTATTTTCCACATCCTAGTTGTGTTTTACAAAAGGGTTAGAGTGCATGCACATTTCCTACTATTTTTAGAACTACGATTTATAACATTATCTATTTTTAGTATGCCTATTTTTAGAAATTGCTTCCATGTATTATGACATGCGGTAGTGACTAAGAAATTACTTGATAGTGAAATGCCTATGATATGGCACCTAGAATGGATTCTCTTATCCTTATCCATCTCCTAATATTTAATCTTATTTTTGGGCTTTGTTTGTATTTCTAGAGTTATGAGTTGTGTGTGTGAGTTCCTTCTTTGGCTTTTAGATATTTTTCTTCATTCTATTCTAATTGAACTCTATTATTGATTCCAACTTCACTTTGTAGTAGATAACACCATTTTTGAACTATTTAAATAAAAGTAAAAGGGAGTTGACATTTTATTTGTTGTGCATGCACAAGGAACCACAACCTAGTGTGAATTGTGCCTCTCTCAAAGAGGGTAATACAAGCACGTACCCCAAGAAAGAAATGTAATAAAAAGGTTTCAATTGGTCTTCAACTCTTTTGTTCTAAACAATGATCTCTCATTTTCCATTCTCTTATTTCATCTCGCAATATCTAGTGTAGTTTTTTTGTCACAACTATATTATTTTGTTTAGCATTAAAATCCCAAAAATAGGGAAAACTAATCAAATACCCCAACATAATTTCAATAGACTAAGTCTTGAGGATGTTATGTTTAAGTGAATTACTATATTTGGTTGCACGTTTAATAAACAGAGAAGTTATGCTAATCTCAAAAAAGCATTCAATAACTAAAAATTGAATGATATCATGTAATTCACATAAATTATCATCACATCCATACATTGAATTTGAGCCAAAATTTGCATATATACGCTAAATAATATTAAAAACCTCAAAATATGATATTCTCAAAGAATATTTGATATATAATAAACATTTCAAAGTATTCCTTCATGTTAGGTCCCTATACTACTAGTGTAACCCCTTATTGTTATTAGTACAACCCCTTTATTATATTGTTGTGCCCATGTAGTCCCTATATTGTTATTATTGTGCCCCATAGAAGCCCACTATTGCTATTATTGTGCCCTTACATTATTATTGTTATGTCGGCTCTGAATATATTATGACCCCTTAGACTCCTATATATAGAAAGGAGGTCTTGTCATTTGTATCATCCAAGAATTATTCATTCGTGTAGTGTAAAGGAGGTTTCCCTCTTGAAGAGGCTTATTTCTAAGGCATTCATCTATCTTTTCTATATTTTTGTGAGCTCGTTTCATAACACTTCATGTATATTACACATCTAATAAATTTACACAAATATGCCAATACATGGGGTTCACTTGGTGGGGAGAAGAGGGAATGGTTGCATGAGATAGAGAACTAGGGTTTCTACAATACCTACAATGGCAGATATGAGCAGGACGTTGTACTGCTGCCATACCAGCACTATATCGAAAGTCCGCACCCGACTAGGAACAACGACAGAACATGAATACCCCCTAGGGGGAGGACGTTGCGCCTCCCCCAAGAGCTGACAACTCTTCACGGCGGCGCAAGGAAGGTACCAAGCAAGTTGAACCAAATGAAGACAAAGAAGTAACAACACCACAAGAAACCAAAACAAGTGATAGAGAAAATCTCCATATTACTTCAAGCACCTGTCGACCAGTAGCTACTGAGCGTCCGAACAGAGAACTTCCAAGTCAGTGGATCAATGCCCAGATCTAGTACATGAGAGACCATGCATTGCTAGGCAAATTCATAGGAATGTGGCCAACCAAAAAAGCGTTGCACAGTTGGATAACAGCTAAATGGAAGCCGAAAGGACACATAACTCTGCAGCTAGGACCTAAAGGGTTCTTCACAGCCATATTCAACTGCTTAGAGGACAGAAACAAGGTCCTAGATGGAGGGCCCTATTTCTTTAACGCAGCTGGTCTTTTTCTGAGAGGATGGGTGGAGTGCTTCAATCTAGACAAAGAGGATCTCAGCTGGGCGCCAGTCTGGATCCGTCTCTATTCTCTTCCCATGGAATACTGGGACGAGGAGACCTTACAAGTCATAGGAAATGGTCTCGGTGAATTTGTCAAAACAGCAGAGGAGACAAAACTCCGACGATACACTTCCTATGCCAGAATCTGCATTTATATGCACCTCAATAAGGCTCTCCCGGATGCGGTAAGTATCTTTCACGATGATGTTGAATGGGTCCAGTTAATTGATTATGAACATGTGTCGTTCCGGTGTAGGAGATGCCATGCATTGGGTCACCTGTTTCGGGATTGTCCTTTAACTCAGAAACCCTCGAATATCTCTGCCTCGGATGAGTCAGATCTGAGCGGCTTCACAAAAGTTGTCAATCGTAGGAAAAATCATAAGAGACCTGCTTCAAACCCTAAGAAACCTCAAGCTAATACATCAAAGCTCTCCACGAGAAATACCTTTAAAGCGCTAGCCCAACAAGATAATCATAACTCTGAGATCCACACCTCCTCTAAGGAAGATCCTTTGATGCACATACAATCTCCACAGTCTGTTCCCAAGGAAAGCCAAAAAGAATCATTAACCACAGATCCTTCCACTACAGCTAAAAGCACAATCCCCACTTGGTTCTCCCAAGTAATGGAGGTAGACAATTTGCAGACCGACCCTAGAAAGGCATCAGAACCAACAGAAGGAATAGGTGATATACATCATATGGAAGAAGAACCAGAAAGCATAGACATTGGGGATTTGGATATTCCAGGCTTGGAGTAGGCATGCAAAACAAAGACTTATGACAAAATTCCAGAGAGGCATCTGGAGAATCTGGAAGAAATTCTATCCAAAGCTCAAAGACAAAAATCACTAGGTATTCAAACTGGAAGTCTCTGGGACGGGAAAAACATCAGCAAAGATTTCAAAAAATGAGGAAGAAAAATGGATCTCCAACGCACCATACGCATTGGGGAAATGCTAGTGGAGTCAGGAAGGTACTCCAAGCCCATGAACTATTACAAATCTCTCTCTAACCTTCCATCATGAAGCTCATCTCATGGAACATCAGAGGGCTCAATAGCCCCGGGAAAGGTTGACTAATCGAAAATATGATAAAGCAAGAAAAGCCCCAAATTCTCTTTTTGCAGGAAACTAAATGCAATTCCATCTCTCTTGATAGAATAGCAGCAAAAACTTGGCCTGGTAGTCAACTAGCAGCAGTAGATGCCTCAGGCACCTCAAGAGGCTTAGCAATTATAGGGGATTCTCATACCATTGAGCTCAATAACATACATGCCAACAAGAATTTCCTTCAAGCGACATTCCATATCACAGGAACCAATATACATGGACTCTTAACTAATGTATATTTTCCCCAGGAGGCTGTGCATAAGGTAGAACTTTTGAATACCCTTTCCTCAATCAATGCAGATAGGTCTCATCCACTCTAGATAAATGGGGGTGACTTCAATATGATAACCAAGATGGAAGAGAAGCGAGGCGGAAGGAACAATCTGGATAAGGAAAGTAACAATCTAAAAGAATACATTCAAGGTAATTGGCTTATTGATATGCCTTTCAACAATGGTCTTTACACCTGGAATAACAAAAGAACAGGCTCCCAACAAATTGCATCTCGCCTGGACAGATTCTTAATCTCTGACAATGCAATCCACTTAGGAGGTGACCTTTCAGCTTCAATTCTGTCGTACTCAGGTTCAGACCACTGGCCAATTTCCCTTCAATGGTCTCGACCAGGCAACACAAGTCGCAAGCCTTTTCGCTTCGAGGCTTTTTGGATGACACATCCGGAATTTGCTAATCTAGTTAAATCGGAATGGACTAACTATAATCCACCAAAGGGTACAAAGATGCTCCAATTTCAGTAGAAGCTTAAATACCTCAAAGGAAAAATAAAGCAATGGAACCATTCCTCGTTTGGCAACATCTTCCAGGCTCAATTAGCTCTCGACCAAGACATGAAGCAGCTACAACAACGGATTATCACAGAGGGCAGAACAGAGGACTATACAGAACAGGAAAAATCTCTTGAAGCACAGATCTCAGAAAGGGCCAAACAAGAAGAAATGCTCTGGAGGAAAAAATCTCGCATCAGGTGGCTAAAGGAAGGGGAAAAGAATACAAGATTTTTTCACAGAACTACTATTCAGCGCAGAATGAACAATAACATCACCCACATACAAAATGAGCAGGGGACAAGAGTGGAAAAACATGAAGAAATTGAACTTGAACTTCTCAACTACTTTAAGCAAGCCCATCAAGAACCACAGGCTGACAGAACGCAAGAAATAGAAAAAATTACAAGGAATATACCCAAAGTCATCACAGAGGAGCACAATCAACTTCTACTCAAGCCGATCGACTTACAGGAAGTGGAAAATGTGGTCCATCAGTTGAAAGAAGGAAAGGCGCCGGGTCCCGATGGGTTCACTTCCAACTTCTTCCATAATTTTTGGGAGTTAATCAAAATGGAAGTCTGGCAGGTTGTGGAGGAATCAAGAACTCTGAGATGGATGCTACCGAAAATGAATGCCACATTCATAGCACTAATCCCAAAAGAGGCTCAATCTAATACCCCTGACAAATTTCAGCCCATCGCCCTGTGAAACGTCATCTACAAGATTGTTTCAAAAATTGTAGCCACAAGACTCAAGCCGCTATTACCATTTCTCGTATCGCCGGAGCAGTCAGGATATGTAGAAGGCAGGCAGATCACGGACGGAATAATCCTAACTCATGAAATCATCCATTCTCTAAAGAGCACCAAGAGATCAGGTATGCTACTCAAAATCGATCTCTCAAAAGCCTTTGACAGTTTAAGTTGGGTTTACATTCAGAAAATCCTAACCGCTTTTGGTTTCTCCTTAACTTGGTCACGCTGGGTCATGAGTCTCATCTCTTCCTCTTTCTTCTCAATCTTGATCAATGGAATTCCCTCCTCACCTTTTCAGCCTTCCCGAGGAATTAGGGAGGGAGACACTATTTCCCCTTCCCTCTTTGTGTTAATGGCGGAAGGTCTAGGACGAAGTATTAAAGCTGTGGTGTCTTCCCAGAAAATTAAAGGCATGACTTTTCCTAACTCTCCCACCTCCACCCACCAGCAATTTGTGGATGACAATATGCTCTTTGGTCACCCTTTAGTATAGGAAGCTCGTCACTTCAATTCTATATTGACAGACTTTTCAGATGCCTCGGGAGCCAAAATAAATAAAGCCAAGTCTCAAATATTCTTTTTCCATACTCTCGTTGTCACCCAAGCTTCTATAGCTCGAATCCTTCGATTCTCAATTGCCACTCTTCCTTCCAAGTATCTTGGTGCTCCTTTGACAGACTCTGCTATGAAACACTCCTCATGGAGGCTACTTTTAGAAAAGTTGGAGGCGCGCATATCTTCCTGGACTCATAGGACCCTTAATATGGCTAGTCATCTTGTCCTGATCAAGGCGGTTCTACAATCCATGTCGTTGTATCTTTTCTCAATCCTAGCTGCTCCCAAATGGGTTCTCAAACAGATCAAACGTTTACAGAGATCCTTCCTATGGGGTAATACTGATCAAAAGTGCAAATGGGCTCTAGTCAAATGGGACACAGTCTGCCTTCCAAAATTTGCAGGAGGAATGGGTCTGCGTGATCCCTATCAAAGCAACGTTGTTATGGGAGCTCGCATCTAGTCGAAATGGCTCTTTGTGCCATCCACCCCATGGGCAAATCTATGGACTGCAAAGTATGCTAACAATTGACCCACATAAGAATTAATCCAAATTTTAGAAGTTAGCCCAGGATCACTAATATGGAATGCGGCCAAGCAACACAAGCTCTTAATACAACAACATAGTTTCTGAGAAGTTAAAAATGCAAATACAGCAAGGTTTTGGGACGACTCATGGTAGAAGCAAACCAAAATTAAAGGACTTAAAATTACCTCATCAAATCCCGGAACAGGAACTGCAAGCATCAAGCACAGTCAAGCACTTCTGGCTTCCTTCCACAATGTAGGGTAACAGGCAATGGTGCAGCATGGATAGCATATTAAGACAGGGAACAGATCTAGCAAAACAGACTCTAGAAATAGAGCTAACAAAGAGAAGAATACAATATTTAGAGGAAGGAGATGCACTTTGGTGGGGATATGAGGAAAAAGGCACCTACACCACAAAAGAGGCATATCACATCATCATGAAGGAACACATTATCAAGGACCCTCTTTAGAATAAAATATGGGACCCTAAAATTTGGCCGAAAATCTCCACCTTCCTATGGCTCTTATGTCACAACAAAATCTTAACTTGGGACAACCTCAGGAAGAGAAGCTTCCATGGGCCCTCCTACTGCTCCAACTGTAAGAAAGATGAGGAAACCACCCAGCATATTATGAACTCTTGCTCACTAGCGCACAAGCTCTGGGAAAAAATCAACTTTTGTGTTATGAAACCAGCTCAAGAAAAGATAGAAAAGATAGATCAACGCCTTAGAATTCAGCCTCTTCGAGGGGGCAACCTCCTTTACATTACATAAATGAACAATTCTTGGATGATTCAAATGACAAAACCTCCTTTCTATATATAGGAGTCTAAGGAGTCACAATATAACCCAGCCGACCTAACAATAATAATATAAAGCCACAAAAATAACAATAGAGGGATTCTATGGGGCACGGTAATAACATTATGGGGATAATAGGGGAACAACAATATTAATAAGGGGTACAACTACAATAGTAATGGAGTAATCACTAGTATTATAGGGACCCAACATGCCCCTCTTCTTCAAAAAAGTGTTTTCCTCAATGCTTGAGAAGTTCTGGATGCTTCTGTATAAAATTATCATCCTCCCATGTGGAATCTTCAACGGATAAGTTCTTCCACTTGATAAGATACTCTGAAATTGATCGATTTCGTAGCTGTCGAGTTCTTGTTTCTGTGACTGCTTCCGGTTCCAATATAATTTTTCCTTCCTCGTCAAGTTCTGGCAATATTGTTTGAACTGGGAGCTTGTCACCTATAACCTTCTTTAAACATGAAACATGGAAAACTGGGGGCAATCGAGAAGCTGGAAGAAGCTCTAATTTGTATGCCATAGTACAAATCTTTTGCAACACCTTGTATGGACCATAATACTTTGGTGATAATTTATTATCCTTCTTAGATTGCTTGAGGGACATTTGCTTATATGGTTGTAGCCGTAGGAATACCCAATCACCTACATCAAAACTTCTTTCATTACGATGTTGGTCTGCCTGTTGTTTCATTCTATTCTGTGCCAACACGAGGTTATCCTTTAAGAGTTGGAGGACTTGTTGTTGATGTTCAATGTGATGTTCCACTACTTGAACCTTAGAATTTTCTCTTAAATATGATGTGATGGATGGTGGATGATACCCATAAAGTGCCATAAATGGGGTCATTTTTGTTGTTGTATGGAAGGAAGTGTTATACCACCATTCAGCCAGAGGAAACCATTTGATCCATTGTGTCTATGTATCAGCTACAAAGCAACAAAGATATCCTTCCAAACATTTGTTTACTATCTCAGTTTGCCCATTAGATTGAGGATGATAAGATGAGCTATGAGCTAACTGAGTACCAAGACAAGAAAATAATTCTGTCCAAAAATTTCCAGTGAAAATGGGATCTCTGTCACTTACAATAATCTTTGGGTTTCCATGTAGCTTTTGAATTGTTTGCATAAATGCAGTAGAAACTGTACTGGCTTTAAATGGATGTGATAATGCACAAAAGTGTGCATACTTGGTAAGTCTGTCAACTACCACCATGATGACACTCTTTCCCTCAGACTTGGGTAAACCTGTGATAAAATCCATTGAAACCTCCTCCCAACGTTGGCTTGGAATGGATAAAGGTTGTAATAGACCCGGTGTCTTAATTGTTTCAACTTTATTTTGTTGGAAAACCAAACATTCTGCCAAAAACTTTTGAATATCTGATTTAAGGCCATCCCAAAAATATTCCTTCTTAACCCTGTGGTAATTTTTTAAAAATCCTGAGCGCCCTCCTAAGGGAGAAGTGTGAAATTCCATAAGAATCTTTTGTTTTAGGTGGGAATTCTTACAGAGGTATAAGCAATCTTTGTACCATAACAAATCATTTTGCCAGCTAAATGTTTCAGACATACTGGAATGTTGTTGTAACTTTTGAATAAGTGCCCACACTTCTTCATCATTCTTCCATTCCTCCCTTGCTTCATTTATCCAATCTAGTTGGATAATAGAAATGGCGCACAACAATGCTTCCACATCCTCATCCTTTCTTGAGAGTGCATCTGCCACCATATTTTTCTTCCCTTTTTTGTAGATGTTTTCAAAGTCATAACCCAACATCTTTGTGACCCACTTTTGTTGCTCTTCAGAGGATAATCTTTGTTCTAAAAAGTATTTAAGGCTATCATGATCCGTTTTTACCTTGAAGTGTCTTCCCATTAGGTAGGGTCACCATTTCTTAAGTGCATGGAGTATTGCCAACATTTCCTTCTCATAAATAGCTTTGTGTAAAAACTTCCCTTGATTGGACGACTTTCAAAAGCAATGGGTCTTTCATCTTGCATTAAAACAGCACCAATTCCATTTCCTGAAGCATCACATTCCACAATAAAGGTTTTTGTGAAGTCCGGTGTAGCTAAGACCGGTGCTTGGAACATTGCTTCTTTAAGATGTTCGAATGCCTTTGTTGCTTCTGGAGTCCATGAAAATGCATCTTTCTTCAATAATGTTGTTAAAGGTGCTGCTATTCTCCCATAATTGTTAATAAACTTGCGATAATACCCTGTTAACCCGAGAAATCCTCGCAGATGCTTTATGGATGTGGGAATTTTCCACTCCTTAATGGCTTAGGGTCTACCTTAACTCCTTCATAAGATACAATATGACCCAGATATTCCACCTCTTGTACTCCAAAGAAACATTTGGATCTTTTTGCATATAATTGTTTCTCCTCCAATAGTTGTAGCACCCTGTCAACATGTTCAGCATGATCCTTCCAAGACTTGCTGTAGATTAGTATATCATCAAAAAATACTAACACAAATTTTCTAAGGAATGGTTTGAAAATTGAATTCATCAAACCTTGAAATGTTGAAGGTGCATTGGTAAGGCCAAAAGGCATGACCAAAAATTCATAATGACCCTCATGAGTTCTAAATGTTGTTTTCAGAATGTCTTCAATCTTCATTCTGATTTGATGATATCCTGAACGAAGATCCAACTTGGTGAAGTAAATTGATCCATGCAATTCATCCTATAATTCATTAATGACAAGAATGGGAAACTTATCTTTAATAGTGAGCTTGTTGAGCTCCCTATAATTCGGACACATGCACCATGATCCATCCTTCTTGTGCACCAACACGACTGGAACAGAGAAAGAACTTTGACTTGGTTGAATTATACCAGCCTCTAGCATTTCTACAACCATACGTTCAATTTCACTCTTTTTGGCATAGAGATATCTGTATGGCCTGATGTTTGGAGGAACACTTCCTGGAATTAGATGAATGGCATGATCATGATCACGAATAGGTGGGAGACCTTTGGGAGTCTCAAATACCTTGGAATGCTTGTCCAAGACTTTTTGGAGATCTGGAGAAATACATGACTCCACTGTGGACACATCTAGCGAACATAATTGTGCAATTACACCTCTTTGTTCCCTTTTTAGAAGCTTTGTCATACAGTTAGAGCTGATTATCTTTCCCGGTTTCGCTGCAATACCCCTTAATTCAACTTCCTTTCCTTGCACAGAAAATTTCATGAAAATTTCTTAAAAATTAAAAGCTATTGTACCCAAGGATTGTAGTTGTTATCACTCAGGTTATCCCTTGGCTCCTTAAGGGATACGGCCGAGGTAACCACAAACCAATCTTTGGGCTGCAGGTCCTAGCCTACCTGCAGTCAGAGAGGGCTCTCTCTTTAAAATTTAACTTTGTTTTGGGTTGATTTTAGGCTAGTTATGGTGTACATGGGTTTTGTTTTAATTTTGGTGGGAAGGAGATGTTTAAAACAGAGTTGAGATGCACAGTGTGAGAAGTTCAAACCATTGGGCATGGAGTCATGGATTAGGGCTTGCTGTTGCGTTTTCTTGGTCACAAGAGGAAAATAGAGTAGGATAGCTACACATAGAACAATATCAAGCTGGAATAAAGATGGAATGAAGGTTGGAGATGAAAGGCAACTAAGAATATTTCATTAGCTAACAGAGAGGGAAGGTGGATGAAAGTTTGTCTAGGAGCAGTCAAGAATTCCTAAAAAATAGTCATATGTGAAAGAAACAGGGTAAACATGATCATTTAAGTATGCATATTCATAACCATTTCTAAGGAAAACATATAGAAATAACAAGAACTGAGCATAGGGTGCAGTCAAACAAAACCTAAGCTATTCTTTTTTCTTGCTATTTAGATGGTAACACAATTGTGGCATAAACATATGAAAACTGTAAACAGAGGTTGGAAAACTTATTGAGCCATGTAGTAGCACAGGAATTCCACAGTCACTCTTTAACCATTAATAACACAACAGTGAGTTCTTCATCCAAAGCATTCCAACAGTCTTTGATTACAGAGCTTCTAAAAAATACAGCGCAAGTCCAGAATGAGGAATATCAACCAACCAACCCCAAATACGTTCTATGGGGAGGTATATATACAAAAACAAAATACAAAATATCTAGGTGATGACTCTTCAAGCAATAAATTGTATCACCAACTCTTGTCAGGGAGTAAATGAAGCATTAAACACTGTAGTTAATCTTGGCTTGCTAGCTGTCTATTTTGTCAGAAAACTTTGACTTTCTGGGCTGAATGAGTCGGCTGCCTACTGCGCATTTAATTAGTGTTTTTTGGGCCTGCTGCTAGTACGTTGCCTGTTGTTGTCTGGGTCTTCATCCTGTGTGCTTGGCTTGTTAGCATTTGATGAGTTGTAGTTATCATTTCCATTTTGCTTTATGTTGATCTACCTTTGACAGGTGTATCGTGCCATCTGTATATGCCGAACTGTAGCTTGATCAAAAAAAAATTAATAAACAAAATCACCTGAGCAATCTCTCTATCATCTCGTTCCACCAATCCTCCATCGGTAGTTGATGCCTTTATATCTTTATCAGTGTTTCCTCAGCCTCTGTGCATCTATGGAAAGTAGGCTGGAATTCGAACAGGTGGTTTATCTCATATGCAATGTAGAATAGATTTTCCAATTTATCGAAGACACTCTGTCCTGATGGAGGCCCTGTATCTTCTGAAGTACTTGAGGAAGCTGTGATTTGGTTGGCAGCAAAATTATTCACCCTGTTGGCATAAAGGTCATGTGACAGCAGTCTTCCAGCACTGGTTAATAGACCTGGTACCCCTCTGCTATTTAATGCCATGATCTTTGTCTGGAACTCATCGACTTCTGTTTGCATTTCTTGCCATTTTTTGTCCAATTCCTGCACAAAATTCCTAAGGGTTAACACCTTTTTTATTAGCAAAATAGTTTCAGTCCTGTTACTGATTCCTAATGCTGCCAGCTACCCTTTAGTGTGAGTATTCAAAAATTGGATCATTCTATTTGCTTGCTCGGGCATATTTCTTAAAGATGCTCTAGCCTTTTGGTTTTCAAACTGAGCCAAGTTTATCAAATCCATTTGCTCATGAATGGTTTCAATGGA
Source organism: Pinus tabuliformis (assembly GCA_031772625.1). Classification (NCBI taxonomy): domain Eukaryota; kingdom Viridiplantae; phylum Streptophyta; class Pinopsida; order Pinales; family Pinaceae; genus Pinus; species Pinus tabuliformis. The sequence continues at coordinate 12,896,419 of CM062813.1, read as the reverse complement.
TTGCCATTGATCTGTAACAGATTGGCCAATTTTGGCCCACAAAATTTTCTTGATGTCTGCTAGGGTCCTATCAAAAGTGAGCTCCCTCTCCAGCTCCTTTCTTCTTTTTTCCAAGGCCTTGACTTCTCTTGTCTTCTTAGCTACATCCTATTTTGATTTGTCATATTTTCCCTCAATTGTAGCCAGGTTTTCCTTGGTTTCTCTCAATTCTGTCATTTGCAATTCCAAAGCTTCTATTTCCTTCATCATATTGTCCATTTTCAAGCTGGCGCCTTGCTCTGTAGGTGCTGAAGTAGTGGCTGAAATTGGTGCTGAGCTTGAAGTGCCTGCTTCTGATGTTGTAACAGTGGGAGGGAGTGTTGTGGTCACCGTGGGAGGAGCAGTTGTAAGAATCTGAGCTGTTTGAATTGGCTGAGGGGCCAACTCTCCCTGTCTTGCTTGTAATGATGCCTCTAAGGCACTCTCTGTCTCTATCAACCTTTTATGTAAGGTTGTAAGCAAAGCTACCCCATCCTGCTTCTCTTTTTGTTGTGCCAGTTCTATAGCTTGAGGATGCAATGTGGGTGACAGTCTGAATTGTCTTCTTAGGGCAACTATGTCTTCATCCTTCTTTTTAATCAAAGATTGCACACCCTTGGGATCAGAGGGATCGTGTCCTAGCTTTATGATAATCTCCTCCAAGGACTTGATTCTATTGTCCTTAGCTTGTGAAAAAGCTTTCTCCAACTCAAGTTGGGCAGCAGTGTTGTGCAAAGAGTTTTGCAATCTATGGGCTAACAATGACTTATCTGCTAGAGTAGCATATACCATCTCCCCGGTCTGCTTGTGCAATTCAATCTGGTCCATCTGATGGATATCCTTGGCAAACACTTCCAGATTGGTTCTAATGTAATCAGCAACTGATTGGGGTTGCTGAGTTGTAGGTCTGAAGTGACCGAGGGTCATTCTTCCTTCCTGGATGTCATTGGCTACCATTAGCCTTTGCTGATTGGTAGGGGCCATCCTTATTAGTTGGTTGTACAGTTGTAGTCTTAGTGGCTCATTCTTGGCTTTGATATCAGTGAATGATTTTTTGATATCAGAGGGTCGTTTGCCATGTTGCCTTGTGGATGTTACTTCCACTCCCTGCTGTCTCTCTTGCTCCTGCTGAAAAGAGCTGGCCGATGTCTCCACGCCTATGGGAATTTGCTGTTCTGTGGGCCCCTCTGGCATTTCTTCCTCCGAAAAAGGATTTAACCTTTGTCTCTTTTCTCCTTGCTGATCTGCAGATGTCCCTAGAGGGGTCTCTTCTTGCATATCTCTCTTCTTCGCTCTTTCCTCATTTAGAGGTGTCTGCAATACTGTAATTTCTGTCACATTTGTTTTTGTAGAAGGGTCTTGTCCTTGGATTTGTTCATCTATAGAAACTGGCTGATCTGCCATTGTTTCTTGCTGTCCCAAATCATGCACTTGTTCTTCTGAATGTTGCATCTCTTTGCCTTTATCCGTTGCTACAGGTGAGGTACTTTCTTGGGTAGGTTGCTGGTGGGGCGTGGTAGAAGAGGTGCCTTCCCCAATGTACCGAGGAGCTGTAAAAGACACCTGTTCACAAGATTCCAAGTCAACAGATTTTTCCAGATTCTTGATTGCTTTTTTTGTTATTTCTTCTTCAGTGAATTCTTCAACTAGAGTGCCCTTTACCCACTCTTGTTGATTATCAAATTGCTTAATTTGAGGGATAGTGCAGTGTTCATATGCAGCAAGCCTGTATTTGATTCTTCTAAGGCTTATAAAGTGATTGGGGTCATATGGTGCCCAATAAAAGCTTGTTTTTAGCTTGAGTTTCTCCCCTAGAATCTGGGCAGCATCCTTCCATGCTTCTTCCCTCTTATTGAAAATAAAGGGACCCAATTGATTTTTGACTTTTAGCTGTGCCTTTTTGCTTTTGCCAAAGAAATGAACCATATATGCATTACCAAATTGCCAAAAGTACTCTAAGGCAAATAGTCTCATGGGGACATATTTGGGTAGTCGGTAGGGGGCTAATTCACAGCCATAGACCCTGATTATGGTGTGGTTTTGGTAGAAATACCAATCACCGATGTTGTAGCTTTTGGAAAGCTGTAGAATCTTCTGCATCTCATCAGTGAATCTGGGGGGAGGATCTGTTGCCAACAAGCAGGTAGCTGGATAGATAAATAGGTCAATGAACTCACAGTATGTGTATGGGGAGTAATTAATATGATGGAATACTGATGACCAAAATATGACTAACCTCCTCTCCCCTCTTGCATCCAACTTTTTGAGGACAACTGGGAAACTCTCAGACTGATAATATAACAGCAAATGATAGATGTTTGAGGTGTATTTGAATACCCTTTCCCTTTCTAGGCTGATGAATTGCTCATGAATCTTATCAGCAATGTAGGTGGCATAATCATACTGGACAGCAGGGGGCTTTCCTGGAGTGAAGATAGACATCAAGGCGAAAATAGTACTATCTACAATCTCACTTGTTCTGAATCCCAGGATGTAGGAGATCATATCTATGATCATTTTTCCCTCCTCAGTAAATGCAACATGGAGATAAGGAATTGTAAATCTGGAGTAACGGTCTGGGGGCATAAACAACTTAGCAATTCGGTCAATCTCTGCAAGGGGCAGTTTTGATGCTTGATCTATCAGATTCTTCAGGGAAAGGGGGACCAATGGCCGAGTTGGTTTGAATTGCAACATCTCATTGATAAACTGAGGAGTAATGTAGAAGAGGAATTTATCAGCAGGGCTCATCACTGCCCTATGAACAAGATCATAATTAGAATAGCAGTGATGGATGAAGTCAGGAAAAACATTTACTGAGGGAAAATAGTACATGGGCATGTTAGACTCCCATATTCTTAATGGATCAGTCTTGTTTCTGAACTTACTCCTTATTTCACAAAAGGCTTGAAGATGAGGCTTCACTCCTTCCATATCATCAATTTGATAATCTCTATCTACCAGTGGAAGCCATTCTAGCTGTCTATGGGGTGCATTTAGTGAAGCAACGCTAAGGGCAACTGGGGCCTCCATGTTTTGACAAAGATTGCAGTTGGATTAGGCCTGTATTTGAGTAGAAAATAGAATTCTGATAATGGTTCTCTGCGCAAGGAACTCACAGTTTCAAGTTCTGTGCAAAGCTATTTTTGAGGAGTAAAACTTAATAAAATGAAGACTGCACAAGGCTCTACAATTGGTACACTGGAAAGGGGAAAAATAAAGGGCTTTAGCAACCTGTTCTTAGTGATTTCGCGGGTAAACTGGAGCTGCAATTTTAGCTGGCAGTGGTAGTTTTATCAGGGGGGCAAAGATGCCAGGCTTTGGTTGCAAATGAAGCTATGTGGGGCAGAGAGGAGAAGGTTGCAGGTGCCAATATGTTTCAAAGTGGATTTTTAGGTGTATTTGGCTAATTTTGCAGAGAAATCATGAAAACAGGGTTACTGGTGCTTTTCGGGTAAATACCTGTTCACTTGGAGAAATGTTGTGGCGAATAGCTGCGGGCAGAGGCCGAACAAGTCGAATTGCAAGTCGAATAGGCCTTGGTGACTGTCGGGCACGTTGAATGCGCACTGGTCGTGAGTGGCATGCAGAAGTTTACAATGTTCGTTTGCATAAAAAACAAATTAAAACGACGTTTTTTACGCTTTTTAACACAAATTTGGGCTTTTGCAGCATTTTGGTGCTTTTTTGATATGACGTCAGCATGATGTCATTGACAGGTCCCGGGTACGACAGGGTGATGTGGCAGTTGACTGGGCCGACGACGTGGCACAGGACATGGTGGCGGGGTATGGATGGAGATAGATGCAGTGGCAATGACACGGGGCAACAGTGGGCTGACGCAAGAGTGACGTAATAGGCGACGTGGCGCTGACGTCTTGGGCGGAGAGATAGAAGGCGGTTTTTGTTTTATCGGACCGCCTTCTGTACGGGAGTGGTATTCGTCAGAGGGGCTCCGATGCAATCGCGTGGAGACACGCATCTTTGGTACGGTGGAGAAACCGCTGGGCTATCGGAGGATAACCATCAATCGTCGGCGCGGCTCCGAAATCGATGAGAGTCATCGGATGGGGAGGGCCCGATCCAATAGTGGACGAGAATGCAAGCTACGGGTACGATAACGTATGGGGCCCTCTGAATATTAAATCATTTGTTTATATTGCGGGGTTTCAGAACTTCGAGATTGTCGGTTTTTTGCGCCGGAAATGTTTAATATTTAAATAAACATTTGAACACCCAATTTTAACAAAAAGCGCATAAAGGGTAGAATGGTAAGGTTTAAGGGTAACAGGAGTGGTTATTAATTTAAGCAGAGGTTAAATTAACTCCGGGTGAGGACACATAAGGGTTAATAGTAGTCCCAGGTGGACTATTATTCCCCTGAACTATATTTATATGGCTATACTGCCATAGGGTGGGATATTTAATACATTTGGGATTTTATATAGTTTTTTGTAACCATAGGGATGGGGAAGTGGTTTCAGGGAGCTATATAATAGAATTAGGGGTTAATATGAGTTTATGAATTGAAAATGAATGGATGAATGCTAAGTCCATAGTATGAAAACTTAGAGATAGGAAGATGAAATGAGTATAGAATGATTTTTACACAAGAAATGTGGCTTCTTTTCATTGAAGAAGTCAAAGCTTGACTTGGTATTTTTACAAAAATGAAGTGATAACAGGACTGGTTGGGCAGATCCCAAGGTCCTTCAGGGGTGTTAGTAAGAAACTTTGGAGGGGGGGTGAAAGGGAGTTAGACATGCTTCCATCATTTTTCCATCAAACCATTGCTTTGGCATTTCTTTCATTGATGAGACAAGCTATAACTGACAATACATCAGGTGATCAAAACCTTGCTTTCTGCAACCTCAAACTACCTACCCAGCCTATTACACCTAACATTTTTTCTTCCTTTTGCATGGGTGCACTTAGACTTGCAGACCATGATTATCCTCCTTTCTTTTGACTGCCCTCCTATCTAAATGTACCCTTATGTCTTCCAAGGGCCCAGATTAAGTAGTTGGGCTCCTTCATTTCTCTACCTAGCTACTCATCTACCGAGCTTGAACTGTTTGGACAGATATTCATTCTCTAGTCTAGGACAAGCAATTTAAAACATGGCATGGTCCAGATTGAACTGTTGGGCCATCCATCAAGCTAGCAGTGGCATTTTGGCTAGCCACTTTCATGGTCTTTCTTTGGGGTTCATTTCTATTATTTTTTCTGACCAATTCATTTTCTTGCCTTTTGATCATTCTTTTAAGGCATACCCTCTTTACATTTTTTAACTCTCTTTTCTTTTCACAAAATATGGAACCTTTGTAGCATCAAAGATGAACATATTTGGCACTTCCACTTTCAATCATGAAAACTGAAACCTATTGGTATAGGAACCTAACAGTAGCCATTGGACTCCTAGTACAACATCAGCACCTCCCATTGGAATGGAAAGCATTGAGCTAGTGAATACATATTCTCCCATGGATAGCTTGATATTATGGCACTTTCCCGAGCAATTTATTGTTCCTCCATTTGCAGCCATCACTTGACACTCTGGTGCTGGATATAAGAATCAATTCAATTCTCTTGCTACCTTACAATGAATAAAATTGTAGGTACTTCCTGAATCAATCAACACTATTACCTTTTTCTTCTTGATTTGTCCTTCTATCTTGATGGTTTGAGGATTGGTAATTCCCGCCAATGCATTACAAGATATGGTCAGATTCATTTCTTCTTTATCTAGGCTTTGTTCCTGGAGTATATCCTCTTCTTTTGACCTTTCTTGCTCCTTTTCTTCTTCCTCTTCACAATCTATGTAGAATAATTTCTTCTCAGCACACTTATGACCTTTAGTGTATTTGCTATCACAACTGTAACAAAGCCCTTTTGCTCTTCCAATTGTTGTGGTGTCAACCTTATAGGTTGTGGAAGACTAGTGGCGACAACACTTCCGTCTTTATAGTTGTGAGTGGTATGCTTCCTGGTTGCCATAATTTTGCTTTCCATTTTTCTTGCTAACATGAATGCCTTTTCTAATGAATCAGGTTCCCAAAGGCGAACATCATGTTGGATATTATCCTTTAAAGACCCTATGAACACATCAATCCTATGCTCCTCTGGAATATCTTTTACCCTTATGTTCAATTTTTGGAACTCCTCAATGTGCTCCATTATTGAACCCTTTTGTTTGAGACTTATCAATTGGCTAAAAAAAGTGTTGCTTTTTGTATCCTCATAATGTGCTATCAATTCTTCTGTAAAAATTTCCCAAGTCATAAATTGTTTACGAGAGCAAAGCCATTGATACCATACAAACTGATTTGGTTCCAAATATAAAGTTGCAATACGTACCTTTTGTGTGTTTTGCACATTATTGAGATCGAAAAATTGCTCCATCTGTGATATCCATGTTTTGGGATCCTTGTCATCAAACTTCCTCATATCGATTTTTGGAATATGATGGGTCTTTGATGCAACATTAGAGTCTATGGAATCATGATTAAAATTTCTTTTGTTCTCATCATGAGTTTCCTTTACTACCCTTTCACCATCAGTGACCCTTTCTTATAGCAACTTATTCATATTTATCTTCAATTCTTCCATGTCTGTCTTCAAATCTATCTTCAAATCATCCATCTTAGCTTCCACGTCATTCATTTTAGCTTCTACACCTTTCTTTAAACAATCCATCTTAGCTTCTATGCCTTTCTTTAAACCATCCATCTTAGATTCTGTTCCTTTTTGTGCAAGGGACAGTTGTTGCACTTGGTCTTGTAATTTTGATATATCATGTTGCATTTCTTCCTCTTCTTCATGAGTCATGCTAGAGCTTTCAGGTTCCTTACTAGGTGTTTGAATTTTCTTTCCTCGGGGCATCAGTTACCAATAATAATGCTCTACTATGCCCTTTGAATTCCTTCAAAATAAATTTTCAAACCAAGCTTAAGCAAAAATTTAAGAAAATCTACACACCTTTTTTCACTTTGTAGGAGCTTGATATTGCCTCTGATGTATCTCTGTACTTTCCAATCATCTAGATCTAAATTTGTGACCTGCAGTAGCCCTCTATGTCCTCTTTCCAATGGCACAAGTCTGACCCAAATTGGATTCTCCGAGGAAGAGTTATGCGAAATCTCCCACAGAGACTTGATTATAGACTAGTTCAGTAGAGCAAACTTGTACGACGTGCCACGAGTCACTGTTTCGACCTCTGGATCCGAAAAATGCATACAAGAAACTACCGTCTGTCCTCTTTTTGTACCTTCTTATGAAATTTCAATCCGATCCCCAGAGAGAAAGTTATGACGCTTTTCCCCAGCTCACCTGTTTGGAATGTAATTTAGGAGTCTGCAAAAATACCAACTTCCTCAGATCATATCTCCGCAAATATAACGCGAACAACTCTGAAATTCAGACCCGAGGTTCAGCGCAATTTCTTCTCAAATGGTTTTTTTTCAACTTCTGAAACATCGCAGAAAAAAATTTATAGCGAAAATTCCACGATGACCTGTTTGGAGCAGCGAAACCCTAAAATCCAAACCTCTGATACCAAATGTTATGAAACCAGCTCAAGAAAAGATAGAAAAGATAGATCAACACCTTATAATTCAGCCTCTTCGAGGGGGAAACCTCCTTTACATTACATAAATGAAAAATTCTTGGATGATTCAAATGACAAAACCTCCTTTCTATATATAGGAGTCTAAGGAGTCACAATATAACCCAGCCGACGTAACAATAATAATATAAAGCCACAAAAATAACAATAGAGGGATTCTATGGGGCACAGTAATAACAATATAGGGATAATAGAGGCACAAAAATATTAATAAGGGGTACAACTACAATAGTAATGGGGTAATCACTAGTATTATAGGGACCCAACATTTCGATGCCAAAAGGATGGGAGGTCGCAAGGTGATATTATTTCCACTGTTTGAAACTAGGCATAGAATCCTTTCAAAAGCAAGCTTCTAAACTCCTTATGGAAGCTAATTCTGGGATTTCTCATGTGGACAATATGGAAGGAGAGAAATCGACGCATCTTCAAGGATCAATCTATGCCAGTGGAATACATGTGGAACACAATATGTCAAAACATAAGGGAAACTCTACTTCTACAAACTTGGTTTGAGGAGGACTTCCCCTCCGCCCCACAGGAAAAAAACATATGTAAAAACTGGAATCTACGGTGGAATTAAGAACTGATAATCAAAGGAAAAACTCAAGTAAAAAGAAGCATCCTGGATAAGTGGACTCCTCCTCCCTGTCACATGTTCCAGCTAAATTTTGATGGAGCTTCAGAAGGGAATCCAGGTAAGGCTGGTTTTGGAGGATTAATCGGAAATCATAAAGGTAATCCTTGTATAATTTACCTCGGCTCAAATGGATGGGACACTAACAACTCTGCAGAATTAGAAGGATTATGGCAGGGCCTCATCTTAGCTCAAAAACATGGACTATTTCCACTTGTTATAGAAGGAGACTCGCAGATCCTTATAAATATGGTCACCAAAATCTTGCAAGGAACACCCTCAAGTAAGGTGAGCAATAGCTGGAGGCTGGAGAGTCGATTAAAACTAATTGAAATTTGGCTCTCCAACCACAGGGCAATCAATCTCCAACATATACGAAGGGAAGGAAACAAAGTTGCTGACCTATTGGCGAATATAGGAGTAGAAAGTGGAAAGGATCTACATACAGATACTCTCTCTATGCTAGCCACTGAACAACAGATTCTAGAGTATAAGGATTTGGTGAAGAGGGAAATGACTCAAGAGGAAGAAGCGCACCCAGATGCGGGTGTATCCCAAGAACATTAATGGATACCATTAGAATTGTCGGCGCAAGGACCTACCAGGCGGTGAAATCCGCTCTGACCCAGGCTCATCGCAGCCAAAACCTGGCCAGCGTGTAGGTTGCAATAAATGGCCCATCAGGACGAGAGCTGGAATCAGTTGAAATTAGAATGGCATCCCCAGAGCCTTCAATTCATCCCCCGCTCCTTAGCTATTGTCTGCTGCAGGACGAATTTTCTTGTAGCAGAACAACTACAGGGAGACGTTGTTGGCACCTCTGTTGCATTGATCTTGGAAATTGGCACTATTCCTCCCACTCCAAGCTCTGCCCTGTAAATCCTACTCAGGAGCCCTGTTTTCACAACCAGTCTCCCATACCGACTGCTTACCCTGCTAATTTTCTCTCCGACCTCACGGGTGTGGTTAGGCACCGAATGAGGAGTCACCATGGAGGAACTTGAGGTGGCAGCGCTTGCCCTCAGGCAGTGCAGAGCTCGGCTCCCCCCTCTCCTCCTCAGCACCAAGAAAACCTGCATCCTCCCAAGTCACTACTCAGACATCCCCATACGTGGAGTGGGCGGGGGCGAGGGATGGCATCAATGGCTCCACCCAATGATTTCAAGCTCCATTCTGCAATTCCTCAGTTGCGTCCTGGTCCTGTCCCTCATGCTACCCAATTCCAATTCCAAAGCTATCTGAATAGACACATCATTACTGCCAATGTGACCATTGTCTTCACTGAAGAAGATGAGCTGAACAGTGAGTAAGCAAGAAATTCTGAAGAGCACTCACAGGAGATGCGAATTCTGGATTTGGGACGGGGTCATGAGAAAAAATTGTAGGATGAGGGCCAAAGCTCCAGTCATAGCAGAATGCATAGAGGAGAAGCTCACGAAGGCAACATACAGCAGGTTGGTGGCAGCTCAGTAGGCACAGCATTGACGATGGGGTTTGTTGGCAGCTCAAGCGGCACCCAACATGTAGAGGAGTAGCGAGGTGGTGCTACGAAGGGCGATGTGGCGGGGAAAGGTATAGTATGGGACCAGTATGCCTGCCTCGTGGTCGAGGAGACACCTAACGAGGAAGATGACAAGTGATGCCACGTGGCACTCGGTGCCACCCACGAGCCAGATCTGCCTTCTGCTGATGATGGGTTGGTCCAGTCAGTTGATGTTTTTGCAGTTTGATTGTCTGATCAATGATTTTGTTGTTCCGTTGTCGAGTCTAGAAATGTTGAGTTATATCTTTTTCTGTTGTTCAAAGTATGGTTGTCTGTTGATGACAGTTCAGGGCTATATGTTGGTTATTTTTTTCAATGTCAAGCTGATTTCCCCAATCTGGGGTAGCTTCGACTGTTTTGCTGAACTCTAGAAAGAAAGGTAGAGACAGGGCCTTGTTGTAACTTTATTTTTGTTTTTTTAATAGAATTAGTCTTACATAGAAAAAAAACACTTCACGTATATTAATAGATTCTTCAAGGAAAAATTTACATTCATGTATCATCTCCAAATAATCTTGTGGAATTCACTCAAGTAGATCAAGTACAACTTATAAATCATAGTTATATACCTTAGTCTTGTTTAAATGTTCTTTATTTTACATCAATTCCCAAATTATAAAATTAATTAGAATATATCGAACTTATGTTTTGTAATGATTTGGTATACAATATTGCTCTAATATTTTTCCTTTCTATTTCCTTCAATTAGGCTTCCATCAATGAGCATTTACAAGAAAAGAATCACTTTTATCATCCTTAGAGATATCCAAGGGGGGTGTTCTTAATATCCACTTCATCCTTATTTCCCGATATAACTAGGAAGATATTTCCATTCTTAACATTTATTTATGGAATTGATTTTTTCTTAGGATTGCTTCAACTGGGTCCAACATATACTAGTCCATCTACCACATTATAAAAATCCACATCCATTATAGTCAAGATTACATGTGGTGCATGTTTAGCCAATTTAATGTCCTTAAATTGTCAGCATAAATTATCGACCACAGTAGGTATACTGATGAAGAACAAGTGAACTATAGGTGCTAGAAGTTATTTTATGTCGTTAAATATCTATGTTCTCGTTAAAGTCTAAACTTAGAATTAATATGAATATGGTATTATTGATTAGAGAATTGTTCCTTAAAGTTGTTAGCTACTCATCTTAGAAATTAATCTCTATTGAATCAGTTTATGGATGGTTTGAGAGGGACTCTAAACTTTACTCTTGTTAGACTATTTTGGATTTTATCTTTAAACTTTATGCTGCAGCCAAGTCTAAATTACTATTTTCTAAAGAGATCTATTCTATCGAATTGTAAATGAATGATCTCTGAATTTAACTGTCAAGAAAAAGACTGTCATTCTTTTACTCATTCAACTTCATCCAAACAAGTAATAAATATGATAAACTCAAAAGAAACTACACTATGAAATGAAATAGTTGAACTACACTAGGTAGAAAGAAAGGAAAATGATCAAACTGTACCAGATAAAAAGAAAATGAAATAACAAAATTAAGCTACGTAGAAAGCAAAGGAAATTTTTTATGCAAACAACGATTCAATTGTGAATTCCATCCTACTGCATTTCAAAACACAAAATAGAGCATCTATGATTAAACAATTAAAGAAATCTATGTGCAATTGGTTAAAGACCTGTACTGGAGATAGGGACCCTCCACAAAATAGTCGACAATCTCCAATCAATGCAGCATGGAAAATGTAAACCAGGTCTATGACTCGCAAACAAGTTTAACAAGATGTTCTCAGAATTTACATATATCGGCGTGCACCCAAAACATAGAGCGACCATTGCTTTTATAATACTTCTTTGTATAATAATACGAGAGTTTCAAGCCTACATATATTTATTTCGATCCTATTAAATCAAACTATATCACTAAATAATCGATCTGATATTTGGAAAAGAAAATCGATAAGATTTCTTGAAAACTCAATCTCTATCCTGGTGATAATATTGCAGCTGACTTTAAGGTTGATCGGGTTATTATGCGATCTTCTTGAAGGATTGGCTCAAGAGAATAGGAAAGAATCCAAGAGGGGATCATTCATCATCCATCCATATCTTCCTTTCCTGAGTTGGAGCATCTAAACCCTGTTAACAATGGAGGTAGTTGTGGAAATCCAAATTAGCTACGGGAACAGGCCAATTCCGTAGCCAAATGCATACTTTAACAAAACAATAAGGTATATCGACAAATATGAAGAAGAATACATTTAAGTGCTTACCTTTAACAAAACCTTGTGTCTATTTCATTACTTAGGTGATAGGTATAGGGAAAAAGGAAGAAGTATAGGTGAAAAGGGTGTCAAGGTAAGACAGTCCTTGGACTCTACAGTGCATTATGAAAAACATTAATAAATTTCCTTATTTGGGGATATAAATCCCTATAGGGTTATTAATTCCACCCACTATTCTATGATCATTATATATTTCATCTAACGTATGAAGAATTTTTTTTCTTAAATACTCTAGTTTTCCACTCCTTTATAATAACCGATCAATACTCATTTCTTATATGTAACACCCTCCTCCCACATTTACCCAAGCTAACGGGTCCACCCTGGTAAAAATGTCCTGAAGAGTTACTATGATATGATTAAACTCCCCACGTATAGTTAAGGAAGTGGAACTGACAAGACAAGACCAATATGACCCTCCTTAGAAGCTACAGAACCTTCAGGAGCCAACCAACCACTCTTGATGTCCAACCCATGAGACAAATTTATGTTTTGTTGAACTAGACCCCAAATCACTCCCATGACAAGCCATTCTTGTGACTAATAACCTCCATTCTCTCCCACTGTAAGACATCCATGTGATTGGAACTATTTTCAGGCAGTTTTATGCCAGTGACCTCGAATTTTGAGCCACATTTCTAGGGCTAGGACCCAAGTCTTTTCCCAGAACTTCATGAAACTTTCAAAAATGATAAATAATAATGTAATAGGGCTACTATTAAAAAAAATTTAACAAGGACCATCCATAAAAAGTATTTTATCAAACGTATCATAAGCATGTAATGTACATGTCATAAATACACATATGAACATAGAGGTCTCATACTTATATGAGAATCATCAAGAAGGACTGGTACCTCCTCATAATATTGTAAGATCATGTATCAAGTCATGTATTCGTTAACATTTCATCTACTAATCAAAACATGATGATGGCCATAATGCAATTTTGTCATAAAACGTGCTTATAAACAACAAATAACCAAAGAAATATCAATTATGAAATCAACATTAAATCTACATAATGACAAACACATTTACTCATGAAATACCAAAGGAAAATTACCTTATATTAACATATGAAAATCCAACCAAGTTAGGGACTTACACATACCACTCGACGATAGATTGTGTTGAACCAAATCTCTCTTTCATCCAATCACCCTCATGTCATATTCCAAACATGAATGTGGGATCTCATTTAATAAACCAAGAACACGAAACCAAGGATCCTAGAGGCCAAACCACATAAAGCCTCAACCATTTATTCCACCTCATAATCAGACATCATTAAACATCACTAGATTAGTCTCTACCCAAGTTTTCCAAGGCTCTAGAGGCTTTGTTCCAACCAAGGCTTCCACGACTCGTAACTCAACACATAGTTATTGTCAGGATCCATAGTGTTTTTCTAACCAAGGCTACCAAGAATAGTAACTCATACCCCAAAGGGCCTTAGAGAATTTGTCCAACTTAGGTTTCTAGGACTAGTAAGTCAACCCAAGTTCTTATAGGGCTTCTAGAGCATTTTTCCAATAAAGGCTATAGGAGCTAATAAATCAATCCAAAACCATGAGGAACATGAGCACCAACAAGAAAAGAAAATAAAAAACCCACAACATTATGGATATCCAAGAAATGGCAGGATTAGGAAAAACCATTATCAATCCAGACAATCCTCCATGTCAATGACAGATCATAACCAAGAAACCACAGGCATATTCCATACATTCCAAAACTAAAAAGGAAATCATACATGAAAATTGGTACCTAGAATAAAAAACCATTGTAGTTGTTGATCCCGTTGTTCCCTTATGCTTTCCTATTCTTTCCTTTTCTTCTTTCTCGAAATACCAAGTATGGCACACTCCTCCAAGAGTGCTCCAAGAAAACTTTGTGTCCACGAGTATAGAGAGAGAGAGAGAGAGAGAGAGAATAAAATAATAATGACAAAGACTGAACTAACAAAAGTTGTGAAATGATCCTTGGAAGCCTTTTTATCATTGAGGCCTCTATTTCTTCATTTCCTTATTGTTCCTTCAATTTTCCTCCTCACATGAAACCTATGACCCTTCACCTTCCTTTTATCCTATTTTCCATTATTTTCATAAGTAAGTGCCAATTAATGCCACATTTCCTTTGCCAATTTCCCTAGTCATTAAGTAATCACTCGTGATCCCCATTGTTCTATTTTTCCCAACATTCAACTTGGAATACATGTCCCATGATCTTGATTTTTATTTTACTTTATTAACTTTATTACATGGATTTTTTACATTATAGTCTCTATCAACACTTTTCATGTATTATTCCATTCCTTCCTTTAGTCAATTTAAGTAGACATTATTCTTTCTAGGACATGAAAAATACATATTTGTCATGGTAAATTTAGGTTGTATTTCATCATTTATATTCAATGAATTAACTAGTTTTGACCATATATTATCTCTAATGGACTTCTTGTACACTAGTTTAAAAATCATTGGTACGACAAATTGGAAGTATTTGATATCATGGTGTGCAACTTCTTGGAACCGTTAAGACTACTCGGGGTGGGGGGGTGAATCAATATTGTACCATGGATCACCAATTTAAATAATTTACTCGATGATGAATTATTTTACCAACAACATAATAAAGAATTAGCCAATAGTATAACATGTGTAACCATCATCAAAATACATAAGAGTAAATAAACCAAGAGCACATTAATGATCAACACATAAATAACATTCGACAAGGACACCAAATATTAGATGGAAAACCAAACTGGAAAAACCCACTAATGTTGTTGTCTTCACCTCCTTATAATTATTATTCAATATTTTCTTATTTACATCATATGCCCTATTTACATCATATGCCCTTGCCACCAGTAGTGTGTAAGCTAGAACTTTTTAATCACATGATAAACCCTCACTTCAGACTACAACTTATCGAAAGCCACCACTTCCATAATTTTGCAAGGGACCACCTACCGGAAGCTAATAATCCCATGACTTTGGAAGGTGACACCTACTAGATTCCCAACAGCGAATAGTCTATGTAATTACCGCTAGATAGAAGCCACCACTTCCAAGTTCTGAAGCCTCTAATTGAAGGATGTTGCTACACCATGAATTCACAAGTCACCACTTGCTTGGAAAGGCACAACTTTCCCACTAAAGGCCCAAACCTTCAAGCTCATCTCATCAACCTTATTTCATATATTTTCAAACTATAGCACACTGCAACTCGATACTCGTCAATAATAATAAAAACCCCTCTACATGTCATATTTGCACCTAAAAACAATACATCATCTCACGCAATCAAATATTCTCATCAAACTCAAACTCAACGAACAAAATCATACTCTTGAAAAAAAGACACACTCATAAAACCCTTTAACAAAAAAAAATCCATAACCTCTATTATAATACAATAGAAGTAATATATGCAGCATATGATAGCTACAATAATGCATGATATGCTTAGCTAATCATTCCTCTAACACATTGTTAGCAATCTGATCTATGATCTGCAACTCCAATGGCTACAACAATACTCTATTATCCATATCAACAACAACATAAAATTGACATTTGCATACAAGTTCTTATCATCTATTCTACATAGGAACTCTCAACATGTTTGCAATATTGCTGCAAGTCCCATCTCTAATTTTCTCTTTATCTGCAATATTGCTCCATGTCCCATCTCCGATTTTCTCTTTATCTATCATATTGTAGCTCACAATCTCTCACTGTGTAACCCATTATATTGCATACTCCAACATTATATAAATCATGAAATAAGAATTCAAGGCTAAGCACTAATCCTCATTATCTTTGACTTGATCAACTTCTAGAATGTGGACCAACTCAAGTTAACTATATACCATGAAATGCCTTGGCTAGAGACTCTAGGAAATGCTTATGATATTTTATGTGTGTGCATAGGAACTTAGAAATTCACCCACAGGACATCGTTATTGGTATATAATTAGCTCCTAGGGATAAACACCACTGGGATAGTGTGGTCACCTAGAGAGGTTTTTGAAATTCTCTCCATGCTAGTTATCATCCCAACTAACTTGCTCTAAATTTTAAAAAATCAAACATTCTCTGCCTAGAACTCTTCCATGCTTTTCCAGCATCTTGTCCAGCACCTCCAGATCCCATCCACACCTTAATAGACCTCTATCAAACCTTACTAACATCTCGTAAATCCTATAATCATCATGACAAATATTTTAGGCATGTTGACATCACACTAGTAGAAAATGATAAATTAGTTACTAGGTGACTAAAAACGTTAGTCACTACAATTTTTACAAGTGAAATACTACCAAAAATGAGCAAAATTGAGTGACCCAACTAAAAATGACTAACATAAATGACTAAGTTAGTCCCGGGTTAAAATATACGACTAACTAATAAGTAATACTACGAAAAATTACTAACTTGAATGACTAATTTATAGTAAACTATAGATAGCTTCTAATAGGGTAGTTTTGAGCTCTACGTGATGTTCCCCAAAAATAATGGTTTACCTACAACTACTTGATTTTATTGATAACATTCTTCATATATTTGGGGATATTTTCCACCTTCTTAAGGGTTAATGAATATTCCAATTATGTGTAAACCTCATGTCCCTTTTCCCTCCTTATATGAACATGATTGCTTGTATTACAAAGGTATTCTATAGTTTTTATTGATGTCCTCAAGCCAATATTATCACTCTCTAGTGATTCAACATCATTATATATAGCCTCTATGTCAAGTGACATTCTTTAGCTCAAATGAAAAAAAAAAAACATAACCTCAATAGCAGAAACATAAGCTACCATATCAATTGACAAACTATTAAAATTTATTTTTTGTCTACACTAAAATATAAAATTGACTTACTAAAATTTAATTTCCTGCTACTCTTCTTCCTTCCCAGGTTTGTAGAGAGTTTGATTCTTTTTATTTGCTCATAATCTCTTAGATTCTGCTACGTAATTTAGGAGGAAGGTGTGGGTCCTTGAGTTGGGTTCTAGATTAGGTTGTAGGATCCATTGTTCATGATGGATAGGGATTCAAAACCCGAGGAGGAAAAGGAAGTCGAGAAAGGTGGTGGTAATAGTAGTGGGAAGTCCTATGAATTCGAAATAAAATGGATGGAGGGGAGTCCAAATAAGAGTGATTTTTTCAAAACAAATAAGATCGATATGAAAAATCTACAAAAGCATCTAAGTAAACTATGGATGAAATTAGAAGCTCATAAGCCAATAGAGGAGTAAGAAATTGACTTAAAAAGAGATATCATGAATATTATCACCCAGGGCACGTTTAGGACTCTTTGCAGAGGATTTTACAATGGAAAAGATGCTTCAGGTGTATTTATTTCCTTTTCTTGTTTTCCCTACGCTCATTTGTTTGATAAAATCTATTTTTTTGGAAGTTACATTTGAATCCAATTAATTCACACAAGTGTATATTTTTGGTATAATGATAATTCAAGAGAATGTATATACCTCAACATCTTTCAAAAGGAGGTTTTACCTATCATAGAAGGGCTTCAAATATTATTTCCATAAGAAGAACAACCATATTCTGGTATTTTAAAAAGGAGGTTTCTATAGAAACCTTTAGTGTTACATCTTGTTTTCTTAGTGATAGAAATACCTTTCATTTATACATTTTTCTTCCTTAGCTATAGCCATATGTTTTTGTTTTGTCTTTCTATTTTTGATAAATAGATCAAGCGACCTCCTAGAATGAATGAAAAACTTGATGGTGAAGTTTTTTATCTAAAATGTTCAAGTTTTTTATGATTAACCCAATGGAGATTAATTGAAATAACATGATAACACTGACATTTTAGTCATGTTCATGGATACATTCATGTGGGATTATTCATCTAATAGGAGAATTTCCATTGGGTCTTTTCTCGCATGTATGAAAAATGGGACTAAAACTAATTTAATAATTCTAAAGTGATCGTGCACCTATACATTATTATTATGTACACGTATTTACTTCATTTTTTATAACTCCTTGTTAAACTCAAAATTAAAAATAATCTTTTTTAAATGGTGAAGCTCAATATAACATCATACTGAAAGTAGATATTGGTTTAGGTATATCCAATACTTTTCCATAGTTAAAAATGAAAATAAACAAAAAAATACATTAATTACATTTGTTTCAAACTTTGTAGTGTTATATAATCACTATGACCAAATTCATACAAAACGAAGAGACATTCATAACACTCCATCTTGGTGGAACTCAAAGTTCCATTTTGTTATTGAGAATTTGATTATAGTAAGATAATGTATCTTAAAATTTTAGCCCATTAGCTATTTTTAAAATAGGCCAATAACATTCATAACACCTTTTTATTTTTCCAGACAGATAAAGTTCCATATATTTATGGAGAACTTAATCATGGAATCTCCCTCCAAAAAAATTTATCAATCAATTTTATACCCGTTTTAAGAGAACCCAAAATAATGAATTTTCTTAAAAACTGGTTGAAAGACATTGTGAAATTGTCCTATGAAGGGTTTCTGTTGGTTTATCATTTTTAAGCTTGAAATTATTCCCTCTCTCACTGAAGACTGGTTTTTATATCCATAGACTAAAGCCTCTAGAATCTAATGCATTATGGGTACTCCATCTCTTGTTGTGAGCTAGGTTTTATCACTAAATTACCGAAGTCTCTGCAAATATTGACAATGTAAGGTAAATCTAGTTTTCTAATTAGCCATTTTCTAAAAACATATCTTTGTGTTGATTCTAGTGGGTAGATGGCTTTGGTTATTCAGAATTCAAAAGACCATAGAAAAAAATGGAAAGGGTTGTGGAAATCGATCTGTTCTTGATAAATTATCAATTACTTATGATCAAGATGCTCTTTCTGCAATACTCTCCTGGATTCAATCTCACCACTTCAATGTGCCTTCTGCATCAAACCCCAAGGCTCTACAGAGCAAGCTCAACACGACCACCATTCCGTCATTTCCAGTTTTGTTTCTAAATTATATAAGATCTCACACATATCCTTTTCTACAATTTTTTATCATTGAATCCAAATAGAGTTTGATTCATTTTGTTCCATAAGAAAATAGAAAGCGAGAGACCAAAGCCAAAATGAAGCTTTGGGGAAAAACATAAGATATTGGAAGCTAGGAGAAATGGAATTAATAGATGCATCATCTCCACCAATTTCTTTTCATGTACTTCTCCTTAAGTCTAGTATGAAGATGAATTTATTGCCATGGGTTCGGCACCCACAAAATATGCAAAGAGAATAGGGAATCCCAATGCAAGGAAGGTGAAATGGAGGGTCTTACTTTCTATTCTCTTAATAAAATAATTTTTTTAATCATGATTTCCTTTTGATTCCATGTTTACTTATCATCTTCAAGAGTAGAAACCCATATCAACCATGTCTTATATGCACCTAGAGCTTCCAAATTCCAGGATTTATATTTGGAACCTTATTCCTTCATGTATGCAATGTGGCGTTTGACACCCTTTAGGTGCATTCTATGACGGATTTAGATAGGTCGCTGCTAGTGTCCATATTTAATGCATCCAATATACAATTTAGATTTAATACACTATTACATTCACAAAATGAGCATCTGCATAAAGAGTTGACAAATTATCTCCATCTCTACTTGAGTTGTAGAATGCACTTGAATTCATTTGGTCCAATGAATATCAAGATTAGGGATTTATTTACTAAGCGTCTTGAGTTGTTTCTAGATTTTTCATATGTGGTCATGTGAGAAAACTTTCATTTTATTTATGTGCATTTGCTGCATTTTATCAATATTTATTCAATATATTGTTTATTCATATTTAGTCCCAAACAATTCCTATGATGATGCTCTTCCATAACATTGTTATTGAATGCACTATGATGTCTAGATAGGTAAAAAAAATATGTTGACTTCAAATAATCATGTCACAACCTCTTTATATTTGTATGTTTGGTAGATGGTAAAAATAATTAAAAAATTAATTTTTGAAGGGTGATTTCAAACCTTACTGTTCAAATGACATTTGTAAAAATATCTTGCATTACACATTTTACTAGATTTTGTTGACAAACATTTATAAAATGCATTCTCTGGGATGAAAAATAGGCTTAGATGGGTCGTGGAGGCTTTAAATTTGACCATTGATATTTAATTTTAGACTATCCCAATGCATATTGACATCAATTATGGCTATTTATTCTCATTTATAGGCATGGTGGGTGACTCCCAGACCTATGGAAATACCAGAAGTAGACAATTCTTTTATTCCAGTGAAGTTTTAGTCATCGAAGCAATCACAGTTTCAAACAAGCACAAATATACGAATGTTTGGGTCGTTGAAAGTTGACATGGATGTTCTTATGGATCGCTTCAATAAACCATCCAAGCAATCGAAGTTTCAAACAAGCATAGTTATACTAATGCCTGGGTCGTTGAAAGTTGAAATGGATGTTCTTATGGATTGCTTCAATAAACCATTGAATTACAGGAACAAATATAAATAGGAGGCACTAGGCGGGGAGGATGCTACAAAAAATAGGCTAGTTTCTTGTTTTGAAAACCATTTTGTAGTCATTTCAATTGTTATGGAAGTTGGAAATAGTGTAACATCAAATTCTAAGGTTGCATCTCTTTTGCAACAACATGTTGTTTCTAGTGGAGAAGCTAAATGGTCTTCATAATATACTCATTTAAATCCTAGCATATCTTTCAACTTATTATCTAGTGAGTTAAATAGGCTTGGAGAAGTGCATGCAAAACCCATTGTTAATAAGATGACCCCTTCCTTGATCAGAGAGATCTACTTTCTACTGATGATTCTGCGTTTGAAGGATGTCGTTCTTTTGGAAAGACATGACAAGTTAGGTAACATAAAAGAGAATTTGGGTGTAGCTGGAAGATTATTTGTGGATTACAGAGGGTGCTCGTTTTATGCATGCAAGGCACTTGAACAAACATTGAAAACCTTCGATTATGATATGATAATAATTTGATTTATTTGATGCTTCACCCACATATATTTGAACCCAAACTACACTTCTAAGGAAACCTTTTTTTAGGTTATTATGCCTAAGTGGTTTTTGTTTACATAACTAGTTTATGTGCTTTTCTATTTTTTTGCTTTTGTTGAGAGTTATGTTGGCATTCATTGTAGTGAGCGAGTGACTCCTCGCTACCCTTATTGAACAAATTTTAATTTACCTTCATTCAACATCTTTAATTCTAGTTTAAGAAGATTTTTAGTGGATGATCAATTTGCATCGTTGCATTCTTTCAAGACATATGATTCTACATCTCAAAAAAAGTGTGCTTGACTAGAGTCACCCAACAAATATATGATTGAAATATTACCAAATCGATCACCTATAGGCATGCCTACATATCTACAATTTCAATCTATAAGAGACTCACGTAATAACTTTAGGACTCTCATAAGTTGTTGATTGACATTTTTGTTTTACAAGCCATCATTTCTCTAGTTTCTTTGCATATTTTTTTTGACAATACATCTCTTTTGTTGCATTTTTGGGGAAGTTAGCCCAATTAATATAGAAACAAATGATATTTGTGCAAGGATCCATTTTATTCTATCATACGAGAGGATATTTCCTCTCAGAGTGCCTTTGGATTTGTTGCATTTGGCCAAGATAATGATGCCTACAAAAATCTACAAGAAAGTGTTCAAAGCTTCTTGAAATTATTCATGACTGAGAATTGCCCTTATTTTTGGTAAGCTAATATAGTGTTAGAAGAGATGACTTGTGGTAGTTGCAGTTATCCAGTGATAATCAACACATCTATAATAGTTTTGATATTCTATTTTACATTTTTAATATTGCAAATCTTTTTGTTGAGTAGTAACTTGAGATACTATTTTAACATAAAAGCTTCTTTCTATAAAGTACTATGCTATATTTTTGGGAGTGCAGAATATAACCCACAAGGGTTTGAATTATGTGTCATTTCATTGTTTTTATTATTCAATAATATATCTAACTTGTTTTAAAGGCATCTTCATATGGGGAAATATACCCAAAAGTTACTGCCTCGGCACACCATGATGTTACAAAGTTGTAGAAGTTGCATGATTGACTAACATCTAAATCTAGCAGCAAACCTCCAACTTTTGTGCAAAACAAAGGATCTCGAGGGCCAAGTGCATGTGATACATATGATGTACTTTCACCTAGAAATTCTTTGAGCAAAGCTAAGTGTTTTCAATCCCCCAAGTTATTGTTAGTACATACATTCAAACAGAGTCAGGAAAATGTATACTTTCAGGAATATTTGCATGAAGGATTTTCAAAGGAATTTCCACATTCCGCAAGGATATATATCTTGTTTCTAGAAGAAGCTGATAGTTATAGACTAAACAGTCAATTTTCATGCTACATTAGATTAAAAATAGGCAAATTAACAAAGTAATATATATACCTTACATTTGATTTTGATGTTTATAGATAGCCTAGAAATAAGAATAATGTTATCAATGTTCTAGACACCATTTGCAACTATATTGATTTCCATTTGAAATGTAGGCTTCCACTTTACTCTTAGGATACAACATATATTGGCTCATATTTCACATAAAGTGTGTTTGTTTTTAATTCATTAGGTAGCTTAATGGGGTAGGTATTTTCAAATTATATAGCTACAAATTTTGAAAAACTCAAAATGTCATGGTTCTATCTAAGTATGTTGTACTTTAAAGCCTTGTTGTGTTTGTAAAATCATTTGAAATCTTGTTGCATTCAGATTCATTTTCGTTTATCCATAAGTGGGATCATTGCCACCTGTTCCTCTAGATTCAGGCCATGAGCTTCCAAATTCTGAATGTGATATGCCTCCTCCCATTGATTTATTGGAAGAATTAGAGAATGCTTGAGTGCATGAATCACTATTATTAGTTTTACCCTAGATCCTTGATTTTCTATGGCTGATGAAGGTAAGAAGCATGAGATTATGTTTTTTATTTTGATGAATTTCCTGAATATAAATTCCTTTATTTCTAGATATGACATGTTAACAATGCATACTATAGCAGGTCATCCTAAGTCAGGTGTCAAAGCCTTACTTTGAACAAGTATTCTCTTCATTGAGGACCATGTATTCTTTACCAATGTTGGATCCATCCAACAATAAATTTGGGGCATTTTTATTGCTATTCCAAGGGACTGGTTGTAATTTTATTTTTCATTAAACTATTTTTTTTCAAAATCAGTTATTATGGTGAATTCGCTACTTTAAGTATTAATAAAATGTCATCAAGAATACCCTACATGCATTGTTATGCTCTTGGATATCTAGGAAAGCAGTATGTGCATTTTTGTAGCCTTAGACACTTGTACAAGGACATGGGCATGTTCAAATTTGATGCTACCTATTTGAGAAAACCTATATCAGAAATAAACATTGACCATAAATGGTAGATTGAGCACAAACAATACAATCAATTTATGTATAGGAGGTGATCAGAACAATGTGATATGTAGAGGCATTGACAGAGTGCTTGGTATAATTGACACAAGCTACATTCAACATTGTTCCCCAATTCTCATGGTAACAATGATTTCTTGACCTTATGATGGATTTTGACTAGTGATAGCAATAAATTGGGGATGCTTTCCAAAGACATTTTTTTGGTGTTATTTTATTCTATCTTCACCCTATATCATGAATATTTCATATGCTTGGCAGGGTGTGAGGTCTATTATTTTTGTAGCTAATAAAGGACGAAAATTTCAATTAGGATGTGCATAATTATATTATGGAACTTATGTTTGTAAAATTGCATCATTTCAAAATATAAGGCACTTGTAGTTGGTACCTATGCTTAACAACACAATTGAACCTACTATCATGAAAAATAGAGTGGATATTGATAAGGATCAGCTTAAGTTGAAGCTTCAATTTTTTCTATCATGGTGGATTGACATTTCTGAGTATTCTTTAGGCAGTGATTTCTAAGTCTATATTGCTTCTTGTTAATGATGAAACATACATTTCATTATTTAACTAAACTGGAATAATATGGTATTTTATAGCACATGTTTCTTGATTAAAGGCCGCATATTCAAAGGATAGTAGACTTTATAGTAGACATAGTTACAGTTAATGCATCTCATGGAACTTCCTGAAGTGTGCTCCAGAATTTGTAGAAAATGCACTTAATAAATTGGAAATTTCCATTATGGATAGGCTCCCGAGCCTTTGTGACCTACAAAGCTTTGAAGAATTTGAAAATAGGCTTAGTGCAAGAATTTTTGAAGTAACAACTAAACATGTAATACTTTGGTTTTTTCTAGCGGAGGGGAACTAATGTTGTATTGTCATAAATTTAACGTTGGTATGTTGCTTACTAATCTTAGTAATTACTTTCAGATAATTAGTACCACTATTAAAAGGGTTCTATCGACTATTGTTGACTATGCAAAAAAGAACTTTGCTGACAGAACACTTGAATCTTTATCTGCATTAGCTTCAGCCAATGAATGTCGATATGTTTTAAGTATTGTTGTAGGTATATTGTAGTTCCTTAATTTTCCTTTTGATTAGCTTTTGGTCTCTCTCTAGCTTTTGGAAACTAATTTTGTTAGTACTTACGAATTGAGATACTCTTGTGTATTGGAACATGATCTTTTATGGAAATATATAGGGTTAATGAAATGAAAATGTCAAAGGGCTTGAATTTATCAAGGTCAAATGGGAAAAATATGAGAGTGGAAAGTTCCAGTTGAAAGAGATGGAGGGCACAAAGGATATTGTAGAAGCATAACTTATTTTTTTAGCAATGGGATTTCTTGGAGTAGAACAGGTAAGCTATATTGTTTTATGCATCAAAGCTACTACTAAGGTGATATAAACCTTTAAATTTTTATTGATAAGAATAATATAATGGTTTGGGTCCAATCTAAATTTAGTGATGAGATTCATTGCTGAATTGTGTTTTCTTCTTTAGAAAATTGAGCAATTCAATGATATTGCAGCCTTCCCAATCCATAACATTGAATACACATCTTTTCAACATTTATAATTTTGTGTCTAAAAAACACTAGACATAGACACCGTATTTTCTAAAATTCCTCCATTTAACTCAATCTAATTTTAGTTTTTCATTTGGTTTGACAAATATTGTTGAGAATATCTATATGCGGTGATTTTACAGTGAGTGTCGATGTTGTTTTTGTTGTTGGTGATTGTAGACGTGGACAAGCATCCTTTGTTTGGGCCATTGTTGAAGGAAGACCAACAACTACCTAGATAAATAAATTTTTGATGAAGGAAGACCAACTGATCACAACATAAGTTCCCCATGGGAAACGTCTTGTATAATGTCATAATCCTGGGAAAGATGTCAACAACATGCCAAACAAGCCACTCACATGCCTAGTTATTGAAGTTGTGAAAGGAATCAAAGGTTGAGTGCTCTACTTTGAGTGTCTCACATTACTATTCATTAATACTAACAAAGAGGGCCTTTTGGAAGCATCAACTACCTAGTCCAAGGATTTTGTGATGGAAAAAGGGTCTATACGAGATATTTTAGTCCCAATGGACATTTTATAGATTACATTTATATTCGATGTTATACCTATTTACAATGGCTATGATGTTATTTTGAATTCTTCTTTAGCATACACATTTGACAATTATTGCAATTACATATTTGTTGATCCTTTCTTGATTTCATCATTGTTGTTGTGAAGGGTGACAACATTACCTTATCAAACTTGGCAACAATTTGCTTCTGGTTACACATATTGCTATTCTCACCTTTGGATTCATCGATGACATAACCTTTTCCAATCCATAACAGAAACATGCGTTATAGATTTTGTTAAAAGGATAGTAATGGCTAGTTTTAAGAAATCCTTCTCTTCCTTTAAAAGTACAAGGAAATTGCAAGTGAGTATTATTGTTTAGTTTAAAAATTATCATATGAGTTCAACATTGATTATCTATAAAATCCAAAATTGGGAATTTATCAATTTTAGTTACCTTTTCTTTGAGCAGATATTCTAACGTTCTGGCACGTGTTTTCTCCCACAGAAAGTCAGGATTGATAATATTGATTCCCTACCAAGTACTCCAAACAGATTGGTGGCATAATCGAGGTTCCCCTCAAAAGATAGTGTGCTAGTAGAGTTTTGACATCTATTTTTGGATTAGGTCTAGATCCTTTTAGGGTATTCTTTAGATAGAGCCTTTATATTTTTATCATGCCTTCTTTACTCTACCATGTGAAATGGAGATGTCCCTGCAAAGATGAAAATGTAGTAGCCACTAATGTTTCCCCTGAAATTGTTTTCACATATAGATTGGTGACTATTAGTTGTTAATTCACTTCTTCACTGCAACAGGAAATATTCTGCTGATGGAAAATTTCCATTGACATCTGTTGTCAAGGTCCAAGATGCCTCTCTCTCACATTTCCTTAACATAATAGAGTCATATGTTTTCCTTAATCCATATTCCAGAATCTGTTATTACATTGTCATGGATAGTAAAATATGGTGTTAAGGGACTTGATGTGGAGACTTGAAAGTAAATTGTGGGAAAATGCTACTCTCTAGATTCTAGACATTGGTATAGCCATCTCCATGCAAGCCTGCCAATTCCACCCATTTTTTCCATGAGGATCAACATTGAAATCATTACATATTCTTCTCCTATATAGTTATAACAACCACTGACACCAAAATGTCAATCACTTTTTTAGACCTCTCTTATTGGGTAGGTAGACAATAGCACGAAGAAACTAGCTAGATATGGATATTCCATCACAACAAGGTTACTATATGTTGAAATTTTTGTCTATGTTGTTCAAATCACTGCTCATGTGAAACTTCTCGCTAATATTTTACAACCCTTCATATCTTTCACCATAAGTATCCATTTCCTTCCATGATTCCTATATCATTTTGAAAAAATTCTCCTTTTCCTACTTGAAATCATTGGAAACAAGATCATGGAATATATCAGATGGTACAATGCCTTCAAATTGCAATGGTGATGCATCCAATGCCCCTATGGATATTATAATCTCATCCAGGAATCTAACATTCCATGTAAGAACCACCAAACAATGTAACTAGACAAGCCTCAATAAATAGGTTCCTTTTTAGGTCTACCATTGAAGTTGCAAAATCAACCAATGCTTGCTCAACTATGAGATGAGATAATGAATTTCCATCCCTTGATAGATTGAAAGTATAATATTATATCTTTTTCAAAATTTCATATGACCCAAGAGGGGATCTTTAACCAACAACTCCATATCCCTATCTGATTTTTTGTCTGCACCTAGTGCAACAATATTCCTTCCTATAAGTAGTTTGACTAGAAAGAGTCTAAAATTGTATATATTATTTTCTATTGTTAAAGGTGTTTGCTGATAGATTTTCAAGTATATGTTTCCTCGAGGCTTGACTTCTGACTATAAAGTGTTCTGTTTGCAAAATTCCAAAATCTTCCATGCTTTCTATCATAAGCTGGTTTAACAATATATTGGTAGAATTAATGTTGCAATGCACAACTGATGGTACAACCCCAACAGTAATCACCTTCAGCTAATCACTTGCTACAGGTTGGCCAAAGAAACCTAATTTTGGACTCATTTTAGGATTCATTCAGACCTGCAGATACAATTAGGTAGCATGATAGGAACAAGTCTCAAAGTGCATGCTTGGCTGCTCCAGTAAAGGCACTATGCCAAGCCCTATAGGAAGCCATTTTAGCATGTTCATCTTCCATATTTGATGCCATTAAAAGCCAATGAAAAATCTCATCTTGGTCTCCACCTCCAAGATGCACATCCTAATCATTGCACTACTGGAATGAATGCCCCAAAATTCAAATGCATTTTTAGGAGTAACAAGAGGCTTCCCTTGACTCTTACCCCCACACCATCTAACACTACACCATGTCCCTATCCTTGAACTCTACCCCATGAATTGTTGGTTTGAAAAAGAGGGAAAACTACATCGACATTTCCCTTTTGATATTTTTCGTTATTAGTCCATTCCTCATAGCTTGAAGGCCTCCACCACTCACTAAGTGCTCTATTTCCTATCTAGGGTTGACTATGGTGGTGATGATAAATCATTGGTTGATTGGTTAGGAGGGTACACTTCACATGTTCCCCTTCTCTTATCTTTTTAATCATCACTTGGCACTTTGTAAGACCTAGGTGGGGTGATATTTAAGTTTGTTTGTTGACGTTCCCTAGAACTTATTGATATATTTCCTATGGTCATCATATGTTGGAATGGATCAGATCATGTCTGAGTAAAGTGTTTGGCACGTTCCCCTTTGTTCTCTTGATTTATGATTGGGGTTGTATTGGTGCATGTGGAAATAACATATTATTATTTTGGTGAAGCAAATCCTTTTTTATACTACAGTGGGCACATACTTTACAACTTCTATTATATCTTCTACTATATGGTATAGTCCTAACCTTGATTTGAGCTACCCATACATATGCTTGGCCCCACTCTTTATCCATGAAACATATGTTTAAATAGAAACAATAGCATATTCATTGGGGTTGTAGATCACTATTTCATGGAGTCATGTGTAAACATATCTAACCCATGATCAATTATGAATGATACACTATTTATCACATGGGATATCCACCTTTTAATATTATGGAGTTTCCATTGTGATGTCATGGGTCCAAATGTTCACATATTCTCATAGTGGTGGATCCATATAGTATGTTATGGAGCTGTTTTTATTTCTTGGCACATGGATCCATCATATGATAGTTTTTCATGTGAATGGAGTTGTTTCTTTCAGCTGTGGGTTAATATGTTTTGGGTTGACCTTTCCATTACTTAGCACATGAACTTTAAGGAGGACGTGTGACACTTTAATTTAATGGAGTTGTATTTTTATTAAGTTGACTCGGTAAGCCTATATAATGATTGATTAATCTGTTGTGTGTATCACGGGTATCACATGAATCTTCCTTGAATTGGATCCATTGTTTGGTTGGAGTTTTGGGTCCTTCTTCACACTCAAGTGGGTAGCTATATTACTTTAAAATTGTTGGCATGTCTGATGGATTTGGTTATATAATAACATTTTTGAATTTGTTTTCCTTGGATATTTAATTAATTATTCTAGGAGAAGTAAGTGGATCTCAACAACTTATTGCTATTTCTAGTAAGGAAGTTGTTGAGGGGGTTATTTTGTTGTATTCCTTGGAGAAATAATGGATCTAGGAAAATGGTAACTTCTTTATGTTGAGATGTTCCTAAAGGTTAAATATTAAGTTTGTAGGGTGTTATTTTCTGTGATGAAGTTTTATTATATTTGTTTATATAGGTCATATGGTCACATAGTGGCCACTATCACCCAATTAAAGAAAAAAAATTTGAGTTTCTTGCTTTTCCGTGAAAAAACCCGCATTGACATCACTGATATTGAGGTATATGATGTATAAATATTTTATAGCCTACTTTATTTTATATTTCAATGTTCATATTCTTTCCTGCATCATACTCTGAATTCTATCTTCATTCATTTTTAGAAGAGGAACTCAGTATTGATGGTAAAACATACAAATTAAAGAAAGAGGAAAACAATAACACTAGAGTGACAGATGTAGAAAGAGAGAGAGAAGATAATTGGTTTAGTGATACCCTTAAAGGAAATATCCCACATGAGATCCATACTAATGGTCAAGTCTTTAGAGTTTGTGAATTCACCTACAATGCCTTGGAAACACAATGTTAATGTTTTGAAGTGATGAAACAATATTTCATGTGTAAATTGTAGTCCAACAAATATTAAGTTGGAAATTCATATTGTACCACTTGACATTTGAGATAATATAAATTACGTGGTTGAAATTATTTATATTTTTACTTGATATTATTTAGTATTTTCATTAACATATGTAACTTTGCGTTCTCATATTAGATGAAAATGCATATTGTATGACATTTTTTTAATTCAGTCACAAAATCATACTAATTAATTTATGTTGACTAATAATGAACACAAAATTAATCTAAAACTACTTGATTAGTAATCTATATTGATTAAATATTAGCACAAAGAAAATGAATATATAATAACTAAATTATTCGTTTATAATGATTATTAATGAAAGTAAATGAAATGAATATAAACTACTAAGTCAGTCATTTATATAATGAATATGAAACTACCAAAAAAAATAAATGACTACTGTAAATGATAAATTTGTTATTACAAATGACAACTAAATTTTTCATATATATGACTATTAGTAGCTAATTTATAGTATCTTATAGCACGACCAAAATTTTGGTCATATTTATTTGGTCACTAATTGGTTTATTGGGTGATCATATAGTAGTATATTTTCTTGTGTATTTGGTCATTAATTATGACAATTAATAACTAAATCAATGACTAAATTAATCACGAAATTTATGATTAAATATATTACTAGATGATAAATTTGAGACAACCAATTAATGACTAGGCTAAATATGAGTACAAGTTCGTCACATTATAAGATACTGTAAATTAGGTACTATTGGTCACCAATAGAAAATTGGTCATTTATATGCAAATTTTAATCATGTTTTTTAGTAACTAATTAGTCGTTTTGTACTAGTGTCAATTCTAACACAATTGGCTACATGGTTGAATCCCTAGGTAGACATCTTAGGTTGACATCAATTCCAACACCATGTGGCCTATAGACTCCCCCTTTGGCTTTGATGTCAACCTACAACCACAACACACAGCTCATCTACATAAACTCCTCAAATTGGCTGATTTCATTCTCTTCTTGTGAATATGTGACTCTCCGCCTTTGACATCAAAGGAAAATGGTGGACAAGTTTGGATAAAGGACCATATGAACATTGTTGATACAAAGTGATATGATGATGAAATATTATCAGCTACAAGCACCTCCAAATAATCATGAAAATACAAGAATATGGTTGTCTTTTTCAATCCATATGCTTTTATGTCAACACCATGGTTTCTCCAAGCTAAACATGCTCCCCCTGAACATGTAATGGGTATGAAACCATCTGCTCCATGTTTTTGCACACACTATCTATTTCTCCAAGTGCATCCTTGTCACATACAAGAGCCTACTCCTCCTTGACTAAGGGCCCAACATATACATGACCAAATGATTTGAGAATTATTATGTGGCTTCATAAGCCTAATACATATATACATCAATGAAATACAATGAGTAGTATAATGACATCAAAATACCATATATGTTTGATTCTTTCTCCTACATAGCTATCACCATGACTCATGACTCTAGGACCACGCCAGCAATAGATAAATGATACAATGATAATGTTACAAGGTTTTTTGATGAGAGCACATGTTTGAAATAAGTGCATGTCAGGACTCATGACTCTCTTCTTCTAAGCATGAGTGTGAAAATGATATACAATGCAAATATACGGCTAAACCAATGATGCTCCCCTAGGCATGACTGGTACAAAATATTTCCAACGAATTTGTCAATGATAAAATAATTCATATACGACGGAAAAAGTACTACTTTCACTGAAGGAAACATATGTGATGCTACTACAAGAAACTCAGTGAAAGTAACGAAAGAAATAACAAGTAATCCATGAAATCCACATACCATGCATAGCTCCCCCTAATCTCATTATTCCTCTAATAAATAGGTTGATCCAGTGGACCTGAATGTGCATGAGGCTCATGAGCATACCATGTTTATGCTACTCATCTCCATTAACTCATCAAGCATCAATACACTCCCCCTGAGGCTATGCACCTCTCATGTGCCTCTACAATCTATTATGAGCTTGCATTTGGTAACCAATGGAATGTAGTGGGGAATGAATCTCTACTTAAGATCTTCATAGGAAGATATATTGTTTGATCTCTTCTTTCTGCTCATTCTTCCTTTTGGCACATACACATTGTTTAGGGATTTAAATCCAATTTTTTTTAGCCTATTTGACCCTTCTTTCCCAATGTTGGAGCCTTTAAAGTTGAATATCACTTCCTTGTCTCCATCAACCATCTACTTCACATTAAATATGTTGTTATTTAGACCTTTAATAAGCCACACATCAGATGCATTAGTGTTCTTGTCACCAAGGTTTGCCTTTCTTCTCCCCCACACTTTTGCTAGATGAATACATTCAAAAACAACTTGGCCACCATTGGTTCTCTTTAGAGAGAGAAATACTCTCCTATTTCTTGATATATAGTGGGACATCCATCGTCAATTTACAACCTATCATGATCATCATGTGTGTAAAGAAAAATACCACACTTTCCCAGTCTCTCCTCCTTAAGGGGTTGTTGCTCCTTCTTCACCCATATTGCAGTAGCCTTGTTTTCTACTTGGGAACTCTCCTCTATGTTTCTATTAGATTAAATTTGGATCTACTTCTCTTTCTAACTAGATGGAATAAAGAATCTAGACAACTTGTAATGCTTGTCCATGTGCCCAATATTGTGGGACGTATAACACCTCACGTGACTAAGGTATAAGGCCAAGGGATCTAGTCTTTTGTTTCTCATCACAGATCTCTACCTAGGATTACATTTTCTTTGGCTCCATGTACTAGATATGTCATTAATTTCCTTATGGAAAAACATGTTTCATGAGTATCAATAAGAATTAAAAGCACAAGTAATCCTAATGGTTGGACATTTTCTTGGATGCCCAAATTGTGCATTAATATGTACATTTTTCTCCTACAGATAGCTGCTACATGTCCAAAATTATGAAAGTTAAAGAACTCAACATCTTCCATCAATGGAGAAAATATGTTTTCACTTGTTCCTTTGAATATTACAGATATTCAAAAATCAACTTTAGGAGCAAAATATTTTCTTCTAATAGGTGCTCCTTGAGGGCCTCTTTTTTATTGTTTCAATTGCTACTTTATATTCTTTCCTTTCTTACTGCTCACATTTCTAGAATCTCCCTTGTTAAAACCAAGCCAAAATTTATCCATGTAAGGTATCTGGCTATCAAGGATGTTGTATAAGGCTATGGTTCTTTCCTCTTGCTTCATATCGCTATTATTTTCTTCAAACTGCTAGTTGATGGAGACAACTTTAACTTCTAGATTTTCAACTTGGCCCTCGGCTTCTTTAAATTGATTGGTGATCCCATCCTTAATCCTCTTTACCTCATACAACTAGTCCTTTAGCCTAAGAATTTACTCTCTCAACTCATTCTCCTTCTCATCGAAGATCTATAAAGGATTTTTTTTTATATTTTCATGCAATCGTTACTCTACTAACCTCAATAGATAATTTCTCTATTATATCCATAGTTGAGTCATATTAAAGTTGAAGAAGGATCAATTTATCACACTCATCAACATGAATGTTTGACTCAGCAAGAATAACATCAGATATATCTAAATCATAACTCAAAAGAAATTCATTTGTATTTATACTTTCAGATCTCCTACGCGGGAGAACACTTGGTTATGCTAAAGCTTCATTTTCTTATTTGTCAACTACTCCATTCACACTAAGGGTGTATGATCTTCTCAGGCTGAGATACTTTATCTTTCAAGGCCTTCTTATTTTTCTTCCTAGTCTTGTTTACTTACTCTTGTTGCTATCACCTCCAAAAAACACTTGCAATATGTTCCAAATATCCTTTCTAGATTTTAGATATGTTATTCTCTCCAAATCCACATTATGGATACTATCATAATAATGAATCTACTTGGGTATTCAGATAAATTACTTTAGGTGAGAGTGGATCCTTGCCACATCGTTCACATACCAACTTCTAAATTTAGATACAAAGTTAAAATTGAGATTTAATGTTTTCATGTCATACCTTGAAATTTACAACAGTGACGACAGATACTCCTTGAGAATTTGTTTCAATTTTCTTTTCAATTTTTCTCTTGAATTTTATTTCCAATGGTTAATCTATGAATGAAATAACCACTTGTTGTAGGCTCGAAATGTCTACCTCAATATTATAAAGGAGACCACCCAGTCAAGAACTTAAAGAAGCTCATTTTCTGTTTAGAATGGTGGTTCCAACTAGTTGAACTAGGTCACATTACCTTCTCCCTATCTCTATTGGCTTAAAATATGACTTTCACCTACCAATAGGGAAGAGACATCAAATCAAATCTTTTTGTTGATTAAGAAAGAAAGTGATCCTTAAGTTGATCTAGGGTTCATCCAAGTTACAACTAAAGTTTGCCTCTCTCATAAGAGGACTTCTCTAAATGTACGATTAAATATAAATGAAAACTAATTATAGAATACAAGAAAAAGGGAAAACATCCTAAGCCCATCTTGATTAGGAAGATTGCGATCTAACCAAACTAAGAGAAAAGTAATTAAATGATTGGGATTAAAATATGTCTATCTTATAATTAATATCAAGCTAACGAAGTAGTTCAATTAACTGATATTATGAATACCAAAACACATTATGTTCAAAGATCTATTAACAAGAATAATTAATCAACAACATTTAAGAAGTAGTTCATAAATTGATGACGATTATTAAATCTGTAACTCGAAAACAATAATATAAGGAAATAGTTCACAAAATATTATGGTTTGTTAAATCATAATTAAAAGGTCGATTTGTGAGTAAATAGTTACTTAGAAATCAAAGTTTAGCACAAAAGAGTAGAGATAAATAACAACATATAATTGAGGCAAATTACTCACATACACAATAGTGCACAAATATGAATGAAAATGACACATTTCTGCCATTATAAATTGAAACCAGTATAAAAACAATACCATTTAAAATACCAATTTATTGAAATTGTCTCTCTGATCTCCAACAATCCTCTACAATGCTTGAACTCTTCTCCAAAAAATTGAGGTGCAGTAGTGCAAAGTTATCTCCCCTAACACAGTCCAGAATGCAAAAGAAAAACCTCAAAATTATCCCCTAGATCTGAGATTTTTCTCTCCTCTAACCTACAACTTTAAATCTCCATTACAATAAATCTTTTGTGAATTTTAGAATTGCATAGAAGAGAAGCCCATTCTCCATTCTACAAAATACTATTTATAATTACAAAAAATAATTCCAAATAGGAGAGTTATTGAAGAATTGTTATGCTCCAATAATTTTCATTGGTCCAAATTATTTTTCCCTCTTGTTGGAGTAATTCCATTTATTGAAATATTCTCTTCCTCATCTCTTCAACCATTCTCCTATGAAATACCAATCAAAATTAAATAAAATTGTAAACTAAAGTACAAAATACCAAATCTGGAAAACAAAATACCTCCAATCAAATTTTAATAAAATCAATGAATAAAAAAAACTTGATCTTTCCATTGATCCTTGAAAATATCTTATTGTTCAAAGAGAAGTTCGTCGAATAGATTTGTGGTTAGTAGAGGCCATGAGCAAATGAAAATGCAAAAACTTAAACTCAAAAAAGTTAATTTTGTTTACAAATTCGGAGCTTGATTTTCTTCTAAATTTTAGGCTTATTGAATGACCGAATCAGGTCATGCCACCACTTCATAAATATTTTCCATGATGTTATCTATCCAGTGAGTCATCGGGGGCCTCATTTGGCCATGTAAAACTCAGCTTATGATCATCCAAAGTTTAAGTGTCAGAATTGCCAGAATTCTAGAAAATTTGTTGCCTCAGCGAAAAATGGGAAATTTTAATTATAAATCTAATCCTAAATTAAATTAATATTTATTATTTAACTATTATTAAATTAAATTAATTACTAACTAATTATATATATTAAAAATTAAAATTAATTAAAAATTAATTAAGAGTATACTTATATTATATTAAAATTATAATTTAAAATTTAATATATTTTAATTTTAATATAATATATATTATAAAAACAAATTTCATATAACAAATCCAAGTGGCTATTAGATCCATTAATGAATCGAATGAAGAATGGGGGAATAGTTTTTAACAGAGGAGAAGGGTCATATGCATATGAAGGATGACCACGTAAGGTCATGGAGGAGCATAGGAGGAGGCGACCTTTGATAAAATTAATAGAACCATGAAATTTATTTTTTATCGCATATCAAAAGTATAACATGTCATAAGTTTTAAGATTTGCACCAAATGAAAATGTCTATATCCGATATTTTGTGTCGGCCGGATAAATCGTTCTTGCAGACAAGACCGATCTCCCTAGTATCAACTGATATCTAGCGATAAGCAGAACAAGCAAATCTACCTTTCTCTAAATATTGTGATTTATAAATAAAAACCAAGAGGTGTTTTAGACCCTACCTTAAGTCCAACGCTAGTTTGTGGCAGCCACACTTCAATCGTCTGAACAAGTTTCCTTTTGAGAACCTGCAATCACAAACAAGCACACATCAAATAACACCTGCATAGCTAATATAATAAATCATATTCATCATGGTGGTCAAGGAATCCATTATATAAACCATAAAACATAGCTTATTGAGAAAAATAAACTTGATTGTATTAACTTTGAAAATAGAAGAACTTTACAACCTTTGGTGCCTTCATGTTGTACAAGCTCCTCCTAGGGTCCAAGCAGGAATCTCCTCTACTTTGACAAGCCTTGCACTCTTCCCAATGAGATCAAAAAGGTATGTAATCTCTCCTCTCAAGCTCAACTAGGAAGACTAAATTCCAACAACGTTTCACCTCAAAAATATTCAGCTTTCAACCTCCCTAGTAACCAGCCCAATGCCTCATTTTATAGTGCAGAGGAAGGAAGTTACAAGTCCACCTATGAAGGGATAGAGTCCTCCTTCAAAGGGATAAGCTCCTCACATCAAGGGGTTAGCTCCTTTAGTTATGGGATGCATGAACATCAAAGGAGCGAACTTGCCACCTCAAGATTCCCTCTAGATGCTTCCATAAATAACCCGAAGTGAGTTTTTAAGAATGTACTTGTGCTTTTTTGAATTTTACAGGGGTTCGTACCCATTACACAGAAACAAAGCAGGCAGGACCTCAGGGGACATGACAAAGGGGTGTGAGACCATAGGTAATGCTAAGAGAAAGTGCGGAACCAGAGTTTTAGAGATTTTTAAGGACTTTCTCTCATTTTTCAAGGCTTGACAAGAAGAGGTAAGGTTTAAGACTTGCATAGGAGGAAAGTATGAGTGGTGATAGACTCACACTGACTGCAGAATGTCATGGTGACAATATTTTGTGTAACAGATTGTCCCCTAAAGTGCAAAGTTTGTAATAGATGAGGATAGTATTTATCATCTAAGAAGAGTGAAGTACTTTATCATTTCGAGGATCATCCTGTGGAGAGCTTGGTTGGAACCTGTAAAAAAATTCAATACATATATATATATATATATATATATCTGTGTGTGTGTGTGTGTGTGTGATCATATCATTGCTGAGGTAGGCATACCCATACTCAAATCAAAGCTGACTAGAAAGCTAACTAAACTGCTCTGATATAAGAATGATTCCATAATACATCATAAGTATAGACATATGTAGACACAGTATGGGCGCAACCATATGTTTATGAATAGTCCACTGTATAATGAATAACAAAATTCCTTGCAGCTTGGATGGTGGAAACTAGATTCAAGGTCTTGATTTCTACTTCCTGAAATAGTACGATTCTATCCATGTGAATGAATGTGTCGAAGTCGAACATGGTAGAAACCACTTGATTACCAGTCAATGGTGTAAACTGTTAACAAGTGTGAGCGAAACCACCAGTAATGTCAATGGATCTCAAAGTACTCAGTACAATCCATGAAATGTGAATAGATGAGTTGATGTCAAACATGTCACGGAATCCTTTGATCGAAGATCAATGATGCAACCTATCGTCGAAGGAAAGAAAGATGCCATTCAGGCATGCAGATTCCAAGGTACTGATGATTTCTATATTATCTTTCTAGATAATGAGCTGAAGTCGATAGAAAGTGATCCGTCGTAGGGAAGCCCACAACACGAAATCATAGATCAAGTTTGAAGAAATATAGTTGCAAGGACTGACTCAGGGATGGTCAAGATGGATGACAGATATTTTGCAGATGAATGGTTTATTTGCACTGACCTCTTGAACACATAACGACACTGCAGATGGTTTGGTGAAAATTGACCTAAAGTTAATACCCAGAAATTGGCTGAAGACTTTCAGTATGGTTTGATTAACTGTTAGGCAAAGGATTTCCCAACACAGGTGAACAAAAAGTGTCGTGTTCAAGAGTGGTTGAATGCTTTTCTGAGACACAAAGTATAACAAATAGATTCATTTTTCTCTCTTTTCCCCCAATATTGCTGGCAAGTACCTCTTTATTTTTGACAAGCTTGAGGAGGATAACATTTTCTTGATTATAAGCTCATCCTTCGGATGAGTCCTACTTAGTTTAAAATTCGAACCCTAAGAAGGAGTGGTCCGTTCCTGTTTGTAATTGAATAGGTCCTTTACTGTTAAATTTTAACAAGTCTAGTATAGGAGAAACTCGACGTTTTTCAATTTTAGGGGGTCAGAAGAAAAAGTTAATAAAACTCCATGGTTGTCCTTTTTCGTAAATTTGTGTCTCCCAAGCCCGAAAAACTATAAAATAATAATTGAGAGAATCGATTGACCATTATGATCAAGGAGTACTTTTCATAATTAGTTGTCCTGATCCAAAAAAGTAAAAAAGCGATCAAAGACACGTCGTTTTATAACCAATATCGAACTTGAAAGGACAAAAGCCTGACAATGTTTTCATGTTTATACGGTCAGAAAAGAGCTGTAAGTGGACCATCCTTTTAATTCTATTTTAACGAGCTTAAAAATAAAAACTCGGCAATCTTTTCATTTTTTATGAGTCAGAAAAGAGCTTAAAGAGGACTCAAATGTTTTTTGTTGAAAATGATAAATTTTTCCTGAAAAATCCGATATTCTGCACAAAAACTCAAACATTACTCATACCTGTTTAAAATAAATAAAAATGTATCAAAAAGTTACCTTTTTAAACTAAAAAATAAACAAATTAAAAATTCATTTATTCAAAAAAGCTTATAAAAAGGGCTTTTGTAAATTCATTTTTACCATTTGACTTTAGAGTGAGAGAAGAGAGCTTTTGGGTAAGAAGCTTCCTGTGAAGATTGTGGAAAATCCGTCTGTTGGAATCGAAAACCGTCACCTCCAGGTAATCCACTTCACTTTAATCTTGCATTTCAACCATTTGAATTTTGTTTTCAGGCTTCTATTTTGATTTTTAAGAGAAAAATTAGTTTAAAAGACCGCTCGCAGGGGTCCGCAGGCGCAACATGCGAAACCTGCGGACCCCGACTTTTTCCTACCGAGGAAAGAGCCAGGGGCCCGCACCTACTGTTTGGGCAGAGTGCAGACCTATGCACTATCCCTAACTGGAGAG
This sequence comes from Pinus tabuliformis, assembly GCA_031772625.1. Taxonomy (NCBI): domain Eukaryota; kingdom Viridiplantae; phylum Streptophyta; class Pinopsida; order Pinales; family Pinaceae; genus Pinus; species Pinus tabuliformis. The sequence continues at coordinate 12,856,966 of CM062813.1, read as the reverse complement.
TGCGGACCTCGCGACATAGGTTTTACAACTTTAGTTTTTTTAATTTCTGCCCAAAAACTTTGAATTAAAATGTTCTAATCCGCCTTTTCTTTCAATGTGGGATATACACAATGCTCATTTGGCGGGAACAGGAGCACGAAGATGTGGACCTTGCCGCAATTAATCATCAAGCTTCAATAGATGCATTGAAGGCATGCAGGCTATTTAAATTCTGGGCCATACCGGGCATGAGAGTCCAAGTAGACTTTTTGCAGTTGCTGGTGGATAGATGGAATATACAGGACCAGTGTTTCATTATTGGTGGCCACCAGCTCGAAATGGAGTGAGAGGACATTTAATTCTTGACTGGTTTGCCCAAGAGAGGTGAACAATTGACTCTATTCAGGACTAGGCCAGGTGGCCAGTCTATCGATAGTCTCCGACTAGTGTTTTGTAATGACCAAACAAAAGACAAAGGGATCCCAAATGCGAATGGCAGTAGACTGTTATCGAGGCAGCATCTTCAATTGGTGCGAAGCTGTGTTGGCTAATGTAAAAGGCCAACTGACTAGAGCAAAGAATGGACAACTAAAAAATTTTGGATATGGTTTCTTAGTTGTGAGATTTAGTCTAGAGAGGGTCCCGATGTTGGTCCCACAACATCTTTCCATTGGAGCTGGACTTCCCCAAGAGCACAAGTTGATGCGTTGGGTTGCAGTTATGGCCCGTCATCTTGAGGAGGGTTCAGAGGTTGTTCGGTTTCCTCTTGAGTATTTTCGTTGGTTCGAGAACCAACTTTTTGCGATTCAGGATTTTCCTTATGCTGGGATGGATTATCGTGGTGACCCAGACATGGCTCTTCCACCGAGATGACTCAGGTAAAACCATTCTCAACATTTTCTAATTTATTTTTTTTTTTGTTTTTAAATCGTCCAAAACTGATAGTAAAAAGTTTCAAATGCAGATGTGGGTCCACGGCGACCAGCCACTCTCCGGCCTTATGAGAGGAGACACGCAGCTGCAACAGTACCAGCCCCACGGGACGAATCTACAGAGACCTTGGCTGAATTGGAAAATCATCTAGAGCATTTGACAACATACATTCTAGAGACTAACATAGATGACATCCCTCTTAGGTTACAGCGTTATGTGATTGGGGTCCCAAGACCTTTCAGGAGGTTCCTTTGTAGGGTGGCCCGAGCAGTGGTTTCTTATCGTGATCATCACCAGTGATAGGATGATCACCTTTTGTAGACTCATATGACATTTTTTCTTTTTGTACTATCATTTTTTATGATCATAAGGTGTTTTTCAACCTATGATCGAAGACGATGTATATTTGACACACTTCTATGCTATGCTATATCACTATTACTAGCTATCTTGTAAAACATGTTATGGAATGTTTTTAAATTTACTGTTTGATTATTGAAAATGTCTATTTAACATTCGAGAAGCAATTGCATCTGCTAATGTATTTAAATATCTTGGAATATGCTGATATTCAATATAGTCAAATTCACGTTCCAAGAGACGAACTCTCAAAAATAATCTTAATAACACTGGATTTCTAATGGCATAAACTCTATTAAACTACAATACAACGAGTTCATAATCTAACCTCACAATCAAACTCTGAATCCCAAATGAAATAAATTCAGATAATAACTCAATCACTGCACTATACTCTGCAATGTTATTCGTTGTTTGACCGAGGCTTACCCCATGCATAGATACCAACTCATCAGAGGGTGAATAGATAACCCAAGCTGCGAAAGAAATATTCTGTGTATTACGACAAGCACCATCATCAAAACCAATGTATGTTTGAAGAGACATCGAAATCTGGAATATCAAGAGTAAAATCAAGATAAGCAGGAATAATGATAAAAACACTCTCTAAACTAAGCACACTTTTCTAATCTAAAACACACCAGCTAGAAAGAAAACTAATCTAACTAAAATCTCCACACCCAGATTTAAGCATAATATCTCTTCAGATAAAGACCATTTCTGGGCTTGCCTAAAGAGACACCGTCAAAATCTACCAATTCATAGGCCCCTTTTGCCAACTTTTGCTTAACAACATAAGGACCATGCCACATAGGTACGAATTTTCCAGCCCCTAGCTTATCATTTGCTTGATCATATAGTAAGACTAGCTCTCCTTCCAAAAAATTACAAGGTGTAACATTTCGAACGTACTGAGCTTTAATTCGTTTGGCATGAGTTTTCATTAATAGTGCAGCATCACGTTGATTCTCATCTAGCTAAGCCAAGTACAACAAATGTTTCTCCTCTTCAGAAGTGGCTGGGAATACTCTATGGCTATTTGCAATGACAGAATTTCGCATTCAATGGGTAACATAGCTTCCAAACCATAAACCAGTTAGAAAGGAGTGAAACCAGTTGATGTTTTTACTGAGGTTCGATACGCCCAAAGCACTGAAAATAACATGTTATGCCAATTCGACCTATGAATACAAATGATTCGTTGGATCATAATGACTAGAACTTTGTTGATGGCTTCAACCAGGTCATTAGCCTGTGGGTAATATGAAGTAGAACTATCGTGATGCAGGCCAAGTTGATCTATTAGTTTAGTCATCATGATGTTTCGAAAATGACGCCCATGGTCAGTGATAATCGCTTGTGGAACACCGAATCTAGTAATTATATGATTGAAAATGAAAATTACAGCAGTTTTGCTGTCTACTGAAAATGTAGGCATCGCCTCGGCCCACTTGGTAAAATAATCTACCGCAAGGATGATATATGCATGCCCCCTGGCCGAGTGAGGGCTACATGTAATAAAGTCGATACCCCACTTTGCAAAAGGACCGACGGCAATTATAGGGTGGAGAGGAGTAGGTGGAGCACACATATTTCAATCAAAAAATTGACAATTGTGGCATTTTCGGACCACGTAAATACAATCTTTAAACAAAGACGGCCAGAAATAGCCAGCAGGCAATATCTTTTGGGTTGTGGCATACCCAAACATATGACCACCACATGCTCCAGAGTGATAGTCATTTAGAACCTTTTCAGCTTCCTCATGAGTCTGCCCCACGACGATAGATTGTATCTCCAATAATCTTGTATTGTTGGGATTGGAAACATATTTTCCGGCGTTGAGATCGTGAAATTTCAGGCTGAAAATATTGGGTTTGGAGATAAACTATGATATATCCGTACCATGGATCAAGAGTACTGATAAGAAACAAGGATTCATCCGCAATGGGCTCTTTTGCCATAGTTTCAGTATCATCATGCGGGAAGTCCCACATCAACTTCGCAAAAACTAAAGATTTCTTTGACTTGGATTTTTTTCCAAGTCAAATTCCTGCAGGATAAGAATCCATTTGGAATACTTTCCCCCTAGTAATTGTTTGGTAAAAATATAGATCATAGGGCTACAGTCAGAAATTACGGTAGTTTTGCGTAGTAAGATGTAATGACGAGATCTTTGGACAGCTTGAACAGCTGCCAAGGCCAATTTCTCCACATGTGAATATTTTAACTCAGTTGGATTCAAAGTTCGACTAAGATAGTAAATCACATGTTCACTACCGAATTCATCTTCTTGAACTAAGACCATTCTGATGGTGGAATGAGAGGCGACGAGATACAACAAGTAATCTTGGTTGTAGTTGGGAGGATGCAATAACGGTGCATGGGTCAACACGTGTTTAAGTGCATCAAAAGATTTGCCAGCTATCTCATCCCAAAAGAATGGAGTATTATGTTTCAACAACCTGGTAAAACCCTTTGTTATCTCAGCATAGTTAGGAATGAATCGACATTAAAAGTTTGCTTTCCCTTGCAAACTTTGGAGTTGGTGAAGAGTTGAAGGAGGAGGAAATTTGACAATAGCTTCAACCTTCGAGGGATTAACACGAATGCCGGCTTTTGAAACAACAAATCCCAATAAACGACCCATTTCTATACAGAAAACACATTTGTGTGGATTCAACCTAATTCGATAATGCCTACATCTCATAAAGATTGCTCGTAAATGAGTGAGATGATCGGCTCTATGTAATGAATGGGTAGGTAAATCATCGAGATAAGGTTGCACAATGTTCTTGATTTCATGAAACACGTAAGACATAGCTCTTTGAAAAGTTGCTCCGGCGTTCTTCAGTCCAAAAGGTAATTTGCAATAAGCAAATGTCCCCCATGGACAAATGAAAGTTGTTTTTGGTTGATCAGCAAGTAGAATGTTGATTTGATTATAACCGGAAAAGCCATCCATAAAGGAGAAAATTTCACTACTGGCACAATCGTCAATGATTTGATCGATATAGGGAGTTGGGTAATTGTCTTTGGGACAAGCTCGATTAATATCCCTATAATCGATACATATTCTTATCGTTCCTTGCTTTTTGTTAATAGGAACAATATTCGATACCCAATCCGTTAAGGGAATTGGATAAATGAAACCTGCTTTAAGTAATTTCTCAACTTCTGCTTTAATAGCAGCAACTTTTCGCGGGTGGATCTGACGCAAACGTTGCCGGACGGGTTTAGCATCTGGGTAAGTTTTGATTTCAATTCCTGGCATTTCTTCATATGACCAGGCAAACACGTCGCGAAATTCTTGAAATAGGGCCTTATAAGTTTGGAGTTCATTTTCCGTATAGGAGGCACCTATATGAATGTTTTCAACAATTCCAGGTTTAACTGAAATGTCAATAGGAACCGTTCGAGAAATATTTCCCAAATTTAACTTAGAATCAGGATTTTGCAATGGATTCTGTGGTTCTTTGACATAATCAGTAGTAAAAATAGACGAAAAATCATTCTCAAAGTGATCAAGCTCAGGTAAGAACGAAGATTTATGATGAAAATCTTCCCATGGTAAATCATCAATAGACAAAATTTCATGAATCTGCTCATCAGTATGAACAAGCTCGGAAAAAGTTGTTGAATCTGAGTTTGATGTTGAAAGCTATTCTCCATGGACCACATTTATTAGATAAATTTCGGTTGAAGAAGGGTCGGAAAATGACTGTACAGCCTGATACGCAATTTCATAGGGACTCAAAGGCATCTCATCACCAAATGAATCCATCTCAGATTTGGAAGGTATGATCCAAGGATCATCCAAAACAATAGTGTTTGATGAAATCATATGAATGGTTGCAGTAGAAGGCGATACGTTAGGAGGAGGAAAGGAAAAAGTTCCTAGTAAACCAGAATCTTTAACTAATCCTACCCCAACATCTTTATAAGGGATAGTTGTTTTGCCGACATGCTGGATACTTTCAGAAGAGGCTGGGTCAGATGAAAAGTAAGTTAGTTGGTTGATAGTTACGATCTTTCCATTATGAGGAAACTTTATAAGCCGAAAGACCGATGAAACAATAGTAATCATAGCGTAAGACCAACTACGACCTAAGAGAAGGTTGTAATGTAGAGGGGCATCAACCACTTCCACATCTAGATTTACAGTTTTGCCTTCAACCCCTATAGGTAAATCCTGTAGAATGCCAAAAGGATGGAACCCACAGCCATCAAAAGCCTTTAGAATCATCGGGGATTGATTAAGTGTAGGAGAACCAAGGGATCTCCAACACTGAATCAACAAAATACATGTAGAGGCTCCCTCATCAATTATAGTACTAAAGCAAGGTCTATTTTTGACTAACACTGGAATCTGGAAAGCCATTTGATGAGGTAAGCGAGGTGTACTATTTTATAAATCGAAGATTATAAGGTTCGAGTCCTGAATATTAACAGCTCCTATAGCCGAAAATAGTAATTTACGTTGTGTTGGGCATGATTGCAGCACCTCCAAAGCTGACATTGCTGAAGGGGAAATAACTAAGTCTTCAACAATGTTATAGTTCTGAGCAGCTCTCACATGCAGATTGAAAGCTGACTTCCGAAGTATACCTTTAGCAGGCGGTTTGATTACTGAGTTTGGGTTAGGTTTCTCGATCTGTAGTGGATCAAAACGAGGAGTTGAAGTTGATGGGTTTGAATTAGAAGATTCTGCTTCCTTACCACCAACAGGACTTTTACTTCCATAATCTTGGGATCATGTCACAATCCTAACATGGGACATCATCATTATGGGTTCTTCTGAGGCATTTGAGGAAGAACTGATCATCTTACTATCTTGACTAGGAAAAGGATCCTTCAAGACAGCAGGCGTTTGAGAACCTTTGACAATTTTCGCAACCTCAGCGCGATGTGGGCAGTCTCTTATAAAATGCTCTTCGTCACAAATGAGACAAGGATAGCGAGGTTTACGTTTCTTGTCATTAGATTTAGTTTTATCTGATTTCTCTTTCGAATTTCGTTTATTTTTCTTCTTCCCCTTCTTTTTACCGCCAGATTTTGATTTGGCCATAGATGATTCTACGACATGAATATCGACAGGAATTTCAGTGGAAGAGTTTCCCGTCGGGGAATCTGGTAAAGTTGTAATAGGAGAAGAATTCTTTGAAGATTTCTTCTTACTTTTGGTGTTAACTGAACCAATCATACCGTCAGCGTCATGAGACCCTGAAGGAGTTGCAGTTATTTGATTTTGCTTCGGAAGGTCGGGGATTTTTTCGTGTAAAGTATCCAACTGCGTATAAATGAGGTCAAGGTACTGAGCTTGAGCAATTACTTGCTCTTTAGTAACAACTCTTGCCTTAGCTACATCCTCAGTGATTTTAGGTAATAATGATTTAACAATCCATTCTACTAAGATTTGATCCGGAATAAAAACTTTCACTAAATGCCACCGACGTCTCCATTCATGAATATGATCTGAAATATAAGTGGACATTGACTATTTTAATGAAGTTAATAATTCTGTGCCATTGTCATATCTGACAGGCAACTGAAAGTGAGTTAAGAATGAAGTAGCTAGCTAACTAAAGTTATAAAAAGAGGCTTGCGGTAACTCAATGTACCACTTGGCCACAAGACCAATCAGAGTGCGTTGAAAAATACATAAACAAATTGAATCATCTATAATGGAGTTAGATGCGCACCAGAGGTGATAAGTCATCACATGTTTCAACGGATCCTCTCCTGATTTACCTTCAAACTTTGGGATATCTCCGAGCAACTTATTCGGCATTGGCGGCTAAAATGGAAGATAATTAATTGGATCGTTCGTAAGGCACGACAAATCAGGCAAGTCCAAAGTTGCAATGAACGGTAACTGACGATTAGGGTCTCAAAAACCCTGGGTCATAAGACTAGCCCGAGGAGGAGGATATCAAGGATAACTTGGAATTGGAATTGCATTTGGGATATTATATCCTCTCGGAAAACCAGGATTAACTGGACTGTATTGGGGTTGTTGAGGTTGTTGATAAGTATATCTAGGGTACGGTTGATACTGGTAGACTGGGATTTGAACAGTAGGACCGAATTGGTACTGTCCCTGGTACAATTGATAAGTAAATTGAGGTTGACTTGTGACAACCTGTACTTGGACCAGGTTGTCCTACAGGCATTTGAACCGAAGTTTGAATTGTAGGTCCAGACTGAGGTAAAGATGCTTGAGGAGTTGACGCAGGAATAGTAGAAACCGGAGCTGTTGATACTCCAAAAGTAGGTGGGGTAGATTGAACAGAAGCTGCAGTAATTGCAGCAGTCGTTTGAGGCAGAGTTTGAGGCGAGCTAGGCCTAGACTGATGAGCTACCCCAGGTGCAGAAATTTGAATAGTAGGCCGGACAGGTTGTTGGGTCAAACCAAAAAATAAAGGTTGTCTAGATTGAGATGACAACTGCACATTAGGTTGCAAAATCTGTTGAGATTGAGATGGATCCCACACCATGTTCATTCCGAGGTATGGACCCATAGAAGGTTGAGCATATTGAGGACCATAACCAGGTTGAGGGTAGGGTTGATAATTGAAAGCTACATTTCCAGCTCCTTGGACAAACGATTGACCTGAAGGTGGTTAGAAACCTTGGGTTGGGTACTGACCTTGAGGTTGATAACCTTGAGGCACGTATTGAAACTGGGGTTGACCTTGAGGTACATATTGATACTAGGGTTGACTTTGAGGTACGTACAAAGTTTAGGGTTGACCTTGAGGAATGTACTATCCCGAAGGTATGTACTATCCTTGAGGTTGCCCCCCAGGTGGTAACTGGGTACCTTGAGGTTGCCCCCTAGGTGATAATTGAGTATCTTGAGGTTGCCCCCCAGGCGGTAACTGACTACCTTGAGGTTACGGATTTGGAATGGTACCTGACATCATAAGAATGTCTTCTACACTCAATGGTTTAGTTCCGTTATTACCAGTTGATAACCCATGTTCAATGGGTTGAGGAGATGGTCCTGAAAAAGTACCAGTGAGTGACTGATACCCAAAAGGAACAGAAGGACTGCCATACAAAAATGTTTCCAGTGATTGGGAAAACATGGATGACTGTCTCGACATATTCAAAAGAGGATAATAACCTCTAGGTGTTGAATGAAAAGGAACTCGAGGTGGTGAAAAAATGAGACCAGAATTTTCTAAAAAGTTGGTCAATGAAAGATACCAAGCGTCCCTCCTAGGTGGACTGTAGAAAATTGATTCACGCTCCCTAAGTTCTAAAGTTGGTTGATTTTCAGGGATAGTTATACCTTATTCTGGATTAACAAGTTCTTCAATAGCAATGAGTCCAGAAGGAAGATTTTTGGTAATGATCCTTCCTAACCTGTGTGAACCAGGACCACTGGAAGTTGGAGAAGCAAATCCTGACGATGGAGTAGCAGCAGGTTCAATTTCAGGCTCAGAAATTTTAGGTTCTTCAGCTAATTCACTAGTAGAAGAAACACTACCAGTAACTTCAGAAAATGAAATTGGTTCGGAAATATACTCTGTTGCTTGAACTTAATAATCAGGATGCACAGCTAAAGAAGATTCTCTTTCTTCCAGTGACACAACTCTACCATCACTAGGAGTTACAAGAGCTTGTAGCCCTTCAAGCTGGCTTGGTGAATACTCAGGAAGTTTCCCTCGAAGTCTACGAGATTGTCTCAGTAATTCAGCGACGATTAAATATTTTAATTACTTCACACGTAAACAAAGAAAAATCTCAATAAAACCACCTAAAGTCTCTAAAGAACCAAATAATTTGAATCACATGCCTAAAAAATCTAGGAGTTCAAACCATACAAACAATAACTTTCTGTACCGAAAACACTAGTTGGTGATGAAATCCAACGTCGCAGAATTCAATACAGAAATGGCGGTTGGAACAGTTACCCTGACAACTTGCTTAATGAAACAGACCAGCACAAGTTTCTTCACTAAACCGTCTCGAGTGAAGAGAACCCCCCAGAGTGTCCAAGTGAGTCTAGTCAATGTCTTCTCCAGGTACAGTGGGATCTTCCCTCCACCGTCACCTTAGGAAAGAATCCTATAGATTATGGTCACTATGGTTACCAACATAAACAAATATACCTGGGGTAACAGTCTGTGATTCGATAGACACGCAAGGGCAGAGTAACAAAGCTCAATCCCCTTGAAGGCTCCTTGACATAATCCAAGGTTTACCAATAAGTGACCCCGGGCTCTTCGACAATGGTCAATCTGAGGTTTATCATTTTTAATACGTGTATATCTTCTATCATTCCCAATGAGGAAGGATTGATTACCCCAGTAGTTCAGATATGATCTCGTGCTTGACTCCTTTAAGAGGAGCTTCCCAGAGCATAGATGTGACAATTGGAATTTATCTCCTACCGTAAGATATAGCTACTTGTTTGCTTTAACTATCTTGGAGAGTTAATTACTCCCTACTCCAAGATACTAGCCTAAGCTATATTGGTGATAAAGAGCCCTAGAAATAAAAATATTGCTAGATGAATTTTACTTAAAGCGTTATTTTTATTGGTTGTTCCTTATGTCAAAAGGTATGGAGATGAAACTTTATGGTGTGAAGACTTGACTCCAAAACACTAAAACTGCACCTAAGATGATAAACAATTCTTTTTCTTCAATGAATTTCTAGCTAAAGAAAGAGTTGAGAATGCAATTGCTTGAACAAATCTTTCCTTAACCTATAAATGAAAAGAAAATCTTTTATGTCTTTCCGAACAAAACTCAAAATGAGACTACTAATTATGCTCACGAAAAAATCCTTTTGCTTTTTCCACACTCAAACACTACAAAAACAAATTCTTTCAAAAGAGATTTTAAAATTTCTAGAAAACACTCAAAACTATAAAAAATCTAATCTTGAGATCTACAACTTCTAAAAACCTAATTGAAGTAAAAGCTTACAAAATTTCTTTTCGAGAACGTTTGACTTAGTTATTCAGCAAACTAAGGACTAATTCATTCAGAATAACAAATTCTCGCTGGAGTTAGATCTGCGGTTTTTCGATCTGCTTCTTATCTGCGGTTCTTCGATCTAACTCCGGCGTTGGGTTCCTGGTCCATTATCAAATTTATTATCTACCGAAACGTGGACTACCGGACTGGTGGTATCGTCTTTGTGGACTCTACATTTTCGCTTCTTCATTCTGGCTCAATGCTATTCTCGCTGGAGTTAGATCTGCGGTTCTTCGATCTGCTTCTTCGGTGAATTCTTGTTATCTGCGGTTCTTCGGTGAATTCTTTGTTCAGATTACAGTTTATTTCACGGCTAGGTTTTAGATCTGAGGCTAGATCTAGGCGGCTAATTTCTACGGTCAAGATCTAGATCTAATCTTATCTTCTGTCTTATTTGTCTGCGGATGGGTTCTACGAGCAAGTAAAATATGGCTCCGAGCTTCGCAAAAATAACTGGTGGCTCATCCGCCTCTGGAGGGCAATCTCCTGCCCATATCGTGAGTGAAGCCCCAGCTCCCACTATCCAAGTGGTCCAGGACTCAATCGATGAAGCTTTGAAGTTCTCCGAAAGTGCCCTAATTTGCCGGTTCAATGGTTTTTGGCCGCGGCTGATAGCACTTCACAATTGGATCTCGGAGGTATGGAAGCCTATCATTTCTGATGAAATTAATATCTACCCCTGTGCTAGAGGTTTCTTTATAGTAGATTTCGAAAATCCTGAAAGCAGACAATGTATTCTAGATTCCGGCCCTTGGTTTTGGGAAAAATCAGGCCTATTCATGAAACCATGGAACCCATCATTCGATCCCTCTACAGCAGTGATAACCTCAGCAACAGTTTGGGTGAGATTGCCAAGCCTACCCTTGCATCTCTGGAATCTCTCCTCGCTAAAAGCCATCGGAAATGCAATTGGGAAATTTTACTGCAGGTGCCCAGAAACAGAGGAATATACCAGAACCACCTATGCACGCATCTGTGTGGAAATGGATTTCAGCGCCGGATTCCCAGCTGAAATAAACCTAACAAGTAAAGACTATGTGTGGAACCAGAAGCTTGATTATGAAAGTGTCCTCTTCAGATGTCGATTGTGCTTTGAGACGGGGCATCTAGCCAAAAATTGCCCAAAATCCTCTGAGAAAAATTTTGCTAGAAAAAACCACCACAGATCTGCATGGTGGGAAGGAGCACAAAAAGAACACTACACTGTCATCAAAGAAGAAGAATATTCTAGAGAAAATGAGTCACAAGAAATAAAGGAAGAAGGAAATAACTCTCAAAACAAGCAAGGAGAAAGCCCGCCCCAACAAATCAACAGTTATGAGGATTTGAATATCGCGGAAAATAAATCTTCATTTAACAGCAAAGCAGATCTCCTAAACCAAACTTCTTCTCCGGCTATTTTCAAAAGAACGAACACAATAGATTGCGAAGCTAAGACACCAATGTCCCAAGAACCAGAAGAGATGAAGGAGATGCAAGACAAAGGAAGTTGGAAGACCGTAGAGAAAAGAAAGAAAGCTACAACACCAATCTCGCCAAGAAAGACGAGGAGCCAGACAAGTAAAAATTAATAAAATTGTAGGTCCGATAGACCAATATGGTCTCAGTGGACGTTAACCATCATCATCATCATCATCATCAAAAATGAAATTCAAAACTTTCAAACAAGTTCTTTCAAAGCTTTGCAAAGAGAAAATGACATCTATTTCTCACCAAAGGCAGATTTCACAAATCAGTCAGACTCATTAAGAAGACCAGCAAACACCAGGGTACTCTGAGGTTTCTTAGGCTTCTAATCTCTAAGTTACTACAAGGACCAAACGAGAATCAAACCAGGCATGCAAAACTTCTAGAAAATCACCTAAAACCAAAATTCCAATGGAACTCACTTACAAGAAGCTTCTGACAAGACACATGCAGATCTGGGTAGAGGTTAAAAAAAAGGTAAACAAATCCTAAGTTTAATTGGATGAAAAGATTTTAGGTTTTTCAAAAATTTGGGAGGGTCTACAGGCATCAGGTATAACCAGATGCGGTACCGCTCTGTGTAATAAAGCAACAATGCGGGGATGTCCGCACTGTGTTACAAATAGAACATGTGGTCCTCGTTCAAAAGCGTGAAAAAAAAACAATTCAGAATCTAAAAATCTACCCAATCCCACACACATCAAGCAAAAACCAGAAACAGAGAAAAAGTTTCTCAAGTCAAAGTAAAAGTAAAGGCAAAAACCAAAATTCAATTCCCCAGTGGAGTCGCCATTTTGTTGGCCGGATAAATCGTTCTTGTGGACAAGACTGATCTCCCTAGTATCAACTGATATCTAGCAATAAGCAGAACAAGAAAATCTACCTTTCTCTAAATATTGTGATTTATAAATAAAAACCAAGAGGTGTTTTAGACCCTACCTTAAGTCCAACGCTAGTTTGTGGCAGCCACGCTTCGACCATCCGAACAAGTTTCCTTTTGAGAACTTGCAATCACAAACAAGCACACATCAAATAACACCTGCATAGCTAATATAATAAATCATATTCATCATGGTGATCAAGGAATCCATTAAATAAACCATAAAACACAGCTTATTGAGAAAAATAAACTTGATTGTATTAACTTTGAAAATAGAAGAACTTTACAACCTTTGGTGCCTTCATGTTGTACAAGCTCCTCCCAGGGTCCAAGCAGGAATCTCCTCTACTTTGACAAGCCTCACACTCTTCCCAATGAGATCAAAAAGGTATGTAATATCTCCACTCAAGCTCAACTAGGAAGACTAAATTCCAACAGCGTTTCACCTCAAAAATATTCAGCTTTCAACCTCCCTAGTAACCAGCCCAATGCCTCATTTTATAGTGCAGAGGAAGGAAGTTACAGGTCCACCTATGAAGGGATAGAGTTCTCCTTCAAAGGGATAAGCTCCTCACATCAAGGGGTTAGCTCCTTTAGTTATGGGATGCATGAACATCAAAGGAGCGAACTTGCCACCTCAAGATTCCCTCTAGAAGCTTCCATAAATAACCCAAAGTGAGTTTTTAAGAATGTACTTGCGCCTTTTTGACTTTTACAGGGGTCCGCACCCATTACACAAAAACAGAGCAGGTAGGTCCACAGGGGACATGACCAAGGGGTGCGGGACCGCAGGTAATGCTAAGAGAAAGTGTGGAACCAAAGTTTTAGAGATTTTTAAGGACTTTCTCTCATTTTTCAAGGCTTGACATGAAGAGCTGAGGTTTAAGACTTGCATAGGAGGAAAGTATGTGTGGTGATAGACTCACACTGACTGCAAAATGTCATGGTGACAATATTTTGTGTAACAATTAAAAATTAATTAAGAGTATACTTATATTATATTGAAATTATTATTTAAAATTTAATATATTTCAATTTTAATATAATATATATTATAAAACAAATTTCATATAACAAATCCAAGTGGCTATTAGATTCATTAATGAATCGAATGAAGAATGGAGGAAGAGTTTTTAACAGAGGAAAAGGGTCATATGCATATGAAGGATGACCACGTAAGGTCATGAAGGAGCATAGGAGGAGGCGACCTTTGATAAAATTAATAGAACCATGACATTTATTTTTTATCGCATATCAGAAGTATAACATGTCATAAGTTTTAAGATTTGCACCAAATGAAAATGTCGATATCCGATATTTTGATATTGGAACATTTTTAAAATATCAAAAATATTTTATATATCAAGATTTTTACGAAATATTGGGACTTTTGACATATCGAGAAAATTTTATTGGGAGTTTTATTAGATATCGGGACTTTCCAAATATCGGATATCTATACTTTCCAAATATCGGATATTGATACTTATCGGGATTTTTTTTATTGGGCCTTTTGTAAAGGAAGGGAGGAGGTGAGGTGAAGTGGGGCCCACTTGGAATCAATTACTGAGATGCTGAAAATGCATAATTTTAATTGTTCTACAATTTGGTTGGGTGATTTTGTAGGATCATTAGTGAAAAATGAAAAGAATCATAAAATTTAAGTAGGAAATATATTTACAATGAATAACTAATTTATTTAAAAAATTAAATAATGTACATTTTGTACATTTTTTAACTGAGGAGGTAAAAATTATCAAACTTCAGATGAACACTATTTGCAAACCATGTAACCAAATGAGATGGAACAAGTATCGATGGAAAGCTAGCGAAAATTCAAACTCAATGAAGCAATTAAAATAGAAGTCTGATGCAAATGAAAAAATCCAAAATTCTAGGACATTTATCCAAAAGAAAACATTAAAAAGGTGGTTTAGCCAAAAATTTATGGAAAGGGTCGCCATTATTTGAAAAAAATAAGTCAAAATAAGGGGTGTTGAGTTTTCATTACAACAGTGAAGACAAACCGGGAAGAACCAGTTATCTATAGTTAAAGATAATGAACTTTAATTTACCCAAAGTTTAAAAATAATGGAGCCCATTGAATCGTCAAACAATAAAAAATGTCCATGGGTCCCACATAAATAGACTAAGCAATATGAGTTTGAAAATATAAGTACTCAAAGACGACTTGAGTAAAAATCATGAATCGAAAATTTGGGAAAAAAGTATTTTTAAATTACCTCGTATGAGAAATAGAAGAAGGTACTGACAAGAGTTTTTTTTATCAATCATATATGCATTGTTATGAATGGTCTCTTTCAATGATCCTAAATAGAACCCCCGTGAAGTTTGATTTTATGTCATACAAGCCTAGCCCCGCTACCAGAGAGCATCCATACCCCCAATGGGTTTACCTGTATTTCCCATGCTTCCTCTTTTAGTCACCCTTTTGATAAGTGAATTTGTCAGCTTTTATTTTATTTTATTATGTACCTGAGTGAAATATGTGGGACGATAATAAATACTTATGATCATGGATATAATACTTTCATAATCTTGACTCCAAATTCTATTCTTGCAACTATCAATTAGAGGTTTTATAAAGTGGAGGGGTGGGAAGGATCCATTGAGTTAAAATCGGGTTAGTTCTTTCCTTGGAAATGTGAACTATATCACTTATATAGGATGTGTGTTCTTCCATGAAAATTTTTTAAAGCAAGAGGGATTTTTGGTTCCATAAAGGGATACCTTTAATGAGAAATGAAATTCACTGAAAATAGACAGAGTAAATATTTCCCATGTATGCCAACCATTGTTGGGTGAGGAGAAGGCCTTCCAAATCATGGTGGAGTCACCAAAATCAAGAAAAAAGCAAAAGCAAAACGAAAATAACTCCAAATTGAAGTAGAAAAAACAAATCAATAAACTCTAAACATATAAAAATGAAGAAAGTGAAAGCTAAACAAAAAATCCCAATATTAAATAATCAACTCCAACAAGATTAACTATAAAATGTCGCAGCAAAAGAGTAAAAGAAGAAAAGCATATGTGTGTTCATCTTATGTAGAGAATCTAGTATATTTTTTCTTGAGGAGTTATAAGTAATTAAGCTTCTGAAATTAAAGGGTGGATAACAGTGATGAGAGGTAATAAGCTAAATGAGAAGTCTATGTGTGCTCAAAATTTTCTTGTTTCAAAGTAAAACCTGCATAAAAGAATCTTAACCATTTTATGATAAAATAAATGTTTAAGAAACAAACTAAAGGTTCTGAAACTCCCTAGTTTATCTGATTAGATGAGGAACATTACAGCTTCTCCAAAACTCAAAAGAAAACAAGGAGAATGAGCTCTAAATCTGATCTTCTAGAGGTGTGAAAAATGTTATGAAGAGCTGCAAAACAGAGTTTTATATTAGCAAAAGCTAAAAACCAAAACTGAAACGAAAAGTAAAGAAATTGAAATGAATGAAAGTGAGAATATGAAACTTACCTGAGAGATATCACTTTCTCCAACAAAAGATAACTTCTTATTTTAATTAGAATTAAAACTATGAAGAAGTTGAATTTTCTCAAACCTTATTGACCCAAAATCATCATTTATTAAATTTGAACTAAGGCAAGTAGTATACTAGAAGAAAGCAAAGTTTCATGTTCAAGGAATTGGAAGTGAACCAATTCCATAGACATGAGAGTGAAGATGCTTTTGTAGTGATGATTGTTCTCTTAATATTTCAAATTTCATATTCATTCCATGATTCTCATAAAATTTCAAAATTGAAGACCAAATTTTACATATTACGTCTCCCTTACAGTATTAACGAAAATAATCGAACTTGATCAGAGGTATTTCTACACAATCAGAAATATTATGTCATCTCGGAGGATTTTCATACCATCGGAGATCGGAGACATTAAGATATCATAACATTTTCAAATCCCTGCACTAGAACAAAAAATGTCATTGGTGAGGGTCATGCCTGTGACAGACCTTTAAGGTTTGTCACCAATGTCGCATACGATGACAGTCCTTTAAAAAGTGTTGTTGTAAGTGCATATAGTGATGGTCCTTTAAGATTTGCTAGCAAAGCAATTTTAAATGACACATTTGATGAGGTTTTTAAAGGCCCACCACTAATTCTCTCTTTGGTAACACTTCTAGTGACGTTATTTTATTGACCCTCACCAATGCTCTTTTTGGTTACTTTTGGTGACGACCAAAAAATGTTCATCATCATTGATCATTCCAATAATTTTTTGATGACGATATCTGCATGTTACTATATTTTTTGTCAAAATATAAGGATTTAAGACCATTATTGTGGACACCTTTTCATTATGTGTCCAATTCCATAGTAGTTAGAGTTAGTCAATTTGTTAAGAAGTAATTAGTGCGTATCATTTTCCTCAAGTAATAAGAATATAGTTATCCTATGAGTCAATACACGATTCATCTCTATTAGGTTTATTATTTAACAAATTCCCTTTAGATAAAGTTCCACTAGTGTGCGTAGGAACTATATTATTTAATACATAATCAAGCTTTGTCAGTTCTATTAATGAGAGAGACCTAGCACTCTTCAACACTCTTGGAACACCTTAAAACACTTTGGCACAAACTAAAATTCCTTGGCACCTTGCATGTCTTGGAACATATTTATACCTAGAACATCTTACCATGACTAGGACACCCAAGAACAGGTTGGCAGGTCGTAGCATAGCATAGCACTCTCCCAGCATGTGTTTGCATGCCTTGTAGTCCCTACAATGCCTTGTAACACTTTGGCATGCATTAACATACATTAGAACATGGCACACATTGCCACTTGGCATGTATTGGAACCTATTATTAGTGAGCCTAGCATGCCCCTTTTGAAAAAGATAAGTCTTCACTTATTAACTCTCTTATATGTTCATTTCCTTGTATTTTAGCTTGGTTCTTCCTTTTTTTGACTTGACACTCATTGACACATATTGGCATACCTTGAAACATTGCATATTCTAGCATGCCTTAGCATATCACATGTCTTGGAATGCCTTGGCACTATTTCACACATGTTAACACACACTGAACTGCATAGAACACTCTGGAACTTCTCAACATGCCCTAATATTCCTTAGCATGGCTTACCAATGCTTAACATAATTTGTCACTCCCTCCTTGGCATGCTAGCTAGCACTCATTGAAACTACCTAGTGTTATCTAGGCAATCCCTTCTATCAATAAAAGTGATCCCTCTAGTCTAATGAGTGGATCTAGTAACAACAGAAACAAATACATGCAAAACTACCCTCGTTTAAATCAGAATGACACGAGAGAGGAAATATGGCCTACCTCACTTCCAAGCTTTATCCTCACTATTCTGTTGTGAAAGAATACCTGCAAGAGAGATCAAACAAAGACAAAAAGACAAAAATATAGTATATGTATTATAATGTAAACCATATGACAAATCAAGGAACATCATACTAAGAAAGTAACCATTTACACACTTATGGAAAGTAAACATGCATTTTATAAATAATAAACAGAAGAGGGAAGCATACAACCACTGCCTTGATGTTGGAAGCATCCTTTAGGATGGGTTTCTAAGTCCAAGACATGACTTCTAAAGCTCTCATTTCTCCTTCACAATTTGGCAGCAATTAGGAAAAATTGAGCATCATGACCTATCTAGTATGACCAACCATTTGACTGTATAAGGGAATGTATTTATAGGGAAGGAGAGGGCGTTAGGGATCCACAAAAGGGGGAAGAAGTTCCATATCTTAAGGGGAAGATCCCTAAAGGTTGGATCAAGGACTCAAAATGGGAGAAATCGACCATATGGTTATTCAACAATAACCAACTTGTTGCTCTCTTCTCCATTTTTGGAGAAACTTCCTGAAGAGGATCAACATAGATTTTCCTATCCAAAGTCGCACTGCTAGCGCTAGTCACTAGTTAGACCAAAGGATACCAGCATGGTTTTCCCTACTAAAAGTAGCATTGGGCTTGAAAATAGGGTTATTTGACATGCTCTTCCAGAATTACTTCAAGGAATTTTTTCTTCTTTTCTTTAGGGATGTTATGATCAATGTTTTACATGGTGAATTTATTGATAGCTTTTGTCAGTTTGCAATATTCTAGGAAAATTTTGACAACTTAGGGTATGAGACAGGGAGTGCGACAAATTACTATATAATATATGCCCCTTAAATCATGAAGTTAGAACAAGAAATGATGGTTGAAGTGCTTTAGAAGTCAAGGAAATGACTTTGGAGAACTATCGTTAAGAGACCTACAAATCAAACATAATACAACATATATGACATCTCTAAGTAGGAATTTAACAATAAATGATTCCACATCATGGGTACAACTATCCGACTAGAAAGGATAATGTGTATGGATCCAAGACATGGACACAACCATCTGACTATAAAGTATCGTATGTATGGATCCATGGCATGAACATAGCCATTCGACTAGAAAGGATCATCTATATTGATGCACGACATGGACGTAGCCATCCAACTAGAAAGGATCATGTATGCAATCATTAATACTAAATAACTCCGTGCAGCCCAGATTTATTAGATGAAATCTGGGGTCTTCATGTCTGTCCCAATCCAACCAAAGTACGAATCTAACCATGTCAATCAACGTGTCGGAGTCGAACATGGTAGAAACCACTTGATTACCGGTCGACAATGTAAACTGTTAACAGGTACGAGAGACACCACCAATAGTGAAAATGGCTCTCGATGTACAACATCACAATCCATGAGTGTGAATAAGGAAGCTGAAGTCAAACACTCATACAATCGTCCGATCGAAGGCCAATGATGTGAACCTATCGTCATTTGTGAAGAACCTGCTATTGAGGCATGCAAGCTCCAAGTTACTGAAAGGGAATTTCTAGATCATATTCCTGGATAATGAGTTGGAGTCGATAGGAAGTGATCCATCGAAGGAAGTCCATAATGTTTTCCATATCATCGACATGAAAGAAAGGATTTTGTAAATTTGGTGAGAGTGATCTAGGATTGTAATAGAGAAGGTCAAATGGGGTATAAGAGATTTGAATTTGCAGACATAACTTCTCCTGAACATATCGGCGACACGATTCCAGAGTTTGGAAGCATTTGACTCAAAATTGGATCAATGGTCATGATGACAATAGGATATGATCAAATGAGAGGGAAATGGATTTCCAAAACCTAGGAAGGAAAGGAACTAAGTGAGGATATCCCAAACCCATCATGAAATGCAAATGAGTTTCATGTTCAAGAGTGACATGCTGCCATTCATACAGAATAAGAGGAACATTTACTTCCATCCCCCCCCCCTTTCCCCCTCGCTATTTGTAACGAGTACCTCTTTATTTTTAATCACAAGCTTGAAGAGGATACCATATGCTTGTCATATAATTTCATCCTTCGGATGAGTCCATCCTAGTAAGTTTAATGAGCCCTAGGTATGATTAGCTCAGTCTCATCATGGTGACAAGACCTGCATTGTTTGAGTTTTACAAGTCCGATGAAGGAGTAACTCAACATAATTTTCATGTTTAGAGAGTTTTAAAAATAGGTGTAAAAGAAAACTCTAGACTTCCTTTTCGTAGATAGTCTCTCGAATCCAAAAATGTACAAAATAATATTCAAGAGAACCTGTTAGCCATGTGTGACCAAGGTATTCCCTTTTCATACAATATTCAATCTCAGTCCGAAAAAGGGTTAAACTTAGACTGAGTAGATGTCATTCCATTTACTTTAACGAGTTTGAAATGATAAGTAATCAAAAATCATTTCATATTTTTGGAGTGTGAAAATAGTTAAAAGATGACTCCACCTGGAGGAACAAGTGGTATGAAAGGATACAACTGGATCTAGTTATGATGGAACTGCTCAAAACATGTAAAGGGCAAGGGGTTGGCTAATAAGACCACTCATCTCAGATGTTCCTCGGGAAAAGGTAAAACAACCAAGCAAAAGTGTGTTATCAGCTAAAGATATGGTGTCGATGGAATGAAAAAACCAAGGCTCATCTAGCAAAAGCGGGCTGATAAGGATGAAAATCATGATAGGTAAAGTGGAAATGGTTTCATTTTGATACAAGATTGAAACATGGGAAGCTATGCTTGGGGATACTTAAATATGGTTTCATTTTTTCACATGGTTGAAGCATGGGAAATAACTATGCTTGGATTTGGTTTCATTTTTACACAAGCTTGAAATGAAAACAAACTATGCTTGGATTTGGTTTCATTTTTACATAAGCTTGAAACAAAGATAAACTATGCTTGATATGAGTTTGGATGCCCCAACATAATGACCCAATTTGAGGCACATTCCCCAAAGCTTCAATTCATTCACTAAAGCTTACAATTGGTTACTAAAAGGTGTATGGAATGAAGGTTCAGTTATGAGATCAAGTGAGAGATTTGACTAGGATTTTATGAGATCTAAACAAAGACTCAAATTGGAAGGGGATGTATTTCATTTTTTAGTGAGCTTGAAATAGGAAAAGAACCATGCTAATGACAGCTTGTTGCATTTTTTAAGGAGCTTGACACAAGATAAGGAACTCTGCTCTGACACCTTGTTTCATTTTTTAAGGAGCTTGACACAAGACAAGGAACTATGCTCCAACGCCTTGTTTTATTTTTTAAGGAGCTTGACACAAGACAAGGAAATGTGCTCCAACACATTGTTTCATTTTTAATGAGCTTGACACAAGAAAAGAATCATGCTCATGACACCTTGCTTCATTTCTTAATGAGATTGACATAAGTAAAAGCACTATAATCCAAAAACATTGATTCATATTTTAAGGAGCTTGACACAAGAAAAGGAATTGTTTTCCAACACCTTGTTTCATTTTTTAAGGAACTTGACACAAGACAAGGAACTCTGCTCTGGAGACCTTGATTACAACCTATAAGAGGTCATAGCTTCCAAGAAGTTCTCATCATATGGGAGAACAATGCTCTGGAAGGGATACATGTCAAGGGATCTAATGGAAAGATTAGTTTGCAATGCCATAAGTACATGACATTATATCACTAACTAGATCATCAGTAGAAGCAGGCATGCAACAGGTGGCCAGATAATTAACCTGTGGCGGGGGTGATACCACTTGCATACAAGGATCATTTAAGGAAGATGATTGATGAGGAGTGAAATTAGGTCCAATGAATGAAAGTTGATCAATGGCCACAATTCTTCCTTCATGCTAGAAACATATGAGATGAAATAGAGAAGAGAAAAGAGCTCCCATGACATAAACATAGTCACTACGAAGGAGTAAATTAAAATCCAAATGACCTTGGACAGCCATCACATCAAGATAGATGATTTTTTCTCCCAAAGTAATAGATAACTTAGAAAAGATCCCTAACGGTTGATTGGTTCCTCGGTTAAAAGCTAACATATTATGGGTAAAGGGAAAAGGAAATGGAGAACCTAAAGCTTTCCAAGTAGTTGAAGAAAAAATACTAACATATGTGACTTCATCTATGATTATGCTAGGTACAAGTACATTATAAGCCTGTACTATGTTCTGAAAAGAAACGTAATAAGGAATATGATATCCTGCCAATCAACTCCAATCAAAGAAAGTGACTAAACTACTCAGAGAGCTTTCCATTGGAATGGGAGTAATTCCCTTTTGCATTACTGGAATGGGATGATCACCCCCCTGTATTGTGGGAATAGGAAGATTTCCCCCCTATACTGTGGGAATAAGATGATCGCCCCGTACTTCTTTGGAATCTGAGAAAACTAGAAGAATTTGAGTAGTATGAATTTCACTCTCTATAGCATAGGTACGATCACGTGAAGGTGGAATTGGATCAACCATTTCCTGAACCAATGGTTTGTCAGAAATCGACTCATGAGATTCATTTTCATAGCGAGTGGGATTGACCGAAGATGAGTTCTGATCAATCACTTGAGCAACTAGTGGAGGATCAAGGGAAAGATTCTGGTAACCAATTGGAAGATGAGGTTGTGAAGTGATAAGGTTATCCAACACTTTTGAATATTCATCCATATGAGGAAAAATGTATATAGGATGATTCCTTTCACATAACCTACAGGGAAATTTGACTTTTCCCTTTTTCCCATGGGCTTTATTGTCACTAGTTGAAGTTTTATCACTAGCATGATCTCTAGAGGCTAATGACAAAGGTCGATGTGAACCTATGGACCACACTTCTAATATCTTTGGAATAGTAGGACATTCTCGAAGAAGGTGGTCACCCTTGCAAAGCTTGTTGTAACACACTCCTACCACATCCACAAAAGGAACTATGCTAACTGGGGTAAACCTGAGACGAGAGGCTACTATGATCATATTTGACCTCCTAGGTGACCTTAAGGAAGTGGAATGGAATCTGGATAGAAAATCACACACATCATCCACCATCATCAACATAACCCTCAGGAGACAAGCTAGCCACTCAAATAGCCTATCCCTGGGTCCCACTATTGTTTTTCACCTCTGTAGCCATAATCACTCTCATTCTATGGGAGAAAGAGTGACTAGGACATAAAGTCACTCTCAGAGGTCTACATGATAGTGACTATGGACCAAAATTTCTAGTTCTATGCCAGTAACCCCAGGATTTAGCCACTTTTTCAGGTCTAGAGCCCAGTCCACTCCCCAGAATGGAATGAAAGATCAAAATCAAGTAAATTACAGGGAAACAATGTTGAAAAATCCAATAGTTAATCAAGACCTTAACCAGGCCCCTACTAGCCATGATATGCATTTCATCAAACATATTGTCAACATGTAACCTACAGGTGTAAACAATAGAATTAAGTGTATGGATCTCATACTTATCCGAGAGTCACCATGAACCATTGTTTCCTCATGTCTTTTACTACCTTATAAGTTATTAGGTCATATATACAATATCCATTAAAATACAAGTAAAAGCATGCTGAGAGCCAAACATAGTTGCTACCATAAAATGTACATATAACTAATATAATAGGAACAACAATAAAATAATCACATTAGCCATCAAAATCCATACATTCACCAGTACAATTACACATGAAAATCAATGGAATGAATTTCTCATTAATCAATGAAATAAACCAACTAGTGATGGCACTACCACGTTCCACATAACCATAGATTGGTTGAGCCAAGTCTCTATTCAGCCAATCACTCTTGTGCCATATTCCAGGAATGAATGTGGGACTCATAGAACACATAAAAAAACACCAATCAATGTGGATGCCACTAGAGTTCGCTGTCTACACTGTGAGGAATTTGAGTGCCTCCTAGTCTCTCAGTATTTACCGTGCATCTGTAGTCTAATCCAGGGATCACTTGGCCCTACACTGAGACATACTTTCCAGGCTTAACCATGAATTCCATCTCAGAATCACTAGGCCCAACGGAGAGAAAATCCACCCCTTGTCTTTACTGTATATCTCATCATTCACCGAAAAGGATTCCTAGGCCCACCAAGGCAGACAATCTGGATTTACCACAACCCACAGTTTAGTTTAGGGGTTACTAGGCTAGTGACTCTATGCATCCTTAGTCCGTTTGAGGGACCACTACACTATTTGTTTGTCAATTCAGAGATCCACCCAACTCACCTTCAAATCCAATCTCGCCATCCCAAATAAATCGAATGAGATAACCCATCTAATAAAAGCTATTATGAAATGGCAAGGCTAGGTTGAAAATACTGTCACACCTAGTAAAACCCATTCCATGGTAGAAACGAAACACATGCAATCCCATGCATGCCAAATCTAGCAAGGAAAATACACATGGAAGTTGATACCTGTAATGAAGCCTGTTCTAACTGCTTGATCCCACCTTTCCCTACTTGATCTTTGCTTCATATTGCCTACTTTTCCTTTCTTTCTCTGATGCCAAAGTGATCCAAGAAAAAGCTAAGTGATCAAGAGTATGAGAGAGAGAGAGAGAGAATAATGAAAGAGCTCCAAAGCTAAGCTGACAAAAGGTTACCAACCAATCCTCAGAAGCATTTTTATGAATGAGGCCTCTCCTTGGTTCATTTTCTATTATTTTCCTTCATTTTCCACCTCACATGAAACTCCTTTCACCTCATTTTTTCCTAATTTCCATTATTTTAATAAATAATCGTGCCAAAAATGTGATTTTCCCTTTCCAAAGCCTTAGCCATTTCCTTTTCCAATTTCCTTAGCCATAAACAACCAAATGAACAACCTTTAGGATTTCGTACCCAACATTCAGCTTGGAATAAGTGTTCCATTCATCCATGGTTATTGTTTTTAATTTTTATTACATGGAATTTTTACCAGGGTTGTTACAAAACACTCCCCCTTGGCGGACACCATCCTGAGTGTTCAATCACACATATACCTCAACAAATTTCTAAAAGAAGACATACTACTCGTGGAGTTGTATAACATAGATCGATGTAGTATTTATAATGAAATATCCACTCAAGAGAAAATAACATCATGACAACATACCGTATAGTGGAGCTTTATATTACAGCGCATTACGATGTTTACAATGATCATCCTGCTGATTTCCAATCCACATGACATCATAAAATCATGATAACACAACTGCATGATAGCATAATAACATGATAACATAACAATAATGACATGACACCCATATCGCATAGTGGAGCTTTATAACATAGCTCGTTATGGTACTTACATCCATACATAGGTGTGCATATAGAAACATCATCAATGTATTTATATACCAAAACATATGCCAAATTATATACCAAAACATATATCAAACATATAATAACATCATATCTAAGCATATATCAAAACATCATATAACATTTATCAACCATCATAAAGCATAAATCGATCACCGAAAAGCATATACTAAACCAACATAAAGTAAATACTAAATCACCATGAAGGATATACCAAGCCATCATAAGAAAATACTAAACCACCATAAAGAAACTACCAAACCACCATAAGAAACCACCAGCCACCATAAGTAATCACCAAACCACCATAAGCAATCGCCAAACCACCATATCAAAGCTTTCTTTGCCTCAATTACGAAACAAAGAAGGATACATGGCCCACATCTGATCTGCGATCTCATATGTAGCTTCATCAGACACAAAGTGCTTCAATTTCACTTTAACTTGCTTGATTGCTTAATTCTACAACATGAGCACATTTTTATGCAATATACACTAAGGCTCCGACTAGAATTCTCCATCCGGTTCCACCTACAATACAGACCTATCAATCACATGATCAACATCCTTAACATACTTCTTAAGCAAAGATACATGGAAAACATCGTGGACTTTCACTGTCGGAGGCAGTGGAAGTCGAAAAGCTACTGGCCCAATCCTCTCAATGATACAGAAAGGTCCACAAAACCGTGGTGCTAGCTTGGTACATGAGCCAATCCACAAGGATGTCTTCTTCGGTTTGATGCGCAAGTACACATGTTCCCCAACCGAGAGGTCCTTGAATAACCTGTTCTTTCTTGCATGACTCTTCTACCTATACTGTGCTATGTTACTATTTTTCTTCATTAGCTTCATTTCCTGTTCCATGTATGCCGACATATCTGGCCTAATCAATACTCTGCTAACCGAATCACTCCAACTGATAAGAGTATTACAACTCTTCCCATACAATTCCTCAAAAGGACTCATCCCTAATGAATCCTAATAACTGTCGTTGTATGACCAAAGTTAAATACTCTTCCCACTTTTGTTGTTGATGCATCACATACATCCTCAACATGTTTTCCAATATCCTATTGACCCTCTCTATCTGTCCATTTGTCTACAGATGATAAGCTCTGTTGAAGGCTAACTATGTGCCCAAACTTGCAAATAAATCCTTCCAAAACTTGGAAGTGAACTTCGCATCCCTGTTTGTCACAATATTCTTTAGAACACCATGTATTCTAAACACATATTTGATGAACACCTATGCCACAACACTAGCTGGGAACCTAGAATTAAGTGGAATGAAGTGTGCAACCTTTGTTAACCTATCCACAATGACCATGATGTAATCATTCTAGTTCACTTTCCATGGCAACCTTGTGATGAAGTCCATGCAAATGACCTCCCATTTCCATTCTAGAATTGCAATCAGTTGTAGTAATCCACTTGGATGTTTACACTCCTCCTTCACTCGCTGACAATCAAAACATCTAGCCACAAACTCTAATACATCCTTCTTTATATTTGGCTGATAGTAATATCTCTTCACCATTATCAGTGTCTTTTGATAACACAGGTGACCTGAATATGGTTTTGCATTAAACTCCCTCAAGGTCACCTTCATGAGCATACTGCTATGTGACACATATATCTTATCTCGAAACCTAACCAATCTAACTGATGTAAGATGGTAGTGTATTCCCTGTGAACCTACACTGTACCTATACCTATGCCTATGCCTGTACAGGTACTTGCACCTGTACTTGTACCACTACATGTAGTTGTACCACTACATGTACCTGTAGATTCATCTATACTTGTATCTTTACCTAGAATATACCCCTACTACAACCTATGCACAATCACCATATACCTCACATCTTGTTGTCCTACCTGTAAGATCCTATCCTATAAGTTTGTCCCATAGGAGCTCACAACTACCAAGTGATGTACCTATATTTGTCTACTAAGAGCATCTGCCACCCTGTTCTCTTTAGCCTTGATGTTCCTAATCTCAAAGTCAAATTCATTGGTCCTGGCCAACCATCTAGCCTACCTAGCATTTAGATTTAGTTGGTCAAACAAATACCTCAACCCAATGTGATCACTCATAAGCACAAACCGTCTACCAAGAAGATATTGCCTCCACATATTCAGTGCATCTATAATCATTGCTACCTAAAGATCATGTGCCGAGTATTTATTCTCGTGCTCATTTAATTTTTGGGACTCATAACATACCACCTGTCCATCATACATAAGGACTCCACCAAGCCCTCTCTTGAAAGCATTTGTGCATACGACAAATTCCTTATCTGGATCTGCAATCTATAGTAATGGTACATGTGTCAAAAACTTCTTAAGTTGGTCAAATCAAGCCTCACACTCCTCTGTCCATTCAAACTTCTTACCTTTCCTTTGCAATGGTGTAATGGGATAAGTAATCTGTCAAACATTCCTGATGAACCTCCTATAATATCCTAGAATACCAGTGAAAGATCTTACCTCATCCACATTCTTAGGAGCTACCCAATCCATGATGGCCCTTATCTTTTCTCAATCTACTACAATTCCTTCCTTGGAGACAACATGTCCTAAGTAGTGAACCTCAGTCTGAAAGAAGCTACACTTGCTGAGCTTAACATACAACTAATGCTCCCTCAACAATCTGAATATTATTGCTAAATTCTTGACATGCTCTTCCTCATTTTTAGAATATACCAGTATATCATCAATGAACACAATAACGAACTTATCCAAATATGGATGCAACACACTATTCATCAAACACATGAATGTAGCTGGAGGAATAGTTAATCCAAATGGAACAACAACCAACTCATAATGCCCATACCTGGTCTTGAACATAGTTTGTTAATGTCCTCCTCTTTGATGTTTACTTGATGGTATCCAAATCTCAACTCAATCTTTGATAACACTACTTCTCCCGTCAGCTCATCAAACCAATCATCAATCCTCGACAAAATATATCTAATCTTGATAGTCACTTTGCTCAACTACTTGTAATCAATTCATAATCCGAGGGTGCCATATTTATTCCTCACAAACAAGAATGGTGTGCCCAAGGTGACACACTTGACCTAATGTATCCCTTGTCCAACATTTCCTTTAACTGCAACATTAACTCAACCATCTTAGGTGTGCTCATCCTGTAAGGTTCTTTAGATGTTGGATCTACCCCTGACACTAATTCAATTGAAAATTCTATCTCCCGGTGAGGTTGCAACTTTGTAATGTCCTCAGGGAATACATCCTAAAAATGCTCCAACACTAGATATCTCTTCAATAGATCTGCATCCTCAACCTCCTTACCTTTATCACTAGAAATCTGTATTGCAAGCAACTTGCATCCTTCCCTGTGGCTACTCTTTTCTTGCATAGTTGTCACCATCCTAAATGATGAGGCTTTCTTCTTACCTTGCAAGACTCTTGGTTCTCCATTTTCATCAACACACTTAACAGATTTTTCATAGTAGTCAACCTTGGTTCTATGAAGATACAACCAACCCATGCCGAACAACATATTGTATGAACAAAATGGTAATACATTCAAATGTGTTGTTGTAGGCACACCATTTAAATTAGTTGCGAAAGATCTTACCTAATGATGAGCTCGCCTATTTGTAACTGTAGCCAATGGAACTAACCAAGACTCTACATGCAATTCCTTATTCAATCCACACATATCCACAAAGTCAGGACTAGCATAGCTATAATTAGATTCAAGGTCAATCAAAATATAAATAACTTGATGACAAAGCTTATCGTCCATCTCAATTATAAACGCTTGGTGTTCTTCTTTCTTGTTTTCGACGACTGCATAGATACGTGGAATACTCTGAGCAACATCCCCAACAGTCTCTACCACCTGTCCACTTATATCTTAGGCCTTCCACCCTGATGTTGTGGACAATCTCTCCTAAGGTTTTCTTCACCACATGTCCAACACTCCAACCACATTTTATTTCCCATCTTCATATTGAGGCCTTGTCCTCTTAGGCTAAAATTTACCTCTACCTTTGTCTTTTCCCTTCCATCCATGCTGAGATTCATTCTTACGTTTTGATTGTTCATAGCAATGCTTCAATTTACCAATAACTTTTTCGAGTGACTGAGGCTCGTCATACTCAATCCGATATCTAAATACTAATAGAAAACCACTTAAAAATATCTAAACCGTCACCTTCTCATCAGTAAGATACAATACATGCCTTAGTAGCTCCAGAAACTTGGTTGTGTACTCTTCGTCTATCATTGGTCCCATATTTAACTCATAGAATTATTTTTCCTGATTGACGTAGTACCTTTCTGACAAGTACTTATTCCTAAAAAGCCTCTTGAATTCATGCAAACTCAAGTCATCTGTCTTAATGTCTCTAACCTGCTTAACATCTTCCAACCAGATGTTTGATTTATGTTTCAAGATGAAGATAATTATTATAGCATAATGTTATCCGTGTAATCATGCAACTCAAATAATGTGTTCATCCCAAGTATCAAAGCCTCTACATATTCTAGCTTCTTCACATCTCCATCAAACGTTGCTTCTTTTTCTTTCTTTAATTCATATGGTAAGTATCCCCTATGATTCCTACCATAAGAATGATAGGGACAACTATCATGATGTCTATCAGAACTAGAACTAGAATAATACTTGTACTCATCACCCATCCTTTCTGGAGTGTCCAACAACCTTCCATCTCTCACTGTGTCAGATCTATCTAACCTGTGTCTACCAGGAGATCTACTAACATATGCTCCATTAGTCCCATCCTAATGTGCATGGCTGATCCGAAGTGGCCCTTGTCTCTACAGTTCTGACAAACTCTGAAGAAGTATAACATTGACCTCTGCTTGCTTCTCGTGTGCTTGTATGATCCAATCATTATCCACCTTACAACTCCTTATCTCTTCCTTCAAGCTTCTCAATGTGTCAGCCAAATCATAAGTATGCACCACATCGTGCTACTCATCTAAAACATAGGGAGATTGTACATAATCTACCACCTTTCTAGCCATTTGATCTTTATCTTCTTAAACGCATAATATGTCAGATAAACCAAATCACAATAAACCAGCATACCTTAGTATAGCTTGGGGAGGATACATTGTCTGCAAGATCACAAAATTAGTGTGATACATCGATAACGTAATCATAACACCGTATAGACATTTTCAAGTAATTGCATCAACACATAATCATCACTCTAGTTAGGATCCAGTCCTCAATGCAAGGCCATATAGAAAATGCATGCTATGCCCTCATGCATGACAACAACCATTACCTTGTTATACACATTGCTACATGCAATCAAAAATATGGATAAGCAATGCCTATCCAACTACAAATATGCATAAACACATGTAGTCGAACATAATCAATTAGTTCTTGCAATCAACCTGGAAGATTGATACATGTAATCAAAATATTCAAAATGTAACCTAACATAAAAGGATGTGAGTAGGTGACGTAAACTCAACATGCAAGCGACAAATAATCATATACAGTGAGTCACATACTCATGTCAAATATTATTCATGAAATCAACATAAAATTCTCCATGATAAGCATACTAAAACCCTAATTCAACATCAAGAAATTACAAAAATTATATAAGTGGAAGAGACACACATTCAACTGACATGCATGCATGACTAACACATTCAACCCATCCAGTCTAAGGGTTGAACCATGCTCTAATACCACTCTGATGACATCAACCGAAGTAACGATGCCAACCGGGCTAAACGTGAGACGAGAGACTACTATGTTCAGATTCGACCTCCTAGGTGACCTTAAGGAAGTGGAATCGAGAGAACATCACACACAGTCATCCAACATCATCAACATAACCCTCAAGAGATAAGTCATCCAGTCAAACAACTTGTCCCTGGGTCTCACTTTTGCTCTGGACCTCTGAGGCCATAGTCACTCTCATGCTATGGGTAAGGGAGCGATCACAGAAATAAAGTCACTCCCATAGGCCAACATTCCAGTGACTGTGGACCAAAATTTCTAGTTCTGTGCAAGCAACACCAAAATTTAAGCCACTTTTTCAGCCCCATAGTTGAGGGCATTGCCCATAATAGAATGAAATCTCAAAATAAAGTGAAGTATAGGGAAACAATTCTGCAAAAGTAAATAGTTGATCAAGACCTTAACCAGACCCCTACTAGACATGACAAGCATTTTGGATCTTATACTTATCTAAGAATCGCCATGAACCATTGTTTCCTCACGTCTTTTGCTTCCTTATCACTTATCAGGTCATAGATACAATATCCATTCAAATACAAGAAAAAAAATGTTGAGAGCCAAACATAGTTGCCACCATAAAATGTACATATAGCCAATATAATAGGAATAGAAATACAATAAACATATCAACCATGAAAATCCATATATACACTAGTACATTTACACGTGAAAATTAATGGAATGAATTTCTCATCAATCAATGCAATGAACCAACTAGTGATGGGACTACCACATTCCACCTCAACCAAGTCTCTCTTCAACCAACCACCCCTGTGTCATATTCCAAGCATGAATGTGGGACTCATAGAGTTCTCCTCCTACATTGTGAGGAACTTTAGTGCCTCCTAGTCTCTTGAGCTTTACCATATATTCACAGTCTGATACAGCGATCATTAGGTTGTACACTAAAACATAATCTCCAAGCTTTATCTACATTCCATCCCGGAATCACTAGGCCTCATGGAGAGAAAATCCATCTATTGTCTTTAGTGTATATCCTGCCATTCATCGACAAGGATTCCTAGGCCCACCGAAGCACACAATCTGGCTTTATCATAACCCACAGTCCAATTTAGGGGTTACTAGGGTAGTGGCTTCATGCATCCTCAATCCTGTTCAGTGACCAATACACCATCTATTTCTTAATTCAGAGATCCACCCCACTTAGCTTCGAATCCAATCCGTCCATCCCACATAGACCAAATGATATAACCCATCTAATCACAACTATCAGTAAATGGCAAGGCTATGCTGAAAATATTATCACACCTAGAAAAACCCATGCCATGGTTGAAAATAAACACATGCAGTCCCATGCAAGCAAAATATAGCAAGGAAAATACACATGAAGGTCGATACCTACAATGAAGCCTGTTGTAGCCTCTTGATCCCGCCTTTCCATTCTTCATCTTTGCTTCCTCTTGCCTTCTTTGACTTTATTGCTCCAATTCCAAAGTGATCCATGAAAACTCTAAGTGTCCAAGGGTATGAGAGAGAGAGAGAGAGAATAATGAATGATCTCCAAAGCTAAACTGACAAAATGTTACCATCTAATCCTCAAAATCCTTTTTATGAATGAGGCCTCTATTTTCTTCATTTTCCATTATTTTCCTTCATTTTCCTCCTCACATGAAACTTGTGACCTTTCACCTCCTTTTTCTCCTAATTTCCATTATTCTAATAATTGTTCCAAAAATGCCATTTTTCCTTTCCAAAACCTTTGCCAATTTTCTTAGCCATAAAAAACCAAATGTACACCCCCTATGATGTCTTGCCCAAGCTTCAGCTTGGAATAAGTGACACGTTCATCTGTGGTTACTGCTTTTAACTTTTATTACATGGAATTTTGACCAAGGGTGTTACACTTGCAAGCAAATTTCACTTTATGAGGTTGATTGGAAAGTTTCTCAACACAAATTGCATCAGTAGCATTGACTGCTGGTTTTCCCCTTGCTTATTTTTCTTCTTCTTAATCTTAATTTTCTTCTTCTTTTTATCCTCCTGGTTACTAACTTGCATGTTTTCACCAGACGAATAAGAAGAATAGGAAGAAGATCCAACTTAACTTAACAATAAATAAATAAAAAAAGGGGTAACTAGGCAAAAGGTTTACAAAGCAACCGTGATTTGCAATATACACCATGGCGAACCAAGGGCTTAATGTATGGCAGCCAATCCCACCAAATGTTGTGCTCGGTGTATCACGGTATACAAGGTGACAAACCTGGTTACCTATGGATGGATAGAAACCTATAGGGCACTCCCAAAATATTTGCAATGGTATATGGGAGTGCAGTCCATAGTAGTGTTGTCTAATGCATAACCATTTGATGAGAGCATTCCCATATACTTACCATGTGTAGAGCGCCTTCGATATACCCGAAAGTATTCGAGAATGGTCCTATACACTTCCATACGTGGAACAAGATTTCACCCTTGGGATACAACATTGGAAAATAATGACAAGTCCTAAGTTTAACGACATCGGAACACGTCTCAAGCATAGACCTCTAAATTTTTTTTGTTACTAAAAAATGATCCTCAAGTTAATTGAGGTAAATTTTAAGTTGATCTTCAATTAGGTTTCAGTTTTAAGGCTCAAAATGATGTCACCTGAACACTTATAATATAACATGTTGTTGGATTAGGGGGTCGTAATCTAGGTTCAGAGTTAGTTGGGCCAACCAACAAAACCCTACACTACTAGCCCTTTCGGCAACAACCTATGTAGCGCAAGTTGCAATCTCACCCGAAGCAGTACGAGGGGATGCAAGAACCAAGTTTCTTCATCCAGAGACTAGTGTGATGTCTTCTAGCACCTCAAATCTGTCTCCACACAGATTGATACACTCTTAGGTCTCGTTGTTGCAACTCTATTGAACAACCTTCAGACCTTTGCAAAGGTCTACGATCAGTCCTTGAGGACCTTTAACATTCAATTTGTCTACTGACATTCATCAGAGAGCAATCCTAAATTAGGGTTCACACATATCTACTTCAGTTATTAATAAGCATCAAAGATTTCATCAGAGTCTTTGCGAAAGTACTTATACATGCATTACATACATCATTAACACTTGTTCAAGAGAATCGCATAACATTGACAATAAATATTCCATAACACACATCATTCATCGATAGCATATAACATTAACAAAAACATAGATAAATAGAAATACGCAAGAATTCTTTGGAAACTGTCTTTATTGATATTCAATTCAAGGTTACAGACTCAAAACTATCATGTGCACACAACTGCAGGGGTCTGTGCACTTAGCTGCGGACTGTACCTAGGCCTCTCTGCACTCAGCTACACAACCTTTCTTCTCCTATCTTACCCACTTCTTCTCACTATCACCTCTTCATCCCTGTCATGTCATGCCTTAGACTCTCTAAGAGATACCCATTTATGGCCTTTTTCATTCAATGCCATGGTCTACGGACCATGGGTGAATCTCCAAACTGACTCAAAATTTACATAAAACAAGGTGATAAACCCCTTTGATTCCTATTCATATATGCACTCCACATCCACAAATCACAGAGACTCTACATTATTTACACAAACTGTACCAAAACTTGGGTTATCTTAACCCCAAAACTGACCCAGGGGACCCCATCCCAATAGGCCCCTAACACAAAGACCGTGACTCACCCTTGAGTCACTCTACTGGCACTGCGATATAACTACGAAGATCTCCGAGCTCCACCTGGATCACTGCACTTTGGAAATGCTTTGTGTAGCTCCTCGCTTGACTTCCTTGACCAATTTTTTTGTGGATGGTCCTAATATAGCCAGCCTCATCGCTTATTGTTTCTATTGCATTACTTTAAGCTTATCCTAAATGGTAGTCGTGACTTGATAAGCCTCCTCGAACCAAGGTTGCAACCTGGCCTTTAGCAAGGCCTCCTTCTTCTATGCTTCCTCCACTTGTGCTAGAAGATTCTTTCTTTCCTGTAATTTGGCAAGGCACTGTGCTGGTGCTAAGGAGTTCCCAATTGCCCTAACTTTATCATATTGTCGCTGCAACTCCCTTACCTCTGTGTTTAGTGTCTATAGGTTTGGATCCCCCTGCAGATTGGTCACTAGCTCCATATCTTGCTCAAATAATGTCACACAGTTAGTGACTATTGCATCCAATGTAGCCATGCCTTCCTTTATCGCGGCTCCACACTACTCTCGAACCTTAGGTGGAGTCATGCGTTGCAAATTCAACTACAGCTCTGTGATCTTCATGTTGAACTCAAAGGTTACCCATCCAACTTTTTCATTATCCTCATGCACACCAGCGACAAGTTTTCTGATTTTGGCTTCTCGCTATGCATCTTCCAGGATGTGAAGCTTAGGCACTATCTTGCATGCCTCTGCTACTACTGACTCTAGACTTGAACTACGCATTTGAAGTAATTCCTTTTTTTTCAAAGCTTGTGTCTTTTCAATGAACGTTTTCTATTTGTTGACTTTGTACTCACTGATGAGGTTGAAGGCATGTTGCTCCCTGGTTCTCAATTCATCTACCACGCCCATATGCAGCGTGTGGAGGGTCTCGTTGGAGAGCATCGCTATATTCAGTCCAACGTGCTTGATTGTGCTAAATATGATACAATCATCGGTGGACTCTACACGAATGGACCTGTCTAGCAATGGTATAGTTCTGAGATCTAGGGTCATTACTAGCTCTGCTGCTTGGCTTGTCCCGGTCGCCATGCTCGCTTACTCTGTGATCACTTATCTGGTGCCCACCTATATTTTTCTTGCTTGGATATGTAGCTCATGCATATCCTTTTGGATGCTCCCCAAATTCTGCATGTATTGCTGCTCAAACTGTTACAACACTTCGATCATCATATCCCTAATTTTATCAGCAATCTCATCAAGATCGCCTTCTGTTAACACCATGGGATCAACTTGTGACTTATCTGATTTTTTTATTTTTCCACATTCGACCCTACTGCTCCTTGCCAAGTTGTTTCAAAATAAATGAGGTACTATGCCCCTCATCACCTCCACTACCTTGTCCTGAAAGCTCCTCTTCCTTCGTCTTTGATGAAGGTGAGTTGTCACCTTTCTATGACTTATGATGTTCTTCTTCCTACTGCTCCTTAACAGTGTTTTCTTGCTCCACATGAGCCTTTTCTATGGCTTCCTTATTTTTCTGTTTTGCTAGGGTACACAGAGCCTTCTTACCAGCCACCTTTCATTTCTGTGTGGCAGAACTTTCTGTGCCCGTGCTTGGTCCTGCAACTAAGTCTGACGAGGCATGCCACTTTGTAGGCCATTTTGAGACAACCTCCTAGATGTCTCTTTCTGACACTTAGAAGTTCAACTAGTGCCATTTCTTCTTTGTATCCTTCCGCACCTAGATATATAATTTGTGGAAGTTAGCCTTGAATACCGCATAGGTTGACAACTCTATGAAAAAGGTCGGGGACAACCTCTGATGCCAATTGATGGCCATGCGAAGAGACATTTCCATAATAACCAAAAATATCTTTGTCTCTCCGTGGTTCATTCTTTATATATGTCATTACGCTTCAAAACTTCCGCCTCCTCAAATGGCAAGAATAGGAGAGAAAGATGTGAAAACCTCTGCCAAGGTGAAAAGGGCACATAAATCACCTAGATTTGAACCTGGATTTCCCACCCCGATGAGGGGGGTGTCTTTCCATTGAGATGATGCCTTAATCGGTAGACCCTCAAGGGGGTACTTATAGGCAACTTAAGTATAGGACTTAAGAGAAAGGAAATGACTGCCTCTCTGATCAAGACTTGACGTGCCCAGGTCAGGTAATGTCTTGATCTCACCAAAGAATTCAGAGAAAGAACCGGTCTGTAATCCACACAACATCATTTGTAGACCATAAGGACGTGAATTGTGCTGCCTTCGGCAATCCTTCCTTGAGCTGAGGAAATTGGTCATCCTCCACAATTCCCATGCAACAAGCACAATTGGGAGCAACAACCAAGTGTAGTAAAATGGCTTGGTTTCATCCTGGGCCTCTCGGCATTTTGCTAGGAACTCCAGACAAAGTTATCGTGCCCAATTAAACTGTACACCTTTCACGTACTATGTAGCCAGGGAAACTATTGGCACTTGAACTTCATCCGTGTAGCATTTTTGCAAGACCTTTCCTGCTAAAATCTAGGTAGCTAATTGAATTGCGGGGTGTTTTATAGAAATAATTGAATACCCTCGCGACTCCTTAAGGAGGTTGTAATCCCTTTTCATCCTTTCTGCGAGGCCTTTTTCCCCAGTATTTCTGCCAAACTCCTTAGCCGCATTTGCGCCTTTATAAGGTAGGTGTGTGATTTTCTGAGTGAGCAGATCTGTAATGGGTATAGGCCCTCCCAGCCATCAACATCCATCATGCACCAATGTGAGCAGTTGGCGCACACATATTGTGTTGATAGGGGTATGATAGTAATATGGCACCCATAGAAAATTGAGAAACCCTGAATGCTCAACACCGAGGACCCATGCCTCTGTTTCCAACGTTGTAACACTTGATTCTGCGTAATATACCTTCCTCATATATTTTTCCATCGCTAAGTGTGGGAACTTAGCATGGTCTATGAGGTCCCAATCCTCCATTTTTAACAACGGGATCCTTGCGAGACGCGGGCCTTCAAAAGGGACCTTTTCTTTTCCCTTCTGCAGAGGGATATACTTGGGTAGCCTTGTTATGGGTTTCATTCCTTCAACATCAATATCTTCTGTTCCCTGGGATTTTTTTGCCTCCAAGTCCACTACTTTCTCAGCTACTTATCTTTCTTTTGCTTTTGTGTCTCAGTATAATTCCTTGGGGATGCACACACCAACACTTTCTTTTTCTTCTTGTCCTTTAGGGATTTCTTAGATTTGGCTAGTTGGGTTTCTCTAGTAGGGGTAGGCTTCGGCCTAGGCGACCTTAGCGCTGTAGGCACAGGAGCTGGAGCTTCCATACTTACAACATCCAGCGTGATGATATCAGAGGCAACATCTCCAATGCTAATGGTTTCAGTAGGACTTGGTGTAGATATTCTGTCAAGAATAAACTTCTGGTTTATCTCAGGAAACTTGGAAAACAAGGGGCTCACAACTAAATCTTCCCAAAACGCTCGACTCATATGCAACAGACAACGAAATTTACTAACAACTCTTAGAGCACAAAGTGATCTCTGTTGCACTGGCACGCGTAATTTATAGGGGGTTTTGAATTCAAATCCAACCATTCCTCCTAATTTCTGATAATAAATGTTGTTTTTGTAGCAGATCTTCAAAGATTTGTGCCTTAAATTCCGCCACCCTCCTCCACTTAACCGTCTTCTAGTCATCAAGTCATGAATAGTAACTCCAATGGTCACTTTCCTATTATGCTGCACAGTACCTTCCTCTATGGCACAACTTCCTAAACACAACTTTATGGGTTCCATCTCCACCAGTCTTCGCGCAGTCTGCTTGCTGCGTTGTCCTCCAAACTAGCAGTGTATTTTATATATCTGTGCTCCCTTACAACTGCCTGGAGCACTAAGACTATCTTGCTGCCATATAGTCATTTTGAAGGATCCCCTATATACAACTTCAATCTGCTCCCATCCACTCTTCCTAGGAAGAGTTCCTCATTCAGCTTTGTGAGCTGAACTACGCCTCCATCTATAATTTCTTTGACAATATATGGCCCTAACCAATGCATCTGGAATTTATCGGGAAATTTAGTGAAATTACTATCATATAACAATACCATATCGTTTACCTTGAAAATATGAAGCTTGATATGGTGATCATGCCACAGTCTTTCATGTCCCTTCTATACTTATTGATGAAATATTGCCAAAAATCGATCTTCTTCAAGCTCCATCAGCTCTGTGAGGTGTCCTTAAGACCTTGCAATCCTCCATATCCATCAGCGCTGCTATATGCAAACTAGGCATAATGTTCTCCATTACCATTACAACTTCGGTCCCATATACTAATCGGAATGACGTTTTTCCTATCAACTTCTTACAAGTAGTCCTATAATCCCATAGTACTATAGGTACAAGCACATCCCAATATTTGTGTTGCGCATTGCAGATATTCGTCAGTGCATTTTCCAGAATCTTATTGAATGCTTCAATGGTTCCATTGACATGCAGGTGATATGATGGACTCTTCTAATGGTAGACCTGGAATTCTTCAGTCAACACGTTGATTTTTCATTCAAAAAGTGCGTACCTCTGTCACTCATCAACACTTTTGGGCAACCAAATTTGGTTAGGACATACTTAAAGAAGAACTTTGTTGCCATAGTCCCTATACAATCATTAACCGACTATGCTTCTGCCCATCCGGTCAGATATTTTGTCGTGCTGATAATATAGGGTGCACCTATTTTCTTTCCCGAGGGCTAAATTGGCCTAATGAAATTAATCATCATTTTCTAAAAATGCTACAAAGATACTTGAGGATGTAATGGCAATTCATCCATTTGCGATGGTATGCCAGTTCTTTGGCATGCATCACATGCCTTACAATATTCCTTGGAGTCCTTATGCAAGGTAGGCCACCATAGACCTGCACGCAAAATCTTCTACGCAGTTGCCTTGCTTGCATAATGACCTCCCGTAGCTCCCCCATGAACTTCAGCTAGTATGCTATCTCATTCAAAGTCCACCACATATATTCACAATATTTCATCTGTACCCATCTTATACAAATGTCTCGTAATAATTGAGAAATATGTCACATGAACTACTAATTCCTTCTTTTGCTGACTTGTATATCCTTCTGGTGCCATCCCCGTATTCAAGAAGTGAATAATATCAACAAAATGATCATCTACTACACGCACTACAAACATTTTCACATCTAGCAACACTTCCTCCATATTATTAAGTTCCTCTCCTATTTCGATCCATGATAGATGGCCAAGTCTTGCATTTAAACTTCCTCACTTCACATTGACTTCAAAGTCATACTCCTGGAATAATAGCAACCATCTGCAAATCTTGCCCCCCAACACAGTCTTATTGACTAGGTATTTCAAGGCAGAATTACCTGTGTAACCCTTTAAATTCCCTCCTAATAGATAATTCCTAAATTTTTGCAGCGCATACACCATGGCCAATCTTTTACGCTCAGTCGTTGAATAATTCTTCTCGGCCTTCGATAACTTCCTACTCGCGAAGGCTATAGGATGGTCCATTTCTCCTTCATCGGCCTGTGTTAGTACAAGACCCAACGCAATGCAAGAAGCATCCACATGTACGTGAAACTCATTTTTCCAATCAAGGAATACCAAAATCAGCGCAGTGACCATATTTTCTTTTAATACATCTAGGTTGCGCTTATATTCTTTGTCCCAACAGAATGTTGTGTCCTTCTTCAATAGTTTCTCCATGGGCACAATAATTTGAGCATAATCTTTGATAAATTTTCTATAATATCCCATATGTCCCAACATCGCATGCCACTACTTGACGTTCCTTGGGGCCTCCAAATTCAAAACTATTGCAATCTTTGCAGGGCCCACCATCAATCCTTGGTTGCACACCACGTGATCCAGCAAGATCCAAAAGGGAACATAGAATATGCATTTCTTCAAATTCAGCACGATCTGGTATCTGCGACAAGTATCCAACATCAGGTGCAGACTTGATACATGGCGCCTTACTAATCCAAACATCGTCTAGTCATCAAAGTATACTTCAAAGAACTTATGAAGGAAATTAGTCAACGTTGCTATAACTACGTGGGAAAATATTGCAAGCACATTCTTGAGTCCAAATGGCATCACAGTGTATTGAAAACAACCCCAATTCCATTGTGAAGGTCATTTTTCTCCTATCCTCAGGCATGATCTTAATCCGATGATACCAAGAAAACCCATTAGTAAAAGAGTAAGCCTCCTACCCTCCAACATTGTCTAATACTTCATCTATAAACAGCGTTGGGAATGGGTTGTAGATACACACATCATTAAGCTTTCACAGATCTACGCATCCTTATTTCACCTTTTCGTTTCTTCTCCTTAACCACCATCGGGCTCTCCCAATCAGATTCTTCAATTGGTTCTATGATGCCTGCCTCTAGCATCTTATCGAGCTCTTGGCGAACCTTTTCCTTGTGTTTAGGATTAAGGAAATATGACCTCTGTTTAATAGGTTTCTTGTCTAATTTCAAAGCGATCTTCATAATGCCCAGATCGCCAACTATGCCCTTCAAATCTGAAAACTTAGTGGGGAAGATATCCTGGTATGCGCAGAGTAACTCAACAACTTTATCCACGGTAGCATCATCCAAATAATATCCAATCGTCGCGAACTTTGGTTCTGCTTCAGTGCAAATGTTTACTTGTTTTGTCTTCAATGACACGGAGATGTCCAGGTTTCCTATTTGCGAGCCTGTTATTTCACAATGCCCTTCTACCTCTGGAACATTAATGCTTCTCAGATCTTTCTCTTCCTCTTCAGTGGTCACAGTGTAGCATTCTAGCACATGGCATAGTTGGGTGCTCCAATCTAGTTGGGTCCATTCCATAGGTTCCTTCAGCATTCTAAAGATAACTGCCTTAATCTCATGTAGCACTTCATTAATGCTTGCGAAGTCATCTTCAAAGATGAAGGTCAACATGAACCCTTCCTTCAATATATACCATTCTCCATTTCCAGATACCAATTCATAGGAATTGTATCCAAAATATGTGTACCCACTCTGGTTGAGGTCCCATCCCCCATGCTTTAGTACATTTTTCTAGGTGATCATGCAGATCACCCCTTTTATTATATTTTTGAGTCATTCTAGCATTAGCACACCCAAACTATAGCCTCATCATTCTTCGATAATCTCTCCATTCAGCAAAACTATCCTTATGCGTACCCCACCATCATGTAGGTGTAGTGCATAGTGCAAACTCTAATGCTTGGAAGCCGTGACCCTCAGGGAATTCACGCTCAAATTCATCCAAAAAAAGATTAGTGTCAATTAAACCATCATAATAGGGTAATTTCCTTACCACTAATGAAACATAGTGCAACAACTTCATCATCATATTGGATCGCAATGTAGACACTTCATGCAAGCGATTCTACCAATGTTCTAATTCCTCATCTGAATCAAAGGTGCATGAACTCTCCCGATCATCCTTCCATCTGCCATCGGATTGATCTAGTCCTGATCTCATGTTGTTATTTTGTAGATTTTCTCTGGCTCACCATCACTTTCCTCATAATCACAGACTAGTTCAGTATATCATGCCCCTTCTGCAGGGTCCAATGGTACTACAACCCGAAGCAATTTTCTTTCAAACGACATTGTCCTCTTTGTCAAATTTATGACCCCAGGAGTGCGGGGTATGGATTACTGTCATCGACAATTTATATAACCTCAAAGTCTGCCATTACGCTCACACCTTCTATATCAACTGTTACTCCATATAATCGTCCCATGGGGATGATTTTCTACTGGTTCGCCATTTTGAGCTGAATTAGAGACCATTACAGCTCAAGTCTCCCCATTCTTTCCCATCTTTTTTTTGGTAATATGTTCGCATTAGAACCCATATCCAAGATGACCTTGTCCATCTCATAATCACCTATCTGCGCCGTGAGCCTCATCTTGCGCCCTATTCGTGCCTCATGTTTGCCAATTTTTCTAACCACCCATTGTCCCTCAGGGACCTTCTCTTTGCTAGTGCTCTTTTTCTATTAATTCCTACAGTCCTTCACAACTTTGCTATTACGCAATAGTTTTATGCTAGTTTCTTGCACCTTGTCATGGCTTCCTGAGGTGGAGGCCTCAATGGTTCTCTTCTTGGCTTCCATAAATGTTTCCTTAGCACGCTCTAGATCAAAGCCAGCTTCTTTATCTGGCACCTTATGGACCCATTCATCCTCTTTAGGTTGTTTTCCTTTATCATCGCCAATCATTATTCCACTTCTCAGTACTATATTCATGCTTTGATCCTCCTCACGGGGCTCAACTCTCATCATCTGTAAGTTCTGCGTAGGCTGCTGAGTCTCTGCTTTTTTCTCTTGCATTTTAGCTTTCAGCACTGGGCACTCTTCTACAGTATGGTCAAACTAGTTGTAGTATTGACATGACAGGAACGTTTGATTCTAGCATTC
The DNA here is from genome assembly GCA_031772625.1 of Pinus tabuliformis. Lineage (NCBI taxonomy): Eukaryota > Viridiplantae > Streptophyta > Pinopsida > Pinales > Pinaceae > Pinus > Pinus tabuliformis. The sequence continues at coordinate 12,813,820 of CM062813.1, read as the reverse complement.
CCATTCATAGTGCTCTGGTTGTCCACAGTTGTAGTATATAATCTGGCCCCAGTCCCCACTAGGTCCTCCTCCTCCTCGACTCTGTCCTCATCCCTGATAACCTCCGCACGCTCCTGCGGTGCCCTGTTCTGGAGGCCAAGTTTTTTCTTGCATCGGGTATGTAGTTTTTCTTCCCATCATCAACTCATAGCTTCGACAGTGGCGCTCATCATGGCCCATATACTTGCAAAAGTTAGAGAACAACTGTTGGGGTGTGTGGACAAACTTTTGATGTAAATGACAATTATCCGTCAAATGTTGTCCAATAACTTGACAAACAACACACCACAATGCAGCCCCCACGCTCAACCCTTCTAGGGCTTCTGGCTTCAGGGGAATTGGTCCTGCTCCTGTAATATAATTCGCATACACATGATAGTTATCTTTATCATGCCCTTCGCCCTTGCACTTCAAACACCAAAATTTCACTCGCACTTCTGGTTTAGTCTCCTTATCTTTCTTCAAACTCTGTAAATCTAGGCGTAGGCTCTGTAACTGAGAGTGGATCTATTGTACCCCCAAGGTGGCATCCTAAATAGGTAATGCATGTAACCTCATCGTGATTTCCAAGGCTTCTACCTGCGTTCCTATCTTCTGTTGTGATAGAGAAATTCTCAGGTGGGGTAGAAGTGAAGCTATAAACCATTCGAGATGCTGACTATCTGTGAGCTGCATGTTATCTTCTCAAATCTAAAACTTCAACCTTTGATCTAGTTCCCAAGGAATCTCATCGACCCTCATCGTGATTTCTTTGAATATGATTAGTAACTATGAGTCAGACTTAGTCTTACTAAAGTCCTTGTTTATAGTCGCCTTAGTCTCTACTAGTGATGCAAGAGGATTATAAGAATAATAATTAATATACCAAGTTAGCATGCGATCGTGCAGAGTGGTAACCACCTGTGACTTCTTTATATTTTCATCAGTCTGTTGCGTTGTCCACACCACATTTGTAACAAACCGAAACTTCTATGTAGCTTCACTCCCTATGCCATTTAAAATTGACAGCTTCATTACGTTCGCCATGTTGAATGGTGGTGGTGGAGGCAGAGGTGTGGGCGAAGATGTATGCGGTGGAGGTGGAGGTAGAGGTGGAGTGGACGGATAATTTACTTGAGGAATCCCTTGATAGATTTTCTGAACAGTGCTTCGCGGTGGAGACCATTCAACCCCTTTGTCATCACCTGGAGGAGGTCTAATCAATGGACTGTAATCTGGTCTTGATCCGTCACGATTTCTAAGGAATCGTCCACTTCGCGTAGCTCCGAACATCAAGGTAATGCCATTACCCATTTTTCACATAACAACATTTTAATCCAAGTATTCAGTGATCTTAAATACTTACCCTACAGTCCTTTGAAAAATCACCGCTTTGCATTGCTATAGCTAACTCAGGTATCAATTGCAAATTCTGTAACAAATCCTCCTATAATTCGATCGAGCCAATGATCAACAGCCCACATGATCTTGTTTTCAGAGTATTCTAGTCGTCGTACTAATTCTGGAGTCCACACTATAGGACTATCGAGCTTCCACCTTCCTTGTCTATTTGTCAATTTAGCTAACCATTCATACAACTCAATGGGGAAAGTGCAGAAGAAGATCTCGTGTATCTCTATATATAGATACATATTCAGCCACTCTTCCTTTGATGGGCACAGATTCCTATTTTCTTGCATCGCGAACTCGTGAATCTTCCAATCTAACCACTTTGCAATTTCTTTCTTGGTCGGATTCTAATGATGTGACATCACACACCTCCTTCAAGCAAATCCTCGTCCTGGCAATGGAACCATTTGTTGGCTTAGGGGGTCCTGAGCTAGGTTCATAGTCAGTTTCACCAACTGACAAAACCCTACACTACTGGCCCTTTCGAAAACAGGCCGTGTAGTGCAGGTTGCAGTCTCACATGAAGTAGTATGGGGGGATGCAAGAACTAAGTTTTTGCATCCACAGACTAGTGTGATGTCTTCCAGGGCCTCAGATCTTCCTCCACACAGATTGATACACTCTTAGGGCTCATTATTGCAACTATGTTCAAAAGCCTTGAGACCTTCATGAAGGTCTATGATCAGTCTGTGTAAACATCTAACAGTCAATTTGTCTAGTTACACACATGAGAGAGCAGTCATAAATTAGGGTTTGTGCCAATTTACTTAAGTTATTAATAAGCATTAGATAATTCATCAGAGTCTTCATGAAAGTACCTATACATTCATTACATAAAAAATTAAGACTTTTTGAAGAGAATCATGTAACATTCAATCAATATTCCATAAAACACATCATTCATTAACAGCATATAACATTAACAGAAACACAGATAAACATAAATACACAAGAATTCTTCAAAAATTGTCTTTATTGATCTTCAATTCAAGGTTATAGACTCAGAACTACCCTGTGCACACAGCTGCAGGGGTCCGCACACTTAGTTTTGGACCCTACCTAGGCCTCTGCACACTCAGCTGTAGAGCCTTTCTTCTCCTATCTTACCCACTTCTTCTCACTATCACCTTTTCATCCTTATCATGTCATGCCTTAGACTCTCTAGGACATACCTATTTATAGGCTTTTTCATACAATACCATGGTCTATGGACCATGCGTGAATCTCAAAACTGACCCAAACATTACATAAAAGAAGGGGCTAAACCCCTTTGAATCCTATTCATCTACGTGCTCTGCATCCACAAATCGTGGAGACTTTACATTATTGACATAAACTGTACCAAAATGTGGGTTATCTTAACCCAAAAACTGATCCAGGGGACCCCATCCCAACACCTATCATGAGAAAAGGATTCTTTCTGTTTCGATGAAAGCTAATGTAAGAAGGAAAGAGATTCAAAAAATGATGCAACAACAAATAATGTAGCAAATAAACCTTTCCTAACTAGATATTTCACTTTCATTTTGCAAATACAACCACCAAAAGTGAAATGATTTCAATTTTTCTTTCAATGAATGAGAATGCACTCAATGCACTTTTATCTTTCAATCAATAAAAAGTATAACCTGTGCCCAATGACAAATCTAAAAAAATGACTTTTCAATGCAATGTGATCTAATGCACTTTACAAAAAGTAAATTGTGATATGACAATTAAATGAATAAAAAATCAATTTCTTTATGACTGCAAAAGAATTACTACTATTCAATCAACAAAAAATAAGTATTTTCCGACTCATACAAGCAGCAAACAAATATTTTAATTGACTCAAAGTGATTAGGACACAGTAGAATTTTAGCAGAAACCCTAAAAATTCTCAACTTTAAGGATTAGAACTAATTTACATAGCAAAACTAGCGCTGACAGGGTCATGAGTGCTACTTTTATGGTCAAAGCCCATGCTATCAGCACTACTTTTATGGTCAAAGCCCATGCTGACAGGCTTACAAGTATTTCAGTGCAACTGTAATGAGGAAAATGAACACTAACAGCCCAGCTTTTTCTGGAAAATAGTGCGCTGAGTGAGAAAGACTTAGGAAAAACAAGTAAATCTTGAGAAAAACCCTAGATCTGATACCATAAATGACCAACTACTTAGAGTAGAGACTCAAAGGAAATCAAAACCAAGGATCATTGAAAGGTTAGCGAAGCTAATAAGAAAAGGCCAAATGCAAAAGGAGGGTTGAAAGGGCTATAGGCTCCCCAGTGAAGTTGCGAATTTGTTATCTAGGAAATCCCTTCTATGGATAAAAGAGACCCCTCTCGTCTAATGAGTGGATCTCGTAACAACTGAAACAAATACATGAAAAACTATCCTAGTTTAAATTAGAATGACATGAGAGAGGAAAGATGGCCTACCTCACTCCTATGCGGTTTCTTTTCGATGTCAATGTCGATTGCCTCGATTCCAAGCTCGATCGTTGCTATTATGTTGTGAACCAATACCTGCAAGAGAGAACAAACAAAAACAACAAATGAAGAACATAGCATATGAATTCTAATGTAAACCATATGATAGATCAAGGAGCATCATACTAAACAAGCAATTGTTTACACACTTATGGAAAGTAAACATGCATTATATTACTAATAAACACAAGACAGAAGCATACAACCATTGCCTTGATGTTAGAATCCTCCTTTGGGATGGGTTTCCTAGTCCAAGAGAAGACTTCTCAAGCTGTCCTTTCACCTTCACAAATTGGCAGCAATTAGCCTCAATTAAGGAGCATCATGACCAATCCAGTCTGACCAACCATATGAGGGTATAAAGGAATGTATTTATAGGGAAGGAGAGGGAGCTAGAGATCAAAAAAAGGGGGAAGAAGGTCCACATCTTAGGGGGAAGATACCTAAAGGTAGGATCAAGGACTCAAAATGGGAGAAATCAACGATATCCTTTTTCAATAATAACCAACTCGATGTTCACGAGGCTTTTGGAGAGACTACCTGAAGAGGATCACAGAAGATTTTCCTATCCTGCAAAGTCACACAGCCAGTGCTAGTAACTAGTTAGAATAAAGGATACTAGGATGGGTTTTACTACTAAAAGTAGTGTTGGGCTTGCAAAAAGTGTGTTTTAACAAATTATTCCAGAATTACTTCAGGGCATTTTTTCTTCTTTTCTTCAGAGATGTTCTAATCAATGATTTTCATGGTGAATTCGTTGATAGCTTTTGTCGCTTTATGAAATTTTGGGCAAAGTTCGACAACTCAGGGTATGAGATAGGGAGTGTGACAAATTAGTGTATAACACCTGGAACACCCTCATATTGTTATGCTCCTAACTTGCAAAATGATACCCAAATACAGAATATGCGAAGAAAAGATACCCAGAACACAGAATAGCAAAGATTTTATTATTCAAAGAGTAATGTTCAATTACCTCTTTGAGGGGGAAACCTCCAATAGAGTAGAGCTCGACTACAAAATAAGACACAATTCTCCTCGCAGGGAGTCCCTATCCTTTATATATGACTCATACATGCAATACCACGGGCCAATACCGTGGGTTTTATTAATACCATCTATCTAATACTACGGCCCATTCGCAACTAACTGTGGTTCTGTCATTAATTGTGGATTAACCACTTACAATTATTAATATGGGCTTTATTGACTCTTGACTATGACGTGATCCCATTACATAAATAAGGGGGTTAGGGTGGGACCCTAACATGCCCTCCCCCTTAAGACTAGCCTTGTCCTTAAGGCTGAAGCTGCAGAAACTGCAGAAGAATAATGGCTGGTTCCCAAGTTGCATCTTCTGGAGAGGTGTCTTTCCATTTGACGAGGACTTCCTTAATCATGCGGCCACGTAGTTGCTTGTCTCGTGTGTCTAGGACCTATTCGGGTTGAAGCCAGATGGACCCTTCTTCATCCAATTCAGGTAGACTGGTTTGAATTCTGAAATTGTTCCCAATCACTTTCTTGAGGCATGAGACATGGAAAACTGGATGGATTTTTGCAATAGGTGGCAAGGCCAACTTGTAGGCCACTTCTCCAATGCGCTGAAGTACTTGATATGGTCCGTAGAATTTGGGAGAGAGTTTCTAACACCCATTGTCTTTGAGTGATGTTTGCTTATATGGTTGGAGCCGTAAAAAGACTTGATCTCCTTCTTGAAATTGGCGCTCTGAGCGATGCTGGTCTACATGTTGCTTCATGCGGTTCTGAGCTTGATGAAGATTCTCTCGAAGATGGGCGAGCATGGTTGTGCGGTGTTGTAGGAGTTGATCCACTACTTGTACTTTTGAGCATCCCTTCAGATACGAAGTAGGTGAAGGCAGGAGTTGACCATATACTACTTCATAGGGAGTCATTTTGGTGGTGGCATGATAGTTGGTGTTATACCACCATTCAGCTAGAGGTAGCCACTGTACCCAAAGGTGTTGATTTTCTGAAGTGAAACACCTAAAGTAGGTTTCTCGACATTTGTTGACGGCTTCGGTTTGACCATCTTTTTGCGGATGATAGGAAGTAATGAGTTTTAGTTGAGTGCCTTGTATTCTGAAGAGTTCCTACCAAAAATTACTGGTGAAGATCGGGTTGCGGTCGGACACAATAGAAGTGGGCATGCCATGCAATTTGAAGATCTGATCCATGAAAGATTGAGCAACCAAAGTTGGTGTAAATGGGTGGGGTAGGGCGCAGAAATGAGCATACTTCGACAGTTGGTCCACAATCACCATGATGACTGACTTGTTCCCTAACTTTGGAAGACCTATAATGAAATCCATAGAAACCTCCGTCCAAATTGATGCCGGAATGGGCAATGGTTGTAATGTGCCTGGTGTATTGACAGTTTCCCCTTTGTGGCGTTGACAGACATCGCATGCTGTTACGAAAGTAAGGATGTCCTTTTTCATGCCTGTCCAAAAAAATGATCTTCTGGTGCGAGCATACATCTTCTAAATGCCCGAATGTCCTGCAATGGGGGATGAGTGCAATTCTGCCAAAATGCGACTTTTGAGGGTCGATGTTGGTGATATTACGACTCTGTCCTTGTAGCGAAGAGTATCATCCTGCCATGAGTAGCCCTTGGTGGAATTGGATCTACCTGCAATTGAGAAATGAGTTGGGAGAGCCTGGGGTGTGAAAACCATTCCCTGCGAGCATCTTCAATCCATTCTGGAATGGGGAGGGAAATTGCTAGCAGAGTACTTTCCTCCTCAAATTGGCGAGATAGTGCATCTACTACACTATTGTCTTTCCCTTTCTTGTAAATGATCTCATAATCATATCTCAGCATTTTGGCTAGCCATTTATTTTGTTGTGGGGAGGATAGGCGTTGCTCAAAAAAATATTTAAGACTGTGATGATCTGTGCGGATTTGGAAACGTCGCCCCAATAAGTAAGGTCGCCAGGTCTCGACTGCATGTAAGATGGCCATCATTTCCTTCTCGTAGGTAGATTGGCCCAGATTCCTCTCGCTGAGTTGTTGGCTTGTGAAGGCCAACGGTCGCCCTTCCTGCATTAAGACTGCCCCAATACCTATACCTGAAGCATCACATTCAATGACAAAAGATTTGGTGAAGTCAGGTAGTGCTAAGACTGGAGTGGAACACATGGCATTTTTTAGAGCTTTAAAGGCCTGTTGTGCTTCCTCATTCCAGAAGAATGAATTTTTCTTTAGGAGTTGGGTGAGGGGCTTCGCTATGGGACCGTTGTTGCGGACAAATTTACGATAATAGCCTGTGAGACCCAAAAATCCTCTCAAGCTCTTCAAGGTCTTAGGTTGAGGCCATTCCTGCATTGCCTGGATCTTTTTGGGGTCCACCTTGACACCTTCACACCCCACAATGTGGCCCAAATACTCTACTTCTGCCATGCCAAACGAACACTTGGACATTTTGACAAATAATTTATGCTTGTAGAGCAGTTCCAAGAGTAGATCTACATGCTGAAGATGTGCGGCCCAAGTGCAACTATAGATGAGGATGTCATCGAAGAAGACAATGACAAATTTCCTGTGATATGGTTTGAGAATGTGTTTCATAGGGCTCTGAAAAGTAGAGGGGGCATTACAAAGACCAAATGGCATGACCAGGAATTCATAATGGCCTTCATGAGTTCGGAAAGCAGTCTTGGGGATGTCGACTTCCTTCATGCAAATTTGGTGGTAGCCTGAGCGAAGATCCAGCTTAGTGAAGAATTGAGCCCCATTGAGTTCATCCAGCAAATCATCAACCACCGGGATGGGAAATTTATCTTTGACTATCAACTTATTGAGGGCCCTGAAGTCGGGACACATCCGCCACTCCCCATCTTTCTTGAGCACCATGACCACTGGGGATGAATAAGGACTAATGCTGGGACGAATGACACCTGCTTCCAAAAGTTCCTTGATGATTTTTTCTATTTCATTCTTTTGGGTGAATGGATATCTGTATGGGCGTACATTTGGGGGTTGGGCCCTTGGAACCAAGGTGATGCTATGATCATGTTCCCCTCGTGAGGATGGAAGCTCATGAGGCTTGTCAAAGACTGGCAGATGGTTATTTAAAATATGTTACATCTGAGGATGAATTGGCAGAGGCTTGGTTTCAACTGCCTGGATGGCATTAAATTGAGCTACAACTCCATGATTGCCCTTTTTTAACAATGTTTCCATCCTATGTGAGCTGATGATAGAGGGGGCTCCCGCCTGGAGTCCACGGAGGGTATGGGTGTAGTTGTTCTGCTTAAAACTCATATATAACTCCTGGAAATCCATTGTGATTGGCCCAAGAGTGCAGAGCCATTCAGCGCCGAGGACAATGTCACAACCCCCTATGTGTATGGCAAACATGTGAGTTTTCAACTGATAATCCCCCATTTGAAGTTTGACATTTTCACAGCGGCCTTCACATTTCATTGTGCCTCCATCCGCAATTTGAACTTGGAAGTTAGAAACTGCTCGTACAAAACAATGCACTGCTTCTGCGACTTTTTGATGGATGAAATTATGTGTACTTCCACTATCAATCAAGACTACTACTGGGTGATGTTTAATAAAACCTCTGATTTTGAGAGTTTCATGGGAAGAAATCCCTGCCAAAGCATGCAACGAAATAACTGGTCCATTAGAGACATTGTCCTTTTGGTTGTCTTCTTCTAGCGGCTCATGTTCCTCCAGTGGTGGATCTTCCTTTGTTGAGCTGTAGTCAGTGGCATCAATTTGAAAAAATTTGGGCTCCTTGCTTTTATGACCTGGGGAGTATTTTTCATCACAGTAGTAACATAGGCCTTGCTTTCTCCTTTTGGCCATTTCCGCAGGTGACACCTTTTGGACCTTAAGTGTTTGAGTCGTGTTGTGAGCCTGTGGGGGGCGACCTTTAGCGGAGAAATTTGGGCGACTATTTTGGGCTGCTAATGCACGTTCCATGTTACGCGCGACCTTGCAAGCCTCCGTCCATGTGGGGAGGTGGTGCAGTAGGACTTTGGATTTGATAGCTTCTTTAAGACCGCTGATAAAACATTCCGTGTAGAACACATCTAAGAGACCCCAAGTGCGGAAGGCTAAGGCTTCAAAAGCTGTAATATATTCATCCACTGTACCAGTCTGTCGGAGCTTAGTAAGACGACCCAAGAAAGATGATTCGTGGTCAAAGTGGTCTTGAAGAGCTTTGGTGAATTTGGTCCAAGTCTTAAAAGGTCCAGTGCAACGTCGATGCCATTCCCACCATTGCCACCTTTCATTGTCCAAGTACATGCTCCCCAACATAAGCTAAGTCTCATCATCGAAGATGCGATTCAGTTTGAAATACTACTCCATTTGTGCTATCCATGCCGACGGGTGAGAGCCGTCAAATTTATGCATATCCAACTTGGGAGGTCGCTGACTGGGTGGTGGGTGGGTGTGCCAGACGTGAGGAGAGTGGCTAGACTCACCCTCATTGTGTTCAGTGCCATTATACTCCTCCTCGTGGGCTGGCTCCTTGCCCTTCGGGACTATTTTCTCGACCATGTTACATAGTCCGGTAAGCTGAAGGTGGAGGTTGTGCATTGATTCTTCAAATTTGTCCATCCTTTCATTGGCCATCGCTTGAGCTCTAGTTTCTACCATACACCAACCGGGTTTTTTTTTAAATTGGGACCGCATAAAAAAATTTCACTAAGAAGTGAATGGTACCATCATGCTCAGCTCGTCGTCCTGATTTTGATGGGCTAGATCAACAATAAGCACCCCGAAAGATCCCAGACTCGTTTTTTTTTTTTCTTTCTGAAAACTCCTAATAGAGTTTTACTGCTTCCTTAGCAATACTGCAGTGGCCAAATCCTCAAAATGTCAATGCGGCCAAAAGTCCTGCGAAAATTATACCCCGGTATAGGAATTACCCTTCACAACGACTTCGATCTGGGGGATCTGAGAGATCTAAATGGTGGATCTGATGGCGAAACAGACTGCTTCTGCGGATCTGATGGATTTAATAGATCGGAATGGCTGATCTGCGAACTCGAGACTGCGGGACTGATGTCTGCTGCTACTGCACCCCTTTGCACAGGTGGATCTGGAAGAGATGCTGTGTGAAACCCCGATAGAAAAGGGAACTAAGGTCTTGAGGAGTGTCAGGTGCTACAGATCGCAATATAGATAAGGGTCTGGAAGTAGTACTCGGCCCAATGTTTTAGGGCTCTAACTAAGGAGGATCGACCGTACCCTTAGCCGTACAACCCGACTACCCTATCGTACGGGCGAGTAATCTCCCCGAGTGCTGTTCTCGGTGTACTGTAGCCGCAAGACGGCCGACGCTTTATCTATGGCAAGGTTTCAAGGGAGCCTAGGGGGCTTATGATATACCCAGAGGGTACATGGAAAACAATCTGTGCGCGGTTCTATCTAATGCGCTACTACTCGAAGGGGTACCCACAGGGGTTACAAGGGAGTCCAACAGACGTGACCACCTCTTGTATTTCCTGCGTGCATGCCTCCCCAAATCCGCAGGTTTATGCGCTCAACGACAGATCCCGTGGTTTAAAGACGCCAGAACACGTCTCTAGCCAAAAAAAAAAATTGCTAAGAAATGGAGATCCCACCGGCCCTGGAAAGTGCTCTGATACCACTTGTTATGCTCTTAACCTACAAAATGATACCCAAATACAGAATATGCGAAGAAAAAATACCCAGAACACAGAATAGCAATGATTTTATTATTCAGAGAGTAATGTTCACTTGCCTCTTCGAGGGGGCAACCTCCAATAGAGCAGAGCTCGACTACAAAATAAGACACGATGCTCCTCGCACGGAGTCTCTATCCTTTATATATGACTCATACATGCAATACCATGGGCCAGTACCGTAGGTTTTATTAATACCATCTATCTAATACTACGGCCCATTTGCAACTAACTGTGGTTCCATCATTAATTGTGGATTAACCACTTACAATTATTAATATGGGCTTTATTGACTCTTGACTATGACTTGATCCCATTACATAAATAAGGGGGTTAGGGTGGGACCCTAACACATATCCATTCACTTCCATGCATTTTGACCTAGTACTCACTTGTGTTTCCCTAGTACTCCCTAACACTCCTCAACATGCATTGGCACTCTTTGGCACACCTTAACACTCTTTGACATGCCCTGCCACTTTATAACATGTGTATTACCCTCAAACACACATTGGCACTTGGCATGTGTTGGTGCTTGGTATGTCTTAGCCTATCTAGCATTCATTGATATGCCTTGGTATGCTTTAGCATGGTTTAATATTAAATTTATTTGAGATCAATTATTGGAAAGTATATGAGAAGTAACTGAGGAACATTTGGCACTTATAATGCACTAACATTTGTCACTCGGAACCTATTGGAACCTAGTGTTGGTGTGCCTAGCATAACCCTCTTGGAAAATGTAAACTGATGACTTATTAAGCCTTTTATGTGATAATTTCGTTGTAGGTTAACTTGATTCTCCTTTTTTTGCCATGATAGTCTCTGACATGTATTGTCACACCCTTGCACTTCTTGGCATGCCTTAGCACTTGACACATCTTATCATATTTGACATGCCTTCGAATTATTTCATACATGTTAGCATTTTCTAGTAGGCCTTGGCACTCATTCCCTCACAACTAGCGTTACATTTTTTCACAACTTGGGAACCCAATCAAGTCCTTAACTATTGCAGTTCAGGTGACATTTGTCTACTTCAGCGACAACAACTTGACCAACCACACTTACTACAAATAAATTGTGCATTGTTCAGCTAAGAACTACCTATAACTCATCTTAGGCCACTCATGTCGAAGCTCAACTTGACCCACATAAAAACTTACCAATACAAGGATCACATCTAGTCACGTCCATAAAACAACTAAGCGACATCGCTAACACAAACAATATTTCACATGTATGTCCAATTCACATAAATAATAGAGAATTAACCAGGAGTTTACCAGAACCACAACATGCACAAGACACACAAGATATAATATGGCACAAGTTGAGTGCCCCAGAACTTATACACAACAATGTACAATATGAAATCTTCTAAAATCGTTTTAAACATGAAAATTTGGCCAAATTGTGGCACATGTCATATACAAATAATATATAAAGGAAAAATAGTGTTGTGCCTAACACAAAGTCTCCCTTTATATAAAACTTCTCTATCAAGCCCCTTATCAAACCCATAGGCGTGCCTCCTGAAAATCCTATTAAGAAATTTTTCCAATGGATTTTGTCCTTCGCACACTTGACTTCAATGACATTCCCTGGAACACACTCTAGATATTTGTTCATTTCCATGCATTTTGACCTAGTTGTCCCTTATGATGACTTGAAAGTCCTTAACACTCCTCATAATGCATTGACATTGTATGGCATGTGTTAGCACACCTTTTCATTCCTTCACATGCCCTGAGCCTCCCTGGCTATCATTCCCTCATGACTACCCTTACTTAATTTTCAACTTGGGAACCCAACTAAGTCGTTGCTTGACTACAAGAGCTTGATCAAGTTACAGTTACTACAAATAGACTATGTTGTTGAATTATGTAACTTGGGAGATACTCCACAAGCCTAGTGAGGTGGGTTTTAATATCTAAAAGAAAATTAAAAAGGAAAAATAATATTTCCTAACATTTAAGTGGATAAAACCCGTAAGTTCTAGAGGGTTCCTAAGAGGCCTAGATAGAAAAAGATATTTAAGGAGGCCTTAGTATGAACGCAAGAACATCAAGTGAGAAGAAACTCATTTGATCAAGGAGGCAAGGAGAGATGTAGTCCTAAAGTAGGTTGAGTTAGAGGATTGAGTAAGGGTTTCTAAAGCGAGGTCATGGTCATCCACCAAGGGCAAGATCATCATGTGAGGGTTCACAAGAATGTCACATACCTTAATGGGTTCAAGCTAGGAAGTAGGATGGAATATTGTTGGCTCTCTTTTGCTATATCGAGCTCAAGAGAGGTGGCTCATGAGAATTTGGGCATGCGTTTTTAGTGGTGTTTGTATGTGAAGGCCACATCAAATTACGAAATGGTAGAGAGGGTTGACACCTTGTCTTGTGGTGGCCAGTAGGCCACAAGTTCTATGATAAAGACCAAGACAAATGGAGGGGGGCATGCACTGGAATTTAGGGCCAAAAAAGAAGTAGCCACGAGTGTAATATTGACTAATCTAATCATAGTTTGGGGGTCGTAGATATATAAAATTCAGGTCAAGATTCAGTAAAAGAAATGCCCAGAATCTATCATGGATCCATATGATTGAGGTCGAGTCCCTTATTGAGGCAATAATTTTTTTTTTCTATGGGTAGATAAGGCTTGTCCTAAATTAGTTAGGATAAAATCATAATGCCCTAGTTAGGGTGGTTTCCTAGTATGTCCAGTGGATAAGGCATGCCCTTAAGACTATGACAAATTTGTGTGGGAGAAGAGGGGTCCTGACCCTTAGAGTGAGGTTGAAATCTGCAATATAGACCATAGATTTAGAATATGGTTTACAGAAGTATGTGTGGAGATAACATATCCAAAGGAGGGTGGAACTTGAGTAGAATATTGAGCAGAAGAAATATGTCATATGAGGAATGAATTTAAATAAACATGAGTTAATTTGGTCGATTTTCCATAGATTTTTGGACAGATATCTAAATAAGCCTATAAAAAGTTAGTCAATTAACTATTAGTGGATGATTTGTGACCCTAGTTTAGTCATCTACAAATTTTTGGAAGGATGATAAGAGGAGTAGTTCATATTTGTTCATATATTGGAAAACAAAGAAATTTATACATAAGAATGGTGATTCTGAGAGGACTCAAATCACTATTAGGTGGTATCTTTGAAGAGCCCTAGATGAGGGCAGTGTTGTAGGCCCTATATCAGTAAAAGAATTGATTATGGTTCGGAAAATAGATGGTAGTCCAAGTATAGTTGGAGATTTGTTAGGTGGTTGTCAAAGAATATCCCTAAGTAATATGCTTGTGAAGGACAACAAGACTGGTACAAGGGTAGGTGTATTGGGCCTAAGGACATGCAAATTTCGAAGGACTAGAGTAGCAATCAAGTGGGATAACAAAGTAGCCCTAATTCATTATATTGTAGAGGATTCATTCAGTGAGAAGAAGGGAAACCTTCATAGCCCTAGACTTTTAATCTTGGAGCAGTAGTATGGAAAACGTGGGCAGACCAAATAGTTGTTCACAAACAAAGTTCTGAAGAACTGATCAAATACCCTAAGTGTTGTGGACCTTGAAAGAAAAGGGAGGTAGCTAGAGGGAAAATTTGGTTGAGCCGAGTTCAGTAACCAAAAGGAGTTGAGTTCATTAATAGAGGAATATTGAGGAGTTGCAGAATGGGAGGAAAGAGGACTTACTAGATGTGTTCAAAACATGTGGACTGAAAGGGTTGTCTGTGTCCACCATTAGCAAGTAGGTTAAGTGTTGTCTTGTTCAAGGTAGACTTGTTGTCAAAGGACTAAAACCAAGTCCTAGTTGTATTCCTTGTATCAATGTGATTGTAAAGGGCCATAATCCCTTGTACATGAGCTCTAGCCTATTCTATTATAGTTTGTAATATTATGAAGAAGGGTTTGAAAATGTTAAAAATTGTCATGTGCACTAGTTGATCACCTGATGTGTCTAGATTTCGTTTTGAAAAGTAGATGCGCTGTGGCATTTGAGTGTGTTTGCATCAAAGATTCTAAGACCAAACCCAAATTCTCATGTGTCATGGAAATTCAACATATTCCTTGTGCACATAAGAACTGTGGGTAACTCATCTTAGGCTACTCATGTTCAATCTAAACTCATCCCACTTAACAAGTTACCAAGAAAAGGATCATCACATCTAACCGTGTCTATAAAACAACTAAGCCACACCGTTTACATCTTGACATGCCATAACACTTGGAATGTCTTAGAATTCCTTGACATGCTTTGACACTCCCTAGCACATAGTAGCACTTCGTAACATGCCTTGGTAGTTGGTAGTTAAGCATACCTTGGAATTGCCTAGCATATAACCTTGTCACTCCCTCCTTAACACACCTAGAACTCATCAAAACTCCCTTGTGAGACACTCTTATTCATTCATTTCCATGCATTTTGACCTGGCTCTTCATTACGTTTCCCTGACACTCCTTAACACACAGTGGCACACCCTAACATCTCACACATCTTGGTCTACCTCCCAATCACTCTCACATTCATTGGCACTACTTGGCATATATTATCACTTTTCTCCTTAGCACACCTAGAACTCGCTAATAGTCCTAGTCACAAACTCTTATTCATTCATTTACATGAATTTTGACCTAGTGGTCCCTTGTGTTTCCCTAACACTCCATAGCACTCCTTGGCATGTGTTGGTACACATTAGCACCTATGACACCTTGGAATGTCACCCTGGCCTCTGGCATGCCTTAACATGGCCTAGCATACCTTGTCGCTCCCTTCGTATAACACCTGGAACTCGGTCTCACTTCCAATCTCAAACTCTTATTTGTTCATTTCCATGCATTTTGACATAGTTCTCCCTTGTGTTTACCTGGAATTCCCAGCTAACAATTCCTTGCACGCATTGGCACATCTTTTCCGCATGTCACCCTAACACTATAATTCCTTAATATTGCGAAACATGCCTTGTTACTCCTCCTTAGCACACTTGGAACTTCCTGAAACTCCCTGAAACACACTCTTATTCATTCATTTCCATGCATTATGACCTAGTGCTCCCTTGTGTTTCCCTAGCACTCTCTAACACTCCTTGGCACACATTTCCACACCCTGACACTTGAAAAATCTTAGCATGCATCCCTAGCACTCTATCATGCCTTGGAAATTCCTATCATACCTTGTCACTTCCTCCTTAGTACACCTATAACTTACTAACACTCCCTATCACACACTCTTATTCATTCATTTCCATCCAATTGAAACTAGTCCTCCCTTACATTTCCCTGGAAATCCCTAGCACAAGTTGGTGACCCATCGTAGAACCTAGCACATCTTGGAATTCCTTAGCACTTGGAATGTCTTTACATTACTAACAATACTTAGAAATTTCTACCATGTGGTATCACTTCCTGGAATTCCCTCTACACATTGGAACTCCTTAGTTGTCAAGCCCTCATAGATAACCTTACTTTTTTGTGACTTGGGAACCCAACCATGTCATTGAAAAAATAGTGTTGTCCCTAGAAAAAAGTCTCCCTTTGTCTAATTTTTTTTGTCTATCCCCTTATTGCAATTGTAGGCTTTCCTCCTGCAAGTCCTATTATAAAATTCTCCTAAGAGACTTCATCCATGGGACACCTCGAATTCACTGACACTCCCAGACAAAATATCTTATTCATTCATTTCCATGCACATTGACCTATTTCTCCCTTGTAATTCTATGACAAGCCCAAACACTCCTCAACGTGCATTGACAATGTCTAGCATGTGTTAGCACATCTTTTCATTCCTTGGCATGCCCTGACACTCCTTAGCTATCATGCCCTAATAACGACCCTTATTTTTTTTAGACTTGGAAACCCAACCAAGTCTTGCCTCTACTACAACAACTTGAACAAGTTACATTTACTACAAATATAATATGCCTTTCTCACCTAAGAATGTCCTATAACTCATCTTACATTTCTCATGTCCAATATTACCTTATCCCAATTAACAAGTTACCAAGTCAAGCCTCACATCCAACCATGGACATAAAACAACTAAGTAACATGACTTACATATTGACATCCATAGCACCTGGAACATTTAACAATCCCATGGAACTACATGGCACATATTAGCATCCCTTGCATTTCTTGGCAGGCTTTGGAACTCCCTAGAACACCATAACACTCCTTGACATGCCCTGACACTCTAGCATGCCTTGGCCCTACCTAACACATAACCTTGTCACTCCCTTCTCAGCACAATTGGAACTCACTGACACTCCCTATCACACACTCGTATCCATTCACTTCCATGCATTTTGAACTAGTTATTCCTTGTGTTACTATTGAACTCCCTAGCACTCACTGGCAAACATTGGCACAACCTGAGACTTGGCATGTTTCCTTGACACGCTAGCATTCCTTGGCACTACCTAGCATACCTTTCCACTCCCTCCTTATCACACCTAGAACTCTTTGACAATCCCTATCACACACTCCTATTAATTCATCTCCATGCATTTGAAACAAGTACTCCCTTTTTTTTCCCTGGCACTCCATAACTCTCCCTGGAATGCATTGGCACCCCCTAGCACTTGGCACATCTTGGCATGGTTCCTTGGCCTCTAGTATGTCTTAGAACCTCCTCACATACCTTGCCACACCCTCATTAGAAAACTTGGAACTCACTGACACTTCTTGTCACAAACTCTTCATTATTCATTTACTTGCATTATTTTCACCTAGTGCTCCCTTATGTTTCCCTACGACTCCCTAACACTTCCTAGCATGTGTTGGCACACCCTGGAACATGGCACATCTTGGTCACATGTTGCTCCGGCACACTAGCATGACTTATCACTACTTAGCATACCATGTCACTGCCCCCTTACCAAACCTATAAACTCCCTGTCACACACCCTTATTCATTCATTTCAATGCATTTTGACCTAGTGCTCCCTTGTGTTTCCCTAGCACTCGCTAACACTCAACACACATTGGAACACATTGGCACTTGGCATGTCTTGGTATGCTTCCCTAACACTCTAGCATGCCTTTGAACTACCTAGAATATCTTTTCACTCCCTCATTAACACACTTGGAACTCATTGACACTTCATTTCCATCTATTTTAAACTAGTGCTCCCTTATGTTTCCCTAACACCTGGCCCTAACACTCCCTGGCATGTGTTCACACCACACCCTATCAATTGGCACATATTGTCATCCCTTATCACTTGTCATGTCTTGGCATTTCTAACATGCCTTGGAACTATCTATAATGCCTTAGTACTTCCTTGAATTTGTTGGCACACCTTGGCACTCCGTAGTTGTTAAGCCCTCATAGATAGCCTTACTTTTTTTGTGGCTTGGGAACCCAACCAAGGCATTGGAAAAACAATGTTGTGCCCAACCTAAAGTCTCCATTTGTTTGAAACTACTTTCTCTAGCCCCTTATCACAACCATAGGCTTGCCTAATGCAATTCTTGTTATGAACATCTCCTAGCACACTTTGTCCTTGGGCCAACTAGAATTCACTGATAGTCCTTTGCACACTCTCTTATCTCTTCATTTCCATGTATTTTGACCTAGTTCTCCATTGCAAATCCTTGGAACTCCATAACACTCCTTAGTATGCATTGACATTGTCTAACATGTGTTAACATGTCTTTTCATTCCTTGGCATACCTTGGGACTCCTTATATATCATGCCCTCACAACTACCATTGTTTTTTTTGGGATTTGGGAACCCAACCATTCCTTCCTTGACTAAAACAACTTGACCAAGTTACAACTACTAAAACTATATTATGCCTTGTTTACCTAAGAAATAACTATAACTCACCTTAGGCTACTATACAATTTCAACTTATCCCACTTAACAAGTTACGAGTTTCCAAGTCAAGGCTCATGTCCAACCGTGGCCATAAAACAACTAAGCAACATAGTTTACATCTTGACATGCCATAACACCTTAAACGTCTAACAATCCCTTGAAAATATGTGGAATTTGTTAACACCCGCTACATTCCTTGGCATGCTTTGGTACTCCCTAGCACACCCTACCACTCCCTCACATGCCTTGGAAAGTACAATACCTCATCTCCCAAGCTGAAAGAGAAAGGTTTTGTCCTGATGGTGAAAAATCCTCCCGTTCTTTCTACAACTATCTCGACTTCTCCTACTATATTAATGACTCCAGCTCCACACCTTAATATGACTATTTCTATGATCATTTATGGGGCTTCCATAGAGCATAGATGTGATCAACCACAACTCCACTTAGCCACTGCTCATCGACGTCACCCTCAAGTACTCTCTCTTCATTTGTTTCTTTAGGTTCTATTGTTAGTTGTATTTTGGATTTGGGGAGAGATTGGAATACAAAAGAACATGCACTCCCTGTATATATGTTATTGAAAGCAATCATAAGTTTATGGGCCATGTGTCATTTGAATTCTCTATAAGTGGATATGTTGGCTGTAAACTCTATGTGGCATGATAGATCTAAAAATCTGAAGTTTCCTATACATTTAGGTGGAGTTCATTAAGAATATGAATGAACACTACAACATAAAAATTCATTGGTGAGGGTCATGCTTATGAAAAACTTTTAAGGTTCATCACTTTAGCTTCCATGTTTCTATATGAGTCACTTAACTATCCATTTAAGCTTTCTCCACAAAACTGCCTCCGTGTTCTAACAAAATGTTAAGGTGTTCCAAATAATAAACAAATTATATGAGTCTGATGCACTAGAAGGCAGTTCCAAATAATACACAAATTATTAGAATCTGAAGTGGTTGACTACTTTTCACTTCAAGAAAAAATTCTTGAAGTCAAATCCCTAGACTAGCAATAATTCCCAAATTCTTAAGGCCAATAGGTTGCTATTGTTTTCCATGTTTCCAAACCCTAAGGTGCAAATATTCCTTGTCTAGATTGGCATAACTCATCACTTCTAGTCAATACTATCTACCTTTAGGAAAAAATAAATAGAGCACATCACATGAGGTACATGATGCTATATGCCTTTAGGAAAATGTAAACAGAGCCCTCCACACCAAAGCTAGGTATATTTACAACACGTGCACAGACAATTAGCTTGCATGATTTGGACAACACCTCTTAAATTATCCTTAATAACATGCAATACATTTATTAGAAGAATATATTTGGCTTTGTTTAGAATTCATCTTACATATACATTTAGTGAAGGAACATTGGTCCTTCCTAGAGATTGCACGAATTAATATCATTTAAACAAGAACATTTTAAAGGTGGCCAAGGTGCCACCATAACCTGTAACATAATATTTCCTATTCTATAGGTGCAATGAAACAATCATCATAATCTCAACATCCACAAAATCATGATAAAAATATTTCATGTTTAACTTTCCCCTAAATATTGTTAGAAAACAAATGACTACAACTACCCAAAAATTGCTATATTCAAACTTGGCCAAAAGATTATTTGTATAGGATGGACACACCAACATGCAAGAGCCTCCTGTATTCCAAATATGCATAGTCATCCCATCACAGTTGATAATTAATGGTCTATCAAGCCTTACACCATCTCATGCTAAAGACTTCTAAGGAGAGCTCCTCTAACACATGATTGTTATATCACTATTTCCTGTTGTAGTCAAACATTCCTTAAAATCATAGAACAATTCATAATCTATATACATCTAATTGATACCCTCAACCATCTATTATAATCATTGAAACAATGGAATTATGCTCCAGGATACAACATTATCCTACACACCATATCTAAATTGTATATGACAATTCACACATAACTGCATGTGGCGTATAAGAGTATGTGAGGGATTTCTTCAATTCTTCAAGCTATACACACACACACACACACACACACACACACACACACACACGCACACACACACACACACACATATATATACATATATACATACATACATACATATATATATATATATATATATATATATATATATATATATATATATATATAT
Source organism: Pinus tabuliformis (assembly GCA_031772625.1). NCBI lineage: Eukaryota > Viridiplantae > Streptophyta > Pinopsida > Pinales > Pinaceae > Pinus > Pinus tabuliformis. Next base: position 12,793,233 of record CM062813.1, on the reverse strand, counting down.
ATATATATATATATATATATATATATTTATATTTCTTAATCATGGGAATATTATATAAACCCTTTGTTACAAACATTAATGGTATCTAACCATAAGAATTTGAATTGATAGCCCACATAGAAATGATGGTGTCTTAGGCTTGTTCATCTTTAAATAAATTTCTTTCAATTGAATATTATGTTGAAAAAGGAGTTTATTGAAATTTGAACAAATTGTGTATTTCCACTACTAGCATATGCCTTGGCATTCCCAAAATAACAAACAAAACACCATCACTTGCTAGTTAGATAGTAGTGAGAAAAGGAGTTGCACTCATAAATGCATTGAATATAGAAGCAAAGGGGAAATCAACTAAAATTCAAGGCACTCTGATGCATGCGAAAGCATAGCTACCTACTACTAAGGATTCTTCCTGGAGGTCTTAAGGCAACATCTAAGGTCACTTGGTGATGGAATTACTAAAAAACATTACAAGGAGGTTGCTACAACAACATCCACTAGATACCCACTCATGCTATAGTTCAAAATGTATGCATTAGTAAGATGAGCATTTTGATAATGTCTAGGGGATCCTTTAAAACTAGAAGTGTGCCCAGAGACAACTGCACATGAATTTGGAGTAAATGACCTCGACAATTGTTGCACGGAACTACCTCCAATTTATGAAACAAAATATTCGAATGGAAACCTAAGATCTCCAATGCCTCTGTTATTTTGGTCAAGACCAACATTATATTCTAGGAAGTGCTCTATAAAAATAGGGGTTTGTACAAACTTAGTTTCTGCCTCTTGATCTTCTATTTTGGAATATCCCAATTTTTCATATGTAAAGGGTGATTTTGATGTTCCATATTTTGATGATTCTCTTCCATGTGAGCTGTGTTGTTTGATCTACGCCCCATCCCTTGAAGGTGTGGAGAACCCCAAAAACTCAAGAACAACTTTTTTTTGTTAGGTTTTGTACAATGGCATACTCTACAAACCTCCAAATTGTCATCATATTGGCCTTGATATGAACTATTGGATAATCTCTCGTATTTTATGCTCCAATTTTATGTAGAAATCATTGTACTTGGATTTATCCTTTTGTCATGCTAAGTAGGTTTCATATTAATTGGATAGACAATATGAGTAATTTACCCCTACTCATGTAAAAAGGAAAAGGTATAATTCCTTAAATTAGGACAGAGGGATCCTATAAAGATTAATTTGGAACTCTGTTGTGTTAATATAAGTTCGGATGGATTATAAGGGATTTTAGTTTAGCTCTACTCTCATGGTCACCTAAACTGAATTTAAACCAGTTATGAGAGAGCTTATAGGGAATTTGTAATTTCGATTCTTCAGATTAGGGATTTCATGTGTGTTAGAATGTAGAAGTAACTCCATAAGGACAACTAAGAGAGAACATACTAGGGTTTTCACTTTGTGCTAAAAGGAGTGGCTGTCATGTTCTACACTATAGATATTGATCATGTTTCTGTGTTAATCTCGTTTGTGTCTGAAAAATAATCTACAACTCAACAACCTTCTCATATTTCCAATACTTCTGGACTACTTGCAAACAATGAGCAGAACATTAATCCTGGCAGGAAAGTAGCCTAGGATTAAGATTCACAAATTGAATCTTAATAATTCCTTAGTTCCTCTTCAGGAGTTAGACCCACCCATTTCTTTAGTATTTGTAAGATCTGAGCCCAAAGAAGAATTTAAATTATTTTGTGACCATAAACCTCCAACAAATGCCATGGGACCTTCCACAGTTGGAGGTACATTGCCACTTTTTTAGAAAATATATTCCTACAAATGGCACATAGTCATCATCCTTGTAATCATTTTCGGTACAACTAAAAAAAATTATTATTTCTTTTCACTGTAACAACCATATAGATTATCTACCTTCAGTATCATGCATATGCCCATGAAGAATTTGTAAAAGGTTCATATTTCCGCTGAAGGAGATCTCTATGGTAGCTAATCTTTCCATTGGATCTAATATTTTATTTTCATTTTTTAAAAGGGAGAACCCACAAAGATGCTTCAAAATCTATAGTCGACATGCTTTTCTCGACTACTAAAAATTCCCTTAACTTATGATCCCCTCACCAGCGTGATAATATCTCCCTTCGAACAAGAATACATATGAGATATGTGGCCTTCATGCATGGAACACGACTACTCTTGTAGTTTGTTCGATCGTTCATAGTAAATGTGTTTAGTTGGACCATGGATAACAAGGCTCTATCTGTTTTCAGATTTTTTATAGAAATATTCAACTTGATAATATCTGAGTATTTTTGGATCGTGGCACCACTCAGAGAGCCAATTGACATGCTCACACAATGCACATAGTAACATTGGTTCCCTTGGGTTATGTTAAAAGTATTATTCTAATGTGGCACACAACTTGTTTTTCCTCTTAATTAATCAAATATTTAGTTTTTTAAGAAATTAATATAGTTAAATTTGAAATATATCTAAAATCACAAATAACTTCAAATAATTCATGGTTATAAAATATAAGTATACCTCTTTTTATTTCCTTTACTTGTAATCATGACTTTTTAATTGATTAGAAGCTTACTTCCTTTACCTAAAAGAGACTCCAACACATATTCAAACAAAATTTCATTGAATAAGAATGGATTCTATTCTCAAGTTCAACAAAATGATACCAAAAAATGGCAAGAAACTGCTAAAAATATTGGTGGAAATATAAATCCTTTTAACTCTTATGACACTCCTTTCGATACCTTCCAACACCAAGCTCTTTCCTTTAACCACGAGTTTCCCAAGTCTCTATATGTCTTAATCATTTGTAAATATTTTATTATTTCTTCAATGTTTCCTTCCACCATCAATATCCTTTTGTAATTGTTTATTCCTCTTCCTTACCATGTCTATTTACTTCAAACAACACAAATTTGCAATGGCTTCCTTTAGCATAGAGATCTTAACCACCAAAACTCACTATTATTATTCTAGATGGCTACCCCTATCATAATGGGCATACGTGGCCATCTCAACAAGGGTAAATAGAAATATCCCTTCTACCAATAATATTTTGATCCAAATACGGATTTTTTATACTAATTTAGCATAAGATCCCTTCTTAAACTTTGTTTCTTCCTTTGAAAAGGATTGACAACATTTTACAACAAACTCCAACAAATGGCCTTGTATCATAGTGTCCACATAATAATTAATGATATGGGTCATATAATGGTCCAACAAATGAGGAGAAACCAAAGTTCATATGATCCAATACATGGACCTCTTTTGTCAACAATTTGGGCCCTTTGTCTCAAGATATCTTCTCTTCTTTAGAAACATGATATAAACAAGTTCTTCTAAATATTTCAAAATGGAGCACTCTTCACCTATGTTCCCCTCCTTTGTGCCACATTTGATGGGAATGCCAATTGTCATCTTCTTGACTTGGTCATTCTTATTTTGTAAATGTGACCCTTGAATCTGCCATGAAAACCTCCAAAACATTCTTAAATGATGGATGCTCCTATTCATGCGTGAAGATAGTGGAATGTGACAAATAATACAAGATACCTCCAAATATTTGATTTGTTCCTTGGTGAATGTGAAAGATACTCTCAAGAGAAAACATGCATAAAAATTTGTAGCTAAGTTCCCCAAATGTGAGATGTTTCCACTTGTGCAATTATGCTTCCAAATATGTGAACTCAACAAAAAAACACACCTTAAAATACATGAATGTCTCTCAACATGTGAAAAAAAAAGTAAATGCTTACCCTATCTTCCCTGTTGGCAATTTGGGCCCTTTGTCACAAGATATCTTCTCCTCTATCATCAAAACAATCTTCCACTTGTGGTTTAGCCTGTCATTTCTTCATTTTTCTAAGGCCATAGAATCATGTTGTGGTTCCAACAACAATACAATTTCTTGGCTCAAATTGCTAAAATAGGGTCTACTTAAGTGTCCAACAAACATTATACTAGTCTAGCATTAACATTATCAATTCTTGAAGCAAGGAAGGTCTCACTTGAGAAGAGCTACCAAGACATTGGATAGGTGGGGAGCTATACATAGTGAATTTAACATGTTGTGATGTAGTTTTTTCAAGTAACATTCCATATACATTCATTTAATACTATGCAATCCAACAACTATAATTTGTCACTATGTTATAACATTAAATTAGATTGTCGTAATTTATATTAATAATCGAGAGAAAAAAAGCATTAATCTAAATATAAAACATAATAAGAACATAACATATATATAATCATCATACATCATAAAACAAAAATATGAGTTATATTTAGATTGTTCTCAAAGACAACCAACATATACACTATGCTCCTTAGACCACATCTTCAACCAAACATTTCCCCAATGTTTCACTATTCAACCATCTCACTCTTTATCTTAATCCATACAGTAGTAATTATACATTTTTTCCATATAAACATTTTGACATGGTTAAAAAACTTGGCTAACTAATTTCTAAAACTACATAAATACAATTAACACCAACACAGATGAACCACTTTTGTATGCTTTCTTTCTACATTATATTTCTAAAAACCACACACCCTCTCCGTAAATCCTCTTCACAATAATCGTTTCTCTTTGGTTAACATAGCTGGGGAACACCATGGAGACCAACAACTGGAGGAATGAGGAATCCAAGCAAAAGATCATCAATAAGATGTACTAAATCTACCCACAACACCCATCTCTCTTGTTTTTTATTAGTTTTTTTATTTGGATCATGACGGATATTTCAGTTTAGATTCAGGTTTTTATTTATTGATGATAGTTTAGGTGACCTCAATCAATCCATAGAACATCTAATTATGATTGTGGAATTTTAAATAATGTTCAGTTGGAAGGAGGAAGCGATCTGGTATATTGCTATTCAATACGACGTGGTCTTGCACTTTGAGAATAACAAATATTCCCAAGCATTTTTTGTTGATCTCAATGCATTCATTCACTCTTGGAAATGATTATTTTGTTAAATATCTTGCAAGGAAAGTTCGTCGGAGGGCATCTATATATTAGATCTAGGTTTCTAGGATATCTCTTTTCTAGAGACATGAAGGATATGCAATTTTCTCGTCTTACAAATCAAATAGGCCAACACCCATATGAGCGAAAAATATTCCTTTTGGACTTGAAAAAAAGGATTAATGGGCTTTTATCATTCACCCCCACTTTGATATGGTTTCGTTAAATTGTTTATGGGGCGTTATTTATAGAGTTTTGAGCCTCATTAAAATAGTAATGAGAGAAACAAGATAAATTGCGACGATATCAAAATTTATGGAAAACGAATGTGAATCTCACAAGGAACAATTGGGACTTTGGTGCCTAATAACCATGATGTTATGATTGAACCTTAAACTTTCCCAAACCACAATAAAAAAATGATAAGTTTTCTAGTTATGTATGCTTTCTGGTTCAAACTATGTTATTGTCTATACACCTAATTTATAAGCCACACATGTACTTTTACTATCAAAAAAGTTACCCTCATCAAGCTACAATCTATGATTTTTTTAATGTTGTCATATAACAATAGAGATAAACAATTTTCAATTATTTGTAACCCATAATTATTTAGTGACACATGGTTTAACATGCATATAGTCCTAGAATTCATAAAAAGGAAATGATGATTAAAGTTACAATACAGAGCTCAAGCTCTGATTGGTATTGCCTATTGATTGCAAAGCCTGATAAATTACCTTTTTTGTTAATATTACATTGACAGAGAATTATTGTTTCTATACTTTTTTGTAAGAGTTGTGTACCTGTAATTGATTATACATTTAGTGGGTTTTGGTTCTTCTATCGTGTAGCAATTAGGGTATAATGAGTAGTGACCTAGGATTGTTGTTTTGTTATATTATTAGGTCCAATTGGGTTAATGTCAAGATCAACAATTTCTATGTTCTTTGGATCAAGCATATCAGAATTATATACCTTGAAAATATACATCAAATTCCATGCTATAGGTCTTATTTTCAATGCGAAATTTCTAATGCACGAATGGTTCATGATCTACTTCAATTCGTTTCCATAGATTTAGTGAATTTAATTTACCTTATTGGTTTGTGAACTCTTCAAATTTGTATGACCTTATGCAAAAAAATACTTGTCTTTCTAAGTTTGGAAAAGCTTTTGTAGTTGGTTAGTGTACTAATATAAATCATGGAAGTAGGTTTATAAGGCTATTTTTACCTTGTGTAGAATGGACACTCTTCAGAGACACATGCCACATATGGGTGGAGATGGCATGAATGAACTCAAAAATATTGCTTTGTGGTTTTAGGAGAATATTTATATAGTCACTATAAGTTAGGTGTGCTACTTCTCAAATTGGAATTGTTGTGATAGTTAGTTTTCTTCGAAGGATAGTCCATTTTATCAATATTTATTGTCATGGAACGATACCTCATGAAATACTTTCTTCAAATTTGAATCGAGAGCATATTTCATAAATATCCTATCTACGAATATCACCATGTAAATATATCTCGTTTCATATAATGCCAAATTCCATTGCCATTTGAATACATATTGACATTTCATTGTGGCATATCTATGGAGTCTTTGTTTGTTTTCAATGCCAAAACAGGTGATGCGGAATCTGTTGTGAGGTTGGAGGTTTGAATCCATGTCAAGTAGCACCATCAATTATTTGATGTTGTGGAAGAATTTACATTTGTGATTCTTGGTTTTTTTTATTTTAGAGGAGGATTGCAGATCATATTGGGGTTTATTTATTATTTTCATGATACTTATTGTTTGGAACAACACTTCATTTCACAGTCGTTGAGGCAAAGTGGGTGCTGATGGAAAATAAGGATGATTTTAAGCAAGATTGTGGGATGAATGATTTTCCTTCTGCAAATTCATGTTATTTTATTTGTTTGGTTATTTAAATTTTTCCTCTAAATTTTTTGTGAGATCCTATGTGACAGAGGATTTATTTGCTTTATCGTTGATGAAAGGCTTCATTTTCAATTTAATGGAGTGATCTAGTGCCAAAATCTATGTAAATTTAAATAATTGTGAAATTTTATATCTTTCGTGACACATAAGATCCTAGATTGATATATGTAAAACCAATTTTTTTGATTTCGAAGAGTGAAACAAAAATAGAGTTGTCTTTAGTCTATAATACAAAATATGAAGAAGTGTCAGAATCCCAATCTTGTGAACCCAAGGGTAAGTAAATCCGTTGCATACATATCACTTCCTTTTTCATACAACTCCATATATCCATTTCCTGTGATATGTGCACTTGTTATTTCCTTTGTTTCCTCATTACTGTGGAAGAGTCAAACCTTTTTTTTCATTGGTAACTTGGGTACCATGGAAAATAAATGATCTGCATCCTCCCAAGAGGGCTTATTTTCATTGACTTAGAATCTCTGTATTAAATGAAATGTATATCATTTGGGAAACTATCTTATATGAATGAATAAATTTTTATCAGGGGTAAAAAAAGTGTTTTACTTTACTTAGAGATAGGGGATGAGCATCAAAACAGATAATGACCACAAGAAAGAGTAGTCCTACAAGAGATGCCACCAAAAATCCATGTGATATTATTACTGGACTAAGAGAGGATACTATTACATAAACCCTAGTATTTGCACCCAAAATCCTTCTGCCAAATTGGAAAACCTGGTGCAGGTAGTTGCTTATAAACCACCTTTATCTCATAGTTTTTACTGACACTCACAATTGGTAGGAGTGCTAACGTGAAATGGAATTATAATCACAGTATATAGCAATGCATTACTAAAACTTGCAATTGTTGTATACATCACCTAGATCACAATCGTAAACCAGGGAGAGAGACAAAATTCACAACCGTAAACTAAGGAGAGAGACAAAGATGGCTCAATACAACTTTCCTTATCATGCATGTGCAAGGATATTTCTAGGAGTGCATTTAAAAAATTTAAAACTTGCTACTAGATATTATAATTAGCTTCTTCCTAAGATCATTCTATACAAGACATTCTACTCATTCTATTCGCCACTATTTGCAGAATATGAATATATATATAAGTTCATCTGTTGCAACATGTCCAGGGGATTGATCTTCTGATCACTTGGAAATAAAAGTGCTTGCCAACATGCCTTTTTCCAATTGTTCTACCACCCGACAGACTTTGTAGAATTTATACTACAAATTGAAAAACTTCACATTGTCAGGAGGAGATGTGAATCCAAAATGAGTAGGTGTTAAATTTCCACTCTTTAAACTTTAAGTCTTGATAGTTAATTCTTGGCTTGGGGGGCTTGACCCAGGTTCAGCGTTACTTAGCCAAACAAATCCCTACACTACTGGGCCTCTCGACATCTTCCCGTAGAGCGCGGACCGAAGTCTCACCCGAAGCAGTATGGGGAGATGCTGGAACCAAGTTTCCACACCCTGAGATGGTCGTGATGTCAGTTTACTCCTCTTATTCTTTTTCTCGTGCAGGTCATTAAGTTTTAGGGTTCTGTCATTCTAGCCCTTTATTTTTCGCTTTAGTACCTCTGCAAAGAGGTACGATTTGTCTTTCCATTGCCCTAACCTGCAGTTCAGGTACTTTCGCGCAGATAGGGCAGCGTATCGTGCAGATTCCCAACCTAGCTTAAGTGTCTTACTTATCTTATTAAACAATCACAGTTAGCGTCGCGTAAATAGATATTCTTACATGCGCTCGATAAACCAACGTAATTACATACATTCACACATCACATAAGAATTATAACTGAAATTCATACACAATATGACAAGATGCATTAATAGGAAACAAAGACACAAAATTTACAGAATGCTTCTCTTTATTGATATCTTCAGATGATTACAGAATCTATCTGCCCTGCACACAAAGTTGTAGGGGTCTATGCACTCAGCTGTGAACTTCCACCCTGGGCCTCTGTGCACTCAACTGCAGTGCCTCTACCTACACTAAGACCCAAAACTTAGACTTTTATCCTTATCGCTCAAGACTCCTTCTACAACTTATGACTTCTTCCTTAATTAGAGCTTACTTACTTAGCTCTTTTTATACAATCGTAGATCTTTACAGCCGACTTTACTTTTTACAAAATAAGGGCGGACAACCCTTTATGACTCATGACACTTTCATGCTCCGCGACCAAAAAATGCGGATAATTTACACTTATTACAAAACATGACCCAAAACATGGGATTTTAGCCCCAAAACTATCCTTGGAGGATCCCATTCCCAACAGGCCCCCAACACAAGCATTGTGACTCGACCTCGAGTCACTTGGAAGGTGCAGAGATCTTAGCACGAAGACCTCCCAACTCGATGCATATGACCACAACCTCAATAGTGCACTGTGCGGCCGTCTGATTCACATCTTCAACCATCTGCTCTATCATGGCTCCTGAACTGTCAGCCTTAAGCATTTGCTGAGTTGCTTGTAGAGTCGCAAGCTTTCTTTCAATAGAGGTTGTCACCATGTAAGCCTCATCCAGCCAGGGCTTCAGTCATGCCTTCAGCACTGCTTACTTATGCAGCGCTGCACCCACCTATTCCTTCAGTTGCTTGGCCTCCTGCAACTTTGCCAATCTCAGCCTAAGCACGACAGTTCGTGACGTGCCTTTGACCTCATCATAGTGATACTGTAGCTTGCATGCTTCTGTCTCAAGTCATTGTACATCAGGGTCCTCCTGCAATCTCATCAAGAGCTCAAACAAGTGCTCAAAAAGTTGCGTGCAATCTGCTACTGCACTATCAACCACCGCTATTGGCTCTGTGATAGTGGTTTCCCACTACTCCTTTACATTTGGTCAAGTTGAAGGTTGGGCCTTAAACTATAACTCGGTGATCTGTAGGTTCAATACCAACTAAACCCTTGCCATATTTGTACGAGGGTCGCGCTTCATGACTCGTTCTTCCTCAAGAATGCCCAACTCTAGGACCATTCATCATGCCTACTCAATGACCTACATTATATGCTTGTTTTGGTTGGCCGCCTCAGTCACAGTGGTGATGATAGAGTCTCGATGTAGTGCCATAAGATCATTGTTAATCCGTTGCTCACTAATCACCTGGAGGGCACACTGCTCATGGGCCCTCAGCACTGCAATCAGTCCATCCTACAAGAGGTGGAGTGCTTCACCAAGGAGCACTGCCAAATTCAACCCTACTTTCTTTAGGGCACCGATAGTGGGCCTGTCAGGTTCGTTCTCTGTGGTCAGTGCTCCATCAGGCAGCACTATCGTAGTGCAGGCCTTTGCACGCAACATATCGGCAGCTTTGGAAGTGCCGATAGCAAGGATGGTAGACACCGTGCCAACCTATGACACGCGGGCCTGTAGCAACTACAGACTTGTCAGCATAGCCCCCAATATTAGTTTTTGGTACTACTCATACTATTGTAGGGCCTCCACGGTGACATCCTGCACCGTGTCACCAATGTTGTGCAAATCGCCCTCGATGAGGGTGATTGGGTCCAGCGATGTCTTAGTAGCCTTGGATTTATTCCTGGACCCTCCTTTCTCTTGCTCCCTTGGACATTTGATGTGGGTGGATGTTGCCTATGGGTCTGCATCATGCTGCTTTGTCTGCTTGCCTGTCTCTTCATCTGACTCAGGTGAAGATGACCTCATGCCTTTGTCAGAGCCCTGCTCAGTTCCACCTATTTGCTTCTTTGTCTGCTGAGCGGTGTCGCGCTCTACCTGGGCCATGTCAGTGACCTCCTTCTTTCTCTTTTCAGCTAACTACGTCATCTTTAGCTTGGTCTCCTCCTTCTTGCACTACATAGCGGACTTGCTCCCTATCACCACCAAGTCTGCCGCAGTGCACCATTCTGTCAGCCAACGATTAAGTACTACATCAATGGTGTCATCCGTTTCCATGTAATACAAGTCATACCATGTCTGTGCAGGGTCCTTCCATGCCCTGATGGACACATGGTGAAAATATGCTTTAAACTCTGCGTAGCCCTATAGATTGGCAAACACAGTAGGCAACAATCACGGTTTGTGATTGATGGCCATGCGGATGTTCATCTCCATCAAGATCTAAAAGATCTTTTTGGCTTTGATTCACTGTGCATCCTTGGTCACCCACAACGAAGAGTACTTCGCTGCTTCTGGTAGGTCTAGCACGACCGAAGCGAATTGACTATCCTCTAGCAGCTCCCATGCTACCAGCACAATCGACAACAAGAGCCACTCATAGTGGAACATCTTGCTGAGCTACTGTGCCTCACGACAGTTTGCTAGGAACTCTCCGTGAATATAGTCTGACCAATTGAACTGGACTCCTTCGATGCACTGGGTTGTTAGCGCGACGACAAGCGTCGGCACCTCATCGGCATGACACTTCCTCATCACCTTCCCTACTAAAATATGTGTAGCCACCTTCACAGCAGGTTCACAGATGCTGGATATGGCATATCCATGCGACTTATTTACCATATTGAACTTTTCCTTCATGGCCTCCGCTAGGGCTTGCTCACCACCTTTTTTGCCAAATATCATGGCCAGATTTTCTCCTGTGTAGGGCAACTGCATGATCCTGTGCATCAATCTGTCAGTGATGGGTATTGGCTCCTGCAGCCACAGACACCCATCATGCACCAAGCATAGCAACTGCTTGATGACCAAACTTGTAATCAGGGTGTGGTTGTAGTGTGGCACCATAACATATTGAGTATACCTTCCGTGTCTACTCCTCTAAGCCACTTTCACAGCTCCAATGCAGTCATCCCAGTGTTTTTATCAATAATGTGGTGCATCAGCTGCTCGGTCGTGAAGTGTGGGAACTTCTCATGGTTAGCCATGTCCCACTCTTTGAGTTTCAACAGAGAAACCTGTGCCAAGCGCGGTCCTTCAAAAAAAATCTCATACGGTAGTAGAGGGGTTTGCAAGGGGACCTTTCTTTCATCGATATATTTCGGTACCATGGTCTTGCCTTTGCACGGAGGGACATAATCAGGCAACCGAGTGATAGGGTTAGCACTATGGGCTTCAACTTCCTCCACATCTATTCTCACATCCTCATCATCCATTAGGATCTCTTCAATTCCTTCCTCCTTCGGCTCTAGATTGATGGATTTTCCTTTATCCTGTGCGGTGGGATTGTCCTTCGGTGGGTTTCTTCTTGGTGATGCAAGCACCAGTATTGCAGGTTTCTTACCCTTCTTATCCTTTGCACTCTCCTTGGTTGGGGTCAGCTTTGGTCTCGGCATCCTTGGTGATTTGGGGATTTCTACTAATACTTCAACAATGTTGGGGGAAGCTTCTTCGGCCTCCAAATCAATTTCTGGCACCGACTCCTTTGCTTTAGTATCTATAGCTATGGCAAGTGTCAACGTAACGCTTTCCAACAGTGTTCGTGATGTCTCTGGTAAGTTCTCAAACACAGGACTCACTAACAGAGCTTCAAAGAAGTCTCGGTTCATGTGCACCTCAGAGCTAAACAACTCAATTCTCAAAATTCCAAGTGTTTTTTGCTGGGCAGCCAACTATAATTTATAGAGAATTTCGAATTCAAATCCGACAGTTCCCCCTAAATTCGGTTCATTAATGCTGGATTGGCGGCATACTTTCAAGGATCTGACCCATAAATTTTGTCTTAAATGCCAGCTGCCCACTCCATTTAGCTGCATTTCTACCATCAAATCATGAATAGTGGCTTCAATGGTCACTTTCCAGTCAACTTGTATGATTTCTCCATAGGTAGCACAACACCCTTCGCACTGTCCCAATCCCTATGACACTTCCTTTCTTTGCACAATCTTCCAATCGCACAACCCCCCAACCCAGGTAGTGTAGTTTACAGTCCTGTGCCTCCTTTCAACTGCCTAGACCGCTAAGACTATGCTACCTTCATATAGTCACATGGCCGGACCACGAGTGCATGGCTTCAAGCAACTGCCATTCACCTTTCTTGGAAAGGGATCTTCATTCAATTTGACCAACTGAACCGCTCCTCCGTCAGTAATCTCCTTAATGACATAGGGCCCTAATCAGTGCATTCTGAATTTCCCTGGAAATTTATCAAACTTGTTGTCATATAACAAAACCAAGTCATTTACCTTAAAGGTGTGCAGCTTAATGTGCCGATCATGCCATGCTTTTTCACACTGCTTTTCGACCTATTGGTGAAATCCAGCTAGAAATATTTCTTCCTCAAGCTCAGCCAGCTGCGCGAGCCTCTCTTCCAGGGCTCTGCAATCCTTCATACCTATGATTATTGCTATGCACAGACTAAGCACAATGTATTCCATGGGCATCACTGCTTCAACACCATATACAAGCCTAAAGGGTGTTTCTCTAGTCAACTTCTTGCATGTCGTCTGATAGGCTCATAGTACTGTAGGTATGCATAGGTCCCAATCACTTCGCTGAGTGTTGCAAACCTTGGTTAGCACATTCTCCAGTACTTTATTAAATGCTTCCACTGCCCTGTTAGCCTGCAGGTGATAAGGCATGCTCTTCTAGTGATATACCTGAAATTCCTCCGTCAGCAGAACGATCGTCTCATTCAGAAAGTGCGTACCACGATCACTCATCAAAATCTTTGGACACCCAAATCACGTCAGTACATACTCAAAGAGGAACTTCATAGTGGTCACACATGTACAATCCTTTATAGGTTGTGCCTCGACCCATCGATTCAAATACTTCGTCACGGTGATAATGTACCTCGCTCCCGCCTTCTTCCCTTGGGGCTGAATGGGTCCCACAAAATCTATCACCCATTTCTCAAAGGGTTGCAACATCATTTGTGTATTAAGAGGCAACTCATCCCTCCATGATGGCCTACCAATCCTTTGACACACATCACATGCTTTGCAGTATGCTTTCGAGTCCTGATGGAGGGTTGGCCACCACAACCTTACACGTAGAATCTTCTGCATGGTCGCTCTCTCTACATAATGTCCTCCCGCGGCACCCTCATGAGCATATGCGAGGATACTACTTTCAAACTCTGGGACATATCATCACAATATCTCATCAGACCTTATTTTGTATAGATGCCTGGAAATGACAAAAAAGTCTGCCGCATGCACCACTAACTCCTTCTTCTGCTGGATGGTGTATCCTTCCGGGGCAGTTCCCATTGTTAGGAAGTGTATGATATCTTCAAAATGACCATCCATGATGTGCACTACAAATAGTTGTGCGTCAGCCAATCCCTCCTCCAAATTATTTGTCTCTTCCCTTGTTTCAATGCACGATAGATGGTATGGTACCGCATTCAATCATCCAGGATTTACAATAAATTCAAAATCATACTCCTGGAACAATAGCAACCACCTTTAGATTCTCACACCCCAACACAGGCTTATTGACCAAGTATTTCAACATGGAATGATGCGTATACATCTTCAAATTGACACCCAGCAAATAGTGTCTAAACTTCTGGGGCACGTATAACATAGCTAACCCTTCGTGCTTGGTGGTGGAATAGTTCTTCTCTTCCTTGGATAACCTTTTGCTTGCGAACAATATAGGATGGTCCAAGTCTCCTCCACTAGCCTGTATCAGTACTGCTCCCAACGTGATACATGATGCATCGACGTGTACATGAAACTCCTTCTTGCAATCCACGAAGAATAAAATCAGCGCGGTGACCATATTTTCCTTCAATATGTCCAATATTATTTTACAGTCCTCGTTCCAGCAGAATGTGACATCCTTTTTCAACAACTTCTCCATACGCACAGTGATCTGGGTATAGCCTTTGATAAACTTTCTGTAATTTCCTATATGTCTTAAGCTAGCACGCAGCTGTTTCACACTCCTCCGCGCTTCTAAGTTAGGTATCACCACGATGTTTTCAGGATCTACCATCAGTCCCTGTCTACAAACCACATGACTCAGCAGGGTCACAAAACAAACGCAAAATAGCCACTTCTTTAGATTAAGCACAATTTGGTATCTCCGACAGGTATCCAGCATCAGGTGCAAGCTTGCCACATGATGCTTCACCAGCCCAAAAATAGTAGTCATCAAAGTACATTTCCAAGAACTTTTGAATAAATTCCTTGAATTTCGCAAAGACTACGCGCGAAAAAATCGTAGCCGCATTCTTCAATCCAAAAGGCATTATGGTGTACTCAAAACAACTACACTCAGTCGCGAAGATCATCTTGCTTCTATCTTCCGGCATGATTTTGATCTTATGGCACCTAGAGAACCCACGAGTGAAGGAATATCCTTCATAGCCACCTACATTATACAACACTTCATCATTGAACCGAGTCGGGAAAGGATCATGTACACAAGCGTCATTCAACCTCCCGAGATCTACGCATATCCTTATTTCATCCTCAAATTTCTTTTCCTGTACCACCATTGGGCTTACCTAATTAGATTCTTCTACGGGCTTAATGATGCCTGCCATGAGCATCTTGTCTAGCTCTAAGTAGACCTTCTCCTTATACTTCAGATTGAGAGGGTAAGGTCTTCACTGAACCGGATTCGCGTCGGACTTCAACATGATCTTCATAGCACCTAGGTCCCCGATTATCCCTTTTATATCCCTAAACTTGGTAGGGAACAAATTATGGTATTCGCAGAGAAATTCAACAACTTTATCCACTTTCGCGTCATCCCAATAATCTCCAATATTCGCGAATTTGGGCTCCGCCTCCGTACCAATGTTCACCTGTTTTGTTTTCAGTGGTGCGGTTATATTAGGATTCTCAATCTGCAGTCCTTCAACCTCGCAGTGACCTTTTGCTTCAGGGATGTTAATCTTTCGTAGATCCTCATCTTCTTCTTCAGAAATTATGTTATAGCATTCCAGCATGTGACTCAGTTGAGTGGTCCAATCGGGTTGAATCAAGGCCAAAGGATCCTGTAGAATCCTAAAGATCGTTGCTTTCACTTCTTGTAGCACTTCATCAATACAGTCAAAGCCATCTTCAAAGCTAAATGTCATTATGAATCCCTCGTGCAGAATATCCCATTCACCTGTACCATGGCAGAGCTCTGTTTCTAAGTACCTGTTCATTGGGATGACATCAAGGGAGTGACTAAACAAGTGCACGCACTTAGGTTGGAGCTTCGCTCCATAAGCCTCAGCCCATTAGGGTAAGTGCGTGCGCGGATCATCCTTCCCATCATATTTATCTGTCATTCGCACCTTCAACTTCCCAAAGCATGTTCTCATCATCCTTCTACATTCGCGCCAATCATCAAAGCTACCCTTGTGCGTACCCCACCACCTTGTTGGCACAACACGTAGTGCCCAGTCCAAAGCCTCGAAGTGCTGCTTTTCTGGTACCTCCCTCTCAAATGCATCCAAAAATATATCTACATCATTCAGGCCATCATAAGTGGGCAGATATCTTACCTATGACGACACACAACACAACAACCGAGTCATCATGTTACAACTCCGTGTGGTTACTTCATGTACCCGATTCTGCCAACGCTCTAATTCTTCATCAGAGTCTGAGGTGAAGGAACTCTCGTGATCCCATGTAATTCGTCCATCCACTATTGGATTCACCCAGCCTTGGTCTCGCGCTGCTATCTTATATATACATTCCAAATCATCATCTCTCTCATAATCGCGGACTGGTTCAGTATAGCGCAATCTTTCAGTAGGATCTAGGGGTACTATTACATGGAGTGATTTCTTTTCAAGTATCATCTTCCACTTCTTCAGGTTGATTACCCCATTCATATCAGTAGCCCAATCAATGCTAAGGAGTGCAGAGTAGGGGTTGTCGTCATCCACAATTTATATTACTTCAAAGTCAGCCAACGCACTCACACCTTCAATATCTATAGTCACCCCTTGCAGCCATCCCATGGGGATGATATTCTACTGATTTTCCATCCTTAACTGAATTGGAGACCACTGTAGTGCAGGTATTCCCATGCGTTCCCAAGTCTGCTTGGCTAGGATGTTCGCGTTTGACCCTAGGTCCAAAATAACATGATCCATTTCATATTCTCCTATATGTGTGGTCAGCCTCATCTCTCGTCCTATCCTTATTTTATGCTTACCAATCTTTCGTACGACATGTGGTTCACTTGGAGTGTTTCCATCACATAAATTTATAAGCTCCTGTGATCCCTTTACAACATTGATATCATGTAGCAACTTCATGTAGGTCTCTAGAAAGGTTGTGAGCATAGAAGGGTCCATTTTCTAATTCAGCTTATCCTTGCTCCCTGAGGTGGAGGCCTCAACGAAGTTCTTCTTTGCTTCCATGAGTGTTTCACGTGCACGCACCAAATCAAAATCATCCTCCTTTTCCGGAGCCTTGTGAACCCATGCGCTGTCTCCGAGTTGTTTCCCCTTATCATCCCCTATTGCAATTCCACTTCGGAGTACTATATTCACATTCAGATCCTCTTCGCGAGGCTTAGATCTCATCATCTACGGGTTCTGATTCGGCTGAGGTGATAGCGCCCCTTTGTCACGTATCCTTGCTATCAGTGTAGGCTAGTCTTCTGTCTCATGATCAAACAAAGTGCAATACTTGCATGATAGACACATTGGGTTAGTGCAATCGCAGGCATAGTGTCCTAGTCCTCTGCAATTGTAGTAGATTAGCTGTCCCCAACCTCTGCTAGGTCCTCCTTCGCCTGGTTTGTGCCCTTGAAAACCTGTTTACGCCATCCCCGTGCTTTGGTCAGGGGGACACGTTTCTACCTGATCCTTATAGGCTGGTGTTCTATCCATCATCAACTCATAGCTTCTGCAATTGTGCTCATCATGCCCTATTGACCTACAGAAGTTGCAAAACAATTATTGTGGCACTTGTACAAACTTCTACAACAAATGACAATTATCTGTCATATGTTTTCCTACTACCTGACATATAGCGCACCACAATGCAAGCCCCATGCTTGGTCCTGCCTAGGCCTCCAACCTCAAAGGCATTGGTCCTCCTCTAGTAATATAGTTCACAAAGATTGGGTAATCGTCTTTGTCATGCCCCTTACCCTAGCATTTGAGACACCATACCACTTCGCGCACCTCCGGTCAAACTGACCTATCCTGCTTCAAGCTTTGCATTTCAATGCAAAGAGTTTTCAACTCCGCATGGATCTACTGAACCCGCAGATTTAGATCCTACATCGATGTTTCATGCAATCTCATTTCAATCTCCAAGGCCTCTTCTTGAGTCATTATCTTTTGTTGTGACAGCGGAGCCCTTAGGTGTGGTAGAAGCAAAGCCACAAACAATTCGTGGTGTTGTCCATCGGTTAAGTTCATATTAGCTTTGCAGATTTTACACTTTAGTCATTGATTTAATTCCTAATGTGTCTTGCCTGGCTTCATCGCAATTTATTTGAACCCCACAATTGACTGTGCCTCAGATTTAGGCCTACTAAACTCTTTATTCACCGCAGTCTGGATGTCCACCACCCCAGCATTTGGGTTATAATTAGAGTACTTGATGTACCAATATAGCATGTGATCCTATAGTGCACTAACCAATGTTGTGTTCTTCATGTGATCATCTATAACACCCTAAGCTTCCCATACAGCTTCCACGACGAACCAGAATTGGTCTGTGTCCTCATTTCCCAAGCCTTTAAACAAAGGGAACTTCACTGAATTTTCCATGCTGAACTACAGTGGAGGTGGAGGTGGTATGATTGAAGTCGCAGGTGATGGTGGTGAAGTTGGATGTGGTGTGGGTGGAGGTGGTAGTTATGGGAATCCTTGTCTTATTAACTAAATAGCACTTCGCGGAGAAGCCTGTGCTACTCTCTCTTTGTCACCCTTGGAGGTGAAATCAAGGGACTATATTCAGGACCCTTTCTTCCTTCGTTTCTGTAAGTCTTTCCACTTCGTGTGGAACCGAACATCAAGGTAGTTGCATAACCCAGTTTTCACACAATAACATCTTAATCCATGTATTTAAAGACTTCAAGTACTTACCTTGTGGACCTTTGAAAAAGCATCGCTTCGCCTCATTGTAGCTGACTAAGGTATCGACCACGAATTCAATCACAAATCCTCCTATGATGCGATCGAGCCAATGATTGACAATGCGGGCGATCTTATCCTTAGAGGCTTCCAATATCTATACTAACTTTGGGGTCCAGACAATAGGACCGTGAAGTCTCCACCTTCCTTGGCTATCTGCTAGCTTTGCGATCCACTTGTATAGTTCAATCGGAAAGGAATGAAAAAATAGCTCGTGGATCTCTATATATAGGTACTTGTCCAACCACTATTCCTTTGTCAGTTGTGGATTTCTGTTCTCCTATGCCACAAATTCATGGATATTCCTATCCAACCAGTCTCTGATCTGTTTCTTAGTTGGATTCTAGTGATACGACATCACACATCTCTTATGCAGATTTCGGTCCTGGCAATGGAACCATTTGTTGGCTTGGTGGGGCTTGACCCCAGTTCATCTTTAGTTATCCAAACAAATCCCTACACTACTGGCCCTTTCGGCATCAGCCCGCAGAGCGCAGACTAAATTCTCACTCGAAGTAGTATGCGGGGATGCTGTAACCATGTTTCCTCACCCTAAGATGGTCGTGATGTCAGTTTACTCCTCTTATTATTTCTCTTACGTAGGTCATTAAGTTCTAGGGCTCTATTAGTCTAGCACTTTATTCCACCCTTCAATACCTCCGCGAAGGGGTACGATTGGCCTTCGCGTAGCCCTAACCTATGGTTTAGGTACTTTAGCACTGCTAGGGCAGCGTATCATGCCAATTCACAACCTAGCTTAAGTGTCTTACTTATCTTATTAAACAATCACAGTTAGCACTACGTAGACAAATATTCTTACTTGCATTCAATTAACCAACGTGATTACATACATTCGCACATCACCTTAAGAATTATAACTGAAATTCATACACAATATGACAAGATGCATTAACAGGAACCAAAGACACAAATTTGCATAATGCTTCTCTTTATTGATATCTTCAGACGATTACAGACTCTATTCGCCTTGCACATGCAGCTATAGAGGTCTGCGCACTCAGCTGAAAACTTTCACCCTAGGCCTCTATGCACTCAGCTGCAAAGCCCCTACCTACACTAAGACCCGAAACTTACACTTTTCTCCTTATCACTCAAAACTCCTTATACAGACTATGACTTCTTCCTTACTTAGAGCATACTTACTTAGCTCTTTTTATACAATCCCATGGTCTGCAGACCATGGGTAGATCTTTATAGCCGACTTTACTTTTTACAAAATAAGGGCAGACAACCCTTTATGAATCATGACACCTTCGTGCTCTGTGACCACAAAATGCTGAGACTGTACACTTTATTACAAAACTTAACCCAAAACATGGGCTTTTAGCCCTAAAACTATCGTTGGGGGATCTCGTTCCCAACATTAATACCTATGTTGCATGAGTTTCTGGAATGTGGGAACATTGGGAACTTGGGTGCAAGTGTCCAGAATGGCTAGAGGTTTCCCAAAAATTTACAGGAAACAACTAATCAGGAGTAGTAATGTTAATAATTTTTTTTTTTTAATTATATAATTTATATAATAATCAAAATTAATATTGAATCAAAATATTCAAATATTAAAATCAATTTAAATATATAATCTCTCTTATATATAAATATATTCTTTGGGTGTGTCTCTCTCCCTTTTATATATATTAAATTCAACTTCATTATTAGTTCTCTCACACATGCCTAGTCTTTGAAACAATCCCACTTAAGAATTCAAAGGAACAATTTTAAATATGTTTCTCTAGTTATTATTAAGAGAAAAAGAAAATAAACCCTAAGGTTTAAGCATTAACTGCCACATACAATATGCACACACAATCTTCTGAGATATATATACATAAACAACAAAAGAAAAACTCATCAACTGACATACTAGATATCACCCTCACATCGAGGTGCCACACGCTTCCGTAACCAATCAAGAGATTGCTCCAGTTTCTCAATTAAGGATATCGATGTTAAGGATGTCTTTGAATTTTTTTCCTGCAAAGGTTTCAACATAGGCTCATGTTTTGTGGGTAGTTCAACATATTTCTCTACAGGTTTTGTATTCCTCAACCCCACAAAATGTTGAAACTAAAGAAAAATAGTCTTCAAAGCTCCCAAAACTTTCCCCAGCTCCCATTGCATCTCCCATTAAAAAGACAATGTTCCCATACAGTTCCAAAGCTCTTGGGAGCATAGGAACCATTGGAATAGGTTTCCCACCTCTCGGGAGCCGTTTTGGTGTAACATAGGTTTACACATATCATTTAGTTGAGTGAATTATGCTCACATTGTTCATACATTGTCTCTTCTTATCTTTGAATAAATTGATCCTAGCTTCAATACAAAACTTTATTTGCTTAGATGGAAGTGGTCATGATGTCAAGAAAAATATGATGCAACATGGTAAATTTTGATAACCTTGTAGTTTACTAAAGACATTCCTTGTGTGCACAAGGTTGACGTTTTAAGTTTTAAATCTACAGTGAGGATTGAAACCAATAGATTGGACTTATATACTAGAAAGATTTGTCCAAGAGCCTGACCTAATGTGTTATGATGATGTAAAGATCCTTGAGGAGTAAAAGGAAACCAATGGTTTGGGAGGATGTTAGACCATTCTATAGGACAAACTTTAAAAACTACATTCCAGCATGGCTGATATTCATTATTTAAATGACTTACTTTCATGAAGGTCCTACTAAAAGTGAAGTCAATGCAATTATATTTTTTTTGGACATAAAAGCTTCCTTTAAGTAATAGTAAAATGTTATGTAAATAGATTTTATACAACTAAGGTAGACTGCTCATGCAACCTCAATAAGAACTAGCAAGAACTATGAAATACTTCAGAAGCAGGTTCCACAATCACCCATCTACACACAGAGACCCAAATTGGGTGAACATCACACCAATATTGACATATATCCTTCCCTTTATAAAAATGAGGTATTCATTGAATGGAGCAGCATGAGGTTGGGCATCAAAACCAGATAAACATTCATCACAAGTTGTTGATAAGGTGTGGAGGGAAGAAACACCCTCAAGGCAACAACAAAAGTGACTTTTTCTCATCATAATAAATGGTTGGTTGGATCAAATTATTTGGGCATAATTTTTAATCTCATACATGTCTTGTTTTTCATTCTGTAGTTTGAGAAATACTGAGTATGTTTTTTATAATATCCATGAATTATCTGCACCACTTAGAGTGTTTCATATTTGCGTTTGGATGGTTCTATTGAGCCATCGAGATGGTTTGACATTGTGAAATATTTCAATTTGGACCTGACCATTGATGTTCTTCTTCTCACAACATATGGTGATTCAGAAGAAATATTTCATTTTTATAAGTTGAAAGGTTATTCATAGGACAACAATGTTATGTTACAATCTTCTAAGTGCATTGAATATTATGCAATGCAGTTGGAGGGCTTTCTTTAAATATAACATCAGAAGAGACATTAGTTTTTTATGGAGTGTGATTGGAACCCGATGAGAGATCATCAGTTATGTGGTTCTTTGTTTTCAATGTTTATTCAATGCCTCATGGATTTATTACAAAACATTCATTGCTAGATAGGTGAGAATGGTTGGCATTCATACAAGAAAATATCTTTTATCCCTCAAATTTGTATTCATCTTTGGATGCAAAATTCATACAAGAAAATATGTTTTATCCATCAAATTTTTGTTCAGAATTGCATGCAAAGTTTCCCTCTCTGCTTGGATGCAAAATTCTTAATTAGGTTTTGTCAATGGGGGAACTCTACGCAAGAATTATTGAAAACTTAAGATGTTGATTTCATTTTGACTGAATAAAAATGCTCCTTACCTTCTTTTGCCGAGTGAAAAGTGAACACAAAAAATGTTACAAAATAAATATTTTTGATCACTTGATTTTTTATTTATTTGGCTTGGGAGGCAATATTTGCCCATTTCTTATTGGAAAAACTCTTAATTTGGCTCTGTCTATGGTATAAGTTATAACTTATCCAAAAATTATTTAAAAATCAATATGTTTATTGGCTTTGACTGAGTAAAATTACTCTCATACCTTCTTTTAACGAGTGAAAACTAAACTTTGTCATAGCCTTTTCTTGGGTCATGTCTCTTTTTAGACTAAGTGCATCTTCTTTGAGTGATTTATCCACTATACAGAACTGACACTCTTTTTATATTGGATATTACGATTTATTATAATTGGAAAAATTAGATATTTTACTATCAAAAGATCAAATGGAGGAAGCATTCCTCCTATACCTTTGGTTTTGATAACCCAAAAAAATAAGGCCTAATTCAAATAACCCTATGATGGGCAGCGAGCGTCAAAAGAATAGAAGGTTTTGCGATTTAGAAAATTATTAAATATACTTAATTAGAATTGGGGCATGCTTGGAAGCTTATTGCAAAATATCAAATGGAGGTCGCATTTCCGCTATACCTTTGGTTTTCACAACTTCAACGAAATAAGGCCTAATGCAAATAATCGCAGAGCATCAAAACAACAATAGGGTTTGAAATTTAGAAAATTATTAAATACACTTAATTGGAACTGAGGGGAGCTTAACATATTATTGCAAAAGATCATAACATATAAAGTTTGTTATTAATTCTTGAATTCTTCTAATAGGGGGGAGCCACAGTTGCCTAGCTTGGGTTGGGACATGGCTCGTTTTAGTCTGAGAGTCAAACTCAACTCAGGACTTGGTAAAGACCTATGAATCATCTTGGAAAGGGCTCTGCACTAGAAAGAGTAAACTATAGATTTTCAAGAAAATATTTTCCTTTTAGATTATACATGTGATATTACATTGATTTAATGCAAGTACATTGAATATAAAGAAAGTTTAACATATCCAAAGATAACAGTATATCGTACAATGTACATGATATAATCATGATCCAACAATTGCATGTGCTATCTATTGCCATCATTCATCCATCCGGATATAAAATTCAAATTTTTCATCGACCACAGGTGATGCATGAATATCAAATATGAAGATTCAAGATTCAAAATCAAATCTAAGATCATGTGAAAAAAATTCAAATGCTGGAAAAATACTTCAAAGACCTATAGCTTCTAGGAGTTACTGCCATCAGAAGAACCCTTTTGCAAATTGTAGGAAAAATGAGCAAGAATGGGAAAATGAGAAAAATAATGATTTTAGTTAGCTGGTTAAATCTGACTTGAAGGTTCTTTCTTTAAGTGGATGTGTTCATGATTTACACAATGGGTTTTTCCATTTGTTGGGTAGGCTTAGCCTATTTTTTCCTTTTCTAGGAGGGTATCTGTCATTCAACCTAGGTCTAAGTCAGACCTGCTCGGTCAAGGTTGGACAAACCTTGTCCTAGATTGACTTTCAAAGACATGTTAGAGGTGAAAACCATCATGATCACAAGAAATTTACACTGATAAAGTTCCATGTAGACAAATACATCATTGTTTTTAAGATATGTAGTGGAAGTTGGCTTCCCTTAGAATGCTTCAAGATAGGTTAAAGGTCCACTGCCACACGTGACTCCTGTATGTTACTATCGACGATAATTATTTTTTATTGGAATTATTCTATGAAGTGGGACCATAAACAGAGATTTCTACTTGATTGAAACACTATACTGTTAAATTCGAGTTAGCTCTAGGTTATAGTTTTCTAAAAGGTCAATTACTACAACCAATTTGTTGATGAAGGAACAAACGTATATCATGCGACATACTCCTTTATTATCAAGAACATAAGTTATGCCCTTCAGAAACCACCATGTAGTTAGTTACGTTTGAGCTCGACCTGAATGGACATCTCCATGTTATATTTTAAGGGGCTTGCATAAACTGAGCTTAATTTGGGAGGTGTTTATATCAACAAATGTAAAAGTGCACCAGGTTTCGTATTTTTTTTTTTCACAATATTGTGACTCGTAGAGTTGTAAACATGATCTTATACTTTCTCAACTAAAGTTAAAAAAAAATGGAAACCATGAGAAAGAATTTCTTGATTTAGGTTGGAATTATTATGAAAACATAATCTATTTTATAAATGTCTCACGATATCCTCCATTGGCAACTCCTTTATAGCATCTTTTATGGTTATGTACTAAGCAACTTTTACAAGAGAGTACCATAACTTGCGAAGGTCATTTTAAATGCTTTTAATAAAGTGTTGCAGAACTCATACATGACAATGACTTGTCAAGGGTCTACATTCATTGAATTGAGAAAAAGTTGGTTAAATTGGTGAAAAATCACTTACAATATAACTTTTTTCAAAATATGCATTTTAAGTGACTTTCTGTTGTTGATTTTCAAGGGTCTACATTCATTGAATTGAGAAAAAGTTAGTTAAATTGGTGAAAAATCACTTACAATATAATTTTTTTCAAAATATGCATTTTAAGTGACTTTCTGTTGTAGTTGATTTTTTCAAAATATTGGCTGATTTGTGATTATTTAAAATATACGTTGCACTGTCTTTGGGGACGGGGATGCGGGGATAGGGAACACGTTTATGGTATAGTTAGAGCGCAACCCCAAATTTTCCAAGGAATGAAAAGTACTAATTAATGTATATATATATATATTCCAACCATCTTCAGCTCCATCTTCCATTTATATAAATGATGGACGTAATCCTGAGTTACAGATTCCGGCATCTCACTCACATCGTTCGCTCCATATAAAAATCCATGTTGTTGGGCAAGACGAATATCTTCATTAACCCTGGTGATGGTGTAGATGAAGATATTCATGTTTGTTTTCAGAGGCTATTTCCACATTTGTCATGACCGTTGGCTTTGTTGTGGTTTTGATAACAAAATTTAGCTCATATACTTTTGACAAGGTAGCTAGAGTTCATGCTGGAGATGAAGATGGATGTCAAGAAAAACTAGTATTCATCTCTATATTTGTATGTTTGAATTTTGTTGCAACAACATTCGTTTGTGGAAGTGCCATTGAAACGCCAGGTCCAAATACCGCTTCTCGGAGAACTGTATCACTTCCTCCAATATTAACAGTAATGAAATATCTTGAAGGAAATGATCCATCAAGTATTCCATGGACTGTCTATCCAATTAGAGAATCGATACGCAGGCCAGCTGATGAATTGTCCCCATCCTCATTGCTTGGATTTTGTGATTTATTATCAGAGGAGGGAGGAATATATTGTTTTTTGTTGGTGTACATGCACTTAGACTAGCTGTAGACTAGCTGTGTTGGTGTACATGCACCTACATTAGCTCCAGTTAACTTATTGCTTGCATGTGGCACATGTACACATTCACATAAGATAAAGCACACTTAGCTTTGGTTAGCTTTAGTTATTGCATGTACAACTAAGCTTAACTTAGTTGCTTTTATGTATTTATTCTAAAACTAATACTGTAGAATCACTATCATTCTTTTCTCAATTCTTGCTTGCTTCCTTCCTTCTCTTGCAAGCTTGTTATTGTTTTGTAGATCTAGATCTATCTGTGTATCTCAAAAATCTTACATGGTATCAGAGCACAGGGATTTGTAATCAGTGCACAAGCAATTTTATTTGCAGGTTCAGAAGATTGAAGCAACAACAAAGAATGGAGTCTAAATTGGAGTTTCCACAATCGACAATTCCCACCCCATATAATTATTTCGAATGGAAGCCAAAGATTCAACTTCATCTCAGAAGTAGAGGCTTATTTCGAATAACCATGGGAATAGAAGTTGAACCAACATCGGCAATGGAGAAAACAAGATATTTCAATCGCATGGACGAGGCCTTCGGCATCCTATGTTTATCTATTTCTCCAGAACTGCTATTTCATGTTGAAGCATGTTCAACTCCAAATGAAGTATGGAAAATTTTGGAAGAATTGTTTGAAAAACAGGATGAAATGCTTAGAATGATAAACGATTCGATCGCAATCTATAGAAATCGTCGTGAAAGCTTTAGCTTAGAACCGGAGGACCCGCATGTCGCCAGCCTGTACGCCACCAACTATGTCCAAGGTCTCCAAGAAACAGACGGTGGTGACCCTAACCAGTTGGAGGTTGCGGCCTGCTGCAAACATTACACGGCCTATGACGTGGACAACGTGCATGGGGTCAAGCATTACACGTTCAATGCCATCGTGACGCAACAAGATCTGAAGGACACATACGACCCGCCATTTAAGAGCTGTGTGCTAGATGGCAATGTGGCCATCGTGATGTGCTCCTACAATCAGTTCAACGGCGTCCCCACCTGCACCGATAGAAATCTGCTCGCAGGCACCATCAGAGGCACTGTCTACGCACCTAGCTGTGCAAACGTTGCATGCATGGGAAACGAGTCAATACCTCAAGCAGTCTAGACAGCCAGCAATGCAGATGCAACAGTGCTAATAGTTGGTGGAGACTTGTCATTGGAAGCAGAGGCTCTAGACAAAACAAGTTTGCTGTTACCAGGACTGCAACAGCAGCTCGTAGACCTAGTTACCGACGCAGCCAAGGGACCTGTAGTTCTTGTGATTATGTCATGGGGTCCATTTGACATAACATTCGCAAAGAATGTTAACAAAATCTCAGGGATTCTTTGGGTCGGTTATCCGAGACAAGCTGGAGGAGCAGCCATTGCAGATGTAATATTTGGAAAATACAATCCGGGTGGCAGACTGCCTGTGACTTGGTACTCAAAAGAGTTCGCTGCCAAAGTCCCCATGACTGACATGAACATGCGACCAGATCCTGCCTGAGGTTACCCTGGCCGAACTTACAGATTTTATACAGGAAAAACGGTGTACAATTTCGGTGATGGACTAAGCTATACAAAATTCGAGCAGCACAACCAAGATGTCAATTCTCTGGGCCTCATCTCAGCCCGCAAATCAGTCGAGGCAATCGACATACTCAATCTCATGGTCTCCACGTATTTGCTTGCACTCTGTCGGGCCGCGGATTTGCGACCCCTGGAAGAAAACATGCTGAGCAGAAGTTTTGATTCCTGCGAGATCGACTCGGGGTGAAGGACACGACTGCCTAGTAGTTGTCTTTTCTCTACTTTTGCATTATATTTTGAGGGGGGGTTTTCTTCCCACTGGGTTTTCCCTCTTTCCTCCTTTTTTATGCATTGTGTATGGGTACCTAAAATGGCCGTGTTGCTGGGACTCATTCATTTTGCATCACACTCACCTAAGTTATGCTTAAGGGGGGGTGTTGGTGTACATGCACTTAGACTAGCTGTAGACTAGCTGTGTTGGTGTACATGCACCTAGATTAGCTCCAGTTAACTTATTGCTTGCATGTGGCACATGTACACATTCACATAAGATAAAGCACACTTAGCTTTAGTTAGCTTTAGTTATTGCATGTACAACTAAGCTTAACTTAGTTGCTTTTATGTATTTATTCTAAAACTAATATTGTAGAATCACTTTCATTCTTTTCTCAATTCTTGCTCGCTTCCTTCCTTCTCTTGCAAGCTTGTTATTGTTTTGCAGATCTAGATCTATATGTGTATCTCAAAAATATTACATTTTTTCTTGGGAGATGGAAGAATGGTACCCAATAAGTCCCCAAAATCTTCCCAGAATGGATTGGAAATGGCTTGGACGTCCCCAATTTCTGGAATGCTAGAAGGTCGGGTACTAGGTGTTTTTTGGTGAGGATGGGTCACCTTGCAACATAGTTTAAAATTCATGTTTTACTCGTTTCAGGTGGAATTACCTGATTACCGATTTCTGAAATATTTATTCAAGTCCTCAAGCAAGTGAGAACTATCATGTCTGTTATAATGCTAGATCCAAGGGTTTAATTAAAATGTGTAGGTTGGATTATTAACATATGCAGTAGCTTTCAGTTTTAAACTATACGCGGCAGGTGGAAGGTCTCCATCAAAGAGGAAGTTTGAGTCATTTCCGTCTCATATATCTAGCTATTATGAAACAACCCTAATGATTTTTCATCATTTATAAAATGATATCATATATATAACAATATCCTAGTTTGGGACTGTTAAAATCGGATTGGAAGTAGGTCATAAAGACCATCTAGGAAAGCCAACCAATTTACTGATGTAAGCAAATCTTGAGGAAAAAAAATTATATCCTGTGTTGTTATTGACAAGGATATAAGTATCTTCCTTTACAAACCAACATTCAATCTTTGCACGAAGCAATATTTTCCAGAGAGAGGGAGAGAGAGTTTAGAGAGGCATTCGTAGACTTTAAAATGAAGCAGTTAATCACAAGAAATGCACCAATGCACCACATTTCTTGATGCACATAGTTTTTTTTTATCAGGTCCCATGGAAATGGATCTGAGATGAATCCCATCACATGCAAAATTTGTTAGGGACTCTTCTGGGTTTCTAAATTTGTTTTGTATGAAGGATTTGTTTCCTGACCAGGCGAGTTAAAGGAGATGGATCTGATATGAATCATGTAATTCTTCTAGATGTGTAAATAATGAATGCGATGACTATTTTAGCCTAGTATAAGATCATGATGTTAGGTCTGTTGTGTTCTTAAATGAGAATTCGTAACATAATTCACAAATGTTGCAACACTGCTTCGAATCGTATGTGAGAACCAACATGTCCACTATAAGTCTAGACTCAAAGCTTGAACGTAGATAGTCAGGATGGGTTATTAACATAAATCATAGCAGTTAGCCATCCTAAAATGTGATGAGGCAGGTTCCATTTAGCACAAAATGAAAGTCATCTATTGCTATTACAGAACAACCTGAATTATTTCTCAACTAGAAATATTCTAAGAGTGAGACCATAAGTATTTCAATCTTCTTGTTTATGACTATTAAAGCCAGGTTTTCAGTAGGTCATGAAAACCATTTAGGATAGCCAACCTGGTGGCGAAAGTAAGAAAATTAGGGGAAATTTTTTGTATTCTCTGGCCTACCTTAGTATAGTTAAGAATATAAGCATCTTCCTTTATAAACCAGCATAGCGTGACTTACAATCAATCTTCACATAAAGCAAGCTCTTCGAGAGAGAGAGTTTGAATAGGAATTTATAAACCTTATTCAAGTAATTAATATAGAAAAATACACCAGATTTGTTGATACATAGAGTCTCTCTTTTTGACCAGATTTCATAGAAATGGATATCAGATGAGGTTGTCCCACACACAATTAATCAGGCAGTCTTCTTGGTATGTAAAACTAATCTGTAGTGAGGATATGTTTCCTGAGGAGGAGATATATCTGATATGAATTATGTGTGTCTTTCTTTGTATAATTTTGACGCTAGAGAAAAGGAACTATTGTCCCATAGATCCAGCCTCGGTATCTACCAAATTGTTGATAGAATGCTAACCAAGTCTCCCCTGGAACTCTGGGCACATGACCTCTCACATAGAATATAAACAAAGGAAGGAATCGAATATGCACGTTGTTTCCCTTGCTTGTTGGACTATTGACTTGATTCAGCTGCAAAATTTATTTCTCTTCATCTAGAGATCTTGCAGCAATGCTTGTAATCTGTCACCTACATAAAATCATATACAAGAAAAGGATAATCATTTTCCCCTAATAGAAGGAAAATAAGTGTACATAAGAGAATCAATTCATAACAATCTATATAAATGTATATCAAAGAAAGTGCAATCACCTTGGAAGAGAATTATTACTCTCCAGTTTCTTGAGCCTAACCCTTCCTTGAATCACACATATTTGGCTCATTTATGTAACTCGGAAATGCCTCTTGGGGATAGTTGTTCACGGACAATATAAAATCTCTCCTCCTCTTCCAAACTTCCACTCTTGATAGGGTTTGGTTCTATACACTCTTCCTAGATTTAGCAGGATCTATTTGGTGAGAGAGGGATGAAAGGAGTTAGGAAGTTTCTCTAATAATTGGCCATAAGCCAAAGTCATGACACCCTCAGTCGAGCTGATCATCTTGGGAAAGGAAGAATATAGAACCTTGAGGCATCAATGCTATTTGAACAAAGGCATTATGTGTCGTCTGCAAATGCCATGATAGGATGTACAATGGCATGGAGTGATGGGTTACCTACATGAGAAGAAATAAGGGTTAAATGGGATGCACTTCAGCCTGCAGCTATTGTGAGTTGAGCTCTGGTCTCTCTCAGCACAATGAAGTGGAAAATAGGGCCATAAATCTTCCAGATATCTAAAAAATGGATACAATTGTAGTTTTATCCCAATATGAGATCACAAGATATGACTCTTTTAGGTGTTAATAGGACAACTCTTAAATTAGTTATGGATGAGATGTGGGGTCAAGTGCTAGGTGTACCACATTAATCTGACATTTACCAACACCAGGAATAAAAAACATGGCATTCTTTGGAGTTTTCTATTAAAATTTTCACGGAATATTATTAACTTCTCATATTTACATCACAATGAAGGTTCCTCCCTCTTGTGTAACTTCTATTGTTGTGAATGTGATGATAAGTCATTTTCATTGCTCTCGGTTTTTACTTCTGGACTATAGAGATGCATGGCCACATTTATTAGCATAGATACAAATACAATATCCAAAATAAATGCAACAAATTTTTATATTAGACTGGATAAACTATGACTAGGATATGGTGAGATATATACTAGTGCTATTTCGCTTAAGGGAGGGAGAGGATTGAATTATTTGGTCTAAAATGAATACTATGGAATGTATATGGAACAAATAGAATACAAGGTTAGTTTCAAGGAGGATGAAAAGGGTGAAATGAAGTGGTGATGGAATTTATTATGGAAACTTAAAGGCCGTTTCAAAACTATGCTACTCATGGCTAACACATAAAATAAATTACTGACTTGGGGAAATTGTTAGATGAGGTTTTGACAAGGGCCTTGCAGATGCATACTCTGTAAATTTAGTGACAAAACAATTGATCATATACTAGTGCATTGCCCTTGTAGTAAACAAATTTGGAGTGAAGCTCTAAAATTGATAGATAGGAAAGAAGAGTGGGTAGGGAATCATTTGGTTATTTGTTTGGATAGATCTTTAAAGGATCAAGATGTGAACGGGCATAAGGTCTTGCCTTGTATCGTAGAATGAGATCTTTGGTTTCCCAAAAATAATATATATATGTATATATGTTAGGTTTGTCAACAAAAAGTCTTTGTTATGGAGGGGTGTGGAAACCTAGCAGAATGAAGACTCATAGAACTTTGAAAAATAGAGAAATAGATAAAGAGGATGCAAGTGGATATTTTATCGGTGCATGGGAAGGGAATCCTGGAATTTGCGGATTTGGTTGAATAATAATCATAGTTTTACATTAAAGTTTCTTAGGGGGGTGGGGGAGGTGGGGAACAAATTATAGGGATTAATTGTTTTCTCTCTCGCTATTAAGAATTGCATTTCTTGGATTTCATGTCTTGGGGGATTCTAAGCTCATCATGGATTTGGAAAATGGAAAAAATAAATTGGGAAACTTAATTATTCTCCTGATCATGGAAAGAGTCAAACAAGTGAAAAGTTCATTTTTAAAATTATCTTTTCAGCATGTATATAGAGAGTTGAATGTTATGGCTGATGATTCTATGAGTTACCCAATAAGGCATGATAATGATCCTCTTCAGCAGAATAATATTAGCTCCTTACAATAGAATGACATCAATCTTCGACAATAAAGTAGTATATATGCTCGACAACAACATCACCACCAGGCTCTAAAGCAACCATAAATTATGCAAGCACAACAACTTAATATACATCAACAACATGATTTTCAACATCAGTTGTTACAACATCAACAACATCATCTCACATAGCAGCAACAGTAGATTCAACAATAGCGGTTTCAACAATTACAACAGCGAAAGCAACAACAAGCTGCTCAGCTGTAGGCACAACTTCAACCACAACAAATTCTGCAACTTTAACAAATTAATGAGTTGAGTAATGAATCAATGACAAAATAGTTTGTTGTTAAACAAACATTTATAAAACGACATCATATATTAAGTCAGTTTCCAGTTTAAAAACATCAGCAACTTAAGATAGGGTCAATGCTTTATGTTTCTTCACCTCAACTTCTTCAAACTACTTCTCCACAAGTCTCTCAACAATCATCCCCACAAATAGATCAACAAATTTTAGTAGCATCTTCACTTCAAATTCCTAAAGCAACTCCCATGCAACGTGAAACCTCACCATTTATAACACCTTTACCCTCTTCTCTCCCATCTCGGTCCCCTCACATAGAAGACAATGAGAAGTAGTCTTCTTCCATTTTTTCAATTTCAAATGCTAAAAGTGCTCACGGATTTCGGCAGACAGCTCCTTGACTAAATCATGATCAATATCTAGCTATTATTACACCTGGAATTTCTACTTCACCACTATTAGTTTATTTTTCTCCTAGCCCACCTCAGAATACAGTCAACCAAGATGGACACCAAATTATTTCATCTGGATTCCTGGTGGGAGGCAAGTCAAGCACAACAGAACCACCATTGGAGCACTTGGTAAAAGTGGTATGTAGGTTTCAACACATTTCCTCAAATTATATATGGAAGGATAGTTATTTTCTTTTTCCACATTATTTGAGAAATTTATCATGAAGGGTATATTTATTTTTACTTCTTGTTGCCACAATAATAGTGCAAGCTACCTAACCTATGGAATTTTTAGGCTCCATGGGTATCTTTCAGTTTTCCCTACACATTTCAGTATAGTTTGTGTTTACATCCTTTTGTTATTGAAAACAAAACAAGCATCATGCTTGTTGGGTGATTTAATGGTATGTTAAATCCCTTGTTAGTTTAATATGTCAACCCAAACTTAGAAGAAAACAAAAATATATGGGACCTCAAATGTAACTATTGTAGAAGATTTGTTTAGTATGGAAATAAAGAAAGGCAATGCATATTACAAATAAATTCTAAAACTAAAAAGCTTCTACTTCATGATGCAGCAAGCAAGAGAAGAGGCTCCTAACTTAGGAGGTATTGGTTGTCCTTCCTCATAGTACTATCCCCAAGAATAGAAACTAAAGTGCAATGGTTGATGATGTGTAAATAGCAAGAGAAGGGGCTCCTAACTTATGAGATCGAAGTTGTCCTTCCTTACAATTCTATTCCATCATTGTCACCATTGCATTAAAACTAGAGATTCAAAAATAACTCAAACAAGGAAAAGAGGATGAATTTTAGTTATTTTTCATGATCATATAGAAGGAGAATTTAACTTAAACCCTTGTTTGTCCCTTCATATGCAAATTAGAATTAAACCAAGAATAATTTAGCAAGCATAAGAAATCTTCACACATCTAACTTAACACATGGCCATAAAATGAATTCACATTAAAGATATTTACAAATATTTACAATAAATGAATATAATAAACATGAACAACTAAACTAGCATATGCACAAATATAAACATCATACAACAAAGTGTACATGGCTTGGTATGGGGGTCCTCCATTCCTAAACGAGCACACCTGAACATCTATCACATCTTAAGAATCAGACAACACTCATATCTCATGATTTGGAGAAAATGACATTATTCACGCTGAATGAACAATCATAAATCTGATGCTAGTGATTATCTAACAAGTGTTAGCTTCCTTTGAAGGATTCTCCTCCTATTTATAAATGAATTAGGGATATCTACTGAATAAATGTAAATCCCTTAAATATCTACTAGAGTCATACTTGTCTCAACTTATCCTTAAATGCTAGATACAAATCCTATGACACATCAATATCTTCAAGATCCTTCTCCTTGGAATATGGTCCACCTCTTGAGTTGAAATTCGAATTTGATCTTTAGAGGCCAAGTAAGACCCTTCTAGAACCTCCAAATAAGCCTACACATGTCACAAACTCATAACACATATATAGATATATGAAACCATGTTAATTTCCTAGTTTTTAATCATAAATTCACTTTAAATACATAAAATAAATAACTTTGGAAAGCAAGGATCCTAACCCATATAATCATGAAGATGGTCACTTGATGTAGAGTTTTAGGCTATATAGTTATGAAATGAGGGCTAAATAGTTATGAAATGA
Organism: Pinus tabuliformis; assembly: GCA_031772625.1. NCBI lineage: Eukaryota > Viridiplantae > Streptophyta > Pinopsida > Pinales > Pinaceae > Pinus > Pinus tabuliformis. The sequence continues at coordinate 12,758,318 of CM062813.1, read as the reverse complement.
TGGAAATATGGATGATAATTTTGAGACTCAACAATGCCTTTTTAAATGTTAATATTTGAGAACTTGGAATTCTCCTTGGGTTTCATTACTGATGTAATAGACACCCAACCGATAATATAAATTCCATGCTGACACTTTTAATCAACCTTTCTATAATAGTAGTTCATCTTTCTTTCTCCTAGATGATGTAATGATACTCCTATAATTATGTCTAGGGGGAAGTAATATCACTGATCAATTTATAATGCATTATTGTCCCAGAATGGAAATTATTATTCAATGGAAGCAAATTACATTGAAAATGGCGTAAAAAAGATCTAGTAACATAAGGGAACAATGAACTGGATGTAACATGCCATTGTTGGGGTTATTGGGTGATACATTCAAATGGTCATATTAGCAATTAAAATTAATTAGTTTATATAGTAATGGCATAAAATCTAGGAGATTTTTAGAAAACCTTAAGGAGCTTTGACCATTTTATTTATTAGTCCCAGCACTGATTATTACTATTGTTTTCTTTTGAAAATATATTGTGGAGTCCATTATACTTATTCTCTATTATACACTTGATGATGAGTTGTAGGTGATTTCACTATGTACATGCACCCTCGAAAATAGTGATCAAGGAATGGTATTAGTAATATTTATTGTAACAATAATCCTGGTTGAAAATCCCTCCAAATATATCTTGTTCTATTTAGAGTATTGGTTGTCTACTTTTCAGTTTGTTACCTTCCATTTTATATGTTGGTGAATTTGGTTTCAAGGAAGGAAGTACCCATGAGGCAGAAACACCCTTCATAAGGATATGTCACTGCAGTAATAGCTTGAATTACGATTCAAGAAATATAAATATTAGAGAATTCAACAGCTCCCAGTCACCAAAAAAATTGACAGATTAAGTGTCAGTCTCCCTCATTATTTTACTGTATTTGAAGAATTTCAGTATTTGAAATTGACGATTGTGACAATCATGTTATGTTTTTTATTACTTTAATATGTTTAACTAACTCCAAATTTTCGAACATCACTTTCCTTGAGGCTAAATAGTGTGAAGAAATAGATAAAATGAAAATAAGACTGCATTATTTTGTCATGCTTGGGAGTTGGAACAATTCTATTTGAGGTTTCCCTTAGACACCATAAATAGTAGTAATACCAGTTTGAAGATCAGGAGAATTGTTGGTTAACATAAATATTGAGTTCATGTTCAGATTTATCTATCATGGAATGTTGTTTTATGTTTTTCTTTTCCCTGAAATATACAGATCAACTCCATCTCCCCAAACGACTTGAGGGCTGCTACGAATGACATAAATTGAGTGGTAATATTAATAGATAGGATGGCAGGATCTGCGCCATGTAATTCTTCTACAGTTTTTTTCGGAGAGAATATGATTACTAGATAAAATTTCATTTGCAAGCAAGAAACCTAATGTCTGAGGATGGTAATGCTGCAACAAAGAGAATGAGACATAGTATGAGTTCGATGCCCCTAAGCACTGCATGTTCAAGTGAAAGTGTGATCAATAGTCTCCAACAACATAATAATCTAGAGACTCGAGAACTTGAGTCTATGAAAACCTCTAAAATCAAGAGGCCAAGATTGGAGGTATGCTATGTTGATTCACGTATATCTTATGTATGAGTCATAAAATTTCATAGTTTACATGTTGGTTTGTTTTTTTGGGAGAGAGGTAAACATCTAGACTACATATTCTCGTATTAGTCAAGGTTTTTCATGTACATGTGCTTCTGCACTCATCAATCATGGAAGTTTAGAGAGATTCTTAACATGGAAATATGTCTCATATATTTCAATATTAGCATTGACATATTTTTACCTTGTGTGCCTTGCTTCATTTTTATGTGTCTCTTCCATCCATAACAATCTTTTATTTCCCCATCATGGTGTCAACCATTAGTGCATTGTGTTCATATATTTTGTGATCCTTGATTTTTTGATCTGTACTGTCCATTGAACCTCACGAGTGTTTAAATCTATGAAAGCTTATTTTTGGTGCATTGCTATAAAGCATCATTGCCTGATTGCAATTTCTTGGCTTAGGTTGGGCTAACCCAGGTTCGAACTTTACAATGCACAAACAAAACCATCAATCATTGGCCCTTTCGGCAAGGACCTACAAGCAAGTCACAGTCTCACCCGAAGTGGCTATGTGAGGTTGTAGAAACAAGTTTCTGCAGCCTTGAGGGATACTTTGATATGGAAATTATGTACTTTCTTATGCTTTAACACTTATAAACTACTTCTCATACATCAACTACTTCTCATTTATGTACTACTTCAGAGAATTACATTCATCACTTAAACATAACATAAACATCCATAAACATCACATTACTAAAATAAAGTGCACATAATAAGAAAATCAACACATGAGACATAGATTTTACTGTGATTCATCCCAATGTGGGACTACTTCCACAAAAAATGTTGTTTATAATATATAATTAGTACAACAAACATTTCTTTCATGCACACAACTTCACGTTGTCCACGCACTAAGATGTAGACCTAGGCCTACACGCACTTAGTTGTGGAGCCTCACCCTTTCTCCAAAGTACAGATCACAAACATATCACCATAAACATAGATTTGGATCAATTCCATGCCTTTCTTCTTTATTATTCATCCCTATATATACTATTACATGAGGGATTACATCGTTACATTACCATTGAATCGATACCATGGTTTCCAAGATACAAGGCACTATGGTCCAAAGCCATCAACTTTTACAATATTTTATGCTTTTTACAAAAAGGGAGGGGCTTCGGCACAAAGCCCCTATACTGCACGTTGACTTTGTTGCACAACCTTCGCTGTGATCCATTTCTCTACTACATGGTCCACTTCATACTCCACGACATCTTTTCTACTTTGCACTCCACAAAACTTGGATTTAACTTCTCTAACTGCATTGTGCCTCCATCACTAATATATTTAACAACATATGGGCCTAACCAATGTGTTTTGAATTTCCCAAGAATTTCACAAACTTACTGTCATAGAGGAGAACAAGGTCTCCTATCTGGAACTTATTTTTCCTAATGTGCATGTCATGCCAAGCCTTTTCTCTTTCTTTCTGTACTTGTTGATGAAATCCTGTTATAAACATGTGTTCTTCTAGAGCAAGTAACTACGACATCCTTTCTTCCATTATGTCGAGGTCTGCCATATTTGTTAAAGTTGTAATTCTTAGGCTAGTGACAATGTATTCCATGGGCATCAGAACTTCTTGCCCATAAACCAACCTAAAGGGTGTCTGACCTATCAAATTTTTGCATGTATTCCTATAAGCCCATAACACTGCTAGAATCCTAAGATCCCAATCATTCATGTTTACATTGCATACCTTGGTCAATACATTATCCAAAATTTTATTGAATGCTTCCACAATTCCATTTTCTTGAGGATGATAAGGAGTGACCTTTTGGTGGTAAACTTGAAATTCTTTCGTTAATGCTTCAATGGTCTTATTCAAGAAATGTGATCCTTGATCACTCATTAATATCTTTGGACACCCAAAGTTGGATAGTATGTATTCAAAGATGAACTTCACAATAGTTTTTAAACTTCAATCCTTCACTAGCTATGATTCCACCCACCTTGTGAAATAATCAGTCACAGTGATTATGTACCTCGCACTAATCCTTTTCCCTAGTGGATTGATAGGTCCAAAAAAATCAACAGCCCTTTTATCAAAAGCCTGCAATGTTACTTGTGGCAATAATGGAATTTCATCTCTTCTTGAAGATTTTCCTGTTCTTTGGAAGATATCACAAGCTCGACAATACTACTTTGCATCTTTATGTAGTGTAGGCCACCATAATCCCTCTTATAAAATTTTCTGGGAACTGGCTTTTCCTACATAATGTCAACCAACTGCACCACTTTTAGCTTTTGGGGAAATTATCTGCCTTTCGTGTTCAGTAACATACATTTGCAGTATTTCATCTAGTCACATCTTATACAAATTTCCTGCTATTAATGGAGAATCTGCTACCTTAACCACTAATTTTTTCTTTTGTTGCATACTGTATTATGAAGGGGCCATCCCTGTGGTTAAGAATTGAATAATATCAGTGAAGTGATCATTTGTGTTGGCATTATTTTGCATGTGCTGTCCTTGATGGAAACTCACTTGTAACAGAACAAGTATATGGTAACTAGATGAATCCATAGGTCAGTTCAGAGGTGACAGAATGATGGAAAAAAATACCAGAATGATGGGTCAAAGGTTTATAGATCAGAATCAAAAGTGTCATACAGGTGATTATTTCAAAATATATATGTGGGTTAGTCAAGGACAAGTCCCATATACACACGAGTTTGGTGAAGCAAAGTAGTGTATTGTTTTAACACCATGGTATTCTAAATACCAAGGGTCCTAACCATGGTATTATCCAATAGTAATGAGCGCCACAACAAATATTGATCTTGTCAAAGATTACCACTGAAAGTAGTATAGTTTTGACTTGTGATATTGCATAAGGGCTAAACTCTATAAGGAGGTGAATATCAAAGTGCTAAGGGTGCAAGTAAAACGATTTTTAATCAATACTTCAATCTGAAGTATTTTGCATTGTAAGGGCCATAATTGCCACATAGATCTTGTTGTAGCGGCTACAACCACCCTCCAAAATTTTTCCTTAGCTTTGCTTTGGAGCCTCCCTACCAACCATCCTTAGCAGCATGTCTTGCACTGTCAAGTACATCAACGTCGGTGGCTTTCTAGCAGAATGACAACCTGTGCATGATGGCTTGTTTCACTCCTTTCACATGTTGCTTCCCTAGACTTGGTCCAACCGTATTTTGAGCAGCTCCCTCCATAAATTACCCAATCCTAACAGGAAGCCTGCTAGCCTTAGAAATTGTGCAATCCTGTCAGTCAACCTTTCTAGGAAAAATTGCACAATATGACCCACCAGGACTCCTTAGCCAAAAAATTACGCAATCCTAGGTAGCATTCATCTTTGCAGCCCAGAAATTGTGCAATCCCTCTAGGCAGCCAGCCCAACTCCCTCCTAGAAATGAGAATCCCTCAGGCAAGCAAGTTGTTGCATGTGCCATTAGGTTGATCGGTTCCACCTGGGACCGAGAAAACTTGACTTGCATGAATGGGCTACTTTTTCCACAATAGAAAAAACAACATGCAAAAAGGATCCCTAGATTTTAGGGAGTTATTTTTAGTAGTTGGAGGTTACATGCAAAGATCGTTTTAGAATATTTCCTCCAAGTGTCTCTTTTTCCTAGATTTGTGGCATGTGTGTCATGAGCCTCAAACTTATTTATTCGACACATCATACCTCACTTATTCACATCGATCTTGGAGCTTTGACATCCAACAACACATCCTGGAGTCTTCGACACATCCATCTCAGCTATTTCTTGGTAAGTCCACTTAACTTGTCTTTTGCAATGTTTCTGTCACTTTTTGTGTTTTGGCTTCTGTGAGTGATGTATACTTGATTTTTGTGAACACTTGTTGTCGCTTGCATCCATATTAGATTGTACTATCACTGTTTTAGTGCTCATTAGCATCTCACTGTTGTCGCATGCATCACACTGTTTTGCACACACAATCTCCGATTCGGTGACTCGCTTCACACACATGCATGTCGTTCCATTTTCTAAATCTTTCATTCATTGTTTGCATGCACAATCATTCACTCCTACTTACACTTAGTATTTCCATGCATTAACATTCACATTTTCTTTCAATTGCCCATCGGTGGGTCTGGGCAGCCTTAGCCCAGACTCTGCCTCACCAAGGCAACATTGCGCAACTATGAGAGGGAAGGCTTTGTCTTCCTCCCAGAAACTATGCATTTCTACCCAATGACTATCCTCTAGTGTTTCATTGTATAATTCTTAGGGGTAGTGACTACTGGCCTAGAAAATTGCGCAATGCAGTCACCGAGCCTGCAACCCTCGCTAGCTGAAATTGTGCATTGCGTAATCCCAGCAGCCAACAGGCCAGTCTTGATTGGGCATTGTGCAATTCTAGCAGCCATCTAGCCTCGTAGTAGTTTGGAATGCATTTTGCATATATTTGGCAGTGAGTCTCCCAACCTCCCAGAAAAAATTGCGCAATCCTTGCCAGTCAATCCCCAAGTATGTCGCAGGTCGTTCCTTAAGTTTTCTTTGTTTTTAGCCGACAGATTTCTTCCCATGCATGTTGCCATGTCTCCAGATCTAGTAGGTGTTCATGCGCCTCTTAGTAGTTCAGGATCAATGGCCTCCAAGAGAGCAGGATCAAAGGACACTGAAGGAACCACAACTGGAGCAACAGTTGAGCAAGTGTCTACAAGTTTTCCGATCTATGAATACACCAAGCTGATTGTAGGAAAGGACATCAAGCTGCATTTGTAGGTACATTTTGGGAAGACCTCGAAGAATGCCAAGCCAATGTGAACATTCACAAGTCCGACTTGTACCGGATTGCACGTAGGTATCCCATGTTCCCATGTGTAGGCATGATATATTGGATCCTCTCGCACACTGATCTTGAGACGATGACATTGAGTAGCGTTAGCGGGATGAAGGTTGCTACCTTCAATGCATAGGATTATGAACAGATGTACCATATGGTGAAGCCAATGATCATCATGGAGACACCCTTCAACATACCCAGCAGCAATGCCAACTCCAGGGATATCTTGAAGAATTGGGTAAAGGAGCCAGCCAAATTCAAGATGACACCCATCCATGTTTACAAGATGAAGATATTGCGGAAGCCATATCAATACTTGGTCATCTTTGCATGTCCCTTGTATGGCTAAGAGACCACAGAAACCTTCCCGCAGAGTTGGGTGATTGCGTTGGACCAACTGGCTAGGGAAGGAAAAGCATGCAACTAGTCCAACATGTTGGCTCACAAGCTGAAGGAACAAGGAACAAGAGCTCGACAGCCACCCAAAGGTTAGCAAGCAGAAATCTACATGTTTGCTTACATCTTGGATGCAATCTATGCCCGTCAGGAGTTCCCTAGTTTGAAGTGGGAATGGGCATCAACGGAGACCACTGTGAACACTTATTGTAAAATGTTGTTTGAATGTAGCTTCAAAGGACTTATCACACATTTGTCAGATAATTTTGTCACCCTGGTGTACAAGATGATATTTGAGCAAGATCCACCTTCCATGCCGAAGGTAGAAATGGAGGCACTGATCGATATAGAATATTGGTATGCCTCACCATCTGGCACCTTCATACAGATGTACATCACGGTGAAGCCTCAGCATGTTTTACCGAAGTTTTCCTTGGACAAGCTCGTCATGCACGAAGTTTCATGCCACATCTCGACAGGATTGTCAGCTAGGCTACACAGGAAGAGCAAGGAACCTTGGCCCATTCTTCTATTGCAGATTGGGTTATACAAGATACAGAATTTCAAGCATGTTGTTGTTGAAGCAGAGGAGATCAAGAAATTTCCATTCCACACTTGAAGCTACAATCCATATGACTCACATTGTTTTGTAAAAGATAACTGCACGAGTATATAATTTCAGTGGATCCATGGGGTGTGTCATTGGGCGGAGGAAGACCCATGGAGATATTGTCATAACTTCTCCAAGCCCAATGAACCGATCGAAATCGTTGTGGAATGGTTAGCTAAGCAGTGTGAAGCAACATCCAGGAGAACATTGGCAGTAGCAGTAGAGGTAAACATACCGATGCACGACAAAGGCAAGAGGAAGATTGTCGACAGTGCGGAGGCAGAACCAAGTTGCAAGTTCAGAGCAGACCCACTTGTGGAGAAAGCATCTCCAGCAAATAGAGGTGAAAATGCAACAACGCGATAGGAGGAACACGTAAAGGCAGAGAGAAAAATGGAGGATGAAGGAAATAGAGAAGGAGTTGCATGAGTTGAAGGAGGAAATTTGGAAGGAATAGGAGTTGCGCAGGCAGGAGAAGAAAGTGCAACAAGAGTAGGTACAGTATGGGGTACAACATGTATAGACAGATGAAATTGCACCTGTACAAGTAGTCAACTTATCCGAACAGTTGGCACCGAGCAGGCAAGGTGAGTAGTCATAGGAGCTGGACTTTTCTCAAGAGATTGAACAATTACTTTAGCAGATGGATACGGATATGGAGCAACAGGAGTTAGAGAAAGGTATCTACCTCATGCCTAACCACCAAGAGGTTGACCCACCAGCTTCACTGGATCTGGAAGCAGAGCAACTCCCAAGCGACCAAGGAGACACTGAGATCCTTGGAGATAATCTAGAAGGGGAGATGCACAACATCTCATTCGATGAGTCCCAACATAGAGTTATGAAATCTCGCAGAGTTTCAACTCAGGATGGTTGCACATCTCCTGCACAGTTAGAGGAACAAGTGATCATGTCTGGCATGCATAAAGATCTAGCAACGTTATCCAATCCTACATGAGCATATGCCGAAGCCACTAGCTCAAGTGTTTTCTTCTTGATAGTTGAGAACGAGCAAATGACTATGGAGTTACAGACGGCCAAGGAGGGAGGAGAATTGGTTACAACATCTGCCCCAGCAGAGTTGAAGAAGGAAATATTGGATGAAGTATTGTCCCTTGACACAATCATGCAGGCATTGTATTCCAAGTTTGGTACCATGCATAAGGGAGTTGTTGGTAGCAACAATGTGCTAGGAGAGAACATATCTTGTTGAACGTGCATGCTACTATTGATTATATACAAACATGGACATTAAGATACAAGGGAGCCCCATTACACCTACCCAAGATGATGAAGCCCAGAGCGGTCGAGCTGAAGGCACACATTGAAGTCAAATTTGGAACTATGAAGATATCTTGTAGCTCATCACTAGTTTGCAGGCTTGCCATGGACTAGTATTCAGGAGCATGGAAATTGTTGTACATGCACATGTCATCCCATCTATTGGGACACTCACCCAAGAAAATACAAAGGCATAGGTCTAACTAAATCTTGACTCATACTTTGACGAGTTGATGCACATAGCCACCAGACCAGACTTGGTGATTAGTGTAGAGGCCATGCATCAGTATGTCATTGGTTTGGCCACACTCAAGATAATGATGTGCATGTTATCAGATGAGTTGGACAGAGGAGATCGAGCAGTGTACCGAGATGCTATGGAGGCAAGAGTTCATTTCCATAAAGATGTCACCTTAGAGTACATGGACACCATCGTGGACTACCGAGCTTGGCATCAATTCGCTACTGTCGAGCATTGTGACGATGTCGAAGAGCTGGTATTCCCACAGTTGTCTGAGTCATAGAGACGTCTTGCATGACCTCCTCAAGCCTATTTTGTCTCACATGGGTACATGTGAAAATTGTATGTAATGTCTTGTCAAGTGTAAGTTCAAGTGTCGATAGTTGGATGTAACAGTCATAGAGTAGATGAAGAGTCATGAGGGTAGATGAACTATCATGGAGGGGAATGTGAAGGGCCACCCCACCCTTTTCTATATATAGTCCCTCATAACTCATTGTAAAGGCTTTTGGTCAGCCAAGCTTCTGATAGGAGTATCTTAGGGAGAGCTTGGATAGTATTGTAATCAACCTTGGCTTCTCCATTGTGCAGAGATAGTATATATCTTTGGAGGAGCAGGTGGCAATGACTATATCATTCCACTGTCAGAACTAGTAGTTTGTCACGGTTGTATTGTATGACCGAAACTTACACTTGTTAATATAACAGATCTAACATGTTTCATGCATATGTCACACTGTATTTCAACTATCTTGTTTACTCTAAATGATATATGTATATATTTGCTTACGCATGCATGTGTAGCTATTTTCTATATATGTATGTATGAATCTTACTGAAATGTGCTATTGATTTAACCATCACTTTGGATTGCTAGCTTAATTTCCTTCCATGTTGTGATGCATCTTTTCTCTTGTGTTCCCTTTTTAACTATGTTCTTTCACAGGTTTCGGCGTGCACTCACTTCACTCTCCGTGTGATAGAACTGCTCATGAACCTTCCTTGACTTACTGCATATGTCACACCCTTGCTAACAACAGGGACATCTTACTTGCCTCTATGCAAAACCGTGGTCAAGGCGATACCGTATGACCCACTGTTGGGACTCCTACACCAAACAGTCTGAGGTATAGCTGGGACTTCTTACCGGGGAGATCCCTTGACATGTTGGTGGGTCCAGCGCTGTCAACAGATATGAAATAATGATGCACCATTGAATACAATGATGGATCAGGATCATGAGACCTGAACTGACTTTTTCATTGTATGATGAACTCATGGATTGACAAGATATAAGTACTGACGCATGTTTTTATCTCTGAATATTATCGTCTGGGTCTTTCGGAAGTTCTGAAAAGGTGTGGAATTTTAGGTCAAAATTTGCAGATCTGTACGCTGGTTGGTTTTAGGAAAAGCGCGTATACATGTGGGTTTGCTTCTTCATATTCGCATATATAAAGTAAGTGTTTATGTTCATAAATGGCTAGTCAACCTGATCTGCGTTACTGCTTCTGATGTGCTCTCTGTCAATGATTTCCTCATGTTGATTTGGGTTGAGTGATAATGTTTGAAGCAGAACTCATTGAATGATGAAGTTGAATTTTCTTACATGATTGGTTGAAAAGATTATTGATTTTTTTTACTATATGAGGCTTTTTTAAGCTAACAAAAATTTTCAGAATATCTCTGGTCAAACTCTATGTTTGATTCAGAATTGCAAGTGTTCATTTTTCAATATATTAAGATTTGTACGCAGGTTTATTTGCAGAAAAGTGCATATACACGCGGGCTGCCTTAAGTGAAGTAGTGTATATATTTTGGAATTTGAATGATCACTATTGCAATTGATTCTTTGTAATGATTCAATATTCTGAGTTCAATTCTGTGTACTGGTTAAATTGATCTGACTGTTTCAGTTGATTGATTGAGTTTTGATTAAGTGTCAGTTGATTGGGTTTCAGTGATTGGTTGATTATGTGTGTCAGAGGTTGATGAGTGTATTATAATGATGATTGAGCTTAAGTTTTGATATTGGATCTAGTGTGAAAATTTATGAAACATGGTTAATGGATGTTGCTGAGGGTTGGAGCCTTCAGTGAGGAAATCGAAGCTTCATGGCAATAGTATTTCGTGATGGGATCAAGGGGTTGGAGCTCCCTTCCAGTAGCATTTGGAGAATGAGTGAAGGTTGTATCCTTCAGAAGGTGTGTGCATGCATACTGGTACGAGTCTAGACCAGTACAAGAATGTAAGAAGTTTTTGATATTAACAAGTTTTTAACACTAAGATGATAGGAGTGGTGGTTTTCTCCCACATTGGGTTTCCACCTTAAATATTGGTGTTCATGTTTGTTACATATGTGTGATACTTTATTTTCTTCTCACTACACCTGTTTACTTCTTATCAGATGCCTGATAAATCTCTTACATTCTGGTTCAAGTTTAACAGATAAAGAATTCGATGTTTTACAATTTTACTGAGCATACGCTACTTTCTTTTACAACACTCGCGTATATATGTTAGTTGGGTTTATTCAAGTTGCGTATACATTTCAGAGAAGAAAATTATTATTGTGAGTTTTTAAATATTGATTCACACCCCCCTCTCAGTATTTTCCCCAACAATTGGTAACAGATAGGTCCTTCAAAAGAATCTTGATTGCTTGAAGGTAGATCTCCCAAGATGAGCAATCAAGACGGAATGCCATCTATCAGACCACCACTCTTCAATGGAAATAATTTTATATCTTGGAAGACAAGAACAAGATCCTATATATTTTCCCTTGGAGCAGATGTTTGGGAAATTGTGGAAGGAGGTTACTAATATCCAACTGCAATTCCCACAGATGCAGCAGAATAGAAGACATGTGAAACCAATACCAAAGCTTCTAATGCATTATTGGGAAGTCTGACAGAATTAGAATTTGTCAAAGTTATGGAGCTAAACAAAACAAAATAAATATGGGATAGAATCATTCAAATCTATGAAGGCGATACCAAGGTAAAAGGTGCGAAACTCTAAACTATTAGAATTCAACATGAAACTCTCAAAATGCATAATGATGAAAGTATTTCTAGTTTCTTTCTATGTATAGATGATATTGTAAATCGCATGAAAAATCTAGGTGAATAAATAAATGAAACTACTTTAGTGGAGAAAAGCTTAAGATCTCTAACTCCTAAATTCGAGTCAAAAGTGTGTGTCGTTGAAGAGAAGCAGGATCTGCAGACTCTTACTGTTGTTCAACTTAATGGGATCCTAATTGCTTTTGAAATGAGGAAAGGAGGTCCCTCATAATTCATAGAAGCCACATTTAAAGCATCTACAAAAGGAAAATAAAAGGAAGAACACAAGGAATCACGATACATATAAAAAAAAATGAGGTGAACTTTGTAAGGAAGCATCAACTAGGCACCAGAAGGTTCAGAGGTAAGCTTCCCTTCAAATGTTTTTCTTGTGGTAGAGTTGGTCAGTATGCTGCTAAATGTCCTTATAAATACAACCATGACAAAGGGAAGGATACTACAAATGATAATAGAAGACAATTGAGAATATAAGAAGTTATTATACTCATGAAGATAGTGATGGCTTGTCAAATAGTGAAGAAGGCGAATCTAATGAAGATCTTAAATTACTCATGGATTTTGAGAAAAATACTAATGAGTCTAGTGATAAACTTGTGGTTGCTTCAGAGGAAAAATATTTCTTTGAAGAAATTACTCAACTCAAAATTTTCTTGGAAGAAAACAAAGTAGCCATAGATACTTTGAAGCATCAACTCATAGAAAAGGAAAATCATAATGAGAAGTTAGAATATCAAGTTGTAAGTCTAAGAAAGGAACATGAGAAAATAAAAACTTTGAATCTTAGATTTTCTAAAGGATTTGAAACCTTAGATGAAATTATCAAGGTACAATGCTCTCCTCTTATGAAGACAGGTCTTGGATACACTGGAGAAACATCGCAAACAGAAACGTCTTCAGCCACCACTAGAAGCTATCTAAATGTAGCAAAAACCAGTCAGCAAAGCTTTAGTAATGCAACAAAAATTAGTAAGTAGAGCTTCAATAATGCATCAAAAACCAGTCAAAAAACCTTCAGTCCTAAGAAAAAGAATAAAGGCATTCCACAGGAAAATCAAGCTCACTCCAATCCAAGGATGAACAACAATAGAAGCACCAGTCAAAATTTAAACAACACCACAAGATTCTATGATCTTAGAAATTTATTGTTTAATGCAAAATGTTTCTCATGTCATGATTTTGGGCATAAGGTTCCTCAATGTGTTGCATACAAAACTATCATGACTAGAAAATAAAGAAAACAAAGGAATGAGACACGAGTAGAGAATAACACTTATAATATCTTCTCACCTCTTATAGATGAAATTGAATGCTGATTTTTCAATAATATAAATGTAGAAGAAAATTATAACCAACATCTCAAAAGGAGAAAATATCAACAAATTCTAAGGTATGGAAAAGGAAGGAGTTACAGTCTGAAATTTGTGGCGTAGCATTATTTGTATAAGGACAATAAAATCAATGGTACATTGATAACAGATGCTCAAAACACATGACAGGTGATAAAGATAAACATATTTCATACAATGCTTTAGAGAAATAAAAGAATGTCACTTTTGGAAATGACTCACCCATTGTCATTAAGCGTAAAGGTTTTGTTTTTCTAAAAGAAAAAGTTAAAGCTAATAATGTTATGTATGTTGATGGGTTAAACCATAACTTATTGAGTGTTAGAAAAATTTATGACCAGGGAAATGAGGTGGTATTCTGATCACATGAATTTTTGGTTCATGAACTTGACACAAGAAAGAGCATAATAAAAGGAACAAGAACCCTGAGAAATCTGTATATGTTGAAAGGTGTCCAAGAACAATGTTACCTAGGCAAGGCAGAAGAAAACCGGTTATGGCACAGAAGGTTGGGACACCTAAGATTCTCTAAAATAAGGAAATCAAGAAGGCTCAAAGATGTTTGTGGTCTACCCTAGATAACCATACCAGAAAGTACCATATGTAAGTCATGTCAATTTGGTAAGAAAACCAGAGTTAAATTCAATTCCAAATAAGGATCAACAAGCAAGCCTCTTGAACTTATACATATTGATTTGTGTGGACCAGTAAGGAAAAATTCACCTCGTGGAGAACAATACTATATCATATTCATTGATGACTTTTCCAGAATGTGTTTGATCCGTTTATTGAAACACAATGATGAAGCATTTGATAAATTTAAATTCTTCAAGGCATTAGCTGAAAATGAATTAGATCTATAAATCAAATGTCTTAGATCTGACCGAGGAGGTGAATACATATCAGATGAATTCTTTGATTTATGTGAACAACATGGCATGAAAGGATAATTTTATGAAGCTAAAACTCCTCAACAAAATGGCGTGGCAGAAAGAATGAATATAACTATTCAACAAATGGCTTGTGCTATGCTTCATGACTCTAGAACCCTTGAGACCTTCTGGGGTGAAGTTGTACATACTTAAGTAGAAATTCTCAACAAGGCTCATGTTCATGTAAATAGTGATAAAACTTTGTATGAAATTTGGTATGATAAGCCTCCCAATGTAAAGCATTTTAGAGTTTTTGGAAGTAAATGTTTCATCAAAAATAATGATGAAAAACTTGGTAAGTTTGAAGCTAGAGAAGATGAAGGAATACTTCTTGGTTACTCATCTAGAAGCAAAGGATACAAATGCTACAATAAGATACTTTAGAAAATTGTTGAGTGCATTGATTTTGTGATTGGTGAAGCATGCACAGGGCCCAAAAAGATAACATCAAAAAAAGAGGATGACGATGATGAATGCTTTCCCACATCAAATCGTAATTATATGGAAGAAGAAAGTAATGAAGCTGGAGAATAAGATACATCAGACAAAGAAAAGGTATGTTCAAAAGAATCGTCCATAAACTCAAATTCTAGGAGAAATGGAATCTTGAGTACAAAAAAGAAGAACCCTTGTAGGGTATTCTAGTTATCTAGATTTATTATCCACCATTGAACCACGAAATGTAAATCAAGCTAGTAGAGATGAATGTTGGGTTAAGGCCATGAATGAAGAACTTGATCGAATTGAAAAAAATGTTACTTGGGAATTGGATCCAAGACGCCATGATAAAAATGTTATTGGGACAAAATGGATATTTGAAAATAAATTGAATGAAAATGGAGAGGTCATTAGGAACAAAGCTAGACTTATTTGTAAAGGTTATTCTCAACAATAAGGTTTAGAATTTGAGGAAACATTTTCACTAGCAGCCAAACTTGAAGCCATAAGAATGTTTCTTGCAATTTCAAGTTTTCAAAATTTCAAAGTTTATCAAATGGATGTAAAATCAGCTTTCCTTAATGGATATCTAGAAGAAGAAGTATATATTGAACAACCGGAAGGATTCATTTTGAGGGATGATGAAAACCTTGTATGAAAACTCAAAGAGGCTTTATATGCGCTAAAACAAGCTCCGCGGGCATGGTATTATCGTCTTGACAAATATCTTCAACAACAAGATTTCACAAAAGGATCTGCAGACAACAACTTGTACACAAAACTGAGGGTGATAAATTGCTAATGATTTTTGTTTAGGTTGATGATATCATCTTTGGTAGTAATGAAGAATCTATGAGTAAAAAATTTGCTTCTGTTATGCAACAAGAATTGGAAATGTCTTTAATTGTGGAACTAACCTATCTTCTTGGTCTACAAGTGCAACAAGAAAAAAATTTCATCTTTCTCTCACAAACAAAATATTTGAAGCAGATTCTGAAGAAGTATGGGATGAAAGATTGCAAACTTGTATGTACTCCCATGATGATAGGATGTAGCCTCAGTTCTAATGATGATTATCCCATAGTAAACCAACCAGAGTACAGGTCTATGATTGGAAGTCTGCTTTATCTAACATGTACTAGACCAGATATCATGCATGCAGTTGGGATTTTTGGACGTTTCCCATCCAATCCAAAGGAATCACATCTTAAAGAAGCAAGGCTAATGTTCAAATATCTCCAAGGAACCCAAGAATTTGGTCTGTGGTGTCCTACAATGCAGATCTTACCCTTCATGCATACATAGATGTGGTTTGGGATGGAAATGTTGATGACTAGAAAAGCACTAGGGGACGTGCATTTTACATGGGCCTCGATTGGTATCTTGGTTTAGCAAGGAACAAAGTTCCATTGCCTTATCTACAACAAAAGAATAATATGTAGTTGTTTCATCTTGTTGTACACAACTTCTCTATATGATGAAAACATACAAGATATACAAATCAAATGTTCTCCATCGATATCCATCCTATGTGATAATACAAGTGCTATTATTATTTCAAAAAATATTGTTATGCATTCCAAGACCAAGAATATTCCCATTAAGTATCACTCTCTATGTGAACAAGTGCTTGAGAAAAAGGTTAAA
This sequence comes from Pinus tabuliformis, assembly GCA_031772625.1. Lineage (NCBI taxonomy): Eukaryota > Viridiplantae > Streptophyta > Pinopsida > Pinales > Pinaceae > Pinus > Pinus tabuliformis. The sequence continues at coordinate 12,741,880 of CM062813.1, read as the reverse complement.
TTGGAGTATGTTCCCTCCAAAGAACAAGTTGCTAATATATTTATTAAACCCCTTCTCAGAGAAGCATTTGAATATCTCAAACAGAAACTGGGACTTGTCCCTACCTCATTTTGTTGTTAATCCAGCATGCTCAGTCTACAGGTGAAATTTAAAAGGTTTCTTTCTATCCGCAGGTTTCATGAAGTATAGCCACGTATATACGTGAGTTTCTTTGTAGATAGTTGAGTATGTTTTTCTCTTATAGACAAAAAGGTAAGACATACTCAAGATCAGCCTCTCACATGCTTCTGACATCTATGATTTGATATTTCTTGGTCTGGTGTTGATGGGTACAGTTTTTTGATATGGTATTGAGTTATGCTTTTCTCATTGATATTTATCTAATTGATGAAGATGATTTGATGAATGAGCTATTGAAGATTAACAAGTAGCACAGGTTGAGGGGGGGCACTGGCCTTGCAGAATATAATGCATTGTTTACATTTCGGTTGTTTAATTATGATACTTTTAAGATATTTTGGTCTCGATTATTAATGTTATATCTATCATTTGATGTAAAGGTCATGTGGAGACCTACGATGTAATAGTTGTCATATTCAGTCGCGTATGGACTTTTGAGGTCATGTCGAATATGTAATCCCACTTGGTTGGGTGGTTGAGTCAAATATGTATCCCCACTTGGTTGGGTGATTGATGTAAGTATGAGTCCTTTGTGATAGAAATCTCATACTTATTTGAGTTATAGAGTCATGTTCTTCATTTGAAAAACTTTATGAAGATTTAGTATCTGCTTGGGGGAACATGGACAATATATTGCAATTCAGATCCAAAAGGGTATCTTTGGCCTGCACTTTTCCCTTGATGTCAAAGGGGGAGAATATCTTGGTGTTTAAATAACTTTCATTTGACGTATCTAACAATTTTCTATAGGTTGAGGTGATCAACACCAACATGGTTGCCATCAAGGGAGATTGTTGGCATTATGATGCATGTGTTGTCCTTGATGGCACCTCACTTGTAACAGAACAAGTATATGGTAACTAGATGAATCCATAGGTTAGTTTAGAGGTGACAGAATGATAGAACAAGATACTAGAATGATGGGTCAAAGGTTTATAGATCAGAATCAGAAGTGTGATATAGGTGAATATCTGAAAATCTATATGTGGGTTAGTCCAGGCCAAGTCACGTATACACGCATGTTTGGTGAAGAAAATAATTGTATTGTTTTTGAACCATGGTATCCTAAATACCAGGGGTCCTTACCATGGTATTGACCCATAGTAATGAGCGCGACAACAAATATTGATCTTGTTAAATATTCCCACTGGCACTAGTGTAGTTTTAACCCGTGGTATTGGATACGGGCTAAACTATATAAAGAGGTGAAGGTAAAAGTGCTAAGTGTGAAAGTCAAAAGGATTTTTGATGAATACTTCAATCTAAAGTATATTTTCATTGTAAGGGCCATAATTGTCACATAGATCTAAAATAATTATGCACTGATGAACACAATGATGGATCAGGATCATGAGACCTAAAATGACTTTTTCATTGTATGATGAGATCATGGATTGATTATATTTAAGTATCAATGCATGTTTTTATCTCTGAATATTATGATCTAGGTCTTTCTAAAGATCTGAAAAACTTCGCAATTTTAGGTCAAAATTTGTAGATCTATATGTTGGTTCGTCTCGGGAAAAGCACATCTACACCAGGTTTGCTTCTTCAAAGTCGTGTATATAAAATAAATGTTTTTTTTCATAAATGATTGATCAACCTAATGCTTGTTGCTTCTTCTCTACTATTCATCAATGATGTCCTCATGTTGATCTAGGTTGAGTGATAATGTCTGAAGTAGAACTGATTGAATGATGAAGTTGAATTTTCTTACATGATTGGTTGAAAAGATTATTGATGCTACTGACTCTATGAGGGTTCTGTAATCTATCAAATTTTTTCAGAATATCTCTAGTAAAATCTATGTCTAATTCAGAATTACAAGAGTTCAGTTTTCAGTATATTAATAGTTGTGCACAGGTTTCTTTGCAAGAAAGCACATATACACGCAGGTTGACTTAAGTGATGTAGCATATACATTTTGGCATTTGAATGATAAGGGTTGCAATTGATTTCATATAATGATGCAGTATTCGGTGTTCACTTCTATGTACTAGTTACAATGATCTAATTGTTTCAGTTGATTGGTTGAGTTTTGATTAAGTCTCAATTGATTGGGTTTCAGTGATTGGTTGATTATTTGTGTTAGAGATTGATGAGTGTATTACAGTGATGATTGAGCTCAAGTGTTGATATTGGATCTAGTGTGAAAATTTATGAAACATGGTCCATGGATGTTGGTGAGCATTGGAGCCTTCAGTGGGGAAGTAGAAGCTTCCTACCAGTAGTAGCCGGTGATCAAATCATGGGGTAGGAGCTCCCTTCCAGTAGGAGCAGGAGAAGAAGTGAAGGTTTTAGCCTTCAGCAGGTGGGTTCTTGCATATTGGTATGGGTCTGCAACAATACAAGAATGTAAGAAGTTTTTGATATTAATAAGTTTTGAAGACTGAGATGATAGTAGTGGTTATTTTCTCCCACGTTAGGTTTCCACCTTAAATCCTAGTGATCATCTGTGTTACTTATGTGTGATACTTTATTCTATTCTTACTGCACCTATTTACTGCTTATTAAATTCTTGATAAATCTCTTACATTCTGGTTCAAGTTTAAGAGATAAATAATTAGTTGTTTTACAAGTTTACTGAGCACACGCCAGTTTCTTCTACAACGGTCATGTATAATTGCTGGTTGGGTTCAGAAAAGTTGCGTACACAGTTCATAAAAGTAAATTATTATTTTCATTTTTTAAATACTGAATCACCCCCCACTATCAGTATTTTTCCCAACAATCTGCAATCCTGATTGCAAACAGTTGTGCATCAGGAAGATTATCCTTTATATTCCTTAATTCTTCTCCTGTTTCCAATGTTGATAAATGATCAGGTCCAACATTTATTTTTCCTTAATTAAAAGCAACTTCAAAGTCATACTCCTTAAACAATAATGGCCATTTAAAACCTTTCCTCCTAAAACAGGTTTATTTTCCAAATTATTTAGTGCAGAGTGATCTATGAACATCATGAAATGTGATCCAAATAAATAATGTATAAACTTTTGTAAATCATATACCATAGTGAGTCCTTCCCTTTCTTTAGTTGTATAGTTCTTTACTACTTTAGATAGTTTCTTGCTTACAAAAGCTATAGGTTGATCAATTTCTTCTACACTAGGTTGTCCCAATACCAATCCTAAATTTGTGCATGAAGCATCCAAATGAACATGAAATTCATTATTCCAATCTAGAAATACCATTATAGAAGAAGCTACCATTTTTTCTTTTAGTGTGTCGAGGCTCTTTTGACATTCTTCATTCCATAGGAATGTTACACCTTTCTTCAGCTTGTTTTCCATATGTGCAGTGATCTGCGCATATCCCTTGGTAAATTTTTTGTAATATCCTGTATATCCTAATGTGGTGTGAAGCATTCTTACAGTATTTGGTGGAGGTAAATTAACAATAATAGAAATCTTCGTAGGATCCACCATCAATCCTTTCTTCCAAACAATATGTCCTAGTAACATACCAAAAGGTACAAAAAATATGCACTTTTTGATATTCAGAGAAATCTGATACTGCATGCATGTGTTGAGTACCAGTCTTAAGCTTGCAACATGTTTCTTTAATAACGCAAATAATGTACAATCATCGAACTATAATTCTAAAAACTTGTTAATATATTCCTTGAAAGATGCAATCACCACTCTTGAAAATATGGCAGGCAAATTATTCAGTGCAAAAGGCATTACTTTGTACTAATGTGAACCCCATTCGGTAGTGAAGGTGGTCTTACGTTGATCATCTGGTGAAATTGTAATTTGATGGTATCCCAAAAATCCATCTATGAATGAATATGATTCCTAACCTCCTACATTTTCTAGTACTTCATCAATGAAAGGAGTAGGGAATGGGTTATGTAGACCTACATCATTTAACTTCCTTAAATAAACACAAATCCTCATTTCTCCTTGTGTTTTATTTTCTTGTACCACCATAGGACTTACCCACTCTAATTCTTCCACAGGTTCAATGATTATAGCTACTATCGTTTTGTCAATTTATTTCTTCACTTTTTCTTTATACTTTGGATTCAGTGTATAAGCCCTTTCATTAACTAGCTTCGCATCAGGCTTTAGAGGAATCTTCATAACTCCTAAATATCCTACTATGCTCTTCATATATGAAAACTTAGTCAGAAATAAATCATGGTATTCATGCAGAAGGTCTGTCACTTTGTTGACTATTTATTCATCCCAATAATCTCCTATCATTGCAAACTTCAGCTTCGTTTTTAATCCTAAATTCACCTTCTTTGTCTCAATGGCTTTGTTATATCAAGCATTTCTAACTCAGTTCCATTCACTTTGTAGCAGCCTTCATATTTGTTTATGTCAATATTGCGAGGGTCTTCGTCTTCTTCTCCAGTGATGTTGTAGCATTCTAGTACATTTTGTAGCTGTGCAACCCAATCCGACTGCCAAGTGAGTGGAATTCCATTCTCAAAAATATTCGTTTTAACTAGCTAAAGGTTTGAATCTATACATGGACAATCATATTCAAAGCTAAATGTCAATATAAACCCATCAACCATCTCTTCCCATCTTGCAGTACCATGTCAAAAGTTTGTTTCCAAGTACCAGTTTTGAGGAATTGTCTCCAATGTATGGATGAACCCATGTACCTATTCTTCTCGTTAAATCCCCTTCCATGCTATCATACAAAGATGGATGTGCTCTCTAGGATCAGTTTGACCATCGTATTTATCTGCTAAGTCTGTTTCTACCTTATCAAACTTTATCCATATCAACCTTTGACATTCTTGCCAAGTTCCTATATTCTTCTCATGTGTATCGCATGATCTAGCAGGAGTAGCTATTGGGCCTATATGCAGGGCTAGCAATCTTTGACACTGTGGTACATGTTCTTCGTATTCTTCAAGAAAATTATTTATAGATCACCCAAACCATCATAAAAATGTAAGTCACATACCTCATCTAACATAGTTACCGATCAAACGAGAAAGTGAACTGGTACCCGTTTTTTTGAGGTATCAAAAAATTACTCAGTTTTGAAAAGTGATGATGCGAGAATACACTTTTTTTTTTTTTAGCATATTTTTGGCACTTTAAATTTTCTTATGTATCAAGTATGAACAATTTTTTTCAATGTTCCTGATTTTGATGTTGATTTTGAAAAGTGTTGATGCAACATCAACACATTTTTTTAGAGGGCTTATTTTTTACACTTCAAATTTTTTTATGTATCAAGTGTGAACATTTTTTTTTAGTTAGTGGTTTTCATCTTGATTTTCAAAAGTGTTGATGAACATCCACCCTTTTTGTTTGGAGGGCTTAGTTTTTACAATTTAAATTTTCTAATGAATTAAGTGTGGATATTTTTTTTTGAATGCTAGTGATTTTCATGTTAGTAATAAAACATGACAAAAAAATAATAAAAACATGACAAAAAAAATCAAATACAAAAAATATATATATAAAAAAAGAAAAACGAAAAACAAAAAAAACTATAAAAATGTAAAAAAAAAAAAAAAAACATAATACATAAAAATAAAACATAAAGCACGACAAAAATAAAAATAATAAAAACATGTTAGTAAGAAAAAATAAAAATAAAAAAACATAACAAAAATAAAAAAACATAAAAAATAAAAATAAATAAAAAATAAAAAATCATAAAACATAAAACATGCTTTTTGAGAAGATTTTTTAGTGTAAATCACATCCAAATGCATTTATCGATGCGTTTCGAACCAACGAGTGTGGTTCATCATCAGGACAAGTTGAAGAATCAGATCCAGGCTACATGTTAAATAGTTAGAGCGGAACACCCAATGACTATATTTGACCAGGCAACGACCATATTGAACTGGTAAGCTAGACTGGCTAATGGCTATATTTTACTGGGAAACGGCTAGTCGAATTGGACCAAGGGACAGGGATAGGAGAACATAACTATATTTAAATAAAAATTAATCAGTAGGAATTAATTATTTACTGAAATGACCTATATTTAAGTAACATAAATAAATATTCAGTTAGTTAATTGAAAATTAGTTTAGTACCAAATATAAACTAGGTAATATATGAACCAAAAGTATTAACATTAAACATATAAATAAGTTATATAATTAAAGTTACATAATTAAATAATTAGTAAATTAATAGTAAGTTAGTTTTACTATTATTAAATGAAAAGGGTTAATATTAAATTTACATATAATTAAATAGTTAATGGAAAGTTAGTTTAAAACCTATATAAATAAGGTAACATATTCAATTAATATGAATCAAAAGGGTTTACATTAAATATACATAAGAGTTATATAATTAAATATTTCATATTATATTATATAATTAAATATTTAGTTATTAAATTGTAAGTTAGTTTTTAATTTATATTTAATCAAAGGGGTTAATCAAAATTAAAAATCTAGCAAGTTAGTATTGAATATTTACTACCATAACCACTAATTGTTGTTAAATCTATTAATGGATCTTATTAATAAATGTAAACCCTTTTGATTCATATTAATTGGATATTTTACCTTACTTATATAGGTTTTAAACTAACTATCCATTAACTATTTAATTATATGTAAATTTAATATTAACCCTTTTAATTTAATAATAGTAAAACTAACTTACTATTAATTTACTAATTATTTAATTATGTAACTTTAATTATATAACTTATTTATATATTTAATATTAATACTTTTGGTCTATATATTACCTAGTTTATATTTGGTAGTAAACTAACTTTCAGTTAACTAACTAAATATTTATTTATATTGCTCAAATATAGTTCATTTCAGTAAATAATTAATTCTTATTGATTAATTTTTATTTAAATATAGTTATGTTCTCCTGTCCCTATCCCTTGGTCTAGTTCGACTAGCTATTTCCCAGTCAGATATATCTGTTATCCAGTCTAGCTTACCAGTTCAATATGGTAGTCGGATATATCTGTTATCCAGTCTAGCTTACTAGTTCAATATGGTCGTTGCCTGGTCAAATATAGTTTTTGGGTGTTCTGCTCTTACTATTTAACATGCAGTCTGGATCTAATTCTTCAACTTGTCCTAACAATGAACCACGCTCATTCGTTTGAAACGTGTCGACAAATGCATTCAAATGTGATTTGAAAATTCTTTTCAAAAAACCTGATATGGATCACAAAAGCTTAAATTCAACAATAAAACATGTTAGTAATAAAACATAAAAATAAAAATAAAAAAGCATGACAAAAATTAAATCAAATACAAAAACAATATATAAAAAGGGAAACCAAAAAAAAACAAAAAACTATAAAAATGTAAAAAAGAACCAAAATTAGCTCACAAAAATAAAAAAATTGAATAAAAATTAATGAAAAAAAAAACAAATAAAGAAATATAAAAATATAAATAAAAAAAATGATTTAAAAAAAGAATATATATAATTTAAAGAAAAACAAATTGATCCACAAAAAAAAATTCTTAAAACATTTTTAAAGTTAAAAAAAAAATTAAAAAAATAAAAACCTCATTACAAAAAAAAAGAAGTTTAAAATAATTACCAAAAAAAATAAAAACAAAAAAAAAAAAAAAAAAAAAAAAGAATTAATTAAAATAAAAAAATAAAAAATAATTTAAATTAAATCAATCAAATAAACAAAATAAAAAATAAAATAAAATTAAAATTTAAGAATTATTATTTTTTTTAAATTAAAAGTATAAATAACAAAAAAAAAAAAAAAAAACAAATATTTAAGTTTTTTTTTAAGTTTTTATTTTTTTCTAATGTTGTATTTTATTTTTCTAGTTTTTTTTTTATTCGGCTTTATTTTATCTTACTCTCTCTTCTTTTTTTTTTCATTTTTTTTTTTTTAATTTTACATGGTATGGTTAATCTTTTTAAAATTTTATAGTTTTTTTATGTCATTACTTTATATTTTTTATATTTGAATTTTTTTGTCATGTTTTTTTTATGCTTTATTACTTCTTATTATTTTTTATTTTTATTTGCTTCAATATTTGAATTTTTGTTTTCTTATGTATCTTTCACACACACACACACACATATACCTTTTTTGTAGGGTATGTCTCGATGCTTGTCTAGCAACCCGATCCCATTATGTGCAATTTGATAATTGATTTTAAATTTTTTGTTATAACGAATCGAGTCTGCCACACAATGTGTTAATTTCATGGCTGGTCTTCAAGTTTTCATTACAATGGGTTGAACTCACCTACACTGCTTGTCAATTTGATAGATGATTTTTAATTTTTTTTCACAATGTAAGAAGTTGTCTTAGGCTAAGATTTCAAAATCGCTATACATTTAGCATTTAAAAAAAAATACTCTTGGTGTAATAAATCTTTCGTTCAGGTGTCCATTTTTAAATTTTTTTTAGTGATAAAATTTTTCCATAATGTCATGCTTAAAATATTTTGAAAATTTAATACTGTTTTGTGGTCATAATCTTTGGTTTTAATTCTATGGTTGAAAAATTGTCAAGATTTTTAGTGTTTTTCTAAGACATGATATTTTATCTTTAATGTTATGGCTGAAAACAACTATAAATATTTTTTCTTATCTCCATCCTTGAAATTGTTGGAATTTTAAGGTTTTTCAAAGAAGTGATATTATAAATTTCATGTCATGCTTAAAAGTCGTTGAATTTTTAAGGGTTTTCAAAGACATGATATTTTATCGTTAATGTCATGCTTGAAAATCAATGGAAATTTAAAGGTTTTTAGAGTCATGATATTTTGTTTTTAAATTCATTACTAAAAAATTTTGAAAATGTACCCCGAAAAAAAAAGAAAAAAAGAAAAAAAAGAAAAAAAGTTATTCCAGCAGGAACACTTTTTGATTTCATAGGGTATTTTGTACCAAACAAAATGGTTTTTATTGTTTTTTATCGTTATTTGTAAAAAATATTGAAACTCTACTCTGACTATATATATATATATATATATATATATATATATATATATATATATATATATATATATATATATATATATATATATATATATATATATATATAAACAAACAAACAAACTTATTCCCGCATCAAAACTTTTGGATTTCAAGGTGTTTTCTCATGTTTTTTTGGCTTTCTTGGGCTCTAGTAGCCATTTTGAGGTAATAGTTCCTGTTTGATCGGTAACTATGTTATATATCATACAACGCACTTCTTTAGTGAGTCTTTCACATCACCTTGTAGATACTTCATGTAACCTGTTTTTCCAATTTTCTAATTCTTCTTCTGAATCTGAAGCACACGAACTGTCATGCTACAAACGTAAATTTCCTTCAGTAGGGTTAACATAACCTGGTTATTTTGTTGTCATCTAATAGATGATATCTATATCAGCTACAATGTACTCCTCTTTAACTGGTTCAGTATACCTTGCTCCTTTTGATGGATCCAAGGGAACGATCACTCTCATATTATTTCTTTCAAATATCATTTTCCTCTTCTTTCAGTTGATTATATCCATGTTGGAAAATGCCAAATCTAGTCCAAGTAGCAGGGTAGGGATCACTATCATCCACAATTTCAATTACTTCAAAATTAGTAGCAGTGCGCACCCTTTCAATGTCCACTATAATGCCTGATAATCCTCCTTGAGGAACAATCTTTTGTTGATTCACCATTCTTAGATGAATAGGTGACTATTGCAACTTTGGTTTACCCATTAGCTCCCATGTTTGTTTTTTTAGGACATTAGTTTCATATCCCAAATCTAAAATAACTGGGTCGATGTCATATTCTCCTATTTGTGACTAAACCTCATTTCCTTTCCATTTCTCTTATGTCAAGGTAAGTTGTTAACTTCACGCATCTCACTCTGTGGTACTTCTTTAGATGGACATGAATTTATCAATTCCCAAAGTCCTTCTACAACTCTTTGGTATCACAATAGTTTCATTCAAGTTTGAAGAAATTTTTTTAAAGTATCTACCTTACATGCCACATCTTGTTCCTGTATTGTCAGAGCATGGCCTTGCATCAAAGATGATACACCACAACTATTCTTCTGATTCTGCTGCGCACTAGTCATCGAAGTTCATCCATCCATAAAGCTTCATTTCTCTTACATAAAGACTTCTTTTTAGTTTTGAATGTCAAACACAGGGGCTTTTTTAGTAGTTTTTCTAACCTATGTAGTTTCAGCTTCCTTCTTTCCATCTTCTTTATCATTTCTAGTCATAGCTCCATTCCTTGTTACAATATTAACACTAGGTTCATCGGTCCTTACTTCCATAGTAATCATATGAATGTTCCGTGTTGACTGTTGATTTTCCTTTTCTTGCTTTTTTTCCATAAGTGTCGGGCACTCCTCAATTACGTGATCAAATTATCTACAATACTTACATGTTGTAGTAGGATTTTGACAATATCTTGCAAAGTGTCCGACCTGGCTACAATTGTAGTAGATAATCTGTCCACAACCTCGACCAACTCCACCACTTCGACCTCTTCCTTAATAGCCACCTCATTGTCCACTTCCTTCCAGACTATGTTCCTCAGCTTGCATTCTATAGGCATAAGTACTGCACTCCATCATCAATTCATAAGCTCCACAGTTGTTTTCATAATGCCCTACTGATTTTTAGAATTTGCAATATAAGTTTCTTGGACTTTGGACACACTATCGCAATTAGTAGCAATATTTTGCGCGATTCAAAGGATTCGATGCTCCACTATCCATGTAGTTTATGAAGAGATGGCATTGTTCCTTAGAGTGGCCTTCTGATTTTCACTTTCTACACCACAATTCTTCACGATCTTCTTTCATTTTCTTTATATCTTGTATCTACAGAGTCAAATTTTCCAGCTGACTATGGATCTACTACATACCTGCATTGGTATCCCCTTTAGGTGAAGCTTATAACTTCATTTCAAGTTATAAAGCTTTGGCTTGAGTTTCTATCTTCTGTTGTGATAAAGGCAATCTTATATGTTGAAGCATCACATCTATAAACCATTCTTTATGTTTTTGTGGAGCTATTTTGTGGCTCACCTTATCCAATAACATCTTGAATCTTTGATAAAATTCCCAAACAGACTTAGAGGCTTTTGTTTAATATCTTTTAATTATGTGATGCTCTACGACACAGAATTCGACTTCTTAAATTCTTTTTCCAACATTGCTTTGATGTTTGCAAATGATCTGATCTGATTGCTTAAACACCTCATGTACCATGTGAAAGCTTTATATCGGAATTTTGTGACAAGTTGTGCTTTCTTTATATTTTTTTCATGGACCTGGTTTTCTCTCCATACTGCTTTGCATAAAACTAGAACTATTATGGATCCTTTGATCCAATCCCTTTAAAGATAGGTAGCTCAACATCACCGACCATAGTTCTTCTCGCAGGGGGAGGGAGAGGGGGTGGGGTAGGGGGATTCGTAAATGGAGGGGATGGGGGGTAGGGGGTGGGAAAAATCAAAAGCACCTTAATTACTACTTGATTTTGGCTTCGGTGAACTTTCAAACTGGAAGGTTGAACACTATGGCATTCCTTTAGGGTCCTTAGGGTGATTTTCTTCACTTTCAAACTCACTTAACAGAGGGCTATAGTCAGTGTCTATAAAAGTCTTTAGATCTTAGCCATGAGATATCTTCCTAATATCTATACTATGTCTTTTTCCACTTCACGTTGTTCCGGTTTCTTCTTTGGATCTTCTCCCAAACATAAGTAACTAATAATCTGATTACATTCGTAAAATTCCCTTTTTGCACAAAAGCATCTTAATCTAAAGTTTTAGAGATTTCAAGGAATTACCTCATGGTCCTTTGAAAAATTTCCATTCTGCTTCATTATAGGATACAATCAAGTCTACCATGAACTCAATAATGAATCCTCCCAAGATGTTGTTAATCTAGAAGTCAACAACTCTTGAGATCATGTTGTCAATGTTCTTGAGTTTTTGTATTCGTTCAGAAGTCCACTCCTTATGTTCGTCTCCACTAAAACATTCTTTTCTCTCTGTGAACCTTAATATCCACTCTTACATCTCCAAGTTGAACAAGCCAGAGAATATTTCATATTGAGCTTCAAAAATATACTTCTCCAACCACCTCCAAGTTGATAAACTAGGGTTTCTATTTTCTTTTTCTACAAATTCTCGTTCCTTATATTCTACCCAACCTTGAATTTATTTCTTCTATGGATGCAACATAAACATCCCTCAAACAAATCCTGGTCCTAAAAACGGAACCATTTTTGGCTTAGTTGGGCTGACCCAGGTTCAGACTCTACTACACACCAACAAAAACCTCATTCACTGGCCCTTTCAGCAATGATTTGCAAGCAAGTTGCAGTCTCACCTGAATTGACTATGGGAGGTTGTGGAACCAAGTTTCTACAACCTTCAGGGATACTACGATGTGATAATTCTGTATTTTCTTATGCTTTAACAATTATAAATTACTTCACATACATCAACTACTTCGAACTTATGTATTACTTTACAGAATTACATTCATCACTTAAACATAACATAAACATCCATAAACTTCACAGTACTAAAATAAAGTGCAGATAATAAGAACATCAACACATGATACACAAATTTTACAATGGTTCATCCCAATGTGGGACTACGTCCACAAACATTGTTGCTTATAATAGAGAATCGGTACAAAAAATAGTTCTTTCCTATGCACACAACTAAAGGTTATCTATGCACTAAGCTGTAGACGATCTGCGCACTAAGCTACAGACCCATGCCTTTGTGAATTTAGATGTGGAGCCTCGCCCTTTCTCAAAAGTACAATCCATAAAAATATCACCATAAACATGGATTTTGATCAATTCTATGCCTTCCTTCTTTATTATTCATCCCTATATATACTATTACATGAGGGATTGCATTGCTACATTACGATGGACACGATACCATGGTTTTCCAAAATACAAGGGACTATGGTGAAAATCCATCAACTTTTATAATATTTTATTCTTTTTAAAAAAAGGGATGGGCTTCGCCATGAAGCCCATATGATGTGCGGTGAATTTATTGCTTGGTATTTGATGTGATATGTTGCTCTACTACACAATCCACTTCATACTTTGCAACATCTTTTGTATTGCGTGGTCCACAAAACTCATATTCCTTACCTAAAATGTGGCCAAGTTGGGCTCCGAGCAAAATTTATTGACCATTTGTCCTCATTTTGGGTCATTATAATGAATTTTGGTGCTAAAGATAATGTGTGTTTGTATGTTCACTTTAAATCTTTGTCACTACCCAAAAGTCCTCGCCACAAAGATTTTGTCTCTTTCAACTATTTTGTTTTTGTCTTTGACAAATATCTAAGCATGATATGTGAGACTTGCAAGTCATGTTTTCTAACTAAATTTAATGTGTATGTGACTTGTGAGTCCATGTCATACCAGCAAAAATGACTTGGGATTGAGTTAGTCTCAACTTTGTTTCATCACAGAGCAGAGGCAGACTTCGAAGTCTGTTTCTTCTCATAGGAACCTGTTACATTGGTTCAAAGGCTTTCCTTGCTACAAGTCTAATTTCTAATATGTCACTACTTCAAGTCTCAATGTCTTTACTCCATTCACTTTAAAAGCTTACCTATGCAAGAGTCAATAAAGCAATTTCCTCTACCTTAGTTTTTATAGTTGATGGGAGATGCCAAATTTATCATGATGTCATATTTTCAAAATCAATGCTAGATAATTGTTGATCTTTCCAATTATTGTTGTTATTATTTAATAGCTAATACATAATAAGATATGTCTAATCCTGTAGAAATGTTAATCTTCCCATGTTGTTAGTACTGCATAGTTACTGCATTACATGATATGTCTAATCTTGAATTGTTATAAGTTATTGTTATCATGTCTATAGAAAGCACATACATATATTAAGACGAGATGTCTCATATTACTATAAGATCATCAAACAATTATATTTGGAAATATTGTGAATCAGAATGTATCATTACTTCTCACCTCCAAAGCACCAGAAATTCCTCCAATAGAGATGTTTCAATTAGGTTGGGGAAATGATAATATTGAAACTGCACCTTTCAATGCACTTTTAATTGTTACAGTAATTATCCTATGGACCATGGTTTTGTTTTATCATATGTCTGTGTCTACATAGTAAACATGGTTACAATTTATCTAGATAGAATATAATATATAGACACACGTAGTAGAAACAAAAATGCTAATTATTTTGGCAAGGATATTTTCTATTATCTTCAAGTTCATTTGAATATTTTAATATCATTTGTAATTGTTTTAATACCTTATATTAACTATATCAATACTATTATGAATATTTGGGAAACAACTTATTTCAATTTTTATAGCTATATTGTAATAATAGTTACTGTTAATTCATTACTTTTCTATATTTTTTAAGATCACAAGAGAACGATGGAATCAAATAGCCAATCAAAAAAATTTCAAAAGTAAAAGAGAAAACAACAATAAAGAAGTGTATTAGAGTTGTCCAAAAGATGCACTGGATAGAGAGAGAGGGACAAACATAAGATACGAGAATTCCAAAGATGTAGTATCCATAGGATTAATTTCTTGTAGAAAAGAACGATGCCCATTGGATAAACAATGATCATGAGATTACATGATCAGATAAGATGATGTTACAAATTAGGTTTGAGTTGTGTATTTAAATACAATTCAAGTAGGAGATCCTCTGATTTTGATCTTTAATCATCATGGTAGTTATAATGCCTATTTTTGTCAATTTTTTCTATAGATGTATACAATTTTTTCTATAGATGTATACAATTTTTAAGCTCTTTAGTGATTTCTTTCATTAGTAAACTTGTATTAGAGGATTCATAGAACATGGGGACTTTGAGTTTGTACTTTGGTTAGTATCAAGTTTAAACAATCAACTTTGATGCTTTTTTTTAGGTGGTTTAGTGTATTAAACAATTACTTCCTTTTTATAAAACAGTTATGTTTTTCATTTATTGGACAATTTTTTGTGCCCTTTGGTGGTTTGGTTCCATAATTCTCTAACAATCATAGGGAATGTTGGCGATAACTATATGTCCCTATAAATGTATCAATAGTGACGGTCGTTAAAGGGACATTATCAAAAGTCACTTTTTATAAATGAAATGGTGACAGTTAATGAACATTGCCATATAGATGCATCAATAGTGAGGGTCATGAAAGGTCCATCACCATAAATCACTGTTGTTCATATGAAATGGTGATAGTCACTATCTATCATTATTATCATTATTCATGGCAGACGTTGAATGTCACCACAAAACCTATACTTTTGGTGACACGGACTTTGGTGAGATTTATTTCTTGGTGATGGAAGCTATTTTGACCATTAGAAATGAGCTTATGGTGACATTTTCCGACCCTCTCCAAAATATGAAAAGGTGATGGTCAATGAACGTCACCATATATATGCATCAATAGTGACAACCATGAAAAGTCTATCACCTTAAATCATTATTCTTAATACGAAATGGTGACAGTCACTATCCGTCATTATAATTATTATTTGTGATGGACCTTGAATGTCACCACTATACCTATACTTTTGGCGACACCAATTTTTGTGACGTTCAGTTTTTGGTGACAAAAGTCATTTTTCCCGTCACCAATGGGCTTATGGTGACATTTTTCGACCCTTGCCGACTATCTTTCTTGTTGTAGTGCCGAGGTGACAATAACTCTAGGGTCCCCACTACAACAAAAATGGTCATTGGTGAGGGCCATGCTTGTGATGTACCTTTAAGGTTCGTCACCAATGTCGCATATGGTGACGGTCTTTAACAAAGCATTGTTGTAAGTGTATATAGTGATGGTCCTTTACGGTTTGTCAATAAAGCCATTGTGAATGACACTTTTGGTGAGGGGCATTAAAGGTCCATCACTAATTCTCTCTTTGGTGACACTTTTGGTGAGGGTCATTAAAGGCCCATTGTTAATTCTCTCTTTGGTAACACTTCTAGTGACGATCTTTTATTGACCATCACCAATGATGTTTTTGGTTACTTTTGGTGATGGTCAATAAATGTTCGTCATCATTTATCATTCCAATTAGTTTTTTATGACACTTCATGCCTGTGATGGACTTTTAAGGTCCATCACCAATGTTGTGTATGGTGACGATCTTTAAAAAATCATTGTTGTAAGTGTATATAGTGATGTTCCTTTAAGGTTTTTCACCAAAGCCATTTTCAATGACACTTTTGGTGAGGGTCGTTAATTTCCCATCACTAATTCTCTCTTCAGTGACACTTTTGGTGAGAGTCATTCAAGGCCCATCACTAATTCTCTCTTTGGTGAAACTTCGAGTGACGATCTTTTATTTACCCTCACCAATGCTCTTTTCATTTACTTTTGGTGACGGTAGAAAAATGTTCATAATCATTGATCATTCCAATGAGTTTTTGATGATGCCATGTACCTGTTACTATATTTTTTGTCAAAATATAATGATTTAAGACCATTGTTGTGGAGTCTTTTTCATTATGTGTCCAAGGTCATAGTGGTTATAATAGCTAGTCAATTTGTTAACAAGTAATTAGTATATATCATTTACCTCAAGTCATAATAATATAGTCTTCCTATGATTCAACACATGATTCATCTCTATTAGGTTTATTATCTAGAAGGTTTCCTTTAAATAAAGTTCCACTAGTGTGTGTAGGAACTATATTATTTAATACATAATCAAGCTCTTTCAATTCTATTAATGAGAGAGACCTAGCACTCCTCAACACTCATGGCACACCTTAACATGCTTTGGAACAATACACTAACATTCCTTGGCACCTCGCATGTCTTCGAACATCTTTGTACCTGGAACATCATTGTACTTAGAACATCTTGCCATGAGTAGGACACCAAAGCATATGTTGGCATGCCATAGCATAGCATAGCACTCCCCTGTCATGTGTTGGCATTCCCTGTAGTCCCTATCATGACCTGGAACTCCTTAGCATAATATTGCATTGACAAAAATTAGAACTTGGCACACATTGGCACTTGGCATGTATTGGAACATATTATTAGTGTGCCTAGCATGCCCCTTTTGAAAAAGATAAAGTCTTGACTTATTAAACCTCTTATGTGTTCATTTCCTTTCATTTTAGCTTGGTTATTCCTTTTGTTGCCTTGAAACTCCTTCACGCGTATTGGCATACACTGGCACCCTGCAGATCCTAGCATGTTTTAGCACCTAGAATGCCTTGGCACTATTTGGCACATGTTAGCACACCCCGGAACTACCTAGCACACTCTAGCACTTCTTGACGTTTCCTGATATTCACTGGCATGCCTTGCCCATTCTTGGAATACCTTGTCACTCCCTCATTGGCATGACAACTAGCACTAATTGACACTGCCCAACACACCCTCATATTCATTCACTTCCATGCATTTTGACCTAGTGCTCCCTTGTGTTGTCCTAGTACTCCCTAACACTCCTCAGCATGAATTGGCACTCTCTAGCACACCTTAGCACTCATAAGTGAAGAATGAAACTTGTAACCAATGTTACCAGACTCGGAATAGACAATAAATTGGTGAGGAAAAAGAGCTAAGAGTTTTAATCAGATTGGGGAAAAATCGGAAAAAAATCAGGAAAAAATCAGTGAATTCAATAAATAAAAATATACACATATATTGAATTAAAAAAAACATTTTTCATTGATATTCAGTAAAGCCATGTCCAAACAATTCATAATATCAATAGATGTCCAAAATATCATGAATGAATAAGCATCTCATATATGTTATGAGTCTAAACATGATCCAAAGTACCGAGTCATGACTCCTAACTAGTGACTAGATAGAACTAGAAGCAACTGCTTCTAAAATTTTACAAACAACTCCATACTAATTAGAAAAAATCAGTAACTAAGAGTCTAAGACTCTTAAGAGTGAGAACAAGAAGCGATTCCTCCGACTCCTCCACTTGCTTGACTCTCAAAGTTCTTCAAGTCATGTAGGCTTAAGAGAGGGGCCTCATCTAATTAGACCCAATCTACTGCATTTGTAGTTTGTAAATCTATCTATTCAAGGTCTATTGGTGAATGATCCAAACCTATCATTATCATGAGACATTGGAATGTGAATTTAAGTTTGAATTTGAACTTTAAAGTTTAAAGTTTAAATTCCAAATCATATTATGAAACCTTCAAATTCAAGCTCTCACCTAGTATTTTCTTGTTGCGAAGTTGCAGATTGTAATCGAAAAATACAATGTCATTTAATTACTTTTGTGTCAATTGGTTGTGCTTCATAGAATGTATTTTTTCAAACATTCTCTAGTTGCACTCACAACTTGAAGCATTGCATGATTGGTTTAAGATTCAAATGGCAAATCTCTTCAAATTTGGCATATCACTACAAAAGTTTTTCCACCAAAGACCTAGCAAGAGGTTGGGTTCGTGAATAGACGTACTAAATAATAAATAGTAAAAACTTAAAAAGACAACAAAATTTAATAAAACATTTAACATACAAAATAAAGTTTAAACAAATTTAATGAACTGTTAAAGCCTTCAAGCCTCAAAGGGTACCTGGAAACACCTTAGACCTTTCTCGTATAGCACTGGTATAGGAAAATAAGTTAGGTGGTGCTCTATAATCCTATAGTTGGGAAAAGACATGACTTTGAAATTCTGGATTAGGGATGTACCTTTCCATGCATGTCATAAGTCCTCTGTGAACCTCCCCATCCTTATTAAATTTGCTCTTATCATAAAAATACTATGGGTTTAAGAAGTACCTAGCAGCATGTAAGGGGAATGCAATTTCATATCCCAATGTGCATCAATAATGTCCCAAAGAGGCATATGCTTTGCCTTCTCATCCCCATATCTTCTTTTGATCGCCTCCTTTACGAGATCCATCGCCTCATAAATGTATCCCATAGCTGGTTTGTCACCATCAACTATCCTGAAAGTTCAAGCTTTCAAATTTAAATTAATATGAAACATTGAAAATAAAAAGAAGCTTGAAATGAAATTTAAAACATGAAAAAGTTAAAAGACTTGAAGTACCCGAGAACTCTAACAAGGGACTCCAAAGCAATAGTCTCTTCGGCATCTTTCTAGAAACCGTCATTAAACACAAGTGCAACAACTTCATGCCTTCAAGGGTCTTGGAATGTTTATATGCCATCCACTTAGGTCCCAAGGACATCCTCTTCAGATTTATCTTTTTCTCAACCACAAATTAAAAAAGTTATGAAATTTGTTGTAAATCTAGTAACTGCAAGTCAAACAATTTCTTTACCTTCAGTGTATTTTCTCATGGTGTTTAGGACAATAATGTGGTTTTATAGGTATTTGGTTATGGATTTTTCCTTATTCACAACCTCATGTATCCAATGAAGCTTACCAATGTCCTCAAGCATTAAGTCTATACAATGGGCAACACAATAGGTCCAAAAAATAGTGGGGTGCCTAATCTCAAAAAGTCTACTAGCAGCCATATAATTAGTTGCATTGTTGGTGACAATTTGTACAACATGTTCTTCTCCCACTTCTTGAATGACTTCCTCCATCATTTCACAAATAAGTTGTGCAGTCTTAACCTTGTCTGAGGCATCCACTAATTTGAGAAACATTGTACCTACTGGACAAGATACAAGGAGATTTATTAAAGTTATATTCGTCTGATCTATCCATCCATCACTCACGATTGTGCACCTTGCTTCTACCCATGATGAATGAAACTCAGATAGCACAAGCATGGCATCTTCAAAACTTTACAATAGAAAATTTGTCCTAATGCTCTCTAATGAAGGATCTCTGAACCCTGGACCTGCAATAGCAACTACATCAATCATAGCTTGCCAGCAAGGACTTATGGCACAGTGGAAAGGTATGTTAGAATAGTACCAAAAGTTAGCAATGGCCTTCCTTTCCTGACTATGGATATTTTTTTTCCAACCAGTGGTATCCAAGGTAGGTTGCGAACCGGGTTGTGTACAGGGAGAAAAAAAGGTGTTTATGTTTCCACCTCCAATGTTGAATGCACGAGGATTCATTTGGCCTCGAGTTTGACTTAGACTTGGAGGCATGTGTGGGAAACTTGGGAATTTCATTGAGGATTCAATAGAGGGAGATGAAAATGGGGTAGTGGAAGAAAAATTGTCAACTCCAGGAGTTCCTATTTCTTTTTTTTGCTTTTCCTTCTTTGCATTATGTTGACTCAACATATCATGGCCATGGTTGCTTGGTGTTTGACATTTTTGTCAATATTTTTGCAGAGACCTATATCATGGCTGGGTATTCATGCAAGGTGGTATGTGAATCTATAAATGCCTCTACTACATTTCTCTTTGAAATATTTACAAAGGAGCTTAGGGTCTCCAGGAATCTTGTCACAATAAGCTCAAAAAAAGACCTTCTCCCTCTGCATTGTTGGTTTTTTGGACTTTTGTTTCAATTGCAGCTTTTGTTTAGATTTGGAGTTGTGCCTTCTATTTATTTTGGCTCCTGTAAAATACAATAAAAAAATTAAAATTAAAAATTCCATATATAACTTCGCAAAAAAGAGGGTTGGTTTTAAAGGATATGAGGTTTTGTTAAGGATCAAAGAGGAGTCTGTCCAGCAACACAAGCACATTTCGACCTAATATATCATTATGACCTTGAAACACAATTAGGTATATATGAGGAAATGCTACCTAAAGGAAATATTATCAACATATACTGCATTGTAATCTTGAATTTCCAAGTTTGTTTAGCATAAGACAACAAAACCAATACATGAATAACAAATTCTGGAAGAACCAAAATACCCAGAGTTGTGGATGCATGGTTAAATCCTTTAAAGTCGACAAGACATTGACCAAGGAAGGAGTTCTTGATGACTTGGTCGATGGTTGGTATAAACCATTTCTCAGTGCCTTTTTAAAATCTATTTAAGCCCCATTTATAGGGTTGAAAAGTCATAACCAAAGGAGTACGCTGAACATTCGATTGCTGAAGAGTGAAACTTGAAACTTTCCATTGAAAATGACGTTGAAACTTCAATATAGTAATATACCTATTCTTTAAGCCAAGTGCCAATGTACCTCGATTGTTGGATAGTGAAGCGGCTAAGCCTAAAGGTAACACACGCTGAGGGTGACGCGCAACTTCCTGATGATGGATATGGAGTATGGATAGAGGACACATTGACGATTTCTCGATATGGAGTCTGGACTTAGGCTCACCTTGGCGGCTCCCCGATATTGAGTTTGGACTGTGTAATAGTGAGTAGTGATTGATTACTGAAGGCCTCGACATATGAGTTTTGGGCCTGACAAATGAGTAATAAATTTTGGAATGACTGACATTTAGCTTTTAGCAATATGACATACCTAAGCTTGAAAAGATCGTGCTCGTCGAGTCAAGGATGAAAATCGAATAAATTGGAATCAATTGCAGGAATCTGCTTTAATCGGAAAGTCACAAGTCAAATTTGCATTGACCATGAGTTAAACTTGGTCAACGTGAGTTTGACTCGCAAATATTTAGATCGGATCATTTAGAGAGTGAGCAGATTCCGACTCGTGATTAATCGTGATTGATCAGCAAGTCTTATTTCACTGCTTGTAACTGAAATCTAAACTAAAAATAGGAGATCTTACAGTTGAAACTAATTGTGAATTTTATAAAATGAAATTGGCCCATTGTCATCGTCTCTATTTGTAGCTGGGCGCGTCAACGGAAGAGATTCATTTTAATTCAAGTTCACGAAGAAAATATTTTATGGAAGATGTTTCTTTTATGTCAAGGAAGACATAGTGATATTTTTTATTAAATTTGAATAGCAATAGTATCTACTTTGTATCTTTCGTATCTCATTATTTTTATCTCCTGTAACTCATACAGAAAGTGGGGTAATAGTGGACATGTAGCATCAAGCTCCACTCCTTTTAATCCAAAGTTCTACATGCAAACCTTTGTGTCACTTGCACCGCAAAGCCTTCACTATAGAGTGTGGAGTTAACACCTACCTATACATGAAAAAAGCTACACATACCTTTTTACTTGGTTTGTTCACCTTTTGTCCATTCTTTGTTTGGAGTCTGGGACAACAAGCTCCACATAATTTTTATCCATACCTCTATGTGAGTGTAACTTTGCACATTTCTTTGTTTCAACCAATATCAAAAGCATTTTTGAGCTTCTTTCATGGCATGAATATATGCTTCAATCATGGAAATTAGCAAAGTATCTAAAGAAAAAAATAACCATGGCGTTACCCTTTTCCATTTCAAATATGTTAGGATTCTATTGAGATTTTTCAGAGATAATTATTAACTGGCCCTCTACTTTTACCTTTTCCCTAATATAAATTGCATTGCTTATTACATTTCTAATCAAGAGATTTACATCAAATACTAGATCAAAGGGCCAAGTACTTTTCATAAATGCTTCCTTGTTGAGTAGAAGAATAAATGGTCAACATGTCAACTTGGCTCCAATTTCTTGGGAATTAATAATTGTTTTGAAAAATGACTACTCTTGTTTGAATCTAGAAGTATGTTTAAGCTTTGAAAATGGATTTTCCTCCAAATTGATCTTGGAAAGGTCCTTATTAAAGGCTTCTCTATATCTCCTCCACTAGAATGAATGGCTTGTATGTTGAAAAGTATAACAGAGCTCCCTTCTGAAAAGCCTAATCATCCCATTGTCACCAAGAGCTCCTCCTTTTCCCCAAATTAGACCCAAAACAACATTGAGTACTTAATTATGATCCAACCTAAGAAATTTTTCTTAACACTACAACTCAAGAGCTATTAAATTTCAAGTGCAGTAATATGATTCATCATTCCTTCATTGAATAAGTATATTGTTTTTGAATTTGTCATTTGTGCTTGTAGTATTTGGTACTAACCTTGTTTCACTTGAAAGGGTTTCTATTTTTGGACTATGACAATGCTAGTAAGATTCAAGCCTTTTATAGTTTTTGTACCCCAAGATCATTTAGCAAGATGTATGTCCTACGTGGAAAGAAATAAGCATTTAGTTATTACCTCCTAAACTAAAGCATTGTTTCTTTTATTAGGTGCCATGTAAAATCCTCTATAAATTGAGGATGAATGGGATGTAATATCCTATACATCCTCGTAGACTATAGTCCTTGATAAAGGGGTAAAAACCAAAAAATACCCATTGCTGGGCAATTTTTGGGGAAACTGGGCTTAGAAAACCCAAATTTGGGGTTTGGAGTAAGGTTTACTCAATCACTTAAGAATATGAAACCCCTCTAGAAAATCTATAAATAAAGAGGGATTGAATTCATTTTGGATCACCAAGTGTGGATTAATTCATTTGTTCTTGAGCATTAGGTCAGATAGTTTTTGACCCCTTCTATCTCTTGTCAATTTCAGTGGTGAAATATTCCACCCTAGTTGACATTTCCTTATTATATCGTTGTTTGAGCACAAGGGTCTTAGGCTGGTCAGTGAATTCTGTTGGATATTGGTCTCTTCTCTTTTTCTGGGTACAAGATTTCTATTAAAGGTGAATGAATTTGGAGGATAGTGCATGATAGCTTAGTTCTATTTGGCATACACATCCCTTGAAGGAAGCAACAAGGTTTCTAAGTCCTTAATATCTTGTTCCAGACAAATCACTTACCTTAGGGAGTTGATTCGTTTCTGGCACCTCGAGTAGCGAAACTCTTTGCTTTATTTAGTATTTACATGCACAGTTAAAAGGAGCACTTCCCTACTTATTAATTCTCAGCATTAGCTAAGGAGGCATGTTTGCATATCTCATATCATCTTCACTAGCAGCAGACTTTAATTGTCTTATCTATCCATGCAAGGAAGGTGCATTAGGATTAGGAGTTAATAAAGTTGAGACATTGTTGTATATGTTTCCATATTCATTGTACCTTCTAGACTAAAGGAAAAGTGAATAGAAGATTTTGAAATTTTTAGTTATTTCTTGTTTCAAAGAGTAATAAATAGTGATGCGATTTGAGTTTCAAATCTGTGTACTTGCTATTACTTTGTTCAGTGACATGTGCTTCTATGTCCAAAACAAGGGGTTTTTCTGTAGTATCTAGCCTCCAAAGCTTCTTCAATGCAAACTAAATATCAAATCATGCCCTCATACTCCAAATCATCTAAGGCATCACCCTACATAAGTTCCAAAGTAGACCAATGATCTTTGACAAGCCAACTCCAACCCCATGTCACTATACAAGTATTGACATCAATGCTACAAAAATTATTCTGAAGTGTTGCATCCTACACCAATTCCTAAGATGGATTCCCAAAGGGGTTCTATAACGAGGCTCAACCTCCATTACCATATTTAAGACTTTTCAAATGGATCGGTCCCTTTAAACCATACCAATTTTTACACTTTCACAATTTGGCCATGTTCCTATCAATTTATATTTTGTATTGAAAAGTCAATCCTATTTTAGGTGTTTATTAAATTTAGGAACAATTATAGGTCAGCTCTAGCAAAATGTCAACAAATATGTGGGTTGGTTTGGCATTTCTCCAAATATTATCACACATGTGTATATAATCAAACATTTTCCTTTTTAGATCTTGATTGGTTGAACAAAAAGGTTCATTGCCAATGTAATTTTGTCCCATACCTCCACATCAACACTCATAGATAACAATATTCTTAATTCTTCATCTGTTTGCATAGTAATCTCCCTTTTGGTTGTTATTTTTGATGGAGCAACCTCTGATAGTACACCTTTTACCACAAAGATGTTGTTGTTGGATAGAAATCTCCAGAGGAGTCTTCCACCAGACATATAAATGGTTATTATATATCACAATAATAAGCATTAACATACGAAGATGTGCAGACCCTAAACTATGTGCATTCAATCCATTACTTTTTATTTCATGGTAGATTTCCTTCAGAATAGTAGATGTGTTGTGGCACTTGAATGTGTTCACATAAAAAATTCTAAGCACAAACCTGGATTCTCATGTGTCATTGAAATTCAACATATGCCTTGTTCACCTAATAACTACTTGTAACTCCTCTTAGGGTACTCATGTACAATCTAACTCATCCCACTTAACAAGTTACCAAGAGAAGGCTCATCACATCCAACCTTGGTCTAAGACAATTAAGCAACATATTTTACATCTTGACATGCCATAGCACCTGACATGTCTTAGAATGCCTTGGCACTATGTATCATGCGTTAACATCCCCTACATTTCATGGGATTGTTTAACACTCCCTAGAACACCGTGGCACTTCCAGACATGCCTTGGTAGTTTAGCATACCTTGGCATTGCCTAGCATATAACCTTGTTCCCTCTCACACACTCTTATTCGTTAATTTCCATGCATTTTGAACTAGTGCTTCCTTATGTTTCCTTGACACCCCCTAACACTCCCTAGCTCACCCTAGCACCTGACACATCTTGGCCTACCACCTTAACACTCTAGCATTCCTTGGAACTACATAATATACCTTGTCACTCTCTCCTTAGCACACCTAGACATCGCTGACACTCTTGGTCACACACTCTTATTCATTCATTTCCATGCTTTTTTACCTATTTCTCCCCTGTGTTTCCCTAGCACTCCTTATCACTCCTTCACATTGTTGTTGGGAAAAGTATATATTCAGAACGCCCCTATCCCACTCTAAGGTGTGACAGTGCCTTAGCAACAAACAAGGAAAACTACTTGAGCATTCTTCTTTATGAAATGTAAACGAAGAGGAAGGATAAACTAACCTATGTCTTGCGCTAGTTTGTTGATCCAATCACTCCTCTCTTCAATAGCTCCCAGCTCCCTGCTCCCTTACCGGCCCAGCTTCGCCAAATTCCTGCAAGATCACAGAAGAGAGAAGCTACACGAAGATATAGATTTACATTCATAAAAAGCTTATAATCAGATTAAGCTAAACATGCAAATATAACAAAACATCATTGATACACAGCATGTAGGAGAAACTCAAATAGTTTTATTGATATGGTAAGAAAGTCCAAGAGGAGATACAACCAAGTGAGTCCCGATCCAGCATCTACCTCCCAGCAAAGGAATCCCTTCCTTACCTCCAACAAAGCATAAATCACCCAATGCACTAATCTCAATCTCAAACCAACAGCAATTCTCTGCAAAGTACAAAATTCCAGCCTCTGGATCTCTGGGATGAGGGATCCATATATAGATGTAAGCAGAGAGGATGAGTCAGCTTATGTTTTGACTTGTGGATTCTCTCTGTCAGTTCTTGCTTCCACTTGGAGGCTGAGAGCCTCTTACTCATCTTTGGTCGAACTCAGTGAGGCAAGTGTCATTGAGGAAGATTCTGGAAGCTTCCATTGTCTGTACACCTCGCGGAATGACACTGCCATTTGGCGTTTCTCGCTCAGCGCACCCTGGTAGTGCATTTAGGTGCATTGCAACGCACCTAGCTAGTGTACTGGGGTGCTTTGCAATGCAGGCAGCTAGTGGAGCACTTGAATTGATCCTGATTTGACTGATTCTGAGTAGTTTTTGGTGGAGAACTTCTGGGAGAAGCTGTCATTGGTTGACCTTGTTCCTTTAGGGGCAAGAACAACACTTTTAGGGACTTTGGATCCCTTGGATTATGGAATTTTCATGCTCAAAGTTGTAAGTCACAAAAAAGTCTATAACAGTTTCCCCCTAAAGTATGAGGCCGTTTATCGGGTGAAATGCTTTATTAGGAGGATCCGAAGTTCTTTCAATGCTGGGAGGAGACCTGTAATAAGATACAATACAATACATTATTTTTCATACTGTTTTCATGATCTAGCTGAGGCGGTCATTCCCATGCTCAGCTTTATAAATTCATTTTTATGTACATAGGAAAGACAATCGTCTGATGGTAGACTGATGATTTTGATGAAATCATCATCCTTTTGGTAGGATGATTATCTGTTCTGCAATGCTGTACATGTCAATGTCTTTATTTTTCCTGAATATATATCGCAGCCTGGATTGATGAAACTAGATTCGGGGTCTTCAATCTCGTCCGATCTTCACTCGAAGTACAAGTCGATCCATGTGACAAATGTTTTGAAGTCGAACATGGAAAGACATCGCTTGATTACCAGTCAATGATGTAAACTATTAACAAGCGCGAGAGGAATCACCGATAATGATAATGACCCTCAAGGTACTGCAGTACAGTTCATGTGGTGTGAATAAAGGATTTGGCGTCGAACACCACGCAAAATCTTTCGGTCGAAGGTCATTGATGTATACCTGTCGCCGGAAGTGAGAAACTTGCCATTGAGGCATGCAAGCTTCAAAGTACTGAAGGGGGTGTTCCTAGATCAACTTCTTGGATAATGAGCTGATGTCGACAAGAAGCGATCCGTCAAAGGGGGGCCTTAATGAATCCCACATCAATGACACGAAATGGAGCAAATGATTTTGATGGAGGTGAAAACGATCTGATGATATATGGTTCAGGGTGGCGGTCATGAAAGAATGAAGTATAATGTATGGTAGTGGATGGAACACGGGTGACTTCTCTGGATGACTTCTCTTGAACATATCGGCGACACTTATATGATGGATTGGTAGCATTTACCCCAAAGGTGGATGGTATGGCGAGACCATGGTGATGTGACCGGTGAATGAAACAACCCAACCCGACTCAGGCACGGAGCGGAAGTGTCATGTTCAAGAGCGACTTGCTACCAATAAAGGTTCTTTGAGTTTCTTCCCAATTTTTCCCCAGTCATTGCTGACCAGTACCTCTTTATTTTTGTCAAGCTTGAGGAGGATAACATATGCTTGTTCTATAATTTGCCCTTCGGGCAAACCCATCGCTATGTTTTAACGAGCCTAGCGATAGTGAAACTCGTTCTCGTCTAAAGACAAGTTTTTCGCTATTAATCTTTTTAACGAGTCTAACGACAAAGATAACTCGGTCCTTTTCATTTTTAGAGAGTCTGAAAAGGTACGTAAAGTTAACTCCGGAATTCCTTTTTCATCATCTAATCCCTTAAGTCCGAAAAAGTATAAAACAATACAGTGAATTTTCGATAGTTTTAACGAGTTGAACAAAACAAGCGCTCGATCTTTTTGTGCAATAATCCCTTAGGTCCAAAAAGATTAAAATCTAGAGGAGGGATAGCTCTTCCTATCGCTTTAACGAGCTGGAAGGCCAAAACTCGGCAATCTTTTCATATTTTACGAGTCAGATGAAAAGAGCTTAAAGAAGACTCGTCTTTTGAGGAACGAGTGATAAAATGGGTAGCAGCTGATTCCAAGTAAGGGTTGGAATTTTCCAAGCACGACAGTGTCACAAGGATGGCTAGTGAAATCACTCTTTGCAGCTGTTCCTCAAAATGGGTAAACAATCAAATGGAGGTGAATGATCGGCCAATGGAAAAGTGGAGGTGACGGTGCAAACACGACCAAGGCTTTAATGGCTAATAATGTTACATTCATGGTGGTTATTTACCGGAGGATAGTTCATTTTTTAACGACCTTAAACGCGGGTTGAAACACTTGCTCGATCTTATGTTTATTTTTTAACGAGCATGAACTATGTGCTAAAACTGCTCGATAATCCAGTCATATGATAAGAATGTCTCATATAAAACGGCAACATTTAGATTTTTTCCCCACTTCCTTTCTTTATGCAAGTTAGGAAACGACTAATCCAAAAAACAGATAAATAATCGCTCTTTGCTTGCACTCCAACAAGGTTTGCATGCCCCCAGGTATAAAACAGAGTTTCAAGGTTACCTCTACTTCACTTCCGCCAAAACAATTGTTTTACCGAGAGAGGCCTACCTCTTACAGGTCACCCAAAGATTGTTCCATTAATCTTTCAAACAAAACACTTCTTCGACGATGTCTACTGAGATAAACAAAGGTGAGCGACGATGCCCGCCAACTCACATAACTTTGACAAAAGAATCTTATTCTAGAATAACCCCTATCTCAATCACGGACGGGGTACAAACTAGTCATATTCTTCCGCAGAAACCTACCCTATACCCGAAGTTTTCCTGCCAAAGCAGACCAGGACGCATGCCCCTTGGGTTCCAATCATATCCCTCCGAATTACTCGCGCTCATCGGGAGGACGGACCATGGGTTGAGACATTTCTTGCGTGAAGAGACCATTTAGGGATGGTATATGACTATTTGCGATGCATGATCCAGAAAATGAAAGCTGGTCCACGAGCTTGACCACTCTTCCTTCATGCGGAAAACACATTACTCTAAAGAGTGAGGAGACGATGGCTCCCATGCAATAAATATAGTCTCGTCCAAGGAGTAGGTTATAATCCAAGGGTCCTTGAACGACCATCACGTTCATTTGAACGGTCTTCCCTTTCGATGTTATGGGCACATTGGGGAGGATCCCTAAAGTTCGACTGGTTCCTTTATCAAAGCCTGTCAGATTTCTCATCTCAGGCAAAAGCGATGGCGAACCAAGCGCTTTCCAAGCAGTAGAGGAAAGGATACTCACAGAAGCCCCCTCATCTATGATGGTACCAGCCATGACCATTCTATATATTTGGACGATAATTCTGAATGGTATGCTTGCTGGTAAACGGGGTCTGCCTAGTTGATTCCAGTCGAAGGAGACAACTAGGTTGCTTGGAGGTGGGTCCGAGTAGACGGTCGGGTACGGCTCTGACGAAATTCCTTCCTGCGATAAAGGAATGGGTAGGTTGCCCCCGTGTTCGTCGGAGTTTGTGTTGATGAATAGAATTTGGACGGTGTCATCGTTATTCTCCTCAGTGACTGTATCATTCGAAGATAAAACCTCTGAAGGCAAGACCGGGTCAACTGCCGCCTCGACCTTTTGACTTTCGTCGGGGTATGGATTCAGCTGGTTCATCTTCAATGACCGGCGCTTCAGCTGAACACTTGAGCGGGCCAACTGGATTTTCAACTAACGAAGGACTCGGCAAGAGTTTTTTATATCCAGGAGGAAGTTGTAACAGTGAAACCGGACGATCATCCAAAACTCTTTTAGCTTCATCTAAGAAGGGACAACGGTGGATGGCTTGATTGCCTTCGCACAGTTTACAAGGAGATCTAGCTGTCCCTTTTTGTCTGGGGACTTCACTTTCGCTAGTTGACGGTGTGCTTTCAACATGGCTATCAGAGGTTGACGCCACCGGATTGTGCAAATGGGGAGACCAGTCCCTTAGTATCCGAGGGATGCAGGGACAATCTCTGTGAAAGTGGTCTCCCTTGCAAATGACACATGGCGATTTAGACCTGGTCAGTGCAGTGTGTGGATTTTCGTTAGACGACACTCGTTTGCCCCCAGTCGCTTTTGGCTCCTTCTTCTTCTTCTCTTTCTTCTTCTTTTCCTTCTTCTCCTTAGGAACTTGACTTTTGGCTTTGCCAGCCCCATCAAGCGAAGAGGAAGGAGGAGAGGAAGAATTAGAGGAAGTGGAAAGTTGGTGGGTAACTCTGGACTGGTCTAATTGCTGATTTGACTGTTCAGGAATAGTGGTGTTCTGAACGACATTGGTTGAGAAGAGCCAGACTGGCAAGCTAATTGTCAGTCCTGGAAGCGACAATGTGGCCATATGGGGCGCACCAACATCTCCCCAAGAGGAGAAGGGACTAGGATTTCCACCAAGGGGAATTCCTTGGTTGGTAGGCTCCATTTTCTCAACCTAAAGATCAACGCGGGAAAAAGGGTATGAATATTCCGTTTAAAATAAATTTTAACAATGCTTGGACACAACTTGCTTTTTCAATTTTAAAAAGTCGAGAAAAAGCAAAAGATGACTCTAGTCTCCTTTGATTTTTAATGAGCCTGAAGTGACAAGTGCTCAGATGGACCTTTTCCGTTAAGGAGTCTGAAAAGGAATGAAAGGGACTGCTCTGGAGTTCTAGGTAGAGGGTGTGCCAAACCAATCGCAAAACCGTAGAATACTTTTTAAGGTACGGGCGGTCAATCTTCCCGAATGCTGTGTTCAGTGCATTGCGATCAGTAGGGCGGCCGACCCGGCTTCCTATGGATAAAGGTTTTATGCCTATAGGGATCTCCCAATATATACTCGACGGTACGTGGGAGCACAATCCGTACTGGCACTTATCGTCTCACAGTGGAGGAATCACCCAACCAACAGTGAGGACAACAGTTACCAGGCTTTATGACGCCGGAACACGTCTCTAGCCTAGACCACTATGTTGTGCGTTAAGTTCCAATGCGTTGTTAAGTTCATTCAATTTATTTTAGGTTGATATTTCTTAGAAGTTTACCTTTTTGGATCACCACGAGATGTAGATACAATTCCTATATGCAGTCTAAAGATGATAAGCAAGCTTTTATCTCTTTTCAACAATGAAAATCCTAGCTACAAGGGGAAAAGAAAGACACAATCTTTTCTCAAAGAGCATAGAGCACACTGTAAATGCACTTTTCCTAAATCAAACCATACAAACTGTCAAAATGCAAATGCACATATGCATGTATTTGTTTTCACTTTCTTAATATTGATGCCTAAAAAGAAAGTTGTTGTACAAACTTGAATTCAATTTCAAGTGAAAAACACAAACAAGCTTCTTTTCGAAATCAAAAAGACGATTACGACACTTTATGATTTTGAAGTAAACACTTGTTTTGACACTAGAAATTCACAAATTCAAACCAAAAGACAAAAGTAAAAGCGCAATCAACTGTCAAAAGAAAACAAACTTTCTCCTAAGATCAAAACGACACTTACGACAGGTCTAGATCTAAGGGCGACAGTATGACTAGTTTACTTTTGTAATGGGAAACTGCAAATGATGTAACAAATACACAAAAACAAATACAGTTTCTTTTATACAACTGAGGTGGAATTAAGGCAAAGAAAAGGGGTTTTCAGATAGGTACACACACTGATAACAGGCTGCAAAAATCAGAGATAAAACTGAACAAAATGAAGCAAAGAACCACAACTGCACAGGGCAAAGGCTGATCAGCGCACCTGTTGCACAGAGAAACTGAATTGCAGTGCAGGTAGCCCTCTCGGGACCTGCGTTGAAATGCAGAACCTCTTCACAGAGTCTGCGCTGAAGCAGAAACGAGAATTTTCTCTGGGTTCTGGGTCACGGTTCGCAGTTTAATCTATGGTTTTTGGTCGGATAAAAGCTATCAGTAAGGCACAATTAGAGGGATGATTTAAAGGACAACTAAGAGATATCACAAAGGGCAATTAGAGCATTTGTGGATCAGCTGTTCAGATCATAAACAGGCCCAGTGAATGGACTAGAGTAGCAGATCTCTACTTTGCATTTGTAAATGGCAAATGCAGTTCGATTCGCCACTCCTAAGTTTATGAGAAGAACAACAATAGAAACACAAATAAACTAACTAGAGACGCTCCCCAGTGGAGTCGCCATTTTGTTGTTGGGAAAAGTATCTATTCAGAACGCCCCTATCCCACTCTAAGGTGTGACAGTGCCTTAGAAACAAACAAGGAAAACTACTTGGGTATTCTTCTTTATGAAATGTAAACGAAGAGGAAGGATAAACTAACCTGTGTCTTGCGCTAGTTTGTTGATCCAATCGCTCCTCTCTTCAGTAGCTCCCAGCTCCCTGCTCCCTTACCGGCCCAGCTTCGCCATATTCCTGCAAGATCACAGAAGAGAGAAACTACACGAAGATATAGATTTACATTCATAAAAAGCTTAGGATCAGATTAAGCTAAACATGCAAATATAACAAAACATCATTGATACACAGCATGTAGGAGAAACTCAAATAGTTTTATTGATATGATAAGAAAGTCCAAGAGGAGATACAACCAAGTGAGTCCCGATCCAGCATCTACCTCCCAGCAAAGGAATCCCTTCCTCACCTCCAACAAAGCATAAATCACCCAATGCACTAATCTCAATCTCAAACCAACAACAATTCTCTGCAAAGTACAAAATTCCAGCCTCTGGATCTCTGGGATGAGGGATCCATATATAGATGTAAGCAGAGAGGATGAGTCATCTTATGTTTTGACTTGTGGCTTCTCTCTGTTAGTTCTTGCTTCCACTTGGAGGCTGAGAGCCTCTTACTCATCTTTGGTCGAACTCAGTGAGGCAAGTGTCATTGAGGAAGATTCTGGAAGCTTCCATTGTCTGTACACCTCGCGGAATGACACTGCCATTTGGCATTTCTCACTCAGTGCACCCTGGTAGTGCATTTAGGTGCGTTGCAACGCACCTAGCTAGTGTATTAGGGTGCTTTGCAATGCAGGCAACTAGTGGAGCACTTGAATTGATCCTGATTTGACTGATTCTGAGTAGTTTTTGGTGGAGAACTTCTGGGAGAAGCTGTCATTGGTTGACCTTGTTCCTTTAGGGGCAAGAACAACACTTTTAGGGACTTTGGATCCCTTGGATTATGGAATTTTCATGCTCAAAGCTGTAAGGCACAAAAATTTCTATAACAAACATGTGTTGTTACACCCTAGCACCTATGACATCTTGTCATGTCACCCTAGCATCTAGCATGTCGTAACACTGCCTAGCATACTTTGTCAATTTGTCCTTAGCACACCTAGAACTCTGTAAAACTTCTCATCAAAAAGCCTTATTTGTTTATTTCCATTCATTTTGACATAGTTCTCCCTTGTGCTTCCCTGGCACTCACAGCTAACACTTCCTTACATGCGTTGGCACATCTTGGCCGCATGTCACCCTAGAACTCCCACATTCCTTATCATTGCTAAGCATGCCTTGTAACTCCTCCTTAACACACCTGGAACTCACTAGCACTCCATGCCACACACTCTTATTCCTTCATTTCCATGCATTCTGACCTAGTGCTCCCTTGTGTTTCCCTAACACTCCCTAACACCACTTTGCACACATTGGTACACCATTGCACTTGTCACATCTTAGTAGGATTTCCTAGTACTATATCATCTATTGGCACTGCTTATCATACGTTGTCACTCTCTCCTTAGAACACCTATAACGTTGAAAATTGGCAACAATAAATTGCTAAAAATAGAAGTGCCAAAAATAGCACTGCTAAAAATAGTAATTTGGGCATCCATGCTGGATTGGGCAACAGGGAATGAAAAATGGAAGTGCTAGAAATAGAAGTTCTATTCTTAGGAGTTCAAGTTCAATTCCTATTTTTTGACTGTCCTTGGTCTAAAATAGGAAGTAAAATTTGAATTTGATATTAATAGCAGTTTGTAAATTAATTAATTAATTCAGTTTGAGTTAATCAGTTAATGAATTATGAACTTGAAGTCTTTGTGAGAACATGCAATAGTTTCTCCACTGATTGGGGAATGTGTCCTCGATTTGCTCCACTAATTTAGGAATTAAGGATGAGTTCTATATTGAAAGGATTAGTTGACTTAGTCTAACTTAGTCAAGTTCAGTTAGATTAATTGAACAAGTTGTTAAATTAATGAGATTCAGTTTGTTGATGCTTGCATGCATGTGACAACTGGTATTTTCAGATAACTGAGTATTTAGTCATGGATAACTGATGCATGTCAGTTCAGACAGAGACCCAATTGAGATCAGAGAAGGGAGAATGTACTATCAGTTGGATGAATATTTTTCCTATAAAGGAAGCTCATCCATGATGAGGATTGATCTCCTTCAAGTTTGTGCAGTTAGATCAGAGGTTAGTAAGTGTGTGAAGAGGCCAATTCACACAGGTGGCAGCACTGGACCCCAAGGAAACTGCACAAGGAAATAGGAGGCTTGGAGGGTAGAGGAGAAGGTTTGTGAGAAGCCTTTGACTATCTATGAGCAGTAGAGGGATTGTACTTAGAGCTGGATAGCTTCCTAGCTAAGGCTTTTTGTAATTCGGACTATATTTCCACTTGTATGATAATACAGAGATGGGGTTTTAGGCAGGCGCTTTCCCCGGGGAAATTCTTTTGTGTTATGTGTGATTGATTCCTTCTTATCAATTATATTTGTTTTTATTGATGTTGCTCATGGTTGATTAAGCTTCTGCTAAATTGTTTGTAGAAGTAGATCAAGTGTTTTATTTTAGTACATTGCATTACCAAGTTGATGTATAGGTGGGAAATTTCTACATGGTATCGAGCTAGCTGATTTGTAGAAAAAATTCTACATGGTATCAAAGCTATCTGATTTGTAGGGAAAATTCTACAAAATTCTACATGGTATCGGAGCACAGGTGATCAAGGAGAGAATAGTATACTGAGAGGAGATTTCAAAGTTTTGAGTTTTTAGCCGAGAGTTCATAGAGAAAATATGAAAATTTTTGTACAAAATTTTCAGAAATAAATAGCAAATTTGGATTCCTTGCAGAAAAATACCCAAAACCAAAAAAATAAATCAGCTGAATCGGAGTTCGGATGAGGGAGATATCGCTGATTTAAAATCCACTCTTTTTCTAGAAAATTTCGTGACAGCGGGAAAGTGGAAATAGATTGGTGTGCTAGCGAAGAACCTGTATGCACTTGAGGTACAACATGCATGCAAAGCCTTGAGGAGCAAGGCAAAGGTTAGAGACTTGGTGGTTGAGAGGGAGAGTAAATTACCTCTCAACATGCAGAGCCAGAAGAAGTCTCAGACAATTGTGGAGGAACCACGATTGGTGTAGTAGCTTCAGGAGGTTGTGGAGCAGCCACAATAGGGGAAGCTAAGAGTAGATCGAGTAGAGACGTCTACTCGTGCAATGACCTCTAGTAGGGGGAAACTTCGAGCCAAGTGGGCAGAGGGATCACATGCAGCCATACCTCTAGGTAGGAGGTGGGGTGATGTGGAGTGATCGTCCTATAGAGGAGGGGCAGGATCCTTGAGGTACCCAACCTCTTGGATGAAACCTTGCTACGGGAGCCCCAATGTGTAGTAGTAGGAACTGACTGATTGGGTAGAGACAGATGTGGATGGAGCGGCAGAGAGAGCTACAATGCAGGGAATCCCAGGACATCACAGAGCATGCAGGCTGCAGCAATGCGAGAGGCACAACTGTGTTGCACTGTGCAGGGTAGCACAGAGAAGGATGCAATCGTGCGAGATGCATGGAGATGTTGCAGTAGCACAGAGGTTAGAGAGGGAGCACTTGTCAGCAGCAGGTAGAGCTTCAACATCAGAGTACGTTTCGAGCCCAACAGAGTGGTTAGTTGGGAGCTTTTTTTGTTCCTAGAGTTGCTGGAGCAACCACACTTGGTAGATGTGTTGCATGCAGAATATTCTAGAGGTATAGGATCGGGTTCGAGAGGAATCCTTTATTGTTGAGAGGTAGTGTTGAAAATTGACAATAAGAAATTGCTAAAAATAGAAGTGCCAAAAATAGCACCACTAAAAATAGCAGTTTGGGCATCCATGCTAGATTGGGCAACAGGGAATGAAAAATGGAAGTGCTAAAAACAGAAGTTCTATTTTTAGCAGTTCAAGTTGGATTCCTATTTTTAGACTATCCCTGGTCGAAAATAGGAAGTAAAATTCGAATTTGTTATTAACAGTAGTTTGTAAATTAATTAATTAATTCAGTTTGAGTTAATTAGTTAAGGAATTATGAACCTGAAGTCTTTGTGAGAACATGCAATAGTTTCTACACTGATTTGGGAATGTGTCCTTGATTTACTCCACTGGTTGAGGAATTAAGGATGAGTTCTATATTGAGAAGATCAGTTGACGTAGTTTAACTTAGTCAAGTTCAGTTAGATTAATTTAACAATTTGTTAAATTAATGAGATTCAGTTTGTTGATGCTTGCATGCATGTGACAACTGGTATTTTCAGATAACTGAGTATTCACTCATGGATAAGTGACTCATGTCAGTTCAGACAGAGACCCATTTGAGATCAGAGAAGGGACAGTGTACTATCAGTTGGATGAATATTTTTCCTATAAAGGAAGCTCATCCATGATGAGGATTGATCTCCTTCAAGTTTGTGCAGTTATATCAAAGGTTAGTGAGGGTGTGAAGAGACCAATTCACACAGGTGGTAGCACTGGACCCCAAGGAAACTGCACAAGGAAATAGGAGGCTTGGAGGGCAGAGGAGAAGGTTTGTGAGAAGCCTTTGACTATCTATGAGCACTAGAGGAATTGTACTAAGAGCTGGATAGCTTCCGAGATAAGGCTTTTTGTAATCCGGACTATATTTCCACCTATATGATAATACAGAGATGGGGTTTTAGGCAGGTGCTTTCCACGGGTAAATTATTCTGTGTTATGTGTGATTGATTCCTTCTTATCAGTTATATGTGTTTTTATTGATGTTGCTCATGGTTGATTAAGCTTCTACTAAATTATTTTTTGAAGTAGATCAAGTGTTTTCCTTTAGTACATTGCATTACCAGGTTGATCTACAGGTGGGAAATTTCTACATGGTATCAGAGCTAGTTGATTTGTAGAAAAAGTTCTACATGGTATCAAAGCTAGCTGATTTGTAGGAAAAATTCTACAAAATTCTACAGTTAACACTCCCTATCACACACGCACATTCATTCATTTACATGTAATTAAAACGAGTCCTCCCTTGTGTTTCCTTGGCAATCCCTAGCATGTGTTGGCGCCACATCCTAGAACCTAGCACACATTGGCATGTCTTGACATGCCTAACATTCCTTGGGACTTTATAACATGTTTTAGCACTTCTTGAAATTCCTTGAACACCTTGGCACTCCCTAGTTTTCATGCCCTCATAGATAACCTTACTTTTTTTGTGACTTGGGAACCCAGCCAAGTCATTCAAAAAATAGTGTTGTGCCTAGACGAAAGTCTCACTTTGTCTCAAACTGCTTTTTGCATCCTCTTATCACAATCATAGGCTTTCCTCCTACAAGTCCTAATGTGAAATTCTCCTAACACACTTCATCCATGGGACACCTAAAATTCATTGAAACTCCCTGGAATAATCTCTTATTCATTCATTTCCATGCACTTTGACCTAGTTCTCCCTTATGATTCCCTAACACTCCGAAACACTCCTTGACATGCATTGACACTATCTGGCATATGTCAGCAAAACTTTTAATTCCTTGGGATGCCATGGCACTCCTTAATTAGCATTCCCTCATAACTACCCTCATTTTCTTTTAGACTTAGGAACCCAACCAAGTCTTGCCTCAACTACATCAACTTTACCAAGTTACATTTACTACAACTATACTATGCCTTGTTCCTCTGATGGACTATAAATCAACTTAGGCTTCTCATGTCCAATATTAACTCATCTCACTTAACAAGTTATCAAGTCAAGGCTCACGTCCAATAGTGCCCATAAAACAACTAAGCAACATAGTTTACATCTTCACATGCCATAACATCTGGCACATATAACAATCCATTGGCACTACATGGCACACATTATCATCCCCTGCATTCCTTGGCATGATTTTCCACTCCCTAACAAACCCTACCACTCCCTACCATGCCCTAACATTGTAGCATGCCTTGGAACTGCCTAGCATATACCCTTGTCACTCCCTCCTTAACACAATTGCAACTTTCTGACACTCCCTATCACACACTCTTATCTATTCATTTCCATGCAATTTGAACTAGTTCTCCCTTGTGTTCTCATGGAACTCCCTGACACACATTAGCACACCCTAGGACTTGGCACATCTTGGCATGTCACCCTGGCACTCTATCATTCCTTGGAACTACCTAGCATACGTTGTCACTCCCTCCTTAGCACACCGAGAATTCGCTAACAATCCTTCTCACGCACTCTTATTCATTCATTTCCATGCATTTGAAACTAGTGCTCCGTTGTTTTTCCCTGACACTCCATAACTCTGTCTGACATGTATTGGCACACCTTAGCAGCTAGCACATCTTGTCACGTTTCCTTGGCCTCTAGAATGGCTTAGCACTATCTAGCATACCTTGTAACTCCCTCCTTAGCACACCTTGAAATCATTGTCATTTCCTGTCACAAACTCTTAATCGTTCATTTGCATGCATTATTTTCACCTAGTGCTCCCTTGTGTTTCCCTAATGCTCCCTAACAGTTCATAGCACTATTTGGCACACCTTGGCACCTAGCACATATTGGCTACATGTCACTTTGGCATGCTAGAATGACTTAGCGCTGCTTAGCATACCATGTCACTCCCTTCTTACCAAACCTGGAACTCATTGACACTCCCTGTCACACACTCTTATTCATTCATTTCCATGAATTTTGAGTTGGTGCTCCCTTGTGTTTCCCTAGCACTCATTAACACTCACCACACATTGGCACACCTAATTACAATGAGTTTCACTAATAGTCAATCCAAAAACCCTTCTAGAGTCTATTTAGTTACTTGTTCTTCACTAAGATATTAGGGTTAAGTTTATCGTATAGTGTTCAATGTGAAAATATTACTAGGTGTTTTTATCGCATAGAGTAATTATGATCTTCCCCATGTACACAAGGATAACTAAGAAGTTTTTCCCATAATCATGCAAGTAGAACTTCAACACGTAGATCAGGGTAACCAGAAAATATTTATCATATTTACACAATGCAAGGTGATAGGAAAATATTTACATTATATACGTGAATGTACTAAGATCAGGACCATTAGCATCATATCTACATATTTACCACAAGACAAGGGTCATTACAACCCCTTAAAAATAGCCATAAGGCCTTCCTCTTTTGTAGCTCCTTGACCACAAGGGTTTAATTTAAAAACACATAGTTCCTTTAAATATATGTAGGTTGAGTCAGCCACTTCAAGCCCTTGAACTTAAAGATAATCAAATATTTGCAATTTGTTACAATAATAAGTCCATTATGCACACTCCTCATCTTAGAGTTGGGTAGAGAGGGAGAATACTTGATTGATGCCAACCTTGTAAATGAAAAACTTTGCCTACTCATTGGTTGGACACTCCACCACTAGTTGACACCACTAACACACACCAAAAGTCCAAGATACCCATAATATGTGCCCTACACCCAATGGCTTAGACTACACCTGTTGTGGGGAAAAATGCCTATTTAGGACGATCCTATCCACCTAAGGTGTGACAGTGCCTTAGCAACAAACGAATACAGCTATTATGATTACTTCCTTTATGAAATGTGAAAGAGGGGAGATCGGCAGACTTACCGTTGTCTTGCGGTTGTCCCTCGAACTAGATCCTCTTCTCTTTGTGTATCCACAGCTACTTGCCTCCTCGCTTGATCAAGAGAACAGCTACTTGCGACAAGAGAAGAACACAATACAAAGGCAAATATACATATTCATAAATGATTTAGGATTAGAAGTAAATCAAATATACTAATGCAATCATACAAAATACACCAGCATATAGGAAAGAATCAAGATAGCTTTATTGAAAGTAACAGGATTCAGGAAGAGATACAACCCATAGGGCTCCAACCCAGCATCTCTTTCCCAGCAGAATGGAATTCCTTCTTCAGCTCCTTTCAAAGCATAACACACCCAATGTTTCTAGCCACAAACCAACAGCAATTCTTTGCAAATACCAAATTCCAGCCCCCCCTTGACCTCATGGAGAGAGATCTATATATAGGAGTTTTGGAGAGAGGATGAGTCAGCTTGAGGCTGGTATAAAACTGACTAGTGTCCTCTCCCACTTCAGTTCTTGAGTCCACTTGGAGGTTCTTGCTTCCACTTGGAGATTTGGAACCTCTTACTCATCACCAGTCGAATTCCCTGATCCAAGTGTCATTTTGGAAGCTTCCTGGGCATTGACACCTTGAGAAATGAGCCTACCACTTGTCCAGTTACGCTCAGCGCAGGTAGCCTTCTTTGCAGTTGACATTCATCGCAGGTAGATAGTGGAGCAGTTGACATTCAGCGCAGATGCTCAGTGGAGCAGTTGACATGATCCAGAATTGCCTTGTTTTTGAGTGTTTTCAGGTGGAGAACTTTTGTGAAGTGTTGTGGTTTGCTGGCCTTGTTCCTCTAGGGGTAGGAACAACATGTTTAGGGACTTTGGATCCCTTAGTTTATGGACATTTCATGCTCAATGCTGTAAGC
Organism: Pinus tabuliformis; assembly: GCA_031772625.1. Lineage (NCBI taxonomy): Eukaryota > Viridiplantae > Streptophyta > Pinopsida > Pinales > Pinaceae > Pinus > Pinus tabuliformis. The sequence continues at coordinate 12,700,877 of CM062813.1, read as the reverse complement.
CACAAAAATGTCTATAACAGTTGCCCCCTAAAGTATGAGGCCGTTTATCGGGTGAAATGCTTTATCCAGGAGGGTCCGAAGTTCATCCATCTGCTGGGAGGAGACCTATAGTAAAATAAAATACAATACATTATGATTCATACTGCTTTCATGATCTAGCTGAGGCGGGCATTCCCATGCTCATCTTTATAAATTCATTTTTGTACATAGAACAAACGATCGTCTGATGGTAGACTGATAATTTTGGTGAAAATTATCATCCTTTGAGTAGGATGATCATCTGCTACAATGATGTACATGTCAAATGTCTTTATTTTTCCTGAATATATATCGCAGCCCGGATGGATGAAACTAGATCCGGGGTCTTCAAACTCGTTCGATCTTCACTCTAAGTACAAGTCGATCCATGTGAGAATTGCGCTGAAGTCGAACATGGAAAGACATCGCTTGATTACCGGTCAGTGATGTAAACCGTTAACAAGCGCGAGAGGAATCACCGATAATGATAATGACCCTCAAGGTACTGCAATACAATTCACGTGGTGTGAATAAAGGACTTGGTGTCGAACACCACGCAAGATCTTCTGGTCGATGGTCATTGATGTATACCTGTCGCCGGAAGTGAGAAACTTGCCATTGAGGCATGCAAGCTTCAAAGTACTGAAGGGGTTGTTCCTAGATCAACTCCTTGGATAATGAGCTGATGTCGACAAGGAGCGATCCGTCAAAGGAGGGCCTTAATGAATCCCACATCAGTGACACAGAACGGAGCTAATGATTTTAATGGAGGTGAAAACAATCTGTGACATATGATTCAGGGTGGCGGTCATGAATGGATGAAGGATAATGTATGGCAGTGGATGGGACCCGGTTGACTCTTTTTGAACGACTTCTTTTGAACATATGGCGACACTGATGTGATGGATCGGTAGCATTACCCCAAATATGGATGGTATGGCAAGACCACGGTGATGTGACCGGTGAATGAAACAACCCAACCCGATTGTGGTACGGAGGAAAAGTGTCATGTTCAAGAGCGACCTACTACCATCAAAGTTTTCTTGATTTTTCCCAATTTTTCCCCAGTCATTGCTGACCAATACCTCTTTATTTTTGTCAAGCCTTAGGAGGATAACATATGCTTGTTCTATAACCTGCCCTTCGGGCAAGCCCATCGCTATGTTTTAACGAGCCTAGCGATAGTGAAACTCGTTCTCGTCTAAAGACAAGTTTGTCGCTATTTAATAATTTTAACGAGTCTAACGACAAGGATAACTCGGTCCTTTTCATTTTTAGAGAGTCTGAAAAGGTACATAAAGTTAACTCCAAAATTCCTTTTTCGTCATCTAATCCCTTAAGTCCGAAAAAGTATAAAACAATACAAAAGGGATGAGTTTTCGATATCTTTAACGAGCCGAACAAAACAAGCGCTTGATCTTTTTGTGCAATAATCCCTCAGGTCCAAAAAGATTAAAATCTAGAGGAGGGATAGCTCTTCCTGTCCTTTAACGAGCTGGAAGGCCAAAACTCGGCAATCTTTTCATATTTTACAAGTCAGTTGAAAAGAGCTTAAAGAAGACTCGTCTTTTGAGGAACGAGTGATAAACAGGGATAGCAACTGATTCCAGGTACAGGTTGGAATTTTCCAATCACAGCAGTGTCACAAGGATGGCTAGGTGAAATCACTCTTCGCAGCTGTTCCTCAAAATGGGTAAACAATCATATGGAGGTGAACGATCGGCCAAATGGAAAGTGGAGGTGGCAGGTGCAAACACGACCAAGGCTTTTATGGCTGATAAATTTACGATCACAGCGGTTATTTACCGGGATAGGTTCATTTTTTAGTTAAAAATGAGCTTAAACTCTAGAGGAAACATTGCTCACTGCTTATATTTATTTTTTAACGAGCATGAAGACCGCGTTAAAACTGCTCGGATCTTGCGTTTATTTTTTAACGAGCATGAACTTTATGCTAAAACTGCTCGAATCTTGCGTATATTTTTTAACGAGCGTGAACTTTATGCTAAAACTGCTTGTTGCGGGTTTATTTTTTAACGCGCTTGAACCCTGCAGTAACACTGCTCATGATAAGTTTGCATGCCCCCAGCATAACAACGCAAATCGAGGTGCATGCCCCCCAAGCTTCATTGCATTCAACTTCGTGGTTGGAATGAAGGTTTACCTTTGAGATTTGGAAAGGGGGTTGTTTCATTTTTTAATGAGGTTGACACAGATTCGAACAGTCCTCGGAGCCCACTGTATTTACAGTATTTCTTTTAGGGCGATGATCCACGCTGACAAAATGTTCAGGAATCTTCCGAATCCATTAGATATAGAAGATTTCATATTGTAGGTTTCCACTGTGGCCACTTCCGCCAGATTACTTGCAGGCGGTAGGGAAAAAGTACCCATTAAGGCAGGGTCTTTTAGGAGACCTACTCCAATATTTTGAAGCGAATGATTGCTTCCATGGATCATTGGAATGCTTCCCGTAACTTGTGAACTGTCGGGGAGGAAAGTTTGTTGGTCGACGACTGTAATTCCTCCTTGAAAGGGGAATGCAATCTTCCTGAAGTAGGTCGACACAACTGCAGCCATGGCATATATCCAGGGCCTTCCCAGTAGGATGTTGTAATCGAGGTTTCCATCAATTACTTCAACATCAATTCCTACTGTTTTGCCCCCTAGTTCAACTTGCAAGTTACTTAAAATCCCGTATGGAGTGTATGATCGTCCATCAAATGCTTTTAACGTTGTTGATGATCTCGACAAGGGTGGTGAGCCTAAATTCTTCCAGCAACTCATCGACATAATACATGTAGATGCCCCCTCATCAATAATTGTTCGATGAACAGTTTTGTTGAGGGCTTTCACTTGAATAAGGAAAGCTAGTTGAGCTGGTAACTGAGGGTCATATCCTTTATGATCAAAGGCCACAAGATTGGAATTTATTGGGCCAATCCCACCCATTGCTGATAATAAAGCTTGCCCTTGGGAGGGGCAATTTTGCGGTACCTCCAGTGTCGACGTAGCGGACGGCGATTGGGCCAGGTCCTCTACTATATTATAATTCTGTGCTACTTTGGCACGAGGATTAAATGTCGATTTGTGTACTACTCCCTTTGGCGACTTTATCATTTGTCCAGGAATGGTGGGTGGCACAACTTTGGTCAAAGTTGTTGTCGAACTACTAGGTTGTTCATTAGCCTTGTTATTCGACAGCTGTGGATTCCAGTAATCTTTATTCCTTGTCAAAGCATCATTCTGCTGCTTTGAGGTAGACAACATAAGCACTTGGGATCGGGAAGCATTTTGATTAGCAACCAGTTTGGTTCCCGGGCTTGGAAACGGATCAGTCAATACTGCTGGGGTTTTTGAACTCTTAAAGAGTTTCTTAACTTCAGCTATATGTGGACAATCTCTCATCCAATGATCCTCATCGCATATATGACACCCCGCAGGGGGTTTCCTTTTTCTCCCTTTCTTTTTCTTCTCGCCCCCTGGTTGCTTCAGTTGTTTTCCCTTGTCGGTCGACATGGCATTTACTTCCGAGGCAAGAAGTTCCTCATTTGCATTTTGACTAGAAATCTTATAGGCCTTTTTAGATGTAGCCTTTGTCGATTTCGTATCTGTTTTTCCAATCACGCCATCGCCGGCATGATAGTCATTGTTTGATTTAGGAGGAGGAGGAATTGAGAATTCCGGTCTAGGGGCGTCAGGTATTTTGTCGTAGAGCATGCCAGACTGAGTATAGACCAAGTCTAGATATTGCGCACGAGCGATAACTTGCTCTTCCGTTACGACTCCCCCCTTTGCCACATCTTCCGTTATGGCAGGAAGTAACGACTTGATAAACCATTCAGCTAATAGCTGATTGGGAACGTACGTTTTTACCATCCTACGATGACGTCGCCACTCATGTATATGATCAGATATGTGAGTGGCTGTTGTCTGTTTGAAATTGGTTAGGAGTTCCGTTCTCGTTTCATACCTTATCGGTAATTGAAAATGGGTTAAGAAAGTCGTGGCTAAGGTACTGAAATTGTCGAACGAAGCTCTAGGCAATTCAATATACCATTTTGCCGCTGGACCCGTTAACGTCCTCTGAAAAAGGCGAAGTCTTATCGAATCATCATTCAGGGTGTTTGATGAACACCACAGATGAAATGTCATCACATGATTCGATGGATCTTCACCCGGATTTCCATTAAATTTAGGAATATATGACGGAAGTTTATGCGGAATCGCTGGCCACCAAGGGGCATAAGCAATTGGATCATTCGTCAGCCGGTTTAGATCTGGTAATTCTAGAGTTGCTACAAAGGGCAACTGTTGATTCAGGTTAGGCGAAGCATACCCAGGATAAGATGGAATCGCCTGAGCAGTGGGTCTTTCCATACCAGAATAATGCTGGCAACTTTGACAAGGTTGATGGGCATAACCACTATAATATGGTTGCCCATTATTTACAAAGACTTGTTGCTCAGGTCCTTGATATGATTGCTGGAATGGCGGTTGTTCTGATTGAACCAGCCCTGGTTGTTGGACCATTTGTTGTTGTCCAATACTGGATGATTGACCAAGATGAGGAGTCATAGTACTTGTTTGAGCCTGAGTCACTCCAGATAAGGAGGCACTAACCGGAGGTTGTGATTGAGTTGTCGAGACAAGAGGCTGTTGTATGGCAACCTGAGAAACTTGGGGTTGACATACAACAGGTAGCGCTTGTACTTGCGACGCAATCACCATACCAGGTATAGTGGCGACATTCGACACAGGGAGGACTGGTTGCATTGAATATGCAACCCTTGGTTGTTGAGGCAGTATTGGTACCCAACCGCTGGATGTAATTCTAGTTTGACCTGAACTTTGTTGTAAACTCCCACATGGTTGTTCTCCGGGAGGGAACAATGAAAAGGCATACTGCCCTCCATATGGTGGCAATCCAGTACTTAAAGGGTAGATTGGCCTTTGAAGACACATTGGATCAATTTGTTGAGTTTCAACATAAGAAATACCAGATGATAATCCGGATGAAGAAATAGGAACTAACCATGTCATCGAAGCAGTCCCTGGTGGGACTCCGACTTGTTGTTGATAACTTGCCGGGACAGATGGTATACCATCGAACATCATTGGGGTAGCAGCAGGAGGCTCTGCCGCCGCTGTTTCATTCGACACAGTCCTAGATGTTGTCGGTTGTTCAGACATTTTGAGTCTATCCAAAAGATTTTCTAGCGCTTCTACAAGAACTTGTGATGAAGGGAGACTAACTTCGAAGATCAATGAGGAAAAGGTGATGATTATTCCGTTTAAAATAAATTTTAACGACGCTTGGACCCAACTTGCTTTTTCAGTTTTAAAGAGTCGAGAAAAAGCTAAAGATGACTCTAGTCTCCTTCGATGTTTTAACGAGCCCGAAGTGACAAATGCTCGGATGGACTTTTTCTGTTATAGAGTCTGAAAAAGGCCAAAAGAAACTGCTCTGGAGATCTAGGCAGAGGGTGTGCCAAACTTTTCGCAAAACCGCAAAATACTTTTTAGGGTACGAGCGGTCGATCTTCGTGAATGCTGTGTTCACTGCATTGCGATCAGTAGGGCGGCCGACACGGTTTCCTAAGGATAAAAGATATATGCCTATAGGGGTCTCCCAATATATACGCGACGGTACGTGGGAGCACAATCCGTACTAGTGCTATCGTCCCTCAGGAGGAATCACCCACCTTCCACGAGATCGACAGTCACTAGGCTTAACGACGCCGGAACACGTCTCTAGCCTAGACCTCTATGTTGTGCGTTATGTTACAAAGCGTTGTTAGGTTCATTCAGTTTATTTTAGGTTGATCTTTTTAAAGTTTGCCTTTCAAGGTTCACCACGAGATGTATGATACAAATTCCTAAATGCAGTCTAAGATGATAAGCAAGCTTTACAATCTTTCAACTTTGAAAATCCTAGCTACTAAGGGAAAAGAGAGCGACTATCTTTTCTCAAAGAGCAATCAACACACTCTAATGCACTTTCCCTAAATCCAACATGCAAACTATCAAATGCAAAATGCACAATGCAGGTGTTTGTTTTCACTTTCTTAGTATAAATGCCTACAAAGAAAGCCTTTTGCACAACTTTGAATTTGCTTTTACAATGATCAAAATAAACAAGTTCACTTTCTTCGAAATCAACAAGGGTAGAAGAGATTACAATCACTTTGCGATTTTCGAAATAAAGACTTGTTTTGATACTTTGAAAGGGACAAATTCAAACCAATAAGCAAAAGTAAAACTATAATCAATCTGAACAAACAACCAATGAACTCTCTTCTAAGATCACTCTCAATCAGATGCGAATCAAAGGCTACAGAAAGACTACTTTACTTATGCAAAGGAAGACTGTAAATGACGCCACAAACACATAAAAACATTCACAATCTTTTTGTACAAAAATGGGGCGGAATTCAGGCAAAGAAAAGGGTTATCAGGCTAGTACCTATGCTGGTTAAAGGCTGCAAAAAACAGAGATCAAAACAGGGCAACAAAGGACAAAGAACCCCAGCTGCTCAAGGCCACACTGGTTCAGCGCAGGTCCAACACTGTCAGTTTGACATTCAGCGCAGGTAGCCCCTTCGGGACCTGCGTTGAAATGTAGACTGCCTTCACAGTGCCTGCGCTGAAGAGAGAAACTCTTGTTTCTCTTGGTTTCTGGGTCACAAAATGCTCAAAAATCAATTGTTTCAGGCCAAATCAGAAACACAAGCAAGGTATAAACAGAGGGATGCTTTGATAGGGTACTAAAGACTATCACAAGGATCAATCAAATCATTTGTGGATCTAGTTTAGATCATAGACAAGTCCAACATACTGGATCAAAGCAACAAATTTTACTTTGCATCCGGGAAAGATGCAGTTCAAGAATTGCTGTCAAGTCTATGAACTAAACAAATGACGGAAACACAAATGAAATGAATAAACAAGTTCTCCCCAGTGGAGTCGCCAATTTGTTGTGGGGAAAAATGCCTATTTAGGACGATCCTATCCACCTAAGGTGTGACAGCGCCTTAGCAACAAACGAATACAACTATTATGATTACTTCCTTTATGAAATGTGAAAGAGGGGAGATCGGTAGACTTATCGTTGTCTTGCGGTTGTCCCTCGAACTAGATCCTCTTCCATTTGTGTATCCACAGCTACTTGCCTCTTCGCTTGATCAAGAGAACAACTACTTGTGACAAGAGAAGAACACAATACAAAGGCAAATATACATATTCGTAAATGATTCAGGATTAGAAGTAAATCAAATATACTAATGCAATCATACAAAATACACCAGCATATAGGAAAGAATCAAGATAGATTTATTGAAAATAACAGGATTCAGGAAGAGATACAAGCCATAGGGCTCCAACCCAGCATCTCTTTCCCAGTAGAATGGAATTCCTTCTTCAGCTCCTTTCAAAGCATAACACACCCAATGTTTTTAGCCTCAAACCAACAGCAATTCTTTGCAAATACCAAATTCCAGCCCCCCCTTGACCTCATGGAGAGAGATCTATATATAGGAGTTTTGGAGAGAGGATGAGTTAGCTTGAGGCTGGTATAAAACTGACTAGTGTCCTCTCCCACTTCAGTTCTTGAGTCCACTTGGAGGTTCTTGCTTCCACTTGGAGATTTGGAACCTCTTACTCATCACCAGTCGAATTCCCTGATCCAAGTGTTATTTTGGAAGCTTCCTGGGCATTGACACCTTGAGAAATGAGCCTGCCACTTGTCCAGTTACGCTCAGCGCAGGTAGCCTTCTTTGCAGTTGACATTCAACGCAGGTAGACAGTGGATAAGTTGACATTCAGCGCAGATGCTCAGTGGAGCAGTTGACATGATCCAGAATTGTCTTGTTTTTGAGTGTTTTCAGGTGGAGAACTTTTGTGAAGTGCTGTGGTTTGCTGGCCTTGTTCCTCTAGGGATAGGAACAACATGTTTAGGGACTTTGGATCCCTTAGTTTATGGACATTTCATGCTCAATGCTGTAAGGCACAAAAATGTCTATAACAACACCTCCATAAAATGTACCTTCAAATCTAGATGTCCCAAAACAATAATACCCCAACCCTAGCATATTTGTTAGATTTTTGAAACTTTCTCCTTAACTAACATTTTCTTTTAACTATTTAATCCACTTACCATATACTCTCTCTTGTTTGCACCCACCTAGTATACGCGAACACTTATGTTTTTAATGCAACCAAGTTAAAAGGGCATGTTTCTTTCTTACACATAAATGTTTTCAATACAAACAAGTTAAGAGCACGTGTTTCCTTTTCAAATTCCAAAAGTATAACATGTCTATATCTATAAACTAACAATAAAATCATTTCATAAAAAAGGTAAGCTTAAAATTAAATTAAAATTAGATTATTATTATTATGATAAATACACCAAATATGGAAAAAAAAATCCAAACACAACCATAAAACAAGTGTTAATTTATAAAATACAACTACAAACTTATTAAGCTAGCCTAAATCCATCTTAACTCGGATCTATCAAGCACCAAGAGGGATCCAATCCCTCGATGTGCAAACCTCTTTTTTGGCGCTTAGTAGATCCAGTTTAAGATGGATCTAGGCTAGTTATATAATACTATATAATATCTATATTTGTATCTATGTGTCTCTTTCTTATTCCCTATCTCTATCTCACCCCCCAAACATACACACTCTCTCTCCATATCTATCTCTCTCTCCCTCCCTCTTCCTCTCTACCTCTCTCTCTTCCCTCTATCTCTCCTCTCTGCATCGCTCCCTTGTCACTCCCTCTCTCCCTCTACCTTTCCCCCCTCTATGTGTTTCTTCTTCCTTCCCTCTCTCTCCCCCTCTAACTTCATCTCTCTCTCCTCTCTCTTAGTCCTCTCTCTCCCTTTCTCTCTCTCCTCCCTCTATCCCCCCCATCACTCTCTCTCTCTCCCTCCCTTCCATCTTTGAGCCTCCCTCTCTCTCTCTTTCCCTTCTCTCCCTACCTTTATCCCCACCTATTCTCTCTCTCCGCTCCTCTCTTCTCTCCTTCTCTCTCTATCCATCTATCCCTTGTCACTTCCTCTCTCTCTCCACCTCTATCTTGCTATACCTTAGTTCTTTCCTCTCTCTCTCTCTCCACCTCTATCTCCCTATGCCTTAGTTATTTCCTCCCTCCCTCTCCCCCTCCATCTGCATATCTCTCTCTCCCCCTCCAACTCCATATCTCTCTCCCCCACTCTCTTCTTCTCTCTCTCTCTCCCCTCTCTCTCTTCCTACCTCCTTCTCTCTGTCTCCCCCCATCACTCTACTCTCTCTTTCTCTCTCTCTCTCTATCTCTCCACCCTTCATCTTTGTCACTATCTCCCTCCCCCTCTCTTCCCTTCACTTTGCTTGCTATCATCACTTGGATCCTTAGTTAAGATAGATCTATGTTTTTTCTTACTAATATTTGTATTATATAAATTTCACATCTTTAAATACAAAAGTATTCTCATTTTTAATATTATTAAAGCCTTAATTTAATTTATATGGGAATAATTTTAGTAGGCATGAGGATAGAGGGTTTATATATATCTCAAAACTAATTGCAACCCTTTTCCTATTAGCTTCAAATAAAAAAGGTTATAAAATTAAATTAAACTAAAATATTTATTGTCAAATAAGTTATGGTTTTTGGGCATGTGGTATTGATAAGGCACGATATTGGCCCATGGTATTGTAGCAAAGCCTATTTAGAAGTTAATAATATCCATGGTAAAGTGGGGGTGAATATCGATGGTTAAGAATCTTGTCATATTGTTATGAAATATTTAGATTGTGAAATAAGATGTGATTTTTTGGCATGTCGTATTGATAAGCCATGGTATTAGCCCATCCTATTGTAACAAAGCCTATTCACAAGTTCATAATATCAATGAAAAAGCAGGGGTGAATATCGATGATTAATAATCATGTGATATTCTTATAAAATATTTTGATTTTGAAATAAGTTATGTTTTTTGGCCATGTGATATTGATAAGCCATGGTATTGGCCCATGGTATTGTAACAAAGTCTATTTCCAAGTTAATAATATCCATTGTAAAGTGAGAATTAATATCCATGGTTAAGAATATTTTCATATTGTTACAAAATATTTTGATTGTGAAATAAGTTATGTTTTTAGAGCATGTGGTATTGATAATCCATAGTACTGGCCCATGGTATTATAACAAAACCATTTTTTTACAAGTTAATTAAATCCACTGTAAAGTGGGGGGTGAATATCCATGGTTAAGAATCTTGTCATATTGTTATAACATATTTTGGCTATGAAATAAGCTATGGTTTTTGGGCTTGAGGTATTGATAAGCCATGGTATTGGCTCATGGTATTGTAACAAAACCTATTCACAAGTTAATAACAAAATCAAAATATAAAAAATTGGATTTTATTATTTTTATTATTAATTGAGCCAACATTTATATTTTTGCACTCATCCCCATACTTTTGATTTTTATTATTATTATTACTATTATTCTTTAACTAAGCCCATATTGGTTGCTTACATACTTACATTACACGTACACATCTACTCCATAATCTATAAATATTGTATTTATTATTTTTTAGGGAGGGAAATTTGAACATTTTTGAAAAAATTCAGTGTTAATTTTGATGTAACAGAGCCCTCCTAATTCCAATCTTCATTTACTTTCTAAAACAAGTAGTATATTTTCACTTTTCATAGGGCAGAGGGAAAACTAGTAGATACTTTCACTTTTCAAACTTTTCACAAGGTGGGAGGGAAAACGAGATTGAAGAGAGTTGTAAATTAAGGTTTTACCAGTAACAGATTGATATTGAACCCCACCATTAGATATTCAATCAATTAATGGTTCCCATGTATGTTTCATTTCTAATCTCGCTACATTTACACCCCACTTTTAGTCTTCTTCCACACAGGGAGGAGTACACACATGTCAGATATCAAATTCACTATTTTTTACATCCTTTCTTTTAAGTTTACGAGTAGCATATTTTCACTTTTCACAGGGCAGGAGGGGAAATGAGATTGAATAGAGTTTTGAATTAAGGTTTTACCAATAGCATACTAACATCCAACCCCACCATTGGGTCTTCAATCCATTAATGCCGCCCAAGTATGTTGCATTTTGAGATTGGAGAGAGTTGTGAATTAAGGTTTTACCAGTAGCAAACTAATATCCAACCCCACCATTGGATCTCCAATCCATTAATGGCACACAGGTATGTTTCATTTCTAACGTCGCTGCATTTCCACCCCACTTTTAGTCTTCTTCCACACAAGGAGGACTGGTTCAAAATTCACTATTTCAATTCACTATTTTTTTCATCCTTTCTTTTAAGCTTAAGAGTAGCATATTTTCACTTTTCGCAGGGCGGGAGGGAAAACAATATTGAAGAGTGTTGTGAATTAAGGTTTTACCAGTAGCAACTAATATCAAACCCCACCATTGGATCTTCAATCCATTAATGGTGCCCAAGTATGCTTCATTTCTAACCTCGCTACATTTCCACCCCACTTTTAGTCTTCTTCCACATAGGGAGGAGTACACATACCTCAGATCCCTCACCATTGGATCTTCAATCCATTAATGGCACCTAGGTGTGTTTCATTTCTAACCTCGCTACATTTACACCCCACTTTTAGTCTTCTTCCACACAGGGATGAGCGCACACACCTCAGATCCTTGGTTCAAAATTCACTATTTTTTTCATCCTTGCTTTTAAGTTTACGAGTAGCATATTTTCACTTTTCACAAGGTGGGAGGGAAAACAAGATTGAAGAGAGTTGTGAGTTAAGGTTTTACCTCTTCAATCCATTAATGGCACCCAAGTATGTTTCATTTCTAACCTCGCTGCATTTCCACCCCACTTTTAGTCTTCTTCCACACAAGGAGGACTGGTTCAAAATTCACTATTTTTTTCATCCTTTCTTTTAAGTTTAATAGAAACATATTTTCACTTTTCACAAGGCAGGATGGAAAATGAGGGAACATAAGTAAAAGCATATGTATTTTTCCTTCTTTTATGGTTTGTCTCTATAGAGTTGAATTTACTAGGTGTATATTATATGCATCTCAAAATTTGTCTTTATGAAATCCTATTTTTATTCTTTCCAAGAAAAACTCTCTAGGGAATCCCAATGGATGTTTCCCCACATTCATGGATGGCATCCCTAGTAAACCCATTGTCATTGACTAGTGCACCTCACCTAAGAGATTTCAAACAGGGCACTTGCCAACACAGAACTAGCCAAATACCCAATAACAATAATGACATTCGGTTGGCCTAACCCCTTGGGCTCAATAAATCATAATCAACTACACTATTTTCCATATTAACATATTGATCCTATTTAACATTTTGTTAGAGTAACCATAACAATCCAAGCCTGTTCCTATTTTTATTTTGGTTTTTAATTCCTTCTTTGGTGTGGTGAAAACTTTATATCACTTTATAGATGTTTATTTTTGTCAGAGTATATGTTGAAAAGTAGATGATCTCTTACATTCTACCTTGTCTGTTATGTATTTATGGAGTTCAGTTCCATTAGTTGTGACCAAAGAACTCTGTCAAGCATGTATACAAGGATTCTTGTATCACTATTTATAAACTTAACATTGTCCTTAAACAAGCAAAGTAGATCCTTAATGCTAAATTTTTGTATCTCAAGGAACTTCTAATCCTAATAAATGAGGTGAAATTTAAGTGTTTCCAGAATCCAAATCTCAGGTTTTGTGAATTCACTCATATATGGTCCTGGAAAAGCGAAGTGAGATTTTATTATTTCCAAAGTGAAATTTAATTATTTCCAAATCTTAAGTTTTGTGAATTCACTAATATTTGGTGCTGGAATAATTTGAGCAAACGGGAAGAATTTCTTTTAGTTGCATTCAAAATTTTCCAAAAATAATACTAAATTTCTCCCTGACTAAAATTCTCCCTGAAATGGCTTTGGGATTAGGGAAACAACCCAAAATACTTTTTCCACATTAGAGTTTTATAACACTAGGTACTAAAAGAGTGTTTTATTTTCTACTGCAAATGTCTGATAAGTCTTCCCAGAAAGTGATCAGAAAATTAGATAGATGCACTAGACGAACTAAATAATTTTTAATGAATAATCGCTTAACATAAATGATATATTAGGTTGCATAAATATATAACTTAGAAGCATGAAATGAAGAATAAATCTCAACGAGATTGACATATTCTTAATTGAGTTAGGTAGATGCACTGGATGGACTAAATAATTTTTAATGAATAATCACTTAACATAAATGATATATTAGGTTGGATAAATATATAACTTAGAAGCATGAAATGAAGAAAATGGCATAATTTTGTTTTGGTTGGATAGATTTAGAACTAAAAATCAGTAGTTTTCTTGCTTTCATAACTTGGGAAGATTTTTGTATCTATAGTCTCAACCTTATTGGATAGTATGATTTATGCCTTGCAATGTTGAGATATGTTGTGATACCACTTGCTAGTAACCTGAACACTTTGGATGAAAATTTAGTTGTGAATTTTACTTGCAAAAGATATAAGTGAAAATATAGATTAATTGTCCCTTGTGTATAATTTCAAGCTTGAAATTCTTCTACTGCATGAATGAATAAATATGAAACTAATTTTTGCATGAAGACAAAAAATATCTCTACCAATTTGTAGTGGAATAGAATAGAAATAAAACATAGTCACACTATAGCAAAAGCAACAAAATTTTCTAGGGAACCCAACTGGGAAAACCCTCTGCTAGCTGTAGAAATTTAAAATACTATCCATATTAGAATTTGAGACACCTTCTTCAAGACCAGGTTCATTGATGCTTATTGCTTTCCATATTCATTTTCATAAGCATTTGGGTTGTTGTCCATCAAATCAGAGTAGCTTGAAAGTGTCTCTTTGATTTTAAAAATCAGATCAAGATCAACTTCAGCCAAGAATCCCCTAGAAGACTCATCGGTAGAAAGAAGAAATGTCTTTTTTTATTTTATTTCATCACATGAATCCATCATAATCACTGATTTGTCTTCATTTCTTTCACAGTCATTTTCAATGTTAGATGTAAAAGGTAGTTTAGTATGATATAATCCTTAGGTAACCAACCTTAGACATATTGTTGGTTAATTTATGTTTTTTAAAGTTTATTGAGTTTGATTTTTATCATGAAACTACTATAAGTGTACTAGAATGGGTGAGTTGATTATCTTGATAACAATGTTATGGTTTGATCTAGTTCTTGAAAGGAACTTATAGTTGATGGCCAAAATTTCACATTCCTTTCATTTTTTTATCTTCACATATAACAAATATCTTTATGTTATAGCCTCTAGCTAGATATATATAGTAACTGCCACTCAGAAGTTGGATGCCATCATTTTGGAGCTTAAGGTTACTAAACTTACCTTTGTTTGAGTTGAAAATGTCATTAGATCTCATGATATCGTCTATTGCAAAGCATGAATCCAATTTACCTTTGTTTCAGTTAAAAATGTAATTAGATCTTGCTATATCATCTTTTGTAGAGAATGAATCCAATTTCTCATAGTCCATTTGCTTGAGGTATAATAAAGATACTTTAATTCATTAAACTTACTTTTCATGTTCTATTTGTTGATTGTGATTTTGTAGGCCACATCTGCATTGCAAAAGGGGCATATTTAATGAAGTGTGGAAGGAGAGGGAAGCTTCAATTATGTCCTTTCAAACTTTCTAAGGTATGTAATAAAATTTTTAAAAATTCCCCATAGAATTTTGTGCTTTAACTTTTTATTTTGTTGGTTAATTAATGTGATCTCCCCTCTCTTACACACAATCACAGTCCAGACATACATAGTTTTTTGGCATAGGTGGACAATGGACAGATTTACACTAACCATTTATCTAGAAATTTACACTGTAGAAGATCAAGCATTTACAGTTGAATATTTCCTTGCCACTAAATTAGAGTTGAAGAGTCGGACTCCTATTTTTCAGGCATATACCTCACTTTTAAATCAATTTATTGCTGACTCTGTATAGACCTTCCATGGGAGGGAAAAGAGTGATCACTACCATTGCTTAATCTTTCTGCAGACCAAGTAAAGTTTTGAAATGTGTATAAATTAGTGGCTCCTTGGAGAATCCCAAGAGTGGCACTATTGTAGAAACAAGAAATTCGTTTACTTTGAGTTCTTCATTACTACATTGATAGTATATTGTTTATTCCATACAATACCTCAACAGTGTATGCTCAAATTATAGTTAAGCCTATCATAATATTTTGACTTACCCTCTTTTAGATGGAAACAATAGTGGGTGTCAAGCTTGCACACCACAATTGTATCAGGCAAAGTTTACCTGAGACACGTTTTGTGGATCTAAGCAACAAGATACATGTTGGAATTCAAGAGGAAATAATACTACAAAGTGGGAAAGAGGTTTCACAGTTAACCTGGATTTCACATTATGGTTGGAGTCGGTTTGTTGGAAAGATGTTGGATACCCCAACTCCCTTTCTATGACTAAATGTAAGACTGAATCCTTCGACATATTCCTTGCTCAATTTTCATTAAGTGATGGGTTTTCTCAGAAGTGTTGCACACCTATAAAGTTTACTAGAGCTGTTCTTGAGTCTTCGGAGGTGGTTAGCTTTTCAAAGCACACACGTAAAAGAAGAGGAGAAATAATATGCCTGACTAATTTGTATCTATCTACCAGTGAATTAGGTGTTCCTATTCATAAACCTGACGACACGATCTACTTATTTCTAGTGAACAACTTTGGGACTTGCCATGAATCGTGAGACAATTCCAACCCCATAACTATAAATTTATTGTTTAAACCTCTACCCAATAGATTAGAATCTACACAAGGAGAACTCCATTCTTGTTTCGAAAAAAACATGCAATCGACTTGTACCATGCTATTTAATATTTTCTATATTTATTCGCATCCTTTGGCTGTGACATAAAGATGCAACAGGCTACCTTGCATTTTCTATACTAACACTCCTAAAAGATAATAAAGTATGCCCAAATCTATCATTTCAAATTATCTATGTAGCTCACATTTTGGTTTTTCAATTATTGAAGTTGTTACCTATATTGATGAGAACTTCTACAACCGATACCGCATTGACAATATATGTTGTAGTTTTATCCATGTTTCTCTAAAGGTGTTTCTGCTTCAATAGAGAAGTAATACACTGTAGTTTCCATTTAGGGGAGAAGGGTATCCAGTAGCAACCTTGGCCTGTGTGCAGATGGGTTGAATGCACATTAGACTCTATCTGTTGTTTTGAACGTGTTTCTCGTTCAACAATACTTCATCTTAGTAGATACTTTCGGTATGCACCTTTAGTAGATGCATGTAGCCTTGGGATACATGTTGTAGAGTAGTTTTCCTATGCGTTTGTAGCAGTGATGAAAGAAGTGCATCGATTTTAGGCATATTTAGTATGCTTTTATAATTTGACTTAGATGCTCACTTTTCTTAATTTAGGTGTTTTTCTTAGTTCTGTTTTATGCACTGATTTATCTTTAAGAGAAGTGCACAGTAGAGAAGGGTTCTATATTTTGAGCAGGGGACACACTTCTAAGTAGGAGGTACTCTATTCTAGGAAGCTTTTGCCATGCAAGTTAGGTGCTTTATCTGAGAATCCCAAGAGGCGCTATTGTAGCAATAAGAAATTTGTTTATTTTAAGTTCTTCATTAGTGCATTGATAGTATATTTTTTATTCCATGCAATACCTCAATATTGTATACAACCATATTTAGTATGCTTTTATAGTTTGACTTGGATACTCACTTTTCTTAATTTAGGTGTTTTTCTTAGTTTTGTTTTATGCACAGATTTATCTTTAAGAAAAGTGCACAGTAGAGAAGGGTTCCATATTTTGAGTAGGGGACACACTTCTAGGTAGGAAGTACTCTATTCTAGGAAGCTTTTTCCATGAAGGTTAGGTGCTTTATCCGAGAATCCCAAGAGGCGCTATTGTAGAAATAATAAATTCATTTATTTTGAGTTCTTCACTAGTGCATTGATAGTATATTGTTTATTCCATGAAATACCTCAATATTGTATGATCAAATTATAGTTAAGATTGTCATAATATTTTGACTTACCCTCTTTTAGAGGCAAACTAGAGTGTGTGTCAACCTTGCACGTCCCAATTGTATCATGCAGAGTTTACCTGGCACGAGTTTTGTGGATCTAAGCAGCCAGATACCTGTTGGAATTCAGGAGGGAACAATACTACAAAGTGGGAAAGAGGTTTCGCAGTTAACCTACCTTTCATATTATGGTTGGAATCGATTTGTTAGCAAGATTTTGGATACCCCAAATTCCTTTTTATGACTAAGTTCAAGATTGAATCCTTCGACATATTCCTCGCTCAATTGTCATTAAGCGATGGGTTTTCGCAGAAGTGCTTCAAATATATAAACTTTGCCAGAGTTGTTATTGAGTCTCTGGATGTGGTTATCTTTTCAAAGCACACACGTACAAGAAGACAAGAAATAATATGCCCAACTAATTTCAAGTTATCCTCCTGCGAATAGGGTGTTCCCTTCCATAAACCTGTGTTGGCATTATGACACAGGTTTGGCTCGATGACATAAGTGTTGTCCTTGATGGCAACTCACTCAAATAGCAGATCACAAGTTCAGGCTCTCAAAACACTAGAAAATAAGATACCCGCAGGTTCATGTTCACAAAGCCACAGACATACGCAGGTGCGCCGAACAAAAGCTGCGGACATGTACGCAGGTGCTCCAAACAAAAAGTGCGGACGTAAAATACACGCACTTTCATGCAGAGAAAAGCGCGCACATGGGAAATCTTATGGTTGGTCCATGGTATTTAGTCCGACATTTTTGATCCTATGGTTTTGGTCTGTGGTGTTTGCATCTAAAGTATTGAACCTAGGTTTTGGGTCCGTAGTATTGGATCTCTATGGTTTTGGACCATGGTTTGAGTAAGGCCTAGACTATAAAAAGGAAAGGAGATCATTTGGCTGGAGCAACTAATGTGTTGAATATCTGGAGATGAGCAAGATCTGAAATACTGGTGATCGGTTGGTGAGTTATAGCTGGACCTGAATCAAGGAGAAACCTGAGCATTACAAGACAGATCTACTAATGGGTCGAGATCTCTTTGATGCATGATCAGATCTATAAATATGATAATCTAGGGTATAAGTGAAGTCTGATAAATTATCTATACCCGTAGGTGTGACACAGCGCAGGCGCGGATACCCGCAGGTTCGACACAGCATAGGCACGTATACCAATAGGCTCGACACAGCACAGGCGCGGATACCCGCAGGTTTGACAGAGCACAGGCGCGGATACCCGCAGTCTCGACAAAGCGCAGGTGTGGATGCCCGCAGGTTCGACACAGCGGAGGTGCGGATACCCGCAGGACAAAGAACTGAATACTATGAACGTACGCAGGTTTCTATTGGTGAAGTTGCGGACTTTTTCTTGAAATATGTTTTAGCTACTTTTGTCTATTACTGCAGTGTTCAGGGTTCTGAATTGGTTTCTAGTTACTGGTACTGTGTTCTGAGAAGTTATTGCTTCAATATTTGTACAAGGAATTTGGTTGATTGCAGATCTATTTGATGTTTGATTGATATTCATGGATCCAGTTTGAAAATTTATGAAACGTGCTCCCTGGAAGAAAAGAGAAGTCTTCTGTAGGTTAGCACCTACGTACTAGTACCTCAGCTAGTAAAAGAGCTAAGGGGGTTGTAGCTCCCTTCCAGAAGAGTCTGGAAAATGAGAGAAGGTTGTAGCCATCTGCAGGTTGAAGCCTACGTGTTGGTATAAGACTGCACCAGTACAGGATCATTGTAAAAGGAAGTTTCTAATTGAAAGAAGATAGAGACATATTGCAGCAGGTGGTTTTCACCGATATTTGGTTTCCACCTTATATCTTGTGTTCTTTTGTGTGACTGTCTGCTCTAATTTTCTGTTCCTTCTTACTGTTATATGGTTCTGACACAAAGATTAATGATCAACATCTG
Organism: Pinus tabuliformis; assembly: GCA_031772625.1. Lineage (NCBI taxonomy): Eukaryota > Viridiplantae > Streptophyta > Pinopsida > Pinales > Pinaceae > Pinus > Pinus tabuliformis. Next base: position 12,681,832 of record CM062813.1, on the reverse strand, counting down.
AAGATTAAATTAAATTATAAGTCTAGAAGGTATACACAAGTTTCATTAGTAAGATCTGCTAATCTTTATATAAGTTGAAAAAGAATTTGATAACATTGATTCACCCCCCCTCTCAGTATTATTTTCAACAATTGGTATCAGAGCAGGTCCTTCAGGAAAAGCTTGATCGCTTGAAGGAAGATCTATCATCATGAGAAACTATGAAAAGGAAGCATCTATCAGGCCACTGATTTTTGATGGGAGCAACTTCGTCTATTGGAAGGTAAGAATCACTGCTTGTCTTCAATCTCTTGGTACAGAAGTTTTGGATATTGTGGAAACTGGATACACATTTCCATCAGCAACTCCTACAGATGTAGCTGGCAAGAAGCAGTATGAAACAAATGCAAAAGCGGTCAATACTCTATTAGGAAGTCTATCTCAATCAGAATTCGTCAAGGTTATGCAACTCAAAAGCGCAAAAGAAATATGGGACAAGATTGCTTTGAGCTATGAAGGAGATGAATAGGTAAAATGAGAAAAATTATAAACTCTTAGAATTCAATATGAAAGTCTGAGAATTCATAATGATGAAAGTGTGGCTAGATATTTCCTACGTATAGATGAGATCATAAATTGTATGAAAAACTTGGGCGAAGAAATAAAAGAAGTTGTTTTGGTTGAAAAAGTTCTAAGATCTTTGTCTCCTAAGTTTGATTCAAAAGTTTCTGCCATAGAGGAAAAGCAGAATCTATAGAGCCTTACCTTGTCACAGCTGCACGAAATTCTAACTACTTACGAGATGAGAAAAGGAGGACCATCAGACAGGAGAGAAGCTGCATTCAAGGCTTCAGGAAAAGGAGATTACTATGAGGCAGGACATATGTTAGAAGAAGAGGAATAATCAAATTTTGTCAAGAACCTTCAATGGGGAACTGGAAGATTCAGAGGTAAGTTGCCTTTCAAATGATTTGCTTGTGGAAGAGTTGGTCATTATGCTGCAAAATGTCCTCAGAAGGATAAAATAGACAAAGGTAAGGAACCTGATAGATGGAACAGAAAACATAATGTAAATAAGAAGAGCTATTACACGCATGAAGACAATGATGGATTGTCAAATAGTGATGGAGATGAACAAGGTAATGATGATAGACTTTTGATGGCTTTTGAAGATGATGATTTCTTGGATGCTATAAATGAAGAAGGTCTTTATGAAGAAAATTCTAAACTTAAAGTTTGTTTAGAGGAAAAGGATATGATTATAGATACTCTAACATTACAACTTGCTGAAAAAGATAAACATAATGAAGAGTTAGAATGTGAAATTGTGGGACTTAGAAAAGAAATTGAGAAAACAAAAGCCCTTAATCTCAAATTTTCTAAAGGATCTGAAACTCTAGATGAGATTATCAAAGTGCAATGTTCTCCTCTAATCAAGACTGGTCTCAGATATTCCGAAGAAGCATCTCAAGCTCAGAAGCAAGCACAGAATCCATCCACCTCCAAAAGTTATCTTGATGCAGCAAGGAGAAGTGAACAAGTTGACAATCGACAACAAAAGCATAATGTAGATTACAAGGTAAATCAGGGACAATTTGCTTCAAGAATGATCAAAGATTATCAAGTAAATCGGGGGCAATCTACATCAAGGATCAACAGAAGCCTCAACCGACCACAGGTAAATCATTCTCATATTAGCTCAAGAATGGATGGAAACTACAATCATATGGTTGGTAGATTTGATAATCGCAGGAATTTCTTCAATGGCCAATGTTTCTCTTGTCATAACTTTGGTCATAACGCTGCTCAATGTGTTGCCTACAAGACCATCATGACTAGGGAAGATCAAAAAACAAAGGAGTATGACAAGAATCATGAAAAGAACCTACAATAACTTCTCTACTGTTGAAAATGAAATAGAATGTTCTATCTGTAACAACTTCGGTCATGAAGATTCTGAATGTAGAAGTAGGTTTCGGCAAAAAACTCAGAAGGAGCAAGTCTCATTGAGTTCCAAAAAATGGAAAAGGAAAGAAATGCAATCGGAAAGATGTGGGATAGCCTTATATGCGGAAGGACAGGAAAATCAATGGTACATCGACAGTGGATGCTCGAAACATATGACAGGTAATAAAGAAAAACGTCAGTCATATAGTGCCTTAGAAAAGGAAAAGAAGGTCTCATTTGGAAATGACACCCCTGCATTCATAAAAGGTAAAGGCTCTGTTCGTTTGAAAGAAAAGGTTAAGGCTAGTAATGTTATGTATGTTGATGGCTTAAAGCATAATCTATTGAGTGTCATTCAAATGTGTGATCAAGGAACTGAGGTAATATTTCAATCAAATGGATGTATTGTTCATGAGCTTGATACAGGAAAGACAGTGATCAGAGGCATAAGAACTCCAAATAACTTATATGTACTCAAGGGAGAAAAAAAACAATGCTATTTAAGCAAGAATGATGAACACTGGCTATGGCACAGAAGGCTGGGGCATCTTAGCTTCTCTTAGATAAGGAAAGCATGCAAATATCAGGCAGTTCGTGATCTTCCTGATATCAGAATTCCAGACAATACAATATGCAATTCATGTCAATTTGGTAAGCAAAGCATAACTAATTTCCCTGAGAAGGAAGGATCAGCTAGTAGACCAATTGAACTTGTTCACATCGATATATGTGGTCCAACTAGGAAGAGGTCACCTCGAGGAGAAGAGTATTTCATATTTTTCATTGATGACTTTTCAAGGATGTGCTGGATAGTACTCATGAATTATAAAGATGAAGCTTTCGAAAAGTTCCAGTCATTCAAAGCCTTGGTTGAAAACGAATCAGATCGCAGAATCAAATGCCTCAGATCTGATCGAGGAGAGGAATTTACCTCAAATGAATTTTTGATTTTTGTGAAGAACATGGAATAAGAAGGGAATTTTCTGCTGCAAGGACTCCTCAACAAAATGGAGTAGTGGAAAGGATGAACAGAATGGTTCAACAAATGGCTCGTGCTATGCTTGATGAGTCTAGAAGTCCCGCAACCTTATGGGGTGAAGCCGCATTTGCCGATGTTACTATTCTCAACAAGACAAACGTCCAGGTAAACAACACCCAGAATCCTCATGAAATTTGGTACGATAAGACTCCCATGGTAAAATACCTCAAAAATTTTGGACGCAAATGCTACATTAAAAGAGCTGATGAAAATCTTGGCAAGTTTGAACCTAGAGCAGATGAAGGCATTTCACTTGGCTACTCTCCCCACATCAAAGCTTACAAATGTTACAATAAAAGAATTGGTAAAATTGTTGAAAGTATTGATGTAGTGGTTGATGAAGAAGGAAACACTCCTAGGCAGGTAAAATTTGAAGATCTCGAAGATGGCGAAGACTATCTGTCAACATCAAATAAGATTCATGATGAAGAAGAAACCCATGAAGCACCAGAAAAATAGATAAGGATAGAAGAAAAGACTCCATCCAGATATGTTCAGAGGAATCATCTAGAATCTCAAATTTTGGGGCAGAAGGAGGCAGGTGTACAAACAAGAAGAACCATTTCAGAAGCTTCAAGCTATCTAGCATTGCTCTCCTCCACTGAACCACAGAATGTAAGAGAGGCTTGCAAAGATGAATGCTGGGTCAAGGCCATGGAGGAAGAACTCGAGCAGATTGAAAAGAATAACACTTGGGAGCTGGTTCCTAGACCAAAAGATAAGAATGTCATAGGGACAAAATGGATTTTCAAAAATAAGCTGAATGAAAATGGGGATGTGGTTAGAAACAAGGCAAGACTTGTTTGCAAAGGAGATGTGCAACAAGAAGACATAGACATTGAAGAAATTTTTGCTCCAATTGCTAGACTTGAGGCCTTAAGAATGTTCCTTGCTCTCTCTAGCTTTCAGAAGTTCAAAGTATTTCAGATGGACGTAAAATCTACCTTTCTGAATGGAGACTTAAATGAAGAAGTATATATTGAACAACTAGATGGGTTTATTCTTGGAAATGATCCAAAACTTGTATGCAAACTCAAAAAGGCTCTCTATGGCCTTAAACAGGCTACAAGGGCGTGGTATTATAGGTTGGATAAGTACCTCCATCAACAAGGTTTTATAAAAGGATCAACTAATAGCAATCTATATATAAAAATTGACAATGATAAGTTGTTGATACTTGTTGTGTATGTTGATGATATCATCTTTGGTAGCAATGAAGAAGATATGAGTCAAAATTTTACGTTGGTGATGCAGAAAGAGTTTGAAATGTCCATGCTTGGTGAGCTCACATATTTTCTTGGTTTACAAGTCCAACAAAACAAAGATGGCATTTTTCTATCACAAACCAAATCTCTCAAGCAGATCTTGAAGAAATATGGGATGGAGGATTCGAAACCAATATTTACCCCCATGGTGACAAGATGTAGCCTCAGTGCAAATGATGAATCGGCAGTCGTAAATCAACCAACCTATAGATCCATGATTGGTAGTCTGCTCTATCTAATAGGTACCCAACCAGACATCATGCATGCAGTGGGAATAGTTGGAAGGTTTCAAGCAAATCCAAAGGAAACTCATCTTCAGGCAGTTAAGAGAATCTTAAAGTATCTTCAAGGAACTCAAAACTATGGCTTATGGTATCCTATAGGTACAGATCTCACACTTCATGCATACACTGATGTGGATTGGGCAAGAAGCGTGGATGATAGGAAGAGCACTAGTGGTGGTGCATTCTTCATGGGTCCTAGATTAGTATCTTGGTTCAACAAGAAAAAAAGCTCTATTGCATTATCTATAGCTGAAGCAGAATATGTAGCTGCTGCATCTTGCTGCACACAAATCCTTTGGATGATGCAAACATTGCAAGATCTTCAAATCACTTGTACTCCACCTATATCCATTTTTTGTGATAACACAAGTGCAATCAGTATTTCAAAGAATCCTGTCATGCATTCAAAGACAAAACACATACCGATCAAGTATCATTTTCTCTGAGAATAAGTGCTTGAACAAAAGGTCAAATTGAAGTATGTTCCCTCTAAGGAACAAGTTGCTGATATTCTCACCAAACCACTGCCCAGGGAGACCTTTGAATACCTCAAACAAAAGCTTGGGGTAGTTGATGCATCATCTTGCTGTTGAATCTTGTCTGTTTTAGAGATTGTTGGTAGTACGCGAGTTTCATATGGGTATACGTGTACATACGCTGGTTTATGTGGATACAGTCGACTTGAGGAAGAACAAGGATGAGAAGAGTCCGATATGGGTATGTTAGAGACAATCTAGCACAGGTTCAAGGGGAGCACATATTCTTCTAATAATGCATTGTTGGCATTATCATAGAAGATCTTGGTTCAATTCTCCAGTTGTTTTGATTTCAGTAGGAGCAAGTGCAGAAGGAGAACATGAATACTGGTATGAATAAAGATTGACAGCTGCTGCTGATATTTTGTCTCTATCTTTCTTTTGTCAAGGTCATGTAATGGCCTATCTTGGTGCCCCACTATGCCTGGGATGGATAATGTAATATGCTATATCCCCACTTGGCTGGGAGGAGTATGTATGAGTCTTTGGTGATAGGAAGGTCAGTTATGATGTATAAAGTCATATTTCTTTTGTAGAATATCTTCTTGCAGATCTTGCCTATATATCAGGGGGAGCTTGGATAGCAGAGTAGAGCAGAGATTTCAGCATGTACTCAGGGGGAGCATAACCCTTTGCCCTTGATGTCAAAGGGGGATAAAAGACTTTGAGTGACTTTGGTTTGCCATCAAGTCCAAAGGGGGAGATTGTTGGCATTATGACACAGGTTTGGATCGATGACATAAGTGTTTTCCTTATGGAAACTCACTCAAATAGCAGATTATAAGTTCAGGCTCTCAAAATAGTAGAAAATAAGATACCCGTAGGTTCCTGTTCATAAAGCCGCAGACATACACAGGTGCGCCAAACAAAAGTTGTGGACATGTACGCAGGTGCTCCGAACAAAAAGTGCGGACGTAAAATACTCGCACTTTCATGCAGAGAAAAGCACGCACGTGGGAAATCTTATGGTTGGTGCATGGTATTTAGTCCGACATTTTTGATCCTATGGTTTTGGTCCATCGTGTTTGCATCTAAAGTATTGAACCCAGGTTTTGGGTCCCTAGTATTGGATCTCTATGGTTTTGGACCATGGTTTGAGTAAGGCCTAGACTATAAAAAGGAAAGGAGATCATTTGGTTGGAGCAACTAATGTGTTGAATATCTGGAGATGAGCAAGATCTGAAATACTCGTGATCGGTTGGTGAGTTATAGTTGGACCTGAATCAAGGAGAAATATGAGCATTACAAGACAGATCCACTGATGGGTTGAGATCTCTTTGACTCATGATCAGATCTGTAAATATGATAATCTGGGGTATAAGTGAAGTCTGATCAATTATCTATACCTTTAGGTGTGACACAGCACAGGCGCGGATACCCACAGGCTTGACACATCACAGGCGCGGATACCCATAGGCTCGACACAGCACAAGCGCAGATACCCACAGGCTCGACACAGCGCAGGCACGGATACCTGTAGTCTCGACAAAGCGCTGGTGCGGATACCCGCAGGTTCGACAGAGCGGAGGTACGGATACCCGTAGGACAAAGAACTAAATATTGTAAACGTACGTAGGTTTCTATTGGTGAAGTTGCGAGCTTTTTCTTGAAATATGTTTTAGCTACTTTTGTCTATTACTGCAGTGTTCAGGGTTCTGAATTGGTGTCTGGTTACTGGTACTGTGTTCTGAGAAGTTATTGATTCAGTATTTGTACAAGGAACTTGGTTGATTGCAGATCTATTTGATGTTTGATTGATATTCATGGATCTAGTTTGAAAATTTATGAAACGTGGTCCCTGGAAAAAAAGAGAAGTCTTCTATAGGTCAGCACGTAGGTACTAGTACCTCAACTAGTACAAGAGCTAAGGGGGTTGTAGCTCCCTTCCAGAAGAGTCTGGAGAATGAGAGAAGGTTGTAGCCATTTGCAGGTTGAAGCCTGCATGCTGGTATAAGACTGCACCAGTATAGAATCATTGTAAAAGGAAGTTTCTAATTGAAAGAAGATAGAGAGATATTGCAGCAAGTGGTTTTCACCCACATTGGGTTTCCACCTTATATCTTGTGTTCTTTTGTGTGACTGTCTGCTCTACTTTTCTGTTCCTGCTTACTATTATATGGTTCTGACACACAGATTAATGATCAACATCTGAAGATTAAATTAAATGATAAGTTTGGAAGGTATACACAAGTTTCATTAGTCAGATCTGCTAATCTTTATATAAGTTGAAAAAGAATTTGATAATACTGATTCACCCCCTCTCTCAGTATTATTTTCAACAACCTGATGACTCACTCTACTTCTTTCTAGTGAACAAATTTGGGACTTTTCATGAATTGTGAGACAATTCCAACCCCATAACTATGAGTTTCTTATTTAAAGTTATACCCACTAAATTAGAATCCGCACAAGGAGAATTCCATTCATGTTGCAAATAACATGTCATCGATTTATACCATGCTATTTAATATTTTATGTATTTCTTCGAATCCTTGGCCTATGACATAAAGACATAACAAGTTACCTTGCATTTTCTATACTAACACTCCTAAACAATAATAAAGTATGCCCAAATCTATCATTTCAAATGATCTATGCATCTCACCTTTTGGTTTTTCAATTATCAAAGTTGTTACTTATATTGATGAGATCATCGACAACTGAGGCCATAGTGACAATATCTGTTAGTGTTTTATCCGTGTTGCACTAAAGGTGTTTTTCCTTCAATAGCACTACAATACGCTGTAGTTTCCATTCAACGGAGAAGTGTACCCAATAGCAGCCTTGGTTTGTGTGCAAATGGGTTGAATTCACAATAGACTTATATATTGTTTTGAAGGTGTTTCTCCTTCAATAGTACTTCATCTCAGTAGATCCTTTCAACCTACACCTTCAGCAAATACATACAACCTTGGGGTACATGCTATAGATTCCAGTTTTGCTGTGAGGGTATAGCAACGATGAAAGAATCACATCAATTTTAGGCATCTTATTGTTGTTCTATGAAATCATGCTTGTCTAGTGTTTCCCAAACTTATATAGAGCCATATTTGTTATACTTTTATAGTTTGACTTAGATGCTCACTTTTCTTAATTTAGGTGTTCTTCTTAGTACTTTTTTATGCACAATGCACAATAGAGAAGGGTACCATATTTTGAGCAGGGGTCACTCTTCTAGGTAGGAGGTACTCTATTCCAGGGAGCTTCTATCATGCATGTTAGGTGCTTTATCCTAGACAGAGTTCCAAGTCCTTGACTCCTTGACAAAGTCCCTGCCAGAAAAAACACTGGTGGATAGAGTTCCAAGTCCCTAAATTTTCCAGAAACCCACCTGACACTAGCTATCTAGCCTAAAATCCTTTACATTCTAGTCATCTCTTGGCTGTGATTTCATAGAGAGAGCCCTCTCTGGTTTGGTAGGGCTAGCTACCAAACTAAAAGCTTGGTCTGTGGTTACCTCTGTCGATCTCTTCATTAGCCTGGGACATTATGGAGGATAACAAAGGCATGACAACTAGGGAGTGCCAAGGTGTTCTAGTGAATTTAAGGTTCCCAAGTCATGGAAAAATACAATGCTAGTTGTGAGGTCATGACTGCCAAGGTGTGTTATGGAATGCTAGGGCATGCTAAGATGTGCCAAGTGCTAAGGCATGCCAAGATGTACAAGGGTTCCAAGTCCCTTCCTCCTCTTCTTCCATATGATATCCACTTATGACATTTCCTTTGCAATATTTGGTGCATTTGATAGTTATAGGTCATTTATACGTTATAAATGTCTTAAGAGTTTCAATTCTAATTGAGTATTCGACTGAATATATTGATTCTCTTATACATAACTATCTTTCCCTTCATTAAATTTTCATAACTTCAATAACCATTAGGTAGGGGCCTACATTTTTGATGTTGCTTTGCTTGTTTAGTAAAATATTGCTGAGACTTTAATTTATTGAAAGTTGTAGAATTTACAATTTATGAAGTTTCAAGGTCTAAATTAAAAAAATATAATTCTTTAAAGGGTGCTAGCTCAATGGAAGAGCACTCGCTTTAAAGGAAGAAGGTTAGTGGTTCGATTCCATCGTACCCTGACATCCATATGGAATGGCGATCATCAATTTTTGGTGACGGAGGCTCTTTTGAACATCACCAATGAGCTTTGGTGACATTTTTCTACCCTCACCAAAAATATGAAATGGTGTTAGGCATGGAATCCCCCCACAGTAGGTTTTGGGGCTCAAAGCCCAAGTTTTGGTCAAATATGTTGTAAAACTCCGCGAATTGTGAGCGCAGAGCACAAAGTGTACAATTGAGTCATAGGGTTGTCCGCCCTAAACATTGTATTGTAAATTAGTGTAAAGTCTGCATACCCATGGTCCGTGAACCATGGGATTGTATAAATAGAGTAAGGCTTTAAGCTGTAAAGGGAGAGATTAAGAGAGAAGAGAAAAGGGATGGTTCGAGCTTAGAGTAGAGTTCTAAGTGTCTTGGGTTGTAGTGGTAGGAAGAGTCTCTGCAGATGAGGGTGAACAGGCTTAGTAGAGTCCGCAGCGGAGTTCACAGGGTGGAGTTGAGTCATGTAATTGGGAAAGAAATCTAATAAAGAGAAGTTTATCTTAACTTTGTGTAATTATCATGCACTATCTTCTTTATGATTATATTCGCTTATGTATTGTGCACACTGATATGATTGTTGATTATGCTGTAATAACCATAAATCTTACACACATAAGTTAAGTAACCGGTTAATTAGGAAGGATATCAGGTATTATACGGGTCACACCTCGAGAAGGACTGCGCAGAAGCCGCACCGCAGGTCATGAGGGGATCATAAGGGTGCACAGTGACCGGTCAGACCGCGAACCTCCATAAATCCATTAGACATCCCAAGCATGCAGAAACCTGGTTCTTGCACCCTCCCATACTACTTTGGGTGAGACCTCAGTCCACGCTCCATGGATTGTTGCTAAAAGGGCTAGTAGTACCGAGATTTGCTTGGCTAAATCACCTCTGAACCTGGGTCAGGCCCCACTAAGCCAACAAATGGTTCCATTGCTGGGATCAGGATCTGCATAAAGGATGTCTAATGTCGTGCCACTGGAACCCTACAAAGAAAGAAATTGAAGAGTGGTTGAACAAGAAGATTCATGAGTTCGCGGCGTAGGAAAATAGAAATCCACGAGTATCTAAGGAGAAGTGGTTGGATCACTACTTGTACACTGAAATCCATGAAATTTTCTTTGCATCATTTCCATCTGAGCTATATGAGTGGATCGTAATGTTAGCAGATAGCCAAGGAAGGTGTAGGCTCGACAAACCAATAGTGTGGACTCCAGAACTAGTGCACAAATTAGAAGCCTTGATAGAGAAGATAGGGCGAGTTGTGGACCACTGGCTTGACCGAATAATTGAAGGATTTATCACTGAGTTCGTGCTAGACATGACCGTCAGCTACAGCGAGGCAGAGCGACGTTTTCTCAAGGGATAGCGAGGTAAGTATATTAAATCTTTGAACACTTGGATTAAGATGTTCTTGTGTGAAAAGCGAGTTATGTGAGTAAACTAATGTTTGGGACTACATGAAGCAGAAAGATCTACAGAAGCTGGAGTAGTGAAGATTAGAAAACAGCCCCCTAATTTCACCCTTGCGAGAGAGCGAGGATGAGCTCGTGAAGGTTTCTTCGAGAAGCACGGTCGGTTTCATGAGGCAGCGAATTCCACGTCTACCACCCCTATCCACACCGCCACTCGGTTCACCCCCCTCACCTCCATATCCACCCACTCCACCTCCGCCACCTCCAGAATTCAGTATGGCAAGCATGATCAAACTACCAATATTCAGAGGAGTAGGGAATGAAGATCCAGACCAATTTTGGTTCATAGTAAGAATAGTATGGGAAGCACAGGGCGTCATGGATTATAATATCAAAAAGACTACGCCAATGAGCACACTGCAGGATCGCACATTAACGTGGTATATCAAGAATTCTAATGACCACCCGAACATAGGAATTGTAGAGATCTAGAATGTGTTGAATAGGGAATTTAGCAGGGCAAAATCAGAGACGCAGTAAATCATCGAGTTTAAAGAGATCGTGATGCTTCCAGGGGAGACCCCCTGGGATCTAGACCAAAGGCTGAAGAGCATGATCTGTGAAGCCAATATGACATTAACGGATGCATAGCATTGCGCGTGGTTTGTGGCCTCACTTACACCACACTTAAGGATGGTGTGGTCACAGCAAAAACTTTCCACCCAGGCCGAAGCATTATAGATGGCAATGAGGTTGCATGAGACCCCTATATAAGACCCTAGATTGCGAGTCCAACAGATCCACATGCAACTACAGAATTTATGTTTGGAAATGTAGAGTTTGAAACAGGATAGGGTACCTTGGCCAGAGGTGCGTGAAGAAGTATGGTGCATAAAATGCAAAGGCCAGGGCCACAACAAAGATCAATGTCCAGTGTTCACGAGCTACTTGGCAGGAGGAAGGCCAATGCCATTAAGACCGGAGGCATAGGTGGGGTTGAGCACAACGTCTGTGTTATGGTGGGCGATCTGCCAAATAGGAGGAAAACATACCACAGATAATTGTCATCTGTTGCAGAAGTATACATAAACATCCCAGTAGCTGTTTTGTAATTTCTATAGGTCGGTAGGCCATGATGAAAAAACTTGCCGAAGCTATGAACTAATGATGGATTGGACTCTACCCTACAGGGTGTAGGTCAAAACGTGAGCCCTCGACCCAAATGCAGGGATGGTACGTGCTGGGTTTCAGGGGCACGGTTGGGGTCAAGGTGGAATGGGACCAGGAAGGGGTCACAGATAAATAATTTGTTACAATTGTGGAGGGCCAGGGCATTATGCCCGCGATTGTATGAACCCAAATAGGATATCACGTTGGTACTGTAACTAGTTTGATCATGAGGTAGAAGATTTCCCTTCACTGATAGCGAAGATGTGTGAAAAATGGGTACTCCAGCCCCCACCATCCGAGAATTTACAAATGATGATGTCTGAACCACGCGAAGAAGACCCAAATGTAAACATGATGCTCAAGAGTGGTATGACGATGGGAGATGATAAAGGGAAGCAACCAGAAGAAAGCTTGTGGGATCGCAAGGCTGCTACAAAGGAACCTGATTTTGATTTAGAACATGCGAAGGAGAAATTCATGGAAGCTAAGAAGAGTTTCACAGAGGCCTCCATTTCAGGTACTAAGGATCATCTAGAACCTGGGATGGATCCTTCCATGCTCACTACCTTTCTAGAGACATGCATGAAACTGTTGCATGATAGCAAGGCAGTCAAAGGGCTATAGGAACTTATCACTAGGTGTGCGGGGCCAAGAGAACCATGCGTGGTTCGAAAATTGGGAAAGCATGCAATGTGCATAGGAAGAGAGATGAGGTTGACTGCACAAATAGGCGAGTACGAAATGGATCAGGTAATCTTGGACCTAGGTTCCGACGCGAATGTACTACCAAAGTAAACATGGGAATGCATGGGTAGACCCGTGTTATAGTGGTCCCCTATTCAGGTATGAATGGTGAACCAATAGAAGATTTTTCCCATGGGAAGATTGCAAGGGGTAATAGTCAATATTGAAGGCACGAGCGCACAGGCAGATTTTGAAGTGATAGAGATTTTCGATGACACCAATCCCTATCCCATGCTGCTAGGAATAGACTGGGCTACCAATATGAACGAAGTCATAAATCTGAAGAAGCGCAAATTGACCTTTGAGAAAAAGTTAGTACGTGTAGTAGTATCGCTAAACCCAGCCGAAGGATACACTGAGCCGGTGCACAACGATGAGAGTGATGACGATCTCGACTGTATGTACAAAATAACTACACAAGGAGAAGATTGGGTGAATCCAACAGTATATGGAAGGATTTCATGGGAGCACGAAAGCTCGTGCACTTCAAATTCAGTTGAGGAGATAGAGCGATGGCAGAATCAGCGGCACGAAGTAACAACACTAAACTACAACATGATGATCAGATCATTGCATTGTATAAAAGCAGAGGCAAGGGAGCTGCCGAGATATGATGGATTGTCAGCGGTGGATGAATTTCTGAGCAAATTCAAAAGTGCAGTACCAGAGAAGCAACTGTTCAATGCACTGAAGTGGGCACTGCACACAACACCCCCACGATGGTGGGGTACACATCAAGGAACTTTTAAAGATTGGCGCGGATGCAGAAGGATGATGCACCTGCGGTTTGGAAAACCCCAAGTACAACTAGTAGACAAATATGATGGACAAGATGATCCATGCACACACGTCACAAAATGGACCAAGTTCTATGGGGTACACCTATTCTACCATACCCTAGACGTCATACCCATGAATTGGTATACGAAGACGGAGCTAGGCCATGGTACAGGCGAATGGGATGTCTTGTGTGAGGGATTCTTGTTAACATTCACGTTTGGAGATCGTTGGTCAAATACTGTGGACAATGTGCTACAAGCAGTGAAAGCTATTATCTTTAGAGTACCACAGGAGCCAATGGAAGTAATTCAGCCAGAATGGACGATACAGTTAAGTAGCGCACTGGAATGTTATAATGTGAATGTTGAGGACAATGATGAGGACCCATGGAACATTAACATTTCAGAAATAGAAGGCTCTTGCGAGATTTGTAGACCATCACTTGAAGACCCCGACGTCATCGCGCCTCCAAAGATGAACCAGGTCAATATTGGAACGGAGGCGGAACCAAAATATGCAACACTTGGGGACTATTGGGATGATGCCATGATCGATAAGGTCATTGAGTTACTCTGCGAATACCAACACCTGTTCCCGACCAAAATTACAGACTTAAAAGGGATCGTGGACGATTTAGGGATGATGAGGATCACCCTCAAACTTGACGTGAAGCTAGTTAAGCAGCGGCCTTACTACTTGAATCCAAAGTATAAAGAAAATGTCTACAACGAATTAGACAAAATGCTCGTAGCCGAAATTATTGAACCAATGGAAGAAGCCAACTGGGTGAGTCCTATGGTGGTACAGGAGAAAAATCAGAAGGGTGAAATAAGAATATGTGTAGACCTGAGGAAGCTGAACGATGCCTATGTACACGATCCATTCCCAACACCATTCGTAGATGATGTACTAGAGAATTTTGGTGGTTAAGAAGCATACTCATTCACAGATGGGTTCTTAGGGTACCATCAGATCAAGATCGCGCCAGAAGACAGGAGCAAGACGACCTTTGCAACAAAAAGGGGATGCTTTCAATACACTGTGATGTCATTTGGACTGAAGAATGTGCCAAGTATATTTTCACACATCGTGGTAGCCGCATTCAAAGAATACATACATAATTTTTGGGAGGCCTATGTGGATGATTGGACTATTTTTGGTTTATTTAAGCACCATGTAGCGAGCTTATGTTTGATGCTGGATACTTGTCATCGACACCAAATTGTGTTGAACCTCAAGAAGTGCACATTCCTCGTTCCCTTTGGAAACCTGTTGGGACATGTGGTTTGCAAACAAGGACTAATGGTGGACCCTACAAAGATTTCATTATCCTCAATTTTGAAGCACCGCAAAGTGTTAAACAACTACGCGTTACCTTGGGACACACTGGATACTATAGGAAGTTCATCAAAATTTATGCCCAAATAACCGCGCTGATGGAAAGGCTATTGGAAGTAGATGTTACACATTGTTGGAATGAAAATTGCATGAATAGTTTGGACATCCTAAAGGGGAAACTGGCCTCCGTGCCGATCTTGGTTTTCCTGAAATGGGACGTGGAATTTCATGTACATGTTGATGCGTCATGTACCACGTTGGTAGTCATACTCACAAGGAGGGCGCAGAGGGTGTGGATCACCCGATTGCATTTACGAGTTGAAGATTGTCCAAAGAAGAAAAGAACTACTCTACCACTGAATGCGAGGGGTTGGAAATGGTGTACGCGCTCCAAAAATACCGACACTATTTACTTGGAGGACATTTCAATATGTATACCAACCATTCGGCACTGAAATACCTAGTGAATAAGCCTATGTTGGGGGCGCGAATAGGTAGATGGCTTTTATTGCTTCAAGAATATGATTTTGAGGTCATAGTCAAGCCAGGATGCTTAAATGTAGGACCAGACCACTTGTCACGAATTGAGACAGGTGAGTAACCAACAAATTTGGATGGACATTTTGAAGATATAATCCATTTTCTAACCACAGGAATTGCGCCGAAGGAGTACTCAATCCAACAAAAGAAGGAATTGGTGGTGTGAGCGGCGGACCTTTCTGTCATCACGGGGCACCTCTATAAGATGGGTAATGATGAGATACTGCAAAGATACGTACTTGAATTTGAACGAGGTCAAATCCTCGGGGAAGCACATGGGGCTGTTGCTGAAGAACACTATGCAGGACATGCGACCGCACAAAAGATTCTTCATGTAGGGCTATGGTGGCTGACCCTGCACGAAGCTTTGAAAGCACACTATAACGCCTGCGATATATGTCAAAGGACGGGAAAACCATCATGAAGGGACGAGATGCCACTAAATCCCCAAATGACATTGTAGCCATTTGAGAAATGGGCAATCAACTTTGTGGGCCCAATCAAACCTCAAGGAAAGATGGGTGCGCTACATCATCACCGCGACAGAGTACCTGACACGGTGGGTAGAAGCACAACCTATCAAGGATTGCATGGCCACTACGACTGTGAAGTTTTTGTTCGAAAATGTGTTGACATGATTTGGTTGTCCAAAAATCTTAATGAGTGACCACGAAACTCATTTCCTGAATGAAACCATCAGCGCACTCACAGAGGAGTCCCATGTGTATCATTAACAAAGTACACCATACCACCCGCAAGCTAATGGGATAATAGAGGAATTTAACAAAATACTAGAGACTGTGCTGACCAAAGTATGTAATGTGTAGTGAAATGACTGGGACTTGCACGTACTTGCAATGTTATGGGCATACAGGACAACGTGCAAGAAATTGATGGGACAGATACCCTTCTGGTTGGCCTATGCTATGGAAGCTATCATGCCGATGGAATAAATAGTACCTAGTCTGCGAATAATAGTGCTCATAGGCATGACGGACCGCGAAGCTCTAGAAGAATGGCTTGTGCAACTAGAAGAACTTGAGGAAGAAAGGTTTTTGGCTGGATTTCATCAACAGGGACAAAAATAGTGTGAAAAGGCCTAGCATGACCGCCATATCAAGTTGCGCACCTTCAAGGTAAATGACATAGTCCTATTGTATGACAGCAAGTTTGAAAAATTCCCGAGCAAATTCAGGCTGCAATGGTTGGGACCATATGTGGTAAAAGAGGTCACAGACGGAGGTGCAGTCCAGCTAGTCAAACTCAATGGAGAACCCTTCCCAAGAAAAGTTAAAGACAGTCACTTGAAGCCCTACATGGGTAGGTCGGCTATCTAACTAACCGGCCAACACATAATCTTCGTGACCCAAAGCACTGGATAAAGGCGTGGGACTATAAACACACGACCCAGAAGCTGGTACCAAAGAAAGGACACAATTCAGACGTGGATGATTCAGAAGCACAAATGTAGCAGGTCCATCAAACTAAAGAACAGTGCATCGTGGACCTCCGGGAAGCGCAAGATCGGTTGGAGGGGCTCCATGCCAAGATCACCGCACCAATGAAGTGACTTGGGACGAGTCACAATGATTGTGTTGGGTGCCTATTGGGCATGGAATCCCCCCACAATAGGTTTTGGGGCTCAAAGCCCAAGTTTTGGTCAAAGATGTTGTAAAACTCCGTGAATTGCTGGTGTGGAGCGCGAAGTGTACAATTGAGGCATAGGGTTATCTGCCCTAAACATGGTATTGTAAATTAGTGTAAAGTCGGCCTACCCATGGTCTGTGATTGTATAAATAGAGAAATTCTCTAAGTTGTAAAGGGAGCGATTAAGAGAGAAGAGAAAAGCAATGGTTCAAACTTAAAGTAGAGTTCTAAGTGTCTTGGGTTGTTGTGGTAGGAAGAGGCTCTACAACTAAGTGCGTAGAGGCCTAGTAGAGTCTGCAGCTGAGTGCCCAGACCCCTACAGCTGAGTGCGAAGGGCAGAGTCGAGTCATGTAATTGGGATAGAAAGCTAATAAAGAGAAGTTTATCTTAACTCTATGTAATTGTTGTGCACTATATTCTTTCTGATTATATTTGCTTATGTATTATGTGCACTGATATGATTGTTGATTATGTTGTAATAACCATAAATCTTACACACATAAGTTAAGTAACTAGTTAATTAGCAAGGATCTCAGGTATTATATGGGTCGCGCCCCGAGTAGGGCTGCTCGAAAGCCACACCGCAAGTTGCGAAGGGATCACAAGGGTGCGCAGCAACCGGTCAGACCGTGAACCTCCAAAAATCAATCAGACTTCCCAAGGGTGTGGAAACCTAGTTCTTGCACCCTCCCATACTACTTCGAGTGAGACCTCAGTCCGTGCTTCGCAGACTTTTGCTGAAAGGGCCAGTATTGCCGGGATTTGCTTGGTTAAATCACCTCTAAACCTGGGTCAAGCCCCACTAAGCCAACAAATGGTGACGGTCAATGAACGTCAACATATATACGGATCAATAGTGACGATTGTCAAAGGTCCATAACCATAAATCATTGTTGTTGATATGAAATGGTGACAGTCGCTATTTGTCATTATAGTCATTATTCGTGATGGACATTGAATGTCACCACAACACCTATACTTCTAGCAATGTGGCTTTCACCATATATATCCACCAATAGTGATGGCCATTAAAGATCCATCACAATAAATCATTATTGTTCATATGAAATGGTGAGGGTCACCATCCATCATTATAATCAATATTCGTGATGGACCTTTAATGTCACCATAACACCTATACTTTTGGTGATGCCACCTTTGGTGACGTTTAGTTTTTGGTGACTAAGGCTATGGTCCATCACCATTGCTCATATGGAATGGTGATGGTCACTGTCCATCATTATAAACCATTATTGGTGACGAACTTTGAATGTCACTACAACATCTATACTTTTGGCAACGCCACCTTTGGTGGCATTCAGTTTTTGTGACGGAGGTTATGGTCTATCACCACTACTCATATGAAATGGTGACAGTCGTTATCCGTCATTATAAATCATTATTGGTAATGGACTTTGTATGTCACTACAACACCTATAATTTTAGCAATAGCACCTTTGGTGACGTTCAGGTTTTGGTGACGAATGCTTTTTTGACCATCACCAATGAGCTTTTGGTGACATTTTTTGCCCCTCACCAGTGTCCTTTTTTCTTGTAGTGCCGATAAGATTATGTGATCGAAGGAGTTAACATATTAGACACTAGAGGGGTTAGACATATCAGAGGACTTAAGAAATAAACTTACGATATTTACACATTCTGATATCGTATGGGCCTTTTATTATTTGAATATGTTTCAATGGAAGTTTAATTGATTTTTACTTCCAGTATCAAAAATCTCAATAAATACTTCTTATAGATATTTTTAAATGAGAGTTGCAATAAAAGGAAGCTCAACATTATTATTGGGTAATATAATATCAAAACTTGAATACGATAATAGTTCATGACGACTTCTACGATATTCTGAGATCAATGATTTTGAGCAGATAAAATAAAATATGACCCATAGATCTCATAGAAATGCCTCAGGAACTGTTTCCAAATGTTCTGATATAACATAAACCCAAGAATTTGATATCAGAAAGTGAACAGAAAATCGGGATTCTGACTATTACCAGATAGAAGACCTGAATCAATTCGGAAGAAGAATTATGACTGAAGGGGATGTAAAATGTATGAGTGCAACAGAAAAGTTTTTAAACTTAACTAGCACATGTGAGATTTGGAATAGTCATAGATAAAACCATGGATAAGATTATTTGTTGCACAAATTTTGTGAAAATTTTCCTCTATTTGTAGAAAATCTCAAAAATAAAGGGTTTAAGCATTTCATTTCAGTTGCATCTATGAAATGTAGAATACAATTATTGGCTCATATTGTTAAGTGTAAAATGTGAATTCACGTGGGTCTGCACGCATCATCATATTGAAAGAAATATATTAGAGAAATCACTTGGCTATACTTTAGAAAGTTATGATATATGAAACCTTAGATAAATTATATTTAAAAAAATAATGGATAAAAAGTATAGGCAGGAAGTGATATCGAAACTTCTATATCGAGGATTTATATAACAAGCATCCAATATGAAAGCCTTGCTATAGGATTATGACAGGAATATTAAATATCAGAAGTAAAAGGAACTGGGAATAGTTGAGATATCAGATGTTTTGAGCATGTAACACTTTATAAGTTGTGATATTTGTGAAGGATAATATTCCAAGTGGCAGTTGTGGGGCCGGTAACGCTTAAAGTATTTGATTTTAAATGAACTACCTATCTCAATTTTTCCTTTTGACAAAATCCCTTTTAATAATTATATTAACTATCGGGAATATTTGATTGGAGAAATATTTTATCATAACATTCTTATGAGGAAAGTTATGATATTATAAGTATCTGATACAAAGATTCTGATAATGCATTAATTTAATACAAAAATGCCTATAAGGGTTTTAATGAATAGAAGAAAAACTAAGGAATACCTAAATTATGATGAAGCAACAAATACTTCGCGAGATATGTTGCAGATTATAAAGTATTGACTTCTTTCTTATCTCAAGTCTCCAAAATCAAGTCAATGAAGACCTACAAAAGAAATAAAATAGAAAGAAGAAGTAAACTATGAAAAAGAGAAAACTAACAACAAAGGAAGATGAACCTATTCATGCATACCTGGAAGAATATTGACTATAAGTTTACCTCATGAATCTTCAATTTCTCCCATGCATTTCTCTAAATTCGTATATGTTCAACGTCATCTATTTATTCAAACTAAAATGCTAAGTAGTGAACTTTCAAATTGCATTGTCTTCAAATTTACATTGGAGGACAAGAGTGGTGAAAATTAACCTATAGAAATACTTGTGAATCAAAAATTGCCAAGCTATAGTAATTCCTTAGAAGTTTTTCATATATGATTTTATTACAAAAAAAGGTTTTGACAATGTGAGGAAGTTTTTCAAAAACAAGAAAATCAAGCAGTTTAGAAGTGTATATGATTTGACTATAGAATAAATTTAATATGTTGTAAGCCACTTTTCCAGAAAATGAAAGATGGTGCCAAGAAAAACTCAGATTCATTAATTTCTTATTAAAAATTTGTAAGAACGAAAAAAATGCAGAGAAAAAAAGAATCTAATATAAATTAATCTATTCCCATTGTTAACTCAATGGAAAGAAACATGAATAGGTATAGTCATACTTCCAATGTAACCGTTCTCTCATTCTAACTCGTACATGTATGTATAGGTCAAATATTAGTAGCAACAATAGAGTTAAACGAACAAAAATAAAATTGAATATAGTATGTACACTAATTGCTAACATATTTACCAAAACCAACTCATTTATAATCACCTTCTCTTGAAATGTCCTTTCCAGGTGAATTTGAATTGGACCATAGAAATCTGAATGGATTTCCATTAATGATTGGAGGAGGATCAAAAGAGAAGATATCCCCGCAGAATATGAAAATGAACCTTTAGATACGATGGTCTTCATGTAAGTATTATGTACATATGTTAAATTATTAACAATCTTCAGTTTAGAAGAAAAAATCAATGTCTTTCAAATGTGTAAATGAAATATGGATGGAAATCTGATAAATTCAATGGAATATCATTAATTGAATTAGATTGTTGGTCATATTGTGAAGATACACTCTTTTGTTGGCACTACTTTTGAGAGGAAAGAATCAAGTGATAAGAGATGAACATCAATTGGAATTGAAAGAGTAATACATTTTGACATTCATGATTTTGATTTGAAACTTCATTTTGCCATTCAGAAAATGCACCAATAGAGTGTTCAATACACAACTACTCAATATGCTAGCATAAGATATCTAAAAACTGAAAAATGAAAGCAAAACACAGATATGAAATGAAACAAAATAAGTGAAGGAAAAATAATGAAATCAAATCATAATTTACACTATTGTTACAACACAATGGGATAGATTCGAAAATATTTCCTTCTCACAAGAATTGGCCAAAATAATGAAATTAGAATGATCGCCAACACCAACTTATGAATTAAACAGAAGATCAAAATTATGAATAGGAATGAGAGCTTGATATTCATAAGATTCATAGATTGGGATATATTCTCAAATGTTGAAATCATGAAGATAATTAGTTTTTCAAAAATGAGAATTTATTGGAATTATTTATAAATTAGATTTTTCTTCATTCTCAAGTATAGATTGATTTGGAATATGAGGATTTAATATGGAAGGAGACAAATCAACATCCTCAATGTTAAAGTAGCCATCACAAATGACTTAAGAACATTCACTAGTATTCTCCTTATGCTCATTTGATGTATTAAAACAAGAAGGAATATGGAGCACATGTTCACTAATGCTAGAAGAATGACAAATAATTGTCTCTCTATCTTGATAAAAACTAATAGGAAATTCATTTATATCAGCCTCTCTATTTTCTGGGATAACAATAATGCAACAAGGGGATAAATTTCTATCAAGGAAAATGTCAGGGTAGAGGTAAAAGTGAGAATTGGAAGCAATGAATTTAAAAATATATGTATTTTTAGATTCTTGTGAATTTTTTCCATTATAAATTCTAGATTACCGATCATTTACTTTGATATTTGTGCTTTCTTGAAGAATGTTCACTGGTTTCCCTGAATTTAATATTTAATCAACATGATTATATTTAGCAATTTCTGTATCAAAATGCACTTTGTTGGAATGTACACTATTTGCTTGTGGTTTTTGATTTTCATATTTTGAGGAAGATGGTTCTTCAAGTTAGTTATTGATTTCTTCTTGTAGTTGTTTATCAAAATCTTGCAAGCTTTGTGATAATGATTCATTTGCATGATTATCATTAATATTGTAATAGGTGTGTACTAGATTTAAGAATTTATCATACATGGCTGAGGCCACTTCATCATGGTTAATATGCACCTGTATATCATAATTTTTTATAATGTTACTAGAAGTTGAAAGGGAGTCATCAAAGCTTGTAATTATTACATACGGATTTGAAATGGGAGGAAGAGAACATATATATTCAAACCAATCGATCAATTCAATTTCTGAAGGTTGATCTTCATCTTTGAATCTCAAGCAAATTAATTGAAATCTAATGGTAAAATCTAAGAGAGATTCATTTTCAAATCTACGTAGTTCTTTGAATTCATCACATACCTATTCATAATCATAACTATCAAATTTATAAAGGAATTTTGTGATAAAATGATCCCAATTGTTAATAGAGGCAACTGGAAGAGATTAACACAGACTTTTGGCTTTCCATGATAGTGTAAGAGTAAAAATACTACATAAAATGTCTTCACCCATATCATGAAAAGTAGAATTTACAAAATTTTGAATAAATTGTAAACCATGATCAAATGCAGAAGTATTCCTCTTACCCTTAAATTTTACCTCTCACAAGTGTCATACTATTTATGGTAGAGAATTGGCAGAAGCACCTCTAGAGATACAACTCCAAATTGGAACTTTAGAAGAAGCCATTGTGAATAATAAAACTTTTAAAATACAAAGACTCCAAAAAACAAAAATTCTTCAGGCCCTACTTCTAGCGCCAAAAACATTGTAGCCTCTAAATATCTTCCTCAACATTATAAGGGAGACCATCTAGTCAGGAGCTTAAAGAAGTTATTTTTCCGTTTGGAATGGTGGTTCCAAGTAGTTAAACTAGGTCCAGTTACCTTCTCTCTATCACTATTGGCTTAAAATATTACTTTCACTTACCAATAGAGAAGAGACATTAGACCAACTCTTCTGGTTGATCAGGAAAGAAAGTGATATGTAAGTTGATCTAGGGCTCATCCAAGACACAACTAAAGTTTCCCTCTATGATAAGAGGACTTATAGAAATGTAGAATTAAATCTAAATGAAAACTAATCCTAGAATAGAAGAAAAAGGAAAGAAATTAGAAGCATACCTCGATTAGGAAGATGTAGATCTAACCCAACCAAGAGAAATGTAATTAAATGATTTGGATTAAAATATGTGTGGTTTATAATGAATGTCAAGCTAATGATGTAGTTCAATTAACTGATATTATGAATACCAAAACACATTATGTTCAAAGATCTATTAACAAGAATACTTAATCAACAACATTTACGAAGTAGTTCACAAAATGATCATGATTATTAAATCAGTAACTCGAATGATTAAACAATAATATAAGGAAATAGTTCACAAAATATTATTGTTTGTTAAATCACAATTAAAAGGTTGATTTCTGATTAAATAATTACTGAGAAATCAAAGTTTAGCATAGAAGAGCAGAGATAAATAACAACAAATAATTTAGGCAAATTACTCACATAGACAATAGTGGATAAATATGAATGAAAATTACACATTTTTTCCACTATCAAATAAAATTAGTATAAAAACAATAGTATTTTGAATACCAATTTATTGAAACTGTTTCTCGGGCTCTGATCTCCAACAATCCTTTACAATGCTTGAAGTCTGTTGCAAAAAATCGAGTTGCAGTAGCGCAAAATCAACTCCCCAGATCTGATATTTTTCTCTCCTCCCACATACAACTCTAAATCCCCATTACAATAGTTCTTTTGATAATTCCAGAATTGCAGACAAGAGAAGCCATTTCTCCATTATACAAATTACTCTTTATAAGTACAAAAATTAATTCCAAATAGGAGAGTTCTTGGAGAATAATTCTGCTCCAACAATTTTCATTGGTCCAAATTTATTTTCCCTCTTGTTGGAGTAATAGGATTAATTCAAATCTTCTCTTCCTCGTCTCTTCAACTCTTCTCCTGCCAAAAACCAACCAAAGTTAAATTAAAATAAAAAATACAAAATCTAGAAAACAAAATATTTTCAATCAATTATTAATTAAATAAATGAATAAAAAAATATCTGAGCTTTCAATTGATAGTTTAAAATACCTTATTGGTCAAAGAGAACATAATCGAATAGATGTGTGCTCAGTAGAGACTATGAGCGAATGAAAATGCAAAAAATTAAAATTAGAAAATTAATTTTGTTTACAAATTTGGATCTTGATTTTATGCTAAATTTTAGACTCGTTATATGACCGTATAGTTCATAAATATTCTTCATGATTTTATCTATCCAATGAGCTGTCCTTGGCCTCATCTGGCCAAGTAAAACTCAACTTATGAGGTTCCAAATTTGAAGCGTCAAAATCGCCAGAATTCTAGGAAATTTGCTGCTTAGGTCAAAAATAAGAAAGTTTAATTAAAAATATAATCCTAAATTAAATTAATAATTATTATTTAATTAATATTAAATTTAATTAATTACAAACTAAAATAAATTTTAGTTAAAAACTTAAATTGATTGAAAATTAATTAAGATTATAATTACATTATATTATAGTTATAATTATAATTTAAAATATAATATAGTATAATTTTAATATAATATATATTATAAAAAGAATTCCATATAACAAATCCCAAGTGGCTATTATATCTATTAATGGATTGAATGAATAATGGAGGAAGAGGGTTTAATGGAGTAGAAGGGTTGTATATATATTAAGGATGGCTACGTAATGTGACGGAGGAGCTAGGAAGGAGGTGACCTTTGATAAAATTAAAATAGTCACCTCATTTTTCTTTAATCGGATATCAGAAGTATAACATATCATAAGTTTTAAGATGTGCACCAAATGAAAAAGTTGATATCTCATGTTCCGATATCAGAACATTTTTAAAATATGGGAAATATTTTATATATCGGGATTTTTATGAAATATAGGGAATTTTGAAATATCGGGGTTTTATTGGATATCGAGACTTTTCAAATATCGAATATCGAGTCTTTTTATTAGAAATTTTTTTATCAGGACTTTTGTAAAGGAAGGTAGGAGGTGAGGTGAAGTGGGCCCCACTTGGAGTGGAACTTCTGTAATATAAACTAGAGCCACTTTAGTAATTAAAATAATCTTACAAAATTAATTACAACTACCTTGCAATTTTGAGATTTCAGGTCTCGTAATTCCTTTTGAAATTAGGAATTGGAATCGGTTACCTAGATCCTAAAAACGCATAATTTTAACTGTTCCACAATTTAGCTACGTGCTTTTGTACGACCGTTAGTGAAAAATGAAAACATTAATAAGAATTAACTATGAATTAATATTTACAATGAATAACTAATTTATTTACAAAAATTAAAATAATATACCTTTTTTACATTTTTTAACCCAATCGCTAAAAATTATCGAACTTCGGATGAGCGCCATTTGCAAAGTGTGTAACCAAATGAGATGAAGAAAGTACCGATGGAAAGCTATCGAAAATTAGAACTCAATGAAGCAATTCAAATAGAAATCCAATGCAAATGAAAAAATAGAAAAAATGTAGAAC
Source organism: Pinus tabuliformis (assembly GCA_031772625.1). Taxonomy (NCBI): domain Eukaryota; kingdom Viridiplantae; phylum Streptophyta; class Pinopsida; order Pinales; family Pinaceae; genus Pinus; species Pinus tabuliformis. Next base: position 12,656,258 of record CM062813.1, on the reverse strand, counting down.
ACTTAACCAAAAGAAAATATTAAAAAAGTTGATTTAGCCAACAATTTATGGAAAGGGCCCCGTTATTTGAAATAAATAAATAAATAATGGGGGTATTGAGTTTTCACTACAACAACAATATTATACAAATTTTTGGGAGCATCAAAAATAATAAGAGGGAGGTGAACGAATATTATACTCTTCATCACCAATTTTTAACTTTTCACCCATTTAAACAATTTACTCAATAATGCATTAATTTACTAGCAACACATTAAACAACTAACCAGCAAAATAACATGTATAACCATAAATAAACCATCATAGTATCAATGAACAAAAGATAAACATCATCACAGAAGGACACCAGATATTGGGTGGGAAACCCAACCGGGAAAAACCATCGTTGCTCTTATCTTCGCCTACTACTTATTAATATTCAAAATATTCTTCTTTACATCATATAAATTGGCGACCACCAGTGTGTAAGCCACACATTTTTAATCATGTAAGAAAATCTCACTTCAGGTTATAGCTTGTCAGAAGCCACCACTTATTGAAATTTGCCGGCCATCACCTACTGGAAGCCACTGCTCCCATGACATTAGAAGCCACCACCTGCTAGATGTCCCAACGCCCAATATTCTATCCATTCACCATTAGATGGAAATGATTTCCCCTAAGTTCTAAGGCCTATACCTCAATGATGTCACTACACCCTCGATTTGCAAGCCACCACTTTCCCATTGGCGACCCCAATCTTTGAGCTCATCTCATGGACCTTCTTTCATGTGTTTTCAAACTATGTCCCACTGCAACTCGATACTCATTAATAACAAAAATGAAACCTTCTACATTTCATCTCTACAGATGAAAACAATACACAGCTCACAGAATCAAATACACTCATTAAATTCAAACTAAAAGAATGACATCATACTCCTGAAAAAACAACACACTAAGACAAACCATTAGAAACAATAAAATCCACAATATCCATTATAATATACTAGCATCATTATATGTAGCATATCATAGCTACAAGAATACATTACATGCTCAACTAATCATTCATGCAACTCATTGTTAGCAATCTAATATCTAATCTACAACTCCAACATCTACAACAATACTATATTCTCCATCTCAGCAACAACATAATACTAACATCTACATATGAATTATGATTGTATATTTTCCGTAGAAACTCTCAAGATGTTTGTAATAGTGCTCCAATTCTGATCTTTGATTTGCACTCTATCTGCAATATTGTAGCTCAAATTCTATCACTGTGTAACCCCTTCTGTTACACACTCTAACATTTTATCAATAATGATATATGTTATCAATACAAATCACTAATCCTCATTATGTTAGAGTCCATCAAAATTAACTACATGATTGACTACTTAGGTAGGCGTCCCGGTATGACATCAATGTCAACATCATGCAACCAATAGAACTAGTACATTTTTTCAGTCCTTGATTTATCCATCAAATAAAATTTTGATGTCATACTACTTGTCAATAAGTGATTTGGAATGCGTGATTATATTCTCTCTAATCCATATTGATTCTTTTAGAGTGGAAATTTGGAGGAATCAACTCATAGGACGATTTTTACCAATGGCCTAGAGTATGGGAAATTTGGTTTTTAAACCTTCGAAAGGTAGTTTGAATTTTTTTTATCATCCAAGAAACCTCGCTTAGGCTATACCCTTTCACGTTGTTCTATACTCAAATAAATTTTGAAAAGTGTTAGAAATGCTTCAAATAGAGTTTTTATGAAAGAATTATGCCACCAAAAAGTTCACCTTCTTATTTTGACCATTGTGATTTGAAAAAAATCTATATAATGCCCATGAGTGATGGAAAATAGTCTACCCACATGAAATTAATAAAGAAATATCCAAAAGGGTTAATGTTTTAATCTAGTTAAGATTCAAATAAATCAAGCTTAACCACTAGTAAGTTCTCATACTTCATTATAACCGTGCCACTAGGAGGAAAAGCGGTTCCATTCTATTCAAGTACATTTTGTTTCATAGATGAATAAATTTGAAGAGAGTGGATAGAGAGAGAGAAAATAGAGAAGAATTTTGTTCTATAATAGCCCATGGGAAAAAGTCTCAATCATTTGTATTTGCACCATTACCCTTAAGTAAAAGAGAGAGTAGAGCATCCTCACCTTCTCATTGTGTTTTCTCTTGAAAGGGTTGTCAAGGTCATATCTTCTGTTATTTTGGTTTTGTGAGTGATTGTTCTGTTTTTTACATCTTATTTTTACCATTTTTATATTTATATTCATATATAGTAAATAATAACTTAATAACTACCAAAAAAAAAAAATGCTCATCGTATAGATTTCAGAGTTCGAAAATGTTTTATTAGATATATTGTGATCAACTATATAATGGAATATCTTCAATACTTTAGGTATCATATTTGTATCAAAGAAGATTTATTTGGGTATTTTATGGGAAGTTGCATGCCATATAGATCAGTTAAGTAAAAAGTCATGAAATTCCAACCATTGTGAATCACTGTATTAATAACCCTTAAGATTAACCAAAGGAGAGATTCATAAGGATAGACCAATACATCAGATATATCATTCATAATATGCACCTTTCTATCACAACTCTAACAAATCTTGTAATTATAGAAGACATCGGTTCCAACTCATAGGTAAAATCAAAGGAAAAAAAAAATGGGTTGAGAAGAACTAGAGAATGAGGCTAAGAGAGAACTTCAAAAATAACTTCATAGTTTGAGTTCCATGAATAATTCATAGTCTTCATTCAAAATGCAAGTGAAATTTATCATAAATTCATGTCAAGGTGATATAGATACTTTGGAATTAAATAACTAGTTCAAAAAGTTAGATGTTTATTTTATCATTTAGCATAGATTGAAAGAACATAAAAATTTGTTTTCTCCTACAAAACTAGAGGGCTATGCCATCACTTGGTAGGAATGTTGTATTAAAACACTAAGGCTAGAGGTAGATACTCTAATGACTAAGTCATTGGATTTCAAAACTCTCATAAAGTATCATTGTTACTGTATGTGACACGTAGAGGACCAACGGATGCACTGGAATTACTTTACATAAAGATAGGGGCAAAGTGTATATGAGTACACCATAAAATTCAAGGAGATAACAATAATGTTTGGTATCTCTACTAGGATGTAAGGAACCAATAAAGTATTTGGGAAGTTTAAATAGGCAGTTTTGGAAGCAAGTGAAGCTATTGAAACCAAAAAAGGTGGATGAGGCTTGTGTACAAGACTAGAACCTAGAAAACAAAGGCCAAAACAAACAAAATTCTAGTGGACCAAAGTAAAAGGAAATGATTAAGCTTTCAAATAATAGAAGAAAAAATGGAAAGGAAGAAGGATAAGAATATACCAACCATAACACACTAGTGCAAGGATGAAAGCAACCAAAACCATAGTAACATGAATGATCACATTACAACATATACTAATAAATTTTGATGAAATAGTATGATGGTGCAACCAAAATTGGTTGTACCATAAAAAATTATAAGAATTAATAAAAAACTATTGAAAAATTTTAATCATCCCACATTTGTCATTATTGTGATGAAATATATCCAGATAATCTTAATTACAATGATATTCTCCATGTATCATCATAACAGAAATCGTTTCCAACTATTGTTGCAATATTGACGCAAATCGTGTTTTTTACCAATCATTTTTATCTGTTGAGCTATTAATGGAACGATGCATCAATTTTTTCATAGTCATCCTTGACTTGTTCAATTATCATCCGTATTTTGATTGTGCATAAATTATAAATATGTTTCTTTTAAGAGAAATTGTGATATTTTTGCTATAAATACAAAGGTTCTAAAAGGTTATAAGGTCTTCTAGTCAAGTGATATATATATATATATATATATATATATATATATATATATATATCAATTGCATTATGAAATATGATAGATCTTATACAACACAATTTTATAACATAATTGTCACATAATTTTCCTTTCGGGAAGAATGTCAACAAACATTAGTAGGGGCAAAAATCAAGGGGATGCTGGGAGGTTTTATTTCCCTTGTGTTGAATGTCGGGGCTTACATTAAATGGCACAAACCATGGATGGTACAAACTAGTGATGTTTGATGTCAAATGGTATGGACTATGAATGAAAGAATGTGATCATGATAGAACTATTATCAACATGATAACACATTTAACATAGTTAATATAAGGTCACTTTCGATAGGACTAGATTGTTATGTTCTTCCAAGCCATTGCAAATAGTTATTTTATTCGGATGTTCTAGGTAGAGGGGGCTAGTCATATATTCTTAGATATGATGGAAGTGGATGTTTGGTAAGAGTATAATGTAGTGGAAGAAGATGATACTAAAGAACAAGATGATGTAGAGGAGCAATTAGTTCATGTGTCAGATGAAGATGTCAAAGAAGTTAAAGAATATGTTAATTGATACAATGTTTTGGGCAAAGATGATATTGACAATATACTATCAAATGAAGAACTTGAAGAAGCCAAACAAAACATAGCAGACAATGTTCTTGATGATCATATAGATGATGATATTATTGTAAATGAAGACATTGATGATGATACTAATATGGCCAATCCTTTCAACATCAATTATGAACTGGATAATACAAATTTTGGCTTGGATGAAGAAAAAAACTAATTACATTGAAATGTTGAAATGATCGAGGTATGTGTTTATATGTTTTCAATCATTTTATCCTCTTTCACTTACCATAGTTTTTTTTCTTCTCATTTTGTACCTATGCTTGATTCTTACTATGTTGATTTCAAATATTTTATTGTAAACAAATTGGTTATCGGGAAATTGAGAGTGACGTGGGGTGGGGGGAAGGTGGGAGGGGCATATGAGCTTCCACCTTTATGTCGTTTCCCTTGTTTAGTAAAGTATATTATTCTTGAAACAAAGAGAAGGCCATTGAGGTTTATACCATCCTCTCCAATTCTAACTTTGGTTGGTGTTGTGAATTTACCAATGAGTGTAAATTATTATTTAATTAATTGACCTCACATAGACGAGGTTATGAATGGATCGAAGGTTGAAATTTTTTTTAGTTTATTCTTTTATGCACTTAAATTTTATATTATATGCATGTGTTGATGGTATGAGAGGTTTTGGAGACCCAAATATGATTCACACAAAAAAAATTACAGTCAAAAGAAAAATTTATAATATAAATGTCAAAGAGCTGAAACAATTTATTATTTTTTAGTACCCTTACCATGGTATGTATTTATCCATGAGGTTTAGCTCCGTTGGTCAATTAACCATTGTCAAAGAATCATAATTTTATACTGATAGGTCATGTGTTCAATTCTCTCTACATTTTCATGTTCAACAAATTTTCGAATCACTTAAAATTTAGCACTTAGTAGAAATTATGTTTTAATTAATTGACCTGACAAAGAAGGGTTTGTGATTAGGGCCAATGTTGAAATTTTTTTAGTGTTTTCTTGTATGCATTGAAATTTGAAATCATTATAGTAGATGCATGTGCTTCCAGTATGGGAGTTTTTTGAGACTGAAATATGACATAGACAAAGAATTTCATAATAAAACAACACAATTACAACATAAATGTCGAGGAGATGAAATTATTTATTATTTTTTACTAATCATGGTATGTATTTAACACTGACTATTAACACCAAAACATCATACAAAAATTTGTACAATCCAAAAGATGACCAAAGTCATCTAGTAGAATGCACAAGTGAATATTTTCCAGCTCAAGACATTATGAAGATAAAAAAAATAATTTCTCCCAAGGTATAATGTAGATGAGATTAAAAAATTGATGTCTTTGTGAATTTTTCTTTGATACACACATGACACATGGTATTTTCTTTGAAAGTCATGTAATCGAAGGAATGATCGACTTAGAAATTATGGACCACTTCCCACACTTGGAAGACGATTTCCTAACATGATTTCCGTCACCATGAAGATATCTAGCCCTCAATGGAATCATGTTTTCCTACTCATAAGTCATTGTCATTCATGAACCAAGATAGGGATGATGGATTCAAAAAATTCTATATAAACAGACAATGGGAGAACCAAAACATGAGACAATGTTATTCTAGAAAAATTATTGTTAGCGCAAACCTTCATTTCATTGTTGAAGCAGAAGAAGTAGAGAACTACTGCTTTGGCATAATTTATTCTTAGAAATCCATCGCTCTAGTATGGAGAGGATTTCACCATTGAGAAAACCTTCATACTTCTTGGATAGAGAGGAGAAGGTTGCAAAGAGAGTGAAAATGTAGATATTGATATATGGAAATCCCATATATTGATATCTGAAATCCCAGATCTCCACTCACGGTTTGGACTAATCTTTTTGGTGGTGGTAAAGTATTGGGCCTAGTCCGATTGGTAGAACGAATATCATTGGATTACAAGTGATCAATCATATCAAATTCAAATTTGATCTCCTTCCATACTTTACAAGTAGCAACTACTTTAGGACTCCATTTACAAGTTTCATAGATCACTTCATTACCTTCACAAGTAAATCACGTCATTCATTACGAGCTTGCACACAAGCTTCTAGAGCAACCCGATTAGCTACTGCACCAGATGCATTTCCCCAAGAATGTCCAAAATTTCCCCCACCAAATTATAGTATGGAGTCATCCCCAAAGATCTCAAGTAGAGCAGGCATATGCTAAACGTGAATAGGATGATAGTTCCTGATTACGGGTTTGTACGATCAGAACTTGTGATCAAGTCACAAATCGCAGTATACTGGACCTTCTAATTCTTTCTGAGTTTTAGGTAATATATTTGCAATATAACTGTGAAGGTGTTTCAAATACCATATGTGAACCACCGGACATGCCAATTTAATGTATCTCATTTGATATCTTCGAATTTGAGAATCAACGAATTCAACTCCACATTATGTGTAAAATTTTGAATCTATCTTCTCATTTCCGATCCCCGGAGAATTTCCACAAGCACAAACTCTACTTTTGATAGGTCCAAAGATTCTTTCACAAAATGATCCATCCCTTCTGGTTTATTAGTTTCATAATGTAGAGTATAAGGTTTAGTCACCTGTCCAACTATCTCACCATTAGGTAAAACATTTCAGACCAAGCAAATAATTATCTTCAAGTGTTTATTATTCTACAATTTGTATTCATATTCTACCACCAGTAGTCAATAAAGGGAGCCATTTTCCATAATTATGTGGACTTGTTTTCATCATTAAGCATTATTTGTGTGTTTATATCTTTGTTTTAGTTTATGTTTGTTTATGTATTGTTTCCACCATTCGCAATATTTTTTTTATTCATGCTTATCCACTGACAACAACGAAACTGCTTTTTCTTCTTTGTAGGGAACAACCTACTACTAAGAAGGTGTCTTTTGGTACACCATTTCTAAAAAAACACCACAACATAGAAAGTTATGTTAATTGGTCAAGTACCCATCGTCAAAGCATCTTAATTCATTATTGAGAGGTCACAGGTTCAATTCTATTGATCCTAACAGCATCAATTAAATGTTCAATTCACTAAATATTTAGTAATCAGTGGAAATTATACTTTAATTAATTGACCCCGCAGAAAGGGGGTTGTGGTAATGTTGAAATCCTTTCATTTAGTGCTTGTATGCATTGAATTTAACAGGGTTATAGTAGAGGCATGCGTTAATGGCATGGGAGGGTTTCAAGACTCAAATATAACTAACACAAATAATTCAATAATCAAACAACAAAAATATAACATAATTTTCAAGAAGATTAAATTATTTATTAGTTTTTAGTGTCATTATGATGGTATGTATTTAGCCCCTAGAGACAGCACAGTTGTTCGAGTACCCATTGTCAAAGAAAATTAATTTGGTATTGATAGGTCATTGGGGCAATTGTCTTGATGCTCTGGAGGTAAAGAAAATGTTCCATTTAATTAAAAATTAGCAATCAGTGGAGATTATTCCTTAATTAATTCATCGCACAAAGAGAAGGTTGTGAATGGGGCGAACATTGAAATTTTTATAGTTTGTCCCTGTATGCACTAAAATTTTAAATGGCTATAATGGACACATGCAATGATAGTATGGGCCGATTTTTAGACTCAAATACAATGAACAAAAATAATTTAACAATGAAACAAAAAAATTATAGCATAAATTTCAAGGATAAGAATATTTTATTATTTCTTACTATCCTTATGATGATAGAAATTTAGCTACAAGGGTTAGCTCAATTAGTCGAGTACCCATCATCAATTCACCTTAATTTTCTATTGAGAGGTCACAGGTTAAATTCTCTTGATGCTCTCGAGGTCAAATAAATGTTAAATACTCTTAACGTTTATAAATCAGTGAAAATTATGCTTTTTTTAATTGACCTTGCATAGAGGAGGTTGTGAATGAGGCTAACGTTGAAGTATTTTCATTTTGTGATTGGATGCATTGAAATTTGACATGGTTACAGTAGATGCATGAATTGAATATATAGGAGGGTTTTGAGACTCGAATATGAATCACATAGAATTTGAAAATCAAATGATAAAATTATAACATAAATTTCAGGGACGTGAAAGAATTTATTATTTTTTATTATCCTTATCATCGTATGTATCTAGCCTCGAGGGTTAGCACAATTGGTCAAGTTCCTATCTTCAAAGCACTTGAATTTTATATTAAAATTTCATGGGTTCAATTCTCTCAATGATCTTGAGGTTAAGTAAATGTTCAACTCACTTAACATGTAACAATTAGTGGAAATTATGCTTTAATTAGTTCACCTTGTACAAAGCGAGTTGTGAATGGGGCCAACATCGAAATTTTTTTAGTTTGTGAATTTGTACAGTAAAATTTGACAAGGTTATAGTAGATGCATGAGCTGATAGTATGGTAGGGTTTTGAGACTCAAATATGACTCTATTGTCACTGGTACAACGTCGTCTAATTTCTTTTCTAAATTCAAATTTTGGGGCCCACCTTTTGTCATATGAGGTGTCACTTTTGGTCGTCAAGTGTCATTTCATTTTCCTACACATATTATAAATGTTCATGTTCCATTTTAAGTGTTGTTGCATCATCAAGAGTAAAAATAATACACTTTGGTGTCATAGTACACTTCTCGGTCATAAAACGACACTTTTGGGTCACAACTACACATACTTAGTCTGTTATACTTAGTGATTGTTTGTGAATTGTCATTTTCATGTATACCTATTATTTTTGGGTCCTCTCTAAGTTTTGTTGAGAGGTTGAGTTATGTCATGCTTGACTTTTCTACTAATTAAGTGTGTTTCCCCATGTGTTATCCCTCTACACTTAGAGAATTTTTTGACTTTATATGCCTTCCCTCTAGGCCATGAGGAGCACACAACACACTCCCAAGGCCTATTGGAGACCCTATTGCTAGCTTTTGTTGCACCTTGCACCCAAGAGTTTTATGTCTCGTGTAGAGTGCATTCCTAGTCCATAAACTACTTTTCTTGTTGCTTGTCTCTAGGCCCTGTGCCAGTCATTCCCTTAATTCCCAAGACGTTATACACTCTTAGTGAGTAGTGAGGCCCTCCCTTGTGCCTTTTATCTATGAATTTCACCCTCCTTATGGCCTTGTCTCTCCCTTCTCTACGCACAATGCATCTTTAGTGAATAATAATGTTTCATCTCCCTTGTTACTACACCATACACCCTTGATCCAGTCTCCCCCTCCTCTAGCTGAGTTCACAATGCATAATAAATGATTATTGAAGCCCATTATTTCCTCTTTCAAGTGTTTCTTGTAGGCACAAAACTTGTCTCTCTCGCCTTGGTGCACTATTGATCGAAAAAATAGAAAATTTGAATGGAGCATGATAGAAGAGGAGATTTTTGGGCTAATGTTTCCCAGCCATGAGTGATCTATATATGTAGGTGTTCAATTAAGCATGAAAAAGATCTGTGAGGAGCTTTGAGAAGAAATTTTTACCAAGGAAGCATCTTAAATACCATGGCACCATGTTGCAATAATTTAAAGAACAATGGATCCAGATGATCAAAGTAACTCAAAAAGACTCTGAGATCTTTGAAGATCCTTTGGAGGGTAGATGGAAATAACAATGGAAGATATATTACAAGTATTGAAGACATAATGGTGGTGTCATCACTTATAAAAGAACCTTATGTACAAGTCGCAATGAATGCAAGTCATCAACATGGTTGACTTCTCATGTTGTTATCGCATAATTATGCAAAAGTTATGATGTAATTTTGGAAATATTGTAAATGTAAATATGTGGAAGTCTAGGAGTCATATATGGAAAAAAGAGCAACATGGAGAAGCCCAAAATTCACAGAGAAGTACAAAAGTCATATAAAAGTCCAAAGTCACATTTGAAGTATAAGAGTCACGAGGAAGCTCAAAAGTCATGATGCTATGAAAGTCAAACCTTTTGTTATAGAAGGGGCCTAAGTTGTAACAACACTAGTTAAAAATCCATGTAAAAAGATATAAGATGAGGCTCATGGGACGTGTATTCCAAACTGAATGGTGGGAAAAACATCCGAACAGGCGTTCATTTCAATTATTATGGCTAAAGGAAAATGGAAAGGTAATGTCAAAGGCTTTGTAAAGACAAGAGGCATTAATTGGCATTTATTTAGGAAAATAATAGAAAATAGGTGAAAAGGAAGGTGAAAGGTCACATATTTGCATGAGAGAGAAATTGAAGGAAAAATAATCGAAAATGAAGAGAATAGAGGCCTTGTTAATAAAAAGGATTCTGAGGATCAGTTGGTAGATTTTCTTATTTCAAACTTTTTCAGTTCACTTATGGCTCTCATTCTATTCTCTCTCTCATACTCTTGGACACTTAGAGTTTTATTGGACCACTCTTGGAGGAGTGTGGCATACATTGGATTTGGAGAAAGAAGGCAAATGAAAGCAAGAAATTGCAAGGGGACAATGGGATCAACAACTACAGCTGGATTTATTTGAACGTATCGAGTTTCATGTATGGTTTCCTTGCTAGTTTTGGCATGCATGGCACATGCATGTGGTTTCTTCATTATGACATGTCATTGGCATGGAGGATTGCCTAGATTGATAATGGTTTTTCCTAGCCTTGCCAATTCCTTGATATCCATGGTGTTGTGAGTTTACCTTTGTTTTATGGTTTGTGCTCATGTTCCTTATGGCTATGGTTTGAGTTACTAGTTCCTAGAAGCCTTGGTTGCAAAAACGCTATAGAAGCCCTGTAGCAGGTTGGGTTGAGTTCCTAGTCCAAGAAGCCTTCATTGGAAAAATGCTCTAGAAGCCCTGTAATAGCTTGGGTTGAGTTACTAGTCCTGGAAGCCTTGGTGGTACAAATTCTCTAGAAGCCCTTGGTGTGTTGAGTTACTATTCCTAGAAGCCTTGGTTAGACAAACGCTTTGGAAGTTACTAGTCCTAGAAGTCTTGGTTGGAAAAATGCTCTAGAAGCCCGATGAAAACAATGGGTTGCAATAGTAGTCCTAGAAGGTGGGTTAGAATAGACACTCTAGAGCACTCGACAGCTTGAGTAGAGACCGATCTGGTTATGGTTAATGATGTTTGACCATGGGGTGAAGTCTCTGGTTGAGGGTTGAAGTGGTTTGGCCTCTAGAAGCCCTGGTTTGGTTTTGGTTAGTTTATTCCTTGAGATACCACATTCATCCTTGGAATATGGCACGAAGGTGATTTGCTAAAAGAGACATCTAGTTCAACCTAGTCTATGGTCGGGTGGTACGTGGAAGTCCCAGACTTGGTTGTGTTTTTCATAAGTTAATAAAAGCTTCTTTCCTCTTATATCTAATGGGTAAATATAATTTTCTATATGTGGTTTTTATGTTTGTTATATCCTTGTTATTTTTGTTGGTTATGTCATGGTTATGAGCATGTTTATCATAGTAATGATGTATGACTCTAATCATGTTTTGATTATTATGTGAAACCATAATGAATGAATGACCAAATAGATTATAGTGCATATATTTTGATATGGAATTAGTGCTTCTTAGTGAATCTTAGGTAAGTATGAGACCCTTATGCATAGATCTGTTGTTATGCCTATAAATTTCATATTTTTGATATGTTTCATGAAATGACTATCGTGGTTGGGCTTGATAAGGTCCATTCCTTGATCAATTTTGTGTTAGAGGCTTTGTCTTGGTGTCATTTATTGTCTTAGAAAGTCTCATCAAGTTTTGGACGATGGTTGGAGAGTAACCCTAAAAAAGTGGCTTAAATCACATAGTGTCTCCCTTAGGGAAAATTTTAAGAGCCCCCCCTAAATTTATATGTATAATAAATGGGAGATGTCCATGGTATATAGGAAAAGTGGAAGCCGATTTTATCAATAATATAATATGTATATATATTTTTTTGGCAAATATCTCACTAGGAATGGCGAATATTTTACTCAATTATAAAATCTTGTAAGATCTTGGTGAGTCTTTCACTAAATAATAAAACTTTGTAAGGTCCTAGTGAATCTTAGCATTGTGAACTCTTAGAGAATTTTTTGAAAATGTATAAAACCATATATGACAAGAGCCACATGGTGGTAATATCACTGTTTTTTTCACATTTCCACGACATGGAACTTGTTTATAAAAATTTTAAAAAGCCAACCAAGTCCCTTATAATATGGAGGTAAGCTTATAACAAAGTCTGATACATCTACTATGCTTGTCTTCATTCAAGTGTCATAGCTGCTATACTTAACACTGTGAATCACAACTCTCTCTGAACTCAACTCTATAGTGTAATTAAAACCTTTGGAAATTGAATCTGACAACTCTATAAAAAGGATTAGTGAAACAGAAGCTTTTGTGAATGAGCCCACTAATTATCACTGCTAAACAATAAATCTAGACTATGAAGTCTTCCATCACGATCAAGGGAGTGCGACCACCTAGCCTGACATAATGGCCATCATAGCTTCCAATAATCAACAACCACCTTGCAAGGACATCCTAGCTCATGTCTCATGAATTTTATTCATCAATCTTAACTGATATAAATCTTATAGAGATAATATTAGAATCATCTTCGGATTCACTATTAATACAAGGGTAAAGGAAATTTTCTAGCTCAAGGCACTAACCAATACCAACTTTGGTATTTGTGATCCCTTTGTGGGGATGCACCTACCTTGCCCCGTTGGGTTTCTGCCTTGTAACATAGTTCAAGGATCACAAGAATTTCCAATCTTCCTACTCCATTAGACACATTTTATATGCTATACATAGTGAATGGAAAAGAAGCATTATAGAACACACAATTTCATAGAAGGAAGAAAAATCTTAGCCAGTTGAATATCAAAATCTTAACCACTGATTAATAAAGAATAACAAGTAGTGTAATGAATTGTTCTGAGTTATTTATTTACAAGCTGTAAAGAATGAAGTGGAATGGAAAATATTACTTAGGCAACCCTTCAATATTTTCTACTAATATGTCTATGCATGTACATATGAAATTAAGATCATTGTTGAATACAAAGTTTCCTTTTCTCTTGCCTCCATTTTGACAAATTAGTGTGAAATCAGTGTCACTTTGAATCTACTTTCCTGTGTGGATGTTTTGACAAATCAATGTGAAATCAAAGTCACTTTGAATTTTCTTTCCTGCAAGGGATCACATCCATAGTTGATTAGTAAAATATAATCTACTATATATTATGTTCAAGAAACTGACTGCAATCTAAAATGGAAACGAGACCTCAATTCTTATTCTGAATTTGAATATCTCAGGACAACATAAGAGATAAAAATGCATATGGCCTTAGTAGCTAGAAAACAATCACTCCATCATTACAAGACCACCTAGATTTCGGCACTTAATCTAAATAATGGCACTAGTTGTAGTGCTTATTTGCATTAACACCATGGAAGAGCAACAACAATGTTTCAAAGCACACTTAATAGAAAAGTCGTAACGTTCTGAGAATATTTAATGATAGAATCTGAAACTCATAGCTATGGTGGGGAAACTAGGGAATCCAAATATTGGAAGATATCTCATACCAAATCTGAGAAAAAAATAAAAAAGGGAAAAATCAAAATCTATAAATCAAGCAATGAATTGTTTACAAACCAAATACAATTCCTTTAACTAACATGTAAATTGTGGTGATATATATAAATATTTAGTAAGAGGGTAACTTCAAACCATGGAATATTACCTTTGTCATTACTACCATCCCTCAATGACTGAGATTACAAATCAATACTTGTGGAAAGATTGTAAGAAATTCTGTGAAATAGTAAAGCGTAACCTCTATTTTCAAGCAACAAAATCAAGACATTGTTACATCCAGAGCCATAATTGATACATAATCAATGAGTCAAGTCCTTGTATGGCACAAGCTTGTTTCACAACCTCTATTTTCTCAATAACAAAATCAAGAAATTGTATGTGGTTATTGCCAAAAGGAAACTGCGTTCTAATTTGGAAGAGGATCTTATCAAAAGACATGGATTTATTCAAAGCTACAAAGCCTAATGGGTTACTGAAAAATAATTTGGAATATGGGATCATGATACTTAAATTGAAAAAATATGCTTTCCTTTTAGAAACATTATAGTTATACAATGCTTTTTGAAAGCATTAGAATTTGAAATTGGGCCTTTCTATCAAGACAACTTTTCATTAACAGAATGTACTTTCCTACTTGAAACGTTGTAGGTATCCAAGAAAAACTTGAAAAGCATAAGAGAACTTAGCATAATGTACTTTCTTTCCTTCCTTAACATTCTTAAAGAGTTGAGGTTCTCCAAGTCGTCAGGTAACTTTCGACGGAAATGACAGTTAGTATAGTCCAATTCACAACTGAAGACGTGTCACAAATACGAGGGGGCATCTTCTGCAAATCATAAAAGTGCTCCAGGTTAAAATCTAGCATTATTGGAAGCTTAATGCTCGACTGGTTGTTATTGAACCCAGACATTTTTCCATTCTTCACTAAAAGCTTAAAGATAGCTTCTCTAAGTTCTACATGACTTTACTATGCTCTTGAAGTGGGGGCACATGCAGGCTCTCCAAGTGAATAGTCTTAAACTAAGTGAAGATAAGGCCGATAGATCATTCAGTGTGGATCTCTTTAACCCATAATTGAATATTATGTCTCTCTTGAACCCATAATTGAATACTATTAGGACTTTCAAATTTTTCATGGAACTCAAAAATGTTGGAAGAAAGTATTTGCTTCCAAAAAGAGTAAAACTAAAGCCTCGGCTTAAGAACAATTGATGTCACACCACTAACACTTCTCCATGGAATCTATATAGGTAAACCACAAATCCAGAATTCCATTAGAATATCGTATTTATTGAATACAAAAATGAAATCATTGCATTTCTCTAAAATATCTTTTGAAATCAAAATTACCGAAATTACATATCGATAACCTAGTGGGTGTAGGATAAAATTCACTTGTGTCATTCACAGAAAGCATGAGAAAAAATCTAATACTATATATAAAACCAAGAAAAATTCAAATTCATCACTTCTAGGGACCTCGTAACCACCTTGCCAATACACAAGTATGTTCCAGTTTGTAGTTAGAAAAATTACCCAAATTACAATTTTTTACTCCAGCATATGTTGGAAAGTTATAGAAGGATGACTAGTGCAATCAATCCATTCCTTTTAGCCCTGGATTTGTTTTAGTTTAAAACAAAAGTATACAAATATACTTGTTCAATGTCTATGCTTTAACCATTCACCTTAAGATGTTTTTACAATATAATTTCCTAACTCTATTTAATATCTTCATTATCATAAAAACCAACCTATATCCATCTTAACTCCACATCTACCACTCTTAGGGGGATGAAATCTATTTATCCCTCTGAGCACTTTGTAGACCCAGAATTAAGATGGATCTAAGATGATAGAATTTCCGCTTTAAATAGCCTATGCTCACATGAATACCATGGTATTACCATGGGTCAATACCATGCGTTATCATAAACCTGGAGTTTAAAAATTACTATTAGTAATTTATAAAAATTAATAAAATTAATAGTTGAATTTTATTTTATTTTTTATTTTAACCAAGCTAAAATGTTTAACATACATTAAATCCACCAAGCCCCGAGAGGGATCAAATATTTTTTTACTCTATGCTAGTTTGCATATCACGATATTTGATACCTCTCGGGGGTTAGTAGATCCAGAGTAAAAATGGATCTATGCTGGTTTAATTCCCCCATTTAAATAGGCTACATTCCAGGTGAATACCATGGGTTAATACCATGTGCCATTTTGCTGAATACCATGGGTCAATACCATGTGCCATTTTTATTTGTATTAATACTAATATTAGGGTTAATAATGTTTTTTTACATGGTATTAATAACAATCTAGTCCATGGTATTTGTCCCATAGTATTTTTCCCATAGGTTTCACCTAAATATAATGCATTTTTTGAGTGTTCGTAAATATAAGGTGACTTATGGAGTAAATAAAAAAAAATGTTTTATTTGTTTACCATACCTCTCGTTTATTTATACTTTTATTAATTTATCATACATCTTTTACGAATATGGTATTTGGCCCACAGGATTCACTTAAATAAAACCTCTTTTTTGAGCCTTCATAAATAGAACGAGGGTTATGGACTAAATATAAAAAGAGGTTTTATTTATTTACCATACGTCTAGTTTAATTATATTTCTATTTATTTACCATACCTCCACTTTACTTATATTTTTATTTGTTTACACCCTTGCATGTATATAAGGTGACTTATGGAGTAAATATAAAAAATGTTTTATTTATTTACCATACCTCTCATTTATTTATGTTTTTATTAATTTACCATACCTCTTTTATAAATATGGTATTTGGCCCATAGGATTCACTTAAATAAAACCTATTCTTGAAAATGGGCGAATGGATTCACTTAAATAAAACCTACTCTTGAAAATGGGTGAATGGAAGGTTGTAACTCCTAGTTTCAAGGGCTAAATTTACCTTTTTTACGCTCTCCCTTAAAATAAGGTGGGATATTTGAGGTGATTTGTAAAAATGTGCTATGATACAAAATATTCGCCCACTAAAAATTTAGAAACCCCTTAATTTCGCCAAAGGGTGAACATTCGCCCCTAAAATTTTCTATGCTCTCCCTTGTAGGCATTGTGGGAGTGACTATAGGGTCCCGGTTGCAACCATTCTCATGTCATGGGAGCGATTGGGGGTTTAATTCATTGAAAGCTTATGTCAACTCAGATTTTGGGCACTTGGAGAGGTGGATTAGCCCTTGGGGGTCTTGTAGCATTTTAGGGAGGTGTGTAAAGTGTTGATTTGTCGATTCCACTTCCTTAAATGTACTTTGGGAGTTGAATCATATCATAGTAACTCTTTGTTGCATATTTACCCCAGTGGACTGGTAAGCTTGGGCAAATCTGGGAGGAGGGTGTTACAGAGTGGTATCAGGGCATGGTTCAACACTTAGACTAGAAGTGCGGAATGTGGAGTAGCATGCATGAATTTAGGATGGATATGTACTTGTTTTTTATGCATGGTAGTGGTCGTTGTTGCAGTTTCTTTTTCATGTAGGAGTTGATGATGTTATTTTTGGGATGCCTTGTTCATGAATGCATGTCAATTATATATGCATTTGTTATCCATGTCAATGTCTATATGTTGATACGCATGCATTATTATGAGTGTGGTTGCCATGCATGAGGTAATTGTATGAATTTTAGGTCATCATGATATTGCTGGTATCTTATGAAGCTAATGTGTTGGTCGAGATAGAGAAGTATATGCAGATCATCAAAGCCAGGTTGTGGAACTAGACTTTGAGGTAAGAAACGATTGTCATACATGTTTGTATGGTGGGCTTGAAGGTATGTTGGTTAATGGTTGTTATATTTATTACGGTTATATACACGTTTTCCATTCTATGGTTGTTGTGGTTACATGTATGATAGACGTTAGTTAATTAGTGTGATCATATGTACATGCGCCGATTAGTCATGCATGGTATTAACTTGATGACTTGTTGTTGATGATTATGTTATATGATTAACTTGTTGTTTCTATATGTTAGTTAACTTGATGATTAGGGTTGTTTCATTTAAAATATTGATGATATATGTATTGTGTTGATCTAGATTGGCCTATGGAAATGGTAATTGTTACGGTATTCAGGTATGAGCCGACATATTTGTGATATTGTGTCGTACTAATTTGGACTGACTTTGCAGATGTGATTGTTATGCATGAATGAAAATTGTTTATGAGCTATGATGTGAACATGTTAGCTAGTTTCTGTTATGGACATCATGTCCTTATTTATGTTTGACTTGATATGTCGTGTATTTATATCGTGCTAATCTAGGGTGATTGTGTAGAAAATATAGCCTCCCCTGGGATACATCAAGGTATGAGTTTGCCTATATCATCTATTTGGTGTTTGAATGTTTGATTATGTCATTTATTTGGTGTTTGAGTGTTTGGTGTCTATGATGTCATCTATATCTTTTTTGAATGTTTGATTAATTGCATGATATGAGCATGTATCTGTAAGATTTCATGAAAAAATTATCGTTTTTTAAGATGGTTGTACTAATACATATGTGTTGAGACAACTGATGTGTACTTGAGTATAAGTAGGTAATAGTTGTAGAATCATGTATTATGACTAATGAATGTGAGTTTATTGGTGAGTATGACATGGTTGATAGACTTGGTAAAGGTTGATTTCAAATTAATAGATATGTGTCTTGATCTTAGTAAATGTGATCGACATGTGTGAGTAGTTGTGGGAAACATTCTTGGTCTTAGCATGATAAGGTAATAGTTGATTTCTTAATATAACGAACCATTGGTTTCTGCTTATAGCTAGATTTTTCGAGGGAATGAATCCGTTGAGAGATGATATATGTACGAGTTCAGTTATAGTTCAACATGTTGAGTATAACAAGGCAAGGTAACTGATGTATTGTTATCTTTATTTATACACTAATTGTTATGTGTTTATGGTAGTATGATACAAGGAATTACATGGTAAAGAGACCGCCATGAAACCTTGTAGAAGGATGAAGTTGATATTTCCTTTGAAAGAATTGGGAACCCATGGGGTTGATTCATGGTGTCTGTTGCTAATTTATTCTTTCAAAGCTTTGTGATTTGTTTGTGATTGACTTGCAGGTTTTTTTATGTCTAGTGCAATGCCTTGCCACTTTGTTTGTGGTGTCATATTGTTATTGGTTTTCATGGCTTTGTTCTTGTCTTCTTTTTTTATTACCTTTTATGTTTTGAGTGTTTTTGGAATTGGTTGGGAAGGAGGAAATTTAATGGAGTTTGGGGAGAGATGAATGAAACCCCACAGGTGATGCAAGACTTAGACAAAGCTTTGTGTATGTGTAAGGGTAGCTGAGGGCAAGAGTATGATAATGAATTAGGTTGGTTGGGTCCGTTGGGGTAAATAGACGGTGGTTTGACAATCATGAGAAACATAATGAAGAAAGATAAAGTGAATAGAATTGTGGCATCGTATGCATTGGATATGTTGTGAACTATTGTTCTGAATGTTTTGCAGACTATGCATGCAAAAAGGGAATTCTCTTAGCCTTGACCTTACGACAACTAGTAATTGTGTTGTGACTATGATTATGTTGATGTTTATATGTATATATATGTGTCTATGTATGTTGTTGTCTCACTGGGTCGTCAAAGATAGTGATGGTTTTAGGATAATGTTTATATATATATATATATATGCATGTATGTATGTTGTTGTAAGAAAGGGTCATCAAAAATGATTCTTGTGGAATAATGATTGCTTATGCAGGTGGATAACATGAAGAGGTTCTTGGCTTATGAGGAATCAAGTGGGAAGAGTAACCATGACATATCTACAAGGTCAGTATCATGTGGATAATTGAATATATGTGTTTATACTATGTCTATGTCTTTGTTATGGATAGGTAATGCTAAGAGATACATTAGCAGAATGAAACAATGTGATCTGTGGCATGCTAGGATAAGCATGGATAGAAGAGAGACACTATAAGCAAGGGTGCTTGGTAGAGATAGTGTGGTTTTGGATGTGTAGTGATACTATTGTGTATGTGTTGTACATATTTTATATTTAATGATTGTACCTATGGTGTTGAGTGTTTGTTTCATATATGATGTTTTGTTCATATATCATATGCAGTGTTGGGTATCAATGGTGCTATGTATATATTGTTTTGTGCACATGACAAATATGTGGTATTGTGTGCATATGGTGTTGTGCAAATGTTGGACATGTGGTGTTCTATACATATAGTGCTACGTACATGGTGTATATTAAATTGTATGTACATATGGTGTTGAGTGCATGTTGTACATGATGTGTTATGTACATATGGTGTTATGTGCATGATTTTACATGTGGTGTTGTGTGCATGTAATGTTGTGGACATGTGGTGTTGTCTGAAGGTGGTGTTGTATACATATCATGCATGTGGAATTGTGCACATGCGGCGTCATGTACATGTCGTGCATTTGGTGCATGTGGTGTTGTGTACATGGGGTATTGTGTATAGTTTGTATAGGTGGTGAAGTGTATATGTGCCAATGTGTACACATGGTGCAAGCGGTGCCATGTACATGTGATGTTGTGCACACATTGTACAGGTGGTGTTATGAATAGGTGGTATTGTGTACATGTTGTTCATGTGGTGCTGGTATAGATCTGGTATTGTATGCATGTTGTACATGTTGTGTTGCGGACATGTGGTACTCTATATGTGTATTGTGTAGTCATGGTATTGTGGCATGTGTAATCACTGCATTGTACTTTGTGTACATATATTGATTGTGCTTGTTATCACCAAAAAATGATCACCTAGACATTTCTCACTAAGTGGATCAAAATACACCATAAAAATTTAATTTTACCATATTAAAATCACTTTCATTGGGGAAAATAATTTAGTAAACCACCTTTATTAAGTTATATTCTGATTTAAATTAAAAAAACCCTATGAATAATTAGATAAATCATTATTTATTTATTTTTCTCCAGTAATAATTATTAAATCATTATTTAAATATTTGTTCCTTGTCACATTTGACTAAATCCCTTAGGAATATTTAAATATATCATTATTTATATAAATTTCATTATATCTGTTATTACAATAATTATTAAATCACTATTTAATAATTATTTCGATTTAACACATTTCTTGTTTCTTGCGAAATAATTAATAAATCATTTTATTTGTTAATTATTTCTAAATAAAGGTATTTAACGATTTTAAATAGCTTTCCCGTCTCCAATAAATATAATAAAGTATTCCAAGTAGTTGGATCTAAATTTGGTTAATAATATTTTATTATTCTCCATTTTTTAGATTAACTCCATACTTTGCTATATAAAGGAGGGTTTTTCATTCATTCTTCACCATGATCATTATCATCATCAACATTATCGTCATTTTTTGAGCTCCCATTTTGAGTTATTCAATTTTTGTTTTGGTTTCTCGCACATTGAGAGAGAGAATCAATTTCTGAAGCATCGAGGATACCAAAACACCCATCCCATGGAGGGGGACTTATAGACCAATCTATAGATCTCATTCACTAGGTGTTATCAATAAAAGATTTATTCATTTAAAATAGTCTTTCGAATTGGGTTATTATACTAGATACTTTATATTGTTGCCTTCTATTTTGGATTATATCTTCTTTTACTATAGGTTTTCTATTTTTGTTTCATATCGAAGACGAAATCATCCATTGACTTGTTGTTAGGGTCACTTGTCACCCAGTGACTTAACTGAAGTGTTTTTGGTACACCTTCCAAGAATTTCCACACTAATAGTGTTGTGACATACACCAAGTGTAAGTGTATAAATGTGTTGTGTTGTACATCGGATGTAGGTGTATGACTTGTATGTTAGGTGTAGGTGCATGTATTGTATGGTGTTGTATGCCGTGTGTGGTTGTATCTGTGTTACGCACACTATGTGTATGTGTACGTGGATGAAAAGAAGGCATTGAGTGTTTTTCGGCTGTGACAATTGATCTGATGTGTGTATGGGAACAATAAAGGCAGAAGTAAGGACTGATTAAAGGATAAGTATCAATGTTTTATTTCAGTTTTATTATGCATGTGATCTATTCTTATGATTTATGATGGTTACATGTGATCTATGATTATGGTTTATGATGATTTCATGTCATTCATCATTTTGACTATGATGGTTGAATTTTGAGCTAACCAGAAGTGATATGTTTATACGTGATGATTTGATCAAACAACTAGTTTGACTTGTTCTGACAATAGGTAAACAAGATTGCAAGTGTACCTTGTGGATGAGCCACTGATGAGGTATCTTGTGAATTTATTTCAATTCATTTTGACTCAAGTGGAAATTGTGTGCTTGGTACAAGAAAGCATCAAAATGCCCAGTTGGGTTGTTGAAACAAACTACAAGAATTAGTAGTGTTAGTGCTGGGAATTGGAAAATTCAACAATATGTTGGTAAAGCACTTCAAGAGCAGGGTCATTGTGGGGCACTAGTACCCAATAGTGTCCATTCATTTCCATGAGCATGCTATGACCATTATGATGGTTTTGAGATAGGGATATGCCTGAGTGTTTGGACCTATCGATGTGAGGAAACATTACCAAGGGATAGACTACCCAAGATGTAGGTGCCAGCGAAACTTGGAAGTTGTGTGACTACATGGACATGGGTAGCCAGCTTACATGGGGAACTATGTAGCAATGAGGGGAACATCGGGGATGGATTTGATTTTATCATTAGAATTTCCAGATGTAATCAGCTGCACATTGGGAGTGTTCCATGGAATAATGAGCTGACAGTTGTTCATTGAGAGGATAAGTGGCATAGGATTGTAGTGTTGGACATTGGATGCAACTTTGACTTTAGCAGTGGATTCTAGACTTTCTAGGAAGGAGGTGAATCTTGGTATTAATTGAGGGTGGATGTGTGAGCCTTTGGATTCCATTGTTGCTAAAACAAACATTGTATACTTTTATTTGCTAATTGAGTAAATGTGCATATATCTATATGTTTATATTATTGTAAATATTGTATCGAGATGGATTTATAAAGATCCATAGATAGTGTGATTATTTGTTGATTGAATCAAATTTTCATAATTATATGTGGATGTTATTGTAAATATCATAATTAGATATGTTATAAATCTCTAGTAAATGGTGTGGTTGCCATGTTTTCAGGAGAATGTCAATGTAAATACTACAATGAGTTATGGTGTAAAGCTCCATGGGTAGTCTGTTTTGGTTGTCAACAGTATTGTTGGTTGTATGTGTCATTGAACATCAAGGACGATGTTCCCCCAAGGGGAAGAGTTCTATAACAACCCTGGTTAAAAATGTATGTAAGAAAATATAAGACAACAATCATGGGACAACTATTCCAAGCTAAATGATGGAAAATACATCCTTTCTGGTGTTCATTTAAGTTACTATGGCTAAAGGAAATTGACAAAGAAAATGGAAAAGGCTTTGGAAACACAAGAGGAATTAATTGTCATTTATTTATGAAAATAATGGAAAATAGGAGAAAAGGAAGGTGAAAGGTGAAAAATTTGTATGAGACAGAAATTGAAGGAAAAATCATGGAAAATGAAGAAAATAGAGGCCCCATTGATAAAAAGGCTTTTGGGGATTATTTGGCAGCTTTTGTTAGTTTAGAATTTTTTAGTTCACTTAAGGCCCGCATTCTATTCTCTCTCTCTCATACTCTTGGACACTTAGATTTTGACGGGAGCACTCTTGGAGTGTGGCATACATTGGCTTTGGAGAAAGAAGGCAAAGGAAAGAAGGAAAGTGCAAGGAGACAACAGGATCAACACCTATAGTTGGATTTGTTTGTAGGTATCGAATTACATGTATGGTTTCCTTGCTAGTTTTGGCATGCATGGCCCATGCATGTGGTTTCTTTGTTATGATATGTCATTGGCATGGAGGATTTATTGGATTGACAGTGGTTTTTCCTAGACTTGTCAATTCCTCGATAACCATGGTGTTGTGGGTTTAGCTTTTTTTTCTCCTTGGTGCTCATGCTCCTTCTGGCTCTGGGTTGAGTTACTAGTTCCTAGAAGCCTTGGTTGGAAAAATTATTTGTAAGACTTATAACAGCCTAGGTCGAATTACTATTCTTGGAAGCCTTCGTTGGATAAACGCTCTAGAAGCTCTGCAATAGCTTGGGTAGAGTTACTAGTCCTGGAAGCCTTGGTTGGACAAATGACTTGGAAGCTTGATGACCATTGTGTTTTAAGTTACTAGTCCTAGAAACTTTGGTTTGACAAACACTATGGAGGCTCAATGACAACTATGGGTTGAGTTACTATTCTTAGAAGTTGGGTTCGAGAAAATGCTCTGGAGCTATGGAAAGATTAGGTAGAGATTGATCCAGTGATGGCTAGTGATGTTTGACCATGAGGTGGAATCACTCGTTGAGGGTTGAGGTGGTTTTGCCTTTGGAAGCCTTGGTTTGGTTTTGGTTGATTTATTCCATGAGATCCCACATTCATGCTTGGAATATGGTATGGGGGTGACTAGCTGAAAGAGATACTTGATTCAACCTATTCTATGGTCGAGTGGTACATGGAAGTCTCAAGCCTAGTTTCATTTTGCATAAGTTGGTAGTAGATTATTTCCTCTTGTATCTAATGGGTAAATATACTTGTTTATATTTAGTTTTTATGGACGTTATATCCTTGTTATTTTTGTTGGTTATATTTTGGTTATGAGCATGCTTTATGATAGTAATGATGTATGGCTCAAATGATGTTTTGATTACTATGTGAAACAATAATGGATGGATGACCTAATATATGAAATTGAAGCTATTGTGATAGTGCATCAATGCTTCTTAGTGATTCTCAGATAAGTATGAGATCCCTGTGCTTAGATCCGTCTTGAATTGACCTGTAGATTTCATATTTGTGATATGTTTGATTAAATGTCTATCATGGTTGGGTTTGGTTAGGTCAATTCAATCATCAATTTATATGTTATAGGCTTTGTATTAGTGTCATTTATTTTATTCAAAAGTCTCGTCAAGTTCAAGGCAGTGGTTGGAGACTAGACCTGAAAAAGTGGCTTAAATGTCACAATATCTGGCACAGAACTAGCTAAAAAAATTACAGTCTCTCCCTTGCAAGCATTATGGGAGCGAATGAAGGGTCCCAGTCGCATGCATGGCGATGTCATGGCAGTGACTGAGTGTTTAATTCATTGAAAGGCTAGGTTAACTCAGGGGTTGGTCACCTAGAGTGGTGGATTAGCTCTTGGGTGTCCTGTAGCACCTAAGGGAGGTCTGTAAAGTGTTGGTTCATCAGTTGCACTGTCTTAACTGTACTTAGGTATTTGAATCATATCATAGTAACTCTTCATCACATATTTACCCTGGTGGAGCAATAAGCATTGGTAAGTGTGGGAGTGGAGTGTTACATCATTACTTAAGGAGGGGAGTTCAAAACCTTGGCTTCTCCACCCAAGAATTAGAGAGGAAGACATTTCTTTTGGAGAGCAGGAAGCGGCTTAATGTTTCACTATTCGAGCTATTGGTGTTCATTGTATTAATGTATCTTGGAACTTACTGTTGGAGCTATTGGTGTTCATTGTATTAATGTATCTTGGAACTTATGCCTAATATTTGAAGTTGATTGAGCCAACACATTTTCATGCATTTATCATAAATGTTTTGAGACTATTCTTTGGATGTTTGTGGTATATATTGGAATTCATGTGTACTAAAAAAATTGAGCTATTTCTATGGCTTCGATTCTCATCTCCTTTAGTAACTATTATATTTATTTTCATGATTGTTGCATCTACGTGAACTATTTCACTTGGTGACTAACAATTTTTTCATATGTATGTGTGTGTGTAACTATTAGATTAGTACTAATACTTATCTTCTAAAGGATCACATTTTTTCTTTCTAGTGAAAGAACCTAGATACATATTACAATTGAACATTTCACAAGGCATACTTACTTTCTCATTCAAAAGTGCATGTGCATTGCTCTCTTATGCTAACAACTGCAGCTAAGGAAAATCTTTAAGGAAATGGGAGCCAAGCAATATTTCCATATGGGACTCCTATACCAAGAGGTGTTAGGTATAATTGGGACTTCATATCGAGGAGATCCCTTGTATGGTTGTTGGTCCACCACCGTCAACATTCTGGCAATAAAAGGAGGGCAACCTTTATATGGTTTACATTTCACCTTATCCAAACAACCAACCATCTATGCAAGGTAGTAACATTTTGAATTCAACTCCAATTCGTGATCCTATCATAAGAGGATACTCTTATCAATATCTGAAACACATTTTTAAAGTTAAATTTGATAAACTTCAAACAATCTCACTTATTACTTGTCAGTTCGTAAGAGATATTGGTTTACTTTCCATATTTGTTATTCTACCTCAGAAGTCAATTAAGAATGAAATAAACTATAGAAATGTATTGGTTTCTTTAGCTAAATATTTGCTCATTGAAACTCTTGAACAAATAGTTGATTCTTTTGAAAGAACAAATTGAGAATGGGACCTTTTACATAGCGAGGAAGATTTGGATAGTGACAAGGAAGATTTTCAGTTTTCTCACAAAGAGTGACCAAGAAAAGGAGAACAAACTAATTATAACAAATACATGAATCGTGAGGGAGAAAAATATTTGTATTCAAAAGGAGAAGAAGAGGAGGAAGAATAAATGGTTGATGAATAGTTGGATAGGATGGCCCAAAGGCCACTTGATCTTCTACGAAAGATTCCTCGTATGCGTAAACATCCAAAAGAGCTACTTTCAAATTCTTATCGTGATAAGAAGATAAAATTTTAGGATCATATTGATGATTTTACATGCATTTGTGAATTATTGAGTTATTATTTGATGATATTACTTGTAGTCTCTTCCCATACACTCTAAAGAAAGAGCATCATGCGCGTGTCATAGTCTTCCACCTAATTGAATCCATAGTTGGCGAGAGTTTAAGAAATTGTTTTTGGATAAATTTGTTGATGACTAGACTCCCTCCATGTTTCTAAAAGAGCTCAGGAATCTTAAGTTTCGGCATAAGAAGAAAATGAAGGATTTCACTCAAAGGTTTACATGTTTGTTGAATAATTTCCCCATAGATGGTCAATTGAATGATTCAATAAAAAAGGATTACTATATAGTTTCCTTGCCTACAAATATTTTTGTGTTCATAAAAGAGTTGCAAAGGAAACATTGGTATCAAAATTTTCCAAAGCGATAATTATTGAAAAATTCTTGCATCCTAATAGAGCTATCAAAGATCATGAAAATTATAAAGACTTCAAAGGCACTAGTAAGAAAATTCAAGCCTCTTCTAATAAAGCCAAAGAAAATGATTCTTTCGATATGGAATTCTTGGCTAAGTCTTTGAAGTCACTCACAAATGAAGTATCTAAATTAGAGAGAAGGTCAAGTGAGGCATATACCAAAATTAGGTATTTAAAGTTTCCTTTATTTAAGAAGAACAATAATAACCAAATATTTATGTCCACTTAGAGATCTAACTTGATGTTCAATGTTAAAATTCTGGTTATGGATAACTATTGCACTTTCCATCAGGAGAAGCATTTAGAGAAAATGTACCCCCAATGGAACCATAATATGAATGCTATGATGACTAATTTTATAGATACTTTATTAGAATATCAGTAGTCTGAGCAAAGTGAAGAAGAAAATGAACCTACGTGGCTGAGGAAAGTTCAAGTGTTGGACATTTAGTTAATGTATTCAATGTCATATATCACGATGATAAGAAAAATTCTAATGAACCACCAATGAGTGAAGGTCATCCTCAATAGAAAAATACCAATATAATATCAAGAGAAAAGGACCTATTTCGAAGAAAGATCTTAAAACAATGTAAACTTTGAAACGGGAACTATAAACTCAAAACGGGAACTCTGGCCCAAAAACCCAAAAAAAACATCAAAAACAATGCTAAAAACGAAAAGTGTGTATACTGGAACGATGTTTTTTTTTTTAGGTGCCAATTTTGAACGTGTTTTAAAAATGGCGGTGACTACGAAATTTACTACGAAATTTTCGTGCAAAATATAGCTTCAAAACGAAAGTGATGCTACTGGAATAATGTTTTTTTTTAGGGTCAATTTTCAAACTTTTTAAAAAATGCTAATAAAACCAATTTTTTATGTCTCAAACAAAGTTAATTTTTAAGGAAAAAACACATTAATGTTTCTGGTAGAATATCATTTTTCTTTCCTAAGTATAAATTTAACATGTTTTCAACCACACCATGGTAGATACAAAAGAAATTGAATTTTTTTCAACTATAAAATTAAAAAACCATGACATTATGAACAAGGTATATCAGTCAATGAAATCAAAAGTCTTTATTTGTATACTGAATAAAAGAGACATTATATCTCTAATTTGATATTGCATTGTAGATATTTAAACAATAAAATTTATCATACTTAAGACATAATCCAACAACATAAAAATGCTTCATAACTTCTCATTTAACAACATATGGAAAACATTAATTTTGTTTGAAGATATGATGCATACATCAGTTATATAATCTGTCTTAAACAATTATTCAAAATCACTCATATTTTCTTGCACACCATCACAATTCACATCTTCAGATGAGTGACTGGATGCTGACGAAGATGTTCCATATTCTTCTCTTTCATCAACTAGTGCCCCATCTGAGTCCACATGCATGCCCAACATTCCAGGTTTCAAAAGTCTTCTAGATCTACGACTGGTTTCAGCAGACTCCCATGTCAACACTATTCCTTCTGGTAACAACCTTTTCAGAATCTCTATCGTCTTGAAGCGAAGAGTTCCTCTCTTTGTTAAATTGAAGTCATAAACAAGTATGTCAACATCCTCCAATTGTAATATGTCTGTGCGGCGGCGATTTATATTTGTACCCTTTCTTTTTCTTTTTCCACCATTTTTTTTGTCAACTACCATCTCTGGCTTATACAGACCATTGAATGGGTGTGTATTTGTGGCATACCAATGTACTTCAACACTTGTAACATCCTCATTTTTTGTAAGGACCTTTATAACTTTAGCAACCCAAAATGAATAGCCTTTGGGATCTCCATCTGCTAGCACTGCAATCATGCAACCCTCCTTAATATCATGTACTGAACACCTATAAAGGTCTTCCATGGCTTCACGTTGTGCACGAGATCTTCTGGAACCAATATACATCTCTCTTTCCATTGCCTGTGAAGAATTAATAATACCTTGAGTTTGTTGATGTTCAACAATGTTTACTTCCTCTTGTTCATTCGACACATTTTGTGGCCAAATAAATGGATTTTTCAAAGGTATATCTTCATTGGTTGTTGTTGAAATGATATCACTTTGATTATTGAAAAATGACTCCCACCAAACTGAATCAGCAATGTCAAAGTACTCATATGTATATCTAATACATTTTTTAATTTCTTCTAGGCAATCAGAATAATTTATATGTCTATTATGTCTGCATGCATTCTGAACTTCACCAACTGATTGTAATAACAATATTTTTGATGCAAATATTGGACGATCTGGAATGAACTTCAAAAATTGCAAACCTGATGATGGTGCCCATTCTGTAGTAGTTGAAAACTTCTTTCCCCATATTAGTGTTTTCCCATTAATTTTTTTTATACGAAATTGATGTTGGAAGCTAATATCATTAAGTTGTTCAATGCATTTCCCCTCACCATATGATCCTAGAATAAACCTTCGCATGTCAACAGTTTCTTCCAACACTTCAAAAGCAGGCTCTGGCATGTATGATTTCTTAATACATTGAATTAGTGATGGCAAGCTCCCAACTTCCTTCCTCCTCAATGTGACTGAAAAACGACTGAACATCTGATCAATATGGTCATGAGTGTGCCCAACAAGAAGGAAACCAACCTTTACCTTTTGAAAAATTCTCAATTCAACAAGCATGTTCAGATACCCAAAAACAACCTGATTTTTGTTTTCACGGCAAGTGTTGTCCAATTGTAGATACAAAAGTTCAGGAAGATTACCATACCAATGAGAAATCACATCATGAATTATGGTTATGGTCAGATTTGCATCATTATGAATATTTGGAGCTATGAAGTACACCCTTGGCAACATTTTCCCATTGAAGACCATACAACCGACCAAGTGAAACTGAATAAAATTTTCCTCTTGTAGATTTTTGGGTGTGCGAACAAAATGTGGTAAAAGTGTTTTCTTCTGGTCCATACCATCAATTATCAAACCCAAATATTTATTTGGATTATCATAACACTTCTTTCGATGCTTGTACAACTTCTTCCTTTCATTTGTTTGTTGTTCGCGATGCTCCTGAAGTTCTTTGACAATTAAATCTACACAACATAAAAGAAATTCATTAAGAAATATGTTTTCATAGTTGATGACTATACAATTTTCAAAGTAAAAGTTATGAACACTTACCTCTTTCTGAGCCTTCACATTTGTCCCTTTTTTATTTAAGAGAAGCACATGTACTGCAAATCCCCATCCTTGTCTTCTTAGGAATACGAACATTATTGAATTCTTTCTTCCATATCTTCACAAAATATTGATATGTAATAAATTGGCCCTGTCCCTCAGCACTTTCTGCATATTCTTTGTATAAGTTGTAGATTTCTCAACTTGAAAAATTATCTGGAATATGTATTGTCTCTCTATTTGGCATACACTCTCCATGCTTTGAAAAAAAATCCTTCATACATGACATTGCAGTATTTGATAATGGCCCAAACTGTCTTTTATAACGTACTTCTGAATAAAATGTGGGATCCTTTTCCAAATTTTCTTGAATTCTCGAGAGACGAAAATTCCCAATTGAATGAAACATTTTGAAAGCTTTTCTACACAATAATAAATTCCTAATGTGATAATCATAACCTGACAATGTAGATTGCATGCAGCCAACTAAATATGAGTTTTGCATGCTTTTATTCATTGAAAAATATATTTTCCTGCTTTCTAATGCAAATGTGAAATCCATACGTTTCAAGAAATTTTTTTGGCAACATTCACTTGAAGTGAGAGCACTGATATAACTTCTTCTCGTCAGATATTCTGCTCTACCCCTTATATAACTAGAATAGTTTGCATTGATACAAAAAGGTCTGCTCTTACTCCTCGATACAATATTTCTTGGCAACATCTCCATCATTGGATCATCACTGCTGCTCTCATCCTGTTCTTCATCACTGCTGCTCTCATAGTCCTTAGAATCAGGACTAAGAGGAGATTGTAATACTCCAATCTTTTGAAAATCATCATCCCGCGCTTCATCACTGCTGCTCTCATAGTCCTTAGAATCAGGACTAAGAGGAGATTGTGATACTCCAATCTTTTGAAAATCATCATCCCGCGCTTCATCACTGCTGCTCTCATAGTCCTTAGAATCAAGACTAAGAGGACATTGTGATACTCCAATCTTTTGAAAATCATCATCCCGCGCTTCATCACTGCTGCTCTCATAGTCCTTAGAATTAGGACTAAGAGGACATTGTGATACTCCAATCTTTTGAAAATCATCATCCCGCACTTCATCACTGCTGCTCTCATAGTCCTTAGAATCAGGACTAACTGGACACTTTGACACTCCAATATTTTGAAAATCATCATCCCGCGCTTCATCACTGCTGCTCTCATAGTCCTTAGAATCAGGACTAACTGGACACTTTGACACTCCATTCTTTTGAAAATCATCATCCCGCGCTTCATCATCGCTGCTCTCATAGTCCTTAGAATTAGGACTAACTGGACACTTTGACACTCCATTCTTTTGAAATTCATTATCACACTCATCATCACTGCTTCTCTCATAGTCCTTAGAGTCAGGACTAACTGGACACTTTGACACTCCATTCTTTTGAAAATCATCATCCCGCGCTTCATCACGCTGCTCTCATAGTCCTTAGAATTAGGACTAAGTGGACACTGTGACACTCCATTATTTTGAAATTCGCCATCATGCACATCAAAACTGTTGCTCTCATAGTTTTTAGAATTAGGACTGAGTGGACACCGTGACCCTCCATTCTTTTGAACTTGACCATCACGCTCTTCAAAACTGCTACTCTCATAGTCCTCAGAATTAGGACTAAGTGGACTTCGTGACACTCCATTCTTTTCAACTTCACCATCATGCTCTTCATCACCGTTGCTTTCATAGTCCTTAGAATCGGGACTAAGTGGAAGAATTGACTTTCTATTCAAGTGGAAGAATTCCCGCTATATTCGTCAATATGAATAGAGTTGTTACGCGATGAAGATGTTGATGGTGTATAAACCGAAACTTCACCATCAGAACAATCCATCCCTTTCAAATAGAAGATGTTGAATGATACAAATGGAGTCTCCTAAGAATATTAAATAGCTTAAAGAATGAAATATTCCATCCAAAATTATTCCCTCCAAAAATTTTCGCGAAAATATTTCCCTCCAAAAGTTTGTTAGATTTAATTACCTTGATTATTTTATTCTACAATTCATTGAAAAACATAAACTAAATTTTTTTATGAAATCAATCACTGAAATTCAAATTGTAAACAACAACTTCTATATTAATTATTCTAATAGTTAAAGTATATAATATTTACTAAACAACTAAATTTTTTTTTTAATTTTTATAATATATTCTAAAACAAATTAATCCCACATTCAATCCATTGTAAAATAACTCTACAATATTCGCTCTATAATAATTTAAAACAAATTATCCCACATTAATCGTACAGAAAAACATCTTCGTATTTTCACTTATATATTAAATTTCGTTATCACTATTACTTACCTCACATCCAGGTTTTCTGAAGTTCGTTGAAAGACGTGAATTTGTGGAGCAGCTATATTGCTATCAACAACATATTCAACGAAGAATTATCGCAATTGAAAGGTAAGTTCAATTTTTTTTTCAAAATTTTCATATTAAATTAATTTAACGTCGAAGAAGATTTTTTTTATTAAATTAATAAATTTTCCAAGCCCCCAACTCCCATTCCCCTCCAATCTCAACTCCTCCCCCCCTTCCTTAACGTTGGCCCCATGGGCCCCACCCCCTAACTCCTTCCCCGTGCCCACTTACCCCCCCCCCCTTCTGCCGCTAGCCCTGCCCCTCCCCCTACCCACCCTACCCTACCCTACCCTACCCCAACCCCCCTACCCTACCCTACCCCAACCCCCCCTACCCTACCCCAACCCCCCTACCCTACCCTACCCTACCCCGTCCCCCCCGCCACGCCCCCATCCCCCCCATCCCTCCCCCCATCCCCCCCGTCGCCACCCGCCATCCCCACCCACCATCTCATCCCCACCCCCCATCCCACCCGGCCCACCCCATCCCCACCCGCCCTCCCCGCCCACCCGGCCCACCCCATCCCCACCCGCCCTCCCCGCCCACCCGGCCCACCCGCTCCCCACCCGGCCCACCCGCCCTCCCCAGCCACCTGGTCCACCCACCCCTCCCCGGCCGCCTCCGCCTCCCCCTCCACCTGCGCAGGGCCACCCCCGGGCCGCCCCGCCCCGCCTGACCGGCGGCAGGTCGATTCCGGGAATCGACCCGCCGCTGGTCGGGCGGGGCGGGGTGGCCCGGGGGTGGCGCTGTGCGAATCGACCCAGCCCCCTCCGCCTCCCCCTCCGCCCGCGCAGGGCCACCCCCGGGCCGCCCCGCCTCGCCCGACCGGCAGCGGGTCGATTCCGGGCACAGCGCCACCCCCGGGCCGCCCCGGCCCGCCTAACCGGCAGCGGGTCGATTCGCACAGCGCCACCCCCGGGCCACCCTGCCCCGCCCGACCGGCGGCAGGTCGATTCCGGGAATCGACCCGCCGCTGGTCGGGCGGGGCGGGGTGGCGCTGTGCGAATCGACCCGCCACCGGTTAGGCGGGCCGGGGTGGCCCGGGGGTGGCGCTGTGCCCGGAATCGACCCGCTGCCGGTCGGGCGGGGCGGGGCAGCCCGGGGGTGGCCCTGCGCGGGCGGAGGGGGGCAGAGGGGGCTGGGGAGGGGCGGGGGAGGGGGAGCGGGAGGGGCAGCGGAGGGGTAGGGGGTCGGGGAGGGGCGGGTGGGCGGGGAGGGCGGGTGGGCCGGGTGGGCAGGGAGGGCGGGTGGGCCAGGTGGGGAGCGGGTGGGCCGGGTGGGTGGGTGGGCTGGGTGGGCGGGGAGGGTGGGTGGGCCGGGTGGGGAGCGGGTGGGCCGGGTGGGTGGGGAGGGTGGGTGGGCCGGGTGGGCGGGGAGGGCGGGTGGGCCGGGTGGGGAGCGGGTGGGTGAGGTGGGCGGGGGGGGGGGTGGGCCGGGTGGGCGGGCAGGGCGGGTGGGGATGGGGTGGGCCGGGTGGGCAGGGAGGGGGGTGGGCCGGGTGGGCGGGGTAGGGGGGTAGGGCGGGGCCGGGTGGGCGGGGTCGGGCTGGGTGGGGATGGGGTAGGATAGGGGGTGGGGGGATGTGGGGGGTTGGTGGGGGTAGGATAGGGGGGGTAGGGTGGGGGCGTGGGGGGGGTAGGATAGGGGGGGTAGGGTGGGGGGGATGGGGGGGTAGTAGGGTAGGGGGCGTGGGGGGGGGTAGGGAGGGGGCGATGGGGGGGGTGCAAGGTGGGGGGTAGGGTAGGGTAGGGTAGGGGGCGGGGGTGGGGGTAGAGGGGGGGGGGGGGGTGGGGGGGTAGGATAGGGGGCGGGGTTGGGGAATAGGGGGCAAGGGTAGGGCACTGGTGGGGAATAGGGGGGGGGCAAGGGTAGGGCGCGGGTAGGGTGTTGCGGGGGGGGGGGGGAAGGATGTTTGGGGGGGGGGGGGGGTGGGCTAGGGCGCGGGGATGTTTGGGGGGGGGTGGGCGCGGTGGGGAGGGGCGACCGCGGGGAGGTGTTGGGGGGTGTAGGGGGTTTGGGGGCGGGGGATGGGGGTTTTGGGGGCGGGGGTGTGGGGGGACGGTAGGGGGTGGGGTGAGGGGCGGGGAGGGAGGAAGCTTAGGGGGTTGTGGGGGGCGCGTGGGTAGGGGCTCACCCATACTTGCCTAAATGTCTACTTAGCCTCATTATCCCTCACCTGACCTCCCGCTCGCCCATCGACCCGCCTGCCCATTAGAGGTGGCTGGGCAATTCTGATTATACAAATAAAAATTTATGGTATATTTTTGTTATTAATTTAAGTTAATATGTTTTTTTATTTACTAATTTATGTGTTTTTTTTTAGGAAAATGGCATCAAGGAAAATTTCTGTGAATCTTTCTGGACCAAAGAGTCTTAAAGGTGTATCTTCAAAAAACATTGGTGAACGAGCTCCACCTGAGCTCATGCCTACAAATATTTCAAGTGCTTCAAGTGATAAGAAGCTAATCTCAGATTGGAAAAGTTCAAAAGAGGTGAAATTTCCATCAAGAGTCTGGTATGTGAAAGAAAGAGAGAGCACAACTGTGAATATATATCTATACATTGATATACCCCAAAATAATGAAAATTTGGAGGTGATGGGAAGAGTCATAGATATGTGTTTGGTACCAAACACTGAAGTTGTTTACGTACTTACAAAAGCTCCCAAGTCACATGAAAGGATTAAATACCGACTATCATATTCATTATATGACACGAGAGAGGTATCTACAAAGTTGTGTAAACAACACGTAAATGAGATGACACAAAACATCGTAAGTATTGTTATTTGTATTTTTATTTTACGTTTTGAAAGTGTCTCGCTATATTTTTTTAACTTTGTTTATATTAACATATGATATTTTGTTTGGCAGAATTTTGTTGAAAGCTGTTCAATTAGGTTGGGAGGCATTCATTTCATAGAGCATGATATCATGAAAGTTGTCAGCCATTTTTACTCAGTGTCAGAAGAAGATATGGAAAACATGGAAAATGTAGTAATTGATGATGCTACAAAACTACATCCAAAGAATCAGAAAAAAAGGCCTCTAGTGGATAAATCTAGCAAGGGTAAACAAGTTGCTTTTGAGGACGATGAAGTTAAAATTGACAATGAAGCATATGTTGCCATTACTGAAGATGACATTGGAACTGAAGAAGGTCGTAAAAGACCAAAAGTAACAATGCCCAAGAGTAGATCTCTTGAGAATGTTATGACGAAAAAAAGTAGAGTTGAAGATCTTGAGGTAGTCATTACCAGTAGTCAAGAACCTAGTGAAACTTCAAAAGAAAGCAGAGAAATCATTACACCAGGAGCTGATTTAGATGATGGCATAATCAAAACAAAACAAAATGTCATTCGACAGAATTTGACAAAGAGAAACTTAATTGATGGTTGTCGTACATTTCAGTTAAATGTCAGACAAACCTATAAGGCAAGTGAAGGACAATTCCAATATCAAATCAGAAAGCCACATCATCTGCATGTTCACAACTTGAAGACATTGATGAGGTACAATCCATATGCTCATGTGGTTAGTTATGTGCTTCTTGTTGATCCACTTCAAGTTCCCAACAAAGAAGCATTTGATAAGTCAAAATGTTTTGAATACAATTATTATGTGCTTGGGGGGAACCATTCAGTGAAGCTCAAAGACAATTGATGGAGGAAATCCTAATAACCCACGTTTTGAAACAATGAAATGTATCATTTATGCTGGTTTAAATGAAACAGAAGCAAAGTTAGTGGCACTGGATCATAATTCAGATAATGAATATAGGATGTCTATGACTTTGATCCAAAAGGTTAGATTTATTCATAGTGAATTCCTAGAAAAATGTGGTGGGGATAAGATAAATATTACTGCAGATTTCCGAAAGGAATGTTGTATGGAAATAGGCTATCAAATTGAAGAGAAAACCAATTCAAAAGGTGGAAAAGACAACAGATATAGCGATTTATTCAGAGGTATTGATAACATTTTCCAATTGGCATTTAGAACTGGAGATATTTGGAATTTGATTGATGACATTTTTAGCATGTGGGAAGACATTGGCATTAAAAACCAGAGGGTCAAAAAATCTAAGCCATTGATATGTAGCAACAATAAATAAGCTCCTGAACTGAAGCAACTTCCAGACGATATGACCATCACGCCTTGGAGGGTGATGCAAGGAGTGAAAGATGAAAAAATTGTCAAAACAATATTATCTCGTGTGAGGTCAGGGGAATTATCATTGGAAGAAATGTCTGAAGAATTTCAAAAGTAAGTGTGCTGAATTATTTTTACTTATTTCCAGGATTATAGTTATCTTTTAAATAAAACATGTTGTTATTGGTAGTATTTGTTATACATATCATTATATTAAATTTTTCTTACTTTATCTATGTAGTCACAAAGTTTACATGAAAATTCAGGAACAAATGGTTAAACTGTTGAATGAAGATAGTTGGGATGATGTTGTACGCAACTATCCAGATTCAAGTTCTAAATCAACATTAAAAGCTTTTTATCTTGCATTTAAAAAGGTAACTTGATTTATACATTCAGTTTTAATCATCTGTGTACTATTTTTAGTTTAAAACTTACACATATATTTGTTTGTTTGGTAAAAGATGAAGAAAGAAGATAATGGAGCGCCAGACAGTTTCAAGACTTTTATTGAAAAAATAAAGATTGAAAGACTGAGAAAGCAACGTATTAAGAATGTTGTACTTGATCCAACTCTTAATCATTTCATTTGGAATGGGCTAGACACTATTCAATATCAAGTAATACAAGGCGACTGTGAAGACATTGCTAAACTCGTACCAAAAAGGGATTATGCCCTGGTTATTGCAGATATTCCCCATGGTTTCAATATTCCAAACATTTGCTATGATAGTGACCCTTATACTTATCAAGCTTTTAATAAAGTGGTGGCGGGATTTATGGAAGTGACGTCATCACCATTATGGAGATTTGTGAAATTTCATTCAGACACACAATTGGCAATGGTATTGTCAAGCTTCAAGGGGAAAACAAATTCAAGGATGCAGCTTACATGGTAAGATGTTTAAAGGTATATTTGATTAATGTTGAAAAATTCATTTATGTACAAGTTAATTGAACTTTTACTATTTTATGTTACAGGCAAAAGTCAAATCTTCTTAACAATGAAGATCAACAATTTATAAATGACTGTGAGTTCATTCATATTGATAGTTGGGCAAAAGATGATAGCCATATGTCTATGATTTTTAATCGGGTGGAGAGAAAGAGTCATAGCCAAATACTGACTTATGATGCTATTGTGAGAAAACTAACATATGAAGACAAAGAAACGAACGGAGAGATAGTTAACATTTATCAGAAACCACAATTATTGATTAACTATCTTATAGACATATGTTCAAATGAAGGAGATTGGGTTCTGGATTTATTTTCTGGCTCAGGTAGGTTTTGCCACATGGAATTGAATTTCAATATGTTCTTTTTTTTAATTAATATGTCATTGTACTAATTTACTTCATTATTTTTTTGTGCTTGATAATTAGGTACAACACTAGCATGCTGCCTTCAAAAAGGAAGAAATTGCATTGAAATTGAGAAAGATCCATTACAATGCAATTTCATTCAGCAAAGAATTAATGCTCTTCAATTTATTCCAGATGAAATGCAAGAAATTGGGTTGAGGAAAGGGGACTTTAATGAATCACGTGTGGCAAAAAAGGCAAAGGAACCCCAACCACCATTACATGGAATGTTTGGAAAGACATATATTGGGAGATTTGGAAACATCAAAGACCCATTAGAAGAGGAAATTGCGCAAAAGGAAGCAGAAAATATTGTGGAAGATGACAATGATGAAACTCTAGAGGACGAAGAGTTTGGATTACGTGACATTGTTGATTAAATTTAAGTTATACCTGGAAATCAAGCTTTGCAATGTTTTGACTCTGACATTTCATGAAAACAATAATCAATGAATTAAAGTTGTTATGTGTTCAATATTTGTAATTTGTGAAATTCGCATTGATTTTTAAGTTAATTATTATTTTTTGAAAAAAAAGTTGTTATTATTATTTTTTTGACATGAAATTCATAAAAAAAACTATTATTTGACCATTTTTAGTTAATATTTTTGTATAAAAATTGTGATTTTGACATCTTAATTCTAGCAAAAAAATATCAAAACGTTTAGTTTTTTTGTTATATTTATGTTAAAAATGGTTATTTTTATGTCCATTGTTAAAAAATGTTGTTTTTTAGAAACAATTATTTCATGTGGATTGAAAAATTAATTAAGGATGTATAAATATGTAGATTATCTAAAATTCAAACTATCGACTTTTTAATTTAAAAACGCAAAACAATAAAAACCCCCCTAAAAAAAAAAAAATTAAGATAGACAACAAGAAAATATGAATAGAATGACGACTTCAAAAACTATCAAATTTAGAAAATAATTTTTTACATTTCACACACTAGAAAATTAAAAGTCAAAAAATAGGTCTTTTAAAAAAAGGGTGTGATGGAGAATACTCACTTTTTAAAATCAGCATGAAAATCACTACCATTCTAAAACTTGATTTCATCCTTGAACATGAAAAAAAATTAAAGTTCCAAAAACCATGTTCTAAAAAAAACATGTGTATTCTGCATCACCGCTTTGAAAATCGGGTCATCTTTTTGCTATCTCTACGAAACGGGTAACAGTATCAGTTCCCGTTTCAAAGTTTACATTGTTTTAAAAAGAAATTGTTGAGAAGGATTTTACCACATCCCAATCCTACTCAAAATTTGTAGAATAAGTCTGGAATTGCTACCCTTGTAAGAATGCTTCCACCAACCATAAAAATAAATCCATCAATCCTGAAGCTTCTAATAAACCTAGACCACCTAATACTTCAGCAAAACCTTTAAAGATTTAAAGTATTGAGTATAATATTGTTCAGGATATGAAAAGAGATCCTGGAAATATTTTAATATTTTATCTTACAAAGATCCAGGATAGTGTGAACTGATCCTCAAAGCATTCTCATCACACATCCCCGCAGCTTGTGAACTTTATGCTTCTCAATTTTCATCATGTATGTCTCATGAAATTCTTGAAACTATAGTAATTGTTGTAAATTTAAACAATAACACTATTTCACCGACATCCCTTTTAACATTTGAAATATTAAATTACAATGTTCACAATCGTGTTGTTGATTCAATTGCATTTGTAAACATAATGCCATTATCTATTTCTAATAATATTTACTTCCTGAGAAAAGGGAAAATGCAAGAATCAGATAGATGGAAAAATTATTGGTCTAGGAAATTGGCGAACTCCATAATGTTCTTATCCATTTGTCATCAGATTAAAGAGCTCACCCATTCATTATCATTGATATTGTGGCCATACCGAAAGCCTATGGTTTGCTTTTGAGTAGATATTGGTCCAACAAACTACAAGGATACTACTCAATAGGATAGACACATTTATGGCTTCACTACAAGGACATAAACAATCAGATTCAAGTAGAAGGTTAGCCTTTCATGAAGTACACTGTGCTACCACATGAGGGACATAATAAGAAAATTGTCTTGGTAGACACCATTTTCGTAAATTGTTTGTGAGAAGTTGATATAGGTGTTATAAACTGCAACCATCACCCGTACCATCAATACAGAGTTGGCGCTCCTTCCTTGCAGTCCAAATAGTGAAAATGAAATTTGTATTATAGATTTACATAATGTTAGTATAGGAATACAACCAATAACTAATGATATATGGACCTTATATATTGGTCGTTGTAAGATTCCAGATAGCTCTAAACCTAGTTGTATTCTTATAGACCCTCAAACTAAAAGGTACATTTTTTCATGTTGCGTAGATTTGAAGTGTGGGAACAATACTGCTAAATATGAAGCAATAATTTTGGGGTTAAAGAAAGCCACAGACCCCAATGTAGGTGTACTTAAGGTAATTGGTGATTCAGAGCTTATCACTTGACAGGTACATCATACCTTTCACTGTGTTTTGGTCATTGCCTTTCACCAATTTAATATTATTATTTTTCCTAAGATACAAATGTTGTCGCAGACATATTAGCTAATGCATTTGCTTGAATATCACCCTTAAAAAATGGTTTTTCTATTTAAATGATTTATAAGCCATATGTGCTTGACAATGTGACTAATTTTCACATATTTAATGATGACCAACAAATCCTGCACTTGATAGCCAATGTAAATATGTTTAAAGATGAAGCTATTAAAGTAGATGAACATGATAAGGCTTTCTAGGATGCAATTCAAGCGTTAAACGAGAACACTATGCCCAATGGTGTAGTATCTATTGAAAAAATTGTGGCCTGCAAAACTGATTCAAAGGACTAGTGAATAGAAAGACTCAGAGATCAATATTTTCACATGAACAAGTCAATATGGGAACAAAAGAGTATTTGAAGTATGTCAATCTTGGTACATGTTATTCTCCTCGATATTGAGAGGATTTTATTTGTCTATTCAAACCCTACCAAAATGTATTTGCATGGACCTACAGTGATCTAAAGATTTATGATACACGCATCATTCAACATGTTATTCCTATCAAGGAAGGAGAAAAACCATTCCAACAAAAAGTAATAAAATTTCATCTGACGCTTGAACCCCTCATTCATAAGGAATTAGGTAAATTCTGGGATTCTCATATAATTTTTAAAGCTTGACATTCTACATTGGTTTCCAACCTAGTTCATGTTCGGAATAATTTCAACGAGATATGCTTATGTGTCATTTTTCGCAACCTCAATTGAGCTTCAAGTAAAGATAATTACCCCATGCAATTGATGGAGTAGATTCTCTAGATAGTATCTAGGTCAAAAATTTTCTCTTTGCTAGATGGTTTCTGTGGATATAATCATGTGCTATTAATGGAACTAGATCATTTGAAAACCATGTTCAGGACAAAGTGGGGA
This sequence comes from Pinus tabuliformis, assembly GCA_031772625.1. Lineage (NCBI taxonomy): Eukaryota > Viridiplantae > Streptophyta > Pinopsida > Pinales > Pinaceae > Pinus > Pinus tabuliformis. The sequence continues at coordinate 12,614,386 of CM062813.1, read as the reverse complement.
AATTTTACATTTAAGAGCATGCCTTTCAAACTCATTAAGGCACCCGCGAAATCCATATCCACAGTTAATTTCAAGTGTTGATCATTGCCATATAATCCCAGGTTCCCACAATAAGAAGAGACTCTTTTTCACTTCAAATGTTATTTAAGATGTAAAGTGGAAGGTCCAAGCACCTTCGATATTGAGGTTAGTTACTAGTGGTTGAGCTCAAAACAAAACTGCCTAGTCCCAAGCCCGTGGTCACATGAGTGAAGTCCTTGAGAGGTGTTAGAGAAATTGGGCATTCAGGTATCGTCAGTAAAGAAGCAATAAGTCCATGCCACTAGGCTCAAAGACAGATGATCCATTTCCCCAACATTGTAGGAGGATCAAGTGAAAAGCTTAGGGCCTCACAATGAATAGAAGGCCCAACTATGTTGATGATTTGGGGGGCTTGAAAGTGGTATGGTAGGAACCACTCAAGAGGATTTTTGGTGGGACAATTATGGGCTACCACTACTAATACATCAAGTGTTATAACAGTAGTTAGTAAGGCTATGTTAGATTGGTATCAAAGGAAATAGTCCAACCTTGGATTGTGATATGTAAACTAGTCGTGTTAGAGTGGTATTAAAGTGCAACAACACTCTTTTAGCATTAAGAAATAAAGCAAGTGGTTAGAGAGAAAGAAAGTGGTGCAAAAAAACTCTTTCGGAGTTTGGATAGATTTCTCATGGACAAGAGAGTGAGCATAGGAGAAATAATTAATGAGATTTTTCATGGACAAGAGAGTGAGTCAAAGAACACAACCAACTAATGGTTATAATTGGTAAAAGGGTAAAATCAATGCACTTAGATCCTAAGATGGATGATGAATTCATTGTATGTATGGTGGACTTAATATTTCAAGGTAAGAGCTCTGAGATTTAGTTACACGTTGTTAAATCTTGTAATCATACACCTTCTTTTAATGTTCATATTAAAAAGTAATCTAAGTGTATTAGGGTCTAGCATGTGACGGTATAATGAGCGTGTAATATATTTGCATGAGTAATAACTAGAAATGTAGTTTTTGTGACAAACTGGGGTTGATTACAACAAAAAATTCTTTATGTCATAGTTATAGGAATTTTGAATTTCTTGTAACCACATACTAAGGGAGTTTATGGCAAGCAAAGGTTGTTGGTAGTATTATAACATTATAGAGAAAATAAGGAATTAGAACCTTAGAATGAAGATTGGGGAAATAAAATAAAAAACTAGAGGAACTGGAATGGAGAAAATTGAGGAGATTCCGAGCCAAGAAATAAGCATATTTGGAACATTGCAGTCTAAGGATAGTGGAGCAATGAATGAAGAAGAATTGTGGATCTCAATGTTGAGGAGGCTTGGTAGATAAACAAGATCTTATGGTTTTATTTTAACCCAGTGAAGAACTTGACAATTATAGGTAGAAGTAGTGGAATAAGACATAGTTGCATTGATTACAACAAGGAGAGCTGTAATATAGAACAAATATGTTATTAAGGATTCTAGTCAAGAAAACTTACAAGTTCTAGTTAAGGGTTGAAAGGAGGACAATTGAATTTCTCAAGAGGTGAACAGTAGGCGCAGAATCCTAGAAGAGAAAGGAGTGTTGAGGAGGTTCTAGATGACAGAACAATAGGAATATGTTAAAGCCTTTACAACAACACCCAAAAAAATTTGACTATGTTCAAATTTTAGGTCCCTCCTCTGTGTTTTAAGGATCCAATGGTTTGGCTTATGTCTTTGAATTGGTCATATAATCCAATGTCCTAGCCTCCATCAAGCCTTATCAATGTTTTTGTTTTCATATTGGCTTTCATTTCCATTAATTGTATTAGGTTTGGGGGGAATTTCATTGTGCTTAACCCGCATTGACACCCTATATATTATAATGAAATTCCTAGCCATCTTTAACTTAATCCATAGCCTCTAGCATGCATTTTCACAAACATTTCATAGAACTTGCATTATAATTGCTTCACCATGTTGGGAATCACATGGCATATGAAAGTCAATTGCAACCAACAAATCCATTAATGTGCTTGAGTGTCAAAATTATGTGAAAATAGGGTTTTGTTCATGCATGGAGGATTAAGTCTTGAAGGCTCATTGCACATTTTTTTCCGAAGGTATATCATTCAAGTATTATTATTACATGTATTCATAAAATGACTTGAAAGGCCATTTGAAATTTGTAATACCTCAATTTATTGGAACTCTCCCTACTCCATTAGACTATATTTCTATTCCCTATTGTACAAGCTCATTTTATTTCCCCATAATCTTACAAACTCACATTATATTATGAAATCCATGGTGAGTAAATGAGAATATATTAAATAATGCCATAAACGGGCCGAAAATATGCTGTGAAATAAGGGAGCATAGAAGGACACAAGTGTTTAGTTAGTGGTGATGACCAGCACACTTGAAGTGTCTATGTGGGTGCACTCAAATTAGCACAAGGCGATATTGAAACTAAAATTTCCTTATCTATCACCACATGTCGAAGATTACAATAAAGGAAGTGGTCATTATATGCATTGGAAAAAACGATGGACGCTATACATAAAATGGCATTGCAATAATTGGGGTGGAGATCAATCCAAATAATATGATCCGGTATATATATATGCTTTTGAAAAATGTTGGGCTAGAATCATGATACAAAGGATGCGTTGAAGGTTGCACGCATTGCGTAGGCATTATTGAAAGGTGTTACATGTATTCCAAAAGTATCCATTCCCTTGAAATACACAATATAGAGTGAGCATGCTAAGTAAAGGATAATATGATACACTCCAAGTAAGGAGAATAAATGTGCACTACAAATGGAATAAACATTCAAGAAAAAAGTTGGAAGAGTAATTCAAGCAATGTGTAGGTAAATACAATGTAAGTGATGGAGATTTTATATACAGCGCGCACGCAAATTTATTCAAGAAGGTAATGTAATGCACTCAGTAATAAGACTACGTCTCCTGGAGTACGCTATAGCACAAAAAATTGAAAATATGTTATCGCTCTCCCAATTATTCCTTGTGCATGTATGGTGTATCATGAAGGATTCGTAGGGTGATTAAGTGTTGAGAATATTTTTAAACAATGCATTGAAACTTGATATTTTAGAAGACCAATACAAAGCAACATAACGATAATAACACATGTTCACATAATTACCTTGTGACTACCGCAATGTTTGTTCACCTTCCACCAAGGAACTATGTGTGGAGATTAAGAGAAAACATTTTCGCATACCACATTGAAAGAGCTAACAATGATTATTGGAACAAAGCAATGGTGCATGTCAAAACGCTTCAAGAGAAATATATATCATTGTTGGGAGGTTCTATCTTTATTGTGAATAATATTCCTACATTGTGCTGGAATGGTATGCAAATGTTGTAAGACCAAAGGCTCTAATTTTCCCAATTTCCAAAATCCTGTTGTGCCCTCACACTACCTAGAACTAAGCCTCCCTGTATTCAAGTGTTTTTCCATGCCCATCGTTCCAATGTAGCCTAAGCCATGAGCACTCAAACCTCTACCCTTTGCGAGTCCTGATAGCTCTGAAGTAATCTCCTTCTCTCTCCTATTGTACTTACACATTCTTATATCTATCCATTGCTCCCTTGACACTGAAATCCCACCCTGCAATTTCCTCCTCAAGCCATCACATTGGCGCATTTTAGGCAGGCTCTCCCCACTACTCAAATTTCAAACTTCAATTTATGAACACGATATAAAGGGAAACAAAGAATATGTAACAGCAATGCTCAAATTTCAAACTTCAATTTACGAAAAATATATAAAGGGAAACAAAGAATATGTAATAGCAGTAATACATTGAATTCTTATACCAACAATGTGCTAAAAGGTAAAAAACTTGAAAAGTGAGCAGTGACAAAGAACTTACAATAACATGTGATTTTTTTGTGGTAGGAGGGGCTATGGATAATGTGTAAAGATCATGCTGATTATAAATAATACTAAGGAAACAGTGAAATTATACATGACAGACTATATGAAAATCCACGACATGAAAGCTAAATCAAATACCATGTGCAAGCGTTGTGATAATACAAGAAATTTATGTTACGACTATGTGATAGGGACATACGATGCATTGTAGAGAAATGTATGAATGCCTTAGAGAGATAAATGAGAGTCATCGAAGGGCAGTAGGAAAAATGTTTAAAGGGCTATGTATCAAATGACATGCATAGGTTATCAATCATACATTAGAAGTTGGGTCAAGCCTCAAAGCATGGATATGGTGAGCACAATAAATACCATATAAAATATTATACTCCAACAAGTTTGAGGAAGGCTTGTGACATATGATGCGATGAGAGACCAAAGGATATGAGAACGTGTACATGCGGCCAGTGCACCGTGCGTTTTTAGGTCCTAGTCCTACACCTTTGTCTTTAACCATTGCGCTAGCACTAGTGCACAAAGTTTCACTTTGGAAAATATGCACCAAGTGTGTGTAAGGATGACACAAATTATGTGACTGCCGATGGTATTAATGGTTGTTATGTAATTTTGTATCAATGTCTGAGATTTCACATATCAACCCATATGAAGCATCATGCAATAATGTTACACCATGAAATATATATGGGAGATATCATATATAGGTCGATGAATGAGATCGAACGAAAGAGATGTTTTTGAAATTGTTATGGGGAGATCATTTAACAGTCTAAGCACATGGTTATCTACTAAAAGACATGCCACACACATTATATCAAATTGTTGAAAGGACACACTCCAAATCATTATAAGATATGCTTTGGAAGGATATATAAAGAGGCACTGCGGTATATATGTATATTGGAACAATAAATTGGAAGTAGTTAATGTTAAAGCCATAAGAATGTAATGACATAGTCTAAATAGCTTCTCTTTTTCTAGGAAAATTATATAAGATTTTGATAAAATTAGTCAGAGATTTTGATAAATTTGTAAATCCAAGTTACAATGGTTAAACTTCAAGATTTTGGATCTGGGAAAAGTTTTTGATAGTTCTGAATCAATTTCCATTATCAAAAACATGATTTAAACCACAACTACTACTGCAATCTATACATAATAGTCTTCTTAACAACCAGTTTTTTCCCCACAAACCTTAATAATATAGGATTCTCTGCATCATTCACACGGACCTTGATAATAGAGGATTCTTCGTTTTCTTATGAATTTCTACTACTACAAGATACATCATAAGGTGTGTCAGAGCAAGTTCAAATTTTGTTCACCTATAGCTAATTCCAATCTATTTGTGGCCATAAACCGCTTCCTGGAACAAATTTAACCATGGTTCAATTTCCACAGAAACTTTTGTTACAGCGTATTGCGAGATGGCCATAAAATAGATGTTGGAAATTGTCAAGTAATTAATGTAAATTTGGGTAAAATTGTATTAGTTATTGACAAGTTAGTTTTATACCGAAATGGCAGTTATGTAACTAAGGAGGCACATATCGAACTGATGAATGCCCAAACTATTGTAATGGAGAATCATTTATTGATTGAATAGATACTCCAATCGCTTTCCCCATGGATGTTTCCTTGACACCCTGACAGGGTTTTACCATGTAAATCTTGAGTTTTTACTCGTGTTGTTGTATTCAGTTTCATTTTCTTTCTTGTTTAGTAACCTCTTGTAACTACAAATGGTATCAAGCAGTTGAGTTGAGTTTGGAGGCGAATGCATTGAGGAAGCCAGAGGCCCCTCTGAGAATTGTGGGGACCCTCTTCCTGACTACTGAGATGATGCGTGAAAACCTACCCGTCATGGACCAGAGGAAGAGGCGTCATTGCATGGAACGAAGAGGCCCTATCCAGAACCTGTGCGCCCTTGTCTAGAACCTACGTGGAGGCCCATTTCCATTTGCTGCCTGTTGCAAACCTTCGAGCAGCTACATGTAACCAGTGCCCTATCTAGAACCGGAGCAAGGAGTCCAGTGTGGACCACCGTCCTGTTCTATGTGTGCCTGTAGCATTTGTTGCCCGTTGCCATCTGTCGAGGAAGAAAAATAGCCTGCGTGAAGCAAGAGCTTGCTCTCTGATCTCTGCGTATGGCTGGACCAAATTTGTCGAGTTGTTCTCTCAATGATGGTCAAGGGTGTGAAGACTGCTTGAAGACTCAGAGTGCCTCTACGTGCAGGTCGAAGAAGCCAGAGTGTCGTATGCTTGTGAACCTGAGTGACCATCGTTGCTGACCGTTAAGAGAGTTCCTCTCCATGTTGGTCGAGGAAGCCAGAGTGCCTCTTCATGGTGGTAGAGGAAGGAAACCCGCTGCATTTAATGAAGGCAAGAAAAATCCAAGTAATAATATGATTTTTTTTTGTTCAGCGTTGTTGAGCATTGGTGAATTTGAAAAAAAAAAAGAAATAGGGTTTAAATTTTTTGGGGCAATTTCAAGAATTTCTTTAAGAATATATGAAGGAAGTTTGAAAAGAAATTTTGGAAATTAATTAAGAGAATTTTGGAAATTTCTTCAGAGTTAAAAAAAAGGGCGATAAAATTATATTTTGTGTAGAAAATCAAATCTGAAAGAAATTTTTATTTACGTAGAAAATCAAAATCAGAAGGAAATTTTGATTTGTGTAGAAAATCAAAATCAGAAAGAATTTTTTGAAAACCCTAGCTAAAAGAAGGAAAATCTGAATATTCTAGTTGAAATACCGAAACCCTAGGAGGAAAGAAATGGCCAATATGACAAATGCAAGGTTTAAAGTGGAGAAATTCACTGGAAAGAACAAATTTTCTCTTTGGAAACTGAAAGTTAGGGATTTGTTCATGCAACAAGGGTTGCACAAAGCTTTGGACGAGGCAAATAAGAAACCTACTAGCATGAAAAATTCAGACTGGGAGGACTTAGATGCCGAGCTCTCAGTACCATTAGGTTATGCCTAGCGGATGAAGTTCTCTTCAACATTGTTGAAGAGAGTACAACTTCAGGTTTATGGGAAAAACTGGAAAAACTAAGTCAGAAGATAAAAACCACAGATGTCTTAAATCCAAAAAGTTTAGTATTTCTATAATTCTTATAAGTCATCCCAATCTCTTAAGGAGAAGCTTTGTCTCCCAATTTATGATAAAAGTATAGAAGTGTAAATTCAAAGTTTTGTAAAATACCTCAAAGATAGGGGGTCTTAGTAATCAACCAGCCTACCATGCTCATGGGTCTTGGTGGTTATGACATTTTCATACCCGTTCGCCAAACCAGGATAATGGCTTGTTCCAATCCGCAGTAAGGTGAGAGGTCTCATCACGAGTCGGTTTGTTCATGACTATTAACGTTTGTGAATGGCATTGTCAATATCTGGTTACCAAGCGATGATAATGATTTTCACAGTTATTAATGAATTATGTTTCCTATGAAATATTTAAACACAGATGGGATACTAACATTTCTTTTGAGCTAAGAAGTAACCCTATCGAGGCTATGAATACTTGCTAGAAACAATGGCTCTACCCATGACAATGAGAGTTCATCTTTCTTACTAAACACAATGATAAGATTTTATTTTTTAAGTTTAAGCTGCTATCAATTAAATATTTGTTGTCAAAGATGACTCTTATAATCAATTTTGGAGATATACAAAATGATAAAACTATGTTATTTGTTATTGGGATTTCATTGAAAATCAAAATCCTAGCACTTTGATTGATTTAACCTTATTCGTTTTTCTTAGTGTTTCATCATTTTTCCATAGATAAAGCTTTTTTCCCAGTGTGTCGCTATTGTTGTGGTAAAAACACAACCCCCTATTATTCACTTAATTTTCACTATGCGAACGCTTTAGTTGAATGGTTGGTCATATGACTATTTCATTTTGAGAGTTTGCATCGCTTCAATGAGTTTGGTATGTTCTTATATTCCTATCATAACTCGTTTAATCTCATTTGGATGTTTGGTTTTCAAATAACACCTAATTAAATTGGATATTTTTCACTGCCTTCTCCTTGTAGGATGTATATTGTTGTCACTTACTACAAAATTTGTTTTCAACTGTCTAAAATGCAAAAGAGAAGAGAAATGTTTAGTCACCTTCCAAGGCACAGACGGACTCAAACCCTACATTAGAACCTATCCATTTGAATGTGCCCTAAACAAGCTTTCCAATGATATGTACATGTCCAAAAGTGGACCCCTAGATCAAAATATATGGTCTTCTGAAGTTTCAAGGATTCAAGCGTTAGGAAAGAAGGAATAACGAAGGTCCGATATTAGATATCACATATTAGAGGTCCAAGGACATTGGATATCGGCAATCATACATCAAAGAAGCATGGCATATCAGCGCATCGCATATCATAGGTCCAATATATCGGAGATAGAAAATTGACAATCACAATATTAGAGCTTGGAGGAGATTGCACGTTGGAACATCGGCACATCGAAAGGTTGGCGATTGGAGAATCTTAACTTCTTAAGTGCAAACATTTTAAAGTTGTGTTATTGTAAAAGTTTCGATCAGATTTAAAACCACCAGGGAACACCGATAAAGGTTTACAAAGGATTTCATTGCAAAACCAAAGGCAGATGGACCCTTTTCTCTCTCCTCAAGTAGGACACATGGTGACATCTGATTGGTTATGATAAAGTACACATGGCACCATATAATGGCCCCTAATAAAGACACATTGCATCATATGATTGGTTCCAATAAAGCTATAGTGGCATTTGATGTCAACATAATGTGGTAGTACGATAGGATAGGTGGCGGACAACGTTTTCGTTTTGAGGAGCCTATAGGGAAAAATTAGGGTGACACGTGTCACCACTCAGAAAATTCCACGTGGAATGATTATTTCATGTCGTAGGTTTCATATCTGAGAATTTAAAATATCACAACTCCCATGTTATTTCATTCCTCGATTGGAAACCCCCGATACAAGTGGCTCCGATATTGGGCTAGCACACAGTCACTAGAAGAACTTAAAGGACAAGGGGTGCAATGCTCTTTACAAAGGGAAAATGGCCCTCAAGCAAGAACAAAATCCCATTGCCTCTTAAGGCCAAGCCTTCAATCACGACCCTCAGTCCTATGATCAAGAAATGCAAAAAGGGGCTAAACAAAAGGGGCCAAAGGATATCAGAACTCACTATTTTTTTACGTCTTTAAGAGTAACCACTTCAAATGTTGCAATAAATGACGAAGCTGATGTTACAATTAAACCATTTTTATATTCATATCTGATCTGGATGTGGAGATGAATATTGGATAATAGAAGATTGGGTTATCAGAGAAATCCCGATATCAACAAATCTTAGATGTGTACTGTATAAAATTTGCGATATAAGTTGATACACAGTAATAGGGAGCGAAGTAGTGACGTGGAAAGGCAAGGTGTCAGAGAAGTGTGCCCAAAGCTTTGTGCACTCAAATATTTATATGTTTAATGTTATAACATAAAGGAACAATTTATAATTATTATTAAGGCATTGATTCGGGCACCTATAAACAATAACACAACCACTTTATTAAATGAGCGTGGGACTTTAGATCATCCTTTTATTATGCCACATTAATATTATTCATCAAACTTTGGTTTATGTAAATTTTAAATGATTTAACAGTTTATCTAAATATGCCGAAAGTCACATTAATAATATGAATCGGACTTTGGTTTATATGATTTAATATGCCTCTTTATGTGGCTCGAAATTTGGATATCAAACAGTTCCAAAAGGATTCTCCTGATGACAAAGTTCCAATGCCCAAAAGCTCTCATTCATGGTTTATTATACATGTCACATTGTTTAATTAATGATTAAGGCTAAAAGCCTACGAATACTTCGTTGTCATGGGGGCTATGTATCAAATAAAAATATTTACAAAACATAAATTATTAATATTTACAATTGAAAATTAATTATTTACAAAAATTAAAATTATATACACCTTGTACATTTTTTAACCCAAGCGACAATATGTTCAAACTTCAAAGCAGTGTCATTTCCAAATTGGATAACCAACTGAAATGAAACAAGTATTGATGGAAATATTGCTAAAATTCAAATTAAATGAAACAGTCAAAATAGAAATCTGATGAAAACAGAAAAATGGCAAAATTATAGGATACTTAATCAAATGAAAATCATAAAAGATGGTTTAGCCAAAAAATTAAGGAAAGGGTCCACATTATTTGAAATAAATATTTGAAATAATGGGGGGTCTTGGGTTTTCCCTACAACATGCTTAAAACCTATGAATGTTTCTTGGTCTCAGGGGTTATGTCTAAAATAAAAATAAATTATTTACAATTGAAATTTACATTTTTATAGATAAATAAATCTATGAAACAAAATTAATGTACAATTTATACATTTTAATAGGCCAAGGGAGTGAAAAATGTCCAATCTTCAATTAGGCGCCATAGACTAAATGTCCAAATGAAACCACAAAAAATTATGGTAGAAAAATAGAAACATATTGAACTCATTGAACCAATCAATATTATGAATATCAAATAATAATATCACCAACCGACCACTTAAAGGGTCCCCATAGTGAAAATTGAATGAAGAATGGGGGGGTTGTGTTTTTCCCATAACATGCTTGTAATGTAGTAAAGAACAAAAGGTAGCCCATTATAAATTTGTTCAATATAACTAGTCCCATTATACTAGTCAAAACCACGACTTAAAAATATATAGATCTAAGTTACAAATCTTCACTTCATGGATTTCCCCAAATGTTGATCAGGAACTTTTCCCCAATCAACACCACCAAATAAAACAAATACGTCTTGAGAAGTCTTCAAATGTTTTATCCAGTAAGATCCAATTTGATGTATTGTTAATAGTAGGATCTTCCATTTTATAGTATTATCGACCTGTCTTTGTGCCCTTTTGGTGCAAATTCTAGTGTTATATAAGTTGATGAATTACACCAACTTACTCTAAATTAAACGTGTGCTATCGACATAATAATGTAAGTTAACCATACTTAAAAAATTGAATACGAATTCGTTGTTACATTTTAGTGTGTTATTATCATATTATATGAATAGGTACAAATTTATAATAATTTAATTCCAAATCAATTTTGATAATATTCTCTTTAATAATTATTTATGAATATAGATAAGTTTTTATTATTATTAAAAATATTATATGGTTCAAAAATATGATAATATAATACACTTTTATTTTTATTCACAAGGTGTTGACTAATTGTTTTGTGTGGGGTTTAGTCCTCACCGCATAATAGGTTCAAATCTCATGGGGAGGGGCCAAGGAAAAGAGCCATATTTGCGGGAATTAAACTATCCAAAGGGCATCCAAGATGGATCGAGCATCACACAATCCTGGCAATACAATCCCACTTGTGGGCATATCATTCCAACATTGAAGTTGGCCATGACATAAGATGTACCTACTTCGAGAAAGAAGAAGAAAAAAGACTTTTATTTTGAGAAAAAGTCTTTTAATCTTAAATCTTAATTTTTCTACATGTAAGAAAGATAATTTTTTCAACAACCAAAAATATTTTTAAGTTTTATTAAACAAAATATAAACATATGGTAAATTTTTAATAAATCGAAAACAATTTTGATTTTTATCAAGCAATATAAAAATTTATAGTATCTGGTGGGTTTTTATGGTTTAAGGGGTGGTTTGAATGACTTGAAATGCAACTATCTACCATCACAATGATTTTCCTTCTCGGTACAATGTCATGTAGTCCCATTATTGTGGATGATAATTAGGATACTATGGAGACCATTGTGGTGTGGAGATTCTATAATTGCCATCTCTTCCTTCAAATTGTCCATGGGCTTGTTAATGGTTAAAAAAAACATTGGCAAGTTTCCTTCTCTTCCTTGGAATTTTAAAGAATGCACTTTGCTCTAGTTTACACAATTTTTCCTCTACCTCTCCTCTATGCACACTACTATCCATTTTGCAATCATATATGGTTCTTTCATCCTGTTGCATTTTCGTGGATTGGTGGTCAATTTTTGTCAAAGAGCTTGAGGGGGTGTTGGTTGTGACTCATTGGGTTGTTGGTGGTGGGGGTTCATGCATGTGGAAACCCTAGACCACACCCACCTAGAGAAAATTGCACCACAATTTAGGGGGAAGTTGGGCTAGGTGGAATCTAACTTGAGGCTCTCCTTTGTAGGATCCTACTAGAAATGAATGATGCCAAATAAAATATACTTTATTTGATGATATAGTGGACTAGTTAAAGAAAATGAATTCTCAAGTGACACAGTATCAAGGATTCCCAAGCGACACATATCAACGGGGTAGTTGTTGTAGACACTAGACCTAGTTTCTACAACTCTGTAACTCTAGAGCCAATTGATATAGGTGGATATTGGTTTCCACCCACTTATTCCACTTGGATCATCACACATTTTCCTTTTACTTTCCTATTTTTAAGCAAAGTTTCCTATTTTGGTAGTTTTCTAGCTTTAGAAATTTTTAGGACAGAAAATTTTGAAGTCATTTTGAGACCCTATTGAGGCCTCGCAAATCATTGCAACAACATTGGTGAAAATCACCCTGTCTAGGTCTTAAGGTAGTTCCTTTTCCGTTTGGAATAGTGGCTCCGACAGGTTTAACTAGGTCCAGTTACCTTCTCCCAACCGCTATCATCTTTAAATATGTCTTCAATTACTAATAGCTAGGGCCATCAGATCAATTCTTTGAGCTGGTTAGGAAAGAATAATGATCCTTAAGTTGATTTTGTGAAACAACCAAACCAATCTAAAGTTTTGCCTCAAAAGAGGACTTCTAGGAATCTAGAATTAATCCAAATGCAAACTAATTATAAAATGTAAGATCTATGATAAAACATGCAAGACTAAGTCTACACTGCAATTAATCTAACCTATCCCAATTGAAGGAAAGGGTAGCCTTTCTCTCAATCAAGAGCCAACTTAACTTAATGGGAAAAGAAGCTTTAAAGAAATAGAATTAAGATGGAGGAATTAGATTGAGGAGATATCTCACAAGATCTGATTCCTCATTAGCATAAATACTAACAATTGAACACTTAGTAAATAGTTACATAAGTGCCTATTGAAAACATATCCAATTCCTTATTTATCATGTGCTTAAGAACTACAAAGATTCATGATGAATTACTGAATTAGTTCAAATAAGACATCATGTATGCAAGCAAACAATTATTATCCAAATTTGGAAGATAGCTTGCTAATCTAAGATTATAACTAGCTATTCCTATGCAAATTTCAGCTCTCATATTATATCTAAAATTAAGCCTGTAGAATAGTTTGAGAAGATTTTTAAATGAATTAACACTCAATATTCAACAATAGTGCATGAATCCCATTATTAACTCATACATTCAAAATATAAATTGAAATACTAATCTAAGAATTTCTTTCAGTTAAATCCTATAAACAATAGTTTTAACAATCATTAAATGAAATGATCCTTTATTAATAAATGAAATCAAATTATAGATTCTCACAAAATGACAATAGTGCACAATCCTTTGAAGTCAGTAATCAATCTCTGTTTTCATAAAATCTCTCCTCCTTTCAATAGTTTTGCATGATAAACAAGAGCTTCTCCACCAACATATATAAATCCATAGTTATAGTATTACAAGCTTCTTTGTCGTGATTCGGGACCTATCATTCTATTAAAAAGAATAAGAGGTACAATAGTGCAAGCCTGTGAGGCTTCCTCTTTTGAATTCTGGACCTTTGGTATAATGCCAACAACTTCTTTAAATAGCCGCTATTGAAAACAACTTCGTTTGCTTCAAGCATTAAGGCAGTTGAACAATACCTTTTAATCAAGTATCTGAAAAACATAATTTTCATCATAATCTCTTGATATTTCTATTAGCTCAAATAAGCCTTATTGCTTGATCGTATTCTCTGGGTGTTTGTCGGTTTATCTAAACTGAACTGCCACTTATCATCATAGTTTTCCTTCTCTGCCATGAATCTAAATGTGGAAAGTAGGAACTGATAAGATAAAAATAAATGAGACTGATAAGCGAGTTTCATTTGAAACAAATTACATTTGCAGAAAATCAGGCTTAAAACTTGGAGCATAACAATCGCAAGTGTAAACACCAAGGAGGAGGAACAGGAGTAAACCTTTAATTTTATTTGAAATATCGTAATTGTGGCAGAGTAGATGGAAGAGAGATATGGTGGAGTTATATCGCAATCTTCTATTGTAGTGGAGACAAAGGAATGGGAGTGAAGTCGAAAGTGGCGTAAGGCTTGTGACTGCTTTAATCAAATCACAATTCCAGCAATATATAGAAGCATAATAATCGCAATCACAATCAAATCACAATCGTAAATCCTGAGTGGTGATGTGATGATGGCGTGATGCGACAAATCGCAATTTTCTATGTAGCGCTATGAAATGGGCCTTTTGATTTTTTTCGATTGCGATATGTGGGGTGAGGTGGAGTATGACATTAGGGATGACGTGGCAGAGGTGGCTCTTATTGCAAATCGCAAATCGCTTTTAGCAAAGGGTTATGGTATGGCGAATGTTATGAAACTTGCGATGCGATGGACATGGGATGGATTATGTAATTGATTTAATAATCCCGTTGGGTCCAGGTTACATCGCAAATCGCAATCACAACTAGTACAAGGCAGGAGGCAGACCCTTGAAACTTGCGATTGCACAGACATGGGGAATTTATGGACTCAAATATATAATCTCGTCGGGTCCAAGCCTAATCACATTTTGTAATTCAGCGTTAGAGGGGAAATCTTATAGAACTTTGTGATTTGCAATGTGATATAGTAATGTGACATTGTGGGTCCCGACAGTCTTGGATTTATTTGTTTTGCACATCGTTCCTTTGTTAAAAATATTTAGGACTATGACCCATTTCCTTTGTATTTTTGCGCTTTGACCTTAAAATTTAACTTCTGATTGCGGATGTTGGGTTTTGGCTTCGGGGATGATTATTTTTCATGTTTTTTTGGTCTAAAAAGGGGGTATAAAACAAAAAAAAGATATTTTTTTTTTATGTTTTTTTTTTTAAATTTATTAAGGGTACCCATTTAAATAAAATAAATTTCATAAGAAATTTATAAAATAAAAAAGTGGGGGGTTGTTGAATAGCACAACAAACCTAAGCAATATTTTTTTGTGAAAATGAGCAAACATGGATTTTTTGCAATGGAAGATTATTTTCCACACATAGGCCTTCCTCATGGGCTATCGTGCATGCAAAACATAGATTGCATTCCAAAGTTACAACCCCAGGAAGTTGACCTTCCAACTTACCCAACTAGGGCCCATAAGCCTTTGTTGTTTCATCCATTAGGGTTAGGGTTTTGGACGTTTAGGGTTTCTCATTATTTTTTCATTATAAAAGGGCATCAAATCTTTATTATAACAAAGTTCACAATGAGTGTAATGATCACAACTCTTTTGAGAGATAAGCTACCACAAATCGATCAAGTTTTCTTTATTTATACATGTAAATAGTTTCAATAATTTTATTTATTAATTGAAGTTTAGATTCATTATATCTTTGTGTTTCTATTTCAAATTTATATTTCATTTCGTTCCTTCATAAATGTGGATAAGTTGTATGAGAGTAGTCTTATCTTTCTCTTTTTCTCTATGCATGTCCCCAACGAGGTCATGGTATAAGGAGTTGGGAAATAATTTTCTTGAGTCCTTGAAAGACCAACCTCACCAATGCCAACGACTTTCCATGGTGGAAGAAATGAAAGTTGGGGAAGCAAGAGATCCTATCAAATTTTAGCTGAAAGAATCCCTTGAGAAACAAAGGAACGAGATGACAAATAATTTTTCCCAGATCCTTTCGGTAATACCAATAAACACATATTCATCCATCATTGACTTCAAAGGTGCTACCCCCTTTAAGGTGCAAGTTAATTTTGATATTATTATATTTAAAGGCCATGTAGATGTGAATGCTCTAGATAAATGGTTAAATATGCTAGAAGGATATCTTTTGGTCCATAATTTTTTCAATAGATAAAATATTACCTTTGCACTCTTTAACGCCAGCTCCCATGTCAAGGACTGGTGGGAAACATACTGTGAGAAAAGTGTTGGGGAGGAATCTCCACTATTTTAAGTTTCACCCTCTTGGGACTCATTCTGAGATGTTGTTATGGAAGAGTATTACCTTGTTGGAAGCTATGAATAAAAGTACATAAAATGGACCATGGTATGATAGGAAAGGGACCAAGAAGTGCAAGAGTTCATGAATATCTTTCATACCCTACACATGAAATTTGGTATCAATAACTCTGAGCAATATTTGGCACATTGGCGTTGTGAATATTTACACAAATACATCCAGGAAAAAAAAAATTGTTAGACATTCCCTTTTTGGTGAAACATAATAATATGTTGTCAAGATCGAGCAAACATTTAAATCCAAGAAGCGATATATTGGATCTGTGAATCGGAGATAGGGGCAAGGAACCCAAAACCGTAGATCAAAGTTAAAATCCATGGTGGAACACCCCAAGATAACTCATCAAAGCTACAAGAAAGTAATAGTAATGGAAAGGAAGATAAATACACAAGAAGGTGGTGTGAGTTCCACAAGATCCATACTCACATCAATGAATCATGAATGTCATGCAAAGTTGTCCTTAGTGGTCAAGATGAAAGCTTTAGAGTTAAACATATTTTATGACTCTAAGCTTGAACACAACAAGGGGAAACAAATAATTGATACAGAACACATTGCAAACATTGCCACCACTAAGGTCAAGAAAAGGGATCCTGAATATCCAAAGGACTCTGAGTGTCTCTTCCACTCATAAATGTGGGTGAAGTGTTCCCCGTTGCAGTTCATTATTGATAGTGGGAGTCAAAAGAACATAATCTCAGTAGATGTCATTAAGTGGTTGGGCTTATTGGCAACACGAAACCCACAACTATACACCATTGGGTGGTTCCACCAAGGGAAAGATCTCTGCGTCAGTTAGCAACACCACCAACTCTATAGTGTTAAACCTTTCATGGACGAGGTATTGTGTGATCTTGCTCCCTTTCAAGTTTGTGATATTTTATTAGTCCAACCATACTTGTGGAGGAATCATGTTGTGTATGAGTCCAAACCTCATATTGTTTTTATTACTTTGGGTAGGAAACTATATTGTATGCTGAAGGTTGCACCTCCTATTCATTATCTTTGATTTCTACTGAGCAATGCAATAAGATCATCTCCCAAACTAGGAAATTTTTTTCTCCATGATTTTCTCTCAATGTAAGGGGAATATCATGGCCACATCCATGACATCCAAAAAGGGCTCATCTGTGTAGTAGAAGTAAGTGGATTTTGTCATGGAAGAGTGCACCGACATATTCTCCTCACACACAAGGCTAATTTTTCACTGTCAAGTCAAGAATTTAATTGATATGATCCCTGAGCACCTCTACCTAATGGGATAATCTACCATTAGTCTCTTCTATTAAATGAGAAAAATGAGTGTTAGATCAAGGAGTTTCTACAAAAATTGCACATTTGACCAAGTTCCTCACCCCGTGGGCGGCCAATTCTACTCATACAAAAGAAATTTGGGACATGGAGACTGCATTGATTATCGGGCACTGAACAAAATCAAATTTAGGAACAAATATCTCATTTCATAGATTGATCACCTTGACTAGCTCAAGGGGGTCAAGTACGTCAACAAGATTGACTTCAATTCTTGTTATCACCAACTTACAATAGAACCCATAGATGTAAGGAAGATCACCTTCAAGTCGAACGAGGGTCTCCTTAAGTGGTTGGTCATACCCTTCAGTTTGACATATTCCCCTGCAACTTTTATGTTGGTAATGGGTGAAATTTTGTGGCCTTCCAACAACTAGTTCATAGTTTTATATCTGGATGATATTATCATCTTCAGTAAGAGTTTGGGAGAGCACCTGCAACATATTTTGCAGGTCCTTCAAAACCTATGACAACAAAATCTATATGTCAACCTGGATAAATTCTACTTTGGAATGGACCATGTCTAATATCTAAGCTAGATAATTGATGATAAAGGTGTGCATGTTGATCCAACTCAGATCCAAGTCATTTAAGATTGGTCAACCCTGACTACTCGAACAAAACTTCGTATCTTCTTGGGCCTTGCTAATTTTTATTGAATATTCGTGTTGGGGTTCTCTCGTATCAATTGCTATTTAAGTCAAGTTACCAAGGTTGGAGAAAAAGAAAATATTTTTTTCCCTTAGTCACAATAGAAAACATTCATTAATTTGAAACCCTACCTTTGCTATGCATTATTCCTCACCTTGCCTGACCTACAATATCAATTTGAGATTGAGACAAATGCCTATGACTACGCTATTAGTGCATTCCTCACTCAGCAAGGGCATCTAGAGGCCTATCGTACTGAGACAGTCTCCAATACAATCTAAATGTACCCCACCTATGATAAGGAGTTGTATTCTATCATGCAGGCTTGCCGATAGCGGAAACATTATACTCTCGGGAAGGCAATGATCATCTATACGGATCACCATCATCCTTAATTTATGTAGTCATAGGGGAAGTTTCATAATGATCGCCATTAGAAATGATCCACCTATTTGCAACAATTCGAATTTAATGTTAAATATAATAAAGGTAGCACCAATCACATCATAGAGTCCCTCAACAAGCGCTTGATTGCGGGACTAAGAAAAACTCTCAACTATTATGGGAATAAGACTGCTACATGTCCATGACTATACAACATTGACTTGTAATTCACTAATTCACTGCCACCTACAAGAGGTTGGTGACTGGAAATCCAGTCTATACTTCCACCTTTAGGATGAACTATTGTGCTATCTCAGACATCTTTGTGTTCTTTCGAGCAAACGTGCCAAGCTGATTCTGCAGGTGCCTTAAAACCAGGTCAGATGAAGCTTTGGTGTGAAGAATATAATGGTAGTACTATAGAAGTATTTTCATTGGAAAAAACTCCACTAGGATGTTGGAAAATATATCATATTTTGCACTAGTTGCACCATCACTGAAGTACCCATTAAGAAAAATGGCTTATAAACCTCGTTTCCTACTCCTAACCAACAATTTGAATCCATATCTATGGATTATATGTTTGGTTTTCCTTCTATCAAGAATGGCATTGACTATGTATTTGTGGTCATTGATATATTTTCTAAGATTTTCGTTCCGGCTTACTTCAAGAAGAGTATCACAGTAGAAGCCACTGCTAAGCTCTTCTTCGAATGGGTGTTGATACATTTTGGAATTCCACTAAACATTATATCAGATCAAGATGAAATATTCTTAAGATTGTTTTTGTTGAGTCTCTAGTCATTATTAGACACCAACCTCACCAAGTGGACTTCCTTCCACCCCAAGACAAATGGCTAGATAGAGGTCGTCAATAGGATGATTGTGCACATAGTGCAGATCTACAAATCCAAGAATTCATGAACATGGGACTAAAGTCTTCCCTATGTCCAACACAACTATAATAGAGCTATCCATAACTCAACTAGCCACAACCCCTTTCAGGTGGACCTGGGATTTCAATAATTGTGTGCCATTGATCTCATACTTCCCCTTTTGATTACCCAGGGATAATTTCCACACGTCCAATTTGAAACTGACAAGGCCACCAATTTTATTGAATGAATTCAACACAACCACAACCAGGTTCATGATATCAAGCACAAAGACAATACTAAGTACAAGGAATGTCATGATCAGCACCAGGTGCCACAGAAATTTCAAGTAGGTGATAAGGTTTTCTTGCATTTTTAGATGGAATTCCTTGCAAGAGCCAATCTCAAGCTTCAACCACTTCAATATGGACTGTACACCATCACGAAGGTTGTGGGTGCCAATGATTTCAAGATAAGAATTCCCCCATTCCTTTTCCTACACCCATTATTCAATCTAGATCATCTTCGGCCATATTTTCCACCATTGTTGGACACATCAGGCATTGCCAAGCAATTGACAACAACAAAACTCAACTAAGATTTCATTCAATAGGTCACAACTGATCAGATGATGGACACATAGATTAAGAACTCTCATCAACAAGGGATCCATTTCTATTGGGTTGTCAAATGAGAGTAGCTCCTACACCAAAGCAAGTGGCTCACCAAGAAGCAATTTTAACAAAAGTTTCTCCATCTCATGGAGGCACTTAATGCAATGAGGACCATTGCTTCTAGAAGGGGGTTGGGGGGGGTAACTGATCCAAGTGGATATTGATGGCCACTCACCTATTCCACATAGCTCACAACATAGGTTTCTATCAGTTTCCTATTTTTTAGCATCATTTAATATTCTAACAACTTTCTAGTTTAGGTACTTTTTAGTTCTTGAACTTCCAGAGCCGTTTTGAGGGCCTAAATGGGGATTTTTGGGGAAATGGCCAAACATGATTAATTTTCAATCAAAATTACTTATCCCTAGATCTAACTTTCTAGCGAGTTATCGTGTGCAACCAAGAAAGAGTGTATGCCAAAGTTATGACCTTGCGAAGTTGATGTTCCCACCTACCCCACTGGGGCCCAAAAAGCCTTTGGCCCTTCATGTCTTAGGGTTAGGGTTTTGGATGTTTAGTGTTTCTCATTGTTTTTTCATGATAAAAGTACCCCAAAGCCTCATTATAACACAGTTCAGAAGGCACGTAGCCATCACAACTCTTCTCAGAGATAAACTACCATCATTCGAGCTAGTTTTCTCTCTTTTTGCATGTAACCAGTTTCAACATTTCCATTTATTAATTGAAGTTCAATTTCATTATAATTTTCTGTTTCTGTCTTAAATTTTTATTTATTTTGTTACTTCATAAATGCAGATTACCAAATAAAATATATGTTTCCAATTCTACTTAATTTTCGTATGATTAACTACTTACCAGTAATTTTAGTTTTCACATAAAATACTATTAAAAATAGTAAATATAATATAGATAGCATTTATAAACGGTGACATTCTAATAAATCTTATCAAACCCAGTCATTTTAAATTTATTGTTCCTGGCAGAGTTATTTTAGACAATTTTTTTCGATGATAAACTTTGATTTGTAAATAAACTACTTTCGATGATGAACTTTGCTTTGTAAATAAACTACTTCTAAAGTACTGAGTCACTAACAAATAACAACAACTAATGACACATATAACTTACCATGAGGAATGAAATTTCTTAACTTACTCTTAATAAATAAAGGATTATAAACTTTAAAAACTGAACCTAACCCTGATAATATTCACAATAATTTAATAACATATGAAACCGATATTAATCACTTAAACAGCCTAAATTTAGTTACTTGTCTTTAAATCCTTACTTTGATGTTGGAATTCCAGAATCAGACCCCTAACTTTAGTAAATGAGTCTTAAATCGAAAAATATTTGAAAAAATATGTAATTTCTAAATCTTATAACTTAAGAAGAAGAGACAATTTTATAATTTATAAAAGAGAATTAATTTTTGATATGTTAAAAAGTCAAATTTCATTGTACTGAACTTAACTGACTGCAACTTACCTAAAAGCTTGAGCGATTGTCGCTTCACAGCACAGGTAATTCTATACAACCGATTCACTAAACTGTAAAGTGTGCAACTTGCGTAAAACCTCAAGCGATCGTCTGTCCACAACACCGCTAAACATGACAAGCAAATTAAACAGAATCCCACAGCAGCTTCTCTTGTAAAGGACGCTACATGATAAATTTCAGAACGAGTAACAGAGAATATCACTGATGTCCTAATAACCCACAAGCAAATTAAACAGAATCCCACATCAGTTTCTCTTGTAAAGGACGCTACATGATAAGCTTGAGAACGAGAAAGAGAGAATAGCACTGATGTCCTAATAACCCTTACAACTCTGGAAGAGTAAGAGAGAATATCCTAATAACCCTGACTACTGTGGAGGAAAAGTGCGCAAATCTAAAGTAGTCGGATACGGTGACTGGGGTAACATCGTCGTGGTGTTTAAGGGCGATCTCTGAGGAGTGAAAAATGCTTCACATGATCTACAAAAGAAGTTGTTAGAATCAGGGCTGAAGAGGGGAAGATCTTTGAAAGCAGCAGGGGGCGAAAGGCACAGAGGAGGGAACGGAGAGAATATGAAATTGGGGTACAAAGGAGAGAACGGTGGGAGTAGAATGGAATCTCCTATAGAAGTTACTGCATGATGTGTACCGTCTGGAGATCCATGCCTCGAAGCCCTGCTCTCATTTTCGTGATTCCCCTCATTTTCCAATGAAGTGGTATTCGAATCACTAGGTGCATCATCAATACGAGACGATCCCATATTTCGATCCACAGATTTAGCGGACTGAGACAACGCTGTGACATCAGGGGCTTGTCTTGTTATCGTGGAGTCATGATCGCCTGTCCGGTTTTCATTTTTGGCAGTACAAGAGCTCCCGGTCAGGCGTTGCACCAGACGCAGGAAATCCCGCACTTCTGCGTGGATGATCTTAGGAGACTTCAAGTGGATTATCATAGGCTCTGTTTTGTTCAAGATCGGCATCGACGGGACAGATGGAATCGTAGCATCCGGCTTCCTAATCTTGTGAGATTCTCTGCAGATCTTTAGAGGAGGCGGCCTACGTTCCAAAAGCTTCTTCCTAGGCGCTCTTGTGGTTGTTCGCTGAGAACTCATGATAATAATATTCACAGACTGCTAAACAACTAATTACATCGAACTCCTTTCCACCGGATCAGGATTATATTTTCAAGCCTGGACAGGGCGGACAAAATAATCGGAATCCAAGTCAAGTCAACATGGGCGATTATACTTGCATAATCTTCAACTCCTTTTCCATATCGAAGACTTTAGAAACCTTAGGGTTGGTGGGGCCATCAATTAACATGACTTTGAAAGGGTTAAGTTGCAGAAGGAGCGGCCGAAGTGGACCTGCATGTTATCACTGACTTTTGAATTCTAAAGCCTAACGATCACCGCTCATTTTTGAATTCTAGATTTTTTGTCCAAGTTCTATGAAGTCTCTTCAGACGGAGAGAAATTCTCGAAGGTCATGGATATCGTCCATTGGAGGTTCATTGGTTCCCATTTTTACAATTGGGGGAGAATTGGGTAATTTAAGTGACATTGTATATAATTTTTTATACGAGTTACTTTTATTATAAAATAAGATCATTTTTACTAATGATTTCTGTTTATTTTAAATATAATTTTATATTAAATACGTAGGACTAGATAAGATAATATATGATGTTTTGAATTTTGAAAATTATTTTTTAAGATACATTAATTGTATTTATTTTTTAAATAAATGTCTATTTAAGTTTAATTATAATCATTTATTTTAATTATAAGTTGTGTTATTCCTATAATTATATGTTAATTTTTATTTTTAATTTAAAATTATAGATTATAAATTAATTGAGATTTATTTTAATTTCAAATATACAGTGTGAAGAAATAAATTCCCTTTATGTAATTTAAAATATACATATAAATTCCCTTTAGTGAGATTTGTTTTTTTCCCACTTTCAATATATTAAAAAGCTAAGAAATATATATATATATATA
The DNA here is from genome assembly GCA_031772625.1 of Pinus tabuliformis. Lineage (NCBI taxonomy): Eukaryota > Viridiplantae > Streptophyta > Pinopsida > Pinales > Pinaceae > Pinus > Pinus tabuliformis. Next base: position 12,590,852 of record CM062813.1, on the reverse strand, counting down.
TATATATATATATATAATTAAATATTTTTTTAATAAAAAAATGTTTTTAAACATAAATATATAAATTGGAATTAATATATTTTTAAAATGAAAACTTTATACTTATTTAAAATCTCATGGCTTGTTTTTTTAAGGTACTTTCCAGAGTAAATGTGATTACTCTAAAACCATGATAAAGGCTGGTGTAGCAGAAGCCACTGAGTGTATCACCAAATCATTTTAAAAATTTAGCTATGTCTAAATCACTACTATACAAACCAAAAATTACACATGCCAATCATCTGCAGACTCACATAACATAACCTAAAAACAAGAAAATATCTCTTTTAAAAAATATAACAATAATATAGCAAATTGGATGTTTATTTTAGAAATGAAATCTCACGTGTTAGTTCAGAGCACAGAGCATAGTCACGCCGCAATAGCAAAGAATAATTAACACATAGACAAATCAGAGAATAATTATTAGATAGACAAATGGAGAATAGAAGCATAACACATATATATGAAATGGAGAAAGAAATCACTTCACATTACACACAGAGGGAGGCCTCGGCCCTTAGCTTTGCTTGCACTCCTTGGCTACAGAAACTACAAATTTATACAGAATGAAGGAGGATCTAGAATCGTGAATGTGTTTTAGATGAATATCTAGAAACAAATGGCGGTGTGGTAGGTTCAGTGTGAGTGTGGCGAAGATGGCTTGGATGACAAACTGTTAGGGAGTTGGTGCCGGCATTAACACATTGTGCACCGATTCAGCTCCACACTTAACATTCTCTCACTTCAAGCCAAATAAGAATCATGAATCAAGTCACAACGAGTCCTAGCATGCATCTACATAATTCATGTTTATTTCTTGGTAGAATCTTAGTGAGCATATCAGCGGAGTTCCTATATGTATGGATCTTTTCCAAGGACAATTGTTGTTCCTCCAACACATCCCAGATCCAATGGTAGCTTAAGTCAATGTTCTTGGTTTTTGAGTGAAATGTTGGGTTTTTCACCAAGTGAATGGCACTCTGACTATCACAATATAGCACATACTTGTCCTACTTTATTTCTATCTCTCCTAGGAATCGTTGCATCCACAACATCTCTTTACAAGATTTTGTTGCAGCTATGTACTCTACTTCTGTTGTAGAGAGAGTTACTATTCTTTGTAGCCTTAACACCCAAGATACTGATGCACCTGCAAATGTATACAAATAACCTATAGTGGAATTTCTGGTATCCATATCTCCAGCCATATCTGCATCTGTAAATCCTTCAAGCATAGTTTAATTATGACCAAAACATAAACAATAATGACCAGTACCCTTGAGATACCTCAAAATCCATTTTACTACTTGCCAATGTTGTTTGCCTGGATTGGCAACGAACCTGCTCACTACTCCCACTGAATATGCAATGTCTGGTTGTGTGCATACCATGGCATACATCAAGCTGCCAACTGCTGAAGCATAAGGAATCATGCTCATCTCTTCCTTCTCCTTATCATCAATAGGACATAATTCAGTACTCATCTTGAAGTGGGCTGCAAGGGGTGTACCATCTGGCTTGGCATCCTTCATATTAAACCTGTCAAGCACCTTCTTGATATATGTTTCTTGTGACAGCCGAAACCTTTTGTTTTTCTTGTCACGCATAATCTGCATGCCCAATATATGTTGTGTTGGTCCCAAATCCTTCATTGCAAATTTGCTATCGAAATATTTCTTCAACCTATTGATCTTTTTCTTATCATGCCCAACAATCAACATGTCATCCACATATAACAATAATATGATATACTTTCCTTGATTATGCCTCTTGATATAGACACAATGGTCAGCTCCCAACCTGTGAAAACCATGTTCCAACATGAATGAATCAAATATCTTGTACCATTGTCGAGGTGCATGTTTCAACCCATAGAGACTCTTCTTAAACCTACAAACAAGGTCTTCTTTGCCTTTTTCTATGAAGCCTTTTGGCTGCTCCATATAAATTTCATCCTCAAATTCACCATGAATGAACGCAGTTTTTACATCTAATTGTTCACATTCTAAGTCTAAAGCAGTAATAAGACCAAGAATGACTCTAATGGATGAAATTTTAACAACAGGTGAGAAACTTTCAGTGAAGTCAATACCTTCTTAAATCCTTTCACCACCAACCTTGCTTTATACCTCTCCTTCTTTTCGTCACCTTCATGGTTAATCTTGTAAACCCATTTGTTTTGTAGAGCCTTTCTACCTTTCGGGAGGTTTACCAATTCCCAAGTTTTATTTTCCAGCAAAGAGTTAATTTCTTCTTCCATTGCTTTCTTCCGTTCTTTACTGTGCTCAAATTTACAAGCTTCTTGAAAACAATTAGGCTCACCTTCATCAGTCAACAAAATATAGTTTGAAGCAGGATACCTTTGTGAAGGCTTATGAGGCCTAGAAGATGTGTGAACCAACTATGAACTATGGTGGTGCATTATCAAGTTGAATCTCATTTAAAGGTTCCTGGAAGATTCTTTCTTCCTGTTGTTCATAATTTCCACTTCTTGTTCTTCATGCTCCTTAATTTGTTGTTCATTTTCTTGCATTGGTGGGATGTTTCCTACTGCCCTTCAAACCTGTCAATAACCTTCTTGACCTCCAGCTCACCTATAATTCTCTTGAACATTTTTGACTCATTAAATATAACATCCCTACTGCTAATAATTTTATGTTTTACTGGATCCCATAGACGATAACCAAATTCTTCATCTACATATCCCAAAAAAAAGCATTTCATAGATTTATCATCTAGCTTAGTTCTATTTTCTTTGGGAATATGTACAAATGCTTCACATCCAAAGATTTTCAAGAGAGACTAATTCAACTTCTTACCAGTCCAAACTTCTTCATGGATACCGCCATCCAAGGCTGTAGTTGGAGATCTATTTATGAGGTAGCAAGTGGTCATGACTGCTTCAACCCAAAAATTCTTCTCCAAACCAGAATTGGACAACATACTTCTCACCTTTTCCATAATGGTGTGATTCATCCTTTCTGTGACACCATTCTGTTGAGGAGTTCCATGCACAATCTTCTCATGTTTTATGCCAAACTTGTTATAATATTCCTTGAATGCATTTGAGCAATATTCTCCACCATTGTATGTTCTCAAACACTTGAGCAATTTGTTAGACTCTCTTTCAACAACAACGTGGAATTTTTGAAATATTCCAAACACTTCACTTTTACTTTTCATAAGATAGGCCCAAACCTTCTTAGATGCATCATCTATAAATGTTGCAAAATATGATCTCCTCCTAATTATTTGATGTTAACAGGTCAAAACACATATGAGTGTACCAATTCTAACACATTTTTCTTTCTGTCATGGCCACCTCTAAGGAATAAAACCCTTCTTTGTATACCATAGATACAATGCTCACAAAGATCAAGATTGTAGGATTTCAAACATGGCAATAAATTTTTACCAACAAGGAATTTTAAGCCCTTCTCGTGCATGTGATGAAAGCACTTATGCCACAAATCTGCTAAATTTCCTTCTTTTGTGGCAGCAACCAAATTTGATTTTCCTCTCAGTGCCCTCAATGTGTATAATGTTCATGTCTTGGGTCCTTTGGCCACGACCAATGCTCCTTTGCTAATTTTCTAGCCTCCTTTTCCAAATCTTGTGGAATAGCCTTCATCATTGAGTCATCTCATAGAGATCAAACTCATGTGCATTTCTGGTACATGCCTGACCTGTTTCTGGTACATGCCTGATCCGGACATCTCCCACTCCAACAATACTACAAAAATGATTATTCCCCAAATGCACTCTACCATAATCACCAGGATTATATGAAACAAAACTATCTTTGCATGGGGTTACATGGTTAGATGCTCCAGAGTCAAGGATCCAATCAAAACTACTGCAAGATGTATATATAGATGCATCCTCTACTGAAACAATAAGCAACACATCACGATCTGTGGTTACAACAGTAGTCTCACCTTCATTTGTGCTGGATGACTTGTGATTTGTACTGGCGGGTCTTCGATTCTTTTGTCCTTTCTTCCAGAATCAACATTATTTCTTCATGTGCCCGGGTTTGCCACAATGAGAGAAAATGATTCTGCCTCTCCTTGATTTTGATCAGCCTCTCGATCTTGATCGCCCTTTTCGGCCTCGATCAATTCTCCTACCATGATCAGCTAGAGCTAGAGCTGGAGCTTCTCCTCCCTGGCTTTTCGTAATTGACTTGCATCGCAACTGCTCATTCATTAAACTGTTGCTGACATCATCAAACTTCAAGGTCCCTACAGTTGCTAAAGTGCTTATAGCTACAATTAAATTTTCCCAATTGTCTGGCATAAAACACATTAACAAAATGGCTCTAATTTCATTATCTAAAATGATTTTAACAGAGGCAAGCTGATTAGTAATAATATTAAAAGCATTTAAGTGCTCAGCAACTGAAGCACCCTTCTTCCTCTTCAGATTATAAAGGTTCTTCATCAAGAACGCTTTGTTTGATGTCATGTTCTTCTCATATAGATCATGGAGCTTCTTCTATAATCCTTCTGTGTCTTTTCTTCGAACACATTGAAAAACACATTCTTTTCAAGATATTGGCGGATTGTTGCAATCGTCCTTCTATCTAGCTTATTTCACTCTTCATCTGTCATCAATGAAGGTTTCTTTGTTGTTCCCTCAATCGGCAAAAGTATATCCTCCCTCTATGATTTTCATAGGGCAAAATTAACCCCATTCAACTCTCTCCATATCAGTTACTACTGCTGCTCTCTCCATAATAAAATTCACACTCCCAAAAACAAAACTCCACTTACAAAAAAAATTTCAATAGTTTTTTTATTTTTCTTACCAACTTTTAAATAAAAAACCAAAACTAAATTAATCTCCTTTAAAAAAATATATATATTTATCATAAAATATCTCCTTTTAAATTTATAATGGCTAAAAACACCTTTTGAATTAATAAAAGCTTTAATTCGCTACACCTTTTAACTTAATAACTTCCCAACCATTCTCAAATTTAAGAAATAAGTATTCTCAAATAAGAGATGAAACCATTAAAATTTCCCTTTTATAATAATCGACACCAACTCAACTTATTTCAATTATTACTTCCTAAAGCCATTATAAAATATCTCCTTAGTAAACCATGCCTTGGAATACTCTCACACATCTTGGTTTTTGGTTTTTTTTCAACAGCCGTCATTTTCTTCAACAACCGTCCTGGGAATCTCTGTTTTCCTTCAACATCCTTCCTTTTTCCTGCGAATCTGTGCACCATTCAGGCAGGCGGCCAACAACTAGAGAGCCAACGTTTTGATGAACGTTGCCGAAGGTAAGGCGAAGGCGATGGCATAAGCGGCTTGAGCAATGGCTCCGATACCTGTTGTTAGTTCAGAGCACACAACAGACTCAGACGCAATCGCGGAAAATATTTCACAGAATAACAAATCAGAGAAGAATTATTAGACACACAAATGGAGAAACAAATTATTAGACACACAAATGGAGAAACAAAAGCCTAACACAAATATATAAAATGGAGAATGAAATCACTTCACATTACACACAGAAAAAGGCCTCAGCCCTTGGCTTTGCTTCCATGGCCAGAGAAATTTCAAATTTACAGATGCTTCACATAACATAACCTAACAAAAAAAAATATCTCTTTTAAAAACCATAACATTAATATAGCAAATTGGATGTTTATTTTTGAAATGAAACCTCACATGTAAATTAAAATGTTGTATTCCGTCCGCACTAATAAAGGTGTATCTTTGTAAATGAAAGATGTCAGTTTATGTAGGCTTCCTACAATTTGTTCGAATCCTTCTAGTTCGAGTGAGAGGATTAATGTTTCACGTTAAACATGGCGAATTATGAGAATAGTTTGATCGAATCCTTCTAGTTTTAGTGTGAGGATTAATGTTTCACATTAAACATTGCGAATTCTGAGAATAAATGTGTTTCGGGTATTATTGCAGCTTTTAATCTCCGAGATTGTAGAACTTTTGCAATGTAACTACTAGTTGGATTGGCGAAGTTATACAAATAATCACGTAGGGTTTAGGGTTTTGTACGTGTGTAGGGTGCTTTTAATTTGTAATTGGGTAAATTATTTGCTTGATTTACGTTGTGTAAGTAGCTTATTGATTGTTATTGGTATATGCTTGGTCAAAATGCCCCTGAGTTCGTGTAATTTGATAGTTAAGGGAAAAAAACCGATTCTCTAACGGTTGAAAGGGATAATATAAACTCACATGTATTTGTACTTTTTATTTTTATTTTTTATTTTTGTTGTGGCATTTAGGTGCTCTATAATTTAATAGGGAAGATTTTACTTAAAAATAGCTTAGTATGGGTTAGATCTCACTAAAGGTAAAGATAAATGTAAATGTAAACTTAAACACATCAACATAAAGTAAGTACCGGAGTAGATCTCACGTAAAAATAAAAACATAAATGTAAACACATGTAAATTAATTACAGAGTAGATCTCAGGGAAAAGTTAAACACATGTAAAGTAAGAATAGAGTAGATGGTAAAAACTTAAATGTAAATGTAAACCCAAAAGCAAAGACATAAACATGTAAACATGTAATATGTAATGCTTAACATTTAATATTTTTAATCTAATGTCGGTCTGTTTTAAAAATCAATCTAATTATTATTATGTATAAACACAATATAAATAGGAAGAGGTTCACGAACACTCAAAAAAAGGTATCCGAAATAAATAAAAATATAAATAAACTAAAAGGATGGTAAATAAATAAAACCTCTTTTTATACTTGCTCTTACTCGAGGGGTATGGTAAATAAATAAAAATATAAATAAACTAGAGGTATGATAAATAAATAAAACATTTTTTATATTAACTGCATAAACCTTTTTATATTTATAAAAATGCAAAAAAAAGGTTTTATTTATGTGAAACCTATGGGCTAAATACCAGGGACCAAATTATTATTTTTTTCTAAGTAAAACTAATCTATTTATAAAGACATAATGTACAGAGAGGCTCCAGCCTCAAGGGCACTGGGTCAGTTGTGTGACTAATCTGATCATCAAACCTTGAAATCGTGACTGCCCCAGATGGAGAAACCAACCCGAGTACAAAAATTAGAACAGTTCAAGTTACCTTCGCAGGGGCTATAGTTCCATAATTCAAAAATTCTAACCAAAAAACTGTAAATTCCGAAACTTAGCTCAGAATTTTCCGCTGTAAATCGACAATTGAGAACAAAATTCAAAATTTTCATTGCCCAAGTTGGGGACAAAACCAGAAAAAGACCCGACAGGAAACAAGGTTTAAAATGATAAGTAACAAAACTAATCCGAAATGGATTCAAGGCTTGCCACATAACCTCGCCAGCAGCTGCAAGGTGTCTTCTGTTGGCTCTTCCCCTATGACTGGACACCATCCATATTCCTCAGAACGATCGTGATCGACCGCAGTGCTACCTGTGCCCACCAACATTGCATACATGTGACCTTGTCGGCTACCTGAGGCCCTTGTGTTGCCATGTTTGCTATCCGCAGTTGGTTGACTGCCAGCTACTGCTTTTCCATTCAGGGTTGCTTTGCCATCATCATGTTGCTGATTACTAGGGATGCTAATACCGCGGTTGCTTTGGGCCTGTCTGTTCTGCTCGTCCTTGTGCTTAGGCGGAGGTGCCTGCGGATCAATTTCTTCTGAGAAAGAAATGGTCACTGTGGCAGTAATTATAGGCTGGGTTAAAGTGTTGCGAAACTGGAATTGAGTGACATGGGGAGCTGGATGTGGAGGAAGGGGGAAATCCACTGAGTGAACTGCAGCGTCCCTCCCTTCTGTGCCTTGGAGCCTGGCGCGTCCCCTTCCACTTTGGGTGTCTGGGTAATGGCCATAGAGAGAGCTGAGAGGATTGGGATTATCAGTGGAGGAGTCAGGGGAGGCAGTGGCAGAGCTAGTCGATGCCTGTGGGCGAGTGATGCCTCCGCGAGTGCCTCCATGTCTGCTTCACATTCGATGTCTGATGCGAGCCATGGCAGGGTTGAGAGCAAGGTTGGCAGCAGAGGGGTTGGTGGAATTTCGATGCAGAGAATGAATAGGGGAGGTCTGAGCCTAGTTTAAGTTGTAAAGACTGGAATGAGAGTAGTGAAATCCATTGCCCAGATCAAGGCAACTCAGCAACCAACATTGACTTCCTGTCACAGTGCGAGAGCAGGGTTTTGCAGCCTATCGAGGTCAAACGCAATGGAGCAAGGGGGGAAGAATTGAATGATGCTCTGCAGGTTCCATGACAATGAAGGTTGTGGAGGTGTCTTGGCCTTCGGACATAATTAATGGCTCCTGCAAGGTGGTTTGAATGCACCGGAGGTTGGCATGGTGGACGACGCAGGTGGCCATGTGGTGATCCTGTCCTCTGGCCGCTTGTCTTATCATATTAATTTCCAAAGTAATCACCCGCATCTCGGTGTGTTTCTTCTTCATTTGCCATTTCATTTTGCACTAGATCATTGTAGTCCGGTAACTGAGGAGTAGTGGCAGTAGAATTAAGTGTTCCTGCATGAAGAGTCTTTCCACTATCAACTCCAATGTTAGCTAAAATATCTACTACTTTGTTGCCATCACTACAAATGTGCTTAAGGGTGACTTCTCTATGAGTTGATAGCCATTGTTCAATATGCTCCAATATTTCAGCCAATCTCCAACTACTACCGACTTTGTATGATGGAGTCCCTTGTAGAATCTAATTCACCATGTTAATAAGAATCTGAGAATCCCCTTCAATTATAAGTGGGAAGAAGCCATGGAGTTGAGCAAGGAGGAGCCCCTACCATAGCCCTTCTAATTCAGCTGAGTTGTTTGTATCCCAACCAATTGAACCCATAAAAGTTAGGAGAGGAGTGCCTTTGTGATTCTTGAAGATTCCTCCATATCTTGCTTTGCCTGGATTACCTTTAGACGCTTCGTCGAAGTTAAGTTGTATCATATGTAGGGGTGGAGGAATCCATCTGTCTGGTGTCGTTCCTGGTGATGAATTTTTACCCTGATTTGCCTGCATCTGGTTCCACTGGAGATTCCAATTTACCCATATATTTTGTTCCTGTGGAGTGGAGGGAAAGTCTTCTTCATGCCAGGTTTGGAGTAGTAAGGTTTCTCGAAGGTTTTGACATATATTATTCCATAGGACTTCTAAAGGGGTGGAATGGTCCTTGAAGATGCGACTATTTCTTTCTTTCCAGACGGTCCACATGTGGAATCCTGGTATAAGTTTCCATAAAGCATTTAACAGTTTGCTTTTGTATGGATTTGTTGCCCAAGTGCATATAGTGTTGGTGATATCCTCCTTAATTCGTCCATATTTTTGGCATCTGAAGCTAACTTTTTCCCAAAGTCGGTTTGCCAGCGGACAGTAGTTTATGAGATGCTTAGTAGTTTCTTCTACCTGTTTACAGTTTGGGCACATAGAAGGTCCATGAAAGCTCCTTTTCCAAAGGTTGTCCCAAGTGAGGATTTTATTTTGGCAAAGCAACCAGAGGAAGGTGGATATTTTTGGCCAGATGGGGGGGTCCCATACTTTGTTCCAGAGATGGTCCTTGACTTTATGGTTTCTTATAATTATATGATAGGCCTCTTGTGACGTGAAGGTTCCTCTCACTTTGTAACCCCATCTGATTATATCCTTCTTGTCAGAGTAGTGTATTTCCCTGTTTGAGAGCTCTATTTCCAGCTTATCCTTGATGAGCTGCATGCCTTGCCTGATGATGTGGTCTGTGCTTATCCATTGCCTATATCCCTGGGTATGAGTAGGCCTCCAGTGTTGATTTACCTTGATCATCGGTTGCTCTACCCAATCCTGAAGTTGGTGGGGTGTGATCAGGTCCTTCAATTTGGGTCTTTGCTGCCAGGAATCTTTGCAAAACCTGTCATTGTTACCATTCCTAATTTCCCAGAAGCTGTGCTATTGAAGTAGATCCTTATGTTATTTAGCTGCATTCGAGATTAGGGAACCTGGGCCAACTTCTGTGAGCCTAATTAAGTCATCTACTGGTCTATTATTGGCATATCTTGTTTTCCAGAGAATAGCCCAAGGAGTATGCGGATCCGAGATCCATTTCCACCAAATGTGTGCTCCCATGACTACGTTGCTATGATGAGGATCCTGTAGCCCAGTACCTCCATAGTTTTTCGGGAGGCAAACTATATCCCATTTTACCAATTCCCATTTTCTCTTTTGTTCTTTGTTTCCCCACAGAAAGGCTCTTTGAAGATGTTTGATTGCCTTGAGAACCCACTTGGGCACTGCCAGAACTGAAAAAAGATAAAGCGGCATGGATTGCAACACCGCTTTTATTAAGACGAGACGACTCACCATGTTGAGAGCTCTGAAAGTACAAGAAGAGAGACGGGCTTCCAATTTTTCCAAGAGCAGATGCCAATATGGGTGCTTTAAAGCAGTGTCCGTCATAGGGGCACCCAGGTATTTGGAGGGGAGAGCTGCTATTGAAAAACCTAGGATCCTAGCAATTGAGGATTGGGTTATAGTAGGGGTATGAAAGAAAAATATTTGGTATTTAGCTTTGTTAATGCATGCTCCAGAGACATCAAAAAAATCAGTTAGAATGGATGGACGAAATTATTATAAATACCATGCAAAAAAAATATTTACCCTAATATTATTATTATTATTATTATTATTAAATCTAATATTCTTTTTTTTTGTAAGTCAGATATGTATATTATAGAACAAAATATGTTACAAAAAAGTCTGCCGAAGCAGAACGAAACCTTAGAAAGACCATTTTACCAGAGCTGACAGCAAGCCCTGAACTTTCAAAACCAAGATGCTCACCTCGCAGGGCGGCCTACTCTTAAAGCTGTTACATATTGCCACGACACTATAAAAACTTGGACAGAAACAAAGTAACATAACGATCTAGCATAAGGCCGAAGCCTTGACAGAAGACAGAAGAAAAACAGAATGAAACTACTTAGGAAAACCGCCAATTCGACTGACTGTATCTAAGCCCACGTCAAGAACATACTTGTCAACTCTGGCCTGCATATCTTGCATGGACTGGAATTCGTGTGCTTCCTTCATCTTGCTCTGCTGCACCAGGGGATCCGGGCTCAGAGTTTGCCGAAGAAGCCTGATGAGCAGAGTCAATTTCTTGTTGACAATTTCCACTGCATCATGCACTGTGGAAATTCTTCGATCCAACGATTCATGGATTTCATGTATTTTTGCTAACTGATCCTCTGATGGGGAGTTCCCCTTCCCAGAATGCTACTTCCCTTTGTCCTTTGAGTCCAGGGCTCTCGCAAGGAGGGTTTTGATTCTCCAACTCTCCGCTTTAGTCCGAACATATTGAGTGGCTCTTTTAGAGGGAGTGCCCAGGTCATGTAACCAGTCAACCTCCTCCACAATATTCTCCTCGGTTCCCTGTGTTTCTTCCTCTTTCACAGAAGCTTCCAGTTCTGTGATCTTGCGTTTTCTCCTAGCTACTGCTCTGGTCTCATACATGTTCTGCGCTATTCGTAGCTCTTGGTTAGCCGCCGAACACCTACAACTCCCCGCCTCCATGCTATACCCTCTAATCTTATCGCGGTGATCACGTCTACAAGTGGCGGTCTCTCGCAATACCTTGAACTGAGGTGAAAGAACCAGAGCCTCGACTCTCTGTTAAATAGCTATTTTCCACAGAGTTTCCCATGATGCGCTCTCCCCTCCGATGCAAAGTGGAGGTACTCTCGTTATTAATTCGGAAGATATCCGCAAAAATCAAGCAGCTCTTCCCAGACTTGACATAAATGTTGTTGATTTCCTTCCCATCAAGGTCGTGCCAAGTGTCCCTTCCTCTTAAGCGGACTCTACGGTGTCTTTTGTGGCATGAACTATAATGATAGTCTTCAAATTTGGCCTTCTCTTGCCATAAATACAACCGCCGCTTCTGTCTAGTCGTCCAGCTCCCGTGATGAAAACCCATGCTGTTACCGAAGTTTCCAGATATACGGTGCCGGAAACAGAAACCATTGTTGTTCAAGCCCGGTCGGTTTCATTTAAATCTTGTTGTGCCAGCTGTAAACATCTCGCCTTCAGGTTCGGGCAGTCCACTTCCTGCCAACAACTGTCCCAACCCCTGTCCTGATTGTCCACGCCACAATTCGCCAGGTAGTTCACCATCCCGTTTTCCTGACGCCTGACCGTATGAAAGACTAAACCTTTCATTCCAGACATAAGTTCTGTAATATTCTCAGTCACCTTGGCGAGCCTCTAGTGTTTCGTGGCTTTGTTCGCCTTAGTGCCTCCTTGAATTCTCTTAGCTGTTGATATAACCAGTGACGAATCCCCTTCCACAATTACATTGCATTTTCGTAGGGATTTTAGAATTCTCAGACCATGCTCAAGCGCCGCAAATTCCATCTCATTATTCGTGCTTTCCCCAAGCGCTCTATAATATATATGCAGAATTTCTCCGTGTTGGTTTCGTATTGTGCCTCCAATTCCTACCTTGCCGGGATTACCTCTCGAGGCCCCATCAAAATTCAGCTTCAAGCCCCCTTCCGGCGGACACTGCCATTTGGCGATCTGTGAGGATGGTTGCATTTTGTGTCTCGAACCTGTGATGCTACTTGTAGCTTCCAGTCGAAAGCACTTCAGGATGTGTAAGTCCTGAGCTGAAGGTTTCTCTTATATTCCTCTCTGCATTTTGTCTGAATTAACGGTTGAATGTTAGTTAATATATTATCTTTAGAGAATTCTATGTTCATGTGTTCATTTTGAAATATTCTATGGTTACGTTCCTTCCAAATTGACCACAGTAAGAAGCCTGGGACAGACTTCCATATGCTGTTGACTCTTAGAATGTTGGAGAAGTTTTTTTTCCAATTTAGAATGGTTCTGTAAATGGATTCTCTATCTCGGTCGGAACTGCTGAGAATTCCTTCCATCCAGCTCCATAATTGATTTGCCCATTCACATGCATTAAATAGGTGGTTTATAGTTTCCTCTTCTACAAGGCACATTGGGCATCTTGAGGGTCCCCTGAATCCTTTCCTGCATCAGTTGTCCCAGGTTAGAGTTTTGTTTCTCATTAGAAGCCAGAGGAAGGTCCTAATTTTCGGCCAGAATAGGTTGTCCCAAACCTTGTTGCACCAGGGCACGGCTTCTACCTGTTCTTCCTTTTCTATTATATCCCTAGCTTCTTTTAAGGAGAAATTTCCATTGCCTTTTAAACCCCATCTCATCTTATCATCTTCTTCAGTTTTTCGAATCTTTCTTTTGAGGATTCTCTCATTGAATTGCTGAATGCTATCGTTGTTCTCCTCTGCGCTCACAGGATTTAAATTAATCCACTCCCTCCAGATCGGATCCCTGCTGCTTTGAATCCAATATTGATTAACTCTGTATCTAGCCTCGTTTTGACTTATTCGCTTGAGGGAAGATAGCTTTGGGGTGTCCAGTTTAGGCAATTGCTGCCAAGCATCTTCCCAGAACAGGGCAAGCCTTCCGTTGCGAATCTCCCAAAAGCTATGCTCCTGTACTAAGCTTCTATTATTCCTGGCATGGTTCCATATTGACAAACCTTCCGGGACTTCCTGTAGTCTCATGAGGTCCTGAGTATCACAATCTGGAGTGTACTTCTCCTTCCAATGCCTCGCCCAAGGTAAATTGGGTTCTTTAATCCATTTCCACCATATCTTAGCTCCACAGGTTCTGTTAACCACTGAAGGATCTACTAAGTTCAGCCCCCCCATAGATTTTGGCTGGCATAGCTTATTCCATGCCACCAACGCCCATTTCTTCTTATCCCCATTCCCATTCCATAAAAAGGATCTCTGAATAGTTCTCATTTGCTGCAGAATGCCCTTGGGGGCTGGAAGCATAGAAAGTAAATATTGCGGAATTGCCTGTAGAACAGCCTTGGTTAAGATAAGTCTACGCACAAGGTTTAGAGCTCTGTGTGTCCAATGCTTGCATTTTTTCTCCATGTTGGCTAGAACCTTCTCCCAGTGAGCTTTCTGCCAAGGTTTCAGAGTCAGGGGAGCACCTAGATATTTCCGAGGCAGGGAACCAATCCTGAATCCAAGAAGCTGGGACATGTGAGCTTGAATTACCGGATGAGTGTTGAAGAAAAATATTGTAGACTTAGAGAAATTAATCTCCATACCAGAGGCTCGGCTGAAGAGATCAAGGATACCCCTATAAGCCAAAGCCTCCTTCACTGTGGGTATACCGTCTAACATGGTGTCATCCACAAACTGTTGATGTGTTGTGGCTGGTATCGATCTTATCGGTTGCAGACCTTTTATGGATCCTTCTGCTTCCTTTTTGGCTATGATTCTACTTAGTCCTTCCATTAGGATCATGAATAGGAAAGGGGATAGAGGATCACCCTGTCTTATGCCCTGCGAAGGGGTGAAAGGAGCTGAGGGAGTGCCATTGACAAGGATTGAATATCTTGGAGATTTGATGAGAGCAAGTATCCACTTGATCCATTCCCTGTAGAAACCGAATGCATCCAATACAGCTTCAAGGTATCTCCAGCTTACTTTGTCATAAGCTTTTGATAAATCTAACTGCATTAGCATTCTTGCTTCTTTTCTCGATTGAAGTGAGTGGATCATCTCCTGCACTAATGAGATGTTATCTAGAATTTGTCTACCCTCAACGTAGCCCGATTGCTCTTCCGATATGATACCAGGAAGAATCGACTTTAATCTATTAGCTATGACTTTTGAAATAATTTTATATATAACATTACATAGGGCAATAGGTCTGAATTTATCAGGTGTCTTTGCTTCTTCAACCTTAGGAATGAGCGCTAAAAAGGTGGTGTTGATGGATTTTAGAATAGTTCCTGAGCGTCTGGAATCCTCAACTACCTCCTAGACCTCCTGCTTAATAGTGTTCCAACAAGCCTTGTAGAAGTTGATGGTAAATCCATCTAGACCTGGTGCTTTATCGTTAGGCATATTCCTAATTGCCTCCTCCACCTCCTCCAGAGAGATTTCCCTGCTAAGGGCCCAATTCTGATCTGAGGTAATGGATTTAGGAATGGCCGCTGTAAGTTCCTTGATGGCCTCCTCTCTATTTATATGTGGTTCCTGTGCAATTGAGCTGAAGTGATCCGAGAGCAGAGCAGATATGTCATTGTGATTATTTAGTATCTCCCCTGCATTGTTTTTTAACTCAAGAATCTTGTTAGCACTTCTATGGTCTAGAGCCGACCTGTGAAAAAATTTAGTATTCTGCTCCCCCTCTTTTAGCCACTAGATTCTAGATTTCTATTTCAAAAGTATCTCTTCTTGCATACATCTGTTGTGCCACTGCTGTGAAAGAACTTTTTCCTGCTCAACAGCTTCGTCACTGTGGATGCCTGCTTCCCCATCTCTATGAATCTTTTCCAATTTACTCTTTAGAATGGCTTTCTCCTGGATGATGTTTCCAAAAACCGTTCTATTCCATTCTTTTATCCTTTCTTTAGTTGCTTTCAGCCTCTTTTGTAGATTTAACATTTTGGAACCTCTTGCCTCCAAAGGTTCAGACCACCATTTGTCAACCATCTCGAGGAAGTTAGGGTGGTCTAACCAAAATTTTTCAAATCTAAATGGTTTATTCCTAGGAGTTCCCTGAACTTCAACAATAAGCGAGATTGGCCAATGATCCGACCCACCACTTGGAAGGATATCTGATTCTGCTGTGATACCATCCATTATTATGCTTTCTGATATCAAAAATCTATCCAAGCGAGAAGCTATCAACCTCTCTCCCCCCCTTTTGTTGTTCCAGGTAAACTTGCCACTCTTGGGGTATATGTCTACCAATCTGACAGTCTCAATGAAACTTGTGAAGGCTTCTGCGTCCCTGTTAAGTTTCCTTAGACCCCCTTTTTTTTCCATAAGGGTGGTCATCATATTGAAATCACCCCCCAGAATACACTTGGACCTTGGATATCGTTCAATAAGTCTGGTTATTGAATTCAAAAAATTTATTTTATCTTCTAATTTCTGAGGACCATAAATATTGATGCATAGGTAAGACTCAGAGTTACCTGTGGGTTGAATTTGCACTGCTATGAAGTGTTTGTTTGCCTCAGCTGAGATAATCTGGATTTCCCTTGTATCCCATAGTGTTGCAAGGCCTCCTTCTCATCCCTGGCTCTCAATCTCTAAAACTTCTAAATTTCTCCCAAGCTTCTTACATAGACTGTTCATGCTAGAGTTGTTGCATTTAGTTTCTTATAAGAATATAATTTCCGGTCTATATTTCTGGATTTTCCGCTTTAAGATTTTGTGTTTTGCATGGCTGTTAAGCCCTCTTGCATTCCATGAGATGATCTTCATGTTTAACTAAATTTTATTGGCAGGACGGGAAAGTGCTAAGCGCCTTCATCTTCCCTGAGTTTATCATTATCATGCCTAGCTCCTGTAGAACTTCACCACTAGTTCTACGGCCTCTTCTTTTCTTCTGCTTTGAGCTGGATGATTTCCAAAGAAGACTTTTCGAGTGGAGGCTATTGCCTTTTACTATACCTAGCTTCCTGTTTTGCTTTTCTAATTCTGCTTTTTGCCTTGCTATGAACATGTCATTTACCTTATTGATTTCTTCTTCCGGTGCATTTTCTATTCCTCGAGCCTTCCAGTTCTCAGCAATTACTGGTAGATTCATCCCCTCCCTGGCTAGCGCCTCTTCCCACTCTTGATCCTCGCTTCCTCCATCACTGGTTAGCATATCGGTTTCCTCTTCCGTCTCTTCTATTCTCTCCTGCATTTGGACTTCGTTGTTGAGGTCGCCTTCAACCGTTCCTTCTCTGGTTGGTTCTTCCTTTTCATCATGCCCTGCATATGATGTTAGGGTTTTGTGCTTGTCCTTCGAATCTGTTCCAAGATCTAAGATCGCAAAAGAGTTGCTATGGTTGTTTCTGTCTGTATTACCTTTATTATTCTTCCTTCTATTAGCTCTCTATCTAGACTTAGGTTTTATGAAGGTTTCTTTGTCTTTGTTGGCTTGTGCTGTTTCGGTCTCTACTTCCTTCCTAATCATAGGGCAATCTCTCATCAAATTCCCATGTTGATGACATTTGCGACACCGGAAGGGAATCTTCTCGTAGTCTATGGCCTGAAAATAGTCCTCGTCCCTGTATTCAAGCTAGAGCCCCTCATGTAGTGCCCCGGAGACGTCCATTTCAACACATATTCTGGCGTAAGATGTGTATCTCTTTTGTAATGTTGCTTCCGAGGCCTTGATAAATGTTCCCAACTGGTTACCAATTTGTTTCAAGGCATTCAGACCCCAATAATCTATTCGAAGAGAGAACAAATGAATCCAGTCTGGGACTTGAGTAAAAGGTTCTTTCTCTGGGATGAAGTTTGGTTTCCATGGTCGCATATACAGACCAGCTGAAGCCAAAAAGTATGGGCCACCCTCAAAAATTCTATCCTTGTCTTCTAGGTTGGAGAATACAACCGTGAAGAATCCTTTGGCTCCCAAATGAAGTTTAACATCCCCCCTCGGCTTCCATTGTTGTCTAATCCAGTGACAAAGAGTCCTTTCAGATGGCCAAATGCCCATAAATTTGTAAATGACAGCATGTTCTACCATGTGCTCTCTGTATGCCTGAATCTTTGGGTCAGTTATTACTACCCTGAGGTTGTCAGTTTTTTTTGGTTTGCAGACCCCATTTGATGAAGAGTGTCTATTGGGGCTTGTGCTTGTCTCCCCCTCCTTCTCCGGCTTTCCTTGCCTATTATCTGTTTGCTCCCTGTCTTCTTCTGTTTGTCGCTCCTCGTTCTCTGTTGATTTAATTATTGAGGCACTTTTGTCTTTAGTTCCTGTCATGCTTTCATCCACTTTGCCTTTGCCTTCTGTTGTGCTGTCTGGCTTGTCAGTTTCCCCTTGTATTTTCTCCTTATTCCTCCTATCATTCTGCGTGTTATTGTCAAGCCCAGAAATCCTGACCCCTTCCTTCTTATTTTGCCTCTTCTTTTGCATGATTATCTGTTTGAAAGTAGGGGTCCCACTGGACCCCTCTGCCCCCATCCGGTCGGTCAGCTCTTGACCTTTTCGTAACAGTGCTGCGAAACGAGAAATGACCACTTCCAGCCATGCAACAGGATCAAAACATCAGAAACCCTAGTTTCGCCCTCTGCTCCTCTGCGCACTCGGCCGAGTCTATGAAACTCATTTAGTTCTCATATATCAATATAAAAAAATTAAATCTAATATTCATATTAATATATTATAATATTAATATTATTTAATCTAATAACTTTGGATTAATACAATATTAAATTTGTTGTATTATAATATATATTAATATATCATGATATATATATTAACTCTAGATATATGTGGGAGGGAAGATCGAAGACATAGAGTGATAAAGGTGGAGAGATAGGGAGTGACAAGGGAGAGATGGAGATAATCTAAAGGAAAGGGGAGAGGACAAATGAAGAGAGAAAGAGGGAGAGGAGTGAGAGAGGTAGAGAAGGGTAAGAGAGGAATATGGAGACATAAAGATTGTGGTGGGACAGAGAGAAGGAGAGAGGGAGGGAGATAGTGAGAGGATTGGAGGGCAGAGAGAGAGAGATGGGAGAAGAGAGAGGGAGGTAGGAGAGAAAGGGAGAGAGAGGACTTGAGAGAGAGGAGGAAAGAGGGAGGGATATAGAGATGGAGTTAGAGGGTGAGAGAGTGAGGAAAGAAGAAAGAGATAGAGAGTGAGAAGTGGAGAGAGAGAGAGGGAGTGACAAGGGAAAGATGGAGAGAGAGTTTGTATGTTTAGGGGTGAGATAAAGAGACAAAAAATGAGAGATGGTGACAAGGGTGGAAAGAAGGAGAGAGAAGGAGAAAGGTATGGATATAGTAACATGGTTGGAGAGAGAGAGAGAGTGTTTGGTTGGGGAAGAGAGATAATTAGAGAGAAAGAGAGAGAGAGATAGAGAGAGAGAGAGAGAGAGGAAGGATGAGGGGAAGGATTTGAGAGGGAGGAGGAGAGAGGGAGGGATAGAGAGATGAATTTGGAGGGCGAGAGAGGGAGGGAAAAATAAAGACATTGAGAGTGAGAAGTTGAGAGAGAGAAGGAGTGACAAGGGATAGACAGAGAGAGAGAGAGAGAGAGTATGTTTGGGGGTAATATAATGAGATAAAGAAGGAGAAATTGAGAGAAGGGGGGAGATAAGGAGAGAGAGAGGCATATAGTAACACAGTTCGATGGTGAAGAAGAGAGACAGGGGGGGGGGGGAGAGAGAGGCAGAGAGAGAGGAAGGAAGAGAGAGATAATGTGAGATATTAGAGAGAGGTAGGGAAAGAGAGATGTATATGGAAGGGGAGAGAGAGGGAGGTAAGACAAATGACATAGAGAGAGAAAGGTGGAGAGAGAGAGGGAGTGATAAGAGAGATGGAGAGAGAGGGAGAGAGGACAACTGGAGGGAAGAGAGATATAAGTGGGGAAAGAGAGAGAAGGGGAAGAGAGAGAGAGAGGACGAGGGAGTCATAGATATATAGATTGGAGAAATAGAGTGTATGTTCTGGGGGTGATATAGAGAGACAGAGGGAGATGGATATATAGATGGAAGTTGAAGAGAAGTAATAAGACAAATATGGAGACAGAAGGAGGGACAGAGAAATTGATAGATATGGAGTGAGAGAGCGTGTGAGTTTGGCGAGGTGAGATAGATAGATAAAGAAGAAGAGATGAAGGGAGATATAGATGGATGGGGGAGAGAAGGAAAAATATTTCTTTCACTAGATGCATTGATTTTAGTGTAGATGGTGATTTATGATCCTATTTGATTGCTTGCACCATTGGTTTTAGTGTAGACGTTCATTTCTAATGATATTTGATTAGTTTCATTAACTGCATTGATTTCAGTGTAGAAGATTTATAGTCCTATTTGATTTCTTGCACTAAACGCATTGATTTCAGTGTGGATGGTGATTTATAATAATGTTTGATTGCTTGCACTAGACGCATTAATTTCAATGTATATGTTGATTTCTAATTGTATTAGATTTATTGCACTAGGATTTAAGTGTAGATGATTTCTAGTCATATTTGATTATTTGCACTACATGCATTGATTTCAGTGTAAGAATTCTTTTTTATTGACAATGTACATTGGTTTTTGGGTTATAGTAATTCAACCTATTATATTGGAGAGCAAGAGAGATAAGGTATGGTGTTTACTGCAACAACTCGAGCTAAAGATTTAAATGGTTTATGATTTCCACTGTCCTTTTCATATAATCGATATGAAAATATGACCAAATTAACAAGAGTGACAATAAGAATAGTACAAGAAAATAGTTTGAGATTGATCGAAATGAAGACCATTTGTAATTGACTACATTCTTATTATTCACATTTTCTATAATTAAACACTAGTGCATTGTCAGTTTGCATTCAAAATTTGTACTTCATCATTAAAGTTATTAACAATGTTTATCATCTCAACAAATTGAGGTAACTAAGCAAATTTAAAATTAAAATGACCAGATAAAAATCGGACATGTTTAGCATATTTAAAATGATTATATTAATATTAGATGTATTTACTTATTATTGATCAAATTAATCATATGTTCGATAGACTTTCCTTGGCCGCGGATGACTGAAACCAACCTAGATCCATCTTAACTCCAGATCGATCAAGCGCTAAGACTGATCAAATCTCTCTAGGTGCAAACCTTTCCTCAAGTTTTGAACTCAAAAAAGAGGTTTTCACCTCGAGAGATTTGATCCTCCTCAGCGCTTGATAGATCGAGAGTTAAAATGGATCTAGGCTGTTATATATATACATTGTAGTTTAAAATTTTAGTAGAAAGTTAACTTTAAAATATTTAATAGGGAGTTTACTTTTATCATTTCAATTTAATATTAGCTAACAAATCAATATCTTCTCCATATTATGTTGTAAAGTATTTTTCAACGAAATGAAGTATATTATCTTATTATAGGTATGGTAGTTTATGATCAAAAGGTAATTTAACACATTTTTGCGGATAATATCTAGGTTGAAATTGACAACAAGACCGAAAAGATTTAGTACAAATGAAATTCATACCGTTTATAAACTATTAATGGGTTATTTTAGGTAGCATAATTTACCTTAAACAAATATGAATGAAATTTCATCCCTCTGCAATCTATTACAAGGTTATTTTAGGTAGTATATTTTTTTGAAATAAAAATGATGAATCAGTCCACATTCACAAATACTAACTAATAGTTTCCCTAGTTTTCAAATATTAAATGAATTATGATGTATTTCTCTACCTTAAGAAAACAACCCTGATTATAATGTTGAAAACTTTTGATAAGTGACTCCATCCACTATCATCTTAAAATGTTGACCCCACATTGTTCATTATGACTCTATACATGGTACAATCGAACATATTACACCATCATTAGCTAAGTTAATACCCAGAAGTACTAGATATTAATTATTATCCAATTATGATTTTATTAAACAAACATTAACATATTTGTTTTTGACTTGATAACTTAATTTCTCATATTTTGAGTAATTTGTATTGATATAATAAAAAAATTATACTTTTAAAATCATTAAATAGGCACATATAATTTTTTTTATATAGTCACTATTTGTAGGACAAAGAATTCCTTGTAAGTTTTATTACTACCAAGCTTTATCCAAGTTTCCTAAGATCGTTGGTCCTATGGCTTGTGAGTGCCGCAAGTGGATTTTATTTTATTTTAGGGTATATAAGGGGTCTGATCCATGAGCTCAGAGAAGGAGGTAGATGGTGTAATATTATTGTTGTATCCCGTAATCATATCATAACTTCAGTTAAAGGTTTTCAAGTACATTTTGGTGTGATGGGAAAGATATGATGTTTGATTTTGATTCCCTAGTGACAATGTCATTCAGTAAGGTATTGGTCGATTATGAGGATAACAGGTCCGGTTTGGTGGAAATTATTTATAGAAAAGTCATTTCACCTGGTTTGATGCAATACAAGGATGATTGATGGATTCCTATATCAGAGTTCTTCAAAGAACAAAAATGATCCTCTACACGCTGGCGAGGACGTTCCCTAGCCAAAATGTGAGGATATGATAAAGAGTAAGAGGGGATATCACCAATGTCCAATATTATATCATCCTAATAACCCTTAGTTCTCTCTGGAAAAGTTTGAAAATCTAAAGTAGTCAGACACATTGACAACAAAATTATTGTCGAGGTGTTTAAGGGCGATCTCTAAGGACTGAAAAATTATTCACATGGTCTACAAAAGAAGTTGTTAGAATCAAGGCTAAAGAGAGGAATATCTTGGGAAATAGTAGCGGACAAAAGGTTTTGTGATCGAAATATCAACTTTGGGGACAAAAGGAGAGAACGGTGCATCTAGAATGGAATCTCCTATAGAATTTAATGCATGTTGTGTACCATCTGTAGTTGCATGCCTCGGAACCCTGCTCTCATTTTCGCGATTCCCCTCATTTTCCAATGAAGTGGTATTTGAATCACTATGTGCATCATCACTATGAGACGATCCCATATGTCAATCTATAGATTCAGAAAATTGAGCCAGCGTTGTGACATTAGGGGCTTGTCTTATTATCTTGGGGTCGTGATCGACTATCCAACTTTCAGTTTTTGCACTATAAGAGTGAGTATAGGAGGATGAGCTCATGGAAAGGTGTTGAACCAAACTCATGAAATCTTTCACTTCAACATCGATGATCTTTGGAGATTGCATGTATATTTTCGTTGGCTTTGATCTGTGGAAGATCGGCATCAATGGGACAGATGGAGCCACAACACTTTTGGAGAATCTAATTCTAAATCTGATAGGTGTTAATCTAGGTGTCATAGTCTCTATGAAGATATGTATGAAGATTTTTTGAAATATTTGGAAGTGAAGATGACGCAGTCCAATCCCTGCAATACCCAGAATCACACTTTTCCCCATCTTAAAATGAATACATCAAAACTGTCCATATAAAAATTCTGATTGCTGGCAATTTCATACACTATTTTGTGGAAGCTTAAATTAAACCTTCAGTACTCATGATTCAATATACATTGAAATCATATTTCAATTTCAATTAAAACGACCTGTAGTGTACTGTCCTATAAAAGCTGCAGAATATGGACAATATTAACGTCACTTCCCATAAAGACATGGTAGGGAGAGAAAACTTAACTTATCCAGGGGAGAAAGCAAGTCGACCAATGCCCTTATATCGGTTTAGAGACGATACTGTGTTTTACAATGTTGTAGCCCGACACAATTCTCAATTTTTAACGTTGGGAACGATGCTTAGATTTTCTTAATAGAAGCCACTAAAATGCTGTACTTTCATATACTCCATAATAACAACAGTAATCCCTTGTATGACTTTGACAGTGGAAACAATTCGTTCAAACTCTGCAAAAATTCCAAGGCCTGCAAATTCATCAAAAACTGCAGCATTGTGACGTTGCTTCACATTTACTCTAAACGAAAGCTGCTCAATCTTTTGGTCAGAATTTAGGGTTTACGGCTTCAGGTTTAGACAGTTGAATACTACAATTCTTGTTATCAAGGATAACTTTGCATTCAATTCGACATATACACTGCAAGGTTTTGATACGCTCAAAAGAAAACGACGCCCTGCCATGCTGATTCATACTTCCATCCATTTAAACCATTTACCAGCTTATACCCACTGAAAATTCATCACAATAATTTCAAATCTGATCGATCCGCCCCTTAAATGAGATTGCAAATAATCAACCCTTAACTGTATTCATAAATTTTGTTAATTGCACTCAGAAATATGGCACGAATTAACATTAATGTGTTTGCCCACAACTTTCAAATAGATATACGCCTCTTTCTTTTCAACATCCCCAATACAAAGTAATACCATTGCATCACACACAATTCGGATTTGATTATTTCTGTTATACTACCGTTTCTTCAACATTCCAGCGCTCTAATTCGAAACTCAACGCATCAATACAATTGTTAATTGAAGACTGTGCCTACCTGCGTTAATTTACCCATGTCTGGCGCTTCAACATTTGCAATGATTGCCAATTGGGTTGTTTCAATGCCGTGCTTCTGGTTTGTAACCATCGTTCCGCCTTTAACTTTCAATTGCTGGACCGTGCCTATGGCATATCATTTCACTGTTTTATTCACAATCATAACATGAATTCAAATAAACAATGTATCAAATAAATTCTGCGCCCTCTGGCTAGATCTTCTGCGCCTGAGATTTATCACAAAACTATTCAGATTAACATAAGAATTCAACCCAGATTTGTTTCTGCTGAATTGAACTCAAACCTGCGCTGTCAATATATGTTAAATCACCATCTCTTTTGAATGCTAGCAATGGAACAGCAATTTTACTTGCAGTGTATGAAATAGATGACCGATTCACCGAAACATCATAAACTCCACTTCAGCCGGCCCAGATTCGATTTCAACGCATTAAACAAATAGCAATTTCTGCTATTGAACGCACTTAGACTCACAGAATTTTACCATAGAGATTCATGCAATCAGCAGATTCAAAATACCCCTTTTATGTAGAGTGTTAACGCCTTTTATGCATAACGATTTGGATGCAGAGTGTTAACGCCTTTCACAACGCACAACGAATAGCAATTCTGCTATCGACCCCTCAAGATTTCAAAAGCTTGACACTGCAGACTTGTAATGTATTAAAATGCTGGCGCCCTTTTCTTTTCATTTTCTATTAATCAAATACAGACCAATCCTAACTCATGCACAGATAACAACATAAATCGATCTCGCTTTTACTACAGGTTTCCTTCGGTCAACCTTCCCAACAATCGATACTTCAATCACATATATACAGTTAACCAGAAATAACTATAACTTTCGCAGCTAATCACCAAATGTATATATATAATCTGAACCCAAAACAAGATTACTTACAAACTTTGTTTGGCCTGATATTCCAGATTGATGACCCTTACAATTTCTGGAGGCTTACAGCCTTCGCTGTTCCAAACCAGCTCTCTACTCCTCTCCTATTCTCAATCTCCTTTTCTCTCAAAACCCCTCCTATTTATACAATTAAAAAATCATTTAATTAAATGCTCAATCCCTTCAATTCCTCAACAAACCCCTAAATCCCTCAACATCCCTAAAGGATAGCTCTTTATCCCTAAAATCCTTCAATTAATTAAATTCCCTCATATCCTTTTATTAATAAAAAGATATTTACAAAAATCCTCACCTTCTCCTATTTTATTCAAATTAATTAATAAAATATTAAAAATCATCACACCCCATATTTACGAATTAATATTATCACACCCCATATTTACAAATGGAGAAAATGGCCTTGATGCTCCTGCATCAGACTCCCCATGTAAGAAAATTCATGACCACCTGGTCATAAGTCTGGATATCTCCTCCTGGATCCCAAATTTTATTTTGTAATCCTTCCGTGCTTGTTGATTGCTTCACTGCTGTTGTCTTCCAGGCTTCCATATTTTGTGTTGTAGTGCTCCACTTGCTCTGCTCTTGCAATCTTTCGTTGTCTTTCCCTTGTTGTCTTTCCTTTTCTTTTTTGCTAATGCTGGTCTCTTTCGGGATTCTTTCGTCATCAGTCTTCTGATACTTTCAATCTCTTGGTCTAATAAATCTCCCGGCTGTTGGTTTCTTGCTGCCTGCTGAGCTAAGACGGCTTGCTCAGTTTTTACTTTCTCTATCTTTACTGTCACTTGCTGACTTCTTGCTTCTTTGCTTGTTTCTGCTCTGACTTTCTCATTTCTTACCGCTACCCAATCATCCATACCCTCTTGTCTTCTGGAACAGAAAACTTCTTCTTCCTTCATTAGACCGCTCAACTGAGTCAAATGTTCTGCAACAATACCTGCATTCACAAAACACTTGTTAGAATAAAAATCAGAAGGCATTAGTGCCTTATCCTCCTTTGCCAACACTTCAGTAGGCTGTTTCTCTTTGCCCAAAGAATCCTCTGAAGAATTCTCAAGACTGTCAACCAGTCTTTCTCCCACATCATCTGCTTCCATGGTATCTTTCTGCACTCGTTCACCGTACTGAACTCTTTCATCTACTATCTCCTTCTCATACTCCGAATTCTTCAACAAATATTCTAGCAATGCAATTTCTCTGTGACACTGCTGAAGCATAACATCACCATCACTTACAGTCCCTGCATTCATACACAACTTGTCACTTTGAAAACTACAAGTCTCAACAGCTTTAATCTTCGGTTCGTATACCAGCTCTTCCAGCTGATTATCTTCTTCATTCACATGAACTTCCTCTTCAACAAAACCTGTAATCACATCACAACGGTGAGCTATAAAAACACAAGAGTTCACATTATCCAGCTGATCTGGATCTGCCCAGTAATTCAAGAAATCATCAATGATCTCCTCCTCTATTTGATCAATGGAAACCTCCTCTTCCAACTCAGCTGCTCTGAGTTGCGTACACTTCAATTGTACATCCATCATCTGCTCGAGCTTCTTCAGCTCTTCCATTAACTGCATGTTTATCTGTCGATCTCTTTTCTTTTGTAGCTTCTGCCACTTCACTTTCTTTCCCTTCAGTGGAAAGCTCCATCCTCTCTTCGGGTTTTCCTGCTCTTGCAGCCATTCCTCTAGTACCTGCAATTGCACTTTCATTACTACAATCTCTCTTTCTCTGACTTCTGCAGTCATCTCATCGCTGGGGCATTCCTCTGAACCTCTTCTTTGATCCTCCATGATCACTTTCTCCATGAGTTGTTCACTCACTATGAGTTGTACTAGCCTCTATGACAGCAATCTCTTCTGCTGTCACTTACCTCACCAAGCCCTCCTCACTCAGTCTTTTGGTAAGTACTGGTTCACTGCCTCTGGAACCTCTTTGAGCACTTTCCTCTGCTCACTCTCTAGGCTGTCTCTTCAACTCACATTCTTCTTCAGGACACTGCAATTGTCCTCCTTATTCAGCCTTTAGCTGAATGCCAGGTTCAATGCCATCGTCTTCTTTGCAACCATAACCTCAATCATAAATTTCAAATCAGAGAATCATCTCACCTGCCTGACCTCGTCCTTCATTCGCCTTTGTAATTTCCTTCACTGTAATCCTGTTCACTTGCAATTATGTATGCTGCATATCAGATTTAAAATCTGATCTTCATTTCAGTCTTTCAACAAAAATATATTTCAGTTCAACAAAATCTTCTTGTCATCATTCAGAAAATAAATATTTCAACATAACATTTCGGCTCTGATACCAAAAATGACGCAGTCCAATCCCTGCAATACCCAGAATCACACTTTTCCCCATCTTAAAATGAATACATCAAAACTGTCCATATAAAAATTCTGATTGCTGGCAATTTCATACACTATTTTGTGGAAGCTTAAATTAAACCTTCAGTACTCATGATTCAATATACATTGAAATCATATTTCAATTTCAATTAAAACGACCTGTAGTGTACTGTCCTATAAAAGCTGCAGAACATGGACAATATTATCGTCACTTCCCATAAAGACATGGTAGGGAGAGAAAACTTAACTTATCCAGGGGAGAAAGCGAGTCGACAATGCCCTTATATCGGTTTATAGATGATACTGCGTTTTACAATGTTGTAGCCCAACACAATTCTCAATTTTTAACGTTGGAAACGATGCCTTTCTGACTGGTCACTGTTAGATTTTCTTAATAGAAGCCACTAAAATGTTGTACTTTCATATACTCAATAATAACAACAGTAATCCCTTGTATGACTTTGACAGTGGAAACAATTCGTTCAAACTCTGCAAAAATTCCAAGCCCTGCAAATTCATCAAAAAATGTAGCATTCTGACGTTGCTTCACATTTACTCTAAACGAAAGCTGCTCAATCTTTTGGTCAGAATTTAGGGTTTACGGCTTCAGGTTTAGACACTTGAATACTACAATTCTTGTTATCAAGGATAACTTTGCATTCAATTTGACATATACACTGGAAGGTTTTGATACGCTCAAAAGAAAACGACGCCCTGCCATGCTGATTCATACTTCCATCCATTTAAACCATTTAACAGCTTATACCCATTGAAAATTCATCACAATAATTTCAAATCTGATCGATCCGCCGCTTAAATGAGATTGCAAATAATCAACCCTTAACTGTATTCATAAATTGTGTTAATTGCACTCAGAAATATGGCACGCATTAACATTAATGTGTTTGCCCACAACTTTCAAATAGATATACGCCTCTTTCTTTTCAACATCCCCAATACAAAGTAATACCATTGCATCACACACAATTCGGATTTGATTATTTCTGTTATACTACCGTTTCTTCAACATTCCAGCGCTCTAATTCAAAACTCAACGCATCAATACAATTGTTAATTGAAGACTGTGCCTACCTGCGTTAATTTACCCATGTCTGGCGCTTCAACATTTGCAACGATTGCCAATTGGGTTGCTTCAATGCCCTGCTTCTGGTTTGTAACCATCGTTCCGCCTTTAACTTTCAATTTCTGGACCGTGCCTATGGCATATCATTTCACTGTTTTATTCACAATCATAACATGAATTCAAATAAACAATGTATCAAATAAATTCTGCGCCCTCTGGCTAGATCTTCTGCGCCTGAGATTTATCACAAAACTACTCAGATTAACATAAGAATTCAACCTAGATTTGTTTCTGCTGAATTGAACTCAAACCTGCGCTGTCAATATATGTTAAATCACCATCTCTTTTGAATGCTAGCAATGGAACAACAATTTTACTTGATTAAAAAATCATTTAATTAAATGCTCAATCCCTTCAATTCCTCAACAAACCCCTAAATCCCTCAACATCCCTAAAGGATAACTCTTTATCCCTAAAATCCTTCAATTAATTAAATTCCCTCATATCCTTTTATTAATAAAAAGATATTTACAAAAATCCTCACCTTCTCCTATTTTATTCAAATTAATTAATAAAATATTAAAAATCATCACACCCCATATTTACGAATTAATATTATCACACCCCATATTTACAAATGGAGAAAAATGCCTTGATGCTCCTACATCAAAAGAGGAAAAAGAAATCCTTCTCATTGAAATGCATAAATGAATGCATTAATTATAACATTATTCCCCTTATTGTAGGTCCATAGAAAGCCAAGGAGGCCTGGGATACCCTTGAGAGGAACTTTTTTGTGAGCGAGAGCAATCAAATTGAAGATGAAGAGTTTAGTGAATCCAATTGTGCTTAGTCCCAAGTGGATGATAACTGTGAAGAATTTGTAGAAAAAGTAGAGAAGGAGCACATAGATGCTCATGAATCCCATTATGCACAACCACAAGTGGATGAATATTTGGTGAATCGAGCAAAAAATCTTGCTGGTTAGAATCAAAACTACTATTTGGGCAGTCAATTCCATGTTGAATCCAACATTTAATATTGTTGAATGTAAATTTTGATGAAGAATTGTTGTCTAATGATGAATGGTTTCATATGATGCAACAGAAAAATATTATCGATTGATTGTTATTTGGTGAGAGAAGTCTGCTTGAGTCTGAAAAGCAAGTGGTAGACAACCTGATTGTAGAAACACAAGTTGGTAGTGAAGTGGAAGTGGAAAAGGAGGAAGCTCTCATAACATAGCAGAAAAACAAAATAGACATGGTTTTGCAAATATTTTTAATCTTGACATTGATTTCCAGTGTGCAAGTAAACAATATGATTATGGAGAATAATTAAAGTTCCTTGATGCATGGCTTGCAATACCCTGTTTTGATAAAGTCTGCATAGAAGTTGCAGAAATGAATGTTGAAGAAAGCTTGGATGACGAAAACATCAATGAAATTTTAAGGTATTGGAGTCCTAAAGAGATAAACGTTTACTCATCTTATGGTGCACCAAATTGATGATCAAAATATTAGTGATGAAGAGCACATAATTGAAGATAACATGTGGCATTAGCCCACACACAAGCATATTTTTGAATTAGAGGACATGCATGGATAACCTGGACAAATGATGCACGTGTTTTACCAAGAAAATGAAGAAACTAAAGTTTCAAGCCTACAATTAAAAGACAAATTTGAAGCATTTCAAAGGATACATGATCAGGAATAAAAGGAAAAGAAAAAAAAAATCTACTTGTGTCAATTTTTTTTAAATGTAAGCCTAGTTCAGACTCAGACCGAAAGGCATCTTAGTCCATATTTTTCTTATTCTTTTAATTAAGGGTGATTGTAGGAGAATCTAATTCCAACCAACTCCTAGGTGTCAATCCTTGTGTCATACTCTATTTGAAATTAGTCTAGTTTGGTTGAGTTAGTGATCTGATAATCACCCAATGTATGACCTCAGTTAAGAATTATTAATTAGAGGTATTATAGACTCATGTGTTGGTGTGTGTGTCTATGTTATCTAAGCAACGAATCAATCAGATTGCAAATACACGAACACTTCAAATGGAAAACAACAGAGAAATACAGTAAGCAAATACAAGAACAAAAATAATTAATAAGGAGTTCACCCTATCCTCTAGGGCTACATCTCTGGTCCAGCTGCAGTGGTGGCTTTATTTTATTGTGTTTCAAGCAAAGAATTACAATGCAGGAGCTCAATATGAGTCACCTGAACAGATTTTCTTGGCAGGCTGGTTCTTGGATTCCCCAAGCCACTGAAGTGCATAGACTCGTTTGCCTACCAGCTCTATGACCTTCTGGTCTACAATGGAAAGATCCCAATGTGGTTCTTAGTCCAGACAGATCCTCTTTGGGATGGCTTGAATCCCTCAAGCTCTCTGGTGCTCGATGCTACCTCTGGTCAGCCCGACCCTTTGTCCTCTTCTGCTTTTGCTTCACTATCTTTTTCCCTGTGTTCCGTCCTCCTTTCGGGATTCTGGTTCCTTTGTCTTTCTCTCTGACTGTGTATTCTATATCTGTTCATGGCTTTAAGCCATTCGTTTCCATGTCAGTTCAGTTTCTCTTCCGCCTCTGTCGAATCACCTTCTACAGTTGTGCTTGGAGTTCCCTGGCTCAGTGTCATCATTGGCTCATAGGGAGTGGCCACATGTCCTCCTGTAATGCGCCAACCTGCTTCGTCAGTTCAGTTCTTCGGTTACATCGTGGATGAAGTCTTCCTCCACCATGGCAGTCAAAACGGACTTCAAATCCTTCTAAATCGTGGCTCATTCCTTCGTTGATTCCACTTCCTCCATCAGGTGTGATCTTAGTCGTCCGATCTGGGGCCTCCAGATCCGACGCCACACACACGTTTCATGCAGTTGACTTGCTCGACCTTTAGCACATGATCAATGGTGGTTTTCTCTCTCCTCCGCTTGCCACGCGTCGAACGTTGAGTGGGATCTCTCCAATTTCTCCAAAACCACTTACCGTTTGAGGGCGTCCCGATCAATACTGCTGGTTTTTTGGAGTGCGGGTCCCGCCTTGTCCTTTAGCACTTTTTCGCTTTTCGCCCGCGGTTCTCTGGCTCCCCATGCGTCCGATTGCTCGAGGCTTCACCATTTCGACCCTTTTCGCCCAGCGATGTGTGCTAATTGCGCATCAAAATCCACCTCTGTTTCCCAATCCGGGGCTCCCAGGGGCTAATTCGGCCTCCCGCGTAGTTTCCATGGGCCTCGGTCAGCGCGCTTTCACTAGGGTCCTCGTCGTTCCATGCTGGCTGCCATTGCCATTGGTTCAAGGTGTTTTTGATCGCTATTTTGGAATTTTTAGAAGTTTGTCCCGACCTGATACAATCATGGTTCTCTTTGACAGTTTTTTTATGGATCCAATTCCGATCACGGCCTTCCCACTGAAAAAGCTTTTGGACCACCAAAAGTTGGTTTTCAAGCATCGACTACGTGAGGGTATTGCTTTCTCACTTATCCAATCTCAATCCACTTTGCACTGCTTTATTTTGAACCTTTGAGCCCAATCCTGAGGTACTCCACATCTCCCCTGCACGTTGTCCTCACCTTCTTGTCCAAGACTATGTCTTCCTGTAATTCATTCAGATATTCAAGTAGTAGGTCATCAATAGAAGGCAATTGACTTTGCTCTTCAGGATCCTCAATCATTGAAGGTTCAAACAATCTCAAGCAATCTGCATTTATGACTGAGTAGATGTGCATGTAAGCTGGTAGATCAAGGCGAAAAGCATTTTCACCAATCTTCTCAAGTATACTAAAAGGTCCATACCTGATAGGCTTTAGCTTTTTACCTTCACCTTGCATCTTGTCCTTGCTGATATATAGCCAGACCTGGTCACCATCTTGGAAACTATGCTCCACCCGATGCTTATCATGCCTAGACTTGTATTTGGCTTGGCTCCTTTCCAGCTAATCCTTTACTGCCTGGTGGATCTCCTGGATCTGTTCAATAAACCTAGTTGCCTTGTCCACATCATTGTGTCCATCAACTATGGTATCTTTACCAAAGACAAAATCCAAAGGAGACTTTAGTGTGAAACCAAAACACATTTCAAAAGGAGATCTCTCTGTGGAAGAATATTTTGCTTTGTTGTAAGCATGTTGCACATAACATAAGTGTTCATCCCAAAGTTTAGGATGTTTGCTGCAATATCCTCTGAGCAACTGGATCACTGTCCTATTAACTACTTCTATCTAGCCATTGGTTTGTGGATAAAAAGTTGTGCTCTTCTTCAGTTTGGTGTCCATCAATTCCCACAGGCTCGACCAAAACTTCTCCACAAATCGGGTGTCTCGATCAGATACAATAGAAGTGGGTAATCCAAAATGAACCCATACATGTTCAAAGAATAGTTTTTGCAGTTTGTTCAGCTGTGATCTATTTATTACAAGGTATCAAAATGCACATTTTGCTGAACCTATCCACAACCACATACAGATAATCATGACCTTTTCTAGACTTAGGTAGTCCCCCAACAAAATCCATGGAAAAACTTACCCAAGGGCGAGAAGGAACTGGTAATGGAGTGTACAGGCATAGTTTTCTATTGTCGAGCTTGCTCTTGGCACACATAGTTCACCCTCTCACATATCTGGAAACTGTCTCATTCATTTTCAGCCAATAACAAAATATTTGCAATTGTGCAACTGTTTTACTTACCCCAAAGTGACCTGATATCAGAGAAGTGTATGCCTCTCTAATTATCTTTACTCTCTCTGTTTGTGGAATGCAGAGTTTCCCATAATGATACAAGAGCCGGTCCTTCACATGATAATCCAATTCTTCTACCTTTTTGCCTTGACTCAAAGTTGCATATACATCTTTAAAATCTATATCTCGAGCATATTGTTCAATGTAGCTTTCATGTAGTATGTAATTATGTTCAAGTATAGTAGATGCATTTATGATGGTTCTAGATAACATGTCTGCAACTTTGTTATGTATGCCCTTTTTATATCTGATGACTAAATGAAACTATTGTAGAAACCCCATCCACCTGTAATGTCTTGATTGCTGCAACTTAGTTTGGGAGTGTATATATTGAAGTGGTTGATGATCAGTATGTATTACCGTCTCTTTGCCCATTAAATAATGTTTCCACTTTTTCACACTTTGAACTAATGCATACAATTCTCTATCATATGTAGGATAGTTAACTACTGTAGAATTAAAAGTCTCAGAATGATAACATATGGGTTTACTGTGCTGTGTCAACACTGCTCCCATGGCATAGTCACTAGCATCTGTCTGGATCTCAAATGGTCTTTCTAGATTAGGCAGTGCTAGTACAGGTGCTGTGTTAATCTTTTCTTTCAAGGTGTCGAAGGCTTTTTTATGTTTGCCTCCCCACTGAACACCTTATTCAATCCTGTCAAAGCATGTAAGGGAGCTGCAATTGAGGAAAAGTTATAGATGAACTTCCTCCAATATTGTGCTGCTCCTAAGAAGCTTCTTACTTTTGTAGCAAACTTGGGTTTAGGCTAGTTTACGATGACTGCCACTTTAGAGGGATCTATTTTTAATTCATCACCCCCTACTATATG
This sequence comes from Pinus tabuliformis, assembly GCA_031772625.1. NCBI lineage: Eukaryota > Viridiplantae > Streptophyta > Pinopsida > Pinales > Pinaceae > Pinus > Pinus tabuliformis. The sequence goes on along the minus strand of CM062813.1, from coordinate 12,556,922 downwards.
ACCCAAATAATTTAGAGAGGTTTTGCCAAATTCACATTTGGAGAGTTTAACATAAGTTTTTTCTCTTTTCAAAACATCTAATGTCTTCTTAACATGCTTTAAGTTTTCCTCCCACGTTTTACTAAAAATCAGAATGTCATCTAGATACACAATAACAAAATCATCAAGAAACGGTCTGAGTACATCATTCGTTAATCTCATGAAAGTAGCAAGAGCATTAGTTAATCCAAAAGGTATAACTAGCCACTCATAGAATCCATGCTTTGTTTTGAAAGCAGTATTCCATGCATCTTGCTCTACAACTCTCACCTGATGGTATCCATCGTGCAAATGCAGCTCGGTGAAATAAACATCTTCTTTTAATTGATCTAAAAGATCATCTATGCAACGAAGGGGATAACGATTTTTTATTGTTATCTTATTCAGCGCTAGGTAGTCAATGCACATTCTCCACAAGCCATCTTTCTTTCTCACCAAAACGATTGGTGACCCACATGGTGATGTGCTAGGCCTGATAAACCCTTTCTCGAGCAACTCCTGCACCTGCTTCTTGATTTCAGCATTCTCTAAAGCAGACAACATGTACATTCCAATGTTAGGCAATGGAACATCTTGCTACAAAATAATATCATGTACTATTTCCTTTTTGGGTGGCAGACCTTTAGGTTCCTGAAACAGAACATCATACTCTGAAAAAATCTTTTCTATATTAGCTTGCTACTTAGCATTACAGCCTTCAATTACATTGGTTTTATCAGGTTTCTTTTCCTTTACAACCATTAGTAAGAATTGTTTACATGAATTTATCATTCTTTTCATCTGCCCTGAGTTTATGAGAGTGTAGTTATTCTTGAGCTTATGAGCTCTTACAAAGTATTCAATTCCATTTTTAACAAGTAGATACTTGTTCTCATCTATATAGAAAATGGCTTTTCTATCATACAAGTAAGGACTTCCTAAAACAATTCCACATATATCCAAAGGAATTATGTCTAACTCAACCTCATCTACAAATGCTGACCCAAAAGAAAACTTGAGTTGCATTGTCTAGTCACTTGTAGCTGTGCTTTGTCATTCAACCATCCTAATGGGTATGGTTTCTTCTGAAGTGTAGTTGCTAATCCCAATTTCTTTACAATTGCTTCAGAAATGAAATTTACTTGTGAGCCACTATCAAACAAAGTATCAATCTTTTGATATTTGGAAACAACTTGAATATGGAAAATCTCATGTCTTTTTCTCTCATGTTCTTCATGAATAACAGATTGAGCAAAATTACTAGTAGATGCTTCAGAATTCTTACCTTTAATACCTATGGTTGCAATGATTGTTTCATCTCTTGAGTTTGACCCCAAATCTTTCTGAATAGCTACAGTAACCTTCTTCTTCTTGCCCTTGGACTTCATAGGTCTCAGCTCTGGATGAAAAATCCAACAGTGCTCATCATCATGCCCATCCTTTTTACAGTGAGTGCATGAAGCCTTACTTTTCTGTGCAGTGTTAGCCTTCCTTGCTTTCCACTTCTGCTTTATTTTCTCCCGTCTCTTACTTGCAGTGCGTTGGGATGGTCCCCCAACTTCTGGATTTCCATTCTTTCCTCTAGCCTTTAGATTAGTAGCTTGTACAGATAACTCATCTAGAGTAGTGGGATTGAACATGAGGATGGTATGCCTCATGTAGTTGTGTAGACCACCAATTTACTTCAAAAGAGTCTCTGGTGAGTCTAATGAGATCCCTAGAATCAATCCTCTCTTTCTAAATTCTTGAGTGTATCCTTGAACACTTTTCCCTTTCAACTGCCGAAGATTTTGCCAACTCATCATGGCTTGTTGCATGTAGGCCAATGGATAGAATTGCTTCTTGATGGCAGAAACAAATTCACTCCAGACAGAGATAGTCTTACCATGTCTTCTCATGTCAACTTAGGTTCTGCCTTCCCACCAAACCAAGGTAGTGCCTCCTAGGCATAGGCTTGCCAACTGAATTTTGTTCTTGTCTGAGTCTATGTTCTACACTCTGCAATACACAACAATTTGTCTAATCCAGTTGTCTAAATTTTTAGCATTTAGCTCTCCATCATAGATAGACATATTGATTTTAACATCTAACTTAATCAAAGATGCTTTCTTATTATGCATAGGGCTATTAGGAGGTGTGAGAAAGTTTTCCTCTTTCCATTTTCCTTTTGAGTGGTCATGGGAATGAGACTCATCTTCTTCTTTGCCTTGCTTAGAACCTAATGAATCTTCATCCTTATGCTTTCTAAAGCCCCTATACATTTATTCTACCATAGACTTGATAGCTAGGAAACTTTCTATGAATTGAGGGTCTAGCCCCACAGAGCCATCCTCTAACATTGTCTTCTAAGGATAGACTCTCCCAATTTCATGATTAGTTTCGACCAACTCTCCCTCTCTGTTGGAAATAATACTGAGAGGGGGGGTGAATCAGTATTATCAGATCAGATAAAACTTTTCAATTTCATGCTCAGAAACATATACGCGACTTCAGTTAAGTGAAACCGCGTGTACACGCGACTGTGTCTAAAGCAACTTGCGTATATTCAGAGATCTTATGATTCAGTTAGCTTATCTTCAGTAAATGCATCAGAACATTATTAACCATATTAACAGTAAACAGGTGCAGTATAACAGAACAGATCATCACACATAAGGCACACACATGAACACCATGATATAAGGTGGAAACCCAATGTGGGTGAAAACCACCTGCTGCAATTTGTTTCTATCTTCTTTTAATAAGAAACTTTTTTTACAATGTACTGGTGCAGTCCTTTACCAGCACGCAGGCTACAACCTGCAGAGGGATACAACCCTCATAGCTCTTGTACTAGCCAATCCATTTACTAGTACGTAGGTGCCAACCCTATAGAAGGCTACAACCTTCACTCGTTTTCCAGCTGCTCCTGGAAGGGAGCTACAACCCCCTGGCTCTTGTACTGGCTGATATGTTTACCAGTACGTAGGTGCCGGCCTACGATCTTCCCGGGACCACGTTTCATACATTTTCATACTGGATCCATGAAACTATCACCATTGTAGTACAACCTGCATCATCAATCTCTGAATCACCCAATACTGAATCACTGAAACCCTGTCAACAACAACCAGACAACATAACAACAACCAGATCCAACTCCATCTTCAAATATTATACTTCACATTGTATACGCTACTTGGATGAACCCAACCTGCGTGTATACGCTCTTTTACCAAAGACAACCCGCGTACAGATCTGTAAATTCAAACTTAAAACTCCGCAGCTATATCAGACATCAAAACATACCCAGATCATAACAATAAACATGCGTCAATAGATCTAGTCTATTCACAGTCAAACCATATGAAAATAATCATTCCAAGCCTTGAGATCCCATTCCATCATCATCCTCCACATGAGTGAAACCTTGGTTCAGATCACCAACCCATAACCAGCATTTGGATCTCACACTTCCTCAGATCTTCATCATTCACACACACTCACACAATGCTTGCTATAACTTGCCTAATGATCTTCTCCTTATATAGCCTTAGGCCTTGTTCAATACCAAGAGCCAAAACCATAGAAATCCAATACCATCATCTTCAAAAACTAGGGATCAACACGTCCGTCGAGACACCAAGGTCCAAAACCATAGGCACAACTTCTAAGGAATAACCGCTGTGGACCAAAGATAAGTTTTCCACATACACGCGCTTTTACTGAAGCCAACCAATGTGTACACGCGACTTGGTATATAGCGAACTTGCGTATACGCGACTTGGTATATAGTGAACCTGCTTGTATACGCGACTTGGGCTTAACGAACTTGCGTGTATGAACTTTCTTGGCCTGCTGTACTAAGATCTGTCCTCTGATTAAGTTGTCATCACCTGTACAAACCTCTGAGCATCTGTACCAACCTCTGAGTGAGTTGCCATCAAGGACAACACTTGAATCATAATGCCAACAATCTCCCCCTTTGGACTTGATGGCAACCACCACACCAAGTCACTCTCCCCCTTTGACATCAAGGGCAAAGGGTGGACCAAGATATTCTCTTCTTTGGTATACCTTCTGCTGTCCATACTCCCCCTGAGTACCTGCTGAAATCTCCAAATGTGCTCCCCCTTTGTTTATGCCAAAGTGTACCAATCTATCCATCCTTCTCTTGCTGAATTGTGTTGTTCATGCTCCCCTTGACTGTAGGCAAGATCTGCAAAAGATGTTCTTCAAGAAGAACAAAGACTTATACATTATAGAAGACCTTCCTATCACCAAAAGACTTAATACATACATTCATCACCCAACCTAGTGGGGATATACCAATATTGACTCATCCACCTAACCATGTGGAGATACATTAAGAGTTTACTCATGATAAGACATGAACATTACATCATTCATCCCAGGCATAGTGGGGAAACCAACATAGGCCGTTACATGACCTTGACATCATAAAAGAGATATCACAAAAGAGATACATGACATAGTGATGAAGTATCAAGACTTATGAAAGCCACCAGCAGCATCATGATCTGTACCATAAGCATCAGCCTGCAATACCAGCAAGATGTATCATTCAGCTTCATAGACTTTATCAACAACTTCTAACCATAATGCCAACAATGCATTATTTGAAGTATATGCTCCCCCTGAGCAAGTATCAAGACATTTCCAGACATCCTCAGCAGACTGTAACTGTTAACCAATAGAGCATATACTGGACTGGATCATATCAGACCCCTTTTCTGAGTCTGTCCCCACTGCTTTTTCACAAACTGACATATACGCGACTTTGCAGTGTGAAACTCGCGTATATACGCGGCTTTCCTTCATGAAACTTGCGTATGAGAATTAGAACACTGAAGTTTGACACCTTCAGCTCCCCCTGAGTCTGTTATATCTGTGCTGTGCTGAGTACCCTGTGCTGTGCCACATCTTTCTGACTGAACTTCCTTCTTCTTCCATATCTTCAAGCATGTTGATGATTTCTTTTTATCATGAGCTTTGTTCCTGCAATCTTTTGCTCTATGTCCAAACTTGTTACATGCATAGCATCTTACATGTTTCATATTCCTCCTATAGCAATCGGCAGCTTTGTGACCAAACATATTGCAAGAAAAGCAATATCCATTAAAGTACCTTGAATGTGATGATCTTTCTGCATGATGGTCTTGAAACCTTCTCCTTCTACATATGGCTGCAACATGTCCAAGATTATGACATACATAACATTCAACATTATTCATGGGAGGGGTAAAAGATTTTCTTTGAGGAGCCTCTTTCCTTGTTTGTTGATGGAGTTGTCCTTTCATCTCCTTGATGAGCCTTTCAGACTTTGCATTAGAGTTTCTTGTCTTACTTTGTGAACCATATTCACCTTCAATAGACTCATGAAAACCAAGTCCAGTTTTGATAGCAGGGGACCTTTGACTACTAAGAATATCATCCAAGACTTTAGAGCTATCTTGAAATCGTAAAAGCTTATCCTTTTCTTCTAATTTACTTTTCAAGATATTTACCTCAACTTGATGTTGTTCTTCTTTTTCCAGACATTGCTTCTTCAAGGTCTCTTCAGCTTTCCTTCCTTCATCCAACTGATGCCTTAGTTCGAGGATCTCATTCTCTTGCTCTTTATTCAGCGCTAGCAGCATTTGTCGAATTCTGGATTCACATTCCAACTGATTTTTTAATATGACGATTTCTTCTTTGAGGGCATTCTCCCTTTTGCTAGGTAGATCTATGATTTGATCTGGTGCTTCATTTGCTTGTCCATCTTCAATCTGAGGTGATTCAGGATCTGAGTACTTGCTTCCACTCAATGGCAGGTTGTCATTGTTCCTTTGAGCTGTCTTCTTCTTCTGACGTGATTTCTTCCCCATTTCTCTAAGAATCTCCTTCAAGCGATCAAGCTTCTCTGAAGGACCTGCTCTGATACCAATTATTGGAAATAATACTGAGAGGGGGGGGTGAATCAGTATTATCAGATCAGATAAAACTTTTCAATTTCATGCTCAGAAACATATACGCGACTTCAGTTAAGTGAAACCGCGTGTACACGCGACTGTGTCTAAAGAAACTTGCGTATATTCAGAGATATTATGATTCAGTTAGCTTATCTTCAGTAAATGCATCAGAACATTATTAACCATATTAACAGTAAACAGGTGCAGTATAACAGAACAGATCATCACACATAAGGCACACACATGAACACCATGATATAAGGTGGAAACCTAATGTGGGTGAAAACCACCTGCTGCAATTTGTTTCTATCTTCCTTTAATAAGAAACTTCTTTTACAATGTACTCGTGCAGTCCTTTACCAGCACGCAGGCTACAACCTGCAGAGGGCTACAACCCTCATAGCTCTTGTACTAGCCGATCCATTTACTAGTACGTAGGTGCCAACCCTATAGAAGGCTACAACCTTCACTCGTTTTCCAGCTGCTCCTAGAAGGGAGCTACAACCCCCTGGCTCTTGTACTGGCTGATATGTTTACTAGTACGTAGGTGCCGGCCTACGATCTTCCCGGGACCACGTTTCATACATTTTCATACTGGATCCATGAAACTATCACCATTGTAGTACAACCTGCATCATCAATCTCTGAATCACCCAATACTGAATCACTGAAACCCTATCAACAACAACCAGATCCAACTCCATCTTCAAATATTATACTTCACATTGTATACGCTACTTGGATGAACCCAACCTGCGTGTATACGCTCTTTTACCAAGGACAACCCGCGTACAGATCTGTAAATTCAAACCTAAAACTCCGCAGCTATATCAGACATCAAAACATACCCAGATCATAACAATAAACATGCGTCAATAGATCTAGTCTATTCATAGTCAAACCATATGAAAATAATCATTCCAAGCCTTGAGATCTCGTTCCATCATCATCCTCCACATGAGTGAAACCTAGGTTCAGATCACCAACCCATAACCAACATTTGGATCTCACACTTCCTCAGATCTTCATCATTCACACACACTCACACAATGCTTGTTATAACTTGCCTAATGATCTTCTCCTTATATAGCCTTAGGCCTTGTTCAATACCAAGAGCCAAAACCATAGAAATCCAATACCATCATCTTCAAAAACTAGGGATCGACACGTCCGTCGAGACACCAAGGTCCAAAACCATAGGCACAACTTCCAAGGAATAACCGCCGTGGACCAAAGATAAGTTTTCCACATACACGCGCTTTTACTGAAGCCAACCAGTGTGTACACGCGACTTGGTATATAGCGAACCTGCGTATACGCGACTTGGTATATAGTGAACCTGCTTGTATACGCGACTTGGGCTTAATGAACCTACGTGTATGAACTTTCTTGGCCTGCTGTACTAAGATCTGTCCTCTGATTAAGTTGCCATCACCTGTACAAACCTCTGAGCATCTGTACCAACCTCTGAGTGAGTTGCCATCAAGGACAACACTTGAATCATAATGCCAACACTCTCCTAATTTGAGCTTTGATCTAGTGATCATTCCACAGCTAAACCAACACAAGCTTGTCTAACCTTACAACCTTTTTCTCTGATACCATTTGATCTGATAATCACCCAATGTGTGACCTCAGTTAAGAATTATTAATTAGAGGTATTATAGACTCATGTGCTGGTGTTTTTGTCTATGTTATCTAAGTAACGGATTGATTAGATTGCAAATACATGGACACTTGAAATGGAAAACGGTAAAGAAATACAGTAAGCAAATACAAGAACACAAAGAATTAATAAGGAGTTCACCCTATCCTCTAGGGCTACATCTCCAGTCTAGCTTCAGTGGTGGCCTTATTTTATTGTGTTTTAAGCATAGAATTACAATGCAAGAGCTCAATATGAGTCACCTGAACAGATTTGCTTGGCAAGGTGGTTATTGGATTCCCCAAGCCACTGGAGTGCACAGACTCATTTTCCTACCAGCTATATGACCTTCTGGTCTACAATGGAAAGAGCCCAATGCGGTGCTCAGTCTGGAAAGATCCTCCTTGGGATGGCTTGAATCCCTCAAGCTCTCTAGTTCTCGACGTTGCCTCTAGTCAACTCGGCCCTCTGTCCTCTTCTGCTTTTGCTTCACTGCCTTCTTCCCTGTGTTTCGTCCTCCTTTCGAGATTCTGGTTCCTCAATCTTTCTCTCTTACTATGTATTATGTCTCTATTCATGGCTTTAAGCCATTCGTTTCCATCTTTGTTCAGTTCCTTTGCAGGTACCATTAGAATGAAGGTTGTGGAGGTGTCTCGGCCTTTGGACATAATTAATGGCTCCTGCAAGGTGGTTTGAATGCGCCAGAGGTTGGCATGGGGGACGACGCAGGTGGCCATTTGGTGATCCTATCTTCCAGCCACTTGTCTTATCATATTAATTTCCAAGGTAATCACCTGCATCTGGGTGCGTTTCTTCTTCATTTGCCATTTCATTCTGCACCAGATCATTGTAGTCCTAGAACTAAGGAGTAGTGGCAGTAGAATTAAGTGTTCCTGCATGAAGAGTCTTTCCACTATCAACTCCAATGTTAGCTAAAAGATCTGCTACTTTGTTGCCATCCCTACGAATGTGCTTAATGGTGACTGCTCTATGAGTTGATAGCCATTATTCAATCTACTCCAATATTTTAGCCAATCTCCAACTACTACTGAATTTATATGATGGATTCCCCTGTAGAATCTGATTCACCATGTTAATAAGAATATGAGAATCCCCTTCAATTATAAGTGGGAAGAAGCCATGGAGTTGAGCAAGGAGGAGCCCCTGCCATAGCCCTTCTAATTCAGCTAAGTTGTTTGTATCCCAACCAATTGAACCCATAAAAGTTAGGAGAGGAGTGCCTTTGTGATTCTTGAAGATTCCTCCATATCCTACTTTTCCTAGATTACATTTAGACGCTTCGTCAAAGTTAAGTTGTATCATATGTAGGGGTGGAGGAAACCATCTGTCTGGTGTCGTTCCTTGTGATGAATTTTTACTCTGATTTGCCTGCATTTGGTTCCATTGGATATTCCAATTTACCCATATATTCTGTTCCTGCGGAGTGGAGGGAATGTCTTCTTCATGCCAGCTTTGGAGCAGTAAGGTTTCTTGAAGCTTTTGACATATATTATTCCATAGGAATTCTAAAGGGGTGCAATGGTGCTTGAAGATGAGACTATTTCTTTCTTTCCAGACGGTCCACATGTGGAATCCTGATACAAGTTTCCATAAAGCATTTAACAATTTGCTTTTGTATGGATTTGTTGCCCAAGTGCGTATAGTGTTGGTGATATCCTCCTTAATTCGTCCATCTTTTTAGCATGTTAAGCTATCCTTTTCCCAAAGTCGGTTTTCCAGCAGACAGAGGTTTATGAGATGCTCAATAGTTTCTTCCGCCTGTTTACAGTTTAGGCACATAGAAGGTCCATGAAAGCTTCTTTTCCGAAGGTTGTCCCAAGTGAGGATTTTATTTTGGCAAAGCAACCGGAGGAAGGTGGATATTTTTGGCCAGATGGGGGGATCCCATACTTGATTCTAGAGATGGTCCTTGACTTTATGGTTTCTTATAATTATATGATAGGCCTCTTGTGACGTGAAGGTTCCTCTCGCTTCGTAACCCCATCTGATTATATCCTTCTTATTAGAGTAGTGATTCCCTGTTTGAGAGCTTTGTTTCCAGCTTATCCTTGATGAGCTACGTGCCTTGCTTGATGATGTCGTCTGTGCTTATCCATTGCCTGTATCCCTGGGTATGAGTAGGCCTCCAATGTTGATTTACCTTGATCATCGGTTGCTCTAGCCAATCCTAAAGTTGGTGGGGTGTGATCAGGTCCTTCAATTTCGGTCTTTGCTACCAAGAATCTTCCTAGAACCTGTCATTGTTACCATTCCTAATTTCCCAGAAGCTGTGCTATTGAATTAGATCCTTAAGTTGTTTAGCTGCATTCGAGATTACGGAACCTGGGCTAACTTCTGTGAGCCTAATTAAGTCATCTACTGGTCTATTATTGGCACATTTTGCTGTCCAGAGAATAGCCCAGGGAGTATGTGAATCCGAGATCCATTTCCACTAGATGCATGCTCCCATGACTGTGTTGCTGTGATGAGGATCTCGTAACCCAATACCTCCATAGTTTTTCAGGAGGCAAACTGTATCCCATTTTACCAATGCCCATTTTCTCTTTTGTTCTATGTTTCCCCACAGAAAGGCTCTTTGAAGATGTTTGATTGCCTTGATTGCCTTGAGAAGGTTTCAAAAGGCCTTACATAGGGATTCCCTATGTTCTATTTTCTATTTCTATTGGTGACATAAGTTTTAAGTAATTTAATGGTGTATGCCAGAGCTAGGTGGGAATTCATGGCCTAATGGTGTCATATATAGAATTTATTACCAATACTATGTTTGTTGGTAATATGTTGTTACTTCGTTATGGGTCACTATATGAAATTCAATCTCTAAGCAACAACATATTTGTATTCAAGAAAGCTACAAGGATGGTAGTTAATGAGTTGAAATATTGTATACTAGCAAACAATATTTTTGATTGGCTTTAGGAGTGGTTTCCCCTATGGCTTCATTTCTCATTAAGATCATTTGAAGAAAGTTACAAATAATTGGGCTTCCATATGAAGCTAAACTATTATTAGTCTTTGGATTGATTATGGTTGGTTATTAAAGTAAATGATCACAGTGCAGTTTAGGTATGCATATTACTTTCTTGAAGAGGTAGGTTGATCTAGATAAAGTTTTTCTAAGAAAGCAGGATAGTTTTCAACACCTCAATTGTAGATATTCCAAAAGCAATTTTAACAATCGTATTGAATGCCAACTTTCATTTCCTTTGGTATGAATGCAAAAAAATGGATTGTATCACATTTTCCAAATAAGTCGGGCAATTGGAGGCTAGAAAACATCTTCAACTTTTCCCAATATATCGTAGCTTTCTTTTTGTGTCATATTATGCACAATTCTGCTCTTTGGGGCCGTGTTATGTCCTCAAAATATTTAAAAATACTCTAAATGGAACAACGGTATAGGATGCCAGGAAAACCCCGAAAATTGGGTCAATGGTATGGAAAGTGTTTGTTTCCTGTTTTGCTCTAGAGGTATTTTGATATCCACGAAAATAACCAACCATTATGAATTTTGTATTGGAGAGGATCCTTAGGTAATTGTTAATAACAAGTATTGTGTTTCTAAAAATCTATTAAGGCCCTCCATTATCTAGGAAATTTCAAGTTAATGGATGCAAAAGCTTAGACGGCTTAGGATGTCATAGGTAAGCGTGGACGTCCAATGAGTTTTTAGAATTGGAATGTGAGTTGACAAAAAATGGCATAATTTTATGATCTTGTCTTTTCAAGTTAAAGGAGGATGTTTAAGACTTGCTATGCTAGTTGAAAAACATAGGGAATGGGGATTTTACTGCAGAATGAGGTTATGAAGCTCAAAGGGCAATACAATTAGAAGAAGAATTTGGATGGTGGTATGAAAAGATATGGAAAATGCATGGTACTATCAAATGAGAAATTATTTTGGGCTTCCTTTAATGAATAAACTATTAAATTCAAATTTAATGGGCTCAGAAGGGGTTGTTGTCGTCGAAATCTTTTTCCTTTGTGAAAATTTGAAGTTGGAAAGGTTCCACATTTGTTCATTTCGTATTTTATATAACCAAGGTATAGGCTACCGTGGTGGGATATTTCTCTCTCGGATTGTAATGGAACAAACTATGCTTGGAAAATTGTGTGTTGATTCAATGGGCTATAGTTTGACTAAAGAGTTTGGTCACTTCATTGGGAAAATGATACATAGTCTATTGTTTTTGTGTAGCATAAGCATCTTTTACGACAAGGAAATATGAGTATATAAAAGAGTAGGTTTGGTTCTTAAATTAACTTAGATAATATAAAATGGATTCCAAGCAAATGAAGTAGATGGTGTTAATGAAAACGGAAATTGATTGTAACATCCCATGATATGTTTTTGACGAGGCAAGTCAGTGAGACCCTCAAATTTGTTGGGTTGGGATGACTTTCTTATAAATTAAAAACATTTCTTTCATATTATATACTCTCCAAGTAGATGATGTAATTTAAACAATGAGTTTGTTAGTATTTGGGTGTTGCTGTTTTTTTTTAAAGGAAATTGGACATTCAAAAAATTTAGATTTTGGGGACTTCGAAGTTGGCTATCAAAGTTGTGCGTGCAAAAATGTCGTCGTGGAAAATATTAGTATAAATTTAATGATACAAAACATTCTCTTATTGATTGAATCATTTTACTAGTGCATATTTAATCATATATAAGGAATCTAATAATTTTTTGATGAACTTTCAAAACATGTGTTTCTTGGGTGTTTTAGTTGCTATGAACTACTTGAAGCATAATATGCAGATGGAAATTTTCTTTTAATATTTTTGTATGGTATTTTCTTTAACTGTAGGTCAATAAATATTTAAAATCATTAACATATAAATTCGTATTCTTAAATATAGTTCTTTTATGATATTGATTAGGAGTTTTTTTTAATGTAAATGTGTAAAAGATAAGACTAAAAAGATGTATCAACATTCTTAGAGCTCTTACTCTTTTTTCGTTTCTCAAGTCTTTGCAAAACAATCTCAAATATATTCTTGTTTCAAAGTTATAAATATCTTTTCCCTTGCAATTTTTTATCAATAAATATATATATATATATATATATATATATATATATTAAATTAAATTAAATAATAGAAACATATAAATTATCTATAAATACCACTATTTTATTAATAAAAATAATAAAAAATTTAACATTCAACCAAATATTTTAAAATACACCATCAATAATATATATTATAATTTGAAGCTACATCATCAAAAGTGCATTTCGTTTATGATTATTATAACTTCTTTAAAGATAAGAATTTACTTTGATGTGTGTATATTTTAGAATAACTATTCCAAAATTTTTGCTTTTTTAATAAAAAGATTATATAGACTAGCCAGAATGATATATTTTCACAAATAGAGGGACCATATTAAACACTAAGAGTAATATTTGATGTTATTCCGTTTTACTTTGATATTTGTATATATTTTAGAATAGCTACTCCTTGTTTTTTGGAAAATTTATATAGATCAGTGATGAGGATATATTTTCACAAATAGAGAGACCATATTAAACGCTAAGAATAATATTTCATGTTATTCAATTTTTTTTAATAATTTTTTTTTTTTTTTTTTAATTCAATTTCTTCTTCAATATTTTAATGTCAAAATTATATATATATAACACTGTAAACCGTTCATTTATTCCTAGGTAGAAATTCTCACCATTGCTACTCGTGAGTTTGTTGTTCAAGTAGACCCATTAACGTTGTCGTGGTTATTGAAGTTAGAGAATGAGAATTTGAATAACGTAAGTTCATAGCTGTGAAGACCGTTCCACTTCCTTTCGATGAGGTGGATTTCGACTGACTGATAGAATCTAGTGCTGTAATGTCAACGAAATTTTGTTATGGAACTATTTGAATATCCTTATGCTCTCTCGTGATGCATAATTAATTAGACCATCTTAAACGGGCACATGCTACTTCTTGTTTAATGGTTGGCTTTTCACTCTTCATTGAAAACAAGAACAACAAAAAATATTACAACACATCTTAAGTTTTCAATATGATCAATCATATGTCGCAATTTGGCGTTCGAAGCGTGTGGGTTCAAATCCTTCCGATTTCATCGGAAGCGATAGCGTGATCTTAATCTTCGATTACAGCTTTTTAATTGCCCTGCTGCTAGTACCTACCGCGTTCATTAGCCATTCATGTTATATGATTGGACTAGTATTATTCATACAAACTATACAATCACTACCATTTATTTTTTAAAGTTCAATGATTTTTTTATATCTTCTATTTTACATATTTCTTAATATTCTTATTTGTTGGTGATGATTATGATGGTGATGATGGTGGTTAACATCCACTGAAACTAAATTGGTCTATCGGACCTATAATTGTTTTAATTTTTAATTGCCTGGCTCCTTGTCTTTCTTGGCGAGATTGGTGATGTAGCTTTCTTTTTTTTTCTCTACGGTCTTCCAACTTTCTTTATCTTGCATCTCCTTCATCTCTTCTAGTTCTTGGGACATTGGTGTCTTAGCTTCGCTATCTGTTGTGTTCGTCCTTTTGGCGAGATTGGTGATGTAGCTTTCTTTTTTTTTCTCTACGGTCTTCCAACTTTCTTTATCTTGCATCTCCTTCATCTCTTCTAGTTCTTGGGACATTGGTGTCTTAGCTTCGCTATCTGTTGTGTTCGTCCTTTTGAAGATAGTCGGAGAAGACGTTTGGTCTAGGAGATCCGCTTTGCTATTAAATGAAGATTTATTTTGTGCGGTATTCGAATCCTCATAATTGTTGATGGTTGAGGGGTTGTCGAGTTCATTCTTTTGTTGTTGGGCGGGGCTTTCCCCCTACTTGTCTTGAGAGTTGTTTCTTTGTTTCCAATTTCATGTGATTCAAAGTTTTGTCGAGAGTATTCTTCTTTGATAACAATGTAATGTTCTTTTTGTGCTCCTTCCCACCATGTAGATCTGTGGTGATTTTTTCTGGGAGAATTTTTCTGTGAGGCTTTTGGGCAATTTTTTGTTAGGAGGCCTGTCTCAAAGTAGGATCGGTATCTAAAGAGGACACTTTCATAATCGATTTTCTAGTTCCACACATAGTTTTTACTTGTTAGGTGTATTTCTGTTGGTAATCCGGCGCTGAAGTCCATTTCCACATAGATGCGTGCATAGGTGGTTCTGGCATATTCCTTTGTTTTTGGGCACCTGCAATAAGATTTCCCAATCACATTTCCAATGGCTTTTAGCAAGGAAAAATTCTAGAAATGCAAGGGTAGGTTTGACAATCTCACCCATGGTGTTGAGGTTATGATTTTTGTTGAGGGATCGAGGTTTGACAATCTCACCCATGGTGTTGACGTTATGATTTTTGTTGAGGGATCGAATGATGGGTTCTGTGGCTTCATGAATAGGCCTGAGTTTTCCCAAAACCAAGCGCTGGAATGTACAACACATTGTCTGCTTTCAGGGTTTTCAAAATCTACTATAAAGAAACCCCTAGCACAGGGGTAGATATTAATTGCATCACGAATTAGAGGCTTCCATACCTCCAAGATCCAACTGTGGAGAGTTGTCAGCCGCGGGCAAAAACCATTGAATCAGTGGATTAGGGTACTTTTAGAGAACTTCAAAGCCTCATTGAGTGAGGCCTGGACCAGCTGGACAGTGGGAGCTGGAGCTTCATATGATTTTCACGAAGTTGGGAGCCATCTGGAGAATGCTCTCCTATTGAGTATAAAATTTTTCTGAAATTTTTTACAAAAGGGAGCCACATAGGCCTTTCAGATCTGTGTCTCAAATCTATAATATCCCGCCACAGACTGTAGAAGATAACATTGTCCTCCGCATCCGATCAAACCACGACCCGATCTTCACTCTTAATGAGAGATATCTCCATAAACAAAAGAATCTCAGAAGAGAATCGATTCTGGAGAGCTCAAAACCTCTACTACATATTTATTGATACATAAAATCTCAAATCATAAAGATGCATGGCGATAAAATGGATCTTAATTGAAACAACATGGAAACCTGATACAGAGATAGAAACCTTATATAACTTCCCGCAAAGAGGTCTATCATGGCATAAAAACAAGTGCAGAGGGCCCCAGAAGGCCACAGAAGATTGCTGAAGAGATTGCCGAAGAAGGCCGCAAAGAATTGCCGAAGATTTCCAAAGGTTGTCAAGAAGTGCCGCAGAAGGCAAAGATGAAATAATGAACTCAGGTTCTTATGGGGAGAGTTTTTTCGGAGACTTTTCGTATATATCAATGGCATTAAGATTTATTCCTCTAAATATTTTTAACGAACGAATATGGTTTATCATGATAGCCAAGACATGATAACAAAATACTTAAAACTATACCGTGAGTCATATAAATTCTTTATAATTACCAAAAATAACTTTAAAATAATAAATTAAAATTCATAAATATACCATAATCATATAAATTAAATTTATAGCTGTCATAATTTTATTAAATTAAATAAATATATATATATATTACATTTTATAAATATTTAACTAGTAATTTTTTAAATTTGACATTATTTTTGGTTTTTTTCAAAGTTTGGTAGGACTTTTCCATTATTTTTCTATAAAAAGGCTAGTTACATCAACATGTTTGAAGGTTAGGTGGCCTCAACCTAGCCTAAAAGAAACCAGATCTGTTGGTCACCTAACAACAAAAGAAGTCATCAAGAACCAAAAAATAATAGGACTACGCTATATTTGTCAGAGAGTCTTTGTTCTTCCTACTAGCTAGATACCTATAAACATAACTAATAATATGCCTAAAAATTTGAAACTGTTTCATACAAAACTAAAACCAGAGGTGCACTGTCGCTTTACTCACCATCAGTTGAATCAACAAGAGCAAGATCCTTCATTGTAGAACCTTGTAGCTCCGTGTGGGGAATGCATAGAATGTGCTGCTCAATATGGTTGAGGCGCCCATTTTGTTGCTGCAATTGAAATTGGATCTTTTGAAACTCTTTGGGATAATTCAAGTGTCTATGGGACGACATTTGCATGTGTGGTTGAAACTACTCCAAGGCTTTAGCAGGTATGGCCAGGGTCTGAAATCAAAGTTTTCCATTCGTCCAAATTAATTTTCAAACTGTCATTTGTCTCCTTAATGTCCTCTTCCCAACCTGTTATGAGGTGCTTGACCGAGGTCGAACTGCCTGAATGATACGTCTGAGCAGCATTTTGGATAATTTGAGATCTTGATTTATGCCCACATACAATCCCCCCAGAGGAGCTAGGTTGACTGGCTTAGGGCAATGAGGCATTCCACTTTTTCCCACGGTTGAGTATCCCCCAACCATTCCTTTTCTTACCAGATGCAAAAACCATTCTACTACACTTGTAAATCAAATAATGAGTAGTCTACAAATCTGGAGGTCGGCCCAAACGTAATCTAGGCTAAGAAACAAGACACCGCCAAGGGTCACTCTAGCCCTGAATACATGCCAATGAAATTGCATGAGAAACCAACAAAATAAGGAGCTAGTTCGAAAGCTTGCTGTCAATAGACGAACGACAAGGAATTACAGGCTCTTGTATACGATTGCCCCTCTATTGCCCGTAGTCAAGCCTATACTTATAGACTAAAACATCCACAGGCAAAACCCAGAGTGGTCCTGCTGAATCTCATCTCTATTCAAATCGAGAAACATAATTGTACGCCAGAGAAAGGAAGAACACTTGATTCGTGAGATTCGCATAGACTAGAACCCACACACAACCATGCTTCGGAACATAAGAAATATACCATTGCGACAAGGATAGGATTGACACAAGACACTTCCCACAGATCGATTGAGATCATGAAACTATCCCTACTAAGACCGGGCCAATGATTACAGACAACGATGGCCATATTCAGAGACCAAAAATACCTAGGGCCCTTAAGACCCAAACAAAATTGACCAGAAACTAAAACCCTCCCAAATGCTAAATAACGAAGCAAGGAGCTTAGTGTAACCCAAAGCAGCCCGTAGGCCTAACTGTGTGAATCCCTACATGAGAATCAAATTTCATAGAAAATTGACACAGGAACATAGAAGACTAAATATTCAACACACAAAATGGACCAAACCATGCCACAATTTAGACAATTTCTTTCCCAATCTTGCTAGAATAACATTGTTCCATTCATCTTAGATACCTGAAGATAGAGACGAATATTCATTAATGCAGGGAGAACATAATTAAGAATGGAGACATACCAATGGAAGATTCCTTGATTAGAAAGTGATGGTGTCTACGACTTCCCCATGATGAACAACCTGAATAAGATCCACAACATATGGAGCACACATGACAATTTACCGAGCACAATGGAGGGTGAACTCAACTTCCCGACCAACTTAATGTCTCTACCACTTTCCAGGTCAACATTTAACCCTTGAATGCATAACGCCACCTCTCCAAGTGTTGCATGCATCTGGAGGATTGCCCTACATTTCCTTGGAATTTTCATTAGACATGGGGCCATGGCGTACCCATTGGGTCCAACTCACTCCTCGACTGGGGAAATTTAATATTTCATTTCAAAAGCATAGAAAATGAAAATTATTACCCTTATTAATGGTAAAATGGAACAAGAAGACAAAGGACGATCGGACTACAGATGAAGAACTAGGGTTACAAACTTCTGCAAGTGTTGAACTCCATGGAGCGACGCAAAGGAGGGAGCTCCACTCCCTCCTACAAGCAGGCCATGGCCAACCGAGGTAAGAAACCAATAGAAACTTCCAGAGGGCCTTCAGAAGAAGGGATAAGGAACATGGAAGAGGAACATGATTTAACTAAAACATGGGAGGATAACAGAACAAAAGAAAATGAAGAAGAAGACAAGAAACAGGGGGTAGAAAAAAAAGCGCAAAAGGGGCCATGTAAACCCAAGGTTGAGGTTACACACAGAGTAGTTTTAAATGACCCTACTCTATAGGCGCACAGGGACCACATGAGGACCTATGATATCATTTTTAAATTCATGGGATTAATGCCCACTAAAAAGGCACTACAAGCATCGATTAGATACCACTGGAAACCAAAAGGAGGCATAGACTTACATCTTGGGTCAAAGGGTTTCTTCACTGTGGCCTTTACAAACATCGAGGACAAAGACAGGGTGTTTGAAGGAGGGCCCTACTTCTATGCAGCTATATGGCTCTACATGAGATCGTGGATGATGAATCTTGTCCCGAAGTGAGAGACTTTCACTTCGGTACCGACCCGGGTAAGACTCTACTCCCTACCTCTTAATTACTGGCAAACTGAATCGTTATTTGCCATAGGAAACAAATTAGGAAATTTTGTCAAAGCTTCTGAAGCCACCAGAAGGGGAAAATATACTTCCTTCACACGAATATGTGTGGAAATGGATCTCTTCGGAGCTCTACCGGATGAGGTCATCTTGCAAGTTTTTGATGAAGAATGGGTGCAAACAATCGATTATGAACACATTCCTTTCAAATGTCATAAGTGCCATGAGCATGGGCACCTATTTAGAGACTGCCCTCTTAGTAAAATAGAGAATAAAAGTAAAGCTACCACAGTGAAAGATACTAAAAACTTTCAGAAAGTGGGATATAGAGGAAAAGGGGGGAAATGGTGCCAAAGCCACATCAAACAGAAGGGCAACAGGCTAGTTTGAATAGGTTCCAAGTACTTGAAGAAGAGGAATATATAACAAAGGCAGATCAGGTAATGGAAGGCAGCCCAAGGGAGAAGGAGAAAGAAGAAAATAGTGAACAAACCCAAGATGTTAATAAACAGAATGAGACTACGCTGAGTGATGGAGAATTGGAAATGGACCAAGAAATGACCCATAGTGAGATGGATATGGAGGATCATGAACTATAGGATACTCTTGACAGAGAACACCTAGGCCTGGAAGGGTTCTTGAAACAGGGGACCATGGGAGGGGTGGAATCACTACCTCAAGAGGAGTTCAACAAAGTACAATAGCTGTTCCTATGGAAAACTCAGGGTAAAGGGCTGGGAAGGAAAAGAAACAATGAAAGGCAGGGCAATGAAGGTGTGAAAACTATGAAAACCACACCAGGATTAGCTCCTAGAAACCGAGGAAAGAAAAGAGGCAGAAAAAAGCAGAATGAGTTATTGATGGAATGTGGAAAACTAATGATAGATTCGAATAAGATGAAAGACCTAACCAGCTACTCCTTTACAAATCTTTCAGAATGAAGTTCACATCTTGGAATATTAGAGGTCTAGGTAGTAAAAGGAAACAAAGGTTACTTAGCAATAGAATGAAACAAGAAGCTCTAGATATGATCTTTATCCAAGAAACTAAATGTTCCATTCAGAAAATAAAAGAAATTCACATAAAATGGCTCAATAAATTTGAGTTTCTAGAAGTCAAAGAAGATAAGGCAGCAGGAGGCATACTCACTCTTTAGAACCCCCAAAAGATTGGCATAATAGATGCTAAGGCTTCTAGAAATTATTTATCAATGGTTATTGATGGCCCAGCCCTCCAACGTGGCGTGCCGTGTCAACTGGGCAGAGTTAATGCGACTGACGTTGGTGTAAATGTGAGTGTACAGGCCTCTAGATTTTTCGGAGGGTTTGTAACTGGCAGTACCGGTTGGGGAACTCCACCTCTGGGTTTTGTCCGGCAAGTCACTCCCACCTTTTGTCAAGCGAAAACCTCAGTTGTGTTGGTCATTTCGTCGTTTGCTGTGTTAAACCCCGGCCCTGCTCTGTGGAGGGTTTTATACTTACAGTTTCTTTGTTCCGGCGTTGAGTTCTCTGGTTCCTCCGGCCTCTCGCTAGTCTGCGCGTTGGGATTCCTGTGAGAGCGACATACTGTTGGTTTCTTACGCCATCATGCGTTTCATTTGCTGTTTCTTCGTTTGTTTTCCGTCGAATAGTTTCTTTCCACACAGTCTTAACTTGTAATGGGTTCTGTAACAGGTTCTCTTCGGCTTCACGCTTCAATAAACCACTTCGTTTCAACCTTGTCTCGAAGGTAAGCTCTGGTTCGATGCCAGACTTTGTCGTTGCTTCTTCTCCAGGCTCTGACAAATTTGTTCCTTGTTCTTCAGGTTATGGGTATCGGTGGGTTTTTCCAATGCTGCCTCTGCAACTTCAGGTGAGAGCCACAGTCTAAGGCTCGTTCGTTTGTTGGCTTCCGCTTTATTTGTTTTTCTTGCTTTTCTTTGCGTTAATCCACGCCCACACTTGCTCTTGCAGGTTGCTTCAATGGCTGGCCGCCGAGGATTTATACTCCCTGCGTTTCTAGGGATAACCCGAACCCTTAAGCCTTATATCGGGTAGGGTCCTTCCAGCGTTGTTTCTGCTTATAAGTTTGTAAAGAAATTGAAGTTCTTTTCTGTAATAATTTATAGTCACCTGGGTTATGGTCGACCGATATTCCACTCTGTCATTTAGTGCTTGTCTGTAGGTATTCGTTGTTCTGTAGGTTGCAAATGAAACTGTATGGTCCTCTGTCGGTTCTGTTAGCCGTTTGTGGCTTCCACTTCGCTTGTAATGGTTTCGTTTTGTAAGGAACTCGCTCTAGCGAGCATGTTATGCTCAGACAACTTCTATTATGCGCTTATTTATATTGATTTAGTTAAATGAACTACTGTGTTGTCATTTCCAGCTATTACATGTCTTTCTAAAAGTACAAAATACTTGTATATTCGTTACCTGGTTAAGTTTGTCGAGGTCGGTTGTTCGCCTTCCTTTCTGTGTGGAAATAGCTGCCTGTAGCGGCGTGTGCTCTATTGGTTACAGCTTACAATCTTCATTTATAGGCTCACTATAATTATATGCTTACAGTACTATTATTTCAATGGATGCAATCACAGATAATATTAACCGAATGAATTAATTTAGCAGTGGTTCAAAATAAACAATTTTATTACAGAGGAATGTTTCTGTGTCTCTCTTCTCTCGAGGGGTCTCTCTCCTTTTCTCTCTCTCTCTCTCTCTCTCTCTCTCTCTCTCTCTCTCTCTCTCTCTCCTTTTTTCCTATATTTTTCCCTCTGTTTTTAACATCTGGGAAGCATAACTGCTTCCACTTCCAGTTGAACTGTCTAACCAAAATTATTACAACTACCAACCAGTTTGTTTTCACTAAAATGCTAATTTACTGTTAACTAATTTCTAAACTAAAACAATTCACAGTTTGCAATTTCTATGGTCTCTAACGACCTTCTGGGAAATAAACAAATAATAAAGAAAATTAAAACAAATGACAAGTTTGATAACCTGTCCAGTTATGCATGTGTTCTCTGCTAGTTCTTGTTCTCTCCATGAGACAGTCAACCACCTTCTGTCTCCTCGGAGCTGGATGCTCCTGCATCAGTTATTCAGCGTGTGGGAGATAGGGAGACTTATCTAGTCATGGATGTTTATGGCCCCCAAAGATTGGATGATAAACTCAAGCTTCTAGATTCTCTTGTGGAACTAAGAGATAGACATGCAGGAGTACCATGGATCATAACCAGGGACTTCAACATGATCAAATCACTATCAGAAAAAAAGGGGGAACAAGAACTTTAAGCAAAGACTCTATAGCATTTCAAACTTTTATAGATAATATGAAGCTAGTTGACACTGATATGAGTAATGGCCTCTTTACATGGAACAACAAGAGATGAGGAGAGTCTCAAGTAGCCTCAAAGTTAGACAGATTCACAATTTTAGAGGACCTTATGCTCATCGATAAGGAAATGATAGTGAGAATTCTCCCCTTTGGTGGCTCAGACCATTGGCCTCTACAAATTGAGGTACAGGGCATTGATATCCCCAAGAATAGACCTTTCATATTTGAGAATATCTAGCTCACCCACCCAGATTTTATCAGCAATATAGCAAAATGGTGGATAGAAGATCTGCATATACAGGCAACAAGAATGTTTCTGCTACACAAAAGGCTAAAACACATCAAGCTTAGACTCAAAGACTGGAACAAGAATGAATTTGGCAATATCTTTGAAGCGAAAAAGGAGGTTGAAGACAAAATGCAGGAACTCAATCAAGCCCTTATCATATATGGCTTTGATAGAGTCAGAAAAGCTCAAGTCACCAAACATTATCAACACTCGAAGATCTTATTTAAACAAGAGGAAATATTTTGGAGACAAAAATCTAGAGTTCAATGGCTAAAAGAAGGAGAACGAAACACCATATTTTTCCACAGATCCACCATGGCAAACATATCTCATAATAGGATCTCTTTGATCAAGGACAAGGGAGGTCATCTACTGAATTCCCATGAAGAGATAGAAACTGTGTTAGTCCAACACTTTCAAGGTATAGCAAAGGAGACCATTGCAGATAGAGCTCATTTTATCAGGGACTTAACAAGGCATATACCTAGGCTAGTATCAAGAGAGGATAATTTCAATCTCAATAGGCCAGTGACTGAAGAGGAGGTTAGTGAGGTTGTTAAAGACATGCAGAATGGAAAAGCACTAGGCCCTGATGGTTTCAATGTGGATTTCTTTAAATCTTGTTGGAGCATTGTTAAAGAATATATTCTAAATGTAATGGAGGATTCCAGGATGAATAGAACCATTTTGAAGGTGCTCAATACTTCCTTCATCTCCTTGATCCCCAAACAAGATAATCCTCAGACTCCAGACACGTTTAGACCCATAGCTTTGTGCAATGTGGTGTACAAAATAATATCCAAAGTTCTTGCCAATAGAATCAAACCCCTTCTTCCTACTCTAGTTTCTGTGGAGCAATCAAGTTATGTGGAGGGTAGACAAATTCTCAATAACATCATTCAAGCGCATGAAGTGGTGCATTCATTGTTAAGCAATAGGAAGGCGGGAATGATTATGCAATTGGACCTTGCCAAAGCTTATGATAAGTTGAATTGGACCTATATCAGGAAGGTCCTTCTAGCCTTTGGATTTGATCATAACTGGGTAAGATGGGTTATGGCACTGGTAACTTCTTCTAGCTTTTCAATTCTGGTTAATGGTTCTCCTTCCAAGACTTTTACTCCTTCAAGAGGCCTCAGGTAGGGAGATCCACTCTCTCCCTTTCTCTTTATCCTCTTGATGGAAGGACTTGGTCGGTCTATCAAGCATGCGAAAGAAGTTTGTAATATCAACGGTCTCGAAATTTCTGAGACTGGATAGGATTTGACCCATAAACAATTTTTTGATGACACTATGCTGCAGGGAATCCCCACAGTCAAAGAAGCTCTTGCTTATAAACAAATCCTGTGTGACTTTGCCATAGCTATAGGTATGAAGGTAAATCTCTCCAAATCTAAGATTTTTTTTCCTTAATACTAATATTGCTATTCAAAGAAATATCTCTAGAATTCCGGGCTTCCAAAGGGATGTCCTTCCTTCCAAGTACCTCGGAGTTCCTCTAACGGATAAACCTTTGCACAAGAGCATTTAGGAGCTGATGATTAATAAGATGCTAGATAAAATCAGGAAATGGACTATCAGATCTTTAAACTTGGTAGGCCGGTTGGTGCTTACAAACACTGTTCTGTAATCAATCCCCATCTTCATGCTTTCAGCCCTTCCAGCTCCAAAAGGAGTTTTACAACAATTTAGAACCATTCGAAGAGACTTTCTTTGGGGTAAGGGGGAGGAGAGAAATAAATGAGCCTTGGAAGGCTGGGATAAGATTTGCAAACCGAAAAACCATGGGGGTCTTGGATTGGATGATCCAAAAGTACTCAGCAAGGTTTTAGGGGAAAAATTATGGTGACGTTGGGTAAAATATCCAAAGGCTCAGTGAGCTAGTATTTGGAAAGAAAAATATGCCAGCACTTGGCAAGATAACAATCACATAAGGATGACTGGAATCATAAAAGGCTCCCACATCTGGAATAAGGCCTGGGAGAATAGAGACTTAGTGCAAAAAAATAGCTTCTGGGAGATCAGAGAAGGAGATCTTGCCTTGTTTTGGGAGGATAAATGGAAAAAATAACCTACACAGTTAAGAGAGGACTTTTTTGATACCAAAGGGTTTCTCAGGGTAAAAGATTTTTGGGATCAAACCAATAATGAAGGAAAATGGAGAACCTGGAAGAATATAGAATTCAGGGATGATAACCCCTTGAAAGCAAAAGCAGATGCACTACTGACAATGTTGGACCAAAGGAAGATTCTTGTTTCAGAGGGGCATGACCAACTTAGATGGGGCAACAATAATGAAGGTACCTTCAATCTTAAGGAGGCAAAGAGCATAATCCTTGAGCTGGACTCCAATGTACCAGATAGGGTTTGGCAGAACCTATGGAGGCATCAAGGTTGGATGAAAATTAAACTCTTCATGTGGCTGGTACATCATAAGAAAATTCTGACTTGGGAAAACATTCGGAAGAGGGGTGTTTTGGGACCTTCTAGATGCCAGCTCTGTGAAGCCCAAGAGGAAACAATGGAGCACCTTCTCAATAACTACATTTTCACCTCCAGGTTGTGGGATACTTTTGCCACAATTTTCCAACAAACAGATAGGGACAAAGGAAGCATTATCAATACCCTAAATAACTGGAGACGAAACTTCTCTGATTATGAGTTTCTTCACTCAACTTGGGCTTTAACTCCAAGATTCATAATTTGGAATGTCTGGAAAGAAAGGAACAACAAAATCATCAAAAATGAAAAAAGTTCTTCCCAACGGATTATTGAGCAGATCTTAACACAGATTAAGGAGATGGTTGGCACTATAGTGCGAAATTCCCCAAAGAATCCGCCTTCAGAAAATGAAATGTAGATACTTATTCAGTTGGGGATGCAGGGGCTTATACCATAAGGAATGGACAGGAAGGTAATGAATCTAGAAAATAAGCCAAACTACTAGTATCCTCCCCCTCAGGGTTTTTTGAAATACAACATTGATGGGGCCTCAAAAGGCAACCTGCGTATTATTGGTTTTGGAGGAGTGTTACGGGATGAAAATGGCTGTATCCTTTTTATTTTCCATTGCCATTTGGGAAGAGATACAAACAATATGGTGGAATTAATGGCTCTTGAGCAATGTTTAGATTTCCTGAAGTAGGATAATCTCCAGAATATTATAATTGAAGCTGATTCTGAGTTGATCATTAACTTGGTCAAGAGAATCTGCTGTGGCACAAAGTCGGAAAAGTCTCAAGATATTGGAGGCTACTTTCAGTCTTTCAAAGGATCCAGTTTGACCTCCTATGCTTACGTACCATGAGTTTTACTCATGTGCAAAGGACGACAAATAAATTGGTGGACATTTTGGCCAATCAAGGGGTGCTCTACACCAAAAGCAGGGTTAAGTTGAGTTGGCAAGAGATGCCTCAGAACAGATTAAGGGAGCAGTGTCTTGATCAGGCGGATGAGGACAAAAAGGTGTTCCGAAACAGAGCCACAGAGACGGGGTCTAGCTGATTTGGATTCATTATGAAGTGTTATTTCATAAGTGAGGTCTTTTTTGGGATGTAGGTCTATGTCGGCCTCCTTAACCCAGGTAACAGCAAACTAGAAGTCTCAGGGGGATGGCTGGAAGGAGGGATCTTCATCTTCCTTTGGCCCATGCACCCGAGGAGATGGGATGGTATGTGGGGCTGGAGTCCAGACTTTCTCGGCAGACTCAAAACCCCTACTTTAATTCATGTGGTGGCTTTATCGCCCTCAGGGTGGTTTCCAGTTTTTTGCATGCTCA
Organism: Pinus tabuliformis; assembly: GCA_031772625.1. Taxonomy (NCBI): domain Eukaryota; kingdom Viridiplantae; phylum Streptophyta; class Pinopsida; order Pinales; family Pinaceae; genus Pinus; species Pinus tabuliformis. The sequence goes on along the minus strand of CM062813.1, from coordinate 12,530,660 downwards.
TCAAGCCGCAAGTAGTATTTCACAATCAAGAGTGATTCCACTCACCTCACAACACGTGGCCATGGGTGGGGAGGAATTAGCGCCCTCATTGCATGGTAATTATCGATGCTTTTAGTTCGGGCGATATGATTCTCAACTGTTGGATCAAGCGAGGAAAATCCACAGCCAAGAATAAGCGTGCATGTTGGTGGATCCAAAACAAAGGTTATGTTTCGAGTTGATCGCACGACCTCACTGGAATCATGCGCAAATAGTGGAATTCGGGTGGTTAAAGTGAACAGAGGTTATGTCAAAAATAAACCCAATATGATTATAAATTATGGTCTATTGGGTCATTAGGTCCGATTTGTTTGTTATACAGTGTGCTTGTTGGCCACCTGATATGATTTTCATCCCCTGGATCTCTAGCAATAGATCCAATAGCCAGTTTTGGACTGCTCATTTGGTTTGGTGGGCCCGCAGCCTGGGGTTTGTTTTGTCATCTTGGGACCATGGATTGGGGTAGGCCTGTCATATTGGTGGGCCTCACCGCCGTGGTCACTTTTGTATACTATTTCTCTTTTTTAATTGAATATAAGGATCTGCTCTTGCCTTAACCAAAAAAAAAATGGTAAAATGGAACATTATACAAATCATGTGTTTTTTTTTTGATTCTAAAATAGGGTTACACAACGAACCATGAGTCAATAGTGAATTTCACAAGTTAGATTGATAACTTGATTTCCCAAACTTGATATTGTATTTTTATCTTTTTTATTAATAATAATATTATTAATTACAATTGTTTATGATGAAATTTTTGTTTTTTAAATTAGTGTATTTTTATGGTAACTTCATAGGTATCCATCCATAAACATCAAACTAATTATTAACACTTACTACATACATTTTACATGCCTAATATTAAATTTTTGTATAAAAAGTCAAAACTCAATTTTATTATTATTATTATTATTATTATGAAAAAAATAATATATAAGTTAAGCATATATACATTAGGAAAACATGGAACATGATTTTTAAACATGATGATTTACCCCACTTTACCATGGAGATTCTTAGTTTATAAATACACTTTGTTATAATACCATGGCTTATCAATATCACATGCTCAAAAAATCATAATGAAGTTCATATGACAAGTGCTCATAAGACATTTTTTTAAATTAATTAACTTAATTTAAAGGGTAAAATGAACATAACTACTTTGGGAACAAATCTCACAGCCTTTAATTTGTGTCTATTACCATGACTACTCTAGAATATTCTTTTGAGGTTAAATCTCTACCATCCACTTAACAATAATTTGTAATTATATTAAAATTGTCGAAGCCCTATTTCAAAATGGACATGCCTATCCAGGTAATTAAAAATAATTTTTGAAAAATATTGAATAATTGTTTTATTTAAATATATATGTTAGATAAAATGTACGTAAATTATTAAAAAAAAAAACAAATTTACTTTATATATAGTAAATTCAAAAATAGATATGTGAATATTATTCATGGTAGTGTTTGTCATGTATTTTATTTTGAATTCTCATGGGTCCTCAAGGTGTATATCAGTTGGCAACCACCATGAAAATGATGTCTTGTGAGCAATAGATTGGAGGTTCAATTCTCCGAGATGTAACCAATTCTACAGGGAGGAGGACAACTCATAAACCCCAAAGGTTATAGTAGTAGTGGTTAGAATTGATGGTAAACAAAGAAACATTTTATTTTGAATTCATGTTAACATTTTGTGATTATGAAACTTTTATCCATGTCAATTTGAAGTATCAAATCGTAAGTTCATTTGATGTTAGGATTGTAAGGCAAGGGACTCAACTGAGGATTAGTATTCTAATTCTAACATGGTTTTGGTAAGGATTTTGTAGAGACTAATTGAAGTATTGGTTCTTTGGGAGCTAGCTCTAAGGGTTATCTTTTTTTCCATACCCTTTTAGTGTTGATTCTATTTATATTTTCATTCAATTTATTAGGTTCCCCTCCACCCTTTTAGTTGATTCTCTCAGTATATAATCATTTTGATCTATGTCATCCAACCTTAAGAGAACATGATCTCTAACTAAAGGTCTGGTCTTTTCTAAAAATTAAAATTTAATTAATAGTCTTATTCTCTACTTGATTTTGTAGTCTAGTGATAAACTTAAATTCCTAGTTGGTTTTCTTGATGTTATTATATTTTGTTCTAGAGTATTTGTAAGCCATGGTAATCTGTGCCTAGTAAGCCCTCCATGAGTTAAAAAAATGATGACATATTTGAGCCAAGCAATGTTTGTATGTTTCATTCTTTAGTATGTAGTTTAGATTGTGGGTTTAAGTACTCAGTATGCACCGATGGACAATATGAATGTTACTAACTACAGTTCTAAAGAAGAATGAGGAGTACATTTACTCCAATAGGATTGAATTCTTCACTCTTTGTTACCACTAATGTACATGAGCATGAGTATCATTACATCTATTAGCACATAAATACCACGAATTAAGAGAAAAGAAGAGAAATCTTATAGGGTAAATATAACATGTTTAAAAATTTACCAATAAATGTTCCCAAGGATTGTCTTTCATTGGCATCTAACATCAAGGACTCTATAGGCTCTACTAAATTATGGAAGAAATAATTCATCAATTTAAATAAGAGATGGAAGGAACCAATAAAAAATTCATCAATTTACAAAACTAATGGAAAGAAGAAATATACAATGAGGCACAACACACCCACCATCAAAAGTTGGTTAGAATGAGGACACTAATTTTCATGCATTTTATAGGTTTATAGTTTGTTAATGTGTCCCATAATCAGAAAAAAATATATTATTTTGTTCTAAGGTAAAAGCATGTATGTCAAATTCAAATGTACTTTTCGAATTGTTTAAAAATTTAATTCATGTAAATTTCGAGATCCTCTAATCTTGAGGTTCTTAATAAGTAACAAAAACCAATATAATATTGTATAGCTTTGTTTAACTCTCATTTGCTTTTCTTCCTCATCTTAGTTCTACGGATCTAATTCCCCATGAGTTTGTAATTTTTTGTTGGTTAAAATGCATTTTTAAATGCATAAATAGATTCAATGCCTTGAAAACCCCTTGGATTATATAGACTGGACCATTCAAGCATGTAAATAGCACAAATTCCTACCACATTTTCAATAAAAGTGGTGGAAAAATATCAAAAAAAAAGAACAAGTATGATTTACTTTGTTAATACTAACTACAATATATGAAATAATATAATATTTTATTAGTTAACTAAAAACTTATACTATAAGTCCACGGGGTCTTGGATGAATGGTGATCAGGTGTTTTGTTAAGGCACTCCTTAATGTGAAGTCAATGGTTCAATTCCCTGCCCTCATTGGGGTGATATATTGGACATGAAGATGTATTCCTCCCAATCTTACAAAAAAGAAACATATACTATAAAAGTTATCTAATAAATTTGATTACTATATATAGGTTTAGCATATTTTATAAATCCTTCATCTATATATATATATATATATATATATATATATATATATATCAAATTTTATGTGCATAATAAACCATTTTTAAATAAAACATTTATATTGAAAATGAAAATGATTATGATTAACATCGACTAATAGTTATATGGTCTACGTTACCTTATGAAGTTCATAGATTAGTTTCCATTCTTTAACGTTTTGATTCTATGCTAAAGGAAGTGGGAGAAGAATTACTTAATCGCCATATTTTTGTTTACTTAAAAGGCCAAGAAGGATGGTAGTGTGAGAAATATTTTGAAAATTTGATCAAATTTGAGTATAATATGGACAATTTAAGAAATGAATACTTTCCTCTTCAATACTCTCACATGGCACAAAGTATTTCATTCAATGATATTTTCATGATAAAGAAACACCCAATTCCACCATGAAGCTCAAGAGAATTTGTTCTTATATTGCTAATGTTCATTCTCTTCTTAACAATAGTGAAGGAAAAAAGATAATTTTGTTTCTTGAGATTAATTTAGAACATATAATTATAATACATTAGTTTTCATTTTCTCTTTAGCTCTTTATTTTCCTACAATTTTTCCTTAGATTTGGAAGTAATAATATTTTTAACATTATCTAGATTCTGTAGGACATGGTCTTGTCCTTTATTACCCAATGTTCTAGTCAATTTTGGACATTCTTATGCCACCATTTCTTGAGCAGGAGGTGAGGATTTAGCTAGAGTTAGAAGCTATTTTAGGAAACCTCTTGATATCTATGTTATATTTTTTCTTCTTATACATAAGATACCTAGTCATAGCCATTCTTTCAATGGTGGAAAGGCTTGCTTCAATAAGGAGGATAAGGTAGGTCGGATTTCCCTTAATCTTCAAGTCATAGGTTATGAACTACTTTTAATTATGTTCAATCTTCCTTCACACATTATGGATGTACTAAAACACCAAACCTCCCATGCATATAAAATAATATGAATCATGAACATGTCAAATAGGAGCTTTTATAATCCTAAATCTAAAGATCTTTTTACTCATAGTTTTTTTCAATCTAATAGTAATATTTTCAACCTCCATTTGTTCTTTTATCAATTTTATAAATTCTAGTTGAGCTTATGAATGATGTCAATTCCTAGATATTTGTATGAAGGCACATTCTGTAAATACCTTTTATCACAAATGAAAGTATCATAGGTGATCCTCTTAGATTCAATTGTCATGACCTTTAGTTATATTAGTATTAATACTCATATCCCCAAGGGGTAGCTCAACTAGTAGACTATCCATTGCTAAAGACCTTGTTGATTCAAATAACACAGGGTGAGTTCTCCTCGATGCCCTTGGCTTTACGCCTTGCTAGTTTAGTTAGTGGGATTTGATTCCCTTTGTGGTTGATCTACCCAAATTTTCCAATGGATGTAGCTGCCACCAAGTGTCCATAAGCCACCATAAAAAGTAAAAAATAAAAAGATAATAATAATTAGTATTTAAAGTCATGGCCATGTTGGAGTAGAAATATTGGAGGATTCTAAGATATTTTTCAAGATTCGAATGGCTCTTTGTTAAAATGAAAATATCATCAACATAAACAATGATAGCTATGACCATATCATTGATCATGAGGCCAACCCAATTTTCATCTTCCCTACAATATTTTTCCTTATCAATGTATATGCCAAAAAGGGTGTTGTGGGGAAAAGTATCCAACACGGAATGACCCTATCCCACTCTAAGGGTGATAGTTCCTTAGCAACAGCTGAAGCAAAGCTATCTAAAGTTACTTCTTTATGACATGCAAGAGATGAAAGGAAGAGATCCACTTACCGATGTCTTGCGCAAATGGTTGATCCAATCTCCTCTATTTGCCGCTTGCTCCTAGCTCCAAGTCTTCTCACGGGCCCAGCTACACGAGATCCTGCGAACAAGACAAGAAAGGGAAACTACAAGAAGCGTGCATTCATAATTGATTCAAGGATTAGCATAAATCAAATACGCATGTAAGAGAATACACCATTGAAACACATGCAAATAGAATAACCTCAAATGCTTTATTAATATAAGGAAGTAAGGTTCAGGCGGTGATACAATCGTGAGAGGTCCAATCTAGCATCACCTTCCCGACGGAAAGAAATCTCCTCTTCACCTCCCTCAAGCAATCACCCAATACTCACAACTGTAAACCAACAGCAATTCTTTGCACAAAATTCCGGCCTCCAGATCCCATGGGATGAGATCCTTATATAGAGTTTTGGAGTGAAGATAAGTCAGCTTGATGTGTGACTTGTTGTCCTCTTCAACTCCAGTTGTTCTTCAGTCCTTGAGTCCACTCGGAGTTTCTACCTTCCACTTGGAGTTTTAGAACCTCTTTACTCATCATTAGGCGAATCTTCTGATCCAAGTGTCATTTTGGAAGCTTCCTGGGCACTGGCACATTGAGAAAAGATTCCTCCACATGTCAAAGTACGCCCAGCACAGGTAGCCTTTGTTGCACTTGCTATGCAGCGCAGATGCTTAGTGGAGCAGCTGCTTTGATCCAAAATTGACCTGTTTTTGAGTGTTTTTCAGTGCAGAACTGATCTGTAGTGCTGTGGTTTGCTGACCTTGTTCCTCTAGGGGTAGGAACAACATGTTTAGGGACTTTGGATCCTTCAGATTATTGACATTTCATGCTCCATGATGTAAGGCACAAAAATGTCTATAACAGTTGCCCCTAAAGTATGAGGTCGTTTATCGGGTGAAATGCTTTATTAGGAGGATCCGAAGTTCATTCAATCGTCGGGAGGTGACCTGTAACAAAATACAATACAATACATTATCTTTTCATACTTTCTTTTCATGATCTAGCTGATGCGGGCATTTCCCATGCTCAACTTTATAAATACATTTGCTGTACATAAACAGACGATCGTCTGATAATAGACTGATAATTCTCTGCTTTTAATTATCATCCTTTTAGTAGGATGATCATCTTCTGCACATGTCTATGTTTTTATCTCCTGAATATATATCGCAGCCCGGATGGATGAAACTAGATCCGGGGTCTTCAAACTTGTCCGATCTTCACTCTAGTACAAGTCGATCCATGTGAGAATTTCTTGAAGTCGAACATGGAAAGACATCGCTTGATTACCAGTCAATAATGTAAACTGTTAACAAGCGCGAGAGGAATCACCGATAATGATGATGACCCTCAAGGTACTGCAGCACAATTCACGTGGCGTGAATATAGGATCTGACATCGAACACCACACAAAGTCTCCCGGTCGAAGGTCATTAATGTATACCTATCGCCGGAAGTGAGAAACTTGCCATTGAGGCATGCAAGCTTCAAAGTACTGAGGGGGTGTTCCTAGATCAACTTCTTGGATAGTGAGCTGATGTCGACAAGAAGTGATCCGTCAAAGGAGGGCCTTAATGAATCCCACATCAGTGACACAGAACGGAGCTAGTGATGATGGTGAAAACGATCTGTGAAATATGATTCAGGGTGGCGGTCATGGAAGGATGAAAGATGATGTATGGTAGTGGATGGGACCCGGTTGACACTTTCTGAATGACATCTCTTGAACATATAATGACACTGATGTGATGGATCGGTAGCATTACCCCATGTATGGATGGTATGGCAAGACCATGGTGAAGGGACCGGTGAATGATAATAACCCAACCCGATATTTACGGAGGCAAAAGTGTCATGTTCAAGAGCGACTTGCTACCATTAAGCTTTGAGGTTCTTCCCAATTTTTCCCCAGTCATTTCTGACCAGTACCTCTTTATTTTTGTCAAGCTTGAGGAGGATAACATATGCTTGTTCTATAACCTGCCCTTCGGGCAAGCCCATCGCTATGTTTTAACGAGCTTAACGATAGGGAAACTCGTTCTCGTCTAAAGACAAGTTTGTCGCTATCTAATATTTTTAACGAGCCCAGCGACAAAGATAACTCGGTCCTTTTCATCTTTAGAGAGTCTGAAAAGGGTACATAAAGTGGACTCCAGGGGTCCTTTTTCGTCATCTAATCCCTTAAGTCCGAAAAAGTATAAAACAATATAGAAGGGATGAATGTTCGATATCTTTATCGAGCCGAGATAGACAAGCGCTCGATCTTTTTGTGCAATAATCCCTCAGGTCCAAAAAGATTAAAATCTAGAGGAGGGATAGCTCTTCCGGTCCTTTTAACGAGCTGGAAGGCCAAAACTCGGCAAACTTTTCATATTTTACGAGTCAGTGAAAAGAGCTCAAAGAAGACTCGTATTTTGAGGAACGAGTGATAAACAGGGATAACAGCAGATTCCAGGTACATGTTGGAATTTTCCAATCACGGCAGTGTCACAAGGATGGCTAGGTGAAATCACTCTTCGCAGCTGTTCCCCAAAATAGGTAAACAATCAAGTGGATGTGAATGATCGGCCAAGTGAAAAGTGGAGGTGACGGCGCACAAACACGACCAAGGCTTTTATGGCTGATGAATTTACGGTCTCAAATGGTTATTTACCGGTTCATTTTTTCTGGATGAGCTTGAACTCTGGGGGAAGCTTGCTCACATGCTTATGTTTATTTTTTAACGAGCATGAAGTCCGCGTTAAAACTGCTCGGATCTTGCGTTTATTTTTTAACGAGCATGAACTTTGCCAAAACTGCTCGTTTTTACCAGTCATAAAGTAGGAAGGTCTCATGGAAGATCGCTATTTTTTAAAGAGCTTCATCTCCCTACGTATCGCTCCATATCCTCTCTTTGTGCAAGCTGGGTATCGGCTAATCCTACGAGTTTAACGGGTTAGACCTACAGGTTTAAAGGGGGGACCTAAAAAACTAAAAAACAAAATAGCCGCCCGTGCTTGCATTCCAAGAGGTTTGCATGCCCCCAGGTGTAAGTCTAATTTCAAGGTCGCCCCTACTTGTCCGTCGAAAACCATTGTTTTCAATGGGTGAGGCTTACCTCTTTCAGGTTATCCAAAGATCGTTCTGCTAATTACACAAAGCTGGTTACAATTTGTTGCAGCAATAGAATCTCTTTCTTTGGAGGCTGCCCCTACTTATCCTTTAAAACATTTGTTTTAATGGGTGAGGCTTGCCTTTTACCCAAAGATGGTTACTACTTGCTGCCGCAAATGGATCCCCTTCTTTGGCAGAGCCTACTTATTTAGACAAAGGTGAATGACGGTGCTTCCGCCACACACTTAACTTTAACAAAAGAATCTTTTTCCAGAACAACCCCATTCCTAACTGCCCCTTCCTCTGCATGAGAGCTCTTGCCGGCTCTTCTGTTTTACGAAGATGAAGGTGGGGACGGGGTACGGACTAGTCATATTCTCCCGCGGAAATTCTACTTTACACCCAAGGTTTTCTCTGACCTCAGTAGACCAGGATGCATGCCCCCTGGGTTCCGGCCCTGCTTTCCCGAATTACTCGTACTCATCAGGAAGAAGAACCGGAGGTAGAGACCTCTCTTGATCAAATAGACCATTCAGGATAGGTATGTGACTATTTGCGATGCGTGATCCCGGAAATGAAAGTTGGTCTACGAGCTTGACCATTCTTCCTTCGTATGGAAAACACATTATTCGAAAGAGAGAGGAGACTATTGCTTCCATGCAATATATGTAGTCTCGTCCAAGGAGTAGGTTATAATCCAAGGGTCCTTGGACGACCATCAAACTCATCTTGACAGCCTTCCCTTTCAATGTAATAGGCACATTAGGTAGAATCCCTAATGGTCGACTGGTTCCTTTGTCAAAACCCGAGAGATTCCTTATCTCAGGCAAAAGCGCTGGGCAACCCAGTGCTTTCCAAGCAATAGAGGACAGGATACTCACAGATGCCCCTTCATCAATGATAGTCCCAGCCATCACCGTTTTGTATATTTGGACTATAATTTTAAATGGTATACTGGCTGGTAACCGGGGTCTGCCTAGTTGGTTCCAATCAAAGGACACAACCAGGTTGCTTGGTGGTGGGACTGAATATACGGCCGGGTATGATCCTGACGATGCTCCTTCCTGCGATAAAGGAGTGGGCACATTGCCCTGATGTTCATCAAAATCGGTGTTGACGAAAAGAATCTGGACGGTGTCATCCTTACTCTCCTCGGTAGGGGTGTCATCCTTACTCTCCTCGGTAGGGGTGTCAGCTGAAGATGAATCCTCAGTGACTGTGGTATTTGAAGATGAAACTTCTGAAGGGAGAACCGGGTCAACTGCCGTTTCGACCTTTGGACTTTCGTCTGGTCCAGATTCAGTAGGTTCACTTTCAGTGACTGACACTTCAGCTGGCCCTATGAGCGGGGCAGCTGTATTTTCAACCAACGAAGGACTTGGCGCGAGTTTTGGGTATCCAGGAGGAAGTAGCAACGGTGCAACCGGTTGATCTTCCAAAACTCTCTTAGCTTCATCTAAAAAGGGACAACGGTGGAGGGTGTGATTGCCTTCACACAGTTCGCAGGGGAATCTCATTCCCCTTCGTCGTTTAGGACCTTCACTTTCGTTGGTCGACGGTAAGCATTCAACCTGGTTGTCAGAGGTTGACGCTTCCGAACTGTGCAAACGAGGGGACCAGTCCCTTAGTATCCGGGGAATACTGGGACAATCACGGTGGAGGTGGTCCTCTCTACATATGACACATGGCGATTTGGGCCCGGTCCGTGCTGTGTGTGGATTTTTGTTAGATGCCTTTTGCTTGCCCCCAGGCGCATTTGGCTCCTTCTGCTTCTTTTCTTTCTTCTTCTTTTCCTTCTTCTTTTCTATGGGAGCTCCGCTTTCGGTGGCTTGACCTCTCGAAGAAGAAGGATCGGAGGAAGGCTTATAAGAAGTAGAAGGCTGGAGGGTAGCTTTAGACTGGTCTAACTGTTGACTCGACTGTTCAGGAACGGTGGTGGTCTGAACTACAATGGTTGAGAACAGCCAAACTGGCAGGCCAATTGTCAGTCCTGGAAGCGACAACGTGGCCATGTGGGGCGCACCAACTTCTCCCCAAGAGGAGAAAGGGCTAGGGGTCCCACCATGTGGAATCCCTTGGTTGGTGTGTTCCATGTTCTCAACCTAAAGATCAACGTAGGAATAAGGGGTGATTATGTTCCGTTTAGAATGAATTTTATATGACGACGCTTTAGACACAACTTGCTTTTCACTTTTTAAGAGTCGAGAAAAAGCTAAAGATGACTCTAGTCTCCTTCGATGTATTAACGAGCCCGAAGTGACAAATGCTCGGATGGACTTTTTCAGTTATAGAGTTTGAAAAAGGCCAAAAGAAACTACTCTGGAGTTCTAGGCAGAGGGTGTGCCAAACCTTTCGCGAAACCACAGAATACGTTTTACGGTACGAGTGGTCGATCTTCGTGAATGCTGTGTTCACTGCATCGCGATCAGTAGGGCGGCCGACATGGCTTCCTATGGATAAAGGCTTTGTTCCTATAGGGGTCCCCCAATATACGCGACGGTACGCGGGGGCACAAGTCCGTATTAGTGCTATCGTCCCTCAGGAGGAATCACCCACCTTCGTAGAGATCGACAGTCACTATGTTTAACGACGCCGGTTCACGTCTCTACCTAGACCTCTACTGTGTTTCGTTATGTTTCAAAGCGTTGTTAGGTAAATTCAGTTCGTTTTAGGTTGATCTTGCTTAGCAGTTTGCTTTATGGATCACCACGTGATGTATGATACAACTCCTAAATGCAGTCTAAGAATGATAAGCAAGCTTTTTCAATTCTTTCAACTTATGAAAATCTTAACTATTGAAGGAAAAGAAAGACATCATCTTTCCAAACAGATCATAGAGCACACACTGATGCACTTTCCTAAATCAACATGCAAACTGTCAAAATGCACATGCACAATGCAATTATTTCTTTTCTTCTTCCTTAATGTTGATGTATTACAAAAAGAAAGCTGTTGTATGATTTCGAATTCAATTTCAAGCGAAAGCAAACAAGTTTTTGTCCAATAATCAAAAGAACACCTTAAGATTCACTAGTTTCAACACAAGAAATACTGAAATTCGAACCATATAACGAAAGCAAATGTTCAAGCAGCTATGAACAGCAATAAACTAGCTCTTAGAATCACAACGACACTTTATCACAGGTCTAGATTCAAGAGGTCACAGCAAGACTAGTTCACTTTCGCTACGGGAAACTGTGAATGAAAGCAAGAAATACAATAAGAACAATCACGGTTTCTTCATACAACTGGGGCGAAATGAAGGCAAAGAAAGGTAGTTTCAGCTGGGTATACAGGTTGACAACAGGCTGCAAAAACAATATTGAAAACTGGGCAACAGACAGTGGGGAACCCCAGTTGCACAAGGCAAAACTGGATCAGCGCAGGTGCTGCACTGTCAATCTGACATGCAGCGCAGGTAGCCCCTTCAGGACCTACGTTGCAGCGCAGGTAGCCTTTGCTGCAGCTGCACTGAAGAGACAACTCTCGTCTCTCTCAGATTTCGGGTCACAGTTTGCTCAAAAATCAATGGTTTTTGGCCAAATCAGAGGCTATCAGTCAAGTATACACTAGAGGATGATTAAGGAAGATGAACACTATCACAAAGAGCTAAAAAGAGTCCTTGTGGATCAGCTCTTCAAATCATAAACATGCCCAGCACTGAGCTAGAGTAGCTGCCCTCTACTTTGCATTCGAAGTATTCGAATGCAGTTCGATTCGGTACTCCCTTTGTTTAGGAAATGAATAGCAAGAAACACAAGCTACCAAAAAGACACGATCCCCAGCGGAGTCGCCAGTCTGTTGTGGGGAAAAGTATCCAACACGGAATCACCCTATCCCACTCTAAGGGTGATAGTTCCTTAGCAACAGCTGAAGCAAAGCTATCTAAAGTTACTTCTTTATGACATGCAAGAGATGAAAGGAAGAGATCCACTTACCGATGTCTTGCGCAAATGGTTGATCCAATCTCCTCTATTTGCCGCTTGCTCCCAGCTCCAAGTCTGATCACGGGCCCAGCTACACGAGATCCTGCGAACAAGACAAGAAAGGGAAACTACAAGAAGCATGCATTCATAATTGATTCAAGGATTAGCATAAATCAAATACGCAAGTAAGACAATACACCATTGAAACACATGCGAATAGAAGAACCTCAAATGCTTTATTAATATAAGGAAGTAAGGTTCAGGCGGTGATACAACCGTGAGAGGTCCAATCCAGCATCACCTTCCCGACCGAAAGAAATCTCCTCTTCACCTCCCTCAAGCAATCACCCAATACTCACAACTGTAAACCAACGGCAATTCTTTGCACAAAATTCCGGCCTCCAGATCCCATGGGATGAGATCCTTATATAGAGTTTTGGAGTAAAGATAAGTCAGCTTGATGTGTGACTTGTTATCCTCTTCAACTCCAGTTGTTCTTCAGTCCTTGAGTCCACTCGGAGTTTCTACCTTCCACTTGGAGTTTTAGAACCTCTTTACTCATCATTAGGCGAATCTTCTGATCCAAGTGTCATTTTGGAAGCTTCCTGGGCACTGGCACATTGAGAAAAGATTCCTCCACATGTCAAAGTACGCCCAGCGCAGGTAGCCTTTGTTGCACTTGCTATGCAGCGCAGGTACACCATAGAGCTTTTGACATTCAGCGCAGATGCTTAGTGAAGCAGCTGCTTTGATCCAAAATTGACCTGTTTTTGAGTGTTTTTCAGTGGAGAACTGATCTGTAGTGCTGTGGTTTGCTGACCTTGTTCCTCTAGGGGTAGGAACAACATGTTTAGGGACTTTGGATCCCTCAGATTATTGACATTTCATGCTCCATGATGTAAGGCACAAAAATGTCTATAACAAAGGGTAGAGAATAAATAATTACATTGTTGGACTCAAATATTGCATTTTTTTTTTCGACCAACCTTCGGTGGTCATAATCTTGAAAAGAACATTCTCATATGACCCTATCACAACAAGCCTCAAACCGCAAGGAATATTTCTCTCTTCTATCCTCTTCCATAGATTTGTAGTAGGAACGACATCAAAATCTTTTCTATAGTAAAAAAAATAAACAAAAGAGATATTTTATTTGTGGAATTACTCTACAATTATTGTAAGAGTAACAAGTTGGTCCATCATAGAATGATATCTCCAAAACCTAGATTTTCCTTTAGCACCTTTGCCATGGATTGCAAACTAAAGGCTAATATTATTTTCCAAGATAAACCTATACAAAGTGAAAAAAAATGTTTCTAATCAAAATTTTCATGTGATTCAAGAGAACACTTTCATCCCCAGTATTAAGATAGACACAATAAGGGTCTACTTACAAGGATTACAGAGGCCTTGCTTCACTGCCAAATTAAAGAGCATGTGTATTTGCAGGATGATGATAACATGGAAAATTTTAGGGGCTAATATTCATAGTTGGGATAATTTTCCATGTTTTACAAAAAAAAAAAATTAATTTCCTTCTTTCCGAAAATGATTCACCCATATTTTACAGAACAAAATTATTTTATCTTAAAATTCACCAAAATACTATGGAAACTATATAAAATCATTAAATATTTGAATGTTATTCCAAAAATATCACCAAATATTTTACCATTTCCATATTAAGGACCAGTAAAATTTTCCAAGGATTCTAAACTTTGAGATCAATTTTCATCCTTAAAATTTTTACTGAACAATAGTTTCTCCAATTTTAAAAATTTGGGCATGGTAGCCTTCAATGTCTTTAACTTTACCATTAGCGAGTTGCTTAGTTACAATCTCAATGACTTTCAAGGAAGATATATCATCCCCTATACCGACATTTAAAATGGATACGGAATTTGGGGATTCATAGATGTTTTTAAGGTAAATATTGAAGTTCTTGAAGGGAATTAAATGAATTTCTTTAGTATTACGAATTATAATTTTCCTTCAAAATTTTCTAGGGTCAGAATTAGAGAGGTATAGTAGCTACTATTACTTTCAAATTATATAATATCCATTATTTTTTGTAGTAAAACATTTGGATGTATTACCTTTAATTTTTAAGGTTTTGTTGTAAGGATCATCACTAATATATTTTCTAGAAATTTTACAATTATTATCATTCCAGGGGATAATAATTCTATATTTCTTTTTTATCACACCTTGATAGAGAAATTATACCTATCCAAATCATTTAAGAAAATATTCATTTTATTTTGCTTTACTAAAATGTAGGTGGCTTTAACTCTCACAGTTGACATGCATGTGATAGTTTTGAATGCAAATATTTAGATGTAATGGTAAAGGCCTTGGATTAGATTCATGTTCACAATCATTTAAAATGTCATTTTTTAAAATCTAGTTGCAAATATGGATTAGGTATCACATAATCCATGACACTACTTTCAACCTTATGAATACACGTCATCTCATTATAGTTTGGCCACTTAGTTTGGTCGTTACAAATTATAGCTTAAAATCTACATAATTTGGCTATATATATATATATATATATATATATATATATATATATATATATATATATATATATATATATATATATATATATATATAATTTTAGACACTTGAAAAAAAATCACTAAAATATATTTAAAACAAATAATATATTAAATAATTTCAAAAAATTGAAGTAATTAGGCACACAGGCACTCTATAGCACAATAGGGAGGAGATTTTTTAGTTCCATAAAAGGGTGTAACAATTTAAATGTTCCCTAAATATGGGGAAGATGTTGTAGCGGTTGTAAATGAGTCAAAATACTTAAATATCACATAATATGATAGAGATATTGTAGAATCGATAAAAGGAAGGATTAAACCAAATAGTAATAAAACATAATATCGACTCAGTTAATAATAATGCTAATATGAGTGTGGTCCCTTGAGGTGGACATACCCTGATTTTCCACTAAACAAATAATAACTTTGTTTTTACTAATAAAATTACAAACATTTTTCCCAAAGAATATGCATATCACATTAAAATAATGATTCATATTTCGAAAGATTAATTAGGCCTTAAGTTGTATGAATTATGTTTTTGAGGGTTTTCTACCATATTTTATTGTCTGATATGTCTAGAATGAGACATAGATGTCTTGAAATCATAATTTTGAGTTGTAAACTCCCCAAAATATAGGTGCCCTAGGGGTTCTCAAGGTGTTGAATTCAATTCATATACATACTCAAAATCCCATTTTAATCAATAAAAATTAAAATTTGGCCAAAAAAAGCTCACCATATTCCGACCGAAGTATGTGAAACATAGTTTGTGCCATTGATTAGTAAACATATAAAATTAATAAATGTAGTATATATATATATATATATATATATATATATATATATATATATATATATATATATATATATATATATATATATATATATATATATAATATGTACATTTATTTTTTGCCTAATATGTATTTTTCAATTTATATGTATTTTCAAGATTTCAATAAAATTGAAAAGAAGAATACACTTCTAGATAAGGATGAGAAATTTATAGAAAGATGAATAATATTATTAAGAATTAACACAGATAGAGTTTTGTATTAGATTTACTAAGAATGGAGAGAAATCAAATCTTTTTTAGTGAAAGAATTTCCTCAAGTTTTACACTCAAAAAAATTTACATTTTGAGAGATTTGATCCCTCTAGACCCTTCATAATTTGGTAGATAAGGAGTTAAAATGAATCTATATTATTTAATTTTAAAACTAACTCTATTCAAAATAACACACCATAATTTAATAATATGTAATAATTTAATGTTTCATTTTTATTTTTATACGTTATAAAATTAAATTGTTTCATTCTAAAAAATATACTCTTAAAATCTTATTAAAAAATTAACATATCTCTATTACATTTTTTTTGTATATTTTATTCTATTGATTTGAGAAAAAGAATTTTACATAATATCAACAAAAAAATATTTATATTTTTAGTGTTGCATAACATATTGACTCATGGGTTTTTCCTTTTGTCATAGTTGAAGGTGAAGTTGTATCCTTGATATTTTGAAGGATATTTATAGATTAAGAATCAATCCTAACTATCCTTTCTTTCTCACCCCGTTGGTTGCGAGCACTATCATGATTTGTACTCTGCCACCCTAATCCTCAAGAAGATAAATTTCATTGAAAGCTTTGGTGTGTCCTTAGATTGCTCCACCACAATGTAAAAAACTAAAAGGCACATGATATACTCAATAAACTGAGCAGCTCTCAGGTGAGAGCTTCACCTGGACACTGCCTCTAGCAGAGTGCTCTACACATTCATCATTAATCACCATGAATAAATAGTTTACAACTAAATATGGAGGTTAGAAAAACCACCAAGAAAATAAGAACAAATTCCTAATCTATGTCCCATACGTAACTAATGAAGTGACTGGCTCGAAGAATACATTTATATATTAAGTTTAATACTCCCCCTTATAGGAGAAAGAGTTCACTAGCATGCCTAACATCTCCCTAAATAACTCAATTTTAATTCTTCCAAGAGACTTAGTAAAAATATCTACAACATTGTCACAAGTATTAAATATTCAATATGGCATTCCTTTGGCTGAACCTTGTCCCTAACGAAGTGAAACTGTGTGTCAATATGATTTGTGTTTTTATGAAACACTCGATTATTTGCAATTTTTATTGAGCTATGGTTATCACATCTGATAACAGTTGCATCTTCTTGCTCTTATTCAGCATCCTAGAGAAGTATCCTCAACCAAATCTCCTCACATGTTGCTGCACACATTGATTGATACTATGATTCTACTGAAGAAAAGGATACAATGTTTTGCTTCTTGTTGCTCCATGCAATGACCTCGGAACCAACGCTAAAAGCATAACCTGTTATCGATTGTTGGTCATCTACATTTCCAGCCCAATCTGAGTCTGAGAAACTTGTCAATCCAGCCTCAAATGAATCAGTATATTTAATACCAAAGTCTAAGTTTCCTTGAAGATACCTTAAGGTGCCCTTCGTTGCAACCCAATGATGCTCAAAATCCTTTGACATGAATTGGCTTAGTACGTTTACTACAAAAGCCAAATCTAGCCTAGTTGTAGTCAAGTAAATTAGACTCCCAACCAGTTGTCTATATAGTGTTTCATCAACCTCCTTTGAACCATCATTATTCTGAACTTTGGTATTTTTTTCTAAAGGAACTGATGCTGCTTTGCACTGATCCATTCTGAACCTTTTCAATAAACTCTTGACATACTTTCCCTATGACAAAAAAGTGTGGCCAAAATCCCTCCAGACTTCAGGACCCAAACAACAGTGTAACTCTGTGAGGTCTTTCATATCAAAATCCTATGACATATTCTCTTTGATTTCTTTAATGATTTCATCAGCATTTACTATAATGATAAGATCATTTACATATAAAGAAATTAAACCAATTTTCCCCTTTTCACCAAACACGATATACATACTAGGGTCATTCTTTCTTCTTTTATAATTATGTTGTAGGAAAAATGAATCAATTTTCTCATACCATGACCTGGGTGCATGTTTTAGTCAATACAGTGTTTTCTTCGATCTATAGACTAAATGTTCATCCCCCTGTTCAACAAACCCTTTAGGTTTCATTCAATACACTTCTTCTTTTAATTCCCCATTTAAGAATGCAAATTTCACATCTAGCTGGTGTATCATCCAATGATGTCTGGTAGCTAAAAAAATTAACGTTCTAATTATGTTTAATTTAGCTGTAGGGTTGAAGGTTTCCTCATAGTCAATGCTTTCTTTTTGCGAGTACCCCTTTGCAACCAAGGTAGCCTTATATTGATCTATAGTACCATCTGCTTTAAATGTAGGCTTGTATAACCATTTTCAACCTATGGGTTGTTTGCCTTCAGGTAGTTCAACTAGATCTGAGGTTTTATTTTCAGTATTGACTCATATTCCTCTTCCATGACTGCTCTCCATTCACTACAGTGACTTCCTTATTTATAATTAGAGGGTTTGATAGCATTTAACATACTAGTTATAAGAGCGTGATACCTACATCTTGTTGGCAACTGAATTTGCCTACTTGATCTCCTGAGTGGTGGACTGGTTGCAAATATGTTCTGTTCATCCCTTGGCGGACTTGTCCTACTTCCTGCATCTGTACCATCGACATCTTCCTTTTTATGCTACTATTGTTGTTTCTTCTCATGGTTGTCACTTTCCTCACTTCCATATTCCAACAACAAAGGCATGTGTCAATATTCATTGCCTCTCTCATGGTTTTCATCATCATCTTGTTGATGGAATACTACATCTCTACTTCCAAACACTTTATGAGTAGAGGGATTAAACAATTTATAAGCTTTAAAATATATGCAGTACACAAAAAAAATGAATTTAATGGCCTTTGAATCCAGTTTCTTCCTATCCTCTTTTGGAACATGAGAAAAATATTTGGAGCCAAAAACTCCTAAATTATTAACTACAGGCTTAAAACCAAATAAAGCTTTGAACAGAGTTTTAAAATAAAGGCTTTTGTTGGACTCCTATTCTTCAAATATACTGTAGTATTTATTGGCTTTGCTCAAACGCCGTTAGACAGGTTCTTACCTTTTAACATGCTTCAAGCACACTCCATAAAGGTTTTGCTCTTCCTCTCTGCAACCCCATTCTGTTGAGGGGTGTGGGTTACTTTGAACTCCTAAACAATCCCATGGTCATTGCAATATTTGATGAAACCACACTTTTTGTATTCTCCCCCTTGATCTGAGCGAAGAACTTTGATGAATTTTCCTGTCTATTTTTCAATCACGCTTCTAAACTCTTTAAAATGTTCAAAAGTATGACTCTTCTTTCTGATAAAATATACCCAAGTAAATATCGTGTAATCATCAACAAATAATAGGAAATAATAGGCACCTCCTAATGACATTGTTTACATTGGCCCACACAAATTAGTGTGCGCAATCTCTAGTATATCTCTCTTCTTTCCATCTACATTTGCAGGAAACTCATCCCTATGCATTTTCCCAAGAGAACATGCTTCACAATCAACATGAAAATTCTTTAAAACAGGAAGACCATTGACCATACCTCATTTCTGAAGTAGCAGCACGTCATTGAAATTGATATTACCAAATCTTTGATTCCATAAGTCTTCTACAGTCATAGCTGATGAGGTCAAGACATGGTGTTGTGCACTTCTTGCATTCATCTTATACAATCCTCCCACTCGAATATCTGATGCAATTGGCTTCATACGATCTAGTATATCTTTAATAACATAATAAGACTTAAAAAAACTCTAGCTTAAGGTTCTGATATCTTATCATAGAAACAAATATTGGATTCTTTTTTATTCCTGGTACATACATTACACTTTGAATATGTCTAATATTTTCATTAGGAAAAGCGACAGGAACATTACCATACACATTGATTTGGTACCCTCTATAATCACCAAGATAGATATTTTCACCACTGCTTGTTTCTATAAATTCACAAACCCATGTATGTTACTTGTCATGTGAGTGGAAGCCCCTGAGTCCACAAACCAAGTTTTTGCTTCATCATTCTCGGCAGAGAATGCAAAATCAGATACAAACAATCTGAGATTCTGATTCTGATCATCATCACCAAAGTGTCCTACATGCTTCTTATGTCTATGTGACCTTCATCACAGTTCTTCTCTCGTATTTTTTAGAGATGTGACAAAGTCTATTACAATAAAAACATTTGGGTCCTAAATCACATATGTTTCAGGACATACCTTGAGGTGGTTTTGTTTGTGGTGTATTTCCACCTTTTTGTCCTACACTTTCCTTCACTCTGAAAGGTTTCTTCTTCGCCATTAGAGCATGATCTGAACTCTCAGGTTTCAGAGTCATCCGCCTCTCTTCCTCTTGCATTAGGATTCCTGTCAATTCTCCAAAATTGGGGGATTTATCTCTCACATTCAAGTCTGTGATAAACATCTGACTCATCAGTGATACCATTCATGGTAATTGTGACCAGATCAGTGTTTCATATTTTCTCTCCTATGTCGCCCAGCTTATCTCTAAGCTCCTTGATTTGAGAGATGAACAAAGCCATTGATTCATTCTCCTCCATTTTAATAGAGAGAATTTTGTTTTTCAAAAACAACAGAAAATTTGTGTTTTTGATCTCGTATAGGTCCTTGAGGGTTTTCCAGATGTCATGTGTTGAATTACATTCACGGATGTCATGGATAATAGTCTTTCATTGACAATTTTAACAACACTTTCGGTTTGTTCTCCCTCTTTTCCCAGTCTTGGATTATTGTTGTTGTTCCACCTATAGCTAGGGACGACTTCAACTCATTAGTGCTTGCAATCGTCCATGGATTTTTCCTTTCCAACAAGGTCTGCAACTTAAATTTCCAATTGGAGTAATTGGATCCATCGAGGTTATTGCTCTTGTTCAGATATGCATCTACCATTTGGTTATTGATCTTGACAGGTCTCCCTCAAGAAATAAAAAATTAAACCTATAGCAATTAGAAAACGGATCTATCTCCATATCTAAGGAAGAATCTAAAAAAAAATGGGTACTCTCTTAATAAAAAAAAGAATTCTTCTGGATGCAAAAACAAAAACAAGATCCCCTTCTTTCTTAATGGAAATCCTCCATTTTTTTAAAATATGACTAAACAAGATCCCCTTCTTTTTTAATGGAAATCCTCCATTTTTTTAAAATATGACTACCTTTTTTTTACATATATAACAAATGTCTATCAAATGGGCCCAACATTAAAATAAAAAATGTTATAACCTAAAAAAAATTATCCACTATGTTGGCCTCCAGCTCGGACAATGTCAAGCTGGTCGAGGATTACTTCAACTACAAGCCACCTCTGCAATCGAATTGGCGTAGGTTGTTATAGATGCTATAATTTTAATTCCCTAATGAAGCAACAAGACAACTCTGCAATTGAATTGGCATTTGAAGGCACTTGATCATCACGCTATGCTGATTGCCTCCTGTGGATCATCAACCACATCCGCTGCACACGAAAAAGCACGAACTGTTCGCTCTGACTTCACGAAAGCAGTCGGTTCCAGTCCCTTTGCTACATCCATGAGGTCTCCACCTCTGCTACTCTTTCACTCAATATCCGAGCAGCACTCAGACCACGCAGAAGGATCCACCAAAGTGCCATCGTCGCACACGATCTCCATGCCACTGCACGATATCCTACCCCCCACCGTAACAGTCTACCTATTTGACCTCGGACGCAACTTGCCACTGAGCCCTGCAACATTATAACGCTCTAATTGACCGAAAGCTCATAAAGTACAGATTGATCGAAGGACACCAGATTCGTTGCACCAACACCCAGATCCTTAGATATGCAGGCCCCCCTTGGCCCCTTCGTTCCAGATCCACGCTTCCTTTGTAGCAGATCACGTCTCCATGCTCACCACACCAAATCCGCTACTCTCAGGTCACCATTGATTCACTCAAACAACAACACATAGAGGCAACTCTCCACGACCACAACACTCAACAGGTTGGTCAACAGAGTAGTGCGATTTATTTTTCAGGATTCGAATTGTTGGCCCTCACTGAAACAGATTTCTTGATGTGAAAGCTGCAAATTTTTGTCCAAGAAGGGCGTTGTTCAATACATGAAAGCATGTTTCTTCAGCCAAAAAGAGTGTTGATCAAGCAAAGAAAGATTTTTTTGGAGACTTTCTCCATGCTCCACCTCTTCACCAGGCCTTCTTTACATGACTCAAGGCCACAATCCTGCTACAGGCACTCACTCAATCACCAAAGCACTCTCCCTCAACCCTGAAGCTCTAATACCATGTTAAAAATTGAAAGACACGTGATATATTCAATCAATTGAGCAACTCTTAGTTGAGGGCTTAGCATGGAGACTCCCTTTGGAAAAATTCTCTACGCCTTCATCATTAATCACCATGAATAAATAGTTTACAAGCAAATAAGAAGGTTAGAACAATGACCTAGAAAATAGGAAGAAATTCTTAACGTAAATCTCACACTTAAATAATGAACTTACTCACTCCAAGCGTACATTTCTCCATTAATTTTAACACACAAAACCTTACCATGAATATTCTTTTGGAATTTAAATACTCGCAGAAGAATTAAGCACATCCTTAAAATATTTAGTCTTCAAATAAAATGCTTCATAGTGACACCACCATTTAAACATGCAACGAGAGATATAAATGCATCTTTAGTGGTGCCATAATTTCTGAGGCAATTCTCCATTTTAAATTGTGCCTTCCAAAAAAGACGCTATCTTCCCATAGGCATTAAAACATGCCTCTATTACATCATAGGCATTAAAGCATAGCTCTATTACATTAAAACCTATTGAAAAGGATAATGAACCAGATTAGCACATTTCTAATGCATTGAGATCTTGTGAAAAGGATAACACACAAATTTGTCAGGATCCACGACAACAATATTTACGTGGGAAGACATGTAACGTAATGCACATCAATTTCACCATAAAGAGTAGATATTGTCAAGAAGTCTACTGTGCATGGATTAAACCACAGCTATGATGTACAATCAAGCTCGACAAATGTGCTCAACATTTTCGACTTTTCATCAATATCTATCCGGTCACTCTTTTCGATTTGCTGAAATTGGGAAGTGAAAACAGGAGAATAAAAATAATTGTTTTTAATGTGATTTTTTGAAGAATTTTTTGTTAAAATTTGGTAGAAAATTTTGGTTTGTGTTATTTAAACTAGTTTTTTTACTCTATATAGATTCAGCTGTATAAATGGTAATTTCCACTGTAGGTCAAAACCGACAGTTCTCTTCGCGCAATTTTTTTTTTTGCAATGCAATTAGATCGCAAGTCGCGTGCATGTTTGCTACCTCAATCGGCTCCCTTGAATTGTTCTGATGCGACGTTATGATGCGATCTTATCGCTATCGCAAATCGCATCCGCGCAATGTTACCTTCGTTACACCCTATGTTTTTTGGCGATTGCGATTCTGCGATGCGATCAGATCGCAAGTCACAAATCGCACCCGCCTACACCATATGGACTTGACGTGAAGTTAAAGTTTCATTTGGACCACCAGTTTTGTTAGTAAAACAGTAAATGTAATTTACTGTGGGTTGGTAAACATTGGTAAGATTTTAATTTTATTGTTTTTTATTATTCGCGGGAGGATGGTATAGTTAATATGCATTGTTATGTTTTTTTTCGCTGAGTATGAAGAATGCGGCAGCGCACATATGAAAAAAATTACACGACAGTGTAAATGTAATTTTTCTTAAGAATGCACATCAATGTAGAGAAAGGTTTTGTTGTTGAAATAAAGAATGCAACAGCGTGACTGAAACGAGAAGATTTTTTTTCAGTAGTGAATGTAAAAGAATTTTTTACACACAGCAGTGTAAAATTTCAAAGCTGAGACAGAGTAATTTTTTTTATGAGAGACGGTGAAGATTTTTGGAATTGCATCTGAAGCATTCCTGGTGTAATCCCTCTTGCAGAGGAAGATCTGTTGTAACAGTTGTTTTTTTTGTGATAATGAATACAAAATTTTTTATGTGTCTGTGAAACTTTGTTTTCAAAAAACAAATTTAGTTTCTGATGTGACAAAACAAAGCATTGTTCTCTGTTCAGTTTTGTTTGGAATTATCAGAAATTCCCAACAGTGGTATCAGAGCTTGTCCAGGCTCTTTGAAGGCGTCAAAGAAGCTGAAGGAAGGGTTTCTTGTTGCAGCAGCTTCTCCAGCAAAGTGAAGACTCAGTCAAGGTATTTCTCAAGTTTTTTTTTTGTGTTGAAGACAGACAGCTATTTTAAATACACAGTGAAGTATTTTAAAGCATAGTTAAGAGTGCAAGAATGGTTGGCTCCAGCACTAGCACTAGCATGGGTATCTTTAATACTCAGCTCTCACAGTTTAATGGGAAAAACTATGACTATTGGGCAATAACCATGAAAGCTTTGCTTGCCTCACAAGACTTATAGGAATTTGTTGAGGATGGATTTGAAGAACTAGCGGATGAAGAAGAGTTTAATAGGTTAACTTAGGCAGAGAAAGATCTGTTGAAGAGCTATAAGAAGAAGGATTCAAAAGCCCTCATATTTTTGTATCAAGCAGTGTATGAGAGTGTGTTTCCAAGTATAGCAGTAGCCAAGACATCCAAAGAAGCATGGCAAACTCTCAAGACAACGTATCAAGGCATAGAGAAAGTGAATACAACAAAACTACAATTATTGAGGAGAGATTTTGAGAATCTTTGCATGAAGGAGTCAGACAATATTGACTCATTCTTCACACAAGTGATTGGTCTGGTCACACAAATAAGGTCTCATGGAGAGATTCTTGAAGAAATGAGGATTATGGAGAAACTATTGAGGATCTTACCCTCAAGGTTTGATGTGATTGTCACCACCATAGAAGAGACAAAGGATCTCACAAACTTCTCAGTTGATGAACTACATGCATCATTGATAACACATCAGCGGAGATTGAGTAGAAATGAAAACTCATCTCTAGAGCATGCCTTCAAGACCCAGATGTGATTTGGAAGAGGAAGAGGTCAAGGCAGAGGAAACAAGAGAAGAAGAGGCAGAAGCCAAAAAAGAGGTGGAAGAAACAGTCTAGCAAATACTCAAGGAAGAGGCAGTAATCCAAATCAGAACCAAGGCTAAGGCAGTAGCCAACAAAGTGGACAACATCATGCTCAAGGAAAAAGGTATGAAAAATGCAATGTCCAATGTTACTACTGTAAAAAATATGGGCATTATGCAAATGAATGTAGGGAGAAACGCAAATGAATGTAGGGAGAAACAACATGATATGAGTAACAGAACTAGTGCAAATTTCGATAGAGAAAATATCAGCCAAAATAATTTATTTTTAGCTGGTAATATGGCTGAAGAAAAGAGTGAAGATGTATGGTTTCTAGACTCTGATTGCAGCAACCATATGACAGGAAACATAGCCTTGTTTTCTATGTAAGATCAGAATGTGAAGTCACAAGTTACACTAGGGACTGATAATAAAGTTTCTGTTATGGGAAAAGGAGAAGAAAAGTTTTAACAAAGAAAGGAGAAAAGAAAACCATAGCATATGTTTATTATGTTCCTAGAATGAAATCTAATCTCTTAAGTATTGGACAGCTTGTTTAAAAAGGGTACAATGTTTTCTTTGTGAATGATGTATGCACCATCAAGGATAGAGCACCCAGCAAACAATGTATTGTTGAAGTGAAGATGACAAGGAACAAGATGTTCCCTCTCAGAATGAAGGCAAATTTAAAAGATAAAGAAGTAATAGCAGTAGTGACTCAAGAGGCTTTCCAAAGTGAACCAAAAGATGAAAATTGGTTGTGGCACTTGAGATTTGGACATCTCAACTTTGGAGGTCTTAATTTTTTGAGTAGAAAAGGAATGGTAAGAGGATTACTGTTGATAGAGAAACTAGACAGCCTCTGTGAAGGTTGTATCTTAGGGAAACAACACAGAGAAAGTTTTCCATTAGAGAAAAGCATAAGGGCAAAAGCACCCTTAGAAATTGTCCACTCCGATTTATGTGGACCGATGCAAACTCCATCACTTGCAGACAACCACTACATATTAACATTCATTGATGATTTTACAAGAAAATCTTGGGTTTACTTCCTGAAGAACAAAAGTGAAGTGTTTGAAAGATTTTGCAATTTCAAGGCACTTGTGGAAAACCAAAGCAGGCTACATATCAAAGTTTTGAGAACTGATAGAGAAGGTGAGTATATCTCCAAGGAATTTCTATGTTTTTGTAGAGAAAATGGAATTCATAAGCAGTTTAAAGCTAGGTACACCCCATAGAAAAATGGAGTTGCTGAAAGGAAGTACAGGACAATCATGGATATGGCGAGGAGTATGTTAAAGGCAAAGCATTTGCCAAATGATTATTGGGCTGAATTTGTACAGTGTGCACCGTACATTTTGAATAGATGTCTACAAAAGCAGTGATGAACAGAGTGCCGGAAAAAGCATGGAGTGGGAGAAAGCAAGGAGTCACCCACATAAAAGTTTTTGGATGTGTGGTTTATGCACACATTCCAGATCAGTTAAGGAAGAAGTTGGAAAACAAAGGGGAGAAATGTATTTTCATTGGATACAGTGAGGAATTCAAAGCTTACAGGTTGTATAAACCATCCACCAAGAAGCTTATTGTGAGTAGAGATGTTTAGTTCATTGAGGAGGAAGCTTGGGATGGAAGTATAGAGAAAACAGTGAATCTTAAAAACTCTATGTCACATGATGAAGATGATGAAGAAATGGCCGAAATACATCCCCAAACAGCAGCACCAACACAAGGATAGTAAGGGACACCCTTGAGGAGAAATGAAAGTGCTTCTACAAGCACACCACAAGGAGGAAATTCAAGTGCTTCTTCAAGCACTTGTACACCAAATGAAAGAGGTAAGAAGTTCAGAAATTTAAATGACATTTTTGAATAAGAGACAACAAATGAAGGTATGAATTCTTTGTTTGCTTTATATTGTCATGCTGAAGACCCTGTTCATTTCGAATATTCAATTAAGGATAGGAAATGGATAGAAGCTATGGATGAGGAGATTAATGCCATATTAAGAAACAAGACATGGGATTTGGTTGAACTACCAAAAGGAAATGAGGTCATTGGAGTTAAATGGGTCTACAAGACTAAGAGTAATGCTGAAGGCAAAATAGAAAGACACAAGGCAAGACTTGTTGTCAAAGGATACAAGCAGTGGTATGGAAGAGACTATGAGGAAACTTTTGCACCGGTTGCAAGAATGGAAACTGTGAGAGCAGTGCTGTCCATAGCAGCACAAAACAAGTGGAAAGTTTACCGAATGGACGTGAAGTTAGCATTCCTAAATGGAGTGTTAAAGGAGGAGGTTTACGTTGAACAACCTCTAGGCTATGAAAAGAAAGGCCAAGAGCACAAAGTGTGCAGATTGAAGGAAGCTTTTTATGGGCTGAAGCAAGCACCAAGAGCATGGTACAATAGGATAAATTCCTATCTACTGGAAAATGGATCTGAAAAGTGTGAGGGAGAACCCACTGTCTACATGAAAGAAAATGATGATAAATTACTAATTGTTGTGTTATATGTTGATGATGTTATTTTCACAAGTAATGATGATTACCTTATTGAAAACTTCAAAATAGTCATGAAAGAAGAATTTGAAATGACTGACATGGATTTGCTGAGATACTTCTTAGGAATAGAAGTAGAACAAAATGGAAACGAGATTTTTATCTCACAAGAGAAATATGTTAATGAATTGCTAGAAAGATTCAATATGCAGGAGAGCAAAGCAGCAATCACTTCCACAGTGATGGAATTAAAACTCAGCAAAGAAGACAGCAACACGGATTTTGATTCTAGTTTGTACAAAAGCATAGTTGGCAGCCTCATGTATTTGACCGCAACTAGGCTGAATATAATCTATACTGTTAGTTTGATTTCCAGATTCATGGAGAGGCCAAAAGAAGCACATTGGTAGGCAGCAAAAAGGATTCTGAGGTATGTTAAAGGTACTAAAAGGTTTAGAATTTTATATACTACTTCAGAATGTTCATATTTAATTGGATACACTGATAGTGATTGGGCTGGAAGTATAGATGATCAGAAAAGCACATCCTGTTATATTTTTCACATGGGTTCAGGAGCCATTTCATGGGCTTCTAAAAAGCAGCCTATTGTAGCATTGTCTATAGCACAGGCAAATTATGTGGCAGCTACAGTAGCAGCATGTCAAGTAGTCTGGATGAGAAAGATGTTAAGGAGCTTATGCCGAGAGCAAGTAAAAGGAACTATGATTTTTTGTGATAATAGATCTATTGTTGCATTATCCAAGAATTCGGTGTTTCATAAGAGAACGAAATACATTGACACAAAGTTTCATTACATCAGGAAATTGGTAAACAGTGGAGAAATTGTCTTAGAACATTGCAGAACTCAGGAGCAGGTTGCTGACATTCTGACCAAACCATTGGGACAGAAAAGTTTTGAATTTTTGAGGAAAGGTCTGGGTATGACTGATAACCCAGCAGTTGAAATTAAAGGCGAGTGTTGAAATGGTAATTTCCACTGCACATCAAAACCGGTAGTTCTCTCCGCGCAATTTTTTTTTTTGCGATGCGATTAGATCGCAAATCGCGTGCATGTCTCCTGCGTCAATCGGCTCCGTTGACTTGTTCCGACGCGACGTTGCGATGCGATCTTATCGATATCGCAAATCGCAGCCGCGCAATGTTACCTTCGTTACCCGCTATGTTTTCTGGCGATTGCGATTTTACGATGCGATCCGATCGCAAATCACAAATCGCAGCCGCCTGCACCATATGGACTTGACGTGAAGTAAAAGTTTCATTTTGACCACTAGTTTTGTCAGTAAAATAGTAAATGTAATTTACTGTGGGTTGGTAAACGTTTGTAAGATTTTAATTTTATTGTTTTTTATTATTCACGGGAGTATGGTATAGTTAATATGTATTGTTATGTTTTTTTGCTGAGTATGAAGAATGCAGCAGCGCGCATATGAAAAAAATTACACAGCAGTGTAAATGTAATTTTTCTTAGGAATGCACAGCAATGCATAGAAAGGTTTTGTTGTTGAAATGAAGAATGCAGCACCGTGACTGAAGCGGGAAGATATTTTTTCAGCAGTGAATGTAAAAGAAATTTTTACACACAACAGTGTAAAATCAAAGCTGAGACAGAGTAATTTTTTTTATGAGAGAAAGTGAAGATTTTTGGAGCTGCATTTGAAGCGTTCCTGGTGTAATCCCTCTGGCGGAAGAAGATCTGCTGTAACAGTTGTTTTTTTGTGTTAATGAATACAAAAGTTTTTGTGTGTCTATGAAACTCTATTCTCAAAAAACAAATTTAGTTTTCACTCTGACAAAACAGAGTGTTCAGTTTTGTTTGGAATTATCAGAAATTCTCAACATCAGCACCGCTAAATTTTTTTAAGACATTTCAATTAACCATCAAACTTATGATTTAAATAAATTCCTACAAAATTAAAAAAAAAATCAAAGAAAAACCCGCCAAACAACTCGATTAAAAAAGCTCAGTAAAAAAAACTCGATCCAAAAATCCTAATCAAGGCTTTTAAAATGGTTCGATGTAGAATCAAGCTCGACAAATGCGCACAACTTTTTCGACTTTTCGTCAATAGCTATCCGCGTATCACGGTCACTCTTTTCGATTTATTGAAATTTTGAAGTGGCCATAGGAGATCCAAAAATCCTAATCAAATACGACAGCAAAATATATGACCACTTTCTGTGTGCATATTTATATGGTCGCTTATTCTACATTGATGGTTTCTTTCTAGTGGAGCTTACGCGCTGAAACACTGTACTAATATCGGCGGTTTTTCCATTGAAATCTTCTAGAACGGCCCAAAGATTCAGTTTCCCAAAAGAAAATGTTATTAAAGATTGCAATATCATGTCTTCTCATAGTGATGCTCCGCTGATTGAAAACGCTGGCACCATGCAGATGGGACCGCTGATTAGCAGATGGTCGCCCACTGATTATGTTCCCTCGGTATGCATATCCGAAAATACGGCAAAGTCTTCTACTGTTGACTCTAGTCTTTGTCTGGTATGAATATTTACGTGTAAGCAGAGGCAAAGAATCTTTGAAAGATGAAGTTTGATTTCTTTAATCGAACGCTTCTGTCAAATTGGTTGAAGTGTTGTGCTTCGTGTCTCTTTCGAGATAATCGTACCTTGGAAGTTCTACCGTATAAACCAAAAGAAGATCCGTTTAAATCTCAGTCCAGCACGGTTCGTGGCATCACAGGGACCAAAAGTGCGCTTTTCCTCCATTTATTTTTATATAAATTGGCGGAAAATAGAGGGAGAGGGAGGAGGACAGAGTAGAGCAGTCAAAAGTGAAAACTGTAATTTTAGTTTTGTTTTGGGAACTTTCAACTGACCTAAATCCCCATACTTGCAACAGCTGCGGTTCAGGCGAATTCAAGAATGAATAGTTTAAGACAATCCAAGGGAAGTAGCGCATATTTGAAATACTAATGACGAGGACTATTGAACGGCATAATGTTATGTATAAATGTGTCTTGGGTTATGAAATTAACACCATGAGACATAAGTATTTAGGATAAGATGAAAACCTGTGAGTCTCTTGTTTTCAGAAGGTGAAAAACGGGTTGGGTTTTCACCGTGTCATAATATCAACTCCAACATTTGTGAAGTGTAATTTTCAAATGTTAATAGAGTTAACTTATATTTTTTCCATTATGAATTAATGTAATACAGAATGAAAAAAATGATACATTTTATGAACTGATACAGAAATCAATGTCACAATGATTTTGTTAAAATATTCAGAGTATAATATGTAAAATTATTCATATAATTGTTAGCATAATTAAATTTGTAAATGTGGTTAATACTAATAATTGTACCACATATCATTTGTGTGAGAAAAATTTTGAAATATAAACTTTGTAGAATTGAGGAATCTCATTAATATCTATTTTTTCAGAAGTATGTTCATTAATAATGTGATTTTCTTTAAACTTAGAGATTTAGGTTCTCAATTTTTTGGATGATTAAGAGAAAGAAAAACATATCTTTATTCCTCAAATAGTTAGGAGAACACTTTATCTCAAATACGATTAATTGAAGAAAATACCAAATAAACTAACTTAGCACATGAACTTTCATCCCATGGAACATAATACCAATATAAAGCAAATAAACTAACTTACTTCAGCATTAACCATAAGCATCCCCAAAGAGAGATTAGATCACATTCTAGTTCCACCCAAGAGAAGTTGCTCAACGATGCCTCTATAACGCACAAGAAAAAAGAATCACTAATTAAGAGAATGTATGATCCAAGTGTGACAATCCAACAATGATGTAAATTGTCCCCCTTTTTATACTAGGGCAACCAAGTGATTCAACTCATAATTAGGCTAAAAGCCTTAAAATGTACTAAACCCATGATACAAGGTGGGTGGGTCAACAAGTCAACCTCCAAAGATATTCTCTATAAAGAATAAACATGAAAAATAGCTTCAAATAATCCACACATGTGAGTAGAAATGCCTCCAAGGGTGACATCATCATCAATAGGCATGTCTCTCCATGAAAAGGTGTAATAAATGATTCATGGGGTGGACCCTAAGGAAGGTGACGCTATACTAGGAACAAACGATAAGTTCTTTTTGTATGACATAGACTCTGCATGAAACTCACTCATGAATTCGAGCTAGATCATCCAAATCATAGTTGTTAAATGTTTTGGTTGTGTTAGTTGTAGTAAAATAGGAATCCGAAGTGAATGAGACTACTTACACATGAAGCCACAATTTTCATGAAAATTTCTCTTCTTTTTGATACAAAGAGATTTAGTTTTGGTCCTCGTTTGCTCCTAAAATAAATATGTTGAGCAGCAAGCATTATCGACACTTATTTGTCAATCAATAACATGGGAAAAAAAATTCCAATTCAACAATTGTTTCTGAGCTTGATTAAGCTACAGTTGTTTCTGAATTTGAATGGCCTACAGGGACAAGGGAAGGGTAGCAGTACAATTTTGGAAGTTCTAATGCATTAGTAGAGAATAGAAACAAGTTTGTTGAAACAATTTACATACGTAAAAATGATTGTAAATTTTTGCAATGCTTATTGAGCGTCTAGGTTGGGTGATGTACAGAGTGTCCCAAAAATATTTTTCCAACACACAAATTTCTTAATTTTGTGTATAACTCCCTGTGGGTCTCCTCATTGTTCGACTTGGTGGTAGAAATTCTCACTGAGCTTATGACTTTCCATGGGCGCTTACCACAGTAATTGTTTTCTATGATGCAATCGTTTTAAATATGGATTGTTGTTAGTAACTCTTACAAAAAGATGATCAATGGCATTGCATCTTCTATTCTAGAAATAAGGCAACATGCTCCTAGTTTGATTGCAAAAGTAGCCACTCATAGTTTTAGTGCAGCTGAATGAAATGGAATATATTCCTAATGGAACAAGTCATTTCGAAATGAATATGAAGAATTTGTTATCAATAGTTGTCAACATTTGGGATCAAAAAAAAATTAAAACTGTCTTTTTACTATGCATCTTATTAGAGACACCAATCCCTTTAAAAGATCTTGAATCTAAGGTGTTAATGCTTAATGTGGTTGGAGAGATAATTTTGCAAGATGCATAACATTTTCACTTTTCTATCATAATTCATTTGGTGATTACTTTATCCAATGGCGTTGTGGTGGACTAACAAGGTTTTGAAAATTAAAGTAAACAAAAAAAATTATACTTGTAAACTTCACCAGCATCTTGTTGTCTCCGAGTATGACCAAGCTGTAATCCTCAAACTCTACGGAAAAAGTTCAACGAGCATAAAGTTTCTCCCATGTCATTTTTATGGGGACTAATGTGTACAAACAGTCCTTCAATCTCCTCCTTAGTGAACATGAATCATAATGGTGTCAAAGTAAATGAATTGAGCTTGATACAATTAAATCAATTTCAACTCGATTTTGACTAGAGTTTTAACTAGAAAAGAAGACAACAAAGAAAGAGAAGAAACACTCAATAAACATTGTGAATTCAAAGAAGCAACTAAAAATTATAATTCAAAAGGTTAGAGATCATTACGTAATGAATGTTTCAGCAAATGCATAAGCTTATAGTTCCTATTGTTAGCTAGCGAATTATCAATACTAATTTTATATAGCAAAAAAAAGGAAATAGACCAAGTAATAGAATGCATAAGAGTTAACCAAAAAAAAACTTTGGAAAGCTCTCTTACTCCTTATATTTTTTCATAGCAAGAAACCTATATGGTATATGAGTGCTTTTGGTTGTAAGGGAAGATATGACATCACTGCCATCATATAGGAGGTTATTGGCATATCTTTCTTCTTTAGATGCTTCCCATGGACATCATTTTCTTCTATTCTCTCACTGCGTGCAAGATCAACTAGCCACAACTTACTCATTGTGAACTCCCCATATACTACAGTCCAAAAGTAACCCCTGTTTTGGAAAATTAGTAAGATCCTTGCTCAAATGGGTTCTTCCTCTAATAATCATCAAACTATTAGACTAACAAAATGGTGGAGCCTTCTTCTCAGGCAGCTTTTCTAAATGGCACTAATGGTACATTAGCTCAATCTCACATATAGCCCGAGCCTTCCTCTCCTTTATCACTAGAGCTTCGAGTTATTCTATTTGTAAGGGGAATTTAATTATTTGAACATTTTTAGCATAGTGTAATGTAATTATTACTAGTTTTGAAAATTAATATAAATAAAACATGATTCCTCTCCACAATCTCCTGGAGATTTATGCACATTTATTTCCCTTCC
This sequence comes from Pinus tabuliformis, assembly GCA_031772625.1. Lineage (NCBI taxonomy): Eukaryota > Viridiplantae > Streptophyta > Pinopsida > Pinales > Pinaceae > Pinus > Pinus tabuliformis. The sequence continues at coordinate 12,496,913 of CM062813.1, read as the reverse complement.
CTTGAATTTGATATCCATATTCTGCAATCTCTCATACATCTTCTTCACCTCTTTTGCATCATGTATAATATTCTCAATCTATGTGAATAAAGTGACTAGAGCATACCATTCATTTATACTTAAAAACTTCACCAGCATCTTGTTGTCTCCGAGTAGGACCAAGCTCTAACCCTCAAATGTTGCTCGTGAAGTTCAACAAGAATAGAGTATCTCCCATGTCATTTTCATGGGGACTAATTTATACAAACATCAAAGTCTTTGAATCTCATCCTAGATGAACATGCATCATATTGTCCCTTGATTTCCTTAGCTACTCAAAAATGTTCCTTCAATGTATCTAAGTGAATTCCTCTATTTTCTTAGGATGCCCTCCATTGTAAATGCTTTTCTAGTTCAAGTTTTCACATATGCAAATATGCCAACATTGTACCCATCTAAAAAAAAGACAACGATTGGGGTAATATCCAGAAAGACATCTTCTCTACATTTACATAACCCAAAGGATGATGGTGGTTTTCATTTGTACCTTAAAAAATATACTTATGTACAGATGTTGACATAAGAGACCAGTGGCAGAAGTTGGTGACATTATAGAGATAGAAAGAACGTGCCCTAAGAATCATGAAAGTACTAATGGTGTCGGTATAGCAAGAAATACGAGTGCAACTATTTGCAACAACTTTGTTGTTGTTTCAGCTACATTAATTTCTCCTACACTAATTGGATCCTTTGTAATCCAAGCTACAATTTTAACAGTGGGTTCATTGGAAATTGGAAGTAATCACCTCAAAAATGTTTCATTGCTCAAGAAATTTCATTGCACTATATTATTGGTTTCCATCCATGACAATAAAAATGTGGATAGATCTTCATATATTTATCAACATCTTATCGCTACAATTGGACAAAACAAGTCGAGGGGACACTATGATGATTCCTAAAAGAAAGTGTATTGTTTTCAGCTTAGTTAGAAGGAATTCAATTGTCATTTTTTCATTCCTAACAACAAATAAAACGGTTAATTGGAAGGCACAATTTTGTGTTAGAATGGCTAACATAGAATTTAAGAGGCAAAAATAATTGTATATAACATCAATATTAGAGTAAAATTTTATAGGATAATTTTATGATATAAGATTATCTATTCCACATTTAGAGGACAAGGAAATGAATGTGGGAACACCAACTATAAGTATCTCGTTAGTCCTTAGAATATATTATGTTTGGAATATGGATTTAGTTTCTCTTGAATGTAGTTGGAGGACTATAGTTCCGGCCATGTACAACATCCATATTGCCCTTGGATATTTGGGCCTTAGTTTGCACTATCCAATAACTTATCAGGAAAATTTATCACCTATGTACTATTCCTGAGATTATCTAACCTACACACTATTGCAGAGATTATCTTATATTTAGTTACAAGCGAGTTATTTTTAATGATTTTTGGTTTTATTGTAAATATGTAATTCAATTTTAATGGATCTTTTCATGTTAGTTTCTTGTAAAATAATATTTGTTACTCAAGCATCTGTACAATTTCACATAGGTGATCGTGTCTAATTTTATATAGATAAGAAATGTTTTATGGGGTAATGACATCATAAACTCAATCCCATCCACTATGCTTCTTGTCCTGTTCTACAGTAGGTTGGTGTGAATGCATGTAATTTAGATTTACCTTGGTAGCTTGGCCTCCACAATGTGGTTAATTTTAGTTATCTGAAGCTCTGTGAACCTCCTATTCTGGAAGAGGAAGTTCAAATTTCCCACCAACCTAATAAAGTTCTAGATTTTTAGCAGTTGTTGGAGGAGGACACACTACTGGACCTATGCACCTTCTCCATTGGTTAGTAGCAAGCTATGACGTATATTATTGGGCACCAAAGCCAACATTCTTCTGAGGAAAAGAGGTTGTCCCAAGTTTTCTTTAACATATATTCTTGTCCCTTGTTGAGAAAGTGGGGTCATTTATCCTAAAACGATGAAGAACTAATGTGCCACAAGTAGAAATCATTTACTTCTAGTATTAATATTTAGCTATAGGATAATAAAGGCATGGTTAATCTTGAGCACTGTGCATTTTTGGTTTATAATATTTCTTAGTTAAAGTTGACTTTCTCAAAGCTAATATGATTTGATCCTAAGTAAATATTATAAAAGACATTTACTAAGAAATATTGGATACAAATGTTTTGAGAATCAATAATCTTGTGCATTTTATGTTTGGAAGTTTTTGTCTTCAACATTTGAGTTAATTGGCTTATCAATTATACAACCATCTAATGAAGGGAGGAAGATCGAGTCATATAGTGGTATAGGTTTAGTCTTACATGATTATTTCTTGCAACTAATGTGATACTAGAGATTTTGTCATGAAATCTACCATAACTTTGCCATAACAAGTCGTGTGACCACAAAATTTGAGCCTTGCTCTGGAGTGAGTCTTCCTTTCAATGTAAAAAAAAATTGTAACATAATGATTTTTTGGTAATAGAAAGAAATTTTCAATTTAAAAAAGGACAAGATTATTTAGGCTTCTCTATTGGAGATTATGGAGTTTCTGAATTGTAATGGCTGATAAAGTAGAGATGAAACAGGTGGATAATCTTTGTTTTTATTTCTTTTGTGATATGCACCAAATTATAAAGAATTCATGATGTAAATTTGTTATAAGATGAAGCCTTATACCTTATGTAGCTTTCTCTATGTTTTTATGACAAGTTGTGGATTTTGCACATAACCAACTTATACTAGAGTTATAGTATTTTTCTTTTCCAAAAGCAACGGAAGTACTAATTTTACCCACCATCAATAATTTATGTTGTATACATTATATAGAAAGTAGTCTTTAACTCTTTGAATGTTAATGAAAACAATGTTGAACTTTAATAGTTTTGACATAACAAAAAGTATAATGTGATTTCTGAGTGGCATTATTGCACATACCATATACGATGATCTCCTACAGTTCTGCTCTCATTTTCACTCATATTAGAACCTATGCCCTTGTTACTAATTTGTTGATAAGGTTCCATTGTTCACTAAAGAGAGGAAATAGTATATATATATATATATATATATATATATATATATATATATATATATATATATATATATATATATATATATATATTATAAAAAACACTTGAAAATAATGAACATGAGTTGCATGCATTCCCGGTGTTTACCTTATAATCTTCCCAAATATTAGAAACATTCTAACTTTAACCACTCTAATACGTCATTTTATTGCATAAGTTTCTCCTCTGCTTGCAATTTAACTAGTTTGAGCCATGGTTCCAAGACAGTCCTTTGTCTTTGTGCTCCTATACTTATGCTTACATCGAATCTCAACAGTCCAATAGAAAAGCATAATCGCTTTGGTGGGGATTGTCAATGATAACTATGGCATTCTACATCTTGGTAGCCATGGAGAAAGAAGCGTGAATACAAATTCACGACCTCAACACAATTTCTTATCCACACAATATGTGTAGCCCACATGTGTGTAGCAATTAAAGTTGATTAGTACAGTTGTTGCATGATGGATTCATGCACAAGATCTATAGAAATTGGGTAAAATTCTTCCACAACTTTGATGGTATGGATCTCCTAAAAAAGGTATCAAAACCAATACTTTGGTATTTAGAAGTGGGCGTTTGCAGAATCTCAAGTCTCTTCTCAATGGAGTCGTGATCATGTTTTCCCATTTTAATATCAACATTATTATAACATCTAAAAATAAGATAGTGCAACCTTCCTCACATTGTCAGCATTATGCACCTCATTTCCCTCAGTAACTAGGTTGGCTTTGTCTAAACCCGACAAGATTATCAATTGTCATTGCCATGGAACATTTGGAGTCATCTTGCTAAAAATGTCAATAGCAAAGTCCAATGATCTTAACTTCTATGAGAGGAAGAAAAGGCTAAAGCTTGCTATGAACAATAAATCACATCATAGTCTAAACATCCTTCCCAAACCCATGGGAAGAGAGTATATGAAAATATATTTCCATAGTCCCCCAGTAACCACTGAGACTCAAAGTTCATACTCCAAAAAACCCTAGTTGTTAGAATGAAAAAGATGGATCGAAGTACTCTTATGAATATTTCTAAACTGTTAAATAGATTACATGGGAAACATTACCAATAAATGACTGAATTGGAACTCAACTGTATCTCAATTGAACTAGACTGAACTCAACTGACTATGACACTTGAATGGACACTTGTGATTCCTAGTATGTGGTTGGCATTAGTTTCTCACCCACTCCCCCTTAATTACAACTACAAAAAATTAAATTAAGATGTCTACTTTTATCAATCTTAATTAGTCTTACAATTTAAAAAAAATTGACATCACCTACATATGCTTTTCTTTTTCTTTTCTTCCAATTCCTCCAACCTTTGAATTTCTTCAACTTTTTCATTTTGTTGTAGGCTTCAAATTTTATATTCTTGATTTGTTGATGGAGCACTTCCATTGTTCCAGGTTGTCCTTGTCTGCCCTTGACTTCTTGAAAAATCATCTTGTATGTGGAATATTACCACATGTCATCTTCTGTTGTGTGTTTTTTTATCATCAGTGTTCTATAAGTATATAATAAAAATTTATCTCTTGAGGACTCCAATACCTGAAAATTTCATTAATGGTTTCATGATCCAAGTTGTCTTCAACATTCATTTCTGCAAAATTCTATGCATAATTTATCAAGACATGGTGTTGCAATCCATGCTTCAAGGAACCTTAATTCTTCTTCAAAATGTCTTTCTTCTTTTGCGTTCTTGCTAACATTTGCACATTTAAAATCAATGTTATGATTAAAAACATTTGTAGAACTACATCAATTTTGTTCTTTCTTCTATGTATTGAGAGATTTCTCCTCTTATGATCCCTTCTCTACCTTTGTCTCTTCCACTTCTTTACCAAGTTTTGTTTCTTCCAGTTAGTTTTCATACTCAAGTGGGCTTCTCTCACTGAATAACACCACATTGATATGATGTTCTTGTTGCATCATTGGTAACAATTCATCTTGGGGTAAGGGTTCTTAATCAATGCTAGCATAAGAAAATTGAATTCTTCGATTCATAATAACATTGGCATCATCATTCTCATCAACAAGAAATGTTGTTGGATTCACCAAATTTTCATCCACTTATGGTAGTACATAGTGAGATTCAGGAGCATCTGTGTGCTCTTTCTCTGCTTCTTCTGGAAATTTTTCACAGTCATCATCCACTTGTGGCTGAGCATAGTGGGATTCTCTACTTTTTGTTGGATGTGATGGGCTAGAAATGGGTTCATCACACTTTATTCATTTAGAAAATGTGATGCAACGCATTTTTTTGCACTTCAGAGTGAGATGAGATGCATTGATTTCTTCTTTGAGATTGTGATGGTCTCTCCAATTTAAAAATTAAAAAATAAAAAACAACTTCTTTCTTCTTGAGTTTGATCTCGTCTCGAGCCCTTGTCCTTGAGTTCTCATCCTCAAGTTCCTCTCGACCTCTATAAGTTCTCTATATTAAAAAAAATCAAATGTTTCTCTACTTGGAGTCTTATGCAAGTTCACAATCTAATCTTCATTGCTCTCTAAAGGAGTCTTACACAGACTGAGATTTGATACCATGTTAGAGATTAAAAATGGTGGAACATAGTTACTCTTCTCAATATTACATAGGAGGAATTAACAATAAATTAACTCAACTATTACTCAATCGAACTGGACTGAACTCAACTGACTATCACAATTGGATGGACAATTGTGATGCCTACCGAGTGGTTGGAATTAGTTTCTCCAACACTAACCATCCTTTCAAACTCTAGCCTCTTAAATTTCCAAAACTATAACAAATAAACCCAATTTATTAAAACACAGTTGCTAAGTCACTCACTCACTAGAAGCCTAACCTTCTTCCTAAGAAAACACTTCTGCCATTGCAATTTCATTTGAACTACGTAGCCACAAATCAAGAAATAGAATCATTTCCATGATGAAGAAAAGAATGCAAATTGATTTGATGGAAGCATTTATATGTTTGAGTATTATTCATCTTACTTCACATCAAACGAATATGTAACTAGTATGTATGTCTAATAACATCTTCATAACCTCTTAATGATATGTGCTTATCAAAAGTGAGAAAAGTACAACAAAGTACAACTTTGTGACTCTTAATTTCACAGAAACTGAAGATTAGTGTCTCTTTAAAATGTTCCTTCTTGACCTAACAAAATGAGCAACCACAAGATGATAAAAAGGTATATAGAGTGAAGCAACCACTATGCTAAACAATAGTCTTCTTAATAAAAAACAAGTTTATAGAAAACCCCATTCCTCTTCCTTCTGGTATAGAAAGGTATTTTGACTAATGTGTCTGTTGTGTTGAACAATAGTCATGTGAATAAAATAAAATATATAGAAAGAAAATCCAACTCTTCGTCATTTTCCTCATACAAGCGAGACAAACTCGAGTATTTTCCAAGCTAAAAACAAAAAATTTTAATATTCTAGATTTCATTAAGATTAAGACCATGTACAATCAATGCCAACAATAGGTGCCATGAATTTTCCTGTTATTCACTCAAATAATTATCTAAAATAATAAAAAATTATATAAAAGTTTTGCACATTATAAAGTACAAAATATATATAAGGAATTAGTTTAATTTAAAATTATAAGTAGTTAGTTTAATTTATAATTAAAGTTGTTAGTTTAATTTAAAATTATTAATATGAGAAGTATTTAATTAATAATAAGTATGTAATTGTGGTGAAAAATATTTAATTTTTAATTTTTTTAAATAAAAATTATTAAATTAATAAAGAAATTTAGAAAAAAAAAACTATCTATTAATATAGAAACATTTTTAAATTTTCTTTAGGAAATAATGGTTAATATAACATTCTTTATATTTCTCCATGAAATATTCATATATACTGAAAAAAAATGGTTTAAAAGGTTAATTAAACAAGCTTATATGGTTAACTTTCTCTACATTATATATGCCAGTTTAATCAGAATATTAGTACCTGCAATAGAAGTGTTGTTATTCACAATTACATAATTGTGCTAGTGTTTGGCAACCTCTCTAGCTGGCATCTGCATATTTGATTAGCTGAAAACCGTATCCACCATACAAAAGGCCATACTTCGCAGCTACTGGTGATATATCCAATCATCAGTTCTTCAATTACAACTTTGTATGTTGGGGTTTAGAGCAGGAAACTATATCCACTCTTCTACACATCATGATATACATAAGACCACCTATTAGGCTCCCGTCCGGCAGATTGTTCTGTTTGGCCACCTAGCCCATTTCCTAATGGTGAGAAACAAAGGAATTCTTTAACCTCAAGAATTTGAAAATGACGTGCTTTGCAAAATGTATTGACTTTCCTCTAACAAATTCATTGGCATCACAATGCACCATACTTGCATCCAAAATAGGAGTTCACGCCGTTAATGTAAGTTGAGTTGTTGCAAAAGGAAAGTCTTTCATACTTAAGTAGGTGCAGCATTATATAAAGAAATTACTAGCTGATTATTTTATCATTTATTTTATATATCATTATATACTTCATTTATATATCTTAATCTTTATTTGGAAGGTATTTCGTAGTCAGATGTGCTTCACAACCTTTACAATAATTTATTTGCAATAATTCTTTATTAACCAAGTGGATGGAATATCTCATTGCATAAAGAGTTGCTAGATGTATTTACAACCTATTAGGTAAGGGTTACATTACAATATTCATGATAAATAACTTAATATTATCTTATATTTTAATATATTTATTTAAGAAAGAAGGACAATTGACATTTATATATATTATAAACTTTTGACATAGATTAATTTAATTCTATATAATAATAGTATAAGGGAAGTTTAGTGTGGGGTGGGAGAGTGAGGATTGAGCAATCTTGTTTTGGTGGAACAACGAACAGAAAATTTCATGGGACATGAAAAATAATCTAGGTGAAGCTGATGCACATCTAGAAGGTAGTTTTTGTTTTCGTTCTCATTATCTGAAACACCTCTCAAATATAGGTGATTCTCTTATCTTTTTTGGACACTTGCAACTAGGAACTCAAGTCAAGGATGTAATAATGGAAGTAATTTTCATCATAATTGGATCAATGGTTGATAATATGGGTTTCCAAATTTAATGGATCCATGTTAAAAGAAGCAATAATCAATTGGGCAATTCTCAGGACAATATGGAGATTCAATTAAGGAAAAGGAACATTATGGATTTAATAAAAAGACATATCATACAACCTATCTGTTATATACATTTTTGGGCACTGCAACCCCGATCATAAATGTCCATAAACCAAGGGCTCTTAAGTCCCTAAAAGTGTTGTTCCAACCTCTAAAACAAAAAGGTCAACTGATTATATCTTCTCCCAGAAGTTCTCCATGAAAAACTTCTCAGAACTGGTCAAAACTAGACCATCTCACCTGCTCCATGGTCAAAGTGCGCTGCATCCCACCTAAATACACACGGGAGGTGCGATGCATCTTGAAAAGCCCTTCTATGGGGTGCGTTGGGCGGGAGTGGACAAATGGCAGGGTCAATCTGCAAGGTGGAGGATCATGGAATCCTCTAGAAACTTCTCCTATGACACTTGCCTCTCTGCATTCACCCAGGGATGAGTAAGAGATCATCAATTTCCAAGTGGAATCAAGAACTATCAGAGAGAGGACACTAATCAAATCTCAAAAGCTGACTCACCCCCCTTGCAAACATCTATATATGGATCCCTCATCCCAGAGATCCAGATGTTGGAATTTTGTATCTTGTAAGGAAGTGTTGCTGGTTTCTTGGTGCAATATCATAGTGTTGGGTGATCTAAGCTTTTCATGAGGTGAAGAAGCGCTTTCTTGCTGAGAGGATGATGTTGGGTTAGAACAATTGGTTGTAATCCTCTTTGCTTTTCTTGATTATTAATAAAGCTATTCAAATTTTCCTCCACATTATTGTATGATTGATGATATATGCATTTGTGTGGTCAATATATATCTGGTCCTATATTTTTTATGATAATAGATCTATGTTCTTGGATAGTGTTATGCTGCTTTGATTCTACAGGTGCTCTTTGAAGTTGTGTAGACAAGGAATCGAGTGGCAAATATCTATCAGAAGGGAGAGGAATCAAGCAAGGAACCAAGCATAAGATGGAGGTTGGTCTCCTTTACTCCCCTCTTGTCTATTTCTCATAAAGAAAAATGAAAGTAGTTTTAATTTGTTTGTTTCTAAGATAGCTACCAGCGTCAGTGGGACTAGCAGCTCTGCATAGACACTAGATTTCTCGATAACAAAATGGTGACTCCGCTGGGGATCGAATAGATTGTTTGTTTATCTACATTTGTTTACTTTATAAACTTACAGATGGAGCCTGAAGTTAAGCCAGCTAGCCTTCAAACTGCATTTGCTATGCAAGTGCAAAGTAGATGAATGCCGCTTTAGTCTATCTCCGGGTTTTGTTTATGAACTGAAAAATTGATTTACAAGCTTTCTAATTTCCCTTGTCGTGGCTCTAGTAACCTCTTTAGATCGACCGCTGTGATTGATTTACTGATTACCACTTCCTCAGCCTAAATCCCTGAACTAGGTTGCAAACTGTAACCCGAAACCCAGTTGAAGTCTCGTCCCTAGATCATCGCACTGTCTCTTCTTTGGATCCTGGATGCATCGCACCTCCCGAGTGTAGTAGGTGCGCTGATCAGACAAGGCCTCTTATGCTCTTAGATTTTGGGTTCTGTGTTCACTCTTTTCAGCTCTATTCAGGAGTTTTGCTGCCTGTAGTTAGTATACCTCTATTGAAACCCCCTTCCTTGCCATTATTCCGCCTCCATTATGCAAAGAACTGTAAATGTTTTTATGTATTTTGAGCCATTTTCAGTTCTCTTTTACAAAGAAGTAGCGTAATCGAATTGTCGTTTCTTGATTTGAAAGTGTCGCAAGTGTCATTTTCAGTCATAGAAGAGAATCCGATTGTTATTGATAGTCGATTACACTGTTACTCTTGTATTTGATTTGAATTAGTAGTTTTTCAAATGTCGAAAGCAAGTTTTCAATTCCAAAATCGCAAAGTGTCATCATTTTCCTCATTTTGTCTTGAAAAGAAACTTGCTAGTAATGTCGCTTTGAAAAATAATTAAGATTTGCACTTAGCTTTCTTTTTATCATTCACACATTAAGAAGGCTGAAAAAAAATACATGCATGTGCATTTGAATTTAGACTGTTTGTTGGTTTGATTTAGGACAGTGCATATAGTGTGTGCTCTCTGCTCTATGTTGAAAGAATATCATCTCTCTTTCCTTAGTAGCTAGGATTTTCATTGCAAAAAGAAGATTAAATGGTTGTTTATCATCTTAGATTGCATTTTAGGAATTGTACATCTACATCACGCGGTGAACCTGAAAGGCAAATTTCTTAAGTAGGATCAACTGTAAAATAAATTTAATGAATCTAAAAATGCTTTGGAACCTAACGCACAACATTTAGAAGTCTAGGCTAGAGACGTATCCCGGTGTCATAAAGCCTGGTAACTGTTGTTTTCATTGATGGTTGGGTGATTCCTCCACTTTGAGACAATAAGTGCCAGTACGGACTTGTGCTCCCACGTACCATCGAGTATATATTGGGAGACCATAATAGGCTTTATCTTTTATCCTTAGGAAGCTGTGTTTGTCGCTCTATCGATCGCAATGCACTGAACACAGCATTCGGGAAGATTGACTCCCGTACTGTAAAAAGTATTCTGCAGTTTTGCAATTGGTTTGGTAATCCCTCTGTCTAGATTTCTAGAGCAGTCTCTTTCATTCCTTTTTAGACTCCTTAAAGGAAAAGGTCCATTTGAGCACTTGTCACTTGAGGCTCATTAAAAATTGAAGGCGACTAGAGTCATCTTTTATTTTTTCTTGACTCTTAAAAATTGAAAAAACAAGTTGTGTCAAAGCGTCTAAACTTTATTTTCATCGGAATAAATATCACCTTTCCTATGTTGGTCTTAGGTTGAGAAAAGTGGAGTCCACCAACCGAGGAGTTCCCCTTGGGGGAAATCCTAGTCCTTTCTCCTCTTGGGGAGATGTTGGTGCGCCCCATATGGCCACATTGTCGCTTTGAGGATTGACAATCGGCTTGCCCGTATGGCTCTTCTCAACCTCTGTCATTCAGAACACCGTGATTCTTCAACAATCAAGTCAGCAACTAAACGATACCAAAGTTACCCCCCAACCTTCTACTTCATCCAATTCTTCCTCTCCTCCTTCCTCTACGCTTGATGAAGCTAGTAAAGCCAAAAATCAAGTAACCGAGAAGAAGAAGGAGAAGAAGAAGAAGGAGCCAAAGGCGAAAAGGGGCAACCAAGCATCGTCTAGTGAAGATCCACACACTGCACCGTCCAGGCCTAAATCGCCATGTGTCATTTGCAAAGGAGACCACTATCATCAAGATTGTCCTTGCATCCCTCGGATCTTAAGGGACTGGTCTCCTCGTTTGCACAATCCGGTGTCATCAACCTCTGATGATCATGTTGAAAATACACTATCGACTAGTGAAAGTGAAGCCCCTGGACAAAAAGGAAAATGTAAATTTCCTTATAAATTGTATGAAGGCGATCATGCCGTCCACCCTTGTCCCTTCTTAGACGAGGCTAAAAGAGTTTTGGATGACCATCCGGTTTCACCGTTACGACTTCCTCCTAGATATAAGAAACTCTTGCCCAGTCCATCACTAGTTGAGAATCCGGCTAACACGCCATTTTGGTCGGCCGAAGCATCTATCTTTGAAGATCAATCATCTAAATCCACACCAGACGAAAGTCAAAAGGTTGAGGTGGCAGTTGACCTGGTCTTTCCTTCAGAGGATCCATCTTCAGATGATACAGTCATCGGAGAGAACAAGAACGACACCGTCCAAATTCTCTTCGTAAGCACAGACTCCGATCAACATGGGGGCAGTCTACCCATTCCTTTACCACAGGAAGGAAGTTCGTTAGAGTCATATCCGACCGTCTATTTGGTCCCACTTCCAAGCAACCTAGTTGTTTCCTTCGATTGGAATCTACTAGGCAGACCCCGCTTACTGGCTAGTGTACCATTTCAAATCATTGCTCAAATATACAGAATGGTCATTGCCGGTACCATCATAGATGAAGGGGCTTCTGTGAGTATCCTTTCCTCAACTGCTTCGAAAGTGCTTGGTTCACCACCGCTTTTGCTTGAAATGAGAAATCTAACAAGCTTTGACAAAGGAACCAGTCGACCGTTAGGAATCCTTCCCAATGTGCCGATGACATTGAGAAGGAAAACCATTCACATGAATGTAATAGTAGTCCAAGGGCCCCTAGATTATAATCTACTCCCTGGACGTGACTATATTTATTGCATGGGAGCCATTGTCTCCTCACTCTTTAGAGTAATGTATTTTCCGCATGAAGGAAGAGTGGTCAAGCTCGTAGACCAGCTTTCATTCCCTGGTTCACACATAGCAAATAGTCATATACCATCCCTGAATGGTCTTTTCACACAAGTAATGTATCAACAATCCCCAGTCCGTCCTCCTGATGAACGCGAGTGATTCGAAGGATATGACTAAAACCCAGGGGGCATGCACCCTGGCCTGTTTCGACAGGAAAACCTTGGGTATAGGGTAGGTTTCCGCAAAGGATATATGACTGGCTGACACACCCGTCCATTTAGGAAAATGGGATTAGACCAGAATAAGATACCTCTGTTAAAAGGTATGCCTTTCCCAATAAAACAGATGTTTTGTCTGCAAATTGAGGGATAACTTGGGAAACTCTACTTCGCTATACCTGGGTGCATGCAAACCTTTTGGCATGCAAGCGAAGAGAGACCATTTATTTTTTAAATTTGTAGGTCCTCTAACCCTTTAAACTCGTAGCATTAGTCGTTTCCTAACTTGCATAAAGAAAGGATGCAGGGCAAAGCTTTGAAAAGAGGCTAATTAAATGAGACATCATTATTATTTGACTGGATCGAGCAATTTTAATGAAAAATTCAAGCTCGTTAAAAAATAAACATAAGCAATGAGCAAATGTTCCCCCAGAGTTTAAGCTCATTAAAAAATGAACCCATTTCCAGTAAATAACCATCGTGAATGTATTATCATCAACCTTTGAAACCTTGGTCATGTTCTCATCATCACCTCCACTCTCTATTGGCCGATCATTCACCCCCATTTGATTGTTTACCCTTTTTGAGGAACAGCTATGAAGAGTGATTCTGTTAGCCATCCTTGTGACACTGCCGTGATTGGAAAATTGCAAGCCTTACCTGGAATCAACTGTTACCTGAATTTATCACTCATTCCTCAAAAAACAACTCTCCTTGAAGCTCTTTTCAACTGACTCGTAAAATATGAGAAGATTGTTGAGCCATTGGCCTCTCCAGCTCGTCAAAGGGACCGAAAGTGCTATCCCTCCTTTAAATTTTAATATTTTTGGACTTGAGGGATCATTACACAAAAGGATCAAGCGCTTGTTTTGTTCAGCTAGTTAAAAGTACTGAAAATTCATCCCTTTTGTATTGTTTTATACTTTTTCAGACTCAAGGGATTATATGACGAAAAAGGATTATTGGAGTTTTCTTTATGTCCCTTCTTCAGACTCTCTAAAATTGAAAAGGACTGAGTTATCCTTGTTGTTAAACTCGTTAAAACTGAATAGCAACAAACTTGTCCATATAGACAAGAATGAGTTTCACTATCGCTACGCTCGTTAAAACATAGCGATGGGTTTTTCCGAAGGGAAAATTATAGAACAAGCATATGTTATCCTCCTCAAGCTTGACAAAAATAAAGAGTTACTAGTCAACAATGACTAGGGAAAAATTGGAAGAAAACTTGAAGAAATGTTATTGGTAGCAAGTCGCTCCTGAACATGACACTTTCACTCCGCATCCGAGTTGGGTTGGGTTGTTCCATTCACTGGTCACATCACCATGGTTCTGTCACACCATCCATATTTGGGGTTAATGCTACCGATCCATCATGTCAGTGTCACTGATATGTTCAAGAGAAGTCGCTCAGAGAATGCACCCGTGTCTCACCCACTGCAATACATTTACGCTCCATTCTTTCATGACCGCCACCCTGAACCTTATATCACCAGATCGTTTTCACCTCCATTAAAATCATTTGCTCCATTCCGTGTCATTGATGTGGGATTCAATAAGGCCCTCCTATTACGAATCACTTCTTGTCTACATCATCTCATTATCCAAGAAGTCGATCTAGGAACAACCCTTTCAGTACTTTGAAATTTGCATGCCTCAATGACAAGTTTCTCACTTCTGGCGACAGGTTTACATCAATGGCCTTCAACTGAAAGATTTGGCATGGTGTTCGACGCCAAGTCCCTTATTCACACCACGTGAATTGTACTGTAGTACCTTGAGGGTCATCATCATTATTAGTCATTTCTCTTGTGCCTGTTAACAGCTTACATCATTGGCTGGTAATCAGGCGATGTCTTTCCATGTTTGACTCCAGAACATCTCTCACATGGATCGACTTGTACTTTGGGTGAAGATCAAATGAGATTGAAGACCCTCGATCTAATTTCATCCATCTGGGCTGTGATATATATTCAGAAAAATAAGGACATCAAATGTACATCATTACTGCACAGATAATCATCCAACCTAAGGGATGATGGCTCTACTAGGATCATCAGTCTACACTCAGATGATTGTCTGTCTTATGTACATGAAAATGAATTTATAAAGCTCAGTATGGGAATGCGTGCCTCAGCTAGATCATGAAAATATTATGAAGACAATGTATTGTATTGTATCTTATTACAGGTCACCTTCCAGCTCGAAAAAACTTTAGATCCTCATGATAAAGCATTTCACCTGACGTCAAAACAGATTAACGACCTCATGCTTTAGGGGGCTACTGTTATAGACATTTTTGGGCACTGCAACCCTGATCATAAATGTCCATAAACCAAGGGCTCTTAAGTCCCTAAAAGTGTTGTTCCAACCTCTAAAAGAACAAGGTCAACTGATTACATCTTCGCCGAGAAGTTCTCCATGAAAAATTGCTCAGAACTGGTCAAAACTAGACCATCTCACTTGCTCCATGATCAAAGTGTGCTGCATCCCACCTAAATACACACGGGAGGTGTGACGCATCTTGAAAGGCCCTTCTATGGGGTGCGATGGGCGAGAGTGGATAAATGGCAGGGTCAATCTGCAAGGTGGAGGATCATGGAATCTTCTAGAAACTTCTCCTATGACACTTGCCTCTCTGCATTCGCCCAGGGATGAGTAAGAGATCATCAACCTGCAAGTGAAATCAAGAACTATCAGAGAGAGGACACAATCAAATCTCAAAATCTGACTCACCCCCCTTGTAAGCATCTATATATGGATCCCTCATCCCAGAGATCTAGAGGCTGGAATTTTGTATCTTGTAAGGAAGTGATGCTGGTTTCCTGGTGTAATATCATTGTGTTGGGTGATCTAAGCTTTTCATGAAGTGAAGAATGGCTTTCTTGCTGAGAGGATGATGCTAGGTCAGAACAATTGGTTGTAATCATCTTTGCTTTTCTTGATTATTAATAAAGCTATTCAAGTTTTCCTCCACATTCTTGTATGATTGATGATATATGCATTTGTGTGGTCAATATATATCTGGTCCTATATTGTTTATGATAATAGATCTATGTTCTTGGATAGTGTTATGCTACTTTGATTCTACAGGTGCTCTTTGAAGCTGGGTAGACAAGGAAGTGAGTGGCAAAGATCTATCAAAAGGGATAGTAATCAAGCAAGGAACGAAGCACAACATAGAGGTTCGTCTCATTTATTCCCCTCTTATCTATTTCTCATAAAGGAAAATGAAAGTAGTTTTTGTTTGTTTGTTTCTAAGGTAGCTACCAGCCTTAGTGGGACTAGAAGCTCTGCATAGACACTACATTTCCTGATAAAACTATCCCATATGATCACTATACCTCCCAGTGTCACCTCACTTAGTCAATTCCTGTGCCAATATGGGGATTCAATCATGGAAAAAAGGACAATAATGAGAAACAAGCCACACAACATATCCCATAAGATCACTCTACCTCCAAGTGTCTCAGTATGAATAATTGGGGTGGGGGCATGATGGAAAAGTTAATTTTGAACAAAAGAAAAACAAGTATAAACTCTTCATCTTCACTGTTTATGTTTGTGCCACCTTGGGAAATAGTAGGTGATGTCTCATTAAATGCAATAAGGTTAGGATTAGCTATATTGAATTAATGGCTTATGTAATAGTGAAAGCTCAAGTTGATGGCTCCCTCATAAACGGCTTGATTTTAGAGGACAAGGAGTTGGAATTAGGTGATCTTGTCCTTAGGTGAGCAGTAAGACAAATTTAAGATTGTTCCTCATATTACAAGCTTTGGTTGATGGTGGCTAGGGATTTCAACGAATTGCAAGCTACAAACTATTGAACAATATAACTAGTTTAATCTTCATAATTGTACTTCTCAAAAGATATTTTATTATTAAATAAAATGACCTATTAAAGCAAGGTTTTTTTGCTTGGATCAATGTTTTCTAGGTCAAAGCTTCCATTGAAGGCTTCTAGGTTTTGACTTGAGTTATTAGAGTGATTGTCACTTTCATTAGACCCTTCTTGGGATTTTGTATCATGTAAAAAGAATTATGTTTGAGTCAAAAAGCTTATTTGTCACCTCTACACCAAGTCAGCCCTGTCCCCATGAAGTCAACATACATTTGGGAAATTCGATCGAGTAGAAAGGCTATACAAAGAGAGGCAACTCAGTTTATTTGGAGCATTCACTCAACAAGTTTGATCTCCAAGAAAGAGAGGGCGAGAAAGAGAAGGAAGTAGCTGGAGAAGGACAAAATTTACAAGGATGACCTAAGTCGATTTTATTATCTATCTTTCTCTCACACACATCGAAAGTTTTTGGGCAGTTGTTGCACCCAAAACTTTGTGTCTACTGTAGGTTCGAAATTCTATTACTCGGGGTCGAAGCTTTGCTACTCGGGGGCCGAAATTATGAACTAAAACTTTTGTTGGGAGTTGTCACTTGGAGATTTTTTGAGGGATCATATATTGAAGGGTAGGGTTGACTTGGTGGTTGGAGGAGGTCGTTGTCTTGGTCTAAGAAGTTGGGAAGCTATGTCTCATCTTGATTTGAATCTATTAAAGGAAGGTTTTTTTACTAGGTTTTCCCCTTGTAGGGGTTTTTCACTAGTTGATTGACTACATCTTGTGTCTCATGTTCTTAAAGTATTCATATACATATAATTTGGTAATTTCTTGATGAAAGATAAAATAACTACGAAGTAAAAGAAGGCAACATAATTCACAAGTAACTATAACAAAGAGGAATCAAACCCGAATCCTATAAGCATTGATTTATCAACATGGTATCAAACGTAAGATGAAAGAAGGTTGAAGATCACTTTCTTGGCTTGGAATAAAGGGTTACTCACTCTATGGAAAGTTACTGAATATGGGATTCTATATCGTGAGAATTTTGGGAAGCTAGATTGGAAGGATCCTCTATAACTTATCTACGAAAGTCAAGAGTGAAGGATTCTTGTTTGCACTTACTAGTACTCTTGATTATGATCATGCATGGATCGTTGATAGTGGAGAATCAATAAATATGAAGAGACAAAGTGGAAAACTTCATACTTTATAAAAGGAACCATCATGTCATGCAGTGGAGTTAGGAGACAACAAAAGTTTTGTAGTCAAGCCCTTGGATCTACATCTCTGAAGATGAAAAGTGGAGTAAAGATACATCTCAATAATATGCTCTATGTCCCAAGTTGGAAAGAGAATTTACTTTCAATTTATTGTTTAGAAGATAAAGTAGATAGGGTCGCCATTGTAGATGGTAAAGTTTTGGTTTTCAGAAAGGATACAAATATTGAAAAGGAAAACTTTATTGGAATTAGTGAAGGAAGGCTATATAGAATTATAACACCATCTCCTCAAGCCCTAGTTCACATGAAGATCAATCCTATCAAACTATGGCATAGAAGGTATGGGAATATTCATTGCAAGATAATACACTCACTTAGTCAAATGTTAAAGGGAATCCCCAATGTTGGGCGGGGGATCCCCCAAGGGTAGTTTTGGCTCTTAAAGCCCAGATTTTGGTCCAATTTTGTAATCCAAATGCAAGGAGTCCACATTTTCTGGTCGCAAAGCACATAGATATTAAAGAGACATAGGGTTATCTGCCCTTATTTTGAAAATGTAATGTCGACTATAGAAGATATACCCATGGTCCGCAGACCATGGGATTGTATAAATAGAGCTAAGCTCTAAGTAATTAGAGGCATAAGATTATGGAATTGTTGAATAGGATATGATATATGAGAGATAGATCTGAGTAGAAGTCTAGGTTTTGGGTCATAGCATAGCTGGAGGCTCTACAGCTGAGTGCACAGAGACCTAGAAGTCTGCAGCTGAGTGCGTAGGGTGTGTTGAGTCTGTAATCATTCAGAATTATTAATAAAGAGAAGTATTCTACAATTTCTACATCTTTATTTCCTGTTTATGCATCTGTTATATTGGGCATAAATTTCACTTATAATGCCTATATGATGCATGAATGTATGTAATTGTGTTGGATAAGTGATTGCAAGTAGGAACATCTGTTTACGCAAAGCTAACTAAGATATCATAATAAACACTTAGCCTCGTTAGGAAGATATCGCAGTTCACTACCCTACCAACGCAAAAGGACTTCAGCCCCTAGTTAAGGCTGCGTGGAAGACGATTGTACCCTTTCATGAAGGTACTAAAGGGTGGAGTAAAGGGTTAAGAAACCTGCGCTAAGGCAGGTATAGCCAGAATAAAACGACATGACATCCATCTCAAGGGTGCGAAAACTTCATTCCACCATCCCCCATACTTCTTCGGGTGAGACTTCAGTCCGCACTCTTCAAGCTGATGCCAAAAGGGCCAGTAGTGTAGGGATTTGTTTGGCTAACTAATATTGAACCTAGGTCAGGCCCCCATAAGCCAACAAATGGTTCTGTTGCCTAGACCAAAATCTGCATAAAGATGTGTGATTTCATATCACTGGAATCCAACTAAGAAAGAAATCAAAGGTTGGTTGGATAGAAGGATTCACGAGTTCACGGTGTAGGAGAACAGAAACCCATGATTGTCAAAAGAATAGTGGTTCGACCAATACTTGTATACGTAGATCCACGAAATCTTTTTTGCATCCTTCCCTACTGAGTTATATGAGTGGATCGCAAAGCCAGCAAAGAGCCAAGGAAGGTGGAAAATTAACGATCCTATTGTGTGGACCTCGGAGCTAGTGCGAAGGTTGGAAGCATCAGGGGATAAGATCACATGTGCTGTCGATCATTGGCTCATTCACATCATAGGAGGATTTGTTACTGAATTCACGGTCGATACCTCGGTCAGCTATAGTGAGGTAGAGTGACGATTTTTCAAAGGACCACAAGGTAAGTACGTAAAATGTTTGAATACTTGGATTAAAATGTTGTTATACGAAAAATGGGTTATGCAGCTACCTTGATGTTTGGGACTATGCGAAGTAGGAAAAGTTACAGAAATGAAGGAAATAAGGGTCCAGAGTATAGCCACTTGATTTCACCTCCGCGAGGGGATGAAGAAGGGATAGCGAAATTCTCTCCATGAAGTGATATTCATTTGATAAGACAAGGATTTCCACAGATACCACCTCCGCCCATACCACCTCCGTCTTCACCACCGCCACCTCCAACTTCACCCGTACCACCTGCACCACCACCGTGATTTAGTATGGCAAACACACTGAAGTTTCCTATTTTCAAAGGTTTGGGAAATGAGGATCCGGACCAATTCTGGTTCATTGTAAGGGCTGTATGGGAAGCTCAAGGTGTTACAAATGACCATATAAAGAAAGTGACATTGGTTAGCACTCTGCAAGATCACGTGCTGACCTGGTATATTAAGTACTCCAATGGTAACCTGAATGCGAGAGTAGTGGACATCCAAGTAGCACTAACTAGGGAATTTAGTAGGCCTAAGTCAGAGACACAGTCAATTGTGGGATTCAAGGAAATCATGATGTGAACAGGCGAGACACCTCTGAATTAGATCAAAGATTGAAGTGTCAAATCCGTGAGCCCAATATGAACTTGACAGATGGACAACATCACGAGTGGTTTGTGGCTTCGCTACTACCGCACTTAAGGAGCGCATTGTCGCAGCAGAAGCTAACAACTCAGGGAGAGGACTTGGAGATTTCCATGAGACTACATGAGACTCCGATGCAAGATCCTAATCTAGGAGTTAAACAGATTCATGCGCAACTATAGAATCTGTGCCTTGAGATGCAAAGTCTGAATTAGGACAGGACGGTTCGACCAGAGGTGCATGAGGAGGTATGGTGTTTGAAATGCAAGAGTCAGGGTCATGACAAAGACCACTGCCCGACCTTTACAAATTACCTTGTGTGAGGAGGATCGATGCCTTTAAGGCCAGAAGCTCAAGCAGGACCTAGCATGGTGCCTGCCTTATGGTGCGCTATCTGTCAGGTAGCTGAAAATAATGCCACGGATAACTGTCACTTGCTACAGAAGTATGTGCAAATGCCGCAACAGTTGTTATGCAACTTTTGCAGACCAGTAGGACATGATGAGCGTACCTGTAGGAGCTACGAATCGATGATGGATAGAACTCCCACTTACAGGGATTGCACCGAAACGTGACCCCTTGACCAGAATGCAGGGATGGCACAGACAGGATTTCAGGGGCGCGGATGAGGCCGAGGTGGAGAAGGACCTAGTAGAGGTCACAGATAGTTGATTTGCACAATTGCGGAGGGCCATGACACTATGCCCATGATTGCACTAATCCAACATTCCCATCGTGCAAGTATTGCACATTGTTTGATCATGAAACAGAAGATTGTCCTACATTGATAGTTAGGATACGTGGAAAAGGGGTGCTAACGCCTTCCCTGACTCAAAACCTGAAGATGATGAGGCTTGAGCTCCGTGAGGAAGAAGCAAACGTAAATATAGTAGTTCGGAGTGGAATTGCTAGAGGGGATGACAAGGGAAAATAGTCGGAAGATAGTACATGGGTTTGCAAAGCCTCGGTGAAAGAGGTCGAGTTCGATGCACGCCCGTGAAGCATTCATGGAAGCTAAGAAGAGCTTCATTGAGACCTCCAATTCAGGAAGCAATGATAAGCCTGAGCTGGAGATGGACCCATCTATGCTCACAAATTTCCTAGAAACCTGTATGAAGTTACTGCAAAACAGTAAGGCTATGAAAGGGCTATGGGAACTTATCAATAGATGTGTTGGGACCGCGCTAGGTGAACAACACATAGTCCAAAAGATAGAAAAGCATAAAACAAGGACGAGTCATGAAATGAGACTCACCGCGCAAGTCAGGTAATACAAAATGGATCAAGTCTTTCAAGATTTTCGATCAGATGAAAACATTCTATCGAAGCAAACATGGGAGCGAAGAGACCTACGCTGCAATGGTCTCCAATTCAGCTGAGGATGGAAAATTAGCAAAAACTAATACCCATGGGGTGGTTGGAGGGATTGACTGTGGATATTGAGTGAGCGAGCGCACTGGCAGATTTTGAGGTAATAGATATTGTTGATGACAGTAATCCCTACCCCGAAGTCTTGGGAATCGACTCGGCTACTGATATGAACGGGGTAATCAATATGAAGAAGCGAAAAATGATCTTTGAGAAGAAATCACTGCGCGTAATAATACCTCTGGATCCTACTAATGGATCGTGCTATACGGAGTCGGTTCGTGATTATGAGAGTGATGATGATCTAGACTGCATCTATAAGATAACAGTGTGAGACCAAGACTGGGTGAATCCCACCATGGATGGGTGGATTACATGGGAGCGCAAGAGCTCCAGCACTTCAGATTCCAAAAAGGAAATAGAATGCAGGAAGAATCAATTACATGAAGTAGCTACGCTGTGTGTCATTAGAGTTAAGAAATATACCTACTTATGATGAACTGAATGATGTAGATATATTTTTGGAAGCATTCGAAAGGGAAATGCCAGAAAAAAAATGCTTCGAGGCCTTGGACTAGGCACTGTGCACTATGCCCGCAATATGGTGGGGTACACACAAGGGGAGTTTTGATGATTGGCGTGAATGTAGCAAAATGATGCAAACATGATTTTGGAAGCCTAATATGCGATTGAAACACAAGTACGATGGCTAGAATGATCCACGCGAGCATATGGCCAAATGGACGCAGGATTATGGAGAAAAGCCACAACCTAAATGGGTTCACCTATTCCATCATACCCTGGATGTTATCCCAATGAATTGGTATGTAGAAATAGAGCTTCACCATGGGACAGGTGAATGGGATATCCTGCGCAAAGGATTCATGATGACATTTAGTTTTCAGGACAGGTTTGACGATATTGATGAAGCGCTACAAGAGGTGAAAGCATCCATCTTTAGGATAACGTAGGATCCTTTAGACCTAACACAACTTGAATGGGCTACTCAGCTGAGTTGCGCACTGGAATGTTATAATGTAACTTCTGAAGAAGAGGACGAGGATCCGCAAAAGATAAACACTCCAGAGACAGAATTCCACCGCGAGGTTTAGGGACCACAGATTGAGAACCCTGATATAACTGTGCTAGTGAAAACTAGATAAGTGAACATTGGTATGGAGGTAGAACCCAAGTTCACGAATATTGGAGACTACTAGGATGACGTGACGTTGGATAAGGTCATTGAATTACTCTGTGAATACTAGGACTTATTCCCTACCAAACTTATAGATTTCAAAGGAATAATCGGAGACCTTGGAGTGATGAAGATCACGCTAAAGCACGATGCAAATCCAGTTAAGCATAGGCCTTACCACCTAAATCCGAAATACAAGGAGAAGGTCCACTTACAGCTAGACAAAATGCTAGCAACAAGCATCATTGAGCCTGTGGAAGATTCCGATTGGGTAAGCCCAATGGTGGTGCAAGAAGAGAAGCAGAAGGATGAGATAAGGATATGTGGGGATCTTAGAAAGTTGAATGATGCCTGTGTGAATTATCATTTCTCTACTTTGTTCATAGATGAAGTGTTGGACAATGTAGGTGGCCAGAAAGCATACGCTTTCACTGATGGGTTCTCGAGGTACCACCAAATCAAAATTGTGCTAGAGGATAGGAGCAAGACAACCTTCGCGACTGAGTCTAGTTGTTTTCAATACACTATAATGCCGTGTGGGTTGAAGAATGTGCTGGTTATCGTTTCCCGTGTGGTTGTCGCAACATTCAAGGAATTCATTCATAAGTTTCTGGAGGTCTATTTTGATGACTGGACTATATTTGGACTAGTTAAGCACCATGTAGCGAGCTTGTGCTTGATGTTGGATACCTGTCGAAGATACCAGATCGTGCTCAACTTCAAGAATTGTCTGTTTGCGTTCCTTTTAGGAACCTATTGTGGCATGTTGTTTGCAGACAAGGGCTGATGGTAGACCCTATGAATATCACAGTGATTCTGAACCTGGAACTACCGAGCAGTGTGAAACATTTGTGCGCTACCTTGGGATATACGAGATATTACAAATTTTTTATCAAAGGTTATGCCTAGATCACCACGCCGATGGAAAAATTGTTGAAGAAGGATGTCTCTTTCTGTTTGAATGATGATAGTAAGAAAAGCTTGGATATATTGAAAGAGAAGATGGTTACTGCGATGATTCTAGTATTCTCGAATTGGAAGAAATAATTTCATGTAGATGTGGACGCATCATGTATAGTGCTGGGAGCAGTACTAATACAGGGTGGCGAAGAAGGCTTGGGCCACCCTATCGCATTCACAAGCCGCAAATTATCCAAAGCAGAAAAGAACTATTCCACGATTGAACATGAGGGGCTAGCTATGGTGTATGTGCTCTAGAAGTATCGACACTACTTGCTAGGGGGTCACTTTAAGATGTATACGAATCACTCCAGGCTGAAGTACCTTGTCAATAAGTCTGTGTTGGGGGGGCACATCTGCAGATGGCTCTTATTGTTCCAAGAGTACAATTTTGAAGTTGTTGTGAAGCCTTGATGATTTAACATGGGACCTGACCATCTGTCGCGCATCGAGATAGGGGAGGAACCTACTAATTTGGAGGAAGGATTACTAACACACAACTCTTTTCTATGCCCATTGTAGATAGACATTTCGAGGATATAATACACTTCCCAACAACTGGAACTGCGCTGGAAGGATACTCTGTACAACAAAAGAAGGAATTAGTGTTGCGCGCGACAGACTTCTCTATCATTTTTTTCCATCTATACCAAATGGGGAATGATGAAATACTACGAAGCAGCATCCTCGTAGATGCTCATGGGGGTGTTGCGGGAGGACAGTATGCAGGTAGAGCAAACACATAGAAGATTGTATGCACAGGGTTGTGGTGGCCAACCCTTCATCAGGATTCAAAAGCATATTGCAAGGCATGTGATATATGTTAGCAGACAGGCAAGCCATTGCGAAGGGATGAAATTCCTTTGAATCCCCAAAAGACGTTGAAACCTTTTGAGAAGTGGGAAATAGATTTTGTAGGACGGATTCAGTCACAAGGGAAGACAGGCATGAGATATATTATCACCACGATGGGGTATTTCACTCATTGGGAAGAAGCACAACTAATGAAGGATTGGATGGGAACGACTGATGCGAAGTTTCTATTTGAACATGTACTGACACGATTTGGATGCCCAAATATTTTGATGAGTGATCAAGGTATGCACTTTTTGAACAAAACGATCAATGCACTCATGGAAGCATTTCATGTGTATCATCAAAGGAGCACAACTTATCACCATAGGCTAATGGGACAGTGGAGGCATTCAAAAAAGCACTTGAAAATGCATTGACCAAGGTATGTAATGCTCAGTGAAGTGATTGGGACCTACGCATACCTGCAATATTATGGGCTTATCAGACGACGTGTAAGAAGTTAACAGGAAAGACACCCTTTAGGCTGGTATACTAGGCTGAAGTGGTGATGCCTATGGAATACATTATGCCTAGTCTACACATAGTAGCGCTCACAAGTATGATGGGTCGCGAAGCCCTGGAAGAGAGACTCGTGCAGTTGGATGAGCTCAAAGAAGAGATGTTTTTGGTTGGATTTCACTGGCAGGTCCAAAAGAAGCACGAAAAGGCATGGCACAACTGAGATATTAAGTTGTGCACCTTTAAGGTGAACGACTTGGTGCTATTGTATGACTTGGTGTTGGGGCCCTATGTTATTAAGGAGATTACCAATGGTGGCACGGTCCAGTTGGTTAAGTTAAAAGGAGATCACTTCCCAAGAAGAGTGAATGGCAATCATTTGAATCAATACACAGCTGGCTCAACCCTCTGACTCGCCGACAACAGCATAGTCTTAGCACTCCAGGCAGCTCAAAGGAGGTGCAGGACTATAAACTACACTACCTGGTTTGGAGAGTTGCGTGATTTCAATACTGCGCAATGCAGCAAAGTGTCACACGATCCGCGACAATGCAAAGATAGTAGCACTCTCGCGCAGTTCCGCTTGAAAAGTGACCGTTAAAGTCACTGTTCACTATTTGATGATCGGTTTGAGGCCAAATGGAGCGAGCGACAGACATCTAAGGTGATATTTATGGATTATATTCTTGAAAATCTACCACCAATCTAGCATTAATCGACCAAATGTGGGGGGAACAATCAAATTTTAATTCAAAAGGCCCTATAAATTACAAGTGGTTGTCCAGCGAAAAACACTTGGCATTTTGAGAACTGAGTTGTTGCGAGCTCAAGTATACATGAAACGAGACCTATTCGAGACTCTGAAATAAAATTCATTATTTTAGCCACTACCACAAACACTACAATAATTGTGGAATAGCGCTATGTCAGCACCTGCAAAAGCCATGGACACAAGAGTAGTGACAACCGAAGAAGCCGTGTAAGAAATTGCGGTAGTAGAAGCCCAAAGAGCACCAGAATAATATTTGAGGTCCCTAAATCACCTAGAACACCGAGACCTAAGAAGGATAAGCAAGCTATGATCTTGGTGCACATCTCACCATGAAACCCACAAAGGACCAAGCTCACCTTGCAGCAAAATGGGAAGGCCATTAATCTGGAGGTCGATGATGAGGAATCTGAAGAAATCCTAGTGGAGGAGGGGGATGAAGAAATGGAAGTTGAAACCCAGGGTGTAGACCATATTACCAGGTTGCCAGAATATGTTCCTCCACGCAAGGGCCAAGCCAAAGATCCAAAGGACATAGACGAGAGCAAGATCTCTCTGCAAACTCTGTTGCTCCCTAATGATATTGTTTTTGAGGGACCACACTTAGGGCGAGTTCTTGTACTAAAGTTTGAAGATTATGACCTCCTGAATCATGAGAAATTCCCACATTTAGCTATTGAGCAACTAATGTGTCATCAGATTGACGTGACAACCAGAATGATTGAATTGGATCCGTGCAAATTACTTAGGGGTGTAGAGAAAGTCCGGTTGCTAAACCTGATTTGGGTGCTACATTACCACCGTGCCCTAGTTACCATCTTCGTCATCAGGCAACTGCTCCTCTTGGTACACGATGGCTGTTTATGGCTGGAGGAGCCCATTCCCATCACAGACCACTTGATTTATCGAATCACACGGATGACTTACTTAGGGGAGGATTGAGCCAATATTTAAGAAGGAAAAGGTGTTGAGTTGGTCCTCGCAGAAGCGATGAAGAAGTTCAAGTTAGAGAAGAAGAAGCGAGGATATGCCGTCTCCAACATTAGCAACCCCGTAGTCAAAGTCATGACAAAAATACTAGCAGGAAAAGTGATGACAAAGTGTCGCGCGGATGAGGTACCCGCGCGTCTGATTGCACTAGCGGCCCAATGTGCGGAAGGAGTCCAGTTCAACTGGTTGAACTATTTATGCAGCGAGTTCCTTGTGAACTATCGTGAGGCATAGGAGTAGGGCGAAAAGTTTCACTACCCATGGCTCCTGTTGTTGATTGTACCGGTGGCATGAGAGCTGCCCAAAGACAACCAATTCCCTTCGGTCGCTCCAGACATTCTAGAGGTAGCAAAGTATGCTTCATTGTGGGTGACCAAGGACGCACAGTGGATAAAAGAAGGTAAGATATTTTTGGTATTAATGGAGATGAATAACCAGATGGGGATCAATCGCAAGCCATGGTTGTCGCCCATAATATACGCTAGTTTGAAGAGCTTTGCAGAGTTCAAAGTGGATTTCCACCATGTTTTTATAAGGGTGCGGAAGGACCCCACAAATACATGGCATAACCTCCCATATCTGGCAAAATATGATGTGATATTTGCAGTCCTCGAGTCTTGTCCGCTAGAGTGGCATGCTCCAGCAGGCTCCACGGTGGAAACAGATAAGTCTGACGCATAACGCAAGAAGGAAGAGACAAAGCTCTAAATGCCGCAGCTGGCGAAGAAGCGTAGAAAGGAGGAAGCACCGACTAGGGCCCAAGAAGCGCGCGACGCCGCGAAATTGGTGGAACAATAAAAAACATGAGGATAAGAGTGCCAAGGAATGAAGTCACCTTAACCGGGCACTAAGGTAGAAATAGATATTGAACAAGGTGGCGCGGACCCACAGATGACATCCACCCAACTCAAGCGTCTCCAACTGTGAGAGAAAGTAGTGCCACGAAAGAAAAGTAAGGTATCAAAGACATCCTTCAATCCAATCACTCTCACTGAGGGGTATTTGCATGATATCAGAGAAATGGTGAGGGATGTCACCATGGAGGCCCTCCAATAGTTCAAAGAGTAGCAGCAGTTGGTATTGCAGGCTCTTTGAATAGAGTTGCAAGAGTCGCATGTTCGCACTCCATAGGCTGGCATAGTTTCCACTAGCCTCGCGATTGGCACTTTAGCTGCCAAGGAGATGTTGTGCACAAGGGCGATGAACATGATAGTGCTACCACATGGGGAACTTACTACATAGAAGGAGGCCAACAAGCCCATAGTTAGCAGTCTGAAAGGGGTAGGATTGAACATGGCCATGCTCCCTCGAGAGATGCTCTACCTCTTACAGGATGGAGTCACAGCGAAACTCAGGGCTTGGGAGAGTCGCGCTCTATAGGCGATGAGCAAGCAACGCATCAACATTGAGCAGTTAATTCTGCAGCACAATGAGGCAATCGAGTAGAAAATGTAGATTATGCAACTAGTATAGGAAGCCTGCTGGATGGTCCTAGAGTTGGACATTCAGGAAGAAGAACCGGTGGAGGCAAGCGTCTACAGGTTGGACATAGGGATGTGCGACTCTCGAGCGGAGATGGCCAAGGTTCAGCTGGAGCTGAACCTCCAGATTGTAGAACTACAGTTGAAGGC
This sequence comes from Pinus tabuliformis, assembly GCA_031772625.1. Classification (NCBI taxonomy): domain Eukaryota; kingdom Viridiplantae; phylum Streptophyta; class Pinopsida; order Pinales; family Pinaceae; genus Pinus; species Pinus tabuliformis. The sequence continues at coordinate 12,468,503 of CM062813.1, read as the reverse complement.
CCAGCCTTCAAATCTGCCAGAAATCAGGGAACAACATAACACTGTTGTTACAACATGAACATGAACATGTAGAGTGCATAGATGTTAAAGATTCATAGGGTTTTCCACCCTTATTTTGAAAATGTAATGTTGGCTATAGAAGATCTACCCATGGTCCATAGACCATGGGATTGTATATATAGAGCTAAGCTCTAAGTAGTTAGGGGCATAAGATTATGGAATTATTGAATAAGATATGATGTATGAGAGATAGCTCTGAGTAGAAGTCTAAGTTTTGGATCGTACCATAGCTAGAGGCTTTGTAGCTGAGTGGGCAGAGGCCTAGAAGTCCGCAACTGAGTGGGCGTACCCCTGTAGCTGAGTGCGCAGGGTGGGTCGAGTCTGTAATTGTTTAGAATTATTAATAAAGAAAAGTTTTCTACAATTTTTGCGTCTTTATTTCTTGTTTATGCATCTATTATATTGGGTATAAATTTCTCTTATAATTCTTATATGATGCACAAATGTATGTAATTGTGTTGGATAAGTGACCGCAAGTAGGAACATCAGTTTATGTGAAGCTAACTAATATCTAATAATAAACACTTAGCCTAGTTAGGAAGATATCGTAGTTCACTACCCTGGCAACGTGAAAGGACTTCAGCCAATGGTTAGGGCTTGCATGGAACACGATTGTACCCTTTCGCAAGGGTACTAAAGAGTGGAGGCGAGGGTTAAGTAACCTGCGCGAAGGCATGCATAGCTGGAATAAAAATGACATCACATGCATCTCAAGGGTGTGGAAACTTGGTTCCAATATCCCCCCATATTGCTTCAAGTGAAACTTCAGTCTGCATTCCACGGGCTGATGTCGAAAGGGCCAGTAGTGTAGGGATTTGTTTCACTAATTAACATTGAACCTAGGTAAGGCTGCCAAAAAAAAACACCCAACATCAAGGAAGATCATGAAGGAGAATGCAGGGGATGTGCTTTGCGAAAGAATACAAGGAAACCCTTTACAAGTAATGATACATGGTCTAAGGAGATATTAGACATCATTCATTCCAATGTGTGTGGGACAATATCTAACAAATATCTTGGAGGCCATATTTATTATGTGACCTTCATTGATGATCATTCTACAAATACATGGATCTATATTCTATAGATAAAGGACAAAGTATTTAAATAGTTAAAGGAATTTAGATCCAAAGTGAAGACCTTAACTGAAAGAAACGTAAAAAAAATAATTGAGATTTGATAATGGTGGGGAATACACTTCAAAAGAAATAATTGCATATTGTAAATAAGTAGGTATTAAGGGAGATTTCATTTTTCCCTACAGCCTTCAGTAGAATGGAGTTAGAGAAAGGAAAAATAAAACAATTGAAGAATGTATATGAACTATGATATTTGACCAAGATCTACCAAATTTTCTATGGGGAGAAGTAGCAATGACAACAATATATATATATATATATATATATATATATATATATAATATATATCCTATAGAATACTATATAATACAACATAATAGGAAGAATTCACATGGAATAAGCCATGTGTAGACCCGATCCAGGTGGATATTAGTGATCCCCTGCCTATTCCACCTAGACCTCTAGTCAGTTTCATCTATTTCCTTGTTTATTTCACCGTATACTATTTTTAGTGGTTTTGCAGGCCTATAACTTCCGAAGCAATTTTGACCCCCTAAACGACATGCTTTTGACGTCTGCAGTAGGCCCATAGCCATTATGGATATTGGTCTATAGCAAATCTTGTAGTACTCAGAGAGGAATTTCCAACAAGGTATTGTACAACCCAAATGGAGATAATATGACTAAGTTACGACCCCGAGAAGTTGGTTGCCCAACTAACCCCAACAAGGCCTACAAACTCTTGGAGTTCCATCTCCTAGGGTTAGGGTTTTGCTTGTTTGTAGTTTTCCCTTATTATTCAATAATAAATATGCCCTTGAGCCTCATTGTAACACAACTCAGAGACACGTAGCTGTCACATCTCTTCTCAGAGATAAGCTACCATCACCCAATCTAGTTTATTTCAATTTTGTTTGTAAGCATATTTCAGTATTCTGATATTAATGAAATGAAGTGTTATTTCTACTGCATCTTTGTATTTATGGTTATATCTATCATTTTTTTTGTTTCGGTTTAGTTTTGGATCAATGGTATCATAGTGGTATTCTCTTTCTCTTTTTTTCTTTGGATGTTCCCAATGCGGTCAGGGTATAAGGAGTTGGGGCTCAATATGGTTGAACCTTTGCAAGGCTAGCCTCGCAAACCCCGACAACCTCTAATGGTAGAAGAAAATAAGGATGAGGGGGCGAGAGATCCTTTCAAGATATTTCTAGAGGAAGCCCTTGACCAATACAGGAATGTGATAATGGATAACTTTACCCAGATCCTTTGAAGGCTACCCACAGGCAATGCATCTTCATCTAGCATCAACTCTAGAGGTGCCACTCCTTTTAAGGTATAATTTAAATTTGAGATTACCATATTTTAGGTACATATACATGAAAATGTCGTAGATAAATGGTTGAATCTATTGGAAGGATATTTTTAAGTTCATGACTTTTGCAATCAGGAAAATATTACTTTTGCACTTCTCAAAGCTACCCACACATCAAGGAATGGTGGGAAATGTACTATGAACAAAAGGATGAGAGGGAATGCTCACTATTTTCATCTGCACCCACCTGGGATTATTTCCAAGATGCCATCAAGGAATAATATTACTGTGTCAGGAGCTATGAAGATAATTACATAAAGTGTACCACGCTATGCCAGGGGAGGGACCAAGATGTGCTGAAGTTGAGAAATGTTTACCATACCTTTCGCAGGAATTTGGTACTCAAGTATCGTGGCTGCCTACATAAGTACAACATACCGATACACTGTCAAGATCAAGAAGAAGTTTAAATAGAATAAGAGAGACTTTGTATCTGTGAATACGAAGCAAGGAAAAGGTGCTTGTAAACCATAGAGAAAAGGTCAAATCCAAGGCAAGGAAACCCAGGACAACCCATTGAAGCTACAAGAAAAGAATAACACCATGAAGGCAAAGAAGGAAACCGAAAAATGATGTGAGTTCGTGTTGTACTATGTAACCCCCTCATTTATATGAAGTAATAGTTAATATTTGACATATAAATGGGGAACCTTTTAAATTTTTAGCCTTTGAAAATAAATGCTAACTCTGCAAATTGCCTTTAAACCCTTACAATACAACCCATACTTAGAAATTTTATCGCAAATCGCATTTCACAGTTCTTCTATGTGACAATTATAAACATATTTTAAAAAATCCCAAAATGCGATATTGGATAAAGCCCTCGCTATGATTTTTCGATCACAACACTTTAAAATCACGTGATCACACTTCGAAAGTTGTAAATTAATAAAGAATGCTATTGTGTCACCAGTTAAAAAATTGCGAAATGCAATATTGCGATTTTCGCAATCGCATTTTGCATTATCTGCAAGCAACATTATATGGCAACATTTGAAAACTGTGATGCGACAAATAAGGCATGAATCATGGGAAGTGACTGAGTTTAAAATTAAATATTAAGTGGTTTGACAGAGTAATTAATGTTTAGCAACTTGAGGAGAGAAATTGATGTTTTCAAGTTATGGCTAGTTAAGACAGAAATCGCATTTAAAATCTTCCCACTATTCAAAGTCATTTCAAAGAGCTCTTAGCCTTAATTTCCCTCTATTGTGTGCGCTGATATACCTCTTTCATTTCAGGCAAGCTTCCAAAGAGACATCATTATGAAAGGTATTGCGAAAGAAGAAGAAGCTGAGCATTTTAGAGTTTGAGGTTTCATAAATGTTGCCCATATTTGCTGATACAGTTTGCAGTGCCGATGGAGGAGAAATGACATCGGAATCCATCTACAACAGACTTGAAGATGATTAGCCTAAAATTACGGTGACCAAGGAAACAACGGACTCAATCAAACCCTCTAGATTTCAATTCAAAGATTTTGGCTGCTCCTTTCTTCATAGAATAGGAGCAACAACCATGACACATGATTAGATGGGTGGTGGAAAATCTCAGTATTGAAGACAGACAATTGAGGAACTCAAAGATGGAGCTAATGGGATCACTCAAAGCTAAATATTTGAAACAAATGTATCATCTTCCTAACCCTCAAGATATTTATGAGAAATCATTTCTCTCTAAATTCACAAAGAAGAATGAAGAACCCATCAAGGTCATTCAGGGCTAGAGAGTCCTAGAGAAAAGATTCAAATATGATAAGATGGGTATGTACCCTGTTGCTTCTTTATCAAATCCTCATAACTATGCAGCTTCTATGTTATGTAGATTATATGGATTACCTAACAATACCAACTTCTCCATAGAATGGGTCCCTCTAATTGATGCTTGTGTCAATTCCAATATAATGAATTGGACCACTATCCTATCTGATAACCTAGCTACTACTATTTCCGAATATCTCCAAAAGAGATCCACCTCCACAAAGAACCTTCCTCCATTTTATTTCAGTGGCTATATCATGGATGCCATATTTTTTTGTACTAAGTTTACAATTATGGGTTGGAAATGGACTTTGCAAGACCCCTACCCCATTCATCTCAGTCACAAATAGATGTGGGAATCCCATTTTTAGAAAATATGCCATGGAATTATTTTACCATTACACCGATTGATTTTTGATAAGAAAGCCCCTAGATTTTCTAAAGAATCTGTTACAAACCTTCTCGTAGTAGGAAATTATTTTGCTGAACAACGATTCAGATATATCAGAGTTGATGGCAGTACAACAAACCCGCATGTACTCCCTTTATGGGTTTCTGACAAACTGTTAGCCAGAGAAATAACTCACAAAAATGTTTGCAAGGGCTTGACCAAGACCTTGAAAGATAGCAAAAAATAATTATGGCCACCCTTTCCCATCCGTTGTGATTATTTTTCATTGGAAAGCTTTAACCATGTAGACAAAGAGTTACTAAACTTAGAGAGCCTCAGGCTCCATACTCTGCCAAAGAGGCAATTTGACGCAGAAAAATTAGCACAAAATGTTACTACAACAGTGAAGCTCAAAACCTATGTCCATGAAGCTCACGAATTCAAAGACCTTTTACAATCAGCTGAAACATTCGAACAAGCATTCAATTGGGCAAAGGAAAATTTGAATATTGATGACTTTGAAAGGTTCCAGGAATTTAGAAATCAGAGGCTTGAAACAATACCATTACATTTGTTAACAGTTGATGACAAGCCTACACCCAGTGTAACTATTAACAATGACGGGCCAAATTCTCATATAGAATCTCAGGTGAACATAGCCCAGGATATAGGGAAGACACCACGGACAAAGACTACAGTGCAATTGAGCATAAGGTTAGCCAAAAAATAGGTCATAAGTGACCTAACTAAAGATACCGGTCCCAAAGGCAAAAACAACGATTTGGAGTAGGAATGGGATCAATTTAATAAAAATATCCAAGATAATCCCAAGAAAACAGATGTCCCGGAAACCACAGAATATCATACTCCAAAGAAAACTGAATTTTTTTTAGAGTTGGAGCTAATGAATGAGCAAGGGACAAGTTCACAGAATACAGAAATCATCCCTGCATTTCCAACATCTGAAATTATTCTAAAGGTTACAGAGATACCTCCTTTAGATGTATTCTACATCCCACGATATAAGGTTGTAGTAAGAAGACAGAGGAAAAGAAGGAGAGTAGAAACACCCCAAATCCCACCTAGGAATGAACCAATGGACATAGTCTGGAGGGATATTCCTTCAAACCCAGCTAAAAATTTAACTAGACTGTTGTAATTTATAGGGGCATATGTGACTGCCACCATGGATAAATCCACAGAGGTATCTATTTTTTTAAGGGAAAGGGAAGAAAAGATAGTGCAACTCAAGAAACAGCTAGAGATAGTCCATTTATAGTAGAGTATGGAAGTATTAAGGATAAGCTATGAATCAAACATCTCTACAAAGAACATGCAAATCCAAGAGTTGCAAGAGGCCATAGAAAAGTATAAAGATGTCCCTACTGTCAATGAATTCATCAAAGAAGCATTGGAGGTAAACTCCATTATATCAAAAAACCAAGATCTATTCTGCCAGAGAATATCCCATATTACCCATTATCTTATTACCAGTGATCAATTACAAATAAGGCAATTGATCAGAGAATCGAGTTTAATGACTTAAACACTAAAATACCTGACTACATTGAATGGAAAGAATATGAAGAAGGAAGAAGCGCCAATCTTCCTGAAATAGAAGAAACACATAAAGATATATTGTTCACATATTGGGATGCATGGATCAAGAAGACATAATTGGAAGTAGCATGAGCAACAGGAGTGGCTAAAATATAATAAAAGTAGTCAATCAGACTTTGCACACCACCAACTTGATAAAAGAATGTAACCCAAAGTCATTGCCAAATTTGAATGACTTGGATAAAACTTGGAAGGAAAAGGTGAAAATCCAAAGGGAGACGATCACAAAATTATCAAAGACTGACACAGAGGCATATTGGCAATTCCTTTTCAAACCTCACAACCAAATTATGACGTTGAATTGCTCACTCAATTCAACACAAGGGACGCTCCCACCTTCATATATGCCATCTTCGCAGGATAGGTTAGGACGCAATTCGGGGCATCTCCTCAAGTGAAACCAATGGCCGATATATGTGACCTAAAGGAAACGTTGACAGACAACAAGACATCTTTATAACCTCTGGTCATCAAATCACTTTTCTTTTTAGAGTTAGTTGCTAGTCAAGAGGAAGGTTGTTTGAAACCTCATCAAGATATTTTATATAATCTATTTTTGACATTTACTTAGATATTATTTATACCCTTCTCATGCATTTAGAGAAGGGTCCAGAATTTTATTGAAAACATTTGCAAAGAATGCACTTCTGTAAGTTTGTAAATGCCTTGATGAAATTATGGAACATGGTCATTACTTTCGAATATCAAACTACTTTCCTTTGTTCATGCACTATTGTATGCTTGGAGAATGATTTGATTTGAAGAAAGGAGATGATCTATGTCATTAGTCAAATGAGAAGGACCTCACAGATATGGTACTTTTATCTTGTATGATCAGTTATGTTTTGTTTAATTAGTGATAAAATTTTGTTTTAATGAATTATATATGGAGTATTTTCTTTATGTTATGTGTTAATTGCACAACTGTATGATGCTTAGCTGAAAGTATTTATTTTCATATATGATCATTAAATGTATGCGATATAGTTTTTATATTTCTTTGACTAACTATTTAGTCAAAGAATTTATTTTTACATGTTATCATCTTTGTTTAATATTTGAGTGATCTTTATTATCACATACCAAACATATATCTTTTTAGATCACATATCACACAAAATACCCTAGGTTTATATTAGATTAAGTTAGCTAGAGACTTGCATGCTAGAATAGGTCATTTAGTTATCATTATTCTTATTGCAATTGCTTGAAAACCAACCATTGCCATTTTCAAAACCACTATGGGAAACTGGTCCCATCATCCCTAGTCGGAGCCACCACACCAACTGGAAAAGTAGCTATCTTTAAGGTCCAGACCAGGTGGTTATCCCCCATGTTGGAGCAACATAATTCTGAGGCTTCAACATTTTGGAACTAGAAGGAGGGCCATCCGACTATGAATGGCATATAAATCTAAAGATCAATTGAAAAATGTTCATAAGAGTCAAAACCCCTCCACAACTTCTACCTCTTCTAAATCTCAATCAAAATCTCTGGATCAGAAATCTGAAGTTGTAGAAACATCTCCCTCGTCTCATGAAGTATCAAGAAAACCAACTTATTCAAATTACACTCCCGATTCTATCGAATTTCACTCCTTAATATAGAAATTGGAACATATATCCATTTCCGCGAAGAAACCTGAAAAGCCATAGGATTCTGAAGAAAGTGTCACTTCCCTATTACAATATACTAGTGTTTTAATGCGACTACAAAGTGAAAAGATTGGAGTAACCCCTTTTGAGTTTCCCATTCATTCACAAATTAAGAAAGTTGCCACATCAAAATCTGAATCACATACCAATGAGATCACATCACCCTTTCCTCCATTTACTTCCCCATTCACTTCTACTCAATCTTCCTCACCTCATCAAACCATTTTTTCGACTCAGACAATTAGTGCTGCTACAAGTAGTAGTAGTCCAGTAGTAAGTTCTTCACCATCACCATCTACTTCTAGATCTACTTCCTCATCTTCACAAACTTCAACACAAGTTATAGCCACCCAACCTGCTCAACCTTGGGAAAACCCTGGTGTTGTACTAGTTTCCAATCTAAATGCTCTCCTAGCAAACCCATAAAAATGGTTACCTAAGTATAATCTTGATGATGGTCTTCCTACTGAAGAACATACTTTATGTTATCAAAGAATCTTAATGGATTTGCACATGAATATGTTGTTGCCAGATTGTTTCCTTATACTTTCCAGGAATCTGCAAGATCCTTATATTTCTACCTTCCAGCAGGCTTAATAAGAAACTGGGACACTTTTGAAGAAATATTTCTTGGAAATTTCGGTGATGATAGAACCGTGGTGTCTTTAATCAATTATCTTCCCAACCTACAAGAAAGTTCAGACGAAAGTATCAAAGACTTCAACTCCAAGTTTAACAAGTTGCTAAACAAAATGCCATATGCCTCTAGACCTGCAGTAGATGTGAAAATTGAATGGTACATATTCTCCCTTCCCTCTAATATCAAAATTTTGGTAGATAGAGCCAATAAGGTTACTCTCATAGAAAACATGAAAGAAGCATCGTCTGTGGAAAAAAGAATTATTGCCTTAGAAAACATGTCACAAATAGAAGAAAGGAAATCAAAGAAAGTGACATTCAAAGAAGATTCAAAAAATAAATCTCCAAAGGACCCTTTCAACCTTGAAGGCCTTCAAAAGGTGTTAAAGACCATGTCAAATGAAATGGTCGAAATCAAGAAAAAAATTGCAGAATCATCTACTCCCAAGAAATATTTTCATCCATTCAAGAGATATCCTTCTTCTACATCCAAACCACCAAATACTATTTCAAATGCTAGATCCGATCAAGAACTGGAAGAGGACTCATTAACTGAAGAAGAAGCAGAAACTGAAGTAGTTGAGTTAACCAGAGTGTGGGACTTCATTCTTCCAACTGAAGAGGAAGCACAAGCTATGTGAGTAACTACAAGAAGTAAAAGCTCTACTGATACATCTACAACAAATCAGACATAGAACGTTGCTACTCCTGTAAAGCAGAAAACAGTAAGTAATAAATCTAACACTACTCAAACTGATTCTATTCCATTACATCCTGCAACTACTTCCAAAACATTAGTAATATCAGATACAGTGGAATATCATATAGTTCAAGACATGAAAAAGATGAGAGAAAATATTTCATTGCATGAATTGACTAAGCTCAAACAACAACATAAAATCTTACTTAAAGAATTAAAATCAGGTCCTGTAGCTCCTTTACCATCGGTTGTAGCTACTCATGCTGCTAAGGATATGGAAAAACCTCCTTCATCTACAAATAAAGTAAATCCCATAAGCCTAGTTTGATAGGTGATAGATCTATTTCTCATACTCCTCCATTTCTTCTTACTTATGAGATTTTCAACACAAACGTCCATAATTGCCTTGTTGATTTAGGAGCCTCCTCAAACATCATGCCAAGAACTGTGTGCACCAAATTAGATATTACTCCTCAAAATTCTACTGTACACATAGTTCAACTGGACAGGACAAAAGTAGAGGTACTTGGAGAAATGATATAAGTTTCAATCAAGCTTTCCTCTAATCCAAAAGTTTCATAGATAATTGATATTCTAGTGGCTGATATCCGTGAATTTTATGGTTTAATTCTGATTAGGGACTGGTATGAAAAGTTACATGGATACTTTGCAACCGATTGGTCTCATATGTGGTTACCATATAATGGTAAGCCTAACCAAATCAGAGTAGACCATGATAAATTCACGAAGTACACAACCACTAATCTCGAGGGAAGTAATGAACCTAAAGCTTTTACCAATAATATCATTGGAAATTACTTTGTAGTGTCATTCTTGGGATCCTTTAATGCACAAAGATCTCCCTTTCTCGATAATGTTGTAGTATCTCAGATAGAAAAATTTTCGCAAACGGATGCTTCCAAGTGTATAGATGTAGTTGATAAACTTGTATATAATTCGTTATTTTGGACTCTATATTTTGATGGTTCCAAGTCTGAATATGGTGCAGGTGTTGGATGTATCTTAATCAGCCCACAAGGAGAGAAAACCATGTTAGCCTGTAGGTTTGAATTTCAATGCACTAACAATACTGCAGAATATGACGCATTGATTCAAGGCTTGTACAAAGCCATTGGCCTTGATGTCAAGTATTTGCAAGTATATGGAGACTGTGAAATAGTCATTAAACATATAAGAAACACAATCCATTGTGTGTCTAGGCATATCAAACATTATCAATTCCTAGTCCAGAATCTTACTTCTCATTTTACTGCTTTTAACATTTCTTTAGTCCCCAGATTACAAAATGCAAGTGCTGATTTACTTGACGATGTAACATCTAAGCTTATAACTTCAAAGGAATTTATTCCAAATATATTTTCTATAGAGTTAATCTTTAGACCAACCTTCTTGATAATGTAACAAATTGGAGTGTGTTTAATAATGATGTTGATATAATTGATTTACTTACATCAAAAGGATCTTATGAGGAACAAATCATAGATGAACATGAACATGACGTGAAAATCAACCATAAACAAGATCAAAATCCAATTCCAAAGTCTGTAGTCAAAATAGAAGATCTCTATGATTTCAAAGTTAGATTTAAAAGAATTACCAACTCCAAGACTCAGAGTTCTACTTTGAGATTTGAAGTGGTAAAACTAGGCACAACTAAAAATCCTTAAAATGTCAACCTAGGTCTTGCTTTATCATCTGAAGAAAGGATATCATTCATCAAGTTGTTGAAAACGTATAAAGGTGTCTTTTCCTGGGATTATTCAGATCTCAAGACCAATGATACCTCTATAATTCAACATACTATACCGATGACCTCTAATGAGAAACCAGTTCAACAGGAGCTTAGAAAGATTCATCCAAACCTTGAAAGCCAAATCAAATCTGAATTGAAGAAACTTTTGAAAGCAAATATAATATTTCCTATTAGACACTCAAAATGGGTATCAAACATGGTTCCTATCAGGAAAAAGAATGGATATACTAGGATTTGTATTTATTTTAGGAACCTGAATAGAGCTTGTCAAAAGGATAACTTTCCTTTACCTACCATGGAGAAAATATTGTAATCAATTGCAGGTTCTGCGTTAATGTATTTTCTAGATGGATTCTCAGGATATAATCAGATTCTTGCAAATCTAGATGACATACTAAAGAAAACATTCCGGACCAAGTGGGGGACATATGCTTATCAGAAGATGCCTTTTGGACTGATCAATGGAGGTGCTACATTTCAACGCACCATGGTTATTTCTTTTAAAGGTCTGATTAATAAATCAATTGTTATATACGTAGATGAGATCACAGTGTACTCTAGGAACATAAACAATCATTTGAATGACCTAAAGCATACTTTTGAAAGATGCAAGAAATAGGGAATTTATCTAAATCCCAAAAAGTCATATTTTGCTTTAGGAGAAGGCAAGCTTCTCAGATTCATAGTCTCCAAGAAACGAATTTATATTGATCTTGATTGAATACAAGAAATTGAAAAGATTCATCTCCAACATAATAAAAATACCATGCAATCATTCCTAGGCCAGATTAATTTTCTAAAAAAATTTGTTCCATATTTTTCACAAATTGTTTTACCCCTTCAATCAATGATAAGAAAGAATGTGGTCTTCAAATGTGGGAAAGATGAAAGAGAGTCATTTGAGCTAATAAAAAAATACATTATCAATGTTCCTTCTATAACGACTCCAAAAATTCTTAAACCTTTTGTATTGTACACGTTTTCATCTGATACATCATATGCAGTAGTTTTAACACAATTGAGAGATCAAAACATCAAGCCACTTACCTCTTTTTTTAGTTCCAATTTACAAGGTGTCAAGCTAAACTACTCAACTATTGAGAGACAAGATTTTGTTGTCTTTAAAACCTTGAAACATTTCATACCTTTTCTCCTCAAAAATCATACAAAAATAGTAGTACATTACTTGTAGTAAGGAAATGGTTGATTCAAAGAGAAGTGGTGGAGAAAAGAGCCAATTGGGTCACTAAACTTCAAGAGTATGATGTAGAAATCTGGCCAACTAAAATTTTTAGGGGCCAAGGTTTTTCCAATATGCTAACTGGAGCTTCCCACTTATCAACAAAAGACGACCAAGGTAATGAAGTACAAATATCATAGGTAAGGCTCAATGATGCGCAATCACAGTATGCTGATCTAAAATTTTATTTTAAAAATGGATATGTTCCTATGCATCTCAATTACAAAATAAAGCGTGCTTTAAGGTTGAAACCAAATAGGTATGAATTAATTGATGATGTATTATTTAGGAAAAATTATGATTCAGTATTATTAAGATTCCTAGAAAGACCTAAAGCTGAAAAGGTTACTAAGGAGTTACATGATGGACTAGCTGGAGGTCATTTAAAAGGAAACACCACAGCTCACAAAATCCTGCATGCAAGTTATTATTGGCCAAAACTATTTAAGCATGCACATGACTATGCAAGAAAATGAAAAACTTGTCAAATTGCAGCTGGAAGAGAAAACAAACCAACATTCCCTTTATAGCCAATGAATATCCAACAACGATTTGAACAATTGGGATTAGATATAATTGGTGAGACTGTTCCTAACTCTTCCAAGTATCATAAGTACATCCTTATAGCTACTAATTATCTCAAAAAATGGGTGGAAGCTATCCCACTAAAGGTAGCTAAAACAGAAAGTATTACAGACTTTATTGGTCAGTACATAATCACGAGGTTCAGCTTACCCATAGCTTTAATGTTTGATAATGCATCTTATTTTTTGGAAATACGATGGTAGAATTTTTCTTCAAAAGAGGTTTGAAATTGAAGTATTCAACGAACTATTGTCCACAAGGTAATGGATTAGCCGAAGCAACAAACAAAACCCTTATCAGAATCATGAAGCGAACTATAGACCAAAATCATAGGAATTGGCAAAAGGCATTAACATTTTCTCTTTGAGCAGATAGAATAACACAGAAGACCTCAATCAGTTCTTCTACTTTTGCTTTAGTTTATGGAAAAGAAGCAGTTCTCCCCACAAACATAGCAATCCCATCTCTCGCCCTAGTGCAATTTGTTAATGAAAATCCGTCCTCTTCTCTTAAAGAAAGACAATTTCATATGCTTAAGCTTGAATAAGAAAGAGAAAAAGCTAAAGCCAACCATTCCCATCATCAGCAATTAGTCAAAGCCTCCTTTGATATGACCTCTCCCAGTCATAAAACCTTTGAAGTAGGTGATCTAGTTTTGAAATGGGACAATGCACATGAGGAAAAGGGAAAACACACCAAATTCCAAAGACTGTGGCTTCGACCATTCCAAATCATTAAGAAAATTGGTCCATCAACATTTATTTTACAAGACTTGTCAGATAGAATTGATGCCTTTCCGTTAACTAGAAAATTTTGAAAAAATACTTTTCCTAGAAGGAAACCTCTTCTAATTTTGTATCATATTGTCTTTAGCATTCTCAGGAAAATAAAGGTTAAGTATTATTTACTTTTTGGCTTCTTAAAATAAAGTCTCTGATAATATTTTTATTTTTCGCTTATGTAAGTAGGAAAAGCTAATGAAATAATTAGAGCATTTGAGTATCAAAGTGAACCTTATTTATTTGGAAAAACTTGAACTTACTAAAAACACTTACTCTATGAACAAGCTCTTATATTTATAAAGTATGGATGTTTTGTTATCAGTCAAGAAAAGAATCTTTAACCTAGTAAGGACTTTCTACAGATGAGTATCTCAAAACTCTATTATTATCATCCAAAACTCTTGAAAATGTCAAATGGTTCACCCCATCTGATAAAATTTCCTTTTTTCAGAATGTAATTCTAAAATATGAAAAAATAAAATGATAATAAGTTTCAATACGATCTTCTTTACCATGATCATAGGGGAATAATTAAAATGATATTACCAAAACTGCATATCAAAACAGGATAATAGCCAATGATCTAATCAATCAAAGGACAAGGGGTCTTATCAAGAGCCAGCCTGTTCAGTTTAGTTATAACTAGTGAATGGAATTGTCATTATTGGGTTAGCAAGCCTAGACAATGTCTTTTAAGAAAATTGAAAAGTGAATGACATTTTCATTATTGGGTTACCAAGCACTGTCGATGGAGGAGCAACGGCATGGGAAGTCATCTACAACAAACTTGAAGATGAGCGGCCTAAAATTACTTTCACCAAGGCAACAACGGACACAATAAAACCCTCCAGAGTTCAATTCAAAGATTCTTCTCTCTCCTTTCTTCAAAAAATAGGAGCAAGAACCAAGATACTGCCATACCCTGATATGATTAGGTGTGTGATGGAAAATCTGACTATTTAAGATAGACAATTCAGGAAATCAAAGATGGAGCTAATGGGATCATTCAAATATGATGATTTGAAATAAATGTATCATCTTCCTAACCCTCAAGATATTTATGACAAATCATTTTTGGCCAAATTCGCAAAGAAAAATGAAGAACCCTTCAAGATGATTCAGTGTTGGAGAGTCCTAGAGAATAAATTCAAATATGTTAAGATGGGTATGTACCTCATTGCTTCTTTAGAAAATTCCCATAACTATCCATCTTCTATGTTACGTAGATTATATGGATTACCTAATAATACCAAGTTCTCCATAGAATGGGTCCCTTTAATTGATGCTTGTGTCAATTCCCATATAATGAATTGGGCCACTATCATATCTGATAACCTAGCTACTACTATTTTTGAGTATCGCCAAAAGAGATCCACCTCCACAGAGAACCTTCCTCCATTTTATTTCAGTGCCTATATCATGAATTCCATCTATTTCTGTACTAAGTTTCTGATCATGGGTTGGAAATGGACTTTGCAAGAGCTCTACCCCATTCATCTCAGTCACAAACAGATGTGGGAATCCCATTTTATTTGCCATCTTTACAAAATATGCTATGGTGTTATTTTACCATTACACCAATTGATTTTTGATAAGAATGCTCCCACATTTTCTAAAGAAGCCACTACAGACCTTCTCGTAGTAAGCAAGTATTTTGTTGAACAATGGTTCACATATATCAAATTTTATGGCAATACAACAGACCCACATGTACTCCCTTTGTATGTCTCCAACAAACTGTTAGCTAGAGAAATAGCTCACCAAATTGTTGGGAAGGGCTTGACCAAGACCTTGAAAGATAGCAAAAAATAATTATGGCCACGCTTTCCCATTCGGTGTGGTTTGTTTTCGTTGGAAAACTTTAACCATGCAAACACAGAGTTACTAAAATTAGAGAGATTTAGGCTCCACACTCTACCAAAGAAGCAAATTGACCAAAAACAAGTAGCACAAAATGATACTATAGCAGTAAAGCTCAAACCCTATGTCCATGAAGCTCAGGAATTGGAAGATGTTTTACAATCAGCTTAAACATTCAAACAAGCATTTGATTGGAAAAAGGCATATTTGAATCTTGATGACTTTGAAAGGTTCTAGGAATTTAGAAATTAGAGGCTTGAAATAGTCCAATTGCATTTGTTAAGAGCTGATGACAAGCCTACTCCCAGTGTAACTATTAATAGTGAAGTGGCATATTCTCATATAGAATATCAGGTGAACACAACCCAGGATATAGGGAAGACACCAGAGATAGAGACTACATGTAATCTAGCAGAAGGTCAACCGAAAAACATGTCATAAGTGACCTAACTAAAGATACCGTTATTGAAGGAAAAATCAGCGATTTGGAGCAGGAATGGTACCAATTTAATAAAAAGATCCAAGATACTCCCAAGACAAAAGATGTCTCGAAAACCACAGAATATCATTCTCCAAAGCAAACTCATAAAATTTCAGAGTCGGAGCTAATGAATGAGAAACGGACAAGTTCACAGAATTCACAAATCATCCCTACATTTCCAACATCTGAAATTATTCTAAAGGTTACAGAGATACCTCCTTTAGATGTATTATATGGCCCACTGCATAAGGTTGTAGTAAGAAGACAGAGGAAGATAAGGACAGTAGAAACACTGAAAATCCCACCTGGGAATGAACCAATGGAGATAGTCTGGAGGGATATTCCTTCAAACCAAGCTGAAAATTTAACCAAACTGTCACAATTTACAGGGGCATATGCTGCTTCCACCATGGATAAATCCACAAAGGTATATATTTTGTTAAGGGAAAGGGAAGGAAGGATAGCTCAACACGAGCAACATTTGGAGATAGAGAAAGCAAATGTGAACAAACAAGTCGGTGAACAAATAGTCCATTTTCAACATATTATGGAAGTATTAAGGATAAACCATGAAGCAGACATCTCTACAAAGAACATGCAAATCCAAGAGTTGCAATGTTAGAAAATTATATATTATGGAGCAATTGAAGTCATAAAATATTGCAGAAATATAAACACAGAAAACGCACAAAACAAGAGAGACACAGATATACGTGGTTCACCCAGTTTGGGCTACGTCCACCCCGAATAGCCAGTCCTTCCTTTCTATTATCCAGCAAAATGAAGAGACACAACCTACAACAAATCCGCTGTAATATCCTCTGTTTTCTCTCACAGTCTCACCTCTCTGTTTCTCGCTCACATAATACACATCTATCTCACAGCCTGAAATACAATACCCTCATACAAAGAGAGGGGTTGCCTTCTAGGGCAAAAAACCCTAAACTAAACATAAGTTCTACCATCAAATCATCCGCCTAATGAATGGCCCAGATTGACTAGAAATTACTATACTTTTACAAGGCAATTTTACATTTATTTTTGGCTTCGGGGGCACTGCCCCCGAGCCCCCACCGGGGGACCGCTGGCCCACGAACCCCCCAGCCGGGGGGGATGGGCCCCCCTGGACCCCCGCTAGGGGAGGGGCAAGTCCGCCCCGCACCCCCCCGTGTGGAGGGGTGTACAAAACTTCCTGGGGTATACATCCGGCTGAAACAAAGACCTCTGAACAATCATGCTCCACACACAACATGCAAGAGGCCATAGAAAAGTATAAATATGTCCCTATTTTTGATGAGTTCGTCAAAGAAGCATCGAAGCTAAACTCCATTCTTCCAAAACAACAAGATCTATTCTGCCAGAGAATGTCCCATATTACCCCTTATCTGATTACTAGTGATCAATTAACATATAAGGCAATTGATCAAAGAACCGATTTTAATCACTTAAACATGAAAATCTCTGACTACATTGAATGGAAAGAATATGAAGAATGAAGAAGTGTGAGTCTGCCTGAAATAGAAAAAACACATAAAGATATATTGTTCACACATTGGGATGCGTCAATCAAGAAGGCAGAATTCGCAGTAGTAAGAGAAGCAGGAGTGGCTAAAATATATAAAATAAGTCAATCACACTTTGCACACCACCAACTTGATAACATAAGGTAACCCAAAGTCACTGCAAAATTTGAATGACTTGGATAAAAGATGGAAGGCAAAGGTGAAAATCTAAAGGGAGGCAATCACAAAATTCTCAAAAGACTAACTGGAAGGCATATTGACAATTCTTTGTCAAACATCACCGCCAAATTATGACGTTGAATTGTTCACTCAATTCAACACAAAGGATGTTGCCACCTCTCATGGATGTCATCCTCACAGGATAGGTTAGGACGCAATTTGGGGCACCTCCTCAAGTGAAACCAATGGCCGACATATGCAACCTAAAGGAAAAGCTCGCAGACAGTAGGACATCTTTATAACCTCTAGTCATCAAATCACTTTTATTTTTAGAGTTACTTTCTAGTTAAGAGGAAGGTTGTTTGAAACCTCCTTGAGATATTTTGTATAATCTATTTTTGAACTTTAGTTAGATAGTATTTATACCCTTCTCATGCATTTAGAGAAGGGTCCATAGTTTTATCGAAAACATTTGCAAAGAATGCACTTCTGTAAGTTTGTGAATGCCTTGATGAATTAATGGAACATGGTCATTACTTTTGAATATCAAACTACTTTCCTTTGTTGATTCACTATTGTATGCTTGGAGAATAATTCGATTTGAAGAAAGGAGTTTATCTATGTCATTAATCAAATGAGCAGAACCTCACACATATGGTACTTTTACCTTGTATGATCAACTTTGTTTTTTTTATTTAGCGATAAAATTTCGTTTTCATGAATTATATATGGAGTATGCTCTTTCTATTATGTGCTAATTGCACTATTCTATGATGCCTAGCTAAAAGTATTTATTTTCATATATGATCATTAAATATATGGGATATAGTTTATAGATTTCTTTGACTAACTATTTAGTCAAAGAAATTATTTTTACATGTTATCATCTCTGTTTAGTACGTGAATGATCTTTATTATCACATACCAAACATATATCTTTTTACATCGCATATCACATAGAATACCCCAGGTTTATATTAGATTAAGTTATATAGACATTTTCAGGCAATAATTTAGTTATCATTATTCTTATTTCAATCGCTTGAAAACCACCCATTCTCATTTTCAAACCAACTCTAGGAAACAGGTCCCATCATCCCCAGTCGGAGCCAGCACATGAAACGGAAAAGGAATTGTCTTTAAGGTCTAGACCGGGTGGTTATCCCCCATGTTGGAGCATCAGAATTATGAGGCTTCAATATTTTGGCACTAGAAGGAGGGCCATATGACTATGAATGGCATATAAATCTAAATATCAATTGAAAAACATTCATAAGAGTCAAAACCCCTCCACAACTTCTACCTCTTCTAGATCTCATCCAAAATATCTCGATTAGAAATATGAAGTTGTAGAAACATCTCTCTTGTATCCTGAAGTATTAAGACAACCACCTTCTTCATATTACACTCCTGAGTCTCTCAAAGTTCACTACTTAATAAATAAATTGAACAAATATCCATTTCTACAGATAAACATGAAAAGCCAGAGTCTTCTGAAGAAAGTGTCACTTCCCTATTATGAGATACTCGTGTATTAACTCAAACACAAATTGAAAATATTGGAGTGACCACTTTTGAGTTTCCCATTCATTCACGACGTAAGAAAGCTACCACATCAAAATCGGAATCAGATACCTGTGAGATGACATCACCTTTTCCTCCATTTACTTCCCCATTCACTTCTACTCAATCCGCCTCACCTGAACAACCCATTTTTTTGACTCAAACAATTTGTGCTGCTACCAGTAGTAAGTTCTTCACCATCACCATCTACTTCTAGATCTACTTCCTCATATTCACAACCTTCAACACATGTTATGGCCAGCCAACCTGCTCAACCTTGTGCAAACCCAGGTGTTGTATTTGTTGCCAATCCAAATTCTCTCCCAGCAAACCCAAAAAAATGGTTACCAAAGTATAATCCTGATGATGGTCTTCCTTCTAAAGAACATCTAAATAACTTTATGTTAGCCATGAATCTTGATGGAGTTGCACATGAACATGTTTTAATCATATTGTTTCCTTATACTTCTGAGGGATCTGCAAGACCCTGGTATTTCTTCCTTCTAGTAGGCTCAATAAGAAATTGGGATACTCTTGAAGAAATATTTCTCGCAAATTTGGCTATGATAGAACCATGGAGTCTTTAATCAATGATATTTCCAACCTAAAAGAAAGTTCAGATGAAAGGATTAAAGACTTCAACTCTAGGTTTAACAAGTTGCTAAACAAAATCCCAACTACCCCTAGACCTGCAGTAGATGTGAAAATTGAATGGTACATATCCTCCCTTCCCTCTAATATCACAATTTTTGTAGATAGAGCCAATAAGGTTACACTCGTAGGAAAAATTAAAGAAGCATTGTCTGTCGAAAGAAGAATTGCTTTAGAAAAGAGTTCACAAATAGAAGAAATGAAATCAAAGAAAGTGACATTCAAAGAAGATTCAAAAAAGAAAGCTCTAAAGGACCCTTTCGACCTTGAAGGCCTTCAAACAATGTTAAATACCATGTCAAATGAAATGGTCAAAATCAAGAAACAAGTTACAGAATTATCTGCTCCCAAAAAATATTTTCGCCCATTTAAGAGAAATCCTTCTTTTACATCCCAACCAACAAATACTATTTCAAACGTTGAATCTGATCAATAACTAGAAGAGGACACAAAAACTTAAGAAGAAGCATAAACTGAAGAAGTAGGTGAGCTAAACGGAATGTGGGACTTCATTCTTCCAACTGAAGAGGAAGAACAAGCGATGAAAATAACTACAAGAAGTAGAAACTCTACGGATACGTCTACAACAAATCAGAAACAAAAAGTTGCTACTCCTGTAAAGGAGAAAATAGTAAGTAATAAATCTAGGACTACTCAAACTGACTCTATTCCATTAGATCCTCTAACTGCTTCCAAAACTTTAGTAATCTCAAATACAGTGGAATACAATATAGTCAAAGAAATGAAAAAGATAAGAGAAAATATTTCATTGCATGAAGTGACTAAGCTCAAACAATAACAGAAAATATTACTTAGAGAATTAAAAGCAGTTCCTATAGCTCCTTTACCATCCACTGTAGTTACTCTAGCTGCTAAAGATATGGGAAAACCTCCTTCATCTTCAAACAAATCAAGTCCCACAGACCTAGTTTTGATAGGTGATAGATCTATTTCTCATACTCCTCCATTTCTTCTTACTTACGAGATTTTCAACAGAAACATCCATAATTTCCTTGTTGATTCAGGAGCCTCCTCAAACATCATGCCAAGAGTTGTGTGAGCCAAATTAAATATTACACCTCAAAAGTCTATTGTACACATAGTTCAACTAGATAGGACAAAAGTAGAGGTACTTGTCAAAATGATATCGGTTTCAATTAGGATTTCCTCTAATCCAAGAGTTTAATAGATAATCGATATTCTATTGGCTGATATCCTTGAATTTTATGGTTTAATTATGAGTAGGGATTGGTCTAAAAATTTACACAAATACTTTGCAACCGATTGGTCTCATATGTGGTTACCATAGAATAGTAAGCCTAACCAAATTAGAGTAGACCGTGAGAAATTCAAGAAGTACACAGTCACTTATCTTGAGGGAAGAAATGAACCTATATATTTCACTAATAATATCATTGGAAATTACTCAGGTAAACATTCTTGGGATCATTTAATGCACATATATCTCCCTTTTTGGATAATGCCTTAGTATTTCAGATAGAAAAAATTTCGCAAACAGATGCTTCCAAGTGTATAGATGTAGTTGATAAAATTGCAGATAATTCATTATTATGGACTCTTTATTTTGATGCTTCCAAGTCTAAAGATGGTGCAGGTGCTAGATGTATCTTAATCAGCCCGAAAGTAGAGAAAACAATGTTAGCCTACACGCTTGAATTTCAATGCACTAACAATAACGCATAATATGAAGCATTGATTCAATGGCTATACAAAGCCATTGGACTTGATGTCAAGTATTTGAAAGTATATGGAGACTCTGAAATAGTCCTTAAACATGTAAGGAAATCAATCCATTGTGTGTTTGGGCATAACAAACATTATCAATCTGATGCAGGAGCATCTAGGCCTAGCTAGCAATGTGATGGTGTGGTCACATGTTGTGGCTAATGAAAGTTTGGAGGAAGACTTGGTTGTCTAATTTTATTAATTGTAAAGTATGTAAGTAGTTAATTATTGCCTAATTCTGAACAGAATTGGGAAATAAGTGGCAAGTGATCCTCCTTGCATGGAGATCAAGCCAATTAGCTATACTGATTAGTTAGGGTAGGATATGATTTCTAAGAATATAGTGAATTCCTTCATTTATGGAAGGAGATGGTTAGACAAAACATATATGTATTTTCCTTCTTTTCTAAAGGGGAGAGAGAAGATTCATGAGGGAATTGTAAGCCTATAGGCAGATTAGGAACAGAGGCCAGTAAATGAAGAATCAGGCCAAAGAGGTAAGATTCAACAGAGCATAATAGTGTGTGGATTATAATTGAAATGGAGGTCTTTTAATTTGTGTCATCGGCCAAGGCTAGACTCTGTAATCGTTTTATGCTGAATGAATGATATTGTGTGTGTGTGATTAATTATCGAGCCTGTGGAAACCCTCGCTATGCTTTTGTTTCCTTTGTATGCGGGTGAGTGTTTATTCCTTTGCTTTTCTATGTTTCACTTGTAAATCACATAAGTGATAGAAGTCGAGGCTTTTTATATAAACCTCAGTGTTTGATGCCACTTTAATCCTGACAGTTGGATCGCCGTATCGGGTCGGCGAAGCTGGTTTGAATAGTTTCGGTCCTGCAAGCATAAATTCAATTTACACTAATATTTAGCATAAGAACACAGTCGGATCCAAAATCTGGAGTTGAAAGTTTATGGATGGGGACCTATATTCTTATCGAGACTGTAAGTAAATATCGCAATGGTGGTTTTATAAACAGTAGCGGGTTAACAGGCGGAGGAAAGACGTTAAGTGGTAATTTGGAGTGCCTGCCCGATTCCATTAGTCAAGTGACATGTACCTAAGGTGCCTAAGCAAAGTTTAGTTGCTGCTGTGGAGGACTTTGCAAAGGTGGATTTACAGGTGAAGCACCACACTGCTGAAGTGCCAACGTTGGAGGTGTAGGTGAAAATCATTGTTGTTGAGAGGTTGTCTATTGATGAAGCACATGCTGTGACAAAACAGGTTGTTGTTGATGCTCCTGTGAGAGAACATGTGCCTAAGATGAAATAGCATGTTGCATATGAGAAAGAGGATATGGCTATGCTCAGCTAGGGGAACACTAAAAACTACGCACCGTTGTCATAAATGCCCGTTTTGAACTTTCTTTTGGAGTTGTGATATATGGTTCTCTTTTGGAGCTTTGTAGTGTTTAAAATACCAAATTTATCTGATAAGTTTTTCTTTCATCCACAGGCAAAGAAAATATCACGATTACTTGCTTTTGAAATTTCAAGTAACAAAATAACAAAGGTAGAAAGATTTACTTTTGCATCGCAATTTTAACAATATTTTGATTACTTTCTTCTGAAATTTGAGGTAACAAAGTAACACAGGTAGAATGATTTACTTTTGCATCACAATTTTAAGAATATTTTTATCTGGTTTTTGTTTTTTTCAAAATTATTAATAAATAGAATGTTTTCCCTCTAGGAAAAACCCGAGAATCTTTGACTCGACTCATTTAAAGTTTAATTAAACCTTTGGTTGGACAATGAACAAATTACAAATAATATACTCCAAGTAAGCCTCGATACATATACCAATCCCATATTGGTTTGAATGGATCAATGGTTATATGTTATACCCTGTAACTTTCCTTTTGCATATTGATGAGGGATTAATGTGTGTCAATCTTGGCACCCACTTGCTCCATAGTTCACGTTGTACACTTCACATGGCACTCACATGGAGTACGACGGTGGTGTAAGCCTAAACGGTAGTGATTAGAGGTTTTGATCCAACGGTTGATATTGACTTAGGGTTCTCCCAAAACCTATCTCCCTAATTCTAACACATTTCATTTTTCATTTCGGCCATGTGTCACTCTACATGTTGCTAAGGGGTGTCAAGAATAATTTGGTTTTCTCATGCCTTATTGATGTTTAATAGACTGCAACTCGTCGTTCCACCAATTAGGATGGATGTGGAGCAGAGGGCCCGCGACTACATTACCAAGACAATTTCTCCTCTTCCTTGGTTCATTTACAATGACAATTCCATTTGAAGTTTGCATGGTTTTCTTGTTTACAATTTCTTCACTTCTATTTACTAACTAATTTTCTTATGGTCATAGGTGAGGCTTATTCCAGGCATGCAGTTGGTATTCTTGTTGACTCGGCTCGATGAGTTGTTGGCGTGTTCGGAACTTACATGTAGAGGTTCGTTTATACCAGTACTACAGCCTCCTTGGTTCTTCCATGGTAATTTTCGTTTTCTTCTTTAAAACCGTACCTCTTTTCGCTCTGAGGATGGCGAAGGAGAATTTGTGTTTGTTATTTTCACATGGAACATGTCCAGTGAATAGGTAATACTCTCAACATCTTAAACTCTTTTCCACTGCGCGGTACAATAGGGCAATTCAACACCTTTATAATTTGAGGTTTTCGATTTCCAAGCTTTTCACAAGGCTTTAGTATTTTTCTACATCTGCCATGGACTGTTATTTCACAGGACTTTGGCATGCGATATGAATCATGGGTTATGTATATTTAAAGTTGAGATTTGGGTTTAAATATTTATTTATGACTTGGTTTTTTATCTTTGGTCTTCTTCGTTCGACTCTTTCCCTCTGCCTGTATGAATTTTACTAAATAGAATTGTAAATATTGTGACCAGAGCTCTCTTAGCTCATCCCATGATTTGGGTATATAGCGTTTGGCATATTTTTGGTAAATATTGTTTTTTATCTTTGGTCTTCTTCGTTCGACTCTCTCTCTCTGCCTGTATGAATTTTATTAAATAGAATTGTAAATATTGTGACCAGAGCTCTCTTAGCCCATCCCATGATTTGGGTGTATAGCGTTTGGCATACTCTTGGTAAATATTAAAATTTAATGGTTACCGTTTTTCTCCTTTACAGGCAAAGCCATGAGTTTGGGATAACCATGTGGCATTCCTATAAGTAATGAGCGTTTAATATGATTTCATTTCTATTTATTTTGTTGGAAATTTCTGGCAATTTCAAACACACAAGAAATTACACAGATAAATTCGATTTCATTAATAAAAAAAATATTGCAAAATAGTCTTGAGGGATTACACATCAGTAACGCTTCACTTCCATAAACTAATTTCACTATTTCAGCACTGCTGCGCGTTTCAGAAATTACAAAACTCACTCTCTTAATTCTCTACTGTGGTGTCTCCCCTTGCATTTTTATATATAATGAACAACGCAAAAATATCTTACATACGTTTTGCTTGTGCCGATACTTTTGTAAAATAGAAAACAATAAAATTAAAAATTTCACCTACATTTACCAACCATAGTAAATATCATTAATTACACGGCTGAAAATATCTTATCTGAATTTAATGCTTGGCCCATCACAACATCGCACCATCGCATCGGCGAAAGAGAAAAGATGTGTCGCTACTTCCATAGCTGTTGAATCATGCGATTTGCGATATGCGATCAGATCGCATCGCGAAATCGCAATCGCAGACAATCGAAGGGACGCAGTGAAAGTTGACAAGGAAATGTGCGATATGCAATCTGCGACTTGATCGCATCGCAGGGAACTCAAATGGAGGTTTTCTAGAAATAGAACGTTGTGGTCATTGTCACTTGACCATAGTTTAAATTATCATTCCAACACTCCCCTTTAATTTCAACTGCTAGGTTTTTCTTCATACCCAGGCATTTCCTGAAATGATCAAAATTTTTCTTTCCCAATGGTTTTGTCAAGATGTGAGCTAACTGATCCTCTGTTCTGCAGTGCTACAAAACAATCTCACCATTGTTAACCAATTCACGTATGAAGTGAAATTTGGTGTCGTCCTTTTATGAAAAACAGAATTTTTAGACAATGCTATTGCTGAGTTATTGTCACAGTAAATGGTTGTGCCCTTTTCTTGTTCATGACACAACTCTCTGAGAACTCTTCTCAACCACACTGCTTGGCATGCTATTGTTGTTGCTACCACATACTCTGCCTCTGCTATTGACAAAGACACAACTGGTTGCTTCTTGGAAGCCCATGAGATGGCTCCCGATCCCATATGAAACACATGTCCCGATGTGTTTTTCCTATCATCAACACTCCCAGCCCAATCACTGTCAGCGCAACCTGTCAGCATGAAACTTTCATAAGAGGAGTATAAAATACCAAACCCCTTTGTTCCATTCACATACCTTAGAATCCTCTTGGCTGCCTGCCAATGAGTCTCTTTCGGTCTTTCCATAAATTTGGAGATTATACTCACAGCGTGCATAATGCCCGGCCTAGTTACAGTCAAGTACATAAGGCTGCCAACTATGCTCTTGTACAATTTTGGATCAAAATCCTTGTTGCTGTCTTCTTCGGTCAATTTCAACCCCATTACAGTTGGATTCACAGCTGCCTTGTTGTTATGCATGTTAAATATCTTCAACACTGCTTCTACATATTTAACTTGAGAAATGAAAACACCATTTTCACATTGGTATACTTCAATTCCAAGAAAGTATCTTAAGAAGCCCAAGTCATTCATTTCAAAGCATCTTGTCGTTAATAAAATTGCAAAGGACAGAGCTATGGGTGGTTGTCTGACCAAAGATTAAACCATTGCCCATGCCCAATATTTAGATTTGGTATATTCATAATTTGGCATTATATCATCTCTTGCCTCATGCTCCGAGACCATCTATGGATCCAACATCTTTTAAAACTCCAGACATACCACCTATCGATGGTATTATTGGGTCACTGACTTAAACTTCCAATAAAGCTTATTGAAAGTATAAATCGGTTTTGACCACTGCATCCAATCCTCCTTTTAATCCCTCTCCAAATCCTGGTAGAACCTTTGAGGTTAATGCCATTCAGTCTACCTCAGAAGAGAAAACCTCAAAAGGTAAAAATAAGGGTAAAGGATAAGCCTAATATGATACCCCAACATAGGATCCACCGATATCATTTGCTGATGATGCATCTAAACGTAAGCCCAAATATCCTTGCTTCATTTGTGAGGAAGATCACTATACCAAGGATTTTCCATGTCGTGCTAAAGTTATTCGCTTGTTAAAACGCACTCAAGGGACGTTGGCTATGCTAAAGAACCTTTCCATCAAAACAAACCCAATTGCTAGAACAACCACAATATTCTACATCTTCGAGTTCTCATGTTTATATAAGTGGAATGGTACCTATTTTTGTTTCCAATTGGTTAAAAGACTATCTGACTCCTCCCAAACATGCTATGGAGAAAGAAGTTATTGATACACCTTCCACTTTTGCTCCACCTAGTTCTGGTCATCTTCATATTGAAATACCTAGTAATGACTCCATTATCTAACGATATCCCAAAGGTGTACCTAAAAAAATATCTTACAATCTAAATGCACGAGCTGCCTAAAATTACAATATTTCCAAAGATTTAGCTCGAGTGCCTTCGACGATGTCTACCTCAAAAGTTCCCCAGAGTTGTCCATTGCAGTAGAAATCATTACTATCTACTATAGGAGGAATTGACCCTACTCATTCGATGATAATCACCTCTAACCTGGAAAATCATGATCCACGTCTTCCACATCAACTTGGATTTTTAATCCAAGTAATTATAAAAGGAAATATGATTCATCAAATTGTGGTTGATTAGGATGCTTCCACCTGCATCATGTTTGCCTCATGATGGAATGCTATTGGCTCTTTGCTTCTCAACCAATGTCCTAATACCTTAGAAGCCTTTGATGGCAGAGGATCTCATCCTTACAGTATTCTCATGAAATTTTCCATAACATTGGAAGGAAAAATTGTCAACTTAGAAGTAGAAGTCGTTGATTCCAATTTGAATTATAACCTTCTACTTCGTCGAATTTAGACTCATGCTATGTTTTGCATGGTTTCTTATTTGTTTCGTGTGTTGTGTTTTCCTCATGAAGGGAATATAGTCATCGTTGATCAGTTAGCCTTTTTCTCTTGTATCTCTTCGAATGGAAATGTACCATATGTGGTAAATACTGACATCCCTTATGAGAGTGGTGGGGCGACTCCTTTTAATGTCTCTTCTCTTATGGGAACTTTTTCCCTCCCACCTCCAAATGTCTCTTCCGTCAACATGATCTCCACTTCTCACGATCCTTGGATTGTTCCTCATCCTAATCGAGTTGATTCTTTTTGTGATGTCATGCCACTCAACATAGCAGAAAAACCCTATCAAGTTCTTGTTTTGGCTTGAACGGTCACTTCTGAAAGTTGTGCTACTCTTAGTATGCATCCGAACGTGTATTTACAATCCCCTTGGCTTGGTTCTTGCGATTCTCTACATCCCTTCAATGAGACATTTCCCACAGAGGAGAGTATCACCATGGTTATGTCTATTCAAGAAACTCCCTGGAATGATGCTCATTATCATTCCTCATTTCTCTTGGAGAGATTTCATCATTTTTAGATACCTGTGTCTCCCATGCACCGATTCATCCACTTGAAATGATTATTTTGGTACATGAAGTTTTGTCTTACGGAAACATCAGAAACATTAGTGTTACCATGCCTATTGATATTTAAATCCGACCTGTGATTGTCAATATATTTCAACTAGAGACATCTTTTTCTCATGATGAGCTTAAGATTTTATTTCCCTCCTTCATGAGACCTTCTCACCGAATATTTACCATTCACCCATTATCACAATGGGGCATTCATCCTATGACTCGTAACCATCACTCACTCGGGGGTCATGGGAGCATTGTCATTTATGTGTGTCATTCCACTATTTTTCCGAGTCGATGCTTACATGTCATACCAATGGTGAAATTCCAATTTTTCTCTTTGTTGATCGATTACCTAAGTCCACAAATGGGCTCCATCTGAAATTTTTTATGCATTTTTTTTGTAAATAATTTTGTACATTAGTGTGTTTTCATTAGTGTAGTGTGATTTTGATGTGTAAGTTTTCTTTTGCAAAAAATTTCCTCTGCTTACCTCGTGCTCTACTTGGTTTGTAGATGTCATCCAACCATTACGTCAATTTGTCTAATGTTGCTTGTCATAGAATACAAAATCTATCTTTCGCTGCAAGGGAAATCTATGAACCTGATGGTGAATTAGTGAATTTACAAGGTATATGTTTAGTTCATATGACTAATAACATTGCCGAATATAGTGTGGTCCTTGATATTTTGTTAGAAGCTATCACTCTTAGCATTAGAGATTTAATCGTAAAACTTGAATCACAACTCATTGTACTACAACTTAATGGACAATATTTAGTTAGAAACACTCAAATTTTGAGAATGTATTTGTGAGTTCATCTATTGGAATGATACTTTGATTTTATTACTTATCATCACATTTTGAGACGTATGAACACATTAACAGATGCATTGGCTAATTATGTGTTAGATAGACATTTGCAAAACATGTAAATCATAAAGCATCACATAATAGACATGGTAAACCAAAAAACGTGTAGATATGTATACAATGTTTGCAAAAGGGTTTTCTACATAAAAATGACAAAATTTGTGTTCTAAGACACATGGTTTATAAGCCTACAATGGTGTAAAATGTAAACTATAGCCGGCTATTCGCCCACATGGTGTTCATGATAGCACGAAATAGCCCTAATGACCCAAACCAACGGTCGTTGCAATTTAGAGGAAACCCCTACAGTGTGCCTCTGGTACCACAATGGCACCTCATCTGTCGACGCGTACTCTAGAATGTCCCTGGTTAAAGCTTCTAGGTTACGCTCTACCTTGACGATAAGATCTACTACCTCCTCATAAGGAGCCTCCTCAAACTAGTGTGCCACTTTCATGGCTATTGGAGAAGCCGTTGGAGGTCTCTTTGGTTCCACATCTGTAAATCATCATAATTCAAATATAAATACACATAAAAAAAAAATTTAAAACATTCAAAAACTTCAAAAATAGTTTTTACTTGAATCGGTCCACTATTCCCTTAGTGGAAGTGGAAGATTAGGGTCTCCTTGGAAATTCATGCTTACGTATGCCCAATTGTCAACCATGATTAGCTTCTGATGTAGCCATCCAAAAAATGCCTCAGGGAATGACATATCTTGGGCGCCTCCGTGACAAGTCATCAACTCACCCCATTGAGTAATCGTGGATCTTTGGGCATTGTTGCATTGACTTCTAACCACTGATAATGAAATGATGGAACAAATTCTAGAAATAAAGTTACCAATATGGATCCAAAACCGAATGTTTTTAGACTCCCTGAACTGCACTTGGTAATTTCGGGCTTCATGCAAACCGAAAAAACCTCACTCCAATTGGAGACCGTGGGATCTAGACACTCGATTGCATATTGGAAATGAGATTTGGTTGCCCCATACAATGCTTGATCCCTAGCTATTCAAGCCATAGTATGCATGATTGTTTGTAGTGGGAGATTTGTGATGGTCTTTATATCGATGTTCCCACTTTGACTCTTTTTGTTCCCTGAACAATGACTTGCAATGAGCATATTTGTGTTTTCTCCTCTAGTCTGTGAACCAGACAATTGAACCCATTGACCCCTTTTAGACAATACAGTAATGAAATAGATGTCATAGGCATCTATTTCAAGTTCCTCATTTTGGATCATGAACATTTGGTGATATGCATCCCACCAACTAATCAGATGATGGAATAACTCAGGCTGTGATATGAGCCTAGGAATCTTGAAGAAATTGAGCAACCCACACACTCTTAGGGCATAAACATAATCCTGATCTTGAGCAACTTGATGGTCTTCAGCTTCATGTCCTCTTTCTTTCCATTCAACCACCATTTTGGATTGATTATCCCATGGAAAATCAATAAAACAACATTTCATGAGCTTCCATAGAGACACAATCCAAGATAAACCATTTAACATGGAGGATTTCATACAAAAAAAAATTACCTCAGTTCCAACGCGACTGTGTGTGAATTTTCGTGGACTACCTATGTGAGGGCCCAATTGACCACAGGGTGAGAAGTGCAAGTTCGATGGGTTAAACCCGCATTGGTCACCCTTGACATAACATTTTTGCAAGTCCCCCTTGAATCCCAATCTATTGACGAAAATTCACGAAATGAGTACCAAAATGAAGGGAAGGGACATATCTCTTACCTGGAACAAACGGCTCAGCAAATGGTGTCCGGGATTGATCATACTCCTTGCCTAAAAATCAAGGTAAAATGAGGCAAAATTCTCTTAGAATTTAAAATTGGTAAAATGGTAAAAATGATTTACTTTTTGCCCTATTTATAAGTTTTAAATAATATTTTTACCAAATTAGGGCATATTTCACTTATTTTTTTATATTTTTCCTTGAAATCAGTAATGTGTGTTTCCTTGTGCAGTGACAAGTCATATATTCATGGTAACGGTGATTTATCTTTACTGATTCAACGAGTTTTACTTTATCATCTCTTTGGACTCATAAAAAATAAATGAAAAAGTGACCCCTAGAGTCATCTTTAAGCTCTTTTATGACTCTCGAAAAATGAAAATATTTTCAAGTACTTGTTGTTTCGAACTGGTTAATGTAAATGAAATGACGTCTATTCAGTATGATTTTAACCCTTTTCCAGAATGAGATAGATTGTTGTATGAAAAAGGAATCCTTAGTCGAATGTGGCTAAGAGATTCCCTTGGATGTTATTTTCTACCATTTCAGGTTCAAGAGACGATTTACAGAAAGGGACCTTTGGAGTTTTCTTTTTCGCTTCTTTTTCAAACTCTCTTAACCTGAAAAATATTTCAAGTTTCACCTTCCTTGGACTCGTAAAAATTAAGTGATGTAGGACTTTTCAGCATGATGAGACATAGTTTCTCCTTCCTAAGACTCATAAAACTTACTAGGATGGATTCTCCGAAGGATGAACTTATATGGCAAGCATATGTTATCCCCTTCAAGCTTGTGATAAAAATATATGGGGTACTTGCTGGAAATGGTGGAGGGAAAAGGGAAAATGATCATCTCTTGTATTGTATAAAGACAAGATGTCGCTCTTAAACATGACACTCATGTGTTGCTCGTGTCAGGTTTGGGACATCCTCATTTAGTCACTTGCCTTCCTAGGTTTGGGAAATCCATTTTTACTCTCATCTGATTATACCATTTCATCATGCTGATATCTGATCCTATTTTGAATCATATTCTACCAAACTCTACAGTTGTGTTGCCGATGTGTTCAAGAGAAGTCCTATCTGCAATTCTTTATTGCTTATACATTTTAATGACTTTCTTCCACAGTCCTGGATCACATCTATCTACTCTACTACATTCCTTTTGTCATGTCAGTGATGTGGGATTCATTATGGCCCTCCTTCGTCAGATCACTTCCTATCGACTTCATCTCATTATCCGAGAAGATGATATAGAAACTCCCTTCAAGTACCTTAGAGCTTGCATGCCTCAATGGCAAGTTCTTTGCATTTGATAATAGGTTTAAATCGTTGACCTTTGGTCAGATTATTCCACAAGTGTTTGACTTCAGATTCACTATTCACATTCGTGGATTGTGCTGATTGTGCCTTGAAATTCATTGTCATTATTGGTGGTTTCTCTCATGCCTCTTAATGTTTTACATCATTGACCAGTAATCAGGTGGTTTTCTATCATGTTCGACTTCTACACATTTATTCACATGTTAGAGTTCGTACATTGACTAGGTCGACAAGGAGCAGAAGACCCTAGATTCTATCTGATAAAATCCAAGTTACGTGGAGTTATGATTTAATCATGATTGTACACATGTTTCTTATCAAGTTATGGATGCAACCATATCGTGGGTCCATATTCATTATCCTTTCTATTCAGATGGTTTTGATCACCATGGATCCATACAAATGGTTATGTCCATAACACGGATTCATGTGTTATTAGATGCCTATTCATGTAACAATAGGCATGATCATCAAATATGTCAGATATGTATATGTATACATATATTCTTGATTTGTAGGTCTCCTAGAGGCATTTTCCTCGTCCTTGCACTGACTTGTAAAGCTTCTCAATCATCACTCCTTGTTCTGCCTTCATGCTTTAGGGGGCATCTCTTACACATTATTTGGTCACACCTCCTGTTCACTTCCTATTCCATATCACAAATTTCCAAAACATTTACAACTGTGCAACATATCCATCACGATATACATACCAAAACCTCCCTGAAGAATCAAAATAAAATTGCACTCACTCAATTCTGAATAAGATTAGCTAAAAACCTAAATTTTAGTGTCAGTGCATTTTTCTACACTGCCTTCCCATGTAGATGGTAGGTTACACAGTTCTAACCTACCACTTCCAGTGCGGGGTTTGATATGAAAACCTACACTAAACCTCTTATGGAAGGTTTTCTCAAAGTAGAGGAGAAGCTTCGTGCACTAGAACCTTCAAGAACAACGAGATCGATATCGGTTGTTGTTGATATGTTCGAGCTTTCCCACTTAAACCTCTTGATATTATCTTCATGGGATTTCCCCTTGAGATGTGGACCTTCCTCCCTCTTTTTTGGATCCATAACTCCCTCTCCCTTCATATGAATTTACTCCCTTCCATCCCCAAATGCTTGGTCACTGGTTGTTGCATCCCTATGCTGAGATTATGCTTACATGCTACCCATTCTAGCTTGTAGAAGGAGTGCTTGAAGTTTCTTTGCTTGGACTTGGACATCCACCAAAAGGAGGTCTCCGACATCAAGGCATGTATTGTATGCTTCCCTTCCTTTTTTAGCTCATTAATATATACATCTAATGTTCACTTTCCATAATTGTGTAGATATGTATGCTTTTAGCTTAATACTCCTTTATATATTAAGTAGTTTATGTTTGATGTATGCCATACATGCTCTTGTATCTTGCTTAGCTCTTTGATCTTCCTTGCAAGTACTCGAATGTGAAGAACAAGTAAGGAGCGAAGACTAGAGAGAAAGAATCAAAGTCATCTACAAAAGGATTGAGTGATTAGCATGAGAGCGAGGTAGGTTTCTCATTCTCTCTGCATTTTTAAACATAAACTAGGAAAGTGTATGTTAGTTTGTTTAGTTTATTTCTAGACCCACTCATTGGGCTAGAGGGATCACCTCTGTTCGCAGAGGGGATTTACCTTCACAATAATTGGCACAAATTTCCAAGGAATCTATTATTTTTTATGATGGTTCTATCACATGAAAAATGCAAAGTATGACAACAAGAATAGAAAAATGAAGATTCAGAAGGTAAATATTCACAACAATAAGGTTTTGTTAGCCTCCTATTGCAATAGGTTTCATATTTCATGATTGACAGTGGAAGTGCCAAAAATGTTCATCTTTTTCATACTGCAAAAGTTCCATTTTTGAAAGATTTCTCAGTTAAGGGAAGGCCAAACAGCCTAAGCTTGGCTTCCCTAGGTTTAAATTGATGTTGTAGAATAGAGAAGGAAAATCTGTCCAAACAGTTTAAGCTTGGTAGATTAGTAGCTAGGTAGAGAATGAAGGCACGCAACTGCTTAATCTGGGCCCTTGGAAGCAATAAGGGTAGTTTTTAGATAGGAGGGCAGTTAAAACGAAAGAAGCAATCAGGGTTTGCAAGTCTATGTGCACCCTTCCTGAAGTAACAAAAATGCTAGGTGTATTAGGCTGGGTAGGTAGCCTGGGGTTGTAGAAGCAAGATCATCTTCAGTCTTGGCCTTGACAAAGAAAGCTCATCTCATCAGTGGCAGAGGTAGAAAAGCAGTGTTTTGGTGGCAGAATTCTGGAAACATGTCTAATTTCCCTTCACTCCCCCTAAAAAGTCTCTTACTAACATCCCCCTAAAGGACCTTGGGATCTGCCCGACAAGTCCTAGTCTTCATTTATGTGAAACATCAAGGTAAATGTTGGCTTTCTTCAATGAAAAAAGGCCACATTTCTTGTGTAAAATCACTTCTCACTCTCATTCACCCCTATGTCTAAGTTTTACTTTTGAAACTTAACCTTCTGCTCTACTTTCACCTCATAAACTCACATTAACTCCTAATTCTACTATGTAGTTCCGTGATTATTTCCCCATCCCCATTTACTACTAAAATTATATGAAACCCCAAAAAATATTAAATCACCCCCCCTTGGCATTATAGCCATATGTTTTTAAGCCCGGGAAATAGTAGTCCATTGGGGACTCCGATTAACCTTTCTGTCCTAACCCGGAGTTGGTCTGACATCTGGTCAGACTAAAAACCATTCCCTTTTAGATCCTAACCCCATAAAACTCATTTTCCACCCTTGTAAATATTTAACCCCGCCTGTATATAACCCAAAAACCCACTTTACTACAGTTTCCCTACCCCCGCCAGATTAAACAGTTAACAATAAAGCACTGCGGGCCCCCTCCTTAACATTCTGCGGTGTTAGCTGTCCCGTCAGCCGTCAGATCTGGCACGCCCAAGATCTACGGTGGGCGGGTGTTTTCATGCCCCGACATGCCGAGGGTTAGCATCCAGGAGATCGGCGGTTTTCCCGTCGTACTCCCGCCATGCG
Organism: Pinus tabuliformis; assembly: GCA_031772625.1. Lineage (NCBI taxonomy): Eukaryota > Viridiplantae > Streptophyta > Pinopsida > Pinales > Pinaceae > Pinus > Pinus tabuliformis. The sequence continues at coordinate 12,433,175 of CM062813.1, read as the reverse complement.
TCACCTCCTCGGCTGTGGCAGAGCCCCCTCCTCCCAAACCACCCAGGCACTAAAGCGGTGCGACAAAACCCGAATACATCTCTTGCCTACATGACATCAGCACCACGTTTCACCACGCGTCACCTTCCTGCGCCCCGCTGCTGTACCATGTTTCCCGCCACCTCATCCCTCACCTCCCCTCACCCTGCCACCGTGTCAGCTGCCACATCACCCGTCAGTACCCACATCACCCGTCAGTACCCAGGACCCGCCAAGGCCATCATGCTGACATCATTCGGGAAAAACGCCAAAAGCGCCAAGTAACTATTTTTGCATAAAAGCGCTCGAATGACCGTTGTTTATTCATTTCTATTGACCTGTTGGTTAAGTACTGGTTCTTCCTTGTTACTCTCTGCATTCCCAAAGCTAAAAACGTCCAGCTGACCTACCGTGGCCTGCAAATTCGGCTTCATAGCCTACCTTCGCTCTAGCTCGTCCACTCTCGGCGCTGTTTGAACCAGGTATTTGTCATATCTTCCCCTTTTTTCGCTCCTGTTCTTCATTTTATCCACTGCACATACTGTAAGCCTGCAGATTTCCCCAATTGGCAGCTCTGCCATGCTTAAATCTTCATTCAAAACCACTGGAAACCCTTCACTTTAGAAAAAGCCTCGTAAACCTTGTGCCCATTTACAATTTCACTAGCGAGTTCCGTTTAGAGCTCGGCCTCCAGGAAAAATCTCGCAGCAGCTCAGCATTGCCCTATTTTACCTTATTCCACTGTTTAAGTCAATCCACTGAAACTATAATTGTCCTCGGCCCCTTTGCATTTGTTCCTCACAGTCTCTAGCTCCAGAGAATTCACTAAGAGAAGGGAAGTTGACCCAAAACTCCGCAAAGTTGGTCTCTCACAGCATAAGCTCCCAAGCAGTCAAGCTATTGTTGCATTTGAGTTCAGTTCCACCTACTTCTGCTAGTTTTTGCAAGCAAGTTTGTTAGCCAGTTGTTGCATTAGTCCTCCTTTCAGCTCAAGCATTCAAAAGTTGTGTAATGGCCACTCCATCTGCTCTGAACATCACTCCCATGAACCCACCAAGTAAAGAGCTTGAGTCAATGGCCTTGGCTGACACAGATTACCTTATTCAAGACCTAGTTGGGAACAGGAATCATCTGCATACCTACTGCCAGCTGAGAAACAATTTTTTAAACAACTCTGACATGTATGGCATATGGGAGTCCAATTTTCCACATTATTTCCTCCCCTCTGTCAATATTTTTCCTGAGATTATTCACCTGTGTGCTGCAAATTATGAGCCAAGTCAGAGGGCTGTTAAGTCTCCATCTGGGAGCGTACTTTTTTGCATCACTCCTGACTCCATCAACCAGATGTTGAATTTCAAGCAGACTCAGATACTATTGCCCTTCTCCATGAATAACTTGCTGGAAGAAGCCTCTTGGCTCCCTGGCCCCAAGATTGAAAGAATTGCTAAGAAATTCATGAGGGCAGATTGCCAACCTAAGGAACCAACTCCATTCCTTTATGACCATTTCAATGAGGTAGGCAAGCTACTTGTAGACATGATATCCTATGTGTTAGGCTTCACATCAAGTGAACATGTAGATGAGACAGTGTTGGTTCTGTTGTCTTCATTCAGCCACGGACAACCTCCTACTGTCAAGTATAATTATGCCAAGTTCATAGCAAATAAAATCCATGACCAACTCATTAAGCTAGATAGGCAGGGAGTTTTCAAATATTCCTCATACATCTGTCATTTGTTCATGTATTATCAGTCTAAAATCTTCTAGTGTCCCATCAAGAAAATGGATTCAAAGGGAGCAAGGAGATCTGTTGTCTTCTGGTCATCAGTATTCCATCAAGTCCAGCATTCTCCTTACTCATACTGTGAGTTCATTGACCAGTTTGTTTATCCAGTCTCCTGCCTCTTAATGAAAGCTCCCCCTCCCAGAATAACTTATGAGATGCAGAAGATATTGCAGCTATCTAAGAACTACAAATTAGGTGATTGGTACCTATACCAGGATCACACTGTCATCAGAATCTATGGCTATGAGCTTTGTCCTTACAGGCTCCCAAGATATGTACCAATGAGGTTGTTTGCCTTGGAATACTACAAGCAGCTTATCAATTCAGATTTGACTCATTTTCACAGCACCAAGAAGAAGGCTCAACTGAAATTTAAAGACCATCTAGGCCCCTTCATCATGAACAAGAAGGAAGGTTGGCAAGATGTTGACCTGATACTCAAGGATCAACTTAAGTTGAAAAGAAGTTTCTGGTGGGTCCCTTATGACCCACTTGGCTTTATTAATGCCAGAAGAGTCAAATATAGATTGACACCCTATGAACACTGCAAAATCCCACACATTGAAAAATATTCTAATCAAGATGCGTGGGCACAAGGCACTTTAGTTGAAGAATTCACTCAGGAGGAAATTTTGGAGCAAACTGCTAAAGATCTTGAAAAAAATCTTGACTTGGATTCTGCTGACCAGGTAACTTTCAAGCTACCATACCAAGTTGAAGAGGGCACATCTACATCAGCAACAGGTATAGCTAAAGGTAAAGAGCCAATGTAGATAGAGTAAGAAATGGTCACAGAACGGCCTATCACTTCAATGGAATACTCCAAAGAAAAGGCCCCTCCACAACAAACGCAGGCACCCCAAATGCCAGTTTTATAGACTCCTGTCAATGAAGAAAGAGGCATAAAACGAGACCGAGAAGACTCCACACCTGCTAGTGGGTCTACACAGCAGCCCGAAGCTAAGAGGCAAAGAGTTGATCCTCCAATTGAGGAGGAGATCAGTAAAGAGGTCATAGAAAGCCCGAGAAGGGAAGCAAGCCAGCATACACCTACAAGCTCCTTTTAGCAAGAGCAAGACAAACAACACGGCATGGAGGGGTCTTCCTCCACACAACAAGGCAAGAGACCAACTAGCATCAAAGCCAGCTTCAAAGAAATCAAAGCTCAAAATGAGCTATTAAGACTGCAATTGTATGACCAATTTCTTAAGGCAACACCTGCCAAGCAGGAAAGGTTGATGGCATCTTATGATATCAAGCAAGAAAAGATGGTTCTTAGCCACTTCAAACCCAAGGTTCAATAGCCACAGTCAGTTGCAGACTTTTTTAAGACAAGGTTAGAGGTCCTGGCCAAGGACATTCACCCCATGGATCAAATAGAGTTACATAAGCAAACAGGGGAGATGGTTTATGCCACCCTTGCAGAGAAGGCCACATTGACCCATGAGTTGAAGGAATCTTTAAAGAATAGAAACACTTAGCTTGACTTGGAAAGAATGTCCTCCACAACCAACGACAAAAGAATTAGAACATTGGTGGACATTATTATTGACTTAGGACATGATCCTAAGGATCCTAAGGGTGTGAGGGCCCTTATGGAGAAGAAAGATGATGATATTTTGCATTAAGAAAGTGATTGAGGTTGCTTCCTACTGAGCACCCTCAAATAGGAGAACTGGTCAAAGGGAAAGAAGATGAGGATACATTGGATTTGCTGATGCAATTGAACCAGAGAGTAATTGAGATGGAAGGAGAATTGGAGAAAGCACTACAAGAAAAGCAGGGAGAGTCGACCTCCCAGCCACCTCAAATAGTTCCAACTGTTGTTGTTGTTCCTCCTGCACGAGCAACAGTGACCCCTCCAATTATTCCGGCAACCACAACAACTACAGATGCTACAAAAGCAGCAGCAATAGCTCTTGACTCTAGCATGACCATGGATGAATTGACAAAAGCTGTCAAGGAGCTAGAGCTGTAAGCAACAGAGATAAAAGAGGCCAAAGAAAAGCTAGCCAAACTGGAAGAAAAATATGATAAGTCCAAGATGACAGTGGCTGAGCAGAAGGGAAATTAAGGCCCTGAAGGACAAAGTTAAAACCTTGGAGAAAGAGCGGTCATTGGAAAAAACCTTGGCTAAAATCAAGAAGATTCTGTGGGCCAAAATTAATCAGTCAATCACCAACCAATGGAGGTCAATTTAGGCAATGTATGAACAGGTAGAACTAATTGGCCTTGCTCAGTTTGAAACTTAGAGAGCCAAAGCAACATTGGGAAACATCCCTGAGCAGGCCAACAGAATGATCAATTTTCTAAATCATCAGACTAAGGAAGAGCTGGCAGCACTGCATATCATGAACAGAACAAATGCCATATTGACAGCAAAGAGGGTGCTCACATTGAGAAGCTTTGTGCAAACTCTAGAAGCAAGATGTCGGGAAATACAAAGGGATGTAGACAATTTTGAAATAAAGCTTGCAGCACTACAGACTAAAGGATTGCCCAGCCTACTGACCAGCGCTGGAAAGTTATTGACACGTGACCAATATGCAACTAGGCTCAATAATTATGTCACAAATCAGCTTACTGCTGCATCAAGTTCTCTAGCACAAGCAGGACCTCCTTCAGGACAGACTCTCTATGACAGGCTGGAAAACTTATTTTACATGGAACATGAAGTTAACCATTTGTTTGAGATGCCGCCCAACTATTACAAGTATACAGAGGCCGATGAGACACTTGTTAAAATACAAAAGCATCAGTTACCTCCCGAGGATTGGTGGCAGGCAATGCTGGCCATTTTGCTCAGGTAATTTCAGCTTTTGCCCCTTTTTGTTTATTTCAAAATCTCGGTCAGCTACAGGTCAGCAGCAAGCACTGGACAAGGTAGTTAAGGAGCACCCAGAGCAGGTTGGAGCAGTCACGAAGCAAAGAGCTGGGACAGCAAGCCTAAGAGCACAGATTTTTGAAAGCGCGGTCCAGCCGACTCGAGTGGACTCAAAGGTCAACATTCGCTGACAGAAAAGAACAACTGTTACATTTGTCTTTATTTCAGCATTTACTTTCTCATCAACCGCTCCTTAGGAGTTGGTAAAGAAGTTATGAGCTATTAACTCATCATCTAGATATTTTTATATCTAGTTTTTGTATATATACCACCCTCTACATTGTAAAAAAGGTTGGTCGGCTAATGTACTCCAAGAGAGACTCGCACTGTATATTTGATATTTTCTATAATCAAAGACTGCTTCAAGCCTGGGGAATGGACTGTGTGGTGTCTTATTAATGGTTCTAAAGAATTGAATGTGGAATTCTTGTGCTGCAATATGAATCAATAAGTGTTCCTTACCTCTGTTATTTCAATTTCATATATGCTCAAGTCACAGAACAAAGGGTTGGTTTAGAATTTGCTTAGCTGCACTCTATGCTAAGTTTCTGTGGCTTCTTAATGTTTTCCTCTTGATTTAGGCATAAATATGAATTCTTTTAGGGCTCATGTTTGATCTATTTCACATATGAATGACTGTTATCTGGGAATTCTTAGCTGCTCCTATTTAGAGCTCATTCATCTTCCCTCTGCTAACCTGATTGAGAGATCCTTTGCTGCCTCTCATTCCTTAGCCTTCAATCCATCTCCATTTAGCTTGAGTATTGTTTCATGAGCAGCTACCTAGCTCCTCACTCCTCTTGTGACCAAGAGAACACACCAATAGTCTTACTCCATGACTCCATGCCCAATGGTTTGAAACTCTCACACTATACCTGCCTCTCTACTTGAAAGCATCAATCTTCCCACCAAAATCAAAACAAAACCTCTTGAACTCAATAACTAGCCTAAAATCATCGTCAACAAAGCTAAATCAGAAAGAGAGAGCCCTCTCTGATTGCAGGTGGGCTAGAACCTGCAGTCCAAAGATTGGTTTGTGGTTACCTCGGCCGTATCCTTTCAGGAGCTTAAGGACAACCTGAGTGATAATAGGTTTTATACTAAATAGAAAGGCATGCTAATCTGTTTGGAGTTGTAACTATATTGGTCATGGAGATCCCTCAACTTATTGGTAACATTTTGTGGATTCTCTTAGCCAATAGGAATAAAAAAACATGAGACTAAATACAATAATAAATGACCTAGAGGATGCTCTAAATCTGGTTCCTTTGTTAAAGACTTCATTGGAAATACAAATAATAGTGCCAATGGTTACTACTCGCGACACACTATACATATTTGTTGAATTTATCAATTTCCTTAATGTAGTGAAAACATATATTATTAATAAAATATGCTAGTGGTTGCAAATCATTGAACATGCATGGTAAGAAGCTTCCAATCTTGAGCATTTGGGAAAAATAACTAAGTTATTTGTCGATTGCATTCAATGTGATCTTGAAGGAGACTAGTATTTTGTGAACAATGACTTATTTGCTTTCAACTACAGACTTGATTTACTTTCTGATTCAAAGAAAAAATGATAGAAACTACTAAATGCTAATTGAATGAAGCAACTAAAAAGTTACATGGTCTTAGAGAGTTAGAAGAATGGAGAACATTATTTATGAATATGAAAACATCAAAAATTGAAGAGCAAATGCATATGTAAAATTTGTACAGATTGTGTAGAATGTGAGTGGTCAACATATCACATGTGAATTTGGATTAATTTCAATACAAATGTTAATAATTCAATGAGATGAGATGAAAAATTCAAAGGAAACAAAATTCAATGATATATCTGATTTTAGTACACATGAAAACAGGGAATTGATAATGAACATAACTATGGTTTAGTTGCAAAATTGCAAGGAGAAGCTAGGGAAATTGAGAAAGAGATATTAAGTCAATGTGTCAAACTAAAAATTACAGTTGCTTTTATAAAATATTGCATACAAGAAATGTTAAAGAAGTTTCTTTCAAAAGTCGCAAACTATGAAAACAGTTAATATTTAAACAATTAGGACATATGCTTTTACATATTGTAAGTTTTCTTAAATATTTGAATATTCATTTTTCTATTTACTAGTGATTAAATGACCAGATTTTTATATATGTTATTATGAATTGATTCAATCTCTAGATGAAATTTTCCACTTTTTGTTAAAAAAAAATTCTTCATAGAATGGTTCAAGTGATTCCAATTCGTTTACTTTTAGGACTAGGTATAAATGTTTTGATAAATGATTTATAAATAAAGTGTTATTTTATTTAGCTAAAAATTCTGAGGTGGTTTTCATTTGCACATGGTGTTCTTTTTCCAAAGCTTTATTTCAAAGTTACATTATCATTTATTATATGTATTTAATTTTTCTGAAATGTAGGAGTGCAAAGTTAAAGACACAAAAAAAAATGGCAATTGTGAATATGTTAGTGAACTGGGATATTAGAAAAATATCTTACTATGGACAAAATAACTATAATGAGTAGCTATATAGTATTACTGTTACTCCAATTATATACCTTATTGTTAAAAATTGATTGCTTTGTGCAAATTCTAACATTTTTTACAAATTTTGTGAATAATTCAAAGACGATTGCTTTTTTCTTGAGCGGAATGAAAATGAATATTTTAAATTTTTTTTGGTCATCATAAATTTGTTTCATCTTTGATGTTTATTTTAATCACATCTATGGTAATTATAAATTGAATCTAGATACATTAAACAATTTCTTTCATAGACAATAGGAGTTAACATCTAATGTCTGGAATCATTCCATACTCTGTATAATGAAATATATGAATTTAGCTCCCTACAATCCCCCCTCTCTCTCCCTCCTGTTTTTGTAAAGAACCTGCAACTTCCTTAATTCTTCTATAATTGAGCAGAGAATATATGAAATGACATTTAACCACTATCGATTTTAATGGTATAAAATGACATTTAACTACTATCGACTTTAATGGTATTCATTAACCAAAGGTCATCACCAATTTTTTTAGTACATATTTGCCTTATCTTTGGTTAGAAAATACTATTGTAAAATCACTTACTTAAATCATATCCATTTTACTTAAACTCCACCTCGAAATACTCTAATCGATATGATTATGTTTGATGATAGATACTTTTATATGCTTTAGAAGTCAATATATGGACATTATTTTATTAATATCCTAGATATTGTTCTATTTTGAATAACTAGAGCTCTCTTTTCAATAAATACAACTTTTTTTGGCCATTTATTAACTAAATTAACGCCTATTCATGAAATTCACTATGTAAAATTGTTTTGTTATTTGCTAATTATGTATTAGATAATTTCACACTTGGAAATTGTACTCGTATTATTCAGCATTAAATTAACTTAGCTCAGATAAATAATAATAATTTCATTCTATAAAGGTTATTTTCACAAAGTAGAAAGACACTTCTGATTGTATAACTTCAACTTATCATATTCTCTTCTTTGCAGCTTTGCTGATGTCCTCCAATATAATTGTAATGCTAACAAGAGCTCCAACTATTAGTCCCAACAACTGAAGAAATCCATAAATTGAAAGCATTTCTATGTTCAAGATTTGAAGTAAATCGTTGAAGCAAGGAATAAATAATAATAATTTCATTTTGTAAAGGTTATAATGAGAGATTTTCATAATGAATCTCGCATCTCAAGATGCATGAGTATCAAAATGAAAATTGAAAAGGTTTCTATTCCAAATGGTTTAGACATTAGCAATTCTGAAACTAAACATTGTAGCTATAATTAACATTGTAATTGAGCTGTTTTGAACAAAGTTTTCAATTATGGCATGCGTAAATATCTTATGTTTATGTGCATACCTTTCTTCTCTGCACGCACTTCCTCGAGAGAACTATCTTTTCACACCCAATCCCACATAACTTTCTTCACATATCTATTTTCATAGTTGTGAAATACGTTCATAAATAATAATTAAAAGAAACAACATAACACAAATGAATATGTGTAGAACTGCAAAACAAATTCTTAATGGGAAAAAATCTCTCGATCTTTCATTGTACGAACCTATGCACTTCGCACAACCTAATAATAATAAAATAATCACTAGTCGTGTACATGCACAACCACTTCTCCACGACATTTTTCACGAAGCTAACATTAAATAGTACTCCACAACTAGCAACTAAAATAGAATTTACCATCCATTTCCATATTGCATCCTCATATTAGCACAACATAATATAAATGAGTCTCAAGCTATTTAGTTGACAACTATTCTCGGAAATAAGGTGAATCTATGATACAAGGAATAAAATCAGGTCCATTCACATAAGCACCATTTGGTCTCCATGCTATTCTCTAATTTGTTAAATGCTCATTAGTACGCCAAAAACACCAACATCAGTTACTCCATCAAGAGGCACAACAACACGAGCACCAACAACACTTTGAGTCGAAGCTAATAGTCTTTTTTTTTCTAATCCAGGATGACTCAATCGAACGCTAAATACTTTACTTTTAAAAGCCATATACATACTTGAATTCACAGAATAGGTATCGAAAAGAGTATTTTATAATATTGATAGATACACTCCTTTCAATATGTTTGCAACTAGATGTGGTAACGTGACTGCGTGTGGATTTACTGAATGGATATTAATATTATTACTTAGCATTGATTAATTCTTGGATGCTAAGTGTGAATACCAAGTGTTGGGCTGCCAAATTAACATACACTTTCACTCCATTTTCACCTTTATCCTCATTTTGTTACCTCATTTCATCACATTATCATTATATTTCCATTACCATATGGGTTCATATTTTCATTTTACAAAGTTATTTATTCTATGTATATAAAGTGAATTTATGATTAAAAGCTATAAAAATAACATGTATTTGCTTATACCTAAAGGTGGAATGACTTTGGTGACATGTGTAGGTGATTTGGAAGGTTCCAAGACACTCTTATGTGGCCTCCAAGACTCAAATTCGAATTCTCTTGAAGATTTGAAGGAGATTTGGGATAGTGGTCAAGCATATCTCATGGAGAAAAATCATAGATAAAGGAATATGTGTCTCATATTGGTTGTAAGCATATGAAGGATTTTTTGATCTAGGAGGGATTAGTGGATCCCCATTAATGAGTTAGTTGCTTATGTTTTTGTATAAATAGGGGTACCTCAGCCATTCCAAAGAGAGGACTCTTGGAGCATGTATCCTAACTTATGATGGAATAGAATAAATTTTTCTTTCTACAATTTAAGATATAAATTGTCTTAATGTAATATATGAATTTATGGAATAGTTTGTCAAATTGTTCCTAAGAGAATTCAGATCACTCTAAAAGGATCAAAGAAACATTTTATTTCATTATAGATTTTATTTTCATTTAAATACTTAGATGTTAGAAGATTTTTCATTATTAATTAATGAATTTTAGTTTAAATCTTATCAGCATGTGAAAGGACAAACAAGGGTCTAAGTTAGGCTCTCTTCCTACTTGATATGAGTAATAACTAAAATTCATTCTCTTGTTCTAGTTTCAAGTTATTTCTATTTTTTTTTTTTTTTTGACGATTATGAATGAATTCTAGTTGAGTTCTAATCAATATATGAGGTAACAACCAAGAGTCTAATTTAGGCTCCCCTTCCATTTGGTCTGAACAATAATTAAATTTCATTTCCTTTTCTTTATTTCAAGCTATTTTTGAGTTTATGCAATGGTAATGTTGTTGGAATAGAACTATGAGGAAGGACAACCAGGACCTCCTAAGTTAGGAGCCTCTTATCTTGCTTTCTATACATCACATACTATTGCTCTTTATTTTCTCTTCTTGAGGACAGTATTGTTGGGAAGAACAACCAGGACCTCCCGAATTGGGAGCCTCTTCCTTTGCTTGCTGCATCTTGAACTAGAAACATTTTAGTTTTAGAAGTTATTTGTAATATGAATTTCCATTCTAAACAAACCTCCTACAATAGTCTCATATAAGGTCCCATATATTTTGGTTTTCTTTTTCATTTTTAATGAATGAATTTTAGTTTAAATCTTATCAAAATGTGAAAGGACAAACAAGGGTCTAAGTTAGGCTCTTTTCCTATTTGATATGAGTAATAACTAAAATTCATTCTCTTCTTCTAGTTTCAAGTTATTTCTAAATTCTTGACTTTTTATGCTTATTAATGAATTTTAGTTGAGTTCTAATCAGCATATGAAGGAACAACCAAGAGTCTAATTTAGGCTCTCCTTCTATTTTGTCTGAACAATAATTAAAGTTCATTTCCCTTTCCTTATTTCAAGTTATTTTTGAGTTTATGCAATGGTAATGTTGTTGGAATAGAACTATGAGGAAGGACAACCAGGACCTCCTAAGTTAGGATCCTCTTCTCTTGATTTCTATACATCACATACTGCTGCTCTTTAGCTTCTCTTCTCGAGGATAGTATTGTGGGAAGGACAACCAGGACCTCCAGAATTGGTTGCCTCTTCCTTTGCTCGCTACATCTTGAACTATAAACTTTTTAGTTTTAGAACTTTTTTGTAATATGCATTTCCATTCTTTATTTCCATTCTAAACAAACCTCCTACAACAATCTCATCTGAGGTCCCATATATTTTGGTTTGCTTCCAAGTTTATGAAACCCTCAAGTTGATAAATTAAATGATATGATTTAACAGATAATTAAATCACCCAACACCAAGTTCCTACATTGGGAATGCAGAGAATTATTTCAACAGTTGGTATGTTTTCTGCTATCATTATAATGAGTACTAGATATAATATATTATAAACATGAATATTAATTTCCCTAAAACCCACTACAATACGAAACACTAAGATTCATCAATGAGATTCGATATTTTATATTCCTTTGATCTTCCTACACTTAATCTCTTCACACAAACAAATCTCTTCACTTATGTATGTGTTCGAATAAAAAATATTAAGTGCAAACTACTTTGTGTGGAAGAAGATTAAATTGCGAGAATGTGGAAAAATCATTATTGTGTAGTTCCAAAGATCTAAACATTGATAATTATAACATTAAACTAGATATAAATGATTTAATAAACTGAAAAATCTATTCAACAATAGCCAAATTATTTAACCAAATAATAAAGGGTAATGTTATGTTTTCTTCTCTTGGTTTTCTTCGTGTGTTCTTTCATGCCTTTGGATAACCACCTTTCTAATTTTAACATTAGAATTGTATTGCCACAAGGTATTTAGTTAAACAACATAGAATGAATTTTATGATATCAATAAAATACTATGTTGATGTTTGTTTCTAAAGTGTATTAAAGTAAGCAATAATATCTATTATTCGTGGTTTAAACATTTTGATCTCTATCCTCTGATTAATAGAAAATGCTCTGATTAATAGAAAAAAATTTCGTGAATAAATACGAGCCCTCTCAACATTTAATTCAGCGACTGTTATAGCTCCATTTACCACCCTTGGTATTTATGATTCTTGGTTTATGGCCTAGGGCAACCCTTGCTTCCAGACTTGGTCCAAATATTTTAAAAACAATGTGTTATTACTTGTACGCTACGTTGCCCTGAGATAAAAGCGTGTACACACGGGTCAGTCAGTACCCAACCCGTGTATATGTGTTAAAACACTTTAAAAAATTAAATTTCATTAATTATGGGCGGAGTTCATTAGTTTTACCTGTTGATTACCTCCTAGTGCCCATGGCCCAACTGTTTCCCAACTAAAAAACTAATTGGGAGAAGTATAAATAGACTTCTATGGGGAGGACTAAAGGGAGGACAGGAGATAGAATTATTATAATGAGATTATCCCTAACTGAGTCTAAAGTATCCCTGTGCTTCAAGGACATCCCCAAGTTTCAGGAAACCCTTGTTTCCTTGAGTGTTGATATTCTCCCACTTGCTTGAGATATCATGGTATTGGTTATGGAAGGAGGTTGTTGAAGACTGGGACTAGACGGATCTGGAGGACGGTTCCACTTGGAGCTGGAAGAAGAAGACTCAGGTGAATTATCTCCATGTTAGTTATAGCTTTCTACAAGAAAATGAAATGCTACCTTGTTCCTGACATTAACTTTTTTCATGCATCAGATACTGTTGTAATTCATGTCTGAATGTTATTTTGATATATAACTAATCATTTCCTTATATGATATAAAGTTGGTTTCATTAAAATGTTTTATCTATATGCTGCTATGTATGTTCAAATTTGTTGATTTGCACATTCGAAGATCATCATGAGTTGCAGAGGGTCTGAGCCTTGCTGGAACTACCCAAATAAAGGACATTCGGGTATGGTTTCTATCACATAGTTTGTTTATATAAGCATGTTGCCTGAGTTGAATGAGTGTTTCTTACTGTAGTTTTTTCTTGCTCTGTTGGGGTTCCAACCCAAAGCCCTAGGGTACTTATTTCCGTAACAAAATGAGCAACTCCACTAGGGATAACAATCTTGTTACTCTTAGTTTGGGTTGTTCAATGTCAATCAGGGCTCAGTTCTTGGTTTTCTTGCCGTGACAGTATTGTTTGGTCGAGTAGAATCTCAGACCTTAAGTCTGATCTTTTTGATCTGGCTCCATTTTTTATTTTTCTTGCAAAGATTTGTATACACACTTTTGTTTTTTTATAGTAGTGTACACATGCTTGTTTTTGTGATGTGAACCCACATATATGTGAGTTTCCTTTATCAGAAACGCGTGTACATGCTCCTGTGCTTGAACACAGACACATGTACCATTTTTTGCATTGTTTTTTCAAATCTCTCTACCCAGAAAGATTTGTTTCTTGGTTTGTTTGGTCTCTGAGTGGTCAATTTCTGTCTTTAGAATTTTATTATTCAGTGAGCTTACTCTGTTGAATTCTCTTCTGCTTTGAAAAGTTTTGGCCTAGATCTGCTTTTAAGTGATTTTTATGATTTTTGTTTTGGCACACAAGACTTCTTATAGAGGTTCTTGATTGTTCTGGTCCTCCAGAACAACAGATTGTTTTCAATCTTATTTTCAAGCTCAATTATTGGTCTACTTGCATTGCTTTCCATCATTTCGTAGCCTTACACCTTTTCTTTCTTTTTGAAAGTTCCTTTTTGACAAATTTGAAAGTGTTTCTTTCTTAACTTCTTGGTTAGTTTGTCAAAGCTCTTTATTACCTTTTGGGTTAGTTAGTAAAAGTTGAAGCCCTTTCTGTTCAAGTTTTTATTCGTTGTCGAATTTGTGACTTGCAAAGTTTCCTTGTGCTCTTCTTTCGGTCTTTGAGTCTTTGGTGGCATTTAGAGTTCTTTCGAAAGGTTGTTTCCATTGCTTCTTGAAAAAGAAAGGTTCTTAAAAAACATTTCTTTGTCTTCTTTTTCCAAGTTTGATTTTGGTTTCTTTTGATTTTTTGAAAGTGAAATGTGATCTTTTTGGATTTGTCCTTCTTGTTTGGAGAAGATTTTGTATTCAAAATTTGTATTCTTTTCAAACACTTAAATTGGCTTATTAATGAACAATTGCTTTCATTCTTTTTAGAGTAATCTAGGATCTTGCATCTTCATTTACACCTTGCATTAGGGTAGTTTTACATTATAAAAGCATCAATAGTCTTTTTAGTTTTTGTGAGTGTCAAGTGTGCTTTAAGAAAAGAAAAGAAAAAGCTTTTTCTTTATAGAAGTTTCGTAGAACCCAAGTAGAAATTTATTTTCATCGAAGAACAAACGATTGCATTCATATAAGTTAGTTTGTCATTAATTTCTTTTGTGTCATACAAACACCATTGGTTTCATTTCCATTTATCCCTTTGACTTAAAAGAATATCCATTTAAAATTAAGCGGCTAATAAAATAAACAAGAACTTTTTGTATTGTCATCAGAATACACCAACAAGTTTACATTTATTTAGGGCCTTGGATTAGGCAAGAGGAGAGTAAAACCTCCAAGACTGCTCTAAATTATAAAACATAGAAGTTTGATTAAAGAGTGAAATCCAATAGTGTTAGGGAGACCGGGAAATCTCCGTGACTGGGATTTAAGCATGAGGGTTTGTGAAGATAAGGACAAGAGATAGCCCCTCTCTTACTTATGAGATCCTACCTCACGACTATTCCGCCCAGCTTCTGATACGAGTTGGTGTCCATAGTTTCCTATCCTAGGAATCCACACAGGTGGCTGTAGAGGGGAATCCCATGGCACCTGAGGTTGATGTTGTATCACGTTCAACAGTAATTCTAGAGGGCACCCTTGCGAAGCTTGGGGGCTTGCACCGGAAAAGGCTGTTGTCTAGAGGTCAGTGTAACAACCTCTGATACCTTCGCTAGTAGGCCTAGGGTGTAATTACCCCAATCTATTTTTGGAAGGCCCTTATTATTAACTTTCTTGTACTTTGGTGTCCAGTCCTAATCACCCGAACTGGAAATACTTGGAATTCATTTGATTGCTGATATATTTAAGGACATTTTAGTGAGTGTTATGTGCTCCTAGTCAGCCCAGCTTTTAATTTTCTTGAGTCTTTATGTAGATTTTATAAAAATAATTCAAAGTGGCTGACTGAACATCTCGATGGTCTCAGATATTTCATGGGCTTTCACCTACGAGTACAGAGCCTTCTCCTAAAAGGTGTAGGAGAAATTTTGCCAGTGGTTTTCAACTAGTGGTAGCAGGCACATCAGAGATTGATCCTCTGCTTGGGGGCATCAGTTCACAAGATAGACGTAGTACTACTATAGATTTAGAGAGGAACACACCAGTTCTTTCTCGAGTACTCTTCTAGTCAGAAGATAGTATTGATGTAGAAGAGCTTTTAGAGTTGGTTGCGGCTCCG
Source organism: Pinus tabuliformis (assembly GCA_031772625.1). Lineage (NCBI taxonomy): Eukaryota > Viridiplantae > Streptophyta > Pinopsida > Pinales > Pinaceae > Pinus > Pinus tabuliformis. The sequence continues at coordinate 12,417,664 of CM062813.1, read as the reverse complement.
AATTATCCTCTCCCTCATGATCATCCAGACGTTTTGTTATACGATGCAACTCTGACTGACAGGCTATCAAGCCTAGGTCCATATGCATCTATCTCTTCAATGACCACTATTGGAAGCATGGCATCCGCGACAAGTTTTGCAAGCATGTAGACTCCTACGGTTAGTGGGATAGGAGTTGTGAATCATTTTTTCGGCCAACAAGGGAATGTGACGTATTCCTCGGTTAATTCGTTTCAAATTTTTTCACCCTTTGCTAGCTCTTCGAACCCTTATCATAGGCTGTCGGCTCTTTTCAATACTTCGTTAGGGGGTACCTTCACTGGTTACAGGGGATTTTTGGCAGGAGTTGATCAAACTCTGAATTTTGCTGGACCACAAGGACGACCCTTTGGTTAAGTAGGCTCTACGAGTTACTTCAGGGAACCTGGTGCCTTTCAAAATCCAGGTCATTCTTTTCAGACGTACAGGAACCCCACCCAGTTCGGATGGAATTCCCAAGGTCCTTCATGACTTCCTTTTATGGCCATGCTTAATTTTGCCAGACTTGACTAAATTAACGAATGATCCAATTAGGTACAATTTGGCTTGGCCTCCAGTCCCCACTAAACTTCCATCAGATATTCCAAAATTGAAAGGGAAGAGTGGTGAAGACACCGGAGACCATGTGACCACATTCCATTTACGGTGCTCCTCCAACTCCCTAATAGATGATTAAATCATGTTCAGGTTATTTCAGTGCACCTTAATAGGAAATGCGGCCAAATGGTATATAGAGTTGCCACGGGGTACCTTTACTTCTTTTGCCAATTTGGCTAATATTTTCTTGAACCATTTTCAGTTGCCTGTCCATTAGTCGGAACTAAAATTTTGGCCAATCTTACAGACCAGAGAACATGAAGGTTGTACAAGAAAATATTTTAATATTTAATGTGTTTTAACTTTGGGACTGTAGAAATGAAATTAAGTTTAAACTACTTTCTACATAAAAAATTTATAGAAGATTTCAATGTTATTATCAACCTTTTAATTCATGAATCTTTATGTCAGTGATATCATGATTTTGAATGTCCATTTCCAATTAATAATTTAATATATTGAAATAGAATTTATTTATGGGATGACAAATATGCAACTGAGTAATTAACGAGAGAAACAACGAGTTTTTTGGATTATTTGTTTATCGTTGTGAATTTGTGTGGAATGAAGCATGTGCAGAAATATCTTTTAATTGTAATGTGTTTTCTAGTGATTACTCTATCATTAATAGATTGTGAAGAGTGTTAAAATTCACACATTGTAAACTTGGGACCTTGTTTCATGTAATCGATTTTATCTGCAGTCATGCATATATGCATTTGTGTTATTTGTTTTCAAAATTTATGTTAACCTAATATTTTAGTGCATTCAAAATGATTGTTATTATTAATATATTGTGTGCAGTGTGGAGGTTCAGACAATAAAATCTTCAAAACATCTTCCACACATCTACATTTATGTTATTTGGAAAGTATACATTAGTATACGTTATGTCGAAAAGCAATTGCATAAGATTGTGCAAAGTACGAACATTCACAAAATGAAATATTAAGATCTTCTTCAATTAGTTGTGTGGAAGAAGTTGTGTGCAAGTGATCATGTGTGTACGAAGATGGTTGTCAATAGGGAGGTATGTGGAAGTGGTTATGCATATATGAAATAATTGGTGCGAACATGGTTGTGTGTGTGCGTAGGGGGATGGTAGGCTGAATATTTGACTGGGTTGATCCTATTAAATGAACTAATTTCTTAATTAGTGAACCTTTACAAATTTAACATTGATGTGCATGAGTGCAAAGATTTGTTTGAGTGCGGAAAAGTTCACATACAATGCCACACAATCAATTTACATGCATTTGGAAAGTATACATTAGTACGTTATGTCGAAAAGCAATTGCATAAGATTGTGCAAAGTACGAACATTCACAAAATGAAATATTAAGATCTTCTTCAATTAGTTGTGTGGAAGAAGTTGTGTGCAAGTTATCATGTGTGTACGAAGATGGTTGTGCATAGGGAGGTATGTGGAAGTGGTTATGCATATATGAAAGAAGTGGTGCGAACATGGTTGTGTCTGTGCGTACGGGGATGGTAGGCTGAATATTTGACTCGGTTGATCCTATTCAAATGAACTAATTTCTTAATTAGTGTTACACTAAAATTTGACACCATGACTATCTACAGTGAGTATGGCTCCATCAACTGTCATACTATCCTCCTTGGCAAGTCTTATACCTCTGCTCCTCATGTCAAACTCCAAGAAAGAGAGAAAGTCCTTAAAAAGTCAATTAACTCAGGTTACACAGTTTCTCTTAACCTTACCTGCGTGTACGCACCCCAAGTTCACAATACCTGCGTACTTGTACGCTCTGTCTGTAAAGGGGTGGGTGCGTACTCCTGTAAAGGTCAAAAGGCGCGAGTTTTACTTCAAAAAAGTTACTTGTGGTCGATTCTAGAGCATTCTAGAAGTTGGTTTTACGTGTATTGAGCGCCTCCAGATGGTTCATGTATCCCTATGAAAGAGGAACTTATCCCATCAAGAGGGGAGCTATCCCATTCAAAGAGGGGCTTATCCCATTGATGGTGGACCTGATTAACTTCCTCCAAAGCATTATAAATACAGGCATTGGGCCAGAGGGAGGGGAGGTTGAAAGCTGAACATTCCTAAGGGTAGATGCTGCTGAAATTAGGACTCCCTTATAGAGCTTGAGAGGAGAGATTCCCATCCTTTCTTAGCTTCATTTGGAAGTGGGTGAGCCGATCAAAGTAACGGAGAACTCTTGTTGGACCCTGGGAGGGACCTGCACAACACCAAGGCACTGGTTGTAATGGTTTCTTTTGTTTCCACTTAATACAATTAAGTTCATTTTTCTCAACAAGTTGTTATATATAATTTGTTTCATATACTCCTTGGTCTTTATGATGAATATGTTTTATTTTATGAGTTATTCAGGTGCTATGTAATCGTTTTCTTGTTAGTGAATGCAGGTTTCAAAGAGAGGGAGGAGCTCATCCGGATCGGAGAGGCTGGACTGCTACAGACAGCGTTGGATTAAAGGTATGTTATAAACACGTGATTGCTTGTATTCTAAATGCATATTTAGGGAAAGATAGTGCTTAATTGTCTTGTTTGTCACTAGAAAGCTTTAGCTTCTAGGGAGGTTGGTTTTGTTCGCAAAATTGACTCTTTCCGCATGACAAAATGGCGACTCCGTTGGGGAATCCATGGATTTGAATGATTTCTCTTTTGATTGATACTTTGATTTGAGAAAAGTCGATTTCTTTCTGGTTTTTGGCTGATTGACTGTGAATTTGGGTGGAATAGCTCAGAGTTAAGTTAGATTTTATTTTTCTTGGTTTTGCTAGCAGTACGCAGCCTCTGTGTTAAGCACAGTGCGTACTTGTACGCACTGCAGCTTTGTACACAGAGCGTACATTCACCTGTGCAAATAGGTTGCCGCGTACCCTGTCAAAAGTTGAGAAAATTTCAATTTTTTCCTTTTTGCCTCTTAGATTTTGTTTATAATTTGTTTTTGCTGCCCAGATCCACTGGTTACCTGTCAGAAGTCTTCACCTAAGCATGTTTCATTAGTATCAAGGGTTTTAGTGAAATCCATAGAAGTTCTAGCCCTAGTGTTTGTTTTTTGCATTGGTCATGTAGTGACTTTGGCTTTAGAAGTTGAAAAACCTTGGATCTCCCTAGTCTTTTCAGTCTTCTTAGGAGTCGGACCTTTCATAAAATCCACCTGTGTGAGAAACCTACCTTTGTGTTGTCTCTTCGCGGAATTTCGAGAAAGCTTGTTTGTTAAAGCTGTAAATTTCATTCTTAAGAAAAAGAACAAAAGATTTTGATTTTTGTTTTTGACTGGTTTATGATTCTGCATGAACTAGTCCTTGGTTGAATTGTAACTGAGTAAAACATCCTGGAATTATACTTTGTAGGCTTTTGCCTCGTTAGGTTTGCTTTTAGGTAAATTTCTCTTAGATTTGCTTTTAGGTGAAATTGATTTGATTGTCATAGATTTTTTAAACTTGATTTTTGTTAAGTAGTTTTACATGCTTTGTTAATATAGGAAAAAATACAAAAAATCTCTTTTGAAGAAAAGTTTGTTTTAGTAGCGTTTGAAGTCTTTGAAAAGAGAAAGGAATTTTCGTGAAATAATTAGTGGTCATGTGTTGTATGCTTTGGAAAAGATAAAGAGATTGTTTCTTTGATTTTCGTTGCCAAGAAAGTTGTCTTTATATCAATTTTGCATTCTCCAACTCTCTTAGCTAGGGAATTCATTGAAAACGGAAAAATAGTATAAATCATCCTAGGTGCATCTTTTTAGTGGATTTGAGTCGAGTTTACACACCATCAATTTCATCTCCACTACCTTTTCTCCTAAAGAAAAGCCATAAAAATTAACGCTTAAAGTAAAATTAACTTAGTAACTTTTTATTTACAAGGGCTCTAAAACACCAATATAGATCAGGCTAGTGTCTTGGAGTAGGAGAGTAATTAACTCTCCAAGACAGCAAAACCAAACAAGTAGCTCATCTTGTGGTAGGATAAATCCAGCTGTTACATTTATGCTCTGGGAAAGCTCCTCTTAAAGGAGAAGCACGAGATCATGTCCGAACAAGTGAGGGGATCAATCCTCCTTCATTGGGAATGACGCCAGATACGAACGTACTACAAACAGTAAACCTCGGATTATTGTCGAGGAGCCTGGGGTCACTTGTTGGTAAACCTTGGATTATTGTCAAGGAGCCGGCAAGGGGATTGAGCTTGATACTCTGCCCTTGCATGCTATCAGATCGTAGACTGTTCCCCCATGTGTATTTGTTGCTGTTGGTGACCTTAGTGACCATTATCTTTAGGGTTCTACCCAAGGTGACGGTGGCGGGAAGATCCCACTGTACCTGGAGCAGACGTCGGCTAGACTCACTTGGATTTTCCAGGGGGTTCACTTCACTCGAGACGGTTAAAGTGGAGGAACTTGTGCCGGTCTATTCATTAAGTAGGTTGTCGGGGTAACTGCTCCACCCGCCACTTCTGTACTAAATTCGAAGATGTTGGGCTTCATCACCAACTAGTGTTTCCGGTCCGGAAGGCTACTGTTTGTGTATGGTTTGACGCCCTAGATTCTTTAGGCGTGTGATTCGAATTTGTTTGGTTCTTTAGAGACTTTAGGCGGTTTGCTTTGAGATTTTACTTTGTTTGTGTGTGCAGTAGTTAAAAGCTTTTAACTGTGGCTGAATTACCAAGACAGTCCCATAGACTTCGGGGCCAGTCACCTGAGATTGTAACCGTGGCCGATTTGTTGAGGAAGTCCCGTAGACTTCAGGGCCAACCTCCTGAAGACGTCCCGGGTCATTACGAAGGTTTGAAAGTCCTTGTAACTCCTAGTGGCAGTAAAGTTGGTTCACCTGAAGAAGGAGAGTCTTCATTGGTAGTTCATCCTGATTACCAAATTCTAGAAATAGGTTATAATCCCGAAGCTATTGCAGTTTCCGAGCTTGCTGGTAGTTTTTCATCTACTAGTGATATAGGCGAAGAACCTGAGATATCTGAACCTGTTACTCCAACTTCTAGTGCTCTTGATTCACCTAGGGTAGAAAGAGTCATCACCGAAAATCTTCCTTCTGGTTTGATAGCTATTGAAGAACTTGCTCCAGAAGAAGAAATAGGCGTCCCTATCCCTGAAGGTCAACCTACTATTGATCTAAGTGAACGTGAATCCATTTTTTTTACAGTCCACCTAGAAGTACTACTTGGTATCTTTCGTTAACTAATTATTTGGACAACTCAGGGTCAAGTTTTTCTCCACCTCGTACTCCTTATCCACCTGGAGGTATTTATACTCCTGTAAATATGTCAGGTCAGTCGTCTATGTTTACTCAATCTCCTGAATCTTTTTTGTACGGCGTTCCTCCTGTCCCCTCTGGGTATCAGTCACTTTCTAGTACTTTTGCGAGAGCATCTCCTCAACCCATTGAGCATGGGTTATTAACTGGAAACAATGGTAATAAATTGTTGGGCGTAGGGGACATTTACATGATGTCAGGTTCAATTCCTAGTTCTCAACCTGAAGGTGGCCAGTTACCGCCTGGGGACAGCCTCAATTAACGCCTGGGGGGCAACCTCAAGGTACACAAATTGCGTCTCGGGGGCAACCTCAAGGACAGTATGTAACCGTGGTGCAATAAATTCCTCAAGGTCAACCCCAGCCTCAATATGTACCCCAAGGTCAACCTTAGTATCAATTTATACCTCAAGGTCAACCCCAGTATCAGTACTTACCTCAAGGGTATCTACCTCAAGGTCAGTACTCGAGTCAAGGTTATCAACCACCACAAGGTCAATCTTATGTTCAAGGTACGAGAAATGTACCTTTCAATTATCAATCCTACCCTCAATCTAGTTATGGAACTCAATATCCTCAACCTGTCATGGGTCAATACCCCGGAATGAACATAGTGTGGGATCCATCGCAAGTTCAACAGGTATTGCAGCCAAGTGTACAATTGTCATCTCAAGCTGGACAACCCTTAGTTTCTGGTTCATCCCAGCAACCAGTCCAGTCTAATGTTCAAACTTTTGTACCTTCGGTAGTTTCTCAGTCTGAGCCTATTGCCCCTAGTACTCCATCTCAAATGACTGCTGCAACTACCGCAACATCTGTTCAGTCTACCACACTTACTTCTGGAGTATCGACAGCTCCGGTTTCTACTGTCTCTGTAACTACTCCTCAGACATCTTTACCATTGTCTGGATCCACGATTCAAACTACGGTTCAGATGCCTGTAGGACAACCTGGTATAAGTACGGTTGTCACTAGTCAACCACAATTCACTTATCAACCGTACCATGGACAGTACCAATACGGGCCTGCTGTCCAGCAGCCAGTTTACCAGTATCAACCGTATCCTGGGTACACTTATCAACAACCACAACAACCCCAGTACGGTCCGGTTAATCCTCGTTTTTCGGGAGGATATAATATCCCGAACGCGATTCCTATTCCTAGTTATCCCGGATATCCTCCTCCTGGGACTGGTCTTGTGACCCAGAGATTTAGGGATCCTAATCGGCAGTTACTGTTTATCGCAACTTTGGATTTACCAGACTTGTCGCGCCTAATGAACGATCCAATAAATTATCTTCCGTTTTGGCTGCCAATGCCAAATAAGTTGCCCAGTGACATACCCAAGGTCGAAGGTAAGTCTGGAGAGGACCCGTCGAATCATGTGATGACTTACCACCTCTGGTGTGCGTCTAATTCCATCTCGGATGATTTGATCCGCTTATGTCTTTTCCAGCGTACTCTCATTGGTCTCGCGGCCAAGTGGTACATTGAGTTACCACGGGCCTCTTTTTATAATTTTAGCCAGTTAGCTACCTCGTTCTTAACTCATTTTCAGTTGCGGGTCAGATATGATAACGGCACGGAGTTACTAACTTCATTAAAACAATCGACGTCCACTTATATTTCCGATCATATTCATTAATGGAGACGTCGAAGACGGTTAGTGAATGTTTTTATCCCAGACCAAATCTTAGCTGAATGGTTTGTTAAATCATTATTACCAAAGATTACTGAAGACGGAGCTAAGGCCGAAGTAGTTACTGAGGAGCAAGTGATTGCTCAAGCGCAGTACCTTGACTTAGTTTACACTCAGTCAGGTACGTTACACGAAAAGATCCCAGATCTTCCTAAGTCAAATCAAATCGCTGCTGCTCCTTCGAGGTCTCATGCTGCTGATGGTATGATTGGTACGATGAATACTAAAAGCAAGAAGAAATCCTCAAAGAATTCTTCTCCTATTATAACCTTACCAGACTCCCCGACAGGAGAATCTTCTGCTGAATTTTCCGCTGATATTCACGTTGTAGAGTCATCTACGGCTAAATCAAAATCTGGTGGGAAAAAGAAAGGTAAGAAGAAGAATAAAGCAGACAAAACTCCAAAGGAGAAAACAGAAAAGTCGGAAACCAATGACGAAAAGCGCAAACCTCGATATCCTTGTCTTATTTGTGAAGAGGATCATTTTACAAGAGATTGCCCTCATCGGGTCGAGGTTGTGAAAATCGTCAAGGGTTCCCCAACTCCTGCTGTTTTGAAAGATCCATTTCCAAAGCAGGAGAGTAAGATGATAGGTTCTTCCTCGAGTGCCACTGAAGAACCCATATTGATGATGTCTCATGTAAGGATTGCGACTCGATCGCAAGATTATGGTAGTAAAAGTCCTGTTGATGGCAAAGAAGCAGAATCTTCTCATTCTAATCCATCAACCTCAGCTCCCGGTTCCGATCCACTACAGATCGAGAAACCTAACCCAGACTTAGTAATCAAACCGCCCGCCAAGGGTGTACTTCGAAGGTCTGCTTTCAATCCACATGCGAGAGCGGCCCATAATTACAACATTGTTGAGGATTTAGTTGTTTCACCCTCAGCAATGTCGGCTTTGGAAGTGCTGCAATCATGCCCAGCACAACGCAAATTAATTTTGTCGGCTATAGGAGCTGTTGATGTTTAGGACCCGAACCTAATAATCTTTGATCTAGAAAATAGTGTACCGCGTTTGCCTCATCAAATGGCTTTCCAGATCCCAGTGATAGTAAAAAACTGGCCTATTCATCGGACTGTAATTGATGAGGGAGCTTCCACGTGTATTATGTCGATACAGTGTTGGAGATCGCTTGGTTCTCCTTCACTAAATCAATCCCTGACAATTCTTAAGGCCTTTGATGGCCGTGGGTTCCATCCATTTGGCATTCTACAGGATTTGCCTATAGGGGTTGAAGGAAAAACCGTTAGTCTAGATGTGGAAGTGGTTGATGCCCCTCTAGACTACAACCTTCTCTTGGGTCGAAGTTGGTCTTACGCTATGACATCGGTCGTTTCATCGGTCTTCCGAGTAACCAAGTTTCCATATAATGGCAAGATCATAACAATAGACCAGCTGGCTTACTTTTCATCCGACCCAGCCTCTTCAGAGAGTATCCAGCATGTCGGTAAAACGACTATCCCTTATAAGGATGTTGGAGTAGGATTAGTAAAAGATGCCAGTTTACTGGGAACTTTTCCCTTTCCTCCAATCAACGCCTTGTCTTCGTTTGCATATATTCATATGATTACTTCAGACACTGTTGTTTATGACGATCCTTGGATCGTTCCTTCTGAATCTGAGATAGACTCATTTGGTGATGCTATGCCTTTGACTCCATATGAAATTGCCTATGAAGCCGTGCAGTCTTTTACCGACCCACGTTCAACCCATATCGACCAAATGAATGTGGTCCGTGAGGAATCACTTTTCACGTCAACCTCGGAGTTAATAGCGTTTCCCGAAGTTGTGTCATCTGACGAGAAACTTCGTGAAGTCCTATGTGTAGACGATTTACCATGGGAAGATCTCCATCACAGATCTTCGTTTTTACCTGAGGATGATCGTTTTGAAAATGATTTCCCATCAATCTTTACAGCTGAATATGTCAAAGAAGCTCATAATCCAATGAAACATCCTGATTCAGAGCTGAATTTGGGAAACATTTCTCGCACTATTCCAATTGACATTTCAGTCAAGCCCAAAATTGTTGAGTACATTCATATAGGTGCCTCGTGTTCAGATGACAAAATTCAGACATACAAGGCCTTATTTCAAGAATTTCGCGACGTGTTTGCCTGGTCCTATGAGGAAATGCCAGGAATTGATCCCGCAATTGTTGTCCATGAGATCAAGGCTTACCTGGACGCTAAACCCGTCCGGCAACGTTTGCATCAGATTCACCCACGAAAAGCGGCTGCAATTAAAGCAGAAGTTGAGAAGCTGTTGAAAGCAGGTTTCATTTATCCGATCCCGTTAACAGATTGGGTATCGAATATTGTTCCGGTTAACAAAAAATAGGGAACAATAATAATATGCATCGACTATAGGGATATCAATCGAGCTTGTCCCAAGGACAACTACCCAACACCCTATATCGATCAAATAATTGACGATTGTGCCGACAGTGAAATATTTTCCTTTATGGACGGTTTTTCCGGTTACAATCAAATCAATATTCTACCTACCGACCAACCAAAAACGGCTTTCATTTGTCCATGGGGGACATTTGCTTATTGCAAATTACCTTTTGGCCTTAAGAATGCCGGAGCCACTTTTCAAAGGGCGATGTCTTATGCGTTTCATGACATCAAACACATTGTGCAACCGTATCTCGATGATTTGCCCGCTCATTCATTACATCGAGCTGATCACCTTGTCCATTTACGAGCAATCTTCATGAGGTGTAGGCATTATCGTATTCGGTTGAACCCACACAAATGTGTCTTCTATATAGAAGTGGGACGATTGCTGGGATTTGTAGTTTCAAAAGCCGGCATTCGGGTCGATCCCTTGAAGGTAGAAGCTATCATCAAATTGCCTCCTCCTTTGAGTCTTCTCCAACTCCAAAGTTTGCAGGGGAAAGCAAACTTTTTACGACGATTCATTCCTAACTACGCCGAGATTACAAAGGGTTTTACCCGGTTGTTGAAACAGAATGCTCAATTCTCTTGGGATGAGATAGCTCAGAAATCTTTTGATGCACTCAAGCACGCGTTGACCCATGCACGGTTGCTGCATCCTCCCAACTACAACCAGGATTACTTTTTGTACCCCGCCGCCACCCATTCCACTATTGGGATGGTCTTAGTACAGGAAGATGAATTTGGAATGGAACATGTGATATATTACCTTAGTCGGACGTTAAATCTAACTGAGCTCAAATATTCACATGTGGAGAAATTGGCATTGGCAGTCGTTCAAGCTGTCCAACATTTTCGTCACTACATTCTACTCCGTAAAACTACAGTCATTTCGGATTGCAACCGTATGATCTAAATTTTGACTAAACAATTGCTATGGGGAAAGTAATCTAAATGGATTGTTATCCTGCAGGAGTTCGGCTTGGAGTTTAAAAAATCTAAGTCTAAGAAATCTTTAGTTTTTGCAGAGTTAATGTGTGACTTCCCGGGTGCTGACATAGAAACTGTGGCAGAGGAGCCCATTGCGGATGAATCTTTGTTTCTCATCAGCACTTTAGATCTGTGGTATGGAGATATCATCGTCTATCTCCAGACCCAATCCTTTCGGCCCGAAGTTTCAAAGTCGGAACGTTGGAAAATTCGATTCCAGTCCCAATAGTACAAAATTATTGGAGATACTCTTTATCGCCGTGGGGCAAACTTGGTTTTTTGACGTTGTTTAACTCACGAGGAAGCTGAAAGGGTTCTGAATGACTGTCACTCTGGAGCGTGTGGTGGTCATATGTCTGGGTATGCCACAGCCCAAAAGATATTGTGCGCTGGCTACTTCTGGCCGTCCTTGTTTAAATACTGTATTATTGCGGTCCGGAAATGCCACAACTGTCAAGTGTTTGATCGCAAGATGTGCGCTCCACCTGCTCCTCTCCACCCTATAATTGCCGTTGGTCCTTTTGCGAAATGGGGTATTGATTTTATTACATGTAACCCTCACTCGGCCGGGGGGCATGCGTATATCATCCTTGCGGTAGATTATTTTACTAAGTTGGCCGAGGCGATGCCTACATTCGAGGCAGATGGCAAGACAGCTGCAATTTTCGTATTCAATCATATTATTGCTAGGTTTGGTGTCCCACAAGCGATAATCACTGACCATGGGTGCCATTTTCGAAACGTTATGATGAAAAAACTTACAGGCCAGCTTGGTTTGCATCACGATAGCTCAACTCCTTATTATCCACAAGCGAATGGTCTGGTTGAGTCCATCAACAAAGTTTTAGTTATCATGATCCGACGAATCATTGGTATTCATCGGTCGAATTGGCACAACATGTTATTTTCCACGCTTTGGGCGTACCGAACCTCAGTGAAAACATCAACAGGGTTCACTCCTTTCCAACTAGTTTATGGTTTAGAAGCTGTGCTGCCCATTCAATGCAAAATCCCGTCACTTCAAATGGTCGTCGAATTACTTCCAGCTACTTCCGAAGAGGAGAAGCGTTTATTATACTTAGCTCAATTAGATGAGACTCGACGTGATGCTGCATTGGCGATTGAGACTCACGCAAAATGTATGAAAGCTCAATATGATCGAAATGTGACCCCTCGAATTTTTTCGGAAGGAAACCTAGTGCTATTATATGATAAAGCTAATGATAAATTAGTTGCTGGAAAATTCGTTCCTATGTGGCATGCGCCCTACATTGTCAAGCGAAAGCTAGCAAAAGGGGCCTATGAGCTGGTAGACTTTGATGGGGACTCTTTGGGTAAGCCTAGAAATGGACTTTACCTAAAGAGGTATTATGCTTAAATGATGGGTATGGAGATTTTAGTTAAGTTAGGCTTTCTTTCTAGCTGGTGTGTTTGTTAGTTTAGATAGTGTGCTTAGCTTAGAGTTGTGTTTTTCGTCATTATTCTACTTATCTTGGTTTTACGCTTGATGTTTGCAGATGTCGATGCCTCTCCAAACATACATTGGATTTGCTGATGGTGCTTGTCGTAGTAAACAGAATATATCTTCCGCAGCTTGGGTTATCTATTCGCCCTCTGACGAGTTAGTTTCTATGCATGGGGTGAGCCTCGGTCAAACACCAAACAACATTGCAGAGTACAGTGCAGTGATTGATTTATTGTCTGAATCTATTTCATTTGGGATTTGGAGTTTGATAGTGAGGTTAGATTCTGAACTCGTTGTATTACAGCTTAATAGAGTGTATGCCATTAGAAATCCAGTGTTGTTAAGGTTATTTTTGAGAGTGCGTCTCTTGGAACGTGAATTTGATTACATTGAATATCAGCATATTCCAAGGTCTTTAAATACATTAGCAGATGCAATTGCTTCTCGAATGTTAAACATACATTTGCGATAATCATACATGTAAATTTAAAAACATTTCATCACACATGTTTAACAAGATAAGCCAGTAATAATGATATATATAGATAGGAGTGTGTCAAAAAATACATCGTCTTCGATCATAGGTTGAAAAACACCTTATGATCGGCAAAAATGATAAGTACAAAAAACCAAAATGCCACATGTGTCTACAAAAACGACCATCCAATCACTGGTGATGCTCTCTATATGACACCACTGCACGCGCCACCCTACACAAGAACCTCCTAAAAGGTCTTGGGACTGCGACTACATAGTGCTGAAGCATGATAGGAATATCATCTATAGTAGTCTCTGGTATGTCTGCCGTAAGATGCTCTAGGTCTTGTTCCAACTCAGCTAGGGTCTCTGTGGCCTCGTCCCGTGGGGCCGGTGTCGCTGCAACTGGTAGTCTCCTCTCGAAAGGCCGGAGATTGGCTGGACGACGTGGGCCTACATCTGCATTTTGAAAAGTGTTACTGTCAGTTTTGAGACGATATAAAAAACAAAAAAAGTAGATAATTTAAAAACTTGTGAAAAATGAAGTACCTGTGTCATTCCATTGTTCTCCCGGTGGAAGAACCATGTCTGGATTTCCACGAAAATCAACTCCGGCATAAGGAAAATCCTGTATAGAAAAGATCTGGTCCTCCAACTAGTGAAAATACTCCGGAGTAAATCGGACAACCTCCGTGCCCTTGTCAGGATGACAGGCCATCACCGCAACCCATCACATCAACTTAGGCTCTCGGGAGGCCCAACCTCAACAGTGAGCTGCTGTGGGATCAGCATCAAAACCCTCTCTAGGGAAAAACTCAAAACTAAAGGCCCATAACCAAAATTCTTCAGCTGCCCGTTTTTGGTCCTAGTTAGTTGGCCCTTTAAGTTGGCCAACACAACATCGCACCAGTTGAAAATGGTGCCCCGATAGCAATCAATCACCATCCACATTTGGGATCTAGTGGCAATGTGTGAAGCAACAGCCCCGCAAAGTCTGTTAACTGTGAAAGAAATCACCATAAGTTCAGGTTGGGATATAGTTTTGATCTCTATCCCCTTCTCCTGAGACTGAGTGTTACACCACTCTTGTTGGAGACTAGCGATGGACTAGCCACCCGGCCTAGTCCCGAACAGAGTCAAGTGTTCGCCTCTCTTGGGCAAACCAGTGAGGAAGTAAATATCTGAGGGCTCTATCTCGAGCTTGTTATAGACATTTTTGTGCCTTACAGCATGAAGCATGAAATGTCGATAATCTAAGGGATCCAAAGTCCCTAAACATGTTGTTCCTACCCCTAGAGGAACAAGGTCAGCAAACCACAGCACTAAATATCAGTTCTCCACCTGAAAACACTCAAAAACAGGCTAATTCTGGATCATGTCAACTGCTCCACTAAGCATCTGCGTTGAATGTCAACTGTTCCACTCTGTACCTGCGCTGAATGTCAACTGCAAAGAAGGCTACCTGCGCTGGGCGAGTTTGGCCAAGTGGCACAGTCATTCCTCAAGGTGTCAATGCCCAGGAAGCTTCCAAAATGACACTTGGATGAGGGAATTCGACTGGTGATGAGTAAGAGGGTCTAGATCTCCAAGTGGAAGCAAGAACCTCCAAGTGGACTCAAGAACTGAAGAATAACTGAAGTGGGAGAGGACACTAGTCAGCTCCATGCCAAGCTCAAGATGACTCATCCTTTCTCCAAAACTCCTATATATAGAGCTCTCTCATGAGGTCTAGGGGGGCTGGAATCTGGTGAATGTAAGGAAGTGCTGTTGGTTTGAGTATAGAACTATTGGGTGATTTGCTTGAAGGAGGTGAAGAGGAGATTTCTTTCTGCTGGGAGGTGATGCTGGATTGGGCCTTTTATGGTTGTATCACTTCCTGAACTTTACTTCTTCCATTAATAAAGCATTTGAGGTTCTTCTATATGCATGTGTCTCAATGGTGTATTGTTATACTTGTGTATTTGATTTACTCTAATCCTTGAATCAATTATGAATGTATGCTTCTTGTAGTTTCCCTCTCTTGCCATTTTGCAGGATCTTGGTGCAGCTGGGCCAGTGAAAGAGCAAGGAGCTGGGAGCAAGCAGCAAGGAGAGAAGACTGGATCAACCATTAGTGAAAGACATCGGTTAGTGGATCTCTTTCTCCCCTATTTTACTTTCATAAAGAAGAAATCTTAGATAGCTTTGCTTCGATTGTTGCTGAGGTACTATCAACCTTAGAGTGGGATAGGGTCATTCCGTATTGGATACTTTTCCCAACAACAGAGCTGGTGCTCTCCAATGTAAAAGCACTGGTCCTGGACGTTCCATCTCTCTACCAGCCAGTCTAGAAAGCGCACATGGGCCCTCATGCCAGGTATGGCCCAGTATTTGTAAAGGCCGCATGCCTTCAAAGCATGAATGGACGATTGATGATTAATGGCGGCCAAATCAACATCTTCGTGCTCTCTCCCGCGCCAATCAAGCTTGGTGGGCAATCTACACACCAAAAAACATCTGTTAGAATCAATGAAATAAAAAAAAATTGGTCCATTTTGAAGAAATTGGGGTTTAAAAACTTGTTTTGCGGGGTACGGACCCCGCCTTTAGGAACAAGGCGTGGGTACGCGGGTTCCCTTAAGGCAAGGTGCGTACGCCTGGCATTTTCCCACTCGGGGTACGCGGGTCACCAGTGGAGCACCTGCGTACCCCGAAAAGCGGACCTTGAAACCCCAAAGCCTCCAAAAAATGAAACTAGGGCCTAAAAACAAATTCTAAACGGATGGAAATGAAGAGGAGGATGTTGTAGAATACCTGATGAGACAGCGTTCGATTTTGACGGTCGGATTCTCCGCAATGTCCACGGGAAGTTTCTTGCCAAAAGCCCTTTTTCTCTCCTCAACAGTAAAATGGTAAAAATGAATTGGTAAAAGCCCTTTTTATAGGTTTTTTGGATAAATAAATGGTAAATTTGTTTATTTTTCACCATGAAAAGGTATTTTTCAAAGGATTTTTATCTATCTTTAAACAGGTATGAGTAATGTGTTGGTTTTTGTGCAGAATAAAAGGACTTTCAGGGAAAATTGTCATTTTTTCACAAACAAAACATTGGAGTCATCTTTAAGCCCTTTTCTGACTCCTAAAACATGAAAATATTGCCAAGCGTTTCTTTGACACTCGTTAAAACGGAATTAAAAGACGATCCCCTTATAGCCCTTTTCTGACCGTAAAAACAGGAAAAGATTGCCGGATTTTTGTCGTTTCAAATTCGATACTGGAAATAATACGACGTGTCCTTGATCGCTTTTTACTTTTCAGGTCAAAGACACTAATTATGAAAGTACTCCTTGGTCGTAAAAGATCAAGCAGTTCTCTCAAGTATTATTTTATACTTTTTCGGGCTTGGGAGACACAAATTTACGAAAAAGTTCAACCCTGGAGTCTTCTTAAGTTTTTTCAGACTCTCTAAAATTGAAAAATGCCAAGTTTCTCCTATACTGGACTCGTTAAAATTTCATAGTAAAGGACCTGTTCGATTACAAACAGGAACGGACCACTCCTTCTTAGGGTTCGAATCTAAACTAAGTTGGACTCATCCGAAGGATGAGCTTATAATCAAGCATATGTTATCCTCCTCAAGCTTGTTAAAAAATAAAGAGGTACTTGCCAGAAATGGTGGGGGAAAAGAGAGAAAAGTGAGCCTATTTTTTATCCTTTGTCTCAGAAGAAACCTTATCACCGCTCTTGAACACGACACTTTTCATTCACTTGGTTTGGGAAATCCTTTGCCTAACAGTTGATCAAACCACATTGAAAATCTTCAACTGGTTCCGGGTATTAACTTTGGGTCAATTGTCACCAAGCCATCTGTTGTGTCATTATGTGTTCAAGAGGTCACTGCAAATAAACCATTCATCTGCAAAATACCTGTCATCCATCTCGACCATCCCTGAGTCAGTCCTTACAGCTGCATTTCTTTAACTTGATCTATGACTTCGTGTTGTGGGCCTGCCTGCAACGGGTCGCTTTCTATCGACATCAGCACATTATCTAGAAAGATGACCTAGAAATCGTCAGTGCCTTGAAATCTGCATGCATCAATGGCAGGTTTCTCACCTTTGATGATGGTTTACATCATTGACTTTCGATCGAAGGACTCCGTGACATGTTCGACATCAACTCATTCATTCACATCTCATGGATTGTACTGGGTACTTTGAGAACCATTGACGTCACTGGTGGTCTCTCTCACACTTGTTAACAATTTACATCATTGATTGGTAATCAAGTGGTTTCTTCCATGTTCGACATCAACTCATTTATTCGGATGGATAGAATCGTACCATTTCGGGAAGTAGAAATGAAGACCCTGGATCTAGTTTCCACCATCCAGGCTGTGAGGAGTTTTGTATTCATTATACAGTAGACTAATCATAAATAGATGGCTGCGTCCATACTGTGTCTACATGAGTCTATGATTATGATGTACTCCGAAATCATTCCTATATCAGAGCAGTAGTTAGTTTGTTAGTTAAAGTTTTCAATCTGAGTATGGGAATGCCTACCTCAACGATGATATTATCTTATATATGTATTTTGTGTTGAATACTTGCAGGTTCCGACTGGGCTCTCTACAAGATAATCCTTGAAATGATAAAGTACTTCACCCTTCCTAGATGATATGAAACCCTAATCTACTACAGGCTTCGCACTTTAGGGGGAAATCTGTTACACTAAAATTTGTCACCGTGACTATCTACAGTGAGTATGGCTCCATCAACTGTCATACTATCCTCCTTGGCAAGTCTTATACCTCTGCTCCTCATGTCAAACTCCAAGAAAGAGAGAAAGTCCTTAAAAAGTCAATTAACTCTGGTTACGCAGTTTCTCTTAACCTTACCTGCGTGTACGCACCCCAAGTTCACAATACCTGCGTACTTGTACGCTCTGTCTGTAAAGGGGTGGGTGCGTACTCCTGTAGAGGTCAAAAGGCGCGAGTTTTACTTCAAAAAAGTTACTTGTGGTCGATTCTAGAGCATTCTAGAAGTTGATTTGACGTGTATTGAGCGCCTCCAGATGGTTCATGTATCCCTATGAAAAAGGAACTTATCCCATCAAGAGGGGAGCTATCCCATTCAAAGAGGGGCTTATCCCATTGATGGTGGACCTGATTAACTTCCTCCAAAGCTTTATAAATACAGGCATTGGGCCAGAGGGAGGGGAGGTTGAAAGCTGAACATTCCTAAGGGTAGATGCTACTGAAATTAGGACTCCCTTATAGAGCTTGAGAGGAGAGATTCCCATCCTTTCTTAGCTTCGTTTGGAAGTGGGTGAGCTGATCAAAGTAAAGGAGAAATCTTGCTGGACCCTGGGAGGGACCTGCACAACACCAAGGCACTGGTTGTAATGGTTCGTTTTGTTTCCACTTAATACAATTAAGTACATTTTTCTCAACAAGTTGTTATATATAATTTGTTTCATATATTCCTTGGTCTTTATGATGAATATGTTTTATTTTATGAGTTATTCAGGTGCTATGTAATTGTTTGCTTGTTAGTGAATGCAGGTTTCAAAGAGAAGGAGGAGCTCATCCGGATTGGAGAGGCTGGACTGCTACAAACAACGTTGGATTAAAGGTATGTTATAAACGCCTGATTGCTTGTATTCTAAATGCATATTTAGGGAAAGATAGTGCTTAATTGTCTTGTTTGTCACTAGAAAGCTTTAGCTTCTAGGGAGGTCGGTTTTGTCCGCAAAATTGACTCTTTCCACATGACAATTAGTGAACCTTTACAAATTTAACATTGATGTGCATGAGTGTAGAGATTTGTTTGAGTGCGGAAAAGTTCACATATAATGCCACACAATCAATTTACATGCATTATTTATTATTAAATCACTTAATTTCTCAAGTATTGAGAAAAAAGAGCTCAATTTTGTTACACCATCACAAGTGTTCACTAAAAAATTACTTATGCAAAGAGTTTCGTACACATATTAAAATAATATTATTATGTTTTCAATAAATGTTACCAATAATATCGTAGACATAGCGATACGCCATGTCGAAGTGCAGATGAATGTGAATGCAAGGTTTTATGTTTTTTGTTCCACACACATTTCAAATAATTATGTTGTGTAACCCAATTGTAACAATGATTATTTAGTATTATTGAATCTAATGACTATCATAATCAGATGAAGTTGTATCAAGGTGTTTTTATTCCCCTGAGATTACGATATGACGTCAGGTCTGTTAAAAGGATGTGTGTGTGGAGAAAAAATAAATGCACACATTTCTTTGTCTATGTCCACCGAAGGATGTTATGGAACACAAAAGTAGTTGCCTAGATATGGTTGTGCATGTCTGACACCAAATGTTCATAAAATGAAAGCTTGAGATAGTTTTGCACACAATGGACTATGTTGCTCAAAGGTAGTGCATGTAGAGAAAAAATCCTATGTCCAATGTTTATTAAAATAATAAATATAAAAATATATTATTTAATTCTTATTTAGGAAAATATTTCACAATAAATGGTTCCCTCCCATGATATCCAGGGTTCACATTTATTGATATCAGCTTCAAATGTGAATGACTAGTAGAACGTGTTGCTAAGATTGGAAGTAGTTGTATGTATAAAGATGTGCATAGGTGGTTGTGTGTGTGCAATGGTTATGTTGAGAAAAAAATGCATATGTAGAATGAAAGATGTGTGGGATTTTAGAGGAATGAGGGAAGTGTAGAGGGATATTGTAATTGCTTCTTTAGCTTTAGAGTACATATGCATTTGAGTTATTTTGAAAGTATACCTTAGTATTAACATTTTAATGCTTTGAAAATCATGTTTGTAATAGATTATGTAAATTTTGAAAGTTCATACAATGAAAGCTTTAGAGATTTTATGCACAAATGGATTTTCTTTGTAGTTTTGAACATATGCATTTTTGTTATGTTGAAAGTATTTCTATATTTTCTAAACTCCACATAGCTTTGAATGTTCCCAAAGCTTTATCGAGTGTTTATCAAAATAATAAATATAAAGTCTCGTTTTTAATTATTATTTCGTAACATATTTCACAAACATTGCTTCCTCCTCACAACATCTGGGAACCACATGAATTAATAATAGCTTCAGATGTGAATGAACTATAAATGTGTAGAGGAAGTTGTATGCCAATGTTTAGTGACATGATTTAGTGTTAATAAAACAATTAATTAAGGGTCTTAATTACAAGATTATATGTAAATCATTTTTGGCATTTCTTTGACTGACCAATCTTGCATTTTCTTTCACCTTTGCTTCTAAGCTAATTGTAGTATTAGCCAACAAACATATGACCATATAGGCAAGGCATGTTACACCAGAAAAGTAGTAAAGGATCAATAGAGATCTGATTTTTCCCATAAAGAGAGTCAGAATGGGTTTACAAGAACTATTCTTTTAAGAAAGTCCCTGAAATCCAACTATCAAATTTTCTTCTATGGCTATTTCTCTACTTGTAATAATTTTGGTCATAAAGTAACAAATTGTAGAATAAATTACTATGTTACAAATAGAAGTCAATGATATTATGTTAGCTCAGTAAATGGCTATGTAAGCAACAAATCTGTTAGTCCTTATGAAGACTTTGTTATAATATATAACTCATTTTATCCCGTATTTAATCATATCCAATGTTACAAATGCAATAAATTTGGTCACATAACATATTATTATAGAGGAATCTCAATAATTCCTCCCAAGGAAAACGATAAATAAGAATACACAAGGATTTGGAAATGGAAGCAAGAAAAACAATAAGAATGTGGATTTTCTCTATATTACTAAAACTAGGCTATTCAATGGGATATTGATAGTGGATGTTCTAAAGGAGGAAAAAGGATGAAGTTTTACTTTTAAAAATAATTTATCAACTAGAATAATGGGTAAAGGGATAGTTAGAATTCAAAATGGGAAGGATAAAGCTCAAAATGTGTCAAATAATGATCGCATAAAAAATAATCTCTTGAGTTTTAGTCAAATGTTTTATAAAGGATATGATATCATAGTTCATTCTAAATGGTGCGAAATAAAGAAAGAAGGATTTCAAACAGTGATGGAAAATGCATCTAGGATCTCAAGTAATGTATATGTCCAAGATGGAGTCAAAGAAAAATGTTGCATGCAAAAACAACATAAAGGTTAGTTATTCCATGGAATGGTGGGACAAATTAGTTTTGACAAATTAGTAAAAATCATGGAAACAAACGTAGAAAGAGACATGCCAAATATTTCAAGTAAAGTCATCCTATGTGCAATCCATATCAGCATGAGAAGCATATTAGAATCAACTTCAAGATGAAGGGGTACTCATGAACATGATCATTTGATCTTGTTCATACAAATATTTGGGGGCCACTATAACTTGAACATTAAGAGGTGATAGATACTTCATGCTTCTAATTGATGATTATACAAGAGTTACATGGATTACCTTACATTAAAATAAATATGAATCATTTGACAAGTTCAACATATTCAACGCTAATGTTGATAATGAAGATAATACAAACATTAGATGTTTGAGATTTGGAAAATGAGAACAGTTTAATTCTAATGAAGTCAATAAATTTTGGGAAAAAACGGGATTATAAGGAACTTTTCGATAGCAAGGATTCCTCAACAGAATGGTGTTTTTGGAAGAAAGAAAATAAATATGCATGAGATGGAAAAAGAAATACTTAATGAAGAAAAGATTTGATACATATTAAGGGGAGAAGTAGTTAATATAATATTTTACATCATAAATAAAGCTCATTTTAGAGTGAAAAATAATAAGATTCCTTATGAATTTTGGAGAGGTATACCTTACACAGAAAAACATATTAAGGTATTTGGAAGCAAGTGATACATGAAGATAAAAGAAGACAATTTTAAGATGTTTTATTATATAATATATGAAGAAACCTTTCTTGGCTATTCATATAGAAGAAAATTATACAAATTATAGAACAACCAACTATACAAGATAATAGGAAGCATTGATGCAAGAGTAGATGAAGTAATACTTCGAAAAGAGAAGCAACACAGAAAATAAAGTTTTGGAGGATATAATTAACAAAGAACATAAAAGTTATGAGGAAGTAGAATAGAAAGAAAAGGAGTAGGAGAACATAGAAGCTTAACATACCAAGAGTCCATCTAGATATATTCACAAGTATCATCCATAAAATCAAATCATTGGAAAACAATATTTAAGGGTTCAAACCACAATACAATTCATAAGTACATGAAGGCATGCAAACCTTTCCTTGTTATTCAAATTGGACACAAGATGTTTTCATAAGCTATTGAAGTTGAAATTTACATAAATTCCATGAAGGAAGAGCTATATCAAATTAAGATAAATTAGAAATGGAACTTGCGCCTAGACAAAAGAGAAAAAAATGTATTTGGAACCAAATGGGTTTTGGGGAAGAAATTGAATGAGTATGGATAAGAAATGAGGAATAAGGCTAGATTGGTTTGCATATTGTATTAATGAGTGGAATGTGTTGATTTTGAAGAAAACAATTATCTTCTTGCCAAACTTGAAGCAATTAGAATGTTATTGGATTTATTGGGTAAGCGGTAGCTTGTGTGTGATTTGTCCACCACAATTGTTGGTGAGAGTTACGGTCTTGTTTTCTGTATACTCTAAGGCCATTTATGTGGCTTTTGTTCACTTATGCACTAATGGAACTACATATACCCTCAGTCTTGAGAAAGAATAGAAAAGGAGAGAGGGAGATGATCTCCTTGTCGAGTGCCTCTGTACAGAGTATAAGTGGTTGCGGGGGAGCCACTTAGAAAGATAGTGAAGAGAGCTTTAAAACCATGCCTAGGACCTAGATGATCCTTTTTGCCCCAAATCCAAAATCTATAAAAATATTGATAATGTATTTATAGCTAATTTTAATAAATTCTTTAGATAGATACATTTTTATGAATGTACATGATTTCTTGCAAAAACTAGGAGTGTGTGATTTTGTTGGAAAATAAGATGTTGTCTAGTATTTGTCTTCCTTCCACATATCTTGTTTTATCCCCAAATATGATTTATGCAAAATATGATTGATTCTACTGGTGATGAATTTGAATATTGTTTTGTAGACAATGTTACAAAACATAGTTCTTTTGTAGGTATTTGGATTTTCACCTTTATTTTCTTTAGGGACTAGAGTGATGCAAGTCGAATTTAGAGAAACTAGGATTGTGATTCCTATAACTCTTGCCTAATAATATTCAAGCATGCTTTAAAAAAGCTAGTTGAAACTATTGGAACCCTAGGTTGTTCCATTGTTCAATTATTTCATGGAATTATCCACTTCATGTAAAGAAATCTCACTCATTCAAAAATAAATTTCTCCTGTGAAATGATGCTAGGTATGTGCCTAGCCATTCTGACTATGGCCTGCCTTTTGTCATGAATAGGTTCTGAGAGAAGTTGTTGGTAGTAATATTTTAACTCATCCTCCATGTCTTGGTGATTTTCCTATTTTTTTACCTTGGATATTATTAAGGAATGTGGTATGTTTATGTTATATGTGTTGTATCAGGGATTTCCCAAATAAGGTCATATTATGATCCCCTTCGTTGAAACACCAAATTCCTTATTTTTGTTTCCATCGAATTTCCTCTGGAACTTTTCTTTCCTCCCACCATAAGTTGAGTTTCTTTTATCCTTAGGGCTTGTGTTTTTCCTTTTTCCATTATTGTTTATCCAATTTCCTCCATTTACACTTTGAGTTACTACTCAAGATCTTGAATGTTACCAAAGTCTTTATTTTTCCAGATCTTGCAGAAAATGTTTTATGTATTTTATCTTTCACAAAAGGTTATGCGTGATTGTGACTTTAATGACTGTAGATTCATTCCATCACTTTTTAATGCTACTCGTGAAAGAGTAGTATCTCAACAAAAAAAATTTGAATCTAAATAGTAATCACATAGAAATTCCTCCCTAGTCCAAGTTTAGGTAGACTAGCCAATGATTAAAAAATGACATGGAAGAATAGTGGTTTGTTAAAATTGGCAACTACGACCAAAATCCATGTGGGTCATCTTATTAATGGAAGCTAATATTTTTCTTCAATCTCTCTCATCCAAAGGTGTAGTATTGATCTAAAGATCATCGGATTCTGATAAGTATTCATGGAGATATGCATTTATTTGTATTATGGGACAATTCGTCAAGGTCGGCCAACAACCAAATAAACCCCACTTGTGCTCAACATTTTAGTATAAATAGAGGTGGCCTTCAAGTCATTTCAACACAATTTGGATCTCTTCCTCTCTACTTGTCTTTGGGTTTCAGTAGGAGAGATCCTAAGGGATAATGCTGCTCTAATCTAGAGGGAAGAAGCCAGAACAATCAGAATTGTTGGAACTACCTAGAATAGTCAGAACTTTCGGAACTATCGGGAATAGCAGGAATTACCAGAACTGTCGAGAACTGCTGGAACTGCTGGAATTGCTGGGAATAGCCAGAATAGTTGGAACAGTAGGGAAAGCTAACACAGAGGGGAGAACCCAAAACTTCTAGGAACTGCCAGAATTGCCAGGAAAAGCTAGAACTGTTGGAACTGCTGGAACTGTGGGAACTACCGGGAATAACGGGAACTACCTGTACTGCCGAGAATAGTAGGAATTTCCAGAACTATCGAAACTATCAGGAACTGCTTGAACTACTTGAAAAAGTCAGAACTGCTAGAACTTCCTCGAATATTCGGAATAGTCAGAACAACCAAGAAAGCTGGTGCAGAGGGTAGAAGCCGAAACTACCGGAATTGCTGGGAAAAGCCAGAACTTTTGGAATTTTCGAAAATGCCAGGAATAGCCAAAACTGTAGGAACTGTCAGGAATAGCATGAATTGTTGGTTTTCAAGCCTCTGTGGAAGTTTTTTGTAGCTTCATGTTCCGGATTATCCATAGTTTCCAGTTCAGTCTGTCGACGTTTCAAACCCCAACGGGGGTCCATCATCAGGACAACTCTGAAAGATAGAAATGAAATGAATGAAAGATGATGAGAGAAGGAGCTAGGCACCTGGATATAAATACACAAAGGAACCCTAATATGAGAGCCGACACATGATTTTACATTCTTATTATTATTTCTTGTTATTTATTTATAATTGTTATTATTATTATTAATTATTAATTTTTATATTTAATATTTAATTTATTTTATTATTTTTTAGCCTTAATAAATCAACCATAAATTAACATTTAGATTAATTAATCAATTAATTAATAAAATTAATTAATATAATTAATTATAATATTAATTAAAATGATATAATTAATTAAAATTCAATTTAATGAATCACCACACCATAGGTTAATTAATAATCCATCAATTACTTAATTAATAGCATTATTTTAGAATTTATAAATAATCATTTTAATTGTTTATTTTTATTTTATCTTATTATTATTATTTATATTAGATTAATAAAATTAATCAAGTTAATTAATTTATTTTTACTTTCATTTTAGATTAAACTACCCTTTTTATTAATACCTTATTCCCTTATTCTATTTTACTTTTATTAATCATATTTTATTTTTATTTTTTATTAAATTAATATTTTTATATTAATTTAATTAAGCCTTTTTATATTATATTAATTAATTATATTAATTATATCAATTACTTTTAATCCCTTATTCCCCTATTTTATTTTACTTTTATTAATCATATTTTATTTTTATTTTTTATATAAATTAATATTTTTATATAATTTAATTAAGCCCTTAATTTAATTTAATTTAATTAATATAATTAATTAAATTAAATTAAATTAATATAATTAATTAAATAAAATAAAATTAAATGATTAGCGATGATTAATTAATTAATTAATAAATAAACCTTCTGACTGGAAGGTCTATTGATCTTGAGCTTCCAAGGGCTTCGAGGGGTTTATTCGTCTGATCAGGGGAAACCAGTTTCCACTGATTTCACTTCGATTGTCCCTGTTGAGGTTCTGCGGGAATTTCATAATTTCAATGGCCTCTCTGATTTTTCTTTTATGATAATTGTCCTCCCTTGCAATTACCTTGGCGTCTTCCAAACACATATGATGTTTGGTCTTGGATGAGTGTTCTGCAAGGGCCGACGTACGAGATCTACCATTCTTTATGTCAGCTACGTGTTCTTTAAGCCTTGTTTTCAGAGATCGACCTGTTTCCCCAATATAACTCTTACCACATGAGCAATCAATCTTGTACACTCCCTTGAGTTGTTGACGATCGATGTTATCCTTAACTGACCTCATCATCTGCCTTATCGTTCCACATGTTGTAAATTAAGTGTCTATGTTTTTCTTTTTTAATATTTTAGCAATCCTGTCGGTAACCCCTTGGATGTATGGAAGGTAAACCCTCCCCTGATTTTCCTTGTCCTCAGGGGTACGCTTAGAGAGGGCCCTGTCTTGAGCCCTTTTTATAGCTTTCTTGATACTCCATTCCTTGTACCCAATGTTTTTGAAGACATAGGTTAAGTGTTCAATCTCCTCCTTTAGGTGATCAGGGTCAAAAATCCTGAAAGCTCTGATAGCAAGGGTGTTTAAAACGCCAGATTTTTGGGATGGATGATGGTAAGAGTCAGCATGAAGATAGCTATCCGTCTGAGTTTTCTTCCTATAAACCTGGTGTCCCAAAGTTCCATCCTCCCTTCTACTGATCAGGACATCAAGAAAGGGGATCTTACCATTCTCTTCAAGCTCCATAGTAAATTTGATTTCAGAGGATAAGGAGTTGAGATGATTGAAGAATTTCTCAAGCTCTGCTTTACCATGAGTCCAATTCAGGTTGGTGTCATCGACGAATCTTTTCCACCATGCTGGTTTTAAGTGGAATGAGTCAAGGGATTTTCTCTCAAAGTACTCCATGTATAGGTTAGCGACAATAGGTGAGAGCGGGGAACCCATGGCAACTCCTGAAATTTGTTCATAATAGTGATCTTGAAAACTGAAAAAAGTGGACCGTAAACAGATTTCCGCAAGTTTTGCTGTTTGAGGATCGGTGGCCATCTTTATAACATGCACAGCTTCATCAAGGGGAATCTTTGTAAACAATGATACGACATCAAAGCTTACTAGAATATCATCTTTATCCACCTTTTTATCCTTAATAAGTTTAACAAAATCTGTTGAGTCTTTTATGAAGGAGTCTGTGTTACCAACCAGAGGTTTTAGGATCTTGGCTACATACTTAGCTAATTCATATGTAGGGGAACCAATAGTGTTAACAATTGGTCTAAGAGGGATCCCTTCTTTATGGATTTTTGGTAATCCATAGATTCTAGGAATAACCTCACAGGTGGGAATCAACCTCTTTTTTATTTTGTCATCCAGGTTGGTTTCCATGATGGCTTTCTTGACCTGCCTCATCACCTTGGGAATTGGGTTAGAATTGACCTTTCTATAATTTCCACAACTCAAATGCTCATTCATTTTGTGAATGTAGTCTTCCTTGTTTAACACAACGGTTGCTCCACCTTTATCAGCTTTTAGAACCACTATTTTATCATTATTACGGAGAGACTTCAGAGCCTCTCGCCCTTCTTTATTAAGGTTACTCTTTGGGCGTTTAGATTTCAACAAGGCTAAGGAACATTCCTGTCTTAATATTTCCCTGTCGTTTGATGAAAGACCTTGTGTCCCATTTTCAATGTTGCAAATGATGCTTTCAAAAGGAATGTTCTTCGGTGAGACTGCAAATCCCAAACCCTTGCTCAAGATTTTAGTTTCTTCAGGATTGAGAATTATAGATGAGAGATTCACAACCCTTTTTTCCTGCGAATTCTGAACAGAGGGGTCCCCAATCACAACCCTATTAATGTTGTCATTATTCTTGGAAGCATCTTGATTATTACTCATCCCATGGTTTGAATTATTTTCAGCATCGAATTTTTTACCCTTTAAGCAGCCTTTGTTCTTATGAATATTATAGTTCCTAATCCTTTTATCATTACCACTGCTATTATAAACCTCGTTATTGACCCTTATTATATCTGCATTACCCATGTTACTGTTTGAAATATCTGCATTGACCCTTATTACATCTATATTACCCACGTTACTGTCTGTACTGCCTGCCGAATTAATGTGTTTAATTAATGTGTTGGGGATATTGTTGTGTATTACATTGTCATTCTCCACTTTGTTAATAGCTGTATTACCCCGTCTATCCCTCATATTGTCGTCATTGTTTATTATTTTCTTAACAATCAAACCCCGGACAGCGTAGGATTCAGCATTACCGCCGTTATTATAATGCCCACCGCATTACCTTCTGAACCTGCGTTAATATCATGTTCCGGACCTGCGTTAATATATTGTTCCACCGCATGATGAGATGCAACATAGTGATGATGGGTGCAGGATGGTGTAGCATGGTGAGCTGTAGCATGATGATGAAATGTAGCACAACGATAGGTGAAGGAGTCACCTTGGAGAATCAGTTGAAGTAGCATGTCTTCAATTGATCTCATGTATCATCTTCTTAGACATGATCTATGCTCTTATATAGATAAGTCAAGTGTTGACTTCTGTTGTAAACATACTATCTCTCTCTCTTTGCTGAACTATTGAAGAACATATAAGAAGAATTGATCAAGGGTTTCCCCACATTGGGGTTTGTCCCTGGCTAGCGTCAAATATTGTGTCCTCTTGTCTTGGCTTGTCTTTTGTGATTTATGTTTATGTTCTATCTGTAGTTTACTTTAATGCTGATGTGATTTCTAATCTAGAAAAGATATTGAGCTAATTTTGAAAATTGAAATAAATTTCTCTAAGCATAGAACATACCTAAAATTTAACATAGTATCGGAGCTGAGGTGAAGACAATGCCCAAGCAAGAGTGAAAGAGAAATCACCGAAGACAGTTGGGAAGGAAAAAGAAAAAAAAGGATCAATGGATTCCTCATCCCTCTTCAAATTCACCAAGGGTGAAGTCCAAGCAGAGAATATTATCAGAATGGCACAGTGGAAGTTTCTGATGGCTTACCTAAAGATCACTTCATTAGGAAGTCCAGTTCTAAGGATGGAAGGAAAGGCAGATGCCTTGGTTGCAATAAGTTCGGCCATTATGCGAAGGAGTGTCCAAATGGCAAAGAAACATCTCTTGATGAAGATAACAATCATTCCAAGGACATCTTCAATGATCAAAGGAATGACAGGTAATGCAGGTCATCAAGGAAATGGCCAACTCTTCAAAAAAAAAACAAGGAACCCTAGGTATGAAGAATCAAATGTTGTTTTACATAAGATAAAGAAGTGTTATCTTGTATTGGCCCTCTCCTTCAGATTCTTTGGAAATTTAACTTTTTGATTTTTGTGCTTCAAGGCACTACATCAAATAGTTGGTGCACTCTCTAATTTGGCAGAGATGGAAACAATCGTAGGATTATACTTGAAGGCGATGCCACCTACCTCAGAAAGGGTGTAGGGAATGTTATCCCTCAATTGAATGAGGGTAACCTGATTCACTTATAGAATCTCTTTTATGTACCTGATCATAAGAAGAACCTGGTGTCCATCTTTAAAATGGAAGTCAAAGCTTTTAGGGTGGCATTCATCGATGGAAAGGTACGTGTTAAAAAATAGAATTTTCAAAGATGCTTTTTCTCATGGGTTCAGGGTTGGCAATTTGTATCAAGTTGCAGGATGGTCCATTGGGGATCATGTCAATTGACATATCGCATCTATAACACCAGAGGTCTACCTATGGGGCCCTACCCGATGTGAGTCAGCTGGTGATAGGGATGCTTGAGTTCAAGAAGAGAATGAAGGTACATGTCTGAGATGTACTAAAGGAAAATCTTATAAGGGGAACAATCCCCTCATGCAACAGGTCCACTGTTTTAGAACAACTCGAGGAGATTGAGATTCATGATCAGAAATTTCATGTACACAGGTGGAAGAAATCCCTCTATGGCTTGAAGCAAAACACCCAGGGCATAGTATGAGAGGATTGATAGATGTTTCAGGAAGCTGAGATTCACTAGGAGTGAAGTGGATCCAAAGCATTACCTGAAGGTTGTGGATCATAGACCTCTCATACCGACACCTTATGAGGATGACCTATTTTTGACATGTGTAGATACTCTCATTTGCAGAAGTAAGAGGGAGTTGGATTTCAGATGTGGAATGATAAACTACAAGCCTATGACTACCTCGAGGATCTTAACTTTCAGAAGTTATATGGTGATGATTCCAGACCAGATTTGGGAAATGCCTCTGAGTTTCATAAAATCATTTGCATTGATGTTCTTGGTGAACTTCCATCCGGACATATCTTTTGTAGTTAGCATGGTGAGCTCATATTTGGTTGAGCCTCACAGTATTGGTGCTAGGAATATTTTGAGATATCTTCTGGGCACAATCTCTCATGGATTGAGATACATTGCCAGAAATATGAAGCTACATGATTATTCGAATGTTGACTAGGGAGGCAGTGTGGAGGATCACTAGAGCACTTATCAGCATTGGTTCTCTTTGGGTTCTGCTTTGATATGATGGATGAGCAAGAAGGAGAAGACGATTGCTATAAGCATAGTCAAGACCGAATACATAGCTACGAGTATGATCTCGTATGAAGCTGCATGGTTGCAGAAGCTCTTAAGTGAGATATTTGTACACATGATGAATACCACTGTGATTCTCTATGACAACCAGAGGGGGGATTCAATTATTGAGGAATCCCATATTCGATGATTGCTCCAGCAGATAGACATTAGATACTGCCTTGTCTGGGATATGGTAAGTCGATGAGCAAGGAAGCTCCATCGCATTGAGAGTGATGTACACGTCGTAAACATTTTGTCAAAGCCCTAGGGAAAGGTCAAATCTGTGACTTTCTTGAATGACTTGGAGTCGTTGAGGTACCTTCTTATAAGGGTCTTGCATTTTGCATGCATTGAGATCTCGCAGCTTTGGGGGACTTGGGGTACTTACTGGAGCAACATACGACCACAGGGTGACTCACCCTCCCCTGGTGGTGCACTATGTACAAGATGATAGGTTCAACCTTCCCCTGTGATACCCCGTGGCGACTGTGAAGCAAGATGATTAGCTCTCCTGTGGGCCAGGATGATTAGTTCTCCTGTGGCAATTGTGAAACAAGATGATTAGTTCTCTTGTGGACCAGGATGACTAGTTCTCCTGTGGCAACTGTGGGGTAGGATGATTCGTTCTCCTATGGACATGATGATTGGTTCTCCTATCAAGCCATCCTACCCATGTAGTCTGGGACTCATAGAAAGTACCTCTCATCTGATCAATGAGCAAGGAAATGGGGTTAGGGACCATAGTAGTACTATCGATGGACGCATCGATGTATCTACCATACTCCCTATGCTAGGATGAGCTACATTGATCTGGGATCAATGAAACTAATCTGGGATCAGTATGAGTGGTTTGAGACACTCTCTTGTGATATTGATCTCGGATCAATAAAACTGACTTCGGGCTAGTAAGAGTGATGCGACACACTCTCTTCAGATGAAATAGATTTCGTTCAGTTGAGAATGGTATGATACATTCTCGACCAATTCTTCTTTTTCATGGTTTAGCAGAGAAGATCGGAGCATAACAGAGCTCAGTAAAGCAAAGCAGTGCAGAGCACTGATGGTAGAGATAGTACAGTTAAACATATGGATAAGCAGATGGAGTTCTCCCTAGTTGAGAGGGAGTGTAAAAATTGGCAACTAGGGCCAAACTCCATGCCGGTCATCTTATTAATGGAAGCTGATATTTTTCTTAGATCCCTCTCATTGAGAGGCGCAGGATTGATCTAAAGATCATCTGATTCTGATAAGTATTCATGGAGATATGAATTTATTTTTGTTATGGGACAATTCATCAAGGTCAGCCAACAACCAAATAAATCCCACTTGTGCTCAATGTTTTAGTATAAATAGAGGTGTCCTTCAAGTCATTTCAACACACTTGGGATCTCTTCCTCTCTACTTGTCTTTGGGTTTTAGTAGGAGGAGAGAGTCTAAGGGATAACACTGCCCTAATCCAGATGGCAGAAGCCGGAACAGCCAGAATTATCAGAACTGCTGGGAATAGATGGAATTGCTAGAACTGTCAGGAATAACAGGAACTGCCAGAACTGCCAGGAACTACTAGAACTGTTGGGAAAAGCCGAAACATCCGAAACTTCTGAGAATAGCCAAAACAGTCAAAATAGTCGGGAAAGCTGATGCAGAGAGTAGAAGCCACAACTATCAGGAACTGTCAGGAACTACCAGAATTGTTAGGAAAAGCTGGAACTGCTAGAAATGTTGAAACTACCGAGAATAACAAGAACTGTTGGAACTACCAGGAAAAGCTAGAACTGCCAGGAATATTTGAGAAAGCTAGAACAGCTGGGAAAGCTGGCGCAGAGGGCAGAATCTGGAACTGCCAAGAAGTACTAGAATTGCTGGGAACTGTCGGAACTGTTAGAACTACCAAAAATGTCGAGAACAACCAGGACTGCTAGGAACAGCAGGAATTCCTGGAACTGCCGAAACTATCAAGAATTGTTGCAAATGCCAGAAATACTGGGAACTACCAGAACAAGCGAGAAAACTGACGTAGAGAGTAGAAGCCAGAACTGTTGGAACTACTGGAACTGTCGAGAACTGTCGAAACTGCCAGGAATAAACAAAACTACTGGAACTGTCAAGAATTGTTGGAACAGCTGGAGCATCTGTCTCCGAAGGAGAGAAACAAGCAAGAAAGATGTAGCCAATACATAGGTCAGTATGGAAACATGGTGCAAAAATGGCACATAATGCAATACAGTGATGGGTATAGTCATGATTAATGAAGCGTAATGAGATGCAACATAGTGATGATGGGTGTAGCATGGTGCAATGCGGTGAGGTGAAGTATGATGACGAAATGGAACACAACGATAGGTGAAGGAGTCACCTTGGAGAATCAGTTGAAGCAACATGTCTTCAATTGATCTCATGTATCATCTTCTTAGAGGTGATCTATGCTCTTATCTAGATAGGTCAAGTCTTGACTTTTGTTGTAAACGTACTATCTGTCTCTCTCTACTGAACTATTGAAGAACATATAAGAAGAATTGGTCAAGGTTTTCCCCACATTGGGGTTTCTCCCTAGCTAGCGCCAAATCTTGTGTCCTCTTGTCTTGGCTTGTCTTTTGTGATTTATGTTTATGTTTTATTTGCAGTTTACTTTAATGCTGATGTGATTGCTAATCTAGAAAATATATTGAGCTAAGTGTGAAAATTTAAATAAATTGCTTTAAGCATAGAACATACCGAAAATTTAACATGGTTTCCATCTCCTCTCCAAACTCAATGAGGATTGCTAATACTAGGTATTTATCTAATTGAGAGGCCCCAACAACCTTTCCTCCACATAAATTGTTCGAACTTAAAATTCGATTATTGTTATCAATATCCACTACGTTGAGGTCCTAAATTAGGTCATTAATAATATTAGTTTCCTTATTCAAATGTATGATACCTCCTCTTTTTCTACAATAGATATTATGATGTGAAATAC
Source organism: Pinus tabuliformis (assembly GCA_031772625.1). Classification (NCBI taxonomy): domain Eukaryota; kingdom Viridiplantae; phylum Streptophyta; class Pinopsida; order Pinales; family Pinaceae; genus Pinus; species Pinus tabuliformis. The sequence continues at coordinate 12,384,201 of CM062813.1, read as the reverse complement.
CCAACTTATCATCCACTAGCCTCCTCTTGAGATCTCACCAAGCTCTTCGACAGAGTTAATAAAGGAGTCCCTCTACCTAAAAAATATTTCGACTATATACATTGGTGATGAAGCCCTCCTTTTCAGAGCCTAATCTTTGGAATTTTATTGATAGAGTATTGCATGTAGCTATGAAGTTCAAGAGGGTAAGAATTTTTGTATTCCACATCAAATATAACCCACATGAATCCTTGAACACATCCATTGTTATTAGATTACATCCTTTTAAAACTAAATGAGACCATTTATTTAATTTTTTCTATGAGAATTTTGGTTCATGTACAATTATTACACTTGTTTTTCAATATTAAATTTTCCTTTTAGAATGATTATACTTGTATTTAAAAAAAAAAAATAGGAGTCATTGTTTGGAATTTCTATTAAGAGTCCTTATATTTCATGAAATGATCTTCATTGAGTGTTAGAGGAGATATGATAGTAGGACTATAAAACCCATTTAATCCTATGTGAGTTAACTAATTTTTCCCCTAATTCTTGTATTAACTACCTATTTGATTTTCTTCATTTTTTCCCCTATTTTTTTATCATATTTTTTATGATCTTTAAGATTAGCCTTCTTCACAGCTATATTGGTGGGGTTAGAGGGGACCTTAAATTTGGCCCTTTTTATCACTTTTAAATTAGTATGGTGATATTCCAAGGATATGAATTCCACCACATTATCGAGTATTTGTGATGGGTCTTAATTCTTGCAGGGATTTTCGAAAGATTGAATATCTAGTTTTTCCCATACCATATCTTCCATTTCCTATTTTTATTGGGTTTCATAGGCCATATCAATGCCTCTACTAGTATTTATTTTTCGTTGCCAGTTCCTAATTATTCTTATTTGATACAACTTTGGAGGTGTTATTGGTGTAGTTCGATGTTGGATCGTTTCTATCTAAGGCTTCGTTGTGCTATTCTTGATCCAATAATTGTTTTAAAGCTTCATACTTATTGTTTCTTATATAGATTCCACTTGTATTTCTATTTTATGGTTTCCATATATAATTATTGACCTTATGGAACCCTTCTACATTTTAATTTTGCTAAGATCTTGTTGGTTTGAAGGGCTTGTTAAATAGGAGGTCTCTAATGAGATATTCATGCTCATGGTACCATCAACCTCTAAAGGGGATATGCTTGTAATCTATTGGTGGTCTTATTTTTCATCCCAAAAGATCAGATGGATTTGTTCTCATAATGGCTTGGAAATGTCCATGTAAACATATCTTTAATCAAAGGAAGTGTACCTACCTTGTTTAGTGGCTTTTGAACACATAACAAAGGAACCAAGAGTATTTCATATGCCCTCCTACACATATGGTTGCTAGCATTCCTATTTTCAAGTGTATAAGTGGATCTAGATGTGGTAGATGAAAATTATTCCTTACCAAAACTTGAATCAATATTTACATATCTGGAAATATAGTTAAAAATCATTGGAAAAATAGGGCCTCCTTGGAATACCTATTGCAATCTTCTAAGATGTAGAAAATAGTTGTGAAGAACCCATTTGAATAAATTTTTAGGTTCACATCCCCGTAGGGTTACATTTTTTGTCGATCCACCACACAAGAACCTAATGAGTGGGCCATAATTTTAGAAATTACTCGATGAATGCATGGTCCTCCATATACTAATTTTATTTCTTAACTTGTTGGATTGGATTTCATATAGTTGGGCGTCAGGAGATTTCAATATTCATGTAATGGTATTCTATATTTTTATCTATTTCTCACAATCAACCTCAGGGATAGCTCCCTCATTGGCTTTGAAATGTTAGCATAAATATTTCTACATAGATATTATGTAGAGGTAATGCCTTGAATGGTATTTCTCGTTCTCTAACGAAAGTCCCTTCTATTGGGCCTTGGATTCTACAAAAAAAAAATTATAGGAGGGGGAAACATCCCCTAATATAATCTCTAGGGAATTTTAAGACAAACCTATCCATATTTGTATCCTAGATAATTATAAAATTTTCTTCATATTTTTCAAGTTAAAAGAGTATTAAGACATTAAATTTTTTGAAGGTACTTATAATTTGAAGAATGAAGACATTTACATGAAGAAATTTCTGAATACAATCACCCTGTACAAGTCACTAGGAAAAAAATGTGTATTATATAACAATATCTAAAATCACAAAGTACCAATATTGTGTGAATTATTAAGAAAGTTTGGGTGAAATAAAAATCGACACTATGTTGGAAATAATACTGAGAGGGGGGGTGAATCAGTATTATCAAGTCAAATATTCCTTTTCCAAAATCAAATGATATACGCTACTTCAGTTAATTAAGCCCGCGTATATAAGCAACTATGCAGAAGGAAACCCGCGTATACAATGCAAACTTTTAAATGACTTTATCTTCTTGATGTTGATTATTAATCTGTGTTTGAGAATCAAATAACCAGTAACCAGAAACAGTAAAACAGAGCAGAAAGACAATCGCACACAATAACACAAAGTATAAGGTGGAAACCTAATGTGGGTGAAAACCACCTGCTGCAATTCGTCTCTATCTTCTCTTTAATTAGAAACTTCTTTTTACAATTGTACTGGTGCAGTCCTTTACCAGTACGCAGGCTGCAACCTACAGAGAGCTACAACCCTCTCTTGTTTTCCAGCTTCTTCTGGAAGGGAGCTACAACCCCCTTAGCTCTTGCACTAGCGAAGATACTAGTACGTAGGTGCTGGCCTGCAGAAAGCTACAACCTTTTCTTTCTTTCAGGGACCACGTTTCATGAATTTTCAGACTGGATCCACAAATAGCATCAATCAAACATCAAGAATTTCTACATCAACCAATCACATTTTCACCAATCAAAACTGAATCAAAATAACCACTTTTCTGACGACTGTACCCAGATCACAGTAACAGTAACCACTCACCAAATTTGAACCTAGAACATTGCAACAATAAACAGAAGCAGCAAGATCACAACTCAAAATATATACGCTATTTTAATAGCCTAAAACCTGCGTGCATACGCTTCTGCGTATGGAACAACCTGTGTATACGTTGTTTTACTTCACTGAGCCAGCGTGTATACGCGCCTTCGCTTCACTGAACCTGCGTACAGATCTATAAAGGATAATTCGCTCTTTCAGATATTCAAACACTAATTAACCCAGATTATCAGTTTTATAGATCAAGCAAGTGCCACATATAACAGATCAAAATCATACAAAGATACTATCATTCAAGCTTAAAGATTATGATCCATCAATAGAATTTATCCATCTCTTTCCACTAAGGTTCCTCCTTCATTCAGATCCAAATCTCCACCGTAACCCAATTACCAGTATTCTAGATCTATCACTTTATCAGATATTCAATAACAATTCAGATGATCCCTTGCCACATGATCTCTTTCCTCTTTTATAGTTTTAGGCCTTCCACAATACCATGGTCCAAAACCATAATAAACCAATACCACGGATCCAATACTTGGGATCAACACGTCTGACGAGGTACCATGGTCCAAAACCATAGGTTCAAATACCAAGGACTAACTACCATGGACCAAAGGTAAGTTCTCCAACATATACGTGCTTTTCCTTGCATGAAAGTGCGTGTATATGCACACACACCTTTGAAACGTCTAACCCGCGTGTATACGCGTCTTAGTCTAGATGAACCTGCGTATATGTCTTTTCCTTCATTCTGAAAGGCCTGAACTGAGATCTGTTACCAAAGAGAGTTGCCATCAATGACAACACCTGTGCCATAGCTCCAAACCTGTGCCATAATGCTAACACACTAGTAATACAAGATTGTGTAGAACTTATAATTTTTTATTTTTTTTGCTATTTCAAATCAAAACACACTTTCATGAAATGGTACTATTATCTCTATTTTTCCTTCGAGAAATAATTAAGTTGGTACCAATTTTTCTACGCAATGAGTGATTCTTCAGTCAAGAATAATTAAAATGATATATTTTGATATGAAAAACACTATGACATAGAAATTTACAACTACATGGGGACTATACTATGTCTAGTTGTTTACCATTTGGACTTATTTTGTGATGATAATGAAATAATTCTAGGACAACCATGGATGGAAAAACTAGGGACTTTCTTCTTAAAGCAAAAGAAGAAGTTCTGAACATTTTCTTGTAGGAAGGAAAAGATAAAATTGCAAGAAAATGATACAAATCTTGGCCTACAAGGAAATATGTCCTCGCAATCCTTCCTAATGCCACATAAAGTCATATAAAAATTCTGTTGATGTAGCTAACTAATTCTTACATTCCTACTCACTAGTTTTGTAGCATCATGTGCAATAAATAGAGGAAAACTCTTGGCGATAGGCCAAATCGATCATAATATGATGCCCTTCATCATGGACCCTAGTTTCAATTGAGCTAGCGAAACCCAACTCAAGAACTCTTGTAGTTATACTAGCATAAGAAAACATTCACGGCCCAAGAATTAAAGTATGAATTCCTAGACATAATGAAGAAGTATAAGAACTTCATTATCACCCTAGTTTCTTACGAAGTTAAAATAATAGCAGATGCGTGAGCTCTTTTGGGAAATACCCCATAGTATTCAATTATTCTTCAAGGGAGGCACATCATACTACTTCACTTTGATTTTTGAACTTTATTCCATTTTCTTAGATATGCATTTTCTACTCCAAATTATAATAGTCAACAAACTTATGTATCTTTCAAGATTGTTTTCTTTCATGGAAGGCCCGTAGTAGTTATGCCAATCTATTTTTTGCATTTGTATCCTTGTTTTCCTTCACGTGTAGGTCTATCCAATATTTCCCTTCCTTTGTATATTTGTAGGTTATTTTAAGTGGGCCTGCATGTGTGAATTATATTTCCCACTATTTCTTTTTGGTTTCTCTGAGTCAAAATATTTTTGGAAAATGGGAAGATATGAGAAGAATGATGCTTACTCACTCTATAATGACATTGTAAAGAAATAGAAAAAATTACAGAAGCATATTAGTGAATATTACATCATAGCTGGATTTAATAATGTGAAAATACCTTAAATATATATATCAACGGTTATTTCTAAGGAAAGACAAAATTCAATGCAAAATGTGCAAAAAAGAAATTCACAAAAATATGGAAGAAAAAGATGAAGAAATTTCTCACCTTGAAAATTTACTTATGCGAACGAACAATATTAGGAAGGAAAATAAATGGGTGCCAAAAAGTACAACTTATCCAGACATAAGGATTGAAATATTGAGAGGTGAAAATGCAAGCTATGGAGGAAGGAACAAATACAAATCCAGTTAATATCAAAACTCAAGAAGATAGTTAAAGTAAGGGCATATTGAGATGTTAGAGCATAAAATATATAAATTTTGACTGTACTTACAATAAACAATTAATAATACAACAACAATGCATCATGAAATTGAAATATAAAAGTAAATCCCAAAATCACTACAACATTTGAATCACAAGAGTAGGTGCATTAACTAGTAAGTGTATCCACATCACTCATAAGGGAAACAATTAAATTTTTTTCCAAAGAATCCCTAAGATAGTATGATCAAATATAATGATAATAATTCATCTTAGGAATCCTATAAATATTGAATTAAATAATATATTGTTTTATAACTAGAATATTCTTCTTGATAATTGGAATTTCTTATTGTTTATTACTATCACTATGCTTTGAGGACAATTAATGACTAAGAGAAAAATAATATATGAATACATATAATAATTAATCAAAAATTAAGTTATAAATAAATAATAATGATGCATTCAAGCTCGATATAGGTTTCTTCTCAAATTTGTAACCATGTAAGACTCACCACCATGACTCAAGTTTAACATGCACCAGTGCTTCACATGCCAATAAATAATTTTTTTATGTCAAATGCACCCTAGTCTTACTTAGACTCCTAGACTAAGGCTTAAAACTGAGTTGTTTGAAGTATAGTCAAAACATGGCATAAGTCCCTATAGGCATGGGCCCTCAATCCTACAGCCATGATCAACATAAAGAGATCAACAACATTGGTGAGTTGTAAGGTGGAGCACTCCCCATCTAATGTGAGAAGAAGAAGGGGGAATGCAATGTAATCAATGATTGTAAACCATCAATCAAACATATAGTTCTTTGGAATATGGGGGGAGGTTAGCCCCTGATGTTAATGATGAATGGTGGTGGTGGCGAGGCACAATTGGGTGCCACCCTTGTGGAAAACTACCCTGGCTTGGTTTCATTTCTCTAAAACGATCCTAGTGTAATTCCCCATGTTTGTAATCATGGAACCATGGGTTAGAACTCTATGCTTTCTCATTCTTAATCTAGGGTAGTGCAGTTGTGGCATTTTGATACCAATTTTCTATGTGATCTCGACGAATAGTATGACTAGATCCAAGTTACTCTTGCATAGATATAAACCATATCTCACTGACCCTGTTCAATTGCTCAAACTTTTGCACCCTATCTCTAACCATACCATGCACTAGGTTAGTGCGTTCCTTGCTCTGAAGGTGTCACACAAACTATTGAGGGGATATTAACACACAAATGCAAGAACATTGAATATTTGTTTACATATCACAAAAGGGGAAATGGATATTTAGTGAATATATAATATACATGTAATAATAAACTATTTTTATTAATTTCCATAACAAATTATTTACAGAGACTACATGGGCTTATAACACAAGAACTCGTGATCTCCCTAAATCTCTCTCTGTCTTAAGTACTTGATATCTATCTCAGGAAAGCCCCTACTACCTCTCACCCTTCTCCTACTACGGAAGCTACATGTATAATTATAGTCTAGGAAAACATCCTAACAAAAAGTAGACTATTCAAAAATCTCTCCCTACTGTTAAAACTCTTGAACATCTCTTTTACGGGTAAGGTCACCCTAGGGTCATGGGTTGAGAACCCCAACAAAGTGGAGGGCTTATAGGATAAAGAGGCATGCAAACAGGTAGTCCTAATACTTAAACTACTGAATTAGGAAGAGGAGGTATTACCTAGAGGTCCTACGTTTGAGGTTGTTCCCGTACGGTCCAAACCCTCTGCTTCTTCGAATGCTTTAGAACCTGCAACCCATTCAAGCAAAGCATATACAAAAACAATAATAGAAAGCATGTTCATGATATAGGTGTTAGGTCATATAAGCATGTAAGAAAATAAGCATTAACATAATATTCATAATAAAATCATAACACATATTAATGAATTAAGTCCTTAAATATCAAGAACAAAACAACACGTCTTTATTGATGTAAACTAAAGAAAGTACAGAAGAACTGCAAACTAAGTCATCTGCCAACTCCAAGCGAAATCATCCTCTAGATCCATCCTACCAAGGCCTCAACAATCCTCCTCCATAGCTATACGGAAGGATGCCATAAAGGGAGGAAGGACATCTCAAGAAGGAAACAAAGGTTTCCTATCACTTGGGATTGCACAAGGCACATGGATTTCTTCAGAGTTGATCAAGGATGTAATCAACTATAATATCAATATCAAATATTTTCTCCTCCTCCAGGCTTTCCGATGGAGGTCAATTTATACTTCTCCAAATTAGTTTTTCAGTTGGGAAGCAGTTGGGCCACAGGCTATAGTAGGTGAGTAACACGTAAAACCTGTAAACTCTGTTGGTGTCCAAGTGTAAATACCTATTCAACCCTTTTCCACATTTAATTCATCAATATGGGTGCGTACATTATTTTAGGGTAACGCTCAAAATATATGCAAGTAGCAATGACACAATAAATCACCAATCTTAGATTCAATAACTAAGTTAACAAAAGAACCACTGTGATAGTAAATAAGAATAAATTGCAGAACTATAAAAAGAATTCACAATAATTAATTAAAGGACTATAACAACAATCAAAATAAACGAACACAAATGAAATAACAACACACAAAAATAACGCAACACCTAATCAGAAGAGTGGGCCCAACTCCCTAACCAGGGCTGCAGTGGATTCACAGCTTATAGAGAGAATAAAAAAATAACTTGCATTTAATTAATTAATTAGTCTTCTGTTACAATCTCAATCTCTTACACGAATCACCCTATTCACAACATTGAAACCCTTCTTATATAATACATAGAGAAAAATGTCTCTCAATATGGCAGCTAATGTCTATCAATATACAATCAGTGAAACGACCAACTAGTTGTTGAGAGAAAGATAGAAAAGGTCTGGAATAGGCCTAAAATTTGTTATGTTGTTACAGCACTTGAAAATATGCTACTGGGAGCTATGAATCGCTTCCTCGATTTGCACCTGTAACCATTGAGCATCGGATTTGCGGAAATGTCAAGATTAGTAACTCGCATACTAAACTCTCCATGAATATTACTTAATTAATTAAATATTCCAGGAAGAAAATGGAAGATGGTTTACCTTGTGTGTTTAGAACGATTAGTGAGTATAAATGATACAAAAGGAATGAGAGAGAGAGAGAGAGTGAAAAAGGAGGGAAAAAGTGCACAGCTTTGGCACGCAACATCTCCTCCCAACCAGTCTTTCTGCATGCCCTCATGCAACTTTTCGTCTCTTTAGATATGGGCTATACCGGCTGTGGTTAACGTGAAGCTGAGCAAGGTCGTATTCCTAGACCATCTCTATCCCTGGAGGATTATATCCTTCTATCATAAGGACATCCTTCCACCAATCATTGCTCACGTTATATGTTGGACTGTAATGTTCTGCTGGCCACCAAATGAGGGGAAATTGAAACCTCAGCCCCATCCACCAGACCCCACAAGTCTGAATGCATGCAAAAAAATGTGGCACCCTTTCTAATGCTCATGAAAAAGTGGGTGCTCCAAAAGGTTCCCAGTTTCTGACAATTGAGGACGACATCATCCATATCCTTTGACAACTTTCAAGGGCTTCATCCTAGAAAGTGACTATTTATCTAACACAAAGGTTAGTACATCATCATTGTGTTGCAAACATTCATTCCTTAGGTCCCTCAATCTCCAGAAAGGTGGAGTGCTTGTTATAAATAGTCACTGACTGACCATTCTCCCTCCTTATCATCGGTGTCTTTGTAGCTTGACTCCCTTCAAAATTATAACAAGCCTTCCTCCACTTAACTTGGTTAATGGTGTAGGAGGTGAAGGCTCTCAGGTGAACATATTATTGGAAAATACTGAGAGGTGGGGGAGGGGGGGGGTGAATTCGTATTCCTTAGCAATTAGCACTTTTAAATATTTTCAGAGCATTAGTTAATCTTTAGTTATCATTAATATTTATGAAGTAACAACAGTGAATAAAAGAACATAGGAGGCACAAGAATTTTAGGTGGAAAACCCCCTCAGGGTCAAACACCACCGAACACTTTTCTAGTAATTCTTTAATCTTAAACTCCAATTGAAAAGAATGTTCGAACTTCCTAGAATCTAGAAAAAAATTTCTTCTCCATTTCCCACTGGATAGACACTCCAACACCCGAGATTCTTCAATAGTCAATTGAATGGATGCCCCAACACCCAATGAGCTAGAACTCATTCTAGCACCACCCTACCACCCTATAGAAGAATACAAGAAGAATGGACTCCCGTACCAGGGAAAATGGTCCACTTTACAATGATATAGAATGATGTAGAAGAAGACGACACACTAGATCATAACCCCAACTATGACACAACCACCGAATGATGATCCTATACCTCCTGACACTACCCTTTCAACTCTTTCCAGATAGACACTTGTACAACTTTTACGAAGATGCTTTTACAATGACTCTGTACAATGATACTTTTACAGTGTCTGTATGCAGTGCTGCCCACTTGAAAACTTCATGTGGTGAACTTCTTACTGATGTTCTACACCTTGATTGCTGCTCTTGTCATGCTACCCTTTCTCATTCTTGAGAATATTAGAATATGCATTGATTCTTCTCTTGATGAATATATAATACCTGCAAAAAGTCTTCAAGGAAATACCCATGACATGATAATAGCAAAACCTACCTCATCCTGCAGAGCATATGTCAGTGCTAAACAAAAACAACAAATTAGAATAAAAAGAACCTAATGTAGTGAAGATATGAACATGCATATACAAAAGACACTTACCTCTATCTTACCTCTGCTGCATCATTTTGTTTCACCTTGGTCTTTGCTGCCCTAGAATGTTTGGTCCTTTGCATGCCTTGACAACACTTGCTCTAGTTTTTCTTGCCTTCTAGGAGCACGATATTTAATATGATGTATCTCTACGATTTCAAATCCCAAACATGTGATCTTCAGCCCTGTGGAAGCCCTCTGAGTCTTCTTTCCAATGCCATAGGTTTGACTTGATTTGGACTCTTCACGACAAAGTTATGCCCAATCTCTCACAATGACCTAATTATGGACTAGTTCAGTAGAGAAAAATTCTACGACGCACCACATGTCATTGTTTCCTCCTTCAATTTTGAAATGGATACATTGCAAGGTAAAGTCTGTGCACTACCCACCACCTTTGATAGAATTCCAATCCTCTTCTCAGAGAGAGAGTTATGATGATTTCCCCAAGGTCGTTTCTTTGAGATGAGATTCGGTAGCCTGCAAAAACCATAACTTCCAGAGATCATATCTCTGAAATTATAGTAAAACATGACCTCAAATTTGGTCACAATGTTCATCATATTTCGAATCAAGTGGGTCTTAATTTTTGAATCTAATACTTCGCAAAAATGAAGTTATAGCGAAAATGCCATGATCACTACATTTGGAGGATATATGATATTCCCTTTATATAGTTGAGAGGGGCTTCTATAGAGAATGTTGGAGGGATTTTAGGAGCATAAAAAATGATTAATTAACGACTATTCAATGACCAAAAAAAATTATGAGTGCCATTCCACGACCCCATAAGGTTTTAGACCACTAACTGGGGTTACTAACTTCAAACATGAATATCTCTCAAACCATGAAGAATTACTTGGCGTGCCATATATCAATGGAAACATCTCGACGAGTTGAATCTATCAAGAAGATCCTTGACTCAAAATAGAGTAACTTGTCAAGTAAAAATCCCCTTGCAAGATCAAGGTAGCCTCTGGTGCTGCTTGGGTTGACATCAATGATAACCTCAGATCATATTTAGATCAACACATCTCCCATGAATGGAAGAGGCTTAAAGCTCTCGTCATCCCCCAAGAAATAACCATGCATGTAGAGATCACAAATGAAGTGCTGGTTCATGATATCATGGATTCTTATAATACGAAGGAATTGTATCGGGTCTTCGATCTCATGGCTGATCTCCTTATAGATGCTTTCCAAGCAGAAGAAAAAGAATTGTTCATGAAGAAACAAAGTGTAGCTATGGACAGGAGATTGACAGGACATTACCTACTATGCTAGGGTAAACATATGTTCCTTATCTACCTTCAACACCTATATATTCCGTTCTAAATCCATTATCTTTCTCTTTTTTTTCTTCTGCCTCTCTTTTTCTTTGTCCAGCTGGTCTACATACTTAGTGAAAATCACGGCAGCCTGCTCTCAAACCCTCGTTGTCCCCCTTTTTTTTCATTCACAACAGATTGCCATATTTGAATTTCGGTCGCTAGGAAGAATTATCGGGCCTCGAACAACTATTCTACAGGACGAGTCTGTGTAGTAGCAGAAGTTGTGGGAACATCTTCTGTTTGTACAGCTACTGAGGAGACCTCGACCTTGGGCCTTATAGCCTTCCATTTATATTTCTTTGCCTTCTTTTTCATCCGACATACCTGCTTCCTTGGCTTCTGAACCTCCATGTTTAGCTGCGTGGTTTCTCTGAATTGAGATTGATACCTCTTCTTGAGAGGTGGTATCCTTCTCTCACATTTTTCTACGCATTCTTGTTTAAGAGTGAATGCATTTCCCAGCCATGTAGTTTGTTCAGAAGCTGGTGGATTTCCTTTAGAAGCATCTGCTAGCTCCTTTACCAGGTATTCCTTACATGGTTTTCTGTCCTCAAGAGAACTTTCTTCCTCAACTCGTGTTAATTCAGAAACATCTGTCGCCTAGACAGTGCCCTCATCGATTGCCCTCTGGTCTAATCCTGCTATAGAAATTTGTTTCTCAGCCTTTTCTTCAGGAAGCTCTTGCTGGGAATGTGTAGGTAATGAGTCAACAATGGTTGCACCCTCCTTCAGGCCGACATACTTCAATATGGGAGGAACAACAATTTATTCTATTAAATCACGGAGGGAACAAGCCTTCCTCACTCCTCTTGTCATTTTTGCTTGAAACGGAGAGTGGGGAATGTCCTCCACCTGGTCTATACTTGTCTCATCTACTATCTCTAGCTCTTTTTCCTCCTCACCGTCATTCCTCAATTTGGCTGAGGCTTCTTCATGTGGTGCCTCTTATCCTGCGGTCAACGCTGGTTCTTATGGAACAACGTCAACCTTAGGGTTTGTCTCTTCCACATTATCCTACCCTGACTGAGTTGGTGGTGGTTCTTATGTGACACCCCTACTCATTTCAACATACACATTTGTTTGGGAAAGTGATGCTAGTCCTGGTGTAACAACATCACTTGCCAGCTCCTTGACTGGAACTTCTTCTCCTTGTGCTTCATTAATGAAATTTGATTCCTGCAAAACAACATCAACTTCATCCATTATCTTCATATCTTGATCAATAGGTTCCAAAAGAAAGGCTAGTTCTTGTGTAGTAGCCTCGACCATATCACCAACTATTTCCTCCACTTCCATTTCTTAATTAACAGGTTCCATAGATAGGAGTGGTTCTTGTGTGACAACCTCGACTGTGTAACCAACTCTTTCTTCCACTTCCACTTCCATCTCTTCCAGTTCCTCTTCTTCTTTCTACACTTCCTTAGGATCTTCTTCTCCTCCCGCTGTACCAACAGGGGATGTCAGTATTTCCTCTGATCCCTCTAGTTCTTCCTCTCCTCCTACTGTACCAGCAAGATATGCTGGTTCTTCCTTTGATCCTTTTGGTTCTTCCTCTCCTCTTGCTATACCAGCAAGAGATGGTGGTTCTGCTCTCCCAATTCCTTGGGCTCTTCTTCCTCTCCTACTCTACCAGCATGAGAGGCTAGTTTTGGCTCCTCCAATTTGTCAGGCTCTTCCTCTCTAGCAATTATAACAACTGCTACTTCCTCCTCCATCATCTCAAGGAATTGTGCCCAAGGCACTTGTAGTTGGGTCAATGCATGCATGGCCAGTAGTCAAACTAGTCCATAGTTTGTGAGGACTGCCAGCACTTGACATGAGTTCCAAGTGTACTGTGCCATAAGTTGAAGACTCTTCATCAAGAAGAAAGGCATGTTCATAGAATGAGCTTGTGCTTAGGGAAATCGAAGATGGGTTAGAATTTTGAAGTGGTATTTGAATAGGGTGGTAAACAACCCTTCACAAGTTATATATTTCATGACAAATCCTGCTACCTCACCCCATGGATGTGGCAAGGACTTACAGTCATACCCCCTTCCCTTTAGAACAATGGTTTCTCCAGCCTGCAAAAATAATTCTGGAAATTCCGACAACGGAGCATTCCATGAGAACCACTTATGTCCCTACTGTGTTAACCCACCGACTTCTGCAATCGCCTCCTATGTGATATGGATTTCTAATCCTCTAACCCACAAGAAATTCTCATCTAAATTCATTGAGAATTCTACAGTGAACCCCTTGTCGAACCCCTCCAATCTGTTGAAATAAATATCTCATCCTGCCTCTACAAATACCCGCCATACATCTACATTCTATGGACTAGAGTTGTATCCTGGGGTTCATGATGCACAACTAGTCCGCCCATCCTATAGAAATTGTAACAACACTTTGGATGCAGCAGACTATTGGGAGGAGTGACAACAACCAACTTCTTGCAGTAACAACATGGTAAGAAAAATGAATGAGGTGGGATGGTGGTAAAACAATAGGTGATTTCTTAGGAAACAAAGAGAACTATGGTGGATTATGGTGAATGTAGTGAATGGTGTGGTAATTATTCCACATTAAACAAGAAGGTACATGTTTCAAATCCCAATGCATGCAAATGATTATGCGAAATAGTGATGGAGATCATGGAGCGTACCATCACACAAGGTTTAGTGATGGTAATGGATTAATCATTAGTGCGGTTTAATTACACCATCATTTAATTATGACGACACCCCCCCCAACTTATAAATAGTAGTCCACGGCATGTCAATGTCTTGTCCACAAAATATTTAATGAAATCTGTAAAAGTCAACGGAGATGTACCTAGCGACCTACCTAAGAGAAGTCATAGTTGGTAGAGTAATGGTAGAGTAATAACAATGATAGAGTAACAAAAACTGAGGAGTAATAGCATCGGCGAAGTAACAACAACCAAAGAGTAACAACATTGGTAGAGTAAGAATAGCAATGGAGTAACAACAACCAAGGAGTAAAAACATCGATGGAGTAACAGCAACCGAGGAGTAATATCATTGCCAGAGTAACAACATCGGTCGAGTAACAATGTCTGAGGAGTAACAGTATCCAAGGAGTAATAGCAACTGAGGAGTAAGAACATCAGTGGAGTAACAACAACCGAGGAGGAACAACATCGGCAGAGTAACAACATCCGAGGAGTAACAACATCCAAAGAGTAACAATATTCGATACTTAGAAAATTACTAGGAGTAACAGTAACAACAGAGTAACAACAGCCTAGGAATAACATCATCCGATACTTAGAAAATTTCCGAGAAGATTAGTGTCAATGGAGTGACTATCCCAATTAGTCAAGAGATTTTTATCTCCTCAATTATTGCACCACAATAGTAGCTCCTACAAAAAGACAAACAAGTGAGTAGTAACAACATATATATATATATATATATGTGTGTGTGTGTGTGTGTGTGTTTTTTAGTTCAAGGGTGCAGAGGAGGTATCTTCTACACCAACAACCTTCAATCCATATTTTTCTGAGATATTTTTGATGAAGGCTTGTCTGGAGGCTCGACGGTGGTAAAGTCTAAGTCAATGTCCATTCACAACAAAAGAAACATGGGAATCATTGATTGTAACCAATCTGACAGTCCCATTGTCAAATACCGCATCAACCACATATGGGCCCAACCATCGCAAGTGAATATTTCCCTTAAAATACTTAAAATAGGAATCATACAGTAATGCCCAATCCCCTCTATGAAACACCTTATTTTTAATAATTTATTGTGCCATTTTTCTCTCTACTATTGTATGGAAGCAATCCTTTGGATAGCCATTAAACGAATTCCATCCAGTTCATTTAGTTGTTCCAGCTAGTGTTTTTGGGCTTCTGACAGGTCCAATCCTACTTCCAGCGTTGTTCTGAGCATACTGATTTCAAATTCCACCAAAAACAATGGGGATTTACCATAGACAAGTTCAAATGGTGAGAATCCTGTCGTGTTCCGCCATGTTGTTCTATACGCCCAAAGAGCTTCAGGGAATTTTTCAGTCTAATCCTGATGATGATTTTCCATTGTCTTGGTGAGAATATTTTCCAATACATTGTTTGTGCTCTCCGCTTGACTCTTCACCGTAGGATGATATGGGGTTCTTATCCTATGCTTGATCCCATATTTTTCCATAAACTTTTCTATCATGTGTGATGTCAACTATACTCCTCCATCTGAGATTATCTCTCTCCGAGTACCATATATCGCAAATATTTCTTCAAATACAATGTCTGACACAACCCTCTCTGTTGATTTTGTTATAGGCTTGGCTTCTACCCACTTTGTCACATAATCTATGCATACTAGAATGTGGACTTTCTGATATGAAGGTGGGTTAAATGAAAACACAAAGTCAATAGCCCATCTTTCGAAGGGCTCAAGAACTACATGTGGCTGTAATGGAATTTCATCTGAGCGACTAGGTTGACCCATCTGTTGGCAGCTATCACATCTTTGAACATAATTTCGTGCATGAATGAAGATAGAGGGCCAATAATATCCCATCTGTAACACCTTGTAGCCAGTTCGCTTGTCTGCAAAATGCCCCCCACAAGGGCCATCATGACCAAATTTCAAAACCTCATAGATGTCACTTTCTAGTACACAATGATGGATCTGTTGATTAGCCGTCGTATAAAAGAAATATCTTGCTATCCATGAGTAATAGGCACTGTGATGAATAATCCTATGTTGTTCCCTGTATGACAAATGATGAGGTACTTTTCGTGTAGCCAAATAGTTAGCAATGTCTGCATACCAAGGAATATTAGTAGAAATTTCAAATAAATGCTCATTCGGAAAGCTATCTTCTACGGGTTCTCCTTCACTATCAGCATTTAATCTAGAGAGAAAATTAGCAACTACATTATCCTTGCCTGGTTTATCTATAATGGTGATGTCAAATTCTTGAAGTAATAACAAACACCTTGTTATACACCCAAGAGTTACACGTTTGTTCATCAAATACCTGATTGATGCATCATCAGTGTTTAAAAAAGTTGGATACCCAGTAATATAGTGTCAAAATTTGTTAATCGCATAGATGACAACCACGATTCCTTCTCCATTACCATATAGTTTAGCTCAGCAGAAATTAAATTCTTTCTGACATAATAGACGCATACAACTTCTTATCTTCTTCTTGTCCCAACATTGCTCCTATAGTCATTTGAGAGGCATCTTCATGGATATGAAATTGGAGTTCCCAGTTGGGACCATGTAAGATTGGAGCTTGGTAGATTAGTCCCTTGATCTTCTCAAAATCTACTTCACAATGATCTATCCACAAAAATTATGTATCTTTAGTTAACAGCTGAAAAAGTGGAAATGCGATGTTGGAAAGTTTTTGCAATAAAATTCCTATAGTAACCAGCACAGCCAATAAAACTATGTAACTGAGTTGGTGTCTTGGGAATAGGAAAATGCAAAATTACCTTTACCTTGGTAGGATCAACTTGTATTCCACCAACCGAAAGAAAATGTCTCTCATCATATGACATTTTGTTGTACTCAGAGAAAAATGCATTTTTTTACAGCTTTTAAGGACTTTCTCCAACTTTGCCAACCCTTCTTTGAATGACCCCCCATATGGTGTAAAATCATCCATATAAATTTTAACACTGTCATCGAGTAAATCAGAAAAAAATCCCTTGTATTTCCCTTTGAAAGGTAGGAGGCACATGACAAAGACCAAATGGAAGGACTTGGTAAGCAAATGTTCCCCAAGGGAATGTAAAAGTAGTCTTGTCCTAATCCTTAGGATCTATTTGGATTTGGTTATACCTGGTAAACCCGTTCATGAAAGAGAAAAACGTCTTCCCGATCAGGGTATCAAGGACTTGGTCAATAAATGACAGAGGGAAATGATCTTTCAAGGTTTCTTAATTCAACTCCTTATAGTCTACACAAATTCATTATTTACCATTCGTCTTAGGAATGATGACCAACGGGGATACCCACTAGTTGTCCAAGATTGGGTAAATAAATCCTGCATCCAATAACTTGTGGAGCTCCTCCTTGATAATGTTCTTCAAGGTAGGGTTCATCCTTCTTTGGGGTTGTCTTACGGGTTGACAATATTCTTTAATGCAGATATGATGAATACACAAATCAGTAGTGATACCTTTCATATCAATATAGTCCCACGCAAAAGCTTATTTCTATTCCCGAAGGATCTTTAAGAGTTGCTCAGTCTGGGCTGGTGAAAGATTCTGGTTGATATTCAATGTCCTCCCTAGATCAGTCTCCACTAGTATGCTGTCTGAAAGTGTTGTTAAAGGAATGTCCTCACCTTCAGTTTCAAATCTGATAGTTTCCTGTGTTTCACAGCTCATGATTGATTCCAAAAACTGACGAGTTGGATCTACAACAGCATGAGGGCTGCTAATAAAAGTGTTGATAGTATCATCCTCTGTCTCATTATTAAAGCAGGCGGCTTGCCCCATGGTAAGAACTGGCTAGAGTTCCTACTGTTCAGTTTTGATCCCATCTAAAGACAAAGAGTTTTGCTTTAACTTTTTCTATGAGCTTGGTTCAGCAAGGGGATAGAGAGTAAGAATTTTCATATTTTCCCCATTAGAAATGATCATCTTCCCTGATTGACATCTGGTATAGGCGTCAACGGTTGCAAGCCACGACCATCATAAAATAAGGGGATGAGCACCAACTAGGGACTGCGTATGTAAGACTAGAAGGTCAAGGAGATAACACTAAGAATCCACTGAAATTGTCATGTCTTCCAATTTCCCTATAGATATGACTGTAGATCTGTCAACTAATTATAAGACTGTAGGGGTTGGCTTAAGATCATGCAATCCCAGTGTAGGCATGGTTTCATAAGTAATTACATTAACTGCAGCACTGAAGTCTTCTAGAACGTCTGAAATATCTACCCTACGAATATGAACTATTAGAATTGGGTTCTAAGGATCCCCATATTTTACAGGCATAGCCTTTCTCAACATAATGTCAGATAACCTCCCCATAACGTGAATTGTAAGCGGATATTTTGTTCTCTTCCCAGGTCTCTTGGAACAATATTCTCTTATAGTTTTAGTGTAAATTGGTACATCTTTCATGGCCTGGAGCAGGGGTATTTTTACAAAAAAATTATGCAATTCTCCTAAAATATCAAATTCCGGTTGAGGGACCCGTTTACTCAAGGCATATCCTTCTAGATAAGGAGGACTGGTTTGACAGGCTTGAGTAACAGTCAAATGAGAAGGAGAATATTCCACAGATGGATGGGTTGTTTCATCCCTGACTGCTTGAGATTTTGGATTCTCATCATCAAGATGTTCAACAATAATGGGCGACGTAGGATTATTTACTAAGATCGCATATTTATCTCATTAAACCCTGTGGTAGAAATGTTTTACGAAGGAAGGTTGAGGGTGTCTACTTGTTGAGTTCCCTTATTGTTTGGATTTGGTTTTGGCTGAATAGTAATTTGTGGCCGCAAAGGAGGATTATTGGAGGGAATGTTAGAGGGCAACCATAACTATTGTTGCTGCTGTGTAGGTCGAGGAAATTGAGCAGCCGGGGGAACAAGATTACGTCAGCCTTGAGACCATGAAGAAATTGAATTAGGTTGAGTACACCATGGCTGTCAAGGTGGGTATTGATAATATTGAGGCTAAAAAGGAACTGCCTGAGGATTCACATTATAATATTGAAAAGGATCCTGAGACATACCTGGATTTAAGCCTGATGATTGTGGTTGCGATCGTTTTTTAGACCCCATGGAGCATATCTAATCTGGTACTTCATTCGCCCCTTGAAATACTGCCTTTAGTGCTGGAAGAGATGAACATGCAGTGGTAGAGTGACTCTTTTCATAGATAACACATGTCTCTATAGTGTCTAGTGGGCACTCCTTCAATGGGTGTTTCTTTCTACACCGTGGGCAGAAAATAGCCATAGTTTTTTCCAACACCATCTATTTCTGCTTTGCCTATAATGTGTCCATTTGGGAGGATAATGTACTTAGGATATCAGTTTTCAAATTATCTAGTAGGTTCCCAATTTCTGCTTTTGTCATTCCCCCACTTGATGCTTTGAAAGTTTAAATTCCTTGTTTATTCCTTGCAGCTTCCCTTGAACAATGAATACAGAGTTCACATATGGTGTCAAAGTCTTCCTTAGATATATCTCATTTACCTACTATGTTTAACATCTCGAAAGATTCTTCCCTCAGGGCCCGAAGAAAAATAATTTTCAAAATATCCTTATTCAGGTCACTGTGGCCAGATCTTTGGAGGGTATACTTAAAACACTCCACACAGTCCTCCATGTTTTCATCCTCCTTCTACATGAATTGAAAATTTCTTCCTTAATGTCCCGAGATTTACAGTAGTCCTGATATTTTTCCAGGATAACCTTCTTCATGTCATCCGAGGTAGAAATGGTCTTTCGTCCTAGACCCATAAACCATCGCAATGTTGTCC
This sequence comes from Pinus tabuliformis, assembly GCA_031772625.1. Classification (NCBI taxonomy): domain Eukaryota; kingdom Viridiplantae; phylum Streptophyta; class Pinopsida; order Pinales; family Pinaceae; genus Pinus; species Pinus tabuliformis. The sequence continues at coordinate 12,364,300 of CM062813.1, read as the reverse complement.
CTTTTAATGTAGCAGGGAAATTTTTTAGCTTCTAGGCATCATTGACATATTCATACCCTCTACAAATGATATCAAACTTGAATAGGAAAGTGTGTGGGTCCTCGGTGGAAAGCCCATGGAAGTTTGGTAGTGCGGTCAGTGGAATAGGCTTCATTGGTGCATCACCCGTAATTTCCCCAATTGGGAATTCAATTGAAGATGTTGCAAGTGCCATAAATATCCTCCAATACTCACTTGGAACTTCAACAAGTTCCTACTATGTAACAATTGGTGGTTGTGAAAGTTTAACAACACTCCCCTAATCACGAGGTGAAGAAAATCCTCATAGATTTCCTTCTTCAATTCCTATGTGGAGTTCTTCTTCTGACCCTTTGCTGGTAGCTTCCTGCCTTCCTGATACCAGAGGAAGTGTCTCTACTTTCTCTAATGCCTTTCTTCCTATAGTTGTTGAAAGGGATACTTCCACCTCTAGAGGATGTATAGGTTTTTCCACAGAATGTCCTTCGGGTCTTGTGCAAACCTTCACCCTAGCAGAAACTCGTGGAGAGGCTTTTGATGTAGCTCTTGTGATAATTACTTGGATATAGGTATTCCTTCCCAAATCCTTCCTTCCTTGGCTTTGGGGTCCTCCTCTGCCACTTTTATTCGAACCCTTGTTCATAAATTTATTGGAAAGAAAACGTTACAAATTTTAGAGCTCAAGACCTGGAGTAGGGAGAAAAACTCTTTTCCCTCCCCACGACGAGAGGAAGATTTAAAAACTGTAAATCAACAGAAAGAAAACTAAAGCTTAGGAACTCAAGCAGGGTGAAAAAACTCTTCCCCTCCCCAGGACGAGAGAGTGGCCCCTATGTAAAAATTGAAAAGAAAACAAAAGGAAAAAACAAAAAGAATGGCTAGGGCTCAGGATCTGGAGCAGGGTAACAATTCACTCCCAGAAAAAGAGATTGGTTTCTAGGAAATCAACAAAACAAAAATAATTCAAAAAGAAAAGAAAACAGAACACTACGCTTAGGACTTAGAGCAGGGTAACCAATTCCTTCCCTAAGATGAGAGATTGATCCGTAGATCAATGTAGATCATGTTCTTGCACCCTGTTAACCTCCATGGAAACGATGCCAAAATGTTGGTGTCCGAGTGTGAATACCTATTCAACCCTTTTCCCCATTTAATTCATCAATCGGGTGCATACATTATTTCAAGGTAACACTCAAAATATATCCAGATAGAAATGACACGATCAATCACCAATACTAGATTCAATAACTGAGTTAAGGAAACAACCACTGTGACAGTAAATAAGAATAAATTGTAGAACTATAAAAAAAATTCACAAAAATTAATTAAAGTTCTATAACAACAATCAAAATAAACCAACACAAATGAAATAACAACACATGGAAATAACGCAGCACCTGATCAGAAGAGTGGGCCCAACTCCCTGACCAAGGATGTGTTGGATTCACAGCTTATAGAGAGAACAACAAAATAACTTCCATTCAATTAATTAATCAGTATTCTGTTACAATCTCAATCACTTGCATGACTCACCCAATTCATAGCATTGAAACCCTTCTTATACAATAAATAGAGAAATTTGTCTCTAAATATGGCAACTAATGTCTTATTACACAATCATTGGAATGACCAACTAGTTACCGAAAGAAAGACAAGAAAGTTCTGGAATAGGTCTGAAATCGGATATGTTGTTATAGTGCTTGGTGATATGGTGCTGGAAGCTCAGAATCACTTATGCGATTTTCACCCGTAAGCTTTGACCACCGGATCTGTGGAAATGTCAAGATTAGTAACTCATGTAGGTAAAATATCCATGACTATTACTTCATTAATTAAATATTCCAAGAAGACAATGGAAGAGGGTTTACCTTGTGTGTGAAGAACAATTAGTGAATATAAATGATACAAAAGGAGTGAGAGAGAGAGAGTGAAAGTGGAGGGAAACAGTATGCAACTTTGGAACTCAACAAATTCCACCCAAATTTAAGGAGTTTATATATTTTTTAATGTTTTAACACATATATGCAGGTTGGGTATAGACTGACCAGCGTGGACACACATTTTATACAGGGAAAAACAACACATGGGATTTAAAACATTGATTTTAGAATTTGGACCAAGTCTGGAAGGGAAGGGTTGCCCTAAGCCATAACATAGAGCATCAAATCTACCAAGGGTGGTAAATGGTGCTATAACAGATGCCCCCTAATATATGAGGCCAGAAGGGGTACATGATGGATGAAATTTATTAGGATTATGGAAGGAATCATGGCAAGACATGAGAGGATTTCTCCGGATTTTAGCCTAACAAGCCAGTGGAAGAGATCAAAAAGAAAGTTGTTGTCTGAGGTAGGGATAGCCATGCTCAGGAATAATAAAACATGTTTGCATATCGAATATAAAAGTGGACCCAATATGTATACAAGTATAAAAGGACTGAAAATACATAGTTTATCATCCGATCATATCCATAGAAGTACATGTCTCAATATCACATATAAAGAACTCATCAATGATGTTGAAGTAGAAAGCTAATCACTGAAGTCATAAAGTTGATCCAAACAGTACCAAGTCAAATAGTGGAACAAATGGTACTATATGCAACTCAGGTGCCAACATATAGGATGTTGCTGTAACAAACTACAACATATAAGGTGGATGGTGTCATAGGAAGAAACAGGAGGGACTCACAAGTGAACCAAATAACACTGATGCAAACCCGAGGTCTTCACCAACCATCGTGGTACATTTCTACACAATGGGAATAACTTATTTGAGGTTGACCATGTGATAAAATTTTTGATTACTGGTCATTGATGTATACCGTTAACAAACGTGAGACTACTCACTAATAATGATGAGGAGAGCCATGGTACCCAGTTCAATCTAACGAGTGTGAATAAATGAGCTGAAATCGAACACTTGTACGAATCTATCAGTCGGGAGACAATGATATTTTCCCATTGTCAATAGCGAATGAGTCTACCACTGATGACTGCAAAACCTAAGGTACTGCCAAATGGACTCTAGACCTCGTTCCTAGAGAAATGAGTTGAAAATGATGGGAAAATATCTGTTGGAAGGAAGGAATTAAGAAATCCTTCATCAATCTAGCACGAGTGTAACATGCATGCCAATAATGTGGAAGGAATAAGATGAAGAAAGATGTAGTAACCCAACTGAAGCATGTTTCTGACATACACAAGATGTAGCTAGTGCACGATAAAAAAACTCTGAACCAACTAATCATGAAAGCTGGCACAGAGGCGAGGAATACACCAATAGGGTCAAATGGAAGCAAGGTATACACAAATCCAAATGTGTGATAATGAAAGATGACGTCGAACACAAGGGAAACCACTTAGCCAAAAACCCATGATACTGATCGATGCTAAGCACAAGGTGACCTATCAATAATGAAAATAGGGTGAGGGTGTAGCTCTAGGTTTCCTCTTAGAGAAATTTGTCGTAGTCAATAAGAGCAAGACCCACCAGCAATAATTCAATGGAGACCTTCTGAAACCAACTCGATCGAAGGACCAAATAACTAATGTGATAGTGAACATGATCTGACAACAAGGGACGCTTGACTGAGAATGAGTCAGGAGACACCGTAGAAAGTCAGACTCAGGTTTACTTCCCTTGAACAAAATCACGACTCAAATGTGACAATATGGCAACATATGATAAATTTGTATAAGTTTGTAATGCAAGAGGCACAAACAAACACTCCATATGATTGGAAGAGATAACCAACCAGAGGAGTACTAACTCAATAACAAGGTTAAGGCTCTCCTAAGTCAAACTAAAGCCCATCCCAATGGAGGAAAGACTTAATTTTGAGGGCTTTGTTTAAGGGTGGTACAACTAACTCTAGCTGCCATCAATCATGGAAGTAATGTCCCGTTCCTGCTCTTTTTGGAATACGTATTTTTTTGTCTTTTGCATATTTAGAAAGCTTGAAAAAAGAATAAAAGAATGCGTATGACATAGTGGAATGAACGAATGTCAAAATACATACATGATAGTTCCTGGGAAGGGAACATTCCTATGCTCAATGCAAGGTGAAAAAACTAGTCAGTGGCACTCAAAGGAATGTTCTTTCCATGGGTAAGAGGATGTCAGGTTGCAGAGGCTAACTGATTGCAGGGTTGATTTTGCAAAAGACATGGTCAATAGGTGGCTTAAACATGAGTCCAATTGAAGTGGGATTAAGGCCAAAAGGTAAAAATGGTCAACATGCAATGCAGTAGTACAACTCAACACAATGGAGCCTCTAGGGTATAAAGCCAAAAAAATAGCGAAGAAGTAAGAGAATGAGTCTTCAACGCACAAGTCATGGTGGGACTAAAGAGGACTCCCGAGCGTACGCAATATAACAACATGGGAAACATATGCTAGCGAGTATCTAACTAAGATGCCCATGTAAAGGTTGTATCTATCATCATATCATGATTTTATAAGTCGATGAGTGAAAATGGTTTTAGAACCAAGACATGATGGGGTCAACCATATGGAAAAAATATAGCAGTATGGAGGCTAGTATGCAAAATCCAACGAAAATGATATCCCCTATCATCTATTCCAGTGAAAAAATGAAACCTGCCATGATGGGTCTGCAGTCATGGAATTGAAGAAGTCTCTCAAAAAATCTTCAAAGTATCCAGACAAAATGACCCATCCCAAAACTCCAAGCAAAAAATGTCATAAAGTCCATAAAAAAGAAAGATAAACTTTAGAAAAATTAATTTTCATATGTCAACTTATATAAGGAACTTTTGACTCACAATTCTTCATTTGTGTTCTGAGAAGTTTAGTGGAGCTGTGGAGAAATAACGAAGCAAGATTAATCTATCAAATTCATCCATTCATTTAGCCTCCAATCCTCTAGGTAACCTTCTAACTAATTTTTTGATAAGTTTTATTGCTTTTCAAACGTTTTTGTCAAAAAATTGACCATGGTAATTTAGTTTGAAAATTTGGCTTTTCGTACATGCGAGTTGCACACATATGAGCCACGTATAAAAAATCCCTATATGTGACTGTGTGAATATCGAACCCACTAGTGTGAAAATTCAAATTTTGGAACACAGTTTCAATGATTCGAAACACTTTTTTTTTTTAATTTTAAGATTTTTTTGGATTTTAACTATAAATGAATTGAAAATATTTTTGGTGAGACATACTTACAAAATTATTGATCATGACACAGATGTTGGACCAATAAGGCCTGAGGGTCTACCTCGATACAAGCATCATGAAAGATATGCAAAAGGAGCCGCAGTAGAGACTAAGAGGACCCTCCATGTTTTCCAAAGAAAGTTGGTGAGGTTGACTCACTAGGTAACTATGGTGGCTATAGAATACCTTCTAGTGAGATATAAAAGGAAGTATCTGCTATAATCAGGTGGACTCAACAAATAAGAAGAGGTTAATTCTTTTTTCAAAGCATCAAATGAGCGTTGCATGAAATCATCCCATAGAAATGGGACCCCTTTCTTAAGAAATCTCATAAATCCTCTAGTAATCTCAGCATAATTAGCTATAAATCTCGTTAAGAAATTGGCTTTTACATGAAGACTCTGCAGTTTATGAATAGAGGACGGGGGAATCAAATGAAGTAGTGCCTCAACCTTGAAGGGATCTACACAAATCGCTTTAGTACACACGATGAATCCTAATAACAGATCAAATGTGAGAGAGAAAACACACTTATTCAGATTCAACAGGATTTTAAAAAAATGACATTGTCCAAAAATCAATTGAAGTTGTTTAGCATGATCTATTCTCTTTCGAGAACGAGTAGCTAAATCATTCAAGTAAGCTTCCATAACATGTTTGATATCATGAAAATCATATGACGTGGCCTACTAAAAGATAGCTCCAACATTTTTAAGGCCAAAAGGAATCCTTTTATATGAAAATCTACCCCAGGGGAAAATAAAAGTTGTCTTATGTTGATCTTCTCAATAAATAGTGATTTGATTATAACCGGAAAATCCGTCCATAAATGAGAAAATTTCATTACCCGCACACTCATTGATAATATGATAAATAAAGGGCGTGGGGTAATTATCCTTAGGACAAGCCTTATTGAGGTCCCTAAAGTCAATTCATACATGGATCATTCCTTGCTTCTTGTCTACTGGGACTGGATTGGAGACCCACTTAGTTAAAGGAACGGGGTATATGAAACTCACCTTAAGCAACTTTTTAATGTTAGCTTTGATAGTTGCTGCTTTTCTAGGGTTTAGCAGTCGAAGCTTCTAGTGAATAGGTTTTGAATTTTCATATTTCTTGATCTCATGTTGCACCATAGATGGATCTATCGCAGGAATTTCCTCATAAGACCAAGCGAACACATCTTGAAACTCTTTAAAGAGATAGTTATAATTTTGAATTTGTTTAGGGGAAGAGTAAGCTCTAGTGAAGAAATTTTCAATAATGTTATTATTCCTAGAGATGTTAATTGGAACAGTTTGTGAAATGATAGACATGTTACCCTCGGTTGAAAATTTTGTTGGAGCCAAATGATTTAAAACTACATGAACAACACTAGTAGATGAAGAACTAGATAGGATTGATTATACTTCTCGCAAACGAGGGGGAAATATGACCAATGATGCAAATCATCCCACAGTCTCTCAAAAGTCGTCATTACTTCTAGAATTGCTTCTTCATATGGAAAAATAGTATCCAAGCAATACATAGCAGAAGTTGAATCCAGAGTTCAGGTCAAAGCCACATCCCCATCTAGGTCGTCCTGTGAAAAAGGCATAGGATCGGAGTTTGTAGTGTTAACAATAGACTGATAAGAAATTTCAGCTACAGACATAGGAAATGCCATTACACCCACTTGCCCCTCATCTAATTTGGTGGTAGAAGAGGATAAGGGCCGAGGAGCCGAAAAATAATGAGTTCTAAAGAATTCTCTTCGAGAAGGTGCCTTGGAGGAAGAAATAGCATTAACTATAGCAATAAGAGCAATAAAATCAAAGGTACCCATTAAGGAAGAGTGCATTCCAACTCCTAGATTCTTTACAGGCTACTTAAGATTGTTCACTAATGGAACAATAGATTTAGAAGATGCATTGGACTCACCCAGAGAATAATCCATCTAATCAACTGTTACAATTTTCCCTTCATGACGAAAATAGAGGATGTAGAATAACAATGATATAATAGCATCCATCTCGTAAATCCAATTTCTACCTAAAAGGAGATTTCTACTTCAATATTTACAACCTTACCCCCGAAATAGATGGGAAAGGCTGGAATAATCCCATGCAGTCTATGAGACTGACCATCAAATGTTGTTAATAGAGTAGGTGAAGGAACAACCTGAGGTGATCCAATAACCTTCTAGCATAATATAGACACTACACATGCGGAAGCTCCATCATCAATTACGGTTCGAAAGATATTGGTCTTTCGATATGTAGACTTGATTTGAAAATCCATATTATGTGGGAGTATCTTCTTGATGTTTGACACGTCGAATGTAAGAACAAGAGATTTTTTTGGATCAACTACTCCGGTCATAGTGAGTATTGCACTCCTTTGCGCTAGGCACAACTGGAGTACCCCTAACGCTGACATGGCAGAAGGACTCTGAGCCATATCTTCTACAATAGAGTAGTTCTAAGCTTCCTTAGCATTAGGGTTAATTGTTGAACATTTTACAGAGCATTTCGGCATCCAAGGTATAGACTCGACTACGGGCCTCTCAATATGGAGTGGCTATGAAACATCAGGAGTAGTATTGGCCTTAGATGATTCTGATTCACCATAATCACATGACCATGTAGCAACGTCAATATGAGAACTCATCATATAAACATTTGATGTATTTTCCCCTTCCTGGTTTCCCCTAGCGGGGCTATTGGTACTAGAATTCTTGCTAGCAAACAACTACTACCCTTAGGGAAAAGGGTTAGATAGCACAACCTGGGAGCTAGAAAACCCTTGTTGAACCAACAAGCATTGAGTATCTTGAATCTTAGGGAAAGGTTGAGTCAAATGGTCACCATTGCATAACTTGCATGGAAACTTTACTTTCTTCTTGGACTCTTTTTTACCCATTGATGGGCTCGTTTGCATTACCCTTCCCATCATGATTATTTTTCCTACCACGTCCTTTCTTCTTCCCATAGGATTGTTGGTTTCCTTTTGGGTTAGAAGTTTGAACGTCATTTATAGATGAAGGTGGAGAAGGCATGGGCACTGATGGCGACACCTACATAGAAGAAACAGTTTGTAAAGACAACTGTTGCAATTGATTTAGCAGGTTAGTTGTGCTATGATCAATCGATTCGACTAGCTCGTCGGCATGGGGAATTGGCTTTGGCTTGGCCAGATCAACCTTAGATCTAGGAGCATCAGGAAAAAATTTCTTAAGAACCCTAGATTGAGAGAATATAAGCTCTAGCTATTGGGCTCTAAAAATAACATGTTCTTTGATGAATAGGCTGGAGACCAACACATCTTTAGAGATTTTGGGTTGCAAATCTTTGAGAAACCATTCAAGAATGAATTCTTGTGGAATATTGGCTTTAATGAGCCTCTTCCTTCTCCTCCATTCCTGGATATGATCTGGAATTCGGGTTGCATGGTCCTGCTGGAAATTAGCTAATAGCTGAGTTCCAGTATCGTAACAAATGAGAAATTGAAAATGGTGTAAAAGTATGGTATCTGAATCACCAAATGAAGCGAAGGTTCCCATTGGGAGTTCAATGTGCCATTTAGTCACATTCCCATTTAGGATGTGTTGGAATAATCTCAACCTGATTGAATCATCTATCAAGGAATTCGACGAACATCATAAGTGGAAAGTGGTTATATGCTCACTAAGATCTTCACCAGTCTTCCCTTCGAATTTGGGTATGTCCGATGGAAGTTTGGTTGGAACTAGAGGCTAGGCCAGGTTGTATTAGATCCGGTTATTAGTCAATTTTGATAGATCTAGCAATTTTAAAGTTGCTAGGAGAGGTAAGCATAGAGGACCTTGAGGATTCCACCTCGTCTGGGAATAATTTCTAACATTCTGAAAAGGATACCCTGGATTTGTTAAGGCACCAAGTTGCATGATGTGATTCGTGGAAAAACCTGAACCATAAGGAAAATCTTGTGGCCTAGAAAAAATTGGAGTTTGTCCAACTCCTGCCGAAAAAAATCCATATCCAGTGAAATTTACCCCTAGAGAGGTTTTGAATGGAGTAGAGAGCCCTTGGTAAGGTTTCCATGCATTAGAATAGGGAGAAAAACTCTGGAATGAACTCATAGAGGAATACGACATATTCCCCCTTTGGGTGAAAGAGAACTGATTCCCAGCTCCAAGTCTGCTAATGACTGGGTTATTCCATCCTTGGAAAGGATTATCACTTTTACCGTGTAGGGAAAAGGTATTGATCCTAAAGTTGGGTTATAATGTGGTATATGACCACTCACAGAAGGAAAACCTTGAAAAGAGGCTGACCCACTTGCCATGGAAGTCATAGACATGGAAGAAGATGATGGAAAACTTAACGGAACTGAAGGAATTTCACTAGTAGGCATTCCAATGGGGAGGGAACCTGTGCCGGAGGCAAACACTTAGGTGGCCCCACTCAAAGATGGAATGGAGGTAAAGCCAAAAATTACAGTGCTAGGAGCGATTGGAGGAATGGAAACTATACCTCCTTCTTGTACTGATAGAGGTGTTTGTACACTAGTAGCACTCATAGATGAAACCATGCTCCCAGCAGTGGCCATCGAAGGAAAATATCGAAATAAAACAGGGCTCGAAGGCCTGTGGGTCGGAGTCCCAACATATAATAAAATGTCAAGATAATCGAGAGGAAGAGGAGAAGGAGTCAAAGTAGACTCACAGAGTTATTCAACCTCTATAATGTCTTCTGATTGGAAGAGGACTCTAGAAAGGAATGGAGTGTTCCTCTCCAGATCTCAACTTACACCTTGTCTATTTTATGAATCAGTAGCTTGAACCAGAGGATCAATCTCTGTTGTGTCTATTGCCACTGATTGGAAATCACCAGCATAATTGCTCCTATGCCTTCTAGAAGAAGGCTGAACACTCATAGGTGAAATCCCACGAAGCCTCCTAGACCAACGAACTAGTCAATTAACCACATTTAATTATTTTTAAGCGAAATAATTAAAGACTCAATTATTTTTTATAAATCTAGCCTAGCTAGGAGCAAACAATACTCTCTAACAAAGTCCCTAAAAGATATAGTCAATCAAGTAACTTCCAAGTATTTCCGCTCCAGGTGATTAGGACCGGACACCAAAATATAAGAAAGTGAAATCAAGGACCTTCCAAAAATAGTCTAGGATAATGATGGCGTAGGCCTACCAATGAAGGTAATAGAAATAGTTACACTAACCTCCAGACAAAAGGCTTTGTCGGTGCAAGCAACCAAGTTTTACAAGGGTGCCCTCCAGAAGTACTAATGAATGTGATGCAACATCTGCCTCAGGTGTCACGGGATTTCCCTTCGCAGCCACCTATGTGATCCCTAGGAATGGCAAGTATGGGCACTAGTTCATATCAAAAGCCAGGCGGAACACTCTTAGGGTAGGATCCAACAAGTAGGAGAGGGGGTATCTCTTTTCCTTTCCTTCACTCTCCCTCGTGCTTGAGTCTGAGTCACAAAGCTTTCCTAGTATTTCTAATGACACTAGATTTCACTCATTATTCAACATCTATGTTTAATAGTTTCAGTGGCCTTGGAGATTTAACTCTCCACTCACCTATTCCAAGGCTCGAAAGAGCTAGACTTGTTGGTGTAATTAATGACAAATTAAAAAAAAATCTAGTTCTTTTTATTTAAGCACTTGATTTTAAAGGGTAGTTCTTTAACTCACAAGTACAATGAGAGGGAAACTTATGGTGTTTTAAATCCAAAGAAATCAATAGAAACTTAGCCATATGCAAATGCAACTATTTTCTTCAATGAAAAGAGATCTCTACTTGGTTCTACGAAAAACTTATATAAGAAAAATATTTATTTTTTCATTTTTCAGAAATACACTCCACACACTCAAAATATAACAAGAAGACTAAAAACACTTACAGTGAAAATTAACCTAAAGCAAACTATAATGATGATGCAAGATCCTATGAATGCTCATATAAGAAGAAAATGTGTTTCTTGACAATATCAATAGGCCAACTTGACTACAAAGAGAGCATACATTCAATGAAAATATTCCCTTGAAACCAAGAAAAACCAACCGAAAAAAGTTGACAGTTTTTCAAAAACAACGAAGAAACCAGAAACAAAAATAAAAGAAAAAGAAAGGCAAGGACGATGTTTTTGTCTTTTTCCTTTTAAAATAACACAAAGAAAATTTTGAGACCATAAAAGACTACTAAACTTCAAATACCAAAAGCAAGAATGAACAGTCCCAAAATTCACAAGTTATGCACATCACCAATGTAATGATACTTGAAATGATAAAGGACCATAGACTTGCATAGATGGATCTAAACCGCAATACAAAGAACTTCAGCAAACCAAAATATTGTCAAGAAAGGCTTTTAAGATTGCCGAATAGGCACTCAAAACTATGAAAAACAAAATAGGTCAACCAGAAAGGGAAAGCAAAGTAAAGCAATCTTAAAATTGGGTTACAAAACTACAATCGGTTTCTTGTTCCGCCAAGTCAGAATGGTGAAGAGCTTCCAGAAGAAGCCTTGAAACCAAAGACCAAGTTGAAACCTTACTCAAAGAGAAAAACCTAGGTTAAGTAGATTTCTCAACAAGAGGAAGATTAGAGATTGAAGACTTGCAAGAAAGGAGAGTTTTACAAATAGTGAATGACCAGACAATATCAAAAGCCATAAGGCAACAAACTTAACTGGGCCCAACGTTTTGAAAAATTAATTCAAAATATACGCGATTGTGTAAAGACATAGAAGTGTGTATACGTGACTAAAATAGAGGAAACTTGCATATACGCTAGTCTATTTGGATAAACTAGCATGTATAGGCTATTGTGTCCTCTGAGAAAAGTCTATACAAAGCTCAATTAAGAAAAACAAGAATCCAAGCCTCATCCAAAAGATCAAACTTGATGCCCACAAAGCAAAAAAAGTCACAAACACTGTAAATGAAAGAAACCAATCAAACAGGCCCTGATCAAGAAGAAACAACCCAATCTAGGAAAAACAAGAATGTTGTCCCAAATGGAGTCGCCAATTCGGTTACGAGTAAAGTAATCCTAGGGTCTTGGGTTGAGAACCCCAACAAAGCGGAGGGCTTACAACATAAAGAGGCATCCAAACAGGCAATCCTAATACAGATGTTGGAAATAATACTAAGAGGCGAGGTGAATCAGTATTATTCAAGTCAATAATCCTTTTCTGTTCATCGTCAAATTTGTACATGCTACTTCCATGTGAATAACCCGCATGTACACGCAACTTTGATTAAGGAAACAAGCGTATATCCAGCAAACTAATGATTCAGTTAATTCATCATATGTTGATCTTTAATATGTGCATTAGTGCTTTATTAAACATTAAACAGTAACTATACGTAGTTAATAACAGAGTGAACCATCACACATAAGCAACACACATGAACACCAAGATTTAAGGTGGAAACCCAATGTGGGTGAAAACAACCTGCTGTTGTCGTCTCTGTCTTCTTTTAATAATAAGAAATTTTGTTTACAACATTGTACTGGTGCAGACTCATACCAGTACATAGGCTTCTACCTGCAGAAGGGTACCACCTTCTCTCGTTCTCTAGCTTCTACTGGAAGGGAGCTACAACCCCCTAGCTCTTGTACTAGCCGATATGTTTACTAGGATGTAGGCGCTGATCTACAAAAGACTACAACCTTCTCTCTTCCTCCAGGGACCTCGTTTAATAAATTTTGAGAGTGGATACTCTTGGAACAGAACACCATATTTTGAAGGTCAAGTTTCATCCAATTTTCATACTAGACCCATCAACAACATTGAAGCTCAAATCAATCACCACTGCAATACAACCATCAACTATATCTGCATCAACCAATCACTGAAACTCAATCACTACTTTCTGAATCAACCAGACTCAATCAATCACTAACAACCTCTGAACCTATGACACAACTGAATCAACCATTAATTCATACTTTAATCAACTTCAACAAATCAACTAGAACAGAGATATCACTAGTGCCAGTACACATATTTCTACCCTAGAACACTACATCATTAATCAGAACCAGTTGTAACCTCAAAACCATGCAACAGAGTTTATCCGCAACTTGGAATAGCCGAACCAATGTGTATACGCAACTTCATAAAATAAAATTAGCATATAGATATGCAAATTCTTACTTATAACTTCGTTGCACTTCCCGACTTCAGACATACCCAGATCATCACATATAAAGGATAATACATGTGTTAGCAACCAAATCTAGCCCATTAGATCACATAATGATAAGTCATTATGATTCTGATCCATTATTAGATCTCATCCATCATTACTGAAGCAAATCACAATCAATCAATCTGATCACTATTACCAGAATGCAGTCACCAGAACCTAAAGCAAAGCCCAGAACTCTGCATCAACAACCAAAACCAATTGTAACTTCAAACATCATAGTTCATAAGGTATACTCTACTTCAACGTGTCGAACCTATGTGTATACAGGCTTTTACCAAAGTCAACCAGCATATACATCTGTAAATATTCATTCATAATTTTTCAGCTATTCCAGACTTCAGTTATACCAAGATCATAAAATTTATAGAACAACACATGTGTCAGTGTATAGATCTAAAATAAACATGATCAAACCATAGAAATATAATTAATTCCAAGCCTTAAGATCCCGATCCATCATTAGATCTTGTCCTCCATCAACCGTTGAGGTTCCTCCTTGGCTTAGATCATGCAAAGCATCGTAAACCCATACCCTGCATAGTGGATCTTACACTTTATCAAATATTCAATGCTTGTCTACCTTGGCCTAATGATCTTCTCCTCCTTATATAGTTTTAGGCTATTCTCAATACCATGAACCAAAAACACTTAGGACCAATACCTTGGACAAAATACCTAGGGTCAATACCTCGGACCAAATACCTTGGACCAATACCATGGATCAAAATACCATGGACCAAATACCACAGACCAAAAACTTAGCTTTCCGAGGTATACACACTCTTCCTTCTACGAAACTATATGTGTATGTATTCCCAACTTGTATACAGTGAACTTGCGTGTATACACAGCTTGGTCCATGGTGAACCTACGTATACCTCTCTTTCTTCATTCTTTGTAGTCTGATCTATAATTCCTTGCTGTTAACCTGTTGTACTATGAACTGTCATCTGAGAGAGTTGCCATTGTTCATTACTTCTGAACTAATTCCTTTGAACTGGCCTGCATTTTGTCACTACTGACATGCATTCTATCACATCTGATATCTCTACTGTAGATTCATTTGGTTACCATATACAAGTGAGCTATTCTACTACAAGTGGGTTGCCATCAAGTACAACACATGCATCATAATGCCAACAATCTCCCCCTTTGGACTTCATGGAAACTATGTTGGTGTTGATTACCGAAAGCTGTAGAAACTGTTTGAGATAACAACACCAAAATACTCTCCCCCTTTGACATCAAGGGCAAAGGGTGGACCAAGATATTCTCCCACGTTGATATCAAGGGCAAAGGGTTGTCCAAAAAGAAGACTTCCATATCTGAACAACCAAATATAAATATTGATCAAGCTCCCCCTAAGCACATGCTGAATTTTCTGATTAAACTCCCCCTTTGTACATACTCAGATGCACTATATCATCCATGCTCCCCTTGAGCACATGTAGAGTCTGCAAATATTTTCAAAAAAATAACATGATTCTATCACTCTACTATGTGAGTTTGAATTTCCTATCACCAATGACTCATACATACATCAATCTCCCAACCAAGTGGGGATATACCAAATTTGACTCATCCTCCCAACCAAGTGGGGATATACCAATTGTTTATACATGATAAAAATTACATAATATGACCAAAAAGGACTCATCAAAAGACTACGACCGACAAAGACAAATTATTACATCATGGGTCTTTATATGCCCTTTACATCGAATGATATACATGACATTTATAACAGAGACCAAATGTCTAAACAAGATTATGATAGTCATAAACAACTACAATACACCATGTATGATCTGCACCATAAGAATCTATCACCATCTAGACCAACAACCTATATATGTCCATGACATTGTAAATGTCATCAACCTATGACAAAGTATTTCTGCATATAGATATCAATTCATCAAGATCGACTTGTTTCATTTCCTTAGTAGAAGGAGCCTTATCATAACCTTCCATGAATCAACTTAGCATATGTCATATATCCAAGCAATAGCACAAAATCATTCACATCATATGATATGTATGTGAAAACACCATAATCATCATCTATGATCATAACATCATCATCAAGAACTGCATGATCTTTCCACAAGAACCTTCAATATATCAATCATGTATCATCACTAGGGAACATCAACATATGTGAGTATCAGCCTGACTAAGTAAGCCATGTCTTTGAATATCCATGTCTTCATGAGACCTATAATAACACCATTCTCTTGGCCAACCAACAATATTTTTCAATATGCAACTTAAGTAATCATAGCAATATGTATCTAGCAAACCATGAGCTCATGGTCATTTGTCAAGATTTCTTGATATCATCAACAACAACAATCCTCAACCATGTGAGAGTCAAGAACTATAGAAATCATAACTACACCAAATGAACTTTATGCATCTTTGAAGGCATGATGACAATAGCATAAAGGAAATGAATGGCTCATCATCAAATAATGAAGTTGTGTACTCAAGCTTTGTACTTCTTTTTGTCCTTATGAAGATCATCATGTAAGCAACATATATGTACTATATGCATCATCAAAAATCATCCACAATCATCCATAAATTTGATCTAAATACCAACTATGTGACCCCAAGAATCATATGAGATTTTATCATGTGCAACTCATAACCGTAACATAGCGAGATGTATCATTTAGCCATATAAGCATCATTATCATTGGTTAGGTACCAAAGACTTCTAAACATAATGCCAACAATGGTTTATTAGAAGAATAGAATGTTCTCCCCCTGAACCTATTCCACCTATTGATTGTCAGATCTGATCATTGCATATATTAGTAAGAAGTATCCAGGCATCATCATCAATCAAATATACATCAAGTTATCAACAACTTGTGAGGATCAAAAACACTTCTACATAACATCCACAGATTGTAGTCATCTATCATCACGACAAAAAATATAATTGATAATTGTCTGAACCATATCAAATCAGTTTTTCTGAGTTTGACCCACTACATTTTTCTCAAACCTACATATACTCGACTGTGCAGCTTCGAACTCATGTATATATGTGACTTTTCTCCATGAAACTTGTGTATTAGATTTAGAACATTGAAGTTTCATACTTTCAGCTTCCCCTGAGTCTGTCATGTCTGAACATTGTGCCATACCACATTTTTCTGACTATACTTCCTTCTTCTTCCATATCTTCGAGTGTGATGATGTTTTCTCCTTTTGGTATGGTGCCCAAAATTTTCTCCTGCATTCCTTTGCTATATGTCCAATTTTTTTACATGCATAACATCTTACATGTTTCATGTTTCTTCTATAATAGTCAATGGATTTGTGACCAAACATATTGCAAGAAAAACAATATCCCTTAAAGTACCTGGAAGCTGATGATCTTTCTGTGTGATGGTCTTGAACCATTCTACTTATGCATCTTTCTGCAACATGTCCAAGATTATGACATATAAAACATTCAACATTATTCATTTGAGGAAATAACCAACTAACACTTCCATAGTTAGGAGTAAAAGATTTTCTTTGAAGATTTTATTTACTTGGTTGTTGATGTGATTGACCTCTCATCTCCTTGTTGAGCATTTCAGGTTTTACATTAGAGTTCCTTGCCTTAGCTTGTGAGCTAGATTCACCTTCAATAGATTCATGGAAACCAAGACTAGATTTGATGGCAAGAGACCTTTGACTACTAAGAATATCATCCAAAATCTTAGTACTATCTTGAAATTGTAAAAGCTTATCCTTTTCTTCTAATTTACCTTTTAGTATATTTACCTCGACCTAATATTTCTCTTCCTTTTCAAGATACTACTTCTTCATGATTTCTTCATATTTTCTTCCTTCTTCCTCCACTTTTTTCCTTAATTCGAGAACTTCGTTTTCTTGTTCTTCAAGAGCTTGGAGTAGTTCCTCATTCTGTTTATTTTATTTTTTAAGATCTTCTTTTAGATAGAGGATCTTAGCTTCAAGAATTTCATAGTAACTGGATCTATCTTTGAGTTTCTTGATTGTTGTCCTCCTCTTATTTACTTCATTTCCTAATGATTTTACTTCATCCTGCAGCTTTTCACATTGATCTTCCTTTTCCTTATTTCCTTCCTCTAGTTGAGCTTTTAGATTGGTAGCTTCTTCTTTGAAGGCACATTCCCTTTTGTCCAATACATCTTGTTGATCTCTAATTTTATCTGTAAGCCTTTTAAATTCTACCTCTATTTGATATCTTTCTTTCTCACCCATAAGAGCAAATTCAGTTGTTTCACTATCACTTTCATCATCTTCAAATGGATAGAGAAATGTATCACCAGAGGATAACAAATTCATACCTGATAGTTCTTTTGCTTGTTCATCTTCATTCTGAGGTGACTCTGAATCTGAAGAGTTGCTTCCACATAATCTGCAATCGATTCTCCCACTGTCATACTTCCTTTGAGATGTCTTCTTCTTCTAAGGCACTTTCTTCTTTATCTTCTTTCCCATTGTTCTATAGATCTCCTTCAAGCGATCAAGCTTATACCAAAGGACCTACTCGGATACCAATTGTTGGAAATAATACTGAGAGAGAGGGTGAATTAGTATTAGTCAAGTCAATAATCTTTTTCTTTTCATACTCAAATTTGTATATGCTACTTCCATGTGGGTAACCCGCGTGTACATGCAACTGTGTTTAAGGAAACAAACGTATATCTAGCAAACTAATGATTCAGTTAATTGATCATATGTTGATCTTTAACCTATCCATCAGTACTTTATTCAACATTAAACATTAACCATATGCAGTTAATAATAGAGTGAACCATAACACATAAGCAACACACATGAACACCAAGATTTAAGGTGGAAACCTAATGTGGGTGAAAACCACCTACTACTATTGTCTATGTCTTATTTTAATAATTATAAAATTTGTTTACAACATTGTATTGGTGCAGACTCATCCCAATACGTGGGCTTCTACCTCTAGAAGGCTACAACCTTGTCTCATTCTCTAGCTTCTACTGGAAGGGAGCTACAACCCCCTAGCTCTTTTACTAGCCAATATGTTTAATAGTATGTAGGCGTCGACCTACAGAAGGATACAACCTTCTCTCTTCCTCGAGGGACCTCATTTTATAAATTTTCAAACCGGATACTCTTGGAACACAACACCATATTCTGAAGGCCACGTTTCATCCAATTTTCATACTAGACCCATCAAAAACATTGAAGCTCAAATCAATCACCACTGCAATACAACCATCAACTATATCTGCATCAACCAATCACTGAAACTCAATCATTACTTTCTGAATCAACCAAACTCAATCAATCACTGACAACCTCTGAACCTATGACACAAGTGAATCAACCATTCATTCATACTTTAATCAACTTGAACAAATCAACTAGAACAGAGAGATCACTGTAGCTAGTACACAGATTTGTACCCAGAACATTGCATCATTAATTAGAACCGGCTGTAACCTCAAAAACATGCATCAAAGTGTATACACAACTTGGAAGAGTTGAACCAACATGTATACACAACTTCATAAAAGTGAACCAGCATATAGATCTGCAAATTCTTACTTATAACTTCGCTGCACTTCCCGACTTTAGACATACCCAGATCATCACATATAAAGGATAATACATGTGTTAGAAACTAGATCTAGCCCATCAAATCACATAGTGATAATTCATTATGATTATGATCCATTATTAGATCTCATCCATCATTACTAAAGCAAATCACAATTAATCAATCTGATCACTCGTACCAGAATGCAGTCACCAAAACATAAAGCAAAGCCTAGAACTATGTATCAACAACCATAACCAAGTGTAACTTCAAACATCATAGTTCATAAGGTATACGCTACTTCGATGTGTCGAACCTGCATGTATATGCGCTTTTACCAAAGTCAACTAGCGTATACATCTGTAAATATTCATTCATAATTTTGGAGCTATTCTAGACTTCAGTTATACCCAGATCATAAAATTTACAGAGAAACACATGCATCAGTGTATAGATTTATAATAAACATGAACAAACCATATAAAGATAATTCATTCCAAGCCTTAATACCCCAATCCAACATTAGGTCTTGCCCTTCATCAACCGCTGAGGTTCCTCCTTGGCTTAGATCAAGCATAGCATCATAAACCCATAACCTGTATATTGGATCTTACAATTTATCAAATATTCAATGCTTGTCTACCTTGGCCTAATGATCTTCTCCTCCTTATATAGTTTTAGACCATTCTCAATACCATGGACCAAAACCACTTAGGACCAATACCTTGGACCAAATACCTAGGGTCAATACCTCGAAGCAAATACCTTGGACCAATACCATGGACCAAATACCACAGACCAAAAAATTAGTTTTCCAAGGTATACACGCCTTTCCTTATGCGAAACTATGTGTGTACATATACACGACTTGTATACAGTGAACCTGTGTGTATACACAGCTTGGTCATTGGTGAACCTGCATATACCTCTCTTTCTTCATCCTTTGTAGTTTGATCTATAATTCTTTGTTGTTAACCAGCTGCACTGTGAAATGTCATTTGAGAGAGTTTCCATTGTTCATTACTTTTGAACTGATTCCTTTGAACTGCCCTGCATTTTGTCACTACTAACATGCATTTTGTCACTTCTGATATCTCTACTATAGATTTATTTATTCACCATATACAAGTGAGTTGTTCTGCTACAAGTGGGTTGCCATCAATTACAACACATGCATCAAAATTCCAACAACTTAAACTACTGAAGTATGAAGAAGAGGTATTACCCAGAGGTCCTACGTTTGAGTTCATTCCCATAGGTTCCAAACCCTCTGCTTCTTCTAATGCTTTAGAACATGCAACTCATTCAAGCAAATCATATACAATAGATGTAATAGAAAGCATGTTGATGATATAGGTGTTCGGTCATATAAGCATGTAAGAAAATAAGCATTAAAATAAGATTCATAAGAAAATCATAACATAGATTAATGCATTAAGACCTTAAATATCAGGAACAAAACAACACCTCTTTATTGATGTAAACTAAAGAAAGTATGCAAGAACTACAACCTGAGTCATCCTCCAGTTCTAAGAAAAATCGTCATCTCGATCCATCCTACCCAGGCCTTAGCAATACTCCTTCGTAGTTATACACAAGGATGTCATAAAGGAATGAAGGGTATCTCAAGAAGGAAACAAAGGTTTCATATGACCTAGGAGTGCAGAAGGCACAAGGATTTCTTCAGACTTGACCAAGGATGTAATAAACTATAATATCAATATCCAATATTTTCTCCTCCTCTAGACCTTCCCATGGAGGTCTATTTATACTTCTCCAAATTAGTTTTTTTGGTTCGGAAACAATTGGGCCACGGGCTACAGTAGGTGAGTAATAGGTAAAACCCATAAAATCAGCCTGAATTTAAAGAGTTTATATATTTTTTAATGGTTTTAACACATATACGTGGGTTGGCTATATACTGACCCATGTGTACACGTGTTTTATACATGGAAAAGCAACTTATAAGATTTAAAACATTATTTTTTAGAATTTGGACCTTTCTGGAAGGGAAGAGCTTCCCATAACACATAGCATCAAATCTACCAAATGTGGTAAATGGTGCTATAACAATCTCAACCTTACATTTTTAATTCTTATAAAGGCCCACTTCGCTAAAATTCTAGCTCACCCAATAGAATAACAACCTAGATTATTTTAGAGAATGGACACTTATATTGACATAAAAGATCTTAGTTTTCTACAAATTACAATTGCGGGAATTTATTCCCCATTAGAGAATTCCATGACACCCCCTACGTCCAATAAAAAATGGATTTTCTGAGTGTTGAAACTCCTACATTGGACTCCCCAGGTAGAATATATATGAACTCCTAGTGATAGGTCTTCATTTTTTTGAACCTCTTGGATGCCATGCGTTCTACTATTGTTTTCAATTTGTCCATTTATGTTCTTGTCCTTGTGCTTCTGGGATCCCATGTTTTGTTTTGTTGTTGGCTTGAACTTTTCTTTGTTGATATAGTCTCTTACAGTCAATCAAGTTATGCAATTAACTGTTTCTTCCTTCTCAATCTACCATATCTTAGGTACCCTCTTCATCAACATCCATAACCATCCAATTTCAACATTCAACTCATATTATTTATTAATTAACTATTTAGTTTCACTAGTTCATCCAAAACATTTGTGGCTTAACTTCCTACTTCTTCACTCCCATAACCTTGTTACTTCCAATCTTCAATATTAGATATTTTAAATATGCGCGAGTCCCTTAACAACCTTACTCTTGGATTTTTCATGGAATATAGGTTCACTCCCTTGAGAGACGAATGGGGGTACTACAACAATCCTCTTGTTCATTAACTACTTATTTTTCTCCATCATTGTCATCAATACAATATGAAAATTTATTATTTGAAGGCTACTTGTTATTTTCTAAAATAATTTTCTACTTTGTATTCCTTGGTTGAAAATGTCAAAAAAACTAATTTTCATGGGACAAACGTGTTTCATGCTCTTCCTTTTCTACTTCTTCTGATAGTTATGTTTGTCCTTCTGTGATCCCAATAATCTTTACATCATGAATCTTATCAAAACATTCATATGTTTTAAGCATATCGTCCTCTTCCTTCTTCTTGTCTACACTCTCTATGTAGTCTTCTTCAAACCTAGGATTTTCCATCTAATCCTCTTCATATTGTAATTCTTTTTTGGAGTTTGATATCATATGTGTTCAAATTTTGTCCCTTCTCATTTATGAGGTCACCCTCATATTTTTTTTTGAAGTTTTTTTTCCTTCAAGATGCCTTTAGATGAGTTTTATGATTATGGCATCTTAAAACTTCATTTAACCTCCCTCACCATGTCTTTCATCATTTCAAAATTCCAGAGGATACTTGATTCCTATTAGGGTACGTTCTAAATTATGCTTTCTAAGCTTCTTCATTTTCACAAGTGATTCTCCAGACACAGCATTGGTAGCTTGTATAGTCCTCTCCACATGTAGAATTTTAGGACCATGCAACATGTTTGGATGCTTCCTCCACTGCCATTTAGAAGATGAATTTCCACATTCAAAATTTGGGTTTCTACTTTACCTCTCTATGTTTCAATGAAATTCGCTCATGTACCATTGTGGTGTATGGATTCGAAGATCCTCTAGGCTTCTCATGATATAAATTATTCACTTTCTATTGGAACTTCCTCAATTGAAAGTTCTACTCTTGTTTAACAAAGTCCTTATTGGACTTGGAAATAGTCCTTGTATGTTTCACAACATACGCTTAACCACCTCTCTAGAATCCATTAACTTTGGTGATGCATCCATTTACTAACATGTTTATTTTTTGCTGTAATGACATTCATGACCCTAATAAGTGGTATTAGAGAAAAAAATATCGAGTTGGAAACACCCCCACTTTTTTCTTTGGGGGGGGGGTTTGAACTTGGAAGTGCTCTGAGTATATTTCGTGACATGTTCTTAATCACCTCTTGGATATCCATTAACTCTGGTGATATGTCTATTTACTAATACATGTGGGTTTTGGTGTAGTATACATAATGATGCCAATAGTCCTTACACTCACTTACTTCTTTCTTTAGCTTGTCTTGATCTTCCTCATTGGAGAAGTCCTTCTCCTCCTAACTTTCTAGTAGAATTTAATTGACCTTGTGCTCATCACCTATTAGTATGTCGTCACTTTTATTAAACAAAGTTTTATCTAGTTAAGGTAAGCCGTTCACCTTAGCATTTGCAACATCCTTCCTCATGTGTCCATAGAGAATCACATTCCCTTTCCCTGTCACAAGTCTACTTCTCTTTACTTCATTTGTTGAATTCTCCTTGTCTTTGTATTTTAGAGATAATTCTTCTTTCTATTGTTCCTTTGTGACAACCTTTTAATGAATTTCCACCTTCGTTACGTGTAAAACTTGCATTCACACAAAATTTGTTAGATTTAAAATTTCAAGGCACTCTAGCCTCATCCTCTATCATTAGCTTTCCTTTTTGTTTTGGACTTTTCACATAGACCATGAGACTCATGGTAGGTCTCTCTTTACCATCTCCATAATCCCCTTTTCAAATCAATATCCTTTTCTTTAGTTTAAAATAGTGAACGCTCTCTTCCTCACACTTAGCTACTCTAAGCTTTTCTTATTTCAGTTGAGCACTCACTATGTTCCTTAGTTTCTTCCTCAACTTCCTGGCATATAGTTTTCTAAGGCCGTTGGATATTTTCCTTTACATCCCATCCACATATCTAGTACTCATTCTCAATTTCTTCTAGTAGTATTATCATCACATGGAGTCTTTCCATTAACTTAATCATCCCTCTCACAAATGCCTATTGGCTCATCTTTCTTCTTTGGATGCCAACATATTTCTCCATTCTCTTTTGGATTTCACCCAACCACTTGTCATGACCATTAGTGGTCCTCTCTTTCTCATTCCCTATAAGCTTCTCCTGTCTCACTTTGAGCTACAAATAAGCCTCCAAAAGATATCTCCAAGCTTCTCTCCTTAGGGATTGGGCTTTTGGTATCATAGATTCTCCTTCACTAGAACCTATTGAGCCTCCTCTATTATCATGGCTATTATATTATGTTCACCTTTCTTTCTCTTGAGGAATTCTTTTTCCCCCTACTCTCTTCCAACTTCAGTGGGAACAACTTCTGATGTTGCTTCTCTTAATGCAAGGGTTTTATGCCACAACCTTTTTTGTCGTCTCGCTACCTAAAATCACTAATACCTTTGGCTACATTAAAATAAAAACATAAGACCAATTAAAAGCTAGGACTACTCAAATTGAGATCTGAAAATCTCCTGAATTTGTTTCTTTAATGTGCTCTAATTATTATCTTCCAGTTCTCACTTATTACTTAGCTAGGAATTTCCTCAATCTTATTTGTCCCTATCCCTCTATTTTATGGTTCTTTCTCCAATATCAAATATGAAATTCCTCTCAGACTCCTTTGTCTATGTTTCTTTTCTACTTTCCTACCTCAATTATTCCTCTCACTAGATGGAAATTTCTTCTGGACACAAACACTTTTGGTAGCTTTCAATAAAATAGAACACCCTCACTCTATTACCACTTGATGCAATGAGCCTTGATCTAGGCTACTTCTCAGTGTTTTAACCCCACAATAGTTGATACCAAGACTCAATTTTAGTGTACAACAAAACTTCATGGCTTAATAAGAATATTTTTTTATGGCCCACACACTCTATGTGTACTCAGACTCTTAGACTAACCCTTAAACTTGAGTGGTTTGAAACAAAGTCAAAACATGGTGTAAGTCATTATGAGCGTGGGCCTTTAATCTTATGATCAATATTGACTAGAAGAGATCAAAAACATCAGCAAACTACAAGTCGGCCCCCCTGTGACATTATTTGAAGAAGGGTGGGTGTGATGGGGCACAATTCAATCATCAGATCTAAACCATCAAATTTATAGTCACCCTTAAGGTCACTGAATAAGGGGTGGAGGTGATCAGTCTCCACGCTCATGCAAAACAACCTTCGTTTCCTATCAAGAAAAATTTTAGGAGCTAATATTCACAGATGGGTTAATTTTACATGTTTTTTTGGAAAAACGATTTGCTAATACCCATTTGTTTCTAAAAATAATTTACACAAATTTTAATGGGTTAATTTATTTTTCCTTAAAAGTTGCTGAGATTTTATAGAGACTATATAAATTTATTAGAAATTTTAATATTTTTTAGAATATTTCACCAAATTTTTCATATTTTGCATATCAGGGACTAGTAATATTCACCAATTTTATAAACTTCAAATTAAATTCCCATTATGAAAACTTTCCCTAATTATCACTACTGTAGAACACCCCTAACAATATTTCTTGGGTTTATAAGGAACTTTGTGCTTTGTCATTCTCGATATAGGGGAGTGTAGTTGTGTCATTTGGAAACTAGATTTCATATTTCATCTCGACGAAAACTACAACCTGACCCCAGCTCCCACTCCATAGGAATAAACTAGATCTCCATAAGCCTCTTCAATTCCTCAAACATGTGTTCTGCATATCTTACCATATGAGGGATATTCTTTGTGCATTCCTTGCTCCGAAGATGTCATGTAGACTATATGGGGGATAATAAAACACATGGGCCAATAAAATCTAATATGTTTTAACATGTTTCCATAGGGAAAATGGCTACACAATGAATACAATACATGTAATAATCCTTGAATAAATTAATTCCTAGAACAATATGTTGTGCTATCCCTTAAGATCTCTCACTTAGCTCCTTGAAATTTTTCCTCGAAAATCCCCTACTACCTCTCCCCCTTCTTCTACTATGCATGCTACATGTATATTTATAGGCTATGAAAATATCCTAAAAGGAACTAGATTGTATCTCAACCTTACATTTGTCACTTTTACAAAGACCCACTTGGAAAAAACACTAGCTTACCCAATAGCCTAACAACCCAAATTCTTTTAGAGTCTCAACAATTGTATTTATATCAAAAATCTTAATTTTATACAAGTTACAATTAAGGAAATTTCTTCCCCTTTAGAAAATTTCACGACCCTCCTTAGTCCTAGTAAAACATGGATTTTCATAGACTTGATGCCCCTGCATCAAATAATTTATATAATTAATGTATGGACATATAAAAGAACATATTCCAAGTAAAACATAATATACCTAAATGTATCTTAAACAAAACTTATCATCTTTCATTATTTTTATATCTTTATAGTCGCATTATCTTTTTATATTTAACTTATAAACTATAGTTGATTGTCGTATTTTAAGAATTTCCTTAACTTATCTATATATCTATCTATATATATATATATATATATATATATATATATATATATATATATATATAAGGTGATTTAAAAATTATCATAAGATATTATAAGTTAAACACTTAATGGTTTAAACATGATCATAATGTGTTATAACTTAAAAACATAATAACATCGTCCTTCTCCTGATATAATAATTCACATTGTGACAATAATTCATACTATTACTCTAGTTATTAGTAAGGTCATGTTTTATTAGGATCAATTTTTTTTTAACTTTTTCTTGTCAAATGCAAATGCAAATATTCAACCATTTTTGGTGGAAGAACTTCTTATGAATCACGTGTCTTGATATCTGAAGGAGTTTTGAACTCATTTGTACTAAAGGTGAATTTCGACCACTCGTTTCTGGCATCCTAATGAATATTGTGGGAATATCATCTTTCCATCTACATATACTGATTGATAAATATTTTAGAGGCAGAAAACACAAACAAGAATAAACTGAAAACTAGAAATGGAGTAAACATGCTTTTCTCATCATTGAGTAATAGGTAAATAGATTACATAGGATATAAAGGAACATCAAAAATAAATAAATAGAATAAGACTCAAACATAACTAAACTAAACTAAACTAAATGAACTAAACTCAAACTGTCTATGACACCTAGCACATAAAGATGAGACAGGGGAATTAATGCTCTCAACACCCCTTCCTAATCTCATATGGTACAATTATTGACACTTATAATGCCCAATTTCTCTCTTTGAAATTCGAATACAAAATTTTATCAATCATTTTATAAAAATGTATTTTGCCTAATCTCATGATCTAGAGAAATCTAGAAATATATCTCCATTATTGACAACCTCTCGAATGAAATGAGCATTTGTTCATATGTTGTAGTTTTTTGGAAACATAATTTTTGGATAAGGCAATGGTGTAGTTTTTATCACAGAAAATATGAGTTGGCTCCTTTTGAACATGTGAAAGATCATTCAATAGTATTCTCATCAATATTGCTTGACAAGTTTCAAAATTTGGAACTACATACTTTGCCTTTGTAGAGGATATTAAAACAATGGGTTGTTTCTTAGATGTCCATGAGATCATATTTGTTCCTATGTGAAAAGTGTACCATGAGGTGTTTGTCCAGTCATCTAAGCCAACTACATGGTCACTATCTGTGTAGCCTGAGAGTGAGAAATCTTCAGAATCATTGTAGAATAAGCCATAATTTAGTGTTATTGCATCATATCTTCAGATTATTTTTGTATCTAGCCAGTGAGAATTCTTGGGTGACCATAAATGTAGAAACAAAACAAGCTGCAAACATGATCCAGATTTAAATAGGAACGCAACAAATTACAGAGATAACCATATACACAAAGATGCAGCGAAAATAATACTTCATTTCATTAATGGAAAATACTGAAATATGCTTACAACCAGAAATGGAAATAAACCAGCTAGGGCGATGGTAGCTTATCTCTAAGAAGAGATGTGGTGGCTACATGCCTTTGAACTGTGTTACAATGAGGCTCGAAGGCCTATTTATTGTTGAGAAACAATGGAAAACCCTTAACATTCCAAAACCTAACCCTAGGAGATGAAACGCCAAACTGTGGGCCCCGTTTGGGGGTAAATTGGTACACCAACTTCCCGGGGTCGTAACTTTGGCATATGATCTCCGTTTGACGCGTACAATAGCTCATTAGAAAGATCTATCCGAGCACTATCATTATTGGAACGGGCAACATCGGTCCATTCCATGGACCGATGTTGCCCCTGGATTCCCCAAAAAACGCTGTTTAGGGCCTCAAAACGGCTCCGGAAGTTCAGGACCCGAAAACTGCTAAAAATAGTAAGTTGTGCTACAATTAAGGAAACTGAAAATGCTGAGAAAGACAATGGTGGGGGTCCAGGTGGACTTGGTAGGTGGCCACCAATATCCACCTGGATCATTCCTCCCCCCTTAGGAAGCAATGGTCCCCATTGCGTTGAGCTCCTCCATGAGATGAGGAAACTTCTGCTAAACTTGTTCCCTGGTGAGCCACTTGCCCTGCTGAAGGAGTTGGCCTGCTTTGACAACGCGATACAGTTGGATATTCTGTTGGCGAGTGTTTTTGATCTTTGTGTCCATGATCCGATCAGTTGCAGCTTGTTCCATGCAATCTGGATTTAATATTGTGGCTTTGAGCTGTTCTGCAATGTCAGATGTGTCTAGCAATGGTGGAAAGTATGGCCGAAGGCGGTCCACATTGAACACTGGGTGCAGGCCAAGGAATGGGGGAATGCTGAGCTCAAATGCATTGTCTCCCATCGCCTTAGTAATGGTGTAAGGACCATATTGGAGTGGTCTCAATTTCCGATAGGCTCCAGTAAGGCGTTCCTTTTGCAAATGCAACCATACTTTGTCGCCCACTTGAAACTTGTGTGGCACCCCGTGTTGATCATGTCGCTGCTTGTACTTGGCATTTGATTTCTCAAGAATGTCATGGACCTGCTGGCGAATATGTTGGATGCGCTCAATGAAGCTGGTGGCCTTATCTGTTTCAGACTGGACATGAGCTGAATTCATGTGAGTAGCTGCAAGGGGCATGGCCACATCAATGGGGCATAGTGGCTGGAATCCCAAACCCACCTGGAAAGGGCTATGGCCAGTGGAGCTGTGAAGAGCTCGGTTGTAGCTGTGCTGAACATAGGGGAGGCTCTCGTCCAATGTGCGTGGATGCTTTGAGTTATACATTCGCAGAATGTGCACAATCATCCTGTTGACAACCTCTGTCTGGCCATCAGTTTGAGGATGGAAGGCTATGGACTTCGTGAGTTTGGTGTCCAGCATTGACCAGAGACTGGACCAAAATGTGCTGAGAAACCGACTGTCTCGATATGAGATGATAGACTGTGGGATCCCAAAGTGCACCCACACTCGCTCAAAGAAGAGTTTAACAGTGGCTTCTGCTATGATATTCTTCTTGCAGGCCATCATAATGGCCATCTTCGAGAACTTGTCGACGACCACAAAAACACAGTCATTTCCATGCTTAGTGGAAGGAAGGCCTGACATGTAATCCATGGAGATGGATTCCCAAGGTCGACTAGGGGTAGGCAACGGGGTATAGAGGCCGTGCTTCTTAATGGTCGATTTGGCAATGGCACAGGCAGTACATGATCAGATGTACTTCTCAACATCCTGTCGAAGATTCGGCCAATAGAAATAATTTTGCAGTACTGCCACTATTTTCTTGACCCAGAAATGCCCAGCAGCCCGACTGTAGTGTGCTTCCCAAATCATCTTGGCACGCTCGCTTGAAGGAACACAAAGGTGATCGAGGTGGCATAATAGGGCGTCCTGGAGGTGAAAATCTGCAACATGCTGACCTTCCAAGAGTGTCTGGTATGTGTGGCCGAATTCTGGGTCGCTTTTGTAGAGAAGTGGCCAATCAGCAGTCTCGTGCCCACAAGAGTTGAGCACGGTGGTCAGCGCCATGATCGGTGGCCGACTGAGGCAATCTGCAACATTATTGGTGCTGCCCTTTTTATACTTGATATTCAAGTGAAACTGTTGCAGGTATGTAGACCACTTCTGATCGCGATCATTCTGCAATTTCCCTTGGGTCTGTATGAACTGCAGAGGTCGGTGGTCTGTGTGGATGACCGTTTCCTTCCCCAAAATGTAATGCTTCCAATGTCGGCAGGCCTGTACAATGGAATACATCTCTTTATCATAAGTGGGGTACTTCCGGACTGTGTCTGAAAGTGTTTCACTGTGATATGCCACTGGATGTCCATGTTGAGTAAGGACTGCCCCAATAGCATAGTCAGAGGCATCTGTCTCGACCTCAAATGGTTGTTGTAAATCTGGTAACGCGAGCACTGGTGTTGTGCAGAGGCGATCCTTCAATTCCCTGAATGCCTTCTGTTGAGATTCAGACCAAAAGAATTTTTCTTTTGCCCCGCCCTTGGTGACTTGACTCAAGGGCCAAGAAATATGAGAAAACCCCAACACAAACCTATGGTAGAAGTTGGCAATACCTAGAAAGCTGCGGAGCTCTGTTAGAGTGGTTGGAGAGGGCCAATCCCGAATGACTTGGATCTTGGCCGGATCGACATGCACCCCCTGTTCATCAATGATGTATCCCAGATACTGAACCTGGGTCATGCCAAAAGTGCATTTCTCTAAATTGGCACATAGCTTGTGTTGCCGCAGTGTTTGGAGAACCTGTCGGATGTGGTGGAGGTGCTCTTCCCAACTCTGGCTGAAGATCAGAATGTCATCCAAGTATACTACTACAAAGGAGTTGGTGAATGGCCGCAAGATGTCATCCATTAGCCTCATAAAGGTTGCAGGAGCATTCGTCAATCCGAAAGGCATGACCAACCATTCGAAGAGGCCCTCCTTGGATTTGAAGGCAGTCTTCCACACATCGGAGGGTTCGATTGGTACCTGGTGATATCCTGACTTCAGATTGATGTTGCTGAAATATTTCGCCCCCTTTAGTTGTTCTAGGAGGTCATCAATCCGCGGGATCGGGTACCTATTACGGACAGTGATCTTGTTCAGCGCCCGATAGTCAATACAGAGTCTCCACGTCCCATCCTTCTTCTGTACCAACACGATCGGGCTCCCACAGGGCGATGAACTCGGACGGATGTGACCTTTCTGCAGGAGCTCCTGAATCTGCCTCTTGATTTCATCATTCTCCAGAACGGAGCATCGATAAATTGGTCCATTGGGTAGTGGCGCACCTGGGGTCAGATCGATGGAGTGCATGACTTGACAGTGCAGAGGAACCCCTGCCGGGGAGGTGAAGATGTCCTCGTACTCCTCCACAACCTTGTCCATCTGTAGTTGTCGTGCAGAGGGACCCCGTTTGGAGGCCGCGGCCACTGTCTTCTTCTTTCCTTGAGGGCATATCATCAGGAAAACAAATTTCCTGGTTTTGGAAATGATCTTACTGCATTGTTTTGCAGTAATCAAAGAGAGGGCGGCAGGTGGTGCTACCTCTGGTATCCTGAACAACTTATTTCCCAATGTAATAATAACAGCACGGGGCCTTGATTCATACACAGCATGTCGCTTCCACAAGTATGGTTGTCCTAGTAATACATCACGAACTTCAAGGGGAGCAATGTCACACAATACCTCATCTGTGAAGGGCTTGATGTTGTATGGAAGGCGACACTGTTGGCTCACGCAAAGATCTCGTCCTTGGTGAAGCCACCCAATGGTGTATGGTTGTGGATGTGTTGTGGTCGATAAGCCCAACCGCTTCACGACCTCTGCCGAGATGAGGTTCTTTTGACTCCCGCTATCAACAATGAACTGTATCGGGGAGCCCTTTACCCACATCTGGGAGTGGAAGAGACGCTCCTCCTCCTCTGGATCTTCGGGTTCATTTTTCTGGATCTTTGCGGTAGCAACAGTGGCGCTGGGATCCGCATCAATGATCTGCTTCCCTTTTTCATACCCCTTATCGAGTTCTGACTCAGAGTCGGAACATGCATCTGATTCTGAAACCTTTAGCTCAGCCACTAGTGACTGCTTGGCTCGACACTCACTTGTGTTGTGAGTGGAGCTCTTATGGAACTCGCACCATTTTCCAGTGTCCTTTTTCGGCTTCGCGGCGCTGTTCTTTGCTTGCAGCTTCGGCTGGTTGTCTTGGGCTGTCCCGCCTTGGCTTTGTGCTTTGTTCTGTGGTTTAGGGGCACCTTTCCCCTGCTTCGGATTCGCAGATCCAAAGTCTCGCTTCTTTTGTTTAAACTTCTGCTCGACCTTGACGGCATATCGGTATGCTGCGCCGAGTGAGGGGATGTTTAGGAATTGTATTTCTTCCTGGATGTACTTGTGCAGGTAGCCATGGTATTTGAGTATCAAATGTTTCTCCGAATCCTTGATGCCCAACTTTGTGCGAAGGGTATGGAAAAGATTGGTGAACTCTGGCACGTCTTCGTCCCTTCCCTGCCGCAGCGTGGTCCACTTTATGTATTCATCCTCATAGCTTCCGACAGGGTAGTACTGTTCCTTGATGGCATCCCGGAATGAATCCCAGGTGGGCGCGGCTGAAAATAGTGAGCCAGTACTTTCATCCTTCTGCTCGCAGTAGGTTTCCCACCAGTCCTTGACGTGGGGGGATGCTTTGAGAAGAGCAAAAACAATCTTTTCCCGACTCGAAAATTCATGAACAGAAAAATAACCCTCTAGCAGATTTAACCATTTATCTACGGCATCTGCGTCTATCTGACCCTCGAATATGGGGATTTCAAAATTAACTTGTACCTTAAAGGGTGTGGCGTTTCCAGAGTAGCTGCTGGAAGCCGATGCGTTGCTTCTGGGTAGCCGCTGAAGGATCTGGGCAAAGCTGTCCATCGTCACGTTCCGTTGTCGCTCGAGGGCTTCTTCAAGCAAAATTTTGATGGGATCTCCTGCCCCCTCGTCTTTCTTCTCGTCCGCCATGGGAGGCCGTCGGGATTTGCGAGGCTGGTCTTGCAAAGGTTCAACCAGTTCAAGCCCTAACTCATATCCCGACCTTGTTGGGGACATGCAAAGAAAAACAGAGAAAAAGTAGACCACTCTGATACCACTGATCCAGATTTAAACAGGAACGCAACAAATTACAGAGATAACCATATACACAAAGATGCAGCGGAAATAATACTTCATTTCATTAATGGAAAATACTGAAATATGCTTACAACCAGAAATGGAAATAAACCAGCTAAGGCGATGGTAGCTTATCTCTGAGAAGAGATGTGGTGGCTACATGCCTCTGAATTGTGTTACAATGAGGCTCGAAGGCCTATTTATTGTTGAGAAACAATGGAAAACCCTTAACATTCCAAAACCTAACCCTAGGAGATGAAACGCCAAACTGTGGGCCCCGTTTGGGGGTAAATTGGTACACCAACTTCCCGGGGTCGTAACTTTGGCATATGATCTCTATTTGACGCGTACAATAGCTCATTAGAAAGATCTATCCGAGCACTATCATTGTTGGATTCCCCAAAAAACGTCGTTTAGGGCCTCAAAACGGCTCCGGAAGTTCAGGACCCGAAAACTGCTAAAAATAGTAAGTTGTGCTACAATTAAGGAAACTGAAAATGCTGAGAAAGACAATGGTGGGGGTCCAGGTGGACTTGGCAGGTGGCCACCAATATCCACCTGGATCAAAACATCATGTCAAGTCTAGTTATAGTGAGATGTGAGAGACTACGAGTTAGAATTTTATAAAAAGTAGAATCAATAATGGTCCCTCATCCTGTTTACAGAACTTGGTGCATATAGCGATTGCAGTGTTAAATGGTTTTCAACTGACCATTTTAAACTCGTGCAGGATATTAGTGGCATACTTTTGTTGACAAATAAAAATACCATTTGTAGATTATTGAATTTCAATTCATAAGAAATGCTTCATGAGGCCGTCAAATTATATTTGCATGGTATCTTTGAAGTCTTCTAACATCATATTACCTTTACATAAAAAATCATCAACATAAAGGAAAATAATGAGAATTTTACCTTCATGATTGTTTATATAAAGAGTTGGCTCATGGATGCTTCTCCAAAATCAACTTTTGATGAGGTAAGATTTGATTTGACTATACCAAGCTTAGGGAGATTGTTTCAAACCATATATGGATTTATTCAACTTATACAATTTGTTTTCTTGTCCTGGAACTTCAAAACCAAGTGGCTAATCCACATTAAACTCTCTTTCCAATATTCCATTTAAAAAAGTAGATTTCACATCGAGCTGAAAAACTAGCCATTTATTTTGAGGTGCAGTTGTGAGAATAGTTCTCACTATATCTACCCTTACTACTATAGTAAAGGTTTTTCCATAGTCTATTCCAAGCTCTTGAAAGAACCCTTTGGCAATCGGCCTTGCCTTATGTTTCTCAGTTTTTCCTTTTCCGTTTGGTTTCATCTAGTAGACTTAATTCACACCAATGTTTGTTTTGTCTTTTGGGAGATCAACCAATTCCAAATTGTCATTGTTATATATGGCTATGATTTATTTATTCATTACATCAACCCAATGTTCGTTCTGTACTGCATCTTCAAAGTGAGTTGGTTGATAAGAAAGAAAAGAAAAACTATTTTTACAATCAAAATCATGCGCTTATTCATAGCTCTCATGCTTGTTTTTTTAATTATCTTCTGAGGATGATGATTCACTGCTCAATTCACTACTGGAAGAAGTACTATTTTCAGAGTGTTCTGGCTCCTCTTGTACCTTAAATATTGGTATCCTTCATGGATGAACATGTTGATATGAAGGTTCATCAGTTTTCTCACCCCAAGATTTGTTTTCTAGGAGCTCAACATCTCTAGTTAACATAAATTTCTTGATGAGTCAATTGTAGAGTCTGTAGAATTTTGACTTTCATTGTAGCCCACGAAGATGTATTTTTCGTTTTTGTCATCACACTTCTTTCGCAGATTTTGTGCAACATTCATAAATGCTACACAACCAAATATTTGAAAGTGATAGACATTAACCTTCTTACCATCCTAAGCCTCTTGAGGTACTATATATTTAACACTAGTTATCAGAGATATGTTGAGAATATATATCGCAGTAGTAACAACTTTAGCTGAATACTCATTGGAAAATTCCTTTTCATGAAGTATACATCTTTCCATATTCACGATTGATTGGTTTTTTCTTTCTGCTACTCCATATTGCTATGGAATGTATCTGGTTTTGTTTTGCATAATGATGTCTTGTTTTCGATAAAATGCTATGAAATATTTAGAACTATAATATCCTCCTTTGTATAACATGAGTACATTCAAAAGCTTTCCATTTTACTTTTCTACTTCTTCTTTGAACTATTTTAACCTTGAGAAAGTACAAGACTTATTTTTAAGAAAACAAATCCATATTTTCCTACTATAGTCATCAATAAAGGTGAAAGAATAAATACTACTAGCAATCGATTTTGTTTGCATTATGCCACAAATATCTATGTGGACTAGTTCTATGGGTTCTTTTTCTCTACGAGAAGACATGGGAAAACTGCCTCTTTTATGCTTTCCAAAAATACAAATTTCACATTGACAATATTGTTCATTCACGACAGGGAGACTAATGACCATAGAATGTTTCTAAATAAGCGTAAGACTCTTGAAGGGAATATGACCATACCTAGAATGCCATAACTATGATTCATCTTTCGTTGTAACATTGTGTGCAAATGACTATGACATACTTTTACTTCTAAGTGTGAAGGGACACATTATATTATTGGTTTTTTCTACCTTGGCTATACGTCTTCTAGAGGGAGCTTTGTCATAAATATAACAAGTTCTCCTTTGAAATATGACATAGTAGCCATGTTCCATCCATTGACCTATACTAATGAGATTGTGCTTCACATGTGGAAAATAACAAACATCATGTATATGTTTCTACTATTTTTTTAGTAAGAACATGCATAGTACCTTTCCCTTCAACTTTTATCTCAGGATAATGACGAAGAGAGTAATTTCATATTTGATATAAACATCAATGCAAGAAATTATATTTTTGTTACTTGTCATATGGTTTTTTCAGCCACTATCCAACAACCAAAGTTACTTGCAATGATTTTATTCAGAAATATGGCAGGAAAGAAACATAGCTTCAGAGAATTCTCCTTCATTGTTGGAGATATGGACACTGCCTCTTTATTCATGTAACTGTTTCTTTCGGCATCCATGTTCATAATGTCCAATTTTTGTTTCTTTCTATCTTCTCTGCCTAGTTCTATGAGGGTATCGACTGTTGTGGTTACCGTACTACATGATGATGTTCTGTATATTTGCTTCACCTCTACCTTGCTTGCTTCTGCTATATCCTTTTCCTGTGCCCCTCTCGAGAGAGATACTTTTGCCTTCAAAGCTTGTTCCTTGGAATCTTCTCCCAAGTTAAGTCATGTTTCGTGTGATAGAAGCAATCTAGTCAACCAATATATTGATAGAGTTGTAAGATCTTTCAACTCTACAATCGTTGTTACAACCATTTCAAATTTCTTGAGGATACTTTGGAAGACTTTTTCAACAATCTTCTGATTTGCAATCCTTTTACTAATAACCCTGATTTGCTTCATGATACCCATGAATCTCATCATGAGCTAATCAAATTTCTCCGTGCCAGTCGTATTCAGGGTTTCAATCTCAGTATATAACGTCTGCAATTTAGCAATCTTGACAGTATCATTACCTTGATATGCAACTTTGAGAATAGCCCAAATCTCTTTTGTTGTTGTGGCACATGTTATTTTGATGAAGATAAAGTCATCGACCAAATTATGGATCCAACATTTAGTTGAGTGCTCTTTCTTAGTGAGTTCGGTAATTGTGTTTCTCTAATTACTGGCCATGGCTCTTAATACTTCTTGGCTTGGATGTTCATAGCCATTATGTAAAGTATCCTAGTAAAGATTTGCAAAAAACACTCCATCCCTAAAAACTAAAATTCACAATTTTTATTAAACAAAATGGGTGTCTATAATAAAACATTGAATGAATCTTTTTTTTTAAATGCAAACACGTTTTTTTGGGGGTCACCAACTCATTTTCCAAAACCTTTTAAATAAAACCATTTTGATATTTTTTAAAATAAAAATAATCTCTTTTAAATGAAACAAGACACCAATTTTCGTTTATGAAAATTCCTTTAAAAAACAAAAAAAAACATGAATAAAACCCATTTTTTAATAGACTTTTTATAAAAAACAATTAAATCCCCTTCGTTTTTAAGCCTTTAAAACTACTTTTTTGAAAAGCAAAAAGGAAACATATTCGTGCTTGCCTTAGAAATTTACCTTGCCAAGGAACCAGAGAATATACCTTGACAAGGAATCGTGCTACTGAGTGACTTCTCAAGCCTTTGGTTTTTTATTATGTTAAGACACCTTTCGATAAAGAGAGCGTGTTTTAGTGAAGAAAAAAATATTTTCCTTTCAATAAAGAGAGGACGCATTAGTCCAAAACACTTTAGTTAACTTTCGATAGAGAGAGGTTGCGTTAATTTAGAAAATTGGGTAAAAATGTCCCACAATATAACGCAGCTTCTCGTGCTTCTTGGTGCGTTATTCTTTCACTATATATATATATATATATATATATATATATATATATATATATATATATATATATATATATATATATATATATATAAAGTCCTACTTTCAGTAACAAACTCCTCTCCCAATTTGTTCGCCGGGTGGACTTATGAATTTGAATTTCAAAGTTTTTTTTAAATGAAAGATCATTCCAAAACCTATGTTTCTCAATCTCCATTCCGCACTCATTTGGTCTTATGGTATTATCATGTTTCGAGTGTCCATTCCGCACTCGACCATTAGATTTGGTCTTAAAATACTATCATGCCTTTCACGACCGCCTCCTTCTAGAGCTCTTGTTCTTTGCTTTTTTTCCACTCACAAATTTCAAATGTTCCTCTCAAAGTGTCTCATGCAACCTACTATCATGCCTTTCATGACCTTCTCCTTCTAGCGCTCTTGTTCTTTGTTTTTTTTTCCACTCACAAATTTCATATGTTGCTCTCAAAGTGTCTTATGCAACCTCTCAAACGGTTTCATGCAACCTCTCACTCTAGTAGATGCTAGATTTATTTGTGATACAGACACAAGCATATTGCAAACATTTTTTTTTCCACTCACAAATTTCATATGTTGCTCTCAAAGTGTCTTATGCAACCTCTCAAACGGTTTCATGCAACCTCTCACTCTAGTAGATGCTAGATTTATTTGTGATACAGACACAAGTATATTGCAAACAACAACATATGTTGGTCTAAAGTGTCTCATGCAACCTCGCACTCTACCTCTCACTCTAGTAGATGCTAGATTTATTTGTGGTACAAACACAAATATATTGCAAACAACAACATTCCAAAGTATGAGAATTTTGTTGGGTTTAATACCATGACAAAGATTGCACAGGCAGAAAACGTAAACAAGAATAAAATCAAAACTCAAAATAAAACAAAATTGCTCTTCTCCTTATTGAATAATAAAATAAATAGATTACATAGTCCGCAATAAATAACTCCAGAATGGCTCAACTAACTGATTTCAAATCAAGCTGACTATAACACTTACATAATAAGATGAGTATGGAGATTAATACTCTCAACAAAGATGATACAAGGAGATTAATCAACACAAGCGCTAAAAATAAAACAAAATTGCTCTTCTCCTCATTGAATAATAAAATAAGTAGATTACATGGTCCGCAATAAATAACTCCAGAATGACTCAACTAAACTCAACTAACTGATTTTAAATCAAGCTGACTATAACACTTCACATAATAAGATGAGATACGGAGATTAATGCTCTCAACAGAGATGATACAAGGAGATTAATCAACACAAGCGAGACTCGTAGTTTTCACATATCAGATGTCTTCTATTTACTTATAGAGTGAGCAATTGCTATCAAATCATCCCTTCCAACTTATAAAATTCTAATTCCATTGCAGGAATCATATTTGAGAAATACAGGTTTCTCACGTATAATTATACTTTAGTTCAACTTTTTCTTATTCAAAGCTTCCCCTTATGTTAAAGATATGCCCTCTCTTGCAATTTTGGTGGTACTTACCATGAGATCGACATGTAACGACTCCAATTTATCTAAATTTTGTGACTGCATTATTTCACTAATATCAGTGATACTTCATCCGTTACTTCTCTAATATTAGTCATGTATCATTTATGTCATATTCAATATTGTTGTGCACATATTCAAAGATTTCAAAGGATATATTATGTGTCCCAACAAATCACATACTGCCCCAGATTCTTTGGTAACATTCCTTGCTTCATACAAAGACCTGACCTACTGATAAGCACATATTTTAATGTGATGTACAAATCCAACATCAAATGGATAACGGACTTGCATTTTAATGTACTCGACAACTGATGTCGCCATTCTCTGAACTGAATTTCAAAGTCTGAAGTCTTAGATATTTTTCGAAACATATTTTTACATATAGGTAGTTCAAAATTTCTATTAACTATTTATGTAAAACTTTTGATTTATCGTGAAATTTTATGATTACAGTGAGATTATAATGTGTCCTTGAAAAGAATCTATTACTTCACTTTTCTGATACTGATTTAAAAGAATATGCACTTCCACTGATAAAACCTTTTGGCATATTTACTTTAGGTAAAATTCAACACATCTCTACATGATGATATTTTGTAACTACCAAAGAAATATGTCACCTATGGACGAAGATTCACTCGTTCAGTTCCTTTGATGCAAGAGTTCGTGGATCAACATATTTTAATTTTCTCTATGAATGAAATGACCAATGGTTAACAAATACGCTTTTTAATTTACTCCATGAAGGTACTGACCAATAGACCCCTCCACTCAATTGAACTTTACAATCAGAAAAAATTATAAGACGATATGAGAAGTAAATAAAGAGAGGAAATAATGAGTGAACATATAACAAGTTGGACTTTATTATTCAGACAGGAGATTAATGAAATTAAAATAAGTAAATTAATTAAAGATATTTTTGAAATTTGATAGATAGGAGTGAAGTTTTAAGGTTTGATAGATAAAAGTTTAGGACTGAATTTATGTAAATATAAAAAGATATGGTTTAAACATAGTACAACCACATTTACTAATGTGGTTGATATACATAAATAGGCTTATATCCACCGCCCATCATATTAATAACTCTTACTTGTACTTTACTAAAAGATAATTATTTCACATTATTAATAACTATATAAATAATAATATTGATATCATACTTTGGAGAAAGGTCAATAACAATTAGGGTAAGAGGTATCGGTAGTGTTTGAAGCAAGGAAGAGAA
Organism: Pinus tabuliformis; assembly: GCA_031772625.1. Classification (NCBI taxonomy): domain Eukaryota; kingdom Viridiplantae; phylum Streptophyta; class Pinopsida; order Pinales; family Pinaceae; genus Pinus; species Pinus tabuliformis. Next base: position 12,324,202 of record CM062813.1, on the reverse strand, counting down.
GCAGGCCGGTATAGGGTTATAGGGGCAGGAAGACCTCCAAGTGGAGGCCTCGAGGCCTAGACAAGGACAGGGGTGTACGGGAGGCAAATGGATGGATGCGGCTCAGAAAAGGATGTTAGAGCAGTGAACGAGGTAGGTGACAAGTGGAAGAGGATGACAGTTGAGCTCAGCCCCAAAACAACAAAACAATTCCATGTGCGGCTTAAGAAAATGGACATGGGAACCAAACAGGGTTAATCAGCAAGGTTAGCATCAATGCCGCTCTGAGCCCGCAGCACGCTAACGATGGAAGCTCAAACAGGGGTGATATTTATTACTAGCAGCTAAAAAGGTGTAGCTAGTAGCTACCAGGGAGCAGCTCGCACGAGGATGGTCAATCTGAATGACATCGTTGATCTGGACCTCGAACTTGTTGATATCGAGGTCATAGGCCAGAACATCAAATGGTATATTCATCCAACTGGATGACATGGAAAGGAAACTCAAGGTTGAGAGGAGTCCTAGGAATAGAAGGGAACCCTAGGGTTGATGTAGGATACCCTAGGTCTGTCATTTCTAAACAACCGAAAACAATTCCCCTTCATCCAGGAGATGTAGACTCAAGGAGAATTGGCAGCAGCGACATCAAGAAATTGACAAGTCAAGCAAACCCCCGTCCACTTAACCTATTCTATTCTGGATGGTTAGAAGATGTCATGATAAGTTGTGGTCTTGGAAGAATCGAAGGAAATAACCCAGGCTTGAAGCTGGGAGCCACACAAGAAATAAATGCACAGCTACGTTGGAGTCTAGATCAAGCTGAAAAACCCAAAAATCCCCTCAACCGCAAACAGAAAAACAACAAATTACGGCCTCAGGGTCTGATTTTGCGGGCATTCGAAATTTATCAGATGGGGTTAATGCAGAGGAGGAGACAGCAGAAGGGGAATGAAGCAAGGGAAGGAAGTAGATGTGGGAGTGGCGGATGAAAGAGGCGAAGACGGACAAGCAGAAGGCAGCCGAAAAGAAGGAAAAGGGCTCACCTAGGAAGAAAGGAGATCAAGAATGCTCCAAGTAGAATCAAAAAATGTGGAAGTGACCACTCAGGGTAGGGAGGAAGGGACATGGTAGAGGCAGGCGAGGGAGAAGAGTGAAAAGCCCAAAATAATTGAGAGAAAAGAATCAGTTGCAAACCTGATTCTGGGCATGAATGTGTCAATAGACAAAGCCATGGAAGTTGCGGATCTAACGCTGGTTGGAAGGGCAAGAGGGAAAAATCACTCAACTAACTTCATTCAGGAGTGAGCTTCTCGTCATTGGAAGGAAGCCCTATACTCAACCTTTCAAGTCTCAACACTTGCAAAGGGATGGTTGATGGTAAAATTTGCGAAAAAAGAAGCAGCGAACTAGGTATTGGAAAGAAATTGGGAATTTGGGAGGAACCCAATCCTAATCAAATTATGGAACCCTTTGTTTGATGCCCAGAGGAAACGAGTCGATGAGCTACCAGTTTAGGTCCGCTTACTAGGGATGCCACCATTTCTTCGGGTTGAATTAGTCGTTAGGTCTATCGAGAATCACCTGGGGAAATACATGGAAGCTGACATGTCCTTTTTACAAACCAGAGACTCGGGGATGGCTCGCATCTTGGTAAGCCTTACCTCTCAGGTAGGATTGACAGAAGAAATCCAGCTGCAATACAAAGAGTTCAAGTATCTACAACAACTTCACTATGAGCACCTGCCATTTCGCTACAATAGGTGTCACATTTATGGACACTTGGCAAAAGAATACCCGATGGCACTCACATGTCAAGGGAAGAAAAAGAAGGCCAAGACAGAGGGATCAGCAGTAGAAACTCAAAAAAACAACCTCCTGAGGGGAAACAAGGGGGAAGAGCCGATGGACACAGATAATCCCCGGAAGTATCCAGATTGAAATACAGAAGAGTAGTAGAAGTCCACCCAGGAGCACCAGTCACCCTACAAGCTCGAAGGGAATGCAAAGAACCAGGATTCTCTAGCTTACATAGAAGAAAGTCACTCAATCAACAAAGAGCGTATGGGTCTAGCCTTAAACCTACCTTTTGTTACCCCTGTAATTTCTTTAAATATAGTTGAATCTGTGCCTGGTCCCTCTAGGAAACAGAACATTGTTGCTCCTATTCTAATATCAATTAATATGCAAGTTGAGGGTATAATCACCCCCATTCCAAATTTAGATCTGAATCATGAATATGCCTTAACCAATGCTGCCCTTCAGAGAGATGAAACCCTCACTGCAGCTAATCCTTATAACTTGAGGCCTCGAGAGACTAAACCCCTCCCATAGGGAGTGTTGGGTGTAATGGGGGCAATTGACATGCAATTGTCCTAGCCAGGAAACTGAAAGACAAGAGGGAGAAAAGTAAACCTATCCAAGGCTCAGCTAAGAGCCAAGCTAGATATCGCAGATGGCAAGAAAATGTCCATTTATGGGGTGCTTAGAGCAGCAAAACCCCCTCCTGAGGTCAATCAATGATCATTCTCTCGTAGAATTGCAGAGGTTTAGCCAACAACCCTAAAAAGTTCACCTTAAAAGAAGTAATCTGGACCTATAATCCGGATATACTCTTCCTTCAAGAAACTCTGGGAGCAAGCGAAGAAGTCTCAAAATCACTGTCAAAAATTCTTCCAGGTTGGATCATCCAGGTCTTGAATGCCAAAGGTCATTCTAGGGGCCTAACCATGGCATTTAAGCAAGGGAAATTCAAAGCCCTAAATTCCTAGGGAATGGACCAGGTAATGGGGATGGAAATCTACTCCCAAGAACTCTGCACTACTTGGTTGATAGTAAAGATTTATGAGCCCTGCCAAGGAAGAGTCCTCTTCTGGAAGACCCTCCTTTGCAAATCCTTATTGAAAAACTCGAACCTGGTCATCGGGGGAGATTTAAAATTCTCCATAGGCTCCTCTGAAAATTGGGGCCCCTCGACTAGAGAAGACCAGCTATCAAATTTTTTCACCAATCTATTTAGAGACAACAAATTTGTTGGAAATTAACTTCATAAGGTTAGACCTACCTGGAGAAATAGGAGAATTGGGGATGGCCATGTTGTAAAGAGACTAGATCGTTTCCTTCGTTGGGAGGAAGCAGCAGCAAAGATCCCAGTTTTTCATCAGTGGGTGGGTGAAGGGGGAAACTCAGATCATATGCGAGTCTCACTAGAATTATCCAAGCCCCCCAAAAAACCAACAGTCCCCTTCAAATTCAATCCTTCCTGGCTTCAAGAGGACTCTTTCAAATCTCTCTTTAAGTCCACTTGGAGACCTGCAAGGGCCAAAGACTCCAATGATAAAGCTTTCCTCTTCATGGAGAATTTGAAGCGCCTTAAAAAAGCCATGGTGAGTTGGGCCAGGGAAAAGAAACTGAAGGAAGATGAAGATCTCATCCAAATAGGAAGGAATCTCCAATGGCTTGAAAGCTCTAAAGCCGATGGCTATGAAACTCGTGAAAAAAGGGAAAGAATCATGCAACATGAATCCAAAAGGAGTAAAATCCTCTTAGCAAGAGAAGAACAATGGCAAATGAAAAGCATAGCCATTTGGCTAAGGGCAGGGGATGATAACACCAAATTCTTTCAAAACTATGCAAAAGGAAGGAAGAACTCGAACACCATCTGCCACCTGAAAGAAGAGGGAGGAAGAGAGGCCTGATCCTTCAAGGACCTATCTGAGATGGGCACAAGACATTTTCAAAACCTATCCACAGCCCCGGCCAGAATTTCCTTGGCATAAGTAATCCAAATATCCCAGAATTTTCCTCATTATGTGGAAGAAGAGGACTCACAAGAACTAATGGGAGAAGTCACCACGGGGAGGTGGAAGGAATCATAAAAGAAATGCCAAAGGACAAAATCCTAGGCCCAAATGGATGGACAGTGGAGCTATTCCAGTGCTTCTTTGAGCAATTAGGGAAATATCTAACTGAAGTTGTTGAAGAATCTAGAAGAAAAGGGGTAATCTATCCTCCCTTCAACTCAACCTTCATAGCCCTCATTCCGAAAAAGAAGACCCTTCCTCTTTTGAGGACTTCTGATTGATCTCCCTCTGTAACTGTATCTATAAAATCATAGCAAAGGTGATAACCCTTCAGGTTAAACCAATTCTATCCAGGCACATGTCAAAAGAATAGTTTGGCTTTCTGAAGGAGAGGCAAATTCATGAAGCTATTGGAGTATCCTAGGAAACCATTCATAGTAACATCCAAAAAAAAATTAAAGGAGCAGTAGTGAAAATAGATCTCTCCAAAGCCTTTGACAGGGTTAGTTGGATGTACATTCGGATGCTTCTCACACACCTAGGGTTTCAAGTTGACTTCATAAACTAGGTAATGTGATGTTTAACTACTGTAAGCTTTCAAGTACTCATCAACGGAGTAGAATCCTCATTTTTTTTAAGCCAGAGAGGAATACGACAAGGATGCCCCCTCTCTCCCTTCTCTTCCTTTTGGCCACAAAAGGCCTCAGCCAGCTGCTCCTAGATTCCCAAAGGAAAGGGAATATCCAAGGGCTGGAAGTGGCAGTCAACCTGAAAATAACCCACCTCCTGTTCATAGAAAATTTTAGGGGCGAATGTTCGCCCTTTGGTGAAATTAAGGGGTTTTAAATTTTTAGTGGGCGAATATTTTGTATCATAGTACATTTTTACAAATCACCTCAAATAGCCCACCTTATTTTAAGGGAGAGGGTAAAAAAGGTAAATTTAGCCCTTGAAATTAGGAGTTACAACCTTCCATTCGCCTATTTTCAAGAATAGGTTTTATTTAAGTGAATCCATTCGCCCATTTTCAAGAATAGGTTTTATTGAAGTGAATCCTATGGGCCAAAGGCCCAAATACCATATTTATAAAAGAGGTATGGTAAATTAATAAAAATATAAATAAATGAGAGGTATGGTAAATTAATAAAAATATAAATAAATGAGAGGTATGGTAAATAAATAAAACAATTTTTATATTTACTCCATAAGTCACCTTATATACATGCAAGGGTGTAAACAAATAAAAGTATAAGTAAAGTGGAGGTATGGTAAATAAATAAAACGTCTTTTTATACTTACTCAAAAGGTATGGTAAATAAATAAAAATATAAATCAACTAGATGCATGGTAAATAAATAAAACCTCTTTTTATATTTAGTCCATAACTCTTGTTCTATTTATGAAGGCTCAAGAAAGAGGTTTTATTTAAGTGAATCCTATGGGCCAAATACCATATTTGTAAAAGAGGCATGGTAAATTAATAAAAATATAAATAAACGAGAGGTATGGTAAACAAATAAAACATTTTTTTATATTTACTCCATAAGGCACCTTATATTTACGAACACTCAAAAAATGCATTATATTTAGGTGAAACCTATGTGCAAAATACTATGGGACAAATACCATGGACTAGATTGTTATTAATACCATGCAAAAAAACATTATGAACCCTAATATTAGTATTAATAAAAATAAAAATGGCACATGGTATTGACCCATGGTATTCACCTGGAATGTAGCCTATTTAAATGGGGGAATTAAACCAGCATAGATCCATCTTTACTCTGGATCTACTAACCCCCGAGAGGTATCAAATATCATGATATGCAAACTAGCATAGAATGAAAAAATATTTGATCCGATCAAGAGTAAAAATGGATGTTGTAATTTAATGTATGTTAAACATTTTAGCTTGATTAAAATAAAAAATAAACTAAAAATAAACTATTAATTTTTATAAATTACTAATAGTAATTTTTAAGCTCCAGGTTTATGATAACCAATGGTATTGACCCATGGTAATACCATGGTATTCATGTGAGCATAGACTATTTAAAGGGGAAATTCTATCATCTTAGATCCATCTTAATTCTTGGTCTACCAAGTGCTTAGAGGGATAAATAGATTTCATCCCCCTAAGAGTGGTAGATGTGGAGTTAAGATGGATATAGGTTGATTTTTATGATAATGAAGATATTAGATAGACTTAGGAAATTATATTGTAAAAACATCTTAAGGTGAATGGTTAAAGCATAGACATTGGACAAGTATATTTTTATACTTCTGTTTTAAACTGAAACAAATCCAGGGCTAAAAGGAATGGATTGATTGCACTAGTCATCCTTCTATAACTTTCCAACATATGCTGGAGTAAATAGATTGTAATTTGGGTAATTTTTCTAATTGCAAACAGGAACATACTTGTGTATTGGCAGGGTGGTTACGAGGTCTCTAGAAGTGATGAATTTGAATTTATCTTGGTTTTATATATAGTATTAGGCTTTTTCTCATGCTTTCTATGAATGGCATGGGTGAATTTTATCCTACACCCACTAGGTTATCGATATGTAATTTCGGTAATTTTGATTTCAAAATATATTTTAAAGAAATGCAATGATTTCATTTGTTTATTCAATAAACGCAAGATTTTATAATTGAGTAAAATATTCGCCATGTATGGTGAGAGATTCGCCAAAAAATTATATATACATATCATATTATTGATAAAATCGCCTTCCATTTTTCCTATATACCATGGAGATTCGCCCATTTATTATAATTGTAAATTTAGGGGGGGTTCTTAAAATTTTCCCTACTCTTGTTCATGGATGACATCCTGCTATTCACTAATGGAAGAAGATCTGAAGCTCAAGAATTAAAAAGGATACTAAATCTCTTCTTAAAGGCATCAAGCTTACAAGTTAACAAAGATAAATCACAGCTATTTCTAGAAGGTTTGAATAGGTAGGAAGTAAACCAAATAAAAGAATATTTTCCTTTCAAAGGTAGGAGGCTTCAAGACTGATTCAAATACCTAGGGTTCTTCCTAAAGCCCTGCTCATACATCAAGCAGGATTGGCACTAGCTGATTGGAAAAATAAAATCAAGGATCACCTAGTGGAGCTTCAAATGGATATCTAGAGTTGGCAGACTGACCCTTATTAAAACAATCCTTGTTGCTATACCTTTTTACTGGGCTGCCTTCACCTGGGTCCCGGAAGGGATTCTGGAAAAAATCAGAAGAGTTTGTAGCAAATTCTTATGGGCAGGGTCAAAGGAAGACTCGGTACTCCCATGGGTGGCCTGGGAGAAGGTGGTAAGGCCAAAGGATTGGGGTAGATTGGGAATAAAATATTTAACTGCCTTCGGACCATCGCCAGTAGAAAAGTTGGGATGGAGGCTTATCAAAATGGAGAACCTCTAGACTATGTTGGAAATAATACTGAAAAGGGGGGGGGGGGGTGAATCAGTATTATCAAATCAATAACTTTTTCATTTCCATAATCAGATTCATATATGCTACATTAGTTAATGTAACTCGCCTGTACACGCAACTGTGTTTAATGCAACTAGCGTATATCCAGCAAACATATGATTTAGTTAATTCATCATATGCTGATCTTTAATCAGTGGATCAGAACATCATTAACCATATAAATAGTAACCAGGTGTAGTAAAAATAGAACAGAACATCACACATAAGAGACACACATGAACACTATGATATAAGGTGGAAATCTAATGCGGGACAAAAACCATTTGCTGTTGTTTTCTTTAAGATAATAAAAACCTATTTACAATCTTGTACTGGTGCAGACTCATACCAGTACGCAGGCACCCACCTACAGAAGGCTACAACCTTCTCTCATTCTCCAGCTTCTACTGGAAGGGAGCTACAACCCCTTAGCTCTTGTACTAGACGATATATTTACTAGTATGTAGGTGCCGGCCTACAGAAGTCTACACATTCTCTTTTCTTCCAGGGACCACATTTCATAAATTTTCAGACCTGATCCATCAATACAAAACAATCACCACTGCAATACAACCATCAACTATATCTACATCATTAATATCTTAATCACCCAACAACTGAATCACTAAAACCCTGTCATCACAACACAGTCACGAGAACATAGAGCATAACCCAAAACTTTGCAACAATCACTAGAACCAACAGAAACTCAAATATCAAATCTCATAATGTATACGCTACTTTGCTATGTCGAACCAGCGTGTATACGCCCTTTCACCGAAGGGAACCAACATACAGATCTGAAAGTAATTACTTATACCTTCACTGTAATTTTCTACTTCAGATATACCCAGATCATCATATATAAAGGATAAGACATGCGTTAGTATTCAGATATGAACTATTCATGATCATACCATATAATGATAATGCATTTTAGTCTTCATGATCCGGGTCCATCAAACTTCATTTGCCACATAGGTGCATCCTTAACAAAGCATCACATACTCATAACCTGCATACTAGATCTCACACTTCATCAGATATTCATCACTTTCACACTTGCTCCTTAGCCTAATGATCTTCTTCTCCTTATATAGGTTTAGGCCTCTCTCAATACCATGGTATAAAACCACGTAGGACCGATACCTTGGACCCAATACCTGGGGTCAATTCCTCAGACCAAATACCATGGACCAATACCAAAATACCATGGTCCAAATACCATGGACCAAAACTTAGTTTTCCAACATGTACGCGCCTTTCCTTCTATGAAAGTGCGTGTGTACATTATATGCACCTTTGTATATAGTAAAACTGTGTGTATACACGACTGTGTATATAGTGAACCTGTGTATACCTTTTTTTATACATGACTTTGAATACAGTGAACCTGCGTGTATATGTGGCTTGGTCAATGGTGAACCTGCATGTATACGTGACTTGGTCAATGGTGAACTTGTGTATACCTTTCTTTCTTCATTCTTGGTGTTTACCTGCTATACTATGATCTTTCATCTGAGGGAGTTGCCATCAAGGGCAACACTTGTGTCATACCTCTATCATAATGCCAACAATCTCCCCCTTTGGACTTGATGGCAACAACCACACCAAGTCACTCTCCCCCTTTGACATCAAGGGAAAAGGGTAGACCAAGGTATTTCATCCCTTGAAATACATTATGTTGTCAATACTCTGCCTGAGTACATGCTGAAATTTGCCTGAGTACATGCTGAAATTTCTGATCAAGCTCTCCCTTTGTACATGCCAAGATGTACCAGTCCATCCATGCTCCCCCTCAGCACATGCAGAGTCTGCAAAAATATTTTTCAAAAGAATAACATTACTCTACAACTCAACTAAGTGAGTATGACCTTCCTATGACTCATACATACATCAATCTTCCAACCAAGTGGGGATATACCAAATGTTTATACATGACTGAAATAGAAATTATTACATCATCCTTCCCATGCAAATTGGGGTTACAAATTAGGTATTTTCATTACCTTTACATCAAATTATATACATGACTTTTATAACAATTACTAGCAATCTAAACAAGACCATGATAGTCATCAGGAACTATCATACACCATATATGATCTACACCATAAGCATCTGTCACCAACATCAGACCTGTAACCTGCAATACCATTCTCTTGGCCAACCAACAATCATTTAGCCACATAAGTATCATCACCAAATATTTCTAATCACAATGCCAACAATGCATTTATTCAAAGCATATACTCCCCCTGAACCTGTTCCATCTATTCACTGTCAAATCTGATCATGCATATATCAGTAAGAAGTATCAAGGCATCATCATCATCAAGTTAGAATCAAAATCACTTCTAAACAACATCTTATGAGTTCCAACACATTTCCACACATCATCAACAGATTGTAACCATTATCAAACATAGCAAATAATTGACTGAATCATATCATATCCTTTTTCTTGAGTCTGTCCCACTGCTTTTCCTCAAACCAACATATACGGAATTTTGCAGCTTCGAACTCATGTATACACATTCCTTGTCTTTATGAAACTTGTGTATGATATTTAGATCATTGAGTTTCCACATCTTCAACTCCCTCTAAGTGTGTTATGTCTGTATACTCTGCCATGCCACATCTTTTTGACTATACTTCCTTTTTCTTCCATATCTTTGGTTGTGATGATGTTTTCTCCTTTTGGTATGGTGCCCAAAATCTTCTCTTGCATTCCTTTGCTATATGTCCAAGCTTTTTACATGCATAACATTTTATATGTTTCATATTCCTTCTATAGCGGTCAATGGCTTTGTGACCACACATATTGCAAGCACAACAGTACCCCTTAAAGTACTTGGAACGTGATGATCTTTCTGTTTGATGGTTTTCAACCATTCTACTTCTGCATCTAGCTACAACATTATTCATCAGAGGAAATAACCATCTATCACTTCCAAAGTTAGGAGTAAAGGATTTTCTTTGAAAATTTTCTTTCTTTGGTTGTTGATGGGGTTGACCTCTCATCTCCTTGTTGAGCATTTCGGATTTTGTATTAGAGTTCCTTGCCTCACCTTGTGAGCTAGATTCACCTTCAACAGATTCATAAAAACAAAGACCAGTTTTGATAGCAGGTGACCTTTGATTACTAAGAATATCATCCAAAATCTTAGTACTATCTTGAAATCGTAATAGTTTATCTTTTTCTTCTAATTTACCTTTCAAGATATTTACCTCAACCTGATGTTGTTCTTCCTTTTCCAGATATTGCTTCTTCAAGATTTCTTTAGGCTTTCTTCCTTCATCCACTTGTTGCCTTAGTTTGAGAATCTCATTTTCTTCTCCTTCATTCCACTCCTGCAGCATTTGACATACTCTGAAGACACACTCCAGCTGAGATTTTAAGCTAATAACTTCTTCTTTGAGGGAAATCTCCCTTTTGTTAAATAGATCTTGTTGATCTATGATTTTATCTGATTCCTCATTTGCTTGTTCATCGTCAATCTGAGGTGATTCAAAATCTGAATACTTGCTTCCACTTAACGGCAGGCTGTCACTGTTCCTTTGAGCTATCTTCTTCTTCTGACACGCTTTCTTTCCCATTGTTCTACGGATCTACTTCAAGCGATCAAGCTTCTACCAAAAGACCTGCTCTTATAGCAATTGTTGGAAATAATACTAAGAGGGGAGGTGAATCGGTATTAGCAAACCAATAACTTTTTCATTTCCATTATCAGATTCATATACGCTACTTCAGTTAAGGGAACTCGCGTGTACACGCAACTGTGTTTAATGCAACTAGCATATATCCAACAAACTTATGATTCAGTTAATTCATCATATGTTGATCTCTAATCAGTGCATTAGAAAATAATTAACCATATAAACAGTAACTAAGTGTAGTAAAAGTAGAACAGAACATCACACATAAGAGACACACACGAACACCATGATATAAAGTGGAAACCCAATGCAAAACAAAAACCACCTGCTGTTGTTTTCTTTAGGATAAGAAAAACCTGTTTACAATCTTGTACTAGTGCAAACTCATACCAGTACGCAGGCACCCAACTTTAGAGGGATACAACCTTCTCTTCTTCTCCAGCTTCTATTGGAAGGGAGCTACGACCCCCTAGCTCTTGTACTAGCCAATATATTTACTAGTATGTAGGCGCTAGCCTATAGAAGGCTACGACCTTCTCTTTTCTTTCAGGGAACATGTTTCATAAATTTTCAGACTGGATCCATTAATACAAAACAATCACCACTGCAATACAACCATCAACTATATCTTCATCATCAATCTCTGAATCACCCAACAAGTGAATCACTGAAACCCTGTCATCACAACACAGTCACCAGAACACAGAGTAGAACCGAGAACTCTGCAAGAATGACTAGAACCAACAACAACCTCAAATATCAAATCTCGCAATGTATACACTACTTGGATGTGTCGAACCAGCGTGTATACACCCTTTCACCAAAGGGAACTAGCGTACAGATCTCAAAATAATTACTTATACCTTCGCTGCAGTTTTCTACTTCAGATATACCCAGATCATCAGATATAAAGGATAAGACATGCGTTAATATTCAGATCTAAACTATTCATGATCATACCATATAATGATAATACATTTTAGTCTTCATGATCCAGTCCATCAACCTTCATTTGCCACATAGGTGCATCCTTAGAAAAGCGTCACATATCCATAACCTGTATACTAGATCTCACACTTCATAAAATATTCATCACTTGCACACTTTCTCTTTGGCCTAATGATCTTCTTCTCCTTATATAGGTTTAGGCGTCTCTCAATGCCATGGTCCAAAACGACGTAGAACCGATACCTTGGACCCAATACCTGGGATCAATACCTCAGACCAAATACCATGGAGCAATACCAAAATACCATGGTCCAAATACCACGGACCAAAACTTAGTTTTCCAACATGTACGTGCCTTTCCTTCCGTGAAAGTGTGTGTGTATGTTATACGCGCCTTTGTATATAGTGAACCTGTGTGTATATGCGAATTTGTATATAGTGAACCTTCGTATACCTTTTCGTATACGCGACTTTGTATATAGTGAACCTGCGTGTATACGAGGCTTGGTCAATGCTGAAGTTATGTATACCTTTCTTTCTTTATTCTTGTTGTTTACCTGCTATACTGTGATCTTTAATTTGAGGAAGTTTCCATCAAGGACAACACTTGTGTCATACCTGTATCATACCTGTATCATAATGCCAACAAACTATGATAGTCAAATGAAAATACATTGATCTAATGCCGTTGGAAGATTGTATCAGAAGCATAACTAAAAAGAAAGGAAGTGCCTCTGTGGTGCATAAAGCAACATTAGATGGATTTGAGATTATTGGACAAGGCCTATCGTGGTAAGTAGGAAATGGAGAACATGTCCGAATAGGGAAGGATTCTTAGGTAGGATGCAACGAAGATTTCATCCTATCCCTGGACTTCATCAACCATCTCAATACAAGAGGCATTCATAATCTTAGTCAGATTGAGAACCATGGCCACTCCTCCATCTCGGGTCAAGCCTGACCTACAGGATCAGACCTAAACCTCAACCATCAATGGAGAGGGCAATGGATCACCTTCACCATAGAGTTGTCTCGGTCAAATGTCTGACGAAGAATTAGACCAGATCAATTAGTATGGGCCCATGCAGACTCAGGCAAATACTCCCCAAAACAAGGATACAAGTACCTAATGACGAAGAAAGGCTCAAGAAATCAGGATTGGTGGGAAGCCTCAATTTGGAAACTGCAATGCCTCTCAAAAGCCTGATTATTCTTCTGGTGCATCCTAAAGGAGAAGGTGCCAACCTGGGACATCCTTCAGAAAAGATATAAGTCAGGTCCAGGGAGGTGCGCCCTATGCAAAATTGCCTCCAAGTCAATTTATCATCTCTTTATTGATTGCTCCTTCTCCAAAGCAGTCTAGCATGCTGTTGAGGAACTGATCCACAAAAGAGTCTCATGGAATGGGTGAACGATTGTTGAACCGAAATATTGGTGGCATCAACACTGTGAAGAAAATCTAAGGAACCTTCCCCTAATCATCTCTTGGGGATAATGGCTCACAAGGAATAAAAGTATCTTTCGGGGTCAAACCCCCTCGGTGGGGAGGATAGCTATCAGAAGTGCATCTATCTTCACAAGCATTCATGAGCCTGCCCATGAGGATTTACCCCACCCAGTTAATGAAGAGTGTATTAAGGAAGGTGTTCCCCAGGGATATTTTGATGGGGCCTCTAGCAAAAAAAAAAAAATGTCATGTTGGGTTGGTTATCCACCTACAACCTCATAGATGACTCAAAGCCTCAGTGGATATAGGGACCGGATCTAACAAATTTGCAGAGCTGACAACCTTAAAACTGCTTCTTTGCTGGCTTACCCATCTGGGCATATCCATGATTCAGATCTTTAGGGACTCTCTAAATATTGTCAAATGGTTCAATGGAACAAGAAGATGTCAGAATTACATAGTATCTCCATTATTATAAGAGACCTTGCATTTAAAATCTTATTTTAATAACATCTCTCTATGTCACATTTATAGGGAACGCAATGATTCTGCAGACCAGCTTTCTAAAGTGGGTCTGCAACAAGATGTGGGCAGTTGGAGGATAGAAGATTCAGAGATGGATGAGATCCGTGTGTAAGATCTTCCACCCTATGCTCAAATTCAATCTCTCTAAGTCCATAGCTTAGGCTTAGGCACTTTCCTTTGTTCAATTTTTTTTCTTCAGTTCAAAACATTAGTTACTTGTATTTTTCAACTACATAACAATCTAAAACTTTCATACAATTTTTAGCTAACTGATTACTATTTGGGTTGTTTGAAGGAAACTAACACACTAAAATAAAATCAATAAAATAAACACTCATAAATATAGAAACCTGACATGGCAGAAAAGGACTCAGCCTTGCAGCATTCCTCACATTCTCATTATTAATCCATCCAATGTACAAAGAATGATAATAGTACAAATAAATACGTGAGGAAGTTGGTCTCAAGATAATACGTCTATGTTGGACACTATGGTTGAGATATTTTCTCAAAAAAACACTAATCTACGAGAGCTAGTTGGAGAGAATCTCTCATCCTAACTAAAATCCCTAGTTTGAGGAACTAACTCCTAATTCTCAAGATTTGATTTATTTAATTATGATATTTGGATTTATAATTGTTTTATTGTGAGAGTGAGGCTAACATTCCCCCCCCCAATGATAAATCCAAAATAAGAACAAGGAACCCTCTTCCAAGTTCTCAAGTTTATCCTCAAAAAAACATTTGCTTGAAAAAATGCTAAAGCTGGATGCTAAAGAAACTGCAATATGAAGAGACCATGAGTCAGCTACATGTCTGATTAATCTGTGAATATCACTTGACAACTCCATCACATGCCAAGCTACAAAAGGATCCATCTGTCCTTTTCTTGCAATTAGCATCTATTGTCCACTGACAAAATATAGAGATGCCCACTGGCTGATGATGTTGAAAAACAACTCTGTTGCTTTTGTTGTGTTTGAAAAATTTCTCGCTGCTAACTTTGTTGTCGATCGCCCACTGGCTAATTTTTTTTATGCTCACTTGCTGATGAAAATGCCCACTAGCTACTTTGTTGCCCCTTTGTCAGCTGGAAGGAGAGACAATCTTCTGCAAATTATTTCTAAACTCCCCCCCTTCAGGTGTAGGAGTTTTTCACTGGTGTACTCCCCCGTTCAACTACACAAGAGTACCATCTTCATTTTTACTGTTGGTTTCATTATGTGTGAGTTAATTCGATTGTAAAACTTATACAATCTTCTGACTGTGGACGACCATTCCCAGGGATCAATCCATGAATAATCGATCTTCAATCTGCTTTATTGTTGTTGTTTGTTGCATTGTGTTGATGAATGATTTGACTTGCCACAATGGTGAAAAGGATGGAGATCAAAACACTAATCTTCCAGATGAACGGTTCTTTGACAATGAAGGCATTTTGGTTTGACTGCAAATTCAGTTTGTGCACATGTCTGTGTGTCTGCAACTTTCTCATGGCTTGTTGATGTTATTTTATCAAGAAACCCTACATTGATGAACTTGATCGACTTAGAATAATCGGGGATATGAAAGTTGTTTTCATCTTTGTCAGATGCTAATCCTCAGAAATTTTTGTTACTTTGAATTTCTTCCCATGGCTTAATGATTGGTTTAGAAGAAAGTTGAACTGGAACAAGGACCACTTCGACACTTGAAGTTGGTTGGATCAGTGACTTGGAATCAACATCTTTATCTGCATCTATACGGATGAAAGACTTGGAAACATCCCTCTTCTGTTGCAACTCATCTCTTTGAAGTTGTGACTCCAGTTGAAGAAACTAAATCATTTCATGTGCATGTTGAAGATGCACTTGAATATCAGCAGGAGTTGTTTTGTTGATGTTCACCATATCATTAGCTGATGATAAAATCAAATTGTTAAGAATTTGGGACAGTTGAATGTGTGTCGCCATGTTAGCTTGCTCACTTTGAATTCAGGCTCGCTTGTATTGTTGCTTATTGCTGATGCTTTAAACACTTGCTAGAGTTTTATAACTTGGTTGCTTGAACTCTTGATTTCACGCTTGTTTGATGAAAATTTCTTTGCTTGAATGCTTCACTGACACTCTGTGAATGCTTCAATCAACTTCACACTGGCTCATTTGTTGAACTGTCGCACTTGATTTTGACACGCTTGCTTGCTTGGTTGTTTGAATGACACACTCACTTTTTTTGTTGTTTGAATGACACGCTCACTAATTTATTACTTATTGCTCACTTGAAGAATAGAATACACTTGTTTGATGATGATTGTTTATTAGATGGGTTGCTTGAACTTGCTTCATTGATTACTGACACTTTGTACTTTCTTGAATGTACTCACTGAATGTGTTGATTTTAAAAAAGGAAGGGTGTCGAACACTATCAAAAATGCACCCAAGAGACAAATGACAAGTTCAATCTCGATGACTTAGTTGAAGACTTACTTGACTTAATGTATTCACCCTAACAATTCAAATTAAGGTGTCGGTTACAACCGAGAATGCACCCATACAATTCAGTTATTTTTTTTTTATCTGCAAGTGATACAAAAAGTGTTGATGATGTTCATGTCGTCTTGGTGTGAAATGCTGGGTTTTGTAGCATCCTTAACTTGATTGCTTTGATTACATGATGTGAAATGTTCTTGCTTGGAAGATCATATTATCAAGTTGATGGTGTGACGCTTTGTGCTTGTGTACTTAAGCTTGATTACAGGAGCTCGAATGGAATTGACTATGTGCATGCAATGCGCTAATTTGTTGTGTTTACCATATTAGAAAGATACCACATGAAGGTTAGTGTCAAAACTAGACACAAAATAAAAACAATATCAAGAATCATGCGCCATCACAAACATACACATGGTGTACCTAAGATCCCCTTATTCAATTTTAGACACAAGCACCACCAAAAATATGTTTTTATTCAGTATTGAGTACATTAACAATCAACTACACCCTTATAACTCCAATATTGGAAAAATCACTTACTACTCCAAAATGCCCTTATCACTCCAAAAATATTACAAAATATACTCTTTATTTCTCCATTACAAATTTGTATATAAAACTTATAATCCACCTTATCCATCCATTAGACTCTCAACATTCAACTTATCACTCCACATGAAACAATTGATTCTAGCTATTACGAATCTCCACCAAAGGTTAATCATGATGCTTTGCAATCTCAAAGGCAAAATGAAATGCTCTGATACCACATGAAGGAAACTAACACACATAAAAGAAACTCAATAAAATAAACACTCAAAAATATAGAAACCTGACATGGTGGAAAAGGCCTTAGCCTTGTAGCATTCCTCACATTCTCATTATTAATCCATCTATTGTATAAAGAATGATAATAGTACAAATAAATACATGAGGAAGTTGGTCTCAAGATAGTACGTCTATCTTGGACACTATGGTTGAGATATTTTCTCAACAAAACACTAATCTAAGAGAACTAGTTGGAGAGAATCTCTTATCCTAACTAAACTCCCTAGTTTAAGGAACTAACTCCTAATTCTCAAGACTTGATTTATTTAATTATGATATTTGGATTTATATTTGTTTTATTATGAGAGTGAGTCTAAAATTGTTTTCCTTTCTAAGGAGACCTGCGAATGATTCAACCCCATTAGTTTATGTTCTAGCTGAAAACAGAGACCAATGATGCGGTTTTGATGCTCAGGAAACTGATCAACCAGGGTTGTTTTCCTCTCTGAGGAAGGCTTGGTTTCAAAATTGATCACTCACTCAAAAATAGATAATCGAGATGGCAAAAGGTGTATCCCTAAAGCAACATCTTAGCAACTCTATGATTAAAAATCATATAGTCATTTGAATGCGTAATAGCATATACAATGTAACTTTTTGTCTTTGCAATTAAATGTTCGATTTTTTCTCTGAAAAATAGTAATATTGATATTATTTTATAAATTAATATAATATGAGTTATTATATAAAATGTTGTGAATATATTAATATTTATATTAAAAACTATAATATAATTTATATATAACATAATAACATTAAGTTTTTATTAATTATATGTATTTATTATCACTATTATGTTATTTTTAATAATTAGTATATATTTATAAATATAATTGTTAATATATTTTATATATTTACTTGGAGTATGTTAATAATATTAATTATATAAAAACAATATATCAAACAAAAATATATCCCATTGGATATATATATATATATATATATATATATATATATATATATATATATATATATATATATATATATATTATTAATATATAATATATAAATAGTTATAAAACTACCATATAATTAAGATATAACATAATAATAGTATTTTGTTATTATTTATAATATGTATTTAGTTTTCCTTAAGATTTTGAATAATTATTATATATTTTTTGATATAATTGATAATATCATTTATATGTTTACAGTTTTCATATATTTACTTAAAGTCATATAATAATGGTGTAATCAATTCAAGGGATTATTAATATTAAAATCTCAAAGATCAAAAAATATAACAAACCAATATAATAGAAGTGAAAAGATTAGTAAACCCTAAGAATTAATATTTTAAGCACAAACTTAAGGGAGTAAACAATAAACTCAACCAATTACCAATATTATAAACCACAAGGCACTAATGAACCCAAGGGTTCAATATTATAAACCCAAGGGATCAACAAACGGATCAATATTAAAAATATAAGGGATTAAGAAACCATAGGAATTAAATAAATCCAATGGATTACTAAACACAAGTGATTATTAATATTATAAACCCAATCAATTAATAAACCCAAGGGTAAATATTATAAACATAAAAGATCAACAAACCCAAAGAAGAAATATTAAAAACACATGAGGAAAATGGTAGGTATTAAAACTTTAAACTGAAGGGAGTAGTAAACTCATCGGATTATTAATATTATAAACCCAACAAATTAGTAAACATAAGGGATAAATATTATAAATTTAGGGTACCAACAAGCCGAATAGATCAATATTAAAAACCCAAGCGATTAACAAAACATATGAATTAATATTTTAAAGCCAAGGGATTAATAAACCCAAGGGATTAAATTATAAACCCAATGAACTATTAATATTATAAACCCAAAGGGCTAATAAAAGAGAAGAATTAGTAAGGCCACGGGATAAATATTATAAACCGAAGGAATTACTAATATTATAAAACCAAGGGTTTAATATTAGTAACTCAAAGAATTAGTAAACCCAAGGGATAAATATTATAAAGATAAGGTATAAATATTATAAACTTATAAGGTAAATATTATAAAAGTAAGTGATAAGCAAATAGAAGGGATCAATTTTAGTAACACTGGAGATTAATAAAGCATAGGAATTGATATTTTGAATTGAAAAGATTGATAATCCCACATGGTTAGTAATATTATAAACCCAAATGAGTTACTAAACCCAAGAGATAAATATTATAAACATAAATGATCAACAAACCCAAGCAACCACATGGTTAGTAATATTATAAACCCAAGAGTTTAATATTATAAACATAAATGATCAACAAACCCAAGCAATCAATATTAAAAACACATTGGATTAATAAACCCTAAAAATTAACATTTTAAAACCAAAGGATTAATAAAACCCATGGTATTATTAATATTATAAACCCAATAGATTAGTAAACTAGAGGGATAAATATTATAAACTTAAAGCATTATCCAATTTTTTTAAGTCAATGGATTAATTATTATTATTATTATCCAATTTTAAGGTCAAGACCAAGGGAGACACCATATTGGTGTATGAGACCCTTTTTTTGTCGGACAAGGGACACAAGAATTAACAAGGAACACATGATGTTAACAATTAGAGTCACTCAAGGTTTATTATAAATCCAATAAAATATTAATATTATAAACCCAATGGATTAAATTATAAATCAGAAGAATTATTAATATTATAAACCCAAAAAACTACTATTTCTTATTAAGCACATACCTTCATATCTCTTTAAATAAAAATTTTAAAAATAAAATAAAAGTTAAATATTTATACAAAATATTTAAATAATATGGATTCATAAAAAAAAAATGCACCTTCATATCTCTTTAAATAAAATTTTTAAAAATAAAATATTTATACAAAATATTTAAATAATATAGATTCATAAAAAATTGCACAAGGAAAAAGTTAGATCCTTTTATGTTAATGTTAAATCTATATTTATATTCAAAATAGATATATGTTATTTAATATTATGCTAGTTAATATTATTAAACGATTATTTCACAGATATCCGTGATAATTTATCCGTTACTTATCTTATATTAGTCATGTCTCATTTATATCATAATTCAATATTTCTTTGCACATACAGAAAGATTTGAAAGGGTATATTATGTGTCCCAACAAATCACATACTGCACCAGATTCTTTGGTAACATTCCTTGCTTCATACAAAAACCTACGGATAAACACATTTTTTAATGTGCTTTATGAATCCAACGTTCAATGGATAACGAACAGGCGTTTTAATGTACTCCAGGACTTATGTAGCCATTCTCTGAACTGAATTTTAAAGTCTGAAGTCTTAGATATTTTTCACAAGATATTTTTACGTATAGTTAGTTCAAAATTTCTGTTAACTATTTATGTAAAACTCTTGATTTATCCTAAAATTTTATGATTACACTGAGATTACAGTGTGTCCTTGAAAGGAATCCATTACTTCACTTTTCTGATACTGATTTAAAAGAATATCCACTTCTACGGAGAGAGCGATAACATATACATGATGACTTTTTGGCATATTTACTTTAGGTCAAATTTGACACCTGTACATATGATATTTTGTAACTACCAAAGAAATATGTCACATACTGACCCAGATTCTCTCGTTACGTTGCTTTGATGCAAGACTCTGTGAATTAACATATCTTGATTTGCTCTGTGAATGCAATGACCAATTGTTAACGAACACGCAATTTAATGTACTCCGTGAACACACTGACAGATAGACCTCTTCATTGAATTGAATTTTAGAATCAGCAAAATTTATAGGACGAAACTGAGAAGTAAAGAAAGAGAGATAAACAGTGAACATCCCCCTTGTAACAAGTTACACTTTCTTATTCACACTGTAGATTAATTGAAAAATATATATATATATATAGATAATTTGGAATTTGGAAATTTGATAGGCAGGAATGAAGTTTTAAGATGGGATAGAGAAAAGTTTAGGATTAAATATAGAAAATCCATAATTATGAAATATTAGTAATTTTAATTGAATATAGCATATCAAATTTTGATTTTAGGTTAATTGTATTTCAGTTTCGAAAAGAATATAAGCTCTTCAATGCTTTAAGCTTCTTGCAATAAAACATAATGTCTCGGGCGTCTAAGGTTTAGCTCTTGGATGTACTTTTGTTATAATAGAAAGGGATAACTCTTAACTTTTTAATGTTTCAGGTGTCTAAGGTTTAGTTCTTGGATGTACTCCTGTTATAATAGAAAGGAATGATTCTTGACTTTCTCAGAGAGATGATTTTAGACT
The DNA here is from genome assembly GCA_031772625.1 of Pinus tabuliformis. NCBI lineage: Eukaryota > Viridiplantae > Streptophyta > Pinopsida > Pinales > Pinaceae > Pinus > Pinus tabuliformis. Next base: position 12,302,796 of record CM062813.1, on the reverse strand, counting down.
TTGTTTAAATTATTTTAACTAATTATATAATTAAGTTAATTTAATTTTAATTTTAAAATGAATATAAACTTCTTTGTCCAATCAGAAATTAAGAGAAAAAGAATAAGAGGACTCGAGGTATTTTGAAGTTTTTTTCCTGTAAAACACCTGCAGAATAAGAGGTCTTTTGAACCTTTTTTCTTTTCCTGTAATTAGAACAGGGAAAAAAATCAGGTTGACAAACTCAACAAATGATAAATATTTGAACTTAATGTCCAGCTGAACAGTGTCCCGCCAGAATGACTTGGGAAGTTTTCTTCAACGTCTAAGCAGTGCAGTGAAGTACCAAAATAATCAATTCCTTAGTGAATGAGGGGAGAAAATGCGCAACTAAAATGAAATTTTTTATTTCATCTTCGTACATCATCCGTTGATAGCACGTGGCCACTGCCCTTTTCTTGCCCATATATGGGAGAAGCTGATTTGTCAAGTAGAGAAAGAGGCTCCTTCTGCACTTAAAACATAAGTGTTGCCTCAGTGTTATTTTACTAATGTGCAGAAAACATAAGTGTTGCCTCAGTGTTATTTTACTAATACATTATTAAGGAAAAAAATTATATTTTCAGATACGAGGGAAAAAAATAATAGTAGTTTAAGGTTATCCCTATTAAATTGGTCCAATTTAATTTTTGAAATTCCTTTATTGATTACTAAAATTTAATGAAATGTATAACTAAAGGTATATATTTTATTTTATGTTTAATGCTTGATTTTTTTATCATGTATATATAAGATCTAAATTATATAAAATAATATAAAATGCATAATCGTTTTTTGATTAAATAAATATATTATTCAAAATGTAATAAATTAAATACAGGGAAAAATATGTGAATAAACCTAATTGATTAAAAACAGTATTTTTATACTTTATTACGATCCTACCATTCCAATTCCCTATTATTATTTTATGATATGGCTAAAGGTTAAAGTTTACTTTGAAGTTAGTGAGCATAGTTTAGATAAATTATAATTCTTAATTTCTAATTAAGAAAAATGGTTAGTTGTTTATTATTTGTTGGAATAGTTTATGTAACTTTTTCAACTTATCTAATTAATTTTAGATTAGACAAGATGCTTTAAGTAAGCCATATTAATAGGCTTCTTATAAATGATTAATTATATTTATGTATCACCAAGGTACATTCAATCTTGTAAACATAAGGATGTTATATTTCATATTAGAATGGTGGTTGTTAATATTATTGATAATTTTTGGATTTTCATTTATTTGCCTCTACAATATTGATGTTATCTTATGTGCTATTAGAAATCTATGGATATTGTGGTTATGTGAATTGGCATTAGAGACTGAACAGGTTTGAATGTCTAACATATATTTTAGTTGTTGCTAGATGTTTGAGGTTGACACATCATAAGAAAAATTGTGGACAGTTATGTGCTATTGAAATGATAAATTTATGAATAAATTAACATGATTAAACTTGCAAGTTTTGAAGCAATTTTTTTAAATATGAGATAAACACTAAGAAAGGGCTCATGGTGTTCAATGGGTACAACTATGGGGTATGGGCACCATATGTATATTTTTTTGAAATAAAAACATTATCATAGTTTACAAAGGTTATTGTTTATAATTAGGAATATGGTTATCATAAGTTCTTTAATTGTAAACAATAATAATGATGTCTCATGATAATTTTCATATCAAGGGAGATCAAACTGCATAATTCTAAGATTCACTCTCCAATGTAATTATAAAAGAAAATGAAGTTATTTGACATGATGGATGAATGTGAAATCATGCAACTTCAAAAGTAGTTGACCTGTCTATAATCTTTATCTCTTGGCATGTTTGAGATTCTTCTAGCTTATCTTAATAATCTATGGTTTAAAATAGCTGAATGTAGAAACTAATTCCTAAAATGCTAAGGATAATTGATATGGTCATTTGTGACCAATTTGTAAAAAATTGTTGATGTTTTAGGCTCCACTTATTTCACAAATTAGATATTAAAGAAAGATGATGGTAAGGGATATAATTTTGATTATTTATGTTCTCTATTATTAGGGCACATGAAAAATGGTTTGGTGAAAGTAATCTAGAGAGAAATCAAATTCCACATAAACTAAATGAAATGATTCAAGTAATTATGGGAAATGGTTAAGATGGGAGTTTACCTTGTAGAAAACTATATCACTCTTACCTTCACTCTAATTTTCTCTCCCCTAAGATCATATGCAATAATGTAAAACAAATCTATAATCATTAGAGTACATATATAATATCTAGCAAGTATGCAAAATAAGGAGGCATGATATAGTATAAAAAAAGTTACATTTAATCATTATCTCACTTCCCTCTAAGTACCAATCCAATAATGGTATTAAGTACCATAATTCAATCTTTTATCAATAGAGAAATATTATAGTGAAGGGTCAATTTTCCACCCAACTAATGAAAATATCTTCATAGATGTTTCTCCTTAAGAAAACTTGAATATCATTTAGTTGAGTATGTTAAGACAACACAAAATAAAGATACTTTCCCAAAGGAATATCACAAATTCGATCAAGCTCAATGTGGTGGAGAGGATTTTAGTCTTTGACTCTCCCAAAACATTGCAAAGTATTGCATGCAAGGGTATTAATACAACCTTTTCCCATAGTGATTGATACCACTCTATACTCTTATTGGTACAATGAGAATGCTTTAATTATTGGGTAGTGGTATTTTGACTAAGTTATTCTTCAATAAATCACCATATTGTAAAAAGCACCATCAAAAGCACAATACTCCAAAAAAACGCACAAGCTACAAGGCCTTAAATGAGTATCAAGATCAATGTGATTGGTCTTAGAGTAATGAAAAAACTTATAATATTTGTCGCAGTCTCCTTATTTACAAATATTCCTTTAGACGAAGCTTTCCATGTGATGAAGGAATTTGGATATCTTGAAACTACAAAACCAGCCAAGTTTTTTCTTCATTCTACATTCTTCAAGAAAATTATACATCCATTCCTTACAATATCTTCATGGAAAATTTCTAATAGAAATATCTTGATTCCTACTAGCTAAAACCCATTGGGTGGAAGATATATGTTGATTAACAAGCTTTAAATCACCCCATGGAAGCTACGAACCAAATAGGTTCTTTAAACACCTCAATTCTATTGCACACAATATCAAAACTTACCATCGAGCCTGAAGAGAACCCCACCATTCCTTCTCTAGATGTGTTAATCACTAGAGGAGCAAATGGAACCTTGGGACACCAAATATTTAGAAAGAAAAAATTAAAATATGATCACCTGAATGCCAACTATCATCACCATCATTCTTATAAAATGGGGTACTAAGAACACTAGCTATTACGGCTCTAAGGATCTCACACATTGAACACATTAACCATGAAAATAACCATTTGATTAAGGTATTTAAGAATATTGGTTATACTCATGAGCACGTTAATAAATATATCAAAATAGTTGAAAGAAGAATAGCTCATTCACTTGACTTTTAGCCCCAACAAAAGAACTTACCTACCTTATATCTAGTGGGTAGCAAAAGATCTTATTTATCTTATATCTAGGGGGTTACAGAAAAAATATCTATTCCTTAATAAAAAAGAGATTACTACTAATTTGACATATATGGAATGTTTGGAAGGAAAATGAAAATTTTCAAATATTACATTGAATCTCATAAGCTCAAATGGGTCCACATGGTCAACTACTCATGTGGAATGTGCTACATTGGATAAATTGGAATATCATTCCAAACAAGAATGAAATACCCTGCTACGATATAAAATATGGATGCATACACAGATGTGCCCTTATAAAACACTTAGTTAAGAATAACATGTATGCCCAAAATAGTAGGATTATTTGCAAAGAAGATCATCATTTCAAATGAAACTTCAAGGAAGCCCTTGAGGTTATCAAGCACCCTAACAATATTAAAAGAGATATTGGTCTAGAAGTGAGCATAATAAAAGTTGGATTTAGTTGATCAATAATATTAAGACGTACAAGTTCATTGTTATTCTCTTATCATATAAATATGATCCTTTTTATTTCCTTCATCCCATGGGTACCCTCCCTCACATGTTTTCATGTCTCTTTCATCTATGGCTTTTGACATTTCTTCTACCATGCTTCCTCTAGTTTTTTACCTATTCTTCTTTCACTCCTCCTAAATCACTTTATTTATTGTCATTTGCCTTTATTCCCTCTCTATTATTGTTCCTTGTTGTCCCCCCTTAGCTCCCCTCCCTCCAATACTCTCCCTAGTTTCCTCGAGTCTCTCTTCCTCTTGAGATATTTCTCTTCTTCCCCTAACCCTTCCCATTATTCCTATCTCTCCTTCATTACCTTATTTATTTTCAAATTTTTATGTTGTATCACCCTAAACATCACTTATCCATGTTCCTCATTATTTATTATCCATTTTTCCATCATCCTTAATTTAGGTTAGCACCGTTTAATTTCCCCTTTACATCCTCATTTTTGTTTTGTCCAGTACCTTCTCTATGATTTTATAGTTGCAATAGTAATAACCTTAATCATAGTATCAATAGTAGTAATACTTATATATATATATATATATATATATATATATATATATATATATATATATATATATATATATATATATATATATATATATATATATATATATATATATATATATAGATATAGATATATATATAGATAAGAATAATATTGTTATTAAAATTCATCAATATTTACAATTTTTTTATCTAAAGTAATTTTAATATACTTGTATCCAAGGGGGCATAGAATAGATGGTGATGGGATGTAGAGTTAATTCACTCAATGATTGAAGGTCACCCATTCCGAACTATGCGGGCAAAACTCCAGTCATGTTAATGGCTACTGTGGCCGAAGACGGATGTGATCCCATTGATGGCTTAGATTCCCTTGGGTTGTGGTTTATCAAGATACTGGTCAAGCCTACTATAATCTATAATGAATTCATACCACTTGGAAAACATAGAGAAAACAACTTTAATATACTATGAATATTAAGATAAATATTGATAACAATATTAATATTGATATTATTATTAATAGCTCATTAAGGTTCTCAATACATTGTACATATTAATATTATCAATATAATAATTATTAATCATATTATAAATAGTACAATAAATGTGCTAATACTTATTAAGCATTTTAATAACTTTAAAATACATTTTTTTGTATTATGTAGGATTTGGTATATGTACACTTGTCTATTAATCCCATGGAAAAATCCAATCTCACAATCCACCAACACACGATTGAATCTTAAAAGTCTAATTATCTCCCTAAGGGGACATAAAGAAGAGAAGAACCAAGATTTAAATTGAAAGTTAACTAAATTTTTTAAAGAAATTTCATTACATGTACATATTTCCCATGTTTGCCAATATCAAACACATTTTTCATAACCATCAAGATTCCAGAGATTCTATAAAACTTAGTATTACAATAATCCATGGAGAAATTCTAGGAACCCATTGTATCTTAGAATCCATGGCAAGAAAATTCATTTATAAGCACCTCTAGTTAGCTTTTGCCATCTGATATTTGGAACACAATAAATGTCATTGTAAGGACTAAAGTGGAAAATGAAGACAACCTTGTAGTGGAAAGAGAGGGAAAACATGTGAGTAAAGATATACACCTATGTTGGTGTACAAATGATAACAAATTATGAATGTGGTTATTAATAAAATTTTACCAATAAAATATTAATTTATGAAGAAAATAAAATTTCAAAAAAATGTAAAGCAATACTATGAAGACACTTTATCTACATTCTAATCACGAGATCAAGTTCATTATTATTTAGTAAATAGATCAACATCACTAGAATGAAAGTAATTGAGCTATATCAAGCATGATAATATAAAAAAATGATTTGATTTATAGATATTATAAGCTAAAATAAAGTATTGAAAATGTTTTTATTATCAATATCATGAATATAAATATATATAATACTATTTAAATTATAACTTAAAATTAAATAACAATTTACAATTAACATATTACACACGTCATAGATCTATATTTGTTAGGAACAATTTTACATTTCAATTATTTTGGATATTTAATTTATAAATTAATATGTATATTTGTTAAGAATATTTTTACATTCCAATTATTGTAGATATTTAATTTATAAATCAATATTTAATTATCACTTTTTAGTAATTCTCTATTTTATTTACAAAAGTTTTTCTCGATTAAAAAATTTAATTAAATATTTTATTCATAAAGTTTTTCGTGGATTAAAAAAAATAATTAAAAAAATTGAAGAATAAAAACATGAAATTAAATATTTTCCTTGTTAAAATATAAATATACCTTAATAATTACAAAGTATTTTATTTTAAAAAATGATTATACAAAGTTAATGGAGCTATATATAAGTTTAAAAATTATGATAAGATATTTAAAACGTTAATAACTTCTACCTTCAATAAGTCTATAATAATCCATACTGCATCATATTTTGGTTCTCACCAAGGTCAAGTTTCATTAGCATTACCTTTTTTTCACGTTTTCTCTCTCAAATGCAAATACAACTATTCAACCATGGTTGGTGGACGGTTTTCCTATAAATTATTGTTTTGTGAATTTCGACATCTCGGCTATGGCAGCTTGATTGATACATGTATATGTTTTATACAATATGCCACTGTGCTTATGGTTCCCGAGTACATTTATAGCTCAGTTCAACCTTTTTTTACCTAAAGCTTCACTTTTCTGATAAAAGCAGTGTGTGATTTATAAGAGTATTCACTCCACTGATAAAACGATAACATATAGATGATTATATTTTGGCAGATTCATTTTAGGTCCAATTTGAGACTTCTATAAATGGTGATATTTTGTAACGACCCAAGAAATATATGTCGCATACAGACCGAGATTCTCAGGGTACATTCCGTGTTTGATACAAAAGGTCGATAGATAAACACATTTGAATGTGCTCTGTGTTTGAAATGGCCAATGGATAATATACACGCATTTTACTCTACTCCATGAATGCACTGATCTGTAGACCCCTTCACTGAATTGAATTTTAAAATCAGAATGAAACGATAAGATAGTGAGAAGTAAAGAAAGCCAAGAATCGCTAAATATTTCACTTCTAACAAGCTGCCACTATTGATAGCAACGCAAGGGTTTTATGTGGATTGGTCATTTTAAAATATTAGAAAATGTGATGGGTCAACTGTGTCACTTAGGTCCTTTCTGTGATATATTCATATTACTTTAGAATCCGCAATATGACTCAATTCCCAATTATAAATTGAATGTTTACTTTGTAGCTGGGGTTTCCATCACCAGAATTTAATGGGACAAGCTCAGTTCATAAGAAAAAAGGAAGGGAAATTAAGCTCTAGGATCCCAGAATCCCAAGAGGTTTATGTGCATTGTACATTTAAAAATATTTAGAAAATTTAATGACCCATTCGTTTCATTTATATCTTATTTTTACTATTTTCAAGATATTCCAAAAAATGCAATATGGTTCCATTCACAATTATAAAGCAAAGGTTTACTTTGGGGTTGTGTTTTCGAGTCACCAGAATTTAATGGGACAAGCTCAGATCCTAATGCAGAAATAGGAGGAAGGTAAATTAGGTCTGGTATTTTCATAATCTAAAGGTATTTATATGGATGGTACATTTTACAATATTTAGAAGATTTGATGGGTCAATTATTTCACTTAACTTCTATTCTTGGTATTTTCAAAACATTCCAAAATATGCAATTTGGCTCAACATCCAAAGTGAAGGTTTACTTTATATGTGGGCATTCAAATTACTTAGATGTTATGAAGTAAAATTAGTTCTAATTCCGAAGGTAAAAAGAGAGGGAAGGGAAATTAAGATTTTGTTGGCCAAGCAAAAGGAAGAGGAATGGAAATTGAGGATGAGAATTAATTAGTTAAATTGTGTTCTTTCTATTAAAATAAATCTATTGTAATGCAAGTAAATGTTATGGTTAGGGCTTCGTGTATATTTCATAGTTGAAATGAATCCATAGTTCCACTTTTTGATGCAATAAATATATCATTTAAGAGAACATGCATATACAATGACAAAACAACAACATAAGCGTGATAATGTTTATGCTATTTGGTTACCGTTGTCTACCTAGGCCACAATTTAGTGAAGAGGGTGAAATTGTTTCTTTTTTTATGGTGGAAATGGATTCAACACTATTGAGAACTCTTAGGGAACAAAAAATATTGAAGCTTGACAACTTTCAACCACATTTATAAACATTTGTGCTGGATTTTTAGAAACGAAATTTTCTGATGCAGGAGCATCTGGTCGACACGGCGAAGACCGAGAAGGGGCAGAAAAAGTTTCTGAAGAAGATTGGGAAAGATGAACAGTTCGACAAATGGACAGCAAGTCTGTCAGAGTTCTTATGTTTTATTTTGCTTCTTCCAAGGTCAACTACAGCATTTGATTCTGTTAGCTTAAATTTCTATTTATTTTGTTTTAACTATAGTAACAGGTCTTAATTCGAGTTGTTAAGAGACTGTAGTAACAGGTCTTAAGTTAGAGTTGTTAAGAATTAGATTAATGTCAATAATCAATGTAAGCAGCAAACCCTTATGTAACAGAGGAAACAGGTAAACAAACAAATAGTCAAGTCACGTAAGTTGATAGTAACTGCCGAGCAACTGTAATGTAGTAACTACCAAGCAGTTATCTAACTGCTGAAACTATTGTATAAAAAGACAGATGAAATAACCCAAAGGGGTTCCGGAGCGAAGCATTGAAAAGAGAATAAGAAAAATACATTTTATTTCCTTCATCAAATGTTCAGTGCACAATTAAATACAAGATTGCAAGATTTATGTCCTCTATGATAGAATACGCATGCATACATATTTTTGTTCATTCAATTCATTGCAGACAAATACAGTAACAGAGTTTCACGACCTCAAAAGAATACACGTATATATATATTTTCTATACATTCAACTCATTGCAGGCAAATATAGTAATCGAGTTTCACACCCCAAAAGGAATACACATATCTATTTGTTGTACATTCAACTCATTGCGGGTAGACACAGTAACGGAGTATCACGACTCCAAAAGTCTCATGACCAGCCGAGACTGAGAGCGAGCATAAAGCGAGGAGAGACAAACAATAACGCAAGATACAGTCCACAATCAAAACTGGTAAGCAACAGCACCGAACTTAAATATATATTACATACCACTGTGTAATTACATTGCAGGTCTATAAAACTCCCATAACATGAAAGGACTGTGCAACGAGGATTCGTTGGTCCCAGCCACCAAATAAAAGAATTCACAGAAACCCTCCAAGCTACAGCTACGGGTTGGAATAACATAAAGACCAGACTCTACCACTATCTCGCATACAGACCACAGATGCAAGTAAATACAGCAAAGACGAAGAACCACGGAAGAAACTAAGGTAAGAACAGAGCTACCCGGAAGACAAGCAGTCGAAGTCCCTGTAAAGCCACGGGACTGGTCACCTGCAACCACCACAAAAGAGCAACGTTAGGGTTCATAACCAAATCAAAACCCTCGCAACAGAAAAAACGTCGTGAAGCTGTAAAGGAGTTGACAGAAAGCCAAACCCTTGTATGGCTGAGGAGCATAGCCATACCTGAAGTGAACCGAACCCATAAGCCGCAGAAACAAAGTGAAACCCTGACCACAGAGGGGCTGCGAGAGTTACCACCAGCTCGAGCAGAGGATAATGAAATATAGCAAGGAATAATCTCTTACCTGAAGACACAGTGCCGAACGTCGGACAAGAACCAGAGGCGGAGCCGAATACCTGAGCAAAACACAGAGAGCAAAGTGACGGAGTGAAAATGACCGAATAGGCGCGAACCGGCAGTGAAAAGGGAAAAGTGAAATTAGGGTTTGGTAATTTCGAGAAGAACAGGTGTCGCGGGAAGAGACCAAGTCAGTACCGTGGGTTGATTAATAATCACCTACCAAATAAATTGCAATCACACCATATCCAAAATCAAAATATCAGTGCAGGTCCACATAGGATTGGGCTAGTGTGGGACCACGTGGGCTGGGCACCCATCAATTGGTATCAGAGCAGTTTTTTTATATATAGAGAAAGATGGCAGAAGGGCAAGCGCCAAGACGAGGACGTGGAAGAGGTGCACATAGAGGAGCAGATGAAGGATTGAGGGAACATATTAGAGTTCTGACAGCTCGCTTGGAAGCAGTGGAAGCGAGTAGACGAAGAGACCCGGAACTGGGAAATGACAGTGAGGAAGAAGCGGTAGCTGCTACAGACGGGTCTGATGAAGAAGCTCCAGAATTGAGACTGATGCGTTCAATTTTATTGTCCAGCAGCAAACCCAAAACAGAGATTTCGAATTACGATGGCAGTCTGTCTGCTGATATCCTATTGGATTGGATAAGCGAACTAGATAAGTATTTCGAAAATGAGGAAGTTAAGGAGGATAAGAGAGTCAAGTTCACTGCTACTAAGTTGAAGGGACATGCCCTCTTGTGGTGGGATAATGTCCAAGCAGACAGAAAGAGACTGAACAAATTACCTATACGGAATTGGTCAAGGATGGTAGCAAAATTGAAGGGCAGATTTCTACCGAAAGATTACCAGGTTGAACTATGTCGGCGAGTACAGAATTTGAGACAGAGAGGTATGACTGTCAAAGAGTATACAGAAGAGTTCTACCGGGTAAATCTACGTGCTGGTTATACGAATGAAACTCCAGAAAAAACAGCGAGATATGTCAATGGCTTGAGGATGGAAATTCTGGATGAAATTAGCATTCTTTCTCCCCGAAATATTGAAGAAGCCTTTCAGAGCGCTGTAAAGGCTGAGGAAAAGATTAACAGAAAACAGAACAGCAGAAGAGGGAGAGGAAGTAGCAGAGGACGAGGACAATCCTACGTTAGAGGAAAGAGTGCTGTGAACAGCGAAGAAGGCAGCAGTTCAAAAACTTCAGGGACAGCAGAAAAAGGAGATAGCACCAGAGGAGGTCGGTCATACCAGAGAGGACGAGGGAATGGCCGCGGAAGAGGGACTAATGTCCAGTGCTACAGGTGCCACAAATGGGGGCACAGAGCCTTTGAATGTCTAGAAGTTGAACAGGCCGGTCAGAGGGGAACGCTGATGGCACAGCCTGAAGAAGCTGAAGCACAACCCCGGGAGGTGGAAGACATGGCAGAGACCAAGGTTAATTTTAGGGGCGAATAATCGCCCAAAGGCGAAATTTAAGGCTTTTTATATTTTAATGGGGCGAATTTTTAATTAAAATAATATTTTTTTTTTTATATAATTAGCCCATATTTTATTTAAAAATTAATTTATTTTTTTATTTTAGCCTAGGGCGGATAAACTAACCGAATTGTATTTGATCAAAATAGCCCCATTTTGATATTTGCGGAATCGTATTTGATCAAAATCGCCCCCATTTTGATTTACAGTTTGGATTTTCTGGTTTTGGAGTGGTTTGTGAGGGTCGATTTGGTCCCGGGAGTGGTTTGTGAGGGTCGATTTGGTCATGGGATCTTAGATTTATTTTGAAATGGAGGGCGGGTTTTGAGGGATTCAGCCCGCTGTTTTGGTGTATATGTCTCCCTGGGTTTTTGTATAAAAATGGTTTTGAAATAAGTTTTTTCATCCTAGTTCACAAATCTAGCAGCATCAGTTTCGGTGGGATATTCTTGCATTTTCATATTTCAATCCGCTTATTCTTCTCTGGTTTCGGTATCCATTGTTTCTTGGATTTGAATGGCTCATGCCACTGCAGCAGCAACAACAACAGTCGGTACGGAAAGTTATCAGTACTTACCCTAAATATTACAGCATTTGGATGTTTGCAGTCTGCCAGTATCCCAAGATGAATATTGTGATGGAGAAGGCAACTTCCTGCTTCTGATTCCCATGTATTGTTCGTGTTGGTTTAAATAATATTTCTGCACCATTTTTGCAGTAACTTTCTGGTCATTGCTGTTTTATCTGTTGCTTATATCACGCCTATTTCGTTAAATGTCCATTTCTTTTTCCTTTGGTTTTCCCTTTCATTCTGTTAGCTTTCTTATAGCTGTAGATTGTGCTCATTTTTGTCCAACCCAGATGTGTTCTTGGGTGTTTTTGGTCAAAATACGCGGTCATTTTTATTTTCAGGGTTATTTTATCAGATGATAGGTTAATTTCAAATTTCAATTCGCTGAATATGTTGTGCTTCTTTGGCACAGTACGTCATATTGTTTATTGCGGTGATAAGGGCCAGAGCAGTTGGTGCCGGCAATGATTGTTGTATTGTTCATATTTTTCATTCAGGTTGATCTCGGTACAATTGTCTCAAATGTCTTTTGTGGTGAGAGGGAGCGTTATAGTCATGTTGCCAAGTATGGGCTAGTTCATAGGGTTGAGTGGGGGAATTGGGCGTTTTCTTGCCTGAGTCATGGGTCAGTTAGCACTATTTATATCAAATGTGGCCTGAATGCTGTTTGAAACTGGAGATACTGATGACCTTAATGATGTGAAAAATTGGAGATACCGTATGGCCTTAATGGTGTTTGTAATCAAAATATGGATTGAACACAGTGTCTGTATAGACTGTAGTTCAAGTTTTGTATAGACCTTTTGAAAAGTTTTCGAGGCAAGAAATCTGTTGTATTAATATTGTCTGATTTGTAATAGAGAAACTGCTATGAGGTGCTTTGGACTACTTGGGAATGAATTTTTGTCTCAGATGTCGATAGTCTGTACTGTGGTAGACAATAAGATGATTTCTTTTCTCAGGGATTGCAATTGCTTTCCGGAAGATGTGGTATACCTGTTCATGGTACTTCTTTCGACATCAAGTTGATAAACCTTCCCTTAGACTTGAGTTTTGTTTGGTTCTTGTTCGTTGGGTGATGATAAAAAATGTAATATTCATTTGTATTTGTTGATTTTATACTCATGGAACTTGTTTCTTATTGTACTCAGTTCTTTTGATGCAAGAAAGAACAACAGACTAGTTTGAGCTTGAGGTACTTGAAGCGGCAGCAGCTCTCTTCTCAAGTGGTATGTGTTCTAGTTCTCAAGTGTAATATGAGTAAATTTAGAATGTACTGCCATTTGACAATACTTGTAAGCACTTTGAAGCAAATGGGCCTGAATGCTGGAAGGAAGCAAATTATCTTGCCTAGTAAATAACTCGCTTCCTTGATCATAAACATGATTGGGACCAGGATATTTTCCACGATCAAAGGTTGTTGGAACCTTCAACATAGGAAATCGCAAACATATGCATCGAGTGGCCTTGTCACATAATTTTGGTGTATCATATTGTGAGCTCAAGTTAATATGCAATGATATTTCTATCCCTAATAATCTCTGATGGAAGAAATTCTACAGCGTACTATACTACTATTGTGGTTCTTGTGTTGATAAATCTCCTTTGCCCATTGAAATAACTACTTCAGCTAATTCTTGGTAACGATGGTCACACAATGCCCTATGAATAGTAGAATTTCCTTAAGAATCTGCAGTCCAATGAAAGAAAGTCCATCCATGTGCATATCGAAAGTTAATCCCAGTACCATCATCGATTGCACACTCAATTTGTTCCCACTGCTCTTCGCTTGCTGCTTTCAAACACAAAATAATATCTTTGACTATAACATCTTCATACATAGTATGATCAAAATTTGAACTTGGTTTTATTCCAGAGTGAAGCATGTGAGCAGATTGAGCATGCAACAAAATTTCCTCGTAGCCTTGCTTGGCAACCATAGACTCTAGAAGGGTTTCCATTCCCAATATTAGATTTCTCCTTATTATCCACAAAATTACCCTTACAGAATCAATTAAGACAATGTCATCTTTGTTGTTCAGGTCAGATTCACTAGAAGTATTTGAATATGGAAATTTTCCCATCTTTACAGAAGTATCTATATCCCACAATAATGCACAAGTCTCATCAAACCCTGAGGCATCAATGTTATCCAAGGAAAAATCCATAGCTTCTTTTATCTGATTTCTTTCCAGGGTGAAGGCTTTCAATGTGTCTTCAAATCCACCTTTTTTTTTGTCAATTGAGGAGCGCTCTAGATCAACCCACCCACTCTTTCCAGCAGTATAAGTTGCACTACAACCTTTCTCCTTTTCTAGACTTCTCATGCCTTCCTGTTGGGATAAAAGTGGTGGTATCCATTGTCCACTTTCAGTTACCATGGTGAAAAGCCTTGTCTACGGTGTTTGAAGTAGTTTTTCTTGAGAAAATGAATAGGTCGGAAAAATGTAGTATGTATGCTCCTTTAATCTAAGGTCAACTAAGAAATTCATCAATTGAAGGTCACGTCCCCTTCCCATTATTTCTTGCTTATAAGCACAACTACAATCAACCACACACATTGCCATGGTGTCGATCATGTTCATTTGATGCTCATCGTCTTGGAAAGGAAGTGTAACCAATTCACCCTAGCTAAACTCTTGCATTTCATCCTCGGCTGCCTTACCATCTGCTTTGGTCATGAAAACAATGAAACTGATGTTCCATTGCCTTATTCGTTCTTCTTCCATTCTCGGCTGCCTCATTCTATTAATGGCATTAGGACTAGGCCAATCTAATGTCAGTGAAAGACAATTCTCATCCACCTGGCGCACTAGACTTTTTATATAAGGATTAGTTGTCTGAAGATCTTCATTATCAAGTATACTAATTGGCCTTCTACTTGAATTAATCTCATTGGCTAGTTCATCGAACCAACCTACCAGTTGTGAGACTACCTCAAAACTCAGATTTGCAAAATCCAGCTCTATGTCTGAAGATTCTTTTTGCACGATTGTTAACTTTGGATGTGAAATGACCAGGCTATGTTCCCTTGGAGTAGTATCTATAAGCACAGAATAGCTGGTGGAAATGAGTTCAACCATGGACTTGGAAGGACCTCCATTATCCCAAGGCAATTTTCTACTCCGACAACAACAGATGATTGTGGTATTTTCTCAAACAAATGTGTAGCCTACTTTTGCAGGAGTCTTTCAATTCTCTCTTGCCTCATTAAGAATACAACAATGTCACCAAAATCCTCCCTTATAAAATTATGGAAGAGAGTTACCAATGTTGTGTTAATATAATCTGGTTCTACGTTGTCAATATGTAGAATTTATACAACATATCGTTGTTCATTAGCCATGAAGTTTGCCAAAACATTCAGTGCATCTTCATCTGGAGCTATAAGAAGTTATCCTTTTGTTCTATTCTCAAGTGACTGCTTGTTATTGGAAAGCTTAATCCCATGACAATGTTCTTTGAAAACCATATGTGTGAACATGGATTCAGAATCCACATATTGGTTTTGTTCTTCAGAAATGCATGTACCTGCAATAGACCTCAATTTAGCCTCTGCAACATTTTTGAGCATGACCATGGCAATTCCCACCTCGTTTATTGTTTTCTTATCATTTGGAAAATTGAAGGAAACTGTTTGAGAACCTTTGACATCCCCTGCATTATATATCAGTTGGATCCCACAAAAAGGAGCAGCAACCAAATTTACCATATTCCATTCCATATAAATACCCCCAGAATTTGTCAGAGCCTGAGGATGATTTTCCTAAATTTGAAGGTAGTTCTGGTAACAAGCAATTTCTTCGTCCACTTTCCCCATAAATTTTCAATGCATCACCCAGGTTATTCTATACCTCCAAAAAGATGGAGTCCAGGATGATAGAATATTTCTAGAGTGGTAATGCCAACTCTTGTTCATAAAAAGCGTTGGATAAATACCCGAAGGCAAATAGATAGTCAATACACAATTGGATTGTTGGTTGGTAGTGCAAAATTACATCTTGAAGCTCTCTCATAGCCTTTAATACATTTCCTTGGCTCAATTGAACATCCAAATATAGGCTTCAACCCGATTGCCCCCTTATAATAAACAAGGGCCTTCTGTAAACCCCCTGCTTCCATTAATAGCCCAGCCAAGCACAAATACTCCAGTCCAAATGATGATGATGCTACGGGTCCCTCAAAAAGTATAAAAACTTCATTCACTAGGCAACGCAATTATTGCATAGTTCTAACTGGGGAAAAGGAAGCAAATTATCTTGCCTAGTAAATAACTCGCTTCCTTGATCATAAACATGATTGGGACCAGGATATTTTCCACGATCAAAGGTTATTGGAACCTTCAACATAGGAAATCGCAAACATATGCATCGAGTGGCCTTGTCACATAATTTTGGTGTATCATATTGTGAGCTCAAGTTAATATGCAATGATATTTCTGTCCCTAATAATCTCTGATGGAAGAAAATCTACAGCGTACTATACTACTATTGTGGTTCTTTCAGAATTGTGGTTCTTTGTCATAGTAGTATAGTACGCTGTTCCTGAGATTACCTTTGGTTCTGTTCTGAGATCTGTAGAGAATTGTTGAGCAAGGGGGAGGATAGCTTCATCTTAAAGCATCCCTCTACCCAACGTTAAGCTTGATGGGAAGAATTATCCTATCTTCAAGTGAAGGGTGCTAAACATATAATTGAAGAATTGATTGTTAAGACTTGTGGAGGGTAAGAAGACAAATTGCACTGTTGCTAAAGAATTAGTAAAGCTATAAGACAAATTGCACTGTTATATAGAGTGTCTATACAACAGTCTATATATTACAACTAAGTACAATGAGTCTCTCTTTGTGGTTAATTGTACTATACCTTGGGTGCCAACATTCATAATTCTTGTTGTTGAACCAAGCTCTCCAGTTGCAGCAATAAGCTCGACACCTTTGTCTTATTGATTGCATTCTTTGAACAATGTTACTCAAGCCAATCCTTAAACCTTGGATTGATCAACCGATCTCTAAAGAACATTGCATCATGATGTTGTTCATCCCCTCTTCTACAATTTCTCTCTTATAGATGCATTCTTTGATTGTTCAAGGACTCCTCCTTAATGACATTTGAGGGATAATTTTGCCTCCTTCCTTGTCTTAACATAAACTTGGTTTTGTTATCCATCTTTCACATGGCTCCTAGGATCCATGGTCACTTCTGAAAATTGCTTGCAAGGTTATCTTGGCTTCATTATGCATTGTTTTTTCCTTTTGGAAACTCATCCTTCCTTGAGGATTGTCTAACATCTACTACCTCAATTTGGATTTCTTGGATCAATTTAGTGCTCTCGTTCTCCTTTTGGACCAGTTGTCCATTCTCCTCACATGCAAAGCATGCATTCACATAAAATTCACCAATTTTAAAAATAAAAGGTTACCTGGCCTCTTCTGATGCCTCCAACATCAAATTTTGTCTTCCTTCCATGCTTTAGGAAGGTACTCCTTCTCTTTCTTCTATTCTTATGACAACTATGAATGATTGTCCCTCTCGAAAATCCTTATCATCTGCATCTATACACATAGCATCAGTATCATAATCACCAAGATCTTTAGCCCCATATGGTATATATGTTACGAGCACTTCTAGCTAACCTCCCATGAGACTTTCAGATCTTTACCTAAATCACCAGGCCTTTTCACAAACTTGTTAAAACTTGAACATCCAGATTACGACTGGATAGTGGCATCAAAACTATTTGTTTTCTTTTCTGAAGTTCGATATAAAGATTAAAGAGATTCTGGATGGGTAACTTTACCCTTAAATTCCTTTTCTGGCAGTGGCCCTTTCTGCATTGACAATTCTTACTTAGACAATATGTTCATTGAATTCTCCATAGGCATGAAAATAGATAATTTCTGCAAACTTCATTCTTACCTCTGAAATCCTGTTTATGGTTAGAATAAGCACCAGATTTTCAATATGGCTTCTTCCATTTGCCCAATCTATAATCAGTTTTGAATCCCCCATATCTTAGAGACCATCAATTCCTTTTTAAGTTGCACATTTCAGAAGTAACCATAAAGTGTAAAACTCAGCTCTATTATTAGTCCTCTGGTCTGTTGCATACTTGAAGGAAACATAACGTTTTTCTATTAAATACAAAATGCTACTAGTTTCACATTTCCTTGGAGTTCCTTGATAGGCACTGTAAAAAAAAACCAGCCTTATTTTTGTTGATCTGTGGAACCTTAAGAATTCTTGGACGTTTGACTTTTTCAGGTTTTCATGACCCTCCATAGGCATATCTAATTTGATGGCATACCTGAGTTGAAGGATTATCTATATCTTGGAATATCATGTGATAAAAGAAATTCTTGTATGTAGTGATTTGACCTTCGAAGTAATATATGCAACATATCTCAAATAAAAATTCATTTGTTGTCATTGGTGGCTTGCCAAGTCAATGAAAGCAAGGTGTTGTTATTACTCCCACTAAGGTTCAAGTCCTCCAATGACATGCTCATACCCATGATAATATGTGTGCCAATGCTTATGAGAAATGGGCAGATCCAGGTGTAAGTTTCATCTAATATTGGTAGAATAAACAACCCACACTCGTGGCATTTTAACCAAAGGGTTCTCTCATAGAATGGCAGTGTTTTTTATTTATTCACTATCCCCATGATAATGTGTGTGCCAATGCTTATGAGAAATAGGTAGGAAGTGTAAGTTTTATCTAATATTGGCAGAATAAACAACCCCCACTCTTGGCATTTTAACCAAAGGGTTCTCTCATAGAATGGCAGGGTTTTTTATTTATTCAATATCCCCATGATAATGTGTGTTCCAATGCTTATGAGAAATAGGTAGGCCCAAGTGTAAGTTTTATCTAATATTGGAAAAATAAACAACCCCCACTTATGAGGTTTTAACCAAAGGTTTCTCTCATAGAATGGCAGGGTTTTTTATTTATTCAATATCCAAAATAAAGCAATTGCAGCTTCATTGTATTGATCGGAGGTGCTAAGTCAACCAAAAAATATTTCCTTATCTATTTTGACCACTCATCAAACATTCAACAATCAAGTTCTAGATGAATAAGACCACCACCACCTCATGCATCATCCGCTATTGAGTACTGTTTCAGGAGTTCAATTTAGACATCCAAGATAATCTCAGAAATATAACATAATTGCAGATCATCTATCATAGTCAGTGAATTGAGTAGAAGGGAACCCTGATATGGTCCTGGAGTGCACCTGTTTGCAATCAGCAAAAGGACACCATGGTTCGCTGATATAGATAACTTTGGTGTTGGTGGGGTGTTGCCACAACCTTTTTTGAAAATGATCACAGATCATTGGTGAAACAAAGTGCTGCCTTGAATTTCCAGGAGCTTGTACAAACAAGATATTGATTATGTTCTGCAGAGATGTGAAAGAGAGGATGAGATCTATCACATTTTGAGCATATGCCATGGAGACCTTTCTGAAAGACATTTTGCAGCCCAAAAGACTACACACAAAGTGCATACTGTTGGCCATCTGTTTTCAGAGCTATAGAAAAGTACGCATGGTCATGTGATTATGTCTAGAGAATGGGAAAATTTTCAAAAGACAGGTGCTACACCCTTGCAGCTAGTTCTAGCCAGACCCTTTTCAAGAAAGGGTATTGATTTTGTAGGCCCTATTTCACCTGCCTCAGGGAATATGAGCTATTCTTGTTTTCCTTGATTATCTTCTAAGGAAACTGGTCTAGAAATGAAAGAAGCCCCATCAGAGGATGCTGGTCTCTAAGTATATTTTTTGCTACTGGTCTAGAAATGAAAAAAGCCCCATCAGAGGATGCCGATCTCTTCTAAGTATATTTCTTGCTACAAGCATAAGCAGTAGCATATGAAAAAACAATGAAAAAAATGCAGGCTGTCTTTTCAAACAAAACACATAATTCAAAAAACAAATACAGAATACCCCTAACTACTTCAAAATGTTAACCAATTACAAGGGGATGGGAAAAAACAAGTTGACATCAATTTTCTGTCTAATGGGAATGAACATTTTTCATATCCACTAAATTTTTTAACGATATCGCCAATGCTTGCAAAATATAAATTAAATTATGATCGTGACTCATGCATGTATTCAACTTGTTAATTGGAAGAACATTAAAATTGATATAGGTTATCACTAGGTATATACCATATAATTAGGCAATTTTCCTTCTTTCGTGCTGTCCTTGAAACATTTCCAATCATAGACCTAAACATGCCAGACAGGTTTTTCAAATATCTTAGAATGAGCAAGTGAATTTTTGACCACCAGTTAACTGATTTTTTTACAACAAAAAAACTGTATGTTTGCTAGTTCAGAGACAAGTGCCATGAGAAAGTAGCCATAGAACAGAATTAGGAAGGTCGCCATAAAATAAAATTCACTATATATACCGTATAATTTGGGCAATTTTCCTTGTCTTTAGTGCTGTCCTTACTAGATTTTCCACAAGTTCTTACAACAGTCTATATATTACAACTAAGTACAATGTGGAGAATAGGAAATGGAGAGAAAGTGAGAATAGGTGAAGATCCCTAGGTGAGGTTTAAAAGGCTCTAGGAGATTAATGAAGAAACTATTGAGACCCTGCATAACAATGGCACACAATCAAGCTGATATTGTGGATCCAAATTTGACCACCATGCAGAAACAACACTAGATATCAGCAAGGTCAACAGGTTTGGAAGGATATTCGTTTGACAATCGAGTTGGCTATGTTAACAACTTAACATATTGCAACTAAGTACAATCAAAATTAGAGATAAGGAGGATGAATTAAATTGGTCTAACAACCTTGATTCAGTCAGTTACACAGCAAAGCTTGGTTACAAAGCAGTGTTCACAGAGAAAACACAAGGGGAGCCAGTATGCTGGTAGAGAAGCATATGGAAAATCAAAGACGAAGTCAAAACTAAGTTGTTTAGAAAAAAGATATTGAAATTTAACTGAGGATATAAACCTAGGATACCTACCACAGTCCGGGTAGAATTTGAATATTTTTCTAAATTCTTAACCAGACCATATAAGGGTTCCCCTACATATTAGCATCACTAGTTGTACTTTGTAGTCCCATTTACCTATCTGTCAGGCTTTATTTAGACTTAAATAAAATTATCTTGCCTTATCTACATTGTTTCTCAGCCTTATATCTTATGCTACAAAATTAGATAGAACTTTGTAATAAAGGCAGGACAACCTTTCAATCTGAGTCTTGACTTGCAGCATCCTACAAGTTGGTGAGGCTTAAATTTTTTTGTTGGCAGGTATTGAACGATGATACTATATCTATAAAATATATTTCTTCTATACTAACTGTATTGCCTAGAATATTTTGGTCATTGAAGTTGTGGGTTGGCAGGCTCTAATAGCCCACTTGGAGCACAACCCCTTGAAAAATTCGGCTTTAAGAAGAATTACATGAGAAAATTGCTGTCACTTAGATGTCAGTAAAAACAGGTAGGTCTTTAGACTTTTGATCATAGTTGAGAACATTCCTGAGATAACTTTCTTTGATACTCCAGACTATAAAATTTCTGAGAATGCTGCAAAATGGAAAAACTGGAACTAGACATGCTTAAACCTTCTGCACTCCTCAAAATAGTTCCGCTTACACTGTTTGATTTATAAAACAGAGAATGCCAAGCCAACTCAGCAATGGCATTCATCAACTCCTATATCTTCAGACTTGATTGTTTCTCTTGAAGTCTCATCTTCTGAAGGCTAGTGATTGGTTAGAAAGAAGCCTTGACTTTCAGTAGATGAGCTTTTCTCTAAACAAACCTCTTGATGTGGAAGTAATAGTGGCTTTCCTTGACCCTGTCAAGACTTCCAAATTAAGCTTTCCATCTTATTATATTTTAACCATTTATTTTTCACATGCTAAGGGATGGAGGCTCTACCCTTTCCATACTTAGATTTCTGGTTGTTCAAATTTCTTCCTCAGGTAGCAATACCCTTTCATTTGGCTTAGCATTAGCTTTTGAGTTTTGGGCATGATAGACATACTGTAAGCTGGCTTGGGAGGAGGGGACCAGGTCCTGAATCCTATCAACCAACTTCTGTAGGAAATTAGGAATAATTCAAATAAAGTGATGTTGTTTCAATGTTATACAAATGAATTATTATATTTTATGTCTTAAAATTTAATACTTTCCCATTATCATTGTTAAATAATTTTTGTGAAATTCCATTTTGCCTCAGAATTCAATTTCTGATATATGTTCTTTCAATGTTGACTCAACAATTATTTTGCAAAGTATAAGTCTATTTTCTATGAACAAGTGAATTTATATGAAGCATATCTCAACGCTTGAAAACTGTTGATGCAGGTTTGCAGATCGATTGGAAATTTTACTTGTGGAATATTTAGTGAGATGTCAAAAGATAATCATGGGAAGAAACCATCAAGGCAAACAAATGTATTATCATACTTTCAAAAGGCTCCATCCAAAAATACACATCCTCTTCATGATTCAAGCTCCTTTGAACAATCTGTTACTGAGAGAGAGGTTAACTCTTGTGGAAATGCATTTGATATCCATACGATGGATGAAGAAATAGGTTCCTCAAGTGGTCAGGGTGAGATAAATGCAGTTTCAACAGAAATTGGTGATGAAAATGTTAAAGATTTTTCCTTGGAAAGTGACACAATCCATTCGCGGAAAAGGAAAAGAGGCCAGTGGGCCATAGGAAGACGATTCCAAGAAAATTGGGTCTCAAGTTTTCCATTTATTGAAGAAATACCTCCTACAAATGAGAAAGAGCTTTTCCGACAAGTTAGATGTATTGCGTGTAGTTGGAAAACTCAAAAGGAAGTGAAATTTCAGATGAAGCTAGATACGGTACAAAAGCATGCAGGAAAGGTGTATGAAAAGAAAATTGTAAATGGTAAAGAGAAATCTATTGTTAGATGGAAATCTTCCGAGGAATGTCGACATGTTGAATATGCAGAAGAATATAAAAAATATTTATTATGTAAGAGGAAACTTGAGGCGGACGGAGGAACCATCATATCTCTATTTGAAAAGACGATGGAAAGAAATTTGTTATCCAAGACGATACAATTGAGCACTGTATTTCACATCTTATCTAAAGGTCGTCCTATGACAGATTATCCAGATCACATGAAATTACTATCTTTTCTTCAAGTGCCAAACTTTCCATCTTCTCATTGGTCTGTAACTAGTGGTTGGGGATGGGCAGGATATCTAGCTCAAGTAGAAAAGGATGATTTGAAAGAGAAGATTGCAAATGCTAGGTTTTTGGCATTGTCTTTAGATGAGGTTACAGCTATAGATAATACTTCATGGATTTGCATGAGCATTTATATGGTTAATGACCATATTAGACATTCCTATCTACTTGGGATTAATAAGATGAGAGAGACTTCTACAGCTGAAAATATTTATGAACTTGTTCTTAATGGATTGAAGGAAAGTGGTATGGATGAATTAATGATTCCAAAAAAGTTGGTATGTGTTGGAGCAGATGGAGCAGCGGTAATGCAAGGACAAAGGAATGGCCTTTGTGTTAGGCTACAACTATCAGCTTCACCATATATGCTTAATATTCATTGTATGGCTCATACGATGAATCTTGCATTTAAAATAGTAAGCAAGTTTCCATCAGTTTCAAAAGTTGAAGATCTTGTACGTGAGACTCATGCATACTTTTCTCGTAGTCCCAAACGATATTTAGAGTTTCAACAATTTGCAGATGGTATTACGGATGGAAAAAAACTACTGAAAGATGTTGATACAAGATGGATCTCATTAAATGGACCAGCTCAAAGACTATTTAGTGAGTTCAAATCTTTGGTAGGGTTGATGTATGAAAATCGCTATAATGTAGACAAAGTTCAAGTTCTTCTTTCTCAACTAACTAATATAGAGACATTATTGACATTGGCTGGAATTCTTCCTATGCTACATGAAATGAATGTCCTCGTGAAAATGTCTCAGAATCGCACAATGTATATTGCGGAATACACAAATGCAAGAAAGTCAGCATGTCTTGCATTGGATAATTTTTATATGATGCCAGACTCTTTTACTGGTCCAGAGTTTAAAAGTTGGACTGAGATCATCAATATAGAAAATACTGAAATTTTTTTGACCTTTGATGAAAAAGGGATACTATGTATCGTAGTGCGTGGGTATATGGTTCCCTTTCATTATATTAGTAAGACAGGACGAATCACCAAAGATTGCCCCGTGTCAAGAGACCAATTTGATAATATTGTGATTTCAGTGAGACAAAATTTGATAGAAATTGCAAGATCACTATCATTAGAGATAAGAGAACGATTTCCTCGAGATGAATTGTTGGAGGCCATGTGTGTGGTATACCCTCAATATTGGAATAATTGTCAATGTCGAAGAACTTTAAAAGCTGATTTTCAAAAAAGATTAAAATGTTTAGTAGACCATTTTTGCAAGAAAGTCTGGATACATGGAGAACAAATTGAAGGTATTTTAGATTCATCAAAATTGTATCAACAAGGTGGACGCTTTGCTGAAACAATGTGGAAGCAATATCCTTTTTTGGAGAATCCTAATGAAAATGGTGCTATAAGAAGATTATGGACTACTTTAAGTGCTAGCCAATACCTGCAAGAAAACATATCAGAATATTTCAAATTAGCAGATTTGTGTCAAACCATGATTTTGGGATCAGTGGAGGATGAGAGAATGTTTAGTGCATTATCATTCTTGAAGTCAAAGTTGAGGAACAAGCTTGATAAACATGTGGATACATGTTTAAGATTATATGTAACAAAGTATGACATTGACAATTTTCCATATGAAAGAACGCTAACTCTTTGGCGATCAGATTGTGATAGAAGGGGAGAAAACAATATAATAAATCTATCTAATGAACTTGATATAGAACATAATGTTTTGGAGGCTCATAATGACAGTTCATTTAGAGAAGATCATGTTCACAATTTAGAAAATGAGGACCAAGATGAGAACTGGGAAATTGAAATACCCTAGGACTCTTATTTTGGTATACATGTTCCATTGATCATGCAAAATTACTATATGTCAACTTCAGGTAAAAATAGGTTCTATATTTGTATTTTTCATTGTAACATTGCAGCAACATTATTTTGATGTGTGTTATTTTAAGATTGATGTTTCATATTTAATCATTACATTGTTTGTTTCTTATCTGTGACAGGAAATAAAGCTGGATTTGGTGAGGTTGGGACCTATTTCTTTTCATTTCCTAGCCATTTCTTGTCAGTGATTTGTCAGCCATGTTTTCAAGTCTTTTAGGTACTAAGTTGTTCGGGTCCCCACATGTCCTTAGGACCATTAAGGGATGAGATAACATGAGTCAGTCCAACTCATGCCCCGAATTTACTTTTTACCTATTGATGTAAGTGTTTTGTTACCACTTATCACCAACAAAATTCTACCATAACATAAACCAACTTGAAGACGACACTTCTCATCTTCCTTTTACATAAATGCTCTATGGATCTCCCTACTATACTTTTCCGAGACCAACGTCCCTTCTTGGTAGGTCTCTCCACCATACCACTAATCACACAATAGTAACTACTGCCTTCTATAAATCTCTCTAGTCTCAGTTATTTGTGTCCCTGTCACACTCGACCAATATAATCTTGCAGGTCTACTTTTTTATCATATCTTTATTTTTTGTTATTTTGTGTATTTAACATTAGTACCATCCAAGAGTAACGAGTTAGTGTCCTTTGGATTTGATCTTTGATTTGAAATGAAGTTAGATTTGATGAAGCTGGGACCTATTTCTTTTCACATAGACAGTGTCCTAGTATTAAATGATAAATAACTAATTTAAGAAGTCTAACGCTAAGCAACAATGGGCTTATTCAAGTACATGAAATTGCATTGATGTCTAGCTCTAATATCTTAGAAAATTTTAGCAGTTTGTTTGCTGCTTGTTTAGAGGATTTTGTCAAGTTTGAAATTTTTGGTTTATTTTGGTCATATTTTTTTAGTTGCTTGACTTATTTCATGCATAGATCGACAGATCTAGTTTTATTTTTATAATTATTGTTGTTTTCTTTATATATTTGGTGGTTTGAGGAAAGATATTTGATTTCCTTTCACTTTGTGGCATGATTTCAACATCTTCACCTTTTAGAATATAGTAAAATATTATTCTTATTTTATGTTTTCTTGGAAAAGAATTATTGATATTTGGAAAGGGAAATAAGCCCTAGGTAGCTAAGCGAAGAGAAAAATGGTCTATGTACTAGGTTCCTGCGCATTCATCGTAGGAGACCTATTTGCATGAGACCGACATTCCTTTTATGCAATTACACTTTTTCAAGGCGGAGCTGAGTTTGCTGACTTGGGAAGAACACTGACAGCTGATCATAATGCTAAGGAGATTATAATGTTGGTTTCAAAAACAAGATTGTGAAAATTGTTTGCACTAGTTCTTCTTTTGGTCATATTTTCTACCAAATTTGTGTCTTGCAGATTTTTTACATTTGTAATGACCTTGTGCAGAGATGGTTTGAAGAGCCCAATGTTAGAGTGTGAAGACTCTCTACAAACCACAAGGACTACATTTTCTTGGAGGGCACTCGATGTTCTTGGTGTTGCTGAGTCTCTTCGCTCGAAGTGTAAATGGATACAATGGTATGGCCATAAAATCACTTAATTTGATCCTCTTTACTAATCTCCTAATATCATTTCAATACATCAAATTGCTTTGTTTTCATGGAATCCAAAGATACATCAGTAATGTTATTTTGTCTTGGAAATACTAAATTATTTTGTTTTGATATCACCCAGTTTGAGTTGTTCTTTGCAACTACCACTTGATCATTTAACAAGCATTTGAAATTCAAAGTGAAATAAAGCTCTTTTAGTTTTTTTCCAGAAGAAGATTAGATGTTGATTGATTTCATTTTCCAACAAATGTGGTATTTAAGTTACTTTCTTCTTGCAAGTCGATTTTACCGTTATTAGTACACTGCTAGTAGATTCGTTTGACGTGATCATTTTCTTCAATTTCAAGGTCGACTAGCTTAATGATAGTGTCCTTTTGCTTCAGCTCATGTTCATTCATCAGTTCTCAATTGATTCTCTCTGTGTTCAAAATGGATTCAAGTAGCTTAGGAATTACATCGATTTCCATGTTCATTCATCAGTTCTCAACTGATTCTCTCTGTGTTCAATGGTTTCAAGTAGCTTGGAAATCACATCAATTTCCTTTTATATTGTATTAAAATGTACAGGAATGTCATAGTGGAATTGCTTTCCACAACAATAGTTCTTTGTAACTATGGACTTTATCTCAACTCAACTGGATTTCATTTCTAACCAAAGATTTCCTTAATAAATTCCTCTTGACAAATTTTTCTGTTATAAAACTTTGCAAAAGCATACCCTTGGTATAGCTCACTACACATGAAAATTCATTTTTGAAGCATAATTCTTATACCTGCAACTTTCATTTCTCTGTATAGACTTTCTAGAAAATAAATTGCGTGTAAAGAGTCTATATTCCACTCTTGGATTCATTTTGTTCGAGAGTTATGTGAAGGACTAACGAACCTAGTAGTCACAGGACGAAACAAACCCTGAGGCAGTAAAAATTTGTACATGGGTCCACATTTGCTCCCGTTATGGTCCTTACAGAGAGTGCATTGAAGGTAGGTATGTTGCAGTTGGTAGAATATGACGAATGTGCTCCCTTCATGTTCTCTAAGACGACAACTTACAATTATTTGACAATTTCCTCATCCAAATGATTTTGAATGAGTAATTTCATCTAAATTTAACTGATTTTCAAACTGGGATTTAGTCTTCTTAATTTAACTGATTTTCAAACTGAGATTTAGTCAGTGTTATTGAGGAGTGAAATAGAAACTGATTTTCTCTTGCAGAGAATAACAAGGATTGGTGTGAGCTTATACTCTGCCTTATAGACCTTCAAATACAAATAAGCTCTTGTATCCCTATTTAGATCACATAATTTAAATGAATATAATGTCATTTTATTAGAAAAATGCAATGAGTATGAAATAGATCATCAGAATGGCCACTGTAGCCCAGGCTGGTGAGAACTTGAGTATTTTATATCTGACTAAACACATGCACATGAAAAGAAACATCACCTGACACAGACATGAACAAGATAGAATCTAGATATTAGAATTTTGGGGAAAAACAATTGTGCCTTAACAGAGAGCTTCTTATCCTACACCACACATTTCACTCTTTCAAGGTGGAGTTACAAACTGAACATGCAATGACTGAGCTGCATGGTCACCAAAGTTGTAACACACCCAAAAAAACAATGCTTCATATCGGCTTCTCAATTATGTGTGTTTAGCATTAGTGATATAGTCTCTTCTGAACTTTTATTTCAAGTAGAAATTTGATTAAATTTCAGAAGTGCAAGAAATCACAGAAAACCCTCCGACAGTAAATTGATAGGAGAAATCTTCAAAAAAACCTGGAAGCTGTCCTATTCATATTGTCCTGGACTTTTCAGCCAAGTTAATATGTCTGTAAAGAATACTATTTTATCCTGAGAAAAGATTGACACTTTGTTTATCACCAGATGAAAATAAATTAGAAGCAAAACATCAGGTTGGTGACAAATCCAAAACAAGTTGCAAGACTGTAACCCAATCTGCAAAACATCAAAAAACTGATTGTCCCAGAGTGGGATGCACTATGGGAAGCTGTGCTGTCCCATCTTTTACTAGTGTCAGCTTCATAGCACCTGCTTCCATTTCCAACAGCTCTGTCTTTAAGAGAGCATCGGCCTCTATCTTGATAGTGTTGTCATCAAGAGATTTGTAGCTGATTTCCATTTTTAATCTTTATGGCAGCTGTTTATAGTCCTGTAGGACTGAACGTATGGATGTTGCAAAGCTTCATTAGCTGTTATTCTTTTGTTTCCATCCACTTGTAACATTTGTTTCAGCAAATCCACACCTTCTAGACACCCAACATTTTTAACAAATCTTGTGAGGGATGGGAAAGGATTTCCCGGATTTGGAAATATGATATCCAACTACTCCTTTACAGATTCCCCACGAAATAGCGGCTCACCGATGAACAATTCTGCCGACATGTTATTTGTTGCTTTTTTCTAGACTAGCTCTCACAAAGCATTTGAGTTGTTCCTATTCCTGGTTGGTTTTTTTATAATTTCATAGACAAGTTCCATGTCGTGGAAATGTGAAAAAAGATAGTGATATTGCCACCATGTGGCTCTTATCATATATGGTTTTATACTTCTTCAAAAAATTCTCTAAGAGTTCACAATGCTAAAATTCACTAGGACTTTACAAAGTTTTATTATTTAGTGAAAGACTTGCCAAGTTCTTACAAGATTTTATAATTGAGTAAAATATTCGCCATGCCTGGTGAGAGATTCGCCAGAAAATTATATATACATATTATATTATTGATAAAATCGGCTTCCATTTTTCCTATATACCATGGAGATTCACCCAATTATTATATTTATAAATTTGGGGGGGGTTCTTAAAATTTTCCCTGTTCCACTTGCAAGCCCATTGCAGCGGAACAACCCGAGATTGAGCTACCCAGTCACAGAATCAATGCACAAATACAATATATGTAAGACCATGCACTTATAGGTAAATTTATAGGCTACTGGCCTACCGAAAAATCTCTACAAGGATGGATAACCTCAAAGTGGAAGCCAAAGGGACATGTAACCCTACATCTAGGCCCCAAAGGTTTTCTTACAGCCATCTTCAACTGCATTGAAGATATAAATCAAGTTATAGATGGAGGACCCTATTTCTTCAATGCAACGGGTCTATATCTACGGGACTAGATAGAAAGATTCAATCCAGACAAGGAAGACTTCAACTGGTCACCAGTATGGATTCGCATGTATTCCTTACCTCTGGAATACTAGGATGAAGAATCACTTAAAGCTATTGGCAATGGGCTAAGAGAAATCATAAAGGTTGCAGAGGGAACAAAGCTTCGACGGTACACCTCATATGCTCTCATTTGCATTTATATGAAACTCGGTAAGGCACTCACACATTCGGTAAGTCTCCTTTATGATGACTTTGAATGGATTCAACCCATAGATTATGAACATGTGCCCTTTAGATGTAGGAAATTCCACACCCATGGAAATTTATTCCGTGATTGTCCTCTAAATGCCCCTCCTAAATCTACAGACCATGCGAGAAAATCTGATACAGAAGGGTTTACCAAAGTTGTTAATAGAAAGAAGCATAACAAAAAACCGCCTACAGCACCAAAAAATTTCATACCATCCTCTGATGCACCATCCTCCAGCAATAGTTTTGACCTTCTGTAAAACCTAGATATGCCAGAATCAGATCCTTCCATTATAGCTAAGAAAACTTTTGCATCATGCACCAAACCTTTTGTTGTACCTACCCCTAATGATGCTCGTCAACCATCATTAGCAAATAACTCAGATCCGCAACCAACAACCTCGCAACCTATCCCCCTTCAAGATCACAACAAAGCCCTTTGGCTTGCAAAAGGAATGGACATTAACAACTTGCTGACAGACCCACTCAACACAACCCACGACATGGATGAGAGTAGTCAAAAAGTGTCATGGAAGAAGAACCTGAAAGCTTTCATCTAGGAGACCTAGACATTTTCAGTCTAGAATAAGCATGCAAGAAGAAAGAGTTCGACAACATACCGGACAGGCAACATGAAAATATGGAAGTAGTACTCTCAAGAATGCACCAGCACAGCACACTGGGCATACAATAAGAAAGCAGCTGGGATGGGAAACACATTACCAAAGATGGGAAGAAAAGAGGCAGAAAGACATATTTACAATGCACAATCCTCATTGGGGAAATTCTAGTGGAGTCCAGAAGGTGCTCCAAGTTGACTAAATACTACAGATCCTTACCTACTGGTCAACCATGAAGCTCATATCATGGAATTTTCATGGACTTAATAGTCCCGAGAAATATAGGATAATAAAGAACATGGTACAGCATGAAAGACCACATATTTTCTTCATGTAGGAAACAAAAAGTAATACTAGCATATTAGCTTCCATTTTATCCAAAGCCTGGTCAAGATGCCAAACTATCACGGTAGATGCATCATGAGCTTTGGGGGGGCTTGTTATAGCCTGGAAAATGTAGCACATCAACCTCACAAACTTCCATGCTTCTCATCGTTTTATCCAAGCCACTTTTCACATCATCAGCATCAATATACATGGTCACTTAACAAATGTATGCTTCCCTCAAGATACTATGCAAAATAATATGCTGCTAAAATCACTGGAAATTCTCAATTCCACAAGAACACATCCACTCTTGATCACAAGCGGTGACTTCAATATGACCACTTGGCTAGAGGAAAAACTAGGAGGCAGAAGGTAGCTGAACAGTGAAAGCAGCTTCAAAGAATACATTCAAAATAATTGGCTAATTGATTTACCATTTGATAATGGTCTTTTCACATGGAATAATAAAATGACAGGCTCTCAAAAAATCTCATCCAAGTTGGATAGATACCTCATCTCAGATAACTCAATACATCAAGGAGGCAATATTGCCACCTCAATACTCCCCATTGCTGGCTCAGACCACTGGCCCATTTCCCTGCAATGGACGAGCCCTGGAAATTCAAACAAGAAACCATTTAGATTTGAAACTTTTTGAATCACTCACCCTAATTTCAAAAATATGGTCAAATTAGCTTGGAGAGCTTTATTCCCTCTAGCGACTCAACTATGTATAAATTCTAGCAAAGGTTGAAGCATATCAAAAAGAAAATAAAGTACTGGAATCACACCACATTCAGTAATATCTTTCAAGATCAAAAAGTGCTCGAGCAAAGTATGATAGAGCTATAGCAAAAGATCATTACAGGAGGCAGAACTGAGACTTTAGCAAGTCAAGAACAAGATCTTCTCACACAATTGGAAGAAAGAAGGAAACAAGAGGAAATGCTCTGGATACAAAATTCAAGAATCATATGGTTAAAATAAGGGGAAAGAAACACCAAATTCTTTCACCGCACAACTATCCAAAGAAAAATGAATAATACCATTTCGCATATTCAAAATCCACATCGAGAGAGAATGGAGACATTGGAAGATATTGAGATAGAGGTCACTAATCACTTCAAAATAGTACATCAAGAGCGCCTATAGATCGATAGCCTGCAATAAACGAAATAATCCAGTATATTCCTAGAATTATAACAGAAGAGCACAATCAGCTCTTGCTGCGATGGTAACCATGATGGAAGTAGAATCAGCGTCAGATCAATTGAATGATGGGAAGGCTCCAAGACCTAATGGCTTCACCTCTAACTTCTACCATAACTTTTGGGATTTAATCAAAGAGGAAGTCTAGAATGTGGTAGAAGAATCACAAGCGATGAATTGGCTACCTCCTTCTCTCAATGCAACATTCATAGCTCTCATCCCCAAAGAAGATCAGCCGAGTACTCCAGAGAAGATCAGTCCCATTGCTATATGCAATGTTATATACAAAATCATTTCGAAAGTCATTGCCAATCGCCTAAAACCGCTTCTCCCTCTTCTCATTTCACCAGAACAATCTAGCTATGTAGAAGGACATCAAATCTTGGATGGCATCATATTGACTCTTGAAATCATTCATTCCTTAAAGAGAAACAAATAGGCAAGTATGCTTCTTAAAATCGATCTTTCTAAAGCTTTCGACAAACTAAGCTGGTCCTATATAAAACAATTGCTTACTGGCATTGGCTTTAGCCCGACCTGTGTTAGATGGCTTATGCATCTCATATCCTCCCCCTTCTTCTCCATCCTAGTTAATGGAATCCCCTCCAAAGCCTACTCCCCATCATGAGGAATTCATCAAGGCGACCCTTTATCACCCCTCCTCTTTATTATTATGGCAGAAGGTCTGGGTCACCCTATCAAGAATGTTGTTCAATCTCACAACCTCAGAGGCATCACTGCCCATGGAAACTCTGGTATAACTCATCAACAATTTGTTGATGACAATATTTTATTCAGACATCCATTTGTCAGTGAAGCCCATACCTTCAAAGCTCTACTATAAATGTCTTCAGTGGCCTTAGGAACCACCATTAATACTGCCAAATCTCAAATTCTCTTTTTCCACACTCCACCCGCTACTCAAAGAATAGTGGCTAGAATCATAGGATTCTCATAAGCTAAATTTCCATCGAAATATTTGGGTGCTTCACTGATTGATTCAGCCTTAAAGCATGCATCCTGGCAACGAGTAATTGAGAAAATCGAAAGTCGCTTATCGTCTTGGACCTACAAAACTCTCAGCATGGCAAGCAAGCTCATTCTGATAAAGGCATTTTTACAATCCATGCCTCTTTATCTCTTCTCAGTTCTTGTAGCAACGAAATGGGCACTCAAAAAGATCAAGTATTTGCAACACAACCTTTTATGGGGCTCCATAGGGCAAAACTGTAAATGGGTGTTAGTAAAATGGGTCACAGTCTGCACACCAAAAAAGTAGGGGGGTCAAGGATTGCGAGACCCGCAAAACAATAACACATTAATGGGAGCACAAATATGGTGGTAGTGGGTTCGAAGCCCACAGAAGCCATGGCCCCAAATATGGATTGAAAAATAGCGAACAATCGTCTGCAGGAAGAGCTGATTAGAATAACCACTAGAGACATAGAATCTCTAATCTGGAATGCAGCAAAATATCATAGATAGCTAATACAAAAGCATAGCTTCTAGGAGATACGCAGTGGGCGAGTTGCGCGTTTTTGGATGGATTCATGGAAGCAGAGGCCAAAAATTGTAGAAATCCTTCCCCCTATTGATGGAAACAACATCAACCAGACTAACCATGTGGCACACTACTGGACTCAAAGTACCAATCAAGGCTTTAGGCAATGGAAACCTATTGATTAGATAATACAGCATGAAACTGAAGCCTGTAACTCAGAACTACACAAAGAACTCACCAGCAGGAAAATCAAATGTACTAATGGAAAAGATGTTCTGAGATGGGGCTACACCCCTAGGGGATCATACACAACAAAAGAAGCATATAAGCTGATGCTCCAAACACAAGAACTAGTTGATCCTACTTGGACTCGTCTCTGGACTACATGAATATGGCCCAAAATCTCTACCTTCACTTGGTTGCTCTATCATCAAAGAATTCTCACTTGGGATAATTTAATTAAAAGAGGATTCCAGGGACCCTCTTATTGTCCTAATTGTAAAAAACAAGGAGAAACTATTCAACATCTCATGGACTTCTGCTACATGGCTAACCAATTATGGGAAAAACTGACCTTCAAATGTTAGAGACCTTGCAGAATCTTAGGGGATATCAAAGGCACTATCTGCAATTGGCCCCCTACGCCATATAAAAGAAAACTTCTAAATGCGTTATGGACAATTCTCCCAGGCTTCCTTTTCTTGAAAATTTGAAAGGAAGGAATCAAAATAATTTTCAAAAATCAAAGCACTGCTTTGGAGATCATCTGGACCAATTTATGTCAGAATATTCAAGAAACCCTAGCTCTCCAACAGTGGAGTGTTGAGGACTTTCCCACTCAGGCACAGGAACAGAGCATATGGGACAACTGGAAATTAAAGCCCCCACAGGTTCAAACTGAACCCAACAAAGCAAGCATTATCAATAAGTAGCCCTCACATTGGAACATCCCTCCAACAAATGTGATCAAACTAAATTTTGATGGGGCCTCAAAAGGAAACCCAGGTAAAGCAGGACATGGTGGAACTTTCAGAGATGAAGAAGGCCGACCATTGCTAATCTACTTTGGTTCAATTGGATGAGACATGAATAACTCTTCAGAACTAGAAGGATTGTGGCAAGGTATGAACTTAGGGCATCGACACAATTTTCATCCTATTATAATAGAAGGGGACTCCCAAATTCTGATACACATGGTAACCTAAATACAACTGGGAACCACAGCTTCGAGAGTTGCTAGCAGCTGGAGACTAGTAGCCAGGCTCGAACTAATAGAGCAATGGATGAAAAAAAACGAGCTACCACCTTCATTCACATCATAAGAGAAAACAACAAGGTGGCCGATATTTTGGCAAACATAGGAGTTGAACATGATCCGGTCCTACAATCTGGAACAATCAATATTTTACATGACCAAGCTCAATTACAAGCCTGCACTAACTTGGTTCACAAAGAAGCACATCTCCTGGATGCGGGTGCTCAACAAGGACAATGAGGTGGCGGATGAATGGAACGGCATGTGGCCAAACCACATGGCCCTCCGTAATCTAGCACACTGGTCTAAAATTGACATTAACAATAGCCATAAATGGCAGTTAAGGGGGTGCCATCTCCAACCTGTCTGCAACCACCCACCTCAGCTCCACGCAAAAATGAATTCCAATGCTTCTCTCACCACTGCACCTGTCCATCATCCTCTGCCTCTGCAATGCCTCTACCCTCAAGCTACTGCTTCACACAGTTCTCACACTACCACCAGGAGGCGTTGTTGCCTCCTCTTCTGCATTGAATTAGGCCCAGGAATTCACTTCTCCCAGAGCCTCGCTTGCCCTTTCGTCTTCCACTCAGCCTCTGCAGCTAGTCCCTCCTCAAAGTTGCCCGTAAATCTACTGAGCGTCTGC
Source organism: Pinus tabuliformis (assembly GCA_031772625.1). NCBI lineage: Eukaryota > Viridiplantae > Streptophyta > Pinopsida > Pinales > Pinaceae > Pinus > Pinus tabuliformis. The sequence continues at coordinate 12,267,266 of CM062813.1, read as the reverse complement.
ACCACTGTGAGCCCAATTCAAGAAGAAATTCTCAAACTTCTGGCACCAACATGCTGAGAATGCGTCATCGTATGTGAAATTGCAGGGGTGGAAGAAGAGGAAGCTTGGCTCATCTCCAATTTTCTCCGGTTTCTGACTCTACTTCCTCTCTGGCCCAGCAGATATCAGGGTGTTACCCAAACACTTGCAGTGGTAGAGGTCGCTCTCAACCTCACCACCTCCATTCGACGCCCCCTGCCTCGTCTCCTAGCGACATTCCTTCCATTCTTGTTTCACCCCCTAGGGATACTCCTTCCAATCCATAGCTGCATCTCCATTCCGCCCAATTCACCTTTCATTCATCCATGAACAGGCCCATCATCACTGCCACTATCTCCATAATCTTTCACGAGATGGAGCAAGCAATCGAAGGACAGGCCATTGAAGGTGGTGGCCACACTAGAGCAATTGAGGAGCAGTCCACTAAAGGTGGTGGCCACACCAGAGCATATTTGGACATGGCTTAGACAAGCACCCACAGAGCAGGGACACGACAAACTGAGAAGGAGACGGGACAAATGGAGAAGAAGACAAACAAGGACTATCATGTAGTAGGAGACGTGGATCCTTACCATTATTTCATCGAGGAGGAACAACCGGCATAGCAGGTAGACAACACGGAGGTTTCCCAACAGGTAGGTGTCGACATGGAGGAGTATGGGTAATTCATCATGGAGGAACACCTATCGTCACCACCTCACTCCTAGTCAGCCACTCTACTTGCCACATGTTTGCCACATAGCCTGCCACACATCCTGCCACGTGTCTGTTTTTCTCAGGTTTTTATTGGTAATTTTGCTTTCTAGTTTCTTTAATGGGGATTCCAGAAAAATTTACGGTATTAGGTTCCTTGGTTGGTTTCTGTTTGACCTTGAAAAACTGATAAACAATTGTGGGTAATTGTTGGTTTCCCCTGCGTGGGCAGCAAGTTAAATTTTGCACTCGTTTTTTGATTCGGACTGGTTTCCCATTTTGGGTAGTCCAGACTCTGTTTTTTTTGTTTATTTCCAACACTCAAGCATGGATATGCACACGCTAAGGCCGTAGTGTGCAATATTTTTTTAGTAATAGAATTAGCCTAACTTAGAAAAAAAAATAGGTGGGATTTCGGCTTCTCTCGCTGCTGTCATTTCTAAAGAAAACTATGAATTAAGATGATTATACTTTTTATGATTTTTATTTTATTTTAGCAACAAAAATTATAGGTAAAACAAGCATATGTTTATTAGTTTCTTTCAAGCAAGATTAGCAATCCATAATTTTGACCTTTATTATATTTGAGATTTCATTTTAAAATGAGATATGTTTATTTTTCATTTTGATAAAATATATATATATATATATATATATATATATATATATATATATATATATATATATAAAATTTGTCTATAAACTAAATTTTTTATTTCTTACAATAGCATATATACTCTACAAAAGTTGTACGGACAATTATTTATAGATTATTGTTGAATTGTTTATGAGATGCTTAACTAAGCTTAGTAGTTTTGTAGTCTATGAATTTTATCTAAACACCCAATTTCATCATCTTCTTGCTTTTATTAATCCAATATACTTTCAAGAATCTACAATATAGAGGTAATAATTTATAATAAAAAAACGGAAAATAATTATTGGTAAAGCATGTTCCCATTTTTAATAAATCTTTCATTTAATCAATAAAAGAAATACAAAATCATTTATCATTTCATGGAACTATGTCAAACTTATCATATGTAATGTAATAGAAACTCCTTATCATGGAAGTATAGGTAACATAGTAGCATAGTTGATATTGAAGTTCTACATTCAGTAAATATAGGTAACATGGTAGCACCGTTGATATTGATGTTTTGAATTCACAAGAAACATAACCGATTTTTTATTTTCTATTTGCAAGAAATGTAAGTGGAATGTAAAAGATCGATATGCAACAACTAAATCTTTGAACGACACAACAAAGTAATCATTTTTGCATAATATTTTTCATCTATGGATATTGGTGCAAAAATTTGGATTGCATGCTTCATTAGACTACCATAATAATTTTATGAGTAATTCTTATATCATTTATGATTCATGTTTATTTGATTATGTTTAAATCAACTACACTAAATGATTAATCATAAAGTTTCAATTCATATAACTTCATACATTAATTAAATTAATTTTTTTTGTAATCACTTGGTTTAGCTACCATTAAGACTTTGTTATAACCTTCAAAACTTTTGATAACTTACTATATCCTCTTTTTTCAAATAACACTTCCTTATGATTGAAAAATATGTAAAATGTAACTCCACATTATGTGTTCCATAAGACTCTATAGATGGTACAATTCAATGCTAAACTATCATTAACTAAGTTAATGCCCCATAGCTACCAACTATTCATTATTACAAATTATGATTTTCTTCAAAAAAATAAAGAAAATGGGAAGAAACATTAATGTTTACTTTTGTTTAAAGACATAGTTACTTAATTTTTTATTTTTGAAATAATTTATTTTTATAAATAAAATTATTATACTTTTAAAATTATTATATATCAAGATTATGATTTTATTTTTAAAAAAATGAAAAAAATAAATATTAATTTTTAAATATTTTAAATAAATAGCCGCTTATTATTGTTTAAAGACATGGTCACTCAATTTTTCATTTTCTATATATATATATATATATATATATATATATATATATATATATATATATATATATATATATATATATATATATATATATAACTAACAATATTATGCTTTTAAAATCATTATATAGGCAAGGGTAAATTATTTTATATATCTCCCTTCACCTTTTTTTGTACGACAAAGAATTCTTTGTTACTTTGATTGTAGCTAACTTTTATTCGAGATGCCTAATATCCTTGGTCCTATGGCTTGTTAGCACTTCAAGTGGTACTTTTTTTGTCTGACGTGAATCAGAGCTCCCATCCATAATCTCAGTGAAGAAGGTGGATGGTGTATGATTATTGTTGTATCCCATAAGAAGATCTTTAGTTAATTTAAATGTTTTCAATTACATGGAGGTGTGTTGGAAAAGCTGTGGTGTTCAATGGTATTTCCCTTTAGTGCGATGATGTCACTCAATGATGAATTGGTAGATTACGAGGCCAACATGTCACATAGGGTGGAAATCATTTTATAGCAAATTCCTTTCACCTTGGTCTATGAGAAGAAGGGATGATGGATGGATCCCTACATCAAAGTACTATCGAGAACATAAATTAGCTTATGCATGTTAGAGAGTTCGTGTCATAACCAAATTTTGATTGAGCTTCTCATAGGTCCATAAAGCCTCTCTATTGTTAGCACTTCAAGTGGTACCTTTTTTGTCTGACGTGAATTAGAGCTCCCATCCATAATCTCAGTGAAGAAGGTGGATGGTGTATGATTATGTATCCCATAAGAAGATCTTTAGTTAATTTAAATGTTTTCAATTACATGTAGGTGTGTTGGAAAAGTTGTGGTGTTCAGTGGTATTTACCTTTAGTGCGATGATGTCGCTCAATGATGAATTGGTAGATTACGAGGCCAACATGTCACATAGGGTGGAAATCATTTTACAGCAAATTCCTTTCACCTCAATCTATGAGAAGAAGGGATGATGGATGGATCCCTACATCAAAGTACTATTGAGAACATAAATTAGCTTATGCATGTTAGAGAGTTCGTGTCATAACCAAAATGTGATTGAGCTTCTCATAGGTCCATAAAGTCTCTGTATTCCTATTTCAGTCTTTCCACATGGATTTTTTTTGGAAAAGGTAGGTTGAGTTGTCAATGTTGGACGGAGGAATAATTTACCAAGTGGGATGTTACAACCAGTATTGTTGTGAGAATCTTGGTCGAGCTTGGATGACCCTTCAGATAGTTTAATTCCGAAAAATGAATCCTACCCTCAACCCTTCCACATGAGTCTTCAAATTCAATGTTGGATTTAAGAATAATTTACCCATGAGTTGGATGCTATGGCAAGGATTGTTGTAAAAAGTTTGGTCTAGATTGGATGACCCTTCAAATAATTTAGTTCCCAAGAATTGACTCCCATCCTCAACCCTTCTTTGTGAAATTTGAAGTTACTTGGTAAAGACTAAACCCCACATAAACCAATTTTTTTACACCTCCTTCATAATTCCACATGGAATTTTCAACATGAAAATACTTAGAATTGCTTAAAGGATGTCAAGGTTCAAGAAAATGTCTTATTGTGGGTAAGCATAATTCCAAAAGAGAGAAATTAAATGTGTGAATGGTGGTAGGTAAATATTTGGCCATCTCAAATTCCTCAAAGGCCATGATAAGAAACTAGTGGGACAGCATTGCGAGAAATACATGTACACAAACTTTCCTCGAAGATGGATGACAAAGAAGTGCGTAGAGATTTTAGGGTACTCTAGTTCCTTTTTTTACCTTTTTAGGTTCTTTGCAAGAAATACCTGCATGAAATATTTCCTCCAGGATGGATGTCAGATAATTGGGTAGATATTTTAGAACAACTACATTTCCATTGCGTTTTTATCTTATTTAGTTGTTGGCTACGCTTTGTATTATACTCATCCTTGGGCTTGGATATAATCTCAAGCTTAATGTGGGATTACGGTCTTTCAATAATTATGTTGTTAATATGGTCGGTGATTTTTCTGTGTCAATAGGAATCCCAAGATAATATATAGCACTAGTACAAAATGACTAATTAGTCACTAAAAAAACAACTAAAATTTGCATATAAATGAGCATTTTTTAGACAGTGACCAATAGTAGCTAATTTATAGTATCTTATAACGTGACCAACCTTTAGTCATTTTTAGCTTAGTCATTAATTTGTTTCCTCAATTTTAACATCTAGTATTACATTTAGTCATAAATTCGGTCATTAATTTTTCATTGGTTCAGTCATTAATTGTCGCAATTAATGACCAAATATACAACAAAATATATTACTATATGAATCCTCAAGAAAACCAATTACTGACCAAACAAATATGACCACAACATTGGTCGTGTTATAAGATATTGTAAATTAGCTACTAATTGTCATATATATGCAAATTTTAGTCATCATTTATAACCAACTAATGACCAAAGAAATAAGACTAAATCTTAGTGGTGTTATATGATACTATAAATTAGCTACTAATAGTCATATATATGCAAAATTTAATCATCATTTTAATAAATAAAAATTATCATTTGCAGTAGTCATTTATCTTTTTTTGGTATTTTCATATTCATTATATAAACCACTGATTTAGTAGTTTCTATTCATTTCATTCATAATGATTATAAATGACGAAATTAGTTATATATTCGTTTTATTCGTGTTCATCATTAATTAATATAAACTACTAATTTAGTAGTTTTAGTTTGATTTTATGTGTTTATTATTAATCAACTAAATTAATTAGTATGATTTTGTGACTAAATTTTTAAAAAATGTCATACAATGTGCATGCTTATCTAATATGATAATGAAAAGTTACATATTTTAATTACAAGACTAAATAATATCAAGTGCAAATAAAAATAATTTCAACCATATAAATTTTATTATATAAAATATCAAGTATTACAATATGAGTTTCCAACTTAATATCGGTTGGACTACAATTTAGACATGAAATATTGTTTTATCATTTTAAAACATTATCACTGTGTTTTCAAAACATTGTAAGTGAATTCACCATCTTTGAAGGCTTGACCATCAGTTTCTATGAGTGTGTCGTATGCAAGATATTTTCTCTAAGGGTATCACTAGACATATTCTCTCCTCTCTCTCATTTTGCATTTATCACTCTAGTGTTATTGTTATACTCTTTCTTCAATTGTTGTTTCTCACCATTAAGATTGAGTCCCTCTCGTAGAAATAAAAGAAGATACAATGCAGAGTATAAGACATAAAAGACGATGAATACTTGAATATAAAATAAAGTATACTATAAAATATTTATATGACATATACCTCAACATTCTATAGTGGCCCACTATGTGTCTAGATGACCTGTATAAACAAAGCAAATAAAACATCACCATATAAAATAACACCCTAGGAACTTAGTATTAAACCTTCAACAAAATTTTAAGCACAATCATACCAACTAAGTTACATGTTAAAAATATTAGGCAATAGATAACTTGTGAAAAAAAATGGAAAAAAAATTATCACTGTAAAAAATATCCTTATTGCTTGTTCTAAAAGAGTCATGTTCGTTAAATTTGGATATTCTTTTGCCCACAGTAAAAGTTCCTCACTATTATGACCTATGTTTTTAGGATCATGAGATTGATCCAACATCATATTGGATTGTGGAGACAAAATGATTCAGCTTTCCCAGATGAGTACGTCACTTGGTTGAATGAAGGTGCTAGATGTGAGTAGTGTCAAAACCTTAGGGAAGAAGAACACTAAGGCCTAAGAAAATATATCACCACTTTTCCACTGAAAGAAAAAATTTCAATCGCATAATGGCCTTAGGGAGTACATTTCGTTGGATGTATATCACACTCTAAGAGATGATTGTCGCATATAATGAGAAGTGTACATATATTGTGAGAATGCCCCTCAAAGTCTAACCCTAAAGTTGTGTCCAATAATATTAATCATAGTATACTATTTAATTATAAAATATGACTATGAGATAATTATTTGTTTTAATAATTAGTCTGAAATTATGTTTTTAGTATTTATGTATACATGAAAATATTCGGAAAAAAGAAGGCACCTTTTGTGACTAGTTGATTTCGAGTGAATCTAAATACACAAGAAATTATTGTGCCTCAGTGTTTCTCTAGCGTTATCGTCTCATTGTACCAATTTCTCCCATGTCCTCTACTAATTTTGGTGAATTCCTCTTTGATGATGTCCAATGCCAATGAAGTGGACATTTATTCTCAATGTTTTTATGAGCCAAAGGGAAGCTCCACAAGTAACAACCAAAATGTAGCCTCAAATATATTATTGGGGGACAAAATGCAGTAATTATATGCCAATCCAAGAAACATTGCACGCTAATCATCTTCCCTTTAATATTTATTAATACTTTCTTTTCATTATCATGTAATACTAAAGTGTCAAGTAGGGACATTTAAAGTCAGTCATCCATCAATATCACCTTTGAGAGTGTTTAGTATTTATTACTTCCTATTACACGTGCAATAGATCACCAACTTCAAGGATAGAAATATAAACACACCAAAAATGAAATTAAAATAAATTCTAGGAAGTCAAATGCGACTAATATTGAGTCAAGAAAATACCAAGCCCTCCACATTAGCAAGGCATTCTTCACCACTAAAACAGAAAATCCTTCCATTGCATCATTTTCACCTTTTATTTAATTTATTTAGTTAAGAACATAACTTTTAGAAAAAAAATTCATTGAAAAAGGTCTCAAAATCCTAACAAATTGTCGAGTGATTGTTGTATCAATTAAACAGAAAGGCAATAATTTGATATTATTTTAACTTGCATAATATATTGAAGAATATGAATCTTTCTCATCCCTTGCTCCTAATCAAATTGTAATCCATGGGTTCCAATCAAGTAATCAATTTCCCTCTAAGATAGTCAAGATATTACTTTGGAGAAGGACTTCTAGAAGCATTGGGATTGTAGAAATGGAATTACTAGGAGGAAAATGAAGCACTTTACTGGGTGCTCCAAAATATTTGAACGCAGCTGAAAATGATTTTATACTCCCTCCACACATTTCAAAATAGAAACCATTCAGTTGCATCTCATTTGTTTTCCGCATTTCTGTAATATGTAATTTTTTGAGCAAGAATAGAACATTCATAAATATTGTCATGAAGGAGGACTCTTCGTAATCCTAATAAGTTGGGCTATAACAAATAAAAAATATCATGTAGTGATTAAATCTTACATGGTATATTTCAATGATTAAAATGACAATTTTATTCTTAATCTCATTACAACAAAAAAAAATTCAAACCTAACTAGTTGGGATCTAACAAATCAAGAATTCCATGTAGTAAAGTAAACTTACATGGTAGATACCAATTATTTGACAACTTTATTCTTGCTCTTATTACAACATAGATAAATTCAAGAGTACATACATATTTGCTTATTAAACAGATTCCAAGATTTCATAGAAATATAATGATATGATTTATTTGTAGGATTTGTCTCCATCACAAAAACTTCTTTTCATAATAAAATTATAAATGCCACATCTGCATTCCTCGTCCTCTACATACCAATTCTTTACAGTGGGTTACTTTATCATTGCTCTCTCAGTATAATAGAGATCCACTATTGTGGCATGGAGATGATTGGTTTCATAAAATAGTGCAGTGCATTCTTCAATATATGTCATTGAACTCATCTCACCTAACAAAAATCCTCTCATCTACAACAATAAGAGTCCTCTCAAACTCCCTAGTCTCCATCTCTTTCATCCTGAAATAAGTGGATATTTCCATGAGTGACAAAGTGTGATTTGGGATTTAATAGAAGGAACAATCACTAAAAAAAATATATACAATGTAGCATAATAATTATCAATAGGAAGAACAACCCTGCCAAGATACTTCCTAACTACACAAAGATACTCTCGAATTATCTCTTATAATGAACAAAAGATAACCTCAACTACCTATAGAGTCTACCTATGCATGGTAGCAATGAAAACACTGTCAAAAACAACATCTACAACAACGTTGGTCAATCTCTTCTTCTAATCAAGAAAATACCCAACTTTTGAAAAGTATCAAGCAGATCAGGGTCCACCTCATCAAGGCTGCTCTTCTTCTTCTACTCTCTGTGTTTAGATTCAGAATAATATGAAAGGTCTTAGAATTTGATGGGTGGGTAAAAGTTATCATACCATTTGGGTTCTTCCATTTTTAATCATTGTGTGTAAGAAATGAATCTAAATTGCAATAACCATTCAAGTCCATTATTTTTAGCTGAAATTAACCTATGCTTTGAAGAGTTGTAAGGTTTAATGGATCTAAGTATCTTCTACATAAAATATAGTAACATGGTTTAAAATTGTAGCCATTGAAATCATAATCTAAGGATGAAACATAAAATATTTTATGTTCATGATTACGAGAAATTTTAATTTCATGTAACAAAGTTTGAGGAAGGTCTAGCATTCGCATCCTACCAGAAAATTTTCTTGCATCACTTGATCCCTTTGAATTTGGGAATGGTGGAGTCCATTACACAAACAATCAAACACTAAAAAAAAGATGAAAATAAAAAATAAAATCTCATGCATTCTCACCCTAGAAAAGTTAGGGAGGAGCGAACTGATATGTACAATAAAGAGATGCAAAATGCTTACTTGCCCATTGTCTTTTGATGAATTGTTGGGCACAATAAAGATCTGAATTATCAGAATCATTAAACCTTTTGTAAAGTAAGGACATGGAAAATTATTACTTATGCATTGGCTTTTGATGAATTGTTGGCCGCAATCAAGATCTGCACTATCATAATCATTAAGCCTTTAACTCTAGATAGAATTTATTCTTTGATCATATAAACCCTCAAAATTGTTTACCCATAATAACAAAAATAATCTTTAGTAAAAGGGAAGAACTCTCCATAGTCCAAATTCATACCCATGTAAAAATTACCAAAATCTCAATAAGGACATGCAAAATTCTTACTTGTTCATTGTGCTCTCATGAATTGTTGGCCGCAATCAAGACTGCATTATCATAGCCATTAAGCCCTCAACGCTAGAAAAAAATTATGCTTTGATCATATAAACCATCAAAAATTTTTACCCATCAGAACAAAAATCATCTTTAGTAAAAAGGAAGAACTCCCCAAAGTCCAAATTCATACTCATGTAAAAATTAGCAAAATCTCCATGTTGAATGACCTTTACCTTCCTCCATCTAATCGTTGATTCTCTCCTAATGTGTTTCCCATGCAAAACCAATCTCGGGTTTGAATCCCATGAAATCCATAGATCACGTTAATGGTCTTCCTTCTTCTAGAATTTCCACACAGATATAGAAAAGGCAGAGAAAAATGCAGTGCTACAATGTGATGTTGTAATCTATGAATATTTTATTTGAACCCAATCCATAGATCACATTGATGGTCTTCCTTCTTCTGGAATTTCCACGCAGATATAAAAGGCAGAGAAAAATGCAGTGCTACAATGTGATGTTGTAATATGTGAATATTTTATTTTAACCCTATGCTAAACTGGAAATGAAAAAGAAAATAAATATTTATAATGGAAAAAATAAAAGAAATATTTATAATATAAAATAAAAGATATAAATTAAAATTGGGTTAAATGATTTATTTTTAATAAGAATTTGTTATTTTTGCATATGATGCTAAATTAAAAAGAATAAAAAGAAGTTAAAAATGATATTGGGATGAGTGTAAACATTTAATATGACATCAATTAATAATAAAAATTTAAATTAATAAAAATAATAAAATTCAATTTGTTATATTTTGATTTTGTTATTAACTTGTGAATAGGTTTTGTTACAATACCATGAGCCAATACCATGGCTTATCAATACTACAAGTCCAAAAACCATAAATTATTTCAGAACAAAAATATTTTATAACAATATGACAAGATTCTTAACTATGGATATTCACCCCCAAATTATGGTAGATATACTTGTAAAAAATAGCAGTTGTTACAATACCATGGATCATCAATACCACATGCCCAGAAAGCATAAATTATTTCACAATCAAAATATTTTATAACAATATGACAAGATTGTTAACCATGGATATTCACCCTCACTTTACCATGGATACTAACTTGTAAATAGGCTTTTGCTACAATAGCATGGGCCAATACCATGGCTTATCAATACCACAAACAAAAAAAACTATAACTTACTTCATAGTAAAAATATTTTATTTTAATTTAATTTTACAAAAAAGAAATTATTTGAATCTAAAAGGGAAAATGTTACAATTTGAAATATATCTAAACACTATATACTCACGACTACTAAAAATATTCCAAAAGAAATTAAATTAAGGTTTTAATAAAATTAAGCTAAGATGGATCTATGGTGGTTCTATATATATATATAGGGATGAGACCAAGAAAATTGACTAATCATAATAGATTAAATATAGTGCATGATTTTTTAAAGTTTTTCATTATTTTATTTTCTTTAAAATGATTGGTTCAAAATATAGGTTTAATGTTTTACAACTAATTATGTTTTTTTTATTTAGATAATTTATTAAACACAATATAATGTGGTCAAATTTAAGAGTGAGTTGGGGAGCGGGCGGAGAGAGGGAGGGAGATAGTGAGAAAGTTGAGAGAGAGAGAGAGAGAGAGAGAGAGAGAGAGAGAGAGAGAGAAAGTGATGGGGACGGGGAAGGAGGAGAAGAGTCAAGTGGGAGAGAGGGAGTGAGAGGAAGGAAGAGAGAGGAGAGAGAGAGAGAGAAATAGAGTTGGAGTGCGGGAGAGAGGGAGGAAAGAAAAAATACATAGAGAGGTAGAGGTGGAGAGAGAGAGGAGTGAGAAGCGAGAGATGGAGGGAGAGCGAGGGAGAGTGGAAAGGAGGGGAGAGAAAGAAGAGGAGAGGATAGAGATAGGGAGAGAAGGTGAATGGAGAGAGATGGAGACATATAGATGGAGAAGGACAAGGAGGGGGGAAATAGTGATAGAATTGGAAGGAAGAGAGGGAGAGAGGGAGAGTGATTTGGGGGGGAGAGGTAGAGGCGGGTGGGGGATAAGGAATAGAGAGGAAGGAAGATATAGATGAGGAGAGAGATGGAATTGGAGTGGATAGGAGAGGGAGGGAACAATAAAAACATGAGGGAGAAATGTGGAGAGAGAGAGGGGGTTACAAGGGAGTCATGGAGAGAGAGTGACGGAGAGAGGAGAGCAAGATGGAATAGAGAGAAGAATACAGATAGAGAGGGAGAGAAGGGGAAGAGAGGGAGAGAAAGTGTGTGTATGTTTGGGGGGTGAGATAGAGAGGGAATAACAAAGAGACACAAATACAAATATAGATATTATATAGTATTATATAACCAACCTAGATCCATATTAACACTATAACTATCAAGTTCCGAGAGAGATCCAATCTCTGGAGAGAGAAGAATACAGATAGAGAGGGAGAGAAGGGGAAGAGAGGGAGAGAAAGTGTGTGTATGTTTGGGGGGTGAGATAGAGAGGGAATAACAAAGAGACACAAATACAAATATAGATATTATATAGTATTATATAACCAACCTAGATCCATATTAACACTATAACTATCAAGTGCCGAGAGAGATCCAATCTCTGGAGGTGCAAACATTTCCTCAAGTTTTGCACTCGAAAAAAAAGTTTTCACCTCGAGTGATTGGACCCCTCTTGGCACTTGATAGATCCAGCGTTAATATGGATCTAGGTTGGTTAATATGAAATTAAAGTAGTTTTTATTTGATATTATAGTCTTAAAAATTAAGATTTCCCTCCAAATTAATTTCAAATTGGAACTAGATCCAATTAGATTCAATGAATATATTTTTAAAAAGTACATAAAATGATTTTTTTATTAAAATATATTTTTTTAAAATTAAAAATTATTAGATATGAATAATGCAAAGTTGGCTCACCTATACACCATGTGAGGATGAAAGAGTGTTTAAGGAAGGATAATCTCTCAATCAATCTTTAACAACCTTTCAATCCCTTATCACTTGTAAGTTTAGATTACTTGACACAATTAAGATGACTAACATAAGAAATCGATTCATATCATTGTAGTACTTCTTAGGTAGTTGTATTTTTGTTCTTAGACTAAATTAGTCATTCATGTTAGTCATTTTAGTTGTATTAATTATTAGATAGTCACATATTTTAACCCACAACTAAATTAGTGTTGGTCATTTTAGTTTGGTCACTTAAGATTCCTGATTTTCAGTAGTATTTCACTTGGAAAAGCTGTGGTGATTAAATTTTTTAATCACCTAGTCACTGATTGTTCATTTTCTACTAATGTAAGGTTTGGAGCTTTCCAATTTTCTAGTTAAGTTTAGGAGGGTAGAGGATTTGGAAGATCTTACTAATTCAGTAAGAAGGTTTTTTTTTTTTTTTTTTTTTTTTTGCAAAAGAATTTTGATTCAAAAGAAATATAGAGGTTCGGTAATGATTCATCTCAAGGTGAGTTGTGTAAGGATTCATGTCGAGGTGAAAATTTGGAATGGTGTAACAAAAGAAATTAAAACGTATAAACGATCATCTACAAACTTAGATGGTTGACAACAATCAATACTCCTTTTGGTGTTTTTGTTTTCACAAGGTAGGGAATTTTATCAGCTCGTGTAGTAAGATATCCCCAAATATATGAGTGGATAAGAACACTTGGATTAGGGAGGAGTTGAGAAATTTTTAGGGAGAGCTTTTTGAGGAAAGAAGAGGGCTTGAATGAAACACTCTTTGAGGGTGACATTTAGAAGTTTTATGAAAGAGTTGAGGAATATTTCCTATTGATATCTTGGAAAACATTTTATATTATACACTTCACTCCCCTTGGAATTTTATTTCTTTCTTTTTATACTCTCCTTTCCAATTTTCAATCAATTTCGTTAGCAAGAAGTTTGAAAACTTCTAGTGGAGACTTCACTCCAAAAGCATGGTAATTCTTCGCCTCCATTTTTATTTTCCTCTCTTCCATTAGTGCTATAGGTGGAGGGTGGGAGCTCTAGTAAAGTTTTTCTTCTTCTTTTTCTTCTAGTGTGTGTATAGGGTAGAACTTAAATGATGATCAGTCCTTGGTTGTGAAGAACCATTATCCATATGTTTCTCTTAATGAGAAAAATATATATTAAGGTCAAAATATATAAGAAGAGGAGGGGGATCATTTTGTGGGAGCCTTAGATTCAGATCAAAGACCTCCTCCTTCTATTGTAACACCCCTATGGTTCTTTTTTTTAAACATTGACTATTTTTAGGGACTGAACCATTGTTGGATTGAATGGATATGAAAGTCATGATGGGACTTATGTGATGATATAATTATTTTTTTATTATTTGATTCAATAAATAATTTTTTTTGGGATATTTAGGAAAGAATACTATAATTTTAGAAGATTACTTACGATCTTATGAAAATTTGTTTGTGGTTAATTCCACATGGGGGACCTTCCCTATAAATCTCCTAAACATCCCTAGGAGAAAATAATTAAAAATATTAACATAATGGGAGAGAGAGATTATGTTAATCACTTAGCAGGAGAGAAATACTAAGTTTGGGGATTAAAGCACCACGGTAGGCAAAGGCATGTTATAAAGGGGTGGAATAAAGCACTTGGTTGCAATGTGCATGTAGAAAGTATTGTGCATATATAATTTAATGGCTTATGATTAACAATGGATTACATGCATGAACATATGAGGCTGTTAATAGAGTAAATATTTGTAAACATGATTATTATACTTCAATTATATTATTGTTCTCAGGTTATTCTATCTATATATATACATGAAACAAAATAAGATTGGTCAAGAATTTGTAGAGGTAAATATACTTGTAGATTTGAACTTGTGAAGAAAATAAAAGATTGATGAATGCATGAAATGGGTAACCAATTAGATGGAGTTATTTTAGTAAAAGGTATTATAGTTACAATTATTTTTAATTGCAGAAGAGGTAAAAATGTATGTTATATCAAAAAAGAATGTAACTAGCAATTTTACCACATCTTGCAAAGGAAATGTCATAAGCCAGTGGCATAGGGAAGAGTAGCATTCAAGAAATAGGGCGTGATATGTTATGCAATTTAACTAAATATTTAAATTATAAATATGAATTATTTTATTTAACAGAAAATTTAAGGTTTGGAGAATTGTTTGGATAGAAAAAATGGATTTTTATAGCCATAGGTCAATATAGATAGTATACAAAGTATATTCAGTTGTGATTATATGTTTTTCCTCGCTTGAAGTAGCGCACTACAACCTTCCCATTCTCAATATCTTCATAGTGAAAGTTAAGGATTTGAAACCCTTGTTTTTTTCTTTACAGAAAAACCATTTGTAAGCCTTTTCATCTTATTGAAAAATTAAACTCACATCCAACAAAATCCTATCGAAACCAAATGTACAAGTTTGAGATGCAACCATATTGATTTAGCTGGTAATTTCACACAAATATTAAAATCGATTATTTGTATCAAACAATTCCATCATGGTTTGAAAATCCACATATGAAAATGCATGGAACACTTTTAAGTCACAAATCTCTTTTTGAAAGTTATTTCTCTTTTAAATTCAATATGCCAAACAATGACTAGAAATCAAATACTTGGCTTCATAGCAACCCAGGAAACCTATATTTCTAAAATATTATCGAATAAACTTCTTCCAATACAACAAATTTCCTATCTTATAAGCGAGTCATGGTTTAAAAATGCAATCGCAGCATGACAGAAGAAAAATATGCAAATTTGATGTAGAATGTAAAATATTATTTAACTAGTATATTAAGTTAAAGGTTCAAAATATTACATATATGCCTCTATTAAGTTAAAGGTTCAAAATATTACATATCTACCTCTGTGGTCTACTAGTAGCAACAAATAATGATATTATGACCTTCTCAAAACATTAAAATATACTCAAAGGTGCTAGTCGATGTTAGTCTTCTCTTACATACAATAAAAAAAAGAATATTCTCAGCTTAGCTTTTTGTCTCCTTTTCACTGTGATAACTCCCTATTCTTCTCTACTAGATCTATCTATCTCCTCCTTTATTTGTGAGTATAAATTATAATCCCCATGTTCCTTAGTTTTCCTGTCAACATCAGTCATCTAAAACTATGAAACAATGACAGGATCCACCTGTTGGCCACCCAATGACCTAGAAACACTTTTCATTGATTCATGTATACTCGACAACTCATAAGTTGTCTATCGCATGCCACTTAATTTGTTTCTTTGTGGGCATATCAAATTCCCTCTACACAATCTCACACTATACTTCTGAGAGACGTTAGACCAATAATTTGTTATGGGAGATCATGCAACCAACACTTATAACATACCTTCAAAGGATCTTTAATTTTTCACAACGATTTCCATTGTCACCATTCTCCTTTACGATCCTGAAAGGAACATGCCTTTGTAACTAGTGCCTATTATATATATACCCTTCTAAGGATTTGGGACCACACAATTTCATCTTCTTACAAACTCAATTTTAGAGAAGAAATAAACAACCTATTCACCATTGAGTCGCATTTCTCTACCAAATTCCCTTTTAGATCTAAGTCTCTTACCTACATCCAACCTGGTTCAAAAACATCCATTACCTTCAACTGAAGTGCACAAAAATTGCAAATGCCTTAGAATATGAGGATACAAATTTTATCATTCAATAATGTGTTCTTTCCATGGGTCCTCTAGTATCTAAACTTTTTGGCCATTTCCAATTTTTTGAGAATCCAAAAAGAAGCTCAATTGACACCCACATATAGGGAAATTATATACACCCAATCATAAAATAGGTTTGAGATAGAAAGTAAAAATATGATTTCAATTTTATTATGAAAATGAATAATTCTAAATTATAGATTTTTGAGCTCCATTATTTTCATGCCCTATGTAATCATATTTTTTATGAGTCCCACTACTATTGGAAATGTGTCCTTTAACTCATTTGGTCTCTCAGAATAATAGTTGAAACCAAAATTGTCAAGTCCCACTAGCACAACCCGTTAAGGACTAGGGTAGTTCAGCCATGTGCTAGGGGAAGGATACATGGTAAAAAATCCAATTAGCTAAGGCTTGGTGTGGCTCAAGCTGGATGCGATCCCTGCGTGACTTTGACGAATTAAATTCCCCTGATTTGCCTCCTCAAGCCATAGATGATGACGCGAGGATCACAAAAAACTTCGCAAACAAAAAATATTATTTGAAACAAAAAGTAAAATATTCACAAATACTTTTTCAAAGCAACTACAACCTAATTCAATTAAAAAAAATTGGTTACTTGTGGGTTCCATTTCTCAATATGTGATCTTGAATTGAATCTAGTATAATATTTGCAACATATCCTATAAAAGCCATCAAGTGAAGACATACTGGTGAGCTCAAATCCCAATCATAGACATCCATATGCAAGGCCCCCTAACATGGATTAACCATTGACAGTGTACCTATGAGAGAAAAATAAGTCTTGCATCAAATTAAAATGGAAGAACAAGTGAATGGTGTCTGAAATTTGCACAAAAATAGTAAAATATAATAACCCAACAACAAAAGCACAGTCTCAATGATTTTCTTCTCACCACAAATATTTTTCACTTGAACTTAAGGGCTAGGCTTTCAAAGGAAATACCATCTCCAAAGGTAGTTGCATGACCTCCTCTATTCTCATCAACCGTCAAAAGTTCTTCTTGAGTGTATTGTAACGTGATAATATCATACTATTCTTCCAAAGTCCCACAAATGGACATGTACTTTGCCAAATTCACTCTAATGTCCACCGAAAAACATATTTGTATATTGATTTTGTTGTCATTTCCTTGAAATAGATATAAAACAAAAATATCAAACCGTGACCAAAAACAAAAAAAACACATCATTCTTCTCATTCGTTCCATCATTAACATTTCCAAGTTCCAACACAAAACAAAACCCTAATAGAACATGTGTACACACTTCATAGACTCTTGAATGCAATAGAAGTTATTTCTTTCCCACTACCATTATGTACTAATCCTGAATGTACTTGAACACACTTTTTAGTTTTATTGGCCTACTTAATATGGTCACTTCTTGTACATTATTAATATTTCATTATGTTCTCTATATCACAAGAGCTTAAAGAATATAAGAATTATATTGTTTAACTATTACTTTAGAATTATAGATTCAAGTGAGTGGAGGATATTTCATTCACTTATATGTGAGGCATATGATTGACGTATCCAAAAAAGTTCCATTCCTTTTCTGGTCTGATCCATGAGAAGATGTACTCAATATGATGTATGATGAATTCACTGGAGGACACAACGTTTTATTCCAATACTCTCTTTGTAGATTGTCAAATCCATTCTCCCCCTCCTATCCCACTCCTGCAAACCAAATACCCTCTGTCAGTAGAGATTAGTATGATATTCATCCATCATGGCACTAGTTGAATGGTTCACCAGTGATACTAATTCAAGAGGAAGCTATATTAGAGATCACCATCATAGAAACCATTCTTTCGGATTGTGGGTGTAGACATTCTTTTTTGGAATTTATGGTTGGACAAACATAGAGGCCTAGAGAGTCTTCTTCCAAATCTACTCTTCAGCAAGGAGAGTGAATGTTTCTGAACTTTATCTTTTGTTTACATGTCCAAATCATTATATCACAATGAAGACAAGTTAGAAAAATGCTTTGTTTCTCATAGTACGAAGAGTGATTATCATTGGGTGATCTACATTTCCATCAAATTAATAATTATGGGAGTGTAGAGTGGCATGTAGATTTGTTGTTACGAGATAAGCTCCAAAGTATCAACATGCTAGTTGTTCATCAGTATAGTGTCTGAAATAAATAAATAAAAAATCAGAATTACTTCACGAGATATATGCACACTTATTGTACTTGAAAGACAAATTAAAGGAGTGCTAGCTCTGTATTTGTCAATAAGAATCAAGTTTAACTTACAAGTTTTAATATTTCCTTGCTTTTATTGAGAGAAAACCCATTTTGCAATTATATCATGTAAGGTCCTACCTTACCCACCATCAGTATTGTACTAAGGCTAACTCAAAATGCGATTTAAGTTTAAATTTTTAAGACGTAAAAGTTAATGCAAGGTCATATATCTATATTTTTTATTTTTATTTATTGGTATTTTTTACACTAGATACTAATTTCTATTAACTAACCCATGGTAATATTAAACTTCTCATTAAGGCTACACGGTCATGGTTCCTCAAGATCCAAAACACAACCATAAATCTTAAAATCACATTTAAATGATAGAGTCTTTAGTGGGATAAATAATATCAATCTTTACAAACCACAATTTCCAATAAGCTAATTGTTCATTCTATTGCAATTAAGTGTGTTTAAGAGTGACTAATTTGATTTTGTTCTAGATAATATGTCTATGAATTCTTTGGTAAAACAAAGAGAAGAAAAACAAGAGAATTCAAGTTCTAAAGGAGTGGTTTCCAATTATTATGAATTCATGTGTGAGCTAACAATTACAACATTTCACCTAACCAATTTGTCTTCCATGGATTTTTAATTCAGTAGAATCATCATGCTGATTCTTTGAGATATTTCCATAAACACCTTGGTTGAAATCCTAAATTTACTTAGTCATTTTTATAGAAAATTCGTAGATGTAATTAGTTACAACCATTGAAGAATTATGTCAAATACTTTGCAAGCATGAAATGTACAAGAATTGAGGAATTTTGTCAAACACTTACAACCATAACCCTTAAGGAAACCTAATACATAAGTAGAACTGTCATCCATCTTGATTGATACATATACAAAAATTTAGGCACATAATGACTATAAATATTTAAATTTTTTTACAAATAGCACGCAACAATGTAGCAACAACCATTGGGAATTTTGAACAACAGATAACAGTCACAAAACAAAACAAATTGCCTATTAAAATATCAAACAAACAATCACAAGTTTATTAAACTATCAATGTATTAGCTAATGATACTTTAAAATAATAATTCCAAGTTTATATAACATAATAGTTTCATAAAAAGAGATTACTAGTTAAATCACAACTACAAAAAAACAGCAAGACAAACCACCTGGCAGCAGCATCAAATTTGTAAAATATAGATGATTATAGAACCAGATTCTGAAACTCAGTTTTTTGAAACCAAAGTTGGGACAACATGGCCAAAAGGTCCAGATACCCGCTGAGGTTAAAATAAATCAAAACAAAAACACCCAGAAATTGATTATTTAAAACCACAACCAAAAACAAATTCATACTATCTCATTTATCCCTTTTGTCAAACATATATTGTGCAAACTTATCTAAGCTGTAAAAAGAGAAGGAAAAAAAACCAAATTTATGCTATTAACATGTTTTCATACAACTCATGACAGCCCGAATGCTTCAACCATCAAGACATTATGTAAATCAACTTGCAATGAAATTGTACAAAAAAAAACTTACATAAAAAAAACTACAATTATTGAAAAATTCTTTGAACATTTAGTGTGCAGCATTTGATATACATCTAAGTTTTATTCAACAAACAAATAAGTAAAACCATATAACGAACTACAAAAAGAAACACAATATAATGTTGTCAACATACCTCGCAATGAATTTATACAACTCAAAAAAATGGGAGTATGCTTAAGCTCCAATGAGAGAATGCTCGAGCTCCGATATCCTTACCAACTCATTGTGAACCACCGTGTTTTCCTCCCGACCATATCCAGGAAGAGCTTCTCCCCCTGGAACCCCCGAGCTGTAAAAGCTCACAGCAGTATCAAAAGACAACAATAGAGAGGTTTGCACGGCAAAATAAGGAAGCAAATTTTCACTTCCTCTCAATACCACTCATGGCCAACCTCAATAGCTAGATATCTTAGGATTTTAACAATGGTTTTAGATTTATTATAAAAGCAATTAGCTACTCTCCATATCTCTCCCTCTCACTATTTTTCTCAAGTCTCTTTCACTCTTAGCCTCATAATCCCCAAGTGAGAATACATGAGACTCGTATATAGGAGGAGCAACTAATTCTTGTCATAAAGGAGGAATAATGTGCATGCATTGGATCCATTTAGAGGAGTGTAACTTATGCCATTAAGGAGAGGTATGCATGCCATAGATAAGGAGAGTGTGACATATGCATTAAAGAGAGTGTAAGAGGAATACTTTAGGACATCTTTTTAATGAGTGAAAAGGAATATGTCATTCTCTGATGAGTGCATAAAATAGAGTATAATGAATTATTTAAAAGAGATCGAGAGAGAAAGAGAGTTACGTAGAGCCATGAGAGTCATGAAGGATATGTTTGAATTGATTGAGGAAATAAAATTGACTTGTAATTCCTTTCTAATAATAATATCATAGTCTCATAAAAGACAATAATAATATTAATAATATTGAGGATTCAACCAAGATTGCCTTATTAGGATTGATTAATGATAATTTAATTCATTTTTCTTCAACTCCGCTTGATTACCAATTTATGTAAAGTGATTTACTATTTTTGGAAAGTCGTGCTTGAGATGTTGGACATGACTTTCTATTTTTGGAAAATCATTTCAGAATGGTGGAAATGAAATTTTATTTAAGGAAATTCATCAATGAGTGGTATTTCTATTCTAGAGAATATGGGTTCTGCACCGCTATTTCATGCGTCTTCGCACCTTAGTAGATTGACGACTCTACACCGTGATCTACTCCAAAGATCCAAGATTTCACAACTTGATCTTTTTAAATATTCAGGACTCCATGCCTTAAATATAAAAGACTTCATGTATTTATCTTTCTTGGATTTAGGAATCCATGCCCTAATTTCCATGCCCTCTCAGCCATTGTGCTTTGAAACTTTGTGTTTCTCCTTATGGTACTGATTGTGAGCTTTTACCCATTTGATGGTTCACTAGTAAGGCCTTGTTCAAAGACCTGCACACATTACAATCTCATATATCAAAGGAATCAAATGAAATTAACTTAATCGCATTTTACCCAGAATGGTGCATGGCTTCCACAGTCATTTTGGTTTTGAAGAAATGATTTCCACAGTCATTCATAATTGAACATCTTTGTTGGAAAATGACCAGGTACCCTATCAAATTCTACTTAGTACAATATTAGACATATATAACACAAAATCATGTATCATCCATAAATCATAATTAACCATCTATTCCACATAACCATGAGAATCCATGGGTATATGTGTCTCAATCCATGATCACCATCCATGTCATACACCTGCTTCATAAATCAGATACAAATAGAAAAACACATGTATAACATTTTACTTAATCAAAACTATCTAATACAGATAATGAATGATGCCACATATAAGAGAAAATATAACTATATAAAACACTGTTCCCCAATCCAGTGACCAATCTGTCATACATAAACATAAAAGGAAATATATCTATGTATGTAAAACATTATTTCTCAATCAAGTGATCAACTTAGCATATATATATAGATATATATATATATATATATATAGATATATATAGATATATATATAGATATATATAACCCTTGATAGGAGTGACAAAACTATACTAAAAAAATAGGACACTACATATGTGTATCAATCTTTTAACACTAATGATGATAATGTTTGTTGGTTGTTGCATTTTATGGATTTTCATAGTGCTAGTATTGAGAAATGCGGGGGAGGCATGATGTACAAGATAATGACATAAACCTATAATTCCACAGAAATACTAAGTCGATATGAAAATTTTCAAATGTGTAAGAATTGTGTATACTAGCCTTACTAGCGTATTTTGTATTGACAATTTTCTTGATATAAAATTTAAAGGTTGAAGGCAATAACATCAATGAACAATAGCGAGACTGAAAAAATTAACAGAATTTGACATTGGGAGAAGGGTCAAATTAACATTGTTTTGGATTTTATCATGTTTGTCCTTGTTTCTCTATTCGTGTTAGATTTTGATCCCATTTACTAGAAAATTTTTTTAATCTACGATTTCTATCAAACAATGCCATCATGGTTTGACAACCCACATATGAAAATATATAGAACACACTTCAATAATAAGTCTCTTTACTAGGGGTATTTCTCTTTGCAATTTCAATATGTCAATAGTGAATAGAAATCAAATACTTGTCTTCATAACAGTCCAGGAAGCCTCCATTTCTATAGGATATTCCAACAAACTTCTTCCAATGAAATAAATTTCCTATTTGCTAAGCGAATCATGGTTTAATAATGAAATCCCAACGTGACAGAAGAAAAACATGCAAGTTTGTTGTAGTAAGTAAGAGATTATTTAACTAGTCTATTGGATTAAAAGTTAAAATTGTTAAATATATGCCTCCTTGGGCTACTAGTAGTTACGAAACATGAGATTGTCGCCTTCTCAAAACATTAAAATATATTCAAAGGTGCTATGCGATCTTAGTCGTGGATTGGATACAATATACAAGGAATATTCTTAGCTCATCTTTTTGTTTCCTTTTCATTGTGAGAACTATCCATTCTTCTTCATCAGGGATCTTTATCTTCTCCTTTCTCTGAGTATGAAAAATAATCCCCATGCTTCTTACTTTTCCTCTCAACATAATTTATCTAAAACTATGAAAAAATGATGGGATCCACATGATGGCCACATGACCTAACAACACTTTTAGTCTAATCTTGTATACTCGAAAACTCATAAGTTGTCAATCACATGTCACTTAATTTGTTTATTTGTGGCTTATCAAATTCCCTCTACACAATCTGACATTATACTTCTGTGAGACCTTAAACCATTGATTTGGTGTGGGATATCCCATAATCAACACTTATGACATGCCTTAAAAGGAACTTTAAATTTTCCCAATGATTTCCATTATCACCATTTTGCTTTAGGCTCCTTCTAGGAAGATTCCTTTATAACTAGTGCCTATTGTATATACCCTTCTAGGGATTTGGGACCACACAAGTTCATCCTCTTGCAAACTTAGTTTTAGATAAGAAATAAATGACCTATTCACCAATGAGTTTCATTTCTATACCAAATGTCCTTTGAAATCTAATTCTCTCGCCTACATCCAACCTGGTTCCAAAAACTTCCACCAACTTCAATTGCAGCACACAAAAATTTCAATGCCTTTGACTTTGAGGGTACCAATTGGATCATTCAACAATGTGTGCTTTCCATTGGTCCTCCTATATCTGAAATTTTTGGCCATTTCCAATTTTCTAAGCAACCTTTAATATTCAAAGAAAATGATTGGATAATTAAAAATCAAACCTCAATTGACACCAACAAATAGATAATTTTTTTACACCCAATAATGATGATCATGTTTCTTGGTTGTTGAATTTTATGGATTATCATAGTCCTAGCATCGAGAAATGTAGGGGAGGCATGATGTACAAGATAATGACATAAGCCTATGATGCCACATGAATATTGAGTCTATATGAAGTTGCATTAATGTGTAAGAATTTCCTATACTAGCCTTATTGGTGTATTTTGTATTAAGAAATTTTTTGATATAAAATTTAAAGGCTGGACATGGTAACATCAATGAAAAATAGTGAGACTGAAAAAATTCATAGAATTTGACATTGGGAGAAGAGTCAAATTAAGATTGTTTTGAATTTTATCATATTTGTTCTTCTTGCTCCATTTGTGTTGGACTTAGATCCCATTTGCAAGAGATTTTCCTAAACAATGACACATGCATAGGCCACCACATGAAATAAACAAAACAGGTAAAGCACTATCAAACAACAATATTGAAAAGTTGGCAGGCCTCAAAACAATTCATGGAAGGAAATATTGAACAACAAGAATCAATCCATTACTTGGATTAGAATAAATTACTACTATTGTGGTGCTACAATCTTTAAGCATTCATTAATATATATAACATTCTCCAAAACTAATCTTATTGTACCTCTTCAAAATTTGGATTGATAAAAATCATTTTTGGGTTTCTAGATCAGCATATGACCTAATATCTAGGCTATTTTATGCCCCAGAAAGCTCCTAAAACTGAAGGAAGTTTCAGGCTTTTGTGGATTGTTAAACAATTTGACCTATGCAATCAAGTATTCATAGTGTCTCTCCTTTCTCAACATATTTGATTTTAGGTCAAATAGTGTAATCACTGTAGAATCATTTCTTGGTCATTAGCAAAAACAACCAATGCTATGAGTGTGGATGCCTAATAAGCATGGAGTCATGTTTGAGCCCTATGCTTTTCCAGATCGAAAAGAGAAAAAAAAAACCTTTATATTGTTCTTCATGATAACTCCAAATTATTTAACTTTTTCTTCCAACAATGAAAATCTCGAGTTTATTGGAATGAGATAAGTTTTGATTTTCTAGATCGAAAAGATAATGAAAAACCTTTATATTGTTCTTCATGATAACTCCAAATTATTTAAATTTTTCTGCCAACAATCAAAATCTCGAGTTTATTGGAATGAGATAAGTTTTGTTTGAGGTTTTCTTCAAACAATGAAACTCTCAAGTTTATTAGACTGAGATTAGTTTTTCTTCAGTAATTTCCATGTATGCATCTTCCAGTTTTCTATTATTATTTAGAGAGTGTCAAAGTAGATTGGATCTATTGGGTGCTAGAAGCTTGTGCATCAAGTATATCAAGACCGATTTATTAGAATCATTGTTACTTTATGTTGCTCTATTAGCAGGGAAACCTAATAATGTGATATATTCCACCATACAATTGTGAGACAACTTCAAACCTTTCCTTTTAATTTCCCGCATCCGTATATGTTTAGGGATTTAAAACTAAAAAACATTTGATACCCAAATCATATTTTCTCCAATCAACATGCTATTTTCCATATTTGAAAATGGAGTAGACCTTCGTTGAACATAGATCAAATTTTCTTAAACAAACTTGTTTTGTTTTCATGTTTGCCCCCTTGATGAAGTCAGGCTCAAGAGAGAAAACTTGAATAATATTTTCTCTGATAAACTTGTTCTTCTGTGGCATCTGCTCCAAGGTGGAGTCAAAATCAAGAGGTGTCCAATATATTTTCTCAAACAAACTTCTTTTGTTGTGGTGTCTCCCTCCATGTTGGAGTCAATATCAAAGACAAGAGAAGTTGACAGGGGAAGATCCATGTGGTCGAGATATTCATTAAACTCTTTTGGATGTGTAAAATGTATTTCTAGGCTCTTACACATCTCGAAGCTCCGTAATATGCAAAAATCGCGTGCATTTTCTGCAACCATCACCAAAATTTCAAAATGGTTTTCGCTATTTCATGCCATATAGATAATATATGTGCGCTCCCATCAATTGGCTCTCCATGTGAGATACCTAGAGAGTGTAAAAACTCATACACACACTATATTCAATCAAGAGAACAACCTAGTACATATAGGCTATCACACTAATAGGGTGGTTTCAACCACTCCCTAGATAGTAGGATCTGAAGTTTGAGATTAGAGTCTCAATCCTATCATCATCATAACCATACACTAATTTTAGCTTTCTCCATTACTTCAAACACTCCCCCTTAATGGATAAAGGGCACTAAACAATAACATACGCCTGATGGTCTAGTCTCAACTAGGCTTACAATTAAAACATGAAAACTTCGTAATAAGGGTTTTAATTTTCATCTTTTTGCTTGAGAGTCCATGCTTATTCATCTTGAGTCGAGGCTTCATCTTCACTTTTCTCGCCATGAGGTACTAATGTATCTTTGCCTCATTTCTTCCTCAGTGATGGAAAGCTTGAATTCTTATTCTCGCCCTTCTCAAGATTATGGTAGGCTGGATAGGAGAGTTTTCCCTCTCACTATTTTCGGTGTCAACCATATGAACATCAGTTGTGATGTCTTCATCATTCATTGATGTAACGTCTGCACACACAGAAATATTAATGAGATCATCACAATTTAAATTCTCTCTAGCTTTGTCTTCTTCTGCCACGTCTTTGCAATCTGTTTCATATGACTCGTCCCATTGATCTTCCACACTTTGTTCCTCTTTACACCCTTCCTCAAGATCAGCTCATGTGTATTCAATCTCAAGATCTTGCACAACAGATTGTGCCTCTTGATTCTCGTGGTCATCAAGAGAAGCATATTGTTTTTTCTAAAATTTATTCTCACTTGAACATACTACCCATGCCAATGCTTCCAAATGCCCACATGAGAAAATCATCATCATCAAAATCAAAAATATCTAAAGATATAGACATGTTGTTAACGTCCAACTTACCTCACTTCAACATTCCTTTTCAACTCCACATGGTCCTCTAACGAACTCCAACAACCCTATTACCACGCAGGAAGGAAACTTCTCCCTTTCGAACCTCTTCAACTGTAGAGCCTTGTAGATTGTAACTTTTGTGCCACGCAAGTCTTAGTGCCCTCGGCTCTGGTGATTGGCAACAAAATGACCTCTCACAAGCTGGAAACACTATGAATATCTAATTCTGATGTATGTAATTATCAATGACAAATATTTCTGAGGATGGGTTCAAATCAACAAGAACTTTGACATTTTCATTGTGGCATATAATAACTTAGAAGAAATTTTACCCAATTGGTTTTTGGATCTCCACTACCTACAACTTGAGTTTCTCAAACAATTAAATTTTGAGGACAAATCTGCTAAATTCTCCCTCCGCGGCCTAAGAAGAAAATAAAAAAAGGTTGAACGCAACTACATCAATCACACATTGTCTGTGGACTGTTACACGCAAGGCTCCACCAACACGGCCTCCAAGCACAGATCGTCAGCAGCAGATCCTCTGGCCAGCCTGTACCGCAACAGCGAAGAGAAAATGACTGGACAAAAGAGATCCTCAGCCTCGTATGATTATGATTCCAAATTGTGTTTTTGTCAGTACAATCCTCAAGTGAAGGTAGCCAAGATGGAAAATGGATTACAGCGCTTGAAGGGTATGAAGACCTTAGAATCTGCTATTATTCGTGACCAAACCACTGTGAACGAGATTTGCCAAAAAAAATAATCATGGCGATGTTAGAATATTTGAGGATTTCGAGGTTCCGCCCATCCAATTCCCTGACTACAAGCCTTTGCAAAATCAGATGTATGAGACCCAGGAATGTTTTGAAGACATGAGGCATTTATTCTTGCCATCAATCTTGTTATCTGAGTTTGGGTATTTACAGAAGGGGCACAGATTTTCAGGAAGAGGGTTTCATCACTTCTGAACCAACAACCTTTCACGTAGCGGTTGTGGACTTTTCCATGCAACCTCCTCCAAAATTGACAGTCTAGGCCTGCAACATTCAATGGCCTCCAGCTATTTCATGGAATTCCACCTCAAGCATGGCAAGTCTCCATAGTTATTCCTCCTTGGCGGTCCACAACAACCTTTTCGTGCTCCACACCAATCCACAACACAAGAACTCACGTTGGCTTGTGGACAGCTCAAGAATATATCTCATTTTCTTCTCCAGGTGAGATACCTCGACAGTGTACAAACACTCATACACACACTATATTCAATCAAGAGAAAAACCTAGTACATATAGGCTATCACACTAATAGGGTGGTTTAACCACTCCCTAGATAGTAGGATCTAAGGTCTTAGATTAAAGTCTCAATCCTATCATCATTATGACCATAGTTTAAGTTTATTTGTGCACCGTTACACACAGGGCTCCACCAACACGGCCTCTGAGCACAGATCCTTAACAGTAGATCCCCTGGCTGGCCCGTCCCATAGCAGCGAAGAGAAAATGACTAGACAAAAGATATCCTCAACCTCATATGATCATGATTCCAAATTATGTTTTGGTCAGTACAGTACTCAAGTGAAGGTAGCCAGTTGGAAAATGGATTGCAGTGCTTGAAGGGTATGAAGACCTCAGAATCTGTTGTTATTCGTGACCATGCCACCGTGAATGAGATTTGCCAAAAAAAAAGTCATGGTGATGTTAGAATATTTTAGGATTTGGAGGTTCCGCCCATCCAATTCCCTAACTACACGCCTTCGCAATATCAGATGAATGAGACCTAGGAATGTTTTAAAGACACGAGACATTTATTCTTCCCATCAATCCTGTTATCTGAGTTTGGGTATTTGCAGAAGGGGCACCGACTTTCAGGAAGAGGGTTTCATCACTTCTGAACCAATAACCTTTCACGCAGTGGCTGTGGACTTTTCCACGCAGCCTCATCCAGAACTGACAGTCTAGGCCTGCAACGTTCAATGGCCTCTGGCTATTTCATGGAATTCCACCTCAACCATGGCAGATCTCCATAGTTATTCCTCCTCGGTGGTTTGCAACAACCTGTTCGCGCTCCACACCAATCCCATCAATCCTGTTATCTGAGTTTGGGTATTTGCAGAAGGGGCATAAACTTTCAGGAAGAGGGTTTCATCAATTCTGAACCAACAACCTTTCACACAACAGCTGTGGACTTTTCCATGCAGCATCCTCCAGAACTAAGAGTCCAGACCTGCAACGTCCAATGGCCTTTGGCCATTTCATAGAATTCCACCTCAACCACGCAGATCTCCACAGTTATTCCTCCTTGGCTGTCCGCAACACCCTGTTCATGGTCCACACCAATCCGCAGCACAAGCACTCACCTAGGCTTGTGGACAGCTCAAGCGCTTACGGATAGATCTTCTAAGCACATAGCATGGCAATCTTTCCAAATGACTTCGCTGTTCCCAAAGGGCAACCACCACGCAGCAAGGTTGGTGCGATTTTACGCCAAGCCCTCGCGATGATCTGTAAAATAAAAAATGGCGTAAGTAATAATCTGAATCGGCACGATTTACCACTGTAGACTCACAAAGGTCTTCGTGACTATACACCACATATATGCGACTATCAATAAAATGAAGATGCGTAGAAGGGTAACAGTGGGATCGGCATGTTTGTGTACCTAAAGCTTGTGACAATTTTGCCTCAGTGTACAGGATCGAAAACCCTGCGACTTTGATACCAAGATAAAAACTGAATAGACAGAATAGATATCCACTGGCTCTGGAGAGTGTACAAACACTCATACACACGCTATATTTAATCAGAAGAACAACCTAGTACATATAAGCTATCACACTAACAGGGTGGTTTCATCCACTCCCTATATAGTAGGATCTGAGGTCTTAGATTAGAGTCTCAATCCTATCATCATCATAACCATACTCTAAGTTTAGCTTTCGTCATTACTTCCAACAGATTGGACAAAACCATATGAAAGTGTTGTAATAAAAACAAGATTATAGTTGCGAGTTTAAATAGGAGAATTATTCTTAGGTATCCCTATGAAAATAAACAAAGTTCACATATAACGAGATACAAAGAGTTATTTAAGCTGATTGAATACCTATAATTATAGATATAACTCTGTAATAATAATTTAATTCAGGTTCTGAAGAGACCAAGTGCCAGAGCCTTTATCATTGGCTCTATAAATCGACAAGGAGTGATACCGTGTAGGTGAAATAAATCCAATACATATATAGACAAAAAGCGGATTTTTAAATACATCTTAGAGTTGAAAGAAAATAGTGTTGGTGTGATCGAAGTCGAATAGATATTTTATATCCAGCATATATAACCCTTACCATTTTTCAAATCATATATACCACTACATACTCTTGTTAGTTAAGAGAAGAAGCAATTAGAAAATCCAAAACCATGGAGCCTTTGAATTTGGAACATAACAAGATAGCAATGATATAAAACGTGATAGTATAAAATGTAAATTCATTACAATCGTTACAAAGTTAATAGTTATCAAAGGCCTGGACTGAAAGGTCGGTGGGGGAACTCTGTAATAATAAGGAGCTGAATCTAACAAGCTCTCTTCAAACAATATATTTAAACAAAAAACAAGGAAATGAGAACTAGGAAGACTTATAATTGAAGTCTGTAAGCATGCACCAACCCTTGGCCACCCAAGACGACAATAGAAACTAGGAAGAGTGAAGATAAACACTGAATTAATATGTTCAAAACCAAAGAATTTAATTCATTTGAATTCGACCATTTCTTTCACAAATTCTATTAGGGTTACTCCGAGGAAAAATATCATAGATAAATTACCAATAAAAAGGAAAGTAACTAATGACAAATGTGTTGGAATGATAATTTAAACTGTCGTGGAGCGACAGCGACCGCAACGTTCTGTTTCCAAAAAGCCTCCATTTGAGTTCCCTGCGATGCGATCAAGTCGCAGATCGCATATCGCACATTTCCTTGGAAACCTTCAATGCG
This sequence comes from Pinus tabuliformis, assembly GCA_031772625.1. Taxonomy (NCBI): domain Eukaryota; kingdom Viridiplantae; phylum Streptophyta; class Pinopsida; order Pinales; family Pinaceae; genus Pinus; species Pinus tabuliformis. Next base: position 12,236,325 of record CM062813.1, on the reverse strand, counting down.
TCCCTTCGATTGTCTGCGATTGTGATTTCGCGATGCGATCTGATCGCATATCGCAAATCGCATGATTCAATGGTTATGGAAGCGGCGGAACATATTTTATCTTTCGCCGATGCGATGGTGCGATGTTGTGATGGGCCACGCACTAAATTCACATAAGATATTTTCAGCCATGTAATTAATGATATTTACCACAGTTGGTAAATGTAGGTGAAATTTTTAATTTTATTGTTTTCTATTTTACGGAAGTATGGGCACAAGAAAATCGTATGTAAGATATTTTTTGTTGTTCATTATATATAAAAATGCAAGGGCAGACACAACAGTAGAGAATTAAGAGAGTGAGTTTTGTAATTTCTGAAATGCACAACAGTGCTGAAGTAGTGAAATTAGTTTCTGGAACTGAAGCATTCCTGATGTAATCCCTCTGAAGAGGAAGACTATTTTGTAACAATTTTTTTTATTAATGAAATCGAATTTCTCTGTGTAATTTCTTTTGAGTTTGAAATTGCCAGAAATTTCCAACATGGTATCAAAGCTAGTCTAGGCACTCAGTGAGTCAAAAAGCAGAGTTTGTTTTTTCACTGTAGGAGCTGTAAGAAGCTTATTTAGCAAATTTTCTCGAGTAGAGAAAGTTTTTTGCTTATTTTTAATTATATAGTTAGTATCTCTTCTTTACTTATACAAGTTAAGATTCTAGATGCTGGAACTAGTTTGACAAATTCCCGACTGCCATAGTTTAATGGGAAAAATCATAGTTATTGGTCCATAACAATGAAGGCATTGTTTTCTTCTCAAGGAATATGGGAGCTGGTTGAAACTGGCTATGTTGAACCTGTAGATGCAGCATCATTGGCTGCTTTGATAGTAGCAGAAAGAGACCAGTTGAAAAGTGACAGGAAGAAGGATGCCAAAGCCCTCTTTTTTCTCTTCCAATCAGTACATGAAAGTGTTTTTCCACAGATTGCAGCAGCAACAAAATCCAAGGAGGCATGGGATATTCTCAAAACTGCCTATCAAGGAATGGACAAGGTGAAGACTGCAAAGTTGCAGATGTTAAGGAGAGACTTTGAAAAACTCAGCATGAAGGAATATGATACAATAGATTCATTCTTCACTCAGGTTATTGGGTTGATAACCCAGACAAGATCTCATGGTGAGATTCTTGAAGAAAGAAGGATTGTAGAGAAGATCTTGAGAAGTTTACCCTCAAGGTTTGAAGCTATTGTGGTAGCAATAGAAGAAACAAAGGATCTCTCACACTTCACAATAGATGAACTGAGTGCTTCTCTTATGTCTCATGAACACAGACTGAGTAGAGGAACAGATTCCTCTTTTGAGCAAGCATTCAAGACTCATATGTCTTTTGGCCAAAGAAAAGGTCGAGGCAGAGCAAATAACAGAGGTTGTGGAAGAAGCCAAAACGAAGGTAGAAATAATCCTGCAAGCACAAGTGGAAGGAGCTGCAATCAGAACCAAGATGAAGGTTCAAGCAAACAACAAGCTCATGGACAAAGGTATGACAAATCCCAAGTCCAATGTCATTATTGTAAGAAATATGGGAACTACACCAATGAATGTAGGAAAAAGAAAAACGACATGAATAGTAGGCAGAATGCTAATTTTGCAAATGAAGAAGATAAGAATCTAAAGATTGTGTTGTTAACATGTAATATTGCACAAGAGAAACAAGAAGATTTTTGGTTCTTAGACTCAGGTTGTAGTAATCACATGACTTGAAGTATTGCAATGTTTGCCAATCTCGATTAAAATATAAAATCTGAGGTAACAACAAGAACTGATAGTAAGATATCTGTCAAGGGTAAGGACAGAGTCAGTATCCAAGCAAGAAATGGAGAACAAATGATTGCGCCAAAGGTATACTATGTACCTAGTCTGAAATGTAATCTTTTGAGCATTGGACAGCTCATTAACAATGGTTACAATGTGTTCTTCAACGATGATATGTGTACAATCAAAGACATACCTACAAGTAAGAAGATCATTGCACAGGTGCAGATGACCAGCAATAGAATGTTTCCTCTCAAACTCAGGGAAAATTTGAAGGAAGGAAGAACTATTGCAGCTGTAACACAAGAAGTCTTTCAGGAACAGGTTAAAGATGAGAATTGGTTGTGGCACTAGAGATTTGGACATCTCAATTTCAGAGGCTTGAATCTGTTTCACAGAAAGGGAATGGTAAAGGGATTTCCATTGATCGAGAAACCGAACAGCTTTTATGAAGGCTGCGTCTTGGGTAAGCAACACAAAGAAAGATTTCCAGCAGGAAAGAGCATAAGGGCAGAAGCACCCTTGGAAATTGTTCACTCTCATGTGTGTGGACCGATGCAAATACCATCATTTGCCGGAAATAAATATGTTTTAACTTTCATTGATGATTACACCAGAAAGACATGGGTGTATATGCTGAAACAAAAGAGTGAAGTGTTTGAGAAATTCCGCCACTTCAAAACTCTTGTTGAGAAGTAGTATGGGAATTATATCAAAGTACTCAGAACAGATAGAGGAGGAGAGTACATCTCCAAAGAGTCACCACGAGGTATACACCTCAGCAAAACAATGTTTCCGAAAGGAAGAATAGGACCATTCTTGACATGGTCAGAAGTATGCTGAAGGAAAAACACTTGCCGCATGACTATTGGGCAGAAGCTGTCATTTGTGCAGTTTACATCTTGAATAGATTCTCAACTAAAGCTATCATGAACAAAATACTAGAAGAAGCATGGAGTGCTCAAAAGAAAATTGTCACTCACATGAGAGTATTCGGTTGTGTAGCATATGCACATGTACCAAATCAGCTAAGGAAGAAGATTGACAGTAAGGGGGAGAAGTGTGTCTTTATTGGCTATTGTGATGAGTCAAAAGCATACAAAATCTATAATCCATCCACCAAGAAATTGATAGTAAGCAGATATGTGCAGTTCATTGAAGATGAAGGTTGGGATGGAAGCTTAGAGAAGATAGTGAATGTGAAGACAATTGTGTCTCACGAAGAAGAAGAGGAAGGGACAACAGCAAATAATCCTTCCTTGGAGGCTCCTCCTCCACCACAGCAAGTACAACAATCCACACCACAAGCTGGAATTCGAACAACCTTGAGAAGTCAAGGAAGTGCTTCTCCAAGCACACCAAAGGGATCAGAAATACCCTCAAGTTCGGATGGAACTCCAAGCACACCAAGAAGACCAAGATTCAGAAATCTGAATGAGATTTATGAACAAGGAGAGGTAAGTAACAATACCAGTCTGAATTCATTATTCGCTTTGTATTATCGTATTGATGACCCAGTTCATTTTGAAGATGTTCTAAATGAAGATAAATGGATTGAAGCAATGAACGAAGAAATTGGTGCAATTGAGAATAGTACAACATGGGAGTTAGTGGACCTCCCTGAAGGCAAAGATGCCATTGGAGTTAAGTGGGTCTATAAGACCAAAAGAAATGCTGAAGACAAGATTGACAGGCACAAAGCAAGACTTTTTGTGAAAGGCTACAAGCAGCAACAAGGCAAAGACTATGATGAAACCTTTGCACCAGTAGCAAGGATGGAAACAGTTAGAACAGTGTTGTCTATTGCAGCACAAGACAAATGGAAGATTTATCAGATGGATGTTAAATCTGCATTCCTGAATGGGGTGTTAAAAGAAGAGGTTTTTGTTGAACAACCTCCAGGCTATGAAGTTGAAGGCCAAGAGCATAAAGTGTGCAAATTGAAGAAGGCTCTTTATGGGCTGAAGCAAGCTCCAAGAGCATGGTACAGTAGAATAGATGCTTATTTGATTGAGAATGGGTTTGATAAGTGTGATGGTGAACCCACACTCTACATAAAGGAGAATGACGGTAAGATTCTTATTGTTGTTTTATATGTAGATGATTTGATTTTTACTAGCAATGATGCTTCTCTCATTGTTGATTTTAAAGCAGTCATGAAAAGTGAATTTGAAATGAATGACTTGGGCTTCTTAAGATACTTTCTTGGAATTGAAGTATACCAATGTGAAAATGGTGTTTTCATTTTTCAAGTTAAATATGTAGAAGCAATGTTGAAGAGATTTAACATGCATAACAACAAGGCAGCTGTGAATCCAACTGTAATGGGGTTGAAATTGACCGAAGAAGACAGCAACAAGGATTTTGATCCAAAATTGTACAAGAGCATAGTTGGCAGCCTTATGTACTTGACTGTAACTAGGCCGGGCATTATGCACGCTGTGAGTTTAATCTCCAGATTTATGGAAAGACCGAAAGAGACTCATTGGCAGGCAGCCAAGAGGATTCTAAGGTATGTGAATGGAACAAAGGGGTTTGGTATTTTATACTCCTCTTATGAAAGTTTCATGCTGACAGGTTGCGCTGACAGTGATTGGGCTGGGAGTGTTGATGATAGGAAAAGCACATCGGGACATGTGTTTCATATGGGATCGGGAGCCATCTCATGGGCTTCCAAGAAGCAACCAGTTGTGTCTTTGTCAAGAGCAGAGGCAGAGTATGTGGTAGCAACAACAATAGCATGCCAAGCAGTGTGGTTGAGAAGAGTTCTTAGAGAGTTGTTTCATGAACAAGAAAAGGGCACAACCATTTACTGTGACAATAACTCAGCAATAGCATTGTCTAAAAACTCTGTTTTTCATAAAAGGACAAAGCACATAGACACCAAATTTCACTTCATACGTGAATTGGTTAACAATGGTGAGATTGTTTTGTAGCACTGCAGAACAGAGGATCAGTTAGCTCACATCTTGACAAAACCATTGGGAAAGAAAAATTTTGATCATTTCAAGAAATGACTGGGTATGAAGAAAAACCTAGCAGTTGAAATTAAAGGGGAGTGTTGGAATGATAATTTAAACTATGGTCAAGCGACAATGACTGCAACGTTCTATTTCCAGAAAACCTCCATTTGAGTTCCCTGCGATGCGATCAAGTCGCAGATTGCATATCGCACATTTCCTTGACAACTTTCATTGCGTCCCTTCGATTGTCTGCGATTGCGATTTCGCGATGCGATCTGATCGCATATCGCAAATCGCATGATTCAACAGTTATGGAAGCAGCGACACATCTTTTCTCTTTCGCCGATGCGATGGTGCGATGTTATGATGGGCCAAGCATTAAATTCAGATAAGATATTTTCAGCCGCGTAATTAATGATATTTACTACGGTTGGTAAATGTAGGTGAAATTTTTAATTTTATTGTTTTCTATTTTACAAAAGTATTGGCACAAGCAAAACGTATGTAAGATATTTTTGCGTTGTTCATTATATATAAAAATGCAAGGGGAGACACCACAGTAGAGAATTAAGAGAGTGAGTTTTGTAATTTCTGAAACGCGCAGCAGTGCTAAAATAGTGAAATTAGTTTCTGGAACTGAAGCGTTAGTGATGTGTAATCCCTCTGAAGAGGAAGACTATTTTGTAATATTTTTTTTATTAATGAAATCGAATTTCTCTGTGTAATTTCTTGTGTGTTTGAAATTGCCAGAAATTTCCAACAAAATAAATAGAAAGGAAATCATATTAAACGCTCATTACTTATAGGAATGCCACATGGTTATCCCAAACTCATGGCTTTGCCTGTAAAGGAGAAAAACGGTAACCATTAAATTTTAATATTTACCAAGAGTATGCCAAACGCTATACACCCAAATCATGGGATGGGCTAAGAGAGCTCTGGTCACAATATTTACAATTCTATTTAATAAAATTCATACAGGCAGAGAGAGAGAGTCGAACGAAGAAGACCAAAGATAAAAAACAATATTTACCAAAAATATGCCAAACGCTATATACCCAAATCATGGGATGAGCTAAGAGAGCTCTGGTCACAATATTTACAATTCTATTTAGTAAAATTCATACAGGCAGAGGGAAAGAGTCGAACGAAGAAGACCAAAGATAAAAAACCAAGTCATAAATAAATATTTAAACCCAAATCTCAACTTTAAATATACATAACCCATGATTCATATCGCATGCCAAAGTCCTGTGAAATAACAGTCCATGGCAGATGTAGAAAAATACTAAAGCCTTGTGAAAAGCTTGGAAATCGAAAACCTCAAATTATAAAGGTGTTGAATTGCCCTATTGTACCGCGCAGTGGAAAAGAGTTTGAGATGTTGAGAGTATTACCTATTCACTGGACATGTGCCATGTGAAAATAACAAACACAAGTTCTCCTTCGCCATCCTGAGAGCGAAAAGAGGTACGGTTTTAAAGAAGAAAACGAAAATTACCATGGAAGAACCAAGGAGGCTGTAGTACTGGTATAAACGAACCTCTACATGTAAGTTCCGAACACGCCAACAACTCATGGAGCCGAGTCAACAAGAATACCAACTGCATGCCTGGAATAAGCCTCACCTATGACCATAAGAAAATTAGTTAGTAAATAGAAGTGAAGAAATTGTAAACAAGAAAACCATGCAAACTTCGAATGGAATTGTCATTGTAAATGAACCAAGGAAGAGGAGAAATTGTCTTGGTAATGTAGTCGCGGGCCCTCTGCTCCACATCCATCCTAATTGGTGGAACGACGAGTTGCAGTCTATTAAACATCAATAAGGCATGAGAAAACCAAATTATTCTTGGCGCCCCTTAGCAACATGTAGAGTGACACATGGCCGAAATGAAAAATGAAATGTGTTAGAATTAGGGAGATAGGTTTTGGGAGAACCCTAAGTCAATATCAACCGTTGGATCGAAACCTCTAATCACTACCGTTCAGGCTTACACCACCGTCGTACTCCATGTGAGTGCCATGTGAAGTGTACAACGTGAACTATGGAGCAAGTGGGTGCCAAGATTGACACACATTAATCCCTCATCAATATCCAAAAGGAAAGTTACAGGGTATAACATATAACCATTGATCCATTCAAACCAATATGGGATTGGTATATGTATCGAGGCTTACTTGGAGTATATTATTTGTAATTTGTTCATTGTCCAACCAAAGGTTTAATTAAACTTTAAATGAGTCGAGTCAAAGATTCTCGGGTTTTTCCGAGAGGGAAAACATTCTATTTATTAATAATTTTGAAAAAAACAAAAACCAGATAAAAATATTGTTAAAATTGTGATGCAAAAGTAAATCATTCTACCTGTCTTACTTTGTTACCTCAAATTTCAGAAGAAAGTAATCAAAATATTGTTAAAATTGCTATGCAAAAGTAAATCTTTCTACCTTTGTTATTTTGTTACTTGAAATTTCAAAAGCAAGTAATCGTGATATTTTCCTTGCCTGTGGATGAAAGAAAAACTTATCAGATAAATTTGGTATTTTAAACACTACAAAGCTCCAAAAGAGAACCATATATCACAACTCCAAAAGAAAGTTCAAAACGGGCATTTATGACGACTGTGCGTAGTTCTTAGTGTTCCCCTGGCTGAGCACAGCCATATCCTCTTTCTCATATGCAACATGCTATTTCATCTCAGCCACATGTTCTCTCACAGGAGCATCAACAACAACCTGTTTTGTCACAGCATGTGCTTCATCAACAGACAACATCTCAACAACAATGATTGTCACCTGCACCTCCAACGTTGGCACTTCAGCAGTGTGGTGCTTCACCTGTAAATCCACCTTTGCAAAGTCCTCCACAGCAGCAACTAAACCTTGCTCAGGCACCTGGACAAAGTTTACAGGTAGCTGGCCAGTCAAAGTAGCTTTCTTTGACTCAGAAATTCTTTGCTATGTATAATAATAAAGATAACTTGTCATATTATAATGATACTGTGCTACAACGATGTTATTTTTGGGTAAAGATATTGTGCTTTTTTGGATCTTCTTTATGGAAGCGAAGAGCATCCAAGTATGTTGTGCTTATACAACTAAAGAGGTAGCTGTGAGGTCCATGATAAATATAGATTTTATTGCTATAATATATAGATTTTGGGCTTCCATTCCATGCTTATATTCCGTTTATTAAAGTAAAGGTAAACAGTATCCACCACGTCCTAAATTCGTTACACAATTCCAAAAATTCTACTTACATCCCAGGAAAAAATTGGGACAAGATTGAAACCTATATAACATTAAAAAAATATACTCTTCTGAATTCAATCGCAGATACATCTCGTCGTTATTAAAGAATACAAATCTTTCTTTATTCCTGGAATGCATGGCAGGTGAGAAAAACTTATTATTAAATGTACACAACCATCTTTTCTTGGCAAAGAAATTTGCATACTTCATTCCAGAAATGCACTGCGTGTAAAATCGAGTTGACCAAATGTATGGGTTATTCTGAAATTATGTGTACGTGTCCTATACTTAGCTTTTGAAATCAGCTCTGGACATGCATATATTGCGTGTAAATTGTGAATACTTCAGAAGTTTGCCCTTGAAAAATAAGTCATGGCCATCACTATAACAGTGCCTGTTTTAGCAACAATATGGGATCATTCTTGTTTCATTTCATTTTCCATACTCCCCTTGCAAAAGGGGAGAAGAGGACACAGGATATTAGGTAATCAGACAGCCCAACAGAAACCAATGCTCATTTCAATGTCGGGATATGTGCCCTTACCAAATTTTCCAGACAGGTAGCTCTTAGTAATTACAAATATGCAAGTGGTGGCGCCATCACACATGTAAACAACCTGCTTAGCCCGGAACTGACGGCCTAGCAGGATCACACGAAAGGTACTGAAAATGAAACGTGGCATGCTCATAGAAAACGAAAATGAGATATGTAGCATGAAAATGAAACCTGTCTTCATGTTTCTGAAGAATACGACCATGTGGTAAGAGAAAATAAAAAATGTAAAAAACACCAGCTTATCAAAATCGCGTCAGCAGCAACAACCCGTTGTTTCAACTTGCCTGCCCTAACAATTTTACGTCTGGATACTTATGATCTGCACTTGGAATTTGATAATGGTATTTTTTAGGATCTGTGCTTGGAATTCGAATTTGATCAAGATTTGGGCTTGGAATTCGATCAGGGACTGGGAATAGGACCAGAAAAGAGCAGATCGGCCAGCTTTGTTTATGCCATTACTCCTCTTGGGTAAGGTAATTGCAGGGTGGCTGGTAGAGACAACCTCACCATCCTCTTGGTTAAGGTAATTTCAAGCTGGCTTGCAAGTTGGCTGGTAGAGACAGCCTCGCCATCAACAAAGACAGACAGAAACAGTAGCTTCAAAGGCTTGCACAACAAGAATCCCCTAGGAGTCGTGGCCAACAGAGGCAAGCTGACTGAGTGTTTAATCTAATACACCCAGCTTTGCCAATCTACTTTCCATGTAAGTGTGGATTTCATATTTGAGACTTGAGGCCTTGCTCTTTAGCTGGTGTGACTTCTCAGATCTTGTTGGGCTTCCACAATGCTGCTTATAAAAGCTTGAAGGTAGTCTTGTTCTTTCAACCTGTCATGGGCTGATTCCAGTTCACTGATATTTATCTTCTTTGCAGATGTTACGTAGTCTTGTTCTTTCAACCTGTCATGGGCTGATTCCAGTTCACTGATATTTATCTTCTTTGCAGATGTTACAAGACCAGAGGATTGAAGTGGAGCTTTTCTTCTCCCAGATGACTAAAACAATTCTATTTTAAAAAGAACCCTCATAAACCACGGCAGGCAATGGAGATTCATCTAATATGCAACAATAGTCACTGGGGAGAATTAACTGTATCAACACACTACCAGAGCAATTCAAGAGGATATCCCTGCAAGTTCATCCACTAAAGAGAGGTGTTTTTCTCCTGCCAATCCGCTCTCGGGAGTACGTTTATTTTTTATTTTTTTTCCTGTTGTTTTAGGTCTTGGAAATGAACAGATAATCTTTTATAGTAATTTAGCAATAGCAGATAAAGCATACATCTATTATGTAATCTTATTTTGGATACCATTTAGCCACAATTATTTAGTGATGACCAAGTTCTAATAGATCTAGTCGCTCAATCTGCTCTGTAACCAGAACTTTGGTCTTAGAATCATGCAATTGTAACTATCTTTTGTTTTATTCAATCTACTCTGTAACCAAAAATTTGGGTCTTAGAACCATGCAATTGTAACTATCTTTTCTTTTATTAATAAAAAATGGTGTTTTTTTCTTGTGGAAAAAAAAATCCATTACCATGCATGATATAGTCAATCTCTCTCTTAGGAATTCAAAGATTGTTGTGTTAAATGTTTCTGTGAACAATGCATCAAAGCATATTCCCAAAGAAAACACTAAAGCCACATAAAATAAAAGAATTTTTCTTGTCAAGTATTTGGCTCTTGTCCTGGGGTACCATGTCGATTGTAAGCCTAAGGCCAATGCCCAAAATCACAAATAAAAAGAACCAGTGTATTTTTAGTTAACAGAAGACTCATGTAATTAATAATTATAGAAATTTATATTCGTAAAGTTCATGTTCATTAAGATGTTTTATCTAAATGAATTATTGGCATTGACTCTACCTATGCATTCCATTCCTAAATCAATGTCAAAGAGAATCAGTACAGATTTTTGAACTTTTTTATATGGCTGCACTCCAAATATAGATTTTAATATGAAATATATTTGCGCGTTTTAATATGAAATATAATTCTTGTTACAGTAATTGCATGAAGTCTATGTCTGTAATATATACACAGAGCAAGTCCAGGAGTAGGAATTAAGAAACCGACTCTGTCTGCCTTTTACTTTGAGGGAAAAGTAGCAAGAGAAAGTCCAGCAGCAGGAATTCAAGAAACCAACTCTGTCTACAAGCAATCTAAATAATGGAACCAGGTAACTAGTAATGAATAGCACTACTTGTAACCCTTACTTTGTATTGCAATCTGAACATTTTATAAATTTAAAAAGGAACAATTATATACCCAATAAATCATGTGGAGATTACCTTGATGTTGCCATGAACTTTCATGAAATGACGTAAACCTGACCGATCTGAACCCTTTGCATAGAAATCCTGCCCTAGAGCAATGTATTGCCATCTGAAGACATTTATCAATATTAAGGCTAAAAGAAGGAACAATTATATACCCAATAAATCATGTGGAGATTACCTTGATGTTGCCATGAACTTTCATGAAATGACGTAAACCTGACCGATCTGAACCCTTTGCATAGAAATCCTGCCCTAGAGCAATGATACTGCCATCATGAAGAGCTACTCTCAGGCTCAATACCCTTAAGGCTAATAAGAAGCAAGAAGAGATGGAGAGGGAGACAATTTTCTTCCCCAATTAGCCGCATCAGGGAAAACCTCGGTTATCGGTTAAGAAGGAAGGGTCTGCAGGCAAGTACCCTGGACAATGCAAAGATAGCTACTGTCGCTTCATAGCTCTCCCTATTGTGCTACTTCTGCTTCACAACTCTCTTTTGCCCTGGAACCTACGTTACTGGTTAAGAAGGAAGGCTCTGCAGGGAAGTATCCTGGATAATGTGAAGATAGCTCCCGTTCCGTAGACGACACCACATTAACATGTGGCAACTTCAGCAATCAAGAAATAGCTTATGGAAACTTTATCTTCCCTGGCATTTCCAAACTAAGCTTTCCAGACTAGCCTAACATTGAATATTGTTAGACTAATGCTAGCATTAGCCTACAGTTTGAAACAATTTTGAAATATGAAAAACAGAGACCGAAAATAACATAAGATTATCACCCTTTTGCCTCGGGAAGAGGCCAAATAAGACCACCAAAAAAATTATAATATGGTATGCGGACAACATAGTACATTGACGCCTAAAAACTTAGTAAATATTTTGGGCGAACTAATGTTAACTCGTCGAAATCGATTACTATAGTCCCTGGCCATTGCCAGATGACAGGACTAATAAGAAGCCTACAGAGAATAAATTACTATAATACAAGCATAAAGGAAAAATAAGACAAAAGAATAAATTAATATGGAAAAAGAAGACAAGATAATCTTGAAAAGAACAATAAATTACTATAATACAAGTATAAAGTTACTATAATACACGCATAAAGGAAAAAGAAGACAAAAGAATAAATTACTATGGAAAAAGAAGACAAGATAATCTTGAAAAGAACAATAAATTACTATAATACAATTATAAAGGAAAAAGAAGACAAAAGAATAAATTACTATGGAAAAAGAAGACAAGATAATCTTGAAAAGAACAAAATTTCCGATTTCCATGAACTTGATGATGATAGATAACATAAAGATAAATAAGAAGCCTAAAGAACATAAATTACTATAATACAAGTATAAAGGAAAAATAAGACAAAAAATAAATTACTATGGAAAAAGAAGAGAAGTATGACAATGTAGCAAAGCATTTTTAATAAATAAGAACCCTACACAGAATAAATTACTATAATACAATTATAATGAAACAGTAGCAAAGTATTTTTTTTGGTATGAAATGAGATATGTTACATCTATTAAGTGGAAATTTCATTTTTTTATTGACCAATCCAAGTAATCCAAGATATCCCTTAGTTTTAAATTCTTATGAAGTGTCTTTCCTATAATAGAAGAGGGGTAGGGGTGTTTAGAAAGCTATATATGTATTAATATGTTCCTAGATAAGATTATCTTAGATGTAATTTGGATATGTTTCTTGATAAGATTATCTTAGATGTAATTTGGATATAAGATATACTTATTGTAATTGTAAAGTGAGAGAAATCATTGAATCTTGGATTGATTGGTTATTTTTTCCACATCAAATAGTGACAATCTTTCTAGAGGATTTATCAATACTTGGTGTATAGCATGGGCAATATCGTTAGAGCCAATTCCTTCAATGTCATTAGTTGTCTTAAAAGGAAAAGAATTTGATATTAATTTAAGGTTATAATTTTTTATGGCTTATATTAATTATACAAATATTATGTTGTCCTAGGTTCAAGACTTTGATCATATTTTTATTGGTGAAGATTTGAATTTCACAATTTCTTTAAGGAAAGTATGGGAATGTCTGTTTTTTTTGGGGAGGAACTCTATGAAGATTCATAACTTTATGGATTTAGAACCTATTAATCTAGTCCCAACATGGAGGAAATTCTATAAGAATGAGGAATCTTTTTCTAAGAGGCTCAATCAATTTTTCATATTAGAGATTCTATTCGAGGGGCCTTTTATATTCAAATATTGGGTTGGTTTGGGTGGAATATCGAATCGTTGGTTAATTATTTTTTACATTTCAATGAAAAATACAAAACCCAATATCCCTCTAATCTTTGAAGCTTGGTCGCTTTTGAAATAGGTTTATAAGAAGTTAGCTGAAAAAATATAGAAGCATGTTCATTCTGATGAAACTTTTTCCTTCATGCAACCATTTGTAGACAATGTAACTTTGATGAAATCCAAATTAGATTGTGCAACAAATAATATCGATCTAAAAAGTAGTATAAAATAAAGGATGTGGAGGAAAGATTAATGTTTTGATTGATGAAATGTAGGCTATTTGCTTTTCCAAAAAGATTGGAATTCCTATCCTCTAAATCTAGAGGCATATAGACATGAATTACTTGCAAAAGAGAATGCAGTGTTGAGTTTAAAATTTCAGGCAACTATGGATTTAGGAACATCAAATTAATACAATATTTTTTGACCATTTTATAAACAAGAAGAAAAGTATCAATTCTATTTGGGGGATAATTAATGAAGATGTAGAGCTAGTAAAATATTTTAGGGAAAGAGATGGAGCTATGATTACTTATTTAATATCTATGTTTTAGGAACACAATGGTGTGATGTTTAGGAAATATTGCAAAATTTGAGGCTAATGCCAAGGCTCTTTGCAATGGAAGTGAAAGTTAACTTATTTTCTGAAGACTTTAGGAGGATGTTGAAGAGCTCACTTTTCTCTCGAAAGTAGTGGAAAATTCATGGGGAGAGTAGATAATTATAAAATTCTACATAAGGTTATATGATCTAGTAAAAATGTTGCTCAATAATACTCAAGAGTTCAAAAGGTTGAGGAAAATGTTTAGCTATCTTAATTAAACTCATGTCATTCTTATTCTGAAGAAGCATGAAGCCCCAAATTTTCACAATTTTCATCCAATATTCTATTGTAATGTCATTTACAAATTGGTGGTGAAGATAATCAGAAAATGACTCAATTATGTCTTCAACCAAACTATTTTGAAAGAAAACTTGTCATTCCTTCACAAAGGATAGATTCATGGCATTGTAACCTTGGCTCATGAGGTGCTTTACTTAGAGAGTGTCTAAATGGCTATATGTCATTTATAATATTAATCTATCAAAAATATTATGATATGGAAAGTTGGATCTTCCTAAGATTTACATTGATCCAATTGAGAATGAAGATCAATTTACTAAATTGGGTTATGGGGTGAATTTATTGTGCTTAAATTTTATTGTTGATCAATGAGATCGTTATTATTATTATAAGGTTTCAGAGGGACTTACATAGGGATGTTATATGTTTCCTTCTCTATTTTTATTAGCCATAGAATTTTTAAGTAGTTTAATGTTGGATGCGAGAGTTAGGTGGGTATTCAGGGCCTAATGGTGTTTTTTTATAATTTTAAACCCATGTGTTGATTGTAAATAATATGTTGTTACTGGATGATGGTATTAAATCTCCAAGTCATACCATATATGTATTCAAGAAAACTACATGGATGGTGGTTAATGAATTGAGATGTATTCTAAGAAGAAATATTTTGAGTTAGGCTCATGAGTAGTTCGCATGTGGTTTCCTTTCCTTTTAAGTTCATTTGAAGATGGTTCCGAATAATCGGGCTTCCATATCAAGCTAAATCGTTATTATTAGTTGGAATGGTTGATTGATAAAGTAAAGAATCATATTTCATTTTGAGTAAGATCATTACTCACTCAAGGAGGTAGGTTCATATTGGTAATATTTGTCTTCTAAAATGACCTAATTTTTACGACCTTCATTGAAATTATTCCAAAAGGAACTTTAATGAAAATAAGTGATGTTAAAATTTTCTTCCTTTGGTATGGATGTAAAGTTGATCGTATCCCATTGGTCTAGTGGGACTCTACACTAAATCCTAAGAATTAGGGCAATTGGAAGCTAAAAGACATCTTCAAAATTTCCCAATCCATTGTATCTTGTATTCTATGTCATCTTATGTGCAATTCTTCTCTTTGGGGTTGGGTTACGACCTCAAAATATTTTAAAAACCTCTCAATAGAAAAATTATATAGGTTGCAAATAAAATCCCCCCAAAAAGTGGGTCAAATGTATCGAAAGTGTCTATTACATCTTTTTCTCTAATAGGTCTTTGGACATCCTACAAAATCGTTAA
This sequence comes from Pinus tabuliformis, assembly GCA_031772625.1. Classification (NCBI taxonomy): domain Eukaryota; kingdom Viridiplantae; phylum Streptophyta; class Pinopsida; order Pinales; family Pinaceae; genus Pinus; species Pinus tabuliformis. The sequence goes on along the minus strand of CM062813.1, from coordinate 12,221,080 downwards.
CTATTATATATTTTTCATTTGAGAAGATCCCTAGATAATTGTTAGTAACAATTATTATTTTTCTAATAATTAGTAAGGTCACTCCATTCTTTAGAAATTTTTAGGTTAATGGATAAGAAATCTTAAAATTCTTAGGATGTGATTGGAAAGTCTTGATGTCCATAGAGCTTTTAGGATTGGAAAGTGATTCGGAAAATGAATGACATAATTTTGTAATCTTGTTATGATTTTATTTTTTCACATCAAGGGGGGATGTTGAAGACTTGCTATATTGGTTGAAAAAAATAGGGAATGGGGATTTTATTGTAAAATGATGATATGATGTTCAAACAGTGTTGCACTTAGAAGAAGAATTTAGATGGTGGTATGAAGATACATGAAAAAATTATGGTGTTATCAAATATAAAATTATTCTATGGCTCACTTTGAAGAATAAATTGTTAATTTCAAATATAATAGGCTCAAATGGGGTTGGTGTGGCCCAAATATTTGATTTCTAACCAAATTTAAAATTGGAATAGTCCCACATCTTTTAATTACCTATTTTTATATGGCCACGGTATGGGCTAGTGTTGTGGGATATTTCTCTCTTAATTTTTTATGGAACAAACCATCCTTGGAAAATTTTGTGTTGCATTCAATGAATTATAATTTGATTAAGGAGTTTGGTTCCTTCCCTAGGAGAAATATACATAGTTCATGATGGGTGTGTATCATAAGCATATTTCATGACAAGGAAGTACGAGAAGAGAAAATAGTAGTTTCGGCTCTTAAATTGGTGTGAGAATATAAAACTGATCCCAAGAAAATAAATTAGGCATTAGTGATAATATCAAAATTTGACTATGACATACTATGATTTTTTTCTACAAGACCAATTTGGAAAACCCTCTAGTTTGTTGCATCAATTTTGCTTTCTTTATAAATTAAAATCATTTCTTTCATATTATGTACTCTTTAAGTAAAGGATTTAATACAAAAGCTAATTTATTTCTAACATTTGTGTGTTGTTTCACTTTTCAAGAAAATTGAATATTCTAAAAATTTAGATTTTGAGGACCTTGAAGTATTGCATTCATTGTGTGTGCAAAATTTTATGGTGAAGAATGTTAGTATAAATGTCCATATGCAAGGCATTCTCTTATTGATCGAGTCTTTCCATTGGTTCTCTCCCCCCACACACACATATATATATATATATACTTTATTCAAAAAATGATAAACTTTTAAAACATGTTCTTTTCTTGTTTCTAGAGTTTTTTTTGGTTAGTATGAACTCGCTGAAAGATAATACGTAAAAGAAATAGAATTTTGGTTTCATTATTTTTTTTATGATATCTTCTTTTTTCGTTTTATTTATTTCTTTAATTGGTTAACATATCCTCAAAATCATTAAAATATGAATTATATTGTCAATTATAATTTTTTGATTATGCTGATTAATAGTTTTATTAATCCAAAATTATAAAATACTAGACTAAAAACTTATATTAAAATAAATCTTAAAAAAACCCAACCTGAGATACAATCTTCTTTCAAATTTATGAATATTTTATTTCAAATTTATGAAACCTGAGATACAATCTTCTTTCAAATTTATGAATATTTTATTTCAAATTTATGAATGTTTTATCTTTACGGATAAAATGAATACAATTTTATTAAAATTAAATAATATTAATTATAAAAATTACCCCTAACAATATTATTTTAATATTCACGAAAATAATAAATACTTTACCATTCAACAAAATATTTTAAAATACACCTTAATAATATCTTTTGAAGCCACACCATCACATGTATATAATTTATGATTAGTACAACTCCTTCAAGGTTAAGTATTTACATTGATATGTGCCCCTGCTTCTAGAGGTTTTTTGAAAAAAAAAATTTACATGAACTAGGGAGAGGATATGTGTTCACAAATAGTTAAGTATTTACATTGATATGTGCCCATATTTAAGTACAGTGCTTCTTGAGGTTGTTTAAGTATAGTGCTGCTAGAGGTTTTCCAAAAAAAAAAAACCAGTGAGAGGATATGTATTGACAAATATAGGAATGAGATTCAGCTTTAACGATAATATATTGTAATATTTAATGTTAGTTAATTTTTCCCTCATTATTTTATTTCAAAACTAACAAAGATCTTTTTCACGATAATGTTCCAACGCCTTTTAATTTCGATTTTGATTCCATTACCTTATTCAGTTTCGCAAATTAGTTTCTTGGTTTCTGCAATTTTCACAAAATACAACTCAAGCTTGTAGATGTGGGATTCATAGGTATTCTACATTGCATACATACTTACATGTTTTTTAATCATCCCGGTTACGATGAACAAACTTGGCATCAAAAGTTTCGCTACATGGGATGAAAAAAATTTATTTAGAATGCCCTTGATGATGTTGTATTGGTTTGATGGCCTAAATTATTTAATTTTCATATATATATATATATATTCAAATTTATTTTTTTAGATATATCTATATATATATTTATTTTATTTAATTTTTTGGGATATATAAAAAAAAAATTTGCACATATATGACAAGCATATATTTAAGTAGGAGGATCCTCTAAGATATGTCTAAAAAGAAAGGCTACTAACCATACAAAAAATTGTGACATATATTATACTCCAAAATAATTACAAGAATATTAAGTACAAATATCAAAACATGTTTCTGTATATTTAATCGTCATAGAGATAAGTATGCCAACATGGGAATATATTAAAGTCTTACAAAAAGTTGTTGAAGCATGTAAGCCAAAAGAAACTTCTGAATTTTGATAATCTTTAGTAATGAATGGTCTATGATGAAACTCATAGAGTTCATAATTTTTTTGGTCTCTGATTAGCCACATCCTAAAATCCAATCACACGACTTCCTTAGAAAGATGATATGCTTGACTCTTGAGTTCCCTATAAAGATGAAGCACTGATAAATGAGTAAAGTTGTATTTTAGTCATGATATTTTTTCCAGCAAATCCAATTATCTCAATTTGTGAATTGTTTACTACCCTGTGACCCAATTTATAGCCAACATTGAATCTTGAAAGACCTATAAATGATATACTCCCTTCCCAATTGCAAACATAAGAAATAATTTTAAGGATAAGAGCTCTTCATAGTTGTTGGAGCCTTCTCCCAAGCCCATTTTTAGAGAGAATAAATCAATCTCTAAAAGATGAAGTACAACTCCTTGACCACAACGATCGGATCTTGTTGAGAAGATCCATCAAATAATTTCCAAAGATGTGTTCTATAAATGACCACTAGATTGAGTGTTCTATTATTATCATCTCTTTAGTCCTTCATGTGAAGATCATAAACAACCATCATATGTGACATATAAACGTCAATAGAAATGTGGTGATGTTTAAAGATAGCTCTATTTCTTGCAAGCCAAACTCCCCATACAATAAAAAGACAAAATACTTGATATCATTTATTTACCATTAAATAGACCCATTGAAACCATGTTTGCATTAACTCTTCACTTAACCAAATACCTTCAAACTTGAGCATTTTCATAAAATATATTCAAAAACCTTTATAATAAGGACAAAGTAGAAATAAATGATAGGCAGATTCTTCATTAGCTATACATATGGCATATATGTTTTGGTACCTGAAAATATATCCTTGTTAAGTTTTCCCAAGGGAACTTTGTTAGCTAGAGCATGCCACATAAAAATTATTGATTTTATTGGACCTTTGAACTTGCATAAAATTTTACTCTGATCCCCATGAATGTCCTACATTCTTGTAACACCCGCCTACCACATCTACCCAAGAAACTAGCTAGTCGGGGTAAACATGCAACAAGAGGCCACTATCATATGATTCAACCACCTAAGTCACATTAAGAAAGTGGGACCAATGGAAACACACCATAGAGACATGAAATATCAGCTCCAGGAACCTTTTGAACCAATCCAACACTTTAGACAACTTTCCATTTGGTCCCACTGAGCTTTTGGACAACTTAGGCCTCATTTGCTCTCATGTTATAAGTATGATATCATCAAGAAACCCTGAGTCCCTCTCATGAGCTTGCTTGCTAGCATCGAGAGACTGATTTAGTCAGTGCTATGGCAACGTCCTCGGGATTTGAGCCACTTTTTCAGGCCTAGAGTCCAGGTCACTGCCAAGAATTGAACCATATATTCAAAACAGTAAAATAACATGGAAATGACAGTACTAAAGCAAATACTTGTTTATGAGCTAGATTAGACCCCTAGTATCCATGACAAGCATTTCTTCAAACATATCATGTATATGTAATCTACAAGTGTAAATAACAGATTTGAGCATAGGGGTCTCATACTTATCCAAGATTTTCCATGAAGCATTGATGCCTCAACACATTAATTGTCATTCCATCCATTAGGCCATAGACACATTGATCATTTAATTACAAGTAAAAACATGATGAAAGCCATACATAGATGTTGTCATAAAACATATGCATACCCATCATAATAAGGATATAAATACCGATGAACTCACCACCATATAAACCTCATATAACCTAGTATAATGCTCATAGAAATACAAGGAGAAATAACCTCTTATTAATGATGTAAAATCAAACCTAGTATGGGGACTTCCATGTTCCACCCAACTATAGAATGGTTGAGCCAAAGATCTCTTCAACCATTCACCCTCGTGCCATATTCTAAGCATGAATCTGGGATCCCATAGAACACATCAATCAAAACTCAGCTAGTGCTTCCAAAGGCCATCCACCTCAACCCATCAAGCAATGATTCCACCTAACGATAGAACATCACAAAACCATCATCATATTGGTCCCCATCTATTGCATTATAGGGCTTCCAGAGCATTTTTTCCAACTTCGATTCCAAGATTAGTAAGTCAACCCACGCCTTCCGTTGGGATCCAGAGCTTTTGTCTAACCAGGCTCAAGGACTAGTAGCTCAACTCACAACGCTAACCAAGATTCAAGAGCCTTTTTCCAACCAAGGCTTCTAGTACTAGCAACTCAACCCACCAAGGGCTTGCAGAGCGTTTTTCCATCCAAGGTGTCCAAGACTAGTAACGCAACCCAAGATGTTATAGGGCTTCCAAGGAATTTTCCCAACCAAGGCTACAAGACCACAAACTCCACCCAAGTTGTTACAGGGCTTAAAGAGCGTTTGTCCAACCAATGCTCCAAGAACTAATAACTAAAACCAAACTAAAGGAAATATGAGAACCACCCAAAATAAGTAATGAAATAAACCCACAATCGCCACAAATATCTAGGAAATGCCAAGGCTAGTAAATTTGTTATCAATCCAGGTAGTCCTCCATTCTAATGACAGATCACAATGAGTAATTTGCATGCATATGCCATGCATGCCAAAAATAGTGAAGGAAAGATACATGCAACTCGGTACCTACAAGAAAAATTTGATGTAGTTGCTGATCCCAATGCCCTCTTGCACTTTCTTGCTCTTCCTTTGCCTTCTTCCTCCAAGAATCCAAGTATGTGAAACTCACCAACAGTTCTCCAAGAAAACCCTAAGTCTCCAAGAGTATCAGAGAGAGAATAATGAGAGAGAGCTCCAACACTGTACTGACCAAGTCTAACCCAAGAGCCTGCCAACTGATCCTCAAAATCCATTTTATGAATGAGGCCTCTATTTTCTTCATTTTCCTCGTTACATGTAACTTGGGACTTTTCACCTTCCTTTTCTCCTAATTCCCTTTATTTTCATAAATAAATGTGCCAAAATGCCATGTTTTCCTTCTGAAATCCTTAGTCATTGACTTTGCTAATTTCCTAAGCCATAATAAACTGAAGCAACACCCATTAGGATGTTTTCCCCACCATTCACCTTAAAGTGCGTGTCCCATCATCCATAGAATTTATATATTTTACATGAGCTCTTAACCAAGGCTGCTACAGAACCCTCACCTTGGGGGAACACCATCCTCATTGTTCAACAACACATATAACCAAAAAACTATTGTAAGAAAAACATACTTCCCATGGATCTTTATAACACAACTCTTTGTAGTATTTACAATGACCATTGTTGAAACATGACAAAAATACATTGACTAGATACGTATAACACAACTGATTATGGTATTTACACTAACCAAATATACACATACACATTTGCTTCAAGAAGCAAATAACCATACACTTTTTCGATCTTTAGAAACCAGCTCAATATAGTATTTATAATAATACACACATGCACATTTTCTCAACCAACAAATAAAAGGATATGATGCTTGCATCGACAACAAGGGAATCTAGAGGCTCACACCTCCACTGCCAAAGTAATACTAGGATTCACCTCTTTCCGAGGAAGTCCATAATCCACTAGAAAGTCAAATTTGGATCCAATGTCCAACGCCACATTTCCTATCAATGAACAGTTATCACGTCATTGTTCCAAGGCGCATGATCCAAAATGGATCCTAAGAACACTCTCTAAGTTTTCACAAACTCTTTAAAAATCATGCCAAACATTCAAAGTCTTATAAAGATCAAGCTATCAGAAGGAATCCTCAGACAGTTGCAATGGCAATCAGTGTGGACCAATGAGGGTCGTCAGTCTAGCATGTAGAGTGGCGAACCATGGTAACGCACACTAACACCAACCAAAAAATATGGGGATAATTTAAGCAAAAGAGGTAGTTTTGCAATATGCGATTAACGATAAGTCGCTAATCACATATCGCAAGGAAAACCTCTCAGTGAAGAGAAACCCTGAGACTTGGAACCAAAATAGTGATAAAACTCAAAAAATAATGTTTCAATTCCGTCGGAGTGGATTCCACAAAACCGGAAAGACATCGGAAGGGATTCCAGCGGTAAGCAGTTTCGACCAAGTTCCACCCGATACCACACAACGATCGCTACAAGTCCCGGCGGGGAGAGAGAAAACTGCTCACATCGGACATGTAAACATCATGCTACTCAGCTGCCCGATATGAATGACAACCTAGGATCTAGGGCCCCCAAATCAATGACAGAGATGCATTCCGATGGATGACCAGATTTGGCAAGGTTATGAAGTGAGGTCACATAGGATTTGAAGTTCGATATTGACGATGCATTGGCAGAAGGTCGTGTTTCATAGCCATTCTTGGAGCTAATGGAAAAAACAGTTGTTTCAAATATGTATAAGATAACTGACACTCATCCGTTATGAAATAGGTGGCCACCTCCCTATGAGGCCTTATATAGTGACCGATTACACAGGCCAGAGGGATTCAAACGTACAGAGGTAGGATGATCGGAAAGACTGGAAGCGGAAATGAATAGTGAGGAAGCAGATTGGCTTTAAAGAAACAAACTAATGGAGAGAGAAGTAAGCAGAAAGCTAAGAGCAATAGGCAGTAAGCCGAAAGTAGAGAGGAAGCCGAGCTGACCTGCAGAAGCAAAGGCAGCATTGAGCCAGAGTTAGGGCACAGACAGAGAGAGTCAGAGAGTCTGTGTACTCCAGAGAAGGCTTGAGAGGTTCAAGCACACTCCTCTATAATGACTGTCATGTATGAGTCTCAGATTGGGCTCATACTACTGTGACAAATAGAGGTCGAGAGTCAGTGAAAAAGAGTTTGTGTACTCCAGAGACTTGGGGGATCCAAGTACAGTCTTGTTGATTTGTATATATTGTGTGAGACTCAAATTGAGCTCACTGTTGTAAAAAATATGCTTTAAAAACATAATAGAGAGGCCACCACTGAAGGCGGGACCGAGAGACATAGCCTAGGAGTATTGGGTGAACTCCTTACTAAACTTGTTGTGTTTATTTGTTTGCCTATTATGTTTTCTTTAACTGCTTCATTGCCTATGTATTTCACAATCTTATCCGTCCGTTGAATAAAATAACATAGGCACATCCATGCACATGATTCTATAATACCTTATTAATTGTCTTAGATCAATTTCAGATCAAGTGGTATTAGAGCTATAGGTTACTAAGGTTAGACAAGCTTGCGTTGGACTTTTTTGTTGAATGCTAACTAGGAAAAAGCTCAAATTCAGAGAAGGAGAGTTGGTTGAAGCTAACCAAGAAATTTGAAGAGTCTATCCTAGGAGGAAAATGGCAGAAGAGATTCCCTTGGAATCAGACTCTCAGTTCATGGACAGTTTCATAACCATGAGAGCCATGGTAGAAGAAATGTATAGAGAATTTAAGAAAGGTAGAGGTGAAGATTCTTCAACCTCCAAACAAGATAAAGGAGTAGAAGGACCTCTTCTAGTTGCCCACCTAGAAGGAAAAGGAAAAGAAGAAAATCCCTCTCCACCATCTCCCCCATCATCACCTTCATCATCATCTTCTTCATATAAAGAAAGCCCTGAAATGAAAAAGAAGAAACCTTCTTTGATTAAATTAGATGTGAAGTTTGATTTGCCAGTTTATGACAGAGAATTGAATGAAGAAAAGCTAGATAATTGGATTAGACATATTGATGTATATTGCAGAGTGCAGAACATCGATTCGGAAAGGAGAAATATTTAGTTGGCTAGCCTACACCTCAGGGGAACTGCCCTAGTATGGTGGGAAGGTAGGACACAAGCTGATTTGAAGAAGCATGGTAAAATTCCTTCTACCTGGAATGAATTTGTTTCTACCATTATAAAAAAATTCTATCCACTAGGTTATATGCAGCAAGTTATGATGAGTTGGCAAACTCTTCACCAATTAAAAGGGAAAAATGTACAAAGCTACAACCAAGAATTTAGAAAAAGAGCTTTGATTCTAGGCATTTCTTTAGACTCACCTGAAACTGTTTTGAAGTATATAGGTGGTCTACATAGCTATTTAAAGCACACCATTCTCATGTTTAATCCTACTAGCATAGATGAGGTATCTGTTTAGGCTACACATCTAGAGGCTAGAGGCAAGAATATGAACCCAGAAGTTGGGGGATCATCAAAACCCAATGCAATAAAGAACAAGGAAAATGGGAAGCAGAAATGGAAAGAGAGGAAGACAAATGATGTACAAAAGACCAAACCTTCATCCACTCACCGCAAGAAGGATGGGCATGATGATGAACACTACTGGATTTTGCATCTGGAGATGAGACCCAAGAAGTTCGATGGCAAAAAGAAGAAGACTACTACAGCTATACAGAAGGATTTGGGGTCAGACTCAGGGGATGAAACAACAATCACAACCACAAGTATAAAAGGTAAAAAATCTGAAGCATCTACTAGTAATTTTGCACAATCTGCTGATAATGAAGAAAATGAGAGGAAAGGACATGAGATTTTTCATATTAGATTTATTTCCAAGCATCAAAAGATTGATACTTTGTTTGATAGTGGCTCGCAAGTAGACTTAATTTCTGAAGCAATTGTAAAGAAGCTGGGATTATTAACCACACCTCACAAGAAGTCATATCCATTGGGTTGGGTATGCAATAAAGCAAAGCTACAAGTGACTAGACAATGTAAACTTAGGTTTTCTTTTGGGTTAGCGTTTGTAGATGAGGTTGAGTTAGATATCATTCCCTTGGATATATGTGGAATTGTTTTAGGAAGCCCTTACTTGTATGATAGGAAATCCATTTTCTATAGAGTTGAAAACAAGTATCAACTCATTAAAGATGGAATCAAATATATTGTAAGAGCTCATAAACTCAAGAATAATTGTACTCTCATAAACTCAGGGCAGATGAAAAGAATTGTAAATTCATGCAAAGAATTTTTACTGATGGTTGTAAAGGAAAAGAAACCTGATAAAACTAATGTCTTTGAAGGTTGTAATGCTAAACAACAAGCTGATTTAGAAAAAGTTCTTTCAGAATATGATATACTATTTCGAGAACCTAAAGGTCTGCCACCCAAAAAGGAAATAGTACATGATATTAATTTACAGCAAGATTCTCCATTGCCTAACATTAGAATGTACATGTTGTCCTCTTTAGAGAATGCAGAAATCAAGAAGTAGGTACAGGAGGTGCTCGAGAAAGGGTTCATAAGACCTAGCACATCACCATGTGGGTCCCTAATTGTCTTGGTGAGAAAGAAATATGGCTCATGGAGAATGTGCATTGATTACCGAGCACTGAATAAGATAACGATAAAAAATCATTATCCCCTTCCTCGCATAGATGATCTATCAGATCAATTGAAAGAAGTTATTTACTTTTCCAAGTTGGACTTGCATAGTGGCTACCATCAGGTCAAAGTTGAAGAGCAAGATGCATGGAAGACTGCTTTCAAAACAAAGCAGGGATTGTATGAGTCGTTAGTTATTCCTTTTGGCTTAACTAATGCTCATGCTACTTTCATGAGAATAATGAATGATGTACTGAGGCCTTTTATTGATGATTTTGTCATTGTATATCTAGATGACATTCTTGTATCTAGTAAAACATGGGAAGAACATTTGAAACATGTAAAGCAGACTCTAGATGTTTTGAAAAGAGAAAATCTTTATGTTAAGCTATCAAAATGTGAATTTAGAAAAACATCTTTGAATTATTTGGGTCATATTGTAGGGCGTGATGAATTGAAGATAGATCCCTCTAAGGTTGCATTCATTGTAAATTGGCCTAAACCCAAATCTGCTACAGAAGTTAGAAGCTTCCTAGGAGCAGCACAGTATTGGAGAAAGTTTATTGCTAACTTTTCCTTGATTGCAGCTCCCTTACATGCTTTAATAGGATTGAACAAGGTGTTTCAGTGGGGAGGAAAACAGCAGAAAGCCTTTGACACCTGAAAATAAAAGATTAGTACAACACCAATACTAGCATTGCATGATCTTCAAAGACCATTTGAGATTGAAATGGATGCCAATGACTATGCCATGGGAGCAATGTTGATGTAGCACGGTAAACCCATATGTTATCATTCTGAGGCATTTAATTCTGCAGTAGTTAATTATCCCACATATGATAAAGAATTGTATGCATTAGTGTAGAGCGTGAAAAAGTGGAAACATTATCTAATGGGCAAAGAGACAGTTATACATATTGATCATCAACCACTTCAATATTTACACTCACAAACTAAGTTGCAGCAATCAAGACACTATAGATGGATGGGATTTCTACAACAGTTTCATCTAGTCATCAAATATAAGAAAGTCATACACAATAAAGTTGTAGATATGTTGTCCGGACCAATCATAAATGCATCTACTATACTTAAGCATAATTCAATATTGCATGAAAGCTACATTGAATAGTATGCTCAAGATATAGATTTTAAAGAGGTATATGCAACTTTAAGTCATGGCAAACAAGTAGAAGAATTGGATTATCATGTTAAGGACCAACTCTTGTATCATTTTGGAAAGTTATGCATTCCTCAAACAAAAAGAGTAAATATAATTCGAGAAGCACACACTTCTCTAATATCAGGTCACTTTGGTGTAAGTAAAATAGTTGCACGGCTGCAAAGATTTTGTTATTGTCCAAAAATGAATGAAACAGTTTCTAGATATGTAAGAGGGTGTACCATGTGTGCTAAAAGCAAGCCCAACAATAGAAAACTAGGCTTGTACACTCCACTACTAGTTCCTTCTCATCCCTGGGAAAGTGTTTCCATGGACTTTGTTGGGGGACTGCCTAAATCTAGAAAAGGTCATGACTATTTATATGTTATTATGGATAGGTTTACCAAAATGTGTATTTTAATACCCTGTAACAAACAGATTATAGGTGAACAAACAACAAATTTGTTCTTTCAACATGTATGGGTTCATTTTGGATTACTCACTTCCATTGTGTCTGATCGAGATTGCTAATTTGTTGCGAAATTTTGGTCAAGTCTATGGGAATTGATGGACACCAGACTGAAGAAGAGCACAACCTTTCATCCACAAACATATGGCCAAATAGAGGTGGTCAACAGGACAGTGATCCTATTGCTCAGAGGCTATTGCAACAAGCATCCCAAGCTTTGGGATGAACATTTATGTTATGTGAAACATGCTTACAACAAGCCTAAACATTCTTCTACATAGAGATCTCCTTTTGAGACCTATTTTGGTTTCACACCAAGGTATCCCTTGGATTTTTTCTTTGGTAAAGAAATAGTTGTTGATGGACACAGTGATGTGCATAAGGAAATCAAGTTCCTTGAACAAATCCAAGAGATTCACTAGGCACAGCAGGAACAACTAGAAAGGAGCCAAGCCAAGTACAAGGCAACGTAAGATAAGAATCAGATTGAGCATAGTTTCCAAGTTAGTGATCAAGTCTGGCTGTATATCAGCAAAGACAGAATGCAAGGTGAAGGTAAGAAGCTAAATCTAATAAGGTATGGAACCTTCAAGATACTTGAGAAAATCAGTGAGAATGTTTTTCGTCTAGATTTTCCAGCTTACATGCACATCTATTCAGTAGTCAATGCAAAAAGCTTGAGACTATTTGAACCTTCATTGATTGAAGATCCTGAAGAGCGCAGTCAATTGCCTTCTATTAATGATCTATTGTCTTAATATGTCAATGAATTGTAGGAAGATACAGTTCTAGACAAGAAGGTGAGAACTACGCGCAGAGGGGATGTTGAGTACCTCAAGATTGCACTCAAAGGTTCAAAAACAAGCAGTGTAAAATGGATAGAAATTGGGCAAGCGAGGAATCTATATCCTACTTGATTGATGCTTAGAAACCAACTTTTGGTAGTCCAAAAGCTTTTTCAGTGGGAAGGCGTGATCCAAAATGGATCCTAAGAACAATCTCTAAGTTTTCATGAACTCTTTAAAAATCATGCCAATGGTTCAAAGTCTTATAAAGATCAAGCTATTGGAAGGAATACTCAGACAGTTGCAATGGTGATCAGCGTGGATCAACGAGGGCCGTCGATCTAGCGCGCAGAGTGGCGAAGCATGGTAACACACACTAAAACCAACCATCAAATGTGGGGATACTTTTAAGCAACATAGGTAGTTTCTGATATGTGATATGTGGGTATATCATAGGGAAAACCTCTCAGTGAAGAGTAGCCCCGAGCACTCGGACCCAAAATAGTTATAAAATGCAAAAAATAATGTTTCAGTTTCGTCGGAGCGGGATTCCACAAAATCAGTAGGGTATTGGAAGGGCTTCGAGTGGTAAGAAGTTTTGATCGAGTTCCACCTAATACCACACAACGATCGCCACGCGTCCCAGTGGGGCGAGAGAAAACTGCTCACATCAGATGGGTACATCATGCTACTCAATCACCCGATATGAATGACAACCGTAGGATTTGGGGCCCCCAGATCAATGGTGGAGATGCATTTCGATGGATAACCAAATTTGACAAGGTTGTGAAGCGAGGTCACATGGGATTTGAAGTCTGATATGGATGATGGGTTGGCAGAAGGTCGTGTTTCGTGGGAATTCTTGGAGTTAACGGAAAAACCGACTGTTTTAGATATGTCCAAGAGAATTGACACTCATCCGTTATGAAATAGGTGGCCATCTCCCTGTGAGGTGTTATATAGTGACTGATTACATAGGACAGAGGGAATCAAATAGACAGAGGTCGGGGAACCGCAAAGCCGGGAAGCGGAAATGAATAGTCAAGAAATTGATTGGATTTAATGCCACAAACTGACAGATAAAGAAGTAAGCAGAAGGCTAAGAGAAGTAAGCAGTAAGCCGAAAGTAGAGAGAGGAAGCCAAGCTGACCTGCAAAAGAAAAGGTAGCATCGATCCAGAGTTAGGACAGAGACAGAGAGAGTTAGAGAGTCTGTGTACTCCAGAGACGGCTTGAGAGGTTCAAGCACACTCCTCTGTAATGTCTATCATGTATGAGTCTCAGATTGGGCTCATACTACTGTGACCAATAGAGGTCGGGATTTAGTAAGAAAGAGTCTATGTACTCCAGAGACTTGGGGGATCCAAGTACAGTCTTGTTGATTTCTATCTGTTGTGTGAGACTCAAATTGAGATCACTATTGTAAAAACTCTGCTTTGAAAACATAATAGGGAGGCCACCACTGAACTCTGGATGGTGAGATGTAGCCCAGGAGTATTGGGTGAACTCCTTATTAAACTTGTTGTGTTTATATGTTTTCCTGTTAGGTTTTCTTTAACTACTTCATTTTTTGTGTATTTCGCAATCTTATTGATCCGTTTCATAAAATAACATAGCACATCCATGCACATGAGTTTGTAATACTTTATTAATTGTCTTAGATCAATTTCAAATCAGCGCACTCCCAATGTGAATCTCATTCCATCTAGCAATGCTAGTGATCAAAGAAAAAATATCCACAACCTTCCTTTCTCTACTACACAATCCCTCAGGAAAGCCGGTCACCCCTTCCGTGTAGTCACTTACCTCTCAAGTTTCGCTAGCACCCTCATTATGGGTAGTCGATCCCTTGGCAAGGCTCCCTCGCATTAGAATATACAAAACCAAGGCATATCCCTTCCTTGAAACTATCATATCGGTCAGAGCATGCTCATGGGAATCAATGGACATTATTTGATACTAGTGTCCTGCAATGGCCCTGCACCTCAAGTTCTTTACCAAAATACTACTACCTGATCCAATTCCTTTTGTTGTTGCTAATTCTTGTGGTCAATTTCAGCCACTTAGCCGAGCATGTTCATGCATTCCTGTTCCAAGCACATAATTTCCATTAGATTCAAATTCAATTTAAATAACTTCAAATCATACCTCATTGGTAGCTTGTCAGTAAGGTGCACTTGTGATCTTGTTTACTTCCTGTTAAAACAAGTCAAACTACCATCTTTGACCAAATAATCATGTATAAATATATCACATCAGTTTAGCTCAAAACATAACCATCATAGATCAAAATCATAAATCACATGTAACCATCATAAACCAGAATCATAGATCACATATAATCATCATATACCAAAATTATATATCACATGCATACTAAAACTGAAATAAAATGTTGACACTTATCCTTTCATCAATCCTTGGATTCCACCATTGTCCTTATTTCAAACACACACTTGATCGGTTGCTACACCCGACAAACACCTAGTCCCTTCTCCAAAACCATGTGCGCATACACATAGTGTGCATCACAAACATACAATCACACATTGCATATTGTTAGAGTCAATATTTGCATACTGCCATTAGTGATAAAAAAATCCTCTTTTCATATCATATTAGGGTCCCATTTTGAATTTTTTGTCATTCCACTAGGTTGTTGTGCAAAAATTTGGTCACTGAAGGTTGAATTAGTGTTTCCTTTACTCGTTTTAGAAATTTACCCCTTGCTGGCTCATTTAAACCTTGTTAATTATCCATTGTCCATAAATTTAATGACATCATGCCATCACATCAGTCATGTCATCTTGAAATTCAGTCCTTCAATGTCTCATTAGGACTTTTAGGGCTTTTCAAGGTTTCATTAGGTCATTAGTGTTTCCAACATTCCAATAAAACTCCATTCCATTGCATAAGACCAGAAAGTAAAGGGTGATAAAATAACATCTCTTCACCATGTGAAGATGATTTGTAAAGAAAAATGCTTATTTCAACATGTAATTTTATGTTCACTATATGTAATAAGTATTGTTCCTAAGGCGCCAAATCAATCTATATATGCCAACCTCATTAAAGAACAGTCAAATTCAAAGAGTTTTCAAAGACCATCAAAAGATCAATTTATCGAAGGAATAGTCGAGTGAAAGGGTAATGTTTCAAAAAGTTAAGTGAATGCCAAAGGGAGTTTTCTTTTCCCAAGGGTGTCCAAATCATCATTTTCCACAAGCACTAAACCGTAATTTCCTCTCCCATTGAGCTAGGGTTGGCTATGGAATGAGAGACATCTAAGCAAAGGAGGTATAAGGGAGGTCATTTCAGAAAGTATGAGGCCATTCCAACTCGTAAACATCATGTCTCCATCATTTTTCAAGAAGTCACTCCAAGGAACAAATAATTTGCCACATATAGGGTTGGTTTTCCTTCAAACTATGTTTAAGACCAAATAGGGATGAATTTGGCAAACGTGAGAAAGGTGTTTGTCCATCATAGGCAATGCCTGAAACACCTCCTTCAGTTTTTACACAGGTGTTATGGTTTTGGAGAAATATCAAAAATACAGTTGCTACAAGAGGTTTTCAGCATTTCTCGAGTGACCTTGGGAAAAAGCAAGATTCTCCAAGATGGCTTATCCAAATGACTTTTTGATGAGTCAAATGATAACTATATAGAAATATCTTTCCAATGAGATATCATAAACTCAATTTAGAGTTGAGGAAGGCCTCCAAAAGTTTCCTGCAAGAGAACACTTCATTTTTTCACCCTCATTCTCCACTTTTGACAAATCATGGGAGAATCCATTTTTGGAGGGTAAAATCCAATTCATTTTATCAAATAAAGGTGTATCCGGAAGCTAGACAGGATAAGCTTTCCAATGCGCTATCCTAGGCACAATTTGGACACTGGCAAGGTACTCAAAATTATGCTGCATGATGGAGGGTGCATTTGACGTTGTGAGGGCACTCTTGACAGTAAAAAGGTCAAATGCGCATCACCTTGGATGTTCCACTCTTTTTTGGGGAATCCAATGAGAAAATGGTTAGCATTTTTGGATTCATAATGATGATGAAATGCACATTGTGCCTTTACTAATCATTTGGAGGAAAACTAGTCAGCCAAAAGGGTAAAAAACCATCAAAAAACCACCTTTCTGCCTCTTTTTGGCCTCGTCATTGCGCATTTAGCAGTCTTGGGGGATTGGAATTTTGATAGCGAAAATAGCCTTCAAATAGAAAGTTGAAGGCATATTTGGAAATTCGACTTGAACGTATTTATAATGAGCTATTGTGGAGAAAATTTGGACGTCGGGAAGGCACCCAAAAGCAGCTTTGAAGTCGTAGGGAGCGTTTGACACTAAGAGGGCGCATTTGACAAAGGAAGAGCATGTTTGAAAATTTTCTCCAATTTTCACTGTTTCTCTCCAAATTGACTTTCACCTTTGAGAAATTGATGTTTTTCTCATGTAATTGATAAAGATGATGTAATTATTATGTTTTTTACTGTTATCTATGGTAAATACATCAGTCAAATGGCCTACATGGCATGTAATGAATTAGTTTGCTAGAGTTAGGGATAAGTCACTTGGACCACCCTACACTCTAGCTATCAGTTCAACGTTTCTTGCAACTGCTCCTCCTCTCATGTATTCGACCCCTAAGGCTAGGATGAGTTGTTTTGAGGCCTATATTATGTATTTTCTTAGTCATTTCAGAGGTTGGAATCAGTTGGATGTTTGGCTATCGATCAGAGACACTAGTGTAATCAGTATTTGGCACAATTTAATGAATGCATTGTAGCTATTTTGGTGGAATACCTGTGGTATGGAATTTTGACTTAGTTTCTTCTTATGTTGCATATGTTTAAATGTTTTTCACTCCCATATTTCTCTTCACTTCTATGATATGTTGATTTTCAAGTTGATGAGTAGAATACATTTTATATGCTCTGTTTTGGGGAAATCTACATAGCTTGTTGAGTTTCTTCAGTTTAGAAAGAATACATGCTTGTCTTTCTCTTTCTAGCACCTCACTAGTCTAATCCATTTCACTTCATAACCTTAAAGTGTTTGAGTGCCTACCTACCTTGCTCCATCAGATGTCTGCAATCATACCCTCATTCACCCTGACCTAGTCTTTTTGACCCAATCCTCTTCTAACAACCCAACCAAAATCAAATCAAACAACCCTCTGCACTTTACAACCAGCCTAAAACCCTAATCTATCAAACCCTCTTGGTTGTGATCCTTTGGAGAGAGCCCTCTCCGGCTTGGTAGGGCTAGCTACCAAGTCAAAATATTGGTCTATGGTTACCTCAACTGGACTCTTCCTCAGCCTTGGACATCCGAAGGAGTGATAACACATACAACACCATAAAATACATGCACCTACACCCGACATGCAATGCAACACAATACATACTCCTATGTTTGGTGTATGACACAACACAACACGTATATGTACACAAAGTACATCACAAGACATACATATGCACATAATTTGGAACACCTCAAAATGCATACACATACACTCGATATATAAAACATCTCATACATCTATACCTGATGTATAACACCACAAAATACATGTACCTACACATGGCGTACAACAGAATAAAATACATGTAGTACACAAAGTACAACACAATTAAAACATGTCACAGTACCATGACTACATAATTCACATACATAGTACCGCATGCCTGCAACACATCATGTACGACATGCACATAATACCACACGTACACTAGTACCATATGTACAACATGTACACAGTACCACCTGTACACCGCACCACCTACACAACGAGCGCATATCATCACATGTACATGACACCACCTACACAACGTGTACACAAAGCCACATGTACACTGTACCACATGTACAATGTCACATGCACGACATCTACACAACAACACCATATGTACCTAGCATCACCTATACAACATCCACACAACACCATAGGTACATAGAAGTGCATATCCAACATGTACACACACTATATATGAACAACATCGCATGCACACAACCACATATATGCAACATTTACAACTTATACAACATATGCATAACAATAGTACCACACATCCAAAACCAAAATGCCTTTACCAAGAAACTTTGCTTCCAGTGTCTTATCCATGCTTGTCCTAGCATGTCGCAGACCACATTGCTTTCAATTCGCTAATGTATCCCTCGAGTTACCTGTCGATAGAACATACATAATATAAAATCATAACCACATGATATTTACCTCATAACTCTATCAGGATACTCCTCCCAATTTATTCCCCATAAGACCTGAAACCTTTTTCCATCATTCACCTACATAAGAAATCATTCCTCCACAAGAATGATTCCTAGCGACCCTACCAGATAGTGACATACATACATACATATATATACATATAAACATCAACATAATCATGATCATAACATAATTACCATATAACATAAGGTCAAGGTTAAGAGAACTTCCTTTATTCATGCACAACATTGAGAACAATTGTTCCCAACATAACCAGGGCATCTGACACCTCAGATCCATTTACTTTACCTTTTCTAGTTACCTTTCACATGTTTATACAGCCACCATTCATTTACCACTATGGACCAACTAGTCAAACTAACTATCATAGTCTTACCTTCTGTTGATCTTATTCATGCACAGAGCTTCATTTGAGTCTTACACTACTTATTGGATACCACCCAGCTCTCCTTGAGCTCCATTAACGTTCGTCTTTCCTGAAACATTCTCAAGAATCAAAACATAAAAGGAAATACTAATAAACAACGAAGAAGAAAACCATGAAAACCAATAAAAAAATGACACCACAATAAAGTGGCATGATCATGCACTAGACATAACAAAACTACAAATCAAGTGCAAGAAAATAAGAAAAGACCAAAAGAATAGGACTGACAATAAACACCATGACTCAATCCCCATGGTTCGCAAGGAAATATCAACCAGGGCCTTCTTCAAAATTTTATGGCAATTTATTTGCCATGCAATCCCCTGCATCATGCCGATATAAGCATATAACTATCAGTGAATAAATAAATATAACAATACACCAGACACCTTATCTTGTTGTGCCAAGCACGTTTCCTTGTAGCTGAACATGACTCCAATTCCCTTGAAAAACCTATCTGTAACTAGAGACTAGCTAGTATATCTGTAAATTACCTGTCCATGAATAGAGCACATATCCACATAGTTTCAGATAAATCCAGGTTAAGACTACTTCCTGTGTGCAAAGTACTAATTCATTTGGAATTATGGTTTCCAAACATATCCAAAGGAATTCTTTCCCAATTCATTTCCTTTACCTTTTTACCTTTCTGCGATCGAGGCTTACTATGTATTGTCACATTACCCAACTATTAGTTATGTTAACACATCAACTATTACCTTGTCAAACTAATACCAAGAATGTTTCCTGCAAATGCTCGCACATGCCAACCACATGTTCCAAATATCAAGACAATTATATCTATCAATTTGAAATCAACGTTTAGCAAGACTAACAATCATGTCATGATCCATAGTCAACTCATAGTCATTAGACATAATGCTATGACTATCACGTACTTACGCACAAGTACATATCAACTGTCTTGACACATATGTATTACTACATTCATCTTCAAACAAGACCATTGGAACACATACTCATATTATGAAATTCATCAAACATTCAACCAACTTGCAAACATGCCATGTTAAATAAATAAACTAGATAACGTAATAGACACCCAACACTCGAACACCAAATAGATCAAACAATCAAGAACCAAATATATGACATAAGTGAACTCATACCTTAATGTATCTTATTGGAGGCTATTTTTTCTACATGATCAATCTAGTTAGCATGATATAAGTTCACAACATATCAACTCAAACATAAATAATATCATGATATCCATAATAGTCGCTATCTAACATGTTCACATCGTATGTTCATAAAGATTTGTCCACCATGCATAATAATCACATATGTACGATCAGTCTAGATTAGTACAACACAATGTCATAATAAGTTGACTCATACCTGAATGTCGTAACCCTAACCATATGCATAGGCCAATCCAATTTAGTATGATACATATAACATCAAGATCGTAATGTAATAACCTTAATCACCAAGTTACTAGCATATAACAATAATAGGCTATATATCTTTCTCATCAACAACATATAACCTAATCATCAAGTTATCTAACATAAAACAATAATAACAATGCATACGACAACAGGTTACTATCATTCATGACTATCCAAAACATGTGCATATAATTACACTAATAAGTTATTAGCTATCATCTAAGTAACCATGACACCAAAAGACATGTACATAAACATAATGTATATAAACCTAATGCATATAAAGCTCCTTAACTTACTTACATGCATGCCTAGAATGCAAACCTGTTTGATGGTCTTCTGTTATCCCAAAGTCTAATGTTGCAACCTCATTATGATGATCTACATCTCCTGCTCTATCTCAACCAACACATTAGAATCATAACAACAAATAACATCATGATGACCTAAATTGCATACAATGAATTCCCAAGGCATGTTTGATCTACATTTCATGCATAGCTACAACCAAGACCATGCATGCTAACAACTACATATAGACATATAACACATGAGTACAAAACCATATACATATCATTCCAACTAGGTTCCTATCATCAATGCATGACCATATCAACTGCGCAACCATGACCTCTTGCATGACAACAACAACCACATCACGTGCATTTGATAACATGTGAACACTGTCATGCATAAAAATTCATAATCAACCATGCACACATGAAGACATACTCCATGAAAACACCTTCAATCTTCGCATGGTGACATCACTACGACCATTCTCAACACCATGCAAATGCAGCAAGCACATGGAATGCAAGTGTAAGAGATGCACATGCAATTGACATGCATGTATGACGAACACATAGCCCATCTAGTATGAGGGGTGAATCATGCTCTGATACCACTCTCTAACACCCTCCTTGCACATCTACCAAAGAAACTGGCCAACCAAGGTAAATATGTGATAAGAGGCCACTATGATACGATTCAACCTCCTAAGTCATGTTAAGGAAGTAGAACCAATGGAAACACACCATACAGACATAAAACATCAGCTTCAGGACCCTCAAGAACCAATTCAACACTTTAGACAGCTTTCCCTTAGGTCCCACTCAGCTTTTGGACAACTTAAGCCTCAATCACTCTCATGCTATAGGAATGACAATGTCCAGAAACCCTTAGTTGCTCTCATAGGTTTTCCTGCAAGCATCTAGAGACTCATTTGGTTAGTGCTATGCTAGCGTCCCTAATATTTGAGCCACTTTTTCAGGCCCAGAGCATAGGTCATTGCCAAGAATTGAACCATCTCTTCAAAAAAAAAAAAAGCTAGAAATGACAATATTTGGTAGCGGCTACAGCCACCGTCAAAAAAAATTCGTTCGCTTCATTTTGGAGCCTCCATACTGCAATCTTAGTACCTTTTCTTGCACTACCTAGGTACTTGTGCTTTCATTGATTTTTATCATTTGCTTTAAAACTTGTGTTTGCTTACTTTCTTTGTTGTCTAATGACAAGCTAACCCTGTGACTTGGTTGCAAACTAGTTCTAGCACTACCTTAATGATCTGCGCAATCCTTGAGGCCAACGAGCCTTGCTCTCAGGAAATGTACAACACAACCTAGCAGTGAGCTTCAGTCCTAGAATTACGCAAACCCAGCTGGCAGCTTGTCTTCTGCTAGGAAATTTTGCAGATCAGTCCAATCCAGCAAGTGAGTCTCCAACTCTAGAATTGTGCGAAATTGCGTAGATACTGGGAGGCAGCCTAGAGCCACTTAGCCCAGAAATTGTGCAAAACCTACAGTGCTTATAAATTACTCAGTGCATGAACTGAAGAGTTATCCGGTCCTTGCCATAACTACGCAATCCTTTCAGGCAGTGCATGGTAGTTTTCACAAAAAGCAAGAAGTTAAGAACAAAAGCATCCCTAAGATGTAGGGATCTATTATTAGTTTCTCCAAGGTGACACGTTGCCATCTTTAGAAGTTTCAGCCAAGTGTCGTTTTTGTCCTTGATCTCAAGCATATGCATCATGAACTCCATTTTTCTCAAATCTATGTAATGGATGCCTCTATATCTCACCTATACATTTGATTGTCAAACTCTAGCTTCCTTAGGAGATCAAGGAGCCTATGGAGCATTGTCGTCACTTTTCGGGGTGTTTTTTTCTTTTATTACTTTATGCCAATTTTTCTGCTGCTTTTTCTTGTTTAGATTGTGAGAGTGTTGTTTCACTTATTTTTCTGAATGACCACTAGCGTTTTAACTTATTTTATCTTATAGAAACATTTTTTAAAGTTATACATTTCCTTCCCCAAGTGTCCGATGTGTTTTCCTATTTTTGCACCAACGATCGTGATTGCGGTGACTCCCTTCACATGCTTCATGTTCCTTTAGTTTGATCCATTGATGTAGTTATTTTATATGTACACATCTACACTCAGTAAAATCGTCACTCAACATCACAACATCCTTCAGATCTACTTGTTTTCACACTCCCCATGGGCAGATCTAGGCTCCCCTAGCCTTGATCTGACATCTCACTACATGCATTGCGCAATATGGAGGCTGAAGGACTCTGCCTTGGCTTCTGGAATTGTGTAGATCCTGTCCTGAGCTAGCACCAACTGCAAAGTGCATAGCTCCATGAGCCAGTATCCCTGCTTGGTCCTTGAGACTGCACAATACGCAATCTCGCCCAAGCCCTATCCCAGACTGAACTACTCATTATGCATTTCCAGTCATCAAGCTTCCGCACTAACTTCTCAAAATGTGTAGTGTGTAGTTCCCACAGTCAATCAGTCACCCGTGTCAGTCAAAACTTCACATTTCCTCTCATTAGATGACCTGGTTGCTACTTGATAATGTTGTAAAGTTAGATTTGTAAGAGTTAATGTTTGCTTGCCATGACTATCCTTTCTGTCCCACAGGTACCACACTCGTGAAGTGATTCTCTCCAATAGTCATTGTACTGTTGGACCAAAGAGAGTTGTTTCAAGAGAGACCATTGAAAGAATTAATGGGGAATAAAGTTAGAAAGCGGCAGTTTACTTGACAATATATGGGGATGCCCAACTATTTATAGAAAATAAGTCAATACTAACATGGCAACAAGACCAACAACAGTGGCAAAAGGCAGCAATCTAGTATAGGATTAGGGAAAGAGGATATTGCTGACATAATAGAGGGAGAACAAATATGTAGAGAGAAAGTGGATTCAATATTCATGCAGTCATCTTTGACAATAGAATCAAAAGGAAGCAGATGAAATAGACAGTAGAGAGAATAAAAAGAAAAAAGTGGAGCTTGCGGGTAGTAGAACTGAGATCACAATAAAAATAATAAGATTCGAAGGAAGAACAAGTGCTGAGAAGCAGAAACAGGAAGACGAAAAATGGAAAGGTGCAATGATAGAGAAAATAATGCTAATACAGGCTGATGAGCTGGAACAACCATCATCTGAGGAAAAGAGTGAACAGATGCAAGTTCCCTCACCAAAGCTGAGCATAAGAACCAAGTTCAACTGGAGGTTGACAACTAAACGGAGCATTTGATGTGCAAGGCCACGAGTGATGACTTGAAACTGAGTGCAAACAACATGCATAATTACATTGGTGGTCCAACCACACTGAAGACAATGCTACACATACTAACTTTAAGATGAGACTAACACAGGTTCCAATACCATATGCTCGGATGCCATGGAGGCAAGAGTATGCTTTTAGCAAGACAACAATAAGGAGTTTGGTCACATCACATCACAATACCAATCTTGGTATCAGCACATGGTGAGGAATCGTCAAGTGGATGTTGTCGAGGTTGTATTTCCCCAAACCTCAGAGTCATAGTGTTTTTTCTTGTTAGGTTGTCTCTAGCTTATTTGTCTCACATGGGTACATGTGGAAAATGTGTATTATTTGTAATTGGGTTGTAAGTGAAATTCCAAGTGTCAGTAGTGGAATGTGAACAATCGCTATGTAATGTAATGAGTTTTGTAGAGAAGTTGAAGAGTCATGAGGGTAGGTGAAGAGTCACAAAGGGGAATGTGAACGGTCACCCCACCTTTTGTTATAAATAGAACCTCATAACTCATAGAATAGGTTTTTGGGAGCCAAGCTTTTGGCTAGGCATTACTTAGAGAAATCTTGGAGAGTGTTGTGACGAGCCTTGGCTTCTCCACAACATAGAGAGAGTACATCTCTTTGGAGGAGGAGGTGGTGTTGACTATAATTTTCCACTATTGGGGCTAGTGGTTGTCAATGGGGTATGTATGGAAGGAAATTTCACTTGAAAATATATAACAGAGGCAACATGTTTTCATGCATATGTTGTTATTGTAGTTGGACTATTTTGGTTTCTTTAGCAATGTATGTTATTTAACTTACACATGTTTATGAACTATTTTGTATGCAGACATGTAGTTGGTTTAACCTATCACTTTGGTTTGTAAACTATTCTGCTTTGTAGCTTTTGATGTCATTCCGCTTATGTGTTCCTTTCACGCTGCATACTATTACAAGCTTCTAGGGACACCTTTTTTCCCCTTCATGTGTTAGAACCCCGATGCATCTCACTGGAGTCGATGCAAGGTCACACACTTACTTCTGACAAATTTATCACACTTACCTCTACGCACTACCACAATCAAGGCATTGCTTTACTACCCACTGCTACGACTCCTACTCCAAATGGCTTGAGGTGTAGTTGGGAATTCTTACAAGGGAGATTCCCTGATGTGTTGGTGGGTCCAACACCATCAACATTTATGGTGCTAGAAGAAGGGCCAGATGACAAGATGAAATCTCAAAGTCTATTTTGAATATTTACACACCATCCATGACTTACATTACAATCTGAACTCCGACATTTTTTTCTCATGCACATGATTTTGAAGTGTCAGAGGATGTCATAGATTGCTTGTCAAATATGAAGTACGATGGTGAAGGTGGAGCAACCTTGTTAAGACATAGAGTTTCCTTCTTAGGCTTTTCTGAAAGGAATGAATCCCCTTCAGACGACATTGCCTATGGGCTATTTGCTTAAACTATCGCCGAGCATGTTGACCAATGGTGTCACACGTTTCCCATAGCATCTATTCACTCTTATGATCACATGATCGAGAGTTAATCCATGCTTTCTATCATTATGAACACAAGGAACTGAATAAAAAATATTGGAATTACGGAAATCACCCAATTAATCTATTTCGCAGCTTTCGAATCGCTTCTGTAATCTTGCTTTTCAAATCCCTGAAGATGAAATTGATTGGAAATTTCTAAAAGGAAGGTTTTAGTATCTTCTTCACATATCTAAAAATCCACATTAGTTGGAATCATTTGAACCACTCCCAGCATACCTTGGCGTTAGAGCTTCGAAATCTAAGAAGAACAAGGTTGTTGTCACAAGTGACCCTCCCTCCTCTTATAATCAAACAACTCTAGCGCCATAGGATGAGGTGGGAGAATTGTGAACCCATTTGTTGAACTGTCACATCCTCCCTCTCCACCTGCTCTGAACATCTATGCAGATTAGGAATGCAACCCTGATGGTCGTCACGAGGTATTTTCTTCTCAACCTCCATCCACTAGTTCCTTTGATCCTCCAGATTGTATTGTGTTGTGTTCACCCCTTCTATACTCCACTTCTGTTGTTCATGAGGATCAAGTTGCTGATGGAGTTGGTGTTGAGAAACCAACATGTGCTGTAATTTTTTATGAGTGTGTGTGCGAATTTGAAGAAGAACCTGCACTAGAGGATGACCTCCTTCTGTCCACACCTCATCCACTTTTTCTTTACATCTTTTGTGATTCTTCCATTTCTATTTTTTCTTGTTAAAATTGATTCCCTTATGTTTCTACTTCTAATCATTCACAAAACACACAGGATGTCAGTCTGTCATTTGATTGTGGAGAGGACACATTTTTATTTTCGAATCCACCCAATCTGTTGTCTTTTCTTTCTGGAAATTCATAGGGTGAAAATTTTTGTTTCTCATCAACCCCTTTGTATGCTTCATTAGATCATGAGGATGTCGATGTACATCTCGAATTTTATGCTAATATCTTTTGTGATCTCTTCACATAGTCATTCGATAATGATGTTGATTCACTTGCTATTGATCTTTCCAAGCCATCGATATTTGATTATCTACCCATTAATGAAGTGGAAACCCCTCAAGATTTTGATGCACTTCAGCCCGAGATGATGGTTATGTCAAATTCTCACAAGCTTGAGTACAAT
Organism: Pinus tabuliformis; assembly: GCA_031772625.1. Lineage (NCBI taxonomy): Eukaryota > Viridiplantae > Streptophyta > Pinopsida > Pinales > Pinaceae > Pinus > Pinus tabuliformis. The sequence goes on along the minus strand of CM062813.1, from coordinate 12,194,282 downwards.
TCCACTTCCAATCAGAAATATGTTGAATCATCCTAGGCTCCTGATCACTCTCTTGTGCACATTGAAAATCAATCTGATCGAGAGATCTCACATCCTCCACCAGAATTGCACAATCATATCAATCATGCACTGGAGGAGTCATATGTAGAAAGTCATGTTTCTAAGAAAATATTTTCATCTTTCTGCATGTTTTCACATTTTTCCAGATCAAAAGAGAGTGCATGTTCATCATCTGTGCATAGTGTGATGCTTTGCCATAGTATGTCTGCAGTTATTTGTCTTGCGCTTTAACTCTTTTCGTTTCTGTGGACGCATTTAAACTTCGAGCGTGTTTATCTTCATTGTTTTATCTTTCTTGCATGTTGGTTCACCTAAATATATTTCTTGTCGACCATGCCTTCACCAACATGGGCCAACCAATGCACCTGTGGCTGCATTGGAAATATCACTTCACGTAAGTGGGCCCATGCATTGTTTAGCTTAGGATTAGGAGAAGTGTTTGCTTTCATGTTTTTATTTTCTTACTCGCTTTTATTTCTTTACTTCTATATTTTTCTTGTTTTTTTTTTCATTGTTACGCACTCATAGGATTAGCTTCACATGAAACCATGTTTGGTACTTCAGATAAGCAGGGTGAAGTATAAGATGACTTGTACAACTATCAACATGTGGTTATCTATTATCCCCTCTCTTTATGAAGATTGTGTGTTCTTTCAGTCAATGACACCCTGATGGAAATGATGTTTTGTTCAGAGTGAGTCATGGTGAAGTAAAAATGCTTGCACTTTTAACTAGTACCACCTACTCTAATCAGTTTTCTATTTTCGGTTAACCCTTGTAAACTCAGTCAAGTAGAGTAAGGTGAGGAGGGAAACCTTAGCAAGTATGTTCTATATCTAACTTCCTTCTCTAGAGGGACAATCTCTTATGCTCTTAATAAGTCGGGATCCATCTTCTGCCTCATGGAATAAATAAGTGCCTATGCACAATTCTCTTATAAAAGTAGAAAAATAAAAAATAAAGGTGAAAGAAGAGAAAGGATTCCTGCGCAGAGAGGTGAAGCAAGTAACTCTGTCGGGGTACTGTCCAAGATGGCTGGTAGTGTAGAGATGCTTGTGTTCCTAAAGTGACTCCGTTGGGTTACTGTCTAAGCCTACTGACAATAGATAAACACTAAATATGAAACTTAAAATCTGAGATTTTATATTACTTTTGCATCAAAATACCCGTCATCCCAAATCGAAACAACTCATTTGACTTGCCTTGATATGTGTGCTAGCTAATCAAGAGAATGGTAGGGGACTATATATTTAACTCAAGCTAGTGATGAGGCCATGACAATTAATAATCAAACAATACTTTTAGAGGAGTTAGAATCGCTTTACACTAGAGAGGGTCCATACATAGAGTTGCAGTTCTACCACTGTGTTTCCAATGTTGTAGCAGCTACATCCTCCCCCAAAATTTTTTCCTTCACTTCATTTTGGAGCCTGCCTACTACAAGCTCAGCAGCTTGTCCTGCATTTCCTAGGTACTTGTGCTTTCATTCATTTTTATCTTTCACTTTACAACTTTTGTTTGATTACTTGCCTTGTTGTCTAACTCTAAGTTGACCCTGTGACTTGGTTGCAAACCGGTTCTAGAACTTCCTTGATTATATGCATAGTCCTTTAGGGAAAGCATCCTTTCTCATAGGAAATATGCAGTGAAACCTAGCAGTGAGCTCTGGCTCCAAAGTTGTGCAGACCCAGCTGGCAGCTTATCTTCGGCTGCGAAATTGTGCACAATAGTCCAATCCAGTGAGTGAGCCTTCAAATCCAAAATGGCGTAGATCCTGATGATAGCCTACCTTTAGCTGGGAAATTACAAAGAGCTTGAGAGGTATCCTAGAGCCACTCAACAAATGCTCAGAAAATTCTCAGTGCATGAACCAGAAAGTTCCGAGTTCCTTCTGAGAACTGCACAATCCTTCTAAGAAGTGCATGGAAGTTTTCTCGAAAAGAAAGAATATAATAGGAAAAACATCCCTAGGTAGTAGGGATCTATTATTAGTTTCCCGAAGGTGAAACATTTCCATTTTCAGAATTTTATGCCAAGTGTCGTTGTTGTCCTTGCTCTCAAGCATATGTGTCATGAACTCCATTTTGCTAAAATCCATGTAATGGATTCCTTTAGAGCTCATTTATACATTTGATCATCAATATCTAGCTTCCTTATGATATGAAGGAGCCTACAAAGAATTTTCATCGCTTTTCAAGGTGAGTTTTTCTTTTATCGCCTTATGTCGCCTTTTATGTTGCTTTTTCTTCTTTAGCTTATGAGTGTGTTGTTTGACTCATTTTGTTGAAAAATCATTGTCATTTTAACTTGTCTTAGCCTGTAGAAGTGTTCTTTCAAGTTATACATTTCCTTCCCTAAGTCTGAAATGAGTTTTTCCATTTTTGCACAAACGGTCACTGTTGCAGTGAATTCCTTCACATGCTTCGTGTTCCTTTAGTTTGATCCATTTTTTCTTTTGTTTTACATGTACACATCTACACTTAGTTAGTTCTACACTCAACATCACACCATATTTCATATCTTCTTGTTTTCACACTCCCCATGGGTAGATTTGGGCTCCCCTAGCCTAGATCTCACATCTTTTTACTTGCACTACAAAATATGGGAGCTCAAGGCCTCTACCTTTACTTCTAGAATTATGTAGAGACTATCATGGGCTGGATCTAATTGTGCACTAGGTAGTCCCAGGAGCTAATCTCCCAGCTTGGTCACTGAGGACTGTACAATGTGTAGTCTCCCCGAGGCCCTATCGCAGACTAAATTGCGCATTGTGCATCTTAGGTCATAACTATTCCACATTGACTACTGGGACTATGAAGTGCACAGTTCCCATAGTCAGTTTGTCAAAACTGCACATTTCCTCTCATTAGATGCATTCATTACTTCTTGATCATGTGGTAAAGTTAGATTTGTAAGAGATAATGTTTCCTTGCCATGAGTGTCCTTTATGTCCCACAGGTACAATACTCATCAAGCGCTTCTCTCCAGTATTCATTGTACCTTGGCACCAAATAGAGATATTTCAAGAGCGACCATTAAAAGCAGTACTGGGAAGCAGTTGAGAAAGTGCCACTTTACTTTCCAATATATGCAGATCCACAACTTTTTACAGAAAATGAGTCAACACTAGCATGGAAGCAAGACCAACAAAAGTGGTAGAAGGGATCAATATAGTACAGGATCAAGGAAATAGGAAATTGCTTACATAACATAGGGAGAACAAAGCTACAGAGAGAAAGTGGATTAAATCTTCATGTAGGTAGCTTTGACAACAGAAGCAAAAGGAAGCAAAGGACATAGAGAATAGAGCGAAGGAAGAGAGAAAAGAAGAGCTTGCAAGTAGCATACCTGAGATAGTAGCAAGTATAAAGAGAGTTGAAGGAATAATAGGAACTGAGAAGAAGAAACAACAAGAAAAACAAAGGCAAGGCACAATGATAAAGGAAACAATAGTAATACGGGTTGATCAGCTGGAACAATCAGTAGTTGAGGAAGAGAGTGAAAATATGTAGGTTCCGTCACAAAATATAAGCACAAGAACCAAGTCTGGTTGTAGCTCGATAGGTACATGGAGAAGTTGATGCGGGAGCCCACTAGTGATTACCTGGAGCTGAGTGCAGAGAACATGCAAAATTACATTGGTGGTGTAGCCACACTGAAGACAATGTTGTACATACTTCAAGATGAGAGAGACACAGGCTCCAAGGCCATATGCTAGGATTCCATGGAGGCAAGAGTCCGCTTTCAAAAAAACACCATCAAGCAATTTGGGAACATCACAACATAGTACCAAGCTTGGCATCAATACATGACCAACAAGCATCAAGTGGATTTTCCGAGTTGGTCTTTCCCCAAAACTCAGATTCATAGTGGTTTGTCTTATTAGGTTGTCTCTAACCTATTTTGTCTCACATGGGTATATATGGAAAATGTTTATTATTTTTAATTGGGTTGTAAGTTAAATTCCAAGTGTCACTAGTGGAATGTGAATAGTCACTATGTAATGTAATTAGTTTTGTAAAGAATTTGATGAGTTAAGAGGGTAGGAAAAGAGTCACGAAGGGGAATGTCAAGGGTCACACCACCCTTTGTTATAAATAGAACCTCATAACTCATAAAACAGGCTTTTGGGAGTCAAGCTTTTGGCTAGGCAGTGCTTAGAGAACACTTGGAGAGTATTGTGACAAGCCTTGGGTTCTCCACAATGTAGAGTGAGTACATCTTTTTCGAGTAGGAGGTGTTGAATGTAATGCTCCACTATTGGGGCTAGTGGTTGTGAATGGTGTATGTATGGATGGAGATTTCACTTAATAATATATAATAGAGCTAACATGTTTTCATGCATATGTTTTTATTGTAGTTGGACTATTCTGGTTGCTTTAAAAATGTATGTTATTTAATTTGTGCATTTTCGTATGAACTATTTTCTATGAAATTGTATGAATCTTGTTGCGAATGTGTTTTTGGTTTAAGCTACCACTTTCATTTCTAGACTATTCCGCTTTCCAACTTGTGATGTCATTTTGCTTGTGTGTTCCATTCAGGTTGTGTACTATTACAGACTTCTAAGGGACACACTTTCTTTTCCCCTCCATGTGTTAGAACCGCCATGCATCTCACTTGACTCACTGCAATGCCACACACTTTCTTTCGACAAAGTTATCACACTTACTACTACGTGCTACTGCAATCAAGGCATTACTTTACTACCCACTGTTGGGACTCCTACTCCAAATGGTATGAGGTCTAGTTGGGACTTATTACCGTGGAGATCCCCTAACATGTTGGTGGGTCCAGCTCCATCAACACAATACTGAAGAGAATACTTGTTTAAGACCTTGATTGGACCCCTTCTATCCATGATAGAAATTTCATCAAACATATCAGGAATATGTAATCTATGGGTGTAAATAACAAATCTGAGAATAGGGGTCTCATACTTATCTGAGATTCGCAATGAAGCATTGATGCCTCAACGCGTTAACTTCCATTCCATCCATTGGGTCATAGATAAATTTATCATTCAATTACAAGTAAAAACATGATGAAAGCCATACCTAGTTGTTGTCATAAAACATATACATAACCAACATAATAGGGACATAAATACCAATGAACTCACCATCATATAAACCTCAGATAATCTAGTATAATTGTCATAGAAATACAAGGAGAAATAACCTCTTATCAATGATAAAAATTCCAACCTGGGATGTGACTTCCACATTCCACCTAATCATAGATTGGCTAAGCCAAATCTCTCTTCAACCATTCACCCTCGTGCCATATTCCAAGCATGAATGTGGAATCTCATAGAACACGGCAATCAAAACTCATACAGGGCTTCCAGAGGCCATCAACCTCAACCCATCAAACAATGATTCCACCTAACAACCGAACATCATAAAACCATCATCCAATTGGTATCCATCGCACCCTTCAAGGGCTTCCAGATCGTTTCTTCCAACCCGGATTCCAGGACTAGTAATTCAACCCACGACTCTAGTGAGGCTCTAGAGCATTTTTCCAACCAAGGCTCTAGGACTATTAACTCAGCTCACAACATTTTCCGGGCTTCCGGAGCATTTTTCCAACCAGGTCTTCCAAGACTAGTAGCTCAGCCCACCAAGGGCTTCTAGAGATTTTATCCAACCAAGGCTTCCAGGACTACTAGCTCAACCCAAGTTGTTACAGGGATTCTAGATAATTTGTACAACCAAGGATATATGACTAGTAACTTAACCCAAACCATTACAGGGAATCCAGAGTGTTTGTCTAACCAAGGCTCCAGGAACTAATAACTCAACCCAAACTAAAGGAAACATGAGAACCAACCAAAATAAACAATGAAATAAACCCACAATCTCCATGGCTATCTAGGAAATGGAAAGGCTAGGAAATCCATTGTCAATACAGGCAATCCTCCATGTCAATTAGATATCACAACCAATAATCCACATGCATATCCCATGCATGCCAAAACTAGTGAAGGAAACATACATGCAACTTGGTACATGCAAGAGAAAATTGATGTAGTTACTGATCCTGATCCCCTCTTGGACTTTCGTGCTCTTCTGTTGCCCTCTTACTGTAAGAATCCAAGTATGACACACCAACCAAGAGTGCTTGAATAAAATTATAAGTTTCCAAGAGTATGAGAGAGAGGTCCAACACTAAAATAACCAAGTTTGAACCAAGAGCTTACCAACTGATCTCCCAAAGCCTTTTTATGAATGAGGCCTCTATTTTCTTCATTTTCCATTATTTCCCTTTTTTTACTCCTCACATGAAACCTGTGACCTTTCACCTTCCTTTTCTCCTAATTTTCTTCATTTTCGTAGATAAATGTGCCAAAAATGCCATTTTTGCTTTCCAAAGCCTTATCCATTGCCTTTGCCAATTTCCTAAGACATAATAAACCGAATCAACAACCATTACGATGTTTCCCCCAACATTCATCTTGGAATATGTGTCCCATCATCCATGGTATTTATATATTTTACTTGAGCTTTTAACTAGGGTTGTTCCAATTCTATTAGATATAAGAAAAGAGTATCCAAATTTTGGCATATGAACCCCATGGGGATCATAGGACTAAACCAAATCATCCTCCTCCTGAACTAATCTAATATGTGATGCACGTAAAGAAACAATATATCTAATCTAGATTGAATATTTTCAGTATGCCTAAATGGTTCATTGAAACCCAAAGTTAAGTCCATATATTAGTTTTTGTTGTATCTACAAATTGACACAAGTAGATGATGCCAATACCATGTACGAATTTAATCAAATTTTCAAGAAGTTTGTGATCAATAAGGCTTCTAGTCCAAGGAGTGATTCTGACCTTTAATTGTGAACCATTTCCAACTTTCAAAGCTAATCTTGAATGACTCAAAGAGAAAGAGGAGAGAAGAACTTTCCAAATGATGCAAACATTAGGTTTTAATTTAGTAGGTAATTAATCTCGTCCTATAGTTACATAGGATATATATATTTCATATACACCACTTTTTTCCAAAGAAAGTGGGTTTTTAATAATCTCCAGACAACTTTAGCTACTAAAGTTTTTTAAAACACATGTAAGTGATTTAAACACCAACCTCCAAAATATTTGGGAGTAACTATTCTTGCCTAGATTAACCATCGAAAAATAAAGTTGTCTAATGAACATGAGCATAAAAATTTACCACAAGGTTTTTTAATCCTATTTAAAATATATTTTAGAATCTAGCTAAGTGACATCCAATAAAATAGAAATGCCTCAAGTACTGATTTAATAAGGTCTAGTCTTCTGTCACTAGAAAGGCATATTAAACTCTAGTGTTTAATGATGTTTTCAATTTTTACTACTAACCAAAGTAATCCACAACTTTGGATGAGTCAGGATTTAACTTGAATCCTAAATATTTCAGTCCCACATCAATCTCATCTATAATAAAGTGAAAAGTACCTTGATGGAAAGGTAGGTCATCGACACTCATGCCACAAATAGATAATATCGATTTTGATGATTTAATCAAAATACCTTTAGCAACTTCAAAGAGAGAAAAAACTTATTTGATTGTTGTAGCATCTCTTCCTGAGCCATCAAAAAATATGATGATGTCATCTACAAATAAAAAATGTTAAGTGAAAATCCCAGCATCTACAGATAATCCTTTTAGAAAACCCCTCCTTTTAGCATTCCCTAGAATTCAGTGTAATGCATCAATGATCGATAAAAATAGTAGAGGTGATAATCGACATCCTTGTAAAGACATATCTGTGCATGAAAGAAACGTGAGGCTGATCCATTTATAAGTAAAATGAAGGATACATCGGTTATGCAACTCATAACCTTGTATGTGATGGGAAGACTAAACCGTAGATGAGTAAGTAGGAGAAGAATATATATCCAACTTATTGGATCATATGCTCTTGAAAGGTAGATCCTCATAATTTCACGTTGGATATTCCTTAATCTTATACTATGTAGTCCTTCCTGGGCTACTCCAATAGATTCATGGATTTGATAGCCTTCAAGGAAACCATACTTATATTTTGATACTTTAGATAATATTGGCTTTAAATGACAGGAAATGACCTTATACAAAAATTTTCCTAGAGAAATGTGTTGGAACTCATCAAATATAGAAGGGTTGTAATATTTTGGAATTAGAATAATAAAAGTAATATTAAATGAATCTAGAATTGACCGAGAAGTTTGTGATTCTTCCACATCCTGTAGAAGATCATCTCCAATCAATTCATAAAAATAAATGAAAAATACTACTGACCACTCGTGAGGACTATGACTCTTGTCCTTTTGAAAAATTGAAAACTCCTCTTTTAATTATTCATATTTAATTTCCTACATTATAGATTCCTTGTTTGCATTATTTACAAAACGAGGAAAAGAAGAGCCAGTCACAAAACTTCTGCAATCGTTGCTTGTTGGGGTTGTTTAAACAAACATTCAAAGTCAAACCTTCCCATATTTGTTAGGTAATCAAACGAAGAGCCTTGGTTACCATCTCGGTCAGGCAGTGTTGTTGTCGTTGCTACAACGACCTCCAAAATTTTGGCCTATGCTCAATTTTAGAGCCTTCCTTTGTCTTGTACATTCTTGTCACAAACATTGAAACTAATTCAATATGTTTTCTTGAGGAATTTTTGTACCTTTTTCAAGATAGGAAAAATGTTGTATTTTCACATGTTAGTTGTCACATCATGTATATAAGCCTATTATGATGCTTTCAATAGGTCACCTTTGTGCAAATGAGTTGTTTTAACCTTGTAAACTTATGTCGCACTAATTTCCAAAATTTTAATAATTGTCGCAAAAGTGTCGTCATGGTCGTCGCAAAGTATATCTTAAGTGTCACACTTGTCGTAAAGTTGTCTAGTGGAGGGAAATTAATTTTCATGTGTCTTGTATGATATATGTTGTTGTGTAATCCAGTATTATAAGTGTGTGATCACATTCAAAGTCTTATCACAATTCACATCAGTCTCACTCATCACACACTTAGTTATTTTCTAAAAACTTCCCGACCAAGAAACCTAGCTTCACCCGGCCTCCCTAAATTACGTATTGCACAACCTTAGTCCTCTATTGTGACCTTGCCTCTTGACACTACACAATGCACAGTTCCTATGTCCTAGGATTGTTGCACTCTGTAGTTTTCGTGCTTAATCCTTGACCTTTACTCCCAGAATTGTGAAATTCCTCCTCATAGCCTTGCCTTAACTCCGCGTCGCGCAATTTCTAGCCCCAAGATTATCCTTTAGCTCTTGAACTGTGCAAATGCGTAATGGCCCAACCTGTATTCTCCCCCATAAATTCACAATGTGCTCACCAATTGTTCATCCCCTTAGTCGGTCACACTGACCCTCAAAACTATGCAATTTGTCCCCTTAGCCAAGCCTGAACTATGCACTGCATAGTCTCAAGGCTCAAGGCTCCCCTTGATTGCCTAAACTAGACAACTACACAATCATTGAGCACCTTTCCCATCTTACCATCTGGTTCTGGCTTAGTCAATGGATCATTATGGACAATCTTAGACTAGGGGGTTTTGGAATGATGTCATCTCGTCATGAGTGAATTGCAGAAACATGTACCTTATCATTCCATGGCAAGATGATGAAGAAGGAGCACAACATGATGAAAGAAATTCTTGTAGTTGAGTATGTAAGTTAATCAGTGAAGACAAAGTAAAGTGACACCATTTTGTGATGACCACTCAAACCTTGAGATGATTGAAGATTTGTTATCACCAAGTCATGCGAAGGTGAAAAGAAAAACAATTTTAAGCAAAAATGCAACACATAGTATCGGCAATGGCTTGCCATTGCCACATCATCAAGCAGTCTATGTGAGCAGTCTCATGTCAAGTCATATCACGAGTTGTCACATGCCATAACATTGTGGCCAATGATGTAAATTATGTTTCGAAAATGTATTGTAATGTGGAAGTCCAAAGGACATGTATGGAATATGAAGAGTCATGTAAATTTGAAAAGTCATAGGAAGTCAAACAGTCATGACGGTATATGAAGAGTCATAAGGAAGGTGAAGCATCACTTCCTCACTGTTATATATACACCCTCATTGTAAGAGGAAAGGACTTTTCCCCTTGGTTCCTCCTGCAACAAACTACTTCTTTTAAGGAGCAAGGAGTGGCTCCAATGCTCCACTATCGGAGCTAGTGATGTTCAATGTATACATGTGCCTTGGAAAGTTTACTTAATAAAAGAAACCTTCATGGCCGGTATGTCCTTCATGCATGGATTATGAATATTTGTAAGACTATTCTACGGATGTTTGTATTTCATGTTTTCTTTCATCCATGTTAAGGTAGCTGAACTATTTCAGTGATTTTAATACTTATCTTATTGAGAATGTGTTCTAATGGTTGTCCCATCCATGTGGACTATTCCGTAGGATACCAGACATATCTTTCTCATTGATTGATTGTAATGACCATTGCATCTTTTGTGGAATTTTTTGCTGGATGTCAAATGAAACCCTATAATTTACATGTGTCTCTTCTTGGGTGGTACTATTACCTCTCTCTTAGAAGCTCAGTTTACTCTTTCCCTCCGCAGTAGAAGAAATTTGACACACCTACAACCAAACACTCACTAGGCACACCTTCTTGTTTTCCGGAGGCAGCACGTGTTCCTCTCTTGTTGACAATTAGATCCAAGGAAAATATATAAGAATACATGGCAACCAGGCCAATATTCTGGATGGCGCTCCTACTCCAAACTATGTGAGGTATAATTGGGACAACACATCTTGGAGAACCCCTTAGTTGACGTCTTTCCAGTACTGTCAACAAGTTCCCATATTTTATTTGCAAATTTTCTACCTTTTGCAATGTTATGCAAAAATTTTGTATTCTTGACTCATTCCTTAAGCCAAACAACTCTATTCTTAATTCTCCAAGTAGCTTCTTCATCTAATAGAATTTCCTATTTTATATATTCCATCTAGACCAATTTAGTCTTTGTGTCCTACTAGAGATAACCCTCACAATCTTGTTAGTGATAAGGATGAGAGTATCTTCAATATCTCTTAATTCTTCAATGTCTATTAGACACTTTTAAAATTACCATGCAATTATGTCTTGTTTAACTGATTTTAGGTTCCAGACAAAAGATAGAGGGTAAGTCTCAAAGTAGCCTACACCAAATTGTGAAATTATTCAAGTTTCATCGAATATGAATTTAATTTAAAGGGACTAGGCAGTTTCCTTCCCAAATATTTTATTTCTAAGAAAGTGAGTGAATGATCTAAAGCCCCTCCTTCACCCACCCATTGACAAATTAATGGATATTGATCAATAAGTGATTCTCTTATTAAGAAACTATGAGGTTTTTCAGATATTTTTGACGGCGTGGGTGCAAGCGTTAGAGACAATCTCCCTAATCTGCCACCAAGCTCTTCAATATCTCGATCAACTTCCCTTTCTTCTCCTCCGGGCACATCAGTCATAAAACTGATATTTCATTTCTTTAAAAAAAATCCACTACTGTGCTTTATTAACAAACAGTGGCTTCTTGGTGAAGTCTTAAAGCGATATTTAATTGACGGACTTACGCACACTATATATATATGCCACGTTATACAGCGTTTACACCTCATCTCCTTGGCATGATGCGAGATCGCATCGCTATGGTTATAGGTGGGACCTTACCGCGTACAAAGCTCGAATATTTATATCGCACTGTCGCTATATATCTCTGCCCTTTATGTTGTTTTCGGTCGATATATATACAAGTCGGCGATCGCTCAAACAAAGATCTGCAGTCCTCCGAATCAACGGACCCGATACACTATTACACAACCTTTAATAAATCGGTGGTTCCACTATTCGGTGATTGACTCAATTAAAAACTTTCTACCTCTGAAATGACGGACCTGGTGATAGGTATATCGCAGTTTATATTGTTTCGCTCCTGATTTGAAATCGGCCTCTGTCGCGCTATGGCTCTCTTCGAATTGAAAGACTCACACAACTAACAGCTCCAATCACCTCCCTACGCTGATATAGTTTCGAACCCACGATGGTAAGAAATTGCAGTTATGAAATTCAAATCCGCTACAGCCACTTAATGGGAAATCGCAAAAGTTCTTAGGATAACAGAGACATATGCACTATTGTAAAATCAAAGACTGCATAAACATAAACCAAAAGGAAAACGATTTCAATGATTAATAAACAGTAATTGCAGTGTGAGGAAATAGGAACCCAATCACCGAGTCAACACTATTAAAGCGCCACACAATAATCTACATATGCATATTACAGAGTCGTTTAATAAGAGACACTGAGAGAACAATTTTTTTTTCAAAATAATACTGTGGCACTCGCTCCTCTCCTCTGTCTGATGAGGGCTTCGCTGCCTCTTTATTTATAACTAAGGATAAGCCCTTTCGGTCCTTATCCGATACAAAGAAAGGCATGCTTTACAGGATGATTTAAAGCTTGAAAAGCTCAGTTACAAATAGCATGATTTATTGCTAGAATTTATTCTATTTTTAACTAAGAAAGCATAGAAATTGCAGCCTAAAGGACCCCACTCCCTTGCCTGTAGATTTTTTTGGATTTTTGGAATAGTTTGGAAGATTTCTCCCCCCCGAGTCACATGCTCCCACATCAGACTCCCGAGGACAAAATTCTTCATGGGATCCTGTCCATGAGCTCATCTATAGATTTGCTCAATTTCTGTAGAATGTCTTCTGTAACCCAAGTAGCTTCAGCGATCGGCTATCCATTCCATTTCACCAGATACTGGAAATATTCTCGTCCCCTGGTCTTTTTATACACTTTCTTATCCAGAATTCTTTCTGGCTCTAAATTCTTGACTGTGGGTAACTGTTTTACCCAGTCAATCTCTGGAGTCTCTTGATCCTGTGCTGTATCATCTTCAGCTTCATTCTCATACTTGTACAAGTCTGCAACAGTAAAAATTGGTGATATTCCCACACCAGGTGGTAATTCAATCTCATAAGTGTTTGCAGAGAATTTCCTCAGTACCCTGCATGGTCTAATTTTCTTGGATTTTAACTTATTATATGCTCCCTTTGGAAATCTCTCCTTTCTGAGGTGTGCTAAAACCAAGTCTCCAACTTCAAAGTTCATTTCTCTTCTCATCATGTCTGCTCTGGTTTTATATTGAATGTTGCTTTCCTGTAGCTGTTGTTTCACCTGTTCATGTATCGCCTGCATTCTTGAAGCAAAGTCTTCACCTTATGCACTTCTTATTTCTTCTTTTCCCAAGTTCCTTAGTTCAGATATTCCCCTTGGGTGCATTCCATAAACAATATGGAATGGGCTCTATCCTGTGCTCCTGTTTGGTGAGTCATTATATGCATATTCAACTTGTCGTAACACTTGATCCCATTGCTTTTGATGTTCTGCAGTAAAGCTCCACAAAATATTGCCTAAACTTCTGTTCACAACTTCAGTCTGTCCATCAGTTTGTGGATGATAGGGAGAACTGAAACTTAATTTAGTTCCCAGCTTCTTCCATAGTGTTCTCCAGAAATGTCCAATGAATTTTGAATCCCTGTCTGAAACAATGCTTTTGGGCAATCCATGTAATCTTACAATTTCTTTAAAAAAGAAGTTAGCAATGTGAGAAGCATCACTAGTTTTATAACATGGAATAAATTGTGCCATTTTTGAAAATCTGTCCACTACCACAAAAATTGAATCATAGCCTCTTTGAGTCTTTGGCAATCCTAGCACAAAATCCATACTTACCATATCCCAAGGCCTATCTGGAATTGGCAATGGAATATACAACCCTGTGTTCTGGCTCCTTCCTTTTGCATACTGGCACACTTTACAATTTCTTTCACACTTCTCTACTTCAGATTTCATTTTCGGCCAAAAGTAAAATCTGTTCAGTTGTTCAAAGGTTTTCTCTCTGCCAAAATGCCCTGCAAGTCCTCCAATATGCTTCTCTTTGATTAAATTTTCTCTCATTGAATAGTTGGGTATGCACAGCTGAGTTTTCTTAAATAACAGTCCATCTTGTATAAAATAATCCAGCCACTTGCTCCTATCCGCCAAAATAGGATTTTTACAAGCCTCAAATGCCTCTTTAAAATCTGAATCGGTTTCATATAATTCCTTAAGAAAATCAAACCCCAACACTTGGATTTGACTTTCTTGTAGCAATATACTTCTCCTACTTAAGGCATCTGCGACTTTGTTTGACTGTCCCGTTATATGCTCAACACAAAATGGAAGCCTTGAAGATACTCTACCCACATAGCATGTCTCTGCCTGAGTTTTGGTTGCTGCATTATAAACTGCAATGCATGGTTATCTGAATAAAGAATAAATTATTTCGACATTAAATAATGCCTCCACTTCTTTAGTGCCTGCACAACTGCGTAAAACTCCTTATCATAAGAAGAATACTTCCTTTTTTCATCATTTAGCTTTTCGGTGAAATAAGCTATTGGTCTATCTTCTTGGCTTAAAACTCGTCCAATTGCTTCTGCACTGGAATCACACTTAACCTGAAAAGTTTTGTTAAAATTAGGAAGAACCAAAACAGGCTTTTCAGTTATTTTCCTCTTCAACAGTTGAAACTTTCTCTCTGCTTCAGCAGTCCACTTAAATGGCTATTTATCTTTCTTTATGGTCTCAATAATAGGTGCATTAATCTTACTAAAATTCTTAATGAATTTTTTGTAAAAACTAGCAAGACCGTGGAAACTCCTTACCTCAAAAATACTCTTGGGTGAAGGCCACTCCACAATTTCTTTGATCTTTTCTGGATCAATCTTCAATTTTCAGCTGAGATGACAAATCCCAAGTACACCAGCTCCTCTTTCATAAACAAACACTTCTTCAGATTCAACAATAATTTTCCTTGTTGTAGCTTCTGTAAAACATAATTTAAATGCCTCAAGTGTTCCTCCTTGGATCTGTTATAAACTAATATATCATCCAGATATACGATTAAAAATTTACCAATGGATTCTTTAAGAACTTCATTCATAAGCCTCGTGAATGTACTTGGTGCATCGGACAACCCAAAAGGCATCACTCTCCATTCATATAATCCTTCATTGGTCTTAAAAGCGGTTTTCCATTCATCCCCTTCTCTTATCCTTATCTAATGATAACCACTTTTAAGATCTAACTTTGAAAAATATTTTGCGCCAAACAAGCAATCCATTAAATCTTCAATTCTGGGTAATGGAAATCTGTACCTAATTGTAATCTTATTGATGGCTCTTGAATCTGTACACATTCTCCAGCCTCCATCTTTTTTCGGGCTCAGCATTGTTGGCATTGCACAAGGACTTAGGCTTTCTTTGATCAACCCCTTGTCAAGCAATTCTTGCACCTGTTTCTTAACTTCTTCATTTTCTGCAGGAGTCATTCTATATGCTGCTTTGTTAGGTAGGCTTTCTCCAGGAATCAAGTCTATATGATGACTGATTTTCTGAATTGGCGGTAATTCATCAGGCAAATCATCAACAATAATATCATAATAATTCTCCAGCATTTCTTGAATTTCAATGGGTAATTAAGAAATTTTAGTAGAAGTCAATATTACCTTGGGCTTGCAAATTACAACAAAATTTACCTCATTTTATTCAATCTGCTTTAAGTATTCCTTCCCTCCAAGTAACAAAGTTTTTGGATCAGTCTTCTGTCCCGATATATCTTCTTCTTGCAGAGGCAACAATGTATGATTAACACCATCCTTTCCAAACTTGTAGGTGTTTCTCTTTCCGTCATGTATGGCTCCTCTGTCATATTGCCAAGGCCTTCCAAGCAATATGTGACACACATCCATAGGCATCACATCACAAACAATTTTATCTTTGTACTTGCCCACTTGAAATTCCACTTCACACTATTCACTTACCAACAGTTGATGTCCCTTTTGTAACCATGACACCTTATAAGGTGTTGGATGCTTCATTGTCTTCAGCTTCAATTTCTCCACTACTTCTGTAGAGACCAAATTATCAGTGCTGCCACTATCAATGATCATCTGGAAACATTTCCCTTGGACTTTGCACACTGTCCTGAATAAAGTTTTCCTTTGTGGCGGTTCAGCAGCCACCTCCTTCATTGGCTTAAGTAAGACTTTAATAACCACCAGAGATTCTCCTCTTTTTGGTGTATTTTCTTCTTCTGCTACCGCTGCCGCTGGTGCTTCTTCTTCAGCTAGAGCAACAATTGCATTCCTCTGCTTTATATATGCATTCTCTGGGCACTCAAAAGCTCTATGTCTCAGCTTGTTACATCTATAACATCTTATTTCTCTGCCTCTTCCTCTGCCTCTTCTTCCTCTAGAAAAACTCCCTCTACCTCTTGCATCACCTTCTTTGGGTGCATGCTGGGTTGAGCTACTGCTAGCTCCATCTCTAGGTGCTGTAGATCTTCCTCTACCACCTTGCCTTCCTTTTCCTCTGAAAGTCCCTGTCCCTTTGGCAGACTACTTCCTTATGAGCTTTTCCTCAGCTTTCAACGCTATCCGATAAGTTTCCTCTACTGTCTTAGGAGACAACAGACTTATCTCATCCTGAATGTCCATCCTGAGGCCATTCATGTATCTAGCCACCTTCTCATCTGTGTCTTGAGCTTCTCCTGCTCTTATGCTTACTTTATAAAACTCTTCTGTATATTCTTTTACTGTTAAAGCTCTCTGTGTAAGATTTTGCATTTTTCTAAACAATGTTTGCTGATAATTACTGGGCAAGAACTTACCTCTTAACTTTGCTACCATTTGGCTCCAATTTTTGATTGGCTGCTTACCAAGTCTCTTCCTTTCCGCCTGCACACCATCCCACCAGAGTGTTACGTGGCCTTTTAACTTGGTCACAACAAACTTTACTTTCTTCTCATCTTCTGTTTCCTCGTAATCGAAGAATTTCTCCATGTTGTTAATCCAGTCAATCAATTCTTCTGGATTCAGTCCTCCTTGATATACTGGTACTAATTGGTTCCATGGCCTGGCTGTGGATTTTAACACTGACTGAAAGAACCTCATCTCAGGAGTAACCTATACAGCTTCCTCCTCTTCAGTAGCTTCAATTTAGGGCTCATTGACATCTCCATCATCTATATTTCTATCCGAAGTTAATGCATCCACTCTACCTCGCAGCTCTTCTACTGTTTCCATTAGTTCAGCATTTGCAGCAGGTCGTCCTCTTCCAACTCTGAAAGCCATCCTTCTTCTGCTCCTGAGATTCTATTCAATGTCAGTTGATGGCTCTGGTACCACTAATGATGGCGTGGGTGCAAGCGTTAGAGACAATCTCCCTAATCTGCCACCAAGCTCTTCAATATCTCGATCAACTTCCCTTTCTTCTCCTCTGGGCACATCAGTCATTAAACTGATATTTCATTTCTTCAAAAAAAATCCACTATTGTGCTTTATTAACAAACAATGGCTTCTTGGTGAAGTCTTAAAGCGATATTTAATTGACGGACTTGCACACACTATATATATATGCCACGTTATACAACATTTACACCTCAGCTCCTTGGCATGATGCGAGATCACATCGCTATGGTTATAGGTGGGACCTTACCGCCTACAAAGCTCGAATATATATATATATATATATATATATATATATATATATATATATATATATATATCGCACCGTCGCTATATATCTCTGCCCTTTATGTTGGTTTCGGTCGATATATATACAAGTCGGCGATCGCTCAAACAAAGATCTGATGTCCTCCGAATCAACAGACCTGATACACTATTACACAGCCTTTAATAAATCGGTGGTTCCGCTATTCCGTGATTGACTCAATTAAAAACTTTCTACCTCCGAAATGACGGACCTGGAGATAGGTATATCGCAGTTTATATTGTTTCGCTCCTGATTTGAACTCGGCCTCTGTCGCGCTATGGCTCTCTTTGGATATAGTTTCGAACCTCCCTACGCTGATATAGTTTCGAACCCACGATGGTAAGAAATTACAGTTATGAAATTCAAATCCACTACAACCACTTAATGGGAAATTGCTAAAGTTCTTAGGATAACAAAGACATATGCTCTATAGTAAAATCAAAGCCTGCATAAACATAAACCGAAAGGAAAACGATTTCAATGATTAATAAACGGTAATTGCAGTGTGAGGAAATAAGAACCCAATCACTGAGTCAACACTATTAAAGCGCCACACAATAATCTACATATGCATATTACAGAGTCGTTTAATAAGAGACACTCAGAGAACAATTTTTTTTTCAAAATAATACTGTGGCACTCGCTCCTCTCCTATGTCTGATGAGGGCTTTGCTGCCTCTTTATTTATAACTAAGGATAAGCCCTTTCAGTCCTTATCCGATACAAAGTCCTTATCCGATACAAAGAAAGGCATGATTTAAAGGATGATTTAAAGCTTGAAAAGCTCAGTTACAAATAGCATGATTTATTGCTAGAATTTATTATATTTTTAACTAAGAAAGCATAGAAATTGCAGGATAAAGGACCCCACTCCCTTGCCTGTAGAATTTTTTGGATTTTTGGAATAATTTGGAAGATTTCTTCTGCTCAGTCACATGCTCCCGCATCAATTTTCTCCTCCCTTACCCTCTTATTCTTCCAAGTGGGTTTAAGCTTCCCAAGGTCAATGTTGATCAAGATGGGATCTAAGAGGAATCTATCAAAAAGATTGAAGAGCCATACTTCATCTTGCCACAATGTAAAGTTCAAATCCCTAAGCATCGCCAAAAAGACTTCCTTTCTAGAAAATCCTAGAGGATTGATCTGTTCCGATACAACCCATGGAATTACGTAAACTAAAATGCTTGTTTGGCTCCGCCGAGGAAACATTTAGGCCAAGTACTAAATCACAACCCTAAAAGTTTGATAAATATGGTATTCAACCTACCACCCAATCTGAGATCTTCCCCTTGGATCTAAACTCTAAAACTCCAATCCAACAATTAAATTAGACAGAAGGTGGCTGATGTAATCTCCTTTGCCAAAGTCTCTTGAAGCATATTAATGTCAAAAGTATGTAATTCAACAAAATTGTCTCGGGCCAACTTTTAATAAGGGCTGGCAAAGCCTTAGTAGTTTAAGGAAGGAATGATCATGGGCCATCCCTTTAACCCACTATTGCTGTTGTAAGCGCCCAAAATTGAAACATTCTTCCCTAAAGCCATGTCTAGTGTAGCCTTTCAGATGTTTGTGCGGGCGCATGCAAAACTTTTATTGGATTCGCCTTGATCAACGTTATTGATACCATAAACAGCGCAAACCGAGAAATCTTGTACTGGAGCCATTTCCTATGGAGAAGCTCTCACAATTTATACTCGTGAGTCTACTGTTCAAGTATACCGCATCAAACTTCATGTTGTTATTCCAGTTAGAGAATCACAATTTGAATAATCTCGGTAATACCGTTCCACTTCCTTTCGATGAGGTGCATTTCGAGTAACTGATTGAATCAACTAGTGATCAGATGCCAATGAAATGTTGTTGTCACACGATAGTATTTAGTGATGGATAATTAATTGGACGATCTTAAATGTGCGCATGCTACTTGTCTTTAGAGAAGGTATTTTGAGTCTTCGTTGAACAATACTTTTAAGTTCTCAAAATATTTTGACACGTCACAATTTCGCATGCGAACACTGGGTTCAATTTCTTTGTCTTTAATTTAGAAGCTGTTGGAGTGATCGCTATCTTCGATTATCATATTTTGATTTCCTTGCATTCTACATGTCCTTCGCTGCTAATTAAGAAGCTAGAGTGATCTCAATCTTCGATCACCATTTTTTAGTTGCCCATGGAAGCTACCTGTCCAAATTGGCATTCATTAGCCATTTATGTTATATGATTGGACTAGTGCTAATCATACATATTATAAATTTTTAAATTTTTGTAACTCCTATTTTACATACTTTCTAATATCCTTATTTATTTAAAAAAAATAATAATATAATTATTTTCAAATTTTTAATAAATAAAATAATAAACAAATTTGATGTTTAATAAAATATTTAAAATTATGGCATGAATCATATAAATTATTTATAGTTACCATATACGAGACCACCATATATCAGAACACCATATTTTAAAGTTGAATGATATTTTGTAACTCCTATTATACATAATTTATAATATTCATATTTATAAAACTCTATAGTAATATAATAATTTTCACAATCGTAACACAATTTTAAAACTTTAGTAAAATATTTAAAATTATACTGTGAGTCATAAAAGTGAGAAGTGAGAGATTCCAAAATAAAATGATAAATAGGAATTAGGAATCATTTGTAATTCTTTTTAGAATTTTCATGGCTTTTGATGACGTAAAGGATCTATGTTTAATTGGATTTCAAGTGGTATTAATCTTAGTTTTTTAGTTAAAACATGGGAGCATGATGACGTAGGGTTCCCCATATGGATGGATTCATTTTTCTGGAGAAAATAGAACAAGCAATCCTCTCATAGAGGTTTTGGTTATATAGACTATTATATCAAATATAATATTTCATCTCATCTTCGGCTTCATAAGATCTATCCCCACAATCACTACATGTAGATGAAAATTTCTGATTCTAACACCAATACGAATTTTCTTGGAATTTGTTATTTCTCTCCTATCAACTATACCTCCTATAAGAAAAATAATGTGGATAAGAATTGTCCCTTCAATACCTTAGAACAGGATATCCACAATCTAATGAATAAAGGTAATGTCCTTTTTCTTGGGGGCTTAAATGCTAGAACCACTGCTAACCAAGCTACTCTACTAAGCAATATGACTAACCATAACCTTGTATACCTAGATGAGGATTGTGGCTTAAATAATAGATTTAAAAGAAATCGTGAAGAAATAACTAAGAAACTATTCGGTATCGAGGTTATCAAGCTTTGTAGTTACCAAGGCTTGATTATCTGTAATCGAATTAATAAGTGGCCTACCTCTAGACAAGTGACTTGTGTTCATGAATTGGGAAGATTATGCCATATTAGACATCCATGTTCTCAAATGTATCGTAAATTTTGACATCCTAAATGACCATGAGCTTGATTCTTACTATAGACCCTTATCCTTAACCATAAATATTGACTTGTACACCAACTACATGCAAAAGAACTATGAGTGTCAAAGCCAAATTTGTTTTGGAAAAAGTAAAATGGATCTCTTTTACAAGATTTAAAGAGGGATCTTGGTTTCTTAACGTATAACAATAACATTAATCTCATATACTACAGTTTTACCACAACCCTTTCCACTACCGCTAGCATATTCTCTAGCAGGGTGTCATATATAAGAATAATAGAAATTCCAACCATTAGTCTAATGATGATTGTAAAATTTCCAGAAAAGCAATTAGAGACGCCCCTAACAAAATTGTAATTCTTGAAAAGATAAGTGTATACAAATCTCTATTCAAGAAGGAAGAAAAAACCTATACTAATAATAGGCAAGATCGTCTTCTTCACCTCTCCAAAGTCAATCCTAGAATGTTTTGGAGGAATATAATTGTCCATAAAACTAAATAAAATAATTTGATCCCCCTTCAAAATCTTTACGACTCTCCAGACACCATAAGAAGCATCTTAAATCCTAATATAGAGGAAAATATCTTCTATCTAGAAGATGTGAGTTTTGGATTAAAAAACTTGCTAATGGAAAAGCCAAGGACATTGAAGGATACTAAGCTGAAATTCTCAAAATGGGAAAGTGCATCCTCATCCCTCATATTCACAAGCTTCTCAATTCAACAGTAAATTATGGCTTCCCTAATCATTCGACGCAAAGCCTAATTGTGTATATATTGGTGATAAAAAATTCCCAATAATTATAGTACCTTTATGGTTAGCCACAATTTAGCCAATTTTTATGGTATCATTTTGGAAAATAAGATTAGTGTATAGCTGGAAACCCAGGATAAAAGAGCTAAAGGCAAAGTTGGTTTTACGAAACATCACTCAATCATTGACTATCTTGTCACTCTCAGAATCATTATCGAGGAATGTTGTAATATCCCTCACATAAGCTACCATAAAAGCATTAACAAAATGACTGTTTTTGAAAATTTAAATATTAATAATTCTTATATTGATATTACAAGAAGAATATTATTCTAATTCTTAATTATTAGAATGTTACAAGAATTAATTCTTAATTCTTATTTTGAGAATAATTTATATTCTTCTATATAAATAAATTATATTTCCAAGTTGGTATATTTTATGAGTTTTAGAACTAATGAGTGATAGTTTTCGAAGAGCTATGGATAAGTGATATTTTGTTCATAAGGCAAAATCAAATCTACCTTAAAAAACATGAGAAATTTATGGATGATTTATTGGGCGATTGTAAAATGAGTGCTTATAGAATTTAGGAATAATTCTATTTATGGAGTCATTTATGGGTGATTTATGGAATGCTTTTAGGATTTAGAAAATACATTTTCTTAATTCTACTTATTGTAATCCTGTGGGAAAATATGAGAATTAATGAAAAAACACATGTAGGGTCAAGCCAAAAGAGAGGGTCGAGGGATTCAAAGCATGCATTAAAACATAATTAACTATGCACTTTGAAAAATATTGTGTTTTTGTATGGTGCACGAAGAAATAATGAGTGAATTTATTTGCTTGAAAATTTTCATGTGATAAAGAGTCGAGATTATTTTCTTGTGAAAACCTCCATGGACTTTTGTGCATAGAGGAATATTTTTTCTTTTCATTGAATTCTTAAAATATTTCATATGCATTGAATTCTTAAAATATTTTCATGGCTAAATAATTGTATGAGTTCAATGAGTTATTGGAAAATAGGGTCTAAATATATCTTCATATCTCCAAAACCATGATATATGTGTAAACAAAGAAACATGTTTTTGCAAATGAGCCCATTCTCTCCAAAATAATCTTTCACATTTTATAAATTCCTTTTCAACTTATTGAAAACCATGTCCAATGTTGATGACTAAAACAATAAATTATTTAATATTTAATTTTGGTAAAATGGGCTGCAAAGATTCTTTCGAATATTCCCAAACTGACACCTGTGCCAAAACGTAGAGAGGTGTTTTGTAATGAACCCATTCCCAAAACAAACCTCATTTTTTTTTTTCCAAAAACTCATTTTGAGATGTTTGAAAATTGCGAACAAAGTTGATGACTAAAAGAGGAAAAACAAAGTAAAACATAGTGCTTCCATTTGATTTTTCAACCAAATAAGAATAGTTGTTTATGTACATATATAGATAACTATTGTGCTAATGTTGTTGAAAGTAATAAATTAATTGCATGCACAAACAAATAACTATTAACTTTGATATTTCTTGGAAAGAAATAAGTTATTCAAATGCATAAAAAATAGAACAATTATGTTGATAATTCTTGAAAAAGAATTAAGTTTTTTCATTTAATAGATTACCAATGATGTTCTCATGATGCATATGCATTAAAGTTTTACAGATAAATATTGCACTCTTAAATAGAATATGTGCTTATGGGCATAGGAATAATATCTATTATATTGGATATAGTGGAAAAGAATATGTGATTTTACATGCATAGGAAGTTTGAGACATGGAAAAAGAGATCATAAGTAACTTTTTTGAGAAAGAGCTCACATAAAAAATTTGAATAAAATACAACTGATCGTGTTATTTGAGAAGGATTTGTTATTCATGGTATTTCTTGAGGAAATATTACAAGTTTTTTTTATGTGTGAAATAATAGGAAAATATTTTGTCTTACATGAATAATGGCTAGTGAGTTAGCTAACTTTTGGAAAAAGAAAAAGTAGTGTGTTAAATTCCTTGGAAATAAACATATATATTAGTATGCAATGAAGTATTTGTTTTGTTATAACTCTTCAAAAAGAGGAGAACAGAAAAGCATATCCTTGTATGCATTATTGAATTAAATTCTTAGAGAGGAGAACTGGTAATCACATACTTTATTATGTTAAGATTACTTTGGAATATTCTTTAGAGAAGCATATATGCTTGGATGCATGCAAAAATATAGCTTTGGTGTTAGATTTCTAGAGAAAAGGAAGGTGAAATCGCATAATATTTCTTGTGTTAGCCTTTTTTTGGGAAAAATAATATGCATTTGAACCCCTAAAGGGATTATCTATGGTATTAGCTTTGTTTTGGGAGAAGATTATGTATACTTATTAAGCTAGATATTTTGGTAAGAGGAAAATGTCTCTTTGCATTCATGAAAGAATAAATGTTATGTGTTTGATCACTTGGAAAAGAGATGTGTTTATTTAACCATGCAATATTTAGTTAGTTTCCTTTGGAAAGAAATATATCTTTCACATGCAAGACGAAAAGTCTATCATGTCATTTTTTGTTGGCGAGGACAAGTAGTTCCATGCAAGAATCTATAACTATTAGGTTAACGTTTTTGGAATAGAGCTTGCATTTTTCTATATAATGGTCATTGTTAATGGCTCTCCCATGGAAAATATGTTTTTGAAAATAACATTGATTCACATGCATAAGTATAAAATCTATTGTGTTAATCCCTTTGAAAAAGAAAACATAATAGTAGGAACAAAGAAAATTGCTTGTTGAGCTAGTTCTCTCGAAAGCTTGTTATGCATTTGCATTCACAAGAACAATATATAGCATGTTAGGTTTCCTTTGGAAAAAAGATGATAGTGCATGCAAGATTATGTTAGCATTTTGTTAGAAAGACGACGTTTGATAGTGATTTTCTTGTTACTATTGCATGTGTAATGATGTAAAAAAAAACGTTTCATGGCATTCTATTTATGTTTTATGCATGCACACAAATATATGTTGAAGTGTCACTAATGAAGAATTTTTATTGGTTTATTTATATTTTATCTAGTCATAATATCAATTGTGATAACGAAAACAATGGTAGGAAAGGATGGTAACTTGTGCAAAGGATAGTTCAAGTTTAACATTGTGGCAAGTAAATATTTGTTGGTCCATGCAGATTGACGAATACCAACTACAGGATGATCCACTGACTGAAACATTCATACCGAAAATACATAGAGACTGAGGATCCTTGGATAAATCATATCATGACGATTGTAATAGCTTATAACAAGTTAATTTTCATTTAGTATGATTTTTCTATGTAATATTTTATGAAAATGGTCAAGGTATGGACTCCCTTATAAACAGTGAGTGACAGGTCAACACTCTCACGAGAATTTAATAATAAAATTAAAAGTTTGATGTTTTTCACCCTATGGGGTTTCCAAGGTATATTGGTGTCTAATCATGTGATTGTTCATGGTGCCATATTTATGAAGTTAACTTCTTTCATGATGTGATGTTTATATTATCAAGTATGTGATTTAATAACTGAGTTAAAAGAGTCATGAAATCGATGCATAGTTATAGCAGGAAATTTAAGTTAATATGCTACAACAACAACAGTTAATAGTTGTGTAACTCACTATGATTTTACTAAATATTTCTCTATTTAATGATGATGGTTATTCTAGTGATCATTGAGGGAATATAAAAAGTAATTTAGAAAGTTACACATTGGTAAATGTTGAAAAATATTCCTAACTCCATGCATATTCCTGCAAGGTTACAGGGGCGTGTTACAAATGTTGCAATAGTAAAACTAATATCTTTTATTGTTTTTTTGAATTTAAAAAATTTGTCTACATGGTTCCTCTAGATAATTTATGGAAAAGACTTGAAGAGATAATGGTTCCTCTTGAGTCGAGGGTTGTTGTGACTCGAATTTGCAAGGACATTGTCATTAATCTTAAGGCCACGGAGGGTTGGTCTAAATAGATTAAATGAAATATCAATGTTAAGAAAGGGTGTCCGATATACCCTATCCTTTTTGACATCTACATTTATAATCTAGAACCATATCTAGATGTTGTGGGATGAGCCAACCCCGAGATCGTTGGTATGTTAGTCAATATTCTCCTTTATGCTAACAATATTTTTCTTCTATCCATAAGCCATGAAGATCTTGACAAACACTTTAAAATCCTCCATAATTACTACTCCAGTATCGGTATGTCTATTAATAAAATAAAGACTAAATTCATGATAATTAGATGCTACAAGATCAACCATGACAATTTCATCTATGACAACAATTAGCTGGAGATATATTTTTATACAAATACTTATGTATTCACATTAATCATCAGCTCAATTGGAATTATAACATTGAGAAAAGGATTATCATCATCTAGAAAACCTATTATGATCTCTAGGTATGGAGTAAAAAATTATTCATCTTTGAGACTCTTTTTATCCCTATTATTTTATATGGATATAAGGTTTGTGGTTGCATTATATATATATATATATATATATATATATATATATATATATATATATATATATATATATATATATATAATTTTGGAGGAAGATCGAGTTGATTCAAAAGAAATTTATAACCTACAGCCTCAGGATTAAAGTTAATAATACCTATCCTATCCTCTTTACTGAAGCTATCCTTTCCTCCACTGAAAGCATGGCTATGTCACTATCTGATATATAAGAAAAGAAATTCCAACATGGAAACCAAGAGGTTCTCCAAAATTACTTTGAAATCTAGGCAAAACCTCGACCTCCTGCTCAAGCGGGGTTGGCATAAGAATGCCCATTCCTGACTCGAATATTCATTGTTAAAGGACGATATCATCTTGGAGAATAAATATAATATTAGAAATACTATTACGACAAAATTTAATGAGAAATTGTGGGATGCTAAGGAGTTTGAGGGGAAAAGGAAACTAAGGTATTAAAAGGAGGTGATCATCCCCACTCTCACTAACCAGAATTATCTTTATGACTTATCCATTGCTAAGAAGAAAATAAACATTACAAAGATAAGAACTAATTCCCATGAGATTTGAAGTGATACCACGCATTGGTCCATTCCCAAAACACCTTGGGAGAAAATAATTTATTAATTGTGTGATTTTAATAGGATTGAATATGAAAAGCAATTTCTCTTCGATTTTCCAGGTCTTACTCATGTCCATTCTCATTTCCAAAATATTTTCCACACTAGCAACCTTCTTGAATTGTTCAGTCAGGAAAACAATAGTGATCTAAGAATGGTTCTTTCCCTTGTATTTGATCATAGAAATAAAATATTAAAAAGTATCAATTAATAACTTGTATTTAGGTATGATAGACCTCATTGGTCTCAGCAAAAGCTAATCATCATCATCATCATCATCATATACATTACTTATAGTTACCATAATTTTCTTGAAATAACTATTTTCAAATTTAAACTCATACAATAATATACAAAAAATGATATAAGTTATTTATAGTTATGATATATTTTTTAAAGAAAAATATTTTTTCATGACTCCTTTTATGTCATGGAAATGTGAAACTTTGATCTCAAACTGCAAAAAATTAATTAGTGGCAATGAATTACTAAGATCAAATAATTTCATTAAATCTTTTAACATTAATTAAAAATAATTAAAGATTACAATGTAATATTGAATAATTTTTTGAAATATTTGTAAATTTTTTTTTCTAAATTCCCTCTGCCATGTTATTTCGCTATTGTAATGCTTATTTCGTTTTTAGAAGAATTTGGTACTATTACTACAATGATTTTAAACTTGATATCACATTTCAAAAATATAGGAAATTAATTCTTACACTTATTAAAAGTAACATGGATCATTCTAAAGATGATGTGTTTTCATTCTCGTTATGGTGTTCTCAAATCAGATGTCATAAATAAAATAGACCATGATTGAATAGTGAATTTCACAAGCAATATTGATGACTTGATTTTCCAAACTTGATATTGTATTTTCATACTATTATTATACTTGACGTAGGCATGGTATTACACATTCAAATTTTCCTTTGACTAGGTAATAATTTGTTTTTTACCAAACAAATTTGTAGCTTTTATGAATTGAATTTTATTATTTTTTTAATCAAAATTTAAATGTATTTATCAATATTATTGGTTGAGCAGCTATTATGTAATGATATCATCGTGTACTTCTATCACAACATGAACATCCATCTCAAGATATAACATCATATGTATTTTTTTGTAACATTCTCACCCATAAAATTTGCCATAACTTTGAAAGATCCCAACTATTCACGAGAAAGGTCAACTGTCAACGTTTGGAAGCATAGTCAAAGCATGTTTTCTAGAGGGTTCAGAGGCTAAGGTTTCTGGTTCGATCTTCTCTAGTAGGACATTTGAATTGACGCTTTAGTCCATGACCACTTATAACTCTTTCTTTTTGTAACATATCATTTCCATTACGGGGTTTAATATTGGTTTACACCATTGGTTTCTTGAAGGTTATCACTTGTTTTAGATTCAATCCCCTGGTCACGCGGTTTTAAATCACATGAATTGGCCATCGAGTCAAAATCCAAAGGGTCGTTTAAACATATCTCAGGTTAATCTAGCAAGAAGGTGCCCATTTCCCCCTAATGTCAGTGTAGGAAGCTTGCCTTGGGATTTTCCTTAACTTTCTTTGTTGTTAGTAGAAATTCATGATCACACTGACCATGTCAATCAATAGTATTTTGCCCAAGATTTTTTGGAAGCTTTTGGAGTAGGAGGTGAAGGGTTTGTTTGTAAACATTATGGGGGGAGAGACAAAAAAAACACACCTAGAAACATATTAAGGAATCCTTTTCCATGAAGGAGTTGAACCTAGGCTTAAATGTCAACATGGAAAGAGTGGAATCCTTGTCCGAGAGAGCCCTAGTGGGTAGGCTTAGTTACATATCGATGTAACATGAATAACTCCTATCCTAGGTGATGATGATATGGAACAAATTGACGGGCTATACATTGAGAGGGAACATTTTGGTGAAAAAATAGGTTCATTCCCATTCTAGTCAAATATTGATCTAGAACTAATCGTCAGCAAATATTGGGTCACAGTTAGGGGCTCGATTTGGTTATAATGGTGGCACCCAAACTTCTTCCCAAGAACATAAATCCAAATTCAAAAGCATCTATGGGTAATTCTCTATAATTTCCATATACCAGACCACCATATACCAGAACACCATATTTTAAAGTTGAATGATAATTTGTAACTCCTATTATACATAATTTATAATATTCATATTTATAAAACTGTATAGTAATATAATAATTTTCACAATTGTAACACAATTTTAAAACTTTAATAAAATATTTAAAATTATACTGTGAGTCATAAAAGAGAGAAGTGAGAGATTCCAAAATAAAATGATAAATAGGAATTAGGAATCATTTGTATTTTTTTTAGAATTGTCATGGCTTTTGATGGCATAAGGGATCTATGTTTAATTGCATTTCAAGTGGTATTAATCTTAGATTTTTAGTTAAAACATGGGAGCATGATGAACGTAGGGTTCCCCACATGGATGGATTCATTTTTCTGGAGAAAATAAAACAAGCAATCCTCTCATAGAGGTTTTGGTTATATAGAATATTATATCAAATATAATATTTCATCTCATATTCGGCTTCATAAGATCAATCCCCACAAGCAATACATGTAGATGAAAATTTCTGATTCTAACACCAATACGAATTTTCTAGGAATTTGTTATTTCTCTCCTTTCAACTATACCTCCTATAAGAAAAATAACCCGGATAAGAATTGTCGCTTCAATACCTTAGAACAGGATATCCACAATCTAATGAATAAAGATAATGTCCTTTTTCTTGGGGACTTAAATGCTAGAACCACTGCTAACCAAGCTACTCTACTAAGCAATATGACTAACCATAACCTTGTATTCCTAGATGAGGATTGTGGCTTAAATAATAGATTTAAAAGAAATCGTGAAGAAATAACTAAGAAAATATTTGGTACCGAGGTTATCAAGCTTTGTAGTTACCAAGGCTTGATTATCTGTAATGGAATTAATAAGTGGCCTACCTCTAGACAAGTGACTTGTGTTCATGAATTGGGAAGATTATGCCATATTAGACATCCATGTTCTCAAATGTATCGTAAATTTTGACATCCTAAATGACCATGAGCTTGATTCTTACTATAGACCCTTTTCCTTAACCATAAATATTGACTTGTACACCAACTACATGCAAAAAGACTATGATAGTCAAAGGCAAATTTTTTTTGGAAAAAGTAAAATGGATCTCTTTTTATAGGATTTGAAGAGGGATCTTGGTTTCTTAACGTATAACAATAACATTAATCTCATATACTACAGTTTTACCACAACCCTTTCCACTACCGCTAGCATATTCTCTACCAGGGTGTCATATATAAGAATAATAGAAATTCCAACCATTAGTCTAACGATGATTGTAAAATATCTAGAAAAGCAATTAGAGACGCCCCTAACAAAATTGTAATTATTGAAAAAATAAGTGTATACAAATCTCTATTCAAGAAGGAAGAAAAAACCTATACTAATAAGAGGCAAGATCGTCTTCTTCTCCTCTCCAAAGTCAATCCTAGAATGATTTGGAGGAATATAATTGTTCATAAAACTAAATAAAATAATTTGATCCCCCTTCAAAATCTTTACGACTCTCCAGACACCATAAGAAGCATCTTAAATCCTAATATAGAGGAAAATATCTTCTATCTAGAAGATGTGAGTTTTAGATTAAAAAGCTTGCTAATGGAAAAGCCAAGGACATTGAAGGATACTAAGCTGAAATTCTCAAAATGGGAAAGTGCATCCTCATCCCTCATATTCACAAGCTTCTCAATTCAACAGTAAAGCATGGCTTCCCTAATCATTCGACGCAAAGCCTAATTGTGTATATATTGGTGATAAAAAAATTCCCAATAATTATAGTACCTTTATGGTTAGCCACAATTTAGCCAAGTTTTATGGTATCATTTTGGAAAATAAGATTAGTGTATAGCTGGAAACCCATGATAAAAGAGCTAAAGGCAAAGCTGGTTTTACAAAACATCACTCTATCATTGACTATCTTGTCACTCTCAGAATCATTATCCAGGAATGTTGTAATATCCCTCACATAAGCTACCATAAAAGCATTAATAAAATGACTGTTTTTGAAAAAATAAATATTAATAATTCTTATATTGATATTACAAGAAGAATATTATTCTAATTCTTAATTATTAGAATATTACAAGAATTAATTCTTAATTCTTATATTGAGAATAATTTATATTCTTCTATATCAATAAATTATATTTCCAAGTTGGTATATTTTATGAGTTTTAGAACTAATGAGTGATAGTTTTCGAAGAGCTATGGATAAGTGATATTTTGCTCATAAGAAAAAATCTAATCTACCTGAAAAAAACATGAGAAATTTATGGATGATTTATTGGGTGATTGTAAAATGAGTGCTTATAGAATTTAGGAATAATTCTATTTATGGAGTGATTTATGGGTGATTTATGGAATGCTTTTAGGATTTAGAAAATACATTTTCTTAATTCTACTTATTGTAATCCTATGGGAAAATATGAGAATCAATGAAAAAACACATGTAGGGTCAAGCCAAGAGAGAGGGTCGTGGAATTAAAAGCATGAATTAAAATATAATTAACTATGCACTTTGAAAAATATTGTGTTTTCATATGGTGCATGAAGAAATAATCACTGAATTTATTTGCTTGAAAATTTTCATGTGATAAAGAGTCGAGATTATTTTCTTGTGAAAACCTCCATGGACTTTTGTGCATAGAGGAATATTTTTTCTTTTCATTGAATTCTTAAAATATTTCATATGCTTTGAATTCTTAAAATATTTTCATGGCTAAATAATTGTATGAGTTCAATGAGTTATTGGAAAATAGGGTCTAAATATATCTTCGTATCTCCAAAACCATGATATATGTGTAAACAAAGAAACATGTTTTTGCAAATGAGCCCATTCTCTCCAAAATAATCTTTCACATTTTATAAATTCCTTTTCAACTTATTGAAAACCATGTCCAATGTTGATGACTAAAACAATAAATTATTTAATATTTAAATTTGGAAAAATGGGCTGCAAAGATTCATTCGAATATTCCCAAACTGACACCTGTGCCAAAACTTAGAGAGGTGTTTTGTAATGAACCTGTTCCCAAAACAAACCTCGTTTTTTTTTCCAAAAACTCATTTTGAGATGTTTGAAAATTGCGTACAAAGTTGATGACTAAAAGAGGAAAAACAAAGTAAAACATAGTGCTTCCATTTGATTTTTCAACGAGATAAGAATAGTTGTTTATGTACATATATAGATAACTATTGTGCTAATGTTGTTGAAGATAACAAATTAATTGCATGCACAAACAAATAACTATTAACTTTGATATTTCTTGGAAAGAATTAAGTTTTTTCATTTAATAGATTACCAATGATGTTCTGATGATGCATATGCATTAAAGTTTTACAGATAAATATTGCACTCTTAAATAGAATATGTGCTTATGGGCATAGGAATAATATCTATTATATTGGATATACTGGAAAAGAATATGTGATTTTACATGCACAGGAAGTTTAAGACATGGAGAAAGAGATCATAAGTAACTTTTTTGAGAAAGAGCTGACATAAAAAATTTGAATAAAATACAATTGATCGTGTTATTTGTGAAGGATTTGTTATTCATGGTATTTCTTGAGGAAATATTACAAGTTTTTTTGATTTGTTAAATGATAGAAAAATATTTTGTCTTACATGAATAATGGCTAGTGAGTTAGCTAACTTTTGGAAAAAGAAAAAGTAGTGTGTTAAATTCCTTGGAAATAAACATATATATTAGTATACAATGAAGTATTTGTTTTGTTATAACTATTCAAAACGAGGAGAACAGAAAAGCATATCCTTGTATGCATTATTGAATTAAATTCTTAGAGAGGAGAACTAGTAATCACATACTTTATTATGTTAATATTACTTTGGAATATTCTCTAGAGAAGCATATATGCTTGGATGCATGCAAAAATATAGTTTTGTTGTTAGATTTCTAGAGAAAAGGAAGGTGAAATCGCATAATATTGCTTGTGTTAGCCTTTTTTTGGGAAAAATAATATGCATTTGAACCCCTAAAGGGATTATCTATTGTATTAGCTTTGTTTTGGGAGAAGATTATGTATACTTATTAAGCTAGATATTTTGGTAAGAGGAAAATGTCTCTTTGCATTCATGAAAGAATAAATGTTATGTGTTTGATCGCTTGGAAAAGAGATGTGTTTATTTAACCATGCAATATTTAGTTAGTTTCCTTTGGAAAGAAATATATCTTTCACATGCAAGACGAAAAGTCTATCATGTCATTTTTTGTTGGAGAGGACAAGTAGTTGCATGCAAGAAATTATAACTATTAGGTTAACATTTTTGGAATAGAGCTTGCATTTTTCTATATAATGGTCATTGTTAATGGCTCTCCCATGGAAAATATGTTTTTGAAAATAACATTGATTCACATGCATAAGTATAAAATCTATTGCGTTAATCCCTTTGAAAGAGAAAACATAATAGTAGGAACAAAGAAAATTGTGTGTTGGGCTTGTTCTCTCGAAAGCTTGTTATGCATCTGCATTCACAAGAACAATATATAGCATGTTAGGTTTCCTTTGGAAATAAGATGATAGTGCATGCAAGATTATGTTAGCATTTTGTTAGAAAGACGACATTTGATAGTGCTTTTCTTGTTAGTAATGCGTGTGTAATGATGTAAAAAAAAAAGTTTCATGGCATTCTATTTATGTTTTATGCATGCACACAAATATATGTTGAAGTGTCACTAATAAAGAATTTTTATTGGTTTATTTATATTTTATCTAGTCATAATATCAATTGTGCTAACGAAAACAATGGTAGGAAAGGATGGTAACTTGTGCAAAGGATAGTTCAAGTTTAACATTGTGGCAAGTAAATATTTGTTGGTCCATGCAGATTGACGAATACCAACTACAGGATGATTGACTCATTGAAACATTGATACCGAAAATACATAGAGACTGTGGATCCTTGGATAAATCATATCATGATGATTGTAATAGCTTATAACAAGTTAATTTTCATTTAATATGATTTTTCTATGTAATATTTTATGAAAATTGTCAAGGTATGGACTCCCTTATAAACATTGAGTGATAGGTTAACACTCTCACTAGAATTTAATATTAAAATTAAATGTTTGATGTTTTTCACTCTACGGGGTTTCCAAGGTATATTGGTGTCTAATCATGTGATTATTCATTGTGCCATATTTATGATGTTAATTTCATTCATGATGTGATGTTTATATTATC
Source organism: Pinus tabuliformis (assembly GCA_031772625.1). Taxonomy (NCBI): domain Eukaryota; kingdom Viridiplantae; phylum Streptophyta; class Pinopsida; order Pinales; family Pinaceae; genus Pinus; species Pinus tabuliformis. Next base: position 12,160,001 of record CM062813.1, on the reverse strand, counting down.
AAGTATGTGATTTAATAACTGAGTTAAAAGAGTCATGAAATCGATGCATAGTGATGGCAGGAAATTTAAGTTAATATGCTACAACAACAACAGTTAATCATTGTGTAACTCACTATGATTTTACTAAATATTTCTCTATTTAATGATGATGGTTATTATAGTGATCATTGAGGGAATATAAAAAGTAATTTAGAAAGTTACACATTGGTAAATGTTGAAAAATATTCTTAACTCCATGCATATTCTTGCAAGGTTACAGGGGTGTGTTACCAATGTTGCAATAATAAAACTAATATTTTTTATTGTTTTTTTGAATTTAGAAAATTTGTCTACATGGTTCCTCTAGATAATTTATGGAAAAGGCTTGAAGAGATAATGGTTCCTCTTGAGTCGAGGGTTGTTGTGACTCAAATTTGCAAGAACATTGTCATTAATCTTAAGGCCACGGAGGGTTGGTCTAAATAGATTAAATGAAATATCAATGTTATGAAAGGGTGTCCGATATACCCTATCCTTTTTGACATCTACATTGATAATCTAGAAGCATATCTAGATGTTGTGGGATGAGCCAACCCCAAGATCATTGGTATGTTAGTCAATATTCTCCTTTATGCTAACAATATTTTTCTTCTATCCATAAGCCATGAAGATCTTGACAAACAATTTAAAATCCTCCATGATTACTACTCCAGTATCGGTATGTCTGTTAATAAAAGAAATACTAAAGTCATGATAATTAGATGCTACAAGATCAACCATGACAATTTCATCTATGAAAACAATTAGCTGGAAATATATTTTTATACAAATATCATCATCTAGAAAAACTATTATGGTCTTGAAAATGATTACAAGATGACCGATCTCTAGGTATGGAGTAAAAAAAATTCATCTTTGAGACTCTTTTTATCCCTATTATTTTATATGGATGTAAGGTTTGTGGTTGCATTATATATATATATATATATATATATATGTATATGTATATGTATATGTATATGTATATGTATATGTATATGTATATGTATATATATATATATCTATATATATATATATATATATATATATATATATATATATATATATAATTGTGGAGGAAGATCGAGTTGATTCAAAAGAAATTTATAACCTACATCCTCAGGATTAAAGTTAATAATACCTATCCTATCCTCTTTACTGAAGCTATCCTTTCCTCCATTGAAAGCATGGCTATGTCACTATCTGATATATAAGAAAAAAATTTCCAATATGGAAAGCAAGAGGTTCTCCAAAATTACTTTGAACTCTATGCAAAACCTCGACCTCCTGCTCAAGCGGGGTTGGCATAAGAATGCCCATTCCTGACTCGAATATTCATGGTTAAACGACGATATCATCTTGGAGAATAAATATAATATTAGAAATACTATTACATCAAAATTTAATGAGAAATTGTGGGATGCTAAGGAGTTCGAGGGGAAAAGGAAACTAAGGTATTACAAGGAGGTGATCATCCCCACTTTCACTAACCAGAATTATCTTTCTGACTTATCCATTTCCAAGAAGAAAATAAACATTACAAAGATAAGAACTAATTCCCATGAGATTTGAAGTGATACCAGGCATTGGTCCATTCCCAAAACACCTTGGGAGAAAATAATCTATTAATTGTGTGATTTTAATAGGATTGAATATGAAAAGCAATTTCTCTTCGATTTTCCAGGTCTTACTCATGTCCATTCTCATTTCCAAAATATTTTCCACACTAGCAACCTTCTTGAAATGTTCAGTCACGGAAACAATAGTGATCTAAGAATGGTTCTTTCCCTTGTATTTGATCATGGAAATAAAATATTAAAAAGTATCAATTAATAGCTTGTATTTAGGTATGATAGACCTCATTGGTCTCAGCAGAAGCTAATCATCACCATCATCATCATCATATACATTACTTATAGTTACCATAATTTTCTTGAAATAACTATTTTCAAATTTAAAATCATACAATAATATACAAAAAATGATATAAGTTATTTATAGTTATGATATATTTTTTAAAGAAAAATATTTTTTCATCACTCCTTTTATGTCATGGAAATGTGAAACTTTGATCTCAAACTGCAAAAATGAATTAGTGGCAATGAATTACTAAGACCAAACAATTTCATTAAATCTTTTAACATTAATTAAAAATAATTAAAGATTACAATGTAATATTTAATAATTTTTTGAAATATTTGTAATTTTTTTTTCTAAATTCCCTCTGCCATGTTATTTCTCTATAGTAATGCTTATTTCGTTTTTAGAAGAATTTGGTACTATTACTACAAAGATTTTAAATTTGATATCACATTTCAAAAATATAGGAAATTAATTCTTACACTTATTAAAAGTAACATGGATCATTCTAAAGATGATGTGTTTTCATTCTCGTTATGGTGTTCTCAAATAAGATGTCATAAAATAAAATAGACCATGATTGAATAGTGAATTTCACAAGCAATATTGATGACTTGATTTTCCAAACTTGATATTGTATTTTCATACTATTATTATACTTGACGTAGGCATGGTATTACACATTCAAATTTTCCTTTGACTAGGTAATAATTTGTTTTTTACCAAACAAATTTGTAGCTTTTATGAATTGAATTTTATTATTTTTTAATCAAAATTTAAATGTATTTATCAATATTATTGGTTGAGGAGCTATTATGTAATGATATCATCGTGTACTTCTATCACAACATGAACATCCATCTCAAGATATAACATCATATGTATTGTTTTGTAACATTCTCACCCATAAAATTTGCCATAACTTTGAAAGATCCAAACTATTCACGAGCAAGGTCAACTGTCAACGTTTGGAAGCATAGTCAAAGCATGTTTGCTAGAGGGTTCAGAGGCTAGGGTTTCTGGTTCGATCTTCCCTAGTAGGACATTTGAATTGACGCTTTAGTTCATGACCACTTATAACTCTTTCTTTTTGTAACATATCATTTCCATTACGGGGTTTAATATTGGTTTACACCCTTGGTTTCTAGAAGGTTATCACTTGTTTTAGATTCAATCCCCTGGTCACAAGATTTTAAATCACATGAATTGGCCATCAAGTGAAAATCCAAAGGGTCATTTAAACATATCTCAGGTTAATCTAGCAAGAAGGTGCCCATTTCCCCCTAATGTCAGTGTAGGAAGCTTGCCTTGGTATTTTCCTTAACTTTCTTTGTTGTTAGTAGAAATGCATGATCATACTGACCATGTCAATCAATAGTATTTTGCCCAAGATTTTTTGGAAGCTTTTGGAGCAGGAGGTGAAGGGTTTGTTCGTAAACATTATGGGGGGAGAGAAAAAAAAACACACCTAGAAACATATTAAGGAATTCTTTTCCATGAAGCAGTTGAACCTAGGCTTAAATGTCAACATGGAAAGAGTGGAATCCTTGTCCGAGAGAGCCCTAGTGGGTAGGCTTAGTTACATATTGATGTAACATGAACAACTCCTATCCTAGGTGAGGATGATATGGAAGAAATTGATGGGCTATACATTGAGAGTGAAAATTTTGGTGAAAAAATATGTTCATTCCCATTTCTAGTCAAATATTGATCTAGAACTAATCCTCGGCAAATATTGGGTCACAGGAAGGGGCTTGATTTGGTTATAACGGTGGCACCCAAACTTCTTCCCAAGAACATAAATCCAAATTCAAAAGCATCTATGGGTAATTCTCTGTAATTTCCCACTTAAACTATGGTCCAAATAAGTACTTATCAAGGTGGAAAACTCTTTGGGTATATTTTTCTTCCTAGCAGAAGCTTCCTTTAGAAGAAGCTTCCTTTATAGCTCCAGATAAATGTGCAACATGGATTCTTATGGAAATGGATACCTCGGAAGGGTTACTAGGGTCACTAAAAAATATTTTGCGAGAGAATATTATCATACAATCGTGAGACTACTATAAAATACCATTCAAGTGCCTTAACTATAACGAAGTGGTCCAACTAATCAACTCCTAATTATGATCCTTGGTGTTAGGATTATGGCTCCTATGTCCATTACAAAACCCTGCCCAGGCCTCTCATGCATTTGTTTACTCAAAAACTCCCATAAACGGTTTCTATGGAATGCTTGGCTTTCTCTCCTAATTTGGCTAAAGCGAACTACAATAGGAAATTTGTGAACTTGTTATCCACTCGTGATTTTATGGCGAAGAAAATAAGTCATGACGAGGGTCTCACTCAAGATATAAACAAAATCCCAATTTCTCATGCGAATTGTGGGTTCAATTTCTTTGTCTTTAATTTAAAAGCTGCTGGAGTGATCACTATCTTCGATTATCATATTTTGATTTCCTTGCATTCTACATGTCCTTCGCTGCTAATTAAGAAGCTAGAGTGATCTCAAAATTCGATCACCATTTTTTAGTTGCCCATGGAAGCTACCTGTCCAAATTGGCATTCATTAGCCATTTATGTTATATGATTGGACTAGTTTTAATCATACATATTATACATCACTATAAATTTTTAAATTTTTGTAACTCCTATTTTACATACTTTCTAATATTCTTATTTATTTTTAAAAAATAATAATATAATGATTTTCACATTTTTAATAAATAAAATAATAAACAAATTTAATGTTTAATAAAATATTCAAAATTATGGCATGAATCATATAAATTATTTATAGTTACCATATACCAGACCACCATATTTTAAAGTTGAATGACTTTTTGTAACTCCTATTATACATAATTTATAATATTCATATTTATAAAACTCTATAGTAATATAATAATTTTCACAATTGTAACACAATTTTAAAACTTTAATAAAATATTTAAAATTATACTGTGAGTCATAAAAGTGAGAAGTGAGAGATTCCAAAATAAAATGACAAATAGGAATTAGGAATCATTTGTATTTTTTTTTAGAATTGTCATGGCTTTTGATGGCGTAAAGGATCTATGTTTAATTGCATTTCAAGTGGTATTAATCTTAGTTTTTAGTTAAAACATGGGAGCATGATGAACGTAGGGTTCCCCACATGGATGGATTCATTTTTCTGGAGAAAATAGAACAAACAATCCTCTCATAGAGGTTTTGGTTATATAGACTATTATATCAAATATAATATTTCATCTCATATTCGGCTTCATAAGATCAATCCCCACAAGCACTACATGTAGACGAAAATTTCTGATTCTAACACCAATACGAATTTTCTTGTAATTTGTTATTTCTCTCCTATCAACAATACCTCCTATAAGAAAAATAATCTGGATAAGAATTGTCCCTTCAATACCTTAGAACAGGATATCCACAATCTAATGAATAAAGGTAATGTCATTTTTCTTGGGGACTTAAATGCTAGAACCACTGCTAACCAAGCTACTCTACTAAGCAATATGACTAACCATAACCTTGTATACCTAGATGAGGATTGTGGCTTAAATAATAGATTTAAAAGAAATCGTGAAGAAATAACTAAGAAACTATTTGGTACCAAGGTTATCAAGCTTTGTACTTACCAAGGCTTGATTATCTGTAATGGAATTAATAAGTGGCCTACCTCTAGACAAGTGACTTGTGTTCATGAATTGGGAAGATTATGCCATATTAGACATCCATGTTCTCAAATGTATCGTAAATTTCGACATCCTAAATGACCATGAGCTTGATTCTTAGTATAGACCCTTATCCTTAACCATAAATATTGACTTGTACACCAACTACATGCAAAAGAACTATGAGAGTCAAAGGCATATTTGTTTTGGAAAAAGTAAAATGGATCTCTTTTTACAGGATTTAAAGAGGGATCTTGGTCTCTTAACGTATAACAATAACATTAATCTCATATACTACAGTTTTACCACAACCCTTTCCACTACCGCTAGCATATTCTCTACCAGGGTGTCATATATAAGAATAATAGAATTCCAACCATTAGTCTAATGATGATTGTAAAATTTCCAGAAAAGCAATTACAGACACCCCTAACAAAATTGTAATTCTTGAAAAAATAAGTGTATACAAATCTCTATTCAAGAAGGAAGAAAAAACCTATACTAATAAGAGGCAAGATCGTCTTCTTCACCTCTCCAAAGTCAATCCTAGAATGTTTTGGAGGAATATAAATGTTCATAAAACTAAATAAAATAATTTGATCCCCCTTCAAAATCTTTACGACTCTCCAGACACCATAAGAAGCATCTTAAATCCTAATATAGAGGAAAATATCTTCTATCTAGAAGATGTGAGTTTCGGATTAAAAAACTTACTAATGGAAAAGCCAAGGACATTGAAGGATACTAAGCTGAAATTCTCAAAATGGGAAAGTGCATCCTCATCCCTCATATTCACAAGCTTCTCAATTCAACAGTAAAGCATGGCTTCCCTAATCATTCGACGCAAAGCCTAATTGTGTATATATTGGTGATAAAAAATTCCCAATAATTATAGTACCTTTATGGTTAGCCACAATTTAGCCAATTTTTATGGTATCATTTTGGAAAATAAGATTAGTGTATAGCTGGAAACCCAGGATAAAAGAGCTAAAGGCAAAGTTGGTCTTACGAAACATCACTCTATCATTGACTATCTTGTCACTCTCAGAATCATTATCCAGGAATGTTGTAATATCCCTCACATAAGCTACCATAAAATCATTAACAAAATGATTGTTTTTGAAAATTTAAATATTAATAATTCTTATATTGATATTACAAGAAGAATATTATTCTAATTCTTAATTATTAGAATATTACAAGAATTAATTCTTAATTCTTATATTGAGAATAATTTATATTCTTCTATATCAATAAATTATATTTCCAAGTTGGTATATTTTATGAGTTTTAGAACTAATGAGTGATAGTTTTCGAAGAGCTATGGATAAGTGATATTTTGTTCATAAGGCAAAATCAAATCTACCTTAAAAAAACATGAGAAATTTATGGATGATTTATTGGGTGATTGTAAAATGAGTGCTTATAGAATTTAGGAATAATTCTATTTATGGAGTGATTTATGGAATGCTTTTATGATTTAGAAAATACATTTTCTTAATTCTACTTATTGTAATCCTATGGGGAAATATGAGAATCAATGAAAAAACACATGTAGGGTCAAGCCAAGAGGGAGGGTCGAGGGATTCAAAGCATGCATTAAAATATAATTAACTATGCACTTTGAAGAACATTGTGTTTTCATATGGTGGATGAAGAAATAATCAGTGAATTTATTTGCTTGAAAATTTTCATGTGATAAAGAGTCGAGATTATTTTCTTGTGAAAACCTCCATGGACTATTGTGCATAGAGGAATAATTTTTCTTTTCATTGAATTCTTAAAATATTTCATATGCATTGAATTCTTAAAATATTTTCATGGTTAAATAATTGTATGAGTTCTGTTAGCGCTCAAATCTGCCTCAGGCTGAGGAAGGTAAAACTCGAGGCAACATCAAACCACGCTCAGCCTCGTAGCTAGCCCTACGAGGACAGGAGAGGGCTATCTCCGGTCAATCTCGACAAAAGGTAATCAAAGAAGCTTGAGATGACTTAATTGATGACTAATGTTAGGCTATGTATGAAGTACAAGGACTATGGAATTGATTTTTTGAAGTTTTGTTGAATTAAAGGGAAAGGCAATTTTGGGTGCGGGGATGAGGCACAACTTTTGCAGAGGTCTACTTGGGGCAAGATAGGCGATTGTTTTGATGCCTTTAAAGTGATTGAATGAATAGACCTGACAGGTGAGAAGCTAAGGAGAGCAAGGAAGTCTCAAGCATTCTCCTTAAACTGAGGAAAACATGGAAAAATAAACAAACTTAAAGGAAGAGCATAGCAAATTTATGGGTTCTACCTTAACACTTCATTTGTTCAATTACAGAAGATTAAATAAGGAAAGTGGTACACATACACAGCTTACAAGTACTGAGAGAAACATACCATCAACACATAAGGCCACATGAATCCTAGATAGTGCTGCAAAACCCTGGTCTATCCTTTGCCAAAATTGCAGAGAAAATATGTATAATAGTGTATCAAGCTATTCCCAAGAGTCCAATACTAAAAATGACTCAGAAAATACATAATATGGGCAAGCTAACACATTCCCTTGCCTCTAGGGGTCTAGCTCATCATCCTAGGAGCTGTTTCAACAAATTCTAAACAAAGCACTACAATCTAGGCAGTCAAAACAACTTGCCTCTATAAGCTAGCAAACCAATTCATTAATTAAATGTTTGCTATTTTATGAATGAATCATCTAGAATAAGTAAAAAAGTGTCAAGTCAACATAAAGTTACATTAATTACATCAAGGAGGGTGAAAAATCCCATCACAAGTCAATACTGGTCAAACTGGCTTCGTATCTTGAGCTGAAGATGAAAAGTTTGCAAAACATCCTGATGTGTAGCACGCCTGAGCCCTAGGAATAGTACGCCTTTCAACCTGCTTTTGGGGCACTTCTCGGCATCCAAATTGAGCTTATTTTGTCGTTTTGGAAAGCCCTAGATTTCTACTTTCCAACCCAAGTGGAATTTTCCAATTTGATGTCCATTTGCTCCTCCAAAAGTGCATTCTCCCAAGGCTACTACCTGTGTGTCCAAAAATGGGCAGTGAGGTCATTTTTTGCATGTTTTTTGACCTTTTGGGGACCCAAACCTTGATGAAATGCCTTGGTAGTGTCTGAGAATGTGTATTTTATCATGAAAAATCCAAAAATTCAAACCTTTCATGATTTGGACCTCCCAATTTTAAGGGTAGCGCGCGGCGCGCTACGCGTTGAGCCAAAAAACCTGTTTTTTACACAAAAATTTCAAAATTGACAAAATTTTCCCCAAACTTGTTGAAATTTGGGCTGGGGGTCCCCAATCAAGTACTATGCTCAGTCAAAGAGGCTTTGGCCAAAATTTGGAGTGGATCGGGCTTTTTCCACCGTTTAACTGCCTTGCTCAATCGCCTCTTAAGGATCTTCATTTTCGCTTTGCAAACATGCATGCGGGCCCAGTAATGATTCTTCATGTCATGAAGCAAGTCTTTGTCTCTATTGGCCTTCGCCAACAACCCCTCCAAGTTTCGGTTGACCTTCTCAAGCATAAATTTCCGTGCAACAGGTGTCAAATCACCCAGTCTTTTACGGGCCAACTTACGGTCTTCACAGATTCGTTGCAACTCTATAAGTGTGTGCTTGTCCTCTAACTGTTTATTGCGCTGCTCCAAGTATTTGATCTGACATTCTGCCTTCAACAACTTCTCATTCAATCTATCAATTTTGGTCTTTTCCACATCAATCAATGCAAAATCAATATCATGACCACCTGAATGGCCCTCCTCGTAAATTGGCTCCTTTCCTCTGTCCTAAACCTGTACCTGTACTGAAGAAGAAGGCGAGACCCCTTCCATACCAGGTGGAGATAATACTCGACGTGTTGATGAAGTCAACAAGAACCCTTCCACCCCAGGTGGAGATAGTACTCGTCGTGTAGATGCAAATAATGCCCTGTGTCCTCGCTGATATGTCACACATGCTGGAGCGCTGACATGCTCTGTCTCAGGAATGTCAAACTGATGTGAAGGCCCTCCCTCATCATGAACAATCTCAGGAGGTGGCTGTAATGGTGCAAAGTAATCACGGGAGATGAAATCTTCCCAAGTAATGCCCTGCTATGCCAACTGATGCATCACTACAATTTTAATCAATGCATAATGATAGATGCTCTTATGTTGATGTGCTGGGCTCTTCCTTTGTACTAAAGGCACCATCCTCTCTATATTGTGACACATGAAAAATGGAATGTTCATCATACGTACCCTTGTAAAATGGATCAACAAACGGACATGGTACGCATAGAGACGTGAGAATCTGCCCTCGCAACTGAAATATCGAATGATGAGTTTCATCAATGGTGCATACTCATCCCTTAGGAATCTGAAAGGAAAAACTGCAGTCAAGTGTCTTACACATCCGGGCTTAATATATGGCAAATAGTGAAATCTGTCTAACTGCTGGTGTTTACTCCATTCCTCCCCTACATTTGGTATCCCAGTGGCCTGAGCAATAATCTCGGGTGACAAGGTGAAATTCACTCCGGCAAGGTTTACATGACCATCCTGCAAATGTAGAATAAACAAACAGACTAGTTCCCGATGATGCTGGATTTGTGAGATCCGCTCACAGTATTCAAAACATGATTGATACTGAAAACAGTCCATTGCAAGTGGACAAGCTTGCAATTGAGCCAAAGAAGTAGGCTCTTCCCTGACATGCCGACCACCTTTGCCACCTTTGTGATACCTCCTTCGCACACTTACCTCTGTTGTAGAATCACTGTCATAATCCTGCTCATAAGCTGACTCGGTCTCTGACATGTTCTTTAAAAACAAGGTAGCGCGAATATATATATGCTGATATACAACTGTGTGCACAATTGACTGTAGAATTTTTCTTTTTCTCAAAAAGCTGTGACCAAGGGGACACAAATATACAAGGGAATTGTTAGGAAAGGGGAAACATTAGGGAAATGGGGACAATGGAAATAAAAAAAGGAAATTAGGGAAGGGAAGGGACATGAAAATATTTAAGTTTTAGGGTTTGGGATGAGGTAGGGTAGGAAAAATATGTTTGTAGTAGAAGGGAGGGGTTAGGATTGGAGGGAGAATAGTATAGGGTTTTATGAGGAATTATTGGGGAAAATATTGGTGAATATAGGGGGTGGGAAACACAAGAAATGGGAAAACCTTGGCAACATTTATGTTTGAAAACCCTACAGCAATCTTGGCATTTAAATCCTCACAGAAAACTAATGGAAAATGAGGGTTTTTACACTTGGTTTTTCATGGCAAATATAGCATAATTTCTTTACATAAATCTTTCAAAACCAAGAACAAGCCATGGATAAAAGCCTACTTGTGATTTGATGCATGAGAAGAGGTGTTTGAGTGTGTTTCAGGAAAAGTTCTGGGCATAAAATCCAATGCGTAGCACGCCTCACCCAACGCGCCACGCGCTCCTGATGCGCCTTACACATGTAAAATTGCACTGAAAATTGCAGCCTGATGCGTAGCGCGCCACTGGTGCATAGCGCGCCCATCCTGATGGATAGCGTGCCCTAGAAACGGCCCGATTTACCCACAAACTCACAAAATTGCCTTAGAACAATGCCCTTTGCTCTTGGAATGTGCAATGGGTTGCAAATGAGGAGAAATATCTTCATATAGACTCCTTGTTGATTTTTGCTTAACCCAAAACCCATTTTCTTATGTTTGGTTGTTGACACTTTTTGAAAATTAATAGGCTTTGACCTTTTTGGTTTCTTCTTTAAAATTGGTTGAAATAATGATTTTCACTGATAATTTTTTTTGGGGGATAGCTCTGATATGCTCTGGCAAAGGAGACCAAGGCTGCACTTGAACGATTGAAGAACTGAAAATTTTGACATTTTTTTCAAAAATGAGATGGCGACTTATCTTCAAAACAAAGTTTTGAAGCGAAGTCCTAATTCAGTTGTACAATGATGAGAATTACAGAAGTGATGATCTATCAAAGACATCCCTCTGGCCTGTTGGTCTTCTAAGACTTTTCAAGACAAAATTGACTCAACCCTAGACCTAAGACCTCAAAATTTAAAACATGATTGTAAATGACCTTTGAAGACTTATTTTAATAAAAAGGCCTCAACCAGCAGTGCCAAGCACGAGGGGAATGAGTGACACAACCCACTCCATCAGAGTTATGGCATGCCTAACGAAATGCAACTGATCAAAAACTGATGGGACACCTAATCATGAAATGCAAAAGAGCTTTGATCTCTGACGGAGGGATAACTAGACTGACTCTAACATTGGCTCCAATGGGGATGGTAGCTCCTTGGAGATGCCAAGAACTGCAGATCTCTGTAAGAGCTAGACAGTGCCTTCATCCATTGGGTGATGGAGTCATTATTCCGACACAAAATCTTGAGAATTTGACTGAAAAACCAAAAACTGTTTTGACCAAACTAGACTCAAAGCTAAAAGATTTTGACAACTGACTTGACAAACTTAGACTAACTAACCTTCATTTTTAGAATTATAGCTTTAACCTCGGGCCCCAGACTGAAGATGATAAGTTAGTTTACATGTACAATAGAATAAAAGTAAAATGGTATGTACAATGACGATGAAATGAGCAGAAAATACTCAGAAGTAGTATCTCTTTAACAGCCGACCATTAATCGGCCCTCCAGGACATTCATCTCCATTCATTTCTTTGAGGAGGAAAGTGTTTTGGCCGCGATATGCTGCAATCTTGTAAGGACCCTTCCATAAATTTTCAAATTTGCCATGCTTTCCCTTGTCTTCATGTCCAGCATCCCATCTCAAAACTACCTCATCTAGCTGAAATGTGTCCGCCTTTGCTTTCCGGTCATAAATCTTTTTGATGCGCTTCTGCAACTTGCAAGTGTTTTGAAATACCTCCTCCCGCATCTGCTGTAAATGAATCATCTGATTAATCCTTCTCTGTATAGGATCTTCCTCACTACCCGCTTCTTGAAGCAATTTGACTACCGGGACAGCAACCGAAGTTGGAAAAACCGTGTTTGTTCCGTACACCAACTCGAAAGGAGACATGCCAATAGAATTTTTTTGACTCACCCTATCAGCCCATAATGCATTTATCAACTTCTTGTGCCAGCCCTTTTTACTGATTTCCAACAATTTCTTAATGATATTGACCAAAGATTTATTACATGACTCCGCCAATCCATTTCCTTGAGGATGGTATGCGGTTGAATGTCCCAAGCTGATATTGTAATTATAACAAAACTCAACCATCCTTTTTGACTTAAATGCTGCTGCATTATCTGTGATTAACTTACTTGGGCATCCAAAACGTGACAAAATATTGGTTTCAAGAAAAGAGATAATTACCGCATCCGTGGCTTGTCGAGTAGGAATTGCTTCAATCCATTTTGTGAAGTAGTCTGTGGCTGTCAATATCCATCGATGTTGTCTTGATGATGCCGGATGAATTTCCCCAATGAAATCCAATCCCCACTGCTGAAAAGGTGCGCTGACCTCAATTGGTTTGAGAGGCAAAGGCTGTAGTTTCTGCTTTCCTTCAAAAATTTGGCATTCATGACAATTCCTAACAGCCTTATATACATCTGAAAATAATGAAGGCCAATAATAACCTGCCCTTAGAATATTGTTCGCTGTGGTTTTCCAAAACAGATGGCCTCCACAGTCACCTCTATGAAAGTCTTCCACAACTCTTTTGGCTTCCTCCTCTACCAAACAATTCAATAACATTCCACGAGGATCTTTCCAATACAATGCAAAATTTAGTATGCAGAATTTTGCAGCTTTCAATTTCAATGTTCTACTTTTGTTTCTAGGAATTCCGGGAGGTGAAGACAAATGCTGAAGTACATATAAAATTTCAACATATGAAGGAGAAGAAAGAAACATTTCAGATACCTGAACGGATGAATTCTCCTCATCTTCATCAGACATAGCAGCAATCAAATTTATGTCTAGAACTTGAAAATTCGTTTCAGCCATTAACTTGGCGAGTCCTTGACCTTTGATCAGCTGAGTTGGTTTAAACTCCACATCATACTCTAATAACGCAGCAATCCACTTACCCCGCCTGCCTTCTGGATCTGCCTGTACTAAAATATCTTTAACTGCTGCATTAGGAACATAAGCTATAATATGGGAATGCAATATATACACACGGAAATCTTTCAAGGCCTTTACAAGCGCAAGTGCTTGCTTCTCAATGATGTTATATTTCAATGCTCCATCTCTTATAATCCAACTGAAAAAAGCAATGGGCTTTTCAACACCTTCCTTCTTCTGCATTAAGACAGCTGCCAAAGTGTGCTCAGAAGCAAATTAGAACAAAATAAAATCCTGAGTGTAGTCTGGGCTGATCAAAATAGGAGCTGAAGAAAGACCTAACTTCACTAAATTAAATGATTTCACCGCCTCTTCGGTCCACTTTACCTGACTGTCCTTTTTCAGCATGCTCGTGATTTCTCTAAGATGCTCTGCTACATTTGGAATGAAGCGACGCAGAAAATTCAGTTTACCATTGAAGGACTGTATTTCTTTCTTGTTCTGGGGCGGTTCAATTTGCTGAATGGCTTCAACACGTACAGGGTCAATACGGATGCCATATTTATATATGATGTGGCCAAGAAGTTTGCCCTCATCCATGGCGAAAAGACTCTTTTTCGGATTCAGCGAAATGCCATATTTTCTGCACTTTTGGAAAGTAGTTTTCAAATGATACAAATGTTCCTCATCAGAATTTGAAAACACGGTTAAGTCATCAAGATAAACAACTAAAAATACATCTTTCTCATTGGCGAAATCCATGTCCATTGCGCGCTGAAAGATGGCTCCTGCATTTTTCAAACCAAACGACATCTTTGCATAATGAAATGTTCCCCATGGAGTGGTGAATGTTGTCTTGTCACAATCATCTTCATGTACTAAAATCTGATTGTATCCTGAATAGCCGTCGAGTAGTGACATTCTTGATGCTCCAACTACTCGCTGCAATATATGGTTCATTTTGGGCAGCGGATAATTGTCTTTTAAGGACACCTTATTCAAATTTCTGAAGTCAATACATAAACGGATCTCACCCATTTTCTTCCTTACTGGTACCAAGTTTGATATCCAATCTGAAAATCGGATAGGCACAATGATTCCTGACTTATACAATCTGTTTACCTCCTTTTTCAATTGATGGCAGCAGCTTCGGATTAATTCTTCTCAACTTTTGAAGAAAAGGCTTCTGATTTGGCTTAATAGTAATAGTATGCTGAATGATATTTGTGTCATATGTTCTTAGATCTGAGTAATCCCATGCAAAAACATCAGAAAATAAAGACAACAATTTCACATACTCTACTTTCACCTTTGGTAACAATGACTTTGATAGCTTTACTCGCTTGGGATTCTCAGCTGTCCCAATGTTTACCTCTTCAACACCTTTTTTAGTCGGTGTTAATGTCAGTTTGCGGGCCACATCATCTTGGTCAAACAGCTCCTCTA
The DNA here is from genome assembly GCA_031772625.1 of Pinus tabuliformis. Taxonomy (NCBI): domain Eukaryota; kingdom Viridiplantae; phylum Streptophyta; class Pinopsida; order Pinales; family Pinaceae; genus Pinus; species Pinus tabuliformis. The sequence continues at coordinate 12,144,961 of CM062813.1, read as the reverse complement.
AAGGAATCAATCCTTTAGGAATAATGTTGTCTTTAAGTTGCAGCACGTCCATTTGATTTACTTGTATATTATCACTACCATCATCATGTTCAGTATCTATTGAGGCATCTTTGAACTTACCCTTATTTTGCAGAAACTGATTGATCTCCTCATCATCTTGAAAGACTTTCCAACATCGCTGATTGTCTGGGACGGTGGGACGATGTTTCACATGAATCTCAAACTTGTTGCTAGAATTCATCGGAATTTTTAAATTGCTTGCTGCTTTAGCAAGTCCATCAGCAACACCATTTTGTATGCAAGCACACATGTCAAGATATGATTAGAAAATAACTTCAAAATATCTAAAACTGCATTCCGATATGCCCTCATACGAGGATGATTGGCCTGAAACTCACCCTTAACTTGATTTATCACCAACTCGGAATCACCATAGACTACAATATTCTTCGCTTTCAGCTTTCCAAGAATCTTAAGGCCAGCAATGAGAGCCTCATATTCTGCCTCATTATTTGAACAGTCAAATGCTAGTTTATAGGAACACACTCTCACCTTGCCTGGAACTTTGTCCTGAGCGGAAAAGGGACTTCGAATCCACATACCAATACCAGCACCATCACTACCTACTGCGCCATCAAAATCCATGGTCCAGAGACCATCTTCATCTTCTTCCAATTGTTGAAATTGTGTTAGCTCTGTTTTTTCTGTTTGTTGCCCCTTATCTTCAGCTGATTGCTCCATAGTAGCTGGCTTTTCTCCTCTTTCCTTTTGCAGAACTTCTCTGAAATTTTTAGTGATCTTTGGTATATCTTCCGCCCGAACTAACTAACTATCTAGATCATTAAAACTATCAGCAAATAAAACAAATGACTCCAAATCTGTATGTACATAATTTACAGGATGATTGATTGGCTTCTCTTTGCTGTTTATCATGTATTTCATCTTTTTCTCTCGATATAGTTTTCTCATTTGACCGAAGACTGGAATTGTAGCATAAGAAAAGTCTAACTGTAGAGTACCCTTCAACTTAGCCCCCCAAGATCTTGAAAGTAGCATACCAAACCGTGGAGGAATGTCCGCCACAACCACATCCATAAAGACATTCTTCGCTGGGATTTTGTCTTAGCTAACAACCAAATCTTTGGTGAGCCCGATACATCTTACACAGCTGGAATCAAATGAATACAAATCATGATATTTCCTTGTAATGTCTAACCCCAACTTCTCCATGATCGCCTTTCGCATCAAATTGTGCGAAGCACCCAAATCGAACATAGCATTGTGCAAAACATATTCTTGCAATCTCAAACTGATATAAAAGGGAGGAACATCACTATCAGGGGACTCACCATCCAATGCTCGCCCGAATATCAATTCTGGCTGATCATCTTCAACGTTCACCATGTCAAACATGGGATCAAAATTCAGAATTTTATAGACTTGACCTCGGTAGCTACTGTTTTTCATGATTTCAGTCAAAGGAATAGATACTTTTAATTTGGAAATTTCATTTTCCAAAATAAATGCTGAAACTTTGTCAACTTATTTGACTGGAACTTCTCTCCTATCTTTGATTATATTTGCCTCATTTGTCCTTTCTACTGCTGATATCTTGCTAGTTGTGGGATCAATTGTCTCCTTTCCTTTCTTCTGTGGTATCGGTGAATCCGTCTTTGGTGCTGTAGCTTCTTTTCTTTTCTGAATCGGATTGATAGGCACATCTCGGTTTCTCAATGAATACTGCTTCTGTTGAGTGGACAAGACATTCAAATATCCTCTTTGGTAATCATCTAATTCTACATCATTAGCTAAGATAAAATCTTCATCTTGTTGGGCGCCTAAACTTTCTGCATACTCTTCTTCTTCAGTGATATAAATGGGCAGATCATCAAGAGTAAAGAAGTGATTTTGGTCCCCTACTACATCAACATCTTCATCTGAATGTTGACTCACAAAATTCTGCAAAAGAGGAGTCTTGATCGGTTGCTGGGCTGCCGGCTCTTGTACTCTTTGGTCACGCTGTTTAATTCTGAACTGAGGTGGTTGCTGGCCACGGTAATTTGGATTACGAATTTGTGGTTCCGATCTGTCAAGGTTCATTCTTTTGAACATTTTTTCCATCTCACGAAGCCAAGCTGGTTCTGATGTATATTCATCCTTTATAGTCACTCTTTTCTTTGCCTTCAACCGTGCCCTCTTGTCATTCAGATTCGCCTCAACATTAACAACAATCTTTTGCATATCTTCTAAAGTAGGCGGATCTTTATCCCATAATGAATAAGCCATCTCCGGATCAAAACCATCCGAGAATTTGAGAAGAGTTGATTTTCTAGATGGTCTTAAATCATCCGGAATAGCATTATAAATTGTATTGAACCTGATAATGTAGTCTTGGACAGACTCACCATGATTGCATTTGATATTATTGTACTCGGCATTGATCTGAAGTGGATCCTTTCTGAGTTCCCAACGATCTAGAAATTGTTTCTGAAGTTCAGCCAACGTAGGTAAACTTCTGGCTCCCAAGCCTCTGAACCATTTTCTTACCTCTTCTCCAAATGTTTGCACGAACAATCGCATAGTTACATCCTCTTCGTCAATCTCATATAAATCACAAAAATTTTCCATTTTGTCTATGTGCTGCTGAGCGGACACACTTTGAGGAGTGCCATCAAATAAAGGAATCTTACTCTAATAATCCACGGGCATATCATGCAAATATTGAGGAAGAGCGAGAGGAGCAAACCGAGTAGCCATTGCTCTAGGCGGATTTGGTCTAGGAGTAGTTGGTGGAGTAGATGTAACCGAACTATGAGGAGTATGAGGAGGTGTATGTGGAGGAGAAGCAATGTAGGATGGAGGGGAATTAGCTGCAGATTTTGAATAAGTAATTATAGTTTTCACAGGAATGGTGGGAATGAAAGGTGGTTCGGTGGGATTTTTTGAAGCGGAAGCCATGACAGTAGATCCAATATTCTCAGATGCAGCTTCAAGGAAATCAGCAATATTTGCAACCTGAATGTCACTCTGAAGGTGCCTCAAGATAAAATTTTCAATTAATTTATTATGTTTTTCAACTTTAAGAGCTGCAACAAAGTCAGGATTTGGAACGAGAGAATCAAGTGCACATTCGGATTGAATTTTAAACAGCGACAATTCAAATTTCTCGTCAAAGTCAAGTTCTTCAAGATACTCAAAAATTGCAGGACATGAATGAGATTTAACCAAGGGAGTCGCCGAGCTTTCTTGACGGAGGATTTTCGAATCAAGTTTGGATTTTCATAAATAGGAGGTGGATCTGGATCAGGATTTAATCTCGTGTGTCTTCTAGAAGCCAGTGTGGAATTGTTCGGAACAATCAAAGGGACACAATGAATTTCAGCCTATCAATTTTCTAGACTCAACCATCCAAGGTCTAGAACAAATAAGGGTATTGGGGTAAATGCAAATGAAGTGCTCCATTCACAAGCTCACCGGAGATCGCCTGAAGCAGCGTTTATCTACTTTCGCTTATGCATAGTAAAAGCGTTTCGAAGGCTACCTGGCATAACTTCAGACTCCGTCTAAGACTCATGAAACATACACATCAAACAGTGAACTATTTTTCCCCAGTATGGTCCCCACTATGTTAGCGCTCGAATCTGCCTCAGGCTGAGGAAGGCAAAACTCGAGGCAACATCAAACCACGCTCAGCCTCGTAGCTAGCCCTACGAGGACAGGAGAGGGCTCTCTCCAGTCAATCTCGGCAAAAGGTAATCAAAGAAGCTCGAGATGACTGAATTGATGACTAATTTTAGGCTACGTATGAAGTACAAGGACTATGGAATTGATTTTTTGAAGTTTTGTTGAATTCAAGGGAAAGGCAATTTTGGGTGCTGGAATGAGGCACAGCTTTTGCAGAGGTCTACTTGGGGCAAGATAGGCGACTGTTTTAATGCTTTTAAAGTGATTGAATGAATAGACCTAACAGTTGAGGAGCTAAGGAAAGCAAGGAATTCTCAAGGATTCTCCTTAAACTAAAGAAAACATGGAAAATTAAACAAACTTAAAGGCAGAGCATAGCAAATTTATGGATTCTACCTTAACACTTCATTTGTTTAATTGCAGAATATTAAATAAGGAAAGTGGTACACATACACAACTTACAAGTACTGAGAGAAACACACCATCAACACATAAGGCCACATGAATCCCAAATAGTGCTGCAAAACCCTGGTCTATCCTTTGCCAAAATTGCAGGGAAAATATGTACAATAGTGTATCAAGCTATTCCCAAGAGTCCAACCCTGAAAATGACTCAAAAAATACATAATATAGGCAAGATAACACATTCCCTTGCCTCTAGGGGTCGATCTCATCATCCTAGGAGCTGTTTCAACCAATTCTAAACAAAGCACTACAATCTAGGCAGTCAAAACAACTTGCCTCTATAAGCTAGGAAACCAATTCATTCATTAAATGTTTGCTATTTTATGAATGAATCATCTAGAATAAGTAAATAAGTATCAAGTCAACATAAAGTTACATTAATTACATCAAGGAGGGTGAAAAATCCCATCACAAGTCAAAACTGGTCAAACTGGCTTCGTTTCCTGAGCTGAAGATGAAATTTTTGCAAAAAATCCTGATGCGTAGCGCGCTTGAGCCCTATGCATAGCGCGCCTTTCCACCTGCTTTTGCGGCACTTCCTGGCATCCAAATTGAGCTCAGGTTGGCTTGTTGGAAAGCCCTGGATTTCTACTTTCCAACCCAAGTGTAATTTTCCAATTTGATGTCCATTTGCATTTCCAAAAGTGCATTCTCCCAAGGCTGCTACCTGTGTGTCCAAAAAGGCGCAGTGAGGTCATTTTTTGCATGTTTTTTGACCTCTTGGGGACCCAAACCTTGATGAAATGCCTTGGAAGTGGCTGAGAAGGTGTATTTCATCATGGAAAATCCAAAAATGCAAACCTTTCGTCATTTGGACCTCCCAATTTTAAGGGTAGCGCACGGCACACTACGCGTTGAGCCAAAAAACTTGTTTTTTACACAAAAATTTCAAAATTGACAAAATTTTCCCCAAACTTGTTGAAATTTGGGCTGGCGGTCCCCAATCAAGTAATATGCTCAGTCAAAGAGGCTTCGGCCAAAATTTGGAGTGGATCGGGCTTTTTCCGCCGTTTAAGTGCCTTGCTCAATCGCCTCTTAAGGATCTTCATTTTCGCTTTACAAACATGCATGCGGGCCCAATAATGATTCTTCATGTGATGAAGCAAGTCTTTGTCTCTATTGTCCTTCGCCAACAACCCCTCCCAGTGTCAGTTGACCTTCTCAAGCACAAATTGTTGTGCAACAGGTGTCAAATCACCCGGTCTTTTATGGGCCAACCTACGGTCTTCACGTATTCGTTGCAACTCTATAAGTGTGTGCTCGTCCTCTAACTATTTATTGCGCTGCTCCAAGTATTTTATCTCACATTTTGCCTTCAGCAACTTCTCATTCAATCTATCAATTTCGGTCTTTTCCACATCAGTCAATGCAACATCAGTATCATGACCACCTGAATGTCCCTCCTCGTAAATTGGCTCCTTTCCTCTGTCCTGAACCTGTACCTATACTGAAGAAGAAGGCGAGACCCCTTCCATACCATGTGGAGATAATACTCGTCGTGCTGATGAAGTCAACGAGACCCCTTCCACACCCGGTGGAGATAGTACTCGTCGTGTAGATGCAAATAAGGCCATGTGTCCTCGTTGATATGTCACACATGTTGGAGCGCTGACATGCTTTGTCTCAGGAATGTCAAACTAATGTGAAGGCCCTCCCTCAGCATGAACAATCTCAGGAGGTGGCTGTAATGGTGCAATAATCACGGGAGATTAAATCTTCCCATGTAATTACCTGCTGTGCCAACTGATGCATCACTACAATTTTAATCAATGCATAATGATAGATGATCTTATGTTGATGTGCTGGGCTCTTCCTTTGTACTAAAGGAGCCATCCTCTCTATATTGCGACACATGAAAAATGGAATGTTCATCATACGTACCCTTGTAAAATGCATCAACAAACGGACATGGTACGCATAGAGACATGAGAATCTGCCCTCGCAACTGAAATATCGAATGATGAGTTTCATCAATGGTGCATACTCATCCCTTAGGAGTCTGAAAGGAAAAACTGCAGACAAGTGTCTTACACATCCGGGCTTAATATATGGCTCATAGTGAAATCTGTCTAACTGTTGGCGTTTACTCCATTCCTCCCCTACATTTGGTATCTCAGTGGCCTGAGCAATAATCTTGGGTTACAAGGTGAAATTCACTCCAGCAAGGTTTACATGACCATCCTGCAAATGTAGAACAAATAAACGCACTAGTTCCTGATGATGCTGGATTTTTGAGATCCGCTCACAGTATTCAAAACATGATTGATACCGAAAACAATACATTGCAAGTGGACAAGCTTGCAATTGAGCCAAAGAAGTAGGCTCTTCCCTGACATTCCAACCACATTTTCCACCTTTGTGATACCTCCTTGGCACACTTACCTCTGGTGTAGAATCACTATCATAATCCTGCTCATAAGCTGACTCGATCTCTGACATGTTCTTTAAAAACAAGGTAGCTGGAATATATATATGCTGATATACAACTGTGTGCACAATTGACTGTAGACTTTTTCTTTTTCTCATAATGTTGTGACCAAGGGGACACAAATATACACGGGAATTGTTAGGAAACGGGAAACATTAGGGAAATGGGGACAATGGAAATAAAACAAGGAATTTAGTGAAGGGAAGGGACATGAAAATCTTTAAGTTTTAGGGTTTGGGATGAGGTAGGGTAGGAAGAATATGTTTGTAGTAGAAGGGAGGGGTTAGGATTGGAGGGAGAATAGTATAGGTTTTTATGAGCAATTATTGGGGAAAATATTGGTGAATATAGGGGGTGGGAAACACAAGAAATGGGAAAACCTTGGCAACATTTATGTTTGAAAACCCTACAACAATCTTGGCATTTAAATCATCACAGCAAACTAATGGAAAATGAGGGTTTTTACACTTGGTTTTTCATGGAAAATATAGCATAATTTCCTTACATAAATCTTTCAAAACCAAGAACGAGCCGTGGATAAAAGCCTACCTGTGATTTGATGCATGAGAAGAGGTGTTTGAGTGTGTTTCAGGCAAAGTTCTGGGCATAAACTCCAATGCGTAGCGTGCCTCACCCAACGCGCCGCGCGGTTGTGATGCCCCTCACCCGTGTAAAATTGCACTGAAAATTGTGGCCTGATGTGTAGTGCGCCCAACCTGATGCGTAGCACGCCCTGGAAACGGCCCGATTTGCCCACAAACTCACAAAATCGCCTTAGAACAATGCTCTTTGCTCTTGGAATGTGGAATGGTTTGCAAATGAGGAGAAATATCTTGATATAGACTCCTTGTTGATTTTTGCTTAACCTAAAACCCATTTTCTTATGTTTGGTTGTTGACACTTTTTGAAAATTAATAGGCTTTGACCTTTTTGGTTTCCCCTTTAAAATTGGTTGAAATAATGATTTTCACTGATAATTTTTTGCAGGGATAGCTCTGATATGCTCTGGAAAAGGAGATTAAAGAACTGAAAATTTTGACAATTTTTTCAAAAATGAGATGGCGACTTATCTTCAAAACAAAGTTTTGAAACGAAGTCCTAATTCAGCTGTACAATGATGAGAATTATTGAAGTGATGATCTATCAAAGACATCCCTCTGGCCTGCTGGTCTTCTAAGAATTTTCAAGACAAAATTGACTCAACCCTAGACCTAAGACCTCAAAATTTAAAACATGATTGTAAATGACCTTTGAAGACTTATTTTAATAAACAAGCCTCAACCAGCAGTGCCAAGCACGAGGGGAATGAGTGACACAACCCACTCCATCAGAGTTATGGCATGCCTAACGAAATGCAACTTATCAAAAAGTAATGGGACACCTAATCATGAAATGCAAAAGAGCTTTGATCTTTGACGGAGGGATAACTAGACCGACTCTAACAAGTTCCATGAGTTATTGGAAAATAGGGTCTAAATATATCTTCATATCTCCAAAACCATGATATATGTGTAAACAAAGAAACATGTTTTTGCAAATGAGCCCATTCTCTCCAAAATGATCTTTCACATTTTATAAATTCCTTTTCAACTTATTGAAAACTATGTCCAATGTTTATGACTAAAACAATAGATTATTTAATATTTAAATTTGGAAAAATGGGCTGCAAAGATTCATTCGAATATTCCCAAACTGACACCTGTGCCAAAACTTAGAGAGGTGTTTTGTAATGAACCCGTTCCCAAAACAAACCTCATTTTTTTTCCAAAAACTCATTTTGAGATGTTTGAAAATTGTGTACAAAGTTGATGACTAAAAGAGGAAAAACAAAGTAAAACATAGTGCTTCCATTTGATTTTTCAACCAGATAAGAATAGTTGTTTATGTACATATATAGATAACTATTGTGCTAATGTTGTTAAAAATAATAAATTAATTGCATGCACAAACAAATAACTATTAACTTTGATATTTCTTCTAAAGAAATAAGTTATTCACATGCATAAAAAATAGAACAATTATGTTGATAATTCTTGAAAAAGAATTAAGTTTTTTCGTTTAATAGATTACCAATGATGTTCTCATGATGCATATGCATTAAAGTTTTACAGATAAATATTGCACTCTTAAATAGAATATGTGCTTATGGGCATAGGAATAATATCTATTATATTGGATATACTGGAAAAGAATATGTGATTTTACATGCACAGGAAGTTTGAGACATGGAGAAAGAGATCATAAGTAACTCTTTTGAGAAAGAGCTCACATAAAAAATTTGAATAAAATACAATTGATCGTGTTATTTGAGAAGGATTTGTTATTCATGGTATTTCTTGAGGAAATATTACAACTTTTTTTGATGTGTGAAATGATAGGAAAATATTTTGTCTTACATGAATAATGGCTAGTGAATTAGCTAACTTTTGGAAAAAGAAAAAGTAGTGTGTTAAATTCCTTGGAAATAAACATATATATTAGTCTACAATGAAGTATTTGTTTTGTTATAACTCTTCAAAACGAGGAGAACAGAAAAAGCATATCCTTGTATGCATTATTGAATTAAATTCTTAGAGAGGAGAACTGGTAATCACATACTTTATTGTGTTAAGATTACTTTGGAATATTTTCTAGAGAAGCATATATGCTTGGCTACATGGAAAAATATATTAATATTATTATTATTATATTAATATATTAATTTCTCTAGTCTTAGTTTAGTCCATATTTAATATTTAGGCTTGGTATTATTTTATGAACTTTTCCAAAAATTAAAATAATAAAATAATAATAATTTATTAAAACAAATTAATAAAATTATATAAGATCAAATTAATTAAGGATTATTGCAGCCGACAGTATGTTGATCTAAAAATTTATCCTCTTCTCTATTTATCTCTTCTTTGTTGCTCTTCTATTATCATCATTCTCATATCCTGATGGTGGATCCCATTTGGGATTTGAAACGTTGGTGCAAAAATGTTAAAACTGTGGATTCTCCGGTCAATGACTCAATGGAAAAATATAGTTTTGGTGTTAGATTTCTAGAGAAAAGGAAGGTGAAATCGAATAATATTGCTTGTGTTAGCCTTTTTTTGCGAAAAATAATATGTATTTGAACCCCTAAATGGATTATCTATGGTATTAACTTTGTTTTGGGAGAAGATTGTGTATAGTTATTAAGCTAGATATTTTGGTAAGAGGAAAATGTCTCTTTGCATTCATGAAAGAATAAATGTTATGTGTTTGATCGCTTGGAAAAGAGATGTGTTTATTTAACCATGCAATATTTAGTTAGTTTCCTTTGGAAAGAAATATGTCTTTCACATGCAAGACGAAAAGTCTATCATGTCATTTTTTGTTGTAGAGGACAAGTAGTTGCATGCAAGAAATTATAACTATTAGGTTAACGTTTTTGGAATAGAGCTTGCATTTTTCTATATAATGGTCATTGTTAATGGCTCTCCCATGGAAAATATGTCTTTGAAAATAGCATTGATTCACATGCATAAATATAAAATCTATTGCGTTAATCCCTTTGAAAAAGAAAACATAATAGTAGGAACAACGAAAATTGCTTGTTGGGCTAGTTCTCTCGAAAGCTTGTTATGCATTTGCATTCACAAGAACAATATATAGCATGTTAGGTTTCCTTTGGAAATAAGATGATAGTGCATGCAAGATTATGTTAGCATTTTGTTAGAAAGACGACGTTTGATAGTGATTTCTTGTTACTAATGCATGTGTAATGATGTAAGAAAAAACCATTTCATGGCATTCTATTTATGTTTTATGCACGCACACAAATATATGTTGAAGTGTCACTAATAAAGAATTTTTATTGGTTTATTTATATTTTATCTAGTCATAATATCAATTGTGCTAACGAAAACAATGGTAGGAAAGGATGGTAACTTGTGCAAAGGATAGTTCAAGTTTAACATTGTGGCAAGTAAATATTTGTTGGCCATGCAGATTGACGAATATCAACTATAGGATGATCCACTGATTGAAACATTCATACCGAAAATACATAGAGACTGAGCATCCTTCGATAAATAATATCATGATGATTGTAATAGCTTATAACAAGTTAATTTTCATTTAATATAATTTTTCTATGTAATATTTTATGAAAATGGTCAAGGTATGGACTCCCTTATAAACATTGCGTGACAGTTTAACACTCTCACAAGAATTTAATAATAAAATTAAACGTTTGATGTTTTCACCCTATGGGGTTTCCAAGGTATATTGGTGTCTAATCATGTGATTGTTCATTGTGCCATATTTATGATGTTAATTTCTTTCATGATGTGATGTTTATATTATCAAGTATGTCATTTAATAACTGAGTTAAAAGAGTCATGAAATCGATGCATAGTTATAGCAGGAAATTTAAGTTAATATGCTACAACAACAACAGTTAATGGTTGTGTAACTCACTATGATTTTACTAAATATGTCTCTATTTAATGATGATGGTTATTCTAGTGATCATTGAGGGAATATAAAAAGTAATTTAGAAAGTTACACATTGGTAAATGTTGAAAAATATTCCTAACTCCATGCATATTCCTGCAAGGTTACAGGGGCATGTTACAAATGTTGCAATAGTAAAACTAATATCTTTTATTATTTTTTTGAATTTAGAAAATTTATCTACATGGTTCCTCTAGATAATTTATGGAAAAGGCTTGAAGAGATAATGGTTCCTCTTGTGTCGAGGGTTGTTGTGACTCGAATTTGCAAGGACATTGTCATTAATCTTAAGGCCACGGAGGGTTGGTCTAAATAGATTAAATGAAATATCAATGTTAAGAAAGGGTGTCCGATATACCCTATTCTTTTTGACATCTACATTGATAATCTAGAAGCATATCTAGATGTTGTGGGATGATCCAACCCCAAGATCGTTGGTATGTCACTCAATATTCTCCTTTATGCTAACAATATTTTTCTTCTATCCATAAGCCATGAAGATCTTGAAAAACACTTTAAAATCCTCCATGATTACTACTCCAATCTCGGTATGTCTATTAGTAAAAGAAAGACTAAAGTCATGATAATTAGATGCTACAAGATCAACCATGACAATTTCATCTATGACAACAATTAGCTGGAAATATATTTTTATACAAATATTTATGTATTCACATTAATCATGAGCTCAATTGGAATTATAACATTGAGAAAAGGATTATCATCATCTAGAAAACCTATGATGATCTTGAAAACGATTACAAGATGTCCGATCTCTAGGTATGGAGTAAAAAAATATTCATCTTTGAGATTCTTGCTATCCCTATTATTTTATATGGATGTAAGGTTTGTGGTTGCATTATATATATATATATATATATATACATAGATATATATATATATATATATATACATATATATATATATATATATATATATATATATATATATATATATATATATATATATAATTGTGGAGGAAGATCGAGTTGATTCAAAAGAAATTTATAACCTACAGCCTCAGGATTAAAGTTAATAATACCTATCCTATCCTCTTTACTGAAGCTATCCTTTCCTCCACTGAAAGCATGGCTATGTCCCTATCTGATATATAAGAAAAAAATTTCCAACATGGAAACTAAGAGGTTCTCCAAAATTACTTTGAACTCTATGCAAAACCTCGACCTCCTGCTCAAGCGGTGTTGGCATAAGACTGCCCATTCCTGACTCGAATATTCATGGTTAAAGGACGATATCATCTTGGAGAATAAATATAATATTAGAAATACTATTACGTCAAAATTTAATGAGAAATTGTGGGAGGCTAAGGAGTTTTAGGGGAAAAGGAAACGAAGGTATTACAAGGAGGTGATCATCCCCACTCTCACTAACCAGCATTATCTTTATGACCTATCCATTGCTAAGTGAAAATAAACATTACAAAGATAAGAACTAATTCCCATGAGATTTGAAGTGATACCACACATTGGTCCATTCCCAAAACACCTTGGGAGAAAATAATTTATTAATTGTGTGATTTTAATAGGACAAAATATGAAAAGCAATTTCTCTTCAATTTTCCAGGTCTTACTCGTGTCCATTCTCATTTCCAAAATATTTTCCACACTAGCAACCTTCTTGAATTTTTGAGTCAGGAAAACAATAGTGATCTAAGAATGGTTCTTTCCCTTGTATTTGATCATAGAAATAAAATATTAAAAAGTATCAATTAATAACTTGTATTTAGGTATGATAGACCTCATTGGTCTCAGTAGAAGCTAATCATAATCATCATCATCATCATATACATTACTTATAGTTACCATAATTTTCTTGAAATAATTATTTTAAAATTTAAAATCATACAATAATATACAAAAAATGATATAAGTTATTTATAGTTATGATATATTTTTTAACGAAAAATATTTTTTCATCACTCCTTTTATGTCATGGAAATGTGAAACTTTGATCTCAAACTGCAAAAATGAATTGGTGGCAATGAATTACTAAGATCAAATAATTTCATTAAATCTTTTAACATTAATTAAAAATAATTAAAGATTACAATGTAATATTGAATAATTTTTTGAAATATTTGTAATTTTTTTTTTCTAAATTCCCTCTGCCATGTTATTTCGCTATAGTAATGCTTATTTCATTTTTAGAAGAATTTGGTACTATTACTACAATGATTTTAAATTTGATATCACATTTCAAAAATATAGGAAATTAATTCTTACACTTATTAAAAGTAACATGGATCATTCTAAAGATGATGTGTTTTCATTCTCCTTATGGTGTTCTCAAATCAGATGTCATTAAATAAAATATACCATGACTGAATAGTGAATTTCACAAGCAATATTGATGACTTGATTTTCCAAACTTGATATTGTATTTTCATACTATTATTATACTTGACGTAGGCATGGTATTACACATTCAAATTTTCCTTTGACTAGGTAATAATTTGTTTTTTACCAAACAAATTTGTAGCTTTTATGAATTGAATTTTATTATTTTTTTAATCAAAATTTAAATGTATTTATCAATATTATTGTTTGAGGAGCTATTATGTAATGATATCATCGTGTACTTCTATCACAACATGAACATCCATCTCAAGATATAACATCATATGTATTGTTTCGTAACATTCTCACCCATAAAATTTGCCATAACTTTGAAAGATCCAAACTATTCACGAGCAAGGTCAACTGTCAACGTTTGGAAGCATAGTCAAAGCATGTGTGCTAGAGGGTTCAGAGGCTAGGGTTTCTGGTTCGATCTTCCCTAGTAGGACATTTGAATTGACGCTTTAGTCCATGACCACTTATAACTCTTTCTTTTTGTAACATATCATTTCCATTATGGGGTTTAATATTGGTTTACACCCTTGGTTTCTAGAAGGTTATCACTTGTTTTACATTCAATCCCCTGGTCACACGATTTTAAATCACATGAATTGGCCATCGAGTGAAAATCCAAATGGTCATTTAAACATATCTCAGGTTAATCTAGCAAGAAGGTGCCCATTTCCCCCTAATGTCAGTGTAGGAAGCTTGCCTTGGGAGTTTCCTTAACTTTCTTTGTTGTTAGTAGAAATGCATGATCATACTGACCATGTCAATCAATAGTATTTTGCCCAAGATTTTTTGGAAGCTTTTGGAGCAGGAGGTGAAGGGTTTGTTCGTAAACATTATGGGGCGAGAGGAAAAAAAAAAACACCTAGAAACATATTAAGGAATTCTTTTCCATGAAGGAGTTGAACCTAGGCTTAAATGTCAACATGGAAAGAGTGGAATCCTTGTCCGAGAGAGCCCTAGTGGGTAGGCTTAGTTACATATCGATGTAACATGAACAACTCCTATCCTAGGTGAGGATGATATGGAAGAAATTGATGGGCTATACATTGAGAGTGAACATTTTGGTGAAAAAATAGGTTCATTCCCATTTCTAGTCAAATATTGATCTAGAACTAATCCTCAGTAAATATTGGGTCACAGGTAGGGGCTTGATTTGGCTATAATGGTGGCACCCAAACTTCTTCCCAAGAAAATAAATCCAAATTCAAAAGCATCTATGGGTAATTCTCTGTAATTTCCCACCTAAACTATGGTCCAAATAAGTACTTATCAAGGTGGAAAACTCTTTGGGTAGATTTTTCTTCCTAGAAGAAGCTTCCTTGATAGCTCGAGATAAATGTGCAACATGGATTCTTATGGAAATGGATACTTCGGAAGGGTTACTAGGGTCACTAAAAAATATTTTGCGAGAGAATCTTATCATACAACCGTGAGACTACTATAAAATACCATTCAAGTGCCTTAACTATAACAAAGTGGTCCAACTAATCAACTCCTATTATGATCCTTGGTGTTAGGATTATGGCTCCTATGTCCATTACAAAACCCTGCCCAGGCCTCTCATGCATTTGTTTACTCAAAAACTCCCATAAACGGTTTCTATGGAATGCTTGGCTTTCTCTCCTAATTTGGCTAAAGCGAACTACAATAGGAAATTTGTGAACTTGTTATCCACTCCTGATTTTATGGCGAAGGAAATAAGTCATGACGAGGGTCTCACTCAAGATATCAACAAAATCCCAATCTCTGGTGACAAACATCCTACAAGAGGTGCTGCTGAAAACTTCATTGTAAAAGTTGTTGGGGAAATCAATATATGCCTAAAGTGTCTCTTGTTTATGACATTTCTCATGCTATGGACACCTCCTACAAGTCTTACTGATATGGGCTATATTATTCAAGATCTGTCATCTGAAGTATCTTTACTTATTGAACTAATAGAAATGAATGATCTTAATTCTATATCTATTTTTCTAGCACATGATTGTACTTGTCCATCCACTTTCTAGACCTTATCAAAATTTGTTCTAAACCATGTCTCATCTTTCAACACTTTCCATAACAATCATAAACATAATAAACAAGATGCTTGTAGAAATATGATTATGAGATCAAATGGATGTCCCATGTCTACTATATTCCAATCTAATCTTACATATTCTTATCTGAAGCCCCCATTCCCCCTAGTATTATCCTTTCAACGACTCATGATTCTCCTTATCTAGGTACATTAAACCCTTTTAACCTTGCCCAGGTGGCTTCTTATAAAGGTGCACTAAAGCTATCATGTATGGCTATGTTTAATAGGGTTTCACCTGTAGATATTTTTCCAACTTAAGCAACCATTTCTTCCAAAATTTCATTATTAGAAGGCAATCCTATAGAGCCTATATAGGGTGGATTAATCATGTCACCTCCTACAAACATGAAAAACATTTCAAGTTCCTTTAAATCATAGAGGCCCACTTTCACCTCCAAATAATGATAATCTTGTCTCTCAATATTTTAGTGGTTAGAGGACCCTCTAAATTATCATCCCTTAAGAGAGTGATCAACACCTACAACCCATCCATCATTTTTCTTCAAGATACTATGGTCTAGGGTGATAAAGTTAGAGAGTCCCTTCGAAAGTTTCTTTGAGGTTGGTTTTTGCATGCAATGGATTCAAATGACCTGTTAGGTGGGATTCTCTCTTTATGGGACCCAAATTATGCTTCTTTATAGGTATTATCATCATTAGTTGGTATCGTCTTAGAAGGATATCTTAAATAATTCCCTCTTCGCATCAAACTGGAGAACTGTTATGGTCCTTATGGGGGAAAACAAGCTTTGTGGGATTTGATACAAGAAAGGAGCCTTCTATTTGACCATTATCTCATCTTAGTTGGAGACTTGAACTTTATTACTTCTACAGGGGAGTTCGAGGAATTTTTCCCATCCAAATCCTTTGAGCTCTTACTTCTAGACGATACTACATAAACATAACCTTCGATGCATAACTCCTTTCCTTTCTTTACAACCTAGATAAATAGTAACACAGTTGTGGATGGTATCACAAATTCCTAGACAAATTCTTGATGGTTAACCACTCAGTCGAAAAGATGGGGAGACGTAGATCCTTGACGTCTCAAGATAATATTTTGGATTACTTTCCTATTTGCTTGGAAATGGACTTTAACCCTCCCCAAAACAAATATCCCTTAAAATTCAACCATTCATGGTTGGAAGAGGAATCCTTTAGATCATTGGTGAGGGATATGTAACAAAACTCCCTAGTTAATAATAACTCCTCTTCTATGGTTACCTTGGCTAGAAAAATTATAGATAAGGAAGGTGGTGGTGGTCCCGGAAAGGAAGAGGAAAGCTGAGCAAGCAGAATAACTTTTGACCATTAAATCAAAATGTGAGATCATCTCTCAGAAATTTTCTGATACTTCCTTCCATGTACAATTAGCTAAGAAAATGAGCTCCTTGGACACTAAGAAAACCCATATCCTAAAAATGAAATAAGAAGCTTGGAGATTAAAATGTAGGGAGACTTGGATAATGAATGGGATGGTAACACACAATTATTTCAAAATTATACCAATGATATAAGGAATATTAAATTTATCTCGGAGCTTGAGATTGAAGAGAGAAATACTGTATCTTCATCCAAGGAGTTAAAGGATGTAGCCTGTTCCTACTTCTTCTCTCTCTTTAAAGACCGGAGTACCTCTAATATCAGTCCCTAGATTCATCTCACCAAACATTACCTTCATTTTTTCTGCAATGGAAAATCTGCTAAGATTGGTTGCCATGTCACACTTGAGGAAATTAGTTTTGGAGCATTTCTCTCAAGACAAGAGTCCAAGCCCCAGTAAATGGATGATTGAAAGTTTCCTTTCTTTATTTGACATTATGGGGCGTGATCTATGCTTAGTGACAGAGGAATATATAAAATATATGAAAGTCTCAGTAGCCATCAATGCTAGTTATATAAATTTGATCCCAAAATTATTGAATACTAAGCCCTTTCTTGAATTCAAGCATATTTCTTAATGCAATGTGGTATATAAAATAATCACAAAGGTAATCTCTAACAAGATCAAGCCATTTCTATCGAAGAAGGTGTCACCAAATCAATTTGGCTTCTTATCTAATGTGAAGATCCATGATGACATTTCCTTTGCACAAGAAGTCACACAAAACATTTGACAATGTAAACTGGGCCTATCTTATACTATTCCTCCTACAAATTGGGTTTGCCTTAAAAGTTACAAATTGGATCACAAGTTGTGTATCCTTAGCTAATTTTTCCATGTTAATCAATAACTTACCCTCTAGTAATTTCACCATCGCTTGATGAATCAAGTAGGGATGTGCACTGTCACCTATTTTGTTTTTACATGTGATCGAAGGACTGTGCATTCTATTATTGAAGGAAAAGCATGAAGATAGGATAAAGGGAATAGAAATATCCCATCAAAAATATATCACCGAACTTCTATCCGTGGAATATGTGTTGTTCTTGGGAATGGACATTGTAACATAATGGAAATATTTTCATAGGGTTGTAATTTTTTTAGTGCTTCTAGAATGGAGATCAATCTAAACAAATATTGCTTTCATTAATTCACTATCAACCTGGATATCCTCTTGGATATTCAATATTTTTCCCCTTGCAAATTGTCTCATTGGAAAACAATATCAAGTACCTCGACTACATTTTTAAACCAGATTATTATCATCAAGGGGATTGTATATGGCTAATAAAAACAGTAAAATTTTGGTGTTACAACTAGTTATCACTGGGGAAAGAATGATATTAGTTAAGTTTTTCTTTGAAAATATTCCCATATATTGGTTGTCTTTAGCTAATATTCCTTTTATTATCCTTACCTCTATCAAATAAATGATGCTCAACTTTGTGTTGACTAGTAAAAACGTTAAAGAAGATATTCATATATCTAACTAGTCCTCTCTATCTATTCCAAAAAGGCTTGGAGGATGGTGATTTTAAAATTTGACCCGGTTTGCAAAATCATTGGCTCTGAAAAATATGTGGAGAGGTTTGTTCAATGAGGGAATTTATAGCTATGTTAGAAAAGGGAAGTATTTAAACAAGTTTTTAATAGTAGAGTGTCTTAGAGGCCATATTAGAATACCTGATAAAGGATGTTTTAGATTTTGGAAAGCTGTCATGGTCTTTTTCCCCTTCCTTTTCAATAGTTTAGCATGGAAAGTTGGGGATGGAGAACAGGTAGTCCTTGGTAAGGACATCTTTATAGGCGCCACATGTTTACAAGCTATCCTTTTAATTGATTCAATTATTATATTCCATGGGTATTTCTACCTACACAATGTAAAAAAAGTTGAGTCCTTACTATCCTCTATAAATTATTAGCTGACCTCATTGAGCTTCTACTGACTAGCTCATTATCTAAGGAGTGGAATGTATTTAGTAACAAGATAAATATCAATGGTCTCAGATTAAACAATTCCAAGGACACGTTGGTTTGGAGCTAGAATTTCTCATTTGGAAAGGTAAAATCCTACTTTCCCTCTCAAGTGATAACAATTTTAGATGTAGTTTTGAACTATGGTTGAATAATATCATTTGGAAATGGCACAATAAATTTTGACCTCGGAAAAATTATAAGAAAGAAGATTCATGGGACCAAGAAAATGGGACCTTTGTAGACAGAATGAAGAAACTATTGACCACCTGAAATTATTTCTTTCTCGAGAAATTTGGTCTATTGTTCTACATGTCCTCAACATTAGAGAAAATATGGGATGCACCACTTTTGAAGAATTTCTATATTTGTTGGTGAATAAATACAAGCATCTTTGTGCTCTACCCTATATTTATTCGGTAGGGCATATTGTTTCTTAGGAACAGGGTCATCTTCACAAATGAATGTATTTGTATCATTCCACAATCCTCTAAGGTTTCTTCTCTCTTGTGGGAATATCTCTCTCTTAAGAATGCTAAAATAACTAGAATAGTTTACTATCCTAATATCCCACAAGATCTTCCCACAACTTTTGTTGATGGAGAAATTAAGGGAATATTAGTAGAGGAGGGGGATTGACAAAACTACCATGAAACATGAAACTTATCGACTTATCAATGCATTTCAGAATTAGCCTTGGGACCAACACCAAAGCAGAACTGATAGTCAGTTGGGAACTCATGATCTTAACTAAGATAAAAAACATTAAATGTATTATGATTCTTGGTGACTCCAAATGTGGCATTAATTGTCTGATAGGCCATGCTCAGTTATATAGTTGCATGGAAGACTACAATTGAAGAAACAAAAAAAATGACATTCAGTGTATCAGTGTATCAGATTCCAGCCAATTTACAAGGAATGTAACAAACCTCCGGACAGACTTTCAAAAAGTGCTTTGTCATTGGATGCAAGCTACATTCTATATTAGGATCTTAAGGGAAGCTATGTCCAAGGCATACAATAAACTCCCATTGCCTCTAGGAATTAAATTTCAGATTCATAGAAGATCAATGGTAGGTTGATCATTCAGCTCTGCAGATCAAAGAGATACAAAATTTTAAGAACTACGTGTCTCAGTTTTTTGACTTACTGTATATTTATTTAAATTGTCAAGTACTTTTTGGAACTTATTGTAATTTATCTCTTCACAACAACCGTATTATACAAACTGTACATAACTCAGTGATATTACGTTCTGATGAAATCTGTAGATTTTTGTTCCCTAAACAGTCTTGAAAATATATAGTTCTGTGTAGATCCTCTTGTAGTTAATGTGTAAGAAGATGAAAGTCAAAATACTACAGTCAGCATGTATTTTTTCTTATTGCCTATAATCACAAAAAAGTGTCTTTTACAGTGAAAAAAAAGGATCATCAATGAAGGCTTCATCAAGGATGGAGTTCCAACCGTTGCCTGAATCCTCATTTAATTAGCATTTTTAAATTGTCTCCTTTGCAGAACCCGGTACTATTGAAACCTTTTTTAAAAAACTACATGCAAGAAAATGTTTTCATCGATAGAGTTAGAGATGCCATTAAATTGGCTCAAATTTTCCGATTTGACAGTTAAAAGATCCCTTTAACGGTAATATCAGTGTTTTTTAGGGTTCTAATAGATATGTGTTGCATTGCGTGGTGCAATAACACGCAATTCGGTTCAAATATTGTCACAACACGAGTCACGACTTTTACCAGAGTTCCCGGCACAAGCATGGAAGTCATTATCCAATATAATAGAGGATAGCTCATAGCTGGAGAGCAAGTGAAATTTCTAGATGGGCATAGATCACACATGATGATTTGCCGAAAAACAAACGTGGTTTATATACTATGTGCAGATGAATGTGCTCTAGAGAAATTCCCCTTAAAAATAAGCTTTTCCATGACTAATCAGTAATATATAAATTTTTAATCAACTTAACCTAAAAATTATTGATGTATTTAAATAATGTAATTAGATACAACCCATATATGATTTAAATATTTCAATCGTGCTTCTTTTATTGAAGATTCTTATAAAACAATGACATGGAAGTAGAATATCAACACACTGTATTATAATATTAGATACCATTTTTAAACTCTTCGTGTAATGGGAAAGACATTTTAACTGAGTACAACCATGCACGATATGTCATTAACAATTTCTTTGTTGGAGGTCTATGCCACTATTATTTTGGTCTCTTGTTTTATAGTGATGGTATTGTGTACTTTTATCACATCATGTACAACAATCTAAAGATATGATGGCATGTATATTTTTCTCTCACATTTTCACCTATAAAATCTTCTATAAAATCAGAAAAGTCTGGTATTGTGTACTTTTATCACATCATGTACAACTATCTAAAGATATGATGGCATGTATATTTTTCTCTGACATATTCACCTATAAGTTCTATAAAATCAGAAAAGTCGACAGTATTCACGGGTAAGGTCAGCCATCAATGCTACATATATACTCATCTCGACAAATCTATATAAAATCAGAAAGGTCGACACTATTCACGACTAAGGTCGCCCATCAAGGCTACATATATACTCCTCTGAGTTGTACCATCAAATCTTTATATATGCGAAAATATTAATTTCCCCTGATAAAAATACTTTTCAATGCTAAAGAAACAATTAGGTTAATCCATCACATGAAAATATGAAAAAAAAAACAATTTCAATGCGAAAGAAACAATTAGGTTAATCCATCACATGAAAATATGAAAAAAAGAAAAAGAAAAAAATCAATGCTTGTGTAAGACAATCCAGGCTAGCGAGTATGAACACAATTACTTGACCACAGAAGTATTCATAGTCACTTTTCCATGTCCCAACAATATTAAACTTTGAAATCATTTGCAATTGGCAAGTCATTTGTTTAGGATACACTGTACAAGTACCTATGCTTTATCATTTGTTTAGGATACAGTGTACAAGTACCTATGCTTTATCTTTAAACTTTGAAATCATTTGCAATTGGCAAGTCATTTGTTTAGGATACACTGTACAAGTACCTATGCTTTATCATTTGTTTAGGATAGAGTGTACAAGTACCTATGCTTTATCTTTCACTTATTGTAGATGTGATTTTTATTTTCAATATTTTCAATCAATTTTCTATGTCCCAACAAGATTAAACTTGGAAATCATTTGCAATTGCCTAACACATTTTTCTACGATCGAGTGTTCAAGTACATATGCTTTATTTTTGACTTAGGTCAGATGTGATTTTTATTTTCAATCTTTTCAAACAAAAGTAATACATATCATTTCAATAAGTATTTTCTGCCTCACTTTTATTTTCCAAATTTCATATAGGTATTTTATTAATTTTTTAAAATTAAATTTACTCGTAAATTTTAAATTTTAAAATATTATATTACAAAGATAAAATGAAAAATAATATTGTTCTATAAATTATATAATTTTATTATTTTGAAATTATATATATATATATATATATATATATATATA
Organism: Pinus tabuliformis; assembly: GCA_031772625.1. NCBI lineage: Eukaryota > Viridiplantae > Streptophyta > Pinopsida > Pinales > Pinaceae > Pinus > Pinus tabuliformis. The sequence continues at coordinate 12,122,565 of CM062813.1, read as the reverse complement.
TATAATTTTTAATTTTTAATTTTAATATATTAAGTGAAAGAATTATTTACTAATTTTTTATACATACCCTCTTTCATTACATTAGATGAGATGTAATTTAACTTTCACATTTACTCATCAATATAATGTCCCCATTAAAGCTGTAAATGTTTCATTTTACTACAGTAAGAATAAACTGAATAATTATTGTTACTACTCGTTGAATTAAATAATATTGTTAATTATTGAAAATAAGAAATGATTTATTATAAATGTGATTTTTATTTTCAATCATTTTTCTATATCCCAACAAGATCAAACTTTGAAATCATTTGCAATTGCCTAAGACATTTATTTAGGATAGAGTGTTCAAGTACATATGCAAGTACATATGCTTTATCTTTGACTTAGATTAGATGTGATTTTTATTTTCAATCAAAAGTAATACATATCATTTCAATAAGTATTTTTGGTTTCACTTTTATTTTCCAAATTTAATATATGTATTTTATTAATTTTTTTAAATTGAATTTACTGGTAAATTCTAAATTCTAATATATTATATTAAAAAGATAAAATGAAAAATAATATTGTTCTATAAATTATATAATTTTATTATTTTGAAATTATATAATTTTTTTAATATAATTTTATTTATATATATATATATATATATATATAATTTTGAATTTTAATATATTAAGTGAAAGAATTATTTACTAATTTTGTATATATACCCTCTAATATTTCATTACATTAGATGAGATGTAATTTAATTTTCACACTTGACCATCAATATAATGTCCCCAGTAAAGCTCTAAATATTTCATTTTACTACAGTAAGAATAAACTGAATAATTATTATTATTACTGGTTGAATTAAATAATATTATTAATTATTGAAAATGAGAAATGACTTGAGTATTAAGAGATCTTGTAACTCCTCATGGAAGGAAGATAGAAAAAGGCAGTTGCCGGAAAAACCCTAACTACTTCCCCTAACTGTGTAATGCTTCCAAAGAAAAAGAAGCCGGGGGGGGTGTCTATAAGGACAGACGATAAGGGGAAGGAATGCTAAGTCTGTTGATGACCAGATAGCATAAGCACTGTGTGTGTGAGCCACTTGTAGAAGACAAAAGCCTTGCAAGTAAGCTTCAGGGGAGATTGGGTCTTGTAGTACAAATCTCATGGATGAGTGGTTGACAAGCAGAAAAAAACAAACGTGGTCTCTACCATAGGAGTTCTTCCTTTGAATCCTAAATTCAGGTATGGAAATTAAACTGTTGCACATAACTAAATGATTTGTTGTTTACTGGGATTGAAAAGTGAAGCTGGAGCTCTCTATACTGAATTGATACTTGAAATGTTAACAATAAGTTAATTAATTTTATTTATACCAACAAAGGAACAAGATGCCAAGAGATCACCTTAAACATTAGAATCCTTTCTTTTTACAATAGTCATTATCTATTTTGAAATAGGAGAATTTCTATATTTTGGACCATGCAAACCATGAGGTTATCACCTGTACAAATCCTTTATGGTTTGGTAAATTGTTATAGCAGAATTACTGCGAACTAGTAAAAATTTTCTTAGATGAATATGTGAACTATAGAACTGTAAATTAGAAAGGTACCAAGAAACCTTTGAACAAAAAATATAGAATATCAGATATGAAAATTACAGATGAATCCAAAATGTGGAAGGGAGTTGATTCCATGGCTAGATAACTAGGGTTAGCCCCAGAGAGTCAAAGAGACACAATAGAGAAGGGTCGTTGTGGTGAGGAGATACAAGAGTAATTACCCTAAGTCATGTTGGGCTAGTAAGCTAAAAGGGCATACTGTTAAATAAATTTCAAAACCCTATAAGAACCCCAAAACCCTACATGGGTATGGAAACCTGTAGCGTTAGAATGACTAAATAGTCCTCTAGTGGGTTAACTGATATTTCGAGATATTAATTCAAGAGAAGCGAAAAACCGTAGAAAACCTATTATCACAGAAGGCAAATGCCAAAATTATTGTCAACATAGAGCCGTATAAGTTCTCAGCAAACAATTAAATGAGTGGTAAAACTCTGACCTATGGATACCACAACAAATACTACCCGCATCAATTGAATAGAAAACTTGAACACAAAAACCTTGTGTATTGGAAAGGAAAGCAAGTTTAATAACATTATAATCCAAATAGCAAATCATAAACACATTTCGTATGGAACTAGAACATAGTAGCTTGCACAATGTAAAGGATAATAATCCTAAGCATTGAAAATTTGAACAACAACTCATAAGTACATATCCTGTGGAACCAAAACCTCAAAACATGAGGAAAATTCCCAAACAATTTCAAAATTACAAAATCTACCAAGATAGATTCACAGGTCTTAACAGAGTAAACTTTCCCAACAACTTAAACATGGAAACCACGCCGGCACAGCCATTGTCACAAACTGTAGCCGAAAAATAAAATTCTCGATATTATAGAGAAAAGTATACAATTCTTAAAATACTACAGGCAAACACCCGACAAAATATTACAACATTCCAATCCTAATTAACCTCAAAGTCCAGGAAAGGAGACACAGAAAAACTATTGAGAGCAGAAATCTCAGCCCAAATAACCAGAGGATTCATTCTTTGTCAAATAAGCATTGAACCGGAGGTAAATCTTACCCGGAAACCCTCGGGCGATGGAGACATGCAAGGTGACCACCATACAACAACAGCTGGAAACTCTCAAATCCATAATTGTATTCCTACAGATAGAGTGCCCCGCAAAGGTTATTAGCAACAGAGCTTGTAAAACACGAAACAGTGAACTTCTGTAATAAAAAGTATATTAGAACTCAACTGCTAGTATTCTTTCCCGGGTTCCATCTATCGAGAGGGAAGCCATAACCCTGCTCCTATAAATCTTTCATCCGAAACGAGGCTCCGGCCTGACAGACAGAGCAAGCCGTGAGAAGTGAGGAGGAAACGGAGTAGGCGCCAGAGAATGGAAGTGTAGAATGAGGCATAGCACTCAAGAGTAGGATTGAAAAAACCCCTAGAATGATCTTAGCTGTGGGATCGTGACCCAGGCTCTCCTCCATCGATGCGACGAGGAACCCGAGAAGAGTAGCTGTGGAGTGACAGGACTGCTTGTGCCACGTACCAGGCAGAGCAGGAATTTAGTACCAAAATCAAAATCAACAATAGGGATAAGCTTTAGCTAGTTGTAAGCGGTAAAGTAGTTTGACAGATTAAATGCATCACTGTTGAGATCGATAAATAAATGAGAAGGTGGGAATACCCAATGCACAACATTATTTAATGAAGCCATTAACGATGGTACTTAATCCAAAGCTAATAACTCAGATATTTAAATAGAGATCATACCATATATTCGTCTAAACCTACATTTAGAATATTACTATTGTTATAATGCTATGATATTTGAAGGCCAGTCAAATATATTTCATGTACATGTTAATTTTTTTTATGAATGTTTTTACCATATGTGAATAAGACATGGAGATATGACAAGTGGCATCAGAGCCAAGCTACTAAACTGTGGCCTTTGGCAAATATAGTAAGCATGGGCAACCACACAATGTTTTTTTTTCTTTTGTGTGTTTTCTACCTGTTGATAACTCACTAACTTGTTAAGAACAGGCAAACGGATGACAACAGAATATGAAGAGAACCAAGAGTGCTCCACACAGGAATGTGACTAGCCCAAGATCTACAACATTCCCTAAGAACAATCCTAAAATATGGCTGCAATTAAGGGAGGAGGTCCTGTTATAGACATTTTTGTGCCTTACAGCTCTAAGCATGAAATGTCCATAAACCAAGGGATCCTAAGTCCCTAAAAGTGTTGTTCCTGCCACTAAAGGAACAAGGTCAACTAATTACAGCTTCTCCCAGAAGTTCTCCACCAGAAACTGCTCAGAATCAGTCAAATCAGGATCATTTCAGCTACTCCAGTAGCTACCTGCGTTGCATAGCACCCCAGTACACTAGCTAGGTGCATTGCAACGCACCTAATTGCACTACCAGGGTGCGCTGAGCGGGAAATGACAAATGGCAGTGTCATTCCGCGAGGTGGACAGACAATGGAAGCTTCCAGAATCTTCCTCAATGACACTTGCCTCACTGAGTTCGACCAAGGATGAGTAAGAGGCTCTCAGTCTCCAAGTGGAAGCAAGAACTGACAGAGAGAGGCCACAAGTCAAATCATAAGCTAGCTCATCCTCTCTGCATACATCTATATATGGATCCCTCATCCCAGAGATCCAAAGGCTGGAATTTTGTACTTTGCAGAGAATTGCTGTTGGTTTTGAGATTGAGATTAGTGCATTGGGTGATTTATGCTTTGTTGGAGGTGAAGAAGGGATTCCTTTGCTGGGAGGTTGATGCTGGATCGGGACTCACTTGGTTGTATCTCCTCCTGGATCTTCTTATTACATCAATAAAACTATTTGAGTTTCTCCTACATGCTTGTGTATCAATTATGTTTTGTTATATTTGCATGTTTAGTTTAAATCTGATCCTAAGCTATTCATGAATGTAAATCTATTTCTTTGTGTAGTTTTCCTCTTCTGTGATCTTGCAGGAACTTGGTGAAGCTGGGCAAGTAAGGGAGCAGGTAGCTGGAAGCTGTCAAAGAGAAGAGAGATTGGATCAAAAGACTAGCGAAAGACACATGTTGGTTCATCCTATTCCTCTTCGTTTACAATTCATAAAGAAGAATACGAAAATAGTTTTCCTTGTTTGTTTCTAAGGCACTATCACACCTTAGTGGGATAGGGGTGTTCTGAGTAGACACTTTTCCCAACAAAAAAATGGTGACTCCACTGGGGAGCGTGTCTAGTTAGTTTGTTTGGGTTTCTCTTGTTATTTGTTTCATAAACACGGAAGTAGCAATCGAACTGCATTTGCCATTATCAAATGCAAAGTAGACACCTGCTACTTCAATCCACTCACTGGATTTGTTTATGATTTGAACAGCTGATTCATGAATGATCTGATTACCCTTTGTGATAGCTCTTAGTCCTCCTTTAAATCATCCCTCTGATTGTACCTTACTGATTGCTTTTACACAGCCAAAAACCATAGATTAAACTGCAAACCGTTACCCAGAACCCTGATAGAAGTCTCGTTTCTGCCCTAGAGCAGGCTCTGTGAAGAGGTTCTACATTTCAACGCCAGTCCCGAGAGGGCTACCTGCGCTGCAATTCAGTTTCTCTGTGCAACAGGTGCGCTGATCAACCCTTGCCCTATGCAGCTGAGGTTCTTTGCTTCATTTTGTCCAGTTTTGTCTCTGATTTTTGCAGCCTGTGATCAGTGTGTGTACCTGTCTCAAAACCCCTTTTCTTTGCCTTAATTCAGCCTCCTTTGTACAAAAAGACTGTAGATGTTCTTTGTGTGTTTGTTACATCATTTACAGTTTTCCATTGAAAGAGTAAAATAGTCATACTGTCGTCCTTGGATTTAGATCTGTCGTAAGTGTCGATTTTGATCTTAGGAGAAAGTTTGTTTGCTGTTGACAGTTGATTATACATTTACTTTTACCTTTGGTTTGAATTTGTCACTTTCTAGTGTCAAAACGAGTGTTTATTTCAAAATCATAGAGTGTCGTAATCTTCTCTACCTTTTTTGTTTCGAAAAGAAGCTTGTTTTTGTTTTTCACTTGAAAGCAAATTCAAATTTGTACATCAACTTTCTTTTTAGGCATCAATATTATGAAAGTGAAAACAAATACATGCATATGTGCATTTGCATATTGATAGTTTGTATGGCTTGATTTAGGAAAAGTGCATCTACAGTGTGCTCTTTGCTCTTTGAGAAAAGATTGTGTCTTTCTTTTCCCCTTGTAGCTAGGATTTTCATTGCTGAAAAGAGATAAAGGCTTGCTTATCATCTTTAGATTGCACTTAGGAATTACATCTACATCTCGTGGTGATCCCAAAAGGCAAACTTCTAAGAAATATCAACTTAAAATAAATTGAATGAACCTAACAACACTTTGGAACTTAACGCACAACATAGAGGTCTAGGATAGAGACGTGTTCTGGCGTTGTAAAACCTGGTAACTGTTGTCCTCAGTGATGGTTGGGGGATTCCTCCACTGTGAGACAATAAGTGCCAGTACGGACTTGTGCTCCCACGTACCGTCGAGTATATATTGGGAGACCACTATAGGCTTAAAACCTTTTATCCATAGGAAGCCGTGTCGGCCGCTGTACTGATCGCAATGCACCGAACACAGCATTCGGGAAGATTGACTGCCGTACCGTAAAACGTATTCTGCAGTTTTGTGATTGGTTTGGCACACCCTCTACCTAGATCTCCAGATCAGTCCCTTTCGTTCCTTTTCAGACTCCTTAACGGAAAAGGTCCATCTGAGCACTTGTCACTTCAGGCTTCAGGCTCATTAAAAATCGAAGGCGACTAGAGACATCTTTTGTTTTTTCTCGACTCTTTAAAATTGAAAAAACAAGTTGTGTCCAAGTGTCGTAAAATTTATTTTAAACGGAATATTCATACCCTTTTCCTACGTTGATCTTAGGTTGAGAAAATGGAGTCTACCAACCAAGGAATTCCCCTTGGTGTAAATCCTAGTCCCTTCTCCTCTTGGCGAGATGTTGGTGCACCCCATATGGCCACATTGTCGCTTCCAGGACTGACAATTGGCTTGCCAGTCTAGCTCTCCTCAACCAATGTCGTTCAGAACACCACTATTCTTGAACAATCGAATCAGCAGTTAGACCGGTCCAGAGTTACCCACCAACCTTCTACTTCCTCTAATTCTTCCTCTCCTCCTTGCTCTTCGATTGATGGGGCTGGAAAAGCCAAAAGTCAAGTTCCTAAGGAGAAGAAGGAAAAGAAGAAGAAAGAGAAGAAGAAGAAGGAGCCAAAAGTGAATGGGGGCAAATGAGTGTCGTCTAATGAAAATCCACACACTGCACCGACCAAGCCTAAATCGCCATGTGTCATTTGCAAGGGAGACAACTTTCACAGAGATTGTCCTTGCATCCCTCGGGTACTAAGGGACTGGTCTCCCCGTTTGCACAATCCGGTGTTGTCAACCTCCGATGGCCATGTTGAAAGCACACCGTCAACTAGCGAAAGTGAAGCCCTAGGACAAAAAGGGAGAGCTAGATCTCCCTGTAAACTGTGCGAAGGCGATCACGCCATCCACCGTTGTCCCTTCTTAGATGAAGCTAAAAGAGTTTTGGATGATCGTCCGGTTTCACCGTTACGACTTCCTCCTGGATATAAAAATCTCTTGTCGAGTCCTTCGTTAGTTGAGAATCCAGCTGGCCCGCTCAAGTGGTCAGCTGAAGTGCCTGTCATTGAAGATGAACTAGCTGAATCCATACCCGACGAAAGTCAAAAGGTCGAGGCGGCAGTTGACCCAGTCTTGCCTTCAGAGGTTTTATCTTCGAATGACACAGTCACTGGAGAGAACAAGGATAACACCGTCCAAATTCTCTTCATCAACACAGGCTCCGACGAACACGGGGGCAACCTACCCATTCCTTTACCGCAGGAAGGAAGTTCGTCAGAGCCGTACCCGGCCGTCTACTCGGTCCCACCTCCAAGCAACCTAGTTGTCTCCTTCGACTGGAATCAACTAGGCAGACCCCGTTTGCCAGCAAGCATACCATTCAGAATTATCGTCCAAATATATAGAATGGTCATGGCTGCTACCATCATAGATGAGGGGGCTTCTGTGAGTATCCTTTCCTCTACTGCTTGGAAAGCGCTTGGTTCGCCATCGCTTTTGCCTGAGATGAGAAATCTGACAGACTTTGATAAAGGAACCAGTCAACCTTTAGGGATCCTCCCTAATGTGCCCATAACATTGAAAGGGAAGACAGTTCAAATGAACGTAATGGTCGTTCAAGGACCCTTGGATTATAACCTACTCCTTGGACGAGACTATATTTATTGCATGGGAGCCATCGTCTCCTCACTCTTTAGAGTAATGTGTTTTCCGCACGAAGGAAGAGTGGTCAAGCCCGTGGACCAGCTTTCATTTCCCGGATCACGCATCGCAAATAGTCATATACCATCCCTAAATGGTCTCTTCACGCAAGAAATGTCTCAACCCCCAGTCCCTCCTCCCGATGAGCGTGAGTAATTCGGAGGGATATGACTGAAACCCAAGGGGCATGCGTCCTGGTTTGCTTCGGCAGGAAAACTTCGGGTATAGGGTAGGTTTCCGCGGGAGAATATGACTAGTCTGTACCCCGTCCGTCAGTGGAAGAGGGGTTATTCTAGAAAAAGATTCTCTTGTCAAAGTTATGTGAGTGGCGCTCGTCTCTGCTCACCTTTGTTTATTTCGGTAGACATCGCCGAGGAAGTGTTTCATTTGTAACGCGAATGAGACAATCTTTGGTAACCTGTAAGAGGTAGCCCTCTCCTGATAGAACAAATGTTTTGTGTGCAAATTGAGGGGTAACCTTGAAATCATATTTTATACCTGGGGGCATGCAAACCTTTTGGAATGCAAGCAAGGGGCGGCTATTTATTTTTTAAAATTTTTAGGTCCTCCCTTTAAACCCGTAGGCTAACCCTTTGAACTCGTAGGATTAGTCGTTTCCTAACTTGCATAAAGAAAGTATGTGGGGCAAAAATCTAAATGTTGTCATTTTATATGAGACATTCTTATCATATGACTGGATTATCGAGCAGTTTTAGCACATAGTTCATGCTCGTTAAAAAATAAACATAAGACCGAGCAAGTGTTTCAATCCGCGTTTAAGCTCGTTAAAAAATGAACTATCCTCCGGTAAATAACCACCGTGAATGTAGCATTATCAGCCATTAAAGCCTTGGTCGTGTTTGCACCGTCACCTCCGCTTTTTCATTGGCCGATCATTCACCTCCATTTGATTGTTTACCCATTTTGAGGAACAGATTCGAAGAGTGATTTCACTAGCCATCCTTGTGACACTGCCGTGATTGGAAAATTGCAACCCTTACCTGGAATTAGCTGCTACCCATTTTATCACTCGTTCCTCAAAAGATGAGTGTTCTTTAAGCTCTTATCATCTGACTCGTAAAATATGAAAAGATTGTCAAGTTTTGGCCTTCCAGCTCATTAAAGTGACCGGAAGTGCCATCCCTCCTCTAGATTTTAATATTTTTGGACCTGAGGGATTATTGCACAAAAATATCGAGCGCTTGTGTTGTTCGGCTCGTTAAAACTATCGAAAATTCATCCCTTCTGTATTGTTTTATACTTTTTCGGACTTAAGGGATTAGATGACGAAGAAGGAATTCTGGAGTTAACTTTACGTACCTTTTTAGACTCTCTAAAAATGAAAAGGACCGAGTTATCTTTGTCGTTAGACTCGTTAAAAAGATTAATAGCGACAAACTTGTCTTTAGACGAGAACGAGTTTCACTATCGCTAGGCTCGTTAAAGCATAGCGATGGGTTTGCCTGAAGGGCAAATTATAGAACAAGCATATGTTATCCTCCTCAAGCTTGACAAAAATAAAGAGGTACTGGTCAGCAATGACTGGGGAAAAATTTGGAAAAACTCAAAGAATCTATATTGGTAGCAAGTCGCTCTTGAACATGACACTTCCACTCCGTGCCTGAGTCGGGTTGGGTTGTTTCATTCACCGGTCACATCACCATGGTCTCGCCATACCATCCACATTTCGGGTAAATGCTACCAATCCATCACATAAGTGTCGCCAACATGTTCAAGAGAAGTCATCCAGAGAAGTCACCTGTATCCCATCCACTACCATACATTATACTTCATTCCTTCATGACCGCCATCCTGAACCATATATCATCAGATCATTTTCACCTCCATCAAAATCATTTGCTCCATTCCGTGTCATTGATGTGGGATTCATCAAGGCCCTCCTTTGATGGATTGCTGCTTGTCGACACCAGCTCATTATCCAAGAAGTTGATCTAGGAACACCCCATTCAGTACTTTGAAGGTTGCATGCCTCAATGGCAAGTTTCTCACTTCCGGCGACCGGTATACATCAATGACCTTCGACCGAAAGATTTTGCGTGGTGTTCGACGCCAAGTCCTTTATTCACACCACGTGAATTGTACTGCAGTACCTTGAGGGTCATCATCATTATCGGTGATTCCTCTCTCGCTTGTTAACAGTTTACATCATTAACTGGTAATCAAGCGATGTCTTTCCATGTTCGACTTCAAAACATTTTTCACATGGATCGACTTGTACTTTGAGTGAAGATCGGACGAGATTGAAGGCCCCGGATCTAGTTTCATCCATCTGGGCTGCGATATATATTCAGGAAAAATAAAGACATTGACATGTACAGCATTGCAGCACAGATAATCATCCTACCAAAAGGATGATGACTTCATCAAAAATCATCAGTCTACCATCAGACGATTGTCTGTCCTGTGTACATAAAAAAGAATTTATAAAGCTGAGCATGGGAATGCCCGCCTCAGCTAGATCATGAAAACAGTATGAAGATAATGTATTGTATTGTATATTATTACAGGTCTCCTCCCAGCATTGAAACAACTTCGGATCCTCCTAATAAAGCATTTCACCCTATAAACGGCCTCATACTTTAAGGGGCAACTGTTATAGACATTTTTGTGCCTTACAGCTCTAAGCATGAAATGTCCATAAACCAAGGGATCCTAAGTCCATAAAAGTGTTGTTCCTGCCCCTAAAGGAACAAGGTCAACCAATTGCAGCTTCTCCCAGAAGTTCTCCACTAGAAACTACTCAGAATCAGTCAAATCAGGATCATTTCAGCTGCTCCACTAGCTACCTGCGTTGCATAGCACCCCAGTACACTAGCTAGGTGCGTTGCAACGCACCTAAATGCACTAACAGGGTCCACTGAGTGGGAAATGACAAATGGCAGTGTCATTCCGCGAGGTGGACAGACAATGGTAGCTTCCAGAATCTTCCTCAATGACACTTGCCTCACTGAGTTCGACCAAGGATGAGTAAGAGGCTCTCAGTCTCCAAGTGGAAGCAAGAACTGACAGAGAGAGGCCACAAGTCAAATCATAAGCTAGCTCATCCTCTTTGCATACATCTATATATGGATCCCTCATCCCAGCGATCCACAGGCTGGAATTTTGTACTTTGCAGAGAATTGCTGTTGGATTTGAGATTGAGATTAGTGCATTGGGTGATTTATGCTTTGTTGGAGGTGAAGAAGGGATTCCTTTGCTGGGAGGTTGATGCTTGATCGGGACTCACTTGGTTGTATCTCCTCCTGGATCTTCTTGTAACATCAATAAAACTATTTGAGTTTCTCCTACATGCTTGTGTATCAATGATGTTCTGTTATATCTGCATGTTTAGTTTAAATCTGATCCTAAGCTATTTATGAATGTAGATCTATTTCTTTGTGTAGTTTTCCTCTTCTGTGATCTTGCAGGAACTTGGTGAAGCTGGGCAAGTAAGGGAGCAGGTAGCTGGAAGCTGTCAAAGAGAAGAGAGATTGGATCAAAAGACTAGCGAAAGACACAGGTTGGTTCATCCTATTCCTTTTCGTTTACAATTCATAAAGAAGAATACGAAAATAGTTTTCCTTGTTTGTTGCTAAGGCACTATCACACCTTAGTGGGATAGGGGCGTTCTGAGTAGACACTTTTCCCATCAACAGGTCCACAACACCAATCTTACGATATTAGAGACGGTCTAGGAATTAAAGAATGAGATGGCTCGCCTATGGGAGGACAATGCAATATTAATTATGGAACAGGAAAAAAACATGAAAAGCCTGTCTAATAGTCAAAATCAGTGCCAGCCAAACCCCAACCCTGAACAGGAATGAGTATCAGAAGAACATGGCTACCACATGGACTAGGAAGAAATAGAAGGAGGGGAAGAGAATCGAGGGGAAATGCCTGATAATGCCTCTGAACACCCAACCTCAAAAAGGCAACGAATAGAGTTACAGGGGGGTTTCAGAAAATTAAGCCACCTCTCTTCGATGGAGAACTGGAGGAGGTAGTAGAAGCCTAGTTGATTAACATGAATAAATATTTCCAATTATATGAATATGATGAAAATCTCAAAGTGCGGCTAGCCATTTTCCAATTGCAAGGAAAGGCCACTTTGTGGTGGGAGGAGGTCAAGATTGTATGAGGAGTAAGTGAACAAAATATAACTTGGGAAAAGTTCCAAAAATATTTCGAGGAAAGGTATTTGACAAAATGATTTTATGATGAGAAAGCAAGGGAATTCTATGACCTGCAGCTTGGACAACAAACGATGGATGAGTTTATCACCCGGTTTACCTCTCTACTCCAATATGTACATTACATACGGGAGGAAACGGCTAAAGTACAATGATTCGTTAGCAGTTTACCCTTGGAGATGAGGAAAAGGATTGAGTTTGATAACCCAAAAATGATGGATGAGGTTATACGAAAGGCTAGGATATGCTATCAGCGAAGCAAGCAGAAGGGAGAAATTATGGGAAAATGGTGGGCTGATAAGAAGGGTAATAAGATGGTTGTAGGAACCAAGGGGAATCGCGGTAGTTTTAGCAAAGGATTTTCCAAAGGGAAAAACAACAGGAACCTGCCTAAAAACTAACTCAGATTGAAGCCACCCACTGAGTCCAGATTCAGTTTGCAATCTTGTAAAGTTGAAAACGAAGGGACAGCGAGAACTCCAGCGCAATACTGGGGTTATGGAGGGCCACATTATGTTAAGAATTTTCCTCATCGAAAGGGTACTAAACAGGTTTCACAGACCCATGAAGCATCTACGGTAGGTGACATGGACCGCAGTATACGAAAAATTAATGCTCCTCTCGAAGATCATCAAGCAGAATATTAGCCGACCATGGTGGAGTTTGAAGGTAAGATCTTTGATCAAAATATATCTGTTTTAATTGACCCCCGAGCTACATTAAGCTATGTTAGTCCTAAGGTTGTGGAAAAATGTAAATTACAAACTGTCAATCTTAAAAACCCTTGGCTGGTTCAGCTGGCAACAAGGGCCAAGAGGCCCGTGTTAGCCAAGGTCAATAACTGCCCACTGAAGATAGGAGGCCAACCTTTGATGGTAGATTTAAAAATACTTCCCCTTGGATCATATGACGTGTTGATAAGCATGGATTGGTTGGAAAAATGTTGGTCCATTATAAACTGTAAAAGAAAAATGATCTGCTACCAAAATGAACTAGGGGAAAAGCAGGAGATGCAAGGTATTCTGAGGCTAGTGCAGATTCGACCAATAACTGCCTCTCAATTAGCAAAGTGCATCAGGAAAAGATGTCAGGTTTATGCCATTCAAGTTGGTTATGCCAACTCAAAGGACAAGACTGACACTTTGGAAAGTATTCCAGTGGTTCAAGAATTTTCAAATGTTTTCCCAGATGAGATACCAAGACTACCATCCAAGAGAGACATAGATTTTACTATTGAACTGGTGCGAGGAGCAGCCCCAATGTCCGGAGCACCTTATCGGATGAGCACACTGAAATTAACAGAACTGGAAATGCAATTGCAGGGGCTGTTGGATAAAAATTACATCCGCCCCAGTGTGTCACCCTGGGGAGCTCCCATGTTATTCGTCAAGAATAAGGATGGGACCCTTGTATGTGCATGGACTATCAACAAATGAATAAATTATCAATTAAGAATAAGTATCCTTTACCCCGTATTGATGAACATTTTGATCAAGTAAAAGGAGCAATGGTGTTCTCAAAGATTGATTTGCGATCAGGGTACCACCAGATCAGAATCAAAGAAGAGGACATAGCCAAAACTGCCTTTAGAACTCACTATGGACACTACTAGTTCGTGGTATTACCCTTTGGATTAACCAATGCCCCCGTGACCTTTATGTGCTTAATGAACAACATATTTCATCAGTATTTAGACAAGTTTGTCTTAATTTTTATTGGCGATACACTAATATATTCCCGGAATATTGAAGAACACAAGGAACACCTCAGACTAGTACTGCAAACTCTCCACGAACATCAATTATATGCCAAGTATAGCAAGTGTGAATTCTTTAAGGAACAAATTCAGTACATGGGACAACTTATCACCAAATATGGAATTTGTGGACCCCGAGAAGATAAGGAACATAATGGAATGGCCAGTGCCGAAGGACGTAGTGGATATAAGATCCTTCATGGGATTAGCAGGTTACTATAGGCGGTTTGTGGAAGGATTTTCGAGAGTGGCTTATCTTATCACTTCCTTGCAGAAAAAGGGAAAAAAATTTACATGGACTGCAGAATGCCAAAAACGTTTTGAAAATCTCAAGCACCTACTCACCACCTAATCCGAATTGGATCCTAGAATACTCTCTAAGTTTTCATAACTCTGAAAAATTCATGGCAAAGTTTCAAAGACCTACAAAGGTCGAGCTAATTAAAAATACCCTCAAAACAATTGTAATTTGTGAGCAGCACGAAGCAACGAGGACCCTCAATCAAGCGCGTAGACCGTTGGCCCATGGTAATGTGCGTTGTCATAAAACAACAAAATGAGAGGTCTTTTTGAGAAATGGGGGAGGTTTCTCAAAACGGGGGAGGTTTCATGAAACAAGTCACTAATCGCATATCATCGGGCAAACCCCTTAGAGAAGAAAAAGCCCTGAGCGACTCGAACCTGAAAAGTCATAAAACCGTAGGGATATCATGCTGATTCCATCAGAGGTGGGTCCCACACAAACACCGATAGGATATCTGAAGGGCTTTGAGTGATAAGCGGTTTCAACTGAGTCCCGCCCGATGCCACACACTGGGTGCCACGCATCTAGTGGAAGAGAGAGAAAATCGCTCACATCGGACGGGTAAACATCATGCTACTTACCCACCTGATATGGATGGAAATCGTAGGATCCAGAGGCTTCAGATCAATGGCGGAAATGTGATCCGATGGATGACCAGATTCAACGGGGTAGACAGGCCAAGTTGTATAAGGTTTGATGTCCGGCATGGACGATGAGTTCGTAGAGGATCATGTTCATGGGAATTCTTGGAGATAATGGTAAAAATGGTCGTGTCATAGATGTTCAAGAGAACTGACACTCAGTTCATTACGAAATAGGTGGCCACCTCCCTGTGACGCGTTACACAGTGACGATGACGCAGAACAAAGTAATTCGAATAGACTGAGGCAGGGAAACCAAAAAGCCAGGAATTGGAAACAAACAGTTAGAAAGCAGATTTGCTTTAAGGCCACGAACTGACAGAGAATGAAACAAGTTAGTTAGACGCAGAAAGCTAAGAGCAGAAATAAGGAGTCGAGCTGACCCGCAAAAAAAAAAGGC
The DNA here is from genome assembly GCA_031772625.1 of Pinus tabuliformis. NCBI lineage: Eukaryota > Viridiplantae > Streptophyta > Pinopsida > Pinales > Pinaceae > Pinus > Pinus tabuliformis. The sequence continues at coordinate 12,107,313 of CM062813.1, read as the reverse complement.
AACATCGAGCCAGACAGAGCCAGAGAGAGTCTGTGTACTCTAGAGAAGGCTTGGGAGGTTCAAGCGAACTCCTCTATATATTCCTGTCATGTATGAGTCTGAGATTGGGCTCATACTACTGTGACCAATAGAGGTCGAGTTTCAGTAAGGAGAGTCAGTGTACACCAGAGACTTGGGGGATCCAAGTACCGTCCTACTAGTCTATATCTGTTGTGTGAGACTCAGATTGAGCTCACTATTGTAAAAAATTTGCTTTGAAAACCTAATAGAGAGGCCACCACTAAAGGCTGGACCAGGAGATGTAGCCTAGGAGTGTTGGGTGAACTCTTTATTAAACTTGTTGTGTTTATGTGTTTTGCCTATTATGTTTTCTCTAACTACTTTAGTGTCTTTCTACTTTGAAATCTTATCGATCCGTTGCATAAAGTAAGATAGGCACATCCATGCACATGAGTCTGTAATACCTTTAATTCTTTGTCCTCAATAAATTTCAGATCAAGTGGTATTAGAGCACTAGGTTACTAAGGTTAAACAATCTTGTGCTAGATTTTGTTGTTGAATGCTAAATAGATCAAAGCTTAAATTAGGAGAAGGAGAGTTGGTTGAAGCTAACCCTAAAATTGGAAGAGTCTATCCTAAGAGGAAAATGTTAGAAGAAAGTCCCTTGGAATCAGACTCCCAATTCATGGACAGTTTTATGACCATGAGAGCCATGGTGGAGGAAATGTATAAAGAATTTAAGAAAGGTAGAGAAGAAGATTCAACAAACTCGAAACAAGATAAAGGTGTAGAAGAATCTCTCCTCCATGACCATTCTAAAGGCAAAGGGAAATAAGAAAAACTTCCCACACCTCCTAGTAGCCCTGAAAATAAAAAGAAGACATCTTTGATTAAATTAGATGTTAAATTTGATTTTCTGATATATGATGGAGAGTTGAATGCAAAGAAGTTGGATAATTAGATTAGACAAATTGATGTGTATTGCAGGGTACAGAGTATTGATTCAAAAAAAAGTAAGATTCAGCTGGCCAGCCTACACCTTGGAGGCACTGCCTTGGTATGGTGGGAAGGTAGGACACAAGCTGACATGAAGAAGCATGGTAAAATTCTTTCTGTTTGGAGTGAGTTGTTTCTGCAATTAAAAAATAAATTCTATCCACTAGCTTATATGAAGCAAGCCATGATGAGCTGGCAAACTCTTTTCCAATTAAAAGGGCAAAGTGTACAAGGCTAGACCCAAGAATTTAGGAAAAGAACTTTGATTCTAGGAATTTCTTTGGACTCAACTGAAACTTGGCTAAAGTATATAGGTGGTCTACATAGTTATTTAAGACATACCATTCTCATGTTTAATCCCACTAGCATAGATGAGGTATCTGTTCTGGCTACACATCTAGAGGCCAGAGGTAAGAATGTGAACCCAGAAGTTTTGGGATCATCAAAACCCATTGCAAGTAAGAATAAGGAGAAAAGAAAACAAAGATGGAAAGAAAGGAAGACAAATATTGTACAAAAGACCAAATCTTCATGCACTCATTGTAAGAAGGATGAGAATCATGATGAACACTGCTGGATTCTGCATACAGAGCTGAAACCCAAGAAATACGAAGGAAAAAAAAGAAGACTGTTGCAGCTATTCAAAAAGATTTGGGGTCAAACTCAAGGGATGAAACAACAATCGCAACCACAGGTATAAAAGGTAAAAATTCTCAAGCATCTACAAGTAATTTTGCACAATCTACTCATAATGAATAAAATGAGAGGAAAAGACGTGAGCTTTCTCATATTTGAGTTATTTCCAAATATCAAAAGATTGATACTTTGTTTGATAGTGGCTCACAAGTAAATTTAATTTCTAAAGCAATTGTAAAGAAGTTGGTATTCCTAACCACACCTCACAAGAAACCATATCCATTAGGTTGGTTATGTGATAAAGCAAATCTACAAGTGACTAGATAATGTAAGCTTAAGTTTTCTTTTGGGTCAGCATTTTTACATGAAGTTGAGTTAGATATAGTTCCTTTGGATATATGTGGAATTGTTTTAGGAAGTCCTTACTTGTATGATAGAAAAGTTATTTTCTATAGATCTGAGAACAAGTATCAACTCGTTAAAGATGGAATCGAATATATTGTAAGATCTCATAAACTCAAGAATAATTATACTCTCATAAACTCAAGGCAGATGAAAAGAATTGTAAATTCATGCAAACAATTTTTACCAATGGTTGTAAAGGAAAAGAAACCTGATAAAACCAATTTATTTGAGGGTTGCGATGCTAAACAACAAGCTGATTTAGAAAAAAATGTTTCAGAATATGATATATTATTTCAAGAACCTAAAGGTGTGCCACCAAAAAGGAAATAGTACATGATATTAATTTGTAGCAAGATGCTTGATTGCCTAACATCAGAATGTACAAGTTGTTTGCTTTAGAGAATGTAGAAATCAAGAATCAGGTATAGGAGCTACTCGAGAAAGGGTTCATAAGACCTAGCACATCACCATGTGGGTCTCCAATTGTCTTGGTGAGAAAGAAAGATGGATCATGGAGAATGTGCGTTGATTACCAAGCACTAAATAAGATAACGTTAAAAAATCGTTATCCTCTTCCTCACATAGATGATATATTAGATCAATTGAAAGAAGATGTTTATTTTTCCAAGTTGGACTTGCATAGTGGCTATCATCATGTTAGAGTTGCAGAGCAAGATGCATGGAACACTGCTTTCAAAACAAAGCAGGGATTGTATGAGTGGTTGGTTATTCCTTTTGGCTTAACTAATGCTCCTACTACTTTCATGAGAGTAATGAGTGATGTACTTAGACCTCTTATTGATGATTTTTTATTGTATATTTATATGACATTCTTATATTCAATAAAACATGGGAAGAACATTTAAAGCATTTCAAGCAGACTCTAGATGTTTTGAAACGAGAAAATATTTATGTTAAACTCTCAAAATGTGAATTTGGTAAAACATCTTTGAATTATTTGGGTCATATTGTAGGGGGTGGTGAATTGAAGATATATCCCTCCAAGGTTGTAGTCATTGTAAACTGGCCTAAGCCCAAATCTGCTACAAAAGTTAGAAGCTTCATAGGAGCAACACAATATTGGAGAAAGTTTATTTCTAATTTTTCCTTAATTGCAGCTCCCTTACATGCTTTAACAGGATTGAAAAAGGTGTTTCAGTGGGGAGGAAAACAACAGAAAGTCTTCAACACCTTGGAAGAAAAGATTAGTACAGCACTAGTACTACCACTGCCCGATCTGCGAAGACAATTTGAGATTGAAACGGATGTCAGTGACTATGCCATGGGAGCAGTGTTGATGCAGCACAATAAACACATATGTTATCATTCTAAGACATTTAATTCTGCAGTAGTTAACTATCCCACATATGATAAAGAATTGTATTCATTAGTACAGAGTGGGAAAAAGTGGAAACATTACTTAATGGGAAAAGATATCGTTATACATACTGATCATCAACCACTTCAATATTTGCACTCACAAACTAAATTGCAGCAATCAAGACACTATAGGTGGACGAGTTTTCTACAACAGTTTCATCTAGTCATTAGATATAAAAAGGGCATACACAATAAAATTGTAGACATGTTGCCCAGACCAATCATAAATGCATCTACTATACTTAAGCATAATTCAGTATTTCATGAAAGCTACATTGAACAATATGCTCAAGATATAGATTTTAAATATGTATATGCAACTTTAAGTCAAGGCAAACAAATAGTAGAATCAGATTATCATGTTAAGGACCAGATCTTGTATCATTTTGGGAAGTTGTGCATTCCACAAACTGAAAGAGTAAAGATAATTCAAGAAGCACACACTTCTCTAATATCATGTCACTTTGGTGTAAGTAAAACAGTTGCACAGTTGCAAAGATTTTGTTATTGGCCAAAAATGAGTGAGACAGTTTCTAGATATGTAAGAGGGTGTACTATGTGTGCTAAAAGCAAGCCCAGCAATAGAAAACTAGGCTTGCACACTCCACTACCAGTTCCTTCTCATCCTTGGGAAAGTGTTTCCATGGACTTTGTTGGAGGATTGTCTAGATCTAGAAAAGATCATGACTATTTATATGTTGTTGTGGATAGGTTCAGCGAAATGTGTATTTTAATACCTTGTAACAAACAAATTACAACTGAACAAACTACATAGTTGTTCTTTCAGCATGTATGGGTTCATTTTGGATTACCCACTTCCATTATATCTAATCCAGATTCCCGATTTGTTGGTAAATTTTGGTCAAGTTTGTGGGAATTGATGGACGACAAATTGAAGAAGAGAACAGCTCTTCATCCGCAAACAAATGGCCAAAAAGAAGTGGTCAACATAACAGTGATCCAATTGCTCAGAGGCTATTTCAGCAAGCATCACAAGCTTTGGGATGAAAATTTATGTTATGTACAACATGCTTACAATCGAGCTAAACATTCTTCTACACAGAGATCTTTTTTTGAGACCTGTTTTGGTTTCACACCAAGGTATCCCTTGGATTTTGTCTTTGGTAAAGACATAGTGGTTGATGGACACAATGATGTGAACAAGGAAACCAAGTTCATTGAACAAATCCAGGAGATTCACCAGGTAGTACAAGAAGCGCTGGAAAAGAGCCAGGCCAAGTACAAGGCAAGGCATGATAAGCATCAGATGGAGCATAGTTTCCAAGTTAGTGATCAAGTCTGGTTTTATATCAGCAAAGACCGAATGCAAGGTGAAGGTAAGAAGTTGAAGCCAATAAGCTATGGAACTTTCTATATACATGAGAAACTTGGTGAGAATGCTTTGTGCCTTGATTTACCAGCATACATGCACATCTACTCAGTTGTTAATGCAGACAGCTTGAGATTATTTGAACCTTCATTAATTGAAGATCCCTAAGAGAAAAGTCAATTGCCTTCTATTGATGATCTGTTTCCTGAATATCTCAATGAGTTACAGGAAGATACAGTTCTGGACAAGAAGGTGAGAACTACACGCAGAGGGGATGTTGAGTACCTCATGATTGGACTCAAAGGTTCAAAACCAAGCAGTGCAAAATGGATAGAAATTGGGCAAGCGAGGAATCTATACCATCACTTGATTGATTCTTAAAAACCAACTTTTGGTGGCCCAAAAGATTTTTCAGTGGGAAGGCTGTGATACGAATTCGATCCTAAAACACTCTCTAAGTTTTCATAACTTTGAAAAATTCATGCGAAAGTTTCAAAGACTTACAAAGGTCAAGCTTATCAGGAATACCCTCAGAACAATTGTAATTTGTGAGCAGCCTGGAGCAACAAGGACCCTCGGTCAACCGCGTAGACTGTTGGCCCATTGTAACGCCCGCTGTCATGAAATAGTGGAACGGAAGGTCTTTTTGAGAAATGAGTGAGGTTTCTAATATGCGACAAGTCGCTAATCACATATCACTGGGCAAACTCCTTAGAGAAGAAAAAGCCCCGAGCGACCAGAACCCGAAAAGTCACAAAACCATGGGGATATCGTGCCAATTCCGTCAGAGGCAGGTCCCACACAAAAACCAGTAGGATATCAGAAGGGCTTCAAGTGGTAAGCAGTTTCAACCGATTCCCACCCGATGCCACGCGTCTAGTGGAAGAGAGAGAAAACCGCTCACATCAGACGGGTAAACTTCATGCTACTTACCCGCCCGATATGGACGGAGATCGTAGGATCTAGAGGCTCCATATTGATGGCGGAAATGCGATCCGATGGATGACCGGGTTCAACGGGGTAAACAGGTCGAGTTGTATAAGGTTTGAAGTCTGACATGGATGATGAGTTGACCAAGGATCATGTTTGCGGGCATTCTTGGATCTAACGGTAAAAACAGTCATGTCACAGATGTCCAAGAAAACTGACACTTAGTTCGTTACGAAACAGTTGGACACCCCCCTGTGAGGTGTTACACAGTGATGATGATGCAGAATAGTGGAATTCGAACAAATTGAGGGAGGGAAACTAGAATGTCGGGAAGAAAAAATGAACAGTCGGAAAGCAAATTAGCTTTAAAGCCATGAACTAACCGAGAAGGAAACAAGTTAGTGAGATGTAGAAAGCTAAGAGTAAAAAGAAGGAGCCGAGCTGACCTGCAAAAGCAAAAGGTAGCATCGAGCTAGATAGAGCCAGAGAGAGTCTGTGTACTCCAGAGAAGGCTTGGGAGGTTCAAGTGAACTCCTCTATATATTCCTGTCATGTATGAGTCTTAGATTGGGCTCATACTACTGTGAACAATAGAGGTCAAGATTCAGTAAGAAGAGTCTGTGTACTCCAGAGACTTGGGGGATCCAAGTACATTCCTACTGATCTATATCTATTGTGTGAGACTCAGATTGAACTCATTGTTGTAAAAAATCTATTTTGAAAACATAATAGAGAGGCCACCACTAAGGGCTGGACCAAGAGACGTAGCCCAGGAGTGTTGGGTGAACTCCTTATTAAACTTGTTGTGTTCATGTGTTTTGCCTGTTATGTTTTCTCTAACTACTTCAGTGTCTGTGTACTTCACAATCTTATCAATATGTTGCATAAAGTAACATAGGCACATCCATGCACATGAGCCTGTAATTCCTTTAATTCTTTGTCCTGGATAAATTCTAGGTCACCACCGCACCTATATTAAGCATAACAGACCCAGGGAAGGACTATGTGGTGTGCACAGATGCGAGTAAGGAAGGAGTAGGAGGGGTATTAATGCAAGAAGGTAAATTAATCGCCTATGAATCCAGAAAAATAAAAGAGCATGAATAGAAATATTCCACTTAGGATTTGGAGTTGGCTGTTGTCATTCATGCTTTAAAGATGTGGCATCACTATCTAATGGGAAAAAAATTTCTGTTGATGACAGACCATCACAGCTTCACTAGTTATTTCAATCAGCCTACCTTAAATGCTAGGCAGGCACGGTGGGTGGATTTCCTAAGCAGATTTCATTTTGAGATTAAACATCTAAAGGGGACAAAAAACCAGGTAACTGACGCTTTAAGTCGAAAGGTACATTTCCTCTACGAAATTGCTTGCAGTGAAGGGTGGAATACTCTCAATGAGATGATTAAAAATGCAGTAGAGCAAGATCAAAATTATCAACAAATAGAACATCAAGTTCAAAACCCATCCAATCGCGAATATCAACAAGGATATGTGATGGATGCTGCCGGCATGATGAGTTAAAAAAAGAAACTATATGTACCCACCCAAGGTAACATTAAATGTGTGATTTTAGATGAATTTCATAAGAGTCCTTATGCAAGACACTCGGGGTACTAGAAGCTGATTACAACACTCCAGAAGGAGCACTACTGGCCGGGCATGAAGAAAGAAGTAGTAGAATATTTGGCACGTTACTTGGAATGCCAACAAGTCAAAATGGAGTATCAGCACCCTGCTGGATTATTGCACCCGCTACCAATTCCAGAGTGGAAGTGGGAGACCATCTCTATGGATTTTATAATAGGATTACCCAAATCCAAGAGAAACAATGACTCCATCATGGTGGTGGTGGACAAATTAAGCAAGTCAGCCCATTTTATACCAGTACAATCCACTTTCTGGGTGGCACAGATTGCCAATATTTTTATGCAAAAGATTTTCAGGCTACACAGGTTACCAAAAACTATAATTTCTGACCGTGATGTAAAATTTACATCAACCTTTTGGAGAACTCTGTCTGAGGGATTGGGGACCCAATTAAATTTCAGTACCGCTTACCATCCTCAGACCAACAAACAAACAGAACAGGTGAATCAAGTGGTAGAAGATATGCTAAGATCATATGTGATGCAACAACCATCCAAGTGGGAACACTATTTGCACTTGGTTGAGTTTGCATATAACAATGGCTATCATACATCCCTATAGATGAGCCCGTTTGAAGTGTTGTAAGGACAGAAATGTCGTACACCCTCCAGTTGGGGGGGACCAGAAGACAGACTTATGTTGGAACTTGAAATGCTAAAAGAGATGGAAGAAATGGTCAAGAAGGTGCAATTCAATTTAAAGGCAGCCCAAGATAGGAAAAAGAGCTTTGCAAACTAGAAGAGAAATTTTAAAGAATACCAAGTAGGAGATCATGTGTATGTGAGAATTCGAGCTAAAAGGAGTACTTTACAATGGAGTGGGTGTGCCAAGCTGGCACCCCGATTTTGTGGACCATTCCAAATCTTAGCAAGAGTTGGGCTGGTGGCATACCAGCTCACCCTACCAAGTCATATCTGGTCCACAATGTTTTCCATGCGTCAATATTAAAAAAATACGTTTATGATCCTAAGCACATAGTTAGTTGGCATGACATACAGGTAAGAATGTATCTTAGATGGGTCAATCAAATTGTTGCTAAAGGAAAAAATGACTTAAGTATTGTGTGTTTTAGGTCGAGCCAGAAGGAGAATTCTTGGTCGAGTCGTTGAATATACTCGATCGGAGAGAAGTAATGCTGCGGAAATGAGCCATCACCTGGGAGGATGAATAGCTCATGAGAGAAGCTTATCCAGGGTTGTTTTTGGCTGGAAAATAGTGGGACGATGTTTGATTTCAGAAGGGGGAGATGTAATGCCCCTACTAAAGCTGTAAATATTTCATTTTACCACAATAAGAACAAACTGAATAATCATTGTTATTACTGGTTGAATTAAATAATATTGTTAATTATTGAAAACGAGAAATGACTTGAGTAGTAAGAGATCTCGTAACTCCTCATGGAAGTAAGTTAGAAAAAGGTAGTTACCAGAAAGAACCTAACTACCTCCCCTAACTGTGTAATGCTTCCAAAGAAAAGGAAGTGGGGGGAGGGAAAAACCATGTTGTAAGGACAGACAGTAAGGGGAAGGAATTCTAAGTCTGGTGATGACCAGATAGCATAAGCACTGTGTGTGCGAGCCACTTGCAGAAGACAGAGGTCTTGCAAGTAATCTTGGGGGGAGATTCAGTATCGTAGGACAAATCTCATGGATGGGTGGATGACAAGTGGTAGAAAACAAAGGTGATGTCTACCATAGGAGTTCTTCCTTTGAATCTTGAATTTAGGTATGGAAATTAAACTTTTGTGCATAACTAAATGATTTGTTGTTTACTGGGATTGAAAAGATGAAGCTAGAGCTCTCTATACTGAATTGATACTTGAAATGTTAACAGTAGGTTAATTAGTTTTATTTATACCAACAGAGAGACAGGATGCCAACGGATCACCCTAAACATTAGAATGCTTTCTTTTTACAATAGTCATTATCTGTTTTGAAATAGGAGAATTTCTATATTTTAGACCATGCAAACCATGAGGCTATGAAATGTACAAATCCTTTATGGTTTGGTAAATTGTTATAGCAGAATTACTACGAACTGGTAAAAATTTCCTTAGATGAATATGTGAACTATAGAACTGTAAATTAGAAAAGTACTAAGAAACCTTTGAATAGAAAATATATAATATCAAATAAGAAAATTACAAATGAATCCAAAATGTGGAAGGGAGTTGATTCCACATCTAGATAACCAGGGTTAGCCTAGAGAGTCAGAGAGATGCAATATAAAAGGGTCACTGTGGTGATGGATACAAGAGTAATTACCCTAAGCCGTGCTAGGCTAGTAAGCTGAAAGGGCATACTGTTAAATAAATTTCAAAACCCTGTAAGAACCCCAAAACCCTACGTGGGTATGGAAACCCACAGTGACAGAATGACTAAATAATCCTCTAGTGGGTTAACTGATATTTCAAAATATTGATTCAAGGGTAGTGGAAAAACATAGAAAACCTATTATCACAGAAGGCAAATGCTGAAATTGTTGTCAACATAAAGCCACATAAGTTCTCGACAAACAATAAAATGAGTGGTAAAACCCTAACTTGTGGATACCACAGCAAATACTAGCCACATCAACTGAACAGAAAATGAGAACAGGAAAACCTTGTATATTGGAAAGGAAAGCAAGTTTAATAACATTATAATCCAAATGGAAAATCATAAACACATTTCATATGGAACTAGAACATACTAGCTTGCACAATGCAAGCGATAATAATATTAAGCATTAAAACTTCGAAAAAAAACTCATAAGTACATATACTGTGGAAGCAAAACCTCAAAACATGAGGAAAATTCCCAAACAATTTCAAAATTACAAAATCTAACAACATAGATTCAAAAGTCTTAACAGAGTAAACTTTCCCAACAGCTTAAACATGGAAACTGCACCGGCGCGACCATTTTCGGGACCTATAGCTGGAAAAAAAAATTCTTGATATAATAGAGAAAAGTATAAATTTCTTAAACTACTACAGGAAAACACCTAACGAACTATTACAACATTTCAATCCGGATTAACCTCAAAGTCCGAGAAAGGAGATGCAGAAAAACTCTTGAGAGACAAAATCTTAGCCCAAATAACCAGGCAATGGATACATGCAAGGTGACCACCATACAACAACAGTTGGCAAATCCCGGATCGATAACTGTATTCCTATAGATAGAGTGCACTGTGAACGTTATTAGCAACAGAGCTTGTAAAACAAGAAACAATCAACTTCTATAATAAAAAATATATTAGAACTCAACTGCCAGTATTCTATCCCAGGTTCCATCTATCGAAAGGGAAGCCATAGCTCTGCTCCTGTAAATTTTTCATCCAGAACGAGGCTGTGGGCCGACAGACAAAGGAAGCCCGCGAGAAGCGAGGAGGAAACAAAGCAGGCGCCAGAGAATGGAAGTGTAGAATGAGGCATAGCACACGCAAGTAGGATTGGACAAACTCTCAAAACGACCTTAGCCATAGGATCATGACCCAGGCCCTCCTTCGTTGATGCAATGAGGAACCTGAGAGGAGTAGCTTTGGAGTGACAGGCCTGCTCATGCCACATACCAGGCAGAGCAGGAATTCAATACCAAAATCAAAATCAACAATATGGATAAGCTTTAGCTAGTTGTAAGTGTTAAAGTAGTTTATTAGATTAAACGCATCACTGCTGAGGTCGATAAATAAACAAGAAGGTGGGAATACCCAATGCACGGCATTATTTGATGAACCCATTAACGATGGTACTTAATCCAAAGCTAATAACTCATATATTTAAACGAAGATCATACCATATATTCATCTGAACCTACATTTAAAATATTACTATTGTTATAATGCTATGATATAAGAAGACTAGTCAAATATATTTCATGTACATGTTAAAAAAAAATTTATGAATGTTTTTACCATATGTGAATAAGAGGTGGAGATATGAAAAATCCCCTACCTTGTTACATTTATTTATTTATTTATTTTAAATCAAGTTATATTTTTTTATACAAAAGAATAATGATATAATTAATGTAAAATGTTGATTTTATTTATCTCTATTATAATTTTTTTGATATACAATAATTTTAAAATATTTTAGTAGAAGTTTGGTAAATACTTTTTTTTTAGTGATATAAGTTAAAGCTTTTAGAAATATATTGTAATGGTTTTTTTTTCTTACCTTTATAAAATGATTATATTTATTGTAATAATAATCGATGTTTTTTCAAAATGTGTTTTCATATATATATATATATAATTAAATTAAAAATTAATAAAGTATTCCTTATTTATTTATGTTTTTTTTAAATTGAATCACGCAGTATCTACAGTGATGATCATACTTGTCAATGCTCTTTTTCTATCATCATTCAGTAATTGTCATTAAGTATGATTATTACTGTGGATACTCCCAGATTCAACTTAAAAGAAATGAACCACAAAATCCAAAATAATAAAGTATTTGCCTATATCATGACATCAAAATGTTTGTTGCAAAACGGTGTACAAATGCATGAAAGACTATTACATTATTTTCCTTAAATGTAAATGTCTTGTTGTTCAAATAAGAGGTATATGCAATTTTAGTTTATTTCTATTTTTATTTACTTTAATTTAGCTATCTTTAAACTAAGTTGCAGGTACTAGATACTATATAAAATTTGCTATTAATTATAATTGTTTATGATGAAATAGTTGTATAAATTAAATTAACTTATTTGATAAATTAAATAATAATTAATAAAAAAAATTATATAAGTGGAACATATATATATTTAGAAAAACATGGAAAAATATTCTTAACCATGGAGTTTTATCCCACTTTGCTATAGATATTTTTAATTAATAAATGGGCTTGATTACATGGTTTATGAATACCACATGCATAAAATATCATAACTCACTTTATATGGCAAGTGTTCATATAACATTTTTTTTAATTAATCAATTTAGTTAAAAGAATAAATATGACATAACTTCTTTAGAAAGAAAGTAATTTGAATATACTATTATAAATATTTTATAATATTTTATGAAATTAAATCTTTCCCATTCAATTAATAATATTTTATAACTAAATTAAAATTATAAAAAGTCTATTCTAAAATAAATATATCTATTTATATAATTAAAAAAAATTGGAAAAAATATATGTTTATATTTAAATATATATGTTAGTTGGAATTGTATATAATTTATTGAAATAAAAGAATCTAACTTATATTATATATACAAAATTCAAAAGTAGAACATAGTTCTCTATTCATGGTAGTGTTTACTAAAATAATATTTGATTTTGAATCTATGTTAATTATTTTTAAACGTTTTGTTCCCAATGTCTATTAATGTTTTGGGATTATGAAACTTGTATACATGTCGATTAGGAACATTAGGAGGTAAGTTCATTTGATGTTATGATTCTAAGACAAGGGACTGAAGTAAAGATTTGGGATTTTAATTTAACATTCCTTTAGTAAAGACATTTGTAAAGGTACTTGAAAGATTGGTACTTTGGCACCTAATTTCAACGTTTTGCCTTTTATATTCTTTGTTGGTTGGTGTGTTGCTCTTCTATCTTTATATTCAATTTATTTTGTTCTCGACATATTTTCAGTTAATTTTCTTAGTAAATAATCATTTTGATCTATGTTACGTAGTCTTAAGAGCTCATGATCTTGATCCTATGCAAATTGAAATCCATGATTTGTGGACCCTCGAGAAGGGAACCGATGACCATTTCTCTTATATATTTGGGACCAATGTTTTTTTTAGGTTTCATTATTCACGACGTAGTTTAGATTGCATGTTTAAGTATTCACTATGCATCCATAGATAATGAGAATATTAATAAATAGTGTTTTAGGAGGCATGCGAGTATATTTAGTGCAACAGGATTGACATGTTTGCAAATAATGTACATGAGAACACGTATGATAACATTTATTAGAACATAAATACCACGAATTAGGAGAAAGTTATAAACAAGTATCATAACATTTATTAGAACAGGAATACCACGAATTAGGAGAAAATTATAAAACATTTATACGGTGTGAATGTAGCACGTTTCATTGGTTGGCCCGGAGCGAAAGGAACAATGATTGCGCACGTCTAGGGTTTTCGCGAGTTGCAGAAGGCTCACCCCATGAAGGGTCGCGAAGGAGGGAGAGCATCTCCCTCCTTCAAGGAAGTCGTTGCTAACAGAGGTAAGAAACCTGTAGAAAGTATGAAAGCAACTTCGAGAGGAGGGAAAGAAACCATGGAAGAGGAGATAGCAGGAGGCAACATCGAGGGAATCAACGGCACAAAGGACAAGGAGGGTGAAGACAAAAAATAGGACACTAAAGAGAAGAAACAAAAGGGACCCTGCAAACCCAAAGCTGAGATCACTCCAAGAGTTGTTTTAAATGATCCTGCCCTGCAGGCATACAGGGATCACATGCGGACATATGCTATTATCTGTAAGTTCATGGGACTATGGCCCACTGAAAAAGCTTTACAGACTTGGATCAAATATCATTGGAAACCTAAAGGGAGCATAGACCTTCATCTTGGGTCAAAGGGTTTCTTTATGGTGGTGTTCATGAATATTGAAGACAAGGACAAAGTCTTTGAAGGTGGACCCTACTTCTTTGCAGCAGCTGGACTCTACATGAGGCCATGGATTATGAATTTTGTCCCCGAACGGGAAACTTTTACCTTTGTACCGGTCTCGGTAAGACTTTATTCCTTACCTATTTATTACTGGCAAAATTAATTGTTAATGGCCATAAGCAATAAATCAGGACGCTTTGTCAAAATTTCTGAAGCTACAAGAAGAGGGAAATACACTTCATTTGCTAGAATATGCGTGGAAATGGATCTATGAGGAGCCTATCCAAATGAAGTGATCCTGGAAGTCTTTGATGAAGAATGGGTGAAAATAGTAGACTACAAGCATATCCCTTAAGATGTTGTAGATGTCATGAACACGAGCATCTATTTAGAGACTGTCCACGAGGGAAAGCAGGAAATAACAGCAAGGCAAGCACAATGAAGGAAACTGACAACTTTCAGAAAGTAGTCTATCGAGGAAAAGGAAGGAAGAAAGGAACAAAGCAACAGCAAGATGAAGGACTTAAAGGTACCCAAACCAAGTTCCAAGTTCTAGAGGAAGATGAAGAAATCACAAAGGAAGATCAAGCATGAGAAGGAAAGGCTGGAGAAAAGAGAACAGACGAGGAATGTGACCAAAATTAGAAAACTGGTACCAAACAAAAACCATTATGAGTGAAACAGAACTTGAGATGGATAAGGACATGACCTCGAGTGAGATGGATCTGGAATACCATGAGTTACAGGAGATACTTGACAAATAAAACCTAGATCTGGAAGGGTTCTTGTTCCAAGGAACCACGGGAGGAGTGGATTCGGTACCCCAAGAAGAACTTAACAAAATACAACAGTTTTTGTTATGGAAAACACAATCTAATGTGTTGGGAAAAGGAAAAAATATAGATAAACCGGAAAATAGAGGAGTGAAGGCGCTAAAAGCAACCTCGGGACTAGCGACAAGAAACCCAGGTAAAAAAAGAGGCAGGAAAAAGTAGAATGAACTCTTGATGGAGTGTGGCAAGCTAATGATTGATTTAGGTAAGATGAAAGATCTTGCCAGCTACTCCTTCACAAATCTTTAATTATGAAGTTTATTTCTTGGAATATAAGAGGTCTAGGGAGTAGAAGAAAGCAAAGAAGACTCCGTAATAGAATGAAACAAGAAATGTTGGACATTATCTTTATCCAAGAAACAAAAAGTTCATTCAAAAAATTAGACAAATCCATGGTAAATGGCTCAGTAGATTTGAGTTTCTAGAAGTTAAAGCAGAGGATACTGCGAGGTTAATCCTCACTCTCTGGAACCCTCACAAATTAAGTGTTATAGATGCTGAGGCTACCAGGAATTATCTATCAGTTATCTTTCAACTGGAAGGAGACATGCACTCCTATCTAGTAACCAATGTTTATGGTCCTCAAAGAATAGATGATAAACTCAAGTTCCTAGACTCACTAGAGGATCTCAGGGGCAGACATATAGGAATACCTTGGATCATAGGAGGGGACTTCAATATGATCAAATCTCTTTCTAAGAAATAAGGAGGAACGAGGATCCTGAGTAAAGACTCATTGGAATTTCAAACCTTTATAGACAAGATGAACCTAGTAGAGGCTGAAATGAATACTGGCCTCTTTACTTGGAATAATGAAAGAGGGGGCGAATCTCAAGTAGCCTCTAAGTTAGATAGATTCCTGATCTCAAAGAATCTGATGCTGGAAAATAAGGAAATAATAGTTGAAGTCATCCCCTTTAGAGGCTCAGATCACTGGGTGGTTCAAATGGAGATCAAAGGTATGTACATTCTCAGAAACAGACCATTCAAGTTTGAAAATATCTGGCTCTCCCACCCAGATTTCTTCAACAATATCAAAAATTGGTGGACTAAAGACTTACAGATTCAAGGAACAAGAATGTTTCTTCTGCAAAAAATATTAAAGCATATCAAACTCAAACTAAAAGATTGGAACATAAATGAATTTGGCAATATTTTTGTAGAGAAAAAATCAATTGAAAACAAAATTAAGGAACTCAACCACGCTCTAATCAAGGAAGGATTTGATAAAGACAGAAGAAGTCAAGTGGATAAATATCAGCATGAGTGGGACAATATGTGCAAATAGGAGGAAGTCTTTTGGAAACAAAAATCTAGAGTCCAATGGCTGAAGGAAGGGGAGCATAATACAAAGTTTTTCATAGGTCCACTATGGCAAATAGAAAGCATAACAAAATATCTTCAATCAAAAACAAATAAGAGGATATTCTTACATCCGATGAGAATATGGAAGTGGAGTTAGTACAATACTTCTGAAGCATTACTCAGGAAAATAATTTGTACAGAGAATAGTTCATTCGGGAGGTTACTAGAAATATACCAAACATGGTATCCAAAGAGGATAATTTTAATCTAAATAGACCAGTTTCTAAAAAAGAGGTTGATGATACCCTCAAAGAAATGCAGAATGGAAAAGAACCAGGCCGAGATGGGTTCAATGTGGATTTTTTCAAGGTATGGTGGAAAATTGTTAAACATGATATCTTGAATATGGTGGAGGATTCCAGAGTGAATAGTACCATCTTGAAAGTGTTGAATACCTCCTTTATCTCCCTTATCCCTAAGAAGGAGGATGCTCAAACTCCAGATAAGTTCAGACCCATTGCTTTGTGCAATGTGGTCTACAAAATTATATCCAAAGTAGTGGCAAACAGACTTAAGCCTTTGCTTCCTACCCTAATTTTAGGGGAACAATCAGGATATGTGGAAGGTAGAAAAATTTTAGACAACATCATTCAAGCTCATGAGGTATTTCACTCGCTAAAAAGCAAAAATAAGGCCGGAATGATCACGCAATTACATATAGCCAAAGCCTATGACAAAGTAAATTGGAACTATATGAAAAGGGTTCTTAGTGCTCTTGGTTTTGATTATAAATGGGTCTGATGGGTAATGACCCTAGTCAACTCCTCCAGCTTCTCTATTTTGGTAAATGGCTCTCCCTCTGAGATTTTCAGTCCTTCCAGAGGCCTGAGACAGGGGGACCCACTTTCTCCTTTTCTTTTCATTCTTATGATGGAAGGACTGGGCAGGGCCATCAAGCAGGCTAAAGTTGCAGGCAAGATTAAAGGCCTTCTACTTTCCGAGAATGGTCAAGCTCTTACTCATCAACAATTTGTAGATGACACAATGCTTCATGGAATCCCTACTGTTAAAGAAGCAATAGCTTATAAACATATTTTGAGCACTTTTGCCATGGCCACAAGTATGGAAGTAAACCTTTCTAAATCAAAAATCTTTTTCTTTAACACCAACTTGGCAATCCAAAGGAATATTTCCATAATTCTTTATTTTCAAAGGGATTCCCTTCCCTCAAAATATCTGGGTACCCCTCTAAAAGATAAACCATTTCTCAAAAGCATTTAGGAACCCTTGATGAATAAGTTGCAGGACAAAGTCAGCAAATGGACCTTTAGATCTCTAAATCTTGCAAGAAGGTTGGTTTTCACCAAAGCTATCCTGCAAGCCATCCCTATCTTTATGTTATCTACCCTCCCGGCTCTGAGAGGAGTCCTTCAGAAACTGAGAAATATACAAAGAAACTTCCTTTGGGGAAAGGAGGAGAATAAGAAGAAATGGGCTCTAGCATCTTGGGAGAAGCTTTCTAGACCCAATGATGGAGGGCTTGGCTTGGACGATCAGGAAATACTCAACAACGCTTAAGGAGCCAAACTTTGGTGGCGTTGGGTTCATAATCCAGAGACTCTATGGGCTAATATCTGGAAGGAAAAATACGCCATATCCTAGCAAACTAATGACCTCATAAGAATGTTAGGGAACATTAAGGGCTCACACATCTGGAACAAAGCCTGGGAAAATAGAAGATTAGTTCAAGAAAATAGTTTTTGGGAAATCAGAGAAGGTAATCAAGCCCTCTTTTGGGAAGATAAATGGCAAGAGGAACCAATACTGTTAAAAGAGAACTTTCTCGAGCTTAAACACGAGATAGATTCACAAGGCTTAACTAAAGTGAGGGACTTCTGGGATAACACTCAACCAAAGGGGAAATGGAGAATCTGGAAGAATATTGAATGCAAAAATAATATCCTCTTGAAAATTAAAGCAGAGGAGCTAGAAAAATGGTGTAACAACGGAAAATCTTAGTTTCTAAAGGGAAAGACCAACTAAGATGGGGCAAGAATCAAGAGGGCACCTTTAATCTCAAATAAGCTAAAGGTATTCTCTTGGAACCGAATCCCTAGGTTCTGGATAAAATCTGGCAGAAACTTTGGAGGCACCAAGGGTGGATGAAAATCAAACTCTTCATGTGGTTGGTTTACCACAGGAAAATACTGACTTGGGACAACATTAGGAAGAGAGGTGTTCTAGGCCCTTCCAGATGCCCTCTCCATGGAGATCAAGAAGAAACGATGCAACATCTTCTTAACTACTGCTATTTCACCTCCTGGTTATGGGACATATTTGCTAAAAAATTTCAACAAACAAACAGGGATAGAGGAAGCATCTTCAAGACCCTCATTAGTTGGAGGGGAAATTTCTCAGACCATGAAATTCTCAACTCAGCGTGGACCCTTACACCAAGCTTTATTATATGGAATGTATGGAAGGAGAGGAATAAAATAATATCCAAGGAGGAGAAAAATCCCCCACATGTACTGTTTGAGAATATTTTGAAACAACTTAAGGAGACTGTAGGCTCCATTGTTTGCAACCACAATATTAATCCTCCCTCGGATCTGGAAAGTAATATTCTCAAACAATTAGGGCTACAGGAACTTTCTCATCAAGGTCTTAACAGAAAGGTAATAGTTAGGGACACGGAGCAGGATTTCTGGCATCCTCCCCGGCTGGATATCTAAAATTCAACATTGATGGGGAGGCTAAAGGAAACCCGGGATTGGCTGGGTATGGGGGAGTACTCAGGGATGCCAAAGGAAGTATTATCTTCATTTTCCATTTTCATCTCGGTACAGCTACCAATAATATGGCTGAACTCATGGCTTTGGAGCATTGCCTCGATTTTCTAAGTCAGTAGAATTGCTGCAATGTGATTGTGGTAGCAGATTCTGAGATAGCTATTAACTCAGTGAAAGGAATTAGTAATGGATCAGCACCGGAGAAATTCCCCAAGCACTGGAAGTTAATCAGGGTTTTCCAGAGAATTCAGAATCACCTACATAACCTGCACACGGTTACCTTCCAACATGTTCATAGAAAGGCCAACAAGCTGGGTGACCTCTTACCCAATCAGGGGGTCAACAATACAGATGTCAATGTTTCGATAGGATGGCAGGAGTTGAGACAAAGCAGTTTAAAAAATATATGTAGTGAACAAGAGGAGGAAGACATTAGAGTCTTCAGACATAGAGTCCAGGAAGCAAGCCCTTAATCTTGAGGCCTTTGCATGTGTTTTCAGAATCTAGCTTACAGGTCCTTGAAGAAGGGTCGATTACCGAAGAGTGATAGATACCAGAGTAGTAGTAAGAGTGTTAGCATTGATCTCCAGGGAATGCATGTTCAGGCTAGAAAGACAAGCAAACTTGGTAGGGATTTCATTGGTAGCCGGAATCAGTGTTTTTTTGGGTCTTGGAGAGAAAAACCACTTCCTAAACAGTTTTTTGATGATCGCACAACTTTGAAAGGGAAAGTGGTTTTAGAGAATTTGCAGCGATCCCATACATCTTCCCACACGTGGCAGAGGGAGGATTGGAAAACCACCCTTTTCGCGCATTATAGTATGGTTAACTCAGGCGATGCGACATTCTGGACAACCGTTGGATTTTGTGATTGGTTCAACGGTCTAGATCGGTCGAGCAGTTTTGAAGAGCGACAAGTCAAACCTAGGTTGGCTTGGTTGGGCGTTACCTTCCAGGTCTACCGGTTTAGGGGTCAGAATACAAGACTCCATTCAAAGAGTCTCGTCAAGGGTCTGTTGGGAGGAAGACCTAGTAGGTTTCACGATTTCTTGGATTTAGTTTTCCATTTCTCTTCCAAGCAACAGGGGCAGGGAGGACGGCTTAATGAGATTTCAGGCAGTCCTTGTGTTCGAAGTTTCAAAAATGAAGATGGGGGCTTCCGCATCTTGACTTATATGGTTGTCTCAAGGAGGGTTGAAGCAGCGATAGGTCGTAAGCCAGAGCCCATCGGTGGCGGCGAGGATAGAGGTTTTCCAGGCTGGTCTACTAAACCATGACCCGAGCGGTTTCCAATGATCGCGGCGGGAAAAAGTGGGAAGTGGTTTTGTCTATTTGGGAGGGATACCACTTAGCGTGCGCCATGTGGTGGTGGGGGTGAGAGGAATACCACCCTCATCACACACTAAAGTGTGCGAAGGTAGGTGGGTGCAATATTAATATCAACCGTTGGATCATACAAAGAAAATCAATGAATGGGATTGGTCGTGAAAGTCTGGAGGTCCTTACGGTAAACGACGGAGTGCTTGTCAATGCGAAATAGTTCAAAGTCGTTGGATCAAACGAACAATTTAATAGTTGAGATTAAAATGGATGTTGAGATTAAAAAGGATGTTAGGATTTGGCGGGAAGGGGATGTCCTGGGTTTCTATTGACTTTTCACTCTGTCCATTGTGCAGCTGGTTTTGAAGACGGGGGGAAATGAAACCTTTATATTTTTGACTCTGTTGTTCTTTTTGGATCCGCTTCCTTGGTCGCTCTTCTTTCTTTTGAAGCATGTAATGTTTAGTTGTAGGAAGGAAGGCTTGTACTTTTAGCCCGGTTTTCAGGTTTTGATGTGATCTCTTCATGGTCAACGAAAATGTGAGAATTCTTGTATTTTATGTTCTTTTGTTGATGATTAATGAAATTGAAGGTCTGACTCTTGCATTAGCAAAAAAAAGAATGTAGCACATTCCAAACTTTACTACTAAATGTTCAAAAGGACTCTTTTCATTGGCATATAACATTGAGGACCATAGATGCCCTAATCATGTTTAATTAAAAGAGGAATAAATAATTGATCAATTTAAAAAACACATGGAAAGAACTAATAGATAATTCATCAATTTAAAGAACCAATACACATTGAGCGACAACACTCCCACTTTCAAAAGTTGGTTCAGATGAGGACACCATTTTTCATCTGTTTTCTTATGTTTATAGTTTTTTAATGTGTCCCATATTCACAAAAATCATAATAATTTTTTTTTGAGATGTATAGTTTGTTAATGTTTCCTATAATCACAAAATTCATAATTATTTTTTGGTTAATATTTTGTTAATGTGTTCCATAATCATAACAATATTACGTTTTTTTTCTTAATGTAACAACAAGGGCATGTATGAGAAATAAAATATTTTTTTTTTCTTAGGTTTTCCATAAATTGTTTTATGTAAATTCAAATAGTTTTTATTTTTGGGGTTTTTTAGGATTTTAATTATTAATAAAAATATATTTATTTATTTATGGTTATGTCTAGTTATTTTATGTTTTTTTTCTTTCAACTTTATTTTAAAAATTAAAATTTCCATAAAACATAAATGAATTCAATTCCTTGAAAATTCTTTAATTTAAATAAAATACATAACTCAAACATTTAAATCCTATAAATTCCTACCGCATTTTAAACAAAAGTAATAACAAAATATAAAATAATACTAACTACAACATTTAAAATAATATCAAATTAATTTAATTAATATCAAAATTATTTCACAATAAGAATTATCTAAGAAATTTATTACTAAGTATAGGTTCATCAACTTTTTCTAAAGCTTTCAAATATAATATCAAATATATAATTCTTATAGCTTCATCAACTTTTTCTAAACCTCTCAGATATGAAATATAATATAAACATATAATTATTTTATATATACCGTGATTGATATGTATAACGTTTTTTTCTTATGTACATAATAAAAATAATTAAAGTTTTATGATGACATAATAATGATTATTGACATTTATTAGGATTGATATGGTTTACGAGGGCTTATAAAGATCATAGATTAATTGGGTTTTTTAACATTTTATTTTTATGTTAAAGAAAGTGGGAGAAGCATTCCTATATTATTATAGTTATTTTGACATATGAGTAGAGAAAGATGGTAATCTGAAAATTATTTTTAAATTTATCTCGAATGTGAATATAAGATAGATAATTTAAGACAAAGTTATTTTTATCTTTAATTCTCTTACAATCACACAACTGAGAGAGTATTTCAGATAATGGAATTTTGAGAATTAAACAATGTCTAGTTCTACTATGAATTTCATGATAATTAGTTCATATATTGGTAATTTATTAAAGATAGCTAATGACTACTACATGTAGAGTTGTATAAATTTAAAATGTATGCTAACTCATTCAGGGGTGAGTAAAGTCGAATTTAGAGTGTGTATGCATGTTGAAGTTATTTTGAGAATTAAACAATGTCCAGTTATACTATGAATTTCATGAGAATTAGTTCATATATTGGTAATTTGTTAAAGATAGCTAATTACTACTACATGTAGAGTTGTATAAATTTAGAATGTATGCTAACTCAGTCAAGTGTGAGTAAAGTCGAATTTAAGGTGTGTATGCATGTTGAAGTTATTTTAAGTCAGTTTCTAGTTGAAAAAGTATAAATACCCCATCATTAGGTTCATTGTAATTATTCAGTTTTTGTGATCAGTATAAGAGTTGCAACTCATGTTATTGTTTATTTATGTGAAATTTTGTGCCTTTCCTCCTCTCCCTTTTCAACGTAATTTTTATTTTCTTCTTAACATTATTTAGCACAAAATGATAATTTTGTTTTTCGACATTGGGGTTGATCTGCTACTTATAATATCTTAGTTTTCCTCTTTCCCTTCAGCTCTTTAATTTCCTACAATTTCTCCTTAAATTTAAAACTAACAATTTTTAATATTATTTTGATTTGTAAGATGATCTCCACCTTTATTAACGAATGGTATAACCAAGTTTTGGCATACTTATTCCACCCTTGCTTGAGCTAAATGTGTAGAGTTTGCTAGATTTAGAAGCTATTTTAGGAAACCAATTGACATCCATGTTGTATGCTTTTTTCTATTATATAAGATACATATTCATAGTCATTTTTTTAATGGCTAAAAGGCTTGCTTCAGTAAGGAGGACAAGGAAGCAAGGATTTCCTTTAATCTTGAGGTTATAGGTTATAAACCACTCTAGGATCTATTGAATATTCCCTAAAAACTACCTAAACCTACTACACCATCACATCTCTCATCCATAAGTAGTAAGAGTAATGAAATTTGAAAAGGGATATTTTATAATATCAAATGTAAAGATATTCTCACTTATAATTGTTTTCAATTCCATAATAATATTTGTAACCTCAATTTATTATTTTCTCAATTCTATAACTCAAATGGTCTTATGAAGGATGTTGATCCCTAGATATTTGTATGAAGGAACATCCTCGAAAGAGATTTTTTAATAAATGAAAGTATCATAGGTGATACTTTTATATTTAACTATCATAACCTTAGTTTTATTGTTATTTACAATCATGCCCATCTTGTAGTAGAAAACTTGGAGGATTCTAAGTTGTTTTTTTCATTATCACATTGACTCCTTATCAAAATAATGATATCATTACCATAAAGGATGATGGTTATGAAAACATAAGTGATTATGGGGCCAACACAAATTGATTCTTCCAAAAATAGATCTTGTTGATCAATGTATATGCCAAAAATGATTGGGAATAAGGATTTCCCTTGCCTTGCTCTAATATTGCATTTAATTTTTTCAATTAACCATCAATGTTTTTAACATTGGAAACAACATTTTCATACAACTTTGTCACAATAGTATTCAACTTGAGAGGAACCATTCCATAGATTTTGTTTCTAGGAATAATAGGAACATATTTTCTATAATCAACAAAATAACAGAAAAGAAATATTTTATTTATGCAGCATTTCCTTGTAATTATCATAATAGTAATAAGATGGTCCATGATAGAATGATATCTCCAAATATTAATTTAGCCTTTACATACTCCTAGTTATATAAGTAAGTTATCTATGCACTGAGCTTATTAAAAACGACAAGATACATTAGTATATACCAAACGCAACATAACCAAGTCAATAATGTGTTCTCTTCGAACTAAAAAGCCTCGAGAACCATTAACTTGAAAGATGTTTTTCTGTTCCATGACTAGTCTAACTATAATTAAAATAAAAGCATGATAACTTTTATACCAAACCCTAAAACAGAGACCCAAATTAAACACTAAATATTGACTCGATATAAGCTCATAGATGACGTCCATCGCTGCCATAGCCATTTTAATTCAAGACTCGGCCTATATAAAATATCAGCTTTGAACAGGTTGGATTTCCCATCTGCTTCGACAAAACTGAATTGTCTGCATCATTTTCAGCCTACTTCCCCAAGGCCCTTAAAATGTTTATTGATATTTCCTTACCATTGCTGGATGCCCCTTTTGATATGCAGATATACGCTTGCTTTTGCAACATCAAGCTGCTCATTGGACACAAGATCAAAAAAATCGAATCAGCTGGGAGATCCACATCTCTCACCCTTGCATTTTGCATGCTTATGAAAGGAAGTTGTGTCTATTACTTTGACCAATTTCCGTGACTTAGGACCATGCATATGGATTGTATTTTGGTTTCAACAAAACACAGAGTCAATTTCTCAAAACATTGCAGCAACAACTGACAATTCTCCATGATCCCGCCACGACCTAAGCCTCCGAAGTAAGCTTCACAATGAATCCCATAGGAGACACTGTCAACTACGCCAAACACAGCATTTTCCCTGCGATCGATTCGCGTATGAAATCTCCATCTGTTGTGAACACAAACATATTGCACCAATGACAGATCACTTTATCATGATTCCATTAGTTCTTCCGTCTGATCTTGAATTGCAAGAGTCTTTTCATTTAAATCCAGTTTCTGTTAAAAATTTAAAGAAATTTCTATCACACTTTCCTGGTTTAAAAATGCTACGTAGCGTTGCTTCAGATCTCGCGGAACCCAGGGTATCCATCTCCGATGCCAGACATCGCAGCGTGTAACATGAGCAAGAAAAAAACAAGTTCTGGTGCAGAGATTTCGTCCCCACAGAAGCAAAAAGCGAGACCCGCCTCCATCTACAAGAAGCCTCGGTAGATCCATCCTTAAACCAACGCCCATTGATCGATCCTTACAATTGCGATCTTCCGATCTAACAGTGTGCTGTGAAGACCTGCAAATGAGTGGTGAATAATTTGCGTGGTGAATCACCGGGAGATGTGTAGGATCTGATCCACCTCCACACCATGTTTCGATCTCGGCTCAGGTCTCACAGCGGGTTCAAAAAAGCCCTGGCCATTTCCGCAGCATAACCCATTTCCAACTACGCAGCTTATGAAAATGTCACTTGATTTTCCGAATAGCGAAAATGATCCAATGCTACCTAATGGAAAGATACCCAAACATCACACCACACAAAACACACAGTAGAATGCAGTAATCTACTCTTACTATATGCACATTAATCTTATGGATTAATCCTCAGATTTTTTCATTTTCCTCTATTTTTTTGGAGAGAGTCAGGCTCACATGAGTTCTGATACCATGTTAAAAATTGTGATACTATGTTAGAAATTGTCAGATAAGCACAGAGTTAGGGTGATTTTTTGGAAGCTTTTCAAGTGGGTTTTTCCAGTGTAATTTCTCTAAAATCTAGACCCTTGCGCAATCTAAGTGCCCTAAGGGTTTTTAAGGGTACTTAATCCATATATACAGTAAAAAAATCAGTTTAAATAACACAATTCAAGATTTCACCTCAAAATTTTCAGCCAAATTATCCAAAAAGTCCCACTAAAGACAACTCCCAACAGAAGTCATACACTATGATACATAACACACTGACTTTGACACATCTTGATCATAACACCAAGTCACTAAATAGGAATCAACACCTTCTAGACCGACAACTCCCAACACAAGTCATACACTATCATATTATTCATAACAACATTTACATATATAAAAGACATAACACACTCACTTTGACACATCTTGATCATAACTCCAAGTCACTACATAGGAATCAACACCTTTCTAGACCGAGGCCTAAGGACTCACAATGACAACTACACATGACATGGTAGCATTACTTCCACACAAAATGGTGTCCATGGTGTTCTCGAAGTATTTAATGGAATTATTTGAACTTTTCAACAGAATCAAATGATTTTATTTAATCTTATGGATTACAATTTTCTTCCATAATTAGATAGGTGAAATAGCTACTCCTACTTTCTAATTATATAGTATTCATTAATTCTTTAGTAAAATATTAGTATGTATTTATCTTTTCAAATTTTAAGGTTCTGTTAGGAGTATCACTAATACGTTTTCTAGCAATTTTACAATTATTATCATAACCAGGGATACTAGTTTTATTATACTTTTTATATTTATATTACACCTCATTATAGAACTTGCCAATGGTAGAGAAAAGAGTTGTGTTAAAACTTTGATATAAGTTTCGAATCTCATATTTTTATATAAAAAATGTGAAAATCTATATCTAATATGGTTTAGGAAAATAATCAAAAGGTAAGATTCTAAATTAATAACCATATAAATATTCAATATTTACAACCAATTTTTTTTCTAATTTGTATCTATTTATCCATTTATATATATGATGAGTATTATCAATATGACATCAAAATTTAATACTAAATTTTTTTAACACCTTTAGTAATATGTATTATCAAACTTGTAGTAATTTTTTTTTTTTAATATTGATATCAAATTTTATAAATATAAATAATATAAGTGCAAACATTTTTTCAAATTTTGCACTTAAAAATAAATTGCGTTTTCAAATATTTGATTCTTTTAGAGGAAAATTAAAATAAATTTACAATAATTAATAAAAACTACACCCAATCTTTAAAAAAAAAATTGTGTTTTCAAGTATTTGATTCATCAAAATCTAAGTAGATCATAAATTAAAATAAATTAAAATTATTTAATTAAAAAAAAAAATTGAGAAGATTTTTCGGCGTAAATCACATTAGAATACATTTTTGTACGTGTTTCGAACCAATGAGTGCGGTTCATCGTCAGGACAAGTTGAAGACCAGATCCCAACTACATGTTAAATATATAAAGCACATCATCCAATGGCTATTTTTGACCAGGCAACCACTATATTAGACAGGGTACATAAACCAGCTATATTTGACTGGGAAATGGCTAATTGGACTCGAGGATAAGAACAAGTAAATAAATACATCAATTATTATATGTATATTATTAATTAATAGGAATCAATTAAATACCTAAACCACTTTAAAGTTATATAATTAAATATATTGTTAGTTAATTGTAAGTTACTTCTATATAAAAAAAATAATGAATTTAATTAATTTGAATTAAAAGAGGGAAATATTAATATAAACAGGTTATATAATAAATAATTAATACTATAATAAATTCATATATTATAATTTAATTATATGACTTTATTATAATATTAATTATTTATTATATAACTTTTTTATATTAATATGCCGCCTTTTAATTAAAATTAATTAAATTCATTATTTTTTTTATATTAAACTAATTTACAATTAACTAACTATATATTTAATTATATAACATTAATTTTTTTGGGTATTTAATTGACTTTTATTCATTAAACATATACATATAATAATAGATATATAACTGACTTATTTTATTTCCTTGTCGTCTAGTCAAATTAGCCTTATTCCAGTCAAATATAGCTGTTAGCAGTTCTATGTAAGTAGTCCAATAAATAACTGTTGCATGATCTGTTCTATATATTTAACATGCAACTGGGATCTGATCTTCAACTTGTTCTGACCATAAACCACACTTGTTGGTTCTAAACAAGTTGACAAATGTATTCTAATGTGATTTACTCTCTCTGAAAAATCTTCTCAAAAAACTTAGATCACAAAAACCTTAATTCAACATTAAAAAAACTCTAATAAATAAAATAAAAATAACACTCAATCATTTTAATGTTTGATTTCTATTTCTATGTATTATAAATTTTTTATTATTTGACATAACTCCACTACATTGAAACCTAGTCAAACGGACAGCAAACGAGATTAACAATTCTCTGCTGCATTACCAAGTGAAATGTATAACAAACAAATTTGTCAGGACAAATTTAATTATTTTTTTATCGCTAAAGCACCGCAGTCTTCATAAGGTTCATACCTCAGCTAGCCGTCGACAACAAAATTTAGGTTGGAAGACATAACCTAATGCACATCAGTTGTTAAGAAATCTAAAAAGCTCCGTGGAATATTATTCTGCAATGCATGGATTAAACGAATGCTGTGATGTTAATAATGATGGTAGTTTGTATCACGTTACTACGCCTTTAGAATGGTACGAAGTAAAATCAAGGTTGACAAACGCTCACAACGTTTTAGACTTTTCGAAAATATCCCGGTCACGCTTTTAGAGTGTTGGAATATTAATTCCAACTGCAGGCACCATGGACGCAACATGGACAGCGATGGCAGCCGACTCAGCAAGCACGTACAACTCCGAAACCGCTCAGCGAAACCAACAAACCGTCTGATGCATTTCGGACCACTTTTGCGGTGAGAGCAGTTTCCGTATAATCGAGCCCGATTCAATTATCCTCTGTATATGTCAACAGAACTGACATTTCGGAGCCTAAAGTTCAGCATAAAAATGCCTCCCGAAATCCTCCACCGTCGTCCAATCCGCTTCATCGTTCTCCGTCGTTGATTGTTTCAACCTGCATACGAGCCAACATTAAATACATTGCATGGAGTAAATCAAACGTTTGAGTTTGACCGCTGGTCCTGTCTGCAAAGGGAATTGAATGGAATTTAAACCTGGTTCGTAAATGGTTGGTAGAACATTAAATTTTTTTTATATCGGAGGTATGGGCATAGTAAATATGCATTTTACGAGTTATATTTGTATTGTATTGCATATACATAATATAGATTATGTTTTTTTGTTGTGCGTTGACCATTCTGAAATGAAACCACTTAGCACACGCACGGGTGAATAAAAAAAAGGGAACGAAGATTGAAATGAAGTTTTGTTGCAGCAAAGAACATGTGTTGATTTTTGTGAAGAGATTTGAAGTTTGCACAACAGTGCATAAAGACAAACAAAGGGGAAGCGCATATGCACGATGGGTTTTTTTTACGAGCGTGAATCAAGGTAAATATTGCATGCATAAGTGAAGAAGCACCAGAGTTTTGTTTGGTGAATGATTTTGTATTTTATAAAACTCACAGCAGTGAACAGAGGTTGAAATGTAATTTTTATTGGTTCCCCAAATGAAGGGAAAGAAGCAAGAGCGTATGGTGTGAGTAAAGTTTTTTTTTGTGAATGTAATGTAAAATTTTCCTGCATATGTAAATTTATTTTACTGCAGTATGAGTAAAATAGTTTTACACCAGTAAATGTAAAAGGTTTTTTACAACAGTAAATGAAAATTGGTTTTTACACACCAGCAGCGTAAAAAAAATTCTCAGGGGGAGACAGAGTTTTGTTGAATGTAGTTTTGGGTGAATCCCTCTCAGTAAAAGAGGATGAATATGTATCAGGCATTTTATGTTTAATGAATAGCAGCATTTTTCTGGGTATGTAAGACTCTGTTCTCAGTCATTTTTTTTAAAGCTTCCGTGTGCAAAAAGATCTTGTGGAGAGAAGAAAACAGAGCATTACCTCTGTGTGTTTAGTTTCTTTGTTTTTTGGATTTTACCAAAAAAATCCCCAACAGTGGTATCAGAGCTGGTCCAGGCTCTTTGATGGTGACAGAGCTGGTTCAGGCTCTTTAAAAGTGTAAGAAGCTGAAGGAAAGATTCTTGTTGCAGCAGAGAAAGCTTCTCCAACAGAGTGAAGTCTCAGGCAAAAGAACCCAAGGATTCCTAAAAGTTATTTTTCTGTGTTGCTGTTGAAGAAACAATGAGTCATTTAAAAACACAGTCTGGTATTTTAAAAATAGTTAAGAATGGCAAGGTCAAGGAAGAAAGCCTCCAATCCTCCTAAGGTTGTGTCTCCCTCTTCTACTAAAATAGAAAACAATTTATTTAAAAGCATTCTATTTGAGGCTCCAAGGTTCGATGTGAACTTTGATATATGGGAAATAAAAATGAGGGCTTTCTTACAGTCTGAAGGGATTGAAATTTGGGAATCAGTGATTGATGATAGCAAGAAGGATAAAGAATCCAAGGAGTATAATGCACAAGCAACAAAAATAATCTTGGATGGACTGCCCGATTCTATAAAGAAGAATCTAGGAAAATATTCATCAGCAAAGGAGATATGGGACAGACTTCATGACCTTCATGCAAAGGGAGCACTGACCATGGGCATCAGTGAAGAAAGAAATTCTGAACCCATCATAGAAGCTGAAAATGAGAATGTTGACCTCATCAAGCTTCAAGTAAAAGAAAGGGATGAAGAGCTTGCCAAGCTTAAGAAGGAACTTGATGAAAGCAAGTGGAAGCATCATGAAGAAGTCATATCAATGACAAATCAATTGAATAAAGCAAAGAAGTAGGAAGATGTCTTGACAAGTCAACTTGAACAAAGGCACAAGAGAGTGAACAAACTTGTAAAAGAGATTAGACAGTACAAGGTAGAGGTCTCCTCCCTTAAGTCTGAATTACAAGAAGCCAGGAAGCAGGCACAAGAAGCTGAGAAGAAAATGGAGAGCAGTCAAGCAGAAATCTTCAAAATGAAGACAGACATCATCTCTCTTAAAATAGTAGCAGTTGAAGCTACTCGTAGCAAAGAAGAAACTGAGGAACAACTTGCAAAGAAAAATAATGAGTGTGAAAGATTGGAAGAAGAGATTGTCCTCCTCAGGAAAAAGGTTGAAGGGATGAACAAAATCATGAAGAGCTCTCAAGCCTTGGATGACAAGATCAGCTATCACAGATCTCCATCTGATAAATCAGGACTTGGGTATGTAGGTGAACCCTCAAACAAGAATGAAAATGCTTTAAGCAAAGGAGATGCAAAGAAGCCAGAAAGAAATTGTGATGCTCCTAGTTCCAGCAAAGGCAAGGAGAAAGATCAAGGCTACAATAGAAGAAATCCTACTCCAAGCAGAAAACCAGCTCCAAGAAGAAATGTAGCTGATGTCAAAGAGGCAAGATGCAATGGTTATCATCAAAGAATCTCAAGGCAGCAAGGCTTCAGAAGTACATCAAGGAAACCTCCATCTCCCAGGTACCAAAGTTCATTTTATGGTTATTGTTACTCTTGTTCAAACTTTGGTCATATGGAAAAAGACTGTAGAGCATTTCATAGAGATAGATGCTGTAGTCTCCGACAATCTCCAAGAAATAATTTTACAAGAAGAAATCATGAATTCTTATTCATGAACAATGTAGAATGTTTCAAGTGTCATAACATTGGGCATATGGCACGTGATTGTAACTTAACATGGGCTCCTATGCAAGTTAGACCCATGCAAAAGAAAAAAGTTACACAAGTATGGAGAAAGAAGGAAATACAGTCTGAAAGTCCCTTGAGCTCTCTAGTCGATCAAAGTTTCTTTTGAGAAAACTTTGCTCAAAGAAGATGATGCATACAATTAAGGGGAGCCTGTAATTTTTAATTATAATTGCTGAACTGGATTAACAGTCATTCTTTGATGAAAATATTCTTATAGGGGAGAGATGAAATTAAATATGCCATAAAAGCAGAGAAGAAAAGTCTGCAGGGCATGGAGATTGCGTGGAGGATGTATTGCAGCGCAGCAGAGTGCAAATGAAATCTTTTTGTTAATCCCTCTGAAATGTAATATGCAGCGGTGTTGAAAAATGTAATTTTTTTTTCACATATGCAATGCAATATGCACAGAAGTGCGGAGAAGAAAAAGGGGCGGCGTTGAATATGAAAAATGCAGCAGCATGAAGTTTTTTTTGTTGAAGAAACGAAATTTAATGGGCAACAGCACATGTAAAAGAAATTTTTCTTTACAGCAGTAAATGTAAATGCAGTTTTTGTTGTTTGCATCTGAAATGCAAGTGAGACACAGCAACAGTGTGATTGTATTCAATGAAGGGGAGCAGGCAGCAGCGTGAAGTTTTGGTTGTTGTTTATTGTGAAAACAACAGAAAGGGAATGCACAGTAGCGCAAGTGAAATGTAATGCAAAGAAAACACAACAACGTGAAATCTTTGTAGTTGTTCTGTTGAGAAAACAAAAGGCAATACGCTGCAGCGCGTATGTGCTAAATGAATGTAAGAGACAGATTGAAGTGCCTCTGAAGAAGGCATGTTGGAGAATCCCTCTATTAAGAGGAAGATCTGTTGTCTTTTGGTGAATCCCTCTGTCAAGAGGAAGATGCTTTTCAGCATAGTATGGTAAATCCCTCTGTCAAGAGGAAGATGCTTTTTAGCATACAGTGGTAAATCCCTCTGTCATGAGGAAGGTGCTCTTCAGCACAGTCACAGGTGAATCCCTCTGTCATGAGGAAGGTGCTCTTCAGCACAGTCCCAGGTGAATCCCTCTGTCATGAGGAAGGTGCTCTTCAGCACAGTCTTAGGTGAATCCCTCTGTTAAGAGGAAGACAACTTTGATTGTTTGTGGAACTGCATGAAAAGCAGTGGGTGAATCCCTCTATGTGAGGAAGATATTTTTGTAACAGAAGTTGGTGAATCCCTCTATGTGAGGAAGATATTTTTGTAACAGCAGTTGGTGAATCCCTCTACGTGAGGAAGTGTTTGGGTATGATTGAATGCCCAGCAGTTGAAATTAAAGGGGAGTGTTGGAATATTAATTCCAACTGCAGGCACCGTGGACGCAACATGGAAAACGATGACAGCCAACTCAGCAAGCACGTACAACCTCGAAACCGCTCAGCGAAACCAGCAAACCGCCTGATGCATTTCGGACCGCTTTTGCGGTGAGAGCAGTTTCCGTATAATCGAGCCCGATTCAATTATCCTCAGCCACGTGGTCGTCTGTATACGTCAGCAGAACTGACATTTCGGAGCCTAAAGTTCAGCATAAAAATGCCTCCCGAAATCCTCCACCGCCGTCCGATCCGCTTCATCCTTCTCCGTCGTTGATTGTTTCAACCTGCATACGAGCCAACATTAAATACATTGCGTGGAGTAAATCAAACGTTTGAGTTTGACCGCTGGTCGTGTCTGCAAAGGGAATTAAATGGAATTTAAACCTTGTTCATAAATGGTTGGTAGAATATTAAATTTTTTTTATACCGAAGGTATGGGCATAGTAAATATGCATTTTACGAGTTATATTTGTATTTTATTGCATATACATAATATAGGTTATGTTTTTTTGTTGTGCGTGACCATTCTGAAATGAAGCCACTTAGCACAGGCACGGGTGAATAACAAAAAGGGAACGAATATTGAAATGAAGTTTTGCTGCAGCAAAGAACCTGTGTTGATTTTTGTGAAGAGATTTGCTGTGTTGATTTTTGTGAAGAGATTTGAAGTTTGCACAGCAGTGCATAAAGACAAAAAAAGGGGAAGCGCATATGCGCGATGGATTTTTTTTGACCAGCGTGAATCAAGGTAAATATTGCACAGCAGTGCATAAGTGAAGAAGCACGGGAGTTTTGTTTGGTGAATGATTTTGTATTTTATAAAACTCACAGCAGTGAACAGAGGTTGAAATGTAATTTTTGTTGGTTGCCCAAATGAAGGGAAAGAAGCAAGAGCGTATGGTGTGAGTAAAGTTTTTTTTTGAATGTAA
The DNA here is from genome assembly GCA_031772625.1 of Pinus tabuliformis. Lineage (NCBI taxonomy): Eukaryota > Viridiplantae > Streptophyta > Pinopsida > Pinales > Pinaceae > Pinus > Pinus tabuliformis. The sequence goes on along the minus strand of CM062813.1, from coordinate 12,073,659 downwards.
TGTAAAATTTTCCTGCATATGTAAATTTATTTTACAGCAGTATGAGTAAAATAGTTTTACACCAGTAAATGTAAAAGGGTTTTTACAGCAATAAATGAAAATTGGTTTTTACACACCAGCCGTGTAAAAGAAATTCTCAGGTGGACACAGAGTTTTGTTAAATGTATTTTTGCATGAATCCCTCTGAGTAAAAGAAGATGAATATGTATGAGACATTTTATGTTTAATGAATAGCAGCATTTTTCTGGGTATGTAATACTCTGTTCTCAGTCATTTTTTTTAAAGCTTCCCTCTGCAAAAAGATCATGTGGAAAGAAGAAAACAGAACATTACCTATGTGTTTTTAGTTTTTTTGTTTTTGGGATTTTACTAGAAAAATCCCCAACATAGAGTTATTGAAATTTTGAAGTGGCAATTATCCTACTCAACTATGACAGTAAAATATATCACAACTTTCTGTCAACATATTTACATGGTTGCTTATTCTACATTGGCGGTTTCTTCCAAGTGGAGCTTACGCGCCTAAATACTGTAGTAATAACGGTGGTCTCCATTGAAAAGTTGTAGAACGGCCCAAAGATTCAGTTTCCCAAAGAATAATGAAGGAAAATGTTATTAAAGATTCGAGTGCTGAACGGAGTTTTAATCCAATACCGAGTCACCGATTATGTTCTCTCAGCACAATGGCATAAATGAAAATACGACAAAGTCGTCTACTGTTGACTTTGATCTTCGTCTGGTATTAATATTTACGTGTAAGTCGAGGCAAAGAACCTTCGAAAGAGCGAACTTTGCTATCACCACAACCTTCTGCCAGTTTAGCTGAAATGTTTTTTTTTGTGTGTTTAATAAAGAAGAGCAACTCGTGTATGTTTTGTGTGAAAATTGTATTTTTTCTCTTTTGTTTTTCCATCCCATCAAATTAGTATCTACGGAGCGAAAAAGAATAGCCTGCGGAGCTATCAGGAAAAGAGCGAAGAGAAAAAGACTGCGACTTTTAAAAATGATAATCATGGTAGGTTTGAAGCAAAAACAATGCAACCATTTGGTAAACCATCTCATCTCATGAAGAAAGACAATGCGATGATTTAGGCAAACTTCACATCATTCTCAAATTGACGCGGCCTTTACTATCAGTAAAAAGGTCATGCGAAAGGTTTTACAAAAGAGTTTCGTTAAAGAGTTATTGAAGTGAGCAGGTTTTTAAAAATTTGAAAATAATTTATTTTGAATTTTTTTTTTCAAGTCAAAGACCATGCCTGAACTATTTCTTAAAGCTTTCATAAACAGGGGTTTATGAAGACTTTATACAGGTTTATAAAAGGTTTGTTTTGGTAATATTGAAAACTGCCTCAGAATATATTTTTGAAAGGTTCATGAAAGTTTATATAGAGTTATAAAAGGGAATTTTATACCATCATTTTGTTTTGGCTTTGTGGTTTTGATTAAAAATGGGGTTTTATTATTATTTGAAGAGGAGGCTTTAACAATAGTTTCCCACTGTTTATAGAGAAGAACTATAATATGTTCGCTATTAAAGTCGAGACTATATTACGAGCTCAAAACGTTTGTGATTACATACGTTTATGGAGAAAATATTTGATATGTGAGCTATCTCAAAACCTTTGAGAAAAAAATTGATATGTGAGCTATTAAGATGAAGATACATTTGATATTACATGTGTTTATTGAGAAGGATTTTGATATATGGTCTAATAAGATGGAAATTATCTTACGAGCTCAAGATGTTTGAGATTACAAGAGGAGAGGATTAGATATGAAGAACTTTGATATGTGGGTTATTAAGATGGAGATTATGTTACGGGCTTTAAATCTGACGTTATAAAATAATCCTGTTAAATCTCGCTAAAAGAATCCCGCTAAAAGAAAGAAGAATGCACTTGCAACACAACTTATCCAACAAAAAGTGGACTAAGCTATATTCCTAAAAATCACTACGAAGACTTTTGGAAAGGCAATTTGGGAGATTTTGGCGATAGCTATAAAAAAAAAAATCTAAACTTACACCAAAATAAGTTGGGTGAAATTGTGCAAATATAGATGTTATGTGTGAGTTATTGAAGGCAGTGTTTTCATTTGGAAAAAATTCCCAAATGGAAACATTGCTGGAATATTAATTCCTACTTGTCTCAATTGTGACTTTATATGTAAAGAGTTTGTTCCTATTCTATAGGAGTGGTTTCTCTAGTTTAAACAGATTGTATGTCCAAGACAGTTTTCAAATCTTGACACAATACTCCTGTATATATGTAATTGCATATTTGATTAATGAAATATATATTCCTTTGTAGAATTTTATCATGGTATCAGAGATTCAGGGTTGACTGAGATAAATCCATAGTGTGTTGAGTGCTTGGGCATTCTAGAGCCTCTTAATTTTATCTCATATTCTCTCTCCTTAATTTTAACATGGTATCAAAGCCTGCTCGCCCTGCACTGAGGAAGGTTGGCACGTCTTGGACTGAAGAAATAGACAAGTATTTTCTTTAGTTTTTAGTTTGTCCATCATCAAGGGGCTCAAGATTTGGATTCGGGCGGATCTCTGGTTTCTATGTTTTTGAAGCCTTTGTTTGAAGCATTAGACGAGCAGAATGAGTGTGCAAAACAGAGCTGCAATGTGACTCAAGTCTGTGAGTTGCGTGGATAAGTGCACCTGTGCTCGTAGCATCCTGGTCGGTGATGAGAAGAGGTTGCGGCCAATGGTGCTCATCCCAGATCTGTCAGAATAGGGAAGTGAGAGACCTACTCGGCAAAAAATTTCGCTTCGCCCGACTGATCAAATCTGACAGCGTGTTATCCGATGTGATCGATTTTACGAGTCTTGCGACGGTTTGTTGTTTTGTGCATTTCTAACAAAACCAGGGTTTTGGGTGTGCCAAGGCCGGTGATGGACAATGAGATTTGAGTGTTGCGTGCCCCAACTCAGGAGCGCCGGCCAGGAAAGAACTTCAGGGTCCTAGGCCTTCTCCTCTGAAGATTTGTAGGGATTCTCGTAAAATTCGAAAGCTTGCCCCTGCAGTTTCTCTAACTGTTCCACACGATCCAGACTTCATCGAAAAGGGCTCCTTAGCGAAGGCCAGACACATTGATAGCATAGGTCCTGCCTCTGTCATACCGTATCCCTGACCAAGAGTGGCTTTGGGAAGTCGTAGCCTCAATGCATCCTCCAGCTCCTTTCCGAGAGGTGTAGCGCTGGACATCACAATCCGAATGGACGACAGATCGTAGCCTTCCACCAGCGTGTTCTTGGCAAAGGCGAGAACTATGGGAGGCACGACAGGCGCCACCGTGACCTTGAACCTCTGCACCAGATCCAGCAGGCTCCCGATCTCGAACTTGTGCATGAGCAGAATAGCAGACCCGGCCCTGAGCAAGCAGAGCAGCACAGAATTCAGTGAGAAGATATGAAACAGAGGGAGCACGCACAACACCACGTCCTCAGAATGCAAATACACATTGGGATTTTCACCATCGAGGTATGAGTGATTTGTTATCTCCATTCATTGTTCTTTTTGAGGATGATGCAGATGCATTCTGGTGCTTTGAGAAGTCTTCTCCGAAGAATGCGACCAAATTTCCAGATGGAAGGTCCAGTTGGTGTGATGAAACAATTAGTAGCCATGGGAAGAATATTGCAGCTGACTTACATCCAATTATTCAAGAAGTTGGCTCAGATTGGCGCCGAGAGTCTTCTCTTTACATTTCGGATGTTGCTTGTCCTCTTTCACCAGGAGTTGTCTTTCGATGATGCACTTGGGAGTTATCATTCGATGATGCACTTTGTATGTGGGAGATGATGCGGGCTATTGATTTTGTACATTGTGAATGAAACATTTCAGAAGCGTTGTTGATTTTGTAGATTGTGAATGAAACATTTTAGAAGCGTGAGGAAAAGGCCATGGGGGGAGGTTGGCCGCTGAGAAAAGGGAGATCTAGCCAGTGTCTTGCTCATGCAAACCGAGTTTTATCACCCTCTTCTTTCTCTTCAAATCAACATGAGAGAATTGGATTTTGGGAAGGTAAACACATTGAGGCTAATCAACTCAATGTAAAAGTGCAATCTGTTAGAATTGCATTAAAAAAAAAAAAAAAAAAACTATAATGGGAAACAAATTAATGTCGTATTTATAAATGTTTTGGAATTAGAACTATTGAGTCTATCTAATTCAATGGAATGGTTTTATTAGAATTAGTTACTCTAACAAATCGTGCATGTGAATCCAAGACAATTAAATTAGAAAAAGAAAGAGAGACTGAAGGTGCTCATGGTAAAAATTGAAGTGTTGAAATGCAATAAATATTGTTTTTTTGCAACAACGACACTGGAAATTAAATGATGATGGACATCTAGGTGAAAGTCTGTGTGAGTTAGTGTGAGTTTGTGGAATAGACTCACTAGAATGATGTATTATGAGTCAGACATTTTATTAGTAAGCTAGTTTAGAATGTTTTGTAGTAGTCTTTATAAAATATGTACCTGATAACTCCAAAAGTTGGAGTTGTGTTGTAATCCTTGTAAGGCACGTGTACCCCCATACAGTTCGTGGTAATCTAAAAACCACTTTGTATTTGTAATGTCTATTTGTGGTAAGTCATAAACCACATGTAAGAGTGAAGTGGGAAAGAGATTCTTGTTGGCATCGTTTAGGGTTAGCCGAGAAAACCCTTGGCTTTGTTGAGTTAGGTCTTTGGTGAGCCTTAGTGGCTGGAGTGCCCTAGAGGCCGATTTGTAGCCCAGAGTGGCTGGTGTGCCCTAGTGGCAGGTTTGTGGCCCAAAGTAGCTGGATTGCCTTAGTGGCATATTTGTGGCTCAGAGCGACTGTGGTGAGCCTTTATGGCTGAGTTGAGCCTTGGTGGTTGTGTTTAGCCTTGGTGGCTGAGAGCCCTTGGCGGCATGGTTGAGGGTGCTCCAATAAAACCCAGAGCATGGTTACGGATAATCCGATAAAACCCATGATGATATTGGAAAGGGATTTATAGGTACAGGTGTGCAGTTATAATGGTTGAAAGAATCATGTATGCGAAGGACATCCTACAAGACTGCTGGTTACAGTGGTTAGTACCCATGCATTCCGGTGGATGGTTTCTTCTCTATATGGAAATCAACATATTATTGTTATGTTTGACCACAACTAGACTTTGCACATAGATATCGACACAAGTACTCATTAAGGGGTTGTGTTAGAATATTAATTCCTACTTGTCTCAGTTGTGATTTTCTATGTAAAGAGTATGTTCCTATTCTATAGGAGTGGTTTCCCTAGTTTTGTGTGTGGTTGAGATATTCTGTCAACCAACAGATTGTATGTCTAAGATAGTTTTTCTATCTTGAGACAATACCCCTGTATATATGTAATTGCATATCTGATTAATGAAATATAGATTCCTTTCTAGAATTTTATCAAACATACCATGAGGGAGAAGGTTTGTATTCATTAAACAACTAAAAGTGAAGGAAAAGAATATACCCAACCTAGTTCACTTATAATTTATTCATAATTCAGAAATAAATATGTACTGGAATAAAGATAGTTAGAGAAATACTATCAAATTTGGAAAATTGTGATAGTTTATATATCATTTATTTTATAGGAAACCAACATGTAGGGAAAATACCAACCTCTATTGGATTTCTAATGAATCTCATGGTATTTTCCTTGGGTGAGAATTCCTTGTCCATAATTTTGGTATACTTTCTAAGAGAAGGAATTGCCTTCCACTGTTGGGAAATATCATCCTCATATTGAAAATACTAGAAAAAACTTAGAGAATTAGCCCCAATCACAAATAATAGGTTTCTTCCATATATCAATTTTTTCACAATTATCTGAGTCAAACATGCACCTTATCTCTTTTAATGATCACATTCATATGGTCTTAATTGATTTATATAGGATACTATGTTTCTTTTATGACGATGTCCACCTTACCAAGTTCATTTGCTCATCATATCTCTTTATACATGTATCTAGAGGTGGTCAAAATTTGGTCTTAGTAAGTTATAGCTTTTAATTCAATCTCTATATATGTGCTTCAATAGTGTACCTATTTTTCATGTTTGATATTATTTTGTGGAAAAGGTGGATCATATCTACTTGAATCATTGTTGGATAGACTATTGTTTTTCCAATATTTCAGTTTGAATACAAACCATTATACCTCAATGCAAATGTGATTTTTGTTTGGTTGTTATGTTGTTTATTTTGTCAAAATTTCAACGATTTTAATTTTCTCATTGTTTCCCCTATACCCGTAATTTCCCTATCGTTGATCAGTGATATATGTTCAAAAATTTCTCTTATTCATATTAATAAGTATTTCTTTATGGGATTGTCCATATGTAGACAACCTTCTCCTCACTTTGTTAGAATTGTTAGAAGAAATGATAAACCACACTACTAGGTCATCTTTCCCTAGGATCATCCATGCACATATTCTATCACATGAATATTTTAATCAAATAAAAAAATCAGTTTTTTGTGAAGCTAAATGATTGAAGAATATCGAACAATATGGTGAATTTTGTGGCTTGATTTATGCAAGGAAAACACAAATTAGTTTTGTTGCCTGGTTTCTTTGTTTGTATTCATCTTCTTTAACTATATAACATATTTCATTTAAGATATAATTTCCAATAATTTATATTTTAGTGATCTGTTTCCTTCCTTGTATAACAAATCTAGGGATATTGCATATAGATTTTAGGATTATCTATAAAGTACAATGAATATTTCACTAGACACTTAGTCATAATAGTTCTAATAGAATTATGCTTAAAATATCAAGTCTACACTGTGCATGTTAATTTCTACTTAGTTTTATGGATTTGTTCATTACAATGATATTTTTATACATGCAATACATAAAATATGCATAAAATAGACAAAATTGAAAAACAAATTACAAACCACAAATTAGTGCAATATATATCTTGGAAAACCCATTCGAGAGAAAACCCAACTACATCGTGAGGTCACTCTACTCTCCCTCTCTCAATGGTAATGGATGAAAGTAAAAATACGTGAGGCCTATTCCCACGGGATTCTACAATGCATAAAACATCTCCCATTACTCTCTCCCCATCCATTCTTAGTAACTATGCTTATTTATGGAACCAAATGCACTTAAATAGAATGGAACCCATTTTCATCCTAGTGGCCCAATTATAACATAACCCAATACCCTACTAGTAGTTAAGATTGACTCCCTTAGCTCTCAAATATAGTTACAATGTTGACTCTTCTAGATTCTTCCACAACATAATTACGTGCCTAGCCCCTTTTTCATTAATAATTGAGGATGATGTGGCATCCTTTAAAATCACAATGATAAAAAAAGAAACGTCAAATTTCGGGTGGCATAACTTTTGCATATGGAATGAAATTGGGGTGATTCTTGCATTATTTAAAAGGTATATATTTACAATTACTCTATGGGGATGTACACTTGAGTAGAAAAAATTTACCCCCATAAATTTTCATTTTATTCCTCAAATTTCTTCTATAAGATTTGAAACCTCGATTTTTCAAACTAGGGCCCATTGATAAAATTGGTCCTATGAGCTAATCCCTCCACTTCCTCCACATTGCAAGGATCAACATGGTTAAAAAAATTATCCTATCCATATAATACCACCCCATTTTGAAAGTATTTTCGTCCTAAAAAATCCTACTAAATGACGTGAGGAAATTTTCCCTCCAACTTCTCTTCAGTGTACCACATATTCTTGCTTGGAGGTTGTCCTTCCAACCCAAACTTTAAAATTCTATGAATCCTTTGTCATATAGTTATATATCTCTTCATCTTAATATTCCAAAAGACATTATGCCCCTATCTTGAAGTGTTGGACACCCTGTTCCAACAGTTGTTGCAACTATTTCTTCACCTCACTTGCTTCTATAATAGACTGCCTATACAACCAAATATCTAGCAATGGCGAGTCTCACAATAGCTGGATCTCACACTCTGCTTTTCTCTTAGGGGGTAACCCTTTAGGCTCTCGGAACATGTCCTTGTATTCCTGCAACAACTCCTCCAATTGTTGTTTTTGTTTCTTAGTACACACCTCTAGGGATGCCTTGCCTCTTATTCACTCCTCTATAGACTAACTTTCTCTTAAAAACAATAAAACATACTTCTTATGAGAACTGATCAATTTTCAGTCTTTGTTGGAACTTCCCAGTGAAATTTTAGGCTTTCCTTAGTGCACATTCATGATTAATGATTTTCCATCCTTGATGATCCAATACTTGTTAGATATCCTCATTAATATTTCATCACACATGTACATGTATGGACTCCTAAACACGAATCCACATACATCGAGGGGAACCACATCTAGATCTACTTCATCAATAAAATCAACACTATTAGAAAATCTAATTATTCACTATTTTGTTACCTTTAGCTATGTATCCTTATGTACCCATCCCAGTGGATATGGGTTTGGATGATCACGAAATTCTAGCCAGAACTTCTTAACTTAATCTGCTGCATTGAGATTCATTTGCGATCCTGAGTCAATCAGAGCATCATTCTTCATCTTCTTGAGTTGTATATCTACATGGAAGAGTTAGGTCATTTATTTCTATTCTTGTTGCTAAAGGCTACTCAGGTTCACCTCCTGCTGCACTGATTTATAGATGATCTTCTCATCCACATCCAATATGCTTTCAACATGGTTGCTCGAATAAGTGGCCATGAGATTCTTCCTCTTATTATATTTCTTCATGTTCTTCGGTTTTAGCTCTGGATGCAACTTCCCGCACTTCTCCTCTGTATAGCCATCAATGTTACAGTGGTTGTAGTGGTTGATAGGATCTTTACACGGGTGTGTTGTGACTGTCATCTTCTTATCTTTTCCCCCATTTTTTTTCTTCTTCCCCTCCTTAGAAGCATCTTGTTTCTCCTTTTCCTTTTATCCACTTGATTGTGCTCTTTACAGGTCTATGTTCTCCAGGTATTGTTCTTGTACACAAGCCTTATCGACCATTTTGGGCTTGAACAACATCACTTGCTCAAAAAGATTGCGATGTCGACCCTTGAAATACTTGAGGAGTACATCGAGGTTCTTTGGAGAGATAACCAACATTATAGCCATCTTTCTTAAGTTTGTGGTTTACTCCTATAGACTTTGGTCCGACCCTTTCTTGATGTAATGCCATCGGATCAACTGGTCTTCTACATACCCAATGGGATAAAACTATGACTTAATAACGGTTTTTAAATCCTCCCACTTAGTCACTCAAGGTTCGCCCTCCAACCTCATGGTTTTTGTGTGACTCTCCCACCAATTCAGTGCATGGCCCTCCAATTTCAGCTGCTTTAATTAGATAATTTTCCCTTCCTCAATCTGATGGACATTAAAATGAAATTCTAGTTACTGTAACCGATGGTTTAACTTTAGAGCATTGATCTCACCATGGTATGGCTTGATAGAAATCTTTCTTCCACTTTAAAGAGGGATTGCGATTGATTCATGGCACTCGACATGGATTATCTTTTTCGAGCTCTTTCTTTGGTTGGTTCTCTGTTTCTCCTTGATATTCTATTCCATGTTCTGATTTCTCCTTTGCATTTGAACCCCCATCTTCTCCAAATATCCACATCTTATTTCTTAGGGCCACCATGATGAGTTTTACGGTGTGGTTTATATCAACGACTTGTTGTTCAAGTCGAGAAAACCTCACCTCTGCAGGATCATGAGGTTTGTTTACCGATTCGTCTCCCATGATTAGGGTTTTATGATTTTTTGACCCTGCCGACCTAGATCCATGTAATCATCACAAAATACCCAAAGAAACCTTCTCAGACACCAAATGTTCTGTAAAATGTCATGGAAATCCACTGGATATTTTGTCACAACAGATATGATAATATTACATTAAAAATATGAGATCCTACATTATTAGAATTTTATTGAACTTTAAGATCTGTCTATTTAACTGTAATTAGTGCATGCATGAAAATATAAATTATAAAAAAAAGTAGAGAACAAAAAAACAAACTCACACACACATAAGACACAAGATGTACTCTCTCAAAAACCCATTTAGGATTAAACCCAGCTCGAAGGTGAGGTTTCTTCGCTCTCTTTCCCTGTCTGGAGATATGGCTGTAGGTACAAAGAATTAATTCTTGTGTACCGTGGGTTGCTATAGTGGACATATCCTCTCCTTTCTCTCTACCTCCTATCTCTCTTGGATATCGTTTCTCTTCCATGGAACAAAATTCTCTCGAAATAATGGAATGCTTTTTCCTCCTAGTGGTCTGGTTATAACACAACCCGATACCCTACTAGTGGTTAACTTTAAATTCATCAAATATTAACTAGAGTTACAAAATGTAATCTTATAAATCCTTTTACATCACAAACATGTGGCTAGCCCCTTTTCTATGAATAATGGGGGTTGACGCGGCATCCTCCTGAACTATAGGTGTGAAAACAAGAAGGTGAACTTCTGAGTGGCATAACGTTTGCATAGGGAATCTGATTAAAACGATTATTGCGCCTTTGGAAATCTCTATATGTGTAGAATAACATGAAAATGTTCTACATTAAGGGGAAAATATTACTCCCAAAAAATTTCGTTTGTGTTTGACACCTAATCACGGGGATTAGGCAAACACTTTGAAATAATGTAAATAGTAAATAATGGAAAATGAAGAGTCATCGGGAGGTGAAACCCAAGAGTCATTCCCTCATGTATATAAAGATGAATAATATTAATGAATAAGGACAATTAATTTGAGGAGTTACCTCCTGGCCTGACATGGTATCAAAGCTAGCCCCATTTTTAGCTTTTTCTACCCAGTAACTTGTATCTACTTCCAAATTCCCTTCTCTTTTCTATTTCGATTGAATGTGTAATGTCGCCCATCATGAAGCTGGATGCCTTGAAGTGTTATGTGTTGGAATGGTCTGTAAACCATATCTTGAAATCTGTGTGTTATTGAGTGAAAGTTGTGAATGTCATGCTGGACGAGGATATGGTCGTGGCCTCATTATTGCGTTGAGCTCCTTTGAAGATCGATTAATGTGATGAAGCGTTAGAAAATTTTGATGCTACATGTGAAGCCCTATAAACCATGACTCTTGGGACTGCATTTGATCGAATGTTGATTTTCATTACAGTGGAATGGGACACTACTATTGGAGCTGGTGCATGAACTGCGTCAGAGACTGGTATGCGTTGATTTGTGTGTTGGCTTTGTGCAAATTTCAGCTCTACATTGAAGCTTTTATGGAAAGCCATTTGAAGGTCGTAAACATCATAAATCTATTTATATATATTTTATGAAATATGTTGAATTCCCTTAAAGGCCAAATGGTGTGGTGAGCGTGGATGCATACATTGTAACACATACCTTTGGTCGCTGTGGTCCACCTCCTCCCACTGCACATACCATTCCCTTGGCCTCCCATACGTAGTTGGCCCACTGTCTCGCCCCTCCCTCTGTGCACTATCTCATCCCTCACTCCCTCTATTGCATGGTTGACCCTCCCTCTGCGCACTGTCTCAGTCCTCTCCATTCCAGTCGACTCCCATACATAGTCATATTAAATCTTCTCCTGATTTTCTAATACCTCCCTTCCCATACCATAGTTCGCTCAATACATTGACCCTCCTCCATATACACCCTCCCCCACATACTCCCTCTCCCATATATACCCTCCCCTAGTAACACCTTTGCTCTATACATATCAGATTGTAATTTTTTTACACCAGAGTTGCATTTTTACCACTAGAAGTGAAAATTTTATACATTGGCAGCAGAAGCATTTTTATAGTACACATATTTTAAAATGAATTCATTTCTATCTATTATGGGATTGGTTCTCACCAACAAAGAGAACCATCTAGAATGGTTGTGGAAGATCAAACACACTCTCATTTTTAATGAGCTATGGAAAGGAGTTTGTGTTGGAGAAGGAGACAATGAACTGGAAAATCCAACCTCAAACAAGGAATTTTCCATTTGGGAAAACAAGAACATCAAGGCATGTGCCTTGATTGAAACATCTACAAATGAATAGGTGAGTCACCATATTTCACCATCTTCAAATTATTTTGAAGCCTTACAAAAATTGAAGGAGCTCTATGACTCACACTCGGCACTTGAATTTATCCAACTAATGAATAAATTGTTCAACCTTGAATTACAAAATGATGATCCTCCTTCTCTTACATCAAAAGTAAAATCTATTATGCATGATATCAAAGTCACTAATGTTGAACTAGACATTCCTTTGATAGCTTTTGTCAAGGCACTTTGTTATAGACATTTTTGGGAACTTCAACCCCAATCATACATGTCCGTAATCCAGGGGATCCTATGTCCCTAAAAGTGTTGCTTCACACCCTAAAAGAACAAGGTCAGCTGATTACATCATCTCCCAGAAGTTCTCCACAAAAAACTGCTCAGAACCGGTCAAAGTTGGACCATACAGACTTCCCAGTGTAGAGGGTGCGATGCATCTCACCTGCCCATGTAGAGGGTGCGATGCATATTGGAAAGCCCTTCTGTAGGGTGCGATGGGCGAGAGTAGACAAATGGCAGAGATAGTTTGCAAGGTGGATCGTCATGGAATCTTCCAGAAACTTCTCCTATGACACTTGCCTCTCTGAATTCGCCCAGGGATGAGTAAGAGATCATCAATATCCAAGTGGAATCAAGAACTATCAGAGAGAGGAAACTAATCAAAATACCAGAAGCTGACTCACCCCCCTGCAATCATCTATATATGGATCCCTCATCCCAGAGATCCAGAGGCCATAATTTTGTATCTTGTAAGGAAGTGTTGTTGGTTTCTTAGTGGAATATCATAGTGTTGGGTGATCTAAGGTTTTCATGAGGTGAAGAAGGGCTCTCATGCTGGGAGGATGACACTGGGTTAGATCAATTGGTTGTAATCCTCTTTGTTATTCTTGATATTAATAAAGTTATTCAAGTTTTCCTCCACATTCTTGTATCTTTGATGATATATGCATTTGTGTGGTCAATATATATCTGGTCCTATATTGTTCAAGATTGTAGATCTCTGTTCTTCGATAGTATTATGCTGCTTTGATTCCACAGGTTCTCTTTGAAGCTGGATAGACGAAGGCAAAGCGGCAAGGATCTGTCAGAAGGGAGAGGAACTAAGCAAGGAACTAAGTGCAAGGCTGAGGTTGGTGTCCTTTGTTCCCCTCTTATCTACTTCTCATAAAGGAAAGCGAAATTAGTTTTTGTTTGTTTGTTTCTAACATAGATACCAGTATTAGTGGGACTAGCAGCTCTGAGTGGACACTAGATTTCCCGATAAAAAAATGGTGACTCTGCTGGGGAACGAATAGATTGTTTGCTTGTCTATATTTGTTTGTTTTACAAACTCACAGACGAAGCCTGAAGTTAAGCCAGCTAGCCTTCGAACTGCATTTGATATGCAAGTGCAATGTAGATCAATGCTGCTTCAGTCTATCTCCAGGTTTTGTTTATAAACTGAACAATCAATTTAAAAACTTTCTAATTGCCCTAGTGGTGGCTCTAGTAACCTCATTAGATAAACCCCTGTGATTTATATTTACTGAACATCACTTGTTCGGCCTCAATCCCTAAACTAAGCTGCAAACTGTGACCCGAAACCCAATCCCTGGACCATCGTACCTTCTCCTCATGGGAACCTGGATACATCGCACCTCCGGTGTGCAGTAGGTGCACTGCATCGCACTTTCCCTATGTTGCAAGTGCGCTGATCAGACAAGACCCCTTCTGCTCTCAAATTTTGGTTTCTGTGTTCACACTCTTCAGCTTTATTCAGGAGTTTTGTTGTTTGTGATCAGTATACCACTGTAGAAACTCCCTTCTTTTCCATGATTCCACCTCCATATTACAAAGAATTGTGAATGTTTTTATGTATTTTGCGCCCTTTACAGTTCTCTTTTACAAAAAGTAGCATAATCAAACTGTCATCTTTTGATTTGAAAGTGTCGCAAGTGTCATTTTCAGTCAAAGAAAAGAATTCTATTATTCTTGATAGTAGATTATACAACTACTGTTGTATTTGATTTGAATTAGTAGTTTTTCAAGTGTCGAAAGCAGTTTTCAATTCAAAATAGCAAAGTGTCGTTATTATCTTCCTCTCGTTTTTGAAGAGAATTTTGTTAGTACTGGCACTTTAAAAAGATAATTGAGATTTGTACTTACCATTCTTCTTGTCATTCACACATTAAGAAAGCTAAAAACAAATACATGCATGTGCATTTGCATTTAGACTACTTGTTGGTTTGATTTAGGACAGTGCATCGAGTGTGTGCTCTCCGCTCTATGTTGAAAGAATATCGTCTCTCTTTCTTAAGTAGCTAGGATTTTCATTCCAAAAAGAAGATTAAACAATTGTTTATCATCTTAGATTGCATTTTAGGAATTGTATATCTACATCAAGCGGTGAACCTAAAAGGAAATTTTTTTAAGAAAGATCAACTATAAAATAAATTCAATGAACCTAAAACGCTTTGGAACCTAACACACAGCATCTAGAAGTCTAGGCTGGAGACATATTCTGACATCGTAAAGCCTGGTAACTGTCACTTTCATCGTTGGTTGGGTGATTCCTCCTCTTTGAGACGACAAGTGCCAGTGCGGACTTGTTCTCCCACGTACCGTCGAGTATATATTGGGAGACCACAATAGGCTATATCCTTTATCCATAGGAAGCCGTGTCTGCTGCCCTATAGATCGCAATGTACTAAACACAACATTCGAGAAGATTGACTACAATACCGTAAAACGTATTCTGCAGTTTTGCGGTTGGTTTGGTAATCCCTCTGTCTATATTTCCAGAGTAGTCTCTTTCGTTCCTTTTCAGTCTCCTTAAGGGAAAAGGTCCATCTCAGCACTTGTCACTTTAGGCTCACTAAAAATCGAAGGCGACCAGAGTCATCTTTTGTTTTTTCTCGACTCTTAAAAATTGAAAAAACAAGTTGTGTCAAAGCGTCTAAAATTCATTCAATTAGGAAACATTTTCCCCTTCATTTTTAGTTGATCGAGTAATCGAAAATCGTGGAAGAGATTCAATTAAAACCACGTTGTTCGCGGAGACTTACGAGTCAACCGTCTTTGTCTCAAGAATCAAAACTATTTCGGACAAAGCGAACTCGTTTAACCGGCTCGAAGTCCCCTGGTCTGGTTGGAACAAGTGTTCCGACACCCTTGGAGACTCCGGTTACTCCAAACATTTCTGGTATCCCTGCCTCTACGGAAGAAGTTCCACAGCCACTAGAGGATAGTAGGACTGATCCTAGTGTGAAGGTAAACACTTCCATTCCTGAACTGGCTCCATCTGCAGCTGATTCGGAAGGTGTTATTCCCCAAACATCTGTCGCTGCAGAACCTATACCTTCTTCGGAATCGGAAATATTTTACGGACCTGACGGTCTACCTCTTCCACCTGGTTTGATTGCTATAAAAGAGATTGTGGAGGATCCCCCATCTAGTACTCCATCGCATAGTGGAGTTGGGATCACCCAATATCCTTCTTCTTCGAAAATTAGTCTACCGTTATCAGAAGTTCCTGTAGAATTGCTAGGAAATCTTTTGGATAGACTAGATATCTCTGAACAACTGTTGACATCTAGGAGTGTGTCCTCTGACACAACAGTGGCAGAACTTCTTGCTTCCACTCCAAAAATGCTCGCTGGTGTATTGTCTGTCGCAACTAGCTCTCAATCACTAGATGGAATCCATACAGGGACTATTTCGACAGTATGGTTTGTTCTCGTTTTTTCGTCCAGAATAATATCTGGAATCTCTTATGTTGAGTCTCAGCAAATTGATCCTTCGCAATGTCAATTTGGGCAGTCCATTCGTCAAAGGCAAATCATTCCCTTAGGCATTGGATTACTACCGTATGGGGGGAAATATGCCCTTTCATTGTCTCCTGGGTATGCTTCGCCGAACCTGAATCAATAGTTGCCCTTCGTGGCAACTTTAGAGTTACAAGATCTAAATTGGCTAACAAACGATCCAATTGCTTACGCCCCTTGGTGGCCAACGATTCCTCATAAACTTCCATCAGATATTCCTAAATTTAATGGAAATCCGGGTGAAGACCCGTCGAATCATGTGATGAACTTTCATCTATGGTGTTCATCTAAAACTCTAAATGATGATTCGATTAGGCTTCACCTTTTTCAGCGAACATTAACTGGTCCGGCAACAAAATGGTATATCGAATTGCCTAGAGCTTCGTTTGATAACTTCAGTACCCTAGCCACAACCTTTTTAACCCATTTTTAGTTACCGATAAGGTGAGAAACGGGAACAAAGCTTCTTACCTATTTCAAACAAACGACGGCCACTCACATATCCGATCATATTCATGAGTGGCGACGTCATCGTAGAATGGTAAAAGCATATGTTCCTGATCAACTATTGGCTGAATGGTTTATTATGTCGTTGTTACCTTCTATTACGGAAGATGTGGCAAAGGGAAGAGTCGTCACTGAAGAGCAAGTAATTGCTCGTGCGCAATATCTAGACTTGATCTATACTCAGTCTGGAACGCTCTACGATAAAATCCCTGATGCTCCTAGACCGGAATTTTCCGTTCCTCCCTCTCCTAAATCAAACAAAGACTCTCATGTCGGGGAAAGCGTAAGAGGAACGACCAACACAAAAACCATAAAGGCTAAGTCAAAGAAGGCCCGTACGGTTTTAGGTCAAAATTCAAGTGAATAAGTTCTTGCCTCGGAAGTAAATGTCGTATTGACTGAAAAAGGCAAAGGAACCAAGCAACTAGGAGGCAAGAAGAAAAGGAAAGGGAAGAAGAATAAACAGGAGGAGTTGTCCCCTGAAAAATCTTCTGCAAACCCTTCTGGAGATACGAAACCAAATCGTCCATGCCTTATATGTGATGAGGATCATTGGACAAGAGAGTGTCCATATAAAAATGAACTTATAAAATTCTTCAATAATTCAAAAACCTCGGCAGTATTAATTGATCCGTTTCCAAATCCAGGAACAAATCTGGTTGCTAGTGACAATGCTTCCCCATCCCAAGTGCTAATGTTGTCAGTTTCAAAGCAGCAAAACAATGCTTTGATATCAACAAGGAATAAAGATTACAGAATCCACAGCTGTCAGACAACAAGGCCAATGATCAACCTAGTAGTTTGGCAACAACTTCGACCGAAGTTGTGCCACCCATCATTCTTGAACTAACGATAAAGCCGCCAAAGGGAGTAGTACACAAATTGACATTTAATCCTCGTGCCAGAGCAGCACAACATTATAATATAGTGGAGGATCTGGCCCAATCGCCATCTGCTATGTCGACACTTGAGGTACTGTAAAATTTCCCCTCCCAAAAGCAGGCTTTATTGTCAGCAATAGGTGGGATTGACCCAACAGATTCCAATCTTGTGTCCTTTAATCACAAAGGATATGACCCTCAGTTACCAGCTCAACTAGCTTTCCTGATTCAAGTGAAAGCCCTCAACAAAACTGTTCATCAAACAATTATTGATGAGGGGGCATCTACATGTATTATGTGGATGAGTTGCTGGAAAACTTTAGGATCTCCACCCTTGTTGTGATCTTCGACGACATTAAAAGCATTTGATGGATGAGCATACACCCCATATGGGATTTTAAGTAACTTGCAAGTCAAACTGGGGGGCAAAACAGTAGAAATAGATGTTGAAGTAAGTGACGGAAACCTCGATTAGAGCATCCTACTAGGAAGGCCCTGGATATATGTTATGATTGCCGTTGTTTCGATCTACTTCAGGAAGATTTCATTTGCCTTTCAAGGAGGAATTACAATCATCGACCAACAAACATTTCTCCCCAACAGTTCCCAAGTTACAGGAAGCATTCCGATGATCCACGGAAGCGCTCATTAGCTTCAAAATATTGGAGTAGGCCTACTAAAAGACCCTATCTTAATGGGGACTTTTTCCCTAACGCCTCCAATCAATCTGGCAGAAGTGGCAATGGTAGGAACCCGCAATATGATATCTTCTATTCAAAAGATCTCAGAAAACGATATTAACATGGATAATCTGCAGGTATTGCCTCCAAGCCCAATAGAAATATTGTAGCAATCAATGTTTTCGGCATGGGAGGCAAACCCAAATCAATGCTCATCAAGTGTTTGGATAGATAGGTCTAAGGAATATGGTACCCCTTCAGAACCTTGGTCGCAAGTACATGTTGTAGATGAAGGAATTGTTCAGTTGATGATGACTGACGGGGCACCATGGGAAGATTACCACCATCGTTCCCATCTTCTGGATTACAACGAAGATACTCCTACTAACCTTCATCATCCCTCAGTTTTTGACTTTCTATCAAATACTGTAAACACGGTAGATTCTGAGTGAAACTTGTCCAATATTAAACAAACTATCACCATAAATATCTCGACCAAAACAAATGTTGTAGAGAATATTCATGTCGGCAAATCTTGTTCTCCTTCAGAACTGAAAATATATCACGCTCTTCTTCGCAAGTTCAGAGATGTCTTTTCTTGGTCATATGATGAAATGCCAGGCATTGAATCGAGCATAGTTGAACACGAAATTAAGATGTATCCATATGTCAAACCAGTACGACAGTGGCTACGGCAGGTGCACCCCAAGAAAGCCGCTGCCATCAAGGCAGAAGTTGAAGAACTTCTCCATGCTCGTTTTATTTACCCGGTTCCTCTAACTGATTGGGTATCGAATATTGTTCCTGTAATGAAAAAACAAGGAACGATTAGAGTGTACGTCAATTATAGGGATGTAAATCAAACTTGTCCAAAAGACAACTACCCTACACCCTTCATTGACCAGATAATTGATGAATGCGCTGGACGTGAAATATTTTCATTTATGGATGGAATTTCTAGGTATAATCAAATAAATATCTGCCCACAGGACCAGTCAAAGGCTGAATTTATTTGTCCGTGGGGCACATTTGTATATCGCAAGCTACCCTTTGGTTTAAAGAACGCAGGGGCAACATTTCAGAGGGCAATGAATTATGCCTTCCATGACATCAAAAACATCATTCAACCATATCTCGATGATCTTTTGGCTCATCCGCGAAAGCAAACCGATCATCCGCAACATTTGAGAGTGATATTTCTACGCCACCAACACTACAAGATACGACACAATCCACACAAATGTGTGTTCTGTGTCAGTTCTGGTTGTTTACTTGGCTTTGTGGTCTCAAAGGATGGGATTCGTCTTGACCCATGTAAGTTTCAGGCAATCATTAATTTTCCTCCACCTTCCAATTTGCTTCAGATTCAAAAACTCCAAGGGAAAGCAAATTTTCTGAGGAGGTTCATTCCAAACTACGCCGAACTTGCAAAAGGTTATACTCGTCTATTGAAAAAAGAAGTACCCTTCGTCTAGGATTAGGTCGTGCAAGATTCCTTTCATGCTTTAAATGAATCCCTAATAAAAGCATCATTAATGTACGCTCTTGATTATCAAAAAGACTTTAAACTGTATCTGGCTGCAGCGGATACGACCATCGCAATGGCTTTAGTTCAAGAAGACAATGGAATTGAACATGCTATATATTATTTAAGTAGAAACTTAAATGATACAGAAAGAAAGTACTCCTACTTTGAAAAGCTAGCTCTCATAGCTGTTCAAGCGATACAGAGATTTTGACACTATGTCCTCTTTCGAAAAACTACCATTTTGTCAAATTGCAACCCCGTGACTTATATATTGTCGCAAAAGTTGCTGGGGGAAAATATTCAAAATGGATAGCAATTCTACAAGCGTTTGATCTGGAATTTATAAAATCTAAATCGAAGAAATCTCTGGTTTTCGTGGAGTTACTATGCGATCTCCCATCGTCGCCCAACGATGTAACATCAGAAGAAGCGATCGTGGATGAATCTTTGTTTCTGATATGTTCAAGCAATCCGTGGTATGAAGACATAATAATCTGTCTCCAAACCCAAACATATAGGTCTGATACCTCCCGCTCGGAACAACGACGCATTCGATACCAAGCAAAAGACTACATGATCGTCAGTGATACACTTTACCGTCGCGGTGTCGATACAGTTCTGAGGAGGTGCCTCACCCGCCAGGTGGCCGAAAAAGTCCTGAATGATTGCCATTTAGGCACGTGTGGGGGGCATCAATCTGGTTATGCTATGACACAAAATATTTTACGAGCAGGATACTTCTAGCCAAAATTTTAAAAGATTGCATAACGCAGTCAGAAGTTGCCATGCATGTCAAATCTTCGATCGAAAAACTAGAATACCACCCGCGCCTCTGCAACTAGTAGTCGTTTTCGGTCCATTTGCAAAATGGGGCATAGATTTCATGACTTGTAACCCCACCTCGGCTAGGGGGCATGGGTATGTCATAGTTGCAGTAGACTATTTTACCAAATGGGCCGAGGCGATGCCTACATTAAACAATAGCGGCGAAACAATTTCCCTCTTCTTTTTCAATCATGTAGTCTCTAGATTCGGCATTCCATAGGCCATAGTCACAGATCATGCATCGCGTTTTTGCAATCACATGATGGCTGAGTTGGTTGCCAAATTAGGGCTATCCATGAAAGCTCTACTCCGTATTATCTGTAGGCCAACGGACAAGTTGAGGCAATCAACAAGGTCCTGAAGCAGATGCTGCAAAGGATGATTGGAGTCCACAAAAGGAGTTGGCACCTGATCCTGTACTCAGCCTTGTGGGCATACCAGACATCAGTGAGGAATGCAACTGGGTTTACACCCTTTCAACTAGTGTACGGCCTGGAAGCAATCTTACCAGTTCAGTGTGAAATCTCGTCCCTCAAACTCATGGTCGGCCTTCTCCCCGAAACTTCAGAAGAGGAGGCTCGTTTCTTGGAACTAATCCAATTGGATGAAACCCGTTGTGATGCTGCTTTGGCTAACGAAGCCCATAAGAAACGAGTCAAGGCACAGCTCGACAAGAATGTCAAACCTTGTGTCTTGTCAGAAGGTGACCTGGTCTTACTTTACGACCAAGAATCTGATAAATTGGGAGCAGGTAAATTCAAGTCTTTATGGATGGGCCCCTATATTGTTAAGCGTGTGTTAGAAAAAGGAGCCTACGATTTAGTGGATTATGATGGGATTCCACTAGGGCAACCCAGCAACGGTTTGTACCTTAAGCGTTACTATGCTTGACTCAAGATAGTAACCCCTATGCTTTTGTTACATTTTTGTTTTCACTAAGGGTAATTGTTGTGGTTAAGTGATCCACTTTTACATTTGTTGCAGATGTCGGAGCTATTGGAATCATTTGTTGGATATTCCGACTGAGCAAGTCGTACTTCGTGGAACCTATCTTTTGCGGCCTGGGCCATCTTTGATCCAAGCGGCGAGTTAGTGAGTTTCAGAGGGGTATGTATTGGTCGGCCAACGAACAATATTGTTGAATACAATGCCTTGATAGAGCTCCTCCCTGATGCCATTACGTGTGGCATACGCCGACTCATTGTCAGGCTAGACTCACAACTCGTCATCCTACAGCTCAATGGTATCTACTCTGTACGGAATCCAGCTATCTATCACATGTTCCTAAGGGTCAAGATTTTGGAAAGGCAGTTTGATTCTATTCAATATCAGCATATTTCCAGAAACCTAAACACATTAACTGACTCATTGGCAAATTATGTGTTAGATAGACACTTGCAACATTTATAAAAGAAGCATTTGATCAATATTTGCATCAAGATCACATACTCAACCAAAATAAAGCTCCAAAAATCAAAAATATATATATAATTGTTTATGGTTCATACATAATGTTCTGTAACCAAGACAAAATCGATCAAATGACCCAAAACTCAAAATGTTAGGGGGAACCCTAGCCTAATGATACTGGTGATAACAAGTCACCGCCTGTGCAATCATGCGTAAAAGCCTAGTCCATCGACTCGGCACGCCAGTAGTATGTTGCTGCAACCTCAGAGGCAGCTCGTCGGTCCTCACGTCCGAAATACCGAGAGTGAGGCCCTCGATCTGATCCTGCAATGCTGAAAGAGTCTTGGCCACATTAAGGTAGCGAAGGATAGCCCTCCCCACAACCTCTCCTGCTGGAGCGGCAGCTGGTGCTCTCAGATGTACTGCTGGCTGAACTGATCCAATATCTGCATGAACACATGAGTTTTGATTAGTCCTGATAGAAGAAAGCACGAGAATATTATAAAAAGAAACGATAAACAGAGATATGGTCAGAGAATTTACTGATAGCACCCCACTACTCACCAGCCGACAACACCAAATCCGGGTCACCCCGGAAATCCATACCAGCATATAGATACTCGGAAAAAACCATCTCATGAGGATTGAACCACTCGAAGAAGGTATCAGAAAAGGAAACCTAGGACTGACCAACATGTCAGGCCATAAGGTCGACCCATCTCTGCATCCGTGGCTCAGTTGGTGGAGGTAAGCCAAGTGAAATGTACTGTGGCTGCATCAGTGGGATCTTTTCCAAGGCGAAAGCGGTCAAAATAGAACCATAGCCGAAGTTCTTGTGTTTTCCACTTTTTACCTTGGTCAATTGTTCTTTCATCACAGGGAGTATTGCATCACACTAGTTGAACACCTTTGGTTCAAGGCATTCCAAGGCGTACTGCATATAGGACCTGTTAGCCACGTGAAGTGCCACACTACCAGCCAGTCTAGAAAAAGTGAACAGAATGGTCCTCAAGGACCGGTCAGTGACATATCGGATGTTGATCTTGCTGTCCCTACTCGACTGAGATCCCTCTCTGTAATACCAGTGAATATAATCTCTCACAGATTCACTCCCACGGGCGGAACCTGATAATGAAACAGGGGCACCACGCCTCGATAAACCGATAAAAAATAGATGTCCATGAAAGTCAAGGGGATAGCTTTTCCTCTGATATGAAACACCTCGTTAGTAGGATCCCATGCATCGAGAAGATATTGCAACAAGTTGATTTGTTGCCTCATGCTGGAGATGCGAAAAAACTTGAACAGGCCACAGCTCCGCAGTGCAGTTATTGTAACCGGATCATGTAAAGCAAAGATGTCATCTTCTTGATGGTCACGTTCTCGCCATGTACCAACCATTTTGCTCCGATAAATCTCTACAAAACAAGCAAGAGAAGAGTCAGGGTCCTGATTTGGCAAAAAAGAGGAAAAAATTCCATGAGAAAACAGTGCAAAAGTTTCCCTTCTTGTGCCCATCGCACACTAGTAGTGTATTGGGTGAGATGCATACTGACTGGCCAATGGCCAAGCCAGTATGCATCACACCTTTCGATATAGAAAGGGTGCGATGGAGCCAGGGTGAATTTTTCAAACCCCAGGGGCTCAGAAAAATAGGAAACATGCTCAGAATCCAAAAAGGAAGGAATGCAACTGAAGAGCTCAGGTTTAGCTCCTACCTGGTCCAGACGGTGTCGAGAATCGTCCATAGAATCTCCCAGAATCAGCTGGTGAAAATCAAGGGGGAAAAGCACCTCCAGAGCTCCAACAAACCAAAGTTCAAATGAAATGGTAAAATGAGGGGTAAAGACCACTTTTAAATTACTTTTCACATAATTCGAGTAAAATATTAGCGTTTTAACTCATTTTTCAAACATATATCGTTCATTTCTAATCGGTTTGATGAAGCAATTGAATAGGCAGTACAACCTTTTAAGGAACAAAGTATTTAGCGGTGAAATCAAGTAGTCAATGACCATTATCACGAGCAGTTTTTATGCGAAGTTCAAGCTCGTTAAAAATTAAACCTTAGCAATGAGCAAACATTCCCTGGAGTTTAAGCTCATTAAAAAATGAACCAATCCCCGGTAAATAACCATTGTGAATGCATTATCATAAGCTTTTTGAGCCCTGGTCATGTTCTTACCATCACCTCCACTCTGTTTTAGCCGATCATTCACCTCCATTTGATTGTTTACCCCTTTTGAGGAACAGCTGCGATGAATGATCCTGTTAGCCATCCTTGTGACACTGTTGTGATTGGAAAATTCCAAACCTTACCTGGAATCAACTGCTACCTGAAATTATCACTCGTTCCTCAAAAGACGAGTCTCCTTCAAGCTCTTTTCATCTGACTCGTAAAATATGAAAAGATTGCCGAGAAATTGGCCTCTCTAGCTCGTTAAAGCTACCGGAAGTGCTATCCCTCCTCTATATTTTAATCTTTTTGGACCTCAGGGATTATTACACAAAAAGATCGAGCGCTTGTTTTTTTCGGCTCGTTAAAATTACCGAAAATTCATCCCTTTCATATTATTTTATACTTTTTCAGACTTAAGGGATTATATGACGAAAAAGGATTATTGGAGTTTCCTTTACGTCCCTTTCAGACTCTCTAAAATTGAAAAGGACCGAGTTATCTTTGTCATTAAACTTGTTAAAACGGAATAGCGACAAACTTGTCCGTACAGACAAGAACGAGTTTCACTGACGCTAGGCTTGTTAAAACATAGCGACGGGTTTTCTCGAAGGGAAAATTATAGAACAAGCATATGTTATCCTCCTCAAGCTTGATAAAAATAAAGAGGTACTAGTCAGCAATGACTAGGGAAGAAATGGGAAGAAAACTTGAAGAAACTTTATTTGTAGCAAGTCGCTCTTGAACATGACACTTTCACTCCACATCCGAGTTGGGTTGGGTTATTTCGTTCACCGGTCATATCACCATTGGTCCATCGCACCATCCGTGTTTGGGGTTAACACTACCAATCCATTTCAGTGTCACCGGTATGTTCAAGAGAAGTTGCTCAGAGAATTCACCTGTGTCTCATCTACTGCAATACGTTCATGATCCATTCTTTCATGACCGCCACCCTGAACCCTGTATCATCAGATCGTTTTCGCCTCCAAAATCATTTACTCAGTTCCGTGTTGTAGATGTGGGATTCATTAAGGCCCTCCTATGATGGGTCGCTTCTTGTTGACATCAGCTCATTATCCAAGAAGTCGACTTAGGAACAACCCTTTCAGTACTTTGAAGCTTGCATGCCTCAACAACAAGTTTCTCACTTCTGGTCACAAGTTTACATCAGTGGCCTTATATCGAAAGATTTTGTGTGGTGTTCGATGCCAAGGGCCTTTTCAAACCACACGAATTGTACTGTAGTACCTTGAGGGTCATCATCATTATCGTTGATTCCTCTCGCGCCTGTTAACATCTTACATCATTGGCTAGTAATCAGGCAATGTCTTTCCATGTTCGACTCCAGGACATCTTTCACATGGATTGACTTGTACTCCGAGTGAAGATTGGACGAGTTTTGAAGACCCCGGAGCTAGTTTCATCCATCCAGGCTGCGATATATTCAGGAAAATAAAGACATCAAATGTACATCATTGCTGCACAGATGATCATCTGAATCAAAGGATGATGGCTCTATCAGAACCATCAGTCTGCCACACAGACGATTGTCTGTCTTATGTACATGAAAATGAATTTATAAAGTTGAGCATGGGAATGCTCGCCTCAGCTAGATCATGAAAAATATTATGAAGATAATGTATTGTATTGTATCTTATTACAGGTCACCTTCCAGCTCGAAAAAACTTCGAATCCTCATGATAAAGAATTTCACCTGACATCAAAAGATTAACGACCTCATGCTTTAGGGGGGAACTGTTATAGACATTTTTGGGCACTGCAACCCCAATCATACATGTCCGTAAACCAAGGGCTCCTAAGTCCCTAAAATTGTTGCTTCACACCCTAAAAGAACAAGGTCAGCTGATTACATCATCTCCCAGAAGTTCTCCACAGAAAACTGCTCAGAACTGTTCAAAGCTGGACCATATAGACTACCCAGTGCAGAGGGTACGATGCATCTCACCTGCCCATTGTAAAGGGTGTGATGCATACTGGAAAGTCCTTCTGTAGGGTGTTATGGGCGAGAGTAGACAAATGGCAAAGATAGTTTGCAAGGTGGATCATCATGGAATCTTCCATAAACTTCTCTTGTGACACTTGCCTCTCCGAATTCGCCCAGGGATGAGTAAGAGATCATCAATCTCCAAGTGGAATCAAGAACTATCAGAGAGAGGACACATATCAAAATCCAAGAAGCTAACTCAACCCCCTGCAATCATCTATATATGGATCCCTCATCCCATAGATCCAGAGGCTGGAATTTTGTATCTTGTAAGGAAGTGTTGTTGGTTTCTTGGTGGAATATCATAGTGTTGGGTGATCTAATCTTTTCATGAGGTGAAGAAGGGCTTTCATGCTGGGAGGATGACGCTGGGTCAGAACAATTGGTTGTTATCCTCTTTGCTATTCTTGATATTAATAAAGCTATTCAAGTTTTCCTCCACATTCTTGTATGTTTGATGATATATGCATTTGTGTGGTGAATATATATCTGGTCTTGTATTGTTTATGATTGTAGATCTCTGTTCTTCCATATTATTATTCTACTTTGATTCCGCAGGTGCTCTTTGAAGCTGGGCAGACGAAGGCAAAGCGGCAAGGATCTTTCAGAAGGGAGAGGAACCAAGCAAGGAACTAAGTGCAAGACTGAGGTTGGTGTCCTTTGTTCCCCTATTGTCTACTTCTCATAAAGGAAAGCGAAAGTAGTTTTAGTTTTTTTGTTTCTAAGATAGCTACCAGTATTAGTGGGACTAGCATCTCCAAGTGGACATTAGATTTCCTGATAACGCACTTTACCCTAGTTATTCAAATTATCTTTAGTCATTGCAAGCAAAAGGAAACCTCAAAGAGATTACCTTTGACTCCCTTGTGAATAAATTTGTCGAGAGAGAGAAATATTTTGGGAAGAAGACAACTCCTCAGTCTTCTGAAGAAGCTATATGTCTTGCACATAGACAAAATAATCATGCTCAACATTCTTCCAGAGGAATAGGTGGTTGAAGAGGAAGAGGAATAAGAAATTTTAGAGACAGGCGGGTAGACACTCTCAAGGAGAAAAGTATGATATTCATTGCATACGTTGCAATAGAGATGGATCAAATGATGCATCCACATGCAAGTTGCATCAAGATAGAATTGAACAAGAAATAAATAAACCCAATGGTAAAAACAATGACAAAGAGAAAGGTAAAGCACCTGAATCCACTCACTATGTTGTGGCACATTGTAATATTGGAGTAAATGAAGACATGTTTAATGCTTCACTTGCTTCTAGTTGGTCTTCAGGATTGAAACGCTATTTTATATGGAGTTTTATCCTACCTTATGTTCGGATACCATGAAAAATAATAGAAAGCTAAAAAATAGATCAGAGATTGCTCTCCTCAATATTCAAAATGATTAAATATATTACATTGTAAACATTAATAATAAATGACTAAAGTAGAACTTGACATCCATGGAAGTAGAACTAGACACCTAAGGGGTAGAACTGAAGTAAAATTGAACTGTCTATGACATCTAGAAGACAACAGAAGCAAATGTGATGACACCTAACTGACAGTGAAACCAATATATCAACAACCTTAATATCCTCTCCACCCCTAAACCTCTCATCTTTTGTGTGATGAAATCGAAGAGAAAGACATGCACAACACGGGTGGCCTTGCACACGTATAAGTGATGGTACATTTCCAGCCACACCGGAGATGAATCCACATTTTCTTGTAAAGATATTTAGAACTCCATCATTTGGTGGTGTACAAGCTCTCTCTACGAGAATAAAACCAACACATTTATCTTGAATACGAATTATCCATTGGTGATAACACCCACTTCAATAGAAATACATTCCTTTTCTGCATGCGGACATCTAACTATTTTGTTCCTTCATCCTCGACTTTACACTTTTTATTTATTTATTTGGCATGACCACCCGAGGAAAAAGTTGCATGGCAGGTTCATTTCTTGGACCTTAATTGTGCTGTTGAACTGCCACAAATGAGAAACTTGCCACATGAATTTGAGAAGATATTTTTTTGAATAATTTACTGATAATGTTGATGGAGTAGTATACTTTGTAGACAAATCAAAACTCAAGCCATTAGGGCTTGGCACAATCAGGCTCAAATTGTGTGGTCTTCTAGACTTTCGTCTCCATAATGTTTTATATCTCCCACAACTGAGGAGAAACTTGTTTTCCTTGGTCCACATCCGCTAGCAAGGAGACTCCATTCATATGTTTCAAGGCAAGGTTGAGGTGAGAAAAGCATTAGATTAGTCACTTGTCATGATGGGGATAGAAGAAGAAAGGCTTCTCAAGCTTCAAGGTACCTCTGCTCGTGCACAAAATTTCTCATACAATTCTCATTATGATGAAGGTACATTTCCATCAAGTCTATTATGGCATGCTAGATTTTGACACTTGAACTATGACACCCTTCTCTTGTTGAAGAAAAATGGTGTTATTGGTTTTTCTACAATTCCTAGGAAACTTAAGCAATGTGATGCTTGCATTCTAGGAAATCATAGAAAAGAGTGTTTTCATGATTCACATTCTAGAGCATATAGAAAAATTTAACTCATTCATTCATATTTATGCGGTTCAATGTCTGTTCCTTGTGCAAATGGAAATAAATATATGATGACATTTATTGATAACTACACCAGAATGTGATGGGTTTATTTATTGAAGAACAAATCTGATATTTTTCAAACATTCAAGAACTTTCATACATGGATTCAAAATTATGCACAATCTCATATTGGCTCTATTCACACTGATAATGGAAAAGAATACACTTAAAATGAATTTGAAAACTATCTTGGCTAGCATGGGACCAAACATCAAACAAATGTGCCTTATAATCCCCAACAGAATGGAGTAGCTAAAAGAATGAATAGGACAATATTAAATATGGTACATTCCATGATGTTTTTCAAGAATGTAAAATTGATGTTTTGGGTTGATGCAGTTCTATGTGTTGTATATGTAAAAAATATATGTCCATCTAATGCTATCAAAAACAAGACCCCTTATGAAATGTGGTATAGCCACATTCCATCGGTAAAGCAACTCATGATCTTTGGTTCTACCTATTATGCCTCGATACCAAAGGTAGATAGAAATAAACTTGGTGCAAGGAGTCGTAAGTGTATTTTCTTGGGATATTCAAATACCTCCAAAGCATATCATCTCTATGATGAGGTTAATACAAAGTTTGTTGTATCTAGAGATGTAACATTTCTTGAATCTTTCAAAGCTGACAATGTTGTTGAGCGGAAACTTGATCACTTGGATAGATTCAGAAATGAAAAATTATTTCAAGAATTTAATAATCAAATTCCACATATTGAAGGGGGATTCATATATTGGATCAATCTATGGAATCTTCTTCTGAAGCTATCTCTCCCCCATATGAAACTCCAACCACTTATGACACCTTGATTGATGTGATTGACAGAATTGGGAGAATCAATCTTGATTCGGTCCCAACACAATCAACTGAGCAGCCTGGACCATCTTAGAAAAGTCCCCCAAAAGTGGCTGACAAAGAAACTTGAAAGTGTTCATCCTGATGATGTTGGAAATACAGGAGAAAGAAATTCAACCAGGTAAAGTGGAGGTGATGTAGATGATTCTGATTCACCTATTGATATGGATGTTTCTTATGACTGTGAACTGAATTTGTCTATAGATTTTGAACCAACTTCCTTCAAATAACCCACTTCTCATGATGAAAAGAAAGGAGCAATGCAAAAGGAGTATGATGCCTTAAGAAATAATGGCACTTGGAATTTGGTTGATCCTCCATTGGGAGCCAAACCAATTGGCTGCAAGTTGGTCTACAAGAACAAATATAAAGCTGATGGCCCACTTGACAAGCAAAAACCCAGGCTTGTGGAAAATATTTTTTTACATAAGGAAGGGGTAGATTATGAGGAAACGGGCTACCATCTAGACACTCTTTACCCTAGAATATTAGAATGGTTGGAAATTCCATCAACTAGATGTAAAAACTTCTTTCTTGAATGGAGATCTAAAAGAGAATGTCTTTATGTCCCAACCTGAAGGATGTGTTGTGAAAGGACATGAACATAAAGTATGAAAACTTTTGAAATCCGTGTATGGCACATTAACTGAGCATCTTCTGAAAATCAACTTCAAACATTATGATCTTGATCATGAAACTTTGTTTGTCAAGAAAGTTGGCAAAACAATTGTATATCTAGTGGTATATGTAGATGATATTTTGATGACAGGGAACAATGAGAGCTACATTTCATCCATAAAGAAGGAATTGATGAAATGTTTTGAAATGACTGACTTGGGCTATGTTCACTACTATCTTGGTATTGAAGTAACTCAACATCTGAAGTCTATATTCCTCTCTCAAAAGAAGTACATTAGAGATATGTTGAGCAAGTTTGGCATGGCTGAGTGAAATCCTGTGATTACTCCAATGGAATAAAACTTAAATATCACATCCATTAACAATGTAAATTTTGAAATAGGAACTATAAAATCAGAACAGGAACTGTGGCCAAAAAACATGAAAAACAGTGCTAAAAATGAAAAGTGTGTATACTGGAACGATGGCTTTTTTCTTAGGGTCAATTTTCAACATTTTTAAAAAATGTTAGTAAAACCAATTTTTTTGTGCAAAAAACAACTATTTTTGAGGAAAAAAATACACTAATGATTTTGGTAGAATAACATTTTTCTTTCCTAGGTATAATTTCAATTTTTTTTAGTAATGGCGATAAATAAAAATAATGGGATCTGAAACACATTAAAATTCTATCAGTTTTCATCCATGTTGTTAAACATATGATAAAATGACACTAAAGATCGCTAAAATTATAATTGTTTTCAACCATAACATAAAAAATACAAAAAAAATTGGAAATTTTTCAACCATAAAATTAAAAAACCATGACAGTATGAACAAACTACATGACTAAAATAATGAAAATGTCATTACTTGTAGATTGAATGAAACATACATTACATCTCTAATTTATTGTTGCATTGTAGATATTCTAAACAATAAAAATGAGCATAATTAAAACATATAATCCAACAAACATAAAAATGAATCATTACTTCATTTAACACCATATGAAAATCAAAAATTTTATTTCAAGATGCGATGCAAACATCTATTATATAAAGTTTATTAGACAATTATTCAAAATCACTCATATTTTCTTACACACCATCGGAATTCACATATTCAAATGAATGCCTGGATGCAGATGAAGATGTTCCACATTCTTCTCTTTCGTCAACTAGTGTCCAATCTGAGTCCACATGCATGCCCACCATTTCAGGTTTCAAAATTATTTTGTATCTACGACTGGTTTCAGCAGACTCCCATTTCAAAATTGTTCCTTATGGTAACAACCTCTTCAAAATATCTATCGTCTTGAAGTGAAGAGTTACTCTCTTTTTTAAATTGAAGTCATAAACTAGTATGTCAAAATCCTCCAATTTTAAGAGGTTTTTGCAGTAATGATTTATATTTCTACCCTTTCTTTTTCTCTTTCCACCAATTTTTTTATCAACTACCATCTCTGGCTTATACACACCATTGAATGGGTGTGTATTTGTGGCATACCAATGTACTTCCACACCTGCAAGATTTTCATTTTTTGTGATGACCTTTATAACCTTAGCAACCCACAATGAATAGCAATTGGGATCTCCATCTGCTAGCACTGCGATCATGCAACCCTCCTTAATATCTTGGACTGAACCCCTGTAAAGGCCTTCCATGGCTTGACGTTGTCCATAAGATATTCTGGAACCAATATACATTTCTATTTCCTCTGCCTATGAAGAATTAATAATACCTTGAGATTGTTGTTGTTCAACAATGTTTCTTTCCTCGTGTTGATTTGACACATTTTGTGGCCAAATAGATGGATTTTTCAAAGGTAAATATTCGTTTGTTGTTCTTGAAATGATATCACTTTGATTATTGAAAAAATACTTCCACCAAACTAAATCATCAACACCAAATAACTCATATGTATATGTAATACATTTTTTAATTTCTTCTAGGCAATTAAAATAATTCATATCTCTATTCTGACTGCGTGCATTATGAACTTCAGTAACTGATTGTAATAAAAATATATTTGATGCAAATATTGGATGATCTGGAATGAACTTCAAAAATGCCAAACCTGATGACAGTGCCCATTCTACACTAGTTGAATACTTCTTGCCCCATATTAGTGTTTTCCCATCATTTTTTTTATACGAAATTGATATTGGAAGATAATGTCATGTTGACAGTGCTGGATCCACCAACATGTCAGGGGATCTCCCCAGTAAGAATTCCCAATTAGACCTCAAACCATTTGGTGTAGGAGTCCTAGTAGTGGGTCGTATGGTAATGCCTTGATTGTGATTTCGCACAGAGGAAAGTAAGATAACTCTATTGGTAGCAAGGGTGTGACAACTACAGTGAGCCAAGGAAGGTGCATGAGAGGTTCTAACACATGGGGGTTGAGATGAGTGCGCCCCTTGGAAACCTGTAATAGTACTCGGCTTGGAAGGGAACACACGAGCGAAGATGCATCACAAGCAGGAAAGAAATTCAACAAGGAATCCAAAGTGATGGTTAAACCAATTGCACAAGAAAGATTCATACATACTTATACATAATAGTCCATACATGCATGCATAAGCAAATAATACATATATCATTTAGATTAAACCAGATAACATAGAATAAAATACAACATATGCATGAAGCGTGCTGGCTCTATTATATTAAGAAGTGTAAGTTCTAGTCATCAATACATCCATGTCCAACAACTAGTTCCAATATTGTAACATTACAACCAAAACTACCTACTCCTCCAAAGAGATGTGCTAGCTCTACATAGTGGAGAAGCCAAGGCTCATTACAATACTGTCCAAGCTCTCTCTAAGATAGTTTTATCAGAAGCTTGGCTAACCAAAAGCATTTACAATGAGTTATGAGGTTCTATTTATAGCAAAGGGTGGGGTGAACCTTGACATTCCCCTCTGTGATAGTTCATCTACCTTCGTGACTCTTCATCTACTCTACGACCGTTACATCCAACTATTGAGACTTGAGATTCCACTTGACACAACGTTACATTACAATGCACATGTGCTCATGTGAGATAAAATGGCCTGAGCAAGCCATGAAAGATATTACTGACACTTAGTCCATTGTCATGAGACCAACTCCTTGACATGCTTGTGATGGTGAAGGTGGTGAGTTGATGCCAAGCTTGGTCGTCCTTGATGGCATGCATGCACGCCATGGTGACATCTTATTGAAGTGATCTCTTGCCTTCATTGCATCTGGGTGCATTGGTGTGACTCATTTATCCAACACGTCTGCTATCACGGGCATTGTCTTCTTGGTGCACCTGAACTGACAACATACTGATGCATAGTGTTTGTCTTGATATTCCTGTGTGTGTTGGTGGTCATGCGCATCAACTGTCAACTACATGCTCAGCTCCAATCAGACTTTCTTCTTGTCTTCGCCTTGGTGAGTGTGTTGAATGTGTTGGATCGCATGCATGCACACAATTACATGCATGCAGTTGAATCCTTTACATGCAATCAACAACACTTCTCACCATGTCTGATCCGTGCCAGCTGCTGGGATGGATCTATAACTTATACAGGTTTAGTTTCATCTATGACTGCATGTTGTGCCCCGTATTATTCCTATTCTTGCTCCAAATCATTTTCTTATTTGAGCATCTCATGTTCTTCCTTGATTTGCTTCTTCAACACATGTAACTCCTTTGTTGTTCCATTCTATGTCTTCGTATGATCAGGCCATCACCTCATAGCCCAAGTCTCCATAGTTTCCTTCATCATCAGTGGATCTTCTTTAGCTTGCAACTTTATTCCGCCTTCGTGTTATCAATAACCTTCCTCTTGCATTCATTGCATCTTATATGCTGCCTTCAACTGTTGTTCATGATGCTTCTCGCTGTGATGTTGTTGCCAGCATATCTTGATGTCCTTGTCTATGAACAACTTGATGTCTTCGTGAGTAGGAAATATCATAGACACTTGATCGACTACATCCCCAAGTGTGCTATGACCGGTGTCTTTGACTCTGCTCTCCTAGAAGCCATTGTATCTATGCCGCTGAGAGGAAGATGAACACCTGAGATACTTGGAGACATGGAAACACCCATGGCAAGCAATCTATCAGTCGAAAACCAAAATGAACTTGAGAACTAACTTGCAACATACCTATGTGACTGATCATGAAGGTCGTGCACTTTTCATCGGGAGGTAGGGAGACTGACTGCCAAGACAGTTTGGGCTACTGGGAGGCTGACTAATTGTTGGAAATATGCAATGCACAATCCAATCTGGCTAATGACTGTTGGAATTAAGCAAGGCACAATCTCAACTAGAAATGGTTGTAGGCTCAGTGACTACATTGCTCAATTTTCTGGGCCAAAAGTCACTTTCCCTCAGAATTGTGCAATGCAAGAATGGACGATGGTCATTGGGCAGAAATTCACATTTCCTGAGAGGATGATAGAACCTTCCCTCTCAGGATTGTGCAATGTTGTCTTAGTGAGGTAGAGTTCGGGCCAAGGCTACCCGACTCGCCGATAGGAAACTGATAGCGAAAGTGAATGCGAATGCATGGAGATGTTGGGTGTAAGCATAAGTGAATGATTGTGCATGCAAATGGTGAATGAAATTTTCATAAAATGCAACAACATGCATGTGAGTGAGGCGAGTCACCGAATCGATGATCGGTTGTGATAACCAGTTTAATGCATGTGACAGCAATGAGAAGTTAATGAAAACTGAAATGGTGCTTGTACAAGCTAGTATGTATCAAAACAACAACAAGCACTCACTGAAATCAAGCAGACAACGTTCATACGAAGCGAAACACAAAAAGCACTAGAAATGCAACATAAGACATGGAAAGCGGGCTTACCCCAAAACAACTAAGTTAAATGTGCTGACAACTCCTAGATGTGATGTGGGATGTCAGAGCTTCAAGGTTGATGTGAGGAACGAGCTCTACAGTGTCTGATTGATGAGTTTTGATAAAATTCAGGTTGTTACGTGCATGCCACAAATCTAGGGAAAGCGACACTTGGTGGGAGCTTCTTGAAATGATCCTTGTGTGTAACCTCCAACTGCCAAAAATAGATCCCTAAAACAAGGAATTCCTTTGCATGTTGCCTTGGGAGAAGCATCCCATGCATGCAAGTATGTTTTCCTTGGTCTCGGAGGAAACCGATCAACTTAGCTGCACATGCAAGAGGTTGCTCAACTACTGGGAGAAAATTCACATATCTAGCTGGGAGCTGGGCTGGCTCCTCAGAGGATTTGAACAAATTTTGGGTTGAGCAGCCCAACTTGGAAGGATTGTGCAGTTTTGTAGGTGAAGCTTGCTCAGTAGAATTGCATAATTTTTGGGCCCAGCAGGCTGCCAGTTAGGATTGCGCAATTTCTGGAGGGAAGGCTGGTTTCCATCCATATTTGCACAAATTCTTGAAGGAGTTGCTTAGCCTATTGTTGGACCAAGTCCGGATGAACAACCTATGAGGGGAATGATTAAAGGTTTGATCGAGAGGCTATCTTTCTACAAGAAAATCACTGGAGCTTGAGTACTTGACAAAGCAAGACATGCTACTGTGAAGTTTGGCAGGGAGGGTCCAAAACGAAGCTAAGGAAACAATTTGGAGGGTGGTTGTATCTGCTACAACACTTGGCGAGACACTGGTAGAACTCTAGTCCTCTGAAAGGACCTTTTTTATGAAAAGTAAGTTTAACATCTCTAGATGTATTATTCAGTTCCTAGCTTGTCTTGGTTTCACACCAGCTTGATTGTTAGATGTAGCATCCACGAGGATCTTGGTTGATTTACACACATTCCAAGTTTGATTGGGGTTGAGGGGTATATTGATGCACAAGAATTATAGTCATCACAGTCTTAGCTTCATCTCTAGTGTCGCTCCGCTATAATCAGGCTTGGACAGTACCCTGACGAAGTAACATAGGAACACAAGAATGTATCTACTGCCAGTGAGCGTGGTTAGTAGCCCGACGGAGTTACTTGCATCACCTCTCTATGCATTAAGCCTTTCTCTTCTTTCACTTTATTCATTTTGAATTTTGAATTTTTTCACTTTTCATTTTTTTTTCATTTTTCATTTTTTCAACTGTGCATAGAACTTATTCATTTCAAAGGCGGAAGAGGCATCTCGACTTATTGAGAGTGGAAGAGGTTGTTCCAGTAGAGAAGTAGCTTATTATATCTCTGACATCCTTGTCAAGCTTTTCCCCTTCACCTTACTCTACCTGACTGAGCTGATAAGGGTTAACCCAAAAGCAACCGACTAGAGTAGGTGACACTAGTTAGCACGCAAGCATTGTGTTTTCACAGAGGTTTAACTCAAACAATATGTATTTTACTTTGACATATCATGGACTAAAGGTAACAAGATCTTCATACAGAGGGAGGATGACAGATAACCAAGTAGTGATAGGTGTACAAGGCCTCTTGTATTTTACCTAGCTTGTTTCAAGAGTCATACATGGTTTCATACGAAACTAACCTATGAACAAAACAAGCAAACAAACAACAAAGAAAAGCAGAAGTAGAAGCAAAAGAGAAACCAAAGTGAGTAAGAAAACAAGCAAGCAGACAAACAAACCAACAAAACAAGTAAGAAAACAAGCATGCAAGCAAACAAACTGAAAGAAAACACTACTCCTACTCCTAAGCTAATGACGCATGGGCCTCATCACGTGAAGTGATATTTCCAATGCAGCCATCGATGCATTGGTTGACCCATGTTGGTGAATGCTTGGTCCACGAGCAAGCTAGTTGTGTGAACCAACGACCAAGAAAGATATAACAATGAAGACAACCACACTTTGTGTTTCAAAGTTCCCACAAGACATAAGTGAGTGCAAGTGCATGACAAGCAGTCCGTGGACTTATCACAGTGTTGTGTGACACTACGTGTAGCATTGAAGCATAAGCACACTCTTTACTGTGACATGTAAGCAAACAAAAGAAACAAAGATAACTTGCGTCGTCCCCGCGTTCTTGCAATGTAACAATCCTCCAATGCATGAGCGATAGGATCATGCAATTCGTGTGGAGGAATCATGCTCTCTATGTAAGATTGATATTCAATGCATACAAATGAGTGATGAGGAGCCTTAGGTGATTGAAACGTTTCCTGATCGGAAGTGAGAGTAACCCCAAGAGAGCGAGGGCCTGACCTAACCATCAGCTCGAGTTGAAGTTCCTCGACAACCTGGAGTGTTTCAACTTCATTGTGAGATAGATCATCATATACCAATGACTTTGAGAGATCAACTGTGATAGGATTTTGATCATGATCGAATATAGGGGTAAATGCATCATGAAAACCACGATCAGAAAAATCAACGATTTCATGAGCATCGTCATGATCTGATGAATCAAATGGGGGGGTAGATGAAAAGCAAACAAAATCATCCTTTGTGTTTCTAGAAAAGGCAGATGAAAGACCAAGTGGGTTTTCAACGAATAACTTATCCTCTCCATTATCGAATGATGAAACAACATCCGGTGTATCCTGCGAGTGATCAATAATGGGTGCATCGATGGATGAAGATACACATGAAAAATTATGGATGGCAGGTTCACCAGAGATGTCAGGAAAGAACGGAGGAGGCTTGGATGGAAAGGAATTATCCTTCGCTGAGTGTTGATGCTCAAGCTCCCACTCATACACTTCATGAATGACAGTGCATGTTTGTTGTGCAACACCAACTTTGTCAATGGCTTGTTACTCGTTCACAACAAGTGAAGATTCTAATATGGAAGAACACAAGATAGTATCATCCGGAGGGACAACCAAGTGTGAAGATGGAGGTTGTGGAACAAATGCATATGACAACTTGATGGAATCACAACCAAATCTACGCGAAAATTAAGCGAAGTGATGTTGGGAGGATGTGACAGCTGAACATGTGTGTGAGCATGATCCTCAACATCACTCTGCAGTGGTGGAGTTGTTTGATGAGGGGATGGCAGACAATCACTTGTGACAGTGACCGCATCTGTTTGGGATTGCGCAGCTCCGTCGCTGAAGAATACGGAGCGAGGCTTGATTTCAAACTTCTTCTTGGGATGAGAAAATTTCTTAACACAATACTTGAATCGGTCCAAAAGATAGAAAAATTTCATCTGGCTCTTTGGAACTTGAAACTGCAAATCACAAAAGCACTGCCAAAAATCCATAGTCGATTCATGCGTAGATTTCTGTTGTTGTAACAGTTTTTTTGTCATGATGGTCTAGATCAAAATGATAGAAACTGTCTTCAATGAGATCACAGAAGTGCTCAAGTGAGTGCACGTTATCATCTGGTAGGTTGTAGAGCCACTGATGTGGAGATTCGCGAATTGTGTATGCAAGAGGCATGTTGGCTTGTTCGTTAGAACATCCATCTTCCTGATGAAGCATGGAAAGAAAGTCATGTGAGAACTCAGGCTAGGCCACTTCGCCTTCACCATCATATGTGTAAGTGGACAAGTGATCGAAAAACTCCCTCGTGATGGTGACATCTTCGTGATTCCAAAAACATCATAGAGGGAGAAGAGTGCAAGAATCCATGATAGATATGCAAAGGTTCAAAAGAGTATGAGAGGACACATCTTGTCGTTTGGCCCTCCTTCTAGCACCAAAAATGTTGATGGTGATGGACTCGCCAACATGTCAGGGATCTCCTCGGTAATAAGTCCCATTTATACCTCAGACCTTTTGGTGTAGGAGTCCCCACAGTGGGTCGTACAGTAATACTTTGACTGCTATTTTGCACAGAGGCAAGTAAGATAAATCTGTTGGTAGCAAGGGCTTTACAGCTGAAGTGAGCCAAGGAAGGTGCATGATAGGTTCTAACACATGGGGGTTGAGATGAGTGCACCCCTTGGAAACCTATAGTAGTACACGGCTTAGAAGGGAACACACGAGTAAATATGCATCACAAGCTAGAAAGAAAGTTAGCGAGCAACCCAAAGTGATGGTTAAAACAACAACACATTTGAGAAATATTCACACATACTTATACAGAATAGTCCATACATGCATGCGTAAGGAAACAATACATATACATTTAGAGTAAACCAGATAGCATAGAATACAATACAACAGATGCATGAAACATTCTAGCTCTCTTATATTAAGAAGTGTAAGTTCCAGTCATACAATACATCCATGTCCAACCATTAGTTCCAATAGTGGAATGTTACAGCCACAACCGCCGACTCCTCCAAAGAGATGTACTAGCTCTGCACAGTGGAGAAGCCATGGCTCATTACAATACTATCCAAGCTCTCTATAAGATAGTCTTATCGGAAGCTTGGCAAAGGGTGGGG
Source organism: Pinus tabuliformis (assembly GCA_031772625.1). NCBI lineage: Eukaryota > Viridiplantae > Streptophyta > Pinopsida > Pinales > Pinaceae > Pinus > Pinus tabuliformis. Next base: position 12,034,364 of record CM062813.1, on the reverse strand, counting down.
TGACCCTTGACATTCCCCTTTGTGACAATTCATCTACCCTCATGACTCTTCATCTACTCTATTATTGTTACATTCGAATATTAACACTTGAACTTCCACTTGAAACGACATTACATTACAATGCACATGTGCTCATGTGAGACAAAATGGCTTGAGAAAGCCATGCAAGACATCACTGACACTTTGTTCATTGTGGTGAGACCAACTATTTGACATGCTTGTGATGGTGAAGGTGGTGAGTTGATTCCAAGCTTAGTTGTCTGTGATGGTGTGCATGCACCCCAAGGTGACATCTTGTTGAGGTGAACTATTGCCTCTGTTGCATCTGGGTGCATTGGTGTGTCTCCTTCATCCAATCCATCTGTTAGCATGTGCATGGTCTTCTTGGTGCAACCAAACTAGAAACACACTGATGCACAGTGTCCATTCTAATATTCTAGTTTGTGCTGGCGGTCATGCACGTCAACTATCAACTACATGCTTAGCTCTAGTCAGACTTTCTTCTTGTCTTCCCCTTCGTGAGTGTGCTGAATTGGTTGGATCGTATGCATGCACACAATGAAATGCATGCTGCTGAATCCATTACATGTGATCAACAACACTGCTCACTATGTCTTGTTTGTGTCAGTTGCTCGGATGGATCTATAACTTGTACGTGCATAGTTTCATCCATGAGTGCATGTTGCTCCCCCTACTGTTCCTATTCTTACTGCAACTCATTCGCTTGTCTGAGTAACTCATGTTCATCCTTGAGTTACTTCTTTAGCACATGCAACTCCTTCTTTGTTCCATTCTTTGTCTTCGCGCTGTCACCTCATAGCCTGAGTCTCCAAAGTTGCTTTCATCATCAGTGGATCTGGTTCAACTCACAACTTTTTTCTGCCTCCATGTTGTAAACAACCTTCCTCTTGCATTCATTGCATCTGATATGCTTCCTTCAGCTGCTTTTCATGATGTTTCTTGTTGTGATGTTGCTTCCATCAAATGTCTTCATGAGTAGGAAAGCTCATAGACACTTGATTGAATGAATCCCCAATTGTGCTCTCACCGATGTCTTTGACTTTGCTCTCTTGGAAACCATTGTACCTATGTTGTTGAGAGGAAGATGAACACCTCTGATACCTAGAGACATGGCAACACTCATAAGTAATCTATCAATCGAAAACCAAAATGAAATTGAGAACTCACATGCAATATACCTGTGTGACTAATCATGAAGGTAATGCAATTTCCGCTGAGAGGTTTGGAGACTAACTACCAAGATTGTGAAAGGCATAGTTTGGGCTAGTGGGAGGCTGACTAATTGCTGAAACTATGCAATGCACAGTCCAGTTTGGCTATTCACTTCTGGAATTGCACAATGCGCAATCTCAGCTGGCAATAGTTTCAGGCTCAGAGACTCCATTGCGCAATTTTCTGGGCCAGCAGGCACTGTCTCTCATAATTGCACAATGAAACACTGGAGGACAGTCACTGGGTAGGAATGCACATTTCCTGAGAGGAAGAAAAATCCTTCCCTCTCAGGGTTGTGCAATGTTGTCTTGGTGAGGTGGAGTCCAGGCCAAGGTTTCCCAGACTCGCCGACAGGCAACTGAAAGTGAAAGTGAATGTGGATGCATGGCGATGATGAGTGTAAGCATAAGTGAATGATCATGCATGCAAACAGTGAATGACAGTTTTAGATAATGGAACAACATGCATGTGAGTGAGGCGAGTCACCGAATCGAAGACCGTTCATGAAAAACAGTTTCATGCATTTGACAGCAGTGAGATGTTAATGAAAAATGAAACGGTACTTGTACAAGCTAGTATGTATCAAAACGACAGCAAGCACTCACTGAAATCAAGAAAGCAACGTTCATATGAAGCGAAACACAAAAATCACCAAAAATGCAACATAAGACATGGAAAGCGAGCTTACCCCAAAACAACTGAGTTGAATGTGCCGATAACTCCTAGATGCGATGTGGGATGTCAAAGCTGCAAGGTTGATGTGAGGAATGAGCTTTGCAGTGCCCGATTGATTAGTTTTGATAAATCAAGGTTGCGACGCACATGCCACAAATCTAGGGAAAGCGGAACTTGGTGGGAGGTTTCTGAAATGATCCTTGCATGTAACCTCCAACTGCAAAAAATAGATCCCTCAAAGAAGGGATGCCTTTGCATGTTGCATTGGGAGAAGTAGACCATGCATGCAAGTCTGTTTTCCTCGGTCCCGGAGGGAACCGGTCAACTCAACTACATGCTCAACTACTGGGAGAAAATGCGCATATCTGGCTAGGAGCTGGGCTGGCTGCTCAGAAGATTTGCGCAATTTCTAGGAAGAGCAGCTGACTGCTACCCAGATTTGTGTAAATTTTGCGTTGAGCAGTTGAGCTAGGAAGGATTGCGCAATTTTTTGGGTGAAGCTTTCTAAGTAGAATTGCGCAATTTTGGGGCCCAGCAGGCTACAAGTAAGGATTATGCAATTTCTAGGGGGAATGATGGTTACCCTCTAGATTTTCACAAATTATTGAAGGAGCTGCTTAGGCTACTGTTGCACGAAGTCCGAATGAACATCATGTGAGGTGAATGCATCAAGGTTTGATTGACAGGTTTTCTTTTTGCAAGAAAATCACTGGAGCTTGTGTACTTGATGAAGCAAGACATGTTGTTGTGAAGATTGGTAGGGAGGCTCCAAAACGAAGCTAAGGTCAAATTTTGGAGGGTGGTTGTAGCCGCTACAACATGTCCTTAAGTTGTACGATGCATTTCTCCTCACCATGCGATCCCAAAATAAACCTTCGCATGTCAATAGTTTCTTCCAGCACCTCAAAATTAGGTTATGACATGTATGATTTCTTAATACATTCAATTAATGATGGAAAGGTCCCAACTTCCTTCCTCCTCAATTTGACTAAGAAATGACTGAAAATCTGATCAATATTGTCATGCGTGTTTTCAACAAGAAGGAAACCAACCTTTACCTTCTGAAAAATTCTCAATCCAACAAGCATGTTTAGATATCCAAAAACAATCTGATTTTTGTTTTCACGATAAGTGTTTTCCAATTGTAGATACAAAAATTGAGGAAGATTACTAGACCAATGGGAAAGAACATGATGGATTATGGTTATTGTTAGATTTTCATCATTATGAATAGTTGGAACTGTGAAGTATACCCTTGTCAACATTTTCCCATTGAAGACCATGCAACCAACTAAGTGATACTCAATAAAATTTTCCTCTTGTAAATTTTTGGGTGTGCGAATAAACTATGGTAGATGTGTTTTCTTCTGGTCCATACCATCAATTATCAAACCCAAATATTTATTTGGATTATCATAACACTTATTTCAATGCTTCTACAATTTTTTCCTGTCACTTTTTTATTGTTCGTGATTCTCTTGAAGTGCTTTAACAATGGAATCTACACAACATAAAAGAAATTCATTAAGAAATATGTTTTCATGGTTGATGACTATAAATTTTAAAAGTTGAAGTTATGAATCCTTAGCTCTTTCTGTCCCTTCATATTTATCCCTTTTTTATTTAAGAGAATCACATGCACTACAAATCCCCATCCTTATATTTTTAGGAATATGGACATTGTTGAGTTATTTCTTCCATATCTTCACAAAATATAGATATGTAATAAATCCACCATGTTCCTCAGCACCTTCTGCATATTCTTTGTATAAGTTGTAGATTTATCGTGTTAAGAAATTACATGGAATATGTATTGTCTCTCTATTTGGCATACACTCTCCATGCTTTGAAAAGAAATGTTTCATCCATAATTGCATTATTTGATAATGGCCCAAACTGTCATTTATTACGTACTTCCAAATAAAATGTGGGATCATTTTCAAAATTTTCTTGGATACTTGACAAAGGAAAATTACCCATTGAATGAAACATTTTGAAAGCATTTCTACAGATAAATAAAGACCTAATATGATCATCATAACATGACAATGTAGATTGCATGCACCCTACTAAATATGAATTTTTCATGCTTTTATTCATTGACAAATATCTCTTCCTTTTCTCTAACGCAAACTTGAAATCCATATGTTTCAAGCAATATTTTTTACAATATTCACTTGAAATCAGAGCATTGATAGACCTTCTTCTCGCCAGATATTATTCTCTACCCATTTTATAACTAGAACATCTTGGATTGATAAGAAAATGTATGCTCCTACTCCTCGATACAATATTTCCTAGCAACATCTCCATCATTGGATCATCATTTGTATAAAAAATTTCATCATCGTTATGAGGAATTTTATCCTCACTATGATCATTTTTGCTTTTGAAACACTGACTTGGAGGTTATTCTTCATCTTTCCCTTCTTCAGTGCTATACTCATAGTCCTTAGAATTAGGACTAAATGGAAAATTTGACTCAATGTTTATTGGATATTCTTCATCATGTCCATTGTCAGTGTTGTTCTCATAATCCATAGGATTAGGACTATGTCAAAAATGTGACTCTTTACTTACTGAAAATTCTTCATCCCGCCCTTCATCACTGCTGCTCTCATAGTCCTTAGGATTAGGACTAAGTTCTTCATCTTGTCCTTCATCACTGCTGTTCTCACGGTCCTTAGGATTAGGACTAGGTGGAAAATGTGACTCTTGATTTATTGGAAATTCTTCATCGTGGCCTTCATCACTGCTATTGTCATAGTCCATGAGATTAGGACTAAGTGGAAACCACGACTCTTTATTTATTTGAAAATATTCATGATGCTTTTCATAACTACCACTCTCATAGTCCATAGGATTAGGACTAAGTGGACACAGTGACACTCTATTCATTTGAAATGATTCATCATGTTCTTCACCACTACTACTCTCATAGTCCATAGGATTAGGACTAAGTCAACACCGTGACACTCTATTCATTTGAAATTATTCATCATGTTCTTCATCATTGTTGCTCTCATAGTCCATAGGATTAGGACTAAGTGGACATTGTGACACTCTATTCATTTGAAACTCTTCATCACTGTTGCTCTCAGAGTCCATAGGATTAGGACTAAGTGGACACCGTGACACTCTATTCATTTGAAATTCTTCAGCATGCTCTTCATCACTACTACTCTAATAGTCCATAGGATTAGGAATAATTGGACACCGTGACACTCTATTCATTTGAAAATCTTCATTATGCTCTTCACTACTGCTACTCTCATAGTCCATAGAATTAGGACTAAGTGGAAACCGCAACTCTTTATTTATTTGAAAATCTTCATCACTGCTACTCTCATAGTCCATAGGATTAGGACTAAGTGGAAATCGTGACTCTTTATTTATTTGAAATTCTTCATCCTGTATTTCATAATTTCTTCTCTCATATTCCCTAGGATGAGGACTAAGTGGGATATTTGACTCTCTTTTCATAGTGGAAGAATTTCCGTTATATTCATCAATATGAAGATAGTTGTTAGATGACAAAGATGTTGATGGTTCACAAAGAGAAACTTCACTATTAGAAGAATCCATGCCTTTCAAATAGAAGAGGTTGAATGATACAAATGCACTCTCTCTTAATGATAATATATAGTTTAAAGAATGAAAATTTCCCTCTAAAGTTTCCCTCCAAAAAATTTCACTGAAATTTATCCCTCCAAAAATTTTGTTTCATGTATTTTCCTCCATAATTTTCTTCTACAATTTATATTAAAATTTTCTTATGAAATAAATCTTTTAAACTAAATATTTAAATTAAAATTGGAAACTAAATTTTTACCTAAATTAATCTTTTACTTAAACTACAAAACATTTACTAGACAATTGAATTTTATATTTATTATACCTTCTAAAACAACTTAATCCCACATTCACTGTGCAGTAAAACAATTATGTAATGTTCACTTTATCATAATTTACTATACTACCATAACAAGATTCATACATTAAAGTCTTTATAAAAACAAATTAATCCCACATTCACCATGTGGTAAAACAATTCTGTAATGTTCATTTTATCATAGTTCCTTATGTTTCCATAAAAAAATATACATGTTAAAGTTTTTATAAAAACCAATTAGTCCCACATTAATTGTGCGGTAAACAAATTCTGTAATTTCCGTTATAACATAAATTTCATTATCGTTATTCTCACATCACATCAAGGTTTTTTGAGGTTCATTAAAAGACTTGGAGTGAATTTGTGGAGTATCTACATTGCTATCAACAACATAATGAACGGGAGATTATCACATTTGAAAGGTTAGATTCTCTTTTGTTGTGTACTTTTAAAATTCAATAGATTTAATGGTTTTTTAGAAATTAAAAGTTTAGATGAGCTAGATCTACCCACTACATCTGCGGTGGGCATGGTGGGCCCGATTGTGCCCGCTAGCGGCCCAACAGGCCTGTGGGAAAGGGGCGAGGGGGGGGGCCGAGTGCCAGCCCCCTCGCCCCAACCCGACGGCCCAGTAGCGTGCCAAGGTGGCAGGCTGATTCTGAATCAACTCACCACCCCAGTGGGTCGTTGGGATGTTGGGATGGGATGGAGTGGGGGGCTAAGTAGAAAATTAGCCCACCACCCCGGCCAACCGTTGGGCCATCCAGGTGGGGCAGGAGGGCTGGCGCCTAGCCCCCCCGCTCCACCCTAGTGGCCCAATGACTGACTTGGGTGGGGAGCTGATTCCGAGAATGGGCCTACCATTGGGCCACCGACGTAGGGCAGGGGGTTCGGTGCCAGCCCCCCACCCCACTCTAGTGGCCCAACGGCCCATCGAGGTGGTGGGTCGATTCCAAAATCGACCTACCACCCTGGCGGGCCATTGAGCCGCTGAGGTGAGGTGGGGGGCTACCTCCCAGCCCCCTGTCCCACCCCAATGGCCCAACGGCTTGTTAAGGTGGGGTCGGGGGCTGGGCGCAATCGTCCTGCCACCCCCAGCGGGTCGTTGAGTACCGGGGTGGGGCAGGGGACTGGCTCCTAGCCCCATATCCCACCCGGGTGACCCAATGGCCTGTTGGGTTGGGCTGGGGGGCTAGGTGCAATCGGCCTGCCACCCCCGGCATGTCATTAAGACATTGGGGTGGGGTAGGAGGGTGCTACATGGTTGGGGCCACCCAGGTGGGCTGGTAGGTGGCTTCATTTTTTTTAAATCTCATTTTCTTCTAATTTTTTTAAATAGTTAGTTTTTACAAAATTATTTATCATTTATCATTTTGTTTGTTAATTTAAGCTATGAATTTTTTGTAATTTACTGATTTATATATATGTGTATTTTTTTGCAGGAAAATGGCATCAAAGAATATTTCTGTGAGTCTTTATGCACCATAGACTGCTAATATTAAAGGTGGATCCTCAAAAATCACTCTTGAACGAAACAAAACTTAGCTCATAACTACAAATCTATCAACTGCCTCAAACAATAAGAAGACGATTTCATAATGGAAGAAATCAAAAGAAGTGAAACTTCCAGACAATGTATGGTATGTGAAAGAAAGAGAAGTTGAAGATGTGGAGATACATCTATACGTCGATATCTCTAACGATAATGGAATTTATGAATTGCTGGGAAAGGTCATAGACATGTGTTTGGTACCAGACACTGAAGTTGTTTATATACTTACAAAACCGCCCAAGTCACATGACAAGCTTAAATATCAATTATCATTGGCATTGTATGACACGAGATAGGTATCTCCAAAGTTGTCTAAACAAATCATAAATGAGATTACACAAGATATCGCAAGTATTGTTATTTATATTTGTGTTTTGCATTATTGTAATTGTCTCATTATATTTTTATAACTTGGTTCCTATTGACATATGATATTTTGTTTGACATATTTTTATTGAAAATCTTTCAATTATGTTGGGAGGCATTCATTTCATAGAGAAATATATTATGAATTTTTTTAGTCGTTTCTACTCGGGTTCAGAAGAAGATATGGAAAACACGAAAATAGTAGTAATTCATAATGCTACAAAACTACATCCAAGGGATCAGAAAAAAATGCCTCTAGTGGATAAATCTGGCAAAGGTAAACAAGTTACTTTTGAAGATGAGGAAGTTGAAACTGACACTGAAGAATATGTTGTCGTTACTGAGGATGACATTGGAACTGATGTTAGAAAGGAGAAGAACCATAAAAGACTAGAAGTAACAATGCCCAGGAATGTCTCCATTCTAGTTAATGATGAGAATTTTAGGAGGGATAAAATTAAAGTTAAACATTCTCAAGTAGTCATTACCAATAATGAAGATCCTAGTGAAAATTTAAAATAAAGCAGGAAAACCATTACACCAAGAGCTGATTTAGAGGATGGAATTATTAAAACAAAAGAAAATGTCATTCAACAGAACTTGACAAAGAGAAACTTAATTGAGGGTGACCATACATTTCAGCTTAATGTGAGACAAATATGTAAGGAAATTCAAGGACAATGTAAATATCAAATCACAAAGCCACACCACCTGCATGTTCACAACTTGAAGACATTGATGAGGTACAATCCATATGGTCATGTGGTGTTGGCATTATGATTCAGGTGTTGTACTTGATGGCAAACGCCTTCAGGTGGTAAATCAAGAAGGACGCAGGAAATTTTGTTTAGCAAGCGCGTCCCCGCAGGTATTCCATACAGAATCCGCGTCTAGGGACGCCGGCCAGCCGTTCAGAAGGTGCGTCCGCCTAGTGCACACATTTCAAGGTAGAGAAAAACTCGTGGGGGCTTCTTGTGTGGTATCTAGCCGACGGTTGCGTGTTTCTCTGGTGTCGGCTCGTGGTATTGTTCCACGCTTTGGGGAGAAGCTTGCCTATATAAAGCAAAGGAGTTCATTTGGATTAGGAATCATCTTAGTTGATCATCTCTTGGTGTGATCTAGTCCATATCTTTAAGGGTAAATCTTCTAATGGACTACGATCTATATGGCGCATGATCAGATCTGTGGATCTGAGTGTTTGGGTTGGTTCTGAAGTCCTCTTATCTTCTATATCTAAAGGGACGCAGATTCAGTGAAGGGAAAGTGCGCCGGGACGCAGTACAGTAAAGGATCAGGTGCGTCTCTGAAGCGAAGGACGCGGCGCGACTGTGGTATTGGGTGCATCTCTGAAGCAAAAGACGCGGCGCGATAGTGTTGATGTGTGCGTCGGTCGCAGACAAGCAAAAGGAACAGTGCGTCTGCACGCAGAACAGCATAAGGTATACTGCGTCCAGTCGCAGGCCACAGAAAGAAAATATGCGTCCCTGTCTCAAGATGATCTGTTAACTGTATATTTCTGTTCATAAGATGTTCTGGGTTGTTTCTGTAATTACTGATCTGATATCTGTAGTAGACTGTATCTGTTGTATACTTGTTGATCATTTTGAAAAGAAGTAGGGGGTTGTAGCTCCCTTCCAGAAGAAGTCTGGAAAACAAGAAAGAGTTGTAGCTCTTTGCAGGTTGCAGCCTGCGTGCTGGTAAAGGACTGCACCAGTACAAAATCATTGTAAAAAGAATTTCTTGAAAGAAGATAGAGACATTATTGCAGCAGGTGGTTTTTCTCCCGCATTGGGTTTCCACCTTACATCTTGTGTTCTTTGGTGTGACTGTCTATTTTCTTTATTCATGCTCATTGTTTTATGGTACTGATATGCAAGAATATTTCAAAAGATCAAATAAGGAAGATTTGGTAAATTGCTAGATAATACTGATTCCCCCCCCCCTCAGTATTATTTCCAACAATTGGTATCGGAGCCGGTCCTTCAGAACAGCTTGATCGCTTGAAGGTAGATCGTTCATCATGAGCAACTACGAGAGAGAAGCATCAATCAGGCCACCCGTCTTCGATGGAACAAACTTCAATTATTGGAAGGTAAGAGTTACTGCATATCTTCAATCTCTTGGTACAGAAGTTTGGAACATTGTAGAATCAGGCTATGCCTTTCCTTCAGTTACTCCTACAGATCCAGCTGAGAAAAAGCAGTATGAAACAAATGCAAAAGCAGTCAGCACTCTATTAGGAAGTATATCTCAAACAGAGTTCATGAAGGTCATGCACTTCAAATCAGCAAAAGAGATATGGGACAAAATGATCACTAGCTATGAAGGAGATGAACAGGTAAAAGAAGCTAAACTTCAAACTCTCAGGATTCAATATGAGACTCTCAAGATGTATAATGATGAAAGTGTGGCTAATTATTTTCTTCGAGTAGATGAGATTGTTAATTGTATGAAAAATTTGGGTGAAGAAATAAAAGAGACTATAGTAGTTCAAAAGATTCTAAGATCTTTATCTCCCAAGTTTGAATCTAAAGTATCTGCAGTAGAAGAAAAGGAAAATCTCCGTGTTCTCACTATGTCTCAGCTGCATGGAATTCTAACTGCTTATGAAATGAGAAAGGGAGGTCCATCAGATAGAAGGGAAGCTGCTTTTAAAGCATCAGGCAAAGAAGATCACTATGAAGCATGTCATGTTCCAGAAGAAGAGGAAGAAGAATCAAACTTTGTCAGAAATCTTCAAAGGGGTTCTGGAAGGTTCAGAGGTAAGCTACCTTTCAAATGTTTTGCTTGTGGAAGAGTAGGTCATTATGCTGCAAAATGCTCTTATAAGGATAAAGGAAAGGAACCAGTTAGATGGAATAAGAAACAGGGTACAAATAAGAAAAGCTACTACACCCATGAAGATAGCGATGGCTTATCAAACAGTGATGAAGATGAACAAGGTAACAAATATAGATTGTTAATGGCATTTGAAGATGACAATTATGAGGATGCTATAGATGTGGATAACCTTTATGATGAAATTACTAGACTCAAGAGATGTATAGAAGAAAAGAACATGATTATTGATACTCTACAAGTTCAGATTGATGAAAAGGAAAAACATCTTGAAAAATTAGAAGGTGAAATTGTTGGTCTTAGAAAAGAAATTGAGAAAACAAAAACTATTAATCTCAAGTTTGTCAAAGGATCTGAAATGTTGAATGAGATTATCAGTGTGCAGCGATCTCCTCTAAATAAGACAGGTCTGGGCTACAATGGAGAAACTTCTCAAGCTTCCACTTCAAAAAGTTATCTTGATGCCGCAAGAAGAAATGAGCAAGAACACAAGGAAGATCATCAGGTAAAGCAGGGACAAACTTCAAACTATCAGGGGCAATCCAGCTTAAGGGTGAACAAAAGCCACAACCAGCCACAGGTAAAACCTTCTCAATTTGGTTCAAGAATAGATGAAAATAGAAATTACAATCAGTCGGCTGGTAGATTCAATAATCGCAGAAACTTCTTCAATGGACAATGCTTTTCTTGCCATAACTTTGGTCACAAAGCAGCCCAATGTGTTGCGTATAAAACAATCATGACTAGGGAAGCTCAAAAACAAAGAAGCATGACAGGGAATACAAAAAGGACCTATAACAATTTTTCAGCTCTTGAAAATGAAGTTGAATGCTCTATTTGCAATAATTTTGGACATGAAGATGTTGAATGCAGAAGCAGGTTTCCAGAAAGAAAGGTACAAGAACAAAAAAGGGAACAAACCTCAGGCACCAAAACATGGAAAATAAAGGAACCTCAAACAGAAAGATGTGGGATAGCATTCTATGCAGAAGGACAAGAAAATCTATGGTACATTGACAGTGGATGTTCAAAGCACATGACAGGTGATAAAGAAAAACTTGAATCTTATTCTAATTTAGAAAAGGGAAAAAAAGTCTCTTTTGGAAATGATACTCCTGCAACTATAAAAGGAAAAGGTATTGCTCCTTTAAAAGAAGATGTTAAGGCTGGAAATGTTTTGTTTGTTGATGGACTAAAGCATAATCTTCTAAGTGTAAGCCAGATGTGTGATCAAAGAACCGAGGTTATATTCAGATCAAATGGATGTCTTGTTCGTGATCTTGATACAGGTAAAACAGTTCTCAAAGGAAAAAGAACTTCAAATAATCTATACATTTTTGATGAAGAACAACAACAATGCTATTTAAGCAAGGATGAAGAGCACTGGTTATGGCATCGAAGATTGGGACATCTAAGTTTCTCAAAAATAAGGAAAGCTTGCAAATATCAGGCAGTTCGCGATCTTCCAGATATCAAAATTCCTGACAACACCATGTGCAGATCATGTCAGTTTGGAAAACAGACTAGAACTAACTTTCCAGAGAAAGAAGGATCAGCCAGTATGCCTCTGGAGCTAGTACATACAGATGTATGTGGACCATTCAGAAAAAGAACACCTAGAGGAGAGGAATACTTGATATTATTTATTGACGATTTCTCCAGGTTTGTTTGGTTGGGACTTATGAAGCACAAAGATGAAGCCTTCGAAAAATTCAAATCCTTCAAAGCCTTGGCTGAAAATGAATCAGGTCACAAGATTAAGTGCCTCAGATCCGACAGAGGTGGAGAATTTACTTCAAATGAATTTTTCGATTTCTGTGATGAACATGGAATAAGGAGAGAATTTTCTACAGCTAGAACTCCTCAGCAAAATGGAGTAGTGGAAAGAATGAACAGAACAGTCCAGCAAATGGCTCGTGCTATGCTTGATGAATCAGGAACTCCTGCAACCTTCTGGGGTGAAGCTGCACATGCGGCAGTTATTATTCTCAACAAGACAAATGTTCGAGTGAACAGCACTCAAACTCCTCATGAGCTCTGGAGTGGTAAAACTCCTTCAGTAAAGCACTTCAAAATCTTTGGGAGCAAATGCTATATCAAAAATACTGAGGAGCAGCTTGGCAAACTTGATCCTAGAGCAGATGAAGGAATTCTTCTTGGCTACTCTCCACATAGCAAAGCATACAAATGCTACAATAAAAGACTTGGCAGAATTGTTGAAAGCATTGATGTAGTGGTTGATGAGAAAGGATACATTCCTAGGCAAATACATCGTGAAGACATTGAAGAAGATGAAAGCTACCCTCAAAGACAGAATGATGAAGAAGAAGAACCGCAAGAACAATTTCAAGACAGACCTCACGAAGAAGCAGAAGAAAGAACAAGAATAGAAGAAAAGACTCCATCCAGATATGTTCAAAAGAACCATCCAGAATCTCAGATCATGGGACAAAAGGAAGCAGGTATACAAACTAGAAGAACAGTTGCAGAAGCTTCAAGTTATTTGGCATTACTCTCCTCTACTGAACCACAAAATGTGAAAGAAGCATGCAAAGATGAATGTTGGGTGAAATCAATGGATGAAGAACTTGAGCAAATCGAAAAGAACAATACTTGGGAGCTGGTTCCTAGACCAAAGGATAAGAATGTTATCGGAACAAAATGGGTGTTCAAAAATAAATTGAATGAAAATGGAGAAGTAATTAGAAACAAAGCCAGACTTGTTTGTAAAGGGTATGCACAGCAAGAAGGAATAGACTTTGAAGAAACTTTTGCTCCTGTTGCAAGACTTGAGGCCATCCGAATGTTTCTTGCTCTCTCAAGTTGTCAGAACTTCAAAGTATTTCAAATGGATGTGAAATCAGCTTTTCTGAATGGAGACTTGGATGAAGAAGTGTACATTGAACAGCCAGATGGTTTCATTCTTGGAAACGATCCAAATCTTGTATGCCGATTAAAAAAGGCTCTCTATGGTCTCAAACAAGCTCCAAGGGCTTGGTACTACCGGTTGGACAAATATCTTCATCAACAAGGTTTCTCAAAAGGTTCAGCAGATAGCAATCTTTATATAAAAGTTGAAAATGACAAATTACTAATACTTGTTGTGTATGTAGATGACATTATTTTTGGCAGTAATGAAGAAGCTATGAGTCAAAGCTTTGCCTCAGTCATGCAGAAAGAATTTGAGATGTCCTTGCTAGGAGAACTGACATACTTTCTTGGTTTGCAAATCCAACAAAAGAAAGGAGGAATCCTTTTATCTCAAACCAAGTATCTCAAGCAGATTTTGAAGAAATATGGCATGGAAGATGCAAAACCAGTATGTACACCCATGGTCACAGGATGTAGTCTAAGTGCAAATGACGAATCTGCAGCAGTTCATCAACCAACCTACAGATCTATGATTGGAAGTCTACTATATTTGACAGGTACCCGACCAGACATCATGCATGCAGTTGGAATAGTTGGAAGGTTTCAGGCAAATCCAAAGGAGACTCATCTTCAAGCAGTAAAGAGAATCTTCAAATATCTTCAAGGGACTCAAAATTATGGCCTATGGTATCCTAGAGATCCAGATCTCACTCTTCATGCTTATACAGATGCAGATTGGGCCGGAAGCGTGGATGACAGGAAAAGCACAAGTGGTGGTGCATTCTTTATGAGTTCTAGACTGGTATCTTGGTTCAGCAAGAAACAGAGTTCAATTGCCTTGTCTACAGCTGAAGCGGAATATGTTGCGGCTGCATCTTGTTGCACCCAACTTCTTTGGATGATGCAGACTTTGCAGGATTATCAAATCACTTGTACACCTCCTATTCCTATCTTATGTGACAACACAAGTGCAATCAGCATCTCAAAGAATCCGGTTATGCATTCAAAAACCAAGCACATACCAATCAAGTACCATTTTCTCCGAGAACAAGTACTTGAACAGAAGGTCAAGTTGGAGTATGTTCCTTCTAAGGAACAAGTTGCTGATATTTTCACCAAACCGTTGCCCAGGGACACTTTTGAATACCTCAGGCAAAAGCTGGGGGTTGTTGATGCATCATCTCACTGTTGACCATCTTCCTATTGATGGTATAGGCTCAGGGGGAGCACATAATGCATTGTTGGCATTATGGAGAAGGAGATCTTGGAAATAGCTGCAATATGTCTCTGTCTTCTTCATGATGGATTTCTGGTTACAATTCTGAAGAAGCATGAGCATAGGGGGAGCATACCCTTTGCTCTTGATGTCAAAGGGGGAGAATGATGAAGCTGAAAGTTTATGTGGTTGCCATCAAGTCCAAAGGGGGAGTTTGTTGGCATTATGATTCAGGTGTTGTACTTGATGGCAAACGCCTTCAGGTGGTAAATCAAGAAGGACGCAGGAAATTTTGTTTAGCAAGCGCGTCCCCGCAGGTATTCCATACAGAATCCGCGTCTAGGGACGCCGGCCAGCCGTTCAGAAGGTGCGTCCGCCTAGTGCACACATTTCAAGGTAGAGAAAAACTCGTGGGGGCTTCTTGTGTGGTATCTAGCCGACGGTTGCGTGTTTCTCTGGTGTCGGCTCGTGGTATTGTTCCACGCTTTGGGGAGAAGCTTGCCTATATAAAGCAAAGGAGTTCATTTGGATTAGGAATCATCTTAGTTGATCATCTCTTGGTGTGATCTAGTCCATATCTTTAAGGGTAAATCTTCTAATGGACTACGATCTATATGGCGCATGATCAGATCTGTGGATCTGAGTGTTTGGGTTGGTTCTGAAGTCCTCTTATCTTCTATATCTAAAGGGACGCAGATTCAGTGAAGGGAAAGTGCGCCGGGACGCAGTACAGTAAAGGATCAGGTGCGTCTCTGAAGCGAAGGACGCGGCGCGACTGTGGTATTGGGTGCGTCTCTGAAGCAAAAGACGCGGCGCGATAGTGTTGATGTGTGCGTCGGTCGCAGACAAGCAAAAGGAACAGTGCGTCTGCACGCAGAACAGCATAAGGTATACTGCGTCCAGTCGCAGGCCACAGAAAGAAAATATGCGTCCCTGTCTCAAGATGATCTGTTAACTGTATATTTCTGTTCATAAGATGTTCTGGGTTGTTTCTGTAATTACTGATCTGATATCTGTAGTAGACTGTATCTGTTGTATACTTGTTGATCATTTTGAAAAGAAGTAGGGGGTTGTAGCTCCCTTCCAGAAGAAGTCTGGAAAACAAGAAAGAGTTGTAGCTCTTTGCAGGTTGCAGCCTGCGTGCTGGTAAAGGACTGCACCAGTACAAAATCATTGTAAAAAGAATTTCTTGAAAGAAGATAGAGACATTATTGCAGCAGGTGGTTTTTCTCCCGCATTGGGTTTCCACCTTACATCTTGTGTTCTTTGGTGTGACTGTCTATTTTCTTTATTCATGCTCATTGTTTTATGGTACTGATATGCAAGAATATTTCAAAAGATCAAATAAGGAAGATTTGGTAAATTGCTAGATAATACTGATTCCCCCCCCCCTCAGTATTATTTCCAACATGTGGTTAATTATGTGCTTCTTGTTCATCCAATTCAAGTTCCCAAGAAAGAAGCATTTGATAAGTCAAAATGTTTTGAATACAATTATTATGTGCTTAGGGGGATCCATTCTATAGAAGCTCAAAGGAAATTGATGGAGGAATATCCCAATAACCCATGTTTTGAAACAATGAAATGTATCATTTATGCTGGTTTATGAGATACAGAAGCAAAGTTATTTGCATGGGATCGTAATTCAGATAATGAATATAGGATGTCTATGAATTTCATCAAAAGGGTTAGATTTATTCATAGAGAATTTGAAAAAAAATGTGGTGGGGATAAGATAAATGTTAATGTATATTTTTGAAAGGAATGTTGTATGGCAATAGGCTACAAAATTGAGGAGAAAATCAATTCAAAAGGTGGCATAGTAAATACTCATATATTTAGAGGTATTGATAACATTTTCCAGTTGGCATTTAGATCTAGAGAGATATGAGAATTTATTAATGATATTTTTAGCATGTGGGAGAACATTTTGCATTAAAAACCATAAGCTCAAAAGTTCTAAACCATTGATATGTAAAACGAGTAAATTAGGTCCTGAAATGAGGTAGATTCTAAAAGATATGACTATCACACCTTCGAGAGTATTGCAAAGAGTGAAGGATGAACTAATTTTCAAAGAAATATTACGTCGTGTGAGATCAGGGGAATTATCATTCGAGGAAATGACGAAAGAATTTCAAAAGCAAGTTTGTCGAATTATTTTTACTTATTTCTAGATTATAATTTTCTTTCAAATATAAAATATTGTTTGTGGTAGTATTTGTTATACATATCATTATATTAACTTTTTTTAATTTATTTGTTTAGTCACAAAGTTTACATGAAAATACAAGAACAAATGGTTAAATTGTTGAATGAAGATAGTTGGGATGATGTTGTATGCAACTATCCAGATTCAAGCTCTACATCAATTCTAAAAGATTTTTATCTTGCATTTAAAAAGGTATGTTGATTTATACATTCATTTTTATTCATCTGGATACTATTTTTATTTTATAACTTATACATATATTTTTTTATTTTATTAAGATGAGGAAGGATGCAAATGTAACACTAGATAGTTTCAGAACCTTTATTGAAAAAATTAAGATTGAAACACTGAATAAGCAATGTCTTAAGAATGTTGAACTTGATCCAACTCTTACTCATTACATTTGGAATGGGCTTGACACTATTCAATATCAAGTAATACAAGGCGACTGTGAAGACATTGCTAAACTCATACCTAAAAGGCATTATTCCCTAGTTATCACAGATATTCCCCATGGTTTCAATATCCTAAACATTGACTATGATAGTGACCCTTATAATTATGAAGCTCTTAGTAAAGTGGTAGCAGGATTTGTAGAAGTCACATCATCACCATTATGGAGATTTATGACATTTCATTCAGACACACAATTGGCAATGTTATTGTCAAGGTTCAAGGGGAAAAGAAACTCAAGGACGTAACTTACATGGTAAGACGTTGAAAATGTATGTTTGATTAATGTTAAAAAATTCATTTATGTACAAGTTAATTGAACTTTTACTATTTAATGTTACAGGAAAAAATCAAATATTCTTAACAGTGAAGCTCAAAAATTTATAAATGATTATGAGTTTATCCATATTGATAGTTAGGAAAAATATGATAGCTATATGTATATGCTTTTTAATTGGGTAGATGGAAAGAGTCATAGCCAAGTAATGGTTTATGATGTTGTTGTGAAAAAACTAACATATGAAGACAGAGAAGCCAAAGGATAGATAGTTAACATTTATCGAAAACCACAGTCATTGATTAATTATCTTATAGACATATGTTTAAATGAAGGAGATTGGGTTTTGGATGTATTTTATGGCTCAAGTAAGTTTTATTATATACAAATGAATTTCAATATCTCATTTCTTAATTTATATGTAATTATACTAATTTACTTCATTATTTATTTTGTGCTTGATAATTATGTACAACACTAGCGTGTTGCCTACAAAAAGGAATAAATTACATTGTCATTAAAAAAGATCAATACAGTGCAAATTTATTCAACAAAGAATTAATCCTCTTCAATTTCTTCCACATGCAATGCTAGAAATTGGGTTGAAAAAAGGGGATTTAGTGAATCACATGTGGCAAAAAAGGTGAAGGAACCTCGACCACTATTACATGGAATGATTGGAAAGGCATACATTGGGAGATTCACAGAAATCAAAGATCCATTAGAAGAGTAAAACGAAAAAAATGAAGCAAAATATATTGTGGGAGAAGACAATGATGAAACTCTAGAGGATGAAGAGTTTGGATTACGTGATATTGTTGATTAAATTTAAGTTATGCTTGGAAATCAAGTTCATTTTTTGTAACTACTAATTATTTATACTCGTAATGTTTTTTACTTTGAAATTTATGAGAAGAATACACATTCAACTAATGTTGTTATGTGCTCAATATTTGTATTATGTATTTTCGCTTTAATTTTTATGTGAATCACTATTTTTTGAAAAAAAACTGATTATTATTATTTTTTGACATGATATTCATTAAAAAAAACTATTATTTAACAATTTTTTGTTAAATTTTTCCTATAAAAATTGTGATTTAGACATGTCATTTCTAGCAAACAAATATCAAAATGTGTAATTTTCAGATATATTTATGTTGAAAATGGTTATTTTTATGTCAATTGTTAAAATTTATTTTTTTTAAAGACAAGTGTTTGATGTTAATTGAAAAATTAATTAACGATATATAAATATGTAGAATATCGAAACTTTAAAATATCGACCTTCTTCTTTAACTATGCAAAAAAATAAAAACCTCACTACAAAAAAAAAAATTTAAAATAAAAACAAGAAAATATGTAGAAGAAGACAGCTTCAAAAATTTTTAAATTTAGAAAATAATTATTCACATTTAATACATTAGAAAAATTAAAGTAAAAAAAATTGGTGTTTTAAAAAAATGGCATGATGCAGAATCATCACTTTTTAAAATCAGAATGGAAATCACTAACATTCCAAAAACTAATGTAAATAAAAACATTTAAAGTGTCAAAATCTATGCTAAAAAAAAATGTGTTTTTTGCATCACCACTTTTCAAAATCGGGTCACTTTTTTGCTACCTCTACGAAAAGGGTAATCGTATTAGTTCCAATTTCAAATTTTACATTATTCATTGAAGGAAAAGAATTTGAGGATGCAACAAATTATAGACAAGTTGTAGGGAGTCTCAACTACCTAACTACTACAATACCAGACATTTCATTTGTTGTTGGAATCCTCTCAATGTTTATGCAGAAGCCTTGTGAGGGACATTGGTATGCTGCAAAAAGAGTTCTAAAGTACTTGAATGCAACTCAAGACTTTGGACTCAAGTATACATAGGTGGGCGACTTCAGATTGATTGGATACTCTGATTCATACTTCGATGGTGACAAAGAAGCTAGGGTATCTACTTCTAGTTATGTTATGAGTCTTGGATCAGGAGTTGTCTCCTCGAGATCACACAAATAATTAGTTCTAGCAGATTAGAATATGTGGCAGTAGCTGAGGCAACAAAAGAAATTGTGTGGCTCAGGAAAATTCTAGCAGATTTGTAGGTAAAACAAGTACATTCAACTCCACTCATGATTGACAACACCTCTCCAATAAATTTGGCCAATAACCCAAAGTTCCATGATCGAACAAAGCACATAAATACAAAATACCATCTCATTCAACATCATGTTGAGGCCAGGACAATCCATCTATGCCATTGTTCCACTAATGAGCAGATTCTAGACATATACACCAAAGAGCTTGGAAGAGAAAAGCTTGAAAGATTCAGAATGGTGCTTGGACTCATCAACATCCCTTCAGATTAAAGGGCGGAATGTTGACACCTAATCATGGGGATTGGGTGAATATTTGTAAATAATGTAAATAGCAAATAATGGAAAATCAAGAGTCGTCGGAAGGTAAAACCCAAGATTCGCTCCCTCATCTATATAATGATGAGTATATTAATGAAATGGAACAATTTATTTGAGGGGTTACCTCCTGACCTGACCATTTGAAGCCTCAAAATGCTCCTGGAAGGTTTCCGACCCCGTTTTTCCAAACTGGGTCCTGCTAGTAAAAATGGTCCCATGAGCTTATTCCTCCACTTTTTCCACTCCAAATGCATCGATATGGATGAAAAATAATATAATGATCCAATCTAGATAGTATATTCATGTTTTGATAGTTTTTCATGATCAATAACATAATAAGAAGAATTATCTAAAATAATGTGACAAAAAAATATCAAAGTTAAGATAAATCAAATTAAATAAGCCATAACTAAGCTTCCCTAGATTTCTCAACATGGTATGAGAGTTAATGTGAGAAGGAGGCTAAAGAGGAAGCTAATCGAGGATGTTTGCAAAGTAAAGAAGGATCAAAGACTAGTTTCTATAAGAAAGAGGAACGAATCATAAGAAAGTATTTATGGGTATGATTTAGGCAAGTAGTTAAGAGCAAGAGATGTTATTATTTCTTTGTCAAAAGCACCCATTGAGTGCACTAGGGTTTGTATCTTAAGTCAAAATCAAAGCCATTATGTAAAAGACCCTTCATGGGCTCATTGTGTCACAGAAAGAAAATTATTTTATGTCATAAAGTATGTCTTATTTATCCTCCATCAAGTCGGATTTTCCTCCTATCAATGCAGCCTTAAAGTATATCTTCAAACCAGTATACCCTAATATTCAAACCTACTTTCAAAGAGAGGCAAGAAAGACTCGATCTGCAATTATCAAGAGAAGATATTTTAGATTTGAGGAAGCCAAAGCCTGAAGGAAAACTATAACGAATAAGAGAATATTCTTATCTAATGAAATAGATTTGAAATAATTAAGTTTTTGTTGCATAACTAAAGAATTATAGAGACACTAGAAATTCGAAGGAACAAACATATTGCAGGGTTGAGGCTGCAATCCAATTGTAGGAAAAGTTACAGAACTACATAAATTTTTGAGAGTCTAGTTACATCCTTGTTCTTAAAGAGTTGATTGATGTTTACTTGCAAATACGTGCTAGAACTTAACTTGTTTTCATAGAGGTTTAAGTGATGAATGGAGGAAAAAAAGGTCTTGTTTTGTCTCAACTTGATTTTATTCTATTAGAGAAGATTTTGATTGGGTTTTCCCCTTCATAGGGGTTTTTCTTTGGATAGGTGCCTACATTTGGTGTCTATTTGTCTTTGATGATATTCATGTTCTGATAGTTGTTTTATTATCGGGAACATAATAATAACAAGAAGAAGAATCATATAAAAAGAATGTCATAAGAAACTATCAAAGTTGAGAGAAATTAAATTAAATACACCCTAACTAAGTTTCCCTAAATTTCTCAACGTACAAAAAATTGGTAGGATAATTGAATAGAATTAAATGATCCAAGTAAGAACAATGACAACAATCATTGAATGGCATAATACTGGTGAGATAAATCACAAAAGATCGAGATAGTTATTGAGGAAAGTTATGAAGTAACTTGCTAGGGTATGAGGTTATGAGGCGAATAGCAACGAAAATAGTTTCATCTACCTTTGAGTCCTTATCAAACCCAAAAAATATCAATTAGCAAGGTTAAAGTCTAAGAAGAGGATTTAATAAAGTCGTAGGGCAAAGGAGATTATAGTTTTTTATTAGAGGTAGGATTTTGAAGGATACTTTTGAAGAAATTCACCTTGTCCTCATCTTCCCACATGATGAACTCTTGGTTGAGCCCTCTGTCGGTGATACAAATCCTAGAGGCTAGTAGGTGAAACATTTTAGAGATAAGATATTCATTAATTTCTAAAAAGACTTGATTATCTACAACCAAGATGATAGTTTGGGTTTCAAAGCTAAAATACTTGGCCAAAAGGATAATTTAGTCTGGGTTGAAATGAACAGGGGGAAAAGAATCATTTAAAACCTCATACTGCCTTAGAAAATCATCATCTTGGGAATTTTTAGAAGGGTAATATAGAGATCGCTTCAAGTTTAGGACATCGGTAAGATGAATTTGAGTGTCTGTGATACTCGCCAACTTGTTGATAAAAGTTTCCTTTGAGAATTATTCATGAATTCTCAGTTCTCTCAGATTTAAAGTAATTTAAATTAAAAAGAACAAAGTAACTATAGGTTGGTGAGCACTAATATGGAAAAATGGGTAATGGGTCATGCTTTGCTTCATGATTTATGCATATATGTCACTCTCTACAGTGCATGAGCTTTACAAAAAACATGTATGGGTAACGAGCGTGAAAGATAAAATGGAATAAAATTTTGCGAAGGAGGAAAGTTAATTAGAAAAAATATGTGTTTAATAGTAGCCAGACACCCATAAAATTTTAATTAATAGCTATTTAATTCACTTGAAGACCAATGTGGGGTCAAATCCATCGTGCCTAGAAAATATGTTAATTTTCATTCATTTACAGGCCCGACACTCCTGTGGAGCATTAATTGCAAGAGATATGGACGATCACATTTCATTGGACAAAGATGGGAATGGGAACTGTTAGATTAAATAGAGGATTGACGAATGAGATATGTTGGGGGAAAGTGAAAGATTTATCACCCGAGCATGTTGGCACTTGATAACACATCTGAGCCATTTATTTAAAATGGGTGGTCAGGATCTCATAAATATGGTAACCAAATAACCCATCGGGAAAATGATGATGAATTAAAAAGGATGTGATCTAGAGCCTGATAGAGAAACACAAAAGGTTGATTAGTGTCAAAGGTCATGATTTCAACTTAATGTTGCTCCTCAAATAGTCCTGATTGATAATTTTACTAATAATGAGATAAACCAAGGTTTCTGAGAGATTGAATATTAGCATTGAGACACATTCTAAACATTCATGTAAAGTTATAAAATCTTAAGGATAGGGGAGAATTAGGTTATATGAAAGGGGAAGGGGAAAAATCATAGTGAGAATATTAATTTCAGAGGTATATGATAGTCTCTGAAGGAATAAAGTCTCCTGCTCTTAACTACTTTTAGTACCAAACTATAGATGCAGTCTCTTCTATTCACATTCGTGGTCGAATAATTTTCATAGTTTGTCATACCACAACTCTTTCAGTTTGGGAGAAGGGTAATATGTAGTCATGAGGTTGAAATGATGAGATTTTTAGCTTCATCTGTAGTGTTGCTCCACTATTAGTAGGCATGTTCAGTACCTCGATAGAGTCACTACAGAAATACAATCGTTTCTTCACTATTAGCGAGCCAGTTCAATACCCTAACAAAGTTACTTGCTTTTGATTTTGTGGTAGAATAGATGGATGTGAAGACACCATTTCTTCACGAGGATCTGGAAGAGGAGATCTACATGAAGCAACCTGAAGGCTTTGCGGTGAAGGGTAAGAAAGAACTAGTATGCAAGTTAAAGAAGTCTCTGTATGGGTTAAAACAGTCACCAAGGATGTGGTATCAGAAATTTGATACATTTATACGGGGACTTGGGTTCAACAGAAGCAAAGTAGATCATGTGTTTATTTTAAATTAATTGGTGATTGTGTTATTTATCTGGTCTTGTATGTGGATGATATGTTGCTGGTTGGAAATGACAAAGAAATTATCCAGGATTTGAAGACACAATTTTCCTCCAAATTCGACATGAAAGATATTGGTGCTGCAAACTATATTTTGGGCATGGAAATTAAAAGATATCAAGCAAAGGGGAAGCTCTGGTTAAACCAGAGGAAGTATGTGGAGACAAAACTGCAGAGGTTTAATATGCAGGATAGTAAATCAGTGAAGGTTCCTATTCATGTAGGTGTGAAGTTATCTGTTGAACAATGTCCCAAGACACAAGAAGAGGAAGAGGAAATTTCCCGTGTTCCATATGCAGGTGCAGTCGGTAGCCTGATGTATGCAATGGTATATACTAGACCAGACATTGCACATGCAGTGGGAGTATTGAGAAGGTTTATGTCAAAACTAGGGAAGGAGCACTAGACAGTAGTGAAGCAGGTTTTCAGGTATTTCTGTGGCACTAGTGATTATGGTTTGTGCTACTGAGGAAGACCAGGATTGGACAGAGTGTTGGATATTCATGGCCTTGTTGATGCAAACTGGGCTGGAGATCTGGGTCAGAGAAGATCTACAAGTAGGTATGTGTTTAACCTATTTGGAGGTGCAGTCAATTGGATGAGTAAGAAACAATCTGTAGTGGCACTATCAACTACAAAGGCAGAATACATGACAGCCACTCATGCAAGCAAGGAAGCAGTTTGGTTGCAGATATTTTGTTCAAGTATCAAGTTAGTACAAGGAGCTATAAGGATAGACTGTGACAGCCAAAGTGAACTTTTTTTTGCAAATAACCTTGCATATCATTCGAAGACAAAAGCACATTGATGTTCAGTATCACTTTTTGAGGGATATGATAGAAGACAAAAAGGTGTTGCTGGTAAAGGTGGACACTTTGAAGAATATTGTAGATGCATTGATAAAATATGTGAGTTCTAAGAATTTATATTGGTGTAGAGAAACAATGGGTGTTGCAGGGCTAGATCAATGACTAAGCTCTCTCGTGGCCCCCTATGGAAAGAAAAAAACAAGTGGGAGAATGTTGGGTTGTGTTATCTTCTTTCCATGACTAGCCCACGTAGTGAACTGGGGGTTTAGATGGGGGGCGAAGCGTCCCCTTTGTTGCACCGATTGCATAGAGGTGGGGTCACAGGAGGGTTTGATGAGGGGCGGGTGGCCCCCCTCTACGGGCTCTGAGGCAGTGCCCTGGGAAAAAAAAAATTAGACCCTATATTAGGTTGGGTGGACCTACCGATGGTTTTGTGCATGATTTCTCATATGGCTTTCAATGCGATGGTTTTTGGTCCATGGTTTTGGATGTGATGGGTTTTAGTCCATGGTATTGAATGCTTCGGCATGTATAAATATGTATTGTAACATTGAAAGGAACATAATGAAAAATATCAAGCAAGTAATCCCGGTTTTGGGATCCAGGGGAAAATCTCTGTGTATATGTATTTTATGTGTTATGCTCTCGCATTGTTTATTTTCTTTGTTTTAGAATTCGTATGCAAGTAACTTCTGTATGGGGTTAAAACCTACAAGAGTTACCTCATTAATTATATATACATTGTCATAGCTCAAGTAAAGGACTTTTAAACTTAGATCCTCAAGCTAGTCATAACATGTTATGAAACCAGCTCATAAAAAGATAGAAAAGATATATCAACAACTTAAAAATAAGCCTCTTCGAGGAGGAAACCTCCTTTACATTACACAAATGAATAATTCTTGGATGATACAAATGAAAATACCTCCTTTCTATATATAGGAGTCTAAGGGGTCATAATATAATCAGAGCTGACATAACAATACTAATGCAAGGGCGCAATAATAACAATAGTGGGCATCTATGGGGCACAATAATAACAATATGGGGATTACATGGGCACAACAATATAATAAGTGGGTTTCGCTAATAAAAATAAGGGGTTACACTAGTAGTATAGGGACCTAACATGACCCTCTCATTTAAAAAGTGTTGTCGTCAACGTTTCAGTAGTTCTGGATGCTTCTATATAAAATTCTCATCCTCCCATGTGGAATCTTTAGTGAGTAAGTTCTTCCACATGATAATCTACTCTAAAATTGATTGATTTCATAGTTTTCGGGTTCTTTTTCCATGAATTCTTCAGGTTCCAATATGATTTTTCCTTCCTTGTCAAGTTCTGAAAATATTGTTTGAACTGGGAGCTTGTCACCTATAACCTTCTTTAAGAATAAATCATGGAAAACTTGGGGCACTCAGGAAGATGCTAGAAACTCGAATTTGTATGCCATAGTACCAATCTTTTGCAATGCCTTGTAAGGACCATAGTACTTTGGTGATAATTTATTATACTTCTTAGCTTGCTTGAGGGACATTTGTTTGTATGGTTCTATTCATAAAATACTCAATTACCTATATCAAAACTTCTTTCGCTGCGATGTTGATCTACCTGTTGTTTCATTTTATTCTGCTCTAAAGTGAGGTTATCCTTTCTCTTCTTGATATGTCATTCTATCCTAAGAGTTTGAGGAGTGCTTATTCCTGCCAATGCATTACAAGATATGGTCATATTCCTTTCTTCTTTCTCTGGGGTTAGTTCCTGGTGTATATCCTCTTCTTTTAATGTTTCTTCATCCTTTTCTTCCTCCTCTTCACAATAACTGTAAAATAATTTCTTCTCATCACACTTATGACCTTTAGTGTATTTTCTATCACAACTGTAACAAGGGTCTTTTTCTCCTTTTTCTTCCAATTTTTTTGGTGTCAACCTTGTAGGTTGTGGAAGTCTAGGAGCAACAACACTTCCATCTTTATAATTGTGAGTGGTAGGATTTCCCGTTGCCATAATTTTGCTTTCAATTTTTCCGTACAACCTCAATGCCTTCCCCAATGAATCAGGTTCCCAAAGACGAACCTCATGTTGAATGTTACCCTTTAAAGTCCCTATGAAGACATCGATCCTCTACTTTTCTGGAATATCATTTACCCTTATATTCGATTTTTGGAAGTCCTCAATGTGCTCTACCATTGAACCCTTTTTTTTGAGATTTATCAATTGGATAAATAAGGTGTTGCTCTTTCTATCCTCATAATGTGATATTATTTTCTCCATGAAAATTGACCAAGTGAAAAGTGGTTTATGAGAACAAATCCCTCTTTACCATAAAAATTGATTCATTTCGAAATATAAAGATGTAATACATACCTTTTGTAGTAGTTTCACATCATGTAGATCAAAATATTTCTCCATTTGTAGTATCCATGTTATGGGATTCCTACCATCACACATACTCATATTGATATTTGGAATATGGTGGGTTTATTAACATTTATTTTTTTCTCGGCATGAGTTCCCTCTACTACCTTTTCATCATTAGGAGGTCTTTCTTGTAGGAGATTTATCCCGCATTCCTTCAAACCTTCCATGTATTTCTTCAAATCTTCCATGCCTTTCTTCAAATATGATTCCATACCATCGATATTAGCTTCCATGGCACATATAAAAACTATTTATTTTAGCTTCGATCACATTCTTCAAACCGTCCATCCAATTTTACTTACTAGGTGTTTCTATTTTCTTGATTCAAGTAATTGTTTTTCTTGCTTTTAGGACCTCAATATTCAAATGACTGCAACTTTGTAATTTAAGATCCTCAAGTTCAGAAATTTTAGCATGTGGTAACACTATGAGTCCACTTTCTAACCCCACTAGTCTAAGCAATATTGAATTCTGCAATAAAGAGTTATGCCAAATCGAAACAACAATAACAATTGTGGGCTTCTATGGGGCACAATAATAGCAATATGGGGACTACATGGGCACAAAAATATAATAAGGGGGTTGCACTAATAACAATAAGAGGTTACACTAGTGGTATAGGGACCTAACGGAACTAGAATATTAGGCTTTTGAGAAGCATGTAGTTTCTTAACATCCCACTATTAGAACCAATCTTGTATCATTGTAATGGTGTATCTTGGGACTTTCACTTAATAATTTCATGCCCTTGGAGCCGACACACTTTTCATGAAAATGTCGTGAATGATTGTAGGACTATTCTTTCATTATTTGCGGCGTATTTTAATGTTAACACATACAAATGAAAATGAGTTATTTTTTTGTTTTTAGTATGCATCTTTGAATCATGTGTCTTTTTCTTTCATGACTGTTATTTCTTTGTGAACTATTTCACAATATTACTAAGTATTCCTTCATATATATGTGTATCTCTTTATTAGGATAATACTATTACTTCTCTCTTAAAGGTTCACTTTCTTATGTTTTTTGTCAAAGAACCATTATAAACCTTGCAATTAAATACATTACAAGGCTAACTTACTTGTTTATCTCGAAAGTAAATAAGTTTATCTTGTGTCATTTATTACAGCAAAGGAAAATCTTGAATATTATGGCAAGCAACCTAAGTTTTTGGTTGGAGCTCCTACTCCAAATAGTGTGAGGTCTAATTGGGACTTCATATCAGGGAGTCCACCCTTATTGTTGGAAACATCCATCACTATCAATAGCTCCCTTTGCTCAACAATTGTTTGTAACTTCTATTTATTAAGTTATAAAAGAATCCCACCAAAAAAACCTTTTCAAAAATTTATTTGCACTAATTTTGATGGATAAAAGCATTAGAAAACTTAATGGTTCAACAAATTGATCCCTTTTGGTGCATATTCTACAAATTTCCCAAATTTTGATAGATGTTGTACAAAATGAACATTATTTTTTAGTGAAATTTTTATCATTTTGGTATCTCTTTGGCACAACTAAAAATAAAAAAATAATCCTTATCACACTGAGCCCAAACCCTAAACCTAATGGGGGTTATGCTATCATCAAATCAACTACATTACTATGTTCCTCAGTTGAGATTAGAATGATGCAAATTACATCACTGGCAACTTTGCCACATCGAATTACTCTATGTTAGGACTACATGCCTACAACCATGGCCAATTGGAGAACTCCATGTCACTTAATGTATCTTGTTTTCATGATTGGTCATGAAAATTTCACGTAAAAATAGTGATGCCACATTAGAATATATGTAAACAACCACAAACCTTCCATGTCAGACCAACCACAAACTTTCCATGCCACATCACAACATAGAAGACCAATCACAAAGCTTCCCCATCAAACCAATCATATAGATTCCATGCCACATCAGAACATATATGACTAATCCCTAACATTCTATAGCCAAATATGTTTTGTTACCATAATTGGGCTAGTTACAGAGCTGCGAATAATCAGAAAGATATCATGCCATGTTAGAACATATACGACCAATCACTGAGCTTCCACATCAAAATATTGTTTTTTTCAATAATTATGGCGAATCACAAAGCTATGGTTAATCATAGAGCTTACATTCCATGTTAGAACATATTCAATCGATCAGTATTATTCCAAGTCAAAATATCATAGAGCTACAACCAATCATAGAGATTCCACATCAAAATATGTTTTATTTCCATAACTGATCTAGCCATGGAGCTACGAACAATCACAATGCTTCCACATCAAAATATCATATAGATACAACCAATAATTAGAGCTTCCAAATAAAGATATGTTTTATTGTCATATCTAGGCCAGTGAGAGAGATATGACCAGTCATAGTGCTTCCATGCAACATGAGAACATGTACGACCATTCATAGTGCCTCCATGTCAAATTATGTTTAATTTCCATAATTGGGCTAGTCATAGAGTTATGCTCATTATAGTGCTTCCATGTTGCATTATAAAATATGTGAAGAATCATAGAGACTCCATGTCAAAATATGTTTTGTTTCCATAATGAGGCTAGTAAGAAAGCTACAACCAATCATAGCTATTTCATGCCACATCAAAAAATATATGACCAATCACTAATCTTCCACATCAACATATGTTTTGTTTCCATAACCAGGCTACTCACAAATCCAAAACTAAGAAGAATGCTTCCAATAGAACCAAATACAAACCACGAGGTTTTGACCCTAAGACCTTCAAAACCACACTACCTCAGACTAGCCACTAAATCCATGCACTTCTTCTATTATCCACGATCATCTTGATTTATTGAATTCCATTGTTGAATTTCATATATCCGTTAAGTATATATACATTCATGTGTCAAACTAAAATATATGTAAGCCAAGATAGGGGTCGACATTTGCGTTGGCTTGCTTGGGGATTTCGTATCATATGGCCAATCAATTTTACCAACTCCCTCGACAAAGAAAAATAACAATGCGGCTTTGACCTTTTACCCATGTGACCATATCGTAGACTGGGAGGATAAGGGTCACTGGAAATCACTTTGCTAACATTATGATCTCATACTTTCCATGTGGCTCATTTTAATGACCCAGATGCCATAAATATTCTTGATTATTGGTGGACCAAATGTACCCTATTGGTATGCTACATGGCATCATGATCGAATGTCATGTCATCACCATTGCACAATATCATCCTTCACTACCATGTGGACAATTCATAATTTAGTACATGTCCTTCAAATCTGACTCATATCTATCACTTGTATAACTACTAGAGGCTTCCAATGTATCAACATTTCATCAGTCCAATGGGGCATCCTAAATATCATGCATATTTTCATATCATCCACCTTACATGCTTTTTATCCTTTTCAAATTGGTCAAAAGGTGCATGTTATTTAATGCCATTGAATAGTGCACGTATTCATATGACCAAAGAGACTTCTTGATTACTAATGTTTGGATCTTCCCTCAACATGTTCAAGGAGTTTGTACAAATTTTATATACCATTGGAAAGGTCTCAAAGAGGAATACCAAACAATACCATCCATAGACTCATTAGGACATCAAAACTTCAATAAAAACTAAATCAAATTAAAACCTTTTTTTCATCACTACATGAGGAAATACAATAGTGAAACCTATGATACTACTTCCTTGGATTCATTACTGATATTGATGCTCCCTTAGACACCCCCTTTAACATCAATGACGTTTGTTTTCATCAATGAAAATACCATTTCCAATAGACTAAACCATGAAAATAATATTTTATTCGTAATAAATGTTATGAAGGTAAGTGGCTTCATATTAAAAATATATTTTAATATATTATTAAAATATAAAGTAAGGTGTGTGATGCCTATAAAAAGGTGGTTGAACTATTTAGTTGAGGATCCATTCTCTCTCAATCTAGCTAATGTTTTTTTTTAAGGATAGCTATAGAGTTCCTCGCTATTGTACCTTTAGGATCCTATGTGGCTCTAGGCATGAGTAAACAGTTCATGGGGTTCCTTAGGCAAGGCTAAAGCCTGTGAAGGAGAAGTATAGGAATAGGAGTCCCTCTGTGAGTCATGGAGGTTACTTAGAGACACACCTTAAGGTAGTTTTAATTACCAAAGACCACAATGCTTTAAGAAATCCCTAGAAGACCACAACTAGAACCCTTGAAAGGTAGTGGCATAACTTGATGGACTGAGTTTGGAGAAGGGATGCACTACATTTTGTTGAAGTGGGATAATTAGGGATGTGATATTAATGGTTAGGAGGCTAAGGGGGTTTCGTACATTTCCCTTATTTGTGCTTGGCATTGATTATATGCCATGGAAGTCTTTAGGTAATCATTTTGGTTATGAAGTCATAGCCCAACTTGTGGGTGATATACTGCTAAGAGTAAACAAGTAACACAACCTATGGTTGGTTGAAATGTTCAAGGAATTTTTCCAATTAGAATATTCTATTAGATGATTATTCTAAGCATGTTATTATGTTTAATATATATTATTATGGTTTATGGTTATGGTTTCTTATTTCATGCATGTTATAATGTGACTTTGATCATGTTATTTCTATGATTTTGGTATCATTACTAGTGAGTAGTGGAATTTCCTGAACTATTTGGTTGGTGGATGTTACAAAGAGAGATGAAGAGTTAGAGATAGTGATATTCATTAGTGGAGGATAGTATTATAAGGGGAGTGAGTGAGAGAGAAGACGAGAGGGAAGGAGATAAGATAGAGATAGAGGGTGGAGAAAGGGAGAGAGAGAGGGAATAAGTGAGATAGACATATCAAAACAAATATATATAGATATAGATATATATATCTATATATATATATATATATATATATATATATATATATATATATATATATATATATATGAAGATAGAGAGACAGTTGTGGGAAGAGAGAGAGCGAGATTTTGATTGGGGTTTTTTTGAATGACTTACTCAAGGAGCAAAGGAGATAGAAGAGGGTAGAGATAGTGACAAGTGTGGGGGAATAAAATAGGATAAGGGAACAAAGTTCCTAGAGTGCTAAATAAGGAGTGAGGGAGATAGAGACAGAGTTAGAGAGTGGAGAGCGAGAGAGAAGATGAGAGAGAGTTATGGTGAATAGAGAGACCCCTATATCTCCCAACACTCTCACTCCATATATGTCTCTATCATATGCTTACTTACTCTCTTCCCATCTCCCCATATTATTCTCCCTCTATTCCTTTTTCGTCATCTTTCACACTCTCCCACTCTCCTACATTCCTACAATCCTACCATATATCCCTCCCCACATCTCTATATTAATATCCCTCTCTCTCTACCCACTAAGTATCTTATTCACTCTCTCCCTCCTTGCTTACTCTAGTATCCCCGAACCCACATCTCTTTCCATCCCACACTCCCAACCCGTTATTGTATGCTATCTTCCATCCCTCTCTCTCTCTCTCTCTCTCTCTCTCTCTCACACACACACACACACACACGCACACAAACACATTCACTCTATCATTATCATCACCACATCACTATGCATATATCTCTAAATGCCTCCTTATTCATTCATATTTTACTTTATCCCTTTCTTCTTCCCTCATTGCATCCATTACAATAGAACCCCCAAAGATATGCCTCTCTCCCTCTCCCTCCATCCCTTCCGCTCTACCCCTCTCATTCCTTCCCTCTAAGAATTCCTCCTCCTCCTCTGCCTCTTATGCGCACTCCCTCACTCTCTGCCCCTCTCTCCATGTTCCTCTCCCTCCTCTCCACTCTCCCTCTTTATCCCTTCACCAATATCCTAAAATGTTTCCTTCTTTGCCCCTCGATCATCCTCTTCTTGTCTCTCTCACTCTCCCTTTTGATCCTATCTCTCTTTTGACTCTCCCCTACCCTCTCCAACCCCACATATCTCTTTCTTACTTAATTCTACACCTTTATACACCTCACTCCCTATCCTCTGTTTGTATCTCTTTCCCCCATTGTTTATCTGTATGTTTGTATTCCCCTATTTTGTTCACTCACTTTCTCTCTCCTTCCCCGCTCATATGTCTCTTTCTCCACTTATCTCTCTCTTTCACCCTATCTCCCACTTCGTTGTTCCCCCACCCTACCCCTATCCCCCAATCTCTCAATAGCTCTCTCTGTTTTACCTTGTTACCTCTCTCTCTTCCTCCTTTATCCCAAACTCTACCCTTGTCCCCTAGTATCCATATCTCTCTCATCCTCACTATGTTCCCATCATTCCCTCTTCACTTCACTCTCTTCCACCTTCACTCTCTACCACCCATCTCTTCTACCTCCACACTTCCATAACCATTGACCAATACACCCTTACATTTCTCTCTCACTATGTTTCCCTTCCTCCCTCTCTATTCCTCACAATCTCTCTCTTTCCTCAACTCTGTCATCCCCCCCTCTCACAAAATTCCTCTCAATAGAATTTAATGGATATTCCACTAGATAGTTTCTCAAAAAAACTATACTAAAATATATTAGAAAATCCAAAATCTATTGTATGATAGTTTATTTCTCCTTAGATTTTTTGACATATTAGTTACTGTTTATTTCATATGAATGTAAAATTAAGTTAGTTAGAAAATACAAAAAATGTAGAAATCACTCAAAAACAATAGTAACACAAGATATGACCTACGAAACTCTTTTGGTGGAAAATCTAGATGGAAGCTAAGGTTTATTTGCTCTCTCTTTCTCTAAATGGAAACCTATGAAAGTACAAACAAGTGAGACCTACAGCCCAAAGGATACCATAGTGAAAAAACCCTTTATGTTTTCTCTCTCCTATCCACTCTCAAATAATCTTCTCATCTATGGAACAAAATGCACTCGAATAGAATGAAGGTCATTTTAATCCAAGTGGCCTCATTATACCATGAATGATAGCCCACTAGCAGTTTGGTTTGACTCCTTTAACTCTCAACAAGGATAAAATGTTTCCTATTCGAGAGTATTCTTCATCATGATCAAATGGATATTGCAATTTCCATGGAAAATGGGAGCTGACATGGCATCCTCTCAATTTTGATAAATCAACTTTTGAGAGGCATAACTTTCTCATAGAAGCTATGATTGAGACAATTCTAGAATTATTTGAAAGGTATTGGAATGTAGCTTACAGAATATAGGACCATAGTAAATTTGGTACCATACAACAACTAATTAAAGGAGTAAAAATTTGTCCTGAACGTTTCAAGCCAAAACTTTCGAAAGTAGGACAATTGGTCAAAATGGTTATGTGCATTGATTTATGAAGTTGTTTTTTTTTTTTTTGTAGCATGGAATGTGATATACAAATGAAATTTGGTGGAGAGGCTAGAAGACATGTATTATACAAAACCCATAAATCATTTATGAAAATTGCACCTAGAGAAGACTTAATTAAAATAATAAATCATTTTTTAATGTTTCACAAGTCTAAACTTAGGAAATCTAATTAACTAAAGGGTATTAATTGAGTAATGGTGAGAATATTCTAGAAGAATACATCGATCGAGTTATAGATAATATTATCCATCGATTATGTTTTTATCTTCGCTGTTGATGTCTCAACGAGAGATTATAAAAAGAAATCCAATGGGGGTTGGAGAACATACTTGAGCCACCAACAGTTCAATTTTACTGGCAGATTGAACTCTAGAGTAGCAGTGCAGAGTTACTGGAGAGAGAGATAGTGAGCTTGAAGTAGTGATAGATGGGTAGGAATAGTATGGCCGAAGGAAGTTTTTCTTGTTCTGGTTTTCGCATTGCAGATATGCAATGATTTCCATACAGAGGCAACACAGAGCCATGTGAGGAAACACAGTGCTTCAGAGGGGATTTTGTATTTTCCTTAGGAGAAGAAGTGACTTAGTGCCAGAAGGAAAAGTGGGAGCTGAGAGGACAATAGATTCTAGCTTCCAAACAACAGTTGACTAGATAGTGAGTGAGAAGCAATTCCGAGTTGTGGGACGTAGTACAACGAAGGTTGATGCAGGGACTGCGCAGAGGCAACAATGAGTAGCTCATCTTCAACCAAGGTTAGTGTCGTATTACTAGTGGGAGTGATTGTTTTCTCAATATAATTTCTATTAGTCATTTCTCTGTATGGATTTCTATATTTGAGCATCCATTGTTTTGTACTCATATTTACTACTGAATAATATTAAAACCCTCAGGTGCTACAACGGTTTTCCTGAGTTGGGTTTTTTCGGGGACTTGGTCCAAAAATAACTGTGTATTTATGTGTGTGTGTGTGTGCATCTGTTCTTCCAACATTATTTTTCTTCTGCATTATTCTATTTGTGAAGGCTGTAGTGTATTAGTTTCGATATTTACTGTAGAACACAATAAATAATTTGTTCAATTCATTTAACAAATAGAAGGAACTAAATCAATTGATGCAGTAAGATTCAGGGTTAGCTGAATTTTCACATGGTATCAAAGCATAGATAAAAGTCAAAGAGCTCATTAGCAGAAGGGAAGAGGAATTTCAAAACTCTACATAGGGAACAATTTGAAACCCTCAAAGGCAGCACAATTCCTTTGACTAGCAGGGTCAATTTTTGCGGAAAAAAATTATTCTCTAAGAGAGTCGATAGAGAATAAATTTTCCAAATCAAAGATTACTAAAGGCAGAGGGAGAAACAATATTTTCCTTGTAGAGTAGATATTCAGATGAGACGCAGTTATTTTGCAGTAGTTTGCTAGTGCAAAATAGCGTTAGGAGGAAGGAAGACCACATGCTAAGGGAATTCTTTTCTCACAAAATTTCTAGTCCAAATGCTTGATTTTTCCCAGCAAAGCAACAATAATTGTGAGAAACTTTTTCTACTCTAGTAGGGAGTGCATAGATCTAGTCAACAGTTATGCGGAGGAAAAGAGGAGGAATTGGACATTTTCTAGAGATAGCATCAGCAACGCTGAGATATCAGGATTGGTTGGAGGGAGCCTCCAACTATGTGATCTCGAAGGCAAGAATTTCCTGTCTTCCAGATGAATATCAACTCAAAGCCTACATCGATTGTGTGGTAGTTATATCTATAGATGTAGATCTGCTAAAGGACTATAAGAAAGAGATGGTGAAAGAAAAGAGGCTGATTCTTGATGGGGTTTGAGATCATGTGGTGTATCACATATCTCGCAAAGATGTTTCCCGACAAATGTGGAAGGGTCTTGCTACACTATACGAGGGATCTTCTAGGCAGTGGAAGATGTATCTTGATGAGAAGCTAATATGTACTGGGATGCAGAAAGGGGAGTGCATAGACCCCTTCCTCACTAGGCTTCAGGATGTACGAGACCAACTATCTGTAGTAGGGCTAGTGCTCCAACCAACAGAATTGGTGCGGTTAGCTCTCAATAGTGCTTCCGAAGACCCACATGTCTTTTTCCAAAGTATTATGGGAAGAGATAATTTTCCTTCTTGGGGTTGAATGTGGGTTGATATGCAACAAGAGGATATGAAGTGAGATTTCGGGAAGAGCACCATCAATGGCAGCAGTCGGATGAACCAAGTGAAGGAAGAGGAAAATGTGGCCCTCGCATCAAAGGGGCAGTAGGAGCAACGCAAGAGGAAGAAGGACCTTTCCAAGGTCAAATGCTTCAGATGTGGTGAAATTGGCCACTAGAACACTTAATGTCTTATAAGAAAGAAGGAAAAAGAGGAGAAGCAGGATCAATAGGCTATATCTCGGGAGATCGACAGGCTATCCTCCAGATTGGAGGAAACATTTGCCATGATAACTGATATAGCTCGAGGAGTGAAGTGGGGTGATTTAGTTTTGTATCCCCAGAGAGCTACAAGATGGGAAATATTCTTGAGGAGGTCCACCTCATGAATCAATAACTTGTTGCGAGAGCCCATAGCAAGCATTAGCAGGATGGACTAGTGCCAGTTAGTCAAATAAGGTGCCAGAGTGAGATATGCAATAACTAGTAGCAGACTGACATTGAGCAGCGCAGAGCGAGATTGGTAGTAGTGCAGTTGGCAGAGTGCAGAGCCAGCAACAATGCAGAGCCTTCAGTGACAGATGCATCATAGTAACCACAGTTAGTTCAGTGTGTTGGATATTTCTCAGCTACAGATGTTGGAGTTGCAACAATAGCATATGAGACGGAGTTGCATTGCATATGCAGTAGTTGGCAACAATACAACAGGGTCAACAACAACACAGATGCAACTCATATGAGAGTTGCGTAGTTGTGATGGGCAGAGCAAGCAAACATCAACAACATTATAGGAGGTGGTGCAGAGGTAGTGTGTTACTCCAATGGGTTGCAGTGTTAGAAAACATTCGTCGCTAAGAGTGTGTGTCAGTTTTTGTAGCATCGGATGTTTTCTAGCAACTAAATTTGGTGTAGAGGCTAGAATACATGTATTCTTCAAAACCCAGAAATTGTTTCTAGAAATTCCACCTAGAGATGACTTAATTAAGATAATTAATCATTTTTAAAAGTTTCCTAAGTCTAAACTTAGGAAATATGATTAATTAAAGGGTATTAATTAAGTTATGGTGAGAATATTCTAGAAGAAGAGATGGATCAAGTTCTATTTAATATTAGCCATCGACTATGTTTTAATATTGGTCATTGATGTATAAACAAGATGTTATAAGAAGAAATTCTATGGGGGTTATATAACATGCTTGAGCCACCCAAAATTTGATTTCACTGCCAGATCAAACTCCAGGGTAGCAGCATTGAGTTGTCAGAGAGAGAGCTAGTGAACTAGAAGCAGTGAGAGAGAGGTAGGGATAGTAAGGTCAGAGGAATTTTTTCCCAATCTGGTGGGTGCATTATAGATAGGGAGTGGATGCCACATAGGGGTAGTGTGGTGCTTTAGAGGGGATTCCATATTTTTCTTGGGAGAAGCAGTGATTCAGTGCCAGAAGCCAGAGTGGGATCCTAGAGGCCATAAGAGTCCATCTTTTAGACATCAAATAACCTAATAGCGAGAGAGAAGGGGTTCTGAGTGGTGGGATGCAGTACTGCATAAGTTGATAAAGGGACAATGCAAAGGCAACAGAGACCAACTCATTTTGAGCCAAGGTCAGTGTCAGATCACTAGTGGTAGTGAGATTTTTCTCACTAAACTTTCTATCAGTCATTTCTCTGTATGGATTGCTAGATTTGAGCATCCAAAGTTTTGTACTCAGATTTAGTACTACATAATATTAAAACCCTCAATTGTTGCACCAGTTTTCTCAAGTAGGGTTTTTCTGGGGACTTAGTCCAAAAATAGCTGTGTATTTTTGTGTGTGTGCATCTATTCTTATAGTGTTATTTCACTTCTGCAGTATTTTATGTGTGAAGTATTCAATGTATTAGTTTCAATATTTACCATAGAACACAGTAAATAAATTGTTCAACTCATTTAACAAATAGAAGAAACTAAATCGGTTGTTGCACTAGGATTCGGGGTTAGCCGAATTTGCACACTTTTCTCTATTAGGAAAGAATAAATATGGATTAAAAATAATATAATTATCTATTCCAAACGATAGATCCTCATTTTAAATTATTTTTGTACCAAAAATCTTCCACTGAATGAGGTGTAGTTTTGGAAATATTTTAGAAATTTTTATCTTATGTAAACTCTTCCTAAGGATCTAGTGCCAAATCCTTTATATATGGTACAACTTGTTCCTCTTCCTAATCCAATGTCAAAGGCTCATAGAGTTTCAAAGTTCTAATAATCGTCATTGAGTAAATGCACATGTGTGGGTGTAGACTATGTCAATAGGTTTTATCTCCAATGTTTTATAATATATCAAAGTAGAATATTATAGAACTTTAATATTTTTTACGAGGACCCTATAACTGCATTTTGTTTAACTTTAAGCACACTTTATGTCCCACTATGAAGGATTTCTCTAGTTTATGTAGATCATTCTTGGACTTGTATTTTTCTTGTGATTTCTACAAGGGTCCTTGTACCTAGAGATGGATATATCTTATATTCTAAACAAATGTTTCTACCCTTACAAAATCCCCTATAATATCCTCGCTCACTCTTCCTTGCTACCCATATGCAATATCCAAATGTGAAGGTGGAAAACATCCAAAACCAACTCCAAGTGGGGAATTTCCATTAGAAGCACGGGTTGCTCTATTATAAGGGCTCTATATATATACCAAATTTTCATATCAAGTCTTCAAATGCTTCTTATTATAACACCTTAAAAACTACACCAAATTTCTATTGACTACTTATGTTTTCCCATCTCTGTATGAATCGAATATTAAAGAACTGTTCAACTTGGTGTCCATCCTCTCCCATATTATAGTAAAAAATAAACTAAGAATTCTTGTGTTATCACAAAATCATGC
The DNA here is from genome assembly GCA_031772625.1 of Pinus tabuliformis. Classification (NCBI taxonomy): domain Eukaryota; kingdom Viridiplantae; phylum Streptophyta; class Pinopsida; order Pinales; family Pinaceae; genus Pinus; species Pinus tabuliformis. The sequence continues at coordinate 11,995,133 of CM062813.1, read as the reverse complement.
CCCTGATAGGCTGTTGATCAGGAAGACTTTGAGTAACTATTTCAAACCAAACTTTTAGCTGAGGCTTAGCCTCCTCAGCCTGAGAGGGCTCTCTCAAAGGGTTAAAGATTTTGATTAAAGAATAAGATAGATGGCTAACTCTATAGTTTGTGATTGTATATGTTTATAGGTTGAAAGATGAAGGTTGGCTACCATTGGGCTATGGAGTCAAAGTATGTTCAGTACCACAGCAAGATCAGCTTTAACATGAAGTCAGGGCATAGAGAGTTTTTATACATCAACAAAACGAAGATACAATGCAAGGAAACACAGTTTATAAATACATGAAGGAAGTTAGAGCATCATTGATGAATTCTAAGTAACATGTATTCATACCACTGCAAGTAAGTGAAAGAGGAAAGCCATGAGACAATAGGACATTAAAAACCCTCTTTGAATCCTGAGTAGTGAAGCCAAAACATTCTACCTAGCATGGAAGTCAAGGCATTATAGAGTTAAAGTGCAGAAATGCAAATATAAAACAGTGAAACACAATTAGTTTATCTATGAAGGAAGTCAGAGCATCATTGATAAATTCTGAGTATCATAAGTAAACCTCACTGCAATGTAAGTGTTGGAAGATGCCATCAAAACAAGAACATACAAGAACTCTTCATGAATCTTGAGTTGTCTAAGTAGAAATTCTGCATTAGGTTAAAAATATACACAGTCTGCACATAGAGCAGCAATTGAGCCAAAAAGTCTCCAACCCCTTGCTAATTCGACCTCTTTATCTATATAAAGCATTTACAATTAGGATTCCATCATCCCTCCTCAAGAGAATTCGAATTTGCCATCAGTGACACCTATTCTAACCATAAAACAAACCATTAAATGTATTTGACACCTAACTAGTAGTCCTAGAGACCTAATACAACTAGGAGTGTAACTCCTTATTATGATTACAACAAACTTATCTAAAAATTTAAAGCATTCTTTGACACCTAATACTCCATGAGGTCGAATTTGATGAAGCCTCCCACGTGGTCACCCAACTGCTGATGAGAAACCCTAGAATTTAGGGAACATGTTTCCCTGTTTTTAGGGTTAGATCCTTGAAAATTGCAGGGCCTTTATCTCTTCATCCATGACACTTTTTACGAAACTGAAAGATTTTTTTGTAGCCCATAATGTCTAGAACAAAAACCTCTCCTGGTTTTTTAAAATATTTCTCCAGCTGTCCAAAACCTGTCCTTGAAAAACACGTGGCAAACAGGGAAAAATCCGTTTTCTGAAATTAGGGTCTCAATGAAATCTTCTTATCTCCCAACTGAAAACACATACGAATAAAGTGAGATAGGTTATTGTAGACGGACATGTTATGAAGAGAAACCTCCTTCAGAATTCCAAGATAGCCTTTCATGTGACCATAAACTGATTTTGAAAAACACTACTAAAACCAGTAGACAAAGCTTGACTTTCTGCAGTTTCGTAGCGCAAGTTTAACCATAAATTACTCCCACCTCAGAACGAATTTGAAGAAACGGAAAGAGGTTTTTGTAGTGCAGCATGTTAGGAAGAAAAGACTCTTTCATTTTGCAAAATTTAGTTCTCAACTGCTCAGGAAAGCTTTTAGAAATTGACTAGTAAAAGCAGAAAACAGAGTTTCTTCAGCTGAAACACGCTGCTACAGGGGTTTCGCAGCGCGCTGCGAAAACACTGATTTCGTAGCGCAAAACAGGATTTTTACACTGTCTGCGCTACGAAAACGTGGATTCTTAGCTAGTTTCAAAATTTCTCCTTATCCTCCTCAAAGCTCTGTCTTTCTTCTTGACTGCTGGCTGCCTTGTTTCTGTCATTCTTGTACATTGGTGATGGTTGTACTGATGATGATATTTTCCTTTCTTTTGACATTTTCTCCTTTGAAATTTCTTTAGACAAAACAACTTGGAAGAAAATACCTTGCTTAATTGAGGAGCTGCCTTGCTTGAATTTGATGAAGATTTCTGCTCTCCTTTTCCTTTGAAATATTTTCAGTGATAACATCTTGCATCTCTATCTCAAATTATGCTCCCTGGTATCATAAAGTGCACTGAGAGTTATCCAAAGAAAATTTTTATTTCTTATTTCCCATTGATGATAATCTTATAGGACATTATAACACACATCCTATTGAACTTATCATGACTAAAATGAACATGTAGTCATATCCCTTCGTAGTTGTTGGTGAAAATTATTGCACATAGTGTTTTCATTGATCACAACAAGATGTAATTCATGCCAATTGGGATGTATCGGGTAGTAGAATTATTCCATCCCTAATGATCAAAGAAGTAGTTAGACCCTTTGTCAAGGAATATGATGGGTGTACCTTTCATAAGGTCTCATAACCTAAAGAAATGGGTTCTTGAAGTTATTCAAGTTTTTGATGAAGTTATGATTATCAAAGGACCCTAAAACCAACATGGTTGTGTAAAGCTCATCAATGTCTTTCCAAAAGCATATTATACTCACATACTACTCTCGGATGAGAAGTTATGGCTCGTTGGAAAACAACAATAGATTAGGTCAAATTGCAAGGGAAATCTATAGGGCCAAATAAAAATTATTAAATGTTAAATAGTGTCGGAGTTTAGGGTAGGTTGAAAATTGAACATACAGATGAATGGCCACAAGTGTGTGGATTTTTCGACTATTTAATTATTTTAAAGGGCATGCAAGTCTTGGGTCAATCAATGGCATCATCAATAGGTCAATGGTTGGATGAGGGAAAAGTTGCAGGAAGTTTAAATGTAATTGTTATACCAACTAAAGTGTCATGTGGAAAGGTAGTATTGGATAGTGAAATGGCCCCTATAAACAAATGAATCATGACTTATTTACACAATCAAATATGACACAATAGCCTAGACAAGTGTTATAAATATACACAGTGTGATGTGGTAGAAAATATTGTGTGGCATGACACATGGCAAAACATATCAATGCTAACATTAACATGATGACATGGCACCACTTAAGGTTGCCACGTGGAAGTTTGATGGTGGTCTGGGTACAGGGAGTGATAATCTCCCAAACTGTGAGATTATGTCTTCTATTTCTATTTGCGGGTGTAAATGCTCATTCAATGGGCTCTCTGTCATCCACCGATAACTTTTGGGGGTTCACTAAGTTAGCTGACCTCCAACAATTTGCAAGTTCTACTAAAACACCACCATATCAGACCCAACGGTAATACAAACTTTAATTTAATAAAATTTGGAATCCCATTCTCAAATCGTTATGGCCCACAAACTATCAAAACCTTTTCATGGCCTTAGTATTTAAAAACCAGGACCCATATGGTTTAATTTCATTTCTTTATAAAATGGGTTGCAAGACTTTATTGGGTACAGAGAATTACATGAAAAAACAACGTACCAACATAAAAGATTGGAGTTCAAATTTTATTCACTTATCAGGCTACTAGCCTGCGCATTTGAAACCCGCCCGATAAGTGGTTTCTCATTCTCCTCTCTGCTACATGGAGCGAAACGTATGGAATTGGAGCCAAAGGGTTAAATACCACTTGCCTCCCTTCTTCTGCCCAATAACCACTTGTGGTTTCTTCAAACTGCTTCGGGTTGTTAACTATCGGTTAACCTCTGCGTCGAACACCATTGATCTCCTCGGTCTCTGTCTGTGGTCTTCCTCCACAATCTCGACCTTCCGCTTAATAAACTCAGGGTTTTATGATAAACTCAGTTTAAAAGGGAAAGACACGGAATTTAACATAATCGACACAATTTTAACCAATTTCACATAAACACCATGTAAACTTGGAAATTCACAATAAAACATAGATTTTGAAGGAGATTGTCCTTCGGGATTTGACAAAGAATTTATCATTCACATGCATAGAGGCAATTTTCCCCAATTCACTAGATTTTCTCTAGGAAAGCCAAATTTCCTTAACAGTCAAAATCCCTTTACAATAGCGTGAAACTTACATAAGTACTGGTTCATCCTAACAACCAGATCCTATTACAAAGGCTAAAATTTATTAATATTATATGTTCCGTGAGACATTCTCCTCGAGAATCTCCACTACATCTAACTAACTAAAACTTATTACAACATGATCAAACCCTATATTCTAGCTCTATTCTTAACTAGAAGAACATGGAAATTGATGGCTAAAGGATCCCACTCCTTTGCTTGTAGATTTTTTTGTATTTTTGGAGTAAGTTTGAAACCTTTTCGCTCCAAGTCTCATGCTCCTACATCGGACTCCTAAGGACAAAATTTTTCATGGGCTCTTGTCCATGAGCTCTTCTACAGAACTGCCCCAACTTTTGTAGCATGTATTTTGTTACCCAAGTAGCTTCAGAAGTTGGTTGATCCTTCCATTTGACCAAACACTAAAAGTACTCCTATCCTCTAGTTTTCTTGAACACTTTCTTGTCCAAAATCCTTTCTGGTTTTAATTCCTTTGCTGTAGTTAATTATTTAACCCAGTTAATTTCCTATGTCTCTTGGTCTTCTTCCATATCTTTTGCAACTTCACCTTCAAACTTGTATAGATCAACAACATTGAAAATTGGAGATATTCCAACATCACGGGTAATTCAATTTCATATGCATTTGCAGAAAATTTCCTTAATACTCTACATGGTCCATCTTTCTTGAACTTCAATTTGTTATACTCCCTCTTTGGAAATCTTTCCTTCCTTAAGTGTGGTAAAACCAAATCTCCAACTTCAAAGTTCACCTCTCTTCTTCTCATGTCTGCTCTACTTTTGTACTTGATATTGCTATCCTATAGTTGCTGTTTCACTTGTTCATGTATTTCTTGCATTTATGAAGCAAAATCTTCTCCCTCTGCACTTCTCAACTCATCCTTTCCCAAGTTCCTTAACTTAGAAACTCCTCTTGGATGCATTCCATAAACTATATGGAATGGACTCTACCCTGTACTCTTGTTAGGTGAGTCATTATATGCATATTCAGATTGTGCCAACACTTGATCCCACTGTTTTGGATTTTCTGCAGTAAGACTCCTTAAAAGATTACCCAAACTCATGTTCACAACTTCAGTCTGTCCATCAATCTGTGCATGATAAGCAGAACTGAAATTCAATTTAGTTCCCAACTTTTTCCATAATGTCCTCCAGAAATGTCCAACAAATTTGGAATCCATGTCTGAGACAATACCCTTAGGAAACCAATGTAATATTACAATCTCCTTGAAAAACAAATTAGCAACGTGAGTAGCATCACTGGTTTTATAACATGGAATAAAAAGTGCCATTTTTGAAAATATGTCCGCTACAACAAAAATTGAATCATTTCCTCTTTGAGTCTTTGGTAAGCACAAAACAAAATCCATACTTACCATATCCCAAGGCCTATCTGGAATTGGTAAGGGAACATACAAACCCGTTTTTTGGCTTCTTCCCTTTGCATATTGACAGACTTTACAAGTTTTCACATATTTTTCCACTTCAGATCTCATTTTCCGCCAGAAATAAAATCTGTTCAACTGTTCATATGTGTTATCTATACCAAAATGTCCTGCAGGTCCACCACTATGTTTCTCTTTGATTAAGTTCCCCCTCATAGAACAATTTGGTATGCACAATTGATTTCTCTTAAACAAGAGACCATCTTGTAGGAAATAATCCAATCATTTATTCCTATCCATCAAAACAGGACTCTTACAAGCTTCAAATTCCTCTTTAAAATCTATATATGTCTCATACAATTCTTTAAGAAAATCAAAACCCAACACTTGAATTTGACTCTCGAGAAATAATGTATTTCTCCTACTTAAAGCATCTGCAACTTTGTTTGATTGGCCATTTATGTGCTTCAAGATAAAATGGATACCTTGAAGATACTATACCCATTTAGCATGTTTCTAGTGAAGCTTTGGCTACTGCATAATATACTACAATCCATAGTTATCTGAATAAAGTATGAACTCTTTTGACATTAGATAATGTCTCCACTTCTTCAATGACTGCACAACTACATAAAACTTTTTATCATAAGAAGAATACTTCTTCTTTGAATCATTCAGCTTTTCACTAAAATAAGCTATAGGTCTATCTTCCTGACTTAAAACACCTCCAATGGCTTCTCCACTCGCATCACATTTCACTTGGAAAGGTTTACTAAAATCAGGTAGAACCAAAATAAGTTTTTTAGTGATCTTCTTCTTCAACAGCTGAAAATTCTTTTCTGCCTCCGTAGTCCATCTAAATGGTTTTTTATCCTTCTTTATAGTCTCAACAATAGGAGCATTGATCTTACTAAAATTCCTTATGAATTTCCTATAAAAACTATCAATACCATGAAAACTTCTTACCTTAGAGATACTTTTAGGTGAAGGCCACTCCATGATTGCCTTGATCTTCTTTGGATCCATTTCCAAACCTTCAGCAGAAACAACAAAGCCCAAATACACTAATTCATCTTTCATGAATGAACATGTCTTCAAATTCAGTAATAATTTGTCTTCTTGTAACCTTTGTAAGACATGATTCAGATGTCTCATGTTCTCCTCCTTAGACCTGCTGTAAATTAATATATCGTCCAGATATACTATTACAAATTTACCAATAAACTCTTTAAGAACTTCATTCATGAGTCTCATAAACATACTTGGTGCATATGACAACCCAAAAGGCATTACTCTCCATTCATACGATCCTTCATTTGTCTTAAAAGCAGTTTTCCACTCATTCCCTTCTCTTATCCTTATCTGATGTTACCCAATCTTAAGATATAGTTTTGTAAATACTTTGCTCCACTCAAATAATCCATCAAATCTTCAATTCTAGGTAAAGGAAATTTGTACCTGATTGTGATTTTATTAATGGCTCTTGAATCAGTACACATTCTCCAGCCTCCATCTTTCTTTGGACTCAACACTGTTGGTACTACACAAGGACTTAGACTCTCTTTTATCAGTCTTTTGTCAAGAAGTCCTTGAACCTGCTTTCTAACCCCTTCGTTTTCTATGGGAGTCATTCTATAAGCTGCTTTTTTTGGTAGATTTGCTCCAGGAATCAAATCTATATGATGGTTAATTATTCGAATGGGTGGTAACTCATTAGGAAAATCATCAACAATGATATCACAATAGTTGTCCAACATTTCTTGAATTTCAATGGGTAAATCAGAAACTTTAGTAGAAGTCATTACTACCTTGGGCTTGCAAATTACAACAAAATGTACCTCATTTTATTCTATCTGGTGTAAGTATTCCTTTCCTCCTAGTAATAGAGTTTTTGGATCAGTCTTCTTTATTGATGCATCCTCTTCTCCCATAGGCAGCAATGTATGATTGATACCATCTTTACCAAACTTGTAGGTGTTTCTTTTCCCATCATGCATAGCTCCTCGGTCATATTTCCCAGGTCTTCCAAGCAATATGTGACACACATCCATGGGCATCACATCACATACAATTTTATCCTTATATTTTCCCAACTGCAACTCCACTTCACACTGTTTATTCACTAACAACTGATGTCCCTTTTGTAACCAAGACACCTTGTAAGGTGTTGGATGTCTCATTATCTTTAACTTTAGTTTCTCCACCACTTTTGTAGAGACCAAATTATTAGTGTTTCCACTATCAATGATCATTTGATAGCACTTCCCATTAACCTTACAAAATGTTCTGAACAAAGTCTTTCTTTGTGATGGTTCAACTATCTCCTTTGCTGGCTTGACAAAAACTTTATTGACTACCAAATATTATCCTCCCTCTAGCACATTTTCTTCTTCTGTCTCTGCTGCTACTTCTTCCACAACTTGAGCAACAATTTCATTCCTCTAACTTTTTCCTGCATTCTCTGGGCACTCAAAAGGTCTGTGTCCCAGTTTGTTACACCTGTAACATCTTAATTCTCTTCCTCTGTCTCTACCTGCTCTTCCTCTAGAAAAACTCCCTCTGCCACCTGAATCACCTCCTGTGGTTACATGGTGGGTTGAGTTGCTGCTAGCTCTATCTTTAGGTGTTGTAGATCTCCCTCTACCACCTTGACTTCCTTTCCCTCAAAAAGTACCTCTTCCTCTGGCAGACTGCTTCCTCCTGAGTTTTTCTTCAGCTTTCAGTACCATCTGATAAGCTTCTTTTATTGGTTTAGGAGACAATATACTTATCTCATCTTGAAGATCCATCCTAAGACCATTCACATATCTAGCCACCTTCTCATCTGTATCCTGAGTTTTTCCAACTCTTATACTTACCTTATAGAATTCCTCTATATATTCTCTCACTGTCATAGACCTCTGTCTAAGATTATGCATCTGTCTGAACAAGGTTTGTTGATAATTACTTGGTAGAAACTTACCTCTTAGCTTTGCTACCATCCTGTTCCAATTTTTGATTGGTTGCTTGCCAAGGCTCTTTCTTTCTGCCTGCACTCCATCCCACCAAAGTGCTGCATGTCCTTTTAGCTTGGTGACAACAAACTTTACTTTCTTCTCATCTTCTGTTTCTTCATAATCAAAGAATTTCTCCATGCCATTAATCTAGTCTATCAGTTCTTCTAGATTCAATCCTCCTTCACATATTGAAACCTCAGTCTTTGGCCTGGTTGTGGAACTCAACACTGATTGGAAGAATTTCATCTCAGGAGTAATTGCTACAGTTTCCTCCTCTTCTTCAGTTCCAACCTCAAGCTCACTAACATCCCCATCATCTATATTTCTCCCTACTATTAATGCTTCTAATCTAGCTTGCATTTGTTTCATAGCTTCCATCACCTCAGCATTTGTAACTGGTCATCCTCTTCTACCACATCCTCGTCCTCTTCCAACTCTAAAAGCCATATTAAATTTCCTTCTCTTGCTTCTGAGATTCAATTTAGCGTCAACAGGTTGCTCTGATACCACAAAAGATGGTGTTCTGGGTACAGGAAGGAGTGATAATCTCCCAAACTATGAGATTATGTCTTCTATTTCTATTTGCGTGTGTAAATGCTCATGCAATGGACTCTCTGACATCCACTGATAAATTTTAGGGCTTCACTAAGTTATTTGGCCTCCAACAATCGTCGAGTTCTACTAAAACACCACCATATCAAACACGACAGTATTACAAACTTTAACTAAATAAAATTTTGAATCCCATTCTAAACTCATTATGGCCCACAAACGATCGAAACCTTTTCATTGCCTTAATCTTTAAAAACCCGAACCCATAGCGTTTAATTGCTTTTTCTTTATAAAACAGGCCACAACACTTTATTGGGAAATCCATAGAATTACACGAACAAACAGCACGCCAACATAAAAGACCAGACTTCAAATTTTAGTCACCCACATTCATACCTTGAACCTGCTCTACCCTTATCAACCGTCGATCTCACATCAACAAATCTGATGGTTTAAACACATATCAGGCAACTAACCTGCACATTTGAAACCTGCCCAATAAGTGGTTTCTCTCGCTCTCCTCTCTGCTACGTGGCATGAAACGTATGGAATTAGAGCCGAAGGGTTAAATACCACTTACTGCCCTTCTTTCGCTCGATAACCACTTGTGGTTTCTTCAAACTACTTCAGGTTATTAACTATCAGTTAACCTCTGCGCCGAACACAGTTGATCTCCTCAGTCTCTGTCTGTGGTCTTCCTCCACAATCTCGACCTTCTGCTTAATAAACTCAGGGTTTTATGATAAACTCAGTTTAAAAGGGGAAAACATGGAATTTAACACAATCTACACAGTTTTAACCAATTTCACAAAAACACCATGTAAACATGGAAATTCAAAATAAAATAGATATTTCGAAGGAGATTATCCTTCGGGATTTGACAGAGAATTTATCATTCACATGCATAGAGACAATTTTCCCCAATTCACTAGATTTGATCTTGGAAAGCCAAATTTCCTTAATAGCAAAAATCCCTTTACAATAGCGTGAAACTTACATAAGTACAGGTTCATTCTAACAACCAGATCCTAATACAAAGGCTAAAATTGATTAATCGTATCTATTCTGCGAGGCATTCTCCTTGAGAATCTCCACTATAGCTAACTAACTAAAACTTATTACATCATGATCAAACCCTATATTCTAGGTCTACGCTTAACTAGAAAAACATGGAAATTGATGACTAAAGGATCCCACTCCTTTGCTTGTAGATTTTTTTGTATTTTTTGAATAAGTTTGAAACCTTTTCCCTCCAAGTCTCTTGTTCTTGCATTAAAGTGAAAGATGGTGGCTTTCTATCGGTATATATCTAGAAAATAGGTGACACAATAACCCATCATGGCCCACAGCATGAAAAGATGACATCATGTTGATGTCATCAAATGAATTAACAATGTCCCTTAGGTCTCAATCATATGGGCATGGTCACATGGTTTTCAAATTCAGTTATTGATGACTATGGGTTGGATCTAATTATATCACATGGTGATTTGGGAATTAAAGTTATAAATGTTGGTCCACATATCCCAACCATTTGACCTCTCAATCAGTATAAATGTGTTAGTTCATTTTCCATTCAGGGAACATAAGAAATTTGATTGTAGTTCGTAACAGATGAAGAGGAACTATTATGTTGTAGTTTTTGATATCATAATCGTATGTTCTAGTTATAAATTGGTTAGCCTGAAGGCTTTATATAAGTGTTTCATATTGATTATTAGGGTTTGGTTTATAGATTTCAAATCTACTCACTATTTGCGATTTTTGGTGAAAATTTGTAACTATGGTCTGATCTAGATTATTTTTTGTAACTGTTATGGTTCATTTCTAATTGCAGTGAAGTTTCAACAATAATATTGGTATTATATGGAATTTACGACTGCAGACATATGTATCTTCCCTAGACCTAGTGGTATGGTCTAGAACAACAAAAATGAAAGACTATGAAGTTCTCCTTAGAGGAATTAGAGAATGGAAATATGCTTAATTGTGATTCGTTGCAGTTATTCTCTCGTCTTGGCTTGTCAACTCCAATTGTATCTCTGATCCTTATAATTAGAACCCGCACAAAAAAACGACACAAGGCAAATATCTACAACATCTAGGTAGCATTATTCAATCACTCTATTCAATGGATCAACACAACATTGAAATATATGAATGTAAACATAACATAACACATATAGGAAAACAACATACTCTTTGCATTAATATGAAATAAAAAGAGTTTATAACCAAAAGTGGAAGCTGATATTGTACAGATCCTCCCAAGTTTATTTTTCCTTCCTTGCGACAATGTACACCTCAAAGCCACCGTTATTCATGGGAGTGATAACTCTCTTGTGATCAAAGCAATAGCATAAGGGTATGATTAGTCTCCAAAATTCACCGCTTATCTTGTGGATGGAAGTAAACCTATAGAAGAGGATGGTAGTTTAGGAATTATTATCCATTTACCAATCTATGCTTGAGATACACTCTTCATGGGAGGATGAGCTCAAGGGATAAGAGGTGAAATATCGAAGGTAGGATGAGATAGGATTCAAAGTTCTTATCCAAGGTAAATGGTTGCAACAACTCCTAGAAGGCTTTGGAAGAGGAATCCTAGGGACTTATTTTAATTTTCTTGAATTTCTAGAATCATCACACCCCCAACAAGGGAAAACTTGTGCTGATTAGAGTAGGTGTAGAAATGAACAACCTATTGTTGAACGCAAGTCCCTAAAGGACTCAGGTGATATAGGCCTTAAAAGCACTTGAATGAAGAATTCAAGTTTAGAAACTCATGAATTTGAGAGATTCATGCTTAGGTATTTGTGTAGAGAAGAAGAGAAGGTTTTCAAGGATGTTGATTGATCCAATTTGTAGGCCTATTTATTAGATGTGACAAAATGGCCTATAAAAATTAATATGGAAAACATATCTTGGTTTATCATTATGATCTAGTAAATGATTTTGAAATGGCTATTGACTCACAGAGTCTAACTCTTATTTTCAATATCCCCATCCAACATATATTTATATCATGGTGGTGGCTAACTTGGTCCAAATACAAGTAAACATATCCTAAGGCATGATCTAACCAAAACAGGTTTTGGCTTGTTAAAACAATGAAGAATTTCCATGTGGGGTGATATTGTTTAGTCAAATAGACATATGAGTTAAGCTGTGAAAAATATCTAAGCCAACGTTTGTATCCCACATTAAAAATGATTGCAAATTATTATATATCAAGAAACACCACAAAGAGCACTTGATAGTGGATTCTGGATGGCAAAGCATGGTCATTGGTTCAAGTTTCAGTAGAAAATAGGTCAAGTTTTTTTCTATAATAAGTTCCAATTTGTTGCATAATATACACTTTTTGGTGGTTAACTCCAAAATCTAGCAAGTTATTTGGAGGGTGCCTGAAAAATCTATTTCTGTAGAACATTTAATTATTTATATAGTTTTATATGGTTATTTTTTATTTTTGGGAGCTATTTCTCCAAGTTAAAATTATAAAGAAGTTGAAACAGTGCATTTTAGAGATTAGTCTAACTACATGGATATGATGTTGTTTTCACTCACACTCTATGGCCAAAATATCTTATGTTAATTTTCAAGGTTTGTGAGAGTGTGACAGTTGTTCATGATACATGAAATAAATAGGATTGAATGAAGGTTTGAATGACCAAATTGAAGCTTTGGTTCAAGTAGAATATGGGTAGTATGACAGCTAGTAAGAGTGATTAATATGTTATTTTGGTTTGACTTGTATGGTAATGTAATGATTTCATGTTTTTTGGTAGAGACAATGATTTGTATAGTTTTTGTGTTTATGGTAGTTGCAATATTTTCAAGTGATGACTACAGTTTGTGAAAATATCCTTGTATGCAGCTTCAATGACATATGGTAATTATATGTCTAATTTAGAAATGAGATGAAATATAGGTCCACAAGGAAGTTGGAGAAGAAGGTTGGAGCCTCAATTAGGTTGGATCCTAGAGCATATTGGAGCCTAATCATTCTTTAGGTTGCATCCTCAATGAGATTGTATCCTATAACAAGAAGTTTCTTTCATCTTTGAGGTCGGTGTATCAATCAATTTTTAGCCTACTGGAAGTGGTAGCTTGAATATTTGGGGGTAGTTTCCTCCCAAATTTTGGGGGATAGAAATTGATGTAAATAATTGATGACAAAGAAGAAGAAGAATTAGTGGTTCTTTGTCATTTGGGTTTCCACCTAAGAATTTTGTGTTTCCCTTTCATGTGATGTTTTTCTCTATTCTTTCTAGTTATGTTTATTATGTGATGATGGATTGTGGTAAATTATCACAATATTTATGATCACTGCTGAATGAATGTATGATTACTTAAAATTCAGAAATTGTAAAATTGAATTCACATTAATTCACCCCTATCTCAGTATGACTTTTGGGCTGGAAAACCTTTCAAAAATTCCATGGAAAATTTTTCCCAAGGTTGAGTGGGTATAGGAAAGGGATGATATAGACCATATTTGCAATTACTAGGATTGCTAGGAGAGAAAAACGTGCATCCTCCTATGAACCTAGCTATGTCTTCTTATACTGTAGACCAATACACATGCCTCTGCAAAGTTTCCATTATATTCCCTGCACAAAAACTCCATAGAACCTTGGATGTGTGAGCCTAGATCAATTGTGGTTGCTCATCTTTAGCAATGCAATATTTATCTAACATGTAGAGTGATCCATTATGGATATGGTAGTTAATTTTATTATCCCTCTCATGCACATGAATCTATATTTGAAGCTATTGGAACTCCTCCTCAAAGTCCTCATCCTCCTTGTATGCCTCTCTATATGCATAATCAATGAAAGGTTCCATATGCATAAAAATTCCCAATGTCGTGATATTTCTTATGGGTGGACTTGAGATCATGTTGGCTAGCTTATTTATGCTACCCTTCTTGTACTTTGTCACTAAATGTAACTAATCTATAAACCCATCCACTTGGAATTACTTGTATATTGTCGCTTACTCTAGGCCTAAAGGCGTTGTAGTCATAAGTGATATATGACGATTATTGTGTCCTTTTTCATTAGATAAATTTTTTTCTTGTTCAAAAAGTTTAGCACGACATATAGCTCCTTGTTATAGGTAGGGTATTACCGAAATTCCCATTAAAGACTTCAAAATTCTACCATAGAAGCCTTCCTCTCCACATAAAAACTCCTCCCATAACGTATACAATCACATCATTCTCCATTTTGAAGGGTTATTGTAGGTTTGGTAATGCCAAAACGAGTGATTGACTAATATTATTCTTTAACTCCTCAAAGGTCCTCTACCAATCCTTTCCCCAATAGAAACTCTTTCAAATCATTGTTATTATGTGGAGTGGTGTTGCTACTACTCAAAATGATGATATGAGTTTCTTCAATTTTTTTGTTGCTGTAATGAAACTCCTAACCTTTTCAAAATTAGTATGCATCAACCTTCCATCATAGTAGGATACATATTCATCTCTCCTCCACCTATCACATAGCATAGATACACCAAATACTATTGTGAAAAGTCATGCTTCCTGATATTTCCTAATAGCTACTGCTTCTTTAATGCCTTTAGCACTTGCATCAAATGTGGGATGTGCTCCTCCCAGGTAACATTGTATACTAGTATATCATAAAAATAAATAATACACAATAAATATTTAAAAGGGCGGAATATATGTTCTGTTAACATTGTAAAAGTACTTGGTGCATTGTATAGTATGAACAACATGATTAACCACTCACAAAAAAATCCCTACTTTTGAACACAATCTTCTACATATCTTCTTCTCTCACTTAAAACTGGTGATATCCAAACTTTAAGTCTAGATTGATGAAGTATTTGGGTTATTACAACTAATACAATAGATCATCTATCTTTGGAAAGGGGTACTTGTTCTTATGCATAATTTTTCTTAATACCCAATAATAAATGCACATCCTTTATGTCCAATCCTTCTTTGGCATAATGGTGATGGTGAACCCACATGGTGAGGTACTTGTTCGAATGACACCTTGTTCTAGTTGTTGTTGCAACCACTAATTTAGTTATCTTTCTTATATAATGGACTTCATGTATAGCCCAATATTTGGAAATATGGAATTTAAAAATAGTGGGAACTCATGCTCCACATCCTTATTGGGAGATATCACTTTAGGGTCCTTCAACATACTATTGTATTCATGTAGAAAATCTTCCATTTTTTGTTTTTGTTGCTTCTTACAACACTCCAGGTACAATTTTTTTCTCACTAACTCTTCTATAGACTAATTATGTCTTAAAAATGTATAAAATACTTCTTTCTAAAAGCAATGTGTTTCTTCACTTGTTGGCATTTACTATAAAATAATTGGACTTGCATTTGTGAACATTTATGGTGAAGTATTTTACATCCTTGATGAGTTCATAACAGTCAGATCTCTAGATAAATATTTATCATGCATGTACATATAAGGAACTCCAAAAACCATTTAAAATACAATAAAGGAAACTACATCTAATTCTAGTTCATCAATAAAATCAACACTCATAAGAAATTTGATTTTACACTAGTTGTTTACAATTATTTATGCATTCTTATTTTCCCATCCTAATGGATATGCCCTTGAGTGACGACAAACTTCCAATCCAAATTCGTGGGCTATCTCTATTGCAATTTTGTTTTCATGTGATACTAAGTGTAATAAAGGATTAATATTGGTCTTCTTGACCCATATATTTATATGGAATAGATAGTCATTTCATTCTCTTCTTGTTGTTGAAGTCTACTCAAAATTTTCCTCACTTACATCGATGTATAGTCAATATTTACATCCACATTTGAGCTACTTTTCTTCCCAGTATATTTCCTTCTATTCTTTGGATTGATCTTTGGATATAACTTCTAACACTTCTCCTCTGTATGATTGTCAATGTTACATTGGTTATAGTGGTCTCCAGAATATTTTCACTAGTGTATTATTGCCACTATATTTTTTCCATTTCCTCCTTTCCACTTCTTCATCCCCTCCTTGGAATCTGCATGCTACTCTTTTTTCTTCAACTCACTTGACTGTCCTTTCTTTTAGCTTATTTTCTCCATCTATTGTGCCTATACACAAATCTCGTCCATCAATTATGGCTTTAAAAGCATCACTTGCTTCCAAATATGGATATGTGGACCCCAAGTATACTAGAGGAGTACTTATAAGTTCTTTGGGGAGATATCTAGTATTATGTCCATTTTTCTAAATCATATGGTGTACTCATATACACTCTACCCCTATCTTTTCCAAAGGTAATGTTGCTAGATCTAATAATTCACTACATACCCAATAAGGTATAATTGCAACTTGATGAGGGTTTTGAAATCCTCACACTTATTCACTATAATATCTTCATCCAACCTCAAAGAATCCATATGGATTTCCCACTAGGTTAAAGCATGGGATCCTTCTACACTACCTCTCTGGTTCCTGATCTACTAACTTCCCATCATAGTTAACCTCCATCATATTTTAATAACACAATATTATTTGTTAGGGCCATGATGAGGAGGCTCATATTATGACTTACATCTACAACTTGTGCTTCCATCCATGCAAACCTCTCATTTATGTAATATTCAGGGTTACTCACAGATTTGTAAGGCATGATTGGGGATTTATGACTTTTCGCTTAACTAATTTGGATCCTTTGCAACTCACAAAAATATACTAAAAGAAATATTCTTTGATACCAATGTGTTCTTAAAACTAGTTTGGATATTCTATTGGCTAGTCCATCTCAATGGACCTACTCAAATATATTAGAAAATATGAAATCTACACTATGAGCGTTTATTTCTCCTTAGATTAATACATGTGTTAACTAATTCTTATCGCATATGCATGTAAATTATTGTTATGCAAAAAATAGAGGAAAAATTGAATAATCACTGATAAAGCACAATAAGACAAGAGATAACCTATGAAACCATTTTGAGAGAAAATCCAGCTGGAAGTTGAGGTTGCTCCACTATCTCTTTATTTGAATTGAAATGGACATAAGTACAAAGTATTGATACATATTCCCCATGGGTAACTATAGTTCACAAGCTCTCCTTGTCCACTCTTATCTACTATTGTTATCTATGCAACAAAATGCTCTTGAATAGAATGGGACCTCTTTTCCTCGTTGTGTCCAAGTTATAACACAAATTGATAGCCTACCCATGCTTAGATTTAACCCCTTTGAATATTAAATAGATCTACAAAATTTCCTATCCTAGATAATTCTTCATCATAATCATGTGGCTATTCCATTTCCCATTAATAATGGGGACTAATTTGGCATCTTCTTGAATTAGAGTGGTCATTTTTGATATGTCAATATTGGGGAGGGAAAAACTTCTCATACAACCACTGATTGAGATGATTCATTTAAGGCCTCAAAATTTACTTTGAATTTTTTGACCCAAATATTTCAAAACTAGGGTTGTCGGTAAAATGATCTTGTGCATTGATTCCTCCACCTTTTAAACTAAGTACGAATCAATATGGATGAAAGTAAGATATGATACAATCCATGTCAACTACCCCCTCCTCTCTTCCCCTCTTTCTAAGATTTCCTTCCTCTCCCTTTCTTTTTTTCTCTCTACCTCCTGCCTTGCCACACCCCCAACTACCAAGCCCCTTCTCTACCACACCCCCCCCTCCCGCCCAGTACCAAGCCCCTTCTCTACCACCCCCCCCCCACCCAACATCTATCTCTCTCTCCTCCCCATTTCTCCTCTCTCATCTTGTCTCTCCCTCCCTCCCACTACCTCTCACCATCCCTCCATCTCTCCCCTATATATCCACCAATATTAATCTCTCTCTCTATTTATATATATATATATATATATATATATATATATAGATATATATCATTCACTTTCTCTCATCCTTTCCCTCTTTCTCTATATTTCCAACTTTTCCCCTCTCCCCTAGTTTCCATTTTTTTTTCTCTCTATACCCTTAGTCCCTCCTTTCCTCTCTATTTTAATCCCTTTCCTTCTCTCAACCGTCACTCTCTCCCTCTCATTCTCCACCTATCACTGATTCACTCTCTCTCTCTCTCTCAATACATGTACTCTCTCTCCTTCTCTAAGCCTCCTTCCCCTCCCTTCCTCTCTTTCTCAATCCCTCCTTCCCTTCCTCTCTCAAATATTATAGATATAAACTCCATACATTCCTTCAATAAAAGTGCATGTTATTTGAATAATGTGCACATACCTTTAATAGCACACACGCACATTTGAAAATTCACATGAGTTCTAAAAATAACACGTGTTTTTTAAAACATGCATGCACTCTTAAAAGAATATTCGTGCTTTTGAAAACACACAATGTGTTGAAAGTGCATTTTTTTGTTTTAAAATGTGTGCATGTTCTAGAAGAATCGAAGCTAGAAATCACATATTGTGATCTGAGGTGCCCTGTGGCTACATGACCAGGCATCCATGCATGTTTTTAAAAGTGTTCACTGATTCATTCATGAGCATGTTGATGACGGTCCAATTTATACTTTCAATCCATCTTTATTGCATGATGACCCTAATGATTAAACACATTCATTGTTAATATTACCAAGTTTTAAATAACTTTTCATTTCCTTGCTAATTGGTGAGATGTTAATGCTTTCCTTTCATATTTGTGAGGAAAATATCATTTCCTTCAACATTTAAATTGACAAATAAATAATGTTGGTATGGTGAGAGTTAGAATGCCATTTTTTCCAAAATTGCATTCACTAGTTAGGAGCTACACTACAACATCAATTCATATTGGTGGGATTTAAATTACTCCGAATTTCATCTACATATGGCTTCATTTTAATGTTATGAATAGATATATTAATATACTTATATAATAGTTACCATGAAGTGTATTTCCCTATAATTATGGAGATGGGTTTTTTTAATAGGAATGGAAGTAAATAAAAATGAGCTAAATTAACCATGGCCTCACCATGAAATCTATGCACATTCTTAAAGGTAGAAGGTGGAGAAAACATGATGAGAATTACTATGTGAAAATTTGATAATATTTTAGGAGCCATATATTAGGGGTAGAAATAAATAAGCATATGAAAATTTTATGAAAATATTAGATATCTACTATATCTAGTTAAAATATGGAAACTCTGAATTGAAAAGAAGTATCTTGAGGGGGTACATGCAATTTTTTTTTGAAATATATAAAAGGTATTGTCATTATCTCTTATCATTCCATCAATCCTCTATAATAAAATTGATCTCTACGAGTTATTAAGGAGGTGGTGTAACAAAATTTTTCTTTTAAATCATCCTCTCTTAGAACCCTTCTAAATATTTTTATAATATTATGCGTGCATTCTTGTCATTAAGATATCCAAAATGATTATAATCTTGATCAAATCTAAGATCTGGAGAAAATAGTATGACCTTTCAAATATCTTGGTCTTATCTTCCTAACAATATCATATTTACTATGAGGTACATGGTCGTACATGACTTTATATAAGGACATGTTAGAGGTAATATAAAAATAATAAGGATTAATGCTTTTTCAAGAAGTTATCTTTCCTTAGTGCATCAAAAAAACATCATTTCCCTGAAATATGGCTTATGATGCTTAGTGAATTTATCACATGAAGAATATCACATGCCCAACTCCTACCTTATCATGCTAATGAAATTTTCATGTGGCAACATGTCACATCCTAAAATTTTATTTTGTGTGATTTATCATATGAATTTATTTTTCATTTTATATGTTCAATTGCCAATTCTTTATCTTCATCTTATCTCATCCATTCTCCTTTAAATTTCCTCTTTCTTCTTATCTCTTCAGTATGTATTCTTCTGCTCTAGCCACACGATTTCACATAAAAAATATTTATGTGTGGTATGACATCGCAATATTTTTAAGGAGATATGTCACACCAATAATTGTTTTTGCAACACTTAAATATTAAATGTGCAATGTATGGTGAAACATCAATTTGTTCCTAAACACATCACGTTATTAGAAAATAACTTTCTCATGATACACCAAATTCTCCAAAACATATAAAGTCCCAGGTCTTCCTCTCCTTAGGAAACCTCTATATATCGTTTAAAGAGTAACTTCCGTTTGATATGCACTATATTTCATATACAATATCCTTATTTGGTTTACAAAGTTTTCCTAATGTTATCTAATGGAAATTTCGTAATTTTGGTAAGAATTTTCCCCATGATAAAATAATTGAAATCTCCTTCTTTTAGGAATCGCATAACATCACTCAGTAGGGATATGGTCCTAAAGCTTATAAATTAACACTTTTTAGCTTATAAATTAAAACTTTTTAGTATCATGAGCAAATTTCAAACACCATATTTAGGAGGAATAATGTCCACTTTTCTCTATATGGACCATGCTTCTAAGGCTAAACCTCCACTTTATTCATAGGCATGCTTAAAGTCCAAAGGTTTTAAAACCGTAATAGATCAATTGATCTTTTACCCTTTTTAAGAGGTCTAAATTAGTTTTTATTTTTAAATTTTACTTTGAGAGTTAGGAGACTCTACACTTTTAGAACTCAAATATGTCTATGTCTTCATAACTTAATAATTATGGGTTTTCTAAGTCACTACCATCTAAAAGAATTCCAAGTATTACTGAAGTGTTAACCAATTTCAACATAGATATTCAACACTTTGTAATGAATTATATTTATACAAACAAACTTTAGGCAAGTTTATACAACATAGAAAGATTATTGTAGCAAATTATGAATTATTTCCCTAAGAATTAATCAACTAACCATAAATAGAAAGTTGTATATATTTGTGTGCAACATTCCACCAATAAAGTGCTTAGTAGAAATCTCACACTTGTATAATGGACCTAAGGAAGGATCGTAATAAAGGCTTATCATTATCAAATGTTTTACCATGGAAATTAAATTATCATAACCTTATAGTTTGGAAATCATTTCCAAAATTCTTATTTTCCTTATATAATTCACAGTTCATGTTGAGACTATAGAAATATATTTTCACAATAATTATATTTAAAATGTCTTACAAGAAATCAAGATTAAAATATACTCTTGACTATAACATGATATAACCATTTAAAGGACAAACCATAGCATATGGAGTTATGCGCGCGCACACACACATACCCAAAAAACCAATTTAATATTAGTTAACCAAGACAAGACAACATTCAAGGGATGTTGCACAAAAAATGAAATAATGTATACCAAATGAAATAGGATAATTTCTTAATTCATTAATAAAAACAATATACACATTATGTAGTTATTTCCATGAAACTTCCCACTATTAGTTACAAATTATACCTAATCATTCATGATTACTTACTTAACAAAGAATGAATATATATAAATTAATATTGTAGAAATTAAGAGACATGTTTATATGCATGGTTTCCTAATCCATATGACAATTGATGAGAAATTTTCCACTTGATTTTTGGAAGGGTTATACCTTATCTCTCTACAATTAGCCACCCCCTAGTTGGATCATAATACCAAAAGGAAGAATTATTGGAAACATTTAGGAATTTATAGGTTTCTTTTATTCTCCCATAGATGTTTCTTAATATGGGAATACTATCACTGAAATCACAGGACCCATGATTTTGTTTATGTACCCCCTTGCTAGCTCTACACAACACAATTGTGATCTCTCTTATCTACGACATAGTCCCTTCAGGATTCTCCTTAAATTATTTCTTATAAATGCTAATAAGAATCAAATAATAGTTTCAATCTTTAACAATTTGTATAGAATTTCCCATGTGGACAAAAGGAAACCCAAATGATTTCTTTGCTAAATTTCACACAAATTTCCTATAGATATTTAATTTGGTACTCGAGTAAAAAAATTCTCTCTCCAAAATATCTCTTCTTTACTTCGATGTACATGACAACAACACTCTTAATCATGATTTTCTATCCCTTTCATGTTGTTTGACTCATCAACAATTTCTCAAATGAGTACTCAACCATTTTTCATTTAACTAATATAGAGATCATTTTACCAACCTTGCACATGAACTAAATGGAAACATTCCATCAATTTAGTAATTTTGGGTGCCTCCATTAACTTTGTAGCTTGAACTCTTTTACCCATCCTTCCACCCTTGTTCAATGATTGCCCAAGGCAAATGAAAAGCGCGGAAAAAGAACATTTCAAAATTCGGAAAACCACACGAAAAAAATGTATTTTGTAGACACTCGTGCTTATTCGAATGTTAACCTTTTTTTTAATTGAAAATGATACACATATAATGGTGGCATGTGTTGAGATCAAAAGAGCATGATGATAAAATATCCATGTTGAAATAGAGTCAACATAAAAATGTAATTAATTATAATTTAAAGGAGGGATCAAAATATAAATGTTATATGTGCTATATCATTTTGTGTATTATGAGAAAATCCCATGTTTTGGGGTTCTTCAAATTTTTATTACAATTATCACACACTATTTTAAAATATTCGTTGTTTTTCTATTTTTTAATTTAATTTCCTTTCTCTTTTTTCTTGATTTATGTTTTTATATCTAACAAAATTTAGATATTAGCTATCAAACTTTTAGCATTCTTTCAAAACTGATTGTCTTTTACGCATATCTTGAAATACGTGCTCTAAATTCAAATCTTATTTTTTATGAGTGGGAAACAGATATTTAGAAAGGAAAAGAAGCACAAAAACAAAAAGCACAAGGACATATATTAGGCCATTCTGCACTTACAAGTAAGGAACACTTAGAAACCCAATAGCTTGTAAAGATTGGGCCATTCTGCACTTGCACGTAAGGAACACTTAGAAACCCAATACCTTGTAAACCCTTTGAGAAGGTCTTTCAAACAATGTTCTCAAAACAAACCTTTGAGAATGTCTTTCAAACCATGCTCTCAAAACTATGTTGGTATAATGGAATAGTTTCATTTATATATGGAAGGGATGGATGTGCTTTCACAACCTTTGCAATAATTTATTTACATTCGTTCTTTATTATTTGTGCCGCTGCAGGATCCAACGCATTCTCTAGATTGTTTGAGGCATTCAGAAAATGCGTGGACTCTAGATTCTTTTACTTGGACTAAAAAATTTAGTATGTGAATTTTATAATTAAAAATAATTTATTTTAAATTTATTTTTTAAATTGTAATTGATTGATTTCTATCTAATCTTCTTAAATCATAATTGTAGATTTGTACTTCGGTTATATAGCTAATTCCGCTTACATTCCGAAGAAATATCCATCATAATTCTTCTCTACAATCTCAAAGGCGAGAAATAAATATCTATAATCTCCTATATTTCCCAAAAAAATATGCATAATAATTCCTTACAATCCCTGACGGCAAGCAATAAATATCCGTCATCCCAAAATGCAGGATTACATATCCGTCATCCCAAAATGCGGGATTACATATTTATACATCGTTCAATATACAGTTATTCAATTATACGGCGGCGTGTTGAATGGGCCACCAATAAATATGCATTATCTCAATGATCTATACATTCAATAATGCATTTTTGAATCTAGACATTGACTGGAAGTTCTGGAAAATATGAAATGTTTGGTATTTGCGTTAATTTGAATTTCCCAAATAAGTATTATATTATTTGAAATATAATTATAAATAAATATTAGCTATCATAGTAAATAAGTATCAGCTATTATAGTTAATACGCAGTATTTATTAAATATTGATAATATCATATAGGGTAAAATGTTAAATTTGTTTTAAAATTAAAAGAAATTATTTTAGAATTATATTTTTAATAAAACAGTATTTTATTTGGGTAAGTTTATGAAAATGTAATTTATAATTTCATATATTTATTAAAAAAAAAAATATTTGATTTTACTATTCCTGTAAAAATGAAAAAAATATTTTTAATAAAAGTAAATACCAAAAATTAATCAAGATTTTCATAATTTTAATAAAAGTAAATATCCAAAATAAATTATTATTTTCATAATTTTAATAAAAGTAAATATCAAAAATTGATTAAGTAAAATTATTTTGAAGTTAAAAATAATAATTTTATTAATTGAAAATTATAATTTTAATAAGAATTAATAGTAAAATTTTATCCTTTAATGTTTTTGTTTTTTCTAAATGAGATTTTCACATGGACAAATGACATTCCATGTGATTTTCTCCGAAATCTTTCTCTAACCAGATTTAATATTATAATATATTTTGAAAAAAATAGATAAAAAATAAAATTTAGTTTATATAGATTTAATAACTCAAATTTACCATTTCTACAATTTTAACTAGAATTTTTTTTTGGAAAATAAGTTCAGAAAAGAATAAAAATATTATTAGATAAAAAATAGGCAAAAAAAAATATGATTGGGTAATTTATCCATGAACTACCCTACAATGAGCCTCTTCACCAAACACCTTAACATCAATTGTTCTATATTTTATAGATTGAAGCTAAACAGAATTAGAATATAAATTATATAAATTCAACAATTCAAATTTATGATTTGGAAAATCAAAATTCATTAAAAACATATATTTAAAAAACAAAATGTTAAACACGCTAAAATTTATAATCTAATTTAAAAAATAAAAATATTAAAAAATTAAAATTCATATAAAAAATATTATATATTCATTTTCCAATCTTTACATTTTTAATTTTTATATAATAAATAAACCATGTACACATTCTTAACAATTTTACATGATAAATCCTTTTTTTTTTACTAAGATATAGGCTGAGGTGGAAAGCTTGGACTTTAACAAATTTTTAATTAAAATTCATTAAAAATATATAATTTAAAAACAAAAACATATAATACACTAAAATTTATAATCAAATTAAAAAAAAAAATGAAAAAATTAAATTCATACAAAAAAAATTTACATATTTATTTTCCAATGTTTACATTTTTTATTTTTATATAATAAATGAACTGTAATGTACCTCGGTAACCTCGCATGTAAAAGCAAGGAGTTAGAATTTTTTCATACAAATTACCCACAAGTAATTATCCAATTCACAACTCCACAGTTCCTCATTAACAATTAGATATAATGTTCATTAGTACCTCAAGTAAATTGCAATAAAAGACACTAAGTTGCATAACCATTAACTACCACTGTGGTAGTGTAATAACATAAACTGTCTCATGAATCCTTGCATACATTTCATGATTTCCTTAACCATATTAATTAATCTCATACTTCGACATTATGATTATGCCATAAAATAAAGAACCATCAACATCAAGGATTCATCATCATCGAACTGACACAAAAGGCAATCACACCATTGCAATAAAAGACAGTAAGTTGCATAACCATTAGCTACCACTGTGGTAGTGTAATAACATAAACTGTCTCATGAATCCTTGCATCCATTTCATGATTTCCTTAACCATATTAATTAATCTCATACTTCAACATTATGATTATGCCATCAAATAAAGAACCATCAACATCAAGGATTCATCATCATCAAACTGACACAAAAGGCAATCACACCATTCAACACTAATATACCCTGGAAACCACGTAGGGTGAAAACCAGCAAACATTTAATCTTATTATTAAACGCTCGTGATGGTTTTCACCCCTCACTCAATGGCTTATAAGGGATTCCATCCCTTAACCATTGTTATAAAATCATTACAATGAATTATCATTAAGATGTCACATAACTAGCTAAAAGCTAATACAGTTTCCATGTGATTTTTTACTTACATACCGCCACATAAAACATTGCTTATGGCATGATTGTTCTAGCAATGTACGATCCTGCAACTCGAACTCATCTGCATGGTCCATTAATCCTTTTCCTGCCACAATGTTAACATCACTTTTCTTTGGCACCAACTGCCATCGTTTCCTGTCAATGTTGTCATCAACAAGCTTTGGAAACAAGATTAGATACCATATTAATGAATCTATAATCAACCTCTAAAAGAGATCTTTTAACATATACTCATATGCATGAGCAAGCATGACATACTATTTAACTAGTACATATACTCAAGAAAATATTGTTTGACCTCCACAATGTTTATTTACACTAATGCATAATTCTCTTTAAGAGATCTAACTCATTAGTTCTACTAACATGTATAACACAATCGTTATATCTTCATACATGTAATAAATTGTTATTTCTATGCTTAAGCACATATTTTCTTTTCACATAGTTATTTTTTGAGAACTCAATATAGTTTCTCTATCATCCAAAGAACATAACTCTTATATCACAATGACTATTCTTTATGCATACATTAGCTTATCATAATAGCACTTCTTTAATGTATGCAACACATATTCCCTTACCTAGAATACTACCATCATTTCATGTAACAAATCACATTCTTCCTTCTTAAAGTAAGTCATTATAACACCATTTCTTTATCTTCCTATAAGTAAATATCTCGTGCTTTCTCTTTCAAGAAAATATTAGGGATACCCATCTTATGCATAAAAATCAAGAAACAATAACAAGGTTAACTTACCTTTTTACGTACCAGAATCAAGAAATCGACCCATCTCATCTAGCAAGACAATCTTTTCAAGAGATTAATATTTCCAAGAAAGTTAACATAATCAATTTCTCTATGTACACACAATATCATATTTCCAAAGTCACAACAGCTACCCTTATGTGCATGCAACTTGTGCTTTTCCTAACACAATTACTTTTACTTCAACGCACATAATCTTTTCATGAAACAAGTACGGAATCTGGTTCTTTTATGAACATTGTTCATATGTGTCTTCTAAGGAAATAATCCCCTTTTTTGTTTTCAAGAGATATCCCATAAAGTCATTATTTTCATGCATGAAGAATGCACTATTTCCTAAAAAGAAACTATATTTATATGTATTTAAAACATACTCTTTCTTCAAGAAAGTTAGGAATGAATATCTATGTGCCTTGAAGCACATGATTAGCTATTTCTATCATGCATATAATGGCATAGTTATTTCACTAGAAACATAGAAACTAGCTAGAGTCACTATGCAATTAGCATATATCCTCTTTCAAGAAACTTTTATTAAATAAAAATACATATTTTAATTCAAGGAAAGCTTGGCCACTTGTCTCACTATGTCCTCTGAAAGTTTAAATGCCTCATCATCTTTTCCCAAGAAGATATTTTGGCTATATTTAGCAAGGATATTATTCCAAGAAAATGACAAGAGACAAGAATTTCACACACAAGACTCGCATGTAGTCTTTCTAAGAAGAACTATCTATTTCTTTACTAAGAAAACATAATCAATCTTTAATTGCATGCATTAAAATATTTTCTTTACCAACGAACATATAAAATAATCATCTTTTACTGCATGCATTAGAATACTTTTCTTTAACAACAAAACGTATAAAATATTCAATCTTCTACTGCATGTATTAACATACTTTCTTTACTAACAAAACCTATAAAATATTCAATCTTTAACTGCATGAATTAACATGTTTTCTTTACCAAGAAATCATAAAAAATATTCAATCTTTAACTGCATGAATAAACATGTTCTCTTTACCAAGAAAACATATAAGTTAATCAATCTTTTACTGCATGCATTAAAATACTTTCTTTAAAGCATGCCATAAATTCTTTCCTTTAAAGCATATCGTAACTTCAACTCAAAGCCAACAAAGAAATCAAACGTTTTGACATCTACAGTATCTATCATAGCTGAGCTTATGCAAGAGTTATCCCTTTCCCTTAAAAAAAATTGCAGAATAATATCAAAGGCTTTAGAGAATTGAGTTATGAACGTGCACCTCTTTTCACAGACTTACTGGTGAGCTTCTTGGCAAACCTATTCAATAATTGCTTCTGGCTCCATCGTATGATGAGCTACTTCCAGCTCCTTTCCAGAAACCGATCGGATTTGCCTAAAGCAAAGCAAGGATTTAGCGCCAGTCTTTCTTGGAGAAAACGACTAGGATGCGGCTCCAACTGTAATTTCTTTTGTTTTTGAAGGGTATTTCACCACTTAATGAGAATGTGCAAATCTTTCCAGTGCCATAGATCATTGGTTGAATATGGTTGTTCCAAAAAAAATTCGTTTCCCCTTTAATCACACTATAGTCAAGTATATGTTGATAGCAATCGTGAGTCATGCATGCGATTGGCAGATTCTTCAAAATTCCAGTGTCTGTAAAATTTGATAATAAGCTACTCACGATTTTTAAACCTGGAATATGTCACTTATTTCACTTGATGGTGGTCACTTTCACATAATTGCTCTGCTTCCACCACTCCATAATAATATATATGGCTCACTCTCATAATCAATTGCGGCTCTTAATATGTAACCCCCCCAAAGCGCCCTCTGATTCCCTCCATAACCAATCTACTTTTCTTGATTTCATCCTCATCAAGAATTAGCTTCTGCGTAACTTTTAAATTACTATTTCAAAACTGATTGATTTACCTTGAGTTATTTACGAGAGGGATATGACATACTCCCCCCCGTAATGATAACATCATCCTCGGTGTTCATCTCTCTTTGGGAACTTGAGATTTTACTCAGGGTATAATTATCTAAACCGCACAAAAGTGATCCTTCCTTTAAAAAAAAAGATTTCATTCTAAGAAATGAAAACAACAAAATAGTAATGATATAATCATAAGAAACATCAATATTCATAAGCATTCATAACTGAAAATTATGCAAGCTCTAATTGCCAACACTTGGCCCTTATTCAAATTCAAAAACCAAACTCTATATCAACTTACCATTACTTACCATCTACTCTTGAAAATCATGAACACTTTCGCGTAAGCATTTTAATAGTGGTTGAATAGCCCATCAACTCTCCATGGTAAGTAATCTTGTAATATGTGACAAACAACTTCAATCGCATTAGTCATAATATTATGAGTCAAAGGGACTACTTTTAACTATCAATCAATTGTGCAATGTTAGATGATTTTTAAATCACATTACTTTTACAAGTACTTAAGAGCTCATCGTTGCTCCACATGCACACTGAATTAGCTCTCACTAAAGACATCCACAGAGTACTTCTAAAAGTACCGAAGAAGCACCTAGCTCTTTATTCATCAAAACAGTCAATCACTGCATCCAGTAAAAATTTTCTTAGCCCCTACTAAGAAATTCACAAGATTAGTAACACAATAAAGGAAATAAAATTTCCAATAACTCCTTATTGAGCACTAAGCTCATTTCCTGTTAAATGTGCATAACATATTTTATACAACTATATATAGAATTCATTTTTAACACAACATATAGCCGATTAGTTAATTTCTTTAGCTATGAGAACCACAATAGGCTAAAGAATTCCCAACCCATGGAAACTGGTTTCCACAACCAAATCGAGTCATTTTCACATCCAGACAGTTTCTTTGATAGAGACCTTACCAGGTCTAACATGGGATTCCATTGGCCAACCAGCTCAAGAATTCCAATGACCACATAAACTCTTTTCCCTTATTGAGATAATTTATCTCTAGGGAGAGGAAATCTGGGTAGGCAAGTACCATCAACCCCTCCAAGCAGGTAACTGCCATCAACCCAAGGCATTCTAGCCTTTCAAAACTATCTGTAACTATTTGGCATGTTAAATTTCTCTTTTATCACTCTTTCCCAATGTAATTGACATAATGAACCATATAATCATTATCATTAAAAAAAAACATGAATGTATACGATGCATCTACACTAAACCCTCAACATGGGTTCGCAACATCTAGATTGTTAGGAAACACAACTGACAAACATGTTGTATGCATTCTAATTTCAAAATAACACAATCATGCATATCATATAACATTATTCTTTCTCATCTATGATTGCAATTCTCATTCCAACATTTTAGGTGACGAGTTTTCTTGTTGTCATTAAGCTACCACTACTTAATCCCATTAGCAACATTAGTTATACATATGCATCCTTTAACAAGTATTCACTTCCCTAATCTTTTTAGTTTGCGACACAATACTATCATGCATGAAAGTATATGCAAATATTCATTACTGTGTAAATGCCTATGATAGTTGAGGTAACAATCTAAACATTTCCAATTTCCCATAATGTATTGCCATCAACAGACCAATACTGGAAGTAACTACCACAATCACTTGTTCGTGAATTGTGATAAGCTTAAATCAAATTCAATTCATGCACATAAGTGTTATTAGTTAGTCATACAACACTAACCAATCACAACTACCAATCATCTTAATGGAACCATGGAAAAACTTATTCAAAAATTAGTTTTACCATCAAGTCTAACTACTTGACTCATTACATATTTTCAATATCTAAGGGGTTCTTCTAGTGTCCTTTTAAAACAATTTTTCATCCTATTCAAGAATGTTCCCCATAATTTATATTCATGCATTGGCTCATTAAGTTTCTTTCATTGTAACCTCAATCTTGTTTAATAAATGCATCATCGTTATTGCCATATTTGCAAATCGAAAGTGGGTATTTGATTGTCACTTTCCTCAATGAGTGTTCAATATTGTTCATAAGTGCAACAAAAGTTTTATTGTCTTTTATCCTCATTAGGGATCAAATGTCATGAACATAGTTATGCAACAACTTTATTACTTACTACTCAAAGTAGTTTAAACATGAATCACACTTATCATGCCGAAAGTAGTGTACTACATAAATCAATATGTGAATGGTTAAACTCATACTTGAGTTAATTCTCATTGGTGCGTACCTCAATTTCCTTTCTGCTTACCAATTCCCAAAGGTGCCAGTGTTGCAACCTTTAGCTCTAATACCACTTGTAGCGTACCCTGGTAACCTCGCATGTCAAAGTAGGGCGTTAGAATTTTTTTATACAAATTACCCACAAGTAATTATCCAATTCATAACTCCCCTATTCCTCATTGGCCATTAGATATAATGTTCATTAGTACCTCAAGTAAATTGAAATAAAATATAGTAAGTTGCATAACCATTAACCACCATTGCGGTAGTGTAATAACATAAACTGTCTCATGAATCCTTGCATCCATTTCATGATTTCCTTAACCATATTAATTAATCTCATACTTAGACATCAACATCAAGGATTCATCATCATCAAACTGACACAAAAGGCAATCACACCATTGAACACCAATATACCCTGGAAACCCCGTAGGGTGGAAACCAACAAACGTTTAATCTTATTATTAAATGCTCGTGAGGGTTTTCACCCCTCACTCAATGGCTTATAAGGGATTCCATCCCTTAACCATTGTTATAAAATCATTACAATGAAAATTTATCATTAAGATGTCACATAACTAGCTAAAAGCTAATATAGTTTCCATGTAATCTTTCACTTACATATTGCCACATACAACATTCCTTGTGGCATGATTGTTCTAGCAATGTACGATCCTGCAACTCGAACTCATCTGCATGTGCCATTAATTCTTTTCATGCCACAATGTTAACATCACTTTTCTTTGGCACCAACCGCCATCGTTTCCTGTCAATGTTGTCGTCAACAAGCTTTGGCAACAAGATTAGATACCATATTAATGAATCAATAATCAACCACTAAAAGAGATCTTTCAACATCTACTCATATGCATGAGCAAGCATGACATACTATTTAACTAGTACATATACTCAAGTAAATATTGTTTGACCTCCATAATGTTTATTTACACTAATGCATAATTCTCTTTAAGAGATCTAACTCATTAGTTCTACTAACATGTATAAGACAATCGTTATATCTTCAAACATGTAATAAAATGTTACTTCTATGCTTAAGCACATATGTTCTTTTCACATAGTTTTTTTTCGAGAACTCAACATAGTTTCTCTATCATACAAAAACATAACTCTTATATCACAATAACTATTCTTTATGCATACATTAGCTTATCATAATAGCACTTCTTTAATGTATGCAACAGATATTCCCTTCCATAGAATACTACCATCATTTCATGTAACAAATAATATACTTCTTTCTTAAAGGAAGTCATTATAACCCCATTTTTTTATCTTCCTATAAGTAAGTATCTCATGCTTTCTCTTTCAAGAAAATATTAGGGATACCCATCTTATGCATAAAAATCAAGAAACAATAACAAGGTTAAGTTACCTTTTTATGTACCAAAATAAAGAAATCGACCCATCTCATCTAGCAAGACAATCTTTTCAAAAGATTAATATTTCCAAGAAAGTTAACATAATCACTTTCTCTACGTCCACAAAAAATCATATTTCCAAAGTCACAATAGCTACCCTTATGTGCATGCAACTTGTGTTTTTCCTGACACAATTACTTTTACTTCAATACACATAATCTTTTCATGAAACAAGTATGGATTCTAGTTCTTTTATGAATACTATTTATATGTGTCTTCTAAGGAAATAATCGCTATTTTTGTTTTCAAGAGATCTCCCATAAATTCATTATTTTCATGCATGAAGAATGCACTCTTTCCTAAAAAGAAACTATATTTATGTGTATTTAAATCATACTATTTCTTCAAGAAAGTTAAGAATGAATATCTATGTGCCTTGAAGCACATCATTAGCTATTTCTATCTTGCATATAATGCATAGTTATCTCACTAGAAACTTAGAAACTAGCTAGAGTCACTATGCAATTAGCATATATCCTTTTTCAAGAAACTTTTATTAAATAAAAATACATATTTTAATTCAAGGAAAACTTGGCCACTTGTCACACTATGTCCTCTAGAAGTTTAAATGCCTCACCATCTTTTCTCAAGAAGATATTTTGGCTATATTTAGCAAGGATATTATTCCAAGAAAATGAAAAGAGACAAGCATTTCACACACAGGACTCGCATGTAGTCTTTCTAAGAAGAACTATCTATTTCTTTACCAAGAAAACATAATCAATCTTTAACATCATGTATTAACACATTTTCTTTACCAAGAAACATATAAAATAATCATCTTTTACTGCATGCATTAAAATACTTTTCTTTACCAAGAAAACATATAAAATATTCAATCTTCTACTGCATGCATTAACATACTTTCTTTACCAAGAAAACATATAAAATATTCAAGCTTTAACTGCATGAATTAACATGTTTTCTTTACCAAGAAAACATATAAAATATTCAATCTTTAACTGCATGAATAAACATGTTTCCTTTACCAAGAAAACATATAAGTTAATCAATCTTTTACTGCATGAATTAAAATACTTTCTTTAAAGCATGTCGTAAATTCTTTCCTTTAAAGCATATCGTAACTTCAACTCAAAGCCAACAAAGATATCAAATGTTTTGACATCTACGGTATCTATCATAGCCAAGCTTATGCAAGAGTTATCCCTTTCCTTGAAAAAAATTGCAGAATAATATCGAAATCTTTAGAGAATTGAGTTATGAACGTGCACCTCTTTTCACAGACTTAGTGGTGAGCTTCTTGGTAAACTTATTCAATAATTACTTCTAGCTCCATCATATGATGAGCTGCTTCCAACTCTTTTCTAGAAATCGATCGGCTTTGCCTGAAGCAAAGCAGGGGTTTAGCGCCAGTCTTTCTTGGAGAAAACGGCCAAGACGTGGCTATAACTGTAATTTCTTTTGTTTTCGAAGGGTATTTCACCCCTTAATGAGAATGTGAAAATATTTCCAGCACCATAGATCATTGGTTGAATATGGTTGTTCCAAACGAAAGTCGTTGCCCCTTTAATTACACTACAATACAATATATGTTGACAGCAATCGTAAATCATGCATGCGATTGGCAGATTCTTCAAAATTCCAGCGTCTGTAAAATTTGATAATAAGCTGCTCACGATCTTCAAACCCAGAATCTGTCACTTATTTCACTCGACGGTGGTCACTTTCCCATAATCGCTCTGCTTCCACCGCTCCACAATAATATATGGCTCACTCTCATAATCAATGGCGGCTCTTAAGATGTAACCCCCCCAAAGTGCCCTCTGATTCCCTCCATAACCAATCTACTTTTCTTGATTTCATCCTCATCAAGAATTAGTTTCTATAACTAACGCGTAACTTTTAAATTACTATTTCATAACCGATTGATTTACCTTGAGTTATTTACGAGAGGGATATGACATGAACCATATAGACATTTTTAACATTTCAACCATGATAAAGTTTTTTTTTTTACTAGGTTGGCCTTAGGCTAGGGTGGGAAGCCTAGATGCCCCTAAGAGTGGCTTCCACCCCTTCCACTCCCCATGAGATTTGAACCTATGACCTTATGGGAACACACAAATCAATTGGTCTACACCTCAAGGGTACCATGATAAATCTATCACATGTACAAGATAGTAAAAAAAAAACTTTGCATGATTGAAAAATAATATGATAAGTTTGGCCTCCTTTTATGAGAACACAATATAATATGTTAAAGCAATCATATGGAAAGTTCAATTTTGCCTATTATTATCCATGTCCTCAACAGGTAGATAAAGCATTGGATATTTTAGTCAAACCCATATTAATTTGGGTTTGACAAAAAAAAAATTAAATTTAAATTATTATTTTTTAATAAAAAAATTATTTATTTATCTTAAACTTCATTGGTTGAAGTCTTATTTTGCAATGATTTCAAGTGAGTATTGTATTGTACCATCCAATCAAATCAAATTTAGATTAAAGCGTACCATTTGTCTATTCAAAAGAATATAATAAATGGTAAATCAAATTGTATCAAAGGTCATTAGATTTTATTAGGTGGGATCAACAAATATCAGTAAATTGTTTGACAACAATGAGTTTGACATTGCAACCATTGGCTAGTATAACTTACAAATAAAAGCAAAATCTTTGCATCTTAACCATAGTTAATGGAGATGCCTACTAAGTTAATATCCCATAAATATCGTGCTCAACATAAGTTCAATGACAATAACTTTGACCTTATAACATAATCATTATATAAAAAAATTACCTTCATTCAATGATATATATATATATATATATATATATATATATATATATAACCTTTACCTATCATAAAATGCTTAATTACATTAAAAAAATCAATAAAGAAAAAAGTTTAAACAAATATTTATATAACTTATTTTACAATTTCATTATTGTTGGGAGTATTTCTTACAACACATCATAATATCAAAATATTTTATTTAAACTACAAAGTTGTTAATATATTGGTTGAAATATCTCTTTGCATTAGAGTTATGAATATAATTTAAACAAAATACGAGGGGATGCAATATGATATTTATAACAATAATATAATATTATGCTATGTTTTAATAAATATTATATTAGAGATTTTTTTGTTTATATTTATATCTAATATAAAATCGTTATATAAGTTAATTTAATGGTATATAATAATTATATAAAGAAAGGTATAGGTGGGGATAGGGGTTAGATAATATTTTTTCCTGGTGGAATAGTTGAACAAAAACGTTTTCATTTTAAAGTTATGATTTATAAAAAATATTTTAGATGAAGAGTATATACATCTACAAGCTATTATTTTTTCTCGCACTCTCCATTCCAAAATGTCACTTATATAAGGGATTTACTTATCGTTCTTAGACATTTACAATTAGGAACTCAAGCCACAAATATAACATTTGAAAAAAACTACATTGTAATTCATCAGATGGTTCATAATACGGATTTCCAAATTGAATGGTTTCCTGTTAAAAAAAAGAAATAATCAAATGGGAATTTCTAGTTCAATTTGAGGATTCAATTAAGAAAAAAGGTGTCTTTTATATTTAATAAACAACATCTCACACCGCGTGTCTTATAGGATTATTATAATTCCGAGTATTACCTCAGTAGGAATCGTAGAGGGGGTGATGTAGGAATTAAATCAAAACAGATGAAGCAAATGATCACACAAGTATAAACTCTTCATCGTCATGGTTTATGTTTGTGCGACCTTGGGAAATAAATGGTGATTTCTCATCAAACACAACAAGGATGGGATTAATTACAGTGAATTAATGGATCCTATAATGGTGAAATCTCAAGTGGATGGCTCCCCATACATGGCCTAAATTTACATGATAAGGAGGAGCTAGCAATATGTGATTCTATCTTTAGTTGAGTAGAAAATAATTTCTAGATTGCTTTTTGTATTACAAGCTCTGGTTGACAGGTGCTATGGATTTCAATGAATTGCAAACTACAAATATTACTATCCACCAACATGGGGAAGCCCTAAGTTCATTACGCAAAGTTTTGGAAGGAATACTCAATCATATCCCAGTGTCCGAAGTTTCAATGGGTTTAGGCTGTGACATTTTACTAATGAATTCACCGACATATGAAGTGTGTGGTTTAAGTATTGGAAAGTGTAACTTTAAAACCCTTTTATTTTAGTGTATGTAACTCTCTACAAGTTTTCTCTATGCCTAATGAAACTCATAAATTGTGCTCCTTTGTCTCCTTCCTTGAATCAATATTATATTATGGAAAATATAGATCCATGTTCTCCATTAGCTACTCTACCTACAAAACACAAGTGATGGTTTTTTCGAATATGAAATATTTTTAAACAATTTGTAATAGGACTTATATTCTAAGTAGTCTTCTGTCTGCTAGTTCTAAGTTTATGAAATTCTAGGGACTTTAGAAGCACGAATGTCCTGAATATTTAGTATCAAAGGTAATGTGGAGGTAATGTGGCTTTCACTGACATAACATTTATGTATTTCTAGCTCTCATGCATCATCCCTATGTATCTCAATTGTGTTCTCCAGCGATAACTATTTTATAAATAAATAAAATTTCCCTTTTGTAAAATAACACAAATAAAAATAATAATGTAATTTTATGGTTGCACCAAAATTTTTTTGGATAAAAGAATACCAATAAATAATACTTTGACTACTAAAACGTGTGGAGGTGTATATACTGTACGCCACTACCCCACTTTGAATTTCATCTTTTAACCTTTTAAAAAGAGATATATACTCTTAGCTCTAAATAAGATATTTAAATCAAAATACTCTTAACTTATATTCATTTTATTTTAAACCTATATTAAATAACTAAAAGATAAAATAATTTATATTAACCTAATAATCAAGAAAATCCACTCGTAAAATAATTATTTCATGTCATAAAATGTGAAGCTATTCAGTCGTAAAATAACTATTTCATGTCATAAAAATGTGACGTTAGTTTAATTGAGCTGGGGGACCCACTTTATAAGGGAGATATGTGATTGTGTTGATGGTTAATGTGGATTTGACGTGCGTTCCTCTCATAATAAAAATTTAAGTATATTGTAAACAAACATAAGTGGTATGTTATAATAAAATAGAAACCAATATACATATTTATATTTAGCTATTTTTAATTAAAATAAATATAAAATGTCAATAATCCCACTTTTATTATGGTCGGTGGGTCTATTGTCAATATTTACAATGGAAAGTAAAGGAGATGTGGTAATTTATAGTACAATATGTATGAAAGAGACACAATAAAATATTTCACTTTACTATGAAAGTTGCTTATAAAATATTTCACTATAAAAAATTAAGTAATATTAATATATATTTAAAGCTATATTAATAACATTAAAATATTTTAACGTAAATAATATGCTCCATGAATAATATATTTCAATTTTTATACTAAGTAAAATATTTCAATGTTGTCATTGTCTATATCTATATTTTATATTATGAATGAAAAAAAAAAAAACCTTATTATTAAAATATTACAAAACATTTCAAATAATATTACTGTTTTAATCATTTCTAAAATTTATTTAAATGTCAATTAATCTAAAATTTAATATGAATCTGTGGAAATTGCAAATTTAAGTTGTGAAGTGTAAGTAATCCAGGTCTCAAAAAAACTTTCAAACTATTGTATTAATTTTAACAATAATAATTTATATATCTCTATGTATCAATGTTAACCACCATCCAAAAAAACAAAAATAAATAAATAAATAAATAAATTTCTTCAATCAAAAACCATATTTTGTATTTTAAACTATAAAAAAATCTGCATATTAAAATTTTTTATCTCTTAACATACGATAAACCCATAATTAAAATCAATCTATAATAGCACATCATAAACATATTTAACAGAACAAATACTTTGCTAAGTAAACTACATTAAACTTATTTATTCTTTAACTCAGTGACACCATTGCTTATCAATATGATAGATTTAGTGTTATACCAACATATGAAGTTACACCGACTTACTCTAAATTAAATGAGTGCTATCGACATAATACCACAAGTTAATTGTGCTTAAAATTTTAAATGCGCCTGCATTGGTTGTTAATATTTAGTGCGTTATTATGATATTATTTAAAGTTAGGATAATTTAATTATAAATTAATATTGATAATAATAATTATTATTAATTATTTATTTATTAATACAGTTTTTTTTTTATTAAAATATTTATACAATTTGAGAGAATGGTAAGATAACCTTTTTTAGTAAAAAAAATTAAAATTAAAATTTTTATTTTTTTTATACGTGGAGGATAATTTTCTAGTCAATCTAAAACAATTTTAATATTTATTAAACAATGTGTAAATTTATGTTATCAAGTGTCTTTTAATGGTTCTAAGGATGGTTTGTATGGCTTGAAATCTATCTGCCATCATGGTGTTCTATATTTCGGGTACATTATCATGTAGTCCCATAAATATGGTTAAAAATTAAGGTTCTAAGGTGGCTATTGTGATGTGGATATTCCACAATTTCCATTACTTCTCTCTAAGTTCTATGGGTTTCTCCGCAGTAAACAAAATTCATCACTAAGTTTCCTTCCACTCCCTTCTTTCTTAAAGACTATCTTTTCATCTAGCTTACATCCTTTCTCTTATTCTTCTCCTTTATGCATTCTACTATTTGTTTTGTACTTATCTCTAGTTCTTTGGTTTTGTTGCATTTTGGTGAAATGGTGGTCATGGATTCTAAAAGTGCTTCTAGTTGTGGAGGAGGTGACGGGTATGACTCATTTAGGAGTTTGTTGTGGGTGTGTAGTCCACATCTATCGAGAGAAAATTCCTCGGCAAATTATGGAGTTGTTGGGCAAGGTGAAATCCGACGTGAAGCTCTTCCTGGTAGCATCTTACTAGAAAGGAACGATGCCAAAGAAAATACTATCTTCATGATGTGGTGAAACAACTAAATGAAATGAATGTGAAATTTCTCAAGGAATAGTCATTGAAAGCAATAGAACTAAACTTGTAGCTCTGGAGCCAATGGAGGTCGATGGTTCTAATTCCACCTAGTTTTCTTATGATTCACTACTTGGTAGTGTTGGAATAATGGAGAAACATGAAGATTCTCATAATAATATGTTTTTTTGTGTTTTGTTAGAGATCTAGTTGAATTGTTTTCCTTAATTAGCCTTTGTTGGTTGTGAGTTCTTATATTGTAGGAATCAGTTCAACAATAATCTAGTCCTATATATGTAAAAGTTTGCTTGCCTAGTGAGCAACAATTGAGTGCTATGGTGTGGTCTCCTGAGTGAGAAATTGTCTCACCAGAGAGTTGCAACCCTTCTTCACTTATATCTTCAATTTTTTGAGTTGGTACCAAAGCCACAATGAGGGTTATAAATTTCTCGATGAGTGTGCTTGGTGAGTGTGGAAAGTGTGGTTGTTGTGGAAGCAGCATGTGACCAAATAAGCTGAAATGTAAGAGTTGCCTAGTAAAATATTTGAAGTGGTTGAGTTGTGCATTATGAAGCTAAGTTTTGTGTTGCATGAAGGAGTGTGGTGCATAGAGATTGTTTGACCTTGCAATTTTCCAAGTTACGTATTGAGCAGCATTGAAAGACTATGTCCCAAGTTGTATGTTGACAGAGTAGTTGAGAACTCACGTTTGAGAAATTAGTGAAGGAAGGTCGTGGCACAAGCTAAGTGCCATTCTTGGAAATATTATTTTGGAGTGTTAATTCATACCAATGCCCTGGTACAAATATGTGTAGCAACTATGTCTTAGATTATCCCATAATATCATTGAGACTGTACATGTGCCAACTTAGTTGAGAAAACTCTACTGCAAGGCATACCTGGTATGGCCACAACAACCTCATAAAACATCTTACAGTATTCTATAGGTCAAGAAATTTTTTTCCAAATGTGTAATGTAAAAAAATTGTTTCAATGCATTGGTTGATTGTTTTGTATAACATGTATCCCGATAGTGTGTTTTTTTATATATAGGTCAAAATATTTCATACAAGGTCATTTAAAGGCTAACATGAGTAATACTCTTATTTTAGATTGAGAAATCTCTTGTTTTCAAAACACCTTGTCCTTTTTTACCATATATGAGAAATAACTTTAGTGTTAAATATTTATTAATAATGACATGATCTATTTTATATTACAAAAATATTGCAATAAGGAGGTGTCATTTTTTCTGATATTCCCAAGGTGTGGAGTGGAATGTTAAATAATTAAAAGGATAATCGCTAGTATAACATTGATGGGTGAAGGTGATGGTGTAAGAAGGGAGGTACTATGGAATCAATTACTACAAATTTGCATAAACATGGTTTTACTTTTCTTAAAAATATTTAAATAATTGATCTCTGTGTGTGGGATTAAAAAATGTTGCTTCAATTAAAAACTGGATATGGATAAAACTCTAGCAAAATCGTATATAAAGAAAGAAACCAAGTTGGATAACACCAACTACATGAATTGGAAGTATAAAATGCACACATTAATGGAAGGATACAATGTCTTGTTGATAACAAGTCATGATGAAGTGACGTCAGAGGCAGTTCCACGAGATACAACTGCATCAATTCAATATTGGGAAAAGTGAGAGACTAAGGTTAAAGTGTTGTTGATAATTTATGTAAACGAAAACATTATACTACATATGAAAGAGTGGAATACATCTAACAAGAACTGGATGACCCTTAAGGATTTGTACAAATTAAAAAATACAAAGTGGTTCCCATCCTTGAATGGTTATTTGATTTCCATTAAAATGGGATTAAAAAAAAGCATCAGTAATTTTAGTTCAATAAATAAGGACTATAAAGATAAACTTGGAGATATAAGTGAGGTAGTATCTAGCACTAACCCAGTCGCTATGACAAATTTTCATCATAGGTCTTGCTACAAGGGAGAAGGCTCCCACTTTTGATGATATGGAAGTTATACTCATGAAGGAGAAACAACCATGAAAGAACCTTAAACCTCAAAGTTATAATTTCATGTTGATGTTAAAATGGAAACCACATTTCAAGAGGAAGCCTTGGGAAGTTAATAAAGCAGGAAAGTCAACATAATGAAAGCCAACATTTGAAAAATTAGAACCAAGTATTTTGAAGTTTGATATTAAATTTCATTATTGTGGAAATCTTGGAAACTACTCAAGGGATTACATGAAAAGGAAATATCATAAGTTCAAACATAGAAATAAGAGGCACACTCGTAATTTTGTTGATAAATGAGAAAAGGTGAATGATGAAGTCAACAAATTTAGAATATGTTGTATTGTCTACTAAAACAAAAGATCTGAATACTTGGTTTATTTATTATGGAGCATCCATACATATTCCCTATAATAGGCATTGGTTTGATTATGTTGATGTAACTAACAATGGTATGAATATATATATTGGATATCATCGTGCATAAGAAATTAAAGGATACAACGATGTATCAGTGACATTACTTAATGGTCATGTCAAACAAATCTAAAATGTGATGTATGTCCTTGGTATCAAGAAGGATCTAATCTCAGTTTCTACTATAACCCAGGGCTTGAAACTAGATGTGTAAATTTACATTGTGTGGTGAAAGATACGCAAGACCACTTCAATGTAATTGCAATCAGAGTTAGAAATAGAGGTTTATAAAAGCTCAACGTGACAACCAAAACCAATAAATCTTTGGAATCCACGACCATGACAACATAATTTCACATCAAAGGTATGGGAACATTAATTATCATGATCTATTACTCCTTGAAAATGAGGAATGGTAGAAGGACCTCCAATACATAAGAATGATTATTCGACATGTGAAGGGTGTGCATTAGGGAATATGCATATGAAAGAGTTCCATATTCATATAAATAAAAGGAAATGGGATGTTCTAAAACTTGTTCATGCAAATTTATGTGGTCCTACGCAAAATAGATGATTAGCTGGATCATATTACTTCTTCATCTTTATCAATTATACTAGAGAATATACATGGGCATACTTCATAAAAAAAACAGTGTTGCATTTGAATGTTTTAAGGAGTTCAATTAGATCAAGGAGGAAAATATATTTCAAATGAATTCATCAAGTATTAAAAA
Organism: Pinus tabuliformis; assembly: GCA_031772625.1. Taxonomy (NCBI): domain Eukaryota; kingdom Viridiplantae; phylum Streptophyta; class Pinopsida; order Pinales; family Pinaceae; genus Pinus; species Pinus tabuliformis. The sequence goes on along the minus strand of CM062813.1, from coordinate 11,952,944 downwards.
TCCCATGCAATCATACAACAATACACAATACCATATACTCCACAGAAGAATGGAGTAGATGAAAGGAAGAACAAAACCATGGTAGAATGTGCATAGAGGATGTTAAATAGTAACAATGTTACCAATTCATTTTCTGTCAAAGATATTAAGATTGTTGTTTACTTGGAAAATAAAAGTCCAACTAAAATTTTATATCATAAAACTCCTTTTGAAGAACTTTATGGTTATAAACCAGTAGTAAGCCATATGGGAAAATTTGGTAGCAAAACATCCTCTCATGTTCCAAAAGAAGATAGGAGAAAATGTGATGCGAAACCTATCAATTGTATCTTCATAGGTTATTGTTATGATCATAAATCTTATAGGTTGTTTCATCCCTACATACATGAATATTTGCAAGGAGAGATGTATAATTTCATGAAATTGTAGATGAAGGAAATAAGGATGATAGATATGATGCATGACATATTCCTTATCAGTATGATGATGTCAAAGAGGAAGCATATGATAATCAAAAATAGAAAGAGGAAAAATCCAATGACATGGACACTTATAGGAGCCACAACACCTAGAGGAAGAGATGATTCACCACAAATAATGAGAAGAGATGAAAGCATAGAAATACCAAGAAGGTCACCTCATCAAACTCGAACACCATTAAGATTTAAATATTACACATTAATTACTAAAGCTTTGAATGTCATATAACCTAAGAATTTCAAAGAAGCTAATGAGCATAATGAGTGGAGAGTTGTAATGAAGGAAGACTATGAGTCTATAATGAAGAATGATACTTTGGAATTTATAGAATTGCATAAAATAAGGTAGCCATAGGATCCAAATGGTTATTCAAACCTAAATTTGAAGATGGTGAAAATATAATTAAATATAATGCCAAGTTAGTTGCGAAATGCTACAGACAAAAAAACTAGGGAATTAATTATGAAGAAACTTTTGCGCCTGTATTTGTGTTAAATATAAATAGATTGATGATTGCTTTAGCTACAAAACATGAATGGAAATTACATCAACTAGATTTTATGTCTTCCTTCTTCAATGAGGAACTAAAAATATAACTATATTTTATTCAACCATAAGCGTTTTTTAAAAAGGGTCAAGAGCACCTTGATTGGAAATTAAAGAAAGCATTATATGGATTTAGCAGGTACCAGGATCATGGTATCTGAACATTGATTCATTCTCTCTTTAGAAAGGTTTTATGAAAAGAAAAGATGACTCTAATATGTATATCAAATCTTATCAAACGGGCATGTTATTATGGTTTCTCTGTGTGTTGATGATATTATGATAACAAGAAATGCTTCTAAGTTAATTTATGAAGTTAAAGTACAACTGTTGTAGGAGTTTGAAATAAAGACGTTGGTGAATTACATTATTTTTTAGGTGTTGAGATATGAAGAGAAGGTGGACAAACATTCATTACACAGAGTAAGCATACAAAGGAGTTAGTCAAAAGATTCAAAATGGACCAACGTATAACAATATCAATACCATTAGAACATAATGTCAAACTTTGCAGTAATGATGGGACCAGAGAGGTGGATGGTAAATTGTATCGAAAACTGGTGGGAATGCCTAAACTATCTCACTACAACTAGGCCAGATATAGCGTATTCAATTAGCATCATAAGTTATTTCATGGCCAAACCTCTTGAAAGCCATTGGAAAGGAGAAAGCGAGTTCTTCGGTATAAAGGAACAATTAACTTTGGTATTAAATACACTAATTATTTTGATCTTGAGTTGGCAAGAAATTCTAATTGATGACCGAAAGTCAACATCATGATATGCATTCCGTGTTGAATATGGGATTGTGGCATGGGGAAGTATGAAACAACCAACTATGTCATTGTCATCAACAAAAGTTAAGTTCTAAGATTTATGTATTGTTACTTGCGAAGCAGTTTGGTTGGTTCTTGAAGATGTAGGACAAGTACACAAAATGCCAACTCTTATCAAATGTGACAATCAAAGCACCATCAAAAACTAGCCAACAAGCATGTGTACCACACAAGATCAAAACATATTATTTGGTCAAGAAAATATGTAGTCTAAGGAAATTGATTTAGTCTATTGTAATATGAATAAAAATGTGATTAACATCTTTACAAAACCTCCTCAAAAAGAAAAATTTGAAGTATGTAAAAACTATTTAGGTTTGGTACAAAACACATTTCCCCATTATAAGGGAGCCTCGGAATAATAAGACTACTAAAAATAATATAAATAACAGTTATAAATAATGGCACTCTCATAAATCTTATGAGACTCATAATTATCTCTAATTTATTTCTAATAACAAGCATAATTCATATATATAACTTACCATTATTTCTGAAATTTCTTAACTTCCTTATAAATAACCATTCTAAATTTTAGAAAATGAATCTACCTTAAAATTCACAATAATTTAATAAGATATGAAATTTAGATCCATAAATTCAAATGCATGAACTCGAAATCCAAAAATAATTGACAAATTTGTAATTTTTAAATTTAAGAAAAAAAATCAAATGATTTAAAAAAGGCAATGTTTCATATGTTAAAATCAATTTTCATTGTACTAAACTCAATTCACTACAACTTACCTAAAAAGGTTGAGCGGTTGTCCCTTCACGGCACAGGTAATTCTCTTGACCCAATTTTCTGAACTGTAAAGTTTGCAACTTGCACAAAACCTCAAGCGATCGTCCGTCCACAACACTGCTAAACATGTCAAACAAATTAAACAGAATCCCAGAGCAGCTTTACATGATAAATTTCAGAAAGCGTGAGATAAAATATCACTGATGTCCAAATATTATATCATCATAAGAACCCTTACAACTATGGAGGAAAACTGCGCAAATCTCAAGTAGTCGGATATGGTGACTGCGGCATCAACGTCGAGGAATTTAAGGGCGAGCTTTGAGGACTGAAAAATGTTTCCCATGTTCTACAAAAGAAGTTGTTAGAATCAGGGCTGAAGAGGGGAAGATCTTTAAAACCATTAGGGGACAAAAGGCGCTGTGATGGGAATATGAAATTGGGGGCTAAAGGAGAGAACGGTGGGATTAGAATGGAATCTCCCAAGGAAGTTACTGCACGCGGTGTACGGATGATAGCTTCATGCACGGAAGATCTGCTCTCGATTTTCGGATTCCTCTCATTTTCCAATGAAGTGGTATTCAAACAACTATCTGCATCATCACTACGAGACGATCCCATATTTTGATCTACAGATTCAGCGGACTGAGACAACGCTGCAGCATCACAGGCTCGTCTTCTTGTCATGGAGTCATTATCGCCTGTCCGGTTTTCAATTTTGGCACGACAGGATGACCTCCCGGTCAGGCGTTGGACCAGACTCATGAAATCCTGCGCTTCTGCGTGGATGATCTTAGGAGATTGCATGTATATTATCGTTGGCTCTGATCTGTTGATAATCGGCATCGACGGGATAGATGGAACCGCAGCATCCGGCTTCCGAACCTTGTGAGATTCTCTGCAGATCTTCAGAGGAGGCGGCCTCCGTTCCTTCAGCTCCTTCCAAGGCGCTCCTGTGGTTGTTCGCTGAGAACTCATGATAATGATAATTGTATTCAGAGCCTGCTAAAGAAGAACTAATTACATCGAACTCCTTTCAACCGGATCAGGGTTATATTCTCAACCATGTACACGATGGACACAATAATCGTAATCCAAGTCAAGTCAACACGGACTGTTCTCTCATCATAGTACCTGCACAAGCCTCAACTCTCTCTCTATGAAGAGTTAGGAAACATCATGGTGGTTGGGGTCATCATATTGAGATGACTTTGAGAGGGTTAAGTTGCAGGGGGAGCGGCCAAAGTGGACCTCCACGTTATTCATGACTTTTGAATTCTAAAACCTGACTATCACCGCCAAAAGTAGCAGCACTACCTTGTTCTAGAATGTCGTCCATATCCCCCTGGGAGGTTCATTGCTTCGCACTTTTAGAATGGGTGGAGAATGCTCCGATTAGGTCGCATTTTCGCAACGGTAAATATATTGTACATGAGTTTATATTTATATTAATTTTTTATCGATTAAAATTTTTGATGGGTTAATGTTTTTAGAATGGAAAAAGATTTGACAGGTAAATTTAAAATTTATATATATCTATATATATATATATATATATATATATATAATTAATTAATTTTATTTAAACAACAAATTATATAATATAATAAAAACATAACAAGGCATTAGATCTTTTACTAGACTAAATTGAAGAGCGGCTCTCAACTTAATAATTATTGATATAAATTATTTTTTAAATTATTTTTATTGAAAATTAACAATAATTTGATTAATGATTTCAACAACATTAAATTAAAAAATTAAAATTAAAATTAAATATAAAATCTAAATTATTAAAACCTATAAATTTTTAAGATAAATCTAAATTATTTTATATATATAAACATTATATTGTAAATTAAAAATCTTTAAATTTTTAAAACCCATTGTGGTGAAGAGTAAACCGTGATAAATGACCAACTATATTTTTATTTTACAAATAGAATCTCCCACGAATGTAATTTAAAAAGTTATATTCTGTTCATAATAATAATAAAAGTGTATCTGCATGAAAGAAAGAACTCATATCTATGACGGAAAGAACTCATGATCTATGACAGAACTTACCTAGGCTTCCTACAGTTTGTTCGAATCCTTTTGCTTCTAAGAGTGAGAGGATTAATGTTTCACATAAACATGGCGAATTCTGAAAAGAATGCGTTTGTTTTTTCGTTGTAGCTTTTAATCTCAGAGATCGTAGAATTTTTGCAATGTAATTTCTGGTTGGATTGGAGAATATATACAAATTATCCGGTGGGGTTTTGCACTTTGTGTGGTTCGCGTATGTATTTTTAATTTCTAATTAGGTAAAATATTTCTTTGATTTAAGTTGTCTGAGTAGCTTATTGATTGTTACTGCTATATGTTTCGTTAAAATACCCGTGAGTTCTTGTAATTTGATAGTCCAGTGGAGAAAATAGAGTCTCGAGAGAGAGAACCTGTTAAAATGAAAAATATAAACTCAGATGTATTAAAAGTTTTTATTTTCTATTTTTATTGGGTTTATATATATTATTTTTATATATATATTTTTTAAAGAAACTTAGCTTTAACATATTTAAGGGGGACTGAATTTGTATTTTTTTTTAAGTTTTATTTAATATTTATTAATATTACAATATTGTCTTTATTTTGAGTTCTAAAGTATTTGTTAATTTTATACTAGTTTAGATTCATCTTAATCGTGGATGTATCAAGGGTCAAGAAGGATCAAATCCTATGAGATACAAACAATTTTTAAAGTGAAAAGAGATTTGATCATTCTCAGACTAGACCATATCTAAGCTAGATCCATCACTCACTCTCACTCTCCTCCATGGCTAGATCCACCACTCCCTCTCTCTTTGGGTCAAGAAGGATCAAATCCTATGAGATACAAACAATTTTTAAAGTGAAAAGAGATTTTATCATTCTCAGACTAGACCATATCTAAGCTAGATCCATCACTCACTCTCACTCTCCTCCATGGCTAGATCCACCACTCCCTCTCTCTTTCCTCCCTCTTTCTCTTGTCCCTCCTACTCTACTTTCTCCATCACTCTCTCTCCATCTCTCCCTTGTAAGCCTCTCTCTCTCCACTCCCTCTCTCTTTCCTCCCTCTCTCTCTTGTCCCTCCTACTCTACTTTCTCCATCACTCTCTCTCCATCTCTCCCTTGTAAGCCTCTCTCTCTTTATGTATTACTTCTTGCCTCCCCCTTTGTCCCCGTCAAACTCCATTTCTCCCTCCCTCCATCTCTCCTTCTCTCTCTCAAGGCCTATCTCTCTCCCGCCTCCCTCTATCTCTTCTCCCCATCACTCTCTCTCTCTTTTCCATACAACTTTCTCATTATCTCCCTCCCACTCCATCTCTCTCCTCTCCATGTCTATCTCTTCTCTCTCTTCTCTCTCACTCGCTCTCTCTCCACTTCTATCCCTCTATGTTTTTATTCTTCCCTCATCCATTTCTCTCTCCCTCCCTCTCTCCTTCTCTCTCTCAAGTTCTCTCTCTCCATTTCTCTCGCACCTCCCATTGTATCTTCCCCGAAAATCTCTCTCACTACCCTCCAATTTTGTCGATATCTCCCTCCCTCTCTCTTTCTCTCTCTCCCCCTCTCTCTCCGCCTCCATGTCTATGCCTCTTGTCTCTATTTCTTTTCTCTCCCTCTCGCTCTCCTCTACTTCTCTTTTTCTCCTCTCCTCTCATATCTCTCTCTCTCCATCTCTTCCTTCTCACTTCCTCACTCTCCACCTATATCTCTCTATGTCTTTGTTCTTCCCTCTCTCTCTCTCCCCCTCCAATGCCATATCTCTTTCCCACTCCTTTGTCTCTTCATTCCTCTTTCTCCCACTCTCTTACACCTCTCTCTCTCTCTCCCCCCCTCTTCAGCCATGTCTCTTTCCCACTCCTTTGTCTCTTCATTCCTCTTTCTCCCACTCTCTTACACCTCTCTCTCTCTCCCCCCCTCTTCAGCCCTGTCACTAGCTCTGCCCCTCTCTCCTTCTTTCTCCCCCCCTCTTTGTGCTCCATCTCTCTCTCCATCCATATCTCATAGAAATTTCACTTTATGTAATCAATGCTATATGTAACGTTTAAAATATTTCACATTTTAATTTGTTATTGGGAAATGAATTATGTTTTTTTTGCATGTGGTATTGATAAGCCATGATATTGGCCTATGGTGTTTTAAAAAATCCTATTTACAAATTAATAATGTCTATGGTAAAGTGGGGATGGATATCCATGGTTACGAAATAGATAGGAATAAGATGTAAAAAAATTAATAAGATGTAAAAAAATTAATTACAGGTTTAAGTCCCACCATTTTTTTTTTTTTGGTGGTTTCTACCACCAAAAGTTATGCAAGTTATTCTGCATGAAGAAGCAATTTACTTAGGCACTTCACATCCCAATTTATTAGTTACTGCTAAAGAAAGACTACAAGTTGTTTTTATCTATCAAACATTATTAATTTAGAACATTGTAACTTATAATTATTTGTGCAATTTTTCCTATAACATAATTTCTAGCTTGAGGCTAAGTTTCCATGCAAAACAAAATTACAATATAACAAATTGAATTTTATTATTTTTATTACATTTAAATTTTATAATTAATTAAGTCACGATCTAAATGTTTACACTACAACATCTCCACCATACTCCAGTGTATATTAATTTTAACATTTTATTAGTGTTCAATTAAGTGGACATATTACTTTTAACCTTTTATTATTGTTTAAATACTAAATTTTTATGTTAAATGTTAAACATTTACACCAATAAAACAAATGTTGAATTTATATTTTGTTTATAAGTAAAGGTCAAAAGTAATAGTATGGTGAAGATGTTGTAGTGCAAAAATTTAAATCTTAGCTTAATTAATAATCAAATGTTGAATGTAATAAAAATAATAAAATTCAATTTGTTATAATATAATTTTGTTTTGTAGGTTATCTTAGTCCCTCCCATCCAAGTTATAAATTATGATGAAAGAAAAAATGCATAAATAATTATAAGTTACATTGATCTTGTTAAATTAATAATGGTTGATAGACAAATCATCCTATTGTCTTTCTTTAGCAATAACTAATAAATTGAGACTTGAAGTGGATAATTTTTTTTTTTACATCTTATTCCTATCCATTTTTTTAGGCAAAGGTGACTTAAATTATGGTTGGAAGTAATTGATGGTAGATATGTTATTTAGTTGAGTCTAATTTATTTTCAAATATTTTTTTTTGAATGGTTTTCCTGCAAAGATTAAGAATAAAAAATAATTACACAAATATCTAATAATGAATCAAAAACCATTTTTAAAATTAAATAATAATAAGCACATAAAAACTGAATACTTATTATAAACTTACAATATAACAAGTTTCTTAACCATAGATATCCACCCCCACTTTACCTTGGATATTATTAACTTGTAAATAATTTTTGTTACAATACCATGAGCTAATACCATGCCTTAGCAATACTACATGTTAGAAAAAACCATCACTTATTCTACAATCATAAATTAAAATGTAAAACATTTTATACATTACCTATAGCATTGATTGAATAGAGTGAAAACACTCAATCATACGGAGAGAGAAAGAGAGAGAGGGATATAAAGGAATGAAGAGAGGGAGAAAGGAGGGGAGGGAGAGAGATGAAGTTGGAGGGGGGAGAGAGAAGGAAGGAAGAAAAAATAAATAAAAAGTTGGAGGTAGAGAGAGATGAAGTGAGAGGGAGAGAAGAGATGAGGAAAGAAAAATATAAGGAGAGGAGAGAGAGAGGGAGACAAAGACGAAGGGGGGAGAGGGGAGGAGAGAGAGAGAGAGAGAGAGAGAAGGAAAGAGGGAGGGAGATAGCCACAGATTTGGACAATAGATAGAGATATAGGGGAGAAAGATAGAGGGTGGGAAAGGAATGGGGAGAGAGGAAGTAAGAGAGAGATAATGAGAAATGGAGGGAGAGAGTAGAGTGAGAGGGAAGAGAGAGATAATGAGAAATGGAGGGAGAGAGTAGAGTGAGAGGGAAGAGAGAGAGAGAGGAGAGAGAGAGTGAGAGACAGATCTAGCCTATGTATGGTATGTGTGTATATAAAAAATAGCCTAGATCCATCTTAAACCTGGATATATCAAGTGACGAGAGGATCAAATATCTTTTTATGTTAAAAGAGGTATGCATCTCAAGGGATTTGATCCCAAAAGAGACTTCATCCATCTTGATAGATCTCTTTTTTACATCAAAAAATGTATGCATCTCAAGAGATTTGATCCCAAAAATAAGTGCTTGATAGATCTGAAGTTCTATAGATTTTTAGTTATAATTGATATTAACAATATTAAATTTGTTAAATGTTAAAAAATTAGGCTTGACATCTATCCCATAATAAGTTATAGAGCACTTCTCTAGGAAATTATCTTATTAGAGATTAAATAGTCTATGATCAAAAAGTAAATTAACATTTTTTAAATAATATCTAAGTTGAAATTTCAAACAAGACCTAAGAAAACTAGTATGAATAAAATTCTAAGATATACAAACTATTAATGAATTATTTAAATAGCACGAACTCTAATGAATTATTTAAATAACACACTGAACTCTAAGTAAATATAAATGAGTCATTTTAGATAATATATTATTTTAGGTCAAGTCGATGTGGGTGACTCTCCCGGATGAATAGATCACGCCCATCATCATAAGGATCTGCATCTCGGTATGGGTTGGGATCGTCAAGATTTTTAAAATAAAAATAATGAATCAATCTACATTTACATTAACTAGTTTATCTCATTGTTGAATCTCAAATAGATCAAGATATAGTTTTCTACCTTAAAAAAAAACACAACACAAAAAAAATTGATTATAAGCTACGTCCTCTTAGTTCGAGTGACACTTCCTTATCATCGGAATTATTCAGTACCTAGGGATGGTGCAGTCCAACCTGTTACGGCATTATTAACAAAGTTAATGCCCCATAACTACTAATTAATGATTTTATGTTATAACATCATTAACTAAGTTAATTCAATTGCCCATAACTACGAACTAATGATTTTATCAAACAAAAGAACAATAATTTTTAGGATATAATCACTTTATTTTTCATTTTTAAGATATAATCACTTAATTTTGCATATTTGGAATAATATTTATATAATAACAATATTATACTTTCAAAATCATTATATAGTTAATTATAAAATGTTTTATATATCTCTTCTCTGTGTAGCATAAATAATTCTTTGTAAGTTTAACTTCTTCTAAACTTTATCCAAGTTGGCTAAGATCCTTGGTCCTATGGCTTGTTGGTGTTTCTCTTAGGTAAAGAGGTCCCATCCATGAGCTTAGAGAAGGATGTGGATGGTGTAAAACTACTATTGTATTTTATAATTAGATAGTTAGTTGATTTAAATGTTTTCAAATATATGTTGGTGTGTTGGGGAACTTATAGTGTTCAATTTTGTTTACTTTAATGGCAAGGAAGTTATTGAATGAGGAATTAGTAGAATATCAGGTTAAGAGGTTAGATCTAGTGATATTAGGAAGGTAGAGGCTTGGGAAGATGTTGGTAATTTAGTAAGAAGCTTTTTAGCATTGTAAAAGAGTTTAGACTCAAAAGAAAAATAAAATTTGGGTGAGGATTCATGTTGAGGTGAGGTTTCTAAAGAAATATGAGAAGAAATTGAAATCTAGCAAATAAATTATGTATACACTAACAAACTTTTTTGGTGTTCTAGTTGTCATGAGGTAGGGAACTTCATCACTTCTTGTAGTAAGATATCTTCTAGTATGAGAGTGAATAATAACATTCAGGTTGAAAAGGAGTCAATAAAATCTTAGGTCGAGGTATTTGAAAAAATTCCAGAAATTGGTTCAGGAAAATGGCGAAATAAAATAAGAGAGCTTGAACGCAACTTTATTTTGAAAGTAGTGCTTGAATGCAACTTTTTTTTTGAAGGTAGCAATAGAATTTGGATGAGATATGTGAGGGCTATTCCCCATCAATGTTTTGGAAATTTTTTCTAATATTACTTCTCTTCCCTTCTAATTTTATTTCGTTCCCTTCTAATTTTATTTCGTTCTCCTTAAGGTCTTCGTTCCAATTTGGAATCAATCTTATTACAAGCAAGTCTGAAAAATTTTAAACTCTGAAATCTTCCTAATTCTTCGCCTCCATTGTTAGCTTCCTCTCTTCCCTTAGGGATATAGGTGGAGGGCGGTAACCCTAGTAAAGCATTTTTTTATCATCTTTTTAATAAGTGTAAAGTGGGTGTAAAGGGTATAATTTGAATGATGAGAAACCCGTAGTTGTGGAATTTTATTATTCCTTTTCTTCTCCTAATGAGAAGAAGCGATAACATTTAAGATCAAAATCAAGGAAAGAGAATACATTCGCTTTGCGGGAGCCTCAGATTTAGATGGAGGCCCTCCTCCTCCTATTGAATAGAAATCTCATATTTTTGTTGCACAATAAAAGGTGTTAATGGATATTAAAATAGGGAAGCAATCCACAATCCATACGTCCCTTAAATCCATGTTATTAATTGGTTTCAAACGCCTAAGAGGTGTCTCTCCTATAATACAAGAGCGTTAGGGGTGCCTAGAAAGTTATGTATCCCCTAATAGGTTTGTTGATAAGATTATCCTATATGTAACTTCAAGATACAAGGAATAGTTGTTGCAAGTGCGGAGCAAGAGAAGTCATTGAATCTCGAAATAATTGGTGGCATTTTACACATTAAATGGTGAGAATCCTCTGCGTGCTGTCCAACGGGAGCAGTAACCATATCGTCATTTCCCTAAATGTTATCAGTTGACTAGAAGGCAAAATAATTTGATATTAATTTTAACGTTGTAATGTTTTTGGGCTTATATCTATTGGAAAGGTATTATGCATCCCTAAGTTCTACACATTGATCATGCTTTGATTGGACGAATTTTGAATTTCACACTTTCGTTAAGGGATGGGATCATAGCTGAGAAAACATCCTTTCGAGGATTTTTGTGTTTTTAGGCACGCTATGGAAGTTCATAATTTTATGGATTTACAACCTAATAAGCTAGTTTCAAAATGGAGAAATTTCTACAAGAATGAATAAGTTGTTTATTTTTTGGGAGGTATTTTCCAATTATACAAATTAATATTTAAAGTAATAAAATTAAAGCTAATTGTAGATTTAATTTACAAAGGGAGGTGTCTTTTTAGGGAAACCTAATACTATTATAAAAGGGATACTCAATACAATTATGAATCACACATAACTCACATATTCTTCTCTCTCCCTCACAAGTGGAAACCATTCTAACTAAAGGCCCATTTTTTTTTTAAGAAGTTGAAATTTCTATGTGTAATTACTTGATGATGTTCAGATATCATTGGAAGTAATTAACAAATGCGGAAATTTGTGATTTTCTATAAAGCACTGTAAGATCCACATGGTAATTTGTGCTTGTCTATTAATCACTATAAAATTGACAGGTATGAGAGCTCTGGTGGAGAAAGCCATCAACAGAGTGTTAAATTTTTGGGTTTGTTACAATCCTTACATTCAACATATTTACTTTTTACTCATACCTAACTATTACAAAGAATATGTCTAATTATAGAAATATAAAGAATGCAAAGAGTTCCATAAATTATGGTGTGTTGTAATTCCTAGTAAATATGTCCAATTACATAAATATAAAGAATGCAAAGAATTCCACAAGTTATGGTAGGTAGTAATTCTGGTATATATGTCTAATAAATGAAATATAATGTATGCTAGGGAATTCCATAAATTATGGTGGACAATAATTCTTGGTAAATATGTCTAATTTTTGAAATATAAAGAATGCAAAGAATTTCATAAATTATGCTGGGAAGTAATTCTTGGTAGATAGTCTAATTACCCATATAGAAAGTATGTATGTGCTAGATAGTAATTTTTGTTTGAACACTCTTGAGGAATATATCCATCAATATCATATGTATTTTGAATTTAGTTTTCTCAAATAAGATTGGTGAAGAGCCTCTTTGATAAACCTTAAGTGCCATTGGCAATAAAGAGGTGACAATATTATTAATGCATAATTGAAAGTGTATGATATGTATTTTGAAGTCAGCTTTCTCAAATAAGATTAGAGAAGAACCTCTTTGATAAAACTTAAGTGCCATTGGCAATAAAGAGGTGACAATATTAAAGAGCTTTTAGCGTGACATATTGCTTGGTATCTAGCTTGATAAAGGTTTCCATGCATAACATACTATAATGTGAGAACTATATTTAGAGATTGATGGCTTCTTGAATCATTTGAATGTGAGCTATGCATCATCGCTACATTTTTTTTATAGTTATTCTTAGATAATCTCTTATCATCATATGAGAAGCATTGTCATATATGTTTGAAGAATTGCATCATAGTATTGTGATATACTAAAGATTTGTGTCAAATACTTGATAAATGAAAAATACAATAGATGATTGTGTCAACGATCTACAAATTGCATGAATTTACAAATAAATTGTTTAAGAATCCTTCAAGGATAGTTTTTGATGTGTAAGATATTAACCATTGAGGTGTAAGGTATGGGTAACATGTGTGGGCATAAAAAAAAATGATTAAGAATATTTCAAGTTTGTAATTCCATATGCTATAGTGATATGTCTTGCATTGATAACATAGGTCTAGATGTATAGCTCAAAGAAGAAAGTGTAATAACTACTCAAGTATCAGGATCAAACCTTGTACGAATATATAAAAATTTGAAGGCACTTATATATTTCAGGGTTATATGATTCCTTCTCATCTCGAAGTAGGGAATTTTATTATTTCTTACTTTGATGAAGGAAAAGAATTAACATGATAAACTCACAATGAAAAGGTGGTCAAGTTCTCTTTCAAAAATGAAATTTGTCTCAATGAAATTTGTCTCAATGAAATTAAATGATTTGCAAAACTCAATGTTTGCAGGCTACTTGGGTTGAAAAGCTCAAGAAACAACTATTAGTAATGCTCCAGTATGCTTAGAAAATGGACATGAAATGGACTCTGGAGAATTCTACACTTGCAAAAATTGTTGGACATACAAGAAGATGCAAAATTAAAATATCGGGTTTTATATTGTGAAAACCCTAACATGCTACAACCCTTAGATAAGAAATATGTAAGGTTTATGGAAAAAACCCTAGGATTGATCATTTCCATTGTAATATTCCTAATGGAAATTTTAAAATGATAACAAAGTCATTCAAAGATAATAAAACAAAAAAAATTCAAAAACACATACACATAAACCAGAAATTTCTCCAAATCCACAAACTTGTGAAGATTTTATTAATGATAGTGTTGTGGTACAAATGAGTTGGAGAAAATGCACCTGGGCTTTCACAAGGGAAGATACAAGCACTAGGTGATGAATACAAGAAATCTAGCAAGTTCCTATAGAAAACTGCGTCGTTGCTCGAAAACTAAACTGTTTTTTTACTTTGCCACATTATTTTCCCACTCTATAGTGCCCAACAAAATTCTATAAATTTAGGAGAGTTCTCTTTGCCCAAAACCCAGAAAAACCCAGAAAGGGTTTCCCATAGTTCCAACTTTCAAAATTTGATGCTTCACAACTTGACCCTCCACCAAATTCGAATTTTGCGACTATGGTTGCTCCATTCAATCTCTGCTCTCCAAACTCTAGAAATCCTCCTCTAATTGCCCTCCCAATGATTTTCCAGCACCCTAGCTTCAAACTCCCCTGGATGATGCTACCTGAAAGAGTCTCACTCCGATGACTGTGTAGTCATTGAGGAGAAGATGCAGTCCTGTGTATGATAAAGTGAGAGATGCATGTAGGTTGGTCCTATTGGTTATATCTTCCCTCCACACTCATGAAAATGATCAAAAAACACTCATGTAGCTTCTTTGGTCAATTCCCTAATAGTCGAGCTCCACAAACAACCAGTGAATCCTCCCTCTGTGTAGAGGTGGTTCCTAGACTATGTGCTTTACTCTAGAAATGCATGGGACCTATAGATGATGCCTTTTATAGTCTCAGTAATGAAGGAAATCCTTCCTTGGGTGGCTCTCAAAGTCCACCAAAGAAAGGTTGGGCTTCTCTCCTCGGGAAGCTCTTGTGCTAAATAGCACAATATTGGCTCAGTTGAACAACTAAGGCAAATTCAATTTTCAAATAGACAAAATACCCCCATTTCTCCCTAGTTACTTCCTCTTATAATTGTTGTCCATGCATTCCTTGTGGGCCCCTCCACCAGTTCGATTTTTCTCAATGATTTTGAATTCTTTCTTCCCCAAGAACGTACTTCATGTGGGACCCATATTTCACTAGTAATTTAATCTTTCCTTTTCCCTAATGTTGGTGGCCTACATCTCTCCAAAAATTAAGTGGGGACTCCATCCATCCACATTTCTTGAGTTTACATGCCAAAATATTTCCCAACATCCAATTACAAAAATAGAAAGTCATCTTAGAAAAATTAATTTAATTGGGACATTATAGTCTTCCTCACCAAAATTACTTATCCTCAAGCAATGCCTGAACAAACATCCTCTCGATCATTTGAACCCAAAAATATTTGCACGAAATATTGGGTTCCCATATATACCACTTGACCATCCTTGATCTCTTCCCTGTCCTTCTAGGATCCAAAGCCATCCTGATCAGTGTGAGGCATCCCTTCCTCCACTCACTGTACAACTCACCATAGGCATCAGACACCCTCTACATATCACTACTAAGTAGAGAATCATGGTAGTTTAAAATCCTGATCATCTCCTCATGTAACTTCTCTAGAAAATAGTCCCTCTCATGCATTGCAGGAGTGGACTCCTAAAGATGCAATCCAATCCTTATGGGATTGAACCCTTGTCTACCTAAGCTTCTCCTGGTATCCTCATGCTGATCACCCTGCCACACTGGTGAAGTTCCCCACACCATCAACGAATCGCTAGAACATAATGGAATATTGGGATGACCTTCCACTGTAAAAATCATATCACCTCTATGGGTAGTTGAACTGCTAAGCACTGTTATGCCAGAATCCCATGCTAATCCAAAAGGGGTGCCACCATGCTATCGCTACCCCTCTGATCATGACGGTTTTTGCATCACGTGCATGTTTTATCCTCCTCTCCCGGGCCTTGATGGAAAAATATCCATGGAGTCCCAATGCATTTGGCCCAAGTATCCCACGATGTCAAGACCTACCCATCCAATACTCAGTCTCATTCGTAGCTGCAACAAGGAAAACTAGCCTTTCCATGCGAAAAAGGCCTCAATTCTCCCCCACATGTCAAACCAAATTGGAGTTGGGTCATCCTTTGTCCTCCTCCTGCTCATCATGACACAAAGTGTCCAATCAGCCAACCAAATCCTTAGATCCCATAGCCAGAATGGCTGCGACATAGTGCTGACAATTGTTGGTGCCAACTCATACCACGTCTCAGGCCCATACATGCAATCGATATATGGACTCCATACATCATGAACCAATCTGGTGCGTAAGAAGTTGCCCTGCACTGGCCATATCACGCAGTCGGATCTGTCATCCTGCCTCCTAAAAGTGCTCCCCAATACCACCTAGACTCTAAACATCTACCTATATGTAAGGTCCATAAACTGTTGTAGATGCTTCTGAGACACCTCATAATGTCTCGCCCAAAAGGGGTCATGCCTCTCCCTGGGTGTGGGCTCAAGGGTGGTGAAAATGTTACCTCTACAGAAGATTGGACTATACACAAGCCTGCATCCACCAACTCTCACCTTGACGATATCCCATAGTTGGAAAGCCTCTCTCTTGTCCAGCATGTCTCATCCAATTATCTCAGATGGACCTCTTGGGTTCTGCTGCTCACAATGAGAGCATCAAGGGACGATATCAAAGTCCCTGACGTCGATGTGTAATGTTGGTGCGTAATAAAGGGAATCTCACACTTGATGCTATGATCAACTCACTCTCCAAATTTGAGTGTGCTAGACCCAATGGATTTCCTGATGCCCTCATCAGGAGATCTCTCTGGTGGAAACACCTCAACAACCTATTGTTCATCATCATGCTTTGCTAGACACAAAAACACACCCCTCCACTCCATTGCATAGCCCTAAACTTCGTGGCACAACTCCATGCACCACTAGACATCAACGATCAATGCCATGCCACCATGTACCATAAAACATCCCATATGTGCCCATGCATCCACCACTCTGCTAGAACACCCACCACAATGTGATCTACACCTCTTGATCTGCCTAGGTACACCTATGTGGCCGAAATCCTGACATGCAATTGGGAATAATGCTACCATGTCGAACCTCAATAGCTCTAGTGGCCAATACATCAATGAGAGAGCGTTGTCTCTACATGATGCCTTCTCTGGTGGCCTATCCATGCCACCTCCTCCTACCAACTCTTGCTAAAGTAGTCTAATCATCCTACAATCCCATGTCAACCCAATATGCCATGAAAACACATGAGATCTGCTTGGTCCCATGTCAATCCATCTTATCACTAGTGTTGTGAGGAAATTTAAAGGGGATATTAAAAGGTGTGTGAGACCAACCATCAAGTCCATCACATAGCTACTACCATCACCTACCGAATCCATGATATGATGGAGAATCAGATCTGGATCCCAACAACAGTGTAGCCCTCGAGCCCCTCTAGTAATCCACAACCTCTACTAAACTATTGATGTGGATGCATCTAACCTCCTATCCAGCTTCAACAGACACCAACTCAATATATCTCCTTATCCAACCCTAATAGAGGGATCAAATGCATGAACAACAATACATGAAACATGTACTCCATCATGAAAATGTTGTACCCTGCGCAACTCATGTCGCCCCATCTCACTAGTCTGGCCAATCCATGTAATCTTCCTAGGTAACGTAGCCTCTCTCTCACGAACATGCGGAGGTGGACCAACAATGCTACAAGCCTCATTGATGTATGCCTAAAGGGGATTGTTGTCTAAAGGTATTACATCTCTGTTGGCTACCAATGCATCTAACCGCTCCTCATCGATGGATGACTCTAAGGATTTCTGCTCATCCTCCTCCACCATGGGCTCAACATGAGTCACTATCTGTCCCTCCAAAGATAGTTCACCATGCGTAACATACTCAACAATCAGTGATATGTAGCTACCATCTAGAAACTCTGTCACAGATGCCTCTATACCTATCGACTCCTCATCAACAGTGGATATGTCTATGGCACCTCATCAACCTCTTGTGTTCTTCTATCACCTAGAAACTCGGACATGGCCTTGGACAACTCATCAATGGATCCCTCAACAATGGATGACATATCATCCATGGGTGGCTCCTCATCAACAAATGGCCCTGTGAGTGTATTCTCTACTCTCTCCACTAGGGTGTCTGTCGAAGATACCAAGGGGATCTCCAACAAGGGTGACTCCTCCATCACACTGGACACATTGACACGCTCCTCACACTCCTTTGTTCCCACAATATCATGCTCAACCTCCTCCTGAGGCTCCCGATATCTAAAGCTAGCCTTCCACCAACAAAAGCACCTCTGAATCTTGTCCTCTAACTGTCCTCCTCTATGATCCTCAAATGAGAAATCCCTCATGATCTTAGGGTCCAATGCCTCACACTCTTCAATCCTAGCCATGGAGGTCCTCGCCAAATCTACAAAGATGATTGGTTCCCTCTCCTTCTCCAGTTCACCCAAAAAATGAGGCATGGTAGGTCAGTCGAGTTGGCCATGGGTATTGTGCTGTTGAATTGGGTGTGCATGTGTGTGGCTCCTCTATTGGTTGTGTGTCAACGTCCCCATAATTTTTTTCATCCTCTCTAGGACTTGTTGGTTTTTCCTCCACAATAGTCTGTTCTCCCTCATCAACCCCTCCATGTTCCCTTGTGTACTCTTCCCTTTCGATGTCATCAAAGTGCCCATAGATTTACTAGTCACTATGAATGCATAGCCAAATCCTCCATGATCTGACTATCTCCCCCACAGCTACCCAAGATCACGATCTGATACCACTCTAATATTCCTAATGGAAATCTTACAATGATAACAAAGTCATGCAAATATAATAACACAAAAGTTTTCAGAAATGCATACACATAAACCAAAAATTTCTCCAAATCCACAAACTAGCCAATATTTTAATAATAATAGTATTGTGTTACAAATTAGTTGGATAAAATGCACCTGGGCATGCACAAGGCAAGCTACAAGCATCGGATGATGAATACAAGAAATCTTAACAATTATAATAGCAAGTTCTTCTAGAAAATTGTGTTGTTGCTCTGAAACTACACTACTACTTGACTTTTCCCCCTGATGTTCCCACTCGATATTGCCTAGAAAAATGTATAAAATTAGGAGAGTGCTCCTTGCCCAAAACCCAGAAAAACCCAAAAAGAGTTTTCCTTAGTTCCAACTTTGAAAATTTGACCCTTCAAAACTTGGCACTCCACCAAATTCGAATTCTAATACTGTGGCTGCTCCTATCAATCTCTGCTCTCAAAACTCTAGAAATCCTCCTCAAATGGCCCTCCCAATGATTTCCCAACACCCGAGCTCCAAACTCCCCGGGATGATGCTGCCCCAAAAGAATCTCACTCCAATGACCACGCAGTCATGGAGGACATGATGCAGTCCTTTGTATGATAAAATGAGAGTTGTGTGTAGGTTGGTCATCTTGGTTGTAGATGCCCTCCACACTCATGAAAATGATCATAGAGCACTCATGTAGCTTCTTTAGTCAATTCCGCAACAACCTAGCTCCAAAAACAACCAGTGAATCGTCCCTTTGCGTAGTGGTGGCTCCCACATTGCTTGCTCTACTCCATAAATGCATGGGACATGTAATTGATGCCTCTTCCAGTCTCAGTGATGAAGTAAAGCCTTCTTTGGGTGGCACTCAAAGTCCACCGAAGAAAGTTTGAGATTGTCTCCTTGGGAAGATCTTGTGCTAAACAACACAATATTGGCTCAGCTGAACAACTAAGGCAAATTCGATTTTCAAATAGACAATAGACCCCCATTTCTCCCTCATTTCTTCCTCTTATAATTTCTGGCCATGCATTCCTTGTGGGTCCCTCCACCAGTTCGATTTGCCTCAAGGAATTCAAATTCCTTCTTCTGTAAGAGCATACTTCATGTGGGCCCCATATTCCACTAGTAATTTAATCTTTCCTTTTCCCTAATATTGGTGGCCTCCATCTCTATAAAAATTAAGTGGGGACTCCCTCCGTCCACTTTTCCTAAGTTTACATGCCAAAATATTTCCCAGCACCCAATTACAAAAATAGAAATTCATCTTAGCAAAATTAAACTAATTGGGGACATTACATCCATTGAAGGAAGAAACCCTAGATCATGCATGAAAAGAAAGAAAGAAAGATACTAATAATGAGGAAAAGGATGAGCATTTTTGGCTTGGTAAGATTGTAATGCTTCCCGAAGGAGTGCTAATATTAAGAGGGAGTTAACACACTCTCAAGATATATTGAGTATTGCAAAGATGTGGCAATTATTAAAAATTGATGGAAGAACAAATTGGCAAATATGTTGTAATAACCCAAGGTTAAAAGTTCATGTAATAAAGTTAATAAAGGCAAAAATAAGACCAAGGTCATGAGACACTTATTCCAAGCTGAATGTTGGGAAAAACATCATAGTGGGTGTTCATTTGGTTTATTTTGGCTAAGGAAATTAGCAAAGGCAATGGAAAAGAAATTGAAAAGGAAAAGAGGCATTAATTGGCATTTTATTTATGAAAATAATGGAAAGTAGGAGAAAATAAAAGTGAAAGGTCACACGTTGCATGTGAGGAGGAAATTAAAGGAAGAATAGAGAAAAATGAAGAAATTAGAGGATTCAATAACAAAAAGGCTTATGAAGATCAGTTCAGAGCTTTTGTTAGTTTATTTTTGGAGTTCTCTCTCTATTCTATCTATGCTCTTGCACACTTATGGAATTCTTAGAGCACTCTAGGATTGGATGAAGGAAGGTAAAGAGAGGAAAAGAAAGCAAACGGAAGCAACAATCAAGCAAGGAAGAGTTAGATCAAGCGACTAGGGTAGGATTCCTTACATGTATCAAGTTGCATGTATGATTTCCGTTTAGTTTTAACATGCATGTGTGTATTTGGTTCTCTTGTTGTCATTGGCATGGGTTTTTCCATGTGTGACAATGGTTTCAACTTTGCCTTGCCATTTCTGGATAGTTATGGTGTGATGTAGTTTTTTCATTTGATTGACCTTTAGATTTGCGGATGGGTTTGGAATTGGATGAGGTGGTCTCAGGAAAATTCCCAAGGTCCTAGAAATCCCTTGACTAGTAATGGAGAGATACCTGGTAAAGCCTGTGGGTGGAGATAAGAAAAATCTTCATGGTATTTGTGAAGAAATCCAGAGGCATCCAAGATTTTTTAGGGCGTATTGATACCTTGACTGATTTTGGCAGGATTACAAAAAATCTTGGTAGAGTATGTTTTCTTTGTTTCAGCCTAGGAATCCCTTGACGGCTAATAGTGGGATTGCAATAAAGCTTGGTTGGGTAGGTGATTTCTTCTGGTTTAGAAATCCCTTGATCAGTAATGACAGGATATGAAGTAAAGCTTGAGGAAGCCCTTATTGTTTTATTGTGAGTCCAACATTCATGCTTGGAATATGGCACGGGGATGGTTGGCTGAAAGAAAAATTTGGTCTAGCCCAATCTATGGTGGGGTGGTACCTGAATGTCCCTTACTTTGTTGGCTTTTGAATATGTTAATAAAATCTATTTTCCTCTTGTATTTCATGAGTATTTATACTTGTTATTATGTGGCTTGATGGTTGTTATATAATGTTATTATTTTGGTTATATGTTTGTTACAAGCATGTTTTTATGACAGACTTTAGTTATGACTATAATCATGTTTTGATTAGTAAATCAATGGTTGATGAATGCATGACCTAATAGATGTTATTGCAATAATTGTCAGAGGAAATAAGAATTTCATGATGATTTTCAAATAACTATGAGACCATTATGTTTGAATATACATTTATAACATGTAGATTACATGTTCAAAATGTGTTTGACGAAATGTGTGTCATGGTTAGGCCTGGTTAGGTCAAGTTATTGTCTAATTTTTGTGTTAATGGCTTTTTACTAGTGTCACTCATCATTGTAGAAATTTTTATTAAGTTCGAGGCACATGTATGGATCTTAGGCTTGAAAAAGTGGCTCATATATTGGGATTACATGTAGAGAACTAAGTAAACTAGACTGGAGCCCCTGGAAGGCAAGGTTATCCATGTAACTGGAGGCTTATAGCCAATGGCTTGCCTTTCTATGCATGCAACTCACAACCTAGTTCAGTGAAAAAGAATGTTAACTCACGCTTTGTTTCACCTGGACTGATTGGTTGGCTCCTAGGGGTCCTGTAGCTCTTGAGGATGGTCAGTAAACTTTCAGTTTCTCAATTCCACTTTCGTAATTGTACCTAGGAGGTTGGCTCATATCATAGTAAATCCTCATCACATAGTTTCCTCGATGGACAAGTGAACCTGGGTAAGTGTGGGAGGAGGTGGTTACAAAGTGGTATCAGAGTTACCAGGTTCAACACTCCACCTGGATGGGCATAATGTGTTTTTCATGCATGCATTGTTATGGTTATGGTTGTCGTTCATGAGGTCATGGTACGTAGCTAGTATTGTCACACATGATGTCAATATATTGTTATGATTATGATTATACATGTATCATGCTAATTTGGTTGATATTTTAGAAAATATATCCTCCCCTAAACTATAGTAAGGTATGTTTTTTATGTTTATGTTTGGTTTATCTAACATGATACACTTTGAGGAAGAAGAGGATCAAAGATGACTAGCAAGATGGTGGATTATAGTTCACAAGACTCTCCCTACAGATCAGATGAACAACATGGTAATGGGTACTCTCCTAACACAATAAACACTTTGATAAGTTTGAAGGAAGAAATAAGAAGTTTCAAAGAAGATAATGATGGAATCATTCAATCACAAGAGAGGCTTTCTATCGAACAAGAGAAATAAGCAGAGGTCAATGCAGTTGATGGGCCTCCAAATTAGACATAATTTAAGGCCCATCTAACCTTTTGTAGGCACATGAAGGCTATATAAAACCTCTCCTTCTACAATTAATAATGTTTTTTAGCTTTAATATGCTCATTTGGAAGGTGAATGGATAATTGCATATTTTTGCCTAATACTATTTATTTTTGTAGAATATTGTGAGAATATTGGGTAGATTATGGAGATTTGGAGGAGGAGATAATTTAGGGACTTACTCCCTACTACAGGAGGATCAATATTGGATAATAAATCAGCAAGATATTATGAAATTATTCCACAAATTCTAGAGCTCCAATGATGGAGAAAATCCAGGAATGTGTTATGTGTCATTTAATGTAGATTCCTAGTGTTGGGAATCAAATCCAGTATTTCAGGGATTTTGTATGGGAAAGCTTCCTCATTTCATGGAGAATGCTTCCTAATAATTTTTTATAAGTACCAATTTGAATTTTCCTCTAGGGGTTGATTTTTATTAGTCTTCTTGTGGACAGAACTCATATTTTTGCAACTCCACTTTCATTTCTTGCAGGGTTGTAATTGTATTGATGGAAATAATGACGATTGGTGTCATTTTCAACTTCTAAATCTTGGTCTCCTTCATATGTCTCTGATTTTCCTTTGGATTGGCCATCCCACGAGCCTTAGATCCCTTTTTATCATTTACTCTTCTTCCTTTGACTTCTTATTCACATGCATCTCTTGTTCTTGTCTTTTTTCTATTTCTGCATTTAGTATTGATGATTTGTTGTTGTAGGATTGGGTTGAATGGTTGAAGTAAGTTATTTTGTAGGATAAAAAACATGATTTCATCCTTTGAATATCTTTTTAAGGTCATAGTAATCATTGAGCTACTTGTATTAATTTTTTTATTCCCAAATCTAAATTTCTAGAAGTCCCTTGTGGCAAATAGTAGTAGATTTCTGATATTTGTTAGAACATGTTAATGAGGTTCAATAGATTTGATTCCATGTGAATTATATCACAAAAAAACTCCAGTTAATAAAAAAATTTACCCCATTTTATCTGCACTTGATTAGGTTAGGGATTTGATAGATTAACTAGCTCATTAGTTCTCAAATTTCTAGATTTTAGACTAGTAAATTTCTGTTATTTTTTAGGATGTGTTAACAAAGGTATTATTGAGTGATTGAAATTGGAATGGAGACCTAAGACATCCTAGTAAATAATAAAAAAAAAATTCCAATGTAATTTGGATTTGATTTTCTTGGTCATTCAGTGAATTATATCTTCCTGTAGAAAATTTGTTTCGTGTAGTAGATTCCTGTAGCAGTCTTCCAGCTTGTATATACTTGCCCATATTTTCTCAAATAGGTTGTTTGTTGTCCCTTACGATTGAATCATGACCCCTAGGCTCTAAATAAATGGTTTAGGAGGAATAAACACCACTTAGTAATTTCCTTTTTACCCATGCAAAAAATCTCAATGAATTGGGTAAACGGACAAATTTATGAATTGGATAATATAATATTGAGTTTCTTGATTGCCACATCCAATGAACTTTGTCAATGCATATAAGCACTTTGAAATTTAATTATTGATATTTAGTTATTGATATTTACTTTATGAAATTAGAATAGTTTTTCCTTCCTTTTATTTTATTTCTTGCAATATCTTAAGGTTTCCATTTCGAACATTTCCATTTATGCAACTAGTTATGATTTGAGTTCATTACATGCTCTCCATTACATCATGACAGTAAAGGGAGGACACATTGTATGTTGCATATATAGTGCTGATACATCTTAATTTTGAACGAACCCCGGGTTTATAATTAAAGTTGGTAGCCTTAGGACTTGTTGCATTCTTGTTGCAATATTGAGGCTCATAAGCAATTATCCTTTAGATTTTGTCAGACATGCAGAGAAAGGGACCACTTAGGATCGATCATGGATAGGAGGACATGACTAATGAAACATATAACAGAAGATATCATGGTGGACATAGGTCATATAGATATTACATAGTCATATATGGAATATTATTAGATACACCTAATATGAGAGGTAGTGGACATGGGATTTACGTTAGTTCTGGTTTAGACACGTATCATGGTCATCATCGCTATCATCCTTACAAGAGGAGTGACGAAGGATATTTTTCAGATGAGTTCAAGAAATCCAATCCACCTAAAGAAGACAGAAGATGAAGAGGCATGGTTGCTTGGAATGATGAATTTATTCGACTTGCATGATTACACCGAGAACAAGAAGGATAGGATAGTTATTTTCAGCCTCAAAGGGAAAGAAAACATCTGGTGGGAAGATGTGAAGCTGGTCAGAGACATCAGGAAAGAGGATTTGAGTTGGCATGAGTCCAAAAGCAATATCTAGAAGAAGTACTTGTTATAGAGGTACTATGACACTAAGGCTAAGGAGTTCTATGAGATGAAGATGGGATCGATGACAAATGAGGAGTACATGGATAAGTTCTTGGAGTTACTGAGGTATGTATTGTATCTTAAGGATGAGAAAGACATAGTTACAAAGGTATTACCACTAGCATTCAATTATCAAATTGAGTATGATGAGCCTCGATCACTAGAAGAAGTCATTGGGAAATTAAAACATTGTTATGAGCAATCCAACCATAAGATCAAATCTAAAAAAGGTTGGAGAGAGAATGACAAGAATAAATGTAAATGACCACCAAAGCAAACAAGACCTCAGGATGTAGGTGGTAAAGAGAATGTTGTTCCTTATAAGAAGTTTAATACAGTTGAAAAGGGACATGGGCCACAATCTTAAGAGCAGTAGAATATAGGTGATGGTAGGGGCAGTTGAACTATTGGATAAATCGCAAGGAGCATCTCAAGAAAGATTTTCCACCATATCATGGTGGTCGCCCTCAAATCTATAGTGCACAGGAAGTGTAGACAGTTTGGGATGTTGGGAAGAGTATTCCTTTGATCTATGCACACTGAATAACATGAAAGCGAATCACCAAGAATCTTAGATCGAGATGGACAATAAGATTTTTGATCAACTTGTTTCTCTTTTGGTTGACCCTAGATCTAATTATAATTACGTTAACCCTGACCTAGTGGATAAATGTGGTTTGAGAAAATAAGTGCATGCAGAGTCTTGGTAAGTGTAGTTGGCTACAGGTACTAAGAAGAGAGTTCATCATCATCTAAGACCTTTTACATTTGAGTTGAATGGTATGCCTACATCAGTGCATTTGAATGAATTTCTATTGGGATTGTATAGTATGCTTCTGGGTATGGATTGGTTCTATCTTCACAGGGAAAAGGTGGATTGTTATGAAAATACCATTGAGTGCTTGGATGACAATGGGGAACTAATAATATTGTAGGGTAAGAAGAAGGAAACATCAGTTAGAATGGTTATAGCTATACAAGCGAAGTGTAGTCATAGGAAATGGTGTGTGTTATTTGCAGATGATATCTCCATTGATAAGGGTAAGGATGCCAAGGATAACAAACTATTTAATAGGTACTTAGTCTTGTAGTTGTTTCAGGATATATTTCCAGCACAGATTTCAGAGTTATCAATTCACAAGCAAGTGGAATTTTCTATCGAGTTTGTACCAAAGGAAGAACCAACATCAAAGGCAACTTACATGCTAAGCACTCTAGAGTTAGTAGAATTGAGGTTGCATTTGAAGAAAATGATGGAAAATGGATACATCAAGCCAAGTGTGTCACCTTGGGGTGCAACAATGTTATTTGTAAAGAACAATGATGGTACACTTAAGTTTTCATCAATTACAGGCAGTTGAAAAGGGTGATGATCAAGAACCTGTATCCGTTACCAAGGATCGATGATTTGTTTGACCAGTTGAAGGAAGAAGTAGTGTTCTAGAAGATTAACTTAAGATATGGATATCATCAAGTACGCATCAAGGATGAGGACATATAAAATACTACTTTCTGGGCCGAGTATGGACATTATGAGTTTGTTGTAGTTCCTTTTGGTTTGACTAATGCTCTAGCCACTTTCATGTGCTCGATGAATAATGTGTTTTGTCATTATTTAGAGAAGTTTGTTATTGTATTCATTGATGAAATATTGGTATATTCTAAGAATGAGGAAGAGCAGGTAAAACACTTAGAAAAATATTAATATTGCTAAGAGGGCATCAATTTTGTGCCAAGGCTAGTAATGTAGTTTATTACAGACAAAAGTTCATTACCTCGGACATGTTGTTTCCAAGGAAGGCATAATAGTGGATCCAAAAAAGATAAGAGCTATCACTAATGGGCAACTTCTAGAAATGTGGATGAGATTAGGTCATTCATGGGGTTAGCAGGTTACTAAAAGAGGTTCATCAATAAATTCTCATGAATTTCCTATCCTATTACATCCTTGTAGTGAAAGGTAAAGAAATTTGAATGGATAGAGGAATGTGCAACAACTTATGAGCTATTGAAGCAGTTGTTGACCAATGATCTGGTTCTAAAGATTACAAGCCTAGATAAATACCTTGTGGTGTGTACAAATTCTTGCAAGGGAGGACTTTGTGGAGTCCTAATGTGGGAGGGACAAGTGGTATGCTACAAATCAAGGAAACTAAATGAGCATGAGCATGACTATGTGACACATGATCTTGAGTTGGCAGCGGTCATTCATGCATTGAAGATGTGGAGGCGCTATCGTCTTGCCAGGAGGTTTGTCTTGATGAGTTATCATAGTAGGCTTAGATAATTATTTGAGCAACCTAATTTGAATGTCAGGAAAGATAGATGGTTGGCATCGATCAGTGAGTTTGACTTGGAGATTAGGTACATAAATGGTAAGGAGAACATGGTTGTAGATTCTCTTAGGAGAAGAGTACATGTAAATCATATAACATCTATGACCTCATATGGGATAGATTTAGAAGATCATATCTTATGGGAAGGAGAAAAAGATGACAGGTATAGGGAACTTAGGCACATGTTATAGCAGTAGGGTAGAGGTGATCATGATGTGGATTATCATCTCATGGCAGATGGTTTGGCTATATTTAGGGAAATGATCTATGTGTTGAACAATAGTGAGGTCAAGAAGCTAATCTTGTGGGAATTTGATGTTAAGCCATACTCAGGTCACCCAAGATATCATAAGACAATGACAACGGTGAGGAAGCTCTACTATTAGCCGAAGCTGAAGAAAGAGGTAGTTGAGTTCATTGCAAGGTGTTTGGATTGTCAACATGTAAAGGCAGAGTGTAAGCATCTACATGGTGGACTATAGCCAATACCAATTCCATAGTTGAAATGGGAATTCATTTCCATGGATTTCATCATAGGTTTGTTGAGGACATCTAAACAACATGATTCCATCATTTTTATGGTTGACATGTTGACTAAGGTAGCTAATTTAAGAGCGGTTAAGTCTACTTATTGAGCTACTCAGGTAGCATAGGTCTTCAACAAAGATATAGTGAGCTTTCATGGTGTTTTGAAGATGATTGAGGCAGACAAAGATGCCATGTTCACTTCCAAGTTTTTAAAGGAGTTATTTGTAGTTTTGAGTACAGTGTTGGCTTTCACCACAAATTATCATTTGTAGATAGATGGACAAACAAAGAGGGTAAACAAGATTTTGGAGGAGATGTTGAGGATTCATCTTATGCATCAACAACAAAAGTGGGAAGAGTATCTTCCACTGGTTGAGTTTTCTTATAACAATGAGTATCAAGAGTCATTGAGGATGGGTATGTTTGAGGCATGTAAATTAATAAAAGTATGATATGTCAGAGGATTCTTGTCTGGATTTCCTCCTATTCCAAGAATCAGGATAAGGTTAAAGAAACTCCAGATCACAAGAACCCTAATGAGATCCTTTTACCTGTGAGCTTTTTCGATGGGGTGGCTCAATTAGCCATATGTGGGTGAGGCATGATCCTGAGACTAAATGAGGGCTATGAGTATGAGATATTCTAGCATGGAGGAACTGGCACCAACACCAGGGAAAAGATATTGTCTTTGTGGGGCTTATGCTGGTTTGTGAACGAGAGGTAGACTAAAAATTTCATGTATTTTGGGACTATGATCTGTCATTCTTGTCATCCATGATCTTACTAAATTTGACCCTCCCTCCCTTTCTGGATGGACTTAGTGGATTATTCTCCTTAGGTAAACATCATTATTGGATTAATTTCTCACATTTATAGGGAGACGAACAAGGAAGTGGATGTGATGCCAAAGGAAGGCCTTCAAGGTACCTTTGGTTTTATGAATTTAAGATTAATTGTGGAGGGCACCATAAGGGAGGTGGGAAACTATTATCACCTTAAATGAAATGCCTCACATATGATTGTTTGATATCAGATATTTTGAATAAATTTTTTTGTTCTAGGTAGAGGACTAGCCTATATACTAAACTTTAGCCACTTTGGTAGATGTTGTTTTTATTTACTGGTTTTCGTTGTTTTACAAGTTGTTCTTGTTTGATACTCTTGGGTATATTTTTTGATACAAGATGAAAATTTTTGGAAGAAATTTCTTAACAATGTACTAGATCTTATATTTCTCTAATAGAAATCCAATGTTTTTTCCCTTTGAAAAGAACAAAAAATGCAATTTCTATCCAACCTTTTGATACAACTAAAACGAAAACAAGAATCAAATATGAATGATATGGGAAGCTTTCGTTATGAGGATTAATGGGTTCATCTACTACCAGGTGTGGTTTCTCTAATAAATGATTTATTCGATATAATTTTCAATCGAAATAAAATTTCAAGGTATGACCTCGATAAAAATTTCTTGTCACATTTAAACATCACCAATCTTATACAATGTTCCTTTCCTGGCAGTGGAAGAATCCTTTCTTGGTAGGCACTTCCACCACTGCTATGTCTCTTGTTTAAATTTTGTATTAGCTTTCAAAATCATAAAAAATGAAAATTCTTACAATTGTTATCCATAACATGGAACAATCTACATATTATTTGTTTTCGCTAGAACATTTTGAACTGAGGTCTCACAATAGACCATGAGCAAATAGTCAATTTCACAAGTGAGATTGATTAAGTAATTTCACAAAATGTATCTTGTATTTTCAGGTATTTCAATTAATATTAATACTAATATTATTATTATTATTAATTATAATTTTATATGATGAAATTTTTGTTTCTCAAATTGAGCATTAAAAAAAAGATTAAATTAGCACAACAATATAAATAAAATGATGGTAAATTCATAGGAATGAATCCATAAACATCTAAATACTTTTTAACACTTACTATGTCATACATCTCACATTGTTAACATTAAAAAAGTAATAATTAAAATACACTAACATATAGCTTTATTTTAAATTATTGTTATTATCTTTAATGACTAAAAATAATTAATATAGAAGTTAAACAATATACATATTTTGAAAAACATGGAATAATATTCTTAACTATGCATATTTACCTTCACATTAACATGGAGATAATCTAGATATTCTTAATTTGTAAATAAGTTGTTTTAATTCCATGGTTTGTCAATACCACATGCTTAAAAAAGTCATAAAAACTACATAATTATTTTGGAGATAAATATGGAACTTTGATTTCTGTATAAGATTATTAATATTCTAAAATATTTATTCCATAGAGATTAAATTTCTACCATCCATTTAATTATTATTGATAATTAGATTAAAATTCTAGAAGCATTATTCCAAAATAAGCTTTCTTATGAAAGTAATTAAAAAATAAATTTTCAATTAATTTAAATTGTATATAAATTATAAAAATAAAATAAATAAAACTTATTTTATATATACAAAATTGAAAATTAGAACCACATCTCTTTATATATGAATATTATTGATCGCAGTTTTTAATACATATTTTATTTCGAATTCATGTTGACGATTTGGCAATATCAAAATTGTATCCATGTTACTTCGAAGAATAAGGAGGTAATCTCATTTGATGTTAGGAGGAGGTAATCTCATTTGATGTTAGGCGTGTAAGGCAAGGGAATCAAGTGAGGATTTGGATACCAATTTTAATATGGTTTTGGTAAGGATTTTTGTAGAGACTACTTGAAATATTGGTTCTTTGGGAGCTATCTCCAAGGACTTATTTTTTTTCTGTCTTTTGGTGTGTTGGATATCAATATTTACATTCAATTTACTGCATTCCTCTTCACCTTTTCGGTTAATTCTCTTAATATATAATGATTTTGATCTATATATTTGAATTTGTAGTCTAGTAATAAACTTAGATTCGTAGTTGGTTTAGCTGATGTCATTATTTATTTTACAATAGGATTTATAGCTCACGGTAACCTATGCCTACTAAGCACTCCATTAGTAGAATGGATGGAAATTTCTCCTACATATTTGGTCCAAGGAGTTTTCATAGATTTCATTATTTGCTCTCTAGATCAGGTTGTAGGTTCAAGTCCTCACTGTGAAGCTATGGGCCATGAGAATGCTAGCCACTAGAGTTCAGAGGAGTTCTGAGGTATGAGGAGTACATTTAGTCAAATAAGATAGACCTGTTCACTATTTATTACCACTAATTTACATGAGACTGAGAATCATTACATCTGTTAGCGCAAAAACACCATGAATTAAGAGAAAATAATAAATAAATCATAGGGTGAAGATAACATGTTCCAAAATTTACCATTAAATTTTCACAATGACTCTTTTATTGGCGTCTAATATAAAGGACCCTACAAGCTCTACTCAAGACTAGGTACAAGAGGAAGAAATTTGTCATTAATACTGATGGAAAGAAATAATAGCCAATTCATCATTTTAAATAACCAATGGAAAGAATCAATAGACACTAAGCCAAAATACCCCAACCTTCAAAAGTTTGTTAGGATGAGGAGTAAAAATTTCATGATTTGTTTGCAGGTTTATAGTTTGTTAGTGTCTTGAGGAGTAAAAATTTCATGATTTTTTTGCAGGTTTATAGTTTGTTAGTGTCTTGGAATCACAAAAATCATATGATTTTTTTATTAAGGTAAAATTATTTTGTGTAAATTCAAAGAGCCTTCTCTCTTGAGCTTCTTAGTTATTAAGGAAAACCTATATAATACTTTATGGCTTTATAAAACTATTCAATGTATTTTTTGAATTTTTTTTTTTTTGGTAAAATGAAATTTTGAATGCATAAGTTTATTTAATTCCTGGATAAACCTTTGGATTATGTAGAATAAATATCTCAAACATGTAAACCTCACAAATCCCTGTCGCATTTTGAACCAAATTGGTAAGAAAATATAGATAGAAAAATAATGAGTATGATTTACTTTGTTAATACTAACAATGATATCTGAAATAATGTAATGTTTTTTCATTCAATGAAAAATTTGTAATATAAAAATGATCTAATAAATTTGACTCTTCTATATATATGTTGATTGATATATATTGATAATTTTGATGTGCATAATTATTCACTTTTTAATTAAAGTTTTATGATGATGATGATAATTAAGATGATTAACATATACTAAAGTCTATATGGTCTACTTTACCTTATCACTTTTGTTGATTAATTTGCATTCTTTAAGATTTAAATTCTATTCTAAAGGAAGTGGGAGAAGAATTCCTTATCACCACAGTTTTCTTGACATATAAAGCCAAGAAGGCTAGTAGTGTGACAAATATTTTGAAAGTTAGGTCAAATGTGAGTATGGGATGGAGTGTCTAAGACAAAATTCCTTTCATCTCCAAGCCACTTAGGATCTCACAAGTGACAAGGCTTCATTCAATGACATTTTCAGAATTAGAAAACACCCAATTCCATGATGAATTGAATGATAATTAATTTTTAGATTACTAATGTTTATTCTCCTCTTAATAGTAGTGAAGATAGAAAGATAATTTTGTTTATATATTAGTTGTATTATTCAATTAATCTCTTTATTTTCCCACAATTTCTCCGTATATTTGGAACTAATAATATTTTTAATTTTCTCTAGATTCTATAATATACTCTCCTCCTTTATTACCTAATGGTCTAGCCAAGACTGGACATGCTTATGCCCACTTTGCTTGAGCTCAATGTTGGGATTTCGATAGAGTTAGAAGATATTTGAGCAAACCTTTTGGAACCCGTGTTGTATATTTTTTTCTTATATATAATATACCTAGTCATATCCATTCATTCAATGGCAAAATGACTTGCTTCAAATAGGTGGATAGGATACTGAGGATTTACTTTAATCTAGAAGTTTTATGTTATAAAATACTTTTCGATCTGTTTAGCCTTCCTCCGCACTCTCTCGACATACCATAAAAGAAAACCTCACATCGATATAAAATAATAGGAGTGATGGGAGTATGGAAGAGAAGCTTTTATAATCCCAAATCTATGGACTTGCTGACATATAATTGTTTTCAATCCAATAGTAATATTTCGACCTCCATTTATTCTTTTCTCAATTTTATAATCCTGATTTAGGTTATGAAGGATGTTGATTCCTTGATATTTGTATGAAGGAACATCCTCCAAAATGATATTATCATAAATAAAAGCATCATAGGTGATATTTTTATATTAATTATCATGGCTTTAGTTTTATTAGTATTAAGTGGAAATCCCATCTTATAGTAGAAATCTTGGAGGATTTTAAACTTTTTAAAATTATCATAATGACTCCTTGTCAAAAGAACAAAATCATTAGCATAAAGGAGGATTATGTCCATGCTGGTAACTTCATGACCAACACAACTTGCATCTTCTAAACAATCTTTTGGTTTATCAATGTATATGCCAAAACGGGTAGGGAATAAATAATTCCCTTGCTTGACTCTTATATTGCATTGAATTTCCTTCAACCAATAGTCACTAGTTGTAATCTTGGAAACTACATTCTCACACAATGTTGTCATAATAACCCTCAACTTGAGAGGAAATTTTCTCTCTTTTAGACTCATTCATGGATTTGTTCTAGGAACAGTGTGAAAATATTTTCTATATTCAAAAAAATAACATAAGAGATACATATCACTTTTGTGCCATTACTTTGCTATAATCCTATGAGTAACAAGATTATCCATGATAGAATTATTTCTCCAAAACCCAAATTTTTCTTTAGCTATTTCCTCATGGATTTCAAGCCAAATCCTAATCTTTTTTTTCAAAATAAGCCTATACATCTTGGTTACAATGTTTCTATTAATAAAGAACCTGTAATTAGAGGAAACACTTTTATATCCACTATTAAGATAGGCCCAATAGGCTCCACTTGGAAGGCTTAGGAAAGTCTTACTTCACTGCCAAATTAAAGAGCATATGTATATGAAAGATGAGGAAAGAAAGGAAAAATTTAGGCGATAATATTCATAGATGGTCTAATTTTCCATGCTTTTCCAAAAAAAAAGATTCATTGATTTCCATTTTTTTCTATAGATAATTTGCCCAAATTTTATAGAATGAAATTAGTTTATCTTAAAAATCAATAAAATTTTAGAGAAACTGCATAAAATAATTAGACATTTAAATATTTTTACAAATTATCATCAAACATTTTTATTGTTTTCATATTTTCGACTAGTAATATTTGCCAAAGTTTCTAAACTTTAAGATAAAGTTTCATCCTTAAAACTTATCTTCAAGGATAGTTTCTCAAATTTTGAAAATATCAACGTGGTAACCTTCAATCTCATTAACTTTAACATAAGTGATTTTCTTAACTCCACACTTGATGTCCTTCATGAAAATTGTATCATCATCTATGGGGACATTTAAAATCGTGTACGTGGTGTTAGGAGATTCAAATTGGTTTTTAAGGCAAATATTCCACTTCTTTAAGGGAATCAACTAATTTCATGAAAAATGTATCATCATCTATGGGGACATTTAAAATCATGTCCATTGTGTTAGGGGCTTCATATTAGTTTTTAAGCGAAATATTCAACTTCTTTAAGGGAATCAACCAATTTCTTTAGCTTTAGAAATCTGAATTTTGCTCCAAAAATTTCTAGGGTAGGACTTAAAGAGTTGTGGTAGCTCCTATTATTTACTAATTATATAATATCAATTCTTTTGTTCAATAAAAACTTTGTGTGTATTTAGATTTTCAAGATTAAAGGTTTTTTTAGGAGCATCACTAATATCTTTTCTATCCTCTATTCTTTCTTTTAGTAAAAACTTTGTATGTATTTAGATTTTCAAGTTTTAGGGTTTTGTTAGGAGCATCAGTAATATCTTTTCTAGAAATTTTACCAATGTTATCATACAAAGGGATATTACTTCTATTACACCTTTTTTATGACACCTTTATAGATAACTTGTTTATGGTAACCTATGTGCTCATTCCTATATAAATTCTTTAAAAAAAGTATTGATTTTACCCTTGTCAAAAAGTAGTTGGCTTTAACTGAAATATTTCATGCATGGGATTGTTCTGCATGGAAATGTTTAGGCTTAAGGTTAAAGGTCTCTAATTAGATCTTTATCCCGGTCATTTAAAAGTTTAAAGTTTCAAATTTGGTTGTAAGCATGCATATTAGCTATCACATAATCCATGACACTACTTTCAAGCCCGTGAATACAAGTCATGAAGTTAGTGTTTTGTCACTTAGTTAGTTAATCACAAATGATAAGATCTTAAAAAATACATAATATATATATATATATATATATAGAAAACGATTTTTATATTTAATTAATAAAATATATAGCCACTATGATAGAGATGTTGTAATCTAATGTAATGTTGGTAAACATTTTGGACATAATCAAATTAGATAAGAATAAGAAACAAAATATAATGAAATAAGAAATATTAAAATAAAATTGATAATTATATTTATAATTATAATTATAATTATAATGAGATTCATCTTAGCTCTACATCTACCAAGGACCAGAGCTATCAAATATCCTCAGGTGGAAACCTCATTTAGAGTGAAAATAATTTTTTTCCCTTTTGGCTCTTGGTAGATATAGAGTTAAGATGCATCTGCCAAGGGATAGAGCTATCAAATATCTTGAGATGGAAACCTCATTTAGAGTAAAAATAAATTTGTTCCCTTTTGGCTGTAGAGTTAAGATGGATATAGGCTAGTTACAGCTAGAGGCACTCTAAGAACAATATGGACAACATGTTGAAGTATTCATAAATGAATGTAAGCATTTGAATGTTGGCACAATATGGGCTAGATGCCATAGTGGTTGCATATGAGTCTAAACATTTAAATGTGTCTTAACATAAGAGAGATATTGTATTGTCCTTGAAATGAATCATTAAGCCAAACAATAATAGTAATAAAGCATAATGTCCACTCAATTAAAAAAGTTAAGAAAAAGAATAATAGATCTATTTAAAATACTAAAAAGTAAAAATAATAATAATAATTTTGTTTTCAATAATATAATTACAAAAAAATTGCCAAAAAAATTATAATATATATCATAATAAAATAATAAAGAAAATTTATAATATGTGTATCACATTAAAATAGTTATTCATTTTTCACAACATATAATTAATAAACATATAAAGCTCTCTCTCTCTCTCTCTCTCTCTCTCTCTCTATATATATATATATATATATCTTTTCTAATTTATGTTATTATTTCTCAATCTATATTTATCGTCAATATATCTTTTTTCTAATTTATATTATTATTTCTCAATTTATATTTATCATCAATATTATCTATATCATATAAAAAAATTAAATTAGAAAAATTAGAAAACGTCTAACTACATTATCATTAAGATTTTGATAAAATTAAAAATAAATTCATATTATTATGTATAGAAATGTGAAATTTAGAAATAATAATGGATTAGAGATTTCCATAATTATTCATATTGTTGTTGGAGATTTCAGGAATACAACAATATAGTATTTGTGATCACTCCAATATTTCTGATAGTAACTTCATCCATCATTATTTGGGATGCTAACTCCATCCATTATCAAAAATAGATTTATCTTAATTTTGAATCTATTAATCATTAAAAAAAAATCAAATCTCTTTAATTGTAAACCTTTTTTTATATTTTATATTGAATTTTGAAAGATTTAACATTCTAAACACTTCACAAATCAAGAATTAAAAGAAATTTATATTAATAACTTGAAAAACTAACTCCAATCAAAATAACTCAAAATAACACCATAATTGTTTTTAATGTATTGTAAAATATAATTATTTCACTCCCAAATAAACTACTCTTAAAACTTTATTAAAAATAACACCATAATTGTTTTTAATGTATTGTAAAATATAATTATTTCACTCCCAAATAAACTACTCTTAAAACTTTATTAAAACATCTCTGTTACATTGAAAGCTAGTGAAAAGGATAATAGACAAGATTAACACATCTCTACTGCATTGACAACTAGTGAAAAGGATAAGAGACAAATTTCTCCGGAAAAATTATAATTATTTGTTATCGCTGAAGCACCGCCTTGTTCATAAAGGTTCAAATCTCGTCGAGTGGACGACAACAATATTTAGGTTGGAAGACATATAACGTAACATCAATTTCACCATAAAGAGTAGATATTGTAAAGAAATGCCCCATGGAATTTAAGCTATGCATGGATTAAACTGATAGGACAATGACTATAGTGACGGTAGTTTGTATCACTGGTACGATGTACAATCAAGCTCGACAAATGCGCCCAACTCTTTCCACTTTTCTAAAATATCTATTAAGACAATATCACAACATCCAAGAGTTATTTGTCCATTAATGTGTAGTACAAATATATAATAAGGGACTATCACAACAACCAATATACGTAGTTATTTGTCTGCGTAGTATAAATATATATAGGCTTATTTGTCCATTAATGCGTAGTATATGCTCGTAGCCATCAGATTTAATTAATTACATTACTATGACAGATAGCTCTATATATTGTTAGCCCACTTCACGGTCACTCTTTTAGATTTACATAAATTTTTTGAAGTGGCTGTAGAGGATCAAAATATTTAGAAAGAATTTTTCGGCGAAAATCACAAGGAATATCATTTGTCGACGCGTTTCGAACCAACCAGTGTGGTTCATTGTCAGCACAAGTTGAAGAACAGATCCAGCTTAGCATGTTTAAATAGCTAGAGCAGAGACACCAACGGTTACCTGGGCAAGAGTTTGACTCAAGGAGCAAGGTCAAATTTAGTTGAATTAGGTAAAAAATAAATAAATACATAACCAAATATATAAATGATAAATTATAATATAATAATGAAAATATATAAAATATAAATTTAGTTATAAATTTATATTTTATATATTTTCATTATTATATTATAATTTATCATTTATATATTTGGTTATGTATTTATTTATTTTTTACCTAATTCAACTAAATTTGACCTTGCTCCTTGAGTCAACCTCTTGCCCAGGTAACCGTTGGTGTCTCTGCTCTAGCTATTTAAACATGCTAAGCTGGATCTGTTCTTCAACTTGTCCTGACGATGAACCACACTGGTTGGTTCGAAACGCGTCGACAAATGATATTCCTTGTGATTTTCGCCGAAGAATTCTTTCTAAATTGATATGGATCACAGAAGCCTGAACTCTATTATAGGATCAAAATATCCTAATCAAATACGACGGTAAAACATATTACTACTTTCTGTCTACATATTTATATGGCCGCCTTTTCTACATTGGCGGTTTCTTCCAGTGGAGATTGCGCGCTCAAACACAGTACTAATATCGGCAGTCTTCCTTCAAAGCTTCAGTTTCCCAAGGAATAATGAAAGAAAATGTTGTTAAAAATTCCATTAGTTGGAGGAGTTATGAAAAGATCAGGTCTCCTTGTGGTGTTGCTCCTATATACAACGCTGATTGAAAACGCCCACTGATTCTGTTCCCTCAGTACAATGGATATATGAAAATACGCCAAGGTCTTCTAATGTTGACTCCAGTTTTTGTCTGGTTTGAATATTTACATGTATGTAGAGGCGAAAAATCTTTGAAACGGCCAGCTTGATTGCTTTCAGAGAACGCTTCCGTCAAATCAGTTGAAATGTTGTTCTTCATATCTCCTTCGAGATAATCGTATCTTGGAAGTTCTATTGTATAAACGAAAAGAAGATCTGTCTAACACTAAGTTCGGCAGGGTTGGTGAGATCACTAGTGTCACGCCCTTACCATACTCTTCCCACCGCACGATGGGGTGCGGGACCACCACTCATTTTTTTTTAACAATACTTGTAAGTGTTTTTTAACAATACTTGTAAGTGTCGACTACGCCTACTTTTTATATTTAGTTTATTTTTCAACTTTCCTAAGTATAACATTCACATACACGGCGAAAACATCATTATTACCATTTACACATGCACAACGGATATTTTAATGGGAGAGACAACTCCCTGAAATATGAGTTTTCCCGATGATAATAACAATACTTTACAAAATATACAGTTTCACAGTCTTTGCAAGAAACCCCAAGTTTCCTTGGTACAATTTCTGTCACAACCGTGCAACCCGACCTACACCGTTCAGAATACACGAACCATAGTTCGAAGTGTCCACCAGTTCTACCGTCCGTCGCAACTCATTCACCGTCACACTATTCAGCACATCATTTACCTGCAGCTCATTTAGCAGAACACCCTCAACTCGTTCAGGCAGACGCCATCACACGCCCTTGCCCGTTCAATCATTCAGGCCGACACCCTCGCATGCCCTCACCCATTCCGTCATTCAGACCGACTTCATCCTTTCAGTCATTCGGGCAGACGCCCTTGCCCGTTCAGTCATTCGAGCGAATGCCCTCGCATGCCCTCACACGTTCTGTCATTCGGCCAAGCGACCTCGCATGCCCTCGCCCGAACGCGTTCGCATAATTTCGCTCGAACGCCTTCGCACAACTTCGAACACCTTCAAACGACCTCGCCCATTCAATGGTTCAGGCCGGCACCCTCGGGCTGCCTCGTCCGAATGCCTTCGCACGACCTCGCCCAAATGGTTGTTTAGACAAACGCCCTTGCACGCCCTCGCTCGAATGCCTTCGCACGACATGTGACTCCATTTTCGGCGTTTGCTGCGGCTTTATGCTATGACGCAAGAGTTCGCGTGCACTTCACCCAATTTCAAACTCTCTAAGTAGCTGACCCTCCCATCTTGCATAAACACTTCGAAACTTCACTTCATTTATTTTTGCCACCATCCCAACGCTTTACTTATATGGCGGTTGGCCCATCGGTTGGGTCATTGACTCACCAAGCTGACCCACCGTTTTGAGCAACTCGCCCCTTTGTCGCGTCAGCCCATGGTGTGAGAGCCCATGTGCGAGACCGCCCCATATATAAACTTTCCACCGCCCAACACTTAGTCATTTTTGCAATGACTCTTCGTGTCGCACGTTGGTTTGTCTCCTCTGTTCGATCAGCTCGTTGCACTGTGCGAGCGCCCCCTAACTCGCCGGTTACCACCTAGCTTGTCGCTTGCCCTCCGTCGTGTGCCCACTACCAAACGAACTGCAACTCATGGCTGTTACATTCTCTCCCGCTCTAAATGGTTTTCGTCCTCGACAACACCATCATACGAAATCGCAAAGTGTTGCTAGCTCCAACATCAAAATGCTCATGCTACCTGCCTCTGCTCTGCCATTGCATAAACTATAAAGGCTTATGTCTTCCATGAATCAGAAGGTCTCCTCAATCCATGACCATCAACCACATCTGTCGTAATCCCCACATGTTACGCCATCGTAGAAGGTTGGTCCCTCCAACTCAAGCTACATGCTCACTACAACATATCGTGTCGACCTCATCATGTATCGTCATCGTGTGAACTGTTGCCATGATACTCCAACATAATGCTAACACATCTCTATACACTTCCAGACCCCATGATTTGAACTAGTTGGGTGATCAGTCCAACTGTCATGCTCGAACCATGAGAATGCACATCCTCATGCCATCATCAATCATTTCTCCTAGCCTCTTGTCACAACATCAACTCGATCAAGAATCCATCTGCATCTCCATCAAAATGTAAGCCAAGTCCAAGTCCATGAAGTAAACTCCATCTCATCTACAACATGTTGTCCATGATGTTTGGTGTCAATGTGCTGCATGAAATTAGCCACATTTATCCCAACATCATCATCCATATGTGTAAAATCCATCTCTCCAAGGTGAAGAGATCCTCTCATCAAATCGACTCTTGATATGCCACATCCAGGTCCATGAAGCAACCTCCATCATAGTTGTAATGTGCCATCCCTCAAGTCTAACAAGGAAACAAGTATACACCTGTCTCATCGTCCATGTACTGCCCATGATCATACACCAATCAACTCACATGCATCAAAAGTGGTTAAGTCTAAGCTCAACCCATGCCCAAGTGTTGCCACCAAGGTATCATCATAACTGCAACTCCATCACTCAAAAGTGTCTCATATTGATCCTCCACATCAAGTAACTCTCTCAAGCACACCCATAAATGTACTCAAAAGTATGCACCCCATACTGCATCAAATTCCTTGACCTCAGCTTCTCAATGCCTCAGTCCTCCAATTCCACCATAATATGAAGTCCCCAAAAGTCACAACCTCATGTCATCATGAGCTTCATGAGACATCTCCAACCAACATCCTAGCAAGCATACATGTCTCAGCCCAAAGGTCCCTACAAGATGCCTCAACTCTCCATGTAGTAGGAACGCTCCATAGTCTGCTCACAAATCCAACCAAGTTCATGGCCTTGTTGTACTCAAGTGCACAACATCCCATCGGCTCATAAGTAAAACATCTCCATGTCACATCAGCAAATCCATCCGCCTAACATCCTTGTCTTGGCACTCCTCATTGGATGCCCATAAATGACACCTCTACAAGTGCTCCTGCATAATGTCCCTGCATAACACTGCCATGTTCCATGTCTCCAACTCGATGTCCATGACTCAAGTTACCCATGTTGTCCAACTAAGTGGACCCATCACAACAATCGATCATCCTCATCCAAGTCTACAATCTGGTTTAGTGAACTCGGTCACCCAAACCATATCATCAAGTCACATGAGTCTCTTCCACCATGGCTCCCCCACTGAAGGTTCCAGCAAGACTTCCTCTTCATCTCGGCCATGAGAAGTCCACCCAAGTATCATCATACCTCAAGTGTGTGCGCTTCTTCAATCTGTCCATGAGTCATGCTAGGCACTTAGCCAATTTCTCCATATGCCTAAATCATGACCCATTCCTTCGCAATGATCATCACGTTCCTCCCTTGTCACGAGCATTTCCACCTTCTGCCATAAGGTCACAAATAGCCCCAACAAGTTCTGCAACAGTCAACAGTCTCTGATTCTCCATATAAGGTCTCATCGTAGGCATCCATGGTAAGATCCTCCATCGTATTAGCATATTGATTTTTCCCTTCCCTGCATACGGCCCATTTACCAAATCTCATATGAAACACAAGTATAAGTACTTACTTCATCATGAGGCTCCTCCATGTGAGTATCCTCATCCACCAATGCCTACGAACTGCATGATCCTAGTCCAACTTGAAAAATTTCAAGTTCATCTTCCATCGCTGTTATACCTGCAACATCCTCAAACATCACAGCTTCCTCTTCTTTGTCATCATAATCTATAGCTATAACCTGCTCCATTGCCCAACCAAGTCAAAGAAGTTTGTCTTCAACATTCCATTCCAAGACTTCAAGTTCATCTCGAATTCATGGGTTCTATTCTTTCATCCACTTCAACCATTATAAGGTCAGCAAGACCCTCCCTTCGCATTCTTCCAAACCTGCCATGTCTTGTCGTTCAATTTGGTCCAAGCACGATGCTTTACCTGTGATAAACCTGTCACAAAGTGTAACACTTCTTTCGGTACACTTGGTTCGACTGAATCAAGCTCTGATACCACCTGTCATGCCCCTACCTTGGCGGTACTCTTCCAAACGCACGATGGGGGCTGCGGCACCGCCACCCATTTTCTTTTTAACAATACTTGTAAGTGTGGACTACACCTACTTTCTGTACTTAGTTTATTTTTCAACTTTCCTAAGTATAAAATTCACATATAAAGCGGAAACATTCAATTATTCATCTTCATCGTTATTACCATTTACACATATGCACAACGGATATTTTAATGGGAGGGGCAACTCCCTGAAATATGAGTCTGCCCAATGATAATAACAATAATTTACAAAATATACAGTTTTACAATCTTTGTAGGAAACCCCAAGTTTCCTTGGTACAATTTTTGTCACAACCGTGTAACCCAGCCTGCACTGTTTAGACTACCTGAACCACTGTTCGGAGTGCCCACTGGCTCTACCGTCCGTCGTAACTTGTTCACCGTCACACTGTTCAATGCGTTGTTTACCTGCAACTCGTTCAGATGAACACCCTCAACTTGTTCAGGCGGAAGCCCTCGCCCGTTCACTCATTCAAGTCAGTGCCCTCGCTCATTCCATCATTCAAAGAGACCTTTCCCATTCAGTCATTCGGATAGAAGCCCTCGCATGCCCTCACTCATTCAATCATTCAAGCAAATTCCCTTGCATGCTCTCGTCCATTTAGTCGTTCAAGCGGATGCCCTCGCACGCCCTCGCCCATTCAATCGTTAAGACCGACCTCGCCCGTTCAGTGGTTCGGCTCGGCACCCTCACACGCCCTTGCCCGAACGCTTTCACACAACTTTTCATGAACACCTTCGCACAACTTCGAACACCTTCAAACGACCTTGCTTGTTCAGTTGTTCAGGCCGACGCCCTCGCATGCCCTCGCCCGAATGCCTTCGAATGACCTCGCCCGAATGGTCGTTCAGACAAACGCCCTTGGAATCCCTCACTCGTTCAGTCATTCAGGCTGACGCCCTCGCTCGAGCGCCTTCGCACGACCTGCGGCTCCGTTTTCTGCATTTGGTACAGGTCCATGCTATGGCCCAAGACTCTGCCTGCATTTCGCCCAATTTCAGAGTCTCTAAGTAGCTCGCCCTCCTAGCTTGCATAAACATTTGGAAAATTTTCTTGATTGTTTTTTTCCACTATCCCAACGCTTTACTTATATGGTAGTTGGCCCATTGGTTGGGGCATTGACTCACCAAGCCAAACCATCGTTTCGTCCAACTCGCCCCTCTGTCAGGTTGACCCATGGCGTGGGCGCCCATGTGTGGGACCGCTCCCACATATAAACTTTCCATCACCCAACACTTAGTCATTTTTGCGATGACTCTTCATGTCATATGTTGGCTCGTATCCTTTGTTTGGTCAACTTGTCGCACCGTGCGAGCGCGCACCAACTCGGTGGTTACCACCCAGCTCGTTGCTTGCCTATCCGTCATGCACCCACCACCAAACGAACCCCAACTTCTGGGCATTACAACTGGCACCTAAGGTTGGCCTTTCCAACAAGGTTTTGCTTGATATAAATTGCCTGGGTGAGGAGCAGAGAGTAGAGAACTCTAAACCCACACTCTTACCAAGTGAAAATTATAATTTTAGTTTTGTTTTAAGAACATTGAATTGATGTAAATCCCCATACTTGAAACAGTGGTAATTTAGTTGATTTTTTAATAGTTTGAGGCATTCTGACTCTTGAGGGAAGTAGCTAAAACATCGATGTAAATATTATTCCTTGAAGTGAAAGAGCGTATCTTTGAAATACTAATAGCAAGGACTATCTAAAAACATAATGTTATGTATAAATGTGTCTCGGTTTATGAAATTACCACCATGACACATAAATATTTAGTTTAACATGAAAACATGTGAGTCTCTTGTTTGCGGAATGTGAAAAATGGGCTTCGTAGGTGTCATAATATCAACTCAAATAATTATAAATGGTAAATATTTAATTTGTACAATGCAAACCTAAAGCTGAAATTACTCCCAGAGTAATCTTAAATAATCTAAAGC
Source organism: Pinus tabuliformis (assembly GCA_031772625.1). Taxonomy (NCBI): domain Eukaryota; kingdom Viridiplantae; phylum Streptophyta; class Pinopsida; order Pinales; family Pinaceae; genus Pinus; species Pinus tabuliformis. Next base: position 11,908,485 of record CM062813.1, on the reverse strand, counting down.
TACAGGCCCACAGGGAGCACATGCAGACTTACGCAATCATATGCAAATTCATGGGACTATGGCCCACCGAAAAGGCTTAAAAACATGGATCATATACCATTGGAAGCCTAAAGTAAGCATCGATCTTCATCTAGGATCCAAGGGTTTTTTCACTGTGGTGTTTGCAAACATTGAGGACAAAGACAGAGTGTTTGAAGGTGGGCCCTACTTCTATGCAGCAGCAGGGCTCTACATGCGGTCGTGGATGATGAACTTCGTGCCGGAGCGGGAAACCTTTACCTCAGTCCTGGTTTGGGTAAGACTCTATTCGCTACCTCTGGATTACTGGCAAATATAATCACTAACATCCATAGGCAATAGGCTAGGGAGGTATGTTAAAACTTCTGAAGCTACCAGAAGGGTAAATACACCTCCTTTGGCAGGATCTGTGTAGAGATGGACCTATCTAGAGCACTTTCGGACGAGGTCATACTGGAGGTTCATGATGAGGAATGGGTACAGACTGTTGACTACGAGCATATTCCATTTAGATGTCGAAAATGTCATGAACATGAACACCTTCTTAGAGATTGCCCTCTCAGCAAGGTAGAGAAAAAAAGAAAACCTAACACAATGAAAGAAATAGGTGGATTCCACAAGGTAGCTCACAAAGGAAAAAATGGAAAAAAAGGGCCAAATCAACACCCAAGAGATGACCAAAAAGGGAGGCCAAATCAGTTCCATGTTCTTGAATAGGAGGAATATACAACATGTGAAAATCAAGTAATGAAGGAGGGAAATGATAAGCAGGAAAAGGAAGAAGAACAGGATTAGGAACAAGTAAAGGAAAAATAGAAAGGAATAATGATGAGTGAATCAGAGATGGATATGGATCAAGAAATGACTCAGAGCAAGATGGAACTAGAAGACAATGAGTTACAGGAGATTCTTGACAGAGAAAACCTAGATCTAGAAGCATTCTTGAGTAAGGGAACAACGGGTGGGGTAGAATCTCTACCACAAGAAGAATGCAATCAAATAAAGCAGTTATTCTTATGGAGAACACATGCAAAGAGCTTGGTAGAAAATAACAGTGTTGAAAGACCGGGTAATAATGGAAGAAAAGCAGTAAAATCAACCCCAGAATTAGCTCCAAGAAACTCGGGGAAAAAAAGGGGCAGAAAAAAGCAGAACGAGCTTCTAATGGAATGTGGAAAGCTCATGATAGACCCAAGTAAGATGAAAGATCTAACTAGTTACTCCTTTACCAATCTGTAATTATGAAGTTTGCAACTTAGAATGTAAGAGGTTTAAGAAGAAAAAGGAAACAGAGAATGCTGAATAATAGAATGAAACAGGTAGCACCGGATATAATTTTTGTCTAAGAAACAAAATGTGCAAAAGATAAGACAAATCCATAGTAGGTGGCTTAGTAGATATGAGTTTATAGAAGTCAAAGCAGAAAATATAGTAGGGGGATCCTCATCCTCTCGAACCCCCAAAAAATAGGTCTTATTGATGCAGAGGCATCAAGAAATTATTTATTATTTGTTATATAGCCTGTAGGAGACAGGGACACATATCTTGTAACAAATGTTTATGGCCCTCAAAGGTTAAATGGCAAAATCAAGTTTATTGATTCCTTAGTGGACCTTCGGAGTAGATTCGCAGGGACACCGTGGGTTATAGGAGGAGATTTCAACATGATCAGATCCCTCTCGGAGAAAAAAGGAGGGACAAGAGCACTATACAAAGATTCCTCAGGTTTCCAATGTTTTTCAGAAAACATGAAGCTGGTGGACATTGAGACAAACAATGGACTGTGCACATGGAACAACAAAAGAGGAGGGGATTCCCAGGTAGCTTCCAAGCTAGACAGATTCATGATCTCTGAAGAGCTCCTGCTTCTAGACAAGGAAATTATAGCGGATATTGTTCCTTTTGGAGGCTCAGATCACTGACCTATTCAAATGGATATCAAGGACATTGGAATCCCAAGAAACAAACCGTTCAGGTTTGAAAATATGTGGCTTTCACACGTGGATTTCATAAGCAACATTGGAAAATGGTGGGTTGAAGACCTGCAGATTCAGGGATCATCTATGTTCCTGCTACATAAAAGATTAAAACACATCAAGCAGAAGCTAAAGGAATGGAACCAGAAGGAATTTGGCAATATTTTCACAAGCAAAAAAATCATGGAAACCAAAATCCTAGAGCTCAATCAAGCTTTGACCAAGAATGGCTTTGACAAAGACAAAAATGATCATGCAGAGAAATACCATCAAGAATGGGAAAGGTTGTGCAAACAAGAAGAAATTTTTTGGAAACAAAAATCTAGAGTTATATGGCTAAAAGAGGGAGAACACAATACTAAATTTTTCCACAGATCTACCAGTGTGAACAGTACTCACAACAGAATCTCTTCGATCAAGGACGAGAATGGCCAAATTCATCAAGCCCATGAGGAGATAGAAGTAGTGTTAGTAAAGTATTTTCAGGACATTGCCAAGGAAAAATTTTGAGGAAGAGAACTTTTCATTAAGAATTTAATTAAACACATAGCTAAACTGGTATCCAAAGAGGACAATGGTAACCTCAACAGACCTGTAACTAAAAAGGAGATCAGTGAAGTCCTCAAGGAAATGCAAAATGGAAAGACACCAGGCCCGGATGGATTTAATGTGGATTTCTTCAAAGCCTGCTGGAATATTGTTAAAAGGGATATTGTAGAGATAGTAGAAGACTCCAGGCGAAACAACACCATTTTGAAATCTCTCAATACTTCCTTTATTTCCCTTATTCCAAAACAAGATAATGCCCAAACACCAGAGAAATTTAGGCCCATCGCCTTATGCAATGTTGTCTACAAAATAATTTCCAAGGTGGTGGCCAATAGACTCAAACCCCTGCTTCCTACGCTTATCTCCGGGTAACAAACAGGGTATGTTCAAGGAAGACAAATTCTGGACAACATAATTCAAGCTCAGGAGGTGGTTCACTCGTTAATTGGAAACAAGAGAGTGGGAATGATCATGCAACTGGATATAGTGAAGGCATATGACAAAGTGAATTGGATATACATAAAAAAGGTGCTCACATCATTTGGTTTTGATCATAATTGGGTCAGATGGATCATGGCCCTTGTAACTTCGTCCAGCTCTTTAATTTTAGTGAATGGCTCTCCTTCTGAGCTTTTTCTCCCTTCCAAGGGTCTAAGACAGGGAGATCCGCTCTCTCCCTTTCTCTTCATCCTCATGATGGAAGGGTTGGGGTGTTCCATCAAGCATGCAAGAGTAACAGGAAGAATTCAAGGTCTCCAACTTACGAAGAATGGCCAAGTTCTAACCCATCAACAGTTTGTAGATGATACCATGTTACAGGGAATTCCTATAGTCAAAGAAGCACTTGCTTACAAACAGATTTTGGATGACTTCACGAAAGCCACAGGTATGGAAGTTAACCTCACCAAATCAAAAGTCTTTTTCTTTAACACTCATATTGCCACCCAGAGAAATGTATTTAGAATTTTAGGGTTTCAAAGAGAATCTCTTCCCTTCAAGTATTTGGGGGTTCCACTTACAGCTAAACCCCGACACAAGATTATATGGGATCCGTTAAGAACTAAAATGCAAGAAAAGGTTAGGAGATGGACAATAAGATCTTTAAATTTAGCTGGTAGACTAGTTCTTACTAAAGCAGTTCTCCAAGCTATCCCAATCTTCATGCTATCAGCCCTCCTAGCTCCAATAGGATTCTTGCAGCAATTTTGGAATATTCAACGAGACTTTCTGCAGGGCAAAGAGAATACTAGGAAAAAATGGGTTTTAGTCTCTTGGGAAAAGGTCTAAAAACCCAAGAACCGAGGAGGCATGGGTTTAGACAACCCAGAGATTCTCAACAAGGCTCTAGGAGCCAAACTTTGGTGAGGTGGGTTAAGGATCCTAAAGCTCAATGGGAAAGCATCTGGAAGGAAAAATATTCCAATACTTGGCCAGATTCGGATATCATACGTATGACAGGAACAGTGAAAGGCTCCCCCATATGGAACAAGGCCTGGGAGAACAGAGAAGTGGTGCAAAAAACTACTTTCTGGGAAATCAGAGAGGGAGATCAGGCACTTTTCTAGGAAGAAAAATGGCAATAGGAACCAAATTTACTAAAGGAAGAATTTTTAGGACTCAAGCAAGAGACTGACAGTCAAGGATTAGTAAAGGTGAAAGACTTTTGGGAGAACTCACATAATGCAGGAAAGTGGAGAATCTGGAAAAACTTGAGGGCAAAGAGGACAGAACCCTCAACAGTAAAGCAGAATCCCTCAAGAGACTGTTGGATCAGAGAATAATTTTAGTAATGGAAGTGCAGGACCAACTGAGATGGGGTAATAACAAAGAGGGAAACTTTAATATCAACGAAGCTAAAGGTTTTCTTCTCGATATAGAACCCAAAGCTACTAATAAAACTTGGCAGAAGCTTTGGAAGCACAAAGGTTGGATGAAAATCAAACTTTTCATGTGGTTAGTTCAGCACAGAAAGTTTTGAACCTGGGACAACCTTAAAAAAAGGGGCATGCAGGGACCCTCCAAATTTCAACTCTGTGAGATCGAGGAGGAGACTATAGAGCATCTTCTCAACAGCTGCATTTTCACCGACATGATATGAGAATTTTTTACCAACATCTTCAAGTAGTCTAATAGAGACAAAGAAAGTATTGCCAACAGATAATGAAATTCTCAACTGTGTTTGGAATCTTCTGTCGAGCTTCATCATTTGGAATGCGTGGAAGGAAAGGAACAAAAGAATATTCAAAGAGGAAAAGTCTGCCTCTCTTAGCCTGGTGGGGCTGATCGTAAAACAACTAAAGGAGACAGTGGGCACCATGATTAGGAATCTCCCCAAAAATCCTCCCTCAATTTGAGAGTTGAGAATCCTCCAGCTGTTAGACTTGCAGGGGCTTATTCCTCAAGTGCTAGACAAGATAGCAAGCATGAGAGAAAAGGTGGAGGAATTCTAGCATCCCCCCCTAAAGGTTTTTTAAGGTACAACATTGATGGAGCTTCCAAAGGAAACCTAGGAGATGCTGCTTTTGGGGGAGTTCTAAGGGATGACATAGGTAGCATTATCTCCCTCTTCCATGGTCACTTAGGAAAAGCCACTAACAACATGGCAGAACTAATGGCACTCGAACAATGCTTAGAATTTTTGATACAAAGTAATTGCCAAAATGTCATAATAGAAGCAGATTCAAAGTTAGTCATAAACACTGCCAAGAGAATCAGTAATGGAACAGGGCCGGAAAAGGTCACAAAACACTGGAGGTTAACTAGAGTCCTGTTAGCTACCTATACCAATAGGTTTCATATTTCATGATGGGCAAATAAAAAATTCCAAATATGCTCTGCTTTGGTGATACAAAGATCCCATATTTCCAAGAGAAGACAATGTGTGTACATAAGTTTGATGTTGACTCAATTTTGATGGGTGGTCCAACAGCCTAATCTGGATCATGCCATGCTTCAATTTTTAATTATAGAATAGAGAAAGAAGTCTTTCCAAACTGTTTAATCTTGGCAGACCAGTAGTTAGGTAGAGAATTAAGGTTCCCAACTGCTTAATCTGGGACCTTGGAAGCAATAAGGGTAGTTCTAGATAGAAAATCAAAAGAAAAAGAGAAAAGAAAAGAAAAGGCACATAAGGGTTTGCAAGTCTAAGTGCACCCTCCATGAAGAAACAAAAAATGCTAGGCAAGTAGATGGGTAGGTAGATGGGGTTGCAGAAATGTCATTCCTTTCAACTGAATTTTGCTAGTCTAGCATGAAGGAAGAATCAATGGATATAGAAGGTCCTCTTCTCCATCATTTTGCAGCAAAATAAAGGAGCATGTCTAACTTCCTGTTTCCCCCCATTCACATTCATTGCTAACAATCCCATCACCAGTTGTGTTCATGAAAGAATTCAAGGCTTTATGTTGGTTCTTGTTTCTTTAAAAGCCACATTTCTTGTGTAAAATTCTTTTCATTTTGATCTACTCCCTAAGCTAAGTTGTTTTCATATAAACTTAGTGATATCACTCCTCATTCACCTTCTCCACTCATATTAACCCCTAACTTCTTATTATCTAAATCCCTATGTTCCCCTTTTCCCTTACTATTATAAAAACTATGGTGTATAAACCCCAAGAATTCTATAAATATCCCCCCCCCCCTTGGCATTATAGCCATATGTCCAAAGTCAGGGATTAAATTGACCTCTGGTCAGTTTAACAGCCTAAGCATTACCCCTCTTTTCCCTCCAGAAATCATTTAAACCATTTGCCCCTTCATTTGCAAAAGAACCTTGTAAAAAACCCCACTTTCACCCCTAACCCGCTTTATTTGTAAAAACACATCAAAAACCCACTTTTCAGCTTTATCCAAAGTTTGGGGCCAATACACATTTTTATAAAAAATTACATTGAAAACCCATATTATCCGCCGAACTCCTAAGTCCCCGCCGGGCACACATTTCAAAAGAAATATTAAAATAATCCCCGCCCGCTGCCGTATCGTCCTGGCGCCTTAGCGATCCGTCGACCGTCGGATCTGGCTCTTTTCATCCGATGGCCCACATGCATATCGGGTCGGGCCTGACGTCCGTAAGATAGCACCTGAGAAACTGTCAGAGGGTGACGTCAGGCCTCTGCCATGCGTCGCCCCCACAATTTCTCGGGTCGCCCTCTGACAAAACAACTTCCGTATCGAGGGCGGTCCGAGAAAATCCACGTACCGTTTCTGGTTTTGTGTGAACCCTCCATGCCAATGTCATTACCACGTCAGGCCCACGTCATTGCTACATCACCGCCACGCCAGCGCCCTGGCCTGTCATTACGTTGACTTGTCCACCACCTCGCCAACCCCATGGACCACTCACAAGCCGCCACGTCACCCGATGACGTCATGCTGACGTCATCTGACCCTGACCCCACCTGATGACATCATGCTGACGTCATCCAAAAAAAGCGCCAAAAATCCCAAAAAGTCCATATTTTGGCCGAAAATCGTGTTTTTTACAACTTTTGTTAAAACGACTGTTGCTCACCTCTGCATGCATTTTACGACCAATCTGTCACCAACCCGCCAAAATCGACCAGAAGACCGTTGGCGCGCCAATTCCACCTACATTTGTGACCATTGCTGGTAATTCACGAGGTATTTATCCGAATTATTCCCCCTGCGCCTGGTTTTGTCCATAATTCTCCAAGAATAGCTTAAAAGAGTGAAAAAACACAGTATCTACCAGTAAATCCTGGTGGCTAGCTTCCTTTTTTAACTGTTGAGTCCAAATTCACCTGTAGAGCCTTGTTTGTTCGAGTTTTCACCAAACCTGCAGTCTGTCCGTGCATTCGTGGACTTAGACCCCGAAACTATAATAATTCACCATGGAGACACTTGAATCAGTCCTGATATTAGTTCTATCAATCCTCTGTGCAGTATTTCAACTGTTGATGTTACAATTTACCCTCTGCTCCTTGTAATTCACCTCTCTATTGTAAATATACCCCTCTGTGTTGCTCTGTTCACTCAAACAACTTCACATACAAATCAGAGGCCTTATTAGCCATGGAAGCACCAGTAGCCCTGAATATTCAACCTCTGAATGCCCGACAAAGAGAATTAGAATGGAAGGCCCTGGGGGATAAGGATTATCAGATGATAGATTCATTTTCAATGAATTCCAAATTTAACATCCATCTGCTAAATGAGTTAAAGGCCCAACACCTCAGTGGAGCTGATATTTTAGGGATTTGGGACTCCAACTTGCCCATTTACAACCTCCCTCAAGTCAATGCCCTTCCAGACTTAATCCATAGATGTTGTGAATGCTATGATCCATGTCAGAGAGCTGTTCTCAATCCCTCAGGTGCAGTCTTGTTCCATATCACCCCTGAGGCCATAAATCAAATGCTCAACTTTCATTCTGCAAGACCATTGACTCCTCTCTCCATGCTAGATTTACTAAAGAAGGGGGGCAACCTGTCCAGTGCCCAGATCATCAAAATCAATCAGTTATTCATACAGCCAAGCTCTGAAACTGTGAGGACGCCTCCTATTGGAAACCCATACCTCAATGGCTTGGGTAAAATGCTTATAGATTTGATCAGCTATGTCTTGGGCTACAAGGGAACTGAGGATGTTGATGACACCATTATGGCTATGCTGCCCATATTTTCTCCTGGGAAGCCTCCTGCTGTGCACTATGATTATGCTACATATATTGCAAGCAAGATTCATGAGCAACTGATGAATCTATAAAGGGAGAAGGTGTTTAGATACACCAGATACATATATCATCTGTTCTTATTTTATCAACCTGACAGTTTCCCTATTCCTCTCAAGAAACTTGATGCCCAGGGAAATCCAAGGTCAGTTATGTTTTGGACTTCAGTTTTCCATCACACCTCTTGCTCACCATACACATACAGTGAATTCATAGAACTTTTCATTCATCGAGCTTTGACCTTGTTGTATGGTGTTCCTCCTCCAAGATTGACTGATGAAATGCAAAGAATTATTCATCTCTCTAAGGCCTACAACATTGGTGATTGGTACTTTTACCAACACCACACAGTAATCAGAATATATGGCTGTGAGCTGGACCCTTACAGGCTGCCAAAATATGTCCTCATGAGACTATTTGCCTTGGAATATTTCAGGCAGTTTGGAAATGCAGACCACATCCATTTCCATAGTAAAAACAAAAAAGTGCAGCTAAAGGTCAGGAACCAGCTAGGCCCTTTCCTTTACAACATAAGGGAGGAGGGGTGGAAGGAAGCAGATGCTATGTTAGAGGCCCTCCGATTGGAGACCAGTTTCCGCTGGGTACCTTATGACCCTAATCATTTCATTTCTCTCAAGAGGGTAAAACATAAACTGGGTGGCTATCCTCATGTCAGATTGCCTCACATTGAGAAGTATGCCAACTCATTGAGTTGGAAAGAGGGCACCTTAGAAGAGGCAACTACTAGAGAGAAAATGATACAAGAAAATGCAAAGAATATTGAAAAAGAGGCTGACTTGGAAACTTGTGGACATGTTTCCTCTTCATATCAAAGGCAACTAGGAGCAGCTGCCGCATCTTCCATAGCACATCAGCAAGCAGCCAGAACTACTCATCAAACTTCCAGCAAAGGCAAAGAGAAACAGATGGAGCCAGAACAGCTAGCTTCTATAGAACAGCAGCAGGAAGTACAACAGCAAGAGGTACAACAGAAAAAACAACAAGAACAAGAGCAACCAGGGCAGCAAGAGCAAACATCTGAAGCCCCAATATCCACTGAGCAACAGGCTCAAGGGAATGTGCCCCTTAGGCAAGAAAAGACAGTGGAGGCCTCAGTACTACAGACTCCACAACAAGAAGAAAAGGGAAAGAAGAGGGATAGAGAGCAGGAGAATCCCCTCACCACATCTATAAGTCAAGGGGGGAAAAGGCACAGAATGAATCCCCTCTCTGAGGAAGAGATGCCTACTGGGCAATCTTTGGGCATGGGCCCACCAAGCATGGAAGCATCTGCAAGTTCCTTTCAGCAGGAACATGAAAGGACAGTTGGAGGAGAAGTCAGCTCCTCAAGCCACCAAAAGGGAGCTGAAGTAGGCATCAAACAACAATTTATTGATATCAAAAAGAGGAACGAGCCAGTCAAGATACAACTCTACAATCACTTGTTAAAGATGGCTCGTACAAACCAGCAAAGATTGATGTCTGCCTATGATGTACATGAGGGAAAAATGGTTATGAGTCATTTCATGCCAACCATGTTGCAGCCCCAGTCAGCTGCAGACTACATAAGGACCAACCTTGAGGTCCTAGCCAAGGACATCCACCCTATGGATCAAATAGAATTGCACAAGCAAACGGGTGAGATTGTGTATGCCACTCTTGCAGACAAAACATTGGTAAATCTAAGGCTGGAAAATAGCCTAAATAATACAGCTGCCCAACTTGAGTTGGAAAAGGCTTCCTCCCAGGCAAAGGACAACCGAATCAAAGCGTTGGAGGACATCATCATAGAGCTTGGGCATGATCCCAAGGACATCAAGGCTGTTCAAGCACTATTGAAACTAAGGGATGCAGATATTGCAGCATTGAGGAAAATGATTAAGATCCCAGAAACTCTTCATCCCCAAACAAAAGAGGTTGCCCAGCTGAGACATGACCAGGATGCATCAGCTATGCTGATCTCATTATATAAACAGCTGATCCAAACTGAGGAGAAATTGGGAGAATCAGAGGCTGCACTGCAGGCAGCATTACAACAGAAGGAAGGAGGCCAAACTTCTCAGCCCCCTCCAGAGATAATCAATCTTGAGGAACCTCCTCAAACTACTGCTCCTCCCACAGAACAGACAACACCCTCTACATCAGCACCAACACCAACAACAGAGCAGGCTCAAAGCCTGGACATGCAGAAGCTGAAGAGTGAAATCCAAGCCCTGGAAGCCCAAATGGCAGAACTAAATGAGGCCAGGGAGAGTCTAGCTAAGCTAAATGAAAGATATGACAAATCCAAGCAGAATGTAGCAGAAAAAGGAAGGGAAATAAAAGCCCTTAAGGAGAAGATAAAGGAGCTGGAAAAAGAGCTCACCCTTGACAAAGTGGTGGCTGAACTCAAGACAGTCTTATGGGCCAACATTGGCCAATCAATCACAGACCAATGGCAGTACATTGAGACTATTCATGAGCAAATGGAGCTCATAGGAAAAACACACAGAGAAATCCAGAGAGCAAGGGCATCTCTAGGAAACATGCCTGAGGGAATGATTAATGTGCTCAACAACCGTACAGGTCCTCAGCTGGCAGCAATGGGAATTCCCAGCAGAACTGAAACCATTTTGCTGATAAAGAGGGTCCTTACATTAAGAAGCCTGGTACAAACACTGGAAAGAAGAAGCCAGGACATGCAGACAGAAGTAAACAGGTTCATGGACAAATTTGCAGTACTACAAGGCAGAGGTCTTCCTGGCTTACTGAACAGCGCAGGTAGGCTACTTTCGCATGAGAACTATGCAAAGAGGGTCAACACATTTGCTTCAAATCAGATCACTGTAATACCAAGTACTTCAGAAGAAACAGGGCCAGCATCTGGGCAAAATCTCTATGATAGAGTAGAGAATTTATTTTTTATTATGAATGAGATCAAGCATTTGTTTGAAGTGCCTCCAAACTTCTACAAATATACAGAGGCAGATGAGACCTTGGATGCAATTTTGAGACACCAATTGCCCTCACAAGAATGGTGGACCAAAATGATACAGTTGATACTGTAATCAAAAGCCTTTCATCAATTTTTTTCATCAAAAACATAAGTCATCATGTACAGGAAAATTTGATACAGTCAGTATGATTAAAGAAAGATGCACTGAGCCAACTCAGCAGAAAGATTCGGCCACTACAGCAGCACTGACAGTTACAGATGACAGGGCCGAGAAAGCTACAGCATGACAGAGCGTAAAGACACATCATTCAGCATTTATGCAGAACGCTCAACCGACTCAGTGGCCTCCAAAGGTCAAAAAGGACTTCTGACAGAATTAAAGAGCATTCATTTTGTATTTAAGAGCAGTAATAACTTCTTTATCTGCTATTTTGTAAAGTTGGTAAGCGTATTTAATTATCAAAATGACTCAGCGGTTCAGATATTTGTAGAACCGATTGTATATATTCCCCCTGGCATAAGCTTGCAGGGGTTGTTGTTACTTGTTGAAAAAGAGAACTCGGCTGTATTTTTTGGAGAGATAATACAAAGGAGCTTTTGGAATTTCAGAGAATGTCTTTTTCTGGTGTATACTGTGTTGGAACCATTGAATGCTGCAGAATTCTAGTGCTATAGCTTGATACAATAAGTTTCTCTATCTCTGTCTATGTGTTATTTTTGTATTTCATTTCTCATGTATGTGATCTAATCTTAACAAGAAAGTAGAAGAATAACTCAGGATTTGTCCATGGAGGCACCCTGAATTCAATCTTTCATTGTTACAAATGTTTTCTTCAAGTTTATCTTTAAATTGGAATTCTTAAATGCTCCAAATTACTATAAATCTTTGACAGTATATGTGCAGTAATTCTTAGATGCTACTGAACACATTCTGCCCTTCCTCAACGTACAGTCACACTATATATAAGTTTCCATTTCACTCTGTTTCATTTATCAACCAAAATTTGTATCATGAAAAGTTGTCTAGCTCTACAGTAAATCCTTCTCCATCATAGACATCGGGACCTACTCAATTTCTGACTCCATAAGCCCAATGGACTAGAGATCCCCAAACATTTCATGCCCTTCTCAATCAACAGTTCACAACCAAGACCTCAACAAAAACTGAACTCATAACTAGCCTAAAATCTTCACAAACAGAGCTAAAACTTAAAGAGAGAGCCCTCTCTGATTACAATTTGGCTAGGATCTGTAATCCAAAGCTTGGTTAGTGGTTACCCCGGCCGTATTCCCTTGGGAGTCAAAGGGAACAACCTGGGTGTTAACATAATTGGCGACTCCACTAGGGAGCTCCTCAGGATTTTCTATTTTCTGTATATTTCTTAAAAGCTGCTTCAGTCAATCTTCATGCTAGCTTTAAGATATACACAGCCATTCCAAAATCTTGTCTGGCCCTTGTAGACACAAAAATATTCCAAAAACATACTCAAAAAACAAGTTCAGAAGCTGGCTCCCAAGAAGAATCCGCGATATACAAGGTCAAATCCTGACCCCAATCCACCAACTGTTTTTGAAAATCCTAATACAATCCCTAAAATCATTAGGAAGCAGCAAGGACAGGAAAATCTTACTGATTTGAGTCCTGAGACAGCTTACCCAAACCCTGTTCCAACTCCAATCAAGGTTCTATTTCGGTCTACCCCTGATTCCCCCAGTTCACCATCCACATCTCAAAGCCCTCCTTTCACACCTCCATCCACTGCACATATTCCCTTGACCAACACTCTAGTTTCTACCGTTCCCATTACCCCTGTTGTACCAGTCGTTCATGTTATCCCAGTTATCCCTGTCAATCCTATAAATCCTGCAAATATGGCTAATAGATATGCACCCCTGCAGTTGCCTGCTAATGCTGCAGCTTTACCTCAGGACTACCAATCCAAGATCTCATATTTTGACTCCACTGGCCCTTTCACAGCAATTCAGCATGCCAAAAGGATGCAAGACCATTTTGAGAACTATGAAATAGATGATGACAGTGTGAGAATGAGAATCTTTGTTCAGAGCCTGACAGGAGATGTAAGAACTTGGTTTAGATCACTGGCTGTAAATACCATCACAACTCCTGATGAGCTTTATCAAGCCTTTACTAACAGATGGGAGAAAAAGAAAGATCCCCTGCACATACTTGGTGAATATGATATAATCAAATGAGGTCCTCAAGAGATTGGAGTATTTTGCAAGATTCAACAATGTATATAACGCAATACCACAGAATTTAAGACCTCCTCCCGATTTAGCCTTGTATAAATTTCCTGATGGTTTTGACCCTGATATGGCGTATCAGTTGAAGGAAAGAGCCCCTGAAACCCTTGAAGATGCCCAAAAGGTTGCTGTCACAGTAGAGGCTAACCTGATTGCCAAAAGAAACAGGGCAAGATTGGAAAAGAGAACCACCTTCAAAGAAGAACCCTCAGCCTTTGATCAAAAACTGGATGCAATACTCACTGGTATGAAGAGATTGGGTGATAGAGTAGAATCAGTTGAGAGAAAGTCATCATGGGAAGCACCACAAAATAACCCTATCAGGAATCCCAATTTTAGGAGAAATCAAAACCCAAACGTTGGCAAGGTTGGTTCTGATCCAGACATAAGACCTCCTTTCCAGGAAAACTATACTGAGGCATCCACTTCGAATGAGCAAACAGATGACACCCACATTAACCTGATGGGCCTGAATGATGAGCAGCAAGTTTTTCTGAGTCAAGAAGATCATAAGGATGATGACATTCAGCAATTCCAAACCAGGTCAGGTGAGTCATTTGACTTTAAACAAGGCTATGACACAGCTGTTTATGAAGTTCATAAGCAATACAAGCTAAGAAGCAGAACTATAAATGTAACACAGCCTGAAAAAACAAAGGATAGCCAGCAGCCCAAAAGAGCCATAGTCACAAAGCCAAATGACACAACTGATTCAGTTACAAATGAAGTAACCGTTCAAGAAGTCACTGAACCATTGCCCTCAAAACAACAGCCTATGGCTACATCACCCTTGCAGCCTAATCCAAGTAACACTCCTCAAGAGGTGAGTAAAAAGGACAAGCCTCAAGATCAAGATAAGAATCAAGAAGAAAACTTAGTGAACAAGGAAAAGGCTGTCACCCACAACACCAAGATCCAATCTGAAAGACCCTTTGACTTAGAAGCTGAAATTGGAAAATTGAAGATAGCTATTCCTCTTTCAGAACTAGCCAAGCATGACATTTATAAACAACAAATCAAGAAGTCCCTTCAACTTACTCGTAATAAAGATAATGTCAATGTGTTGGATGACACCCCAGAATTGCTTTTCGGTCCAGAGGTTGATGGAAAGACAGCAGTTACAGGGATCTTACCTTTCTATGTCAGCCTGCATGTTCATGATAAGATACTACACAATGCAATGTTTGACTCAGGCGCCTCTCACAACCTGATGCCTAAATCAGTCATGGAAAGATTGAATCTAGATATTACAAGACCATATAAGGACCTATTCTCATTTGACTCCAGCCAAGTTAAGTGTTTAGGCTTAATAAAAGACTTATGTGTGTCCCTTGTTCAGTACCCAAATAAAACAATTCTAATGGACGTTGTAGTTGCTGATATCCCACCCAAATATGGGATGTTGTTATCAAGATCATGGGGGGCTAAACTCCAAGGTTCCCTACAATTAGACATGTCATATGCCACCATCTCAGTCTTTGGTCAACCCAAGAGGTTATATAGAGAGTCACTTATGAAATACATGGTCAGCAGTGAAGAAAAACCTCAAAACTTTCCCATATATGCTGTCCATTCTGACATAGACTCCTATATTCTCTTCAATGATAATACAGGTCCCACAAATGATGAAGAAAACCAGACACTCAAACAAGATCAGCATATAAATGAAGAAACTGTTGTTCAAGAAATAATGATTGAGAAATCAATTAACAAAGCAGTTCAAGAAGGAAAACCAAATGTAAGCCAAGATCTCAAGTTGTTGATGCTAACTCCCATAACAGTTGACAATTCTTCCCTTAACCAAGAAGTCCTCTGGTTTCTTGAATTCGATGGGTCAGTCAACAAATTAGGGGCAGGAGCAGGGGTGTGGATACATAATAAACAAAACAGTCATGCAGAAGGCCGAGCCTATAGGTTAAACTTCAGGTGCACCAACAATATGGCAGAATATGAAGCTCTCTTACTAGGCCTCAAGCTAGTAAAATCCTTACAAGCCATAAAAGTTTCAATCCTAGGAGACTCAGACCTAGTTATCCAACAAGTAAAGGGTAATTTTGTCACCAATGAAAAAAGACTGAGATCTTATAGATCTGCTGCTGCTGAACTACTAAAGTCCTTCACTGAATTTCAAATTACCAAAATTCCTAGAACCCATAACCTGCATGCTCATAGTTTGGCTACATTTGCGAGCACTTGTAAACTTCCTTTTGAACCCCAGCATTGCTTTACAGCCGAGGTAAAACACAGACCTTCTGTCCCAAACAATGTCAAGGACTGGCAAGTGTTTGAGGATGATACCCATATAAATCAATTTTTGACTTTGCAGCAAGAATTTTCAGGGCTAAACATTGATATGGAGGCTGCAAGTGATTCACAAACACCAGGTGAACAGCACCAAACAAGTATTTCACCCAGAACAGCAAACCAAATGTTACATCCAACCATTTTTAACAAAGAAAACCTACAAGAACTTAAACAAATCAGTTGTGAGGAGATAGCTGATAATGAAGCTGAAATTTTACAACTGAAAGACAATTTCCTCCCAACAGGCCTCACTCCCTTGGAAGACATTTTCGACTCAAATGATATTCTCAGGAAGCCAAAATTGCAGCCCCTTAATACTACCATAGAAGAGTGTAACATTGGAACTGCAGAACAACCCAAGATAATTAAATTGTCTGCATCTTTACCACCTGATCAGAAGCCTAAATACATTGACCTCTTTAAAGAATTCCAAGATGTCTTTGCATGGAGTTATGAGGATTTAAAATCCTATGACACCTCTGTTATTCAACACACTATCCCTCTCAAGCCAAATCAAAAACCCTTTAAGCAAAAATTGAGGAGAATCAATCCTATGCTTCTCCCAGCAATGGAGCAAGAGGTACAAAAAATGTTTAAGGCTGGCATCATAGCACCAATCAGATTTTCTGATTGGGTTTCAAATTTGGTTCCTACCAGAAAGAAAACTGGTGAAATAAGGCTTTGTGTTGATCTAAGGAACTTGAATCAAGTGTCCTTGAAAGATAATTACCCCTTACCCAAGATGGATCACATCTTGCAAAGAGTAGTGGGGGCCTCAAGAATTTCTTTACTTGATGGATTCTCAGGTTTCAACCAGATCCTAGTTCACCCTGATGATCAGGACAAAACAACATTTACAACCCCATGGGGAACCTTCAAATATGTCAAAATGCCTTTTGGGTTAAAAAATGCAGGGGCTACATTTCAAAGAGCAATGGATATTGCTTTTGCCAAAGAGATTCATGACTTCCTTGTCATTTATTTAGATGACCTCACACCATTCTCAAAATCTGACCAAGAACACTTGAAGCATTTGAGACAAATATTCATAACTTGTAGGAAATATGGAATTTCCTTAAATCCCAAGAAATCCCTGTTTGGTTTGGAAGAAGGTAAGCTGTTAGGTCACATCATTTCAAAGGATGGCATTAGAATTGACCCAGACAGGATACAAGCTATCTTACAAATGCCCCACCCAAGAAACATCAAAGAATTACAAGCTTTCTTGGGAAAAATTAACTTCTTAAGGAGGTTTATCCCAAACCTAGCAGAATTGATCAGATTACTAAATAACATGCTCAAGAAGGATTCAAAAGTGAAATGGACAGTAGAAGCAAATCAAGCTTTTGAAGGCATAAAGTTGGCCCTTACCCAAACACCAGTCTTAACAAATCCTCAATTTGACAGAGAATTTATCATTTTCTCCTTTGCCTCCCAGCATACCATTGCTGCTGTCTTATTACAGAAAGATGACCAAGGAAATGAAAAACCCATCGCTTTCTTTAGTAGAGCTCTTAGAGATGCACCTCTGAAATATCAGATCATGGAGAAGCAAGCTTATGCTTTGGTCAAGGCCATTAAAGACTTTAGGATTTACATCCTATACTCCCATGTTATAGCTTATGTGCCAAGTCCCATTGTGAAAGACATACTCACCCAAGAAAACCTAGAGGGCAGAAGAGGCAAATGGATTGCCAACATATTGGAATTTGATATTGAAATAAAACCTACAAAACTGATAAAAGGGCAAGGTTTGGCCAAACTAATGACAGAAGCAAATTTTCAAGCCTTAGACATCAACCAACTGGACAATGAACCGGAGCTGGCGACTCCAAAGATCAATGCAGCCTTTGAACAATCCTCTTGGTATTCTGATATATGTTATGTGTTACAAAACCTGTGTGCTCCCCCAGGATTGTCCAGAACTAAATGTAGGTTCTTAAAAATGAAAGCTTCAAGATTTTGTGTCATGGATGGCAATTTTCTTTGGAAAAACCATGAGGGTATATTGTTAAACTGCTTAATTGAGAACGAGACTAACAATGTCATGAAAGAATTTCATGCAGGTGATTGTGGTGGACATTTGTACTGGAAGTCCACTGTCGATAAGATATTGAGGGCAGGTTATTATTGGCCCACTGTTTTCTCTGATGTCAAAAAATTTACCACTTCATGTCATAAATGCCAAGTGTTTGAGGGAAAGAGAAAGTTACTGCCACTTCCTTTGAGGCCTATTGCAACAGAAAGACCTTTTCAACAATGGGGCTTGGATTTCATTGGGGAAATTCACCCCTCATCCTCAGGCCAACATAGATGGATCCTCACAGCCACAGATTACTTCACCAAATGGATTGAGGCCATCCCATGTAGACAGGCAAATGACTCAACAATCATTTAGTTTTTGGAGAATAACATATTGTCTAGATTTGGTTGTCCTGACAAGATCATAACAGACAATGCTGCTGCCTTTAGATCCAAGAAGATGGTCAATTTTTGTCACAAATTCCACATTACTTTGGGCCATTCTACTGCATACTACCCTCAAGGAAATGGCCTAGCTGAATCATCAAATAAAAGTCTTATAAACATCATAAAGAAGATGTTGGAAGAAAATAAGAAGAACTGGCATAAGAGGCTTGTCAATGCCTTATGGGCAGACAGACTAACAACCAAGAGATCTATTGGGGTCAGCCCATATGAGTTAGTCTATGGATTAGAAGCCAAATTTCCTTCATCACTAGGGATCCCTGTTATGAAACTACTTCAAGAAAGTCAAGCTGAGCCCAATGACATACAAAGAAGGATCAATCAAATCGTATGCTTGCAGCAAACTAGAGACCAAGTCTATAACAGAGTTCAAGTTTTACAAGAAAAGTTAAAGAAAGCTTTTGACCGAAGGACTAAGGCTGAAGACTTTAACATTGGAGACCAAGTCCTCAAGTGGGATTCAAGAAGGGAAGATAAAGGAAAACATGGAAAGTTTGATTCCCTTTGGAGAGGACCATTTGTCATCCAAGCAGTGCAAGGAAACAACACTTACTTTCTTAAAGGTCTTGATGAGACTGATTTGGATGAAGGTCCTGTGAATGGCAGGATGTTGAAGCACTATTTTGACTACTTTCCATGAACATAGCATGGTTGTTCCCCTGTACATAATATATTGTATATAACGTTCTCTTTCAGCATGTGAATAGCTCAGTTTGAAAGGTCTTGCAGAAACAGGAAAAGGCTTTAGTTCAGCAAGGTCCACAAGTATGACAGATTCCAATTTTGAGATTTCAAGGAAGAAAAACTCCAAGTTTTGGTAAAGAGAAGTCAAAGGGCCAAGGCATTCTGACCTGCTGTTCTTGGTCTTTCAAGAAGAAAAACCATCCCCATGTGGAGCCACTGTTAGCTACCTATACCAATAGGTTTCATATTTCATGATGGGCAAATAAAAAGTTCCAAATATGCTCTGCTTTGGTGATACAAAGATCCCATATTTCCAAGAGAAGACAATGTGTGTACATAAGTTTGATGTTGACTCAATTTTGATGGATGGTCCAACAGCCTAATCTGGATCATGCCATGCTTCAATTTTCTGTTATAGAATAGAGAAAGAAGTTTGTCCAAACTGTTTAATCTTGGCAGACCAGTAGTTAGGTAGAGAATTAAGGTTCCCAACTGCTTAATCTGGGACCTTGGAAGCAATAAGGGTAGTTCTAGATAGAAAATCAAAAGAAAAAGCCAAAAGAAAAGAAAAGGCACATAAGGGTCTGCAAGTCTAAGTGCACCCTCCATGAAGAAACAAAAAATGCTAGGCAAGTAGATGGGTAGGTAGATGGGGTTGCAGAAATGTCATTCCTTTCAACTGAATTTTGCTAGTCTAGCATGAAGGAAGAATCAGTGGATAGAGAAGGTCCTCTTCTCCATCATTTTGCAGCAAAATAAAGGAGCATGTCTAACTTCCTGTTTCCCCCCATTCACATTCATTGCTAACAATCCCATCACCAGTTGTGTTCATGAAAGAATTCAAGGCTTTATGTTGGTTCTTGTTTCTTTAAAAGCCACATTTCTTGTGTAAAATTCTTTTCATTTTGATCTACTCCCTAAGCTAAGTTGTTTTCATATAAACTTAGTGATATCACTCCTCATTCACCTTCTCCACTCATATTAACCCCTAACTTCTTATTATCTAAATCCCTATGTTCCCCTTTTCCCTTACTATTATAAACACTATGGTGTATAAACCCCAAGCATTCTATAAATATCCCCCCCCCTTGGCATTATAGCCATATGTCCAAAGTCAGGGATTAAATTGACCTCTGGTCAGTTTAACAGCCTAAGCATTACCCCTCTTTTCCCTCCAGAAATCATTTAAACCATTTGCCCCTTCATTTGCAAAAGAACCTTTAAAAAACCCCACTTTCACCCCTAACCCGCTCTATTTGTAAAAACACATCAAAAACCCACTTTTCGGCTTTATCCAAAGTTTGGCGCCAATACACATTTTTATAAAAAATTACATTGAAAACCCATATTATCCGCCGAACTCCTAAGTCCCCGCCGGGCACACATTTCAAAAGAAATATTAAAATAATCCCCGCCCGCTGCCGTATCGTCCTGGCGCCTTAGCGATCCGTCGACCGTCGGATCTGGCTCTTTTCATCCGACGGCCCACATGCATATCGGGTCGGGCCCGACGTCCGTAAGATAGCACCCGAGAAACTGTCAGAGGGTGACGTCAGGCCTCTGCCACGCGTCGCCCCCACAATTTCTCGGGTCGCCCTCTGACAAAACAACTTCCGTATCGAGGGCGGTCCGAGAAAATCCACGTACCGTTTCTGGTTTTGTGTGAACCCGCCATGCCAACGTCATTACCACGTCAGG
Organism: Pinus tabuliformis; assembly: GCA_031772625.1. Taxonomy (NCBI): domain Eukaryota; kingdom Viridiplantae; phylum Streptophyta; class Pinopsida; order Pinales; family Pinaceae; genus Pinus; species Pinus tabuliformis. The sequence goes on along the minus strand of CM062813.1, from coordinate 11,887,877 downwards.
CCCACGTCATTGCTACATCACCGCCGCGCCAGCGCCCCGGCCCGTCATTACGCTGACCTGTCCGCCACCTCGCCAACCCCGTGGACCACTCACAGGCCGCCACGTCACCCGATGATGTCATGCTGACGTCATCCGACCCTGACCCCACCTGATGACGTCATGCTGACGTCATCCAAAAAAAGCGCCAAAAATCCCAAAAAGTCCATATTTTGGCCGAAAATCGTGTTTTTTACAACTTTTGTTAAAACGACTGTTGCTCACCTCTGCATGCATTTTACGACCAATCTGTCGCCAACCTGCCGAAATCGACCAGAAGACCGTTGGCGCGCCAATTCCACCTACATTTGTGACCATTGCCGGCAATTCACGAGGTATTTATCCGAATTATTCCCCTGCGCCTGGTTTTGTCCATAATTCTCCAAGAATAGCTTAAAAGAGTGAAAAAACACAGTATCTACCAGTAAATCCTAGTGGCTAGCTTCCTTTTTTAACTGTTGAGTCCAAATTCACCTGCAGAGCCTTGTTTGTCTGAGTTTTCACCAAACCTGCAGTCTGTCCGCGCATTCGTGGACTTAGACCCCGAAACTATAATAATTCACCGTGGAGACACTTGAATCAGTCCTGATATTAGTTCTATCAGTCCTCTGTGCAGTATTTCAACTGCTGTTGTTACAATTTACCCTCTGCTCCTTGCAATTCACCTCTCTATTGTAAAGATACCCCTCTGTGTTGCTCTGTTCACTCAAACCACTTCACATACAAATCAGAGGCCTTATTAGCCATGGAAGCACCAGTAGCCCTGAATATTCAACCTCTGAATGCCCCACAAAGAGAATTAGAATGGAAGGCCCTGGGGGATAAGGATTATCAGATGATAGACTCATTTTCAATGAATTCCAAATTTAACATCCATCTGCTGAATGAGTTAAAGGCCCAACACCTCAGTGGAGCTGATATTTTAGGGATTTGGGACTCCAACTTGCCCATTTACAACCTCCCTCAAGTCAATGCCCTTCCAGACTTAATCCATAGATGCTGTGAATGCTATGATCCATGTCAGAGAGTTGTTCTCAATCCCTCAGGTGCAGTCTTGTTCCATATCACCCCTGAGGCCATAAATCAAATGCTCAACTTTCATTCTGCAAGACCATTGACTCCTCTCTCCATGCTAGATTTACTAAAGAAGGGGGGGAACCTGTCCAGTGCCCAGATCATCAAAATCAATCAGTTATTCATACAGCCAAGCTCTGAAACTGTGAGGACGCCTCCTATTGGAAATCCATACCTCAATGACTTGGGTAAAATGCTTGTAGATTTGATCAGCTATGTCTTGGGCTACAAGGGAACTGAGGATGTTGATGACACCATTATGGCTATGTTGTCCATATTTTCTCCTGGGAAGCCTCCTGCTGTGCACTATGATTATGCTACATATATTGCAAACAAGATTCATGAGCAACTGATGAATCTAGAAAGGGAGAAGGTGTTTAGATACACCAGATACATATATCATCTGTTCTTATTTTATCAACCTGACAGTTTCCCTATTCCTCTCAAGAAACTTGATGCCCAGGGAAATCCAAGGTCAGTTGTGTTTTGGACTTCAGTTTTCCATCACACCTCTTGCTCACCATACACATACAGTGAATTCATAGACCTTTTCATTCATCCAGCTTTGACCTTGTTGTATGGTGTTCCTCCTCCAAGATTGACTGATGAAATGCAAAGAATTCTTCATCTCTCTAAGGCCTACAGCATTGGTGATTGGTACTTTTACCAACACCACACAGTAATCAGAATATATGGCTGTGAGCTGGACCCTTACAGGCTGCCAAAATATGTCCCCATGAGACTATTTGCCTTGGAATATTTTAGGCAGTTTGGAAATGCAGACCACATCCATTTCCATAGTAAAAACAAAAAAGTGCAGCTAAAGGTCAGGAACCAGCTAGGCCCTTTCCTTTACAACATAAGGGAGGAGGGGTGGAAGGAAGCAGATGCTATGTTAGAGGCCCTCCGATTGGAGACCAGTTTCCGCTGGGTACCTTATGACCCTAATCATTTCATTTCTCTCAAGAGGGTAAAACATAAACTGGGTGGCTATCCTCATGTCAGATTGCCTCACATTGAGAAGTATGCCCACTCATTGAGTTGGAAAGAGGGCACCTTAGAAGAGGCAACTACTAGAGAGAAAATGATACAAGCAAATGCAAAGAATATTGAAAAAGAGGCTGACTTGGAAACTTGTGGACAGGTTTCCTCTTCATATCAAAGGCAACTAGGAGCAGCTGCCTCATCTTCCACAGCACATCAGCAAGCAGCCAGAACTACTCATCAAACTTCCAGCAAAGGCAAAGAGAAACAGATGGAGCCAGAACAGCTAGCTTCTACAGAACAGCAGCAGGAAGTACAACAGCAAGAGGTACAGCAGAAAAAACAGCAAGAACAAGAGCAACCAGGGCAGCAAGAGCAAACATCTGAAGCCCCAATATCCACTGAGCAACAGGATCAAGGGAATGTGCCCCCTAGGCAAGAAAAGATAGTGGAGGCCTCAGTACTACAGACTCCACAACAAGAAGAAAAGGGAAAGAAGAGGGATAGAGAGCAGGAGACTCCCCTCACCACATCTATAAGTCAAGGGGGGAAAAGGCACAGAATGAATCCCCTCTCTGAGGAAGAGATGCCTACTGGGCAATCTTTGGGCATGGGCCCACCAAACATGGAAGCATCTACAGGTTCCTTTCAGCAGGAACATGAAAGGACAGTTGGAGGAGAAGTCAGCTCCTCAAGCCACCAAAAGGGAGCTGAAGTAGGCATCAAACAACAATTTATTGATATCAAAAAGAGGAACGAGCCAATCAAGATACAGCTCTACAATCACTTGTTAAAGATGGCTCCTACAAACCAGCAAAGATTGATGTCTGCCTATGATGTACATGAGGGCAAAATGGTAATGAGTCATTTCATGCCAACCATGTTGCAGCCCCAGTCAGCTGCAGACTACATAAGGACCAACCTTGAGGTCCTAGCCAAAGACATCCACCCTATGGATCAAATAGAATTGCACAAGCAAACGGGTGAGATGGTGTATGCCACTCTTGCAGACAAAACATTGGTAAATCTTAGGCTGGAAAATAGCCTAAATAATACAGCTGCCCAACTTGAGTTGGAAAAGGCTTCCTCCCAGGCAAAGGACAACCGAATCAAAGCGCTGGAGGACATCATCATAGAGCTTGGGCAGAAGGAAAATTTTAAGGATTGGAAAATTTTCTTGAAGTTTAGGGAATCTCACTAATCCCTAATATGCAAATTATAAATGTTTATTGATATATTTGTAAAATTAATCAAATTTATAATTATTTTATATATAGTCTCTCTATAATGTTGGCGATTTTTAAGGTAAAATAATTTTATATTCTAAAATTTGGGCGAATCGTCTTTTATAAAATTGGAAATTGGCGAATCTTTTTTGTGGAAAAATCATGGAAAATTAGCCCACTGGGCGAACATTAGCCCCTAAAATTTTCCATGCTTGGGCATGACCCCAACGACATCAAGGTTGTTCAAGCGCTATTGAAACTAAGGGATGCAGATATGGTAGCATTGAGGAAAATGATTAAGATCCCAACAACTCTTCATCCCCAAACAGAAGAGGTTGCCCAGCTGAGACATGACCAGGATGCATCAGCTATGCTGATCTCATTATATAAACAACTGATCCAAACTGAGGAGAAATTGGGAGAATCAGAGGCTGCATTGCAGGCAACATTACAACAGAAGGAAGGAGGCCAAACTTCTCAGCCCCCTCCAGAGATAATCAATCTTGAGGAACCTCCTCAAACTACTGCTCCTCCCACAGAACAGACAACACCCTCTACATCAGCACTAGCACCAACAACAGAGCAGGCTCAAAGCCTGGACATGCAGAAGCTGAAGAGTGAAATCCAAGCCCTGGAAGCCCAAATGGCAGAACTAAATGAGGCCAGGGAGAGTCTAGCTAAGCTAAATGAAAGATATGACAAATCCAAGCAGAATGTAGCAGAAAAAGGAAGGGAAATAAAAGCCCTTAAGGAGAAGATAAAGGAGTTGGAAAAAGAGCTCACCCTTGACAAAGTGGTGGCTGAACTCAAGACAGTCTTATGGGACAACATTGGCCAATCAATCACAGACCAATGGCAGTACATTGAGACTATTCATGAGAAAATGGAGCTCATAGGAAAAGCACACAGAGAAATCCAGAGAGCAAGGGCATCTCTAGGCAACATGCCTGAGGTAGCCAATAGAATGATTAATGTGCTCAACAACCGTACAGGTCCTCAGCTGGCAGCAATGGGAATTCCCAACAGAACTGAAACCATTTTGCTGATAAAGAGGGTCCTTACATTAAGAAGCCTGGTACAAACACTGGAAAGAAGAAGCCAGGACATGCAGACAGAAGTAAACAGGTTCATGGACAAATTTGCAGTACTACAAGGCAGAGGTCTTCCTGGCTTACTGAACAGCGCAGGTAGGCTACTTTCGCATGAGAACTATGCAAAGAGGGTCAACACATTTGCTTCAAATCAGATCACTGTAATACCAAGTACTTCAGAAGAAACAGGGCCAGCATCTGGGCAAAATCTCTATGATAGAGTAGAGAATTTATTTTTTATTATGAATGAGATCAAGCATTTGTTTGAAGTGCCTCCAAACTTCTACAAATATACAGAGGCAGATGAGACCTTGGATGCAATTTAGAGACACCAATTTCCCTCACAAGAATGGTGGACCAAAATGATACAGTTGATACTGTAATCAAAAGCCTTTCATCAAATTTTTTCATCAAAAACATAAGTCATCATGTACAGGAAAATTTGATACAGTCAATATGATTAAAGAAAGATGCACTGAGCCAACTCAGCAGAAAGATTCGGCCACTACAGCAGCACTGACAGTTACAGATGACGGGGCCGAGAAAGCTACAGCATGACAGAGCGTAAAGACATATCATTCAGCATTTATGCAGAACGCTCAACCAACTCAGTGGCCTCCAAAGGTCAAAAAGGACTTCTGACAGAATTAAAGAGCATTCATTTTGTATTTAAGAGCAGTAATAACTTCTTTATATGCTATTTTGTAAAGTTGGTAAGCATATTTAATTATCAAAATGACTCAGCGGTTCAGATATTTGTAGAATCGATTGTATATATTCCCCTGGCATAAGCTTGCAGGGGTTGTTGTTACTTGTTGAAAAAGAGAACTCGGCTGTATTTTTTGGAGAGATAATACAAAGGAGCTTTTGGAATTTCAGAGAATGTCTTCTTTTGGTGTATATTGTGTTGGAACCATTGAATGCTGCAGAATTCTAGTGCTATAGCTTGATACAATAAGTTTCTCTATCTATGTCTATGTGTTATTTTTGTATTTCATTTCTCATGTATGTGATCTAATCTTAACAAGAAAGTAGAAGAATAACTCAGGATTTGTCCATGGAGGCACCCTGAATTCAATCTTTCATTGTTACAAATGTTTTCTTCAGGTTTATCTGTTAAATCGGAATTCTTAAATGCTCCAAATTACTATAAATCTTTGACAGTATATGTGCAATAATTCTTAGATGCTACTGAACACATTCTGCCCTTCCTCAACGTACAGTCACACTATATATAAGTTTCCATTTCACTCTATTTCATTTATCAACCAAAATTTGTATCATGAAAAGCTGTCTAGCTCTACAGTAAATCCTTCTCCATCATAGACATCGGGACCTACTCAATTTCTGACTCCATAAGCCCAATGGACTAGAGATCCCTCAAACATTTCATGCCCTTCTCAATCAACAGTTCACAACCAAGACCTCAACAAAAACTGAACTCATAACTAGCCTAAAATCTTCACAAACAGAGCTAAAACTTAAAGAGAGAGCCCTCTCTGATTACAATTTGGCTAGGATCTGTAATCCAAAGCTTGGTTAGTGGTTACCCCGGCCGTATTCCCTTGGGAGTCAAAGGGAACAACCTGGGTGTTAACAAGTCCTTCAGAGAATTCAAGTGCATCTACAGGAACTTCGTGCTCTCAGATTTATTCATGTGAGAAGAAAGGCCAATGAATTGGCTGACATTCTAGCCAACCAAGGTGTTAGCAGCAAGGACAACACAATCTTAAGGAGGTGGAATAAACTGGTGCAGAGTAACTTGAAATAACTCTGCCATAACCAGGCGGAGGAGGACAAAGAAGAGTATAGACACAAAATGACAGATCCCAATTAGCAATGGGCAGCTGTCTGTGGGCTACACCAAGTTGGACAAAAAGGTGCACAATGACAGGTAAGACAAAGGTAGAGGTAAAGTGGACCACGTTCAGGCCAATTCTATGTGATGGGCATCAGAGCTTCCCGGACCGTAGTAAGCAGCATCAGAAACTTCCGCATCTTCCTAATTTTTCAGTGATGGAAGTCAAAACTGTCTTTGGGCAGTTTCATAGAGATCGCACCGCTCACAGGTTAAAAGTGCTTTCGGATTTTTGGCAGCAATGCCATAGAAATCATGCCACGTGGTGGAGGGACCGGTACATAAACCACTTTCCCCTCGCCATAAAGGTCGATCACATTGGGCGTGCGATTTTCTGCTTTGTCGCCCGATGGCGCAAGGTGAATCAACACTCCGGATCCATCGAGTAGTTTGGTAGGGCCCGCGAGTTCGGTGGGGTAGGCGGTTCGCTACAATCGCACCGCTTTTTCATTGTGAGTGGTTTTTTGTTTATTGGCAGTGATGCCATAGATATCTTAACACGTGGAGGAGGGCCCGATCCTTATACCACCCTCCCCGCGCCCTATTGATTGTCGGCTTCGGGAGCGTGATTTCCTACTCAGCTGTCTGATCGCGCTAGTTAATTCAATGTGCTGTTTGGTGGGGCCGTGGGGTTGGTGGGGTCCGTGGTTTCTTCGAGCAGTTTTGGTGGTACAATACTTTGGGGTGTCGTCCTTTTGTGGTGGTATGTGTTTTCTATCAGATCGGTTGGTGCCTTTTGATGGGGCCACGTGTCCTGGTGGGCTTTTCGCTTGGGTTTCTTGGATGTTTGTTTGTCGGAGATCAGGCCTTTAGTTTGATTGGTTCAGCCAAAAGTATGTAATGAAAGATTTTGTTGTTTGTTGTAGCGGGGTGATGCTTTTCTTTGGGTTCATGCCCTTTGTTTCCCTGTCACCTCTTGGATTTAAGGGCTCTTGTATATTTTGTAAAATTTCTCTCATTATTATGAAATAGAAGGAACTACTCTTGCTTTAGCAAAAAGAGGAATGAGAAATATCAAAATAAAATTGATAATTATATTTATAATTATAATTATTATAATGACACAATTTTAGATTCATCTTAACTCTGCATCTACCAAGGTCCGGAGTGATCAAATATCTTGAGGTGGAAACCTCTTTTCAAGTGAAAAGAAATTTGTTTCCTTTTGGCTCTCTGTAGATATAGAGTTAAGATGGATCTAGGCTAGTTACACAGAGAGGAACTCTAAACAGAATATGGGAAAGATGTTATAGTATCCATAAATGAATGTAAGCATTTAAATGTTGTCTGAATATGGGCTAGATTCCATAGTGGTTGTATTTGAGTCTAAACATTTAAATGTGATCTCAGTGAAATGAATCATTAAACCAAATAATATTGTCCTCTCGGTGAAATGAATCAATAAACCAAATTATAATAGTAATAAAGCATAAAGTCCACTCAATTAAAAAGTTTAAGAAAAAGAATAATCCAAATAACAAATCTATTTAAAATAATAAAAGGTAAAAAAAATTAATAATTTTGTTTTCACTAATATAACTACAAAAAAAATTGCCCATTTTTTAATAATATATGTCATAATAAAATAATTAAGAAAAATTATAATATGCGTATCACATTAAAATAGTTATTCATATTCCACAACATATAATTAATAAACATATAAAGCGCTCTCTCTCTTTTCCAATTTATATAATTATTTCTCAATTTATATTAATCATCAATACTATTTATATCGTATCAAAAAATTAAATTAGAAAAATTAGAAAACATCTAAGTACATGTATAATTAAGATTTTGATCAAATAAAAATAAGTTCATATTGGTATGTATTGAAATGTGAAATTTATAAATAATAAGTGATTGGAGACTTCCTTAGTTATTCATATTGTTGTTGGAGATATCCGAATAGAACAATGTAGTATTTGCAATCCTAGTAACTCTATCCATCATCAAAAAATAAATTCATCTTAATTTTGAATCTAATAATCATTAAAAAAATCAAATCCCTTTAGTTTTAATTTTTTCCTAATTTTTTATATAAAGTTTTGAAAATTTTAACACTTCTAAACACTTCACAAATCAAGAATTAAAATAAATCTATATTACTTACTTAAATTACCAAGTCCAAAAAAATAACACAATAATTTAATATATATATTTTTTCATGTATCGTAAAATAAAATTAGTTCACTCCGAAAAAACTACTCTTAAAACCTTATTAAAAAGATTACATATCTCTGTTACATTGAAAGCTAGTGAAAAGGATAATAAACAAGATTAACACATCTCTACTGCGTTGACACCTAGTGAAAAGGATAAGAGACAAATTTCTTCGGAAAATTATAATTATTTGTTATCGCTGAAGCACCGCCGTTTTCATTTTCATATCTCATCGAGTGGACCACAACAATATTTAGGTTCGAAGGCATATAATAAAGAGTAGATATTGTAAAGAAATGCTCCGTTGAATTTAATCTTCTCTGCATGGATTAAACTGATAGTACGATGACAATAGTGATGGTAGTTTGAATCACTGGTACGACTCACGAGGCCTTTAGAATGGTACGATGTACAATCAAGCTTGACAAATTCCCACAATTTTATGGGCCAATTTTCTGGGCTTTTCGAAAATTGTCTATTAATGTGTATATATAACTAGCATTTGCACCTAATGTTGTAAAGGAAACGCCGTAAGGCATAGTTTGTGGAAGAATATTGAAATGTGAATGGGTTTTTTTGAAAGTAAGGGTCGATGATAATGAGTTTGAATTGAGGAAGCCATGCCAAAAACCCTATTCGAGGGTTAAAGTGGCTATGACATAGAATAAAAGTAGTCATAAATATCCATTGAACTTGTTTAGATACCTTAAAGATTGCCTAGTTGAAGCTGAAGTTAAACAAATGAATTCACGCGAACAACAACTAGGTATCGATATTGATATACAAAATTTTAAGGAGAGGTATGTTAATCTTTTCAAACAACACTCTAATGTATTTGCCTAGAAATATGAAGACCTTAAACCATATCACATTGTGATGAACTGAATCCCTGCCAGGATATATTCCTTATGACGTAGAGAATCCACTGGTGGTTGATAAGGAGGTGAAAACAAATGCTTGGGCTCATGAAGGAGCTCTATATTGTCCTCAAACCCACATTGTTCCTATGCCTATTATATTCCATGGAAACATCGTACACAGAGACATCTCTTGCTCATTACTCCTAGTATGGTAATATTGACTAACTGCCTGTGTCACAAATCATATAAAAATGGATTTTAGTTAGCTCCGTGGTCCTTGGAGAATAATAATATATACAACTTTCATCCATCATGGCCTCTCAATAGTCCAATTACTTAGCTAATTACAAACCTATCTTGAAACATTCTATATGATGTCACTTTTATTACAGGGATGCAGAAATTAGATTTTAGAATGGGAATTGTGCTTGAGCATTATTTTCATTCAAGCGGCATTTGTGCCAGCTATGTCTTTTGGACAATTATGGTTATTCTAAATGGTAATGTTGTGTCAAGTAGTATGTGCTAGCATATTTATTTTTATGATGAAAGCTGCATATTATATCAGTTTAAGCAAGCGTAATATGATTTTCATGCTACACTGCAATTTTTTTCATAGGAATTGGATTGTTTTTCTGCAGAGTATCTAGAAGTCTGAATACGCTAAAGAATTAGAGCCAACAGAGTTTTTGGGCAGAGTTTTGGCACTTTTGGAGGGTTTTGGCTAGAGGTTTGTTTAGAATGAGAGTACGAATGATGATGAGCAAACTTGGAATAGCTGCCCATCCAACTGTGGCAAAAAGGATGCCAATTTCTACACAAATTTGCAAAGGGACGGTCCAACCCCGATGCAGCCACCACGGAAACTCTCCAAAACGATATGCATCTACAACTATGTAGTTTACAATATCACCAGTGGCATGTCTTCATCTTCCTAGACAGGACAACCAAAGTTGTTTCTGATATACAGGTGCCATCAAGGCCGAACGCATTCGCATACCTGTGTGTCTGGAATTGAAGTATTTTTTTTTTGTTTTCTTAGGTGGGCTAATGCAAGTTATGAATGTAGGGAAGTCTGAAATTTTGTTGACTGTCATTCAATGCGCTTAGGAAGTTCTCCTGTTGGAAAGTTTGATTGGGCTGCATTGAATTAAGCAAGGCTGAAACATTATTGTTGACATTGTAGCTATAGTTGTTCTGCATGTTGTTTAACTCTTTGTAGGGTTAGTTTCATTGTACCCATATGCTAAGGAGAGGGTCCTCTTGAGAGAATTGAATTTGTTGTCATTCTCCACTACTAATTCTTCTTGTTTTGGGACAACTTCATATCGGCAATTGCTATTGTTTGTTATTGCTGAAATTGTTTTGAGAGAGGTTGGAGGACTGGACTTGAGGTAGTCTGCCACTGTTTCCATTGCCATCATGGCTTCATCGCTTAAAAAACATCTATGAAAGGATCTTCACTCTCCAACAACCCACTGAAAGAGGCAATTTTGGGCAGTTGCAGTTTGTTTTGCTGATCAATATCAGGCAAAGAAGCCATCACTTCATCTGCACTTGGTGATTCATCTCGTTCTACCCCTTGTACTCTCTAAGAATGACCATTTTTCTTGTAAATTCGGCATAGCACCCAATCATCAAGTTGGACAACAAAAGTGCCATCAAAATCAACAATACCAATTTTAGTTGAATGAATCAATTCCCATTCATAAAGAATCAAAACACAAGAACTATGAAAGGAAAATCATTCATATTGATCAATATTCAAGAAGACATCACTTTGTAGGGTGTGTTATTTGTATTTACAGAATTGATTTTTTTGGGTAGTCCACCTAGGTGAAGGAATTGCCCAGTTTCCGTCGCTGCCTAGAAAATCATCTGGCTCCGGCCGTCGTCAATCCCTCCCCCCTCCGCCACCCTCTGTCCACCACTCCGCATTCATTTCCTGACATTTCTTGACAGATCGGATCGAAGCTGGCAATCCTGACATTCTCTGATAGATCAGATCAGCACTGGAATTGCCGCAGCAGAGAGTTGATGCCATTTCCAATTTGAAATAGAGGAATTGCTAAACCGCGGGCTACTCCCCCAACCAACATGACTCGGCCCCTACGGCTCACTCACCTTCCTCCTCGACTCGGCGCTTGTATCTCACCACAAAACTCTGGCCCAGGCAATTCCTCCACTCTACAGCTCACCACCTAGGGGACGTCACCTTCAGGTTCAGGCATAATTGGGTTAGTGCCGATTTTTAATATTTTTTGGTAAATTGAACAATGGGTGCTTCACAAGGAGTCCATCCACCACGAGGTGAGCAGAGTTCATTCTATCCACCACAGGCTAATGTCGAGCCACAAGGACATACAATTAAGATCCATTGTGAATGCCAACCCAACGTTTTTCTTGGCTGCTCGTGGTGATGTTGCAGTGCTTGTGCTGGAAAACCCACATGATCCTCATCAGGTATGTTCATCAGTTTGAGCTACTTTATTTGAAGCTCGCTGAAAGCTTGTTCATCTAATAATTGATGATTGATCACTATCCTTATTCCCCTGTTTGATGGAGCCTTCTGTCAGCAATGGATCAAAGTAGATTCATGGGGCCTTCGAGTCAAGGATGAAGCTGGCTTCCCAGCGTTTGCCTTGGTGAAGAAGGCCACGAGACATGCTCTGAAACACGAGGATAAAGAATGGGACCAGGTAAAACTTTCTATTTCCCTTTTCCTTTTAGTTCCATTGTTTAATATAGCCTCTCCTCTAGATATGTAGAGAAGTCTTATTCACTGCAATGCTAAAAACCACCTTAACTCAGGGTTTCGGAATGCCAGGGTCTTGGGCATTATGGGCTGCAACAGAGTTGTTTATAGCGGTGGTCCCCTAATCCATAGTTTTTTTGAATGTTGTTGAACAGATATACTTGGCAGATTATAATCATGACAAGGCAAAGTAGTCTGTTCTGTGGACCTTCAGGGCAGATGTTGGAAATAGGTATCAATGTCTAAGGCTTGTGAACAACATTAATTTGAATATGGATGCGAAAGCTGTAGATAGCCATGTTGGAGGAATACGTGATGGAAATGAACTCATCCTCTTTGAGTTGAAGAAACAGAGCAACCAGAAATGGAAGCTCTAGCCCATCTATTGTAAGCAATCTAACAATAACAAGTTGTCTTTCAAGCTCTTTATTGAAAGTAGCATCATTTCTGTAAGTTTATCAATAGAAAGGACAAAGGGTTCATGCTACTTGAAAGTTTATCATTTCTGACATTTTCTGTAAGTTTTTCTGGCATCATTTTCCACATTCTTTTGTTTGTAGGTTTGGGTGTTCATCATAAGTTTGCTTGGCCTTTTGCACCTCTTGCTGAACGTATAGGCTTTTTCACCGAGTAAGTGAAAAATTTCATGGTATATGTACATAGGTTACACGTAATCTATACCTTGTACTTCAATTGTTTATACACTTGGAATGGTCACTGCAGTGCAGTGACTCCATAAAATATTATGTTTGTTGGTTCTACAATCTGATGTTTTGTTGTAAATTGTTGCAGACAAATTGCATTCTACACTAGACCAACAAGTGAGATTCTTATATGTATATGGAATATGTACTCATATTTGTGGATACAAGATATGAACTAATTGATATATTTGAGAAAGTGTTTGACATTTCGAAGTAACTGATGCAAATATATTGTTAATTAATTCTCCTATACTTGGTGGGTTGCTCAACGCCACATGTGGAAATGCAACAGAGATGCTCATTGCAGTGTTTGCACTTTACCATGGCAAGACCAATTTTTTCAAGTATTCTCTACTAGGCTCTGTGATTTCCAACTTACTTTTTGTGCTTGGCACATCTCTCTTTTGTGGAGGAATTGCCAACATGAAAAAAGAACAACGATTTGACAAGGCAGGTGATATATTTTAGTTTTTCTTGAACAACATAGGCCACCAAAACAAGTCCAACCTGCTCATGATATTCATTCTTTAGGGCCTAACCATGGGTGTTGTATTGCTATATGACGTAGGTTATTTCTGGAATAAACTCCAGTCTTATCATGATGGCTTCATTGTGTCTCATGCTACCCTTGACCCTTCAACAATCTATGGCATATAGTGAAGTAGCTGTATCAACATTACAACTGTCTAGAGTCAGCAGCATCATCATGCTGATAGATTATTTGTTCTTCCAATTAAGGACACACAGACAATTGTTTGAAGAAGCCCTAGAAACAAAGGAGCCTTTTCTCTGAATCCTCAGCAGAAAGAATTCTTTGTCTTCGGTGGTTCCACTCCATCCCCATCTCCATATACATCCATAATATGAACTCTGTTGAGAGACAATTTAGACTTATAGGAATTTGAATTCAGCATTTTCTTGCTCACATTAGTGTAAATCTCCTTGACCACAATTTGGAATGCAGGCAATACATTTGTATTATCTAGAGCCAATTCATAGTCAAATGAATCCATGCATGATTGACTACAAGCAATGGCTTATCTAATCGTGATTCAGTGTTTGAAGGCTGCCAATTTGACTTAGAGGAAGAGGTAAGTGATGCTCCAATGGTAATTGGGGATCTCCTTCTAGATTTGCAGGACACTGGCTTGGAGCTTGTAGCTCTTGATGAATCTACGTTAAATGGAAAAATTTTGTAGATCGTCTCAGATCGAAACTAGAATGTGTCTTGGAAAGGAGAGGCAAAAATGGTGATTTTTGGCACTCTAAATTTCTCGATTTCTTATTGGAATTGTCTTATAGACGGCAGGATCGTGTTGAAAAGCGGCTTCACTGCAACACTGCAGAATTTTTTAGGAATGCTGATGTACAAAAGTTGCAACTGGAGGCAATTTTATTACTTGAAAAACTGAAACAGGGACTCTCTGTATGTTTTTGTAAATTCTCTGTATGTTTTTGGCAATGTGTTCTAGAGAAGGTCCATTCCTCTGATCACTCTTGTATGGGTAACCATTGTTGCGATGAAAAGTGCACATATTGCTCTCTTGAATCACACCAAGGAAATGAATTGGAGGAATGCCGAAATTTGGCAGGTCATGATGGGAGTCATGATTACAAAAATAAAAATCATACATGTATGAAGCTCTGTTCTTTATTTGATAAATCATCTAATTGTAACAAATTTTGTTGCTTGAAGGTTGGCCATGAAGGTTAGAAATTGCTACAAATTGGCAAATGCCTACAAATTGTTCATTCTAATAAAATGAAAAGTTATTTGCAGGTGGGATGTTGTCTTTTAACAAGTAGACTTCCAAGGGTTGCCAAACTAAAGTCCCCATATGGATTATTAAGCAATGATGCATTTGAGATTAGGACAAATTCTATATCAGCATATTATTATACAACCTTAACTAATGCATTGACTAGCTTTTCCACTAGGAAATCAACTAGTGTAACGGATTTCACTTTGAGTGGATCTTTTCCAATATAATTGACTACAAGCAATGGCTTATCTAATCATTTGACTATGAATTCTCATGGTCAATCTGATACAAAAATTCCGTCTATAAGGGACATTTATCTTCTCCAATGGTTGACTAAGACAATTGAAGTTGTCGATGTTAATGTAGGTACGATAAATGACTCAAGAAAGACTTGATAGAAATAGTGTGTTAGTGTTTCTTTCATGGCATGTATCCTAAAGGAATTGATCTCAATAGACATTCAGATGCACAAGTTTAATCTAAATGCGAGAATGATATGACTAAAGAGTGCAATTCCTTTCATGAAAAATAAAAGTTGAGACTTAGTTCCCCGGGCATAAAGAAAGAATCTGATGAAATATCTAATGGTCTACAAGACTAAATTTACCATCTGCAAGTGTTATTGAGAAACATAAATTTACTTGTGAGAAAAATCTTCTCTCAACAAGATCATATTCATATTGACTACATTGAAATCTTTGCACCTATTGCAAATATGAACTCTTATCTGCTTATTCTTTCACACATTATTCATTCTGTATAAGAGTTATAACATACATCAATTGGATGTCAATAGTGTTTTTTTACATGGTGTTCTCACTGAGGAGATTTATATGGAGCAATTTTTTTACATGGTGCTCTCAATGAGGAGATCTATATGGAGCAACCCAAGGCTTTGATAAGGGCCACAATCTTGTTTGTCTACTAAAGAAATCTTTTTACACTTTGAAGCAAGCCTCCATAGTGTGGTATAAGAAGATTGATTGATTATTAGTTTTGGTTTCAAGCATCATGAATTTTATTGTAGTGTTTATATTTTGCAAATGATGATACTTACATGTTGGTGACTTAATCATAAATGTGCAACTGATAATACTTACATGTTGGTGACTTAATCATAAATTGAAGTAGTGTCAACCTAATTTTGGGTTTGAAAAAACAATAAATAGAGATATTTAGAATTACAAACCTAAGTGTGTTGTATTTCTCCTTATGGAAGCCAAGTTTTGCAAATGGATAACATATATTTATTCACCTAAATATAAATCGCCATTCATTATACATGTTTAGGATGGAACACTATAAATCATTTTTGACACCATATCAATCAAGAGAGAAATTGACTGAGTGTGCCTTTGAAAATTAATGGTACTCTCTACAAGAAGACTACTAGAGCCTCATTTACTTGATTCATAGCAGATTTGATATATTATTTGATGTTAGTGTGCTCTACAAATTCATGTAGGATATGAAAGAGAGCTGCTTAGAGGCCACAAAAAGGATTGTTTATGAAAGATACATATTAGCACAGTATAAAGTACTGCATTAGGAATATGAAACTAGTCAGTTACTTTGGTCTTGTAAGAAGCACGCAGAACTATTGACCACTAAAATTGAATATAAGGGTGCATTTAATGTTGACAAAATCAATGTGAATCGACATAATGGATGAGGTTGGCTTCTCGTTTGAGCAATATATTCCAATGTATTATGCAATACAAAATCTTCTTGTTCATAGTAAAATAGTGTATGTGGAGTCTTCATGCCCATTATTTGACAAAATAAAGATATTGTGAATCTTCTTGTTCATAGTAAAATAGTGTATGTGGAGGCTTCATGCCCATTATTTGACAAAATAAAGATATTGTGAATCTTATTTATTGCAAGATAAGTGATCACAACATTAATATTTCTGTGGAGTCATTAATGAAGGACAAGTTTACGAAACTTTGAACTATGTTTTGGATTTAAAAAATTGCAATCATGGTAGAGTGTACATAAGACAATTTCACCTCTAAAAAGTTTCAGATAGTTGTGTTGACAAATGAGCTTTGAAACATCAATTTCATCATACAATTTGACCTTTTATGAATATTGTTTTTTTTTTATCGGTAAAAACTAAGTCTATTAAGAAAATATATAGTACAACCAGAAGTTACATCCAAGAGAAGCAAGAACATAGGCAGCCGGAAAGGATGGGCTATCCACCTCGGCTCCTAGAAGAAGAGAGAAGAGAGAAGAACATAGCAATAGGTAACTGGAAGAACAGAGTAGCAGAAGCCAAGCATAGGGTTCTACCCAACATGGGAAGAGTCAACTATGCGGCATTTTTCCCTTTCTTTTTGCCAACTTTGACCCATTCAGGAGGGGACTGCTGAGCTGGCATGATTTGCAAACTGAGCTGGGCAGACTGAGAGATTTCCTTGTCTGAATCCGAGGTAGAGGATTCATGATTTCTTTTCTGGGAAGTTGGCTGGACTGACAGATTTTCAGGCTCAGCCGAGGGCGGATTCTGTGTCCTCATAGCTGCCTCTCCTTCCTCATTCTCCTCCTCTTCATCTGAGCTGAAATCAAAATCGTCCATGGGCGGAGGGTCATGCGGCTTCCAGCTTTTGGATTTCTTCTTGGCTTTCTTCTTTTGGGTGGGTATTGAAGGACAAGAGCTCTGTAGATGCCCTGTGTGGTGGCAGTTGCGGCAGCGGAAAGCTGTGTTCTCATAATCCAGGTTCTGAGTCCAATGGAAGTCTCCGATTTTGATATTGATCTTGTCAGGGAGACCTTTGCTCATGTCTATTTCTGCACAGATTCTGGCATAGGTATATAAACCCTTTTCCCCTCTAGAAGTGTCTGTGTCTAGGAGGCGGCCTAGAGAGTTGCCGATCCCTTGGAATACAGCGAAGTGCCATAGATTCGCCGGGAGATTAGGAAGTCTGACCCAGATGGGGAGCTTGGTGATGATTGTTGTAGATGGATCGAAGTCTGGGAACCAGGGGGTGATGAATAAACCTGCTGAGCCCCAAAACCATGGTCCTGCTTTTAAGGCCTTTTGGTAGTCCTCCTCAAAAGCAAACACTATGATGAAAAAGCCCTTTGAACATAACAAAACCTTACAATTATTGGTCTAGTTAGAGTGAATCCACTGGTAGAGATCTGTTGTGCGTGGCCATAGCCCATTGAACCTGCAAATGATGCCATGCTCTGCAAACTATTGGGTTTGCTCATCCAGCATTGGGTGTGTTATTTCAATAGAGGGGGTTTCCTCTAGTTTGTCCACCAGAAAAGGTTTGGGAGCCTGTGCTGGTGGCACTGATTTCTCCTGCTTATGTGCATGGACAACATCTTTGTATGAAAATGCCTTGGCTGAAGAAGACTGTCCTGCAGCTCCCCCTCTCAAACGAAGGGCAAGAATAATGGAGGAATTTCTCTTAATGTTGTAAAAAGAAAGGGGGTAGAGATCCTCGAGTTGTTTACCTTCGTGTAGGAGTCGTTGAGCTGCAGATGGAATCCCCAGCTTGAGTTCCAGTGTGTGTTTGAGGTTCTGAACTAAATCCGATGAGCTCACCCACTGTAGCCGGGTTTTGCCTGAGATGAGCTTGATTTGGATCTGAAATGAGGCAGAGAGGTCAGAGATTCGCATTCCCCTGCAGATTTGAGAAGCCGCGTGTTCTTCCAGAGTGGAATGTGTTCTTCTAAGAATCCCCGCATGAGGAGAACCAGAAAAGAAATCTGCGAGTTCGCCTTTGTCTGATGCGTATTCAAACTGAAGGGGGCGGCAGGTGCGTGAATCAACATTCGAGGGCCAAGAGCTGGCAGCCCCAAAGTCCCAAGCAGAGAAGTTAAGAGCGCTGGGGGCACGCGGAGGAGACTGGAGGGCGAGCCGTTCACTGATGTCTGAGAAAACCCTCGTTCCAGAACTGTAGCGCATATTACCATCATTTGCGAGGTCGAGCAGGAGCCCGAGAACGGCCGAGGGTCGGGGGCCGAGAGCGATCGAAGGCCTGGAGGCGGCGGCAAATCTGCTGTAGATCCTCGGGGGAACCTGCAATCCGTGGTTAAAGCATTCTTTACTCTTATTCTCCAGGCCAAGCCGAAGCCCGAAAGCTGCCGAAGGCAGGGAGCCGAGAGCGGCCAGCGGCATGGGGGCTGCGGTTGGATTGCTAGGGTTTCTTCCAGCCATTCTCCCAGTTCTCCCAGGTAGGCAAAAAAATCGACCTTTTATGGATATTGTTGATTCACAATGGAAGGTCAAATTACTAATTGGTTAGATTCGTCCAAGGTCCCCAGGTTATGCAAGTCGAAGTATCTAAGATAGGTTCCCAAGCTTTGCAAGTCAAAGTATCTAAGTTAGGTCCCCGAGCTTTGCAAATCAAAGTATCTGAGATGAAGATCCAAATGCATTTAAGATGATTAGCGTTGATTGTGTTTCCTATTTTGGATGAGTTACTTTTAATTTTAAGCCATATATAAATCATACCGTTTGTCTTATCATTAAAATTATTTAGCTATCCATTTTATGTCAAGCAATGCTTACTTGTACTTCAACACTGTAAAGATATCTTTGAACACAACATTTTCTTGAAATTCATTATTCTTCGTTCCTGTAAGTACACGGCTCTCTAACAACCATTACCATTGACTTGAGGACACTTAAAGAACATTGTGATATACTTAAAACCCTAGTTTTAAAAATAAGACATAAATTCCTCGAGAATTCACTTTCTTTAGATCCTTTGAAAGCTTGTTTTCTATAGGAGTTCACGATTTGTTGTTAACTATCCTCGGCTGCACTTGGAGATGATACAACGCATCGCAACCTCCCGTGAAATAACAACATAAATCTTATAAATCAGACAGAGCAAATCAACATTGCCACGAAATACCTGAAGTATCATCATCACGGTTACTTCATAAAAAGTGCCAAACATAATACAAAGAAAAATAGCACAAACAAGCACCACACACATTTGTAATAAACTTTTATTATTATGGGCTGATAAAGAAACAAAGGATACAGAGCTATACAGAGGCCAACCCCCAATCAAGTTGATCACAAACAATGAACTATGATCATCCAGAGGCCAAGTCCATTGAATTTGCTATACAATTATTTACATATTTTACATCATTAATATAACGGTATAAGAAGTGCAAGTGATCAGAAGTGCCAGTGGATTCAAATGATTTAAGAAAGAAGGGAGAAGCATTGTATTAGCTGATCTAGCGAAAACATACCACTGACCAGGAATCTCTAAACAGAAAGGTGGGGTGCAGTTCCTATTCGATGAAGGAAAGCAAAAAATACCAGCAATTGCCCCAAATTGTCACCTCGTGCTGTACCGATCTCCTACCAAATCACACTCCTTTCAAATTAAGATGTTCAGCAAGAAGTCCAATATTATCCAACGCCTTCTCCATCAGTCTGCCCAATTCTTGCAGATAGACTTGGGATCGTGCCTTATACTTTTCAAAGGAAACCTCCAGTGGCAAAAAGGAGTATTTTACTTCCTACAAGGCCAAGAAGTGCTAAGAATCTATGTCAAGGACTAGAATCTATGTTAACACTGTGATTCATCAATGGTCTTTACCTGTGTAGTTTGAAGAGTTGTCATTCTGTAGAACAAAGACTATTTATCAGCTATGTGATTCATTTCACTAGTTTCAATCCCACTTCTTCACCCCTATGAGCATCACTCGATGCAATGAGTGCTAAGTGAACTATTCGAAAATCATGAGAAATTAGTCAGTTACGACTACCTCTCATGGAAATGGTCATACATGAATGACTTACTTAACGCAGTTGAATCCCAAAATGATATCTAATTCTAGATTAGCTGGATTTAGTTCCTTTCTCCTACCACCACTGTAATTAGCACTGTCTTCTTTCAGTTCTACCAATTTTGCACACTTCTCTATGATGAAGTCAATTTCTCAATTCCTGGCTCATCAAATGACAGAGCCATGTTCAGCCAGCCTCGTGAATAGTTCTCCATTTCTGGTCTTCTGTTCGATGATCAACAAATCATATTTGGCAAATCCCAGTGGTATTGTGCTTTCCAGATCCTGGAATTGCTGTACCCAATTTCTGTCTTTAGCAAGGTAATTGTCACAGTGGAAAACAGATGAACGAGGATGATTTTTAGAGAACCATCGTCCATACATACAACCTTCATAGGAAATTACTTAATTCCATTGGAAGAGGCCCAAAATACAACATCTAAGAATAGGATTTTATCAATCCAAGACTGTAGAGAAAACGATCTGACTTTGATTTGAAGAGATCACCAAGGGAGAATCAGATGGAAGGTTCCCTTGGAGAAGATTTTGTATGCATATAGTCATCTTTTACTTGCAATATTGTTAGTCCAATTTCTTGGCGAACAACTTCTATTGTCTTGGCATCAACGGGGTTTCCAGCTGTATCAATCACATAGAACACATCAGCTACCTTATCACCCCGTGTTGAGACCTCTGCTTTTGTAACTGACATCGCATTTTCTCTAAATATGCGAGTCACCTCCGAGAGAAGCCCAACATGGTCGTTGGTGCAGAGTTTCAGTCGCATACCCTGAATTCATAAAATATCATCAACAAAACTCACAGTAAGCTGACTAAAATTTAAAAAGGATCAAATTTGAATGCACCGGGAATCCCAAGTCTTAGGGTTTTGAATAAATTTCCACCATGTATTTGATTCTTGGACTCATACCTCTGATGTTCTTCGTCTAATGGAAGCCTCCAAACACTAAATCACACACTGCTTCTCTGCTTCTGAATACACAGGGCAACCATCAGTATGCCTGATGTAGTACTCCTATATCACAAAAGAGAAGAACGGAAATAAATACCCCAACTCTTCTTTAACCTAATTTAGATTCAATATTAATCCCATTAGGGATGTGATCTGAAACCACCTATACCTAGTTTAACAAAACCAAATTAGGAAATAAACATTTGAAAAAAAACAAAGATCTTATGAAAAATCAAGTCCGTTGTAAGAAACCATAACGATGAGATAGTAAAAGCGTATAGTGCATATTCAGATTGCAATTACAGAGATCAACAGAGAGCTCATTGAGAGCAACAAAGATCTAGATCAAAAAGCAGACACGTTTACAGAACATCAAATACCAAGCCCCGAGACAATAACCAGCATATAGCTCTACCATCAACAGGATTATTACATGGTCTTTGAAGAAATCCAAAGAAGCAAATAAAAAAAAATAAAATCCACCAAAATCCCTCAAAAATCCTAACAAAACCAAACCAGTATCAGTCGTCCACCAAAGGTAACAAAAGTGGGCAGTGAAACATTACAATAACATACCTTGCCATGACAATATTCGAAGTCCATCATTGTTGGCCCATTCAATAACAAATTTCCATTGACCATGGCATAGGGTTGGTTGTTATTATTATTATTATCACATGAATAATGAAAGTATTCGCGGGTGCTTGAGACACAAACAATCACATTATCACGGCGAAAACTCCATAGAGGAGAGGGAAAAATTGTGGAGAATAGAGGTATACCATTTCCAAGCATGGAGATTGGTTGCACTGTCCACAACTTTGTAGTGGAGTTATACCTAGCAACATGCACAAAACTTTCCCTTCTGTCCTGCCAATTACCAAACAAATAAACTGTATAATCCCCTGAATCTCTATTAACTTGCAGCTCAGTTGTTAGATGAACAATGAGACACTTGAAAAATTTATCATAGCCTCTAGCATGTGGATGTATCCTTGGAAAAAGTTTGAACTTGGCATGAGAGGATTGACAACAAATAAAGTAAAGTCAGACCGAGCCACCAAAAACAAACCATCAGAGGCAGGCTTGAGACCTAGGGTTTTCATGCCCCACCTATCTCAGTTGTAGGCAGCCTTCAGCTCAAACCAACGAGTTGGGGCAATGCTGAAAGCCCATATGTCAATTTATTGTTATTAATGAAAATGCATCTATCTGTTTTGTCATAGACCGATTGGAAACGTCTGGAAGCATAAACAACAGTCCAATCATTAGAAACTGATATTAAAGTTATCAAATCAGCCAGTGAGATTCTTAAAAAAATGATCTCCAGTATACCATTTGGAAGCTCTTGAATGACAGGGAAATCGCTTGTGCAAAGGGGCCTGAAATCTTGATCTGGTGTGCCTCTGGAAACCCTTTTGCGTTTGGAGATGTGTAATAATAACGCTTCAATTCTTCAATAAGAACATGCATTAGAATGTTTTGAGCAAAGCGGATGACCACTTCTCTCCATTCACGGGTGTGGATAGCTTTGTGATTCCCTGCAAATTTTTATACATTATGGGGATGGCCCAGACCTTGTAAAGATTCTCATTTTCCACTCTGACTTGTCTTCCAAAGCCTGCAACTCTTGTGAAATATTCAATGCTTGGGCTGGAGATAAGACCCTGGCTATGTCAATAACATTGGTGAAGTTGTTGGGTAGCTGAAAGTCTGGGACTTTTATTGCTTCTAGCTCTTTTGAGGCCATGTTGGATTGAGAGTCCGAGTTCAGGATTTGGATATGTCCTGCCAATTACGAAACAAATAAACTGTATAATCCCCTAAATCTCTATTAACTTGAAGCTCAGTTGTTCCATGAACAATGAGACACTTGACAAATTTGTCATAGCCTCTAGTATGTGGACATATCCTTGGCAAATGTTTGAACTTAGCAGTGAGAGTATTGACAACAAATAAGGTAAAGTCTGAACGAGCCACCAAAAATAAACCATCACAGGCAGCCTTTAGACCTAGGGTTTTCATGCCCCACCTATCCCAGTTGTAGGGAACCTTCAGCTCAAACCAACGAGTTGAGGCAATGCTGAAAGCCCATATGTTGAGGTTACTGTTATTAATGAAAATGCATCTATCTGTTCTGTCATAGACCGATAGGAAACGTCTGGAAGCATAAACAACAACCCAATCATTAGAAACTGATATTGAAGTTATCAAATCAGCCAGTGAGATTCTTGAAAAAATGTTCTCCAGTATATCATTTGGAAGCTCTTGAATGACAGGGAAATCGCTTGCGCAAAGGGGCCTAGAATCTTGATCTCGTGTGCCTCTAGAAACCGTTTTGCATTTTGGAGATGTGTAACAGTTCTTCATGGATTTCTGAACCAGTCGATTAAGCCATACCTTGAAACAAAGTCGACATTGCAACGAGATGAGACTCCACTCTACCCCGACGTCCACAGCCTGCCGCCCTCCGTTGCCAAGTTGTGCTGAGCTGTGCGGCCGGGGTCACCAGATTGAAAGTAGGGAAGGAAGGCCCCACTCAGGGGAACACCATCATCCAAATACAACCCATCCTACCTCTATGCGCTTCGTTGGTTTGCATCCCTGCACAAACAAGAAAACGGTCAAAAAAAGATAACCCTAAATACAGAACAAAAGCAAAAGCAAGAAACCTAGCCTAGCGATCCTCTTCCTGCAGAAAAATCTGCCCTACGCAGCCCTCCTCATCCTCTTGGCGCTCCTCCTCCTACAGAAAAATCCTCCCTGCGTGGCCCTCCTCATCCTCCTGGCCCTCCTCCTGCAGAAAAAGCTTGTGCAGCACATGACGGACCAGCTAGGTAAACGGACGAGATGGGTTGGGTTTAATTAATTTTTTAACTAATAATTGTTTTTTTAATGTTTTCTTTGGACGACAGATAATTGTTCAATCGTCTAACAATAGATCTGACGGTTAAAATTAGGACAGAAAGGCATTTAGGGGAGTTCATTTCAGAGGGAAACGCCTTACGGCGTAAATATATAACATGGTTGTATAGTTATTGTTTTTTAGTTTAATAAAATATTTTAATGTTATATGAAACAATAATAAAATTGTAAAATAAATTATATGAATATTTGTTTAATTTTTTTAATTATTTTTTTTAATATAATTAAATATTTTTTTGGTAGATAAAGGTTTATATATATATATATATATATATATATATATATATATATATATATATATATATCACTGACATTGAAGAGAATGATATGAAGTTAATAATTTTTTATTTAATATTAGATAATGACAATTTTTTTATATAATGTTCATATTATAGTATATATGTCATGTCATTAGAGTTAAATTGATATAATGAAAGGTGCATAAATTGTACATAGGTTATTTTTATTTTATTTTTCAAATTTATATTTTTTAAATTATTTTTTTTAATTAAAAAATAAAACCCATAAAAATTATTTATTTAATATCAAAATAGAAATTTTGAATTTAATTACCAACCCCTTGTATGAATTCAACTACAAACTCCTTGTATTTATGGAATAAGTTGTATCATACAAGTATAATAAAACAATATCACAATAACCACTACATAAAGTTATAAAGTTATTTGTCTACGTAGTATAAATATATATAGAGTTATTTGTCCATTAATTTATCCATTGAACACTTAGCATATACCGCCCAGCCTATAAGAGAGATAGCTCCATATATTGTTCACCCACTATCAAGGTAACTCTTTTAGATTTCCCGAAATTTTGTAGTGACCATAGAGGATCCAAAAATCCTAATGAAATACGACAGTAAAATATATCACTACTTTCTGTCGACATAATTATATGGCTGCCTATTCCACATTGGCTGTTCCTTCCTAGTGGAGATTACGCGCTGAAACACAGTACTAATATCGGTGGTCTTCCTTGAAAACTTGTACAATGGCCCAAAGCTTCAGTTTCCCAAAGAATAATGAATGAAAATGTTATTAAAAATTAGCGGAGTTATTAAAAGATCAGGTTTCCTTATGGTGTTGCTCCTATATACAACGCTGATTGAAAACGCCCACTGATTCTGTTCCCTCAGTACAATGGATATATGAAAATACGCCAAAGTCTTCTAATGTTGACTCCAGTTTTTGGGTGGTGTGAATATTTATGTGTATGTAGAGGCAAAAAACATTGAAAGAGCCAGCTTGATTGCTTTCACCGAACGCTTCCGTCAAATTAGTTGAAATGTTATGCTTCATATCTCCTTCAAGATAATTGTATCTTGAAAGTTCTATTGTATAAACCAAAAGAAGATCAGTCTAACACTAATTCCGGCAGGGTTAGGGATCACTGGCACCTAAGGTGCGTCTTTTCAGCAGGGTTTTTCTTGATATAAATTGGCTGGAAATAGTAGGATGAGCAGAGAGTAGAGAACACTAAACCCACACTCCTACCAAGTGAAAACTGTAATTTTAGTTTTGTTTTGAGAACATTGACTGGACGTAAATCCCCGTACTTGCACAGCTGCAATTTAGGTGATTTTTGAATAGTTTGAAGCGTTCCGATTCGCGAGGGAAGTGGCTAAAACATCCCGGTAAACATTATTCCTTGAAGTGAAAGAGGGCATCTTTGAAATACTAACAGCGAGGACTATCTAAAAACATAATTTTATAACATGAAAACATATCATTCTCTTGTTCGCAGAATGTGAAAAATGGGTTTCGAAGGCGTCATAATATCAACTCAAAGAATTATAAATGGTAAATATTTAATTTGTACAATGCTAATATCATTTTTCTAGTAGTTAGAAAGTAAACTTATATTTTTCACCCCTCGGAATTAATGTAATATTGAATGAAAATTGATATATTTTATCAAATTATATAAAAATCAATGTAATAATTGAATTGAAAAATGGCAAATTTTATTAAAATATTTAAATTATAATATCTAAAATTATTCACTTAATTATTAGTGCAATCAAATTACTAAATTTGGTTAATATAATTGAATCTATGTTGTTTTATATTTTTACGTCCTAAGGCGTTGTTCTGGGAAGAACTCGGAGTTGTTGTGTGATGTCTTGGATTTTTTAGGTGAAATCGTTATTTCTTAAGCAAAGTCTTTCGGTAAAAATCACATAAGAGAAATTTTTGGCTGAGGCATTTTAAACTAACAAGTGTGGTTCATCATCAGGACCAGATGAAGAGGCAAACCATGGCAAAGGCTTAAATATAGAGCAATGTTGAGACACAATTTCCAAGCAACCACTATATTGGACAATAATATTTGAATTATGATATTAATTTATTAATATATTAAAAACAAATATTATAAGTAACAGCTATATTAAACGAATAGTTTTTGAAAAATAATATTTAAATTATGATATTAGTTTATTAATTTATTGAAAACAAATATTAATAAGTAACCACAATATTTGACGGAAAAAGCAGACGGGAGGTCGAGCGAAACAACGGACGAATAGCTAGGGTTTCAGGTTTTTGAGCTCCATGGAGGCACACAAAGGGGGGAGCTCCACTCCCTCCTACAGGCAGGCAGTGGCCAGTCGTGGTAAGAAACCTTTAGAATCTGTCAGAGGGTTTGCTGAAGAAAGGAAAAAGAATCTGGAAGAGGATCATGAGTTTACCAAACCAAGGGAGGTCAGTAGCACGAAAGACAATGAGGAAGAAGACAAAAAACAGGGAGCAGAAAACAAGGCACAGAAGGGGCCATGTAAACCCAAGACTATGGTCACTCCCAGAGTAGTTTTAAATGATCATGCTTTGCAGGCACATAGGGACCACATGTGGACCTATGCTATCATTTGTAAATTAATGGGATTATGACCCACTAAAAAGGCATTACAAACGTGGATTAAATACCATTGGAACCTTAGGTCAAAGGGATTCTTCATTGTGGTCTTTACAAATATTGAAGACAAAGACATGTTGTTTGAAGGAGGACCCTATTTCTATGCGGCAGTAGGGCTCTACATGCAGCCGTGGATAACGAATTTTGTCCCGGAGCGAGAAACTTTTACCTCAGTCCCGGTCTGGGTAAGACTCTACTCCTTACCTCTTGATTACTAGCAAAGAGAAACATTATCTGCCATAGGTAATAAACTAGGGCATTTTTTTAAAGCCTCTGAGGCCACTAGAAGGGGAAAATATACTTCCTTTGCAAGAATATGTGTAGTGATGGACCTATCGGGAGCCCTACCAGATGAGGTTATCTTAGAAGTTTTTGATGAAGAATGGGTGCAAATAGTAGATTATGAACATATTCCTTTCAAATGTCGTAGATGCCATGAGCATGGACACCTATTTAGAGACTGCCCTCTTAGCAAGACAGAGAACAGAAGTAAAAAAACCACAACGAAAGACACTAAAATATTTCACAAAGTGGATCATAGAGGAAAAGGGGGCAAAAGGGGGCCAAAGCAACAACAAATAGAAGGGCAACAGGCCAGTTTGAACAGGTTCCAAGTTCTTGAAGAAGAGGAAGAAATACCAAAAGAAGATCAAGTAATGGAAGGAAGCTCAGGGGAGAAGGAGAAAGAAGAAGACAGGGAACTAGCACAAGATGTTACTAAACCGAAGGAAACAATGATGAGCGATGGGGAACTTGAGATGGATTAATAAATGACTCAAAGTGAGATGGAAATGGAGGATAATGAACTCCAGGAGATTCTGGAAGGAGAAAAGCTAGACCTGGAAGGATTCTTGAAACAGGGCACCATTGGAGGGGTAGACTCAGTACCTCAAGAAGAGTTCAACCGAGTACAATAGTTGTTTCTATGGAAAACTCAGGCCAAAGAATAGGAAAGGCAAAATACCAATGAAAGGCAGGGCAATGAAGGAGTGAAAACTATGAAAACCACACTAGGATTAGCTCCCAGAAACCCAGGAAAGAAACGAGGTAGGAAAAAGCAGAATGAGCTATTAATGGAATGTGGAAAGCTAATGATAGATTCAGGTAAGATGAAAGATCTATCCAGTCACTCTTTTACAAATCTTTAATAATGAAGTTCACAACTTGGAATATTAGAGGTTTAGGTAGTAAAAGAAAACGAAGAATACTTAGCAATAGAATGAAACAAGAAGCTCCAGATATGATCTTTATACAGGAAACTAAATATTCCATTCAAAAAATCAAAGAAATTCATAGTAAATGGCTCAATAGATTTGAGTTTCTAGAAGTTAAAGAAGATAACACAACAGGAGGCATACTCACTCTTTGGAATCCCCAAAAGATTGGCATAATAGATGCTGAGGCAACTAGGAATTACTTATCAGTGATTATTCAGCCTGTAGGAGACAGTGAGACTTATTTGGTCATGAATTTTTATGGCCCACAAAGAATGGATGACAAACTGAGATTTCTATATTCTCTTGTAGAACTAAGAGATAGGCATGCAGGAGTTCCATGGATCATGGGTGGGGACTTCAACATGATCAAATCACTGACAGAAAAAAAAGGGGGAACAAGAACTTTAAGCAAAGATTCTACAGCTTTCCAAACTTTCATAGATAATATGAAGCTAGTTGACACTGAAATGAATAATGGCCTCTTTACCTGGAAAACCAAGAGAGAAGGGGAGTCTCAGGTAGCTTCAAAGTTAGACAGGTTCATTGTTTCAAAGGACCTTATGCTCACAGACAAGGAAATGATAGTGAGAATTCTCCCCTTTGGAGGTTTGGACCATTGGCCAGTTCAAATGGAGGTACAGGGTATTGGAACCCCAAAGAATAAGCCTTTGGGATTTGAGAATATATGGCTTACCCACCCAGATTTTATCAGCAACATAGCAAGATCGGGGAAAGAAGATCTGAATATTTAGGGAAGAAGAATGTTTCTGCTCCACAAAAGACTAAAATACATCAAGCTTAGACTCAAAGACTGGAACAAGAATGAATTTGGCAACATTTTTGCAGCGAAAAAAGAGGTTGAAGATAAAATGCAAACACTCAATCAAACTCTTATTACAGAGGGTTTTGATAGAGGCAGAGATGAACAAGTCACCAAACTTCATCAAGACTGGGAGAACTTATGTAAACAAGAGGAAATATATTGGAGACAAAAATCTAGAGTGCAATGGCTAAAAGAAGGGGAACGAAACACCAGTTTTTTCCACAGATCCACCATGGCAAACAGATCCCACAATAGGATCTCTTCAATCAAGGACGAGGAAGGTCATCTTCGCAATTCCCATGAAGAGATTGAAATTGTGTTAGTACAACACTTTCAAGGTATAGCGAGGGAAACCAATGCAGACAGAGATCATTTTATCAGAGACTTAACTAGGCATATACCTAGACTAGTTTCAAGAGAGGATAATTTCAATCTCAATAAGCCAGTGACTGAAGAGGAGGTAAGTGAGGCAGTTAAGGAGATGCAGAATGGCAAAGCGCCAGGCCCTGATGGTTTTAATGTGGATTTCTTTAAATCCTGTTGGAGCATTGTTAAACAAGATATTGTGAAAGTAGTGGAGGATTCTAGATTGGATAAAACCATTCTGAAGGTGCTCAATACTTCTTTCATATCCTTAATCCCCAAACAGGATAATGCTCTGTCTCCACACAAATTCAGACCCATAGCTCTGTGCAATGTGGCGTATAAAATAATATCCAAAGTTGTTGCCAATAGACTAAAACCCCTTCTTCCTACACTAGTTTCTATGTAGCAGTCAGGTTATGTGGAGGGTAGACAAATTCTCAACAACATCATTCAAGCGCATGAAGTGGTTCATTCATTGTTAAGAAATAGGAAGGCGGGAATGATCATGCAATTGGACCTTGCCAATGCCTACGATAAATTGAATTGGACCTATATTAGGAAGGTCCTTTTTGCCTTTGGCTTTGATCATAACTAGGTGAGATGGGTCATGGCATTGGTCACTTCCCCTAGCTTTTCAATTTTGGTTAGTGGTTCTCCTTCCAAGACCTTTACTCCTTCAAGAGGTATCAGATAGGGAGATCTGCTCTCTCCCTTTCTCTTTATCTTCATGATGGAAGGACTAGGGTGATCCATCAAGCATGCTAAAGAAGGGGGTAACATCAAGGGTATCCAACTTTCTGAAACTGGAAAAGCTTTGTCCCATCAACAATTTGTTGATGACACTATGCTGCAGGGAATCCCCACGGTAAAAGAAGCTCTTGCTTATAAAAAAATCCTGCGAGACTTTGCCATGGCCTCAGGTATGGAGGTAAATCTATCCAAATCTAAGATTTTTTTCTTTAATACTAATGTTGCTATTCAGAGAAATATCTCCAGAATTCTAGGTTTTCAAAGGGAGGTCCTTCCTTCCAAGTACCTGGGAGTCCCTCTAACTAATAAACCCTTGCACAAAAGCATCTGAGAGCTGGTAATTAATAAGATGTAGGACAAAATCATAAAATGGACAGTCAGATCTTTAAACTTGGTGGGTCGGTTGGCGCTTACAAAAGCAGTTTTGCAATGAATCCCCATCTTTTTGCTTTCAACTCTTCTAGAGCTAAAGGGATTTTTACATCAATTCAGAACCATTCAAAGAGACTTTCTTTGGGGTAAGGGGGAGGAGAGGAAGAAATAAGCCTTAGTAGCCTGGGATAAGATTTGCAAACGGAAAACTCACAGCGGTCTTGGACTGGATGATCCAGATGTACTAAGCAAGGCTCTAGGAGCAAAATTATGGTGGCGTTGGGTGAGAGAACCCAAGGCTCAGTGGGCTAGTGTCTGGAAGGAGAAATATGTAGGTTTTAACCCTGTACAGAAAATTACCTGCATAGGAATTCTAAAACATAGAAAATAAATAATGCAAGAGCAGAACACATAAAACACATATACATAGAGATTTTCCCCTGGATCCCAAAAACCGGGACTACTAGCTTGATTTTTCATTATGTTCCTTTCAATGTTATAATACATATTTATACATGCCGAAGCATCCAATACCATGGACCGAAAACCATCGCGTCCAATACCATGGACAGAAAACCATCGCATCCAAAAAACATGTGCGAAAATCATGCACAAAACCATAGGTGGGTCCACCCAACCTAACATAAGGTCCAAAACTAAAATTCTCCAGGGCGCTGCCTCGAACCCCATAAAGTGGGGTTACGGGTGCCCCTTAAACTCCCTGTTAACTACGTGGAAAGAATATAACACAACCCAACATTCTCCCACTTGTTGTTTTCTTTCCACATGGGGCCACAAGAGAGCTTAGTTATTTTTCCAGCCCTGAAATGCGCATTTTCTCTCTACACCAAGAGAACTTCTCAGAGCTCACAGATTTTGTCAATGTATCTACGGTATTCTTTAAAGTGTCCAGCTTTACGAGCAACACCTTTTTGTCTTCTATCATATCCCTCACAAAGTGATACTGAACATCAATGTGCCTTGTTTTTTAATGATATGCGGGGTTATTTACCAATAAAATTGCACTTTGAATGTCACAGTCTATCCTTATAGCTTCCTGTACTAAGCCCATACTTGAACACAATCTCTGCAACCAAACTACTTCCTTGCTTGCATGAGTAGTTGACATGTATTCTGTGTCTATAGTTGTCAGTGCCACTACAGATTGTTTCTTACTCATCCAACTGACTGCACCTCCAAATAGGTTAAACAAATACCCACTTGTAGATTTTCTCTGATCCCGATCTCCAGCCCAGTCTACATTAACAAAGTCATGAATATACAACACTCTTTTCAATCCTGGTCTTCTTTGGTAGCACAAACCATAATCACTAATGCCACGCAAATACCTGAAAACCCGCTTCATTGTTGTCCAATGCTCCTTCCCTGGTTTTGACATAAACCTGCTCAATACTCCAACTGCATGTGCAATGTTTGGTCTAGTATAGACCATTGCATACATCAGGCTACCGACTGCACTTGCATATGGAACACGAGACATGTCCTCTTCCTCTTCTTGTGTCTTGGGACACTGTTCAACAGATAACCTCACACCTACAGGAATAGGAACCTTCACCGGATTACTATCCTACATATTAAACCTCTGCAATATTGTCTCGACATACTTCCTTTGGTTTAACCAAAGCTTCCTCTTTGTTCGATCTCTTTTAATTTCCATGCCCAAAAATATAGTTTGTAGCACCAAGATCTTTCATGTCGAATTTGGAGGACAATTGGGTCTACAAATCCTCGATAACTTCTTTTTCATTTCCAACCAACAACATATCATCCACATACAAGACCAGATAAATAACACAGTCACCAATTAATTTAAAATACACACAGTGATTTGCTTTGCTTCTAGTGAAGCCAAGTCCCCGTATAAATGTATCAGATTTATGATACCACGTCCTTGGTGAATGTTTTAACCCATATAGAGAATTTTTTAACTTACATACTAGTTCTTTCTTACCCTTCACCGCAAAGCCTTCAGGTTGCTTCATGTAGATCTCCTCTTCCAGATCCTCGTGAAGAAATTTTGTCTTCACATCCATCTGTTCTGCCTCAAAATCAAAAGCAACAGCAACAGATAAAAGTAATCTAATAGAAGTTACCTTGGCAACAAGAGAAAAATATCACCAAAATCAATTCCCCACACCTGGGAATAACCTTTTGCTACAAACCGAGCTTTGTATTTCTCCACTTTTCCTTCTGCATTTGTATTCTTTTTGAACACCCATTTGTTGCCAATGGGTTTCCTTCCAGCCGGTGACTCCACCAGATCCCAAGCATCATTTTTGTGCAAAGATGCCATTTCATCAACCATGGCCTCTTTCCAGAGTTTTCCATCCTCTGAATCCACTGCTTCCTTCACAGTTTTGGAATCATCATCAGTAACAGACAAAGAAAAATTTGAACAGAAAGCAGATGGACTATACCTTTCTGGCTGCCTTCTTTCTCAAACTGATCTTCTCACAGTCGAAGTTTGTGGCTCTTCATATTCTGATTCCTCCTATGTTGTAGAGTCTGATTCTTCCTCCTTTAGCTCAAACTCTATCTTCTCAGTTTCCTTTGGTTGGAATTCATGTTTAATAACATCTTTCACCTCTTTGAACACCACATCTTGGCTGTACATAACCTTCCTTGTTACTGGGTTCCAAAGCTTATAACCTTTTAAACCATCCTTATACCCAATAAATATGCACTTTTCAGATTTACTATCCAACCTTTTTCTTTTCTCCTTTGGAACATGTACATATGCATCACATCCAAATACCCTCAGATGTGAAAGAGAGGGTTTCTTACCAGTCCATACCTCTTGTGGAGTCTTATCCTCCAACAATGATGAAGGTGACCTGTTGACTAGGTAACATGCAATATCCACTGCCTCTGCCTAGAATTCCTGTCCTAACCCGGCACCACTGAGAATGCTTCTTACCCTTTCCATCAACGTCTTGTTCATTCTTTCTGCAACTTCATTTTGCTGAGGTGTATATGTAGTATAATTATGTCGTGCTATACCACACTTCTTGCAGAATTCTTCAAATTCCTTACTGCAAAAGCCTCCACCATTATCTGTCCTCAGCACCTTTATCTTCTTCTCTGTCTGGTTTTCCACTAGAGCCTTAAATTCTTTAAACCTATCAAAGACTTCAGATTTCTTCTTAAGGAAATATATCCATGTATTTCTTGAGAAGTCATCTATAAATGATACATAGTACATAGACTTACCCAGTGATGCAACCTTCACAGGTCCAAACACATCACTGTGCACAAGCTCTAATATATGTCTCACCCTCTTACCACCAGAGGGGAAACTCACCCGATTCTGCTTCCCATATACACAATTTCCACAGAAATCAAAATCCAGAGAGCTATTACTCATAACTTCTACCATGCCTTTACCATGAGGCATTCGAAGGTCCTTCTCTCCAATATTTCTAAGCCTTTGATGCCACAACATGGTCTTTTCTCCAAATACCACTATATTTTCTACTCCACTTTCAGGAACCACAAAACTGTTGCACCCATCAACAATAGTGCTACCTTGCAGCTTGTACAAAGTTCCAATCCAAACTCCCCACATCAATACCAGTGCTCCTCGAATCATCTTGCAGGTATCCTTCTCGAACACTGTTTTTACACTTGCATCATCCAGCTTACTAACAGAAATCAGATTTATGGCTAATGAAGGAATATGTAGAATACCTGGAAGTGTTTTAACCCTTCCACCTTGCAACTTCAACTTTACTTTTCCACGACCAATGATTCTAGCCTTCGTGTCATCCCCCAAGAAGAAATCACCACCATCATATTTCTCATACTCTACGAACCACTCTCTATGCACCTGAGTCAATCAACCGTGCCTCATCATCTACATGTGTACTTGAAGAAGCCAAGTACACATCCCCACCTTCATCTGAGGTGGTTTTTGCCTCGGTAGAAGAAGCCTCATCAGATCCCTTTCCTTTGTTAGGAGCTTTAGATTTACAGTCCCTTTTGAAGTGGTCTTCCTTTCCGCATTTCTAGCACACCACCTTTATAGGTTTTCCTGGAGATTTAGATCTCCCTCTAGATTTAGATCTCCCACTCGATGAATTATTTTTGTTTCTGTTCTGGGACCGTCGTCGTACAGACAAGGCCTCACCATCTTGGCACTCCATATTATTCCGTCTCATCTCCTTTGTCAGCAAGGTTGAGACTATTTCATCAAACTGCAAGGCAGTTGCATTGCTACCTATTGCAATAACCAGACTATCCCACGAATTTGGTGCACTTATCTTCATCTGAAATTTTAATATCAACAGATGCTAACTGACTTACCACAGTATTAAATGAATTCAGATGCTCTGTCACTGAGTCTCCATCTTTCATCCTCAAGTTATACAACTTTTTCTATAGGAACAGTTTATTCACTAGAGATTTAGATTGGTACAAAGTCCCTAACTTGTCCCACAAAGCCTTTGTTGTAGCTTCCCCTGATACATTCAGCAATACTGAATTTCAGACACACAATCGTATTGTGCTCTTTGCCTTCCGATCCAACTTCTTCCATTCTTCATCGGACACTCCCGTTGGTTTAGTACCTAGATCTACTGTGATCCACTGATCTTTATCCACCAACAGATCCTCCATCTTCAGTTTCCACAACTCAAAACTTTGACCATTAAATTTCTCGATCTCTATCTTTCCACTGCTCGCCATCTTCTTTCACCACTAGAATCGATCTCGTAGATATCCCACTGAACAGGTTCTACCACAGGCTTGAGAAAAATCCCTGAGCAACAAAGCTGTCCCCTTGAAGCCAAATCTCCTCAGATAGCAAATGTAGGTTTTAGCCCCGTACAAAAAATTACCTGCATATGAATTCTGAAACATAGAAAATAAATAATGTGAGAGCAGAACACATAAAACACATATACACAGAGATTTTCACCTGGATCCCAAAAACTGGGACTACCAGCTTGATTTTTCATTATGTTCCTTTCAATGTTATAATACATATTTATACATGCCAAAGCATCCAATACCATGGACCGAAAACCATCGCGTCCAATACCATGGACCAAAAACCATCACGTCGAAAAAACATGTGTGAAAATCATGCACAAAACCATAGGTGGGTCTGCCCAAACTAACATAGGGTCCAGAACCAAAATTGACCCCATAAAGTGGGGTTATGGGTGCCCCTCAAACCCCCTGTTTACTACGTAGAAAGAATATAACACAACCCAACAAAATATGCCAGCACTTGGCAGGATAATGATCACATAAGGATGACGGGTAGCATAAAAGGATCCCACATTCGAAATAAGGCATGGGAGAACAGAGACTTAGTGCAGAAAAATAGTTTCTGGGAGATGAGAGAAAGAGACCTGGCTTGGTTCTGGGAAGATAAATGGAAACAACGACCTACACTGTTAAGAGAGGACTTTCTGGACCTTAAGAGAGAAACTGACACCAAAGGGCTTTTAAGGGTTAGAGATTTTTTCGAACAAACCAGTACAAAAGACAAATGGAGAACCTAGAAGAATTTATAATTTGGGAATTATAATCCCTTGAAAGCAAAAGCAGATGCACTGCTGATTATTTTGGAACAAAGGAAGATTCTTGTTTCAGAAGGGCATGACCAACTAAGATGGGGCAACAACAAAGAAGGCACCTTCAATATTAAGGAGGCCAAAAAGATATTGCTTGAGCGAGAATCCAATGCACCAGACAAAGTGTGGCAAAACTTGTGGAGGCAGCAAGGTTGGATGAAAATCAAACTCTTCATGTGGTTGGTACATCATAATAAAATTCTGATTTGGGACAATATTAGAAAGAGGGACGTTTTGGGACCTTCTAGATGCCAGCTCTTTGAATCTCAAGAGGAGACAATGGAGCACCTTCTCAATGATTGCATCTTTACCTCTAGGTTGTGTGACACCTTTGCCACAATTTTTCATCAGACGGACAGGACAAAGCAAGCATTAGCAAAACCCTAAACAACTAGAGATGAAACTTCTCTGTGTATGAGTTTCTTCACCTGGCTTGGGTTTTAATTCCAGGCTTCATAATTTGCAATGTTTGGAATGAAAGGAACAATAGAATTTTCAAAAACATTCATAGCACCACCCAACTCATTTTTGAGAGGATCTTAAGACAGCTCAAAGAGACGGTGGGCACTATTGTGCAAAACTCCCCAAAAAACCCTCCTTCTGAAATAGAGATGCAGATTATGTGTCGGCTGGGGATGCAGGGGCTTATTCCACAGGGGATGGTCAAGAAGGTTATGAATCCTGCTAATAAGCCAGATTATTAGCATCCTCCCCCTCAGGGTTTTCTGAAATTCAACATTGATGGGGCCTCAAAGGGAAACCCAGGTCTTGCTGGTTTTGGAGGTGTGCTACGAGATGAGAATGGATGTATTCTCTTTATCTTCCATTGCCATCTGGGAAGAGCTACAAATAATATGGCTGAATTAATGGCTCTTGAAAAGAGTTTAGATTTCCTGAAGCAAGATAATCTCCATAACACTATTATTGAAGCCGATTCTGAGTTGATCATTAACTCGGTTAAAAGAATATGTTGTGGAACAGAGCCAGAAAAAGTCTCAAGTCATTGGAGGCTAATTCAGGTCTTTCAAAGGATACAAATTCACCTCCAAGAGCTATGCACTGTGAGTTTCACTCATGTCCGTAGGACGGCCAATAAATTGGCTGATATAATGGCCAATTAGGGAGTACTATGCACTAAAAATAGGGTCAAGTTGATATGGCGAGAGATGTTTTAGAACAGATTAAAGGAGCAGTGTTGTGCTCACGCGGAAAGAGGACAATAAGATTTTCCGAAACAGGGCCACGGAAACGGGACCTGATTGACTTTTTTGCAGTATTATGACACTTGTAAGAATGCTTTTGGAGTGCAGGTATTTGAATGGCAACAGCATACCAAAATGTCAGGGAGATGGCCGGAAAAAGGGAGCTTCATCTTCCTTTGGTCGGGCACCGGAATCCAGTCTTCCACAGCAGCCGCAAAACCACATTTTATTTCGGTGGTGACTTTACCACCCTTGAAGCGGTTTCCAATGTATCACACCGCTTTCAGGCTGGAAGCGGTTTTTCTCATTTTGGTGCGATTCCACTCACCACGCAACACGTGGCTGAGAGTGGGGAGGAAATACCGCCCCTCATCACGCAGTAAACTTCGGTGGGTTAAGGCAACACGATATGATTTGCAATCGTTGGATCAATCGCGATCAACCTATGACTAGGATTTATCGAGCTAGTTGGTGGGTCCGCTTTGGGGGTTATTGCTCACACTGTTTGCGCGTTCCATCTGGAATCGCGAGCATTCGATGGATGTCGGGAGGAAAAACTAAACATTGGTTATGTGAAAAAAGTACCTGATGTTTTTATCAACTAAGATCTATTGCCTCCATCGTGCTCGTTTTACCTGGTAAACGGTGTGCTTATTAGCCACCCGATTTGTTTGTCAGCCGCTGGATCTTCCGATCCAGATCTAATGGCTAGTTTTGGGCTTAAGCCTTTGTATACTATTTCTTTTTTATTAATTGAATAGAAGGATCTGCTCTTGCCTTAGAAAAAAAGAAATTAACTGCAATATTCAACAACTAGTTTTTGAGAAATAATATTTAAATTAATTTAATAATAATAATAATAATAAAAATAAAAGTCGAACTATAAAGATGGAGGGAAGTCAAAAGTTATAAAAACGAGTCAGGACCCTAATCGAGACAAGATCATTTGATAAATAAAATAATTAATGGAAATAAAATAAACTAAATTAAAAATAATTAATGGAAAATTAAATAAAATAAAACAAATATATACACAAATAAATAAATACATATATATATATATATATATATATATATATATATATATATATATATATATATATATATATATAATATATATATATATATATATATATATATATATATATATATATATATATATATATAAGTAATTAGTAAAAAAAACAGGGTCAACAATAAAATATGGGGTTGATGCCCATTAAACAAATAACAAAAATAATAAAAGGATTTAATAACGAATAGGATGATAAAATACATGAAAAATACAAAAGATCCAGACAATAAACTTTAATGAAGAATAAATCAACAAAAAATACTCTAAAAAGGATGCCAAAACCTACGTAGGTAAACAAACAAACAAAGTAAATCCAAAAAAGAAGCCTAAAAACTAGGAGGACAAGACAGGGACCCAATTTCTACTAATATTCCAACCATCATTTCTATTCAAATTATTGGGTCTTTTTTCAATTTCTAGTGCCTCCCTCAATTTACGATGATGGAAATGACTAACCATAGAAACGACTTGCACCTCCTCATTGCAAATGTGATGCTTAGATTTATCTGTGTCCTCTGCCAAAGCAGAGGAGCGGGTCCTGCCATGCTTGATATTAGTAGCATGCTCACGAATCCTTTGATTAATTGAGCGACCAATCTCACCAATGTAGGGAGTCCCACAAGAGCATGGGATAACTTAAAAAACCTTCATATTCTTTGGGTCCACTAGGTATTTTACATATCTAAGGGAGCTCCAGATGGTATTTAGAGGCCTAAAGGTTGAAGGCACCTTATGCTTCCTTAGGATCCTCGCAATCTTGTCAGTTGTCCCTTGGATAAAGGAAGATGAACACCAGAAAATCGATCCTTGGTATATTTCTTAGCCTTAGGACCTTTTTTAGCTCTGAGGAAAGCCTTAGTACATTGGTGTCTACTATACCCATTATTAAAGAAAACACTTAGGAGATGTGCTTTCTCTTCATTGAGATAGATTCAACACCCTGAAAAAACTCGAGGGCACTTTC
This sequence comes from Pinus tabuliformis, assembly GCA_031772625.1. Taxonomy (NCBI): domain Eukaryota; kingdom Viridiplantae; phylum Streptophyta; class Pinopsida; order Pinales; family Pinaceae; genus Pinus; species Pinus tabuliformis. Next base: position 11,848,387 of record CM062813.1, on the reverse strand, counting down.
ATTATGGAGGGGTTACCCATCAAGCTCGCGATTTCAATAAATTCCTACAAGATTTTAGAGGAATTAGACCAGAAAATGCCACTATAAAAACTTTCAAAAAGTTTCACTAAAGGAAACTCGAGAAGAATTCCCCCAGTTACCACTCTCTGCATTGTGAGATATAATGTTAAACGATTGAATGTTCTTCCACTGTTAGATCTCACTACTTAACTGCCAATTGAATCTTGATTTGTGCAACCATTCAAATAACCTCTCAACTTTACCCCTCTCCAACTTCTAATTCTTTTTTTCTTTTGTTCCAGGTTCATCAAACTGTCAGTTGGAGGATCTTCTATGCTTAATGCAGCCATAGTGTCAAGGGCTCCCACTCTGGCGAATGAGATCTATTCCATTTTAATTTATTTATTTATCCTTAGTGTGTACACATGTCAAAGGTTTTGTTGTATTTCCATGCGTCGGTTCGTTTTGGTGCAAGATGGAAGCAAGAATTTTATTTTCAAAGTCTCTCTCTAGTCAGAAAGAGCCAATCGTTTCTTGAAATGATGTGGTGATGTTGGCAACATGGAAACATGCTACACACTGGAGATGGTAAAGAATCTACCAACACATCGGTCTGATGTTGAAGGACGAAGCATGTGTATCTCGAAATGAAAAATCTTATGGTTTGTTGAAGAACCAGAATCTTAAATCCCATGGTGGAAATTGACACTCCAAGGACGATTTTGAAAACTGTCAACGTATTGCATTGTATGAAACTAATGGGATCCATTACAACTTGAGGATTATATGAACAAATATTTTGTAAGTGAGTCCATGTTATGTGACAGAGATTTTTCTACTGAATGGGAACTGGAAATTTGCACTGGCATGTGATCAAAGAAGAACTATTTTTGAGTTCTATACAAACTGATTTTATCACATACGTACTCAAAATATTTAAAATGTAAAATTTTCCCACAAAAAATTGTGGAAAGAACTTAAAATTATAGTCTCACAACACATTTTTTAATCAAGAGGCAGTTTACCTTGGAGAATTTTTGGGTTTGGTTTTTTGGTTCATTTCCATTGTTCTTTAGCTCCCTATGTCGATAGATTTAATGTGCTAGATTATTATTAAGGTCCAAATAATCAGACCGTTAATTTTTTTTTATTAATTAACGATAACTTTAATGCACTGCAATGTTGTCAAGATCAAATGAAGTGGGTCCTTAATGATTTCTACAAAACCTAACTTTTTCTTTCGCTCTTTCCTCATGGATTTGAAGCCAAATACTAATATTTTTTTTCCAAAATAAACCTATACAACGTGGCTAAAATTTTTCTATTCATAAAGAACTTGTATTTAGAGGAGACACTTTTATCTCCACTATTTAGATAGGCCCAACAGGCTCCACTTGGAAGGCTTAGGAAAGTGTTACTTCAGCCAAATTAAAGAGCATATGTATCTAAAAGATGAGGATAACGAGGAAGCATTTAGGGGATAATATTCAGAGATGGTCTAATTTTCCATAATTTTTCTAAAAAAAAGATTCATTAATTTCCGTTTTTTTCTATACATAATTTGCCCAAATTTTATAGAATGAAATTAGTTTATCTTAAAAAATAATAAACTTTTAGAGAAACTACATAAAATAATTAGATATTTAAATACTTTTACAACATCAAACATTTTAGTGTTTGCATATTTTAGACTAGTCATATTTGCCAATGTTTCTAAACTTTAAGATAAATTTTCATCCTTAAAATTTTACTTGGAGGATATTTTCTAAGCTTTTGAAAATATCAAGCTCATAAAGTTTAGTCTGATTAACTTTACCATAAGTGATTTTATTAACTTCAAACTCGATGTCTTTCATGAAAATTGTATCACCATCTATGGGGACATTTAAAATTGTGTTTGTCGTGTTCGGAGATTCATTGTGGTTTTTAAGGAAAATATTTCATTTCTTTAAGGGAATCAATCAATTTTATGAAAAATGTATCATCATGTATGGGAACATTTAAAATCGTGTCTGTGGTGTTAGGAGATTCATATTGGTTTTTAAGGAAAAGATTCCACTTCTTTAAGGGAATCAATCGATTCCTTTAGCTTTCAGAAATCAGAATTTTGCTCAAAAAATTTCTAGGGTGAGACTTAAAGAGTTGTGGTAACTGTTATTACTTACTAGTCATATAGTACCAGTTCTTTCTTTTCGTAAAAACTTTATATATTTAGATTTTCAAGTTTTAATGTTTTGTTAGGATAATCATTAATATCTTTTCTAGCAATTTTACAAATATTATCATACTGAGGGATAGTACTTCTATTACTCCTTTTTTATGACACCTTTCTAGAGAAGTTGTTACTGGTAACCTATGGGCTAGTCCCTATCTAAATACTTTAAAAAACGTATTCACTTTACCCTTGTCAAAAGGTAGGTGTCTTTAACTCAAAGTTTTCATGCATGTGATTGTTTTTCATGGAAATGTTTAGACTTAAGGTTAAAGGTCTCTAATTAGAGTTTTCCTCGTGGTCATTTAAAAGGTTAAATTTTAAAATTTGGTTGCAAACATGGATATTAGCTATCACATAATCCATAACACTAATTTCAAGGCCGTGATTACAAGTAATGCAATCATTGTTTGGTCACTTAGTTAGGTCGTCACAAATAATAAAATCTTAACAAGTACATAATTTCAATAAAATATATATATAACATTTGAAAATGATTTCTATATTTAATTAATATTAATTAATAAATTATATATCTAGTATGATAGAGATGTTGTAATGTAATGTAATGTCTGGTAAACATTTTTAACAGAATTAAATTAGATAAAAATGAAAACATAAAACAACAGATAATAACATAAGAAATATCAAAATAAAATTGATAATTATATTTATAATAATTATTATTATAATGGCGCAATCTGAGATTCATATTAACTTTGCATCTACCAAGGTCTGGAGCAATCAAATATCTTGAGGTGGAAACCTCTTTTAGAGTGAAAAGAAATTTGTTCCCTTTTGGCTCTTGGTAGATATAGAGTTAAGATGGATCTAGGCTAGTTACACTGAGAGGAACTCTAAGCACAATATGGGCAAGATGTTGTAGTTTCCATAAATGAATGTAAGAATTTAAATGTTGGCTCAGTATGGGCTAGATGCCATAGTGGTTGTATTTGAGTCTAAACATTTAAATGTGCTCTCGGTGAAATGAATCATTAAACCAAATAATATTGTCCTCTCTGTGAAATGAATCATTAAACCAAATAATAATAGTAATAAAGCGTAATGTCCCCTCAATTAAAAAGGTTAAGAAAAAGAATAATTAAAATAATAAATCTATTTAAAATAATAAAAAGTAAAAAAATTAATAATTTTCTTTTCACTAATAAAATTACAAAAAAATTTGCCAATTTTTTTATAATATATGTCATAGTAAAATAATGAAGAAAATTTATAATATGCATATCGCATTAAAATAGTTATTCATTTTCCACAACATATAATTAATAAACATATAAAAAGCTCTCTCTCTCTTTTCCAATTTATATAATTATTTCTCAATTTATATTTATAATCAATTTTATTTACATCATATCAAAAGATTAAATTAGGAAAAATAGAAAACATAAGTACATGTATCATTAAGATTTTGATCAAATTAAAAACAATTTCATATTATTATGTATAGAAATGTGAAATTTATAAATAATAAGTGATTGGAACTTCCATAGTTATTCATATTGTTGTTGGAGATATCCTTAATAAAACAATGCAGTATTTGTTATCCTAGTAACTCTATCCATCATCAAAAATAGATTCATCTTAATTTTGAATATAATAATCATTAAAAAAAAAAAATCAAATCTCTTTAGTATTTTTCCTAATTTTTTTATCTAAAGTTTTAAAAAAATTAGCACTTCCAAACACTTTACAAATCAAGAATTAAAAGAAATCTATACTAATTATTTAAAATACTAAGTCCAAAAAATAACACAATAATTTAATATAATTTTTTAATGTATTGTAAAATAAAATGATTTCACTCCGGAAAAATCTACCCTTAAAAACTTATTAAAAAATTTACATATCTCTCTTACATTGAAAGCCATTGAAAAGGATAATAAACAAGACTAACACATCTCTACTGCATTGACACCTAATGAAAAGGATAAGAGACAAATTTCTCCGAAAATTTATAATTTTTTGTTATCGTTCAATCACCGTTGTGTTCATAAAGGTTCATATGTCATCGAGTGGATGACAACAATATTTAGGTTGGAATTTCACCATAAAGAGTAGACATTGTAAAGGAATGCTCCCCGAAATTTAATGTGCTATCTAAGTCACATGACACGAGGACACATAAATACGAGCATTCAATACAAAACGCAGCGACCTGGGAACATGACACGGGGGACACATTTTATATATATATATATACCGAAATATAGTTTTTTATCCATATTAAATTGCAGGTTGCAGCTTATCTAATCAAATTAAAATATAATTACTTCTCAAGGTTCATAGTTCACTTTAAAAAAATAAATAGAATCAAAATCTACTATTTAGAAATTAGAATGTGATATGCTTGGTCTTGATTCTTGAATATTCAATGTTCATTGTTCGTGTACAACTTACAAGCACATAAGAAACTACTAAGTACTTACTACTAACTATAAATTTAGAACTTAAATATTAAAACCATAAAATGCAGATTTTCCATTAAGTCATCAAAATAAAAATGTATCACTGTTCAGTGTTTACAACAATGTTGCATTAATCGTTATTGGGATGATATCGGTGCGAGGAAAAAATCAGAATTATCGGGAAATAATCGGAAAAAATCTGGAAAAAATCGTTTGGTACAAAAATATTAATTTTTTTTCATTTTTTCAATTTTTTTAATATCTAAACCATATAGAACATAAAATAAATACATTGACACATAAATATGATAAAAGAACTAATATATAAGATGTTTAATATCATCTCTAGTGCTAAAATTTCACATAACATTGAATCATGTCCTGAATAGTAAGTGACTCCTGAGTCCCAACTCAACCTCAAAATATCAACAAAAAATATAATATTGTATTTCATCACGTCATAATGTCATATAAAATAAAATGAAGAAAATAACTAAAGTCTAATCCTATTGATTTCCTCTGCACCTCTTGCGAGAAAATGCCACAACTTTCCCTTTCCCTCTAGATGTAGATGCTAGTGCTGGTGGAGTTGGCAGTGGAGCTTGCTATGCTCTAGAAGCTGAAGAACTAGAAGTAGGAGTTATAGGAGGTTGACCACATCCTCTACTGGTGGAAGGGGTAGCCCGGCAGGTGGTGTCACCTGGAAACATTACAATCTCCCAATCCTGCAATCCTGAAGAACTGATAAGTCTGCTGCATTTTGAATGAAATCGAAAATTCTACTTTCTCGATATGAAATCCAATGAGGCCGGAACCAATCTCAAACATCCTAAGTCATTTCATGGTAATGTTAAAAATTTAAGTAAAAGAATGAAAATGAAGATTAAGGAGAATGTCACTATTACTTTAAGAATTTAACATTACCATGAATAACGTATCAATACTAGGGCCTAGACTTCATCATTAAGTTGCCCCAATAAAAAATTATTTGTTTCTTTCAAAAAAAATTGCAGCTTATGCATGCAACATTTTCTATCAACAGAATACGTGTTTTCGAGATGCAGGACATGACAAAAAGTGGCAAATACATTTTACATTTTACAGGACACGATGAAAAACGTTTTTGACACGTTTCAGGGCCGTTTTTGTGTCCAACACATAAAATACAGGACACGATACCTTGGACGACATGTCCTGTGACTTAGTCTGCTATGCATGGATTAAACTAATAGTACGATGACAATAGCGATGGTACTTTGTATCACTGTTACGACTCACGAGGACTTTAGAATGGTACAATGTACAATCAAGCTCAATAAATGCCCACAATTTTCTGGTCTTTTCTAAAATATCTTTTAAGATAATATCATAATATCCAAGAGTTATTTGTTTATTAATGTTTACTATAAATATATAACAAAGCTGTATAGTTAGAGTTTTTTTATTTTAATAAAATATTTTAATGTCATATCAAACAATAATAAAATTGTAAAATAAATTATATGAATATGTGTTTCAACTTTTTTATTAATTTTTTAATATAAGTAAATATTTTTTTGGTATATAAAGGTTATATATATATATATATATATATATATATATATATTTGATATTGAAAAAATGGATAACAAGTTAATAATTATTTATTTAATATTGGATAATGCTAGTTCTTTTATATAATGCTCATATTATAGTACACATGTCATGTCATTTATTGTTAAATTGATATAATGAGAAGTGTACAAATTGTCCACATGTTATTTTTACATTTTTTTTTAAATTTATATTTTTTGAAATTAAATTTTTCTAATTAAAAAATAAAACCCATAAAAATTGTTTATTCAATACACCAATGCGAAAATATAATTTTTGAATTTAATTACAAACCACTTGTGATGTTATTTTTCAAATTATTTATATTTATTGTACATAGTAATTAGTGATATAGTACATAGTAATTAATAATAGAGTAAACAAAAGTTGATTATTGCCATCATTTTAACCCATCACAATTGAGATAAATAGAAATAAATTTTATTTAAAAATAGTAAATTTAATCTCATAATGTTTTTTTTTGTGCAAATCAGCTGATATATTAGATCACAAAAATGTTACATATGGTTACAAAAAGGGGCCTGCCATTTTCAGAGGGAAAAGAGAAAATGCAGGCCTGCCAAACAAAAGACCACTTATATAAGCCCTGTAGCCAATCGTTGTTCAGATAGGAAACATACTATGTAACAACTAACAAAACTTAACCTGAGTCAAATATAAACCGAAACAGAAAACGGCCAACCATACAGGGTTGCCAAACAATAAGAGAGCAACTGCTATCATAGAAGGCCACTTAAAGGCCCGCCGAAGCTTACATTCATCAGACATAGAAATAACAAAAGCAAAGGATAAACAGGATCCATCAGTCAAAGACCGCCCACCAGGAATCCTACTCGTCGATTTTGGCGACCCTTGGAAAACGAGCAGCACTCAGACCAACGCCATCATCTCCCTTGGGAACACTGCGGGGCCTGTGGCATCTGATGATGGTTGTTTTGGAATCATCTTTAGGGATGTCAATACAGAGATTTAGCGCATGGCGCATGTACAGCTTCAAGAGCCGAACAAACCCTCCCAGACTTTGAGCAGGGATTTTAAGTTCTTCCGTGAGGGAGTTGATGGAAATCTCCAGCTTGTCCAGCCACGCTGAATTTTTGGCAGAGGCGAGGGAGTTCGCTTGGTAGGCCTCCTTGAAAGTGGCACCTTGCATGCTCATGGATTTTGCAAGCATCGTTTTCATCTGCCAAGCCACACTCCACGTTCTTAGGAACTGGGTAGCTCTAGTTGTTGGGGTGCCCAAGTCTGAGATCCAATCTACCTCCTCACTAATGGCTTTACTGTCGATCCCTTCACTGGCTCTGTCCACCTCAATTTGGAGCTTTTCAATAATCTGTTTTCCTTTCTTAGAGACGAAAACCTCATAGTCCTCCTAGGCTCTCTTTAAATCACTGGCAGCTTTGGAGCTGCGGAGGTTGCGCTCAACGATGGCAAGATTGCAGGTGCAGACTATTGAAATGTGAATTCCTATACACGAAACCGGAAACACAGGGCTAAGCTTTGAGGAATACCGTAAGCAGGTGAAATCCTTCCTGATTGGCTTTGTATTAATAGTGAAAGACGTGGTGCGAGGGGCCGCAATCTTAATTGAAACTTCTGTCTTTTCCATGTTTTTGACAGTGTGGATCCCCAACAGGTGATTGATGACATTCCTGTTATTACAGTTGAGTGGGTTCGGACTGCCTATCACTAAAGAGAAGAGGCCACATGTACCCCAAATCGTAAAAGGTATGCTGACCTCTATCCTTGTGGTAGATCTTCCATCTCCTCTGATGCGAGCCATAGGACAACCGCCAGCGATGCCACCACCAGGCGTAAACATTAAGAGAAAACCACATTATTCATTAATGATCGGTACCTTGTAAGCCATCCTCCTCTCCTGACATGCCTGTGAGGTCTTGCCTTGAGATTTGAAGGCATTTATCCTGAAGATTAGCACATGTGATGCTTTGCCAACAGGGGTCAATGTCATCATTCAGGTGGTCGTCTGCGTGGTTGGCTAGGCTATCCGCCATTGCATTCGCACTATGCCTGATTACTTGCAGAATGACTCCATTGAGAGTGGAGAGATGTTTGGTAATGAGCGTGGTGACCATGGCAAGGTGCCAGTGCCTAGTAACCTTCTCAGAACACGAACCATTTTGCATTTTCTTCGCAACATTAGTGGCTAAGAGCGAGTCTCCTTCTACTGTTGCTACTACACTACCCAGGTGGATTAGGATTTGCAAACCTTTCTCCAGAGCTGTAAATTCTGCCTCTTTGTTAGTGGCTTGCCCAGAGAATTGTTGTAGATATAAAGAATTTCCCCTTTATCGTTGCGTATGACACCTCCAAGGCAATCGAGGCCAAGGTTGCCCCAAGAGGCTCCACCAAAGTTTAATTTGTGGAATCCTGGGATAGTAGGTTGCCAGGACAATAGAGATGGAGTGGAGAATTGAGGCCAGTTGCAGCGCTCATGCCAAATAGCTGCAGAATTCGCCTGTGATTAGTGAAAAGCCTATTTTCCTATTTTACTTTACTACTGGTGAGTGCACTTTCTCGCATATTTTGCATGATGTTTGTTTTGATGTTTGTTTCTTTCCATGTGGACCTGACTATAAAACTGGGGCTTAGCTTCCATAGGATGTTTAAGTGTCGCAGCTAGAATATTTGGTTTCCCAGTTGGCTATGCTGTCTTGTATGGAATCTCTGTTCCTATCTGTTTGTCTGAAGATCTCCTCCATTCATACCCATAGTTTATTGGTCCATTCACAATTGTTGAGGAGATGATTCATAGAATCCTCTTTTTTTTCATAGAGGCGACATCGGGATGGACCAATGAAGCCTTTTTGCACAGGTTCTCCCAAGTGAGGATCTTACGATGCATTAGGAGCCATAAGAAAGTCTTTATCTTCAGCCAGATGTTGGTATCCCAAACATTATTGTGCCAAATCACTTTCTTTTCCATATCCCTGTGTTCTAAGTAAAGTCTAACTTCCTTTAGGTTGAAGATGCCTCCATCAAGTTTGCCCCACCTTAGTTGATCTTCATCCTGAGAGTAACGGATCTTCCTCTTATCCAGACAAGAGTGTAAGGATAAGGGAAGGTTGCCGATCACATCTACATGTGGGGGAGTATTAGGGTGCCAATGTCTCCATTGCTAGTCCGCGATATTGTCAGTCCAGTATTGGTTCAACCTGAGTTTTTCTTGTCCCTATACCTGTGCTGCAGGGGAAGATAATCAAGACTCTCAAGCTTGGGAAGTTGTTGCCAAGCATCTTCCCAGAAGAGAGCCGTGCTACCATTGCGGATTTCCCAAAAGCACTCATCTTGTATGATGTTTGGATTAGCCCATGCTAGGTTCCAAATGGGGGATCTTGCTGGAGGGTCAGTCATTCTAATGAGATCCTGAAGGCGCCAATTTTCAGCATACCTTGCTTTCCATAGCCTGGCCCATGGTGTTTGTGGTTCCTTGATTCATCTCCAATAGGGTTTGTTTAATGTGTCCGGGTCTTGAAGCCCCGAACCACCCATAATCTTGGATTTACAAAGTTTTTTCCATGCTACTAGAGCCCATTTCTGTTTGTCAACTTTTCAATGAAAAGCTGAATAAGTTGTATCATGCAAGTATAATAAGGATCCAAAAATCCTAATGGAATACTACAGTAAAATATATCACTACTTTCTGTCTACATATTTATATGGCTGCCTATTCTACATTGGCCGTTCCTTCCTAGTGGAGATTACGCTGTGAAACACGGTGCTAGTATCGGTGGTCTTCCATGAAAACTTGTACAATGGCTCAAAGCTTCACTTTCCCAAAGAATAATGAAAGAAAGTGTTATTAAAAATTCCATTAGTGAGCCGAGTTATTAAAAGATCAGGTCTCCTTATGGTGTTGCTCCTATATGCAACGCTGATTGAAAACGCCCACCGATTCTGTTCCCTCAGTACAATGGATATATGAAAATACGCCAAAGTATTATAATGTTGACTCCAGTTTTTGTATGGTATGAATATTTACGTGTATGTAGAGGCAAAAAAATCTTTGAAAGAGCCAGCTTGATTGCTTTCACCGAACGCTTCCGTCAAAGCAGTTGAAATGTTGTGCTTCATATCTCCTTCGAGATAATTGTATCTTGGAAGTTCTATTGTACAAACCAAAAGAGATCCGTCTAACATTAAGCCCGGCAGGGTTAGTGGGATCACTGGCACCTAAGGTGCGCCTTTTCAGCAGGGTTTTTCTTGATATAAATTGGCTGGAAATAGGGGGAGGAGCAGAGAGTAGAGAACTCTAAACCCACACTCCTACCAAGTGAAAACTGTAATTTTAGTTTTGTTTTGAGAACATTGAATGGACGTAAATCCCCATGCTTTCAACAGCTGTGATTTAGGTGATTTTTGAATAGTATGAGGCATTCTGACTGCCGAGGGAAGTAGCTAAAACATCGATGTAAATATTATTCCTTGAAGTGAAAGAGCGTATCTTTGAAATACTAATAGCAAGGACTATCCAAAAACATAATGTTATGTGTAAATGTGTCTTGGTTTATGAAATTACCATCATGACACATAAGTATTTAGGTTAACATGAAAACATGTCATTCTCTTGTTTGAAGAATGTGAAAAATGGCTTTAGAAGGTGTCATAATATAAACTCAAAAGATTATAAATGGTAAATATTTAATTTGTACAATGCTAATATCATTTTTCTAGTATTTATAAAGTGAACTTATATTTTTCAGCTGTGGAAATAAATGTAATATTGAATGAATATTTGATATTTTATCTATTTATCAATTTATATAAAAATCAATGTAATAATTGAATTGAAAAATGACAAATTATATTAAAATATTTAAATTATAATATCAAAAATTATTCACTTAATTAATAGCACAATCAAATTAAGAAATTTATTTAATATAAGTGAATCTATGATGTTTTACATTTTTACGCTCTAAGGCATTTTTCTGGGAAGAACTTGAAGTTGTCGTGTGATTTCTTGGACTTTTATGTGCCGAAATCCGACGAAAAAAGTTTAGGTGAAATTGTGATTTCTTAAGCAAAGTCTTTTGGTAGAAATCACATAAGAGAAATTTTTGGCCTACGCCTTTCAACCTAACAAGTGTGGTTCATCATCAGAACCCGATGAAGAGGCAGACCATGGCAAAGGCTTAAATAGAGAGCAATGTAAAGTCATAATTTCCATGATTATATTTGAACAATAATATTTGAATTATGATATCAATTTACTAATATATTAAAAACAAATATTATTAAGTAACGTCTATATTAAACGTCTAGTTTTTGAAAAATAATATTTAAATAATGATATTATTTATTAATCTATTAAAAATATTAATAGGTAACTGCTATATTATGGGCTAGTTTTTGAAAAATAATATTTAAATAATGATATTAGTTTATTAATTTATTAAAAGTTATTAATAAGTAATGGTTATATTAAAAGACTGGTTTTTGAAAAATAAAAATTTAAATTAATTTATTAAAAACAAATATTAATAAGTAACTACAATATTCAACTAGTTTTTGAGAAATAATATTTAAATTAATTTAATAAAAGAAATAATAATAATAACAATAATAAATAAATAAATAAAATAAACTAAACTAAATTAAAAATAACTCATGGAAAATTAAATAAAATAAAACAAATATATACACAAGTAAAAAGAAATATATATATAAATAAATAAACAAAAATATAAAAAAAAAAATAAAAAATATATATATATATATATATATATATATATATATATATATATATATATATAGAAAAGTAATCAGTAAATAAAACAGACTCAACAATAAAATATGGGGTTGAGGCCCATTAAACAAATAACAAAAATACTAAAAGGAGTTAAGAATGAATACGATGATAAAATACATTTAAAAAAAGGAAGGATCAAGAAAATAGACTCTAATGAAGAATAACTCAACAACAAATAGTATAAAAAGGATGCCAATACCTACATAGGTAAACAAACAAACAAAATAAATCTAAAAAAGAAGCCTAAAATCTAGGAGGACAAGACACGGACCCAACTTTTACTAATATTCCAGCCATCATCTCTATTCAAATTATTGGGTCTTTTTTCAATTTCTAGGACCTCCCTCAATTTACGATGATGAAAATGACTAACCCTAGCAACGACTTGCACCTCCTCAATGCAGATGTGATGCTTAGATTTATATGTATGATCCGCTAAAGCATAGGAGTTGGTCCTGCCATGCTTGATGTCATCAGCATGCTCACGAATCCTTTGATTAATTAGGCGACCAATCTCACCAATGTAGGGAGTCCCACAAGAGCATGGGATAACGTAAACACCCTTCATATTCTTTGGGTCCACTAGGTCTTCTACATATATAAGGGAGCTCCGATGGTATTTAAAGGCCTAAAGGTTGAAGGCACCTTATGCTTCCTTAGGATCCTCGCAATCTTGTTAGTTTTCCCTTGGATAAAAAGAAGATGAACACTAGAAAATTGATCCTTGGTATCTTTCTTAGCTTTAGGACCTTTTTCAGCTCTGAGGAAAGCCTTAGTGCACTGGTGGCTACTATACCCATTATTAAAGAAAAAACTTAGGAGATGTGCTTTCTCTTCATTGAGATAGATTCAACACCCTAAAAAACCCCAAGAGCACTTTGATTATGGAGGGGTTATCGATCAAGCTTGTGATTTCAATAAATTCCTAATGGATTTTAGAGGAATTAGACCAGAAAATGCCACTGGAAAAAATTCCAAAATGTCTCACTAAAGGCAACTCGGGAAGAATTCCCCCAGTTTACACTCTCTACATTGTAAGATATAATGTTAGACGGTTGAATGTTCTTCCACTGTTAGATCTCACTACTTAACTGCCAATTGAATCTTGATTTGTGCAACCATTCAAATAGCCTCTCAACTTTACGCTTCTCCAACTTCTCCAACTTCTAATTCTTGTTTTTTTCTTTTGTTCCATGTTCATCAAACTGTCAATTGGAGGATCTTCTACGTTTAATGCAACCATAGCGTCAAGGGCTCCCACTCTAGCGAATGAGATCTGTTCCATTTTTATTAATTTATTTATCTTCAGCATGTACACATGTCAAAGGTTTTGTTGTATTTCCATGCATCAGTTTGTTTTGGTGTAAGATGGAAGCGAGACTTTGGTTGTCAAAGTCTCTCTCTAGTCGGACGGAGCCGATCATTTCATGAAATGATGTGCAGATGTTGGCAACATGGAAACATGATACACACTGGGGATGGTAAAGAATCTGCCAACACCTCGTTCTGATGTTGAAGGACGAAGCATGTGTATCTTGAAAGGAAACATCTTATGGTTTACTCAAGAAATAGAATCTTAAATCTCATGGTGGAAATTGACACTTCAAGTATGATTTTGAAAACTATCAACATATTGCATTGTAGGAAATTACAGGGATCCATTACAAGTTGAGGAATATATGAACAAATATTTTGTAAGCGAGTCCATCTTATGTGACAGAGATTTTTCTACTGCATGGGAACTGAAAATTTGCACTGGCATGTGATCAAAGAAAAACTATTTTTTAGTTCTGTATAAAGTTATTTTATCGCATACGTACTCAAAAGATTTAAAATGTAAAATTTTCCCACAAAGATTTGTGGAAAGAACTTAAAATTATAGTCTCACAGCATATTTTTTAGTCGAGAGGTAGTTTACCTTGGAGAATTTGTGGGTTTGGTTTTCTGGTTCATTTTCATTGTTCTTTGGCTCCCTAAGTCGATAGCTTTAATGTACTGGATTATTATTAAGGTCAAAATAACCGGGCCCTTAATTTTTTTTATTAATTACCGATAACTTTAATGTACTGCATTATTGTCAAGATCAAATGAAGTGGGTCCTTTATTTTTTCTTTGTGATCCACTTCAAAATATTAAAGGCCACATTCCAGTGATTAGGAAAGGCTAGCTTGTCAATAATTTTCAAATGGTTGGAGAAGACTCCAAGATGTTTGAAAGTATTTTCTTATAAATAAAATGAATAATTAAAACAATTTTTTCAATTTTTTTGTATTAAATATGGAATTTTAGTATTTACAATATAAAATTCATTCTCTCTTTTTTTCTAACTATTTTTAATATTAACTAAACTTTTGAAAGAAAAATACTTGACATGTCTTTATCGCTGTTATCCCGCTTTCACCAAGGCCATTGGATGAAAATGCCATTGGGGGTATATGTTCAAGTTTATCTTATTGGATGGAATTATGTTTCTATTCTAGATATGGATAAAACTCTTGTAATATATGTTATCAATAATATGTGGAGGGTTGCAAGGAAATCGCTAATATTATATGATTTATTTGAACTCCAGTTATGAAGATCCATTGCTAGATGATGAAGTCAATTAGAAAAAGACTTATTTCCGATTGAGGTGAGTCATGAATAGTACTCGATAATACTAGATGTAATTGCAACCTCATAAATTTAACATAACTCAAAGATCATTTAAGAAAACAGTTGCATTGGTGGATATTTGATCCATCCAACTTTGTCATGTATAATGTGTTTTTCTAATAAAACATGGGGTTTTCATGTTGTGAAGTATGCTTTAATTTTTATTTATATTTGACAACTTGAATTCTATTTTGATTTTTTACTAATATATACTAAGAAACATTTATGTGGAACCCCAATAACATATCTTATGGAGACGGAGGGAGTGGAGGAAGAAAATCATTTTTTTGGATTCTAGAAAAAAACATTATTTATTAGGATGCATGATTGTTACATGAAATATATTCAAGCTATTGATATTTGAAAAAAAATCATGAACATAGGTTAAACATGAATTCAAAATTTACTAATATATACTTTGAAACATTTATGTGGAATCTTAAAAACCTCTTTTATGCAGAGGGAAGGAGTGGAGGAAGAAAATCAATTTTTCACATTCTAGAAAAGATCATTATTTATCAAGGTGCATGATTGTAACATGAAATATTTTCAAGCTACCGATCTCTAAAAAAAAGCATGTCCGTAAGTTAAACATGAATTCAAAATATAAAATGGTTAGATCTTAATAAAAAAAGCATGACTGTAAGTTAAACATGAATTCAAAATAAAAAATGGTTAGATATTAATATTTCTTAGGGCCTTGATACATTTTTCAAACCCTTTCAATCTTTAATAAATAAAGTTCCTTTGGTTAAATATGTTTTACATTAATGGTTCTGAAAGAATGACCATAGGTTAAACATGAATTCAAAATAGAAAATGGTTAGATCTTAATCTTTCTTGGGGTCTTGATACATTTGTTAAACCCTTTCAAGATTTAGGCAGTAAAGTTCCTTTGGTTAAATATGTTATCCTTTTTTGATTCTGACATACAGACCAGACAAGCTCATTGCTTCTTGTTGTGATTTCTTCTTGTTCTCTTCTAGTCAATTCAATGCAAAATTACTATCTAAGTTCGATCGTCTTTGTTTGAATTAGTGTTACACCAAACAAATATTTTTTTCAGCGGTTGGTATTCTATTCCTACGCATCTTGATTGAACTAGTATAATCTGTAATATCACGACATTTCTTTTCCTAAGTTTAATGTTGGAACATTGATATTGATAATGACCAATGTCGTTAATGAAAATAAATGAGCATTTATTGTGTATTAGATTGATATATGGTGGAATTAAATCACAATATCTTTATTCTTGGGGACATTTTCAACTCTTGTTTTTAATTGTTTTAAACTTAGGCCAAGTCCACTAGTATTTTCATTTCACATCTTTCCTAAATTTATGTTTCCACAAATCTTATGTATTAGCAAAGCATACAAACTTTCTACTCTAAATTTGCAACTTTTAAAAACAAAGACGTAACTATCCTTATTAAAAGAGGTTATCTTAAGTTCTTCCATGTCCATCTTCATGGTTCTTCAATGTATGTTTTAGACTATTCATGTATTTTTTCATATTATTGTAAACGAATGGAATTGGAATTCTGAGTAACTGAATAATTAATTTTGAGTCTTGGGCTATGCCAATAGTGATTTTGTTCTAGGGGATAATGGGGCAGAGATGAATATTTTTTTCTCTTCTTTCTAGATGGTGAAGGCATGTGAGAAGCATTGGGATGATCATTATCACGGTCAGTGGAGTTCTGTGATTTTAAAAAAGTGTTATAGTCCTTTGTAGACACATGTTTCAAACTATAGGAAAATTTATTTATATCGATTAAGATTGTCTAGACCATGAAGAAGTGATCGAGAAGAGATATGAAGGAATTGCACCAAAAACAACCTTTGATTTTGAAGGTAGAAAATTTTAATATATTTCTTTATTTGTGAGGCATTTGTGTTGGCATAATCAGAGAAGGTATTTAACTTCAACATAGGCGTCATGATTTCTAAGGCTCAAAGAAGCAATATTGCAGTAAAATTTCATTGTACCATGACCCTTGCCTTTTGTTAATATTTTTATGTTTTTCAACAGTTATCAAAGAAGAATTAATTAATTTTGTCTGATATTTCCCTACTATGTTTACTTTGCAACATTTGGTGTAGTTGCTAGTTAATATACTAATCAATTTAAGTAAATTGAGCCCATCCATGTATATCAACTATATTTACTCAAGTGATTGCACTAGTTGACTCTCTATGTCCATCCATAGTAAACCATGGTTGATTGTGAAAAAATATGTGCAAGTCATGGTTAAAAAGTGTTTGTGATGGTTGTATATTTTATCTCTGTACATAAATTACCTACAAACGAATAATTAAAGCAGAAAATATAAAACGGTGAGAGAATAAAACATAAAACAAATCACAGAGATTTTCCCTTCGATCAAGAAACGGGGATTACCATTTTGATTTTTCATTATATTCCTTTCAATGTTACACTACATATATATAAATTTCAAAGAATTCAAAAACCGAAATCCATTAACCTTCGATTAGAACATAACCATAGTTCCCTTGATTGGATCTACAAAATACCATGGGCAGAAAACCATCATGCCCAAAGCCATGTGCAAAACTGATGTACCAAACCATAGGTAGATCCACCCACCTAATATAGGGTCCAAAATAAATATTCTCGGTGCACTTCCCCATACCCCCTAGAGGGGGGGCTACCACCCCACCCCCCCCATCCCCCCACAGCACCCCACGCAACACAGTAGGGGCTTTCGCTCCCCTTGTGCGACTAATTATGGAAGGGTTATATATATATATATATATATATATATATATATATATATATATATATATATATATATATATGTTGATTGATATATATATATTGATAATTTTGATGTGCATAATTATTAACTTTTTAATTAAATTTTTATGATGATGATGATAATTAAGATGATTAACATCTACTAAAGTCTGTATGGTCTACTTTACCTTATAAATTTTGTTGATTAATTTGCATTCTTTAACATTTCAATTCTATGTTAAACTAAGTGGGAGAAGCATTCCTATATCACCATAGTTTTCTTGACTTAGAAAACCAAGAAGGCTAGTAGTGTGACAAATATTTTGTAAGTTAGGTCAAATGTGATTATGGGATGGACTATCTAAAGACGAAATTCCTTTCATCTCCAAGCCACTTAGGATCTCACAAGTGACAAAGTCTTCATTCAATGACATTTTGAGAATTAAATAACACCCAATTCCACGATGAAGGGCATGATAATTAATTATTATATTACTAATGTTTATTCTGCTCTTAATACTAGTCAAGGTAGAAATATAATTTTGTTAATATATTAGTTTTATTATTCCATTCAACTCTTTATTTTCCCTCAAATTCTCCTTATATTCGGAAATAATAATATTTTTAATTTTCTCTAGATTCTGCAACATACTCTCCTCCTTTATTACCTAATGGTCTAGCCAAGATTGGACATGCTTATGCCACCATTGTTTGAGATGAAGGTTGGGATTTTGCTAGAGTTAGAAGATATTTGAGCAAACCTTTTGGAACTCATGTTGTATATTTTCTTCGTATATATAATATACCTAGTCATATCCATTCATTCAATGGCGGAATGACTTTCTTGTAATAGGAGGCCCAGGATTTGCTTTAATCTTGAGGTTATATGTTATAAAATACTTTTCACTCTGTTTAGTCTTCCTCTACACTCTCTGGACATACCACAAAAGGAAACCACACATTGATATAAAACAATAGGAGTGATGGAAGTCTGTTATAAACATTTTTGGGAACTGCAACCCCAATCATACATGTCCATAAACCAAGGGCTTCTAAGTCCCTAAAAGTGTTGCTTCACACCGTAAAGGAACAAAGTTAGTTGATTACATCATCTCCCAGAAGTTCTCCAGAGAAACCTGCTCAGGACTGGTCAAAGCTGGACCATACAGACTGCCTAGTGTCGAGGGTGCAATGCATCTCACCTGCTCAGTGAAAAGGGTGTGATGCATACTAGAAAGTCCTTCTGTAGGGTCCGATGGGCGGGAGTAGACAAATGGCAGAGACAGTTTGCAAGGTGGATCGTCATGGAATCTTCCAGAAACTTCTCCTATGACACTTGCCTCTCTGAATTCGCCTAGGGATGAGTAAGATATCATCAATCTCCAAGTGGAATCAAGAACTATCAGAGAGAGGACACTAATCAAAATCCCAAAAGCTGACTCACCCCCTTCAATCATCTATATATGGATCCCTCATCCCAGAGATCCAGAGGCTGGAATTTTGTATCTTGTAAGGAAGTGTTGTTGGTTTCTTGGTGGAATATCATAGTGTTGGGTGATCTAAGCTTTTCATGAGGTGAAGAAGGGCTTTGATGTTGGGAGGATGACGTTGGGTCAGAACAATTGGTTGTAATCCTCTTTGCTATTCTTGATATTAATAAAGCTATTCAAATTTTCCTCCACATTCTTGTATGTTTGATGATTTATGCATTTGTGTGGTCAATATATATCTGGTCCTATATTTTTTATGATTGTAGATCTTTGTTCTTCGATAGTATTATGCTGCTTTGATTCCACAGGTGCTCTTTGAAGCTGGGTAGACGAAGGAAAGGTGGCAAGGATCTGTGAGAAGGGAGATGAATCAAGCAAGGAAGCAAGCGCAAGACTGAGGTTGGTGTCTTGTGTTCCCCTCTTATCTACTTCTCGTAAAGGAAATCGAAAGTAGTTTTAGTTTGTTTGCTTCTAAGATAGCTACCAGTCTTAGTGGGACTAGTAGCTCCGAGTGGACACTAGATTTCCCGATAACAAAATGGCGACTCCACTGGGGAGCGAATAGATTGTTTGCTTGTATATATTTTCTTGTTTTATAAACTTACAGATGGAGCCTGTAGTCAAGCCAGGTAGCTTTCGAATTGCATTTGCTATGCAAGTGCAAAGTAGATCAATGCTGCTTCAGTCTATCTCCGGGTTTTGTTTATAAATTGAACAATCAATTTTTGAACCTTCTAATTTCCCTACTGGTGGCTCTAGTAACTTCATTAGATCGGCGCCTATGATTTCTATTTAATGACTATCATTAGCTCGACTTCAATCCTTGAACTAAGCTGCAAAATGTGACCCAGAACCAAGTTGAAGTCTCGTCCCTGGAGCATCGCACTTTCTCCTCTTGGGAATCTCGATGCATCGCACCTCCCATGTGAAGTAGGTGCACTGCGTCGCACTTTCCCTGTGTTGCAGGTGCGCTGATCAGACAAGACCTCTTCTACTCTCAGATTTTGGTTTATGTGTTCACTCTCTTTAGCTTTATTCAGGAGTTTTGCTATCTGTGATTAGTATACCACTGTAGAAACTCCCTTCTTTTCCATGATTCCGGCTCCATTGTGAAAATAATTGTGAATGTTTTTATGTATTGTGTGCCATTTACAGTACTCTTTTACAAAGAAGTAGCATAATCAAATTATCTTCTGTTGATTTAAAAGTGTCGCAAGTGTTGTTTTCAGTCAAAGAAAAGAATTCTATTGTTCTTGATGGTCGATTATACAATTACTCTTGTATTTGATTTGAATTAGTATTTTTTCAAGTGTCGAAAGCATTTTTTAATTCAAAATAGCAAAGTGTCATCATTATCTTCCTTTCGTTTTTTAAGAGAAATTTGTTAGTACTGTCGCTTTGAAAAGATAATTCAAATTTGTACTTAGCATTCTTCTTGTCATTCACACATTAAAAAAGTTGAAAACAAATATATGCATGTGCATTTGCATTTAGACTGCTTGTTGGTTTGATTTAGGACAGTGCATCTAGTGTGTGCTCTCTGCTCTATGTTGAAAGAATGTCATCTCTCTTTCTTTAGTAGCTAGGATTTTCATTGCAAAAAGAAGATTAAACGATCGTTTATCATCTTAGATTGCATTTTAGGAATTGTATATCTACATCACGCAGTGACCCTGAAAGGAAATTTTCTTAAGAAAGATCAACTATAAAATAAATTCAATGAACAAAAAAACGCTTTGGAACCTAACACACAACATCTAAAAGTCTAGGCTAGAGACGTATTCCAGTGTCGTAAAGCCTGGTAACTGTCACTTTCATTGTTGGTTGGGTGATTCCTCCTCTTTGAGACGATAGGTTACAGTATGGACTTGTGCTCCCACGTACCATTGAGTATATATTGGGAGACTACAATAGGCTATATCCTTTATCCGTAGGAATCCATATTTGCCACCCTATCGATCGCAATGCACTGAACACAACATTTGGGAAGATTGACTACCGTACCGTAAAAAGTATTCTGCAGTTTTGCGATTGGTTTGGTAATCCCTCTGTCTAGATTTCCAGAGTAGTCTCTTTCGTTCCTTTTCAGAATCCTTAAAGGAAAAGGTCCATCTGAGCACTTGTCACTTCAGGCTCATTAAAAATCAAAGGTGACTAGAGTCATATTTTGTTTTTTCTCGACTCTTAAAAATTGAAAAAGCAAGTTGTGTCAAAGCGTCTAAAATTTATTTTAATCAGAGTAATATCACCATTCCCAAATTGGTCTTAGGTTGAGAAAAAAGGAGTCCACCAACCAAGGATTTTCCATTGGAAGAAATCCTAGTCCTTTCTCCTCTTCAGGAGATGTTGGTGCACCTCATATGGCCACATTGTCACTTCCAGGATTGACAATTGGCTTGCTAATATGGCTCTTCTCGACCCCCATCGTTCAGAACACCGTGATTCCTGAACAATCGAGTTAGCAACTGGATGATAATAAATTTACCCCCCAACCTTCTACTTCATCCGATTCTCCCTCTCCTCCTTCCTCTTCGCTCGATGAAGCTGGTAAAGCCAAAAATCAAGTAACTAAGAAGGAGAAGAGGGGTAAGGAGAAGGAAGAGAGGAATAACAAGGAGCCAAAGGCGAAAAGGGGTAACCGGGCATCTTCTAGTGAAAATCCGCACACTGCAACATCCAAGCCTAAATCTCCATGTGTCATTTGCAAAGGAGACCACTATCATCGAGATTGTCCTTGCATCCCTCAGATCTTAAGGGACTAGTCTCCTCATTTGCACAATCCGGTGTCATCAACCTCTGAAAATCACATTGAAAGTACACCATCAACTAGTGAAAGCGAAGCATTTGGACAAAAAATGAAATGTAAATTTCCTTGTAAATTGTGTGAAGGCGATCACGTCGTCCACCGTTGTCCATTCCTAGACAAAGCTAAAAGAGTCTTGGATAACCGTCCTGCTTCACCGCTACGTCTTCCCCCTGGATACAAGAAACTCTTGCCGAGTCCATCACTAGTTGAAAATCCGACCGACACGCCATTATGGTCAGTCGAAGCATCTATTATTGAAGATAAACCCGTTGAATCCATACTAGAGGAAAGTCAAAAGGTTGAGGCGGCAATCGACCCGGTCTTGTCTTCGGAAGGTCCATCCTCAGATGATATAATCACCAAAGAGAATGAGAACGACACTGTTCAAATTCTTTTTGTAAACACATACTCCGATGAATATGGGGGCAATCTACCCGTTCCTTTACTGCAGGAAGGAAGTTCGTTAGAGTCATATCCGACCATCTATTCAGTCCCACCTCCAAGCAACCTAGTCGTTTCCTTCGATTGGAATCTACTAGGCAGACCCCGTTTACTAGCTAATGTACCATTCTGAATCATTGTACAAGCTTACAAAATGATCATGGTCGGTACCATCATAGATGAAGGGGCTTCTGTGAGTATCATTTTCTCAACTACTTGGGAAGCGCTTGGTTCACCATTACTTCTGCTTGAGATGAGAAATCTGACAGGCTTTGACAAAGGAACCATTCGACCCTTAGGGATCCTTCCCAATGTGCCCATAACGTTGAGAAGGAAAATCGCTTATATGAATGTAATGGTAGTCCAAGGGCCTCTAGATTATAATCTACTCCTTGGGCGCGATTATATTTATAGCATAGGGGCCATTGTCTCCTCACTCTTTAGAGTAATGTGTTTTCCGTATGAAGGCCGAGTGGTCCAGCTCATAGACCAGATTTCGTTCCCCAGCTCACACATAGATAATAGTCAAATTCCATCCCTAAACGGTCTTTTCACACAAGGAATGTCTCATCAATCTCCAGTCTGTCCACCTGAAGAGCGCGAGTGATTCAGGAGGACATGACTAAAACCTAGGGGGCACGCACCCTGGTCTGTTTCGGCAGGAAAATCTTGGGTATAGGGTAAGTTTTCGCGAAGGATTTAAGACTGGTCTGACACCCATTCGTATAGGAAGAGGGAGTTAGACCGGGATAAGATTCTTTCGTCGAGGTTAAGTGATTGGAGCCTTTGTCCAGATGGACTAAGCCAAGGAAATGTTTATGTCTGCTGTGTGGATGGAAACTATCTTGCGAACACGAGAACTTCTAAATGGTAACCTGGAAACTTTACTTCACTATACCTGGGGGCATGAAAACATTTTTGCCTGAAAGTAAAGAGCGGTCATTTATTTTCTTAGTTTGAAGTTTCTCAACCCTTTAAACTCATAGGATTGGTCGTTCCTAGCTTGCATAATGAAAGGATCCGGAGCAAAGTTTCGAATGGTGCAAGCTCCATAAAAACTGAACCTATCGATGAGACATCCTTATTATACGACTGGCATGAGTAGTTTTTATGTGAATTTCAAGCTTGTTAAAAATTAAACCTAAGCAATGAGAAAACGTTCCCCCAGAGTTTAATCTCATTAAAAAATGAACTAATCCTTAGTAAATAACCATTGTGAATGCATTATCATTAGCTTTTGAGCCATGGTCGTGTTCTTACCATCACCTCCACTCTGTTTTAGCTAATCATTCACCTCCATTTGATTGTTTACCCCTTTTGAGGAACAACTCCGAAGAGTGATCCTGTTAGCCATCCTTGTGACCCTGCCGTGATTGGAAAATTCCAAACCTTACCTGGAATCAGTTGCTACCTGAAATTATCACTCGTTCCTAAAAAAACGAGTCTCCTTTAATCTCTTTTCGTTTGACTCATAAAATATGAAAATATTGCCGAGAAGCTGGCCTCTATAGCTAATTAAAGCTACCGGGAGTGCTATCCCTCCTCTAGATTTTAATCTTTTTGGACCTGAGGGATTATTACACAAAAAGATCGAGCACTTGTTTCGTTCGACTCGTTAAAATTACTGAAAATTCATCCCTTTCTTTATACTTTTTAAGAGTTAAGGGATTATATGACAAAAAAGGATTATTGGAGTTTCCTTTACATCCCTTTCAGACTCTCTAAAATTGAAAAGGACTGAGTTATCTTTGTTGTTAAACTTGTTAAGACCAAATAGCGACAAACTTGTCCATATAGACAAGAACGAATTTCACTGTCGCTAGGCTCATTAAAACATAGCGATGGGTTTGCCCGAAGGGAAAATTATAGAACAAGCATATGTTATCCTCCTCAAGCTTGATAAAAATAAAGAGTTACTGGTCAGTAATGACTGGGGAAAAATTGGGAAGAAAAGTTGAAGAAACTTTATTAGTAGCAAGTCGCTCTAGAACATGAAACTTTCACTCCACATCCGAGTCAGGTTGGGTTATTCCGTTCACCGGTCATATCACCATTGGTCCATCACAACATCCACATTTGGGGTTAACGCTACCAATCCATGTCAGTGTCACCGGTATGTTCAAGAGAAGTCACTCAGAGAATTCACCTGTGTCTCATCTGCTGCAATACATTCACGCTCCATTCTTTCATAACCGCCACCCTAAACCCTGTATCATCAGATCGTTTTCACGTCCAAAATCATTTACTCCGTTCCATGTCATAGATGTGGGATTCATTAAGGCCCTCCTATGATGTGTCGCTTCTTGTTGACATCAGCTCATTATCCAAGAAGTTGACTTAGGAACAACCCTTTCAGTACTTTGAAACTTGCATGCCTCAATGGCAAGTTTCTCACTTCCGGTGACAGGTTTACATCAATGGCCTTCGACCGAAATATTTTGCGTGGTGTTCGACACCAAGTCCCTTTTCGCACCACGTGAATTGTATTGTAGTACCTTGAGGGTCATCATCATTATCGGTGATTCCTCTCGCACCTATTAACAACTTACATCATTGGCTGGTAATCAGGCAATGTCTTTCCATGTTCGACTCCAGAACATCTTTCACATGGATTGACTTGTACTCTGAGTGAAGATTGGACATGTTTCGAAGACCCCAGATCTAGTTTCATCCATCCGAGCTGTGATATATTTAGGAAAATAAAGACAACAAATGTACATCATTGTTGCACAGATGATCATCCAAACCAAAGGATGATGGCTCTATCAGAATCATCAGTCTACCACATAGACGGTTGTCTGTCTTATGTACATGAAAATGAATTTATAAAGCTGAGCATGGGAATGCCCAACTCAGCTAGATCATGAAAAATATTATGAAGATAATTTATTGTATTGTATCTTATTACAGGTCACCTTCCAGCTCGAAAAAACTTTGGATCCTCATGATAAAGCATTTCACCCGACATCAAAAGATTAACGACCTCATGTTTTAGGGGGCAACTGTTATAGACATTTTTGGGCACTGCAACCCCAATCATACATGTCCATAAACCAAGGGCTCCTAAGTCCCTAAAATTGTTGCTTCACACCCTAAAAGAACAAGGTTAGCTGATTACATCGTCTCC
Source organism: Pinus tabuliformis (assembly GCA_031772625.1). NCBI lineage: Eukaryota > Viridiplantae > Streptophyta > Pinopsida > Pinales > Pinaceae > Pinus > Pinus tabuliformis. Next base: position 11,823,085 of record CM062813.1, on the reverse strand, counting down.
CAGAAGTTCTCCACAAACAACTGATCAGAACTGGTTAAAGCTGGACCATAAAGACTGCCCAGTGCAGAGGGTTTGATGCATCTCACCTGCTCAGTGAAAAGGGTGCGATGCATACTGGAAAACCCTTCTGTAGGGTGCGATGGGCGAGAGTAGACAAATGGCAGAGACAGTTTGCAAGGTGGATCATCATGGAATCTTCCATAAACTTCTCCTGTGACACTTGCCTCTCTGAATTCGCCCAGGGATGAGTAAGAGATCATCAATATCCGAGTGGAATCAAGAACTATTAGAGAGAGGACACTAATCAAAATCCCAGAAGCTGGCTCACCCCCCTGCAATCATCTATATATGGATCCCTCATCCCATAGATCCAGAGGCTGGAATTTTGTATCTTGTAAGGAAGTGTTGTTGGTTTCTTGGTGGAATATCATAGTGTTGGGTGATCTAATCTTTTCATGAGGTAAATAAGGGCTTTCATTCTGGGAGGATGACGCTGTGTCAGAACAATTGGTTGTAATCCTCTTTGCTATTCTTGATATTAATAAAGCTATTCAAGTTTTCCTCCACATTCTTGTATGTCTGATGATATATGCATTTGTGTGGTCAATATATATCTGGTCGTATATTGTTTATGATTGTAGAACTCTGTTCTTAGATAGTATTATGCTGCTTTGATTCCACAAGTGCTCTTTGAATCTGGGTAGACGAAGGAAAAGTGGCAAGGATCTATCAGAAGGGAGAGGAATCAAGCAAGGAACCAAGCGCAAGACTGAGGTTGGTGTCCTATGTTCCCCTCTTATCTACTTCTCATAAAGGAAAGTGAAAGCAGTTTTAGTTTGTTTGTTTCTAAGATAGCTACCAGTCTTAGTGGGACTAGCAACTCTGAGTGGACACTAGATTTCCCGATAACAAAGTCTGAAAGAGAAGCTTTTATAATCCCAAATCTATAGACTTGCCAACATGTAATTGCTTTCAATCCCATAGTAATATTTAGACCTCCATGTATTCTTTTCCCAAATTTTTAATTCTAATTTAGGTTATGAAGGTTGTTGATTCCTTGATATTTCTATGAAGGAACATCCTCCAAAATTATATCGTCATAAAGAAAAGTATCATAGGTGATATTTTAAGAGTTAATTATCATGACTTTAGTTTTATTACTATTCAGTGTCATTCCCATCTTGTAGTAGAAATCTTGGAGGATTATAAACATTTTTAAATTATCATAATGGATCCCTGTAAAAACAACAACATCATTAGCATAAAGAAGGATATTTATGAACATTTCGGTGACTACGCGACCAACACAAATTGTATCTTCTAAACAATATTCTGGCTTAAAATTGTATATGCCAAAAAGGGTAGGGAATGAAGAATTCCCTTGCTTGACTCTGATATTGCATTGAATTTCTTTCAACCAACAGTTACTAGTTGTAATTTTGGAAACAACATTTCCACTCAAAGTTTTCACAACAATCCTCAACTTGAAAGGAAATTTTCTCTCTTTTAGTCTCATTCATAGATTTGTTCTAGGATTCGTGTTAAAATATTTCTATATTCAACAAAATAACATAAGAGATACATATCACTTTTGTAGCATTTCTTTTCAATAACCCTATGAGTAACAAGATTATCCATGATACAATGATTTTTACAAAACCTAACTTTTTCTTTAGCTCTTTCCTTGCGGATTTCAAGCCAAATACTAAGATTTTTTTCGAAAATAAACGTATAAAACATGGTTAAAATGTTTTTATTCATAAAGAAATTGTATTTAGAGGAGATGCTTTCATCTCCACTATTTGGATAGGCCCAATAGGCTCCACCCTGAAGGGTTAGAAAACTGTTACTTCACTACCAAATTAAAGAGCATATGTATATGAAAGATGAGGATAGCGAGGAAACATTTAGGGGATAATATTCGATGGCCTAATTTTCCATAATTTTTCTGAAAGAAAGGTTCATTAATTTCCATTTTTTCTCTACATAATTTGCCCATATTTTATAGAATGAAATTAGTTTATCTTAGAGATCAATAAAATTTTGGAGAAATTCCATAAAATAAATTAGATATTTAAATATTTTTACAAATTATAATCAAACATTTTAGTGTTTTCATATTTTAGGCTAGTAAGATTTGCCAAAGTTTCTAAACTTTAAGATAAATTTTCATCATTAATATTTTCCTTGGAGGATAGGTTCTAAGCTTTTGAAAATATCAACCTGGTAATGTTTAATCTGATTAACTTTACCATAAGTGATTTTCTTAACTTCAAACTCGATGTCTTTCATGAAAATCGTATCACCATCTATGGGGACATTTAAAATCGTATCTATGGTGTTAGGAGATTCATATTGGTTTTTAAGGCAAATATTTCACTTCTTTAAGGGAATCAACCAATTTCATGAAAAATGTATCATCATCTATGGGAACATTTAAAATTGTAACCGTGGTGTTAGGAGATTCATATTGGTTTTAAGGAAAATATTCCACTTCTTTAAGGGAATCAACCGATTTCTTTAGCTTTAAGAAATCAGATTTTTGTTCTAAAGATTCCTAGGGTGAGACTTAAAGAGTTTTGATAGTTGTTATTACTTACTAATTATATGTTATCAACTCTTTCTTTTAGTAAAAACTTTATATGTATTTAGATTTTCATGTTTTAAGGTTTTGTTAGGAGAATCACTAATATCTTTTCTAGCAATTTTACAAATATTATCATAATCAGGGATAGTACTTCTATTACTACATTTTTATGACACCTTTCTAGAGAACTTGTTATTGGTAATCTATGGGCTAGTCCCTATCTAAATCCTTTAAAAAAATTATTCACTTTACCCTTGTCAAAAAGTAGGTGGCTTTAACTGAAAGTTTTCATGCATGTGATTGTTTTGCATTGAAATGTTTAGACTTAAGGTTAAAGGTCTCTAATTAGAGTTTTCCTCATGGTCATTTAAAGGTTAAAGTTTAAAATTTGTTTGCAAACATGGATATTATCTATCACATAATCCATGACACTAATTTCAAGCCCGTGAATACAAGTGATGCAATTAGTGTTTGGTCACTTAGTTAGGTCGTCACAAATGATAAAATCTTAAAAAATACATAATTTGAGTTATATATATATATATATATATATATATATATATATATATATATATATATATATATATATATATATATAACATTTGAAAATGATTTCTATGTTCAATTAATATTAATTAATAAATTATATACCCAGTATGATAGAGACATTGTAATGTATTTTTTCCCCTGGGAAAAAGTCGTAATTTCTATTATGTGTTAAGAAATTACATTTTGCAGATGCCGAAGCATATTCATATGGAGGCATCATTGCCTGTCGAGATCAAAAAATAACTGTAGTCTAGTGAGAGTAGTCCATGATGACTCCACGCAGGAAGCATTTCCAAAAATACTGGTATGTTTATCAGTGTACAAAATTTGCCTATGCTCTTCGCAGAGAGCAATATATATGTTGTATATAAACAAAATAGAGATGAGCTGGACTCATGTCTAGACAGTATCTATGTACATGCTATAAACAAAAAGATAACTGTAATAAAGAGTGGGCTTCATAGCCCCTCGTCCATGTAGTCATCAAAAGGTCTGTGGTAGTGCTGGTAGTATGTGCCGTCTATTTCCTCCTGGATCAACCAGTCTTCTCCTTCTCTATGCGCGGCCTCTTTGGAGAGCTGGTCGGCGACGGTGTTTTGTTCCCTGTAAACATGATGGCAAACAAAAGAGTCAAAGGCTGCAGTCAATATCTTTGCTTCATCAAGAATGTGCCTCAAAGAAAATGCATGACAATGGGATGCTTCATTCAGCCAATTGCACACAATTTTTGAGTCTCCAAATAGCTCTAGATGTCTGCATTGTTTATGTATAGCAAAGTGGATGATATGTTTGGCCGTGCACAGTTCAGCATAGTTATTTGTGCCTCTACCAAGATTGATTTGTAACTTGAAACAGTGCCTCTCGTCTAGATGGAGGATAGCACCACCCCCACAACCCGCTTCTTGGGCCGAGCCATCAAAAAAAGCCCATGGTTTTGATATGTCGATGGGAATAGGTCTGAGGATGCGAGGCGGGGCGGGGGGATCCTCTTCAGGAAGAATATTATAATCAGCAACCGTGTGGAGGATAATAGAAGGCCAAAGAGGGGCTTTAAGGTTAAAGATTGACTGGTTCCGCGCGATCCAAATGGCCCAGCAAGCCAGCATAGGCAGGTTAGTAACTTTCCCAGAGTGATTATGGCACCAGGCATTCCAAGCTTCAGAGAGGTTGTTACCATGCCATTCTGACAAAAGCGGGATCTGTGAGGCAAGAGATTTCCAGAATTGAATAGAAGAGCTGCAGAAAAGAAACAAATGATCGGTGCTTTATTCGGCGTTATGACATAAGTGACAGCGAAAGGTTCCATAGAAGGACCTTTTCATGAGGTTGGTGCCGGTAGGAATTTTGTCAAATAGGATGTTCCACATCAACAGTCTCGTCTGGGGGCTGACTTAAGCTTCTAGAGTGCTTTCCAGGTGGGTAGTATATCTGGGGGTCTATAGGGTTCCATGAGCCTTAGATATCCAAGCTTTGGTGTGTATACACCATGCTTGGTGAACACCGAAATGATCTCATATGGTCCATCAGTGAGCCTAATGTGAGCTTGAGTTAGTGCGCTTGTATATTCCGACCATTCGTTAATCCACTGTGCAGGCAGTTCTAAAGCTTGGGCGGATAACCAGGCTTGCTGAAGGAACGAGGAATTTGCATGATCTCAAATATGTTTAATGTGAGTAATCCCTCTGTCTTGGAGGTGTCTAATAAGATCAGCAGATAATCTATGGGCATTTCCACAACCAACCCATGGGTCCAGCCCGATGCGGACGGCGTTTCCCTCCTTTATGCATCAAGTGATACCATCTCGCAGTAGGGGTAAGGTGTCGATGACTGCTTTCCAGATATTGGAAATTTGGTGATTGGTGCCATGCTATGTACAGATCCAATCCAAAACGGTCTGTGGTTTAATGTATTTAGCATATGCGACTTGAGACCAGAGACCATCTGAGGTAAGTAGACGCCATCCGAGCTTAGCAGCCAGAGCCTTGGAGAAGAAATCCAACTTCTTGATGCCCCAACCGCCCCATCGCTTGGGTTTGGCAATGGTATCCAATTTTACCCAAGCGAAAAGTCTCCCCTGCTGTTGTCCTTTCCAAAGGAATCTGCAGCAAATACTTTGGAGCCTGTTCAAAATGCCTTTTGGAATCCAGGCTAGGGCCATCCAATAGACAGGTGTGGCTTCTATGACAGCTTTGATGAGTACTAATCTGCCTGCACGTGAGAGGTATCGATGGTACCATACATGTAGCCTCTTCTCCACTTTTGCTATTAGCCATAGCCAGTCAGCAATTTTGTAGCCAAATGGTTTAAGTCTAAAACCGAGGTACTTTGTTCCATCCTTCAGATTCATAAAGACAAAGGGAAAGCACTGTGAGGCAAAGGAAGATTCAAGAATGGAGCAGCCAACCGTAGTGATCGTGGATTTATTTGCATTGATCTTCATTCCAGTGGCTTGTTGAAATAGGAGAAAGGAATTGTGAAGCGAAGTGGAGTCCCCAATGCTGCCATTCAGGAATATCAAGATGTCATCAATGAATAATAAGTGCGTGAGGAAGAAATTGTCCACAATTTTGATGCCTGTCAATTGATGCCTATCTCTGGCGGATGAGATAATTCTGCTTAAACCCTCCGTGATCAGCAAGAACAGCAATGGTGAGAGAGGACATCCTTGTCTAAGTCCTCTCTCAGATGTAAAGAAGGAGGTAGCTTCCCCATTGAGTAATACACTGTAAGATACATCGGTGATATAGCTCATCGTCCATTTAATGAAGCCATAGGGGAAACCAAGATGAGTTAGAAGCAGCCTTAAATACAGCCAGTTAGTTCTATCAAATGCCTTAGAGAGATCCACTTTAAGAATCATTCCTTTCTGTTTTTTGATCTGCAAGGAATGCATGAGTTCTTGAGCAGTGGCGATGGCTTCATGGATCTGTCTTTGATGCAAGAAGGCGAATTGTTCGGAGGATATGTGAAGCGAGAGGATGGGCTTAAGGCGGTTGGCGATAATCTTGGCAATGATTTTGTAGAGGCAATTGCAGAGAGAGATGGGGCGGAATTCATCGAAGGAGGTCGGGGCATCGGATTTGGGAATAAGAGCGATGAAGGTGGACTTGATAGCAGAGGATATCCTTCCTCTCCTCCTACTGTCTTCCACAATCTTCAGAAGGTCATTTCCCAGGATGTCGAAAAAAGCGATGAAGAATTCTATGGTCCACCCATCTGGGCCAGGGCTCTTATCTTTTTTAAACCATTTTATTGTAGCTTCCAGTTCCTCCATGGATACTTCCCTCTGAAGCTCATCCGACTCTTCTTGTTCAACATATCTGGGGAAGAGTTCAGCTACTCTCATGATTTCCAAAATGTTGATGTCTCCAGGTGCAGTATATATACTTCTAAAGTGCTCAGTGGCCAGTCTGGCCAGGTTCTGTTGAGATGAAATAGTGTGGCCATGAGCATCCTTTAGTTCCCAAATAGTGTTGATGGCTTTACGTCCATTGGCGAATTTATGATAAAACTTGGTGTTATTGTCACCCTCAGAGAGCCAAATAGCCCTGCTCCTTAGCCTCCAACTTTCCTCTCATTCTTTCAGGATTTGGGAGCGTTTTGCAATGAGAGAGGTATACAGTTCCTTGCTCTCCTGGGTGGGGAAAGTCCCAGATGATGTATTCTCAAAATCAGCAATGACCTATTCTGCTTCTTTCAGAATGTGATTATCTTGGATTCGCTTTTGATGAGCCCAAGTTTTGGTGATCTGTTTGAGTTCAGTAAGCTTTCTAACAAAACCCACAGAGAGTTCCTCATCTTCCCTGATGGGATTGTTCTGCCAATAATGTTGCACCAGCTGAGTATACGAGGGGTCCTGAAGCCAAGCTGCATTAAATTTAAAAGGGCTCTTGATTTTGTGATCAAGGTCTTCTGCCTCCAAGAAGATAGGCCTGTGGTCGGATATGCCACCGGATCCAACCCATTGTCGGAATCTGGGGAGGCTGTTATACAGGGTCTCCTTAATAAGGAAGCGGTCAAGCCTCCTGGCCAAACTCTGATCCCCACTCCTATTTTTTGACCAGTGTATTGTAAACGAGCAGATGGAATGTCCACCCAGTGATGATCCTCTAGTAGGGTGGAGAGAGTGTCGGAGAGGGTGCCGACCTGTGCCATATGCCCCCATGATTCACAGAAACCCAGGGAAAAATTCAAGTCCCCTCCCAAGATGATGTTATCAGCTTGAAGAAGTCTAGATTCCAGAAGGGATCTCCAGTAGTTTGCGCGGTCTGTGCAACGGCCGTAGACGTTGATGATGCGAATTTCCCTTTCAATAGAGTGAACAAAAATGTCTAGGCCAATGAAACCCCTGCCTCCCCAGAAATTCCGAATATCCACAGCTCTGTTGAAAACACCAATAGCCAATCCACCAGATCGCCCGGACGCATCCAGTGCATGGAAGGTCCAGTTAGGGAGCCAGGAGGAGAGGGTATGAATAAGGGGCTCAGCCAAGCAGAGGGTTTCTTGCAGGAAAATAATGTCCAGATGAGTCGAAGTGAGCAGCCTCCTGAGCGCTAGTTTTTTGGTTGAGCTAGCAAACCCTCAGTAGTTAAATGATAGAACCTTCATGAGGGAAGGGGAAGAGGGCCATCCCTTGCTCTAAGCGCCCTAAAGATAGTTTGTTGTCGCCCGAGGGCAACCTCTTCATCGGCAGTGTGCCTGGCTTTGGTAATGCGGGAGGGTCGACCACGGGAGGTCCTAAGAGAGAAGGGAACACTCACGGGGTCGAGGCCTACGACGTCAGGACCCTTGTCCCTCGACCGGGATTGCAGCGAGTAATGAGGTGATGTCTGGGTTGATCGAATGGAGAGGGATGCGAGGGTCGATGTGATCAATAGAGGAGGGGCCAACGGAGGAGGGAGAGGAAGGGAGCAAGTGAAAGATGAATGAGAATGAATGATATGAGGAGCAGGAGATGATAAAGAGGAAAGAGGATCAGTGCAGGGATGGGGAAATGATATGCCCGATGCAGTGCAGGATGAATGAGATATCAAAGAGGGGGGAGACAAAGACATACCCGTATTCGCTGAGTCCTCTTGTTGTGGCGCTGATTGCACAGGTGCTGTTGATGTTGTTGGAGGCGCAGCAGAGACAGTGGCAGTATCAGCGGCTGCAGAAGTGTTCCGGGGGACACCATCTTCCTGTTCGGGCAGATGGGGCTCTGTATGTTGTGCAGGATGCTGAATAGGGGAGGTGTCCAGGGACGGGTCGACCCCCACTACATTGCCGCTCCTTGGCATTTTCCGGAGGAGAGGGCAGTCCTTGTAGAGATGCCCTACTTTGTGGCACCTACGACATCGATAGGGAATGCCCTCATAATCAATGATCTGTCTGCGAGCTGAGTCTCTCCACTGTATAGTAATGTGCTCATAAAGCCCGCCCCTGGTGTCCATGTTGACAAGGATCCTGGCATAAGCCATCATGCCAGTCTGATGATAGGATTTATCGTAGCCCATGTAAGTACCAAGAGCATTACCAATACGTTTGAATATATCTTCAGACCAGTATTGGAGAGGTAACCCTGGGAGCCTAATCCAAACTGGTCCAATACCTATCTGCTCTGTCTCAGGGTCGAAGAGAGGTGTCCATCTTTTAAGGAGCACAAGGGCATGCTCAAAGTGCTAATAGGAGGAAAAAACCCAATTTTTATGTTCAGCACGAGCAAATATCAGTGCGAACCATCCCCTCACGAAAGTCTGCACATGAGGGATGTTCACCAAATGATGCCCCCAAACCTCAGTTGCCCAAGTCTTCAATTGTGCCGCCGTGTAGCTGCGCCCCCTGATGCGACCAACCAAGACCCGATCTGCAAAGTCCATCGCTTCTCCCCACTGAATATCCTCTTCCAGTCTGAGGAAAATATCGTCCTCCTTAGATTTGAAGCACTTATATTTCCGTTTAGGGCCGCGCGGAGGTGGAAGGTTCTGAGGTTGACCAGAAGGCGGAGCAGTAACATTCAAAGGAGCCGAGATCTGATGTGAGGCAGGGATTCCGGAGCCAGAAGCAAAAGAGGGGCCCGAGAGCGGGGGTACGGCAGTGAAGCTACCGGAGAAGTGACCAAGGGAGACCGCGGGACCGGCAGAGGAAGAAGGCAGAGAAGGATTATGCGGCGGTCGGGAAATGGAGCCAGCTTCCGGGAGATCTAAACCAGGGTTAGGGTTTAGGCAACCGGAGACAAAACCGAGGGTTGTCGGAGAGTGAGGGGGCATAGAGAGGTCCGGCCAAGTAGGAGGTTCATCCGGAAGGACCACAGGCTGAGTCCTCGATGGTTCACCGAAGGAAAACTGAGAGTAATTTCCAGAAAAATCAGAATTGAACATACCTTCTGAGGTGGCATATGGGGTGCGCCAGATGGAGACCTTTTCCAACGGGTTAGCAGAATAATCAACGGCATCTAGATCCTCCATGGCCAGCTGCGCCTCGGGACGACGGACACCTTGAGGAGTAGAGAATCCCGGAGAAAAAGACAGGTTGCAGTTAACGGACCGTGCAGGGTAAAAATGAACTGTCACAGTAAAAACGGAAGTCACGACACAGTATAATCCCCCCTGCGCGGAGATACGAAACCTGATGAGGCGATGTAACAGAGGAGAGGTAGGCGGTGACAGTGGTAGCGGTGGGAGGAAAACGGAGGGTTATTCGGTTACTGCAGCATCAGGGTTCAGTGAAAGAAACCCTAACCAAACCCTTCCCGCAAAGAAACTTGACCCGACATTTTCAGAGCCCTCATTCAGTTGATGTTTGGGTACTAACAATCTTGTTCTCATAATCACATTGTAATGTATTGTAATGTCTAGTAAACATTTTTGACTGAATCAAATTAGATAAAAATAAAAACATAAAACAACAGATAATGAAATAAGAAATGTCAAAATAAAATTAATAATTATATTTATAATTATAATTGTTATAATGACACAATCTTAGATTCATCTTAACTCTGCATCTACCAAGGTCTGGAGCAATCAAATATCTTGAGGTGGAAACCTCTTTTAGAGTGAAAAGGAATTTGCTCCCTTTTGGCTCTTGGTAGATATAGAGTTAAGATGGATCTAGGCTAGTTACACCGAGAGGAACTCTAAGCACAATGTGGGCAAGATGTTGTACTATCCATAAATGAATGTAAGCATTTAAATGTTGGCTCAATATGGGCTAGATGCCATAGTGGTTGTATTTCAGTCTAAACATACAAATGTGTTCTCGGTGAAGTGAATCACTAAAGCAAGTAATATTTTACTCTCGGTGAAATGAATCATTAAACCAAATCATGATAATAATAAATTGTAATGTCAACTCAATTCAAAAAAGTTATGAGAAAAAATAATTCAAATAATAAAAAGTAAAAAATTAACAATTTTCTTTTCACTAATAAAATTACAAAAAAAATTGCCAATTTTTTTTATAATATATGTGAGAGTAAAATAATGATGAAAATTTATAATATGGATATCGAATTAAAATAGTTATTCATTTTCCACAACATATAATTAATAAACATATAAAGAGCTCTCTCTCTCTCTTTTCCAATTTATATAATTATTTCTCAATTTATATTTATCATCAATAGTATCTATATCATATCATAAAATTAAATTAGAAAAATTAGAAAACATCTACCTACATGTATCATTAAGGTTTTGATAAAATTAAAAATAAATTCATATTATTATGTATAGAAATATGAAATTTATAAATAATAACTGATTGGAGACTTCCATAATTATTCATATTGTTGTTGGAGATATCCTGAATAAAACAATGTAATATTTGTGATCCTGGTAACTCTATCCATCACCAAAGATAAATTCATATTAATTTTAAATCTAATAATGATTAAAAAGAATCAAATCTCTTTAATTGTAATTTTTTCCACAGTTTTTATATAAAATTTTTAAAAATTTAAGACTTCTAAACACTTTACTGATCAAGACTTAAAAAAAATTCTATATTAATTACCTAAAATACTAAGTTAAAAAAAATAACACAATACGCTACTATATATTTTTAATGTACTTTAAAATAAAATTATTTCACTCCGAAAAAACTTTCACCATAAAGAGTAGATATTGTAAAGGAATGCATGGATTAAACTGATAGTACGATGACAATAGTGATAGTAGTTTGCATCACTGTTACAACTTGGATAGGGTTGATATAACACGATATAACACGCTGTGCGGTGATGTGAGAGAAAAAAAAATAGCGGCGTGTTATATAACATGATATAACATGCCGTGCGGTAATGTGAGAGAAAAAAAAAATTGCGGCGTGTTATATCGGCCCCATGTCAGGCTGCATTTAGTATGCAATAGGGTTGGAAATAGGGCTTTCTCTTCACCAAGCTTTTAGAATGGTACGATGTACAATCAAGCCCGACACATGCGCACAATTTTTTCAGCTTTTCTGAAATATCTATTAAGATAATATCACAATATCTAACAGTTATTTGTGTATTAATGTGTCTTATAAATATATAGGAAAGTTGCATAGTTAGTGTCTTATAAATATTTAGGAAAGTTGCATAATTAGTGTTCTTCCTTATTTAGTTTAATAAAATATTTTAATCTCACATCAAACAATAATAAAATTATAAAATAAATTATATAAATATTTTTTTAATTTTTTTATTAATTTTTTAATATAATTAAACATTTTTTTAATAGATAACAGTTATATATATATATATATATATAATTGACATAGAAAAGAATAATAATAAGTTAATAATTATTTATTTAATATTGGATGATTGGCAAATTTTTTATATAATGTTCATATTATAGTACACATGTCATGTTATTAGAGTGTAAATTGATATAATGAGAGTTGTACAAATTGTATACATGTTATTTTTACAATTTTTCAAATTTATATTTTTTAAATTAAAAAATAAAACACATAAAATTTGTTTACTCAATACATCAATGCAAAAATGGAATTTTTGAATTTGATTACAAACCACTTGTTTTTATGGTACATAATATATAATTAATATATAATGTTATTTTTCGAATTATTTATATTTATTGTACATAGTAATTAATGATATAGTACATAGTAATTAATAATACAGTACACAAAAGTTAATTTGTACCATCATTTTAACCAATCATATTTGAGATAAATAGAAATAAATAAAATTAAACTTCCATATATTTTAAATCTTTTTAATAAAAATAATAATAACACATCCATAAAAAATTAAATATTTGTATCCTTCAAATATAATAAAGCAATATCACAACAACCGATATATGGAGTTATTTGTCTGCTTAGTATAAATATATATATAGAACTATTTGTCCATCATATACTCTCAAACCTATTAAAGGAGATAGCTCCATATATCTTGTGCGCCCATTATCAATGTAACTGTTTTAGATTTCCAGAAATTTTGAAGTGGCCATAGAGATCCAAAAACCCTAATGAAATACGACACTAAAATATATGACTACTTTCCGTCTACATATTTATAGGGCTGCCTACTCTACATTGGCCCTTCCTTCCTAGTGGAGATTACGCGCTGAAACACAGTACTAATATCGGTGGTCTTCCTTGAAAACTTGTACAATGGCCGAAAGCTTCAGTTTCCCAAAGAATAATGAAAGAAAATGTTATTAAAAACCCCCACTGATTCTGTTCCCTCAGTACAATGGATATATGAAAATACGCCAAAGTCTTCTAATGTTGACTCCAGTTTTTGTCTGGTATCAATATTTACGTGTATGTAGAGGCAAAGAATCTTTGAAAGAGCGAGCTTGATTGCTTTCACCGAACGCTTTGGTCAAGTCAGTTGAAATGTTGTGCTTCATATCTACTTTCGAGATAATCGTACATTTGAAGTTATATTGTATAAACCATAAGAAGGTCCGTCTAAGTCGGGCAGGGTTAGTGGGATCAGTGGGACCGAAGTACGGGTTTTTCTTGATATAAATTGGCTGGAAATAGGGGGAGGAGGAGAGAGTAGGGAACTCTAAACCCACAGTCTCACCAAGTGAAAACTGTAATTTCAGTTTTGTTTTGATAACATTGAATGGACAACTGTGATTTCAACAACTGTGATTTCGGTGATTTTTGAATAGTTTGAGGCATTCCGACTCCGAAAGCATCGAAGTAAATATTCTTCCGTGAAGTGAAAGAGCGTATCTTTGAAACGGCATTCGGACTCGGGAGGGAAGTAGCGAAAACATCGATGTAAATATTCTTCCGTGAAGTGAAACATAATGTTATGTATAAATTTGTCTTGGTTTACGAAAGACATAAGTATTTAGGTTAACATGAAAACATGTGAGCCACAATGTGAAGAATGGGTTTTGAAGGTGTCATAATATCAACTCAAAAAAGTTATAAATTGTAAAGGTTTAATTTGCACAATACTAATATCATTTTTCTAGTATTTATAGAGTAAACTTATATTTTTCACATGTGGGAATTAATGTAATATTGAATGAAAAATGATACATTTTATCAACTTATATGAAAATCAATGTAATAATTCAATTGAAAAATGAGACATTTTATTAAAATATTTAAATTATAATATCTAAAATGATTCACATAATTATTAGCACAAACCAATTAGTAAATTTGGTTAATATAAGTGAAATTTGTTGTTTTATATTTTTATAACTTACTGTATTTCTCTCTGAAGAACTCGGAATTGTCTTTAGTGTGACATTTTGGACTTTTCACTGTCAGAATCCGGCGAAGAAATTTAAGGTGATATTTTGATTTCTGTTATTTAAACAGGGTTTTTAATCGTATATATGGATTCAACACACTTGAAAAGTTGTAGGGCACTTTGATTATGTAGGGGTTACCCATTAAACTTGCGATTTCAATAAATTCCTGCTAGATTTTAGAGAAATTAGACCAGAAAATCCCACTGGGAAAGTATCCAAAAAGTCTCACTAAAAGCAGCTTGGGAAGAACTCCCCTAGTTGCCACTCTGCACCTCTTTGCATCGTCAGATATAATGTTAGACGATTGAAAGTTCTTCCACTGTTAGATCTGCCTACTTAACTGTCAATTGAATCTTGATTTGTGCAACCATTCAAATAGCCCATGGACCCCTTCTCCAACTTCTAATTCTTGTTTTTTTCTTTTGTTCCAGGTTCATCACACTGTCAGTGGGAGGATCTTCTATGTTTAGTGCAGCCATAGTGTCAAGGGCTCCCACTCTGGTGAATGAGATCTCTTCCATTTTAATTTATTTATTTATCTTCCGTGTGTACACATGTCAAAGGTTTTGTTGTATTTCCATGCATCGTTCGTTTTGGTGCAAGCTGGAAGAGAGACTTTGGTTGTCAAAGTCTCTCTCTAGTCGGACGGAGCCGGTCATTTCTTGGAATGATGTGGAGATGTTGGCAACATTGAAACCTGCTACACATTAGGGATGGTAAAGAATCTGCCAACACCTCACTCTGATGTTGAAGGACGAATCATTTATATCTCGAAAGGAAACGTCCTATGGTTTGTTCAAGAACCATAATATTAAATCCCATGGTGGAAATTGACACTTCAAGGACGATTTTGAAAACTGTCAACAAGTTGCATTGTACGAAATTAATGGGATCCGTTAGAGCTTGAGGATTATATGAACAAAGATTTTGTAGGCGAGTCCATGTTATGCGACGAAGATTTTTCTACGGCATGGGAATTGGAAATTTTCACTGGCATGTGATCAAAGAAAAACTATTTTTTAGTTCTATATAAACCGATTTTATAGCATACATACTCAAAATATGTAAAATGTAAATTTTTCCCACAAAAATCTGTGGAAAGAACTTAAAATTATAGTCTCACAACCTATTTTTTAATCGAGAGGCAATTTACCTTGGAGAGTTTGTGGGTCTGGTTTTCTGGTTCATTTCCATTTTTCTTTGGCTCCCTATGTCGATAGCTTTAATGTACTGGATTATTGTCAAGGTCAAAATAACAGGGCCCTTAATTTTTTCTTTATTAATTAGCTATAACTTTAATGTACTGCATTATTGTCAAGATCAAATGAAGTGGGCCCTTAATTTTTTCTTAGTGATCTACTTCAAAATATTAAAGGCCACATTCCAGTGATTAGGAAAGGTTAGGTTGTCAATAATTTTCAAATGGTTGAAAAAGACTCCAAGATGTTTGAAACTCTTTTATGATAAATAAAATGAATAATTAAAACAATTTTATTTTTATTTTTATTTATTAAATATGGAATTTTAGTATTTACAATATAAAATTCATTCCCTCATTTTTTAATTACTTTTAATATTAACTAGACTTTTCAAAGGAAAATACTTGACATGTCTTTATCGTCATCATCCCTCTTTCACCAAGGTCGTTGGATGAAAATGCCATTGGGGGTATATGTTCAAGTTTATCTTATTGGATGGAATTATGTTTCTATTCTGGATATGAATAAAACTCTTCTAATATATGTTATCAATAATGTGTGGAGGATTGCAAGGAAATCACAAATATTATATGAGTTATTTGAACTCCAGTTATGAACATCCATTGCCAGGTGATGAAGTCAATTAGAAAAAGACGTTGTTTTTCCGATGGAGGTGAGTGGTGAATGGTACTCGCTAATAGTAGATGTAACTGGAATCTCTTAAATTTAGCATAACTCAAATATCACTTAAGAAAAAATTTGGATTGGTGGATATTTGATCTATCCAACTTTGTCATGTATAATGTGTTTTTCTAAAACATGGGGTTTTCATGTTGTGAAGTGTGCTTTAATTTTGTTTTAGATTTGACAACCTTAATTCTATTTTTCTTTTTACTAGTATATACTAAGAGACATTTATGTGGAATCGGAAAAACATATTTTATGGAGAGGGAGGGAGTGGAGGAAGAACATCATTATTTTGGATTCTAGAAAAAAAACATTATTTATCAAGATGCATGATTGTTACATGAAATATATTCAGGCTATTGATCTCTAAAAAAATCATGAACGTAGGTTAAACATGAATTCGAAATTTACTAATATATACTGGGAAACATTTATGTGGAATCCCAAGAACCTCTTTTATGTAGAGGGAAGGAGTGGAGGAAGAAAATCATTTTTTCGGATTCTAGAAAAAGTCATTATTTATCAAGGTGCATGATTGTAACATGAAATATATTCAAGCTACCGATCTCTAAAAAATGCATGACTGTAAGTTAAACATGAATTCAAAATATCAAATGGTTAGATCTTAATAAAAGAAAACATGATTGTATGTTAAACATGAATCCAAAATAGAAAATGGTTAGGTCTTAATATTTCTTGGGGTCTTGATACATTTGTTAAACCCATTCAAGATTTAAGAAGTAAAGTTCCTTTGGTTAAATATGTTTTACCTTTATGGTTCTGAAAGAATGATTGTAAGTTAAACATGAATTCAAAATAGAAAATGGTTAGATCTTAATCTTTCTTGGGGTCTTGATACAAATGTTAAACCCTTTCAAGCTTTAGGTAGTAAAGTTCCTTTGGTTAAACATGTTTTACCTTTATGGTTCTGGCATACAGACTAGACAAGTTCATTGCTTCTTGTTGTGATTTCTTCTTGTTGTCTTCTGGTCAATTCAATGCACAATTACTATTTAAGTCCGATCTTCTTTGTTTGAATTAGTGTTACACCAAACAAATAGTTTTTTCAGTGGTTGGTATTCTACTCCTACCCATCTTGATTGAACAAGTATAATCTATAATATTATGACATTTCTTTTTCTTAAGCTTAATCTTGGCACATTGATATTGATAATGACCAGTATCGATAATGAAAAGAAATGGGCATTTATTGTGTATTACATTGATATATTGTTGAATTAAATTACAATATCTTTATCCTTGGGAACATTTTTGGCTCTTGTTTTTAATTTTTTTAAACTTAGGCCAAGTCCACTAGTATTTTCATTTCACATATTTCCTAAATTTTTGTTTCCACAACTCTTACGAAGTAGCAAAGCATACAAACTTGCTACTCTAACTTTGCAGTTAAAAAAAAAAAGATGTAATTATCATTATTGAAAGAGGTTATCTTAAGTTCTTCCATGTCCATCTTGATGGTTCTTCAACATATGTTTTAGACAATTCATGTATTTTGTCATATTATTGTAAACCTATGGAATTGGAATTTTGAGTATGTGAATAATTAATTTTGAGTCTTGGGCTATGCCAATAGTGGTTTTGTTCTAGGGAATAATTGGGTAGGGATGAATACGTTTCTCTCTTCTTTCTAGATGGGGAAGGCATGTGACAGGCATTAGGATGATCATTATCACGGTCACTAGAGTTCTGTGATTTTAAAAAAGTGTTATAGTCCTTTGTAGGCACATGTTTCAAACTATAAGAAAATTCATTTATACTGATTAAGATTGTCTATACCAAGAGGAAGTGATTGAGAAGAAATATGAAGGAATTGTACCAAAACGACCTTTGAATTTGAATTTAGAAAACCATAATCTATTTCTTTGTTTACGAGGCATTCATGTTGGCATAATCAGAGAAGGTCTTTAACTTCAAAATAGGCTTCATGATTTATAAGGCTCAAGGAAGAAATATTGCAGTAAAATTCCATTATAGCACGATCCTTGCCTTTTGTTAAATTTTCTTTTTTGTGTTTCAACAGTTATCAAAGAAGCATTAATTAATTCTATATGTTATTTCCTTACAATGTTTCCTTTGCAACATCTAGTGCAATTGCTAGTTAATATACCAATCAATTTATGTAAATTGAGCCCATCCATGTATATCAACTATATTTACTCAAGTGATTGCATTAGTTGACTCTTTATGTGCATCCATAGTAAACCATGGTTGAATGTGACAAAATATGTGCAAGTCATGGTTAAAAAGTGTTTATGATGGTTGTACATTTTAACAATGTATATAAATTACCTACTAACAAATTCTTAAAAGAGGAAAATATAGAATGGTGAGAGAAAAAAACATAAAACATATCACAGAGATTTCGAAGTACATACATTTCGAAGCATTCAAAAGCTGAAATCCATTAAACTTGGATCAGAACATAATCATAGTTCCCTTGACTGCATCAACAAAATACCATGGGAAGAAAACCATCATGCCCAAAACAGTGTGAAAATACCATGCACAAAACCATAGGTTGGTCCACCCACCTAATATAGGGTCCAAAATAAATATTCTCGGGGTGCTGCCCCAGAACCCCTAGAGGGGGGGCTACCACATCCATCAAACCCAACGACAGGGGGGCGTGCTGCCCCTCAATGACCCCCCTGTTGTGCCCCACTCAACGAAGGAGGGGCTTTCGCCCCTCTTGTGGGACTAGTTGTGGAAGGGATATAACACACAGTGGGTCACAAGAGAGCTTAGTCATTGGTCCAGCCCTACAGTACCCATTATTTCTCTACACTAAGAGAACTTCTTAGTGCTCACATACTTCATCAATGCATCTACAATATTCTTCAAAGTTTCCACCTTTACCAGCAACACCTTTTTGTTCTCAACGATATCCCTTACAAAGTGATACTCAACATGAATGTTCTTTCTCTTTGAATGATAAGTGGGGTTCTTTGCCAACAAAATTGCACTTTGGTTATCACAATCTATTCTTATAGCTCATTGTACAAACCCTATACTTGAAGATAATTTGTGCAACCAAAATGCTTCCTTGTTTACATGAGTCATTTTCATGTTTTCTGCCTCTGTAGTTGAAAGTGTCACTAAAAACTGTCTCTTGCTCATCCAACCAACTGCATCTCCAAGTACGTTAAACACATACCCAATTTTAGATTTTGTCTGGTCCAGATCTCCAGCCCAGACTGCACCAACAAAGCCACAGATTTCCAAATGTTTGTCCAGTCTTGGTCTTCCTTCGTAGAAAAAAGCATAATCACTAGTGCCACGCAAATACCTAAAAACCCACTTTACTGTGGTCCAACGCACCTTCCCTGGTTTTGACATAAATCTGCCCAATACTTCCACTACATGTGCAACATCTATTGTAGTAAAGACCATCGTATACATAAGGGTATCAACTTCAATTCCATAAAAAACACGGGACATGTCCTCTTCCTCGTCTTGTGCCTTGGGACATTGTTCAACATATAACTTTACACCTACTAGAATAGGAACCTTCACTGATTTACTATCATGTATATTACACCTCTGTAGTATTGTCTCGACATACTTCCTTTGGTTTAACCAAAGCTTCATCTTTTCCCCATCTTGTTTAATTTCCATGCCAAAAATATAGTTTGTAGCACCAACATCCTTCATGTCGAATTTGGATGACAATTGGGTCTTCAAATCCTAGATAATTTATTTGTTATTTCCAATCAACAACATATCATCCACATACAATACTAGATAAATAACACTGTCACCAATTAATTTAAAATACACACAGTGATCCGCTTTTCTTTTCATGAAGCCAAGTCCCTATATAAATGTATCAAACTTGTTATGCCACATCCTTGGTGGCTATTTTGACCCATACAAAGACTTCACATCCATCTAATCCCCGTGAAGAAATTTTTTCTTCACATTCATCTATTCTACCTCAAAATCAAAAGTAGCAACAACATATAAAAGTAATATAATATAATCTAGCTTGGAAACAGGGGAAAAAATATCACCAAAATCCATTCCCAACACATGGGAATAATCTTTTTCTACCAACTGAGATTTGTATTTCTCCATTTAACCTTTTGTATTTCTCGACTGAGCATGCTTCTTTCCTTTTCCATCAATGTCCTATTCATTCTTTCCGCAACATCATTTTGTTGAGGTGTGTATGGAGTTGTCTTATGTTGTATTATACCACACTTCTAACAGACCTCTTCAAATTCCTTCTTGCATAACTCTCCATAATTGACTGTCCTTAATACCTTTATCGTTTTCTCTGTTTGGTTTTCCACTTGAGTCGTAAATTATTTAAATCTGTGAAAGACATCAGATTTCTTCCTGAGGAAATATATCCATGTATTCCTTAAGAAGTCATCTATAAATGATACATAGTACATAAAATTACCTAATGATAGAACCGACATAGGTCCAAACACATCATTGTGCATAAGCTCTAATATCCCTTTCACCCTCTTAGAACCAGAGGGGAAACTCACCAGATTCTGCTTCCCATATACAAAATGTTCCCAAAAATAGAAATCCAAAGCGAAATTAGACATACCTTCTACCATACCATTACCATGAAGTATTCTAAGGCCCTTCTGTCCAATATGTCCAAGCCTTTGATGCCATAGCATGATATTTTCTCTAGAGTCCACTAGATTTTCTACTCCACATTCAGGAACCACAAAACCATATCACCTATCAATAATATTTCTACCTAGAAGCTTGTACAGAGTTCCAATATACTCCGCGCATCAATATCAATGCTCCCTGAACCATCTTATAGGTACCTTTCTCGAACACTATTTTTACACCTGCTTCATCCATATTGCTTACAAAAATCATATTTCTGTCCAATGCAAGAATATGCAGAACACCTAGAAGTGTTCTAATCCTTCCACCTTGCAACTTCAGCTTGAATTTTCCACATTCGAAAAATCCTAGACTTCCTGTCATCCCCTAAGAAGACATCACCACAATCAATTTTCTTATACTCGCAGAACCACTCCCTGTGGGGAGTGAAGTGAAAGGATGCACCTGAGTGAATCAACCATGCCTCATGATCTACATGTGTACTTGAAGAAGAATCCAAGTACACATCCCCACCTTCATCTTAGTTGGTTTTCACCTTTGCAGAAGGAGCATCTTCATATCCCTTTCCTTTCTTAGGTGCTTTAGATCTACAATTCTTTTTGAAGTTCCCTTCCTTTCCATATTTCCAGTACACCTTTACAGGTTTTCCTGGAGATTTAGATCTCCCACTTGAGGAATTTTTATTTTTTTTAGTTCTCAGACTGTCCTCGTAAATACAAGGCATCTCTTGTCTAGCCCTCCCTATTTTTTCATCTCATCTCCTCTGAAAACAAGGATGAGACTATTTCATCAAAATTAAAAATAGTTTTATTGCTACCTATTGCAACAACCTGACTATTCCACAAATATGGTAAAGAACACATCAAACTGATGCACTTATCTTCATCTAAAATTTTAATCTAAATAGATAACAACTAGCTTACCACATTATTAAAGGTGTTTAGATGCTCTGTCGCCAAGTCTTCATCCTTAATTCCCATGTTATACATTTTTTTCGTAGGAACAATTTGCTCACCAGAGACTTAGATTGTTACAACATCCCTAACTTCTCCCATAAAGCCTTCATTGTAGCTTCCCGTGATACATTCAACAATACTGAATTTGAGATACATAATCATATTGTGCTCTTTCCTTTCTAAACCAACTTCATCTAGCCTTCATCTAACATTGTCTTTGTTTTATTACCCAGATCTACTACGATCCACCTGATCTTTATCCACTAGCAGATCCTTCATCTTGAGATTCCATAACTCAAAATTCTAACCATTAATTTTATCGATCTCTATATTTCCATTTCTCGCCATCTTCTTTCACCGCAAGAATCGATCCTACAGATCTACCACTAAACAGGGTCTACCACAAGCCAAGGAAAACCCCTCAGTAGCAAAGGCATCCCCTTGAAGCCAAAAAATCTCTAATACCAAATGCAGGTTTTAACCCTGTACAGAAATTACCTGCAAACACATTCTTTGAGAAAAGAAAATATACAATCCATGGAACATAGACCATAAAAAAAAATATACACAAAGATTTCCTCTAGGAGCCCAAAACCGAGAATACTATATTTACTTTTCATTATATTCCTTTTACTGTGACAATACATATATATACATGCCGAAGCATGCATAAACTTCAATAAATTAACACTATATTATAACATAATCGTAGTTCCTTTGACCAGATTTACAAACTCCCATGGGCAGAAAACCACCATGCCCTAAACCATCTGCAAATTGCATGCACAAAAGCATAGGTACGTCCGCCCACCTAATATAGGATTCAAAAAAAAAATCTCGAGGCGCTACCCCCGACCCTGTAAAGGGGGGCTACTGTCCCCCTCAAACCCCTCGACAGGGAGGGTTTTCGCCCCCTTGCTGACCTGACGCAACGAAGGTTGGGCTCCCACCCCCGTCAAACCCCCCACTTCTCACGTGGGACTAGTTGTGGAAATAACTTAACACACACCCAAAAATGGTCAAAATATTGTTGACTATCAATGACCATGCTCATCCACAACTAACTATAGTTGACAATGATAGATTATGATTGACTATGATTGACCATGGTTTCCCATGGTTGACTATGGTTGGGCATGTTAACCATGGTTGAATAAGTTGACCATGGTTGACCATAGTTTATATGACAGATCATAGTTGTATGTGTTGATAATCGATGGTTACAATTGATGATGTTCATAGTGGTGACGTTTGTTGATCATGTTTAACCATTCTAACCATGGTTTTCCATGTTGAGCATGGGTTGACCATAGTTTTCCAAGGTTTATTGTGGTTGACCAAGGAAAATCATGGTTCTTCATGGCTGACCATCATTGACTTTGGTTGACCATGGGTGACTGGTGAGCCTTGGTATTGTACCAAGAGTGTTGCAACTCCCAAGGGCTCCTCAACTCTATTTATCAACCCGAGGTTCATATAACCTTCGAGGTGATAGTGTTATATACACAATAGATGGGAGTCTACTCATGCCACCCTCAACTAGCACAATCGATTAATAGTGTTCGAAGACCATTCTTTCTACTGAATTAGAAGGAAACTAACTAATGAAGGTTCAATTCAGAAGCTAGCTCTAATGACAAAAAGGAAAATTATTTTTAAACCTCAACTTGTAAATGCTATTAACTTGTAAATGCTACTGAATCAATTCATGAAAAGACAAGAGCTACACTACTTGCAGGAAGGGAACTACATTATCTTGCAATCAACCATCTAGCTACCAAATCTACTTGAAGCCAGGAAACTAACCCACCAAATCACAATCCAAGATTCCATGCATCATCTATATAGTTCAGAGTGTCATATAAATCATTGTTATATTTTTGTTAAATATGTGATAAAGAAACTAATGCTATTTTATTTTATAGTGAGGGAAAATGATGGTTGGAATGGTGTAAGTACTGCCCTTGGTCATGGAGTCATAGTTGGGGGTCAACCTACTTCTAAACTAAGTCAAAATTTCATCATAGGTAAAAAAAAATGGTGGAATAGGCTACTAAAGGTATGTTATAGGAGGACACTACAGGTGCCATGTATTGCTACAGGAAGGCTTGTAATGTTACAAGAAGGCTACCGAGAAGGTTTAGGAGGTAGGAATTATGAGTTCAAGTGATGGAAAGGTGGGTGGAGGTTAGGGTAGAAGGATGAAAGGTGGAAAACACCCCAAGCCAAGTTGAAAACCTTAGGAAGGCATGTTTTGAACAAGGCTTCTCACAGTGACCTAAGGGAATGATCTCAAGAATAGAATTTGGGATTAATTAAAGAGGGTGAAGAACTCCAAGATGGATATGGTGAAAGGCCCCTTTTCTGCAGATCCAAAAAGGCCCACAACATCACATGCACATACTCTTTTATCATTGACAAAATGAAACAATTAATAGTAGAAAATATTAGTTGAATTTAAATGCCATCTAATCTATGCCAAAAACTATGATCTAGTTAATAAATCAACCCTTAAGCTATCGTAAACACATGCAAACAAGATGATTAACCTAGACCTTCTTCCAAGAAATCATAAACATAGTATTTGTGGACTGTGATTGTAGATCCTTCCATTCATGTTCCCATGGGAGAGATTAGATAGAGGTTGCAATCACAAGATTTTGAGGAGTTATGTTCTAATGGAATGCATGAAACTAATATGCACTATAGCTTAAAATAATTACCAATACATAAGAGGGACCTAAGACACTGGGGTTGGGCCCAAACCTAAGAGACTCATCCCTATGGAACTAACTCGGTGTTTAACCAATACGAAATTTCTCATTAACATTGCTTCAATGTCAAATACATCACATAACTAGTCAAAAATAATAGTATCAAGTGATTAAGCTCAATAGCTTCTTAGCTGAAAACAAAGATCAAATCCTAATGAGATCTGCTGTATGTTTATTTATACAAGAGGGTAGCTACTAACAACTTCCTAGAAAATAGGAATGTTTTTCTCCCAAAACTCGAGAAGGGTGGATCTTAATATTCTTTAAATACACTTTCCTGGCTTCAATGACCTCATCCTGCTTGGCTGCCAATGACCTTGAGTTGATGAGAGAGAGTGTGATTATTTTGGATGATTCAGGGAGTTAAGGAGGTGGAGAACCTCCTAGATTCTATCCATGTTCTCTACTCCAAGCTCCTGCATTGAAATCATCTAAAAAATTCTCCATTTCCTGCATTTAAACCATATTAGGCCACATGATATAGAAAAACATATTTTACCCCTCACACTAAGCATAATATAACAAAATTTTTAAATAAATGTGAGAGAGATAGTTCTAAAGCTAGAGGATAGAATGATGACCCTTATGATGTACCTATTGATGAGCCTCATCATCACCTCCTACTAATTTTTTTTCTCATCCTCTAAGAAACTCAGTCATCTATGTCCATGTATTTCATGGCCCTCATGGCCTCCCTAAAATCCCAAGATTCCTTAGATAGTGTGCTTTCTTGGGGACAAAATGTTGCATTATTTTCTATCTTTGTCCACTGCTTCTTCTCCTATGCTTCATCTCTTACTTTATGTAGGCCTAGCAACAAGGGTGGACTGAGCTTTGGTCCAATCCAATTGAATTTTAATCTTTGCATGATATTTTCTATAGGGGTGTCCTCTCCAATGCATTGCTAATCCTTTCAGGAGAGTGACATTCTTTGGTTATGAGACTGTGGGGTAAGGCATTCCATCTCCTCTAGTAGGCTTGTTGGCTCTCTATCCCCAGCAACTTGAGTTTGTCTTCAAAATGTGAGATGGCTTGTTCCTGGGTGGTAAGGTATTTGGGTGCTAGGTGAGCATCATTGGAGATGATGCTATGATTGCTAATGACAACCATTGGGCTCATTAGCTCTGCCCTGATATATAATGGTTCCTTTTCTTCCTTTTCCATGACTCTCTTTAATTCCTCAACTCTTGTTTCCTCATGCGTCATCCAAGATGCTAAGGCCATCAATTGTGTATCCCCTAAATTTGCATTGGGATCCCAAATATTCATATCAGTCAAAGTGAGGTTATGAATGTAAAACTCAACCAATTTTTCTTTCTCCTCCATACTAGCTTGGTTGAAAATATAAATGAATTGTTTGTAATCTTCAAATTGAATAGACCCATGTTGTGCTAAGGTTTTTATTTGGAATTGTAGCCATTTCTCTTTGAGAAAGAGGGCATAAGACTTGGATCGATGTATGCACTGTAATGCCTCCATGTAGAGGCTTTCCATTGTGGCCAATTGAGTTTCCTTTTCCCGTAACTTCTCCCTCAACCACCATTTTTGTCTTGTAGTTTCTCCTTCATTGTGGACTTGTTGATGGTGTTGGACCAGCTAACATGTCAAGGGGATCTCCCTGGTAAGAAGTCCCAAGTAGACCTCAGACAATTTTGAGTAAGATTCCCAACAATGGGTAGTAAAGTAGTGCCTTGACTGCGGTAGTGCACAGACGTAAGTATGATAGATTTGGTCATTGTGACCTTGCAACGAGTCAAGTGAGATGCATGGGGGTTCTAACACACAAAGGGGGAAAGGAACTGTGTAACTTAGAAGCCTGTAATAGTATGCAACCTGAAAGGAACACACAAGCTGAATGACATGACAAGATGGAAGCGAACTAGTCCACAATTCAAAGTGATGGGTTAATCCAACAACATGCCTTCAACAAGATTCATACTGTTGGAAATATTACTGAGAGGGGGGTGAATCAGTGTTATCAGATCAATAATTTTATTTCTCAAACATATTTATATATGCTACTTCAGTGAAGTGAACTAGCATGTACACGCAACTGTGATTAGAGAAACCAACATATTCCCAGAGAACTTGTGA
Organism: Pinus tabuliformis; assembly: GCA_031772625.1. Lineage (NCBI taxonomy): Eukaryota > Viridiplantae > Streptophyta > Pinopsida > Pinales > Pinaceae > Pinus > Pinus tabuliformis. Next base: position 11,796,901 of record CM062813.1, on the reverse strand, counting down.
TTTAGACAATTTATCATGTGTTGATCTTAAACCAGTACATCAACAACTTATTAGATGGTGCAGTAAAAGTAGAATAAAGCATCACACATAAGAAACACACATGAACACCAATATTTAAGGTGGAAACCCAATGTGGGTGAAAACCACCTGTCGTCTCTGTATTCTTTTAATAGTAAGAAAATCTATTTACAATTTTGTACTAGTGCAGACTCATACTAGTACGTAAGCTTCTATCTACATAAGGATACAACCTTCTCTCATTCTCTAGCTTCTACTAGAAGGGAGCTACAACCCCCTAGCTCTTGTGCTAGCCAATATGTTTACTAGTACGTAGGTGCCAGCCTACAGAGAACTCCACTCTTCCACCAGGGACCACGTTTCATGAATTTTCAGACTAGATGCTCCTGGCACATATCAAGACATACGAAGTACTTGGCTCATCAATAACCCATCAAAAATTTAGAAACTCAAACTTCATCAGCAAACATGCAATTAATCCGAAATAATCAGATCACTATCACTAGCGCACTCTGTGGAACCTAGAAACCTGCATCATCATTCAGAACCAGTTGTAACCTCAGAAACCATGCATCAGACTGTATAGGCTACTTGGCTGACCCCAAACTGCATATATACGCTACTTCCGTTAATCAAACCTGCGTATACCTCCAAAGCTACGGCAAGCATAAACTTTTGAATCAAGTCTATACCAACCAGTAATATACTGAACACTAATGTCAACTTACATAGCTTTACACAGGCAACAATAGAGATCACTTCTTCTCACCTATACAATCAATCTATCAAATATCAAACTCCAGCATAAAGATCTTCAAATACTTACTTCATAACTTCGTTGCACCTCCGGACATCAGACATACCCAGACCAAAACATTTACAGTGTAAATCATGCATTAGCATTCAGATCTAGACTATCCATGATCAAACCATATAATAATAATTCATTTTAGGTCTCATGATCCTCATCCATCATTATATCTCATCCCCATCAACAGCTAAGTTTCATCCTTTGTTCATATCAAGCAAAGCACCATAAACCCATAGCATGCATATTTCCTTTTGATCTCACTCTTCATAAGATATCCATTACTTTCACACTTGGCCTAATGATCTTCTCCTCCTTATATAGTTTTAGGCCTTTCTCAATACCTTCGACCAAAACCACTTAGGACCAATACCTTGGACCAAATACCTCAGACCAATACCTCAGACCAAATACCTTGGGCCATATACCTCAGACCAATACCTTGGACCAAAACCTTGATTTTCCATCCCATACACACTTTTCCTTCTGTGAAAGTGTGTGTATACGTATATGTGCTTTTTGTTCTATTGACCAGCATGTATACTTTGTTTTGACTAAGAGGACCTGCATATACCTCTTAAACTGCTTTACAACAACCTTTTCCTTTACCTTCTTTATTCTGATTAGTTGACCTTAGTTCCATCTTCCTGTTCTTCTGTACCTGTGCCCTGTTACCTCTAAATAAACCTGTTACATTGTAATTTTCCATATTACTTCTGAAATGATTCCTTTGAACTACCCTGCATTTTGTCACATCTATAAACACAACTGCCATGCATTCTGTTACATCTGATATCTCTCTTGTAGATTCATCTAGTTACGTAGATTCATCTCGTTACCATATACAAGTGAGTTGTTCTGCTACAAGTGGGTTGCCATCAAGTATAACACATACATCATAATGGGAACAATCTCCCCCTTTGGACTTGATGGCAACCATGTTGGTGTTGATTACTACAGGCTGTAGAAACTATTAGAGATAAAAACCAACACCAAAATACTCTCCCCCTTTGACATCAAGGGCAAAGGGAAGAACAAGATATTCTCCCCCTTTGATATCAAGGGAAAAGGGGTGACCAAAGTGAAGGCTTTCATATCTGAACAGTTGAATATAAACATTGATCATGCTCCCCCTAGGCACATGCTAAATTTGCCGAAGTTGTGATGCACCAAATCGTCCATGCTCCCCCTGAGCACATGCAAATTCTCCAAAAATATTTTCCAAAAGAATAACATGACTCTATAACTCACCTATGTGAGTTTGACCTTGCTATCACCAATGACTCATACATACATAAATCTCCCAACAAAGTGGGGATATACCAAATTTGACTCATCCACCCAACCAAGTGGGGATATACCAATTGTTTATACATGATTGAAATAGAATAAATATTACATAATCCATCCCATGTGAAGTGGGGATAAAAATTACATCATTTGTCCAATAGGACCCATTCAAATGTATGAGAAGTCATATCACACCCTAGACTTCTACATGACTTAAGAAAAAAATGTTATAAATATCTAAAGCCATAGTTGGATTGAGCAACCATAATGCGAACAATGCAGATTGCGTGTGAAGGTTAATGCTCCACCTGAACCTGTGCTTCCTGTGCATTGTTAACAAGTCATTAATCCAGGCATCTTTGTCAGTATGATAAAAATTAATGAACAAAACATATCGTTAGACTGTAATCATCAACATCAGACAGAGAACCCATATCAGATTCTGGCCCACTGTTTTTCCTATCAGAAAATCACTTCCATAGTTATTCATATTGCTGTTGGAGATATCCCGAATAGAACAATGTAGTATTTGTTATCCTAGTAACTCTATCCATCATCATAAATAGATTCATCTTAATTTTGAATCTAATAATCATTAAAAAAATCAAATCTCTTTAGTTGTAAATTTTTCCTAATTTTTTATATAAAGGTTTGAAAGATTTAACACTTCTAAACACTTTACAAATCAGAAATTAAAATAAATCTATATTAATTACTTAAAATACTAAGTCCAAAAAATAACACAATAATTTAATATATTTTTTTAATGTATTGTAAAATAGAATTATTTCACTCCGAAAAAAACTACTCTTCAAACCTTATTAAAAAATTTACATATCTCTGTTACATTGAAAGCTAGTGAAAAGGATAATAAACAAGATTAACACATCTCTACTGCATTGACACCTAGTGAAAAGGATAAGAGACAAATTTCTCTAGGAAATTATAATTATTTGTTATCGCTGAAGCACCGCCGTATTCATATCATATCTGATCGAGTGGATGACAACAATATTTAGGTTGGAAGACATGTAATGTAGCATCAATTTCACCATAAAGAGCAAAATATTGTAAAGGAATGTTCCCTTGAATTTAATCTGCTCTGTATAGATTAAACTGATAATACGATGACAATAGTGATGGTAGTTTGTATCACTGTTACAGCCCACGAGGCCTTTAGAATGGTACGATGTATAATCAAGGTCGACAAATGCCCACAATTTTCTGGGCTTTTCGAAAATGATCTATTAATGTGTACTATAAATATATAACATGGCTGTATAGTTAGCATTCTTTTTTTAGTTTAATAAAATATTTTAATGTCACATCAAGCAATAATAAAATTGTAAAATAAATTATATGAATATATATTTAACTTTTTTATTACTTTTTTAATATAATTAAATATTTTTTTGATAGATAAAGGTTGTATATCTATATATATTATTGACATTGAAGAGAACGATAACAAGTTAATAATTATTTATTTAATATTGGATAATGAATTATTTTTATATAATGCTCTTATTATAGTACACATGTCATGTCATTATAGTTAAATTGATATAATGAAAGGTGTACATATTGTACACATGTTACTTTTACATTTTTTTTCAAATTTATCTTTTTTAAATTAAAAAATAAAATCCATAAAAATTGTTTATTCAATACACCAATGCTTTTGAATTTAATTACAAACCACTTGTGATTATAGTATATAATTATATAATGTTATTTTTCAAATTATTATATTTATTATACATATTAATTAGTAATATAGTACATAGTAATTAATAAAAACGACCCTTACAACCAATATAGTTGGATAGAGATCACTCACATTAATAATAAAAATACCTACATAGCAATATGTTATTCCCCCCATCAATTCTAACTTCTATAAGAAGAAGAATTTATAAAAATGTCCCCTACATGGATGTGAGGTCTAGGGTTGCAGCATTTCTAGAGAATCGTAGAGAAAGATTGAGCAAATCCAGAAGCGTTTTATAACGTATAACTTGAAAATTAAAAGCAATACACCCTATCCTATTCTCCTTATAGAAGTAGGTCTTTCCCCTATCAAGAGCTTAGCTATGACCAGGCTTCTGTTGTACAAGCACAAACTCAATAACATAGGAGACCATAGACATCCTAAGCTAGCTTTAAATTCCAGCAAAAACCACCTAAGGCTCAAGCGGGGTGGTATAAAGACACGAGGGCCTAGTTAAACCTTTGGGAGATCAATGAGAATGATGCATTGCAAAACCTTAATAACATTAAAAATATTGTTACTTCTAAGTTCAAAGAAAAAATGTGGTGTGAGAAAGATTTAGAAGCTAAAAGAAAATTAAGTTATTATAAGAAAGTCATCAACCCCACCATAGAAGATCAAAAGTATCTCTTTGTTTTAACTAGCTCAAAGAAGAAAATAAATATAGCGAAGATTATAATGAACTCTCATGAGCTCCATAGTGAAACAGGTTGTTGGGCAGCTCCTAAAACACCATGGATGGAAAGGATCTACCATCTCTGTGAGAATAGGAACATCGAGGATGAAAACCACTTCCTCTTAGAGTGCCCCACATACAACCACATTAGATCTCAATTTCATAATCTTTGTTGCAATAGTGACCTTCCTAGCGTTTTACAATGTCAAAATTATAGTGACCTTGGGAGGCTTCTCTCCAAGCTTTTTGAGTATAGGAATAAAATATTAAATCAAACTAAATAATTTTATTTATTTTCTTTAGGTCCGATAGACCAAAGTTTGGTCTCAGTGGACATTAACCACCACCACCATCATCATCATCATCATCAATAATAGAGTACACAAAAGTCAATTCTTGCCATCATTTTAACCAATCATATTTAAGATAAATAGAAATAAATTTTATTTAAAAATAATAAATTTAATTTCATAATGTTAAATTTTAGTAGATTTTAAATTCTTTTAGTCAAAAAAATAATAGCAAATCAATGAAAAACTGAATAACTTGTATCATGCAAGTATAATAAAGCAATATCACAACAACCAATATATGAAGTTATTTGTCTACATAGTATAAATATATATACAATTATTTGTCCATTAATTTGTTCATTGAAAACTTAGCAAATACCGCCAAGCCTATTGAGAGAGATAGATCTATATATATTGTTCGCCCACTATCAAGGTAACTCTTTTAGATTTCCCGAAATTTTATAGTGGCCATGGAGGATCCAAAAATCCTAATGAAATACGACAGTAAAATATATCACTACTTTCTGTCTACATATTTATATGGATGCCTATTCTACATTGGTCGTCCCTTCCTAGTGGAGATTACGCGTTGAAACACAGTACTGATATCGGTGGTCTTCCTTGAAAACTTGTACAATGGCCCGAAGCTTCAGTTCCCGAAGAAAATGTTATTAAAAATACCATTAGTGAGCGGAGTTATTAAAAGATCAGGTCTCCTTATGGTGTTGCTCCCATATACAACGCTGATTGAAAACGCCCACTGATTTTGTTCCCTCAGCACAATGGATATATGAAAATATGCCAAAGTCTTCTAACGTTGACTCTAGTTTTTGTGTGGTATGAATATTTACATGTATGTAGAGGCAAAAAATCTTTGAAAGAGCCAACTTGATTGCTTACAATGGATATATGAAAATACGCCAAAGTCTTCTAATGTTGACTCCAGTTTTTGTGTGATATGAATATTTACGTGTATGTATAGGAAAAAATTCTTTGAAAGAGTGCTTCCGTCAAATCAGTTGAAATGTTGTGCTTCATATCTCCTTCGAGATAATCTTATCTTGGAAGTTCTATTGTATAAACCAAAAGAAGATCTGTCTAACACTAAGTCCGGAAGGGTTAGTGGGATCACTGGTGTCACGCCCCTACACCTGCGGTAGTCTTTCAACCGCTTAAAGCGAGGTGTGGCACCACCGAACACTTTCTTTTCACCAATACTTATGTTCATGGACTACGCCTTAACATTCCATACTTAGTTTTATTTTCGTTACCAAGTATTATTAATGTGCCTTTATACCAACGAACACCCATACACATTCATTATCAACGGCATTAAACAAGAGAAATGCACAACAGTATAAAGGGAGGGGCAACTCCTTGTAATATGAGTCTGCCCGAATATCAATATATATAATTTTTCTACTTTTACAAAGTACAGACTAAGTCCTTGGGAAACCCTAAATTATACTTAGCCAAATTTCCAACTTCGGCAAACTTGGTTGCCCAGGTCATCGGCACCTCCGCACGGTCGCCACACGACTCACCAACCCGACGTTCACCTCCTCGCACGTCTTTGCCAGTTCGCTCTTCTTTTGGTCGCAAACGCCCAAACCGTGTACACCTGCCCACACGCAGTCCCACTTGCCGACGCTTGGCAAATGCCAAAATCGTGTGAACAGCACGTAGTACCGCCTGCCCAACTCTACGACATCCGGTTCCAACCTTCGTTCACCTTCGTGCACACTTCCACGATGGGCAGGCACTCACCCGAGCCACTAAGACACCCACGTCAAGACTTAGCACAAACAGGCGCCACACGTTCACCGTGCACGGCTCAACCAACCAACGGGCACATCTTGCCCAACACCTTCACCCAACTCCAAGTGCATCCTCCAAACTGTGCGGCTAAACCAAGAAGAGCGCATGAGATATGCGCCTTCACTTCTTGTTCCTGCGCACTAGACTGCGCACTCCTCTTCCTTGTGCAAAGTGTTGATCGAGTGAATGATTTCCAAGTGCTCCAACGCACTTACATATATAGTCATCGCAAGTGAGCGTGGTGGCTTGACCACCTGACCACCCAACGCGCATGCTCACACCCTTAACCAACGCCAAACGCCCAACACTTGAGTCGCCCCACCCTCCATCATAAGTCGGCCTCCAAGTATATCGCTCCACGCTCCAAGGTGTATAAACTCCATTGCACTTTCATTAGAACATCGCATATGTTTGTCGAAAGTCTGTTGTAGGACCGTTGCACAACCGCAGCTCACCTCCAACCGCGCGCACGCCCAGCTCGCCCATCGCCCAAACGCGTCGCACGTCCGGGTAGAACCTCAGGACGTTACATCCTCCTCCACCCGAAATCGTTGTCGTCCTCGACAACATACCATCCTGGTAGCCATCCACCAAGATCATCAATATCCATGATGTCAACTCCTCCACATACTGCAACCATCCATGCAACATATGTAGAACCACCGTCTCCACCATGTCTCGCCTCGGCAACCATCTGTCACCAAGATCACCATACCAAGGTATACACCTCATCGGTATGTCACACATCAGAGATCATCTCAATCCATGATCATCGATCACCCTGTCACAATCTCCACATGCTGCTCCCCATCATGGAAGGCTTGTCCTTCCATCCAAGCTACATGCCCACTGCAACATCTCGTGTCGACCTCATCATGTGTCATCATGTGAACTGTTGCCAAGATACTCCAACAAATGCTAAAACATCTTTGTACACTAACGTCCCCCATGTCTAAACTAGTTGGGTAGCTAATCCAACTGTCACGCTCAAACCATGAGAATGCACATCCTCATGCCACCATCAGTTGTTTCTCAAAACATCCTGTCACATCCTCAACTCGATCAAGAATCCATCTCCATACAAGTGTAAGCCATGCTCAGGTCCATGAAGTAATCCTCATCTCATCTGCAACATGCTGCCCATGATGTTTGGTGTCAATGTGCTACATGAAATCAGCCACATCTATCCCAACATCATCATCCATATGTGTATCTCCTCCATATGAAGAGATCATCTCATCAATCTCCAACTCTCGGTGTGCCACATCCAGGTCCATGAAGCAACCTCCATCATATCTGCAATGTGCCATCCCTCATGTCTTTCATAGAAACAAGTATACACCTGTCTCATCTATCCATGTGCTGCCCATGATCATAGATCAATCAGCTCCCATGTCAAAAGGTGGTTGAGTCTCAGCTCAACCCATGCCCAAGTGTTGCCACCAAGGCATCATCATCATCGTAACTCCATCACTCCAAAGTGTCTCATATCGATCCTCCACATCAAGTCACTCTTTCAAGCCATACCCATGCATGTACTTGAAAGTATGCACCTGCATCAAAGTCCCTGACCTCAGCTCCTCAATGCATTAGATCCTCCAAGTCCACCATATATGAAGTCCCTCTAGAAGTCACAACAATCTCATGTCATCATGAGCTCCATGAGTCATCTCCAACCAACATCTCAGCAAGCATACAAGTCTCGGCCCAAAGGTCTCTGCAAGATGCCTCAGCTCTCCATGTAGTAGGAATGCTCCATAGTCTGCTCACAACTCCATCCAAGTCCATGGCCTTGTTGTACATAAGTGCACAACCTCTCCATCAGCTCATAAGTAAAACATCTCCATGTCACACCAGCAAATCTACCTGCACAACATCCCTGCTTTGGCACTCCTCATTGGATGCCCATAAGTGACACCTCTACAAGTGCTCCCGCATAATGTCCCTGCATAAGACTGCCATGCTCCATGTCTCCAACCTGATGTCCATGACTAAGTTGCCCATGTAGTCCAACCAAGTAGACTCATCACAACAATCGGTCATCCTCATCCAAGTCTTCAAACTTCGGTCTAGTGAACTCGGTCACCCAACCATATCATCATCATCACGAGTCCCTTCCATCATAGCTCCCCCACTGAAGGTTCCACCAAGACTTGCTCTTGGTCTCGACCATGAGAAGTCCACCCAAGCATCATCGTACCTCAAGAGTGTGCCCTCCAATCTGTCCATGAGCCATGCCGAGCACTTAGCAAATATGTGGCTAAAGCATGACCCAATCCTCCACAACGATCATCATGTTCCTCCCTTGTCACGGGCCTTTGCACCTTCTACCATAAGGTCACAAACAACCCCAACAAGTCCTGCAACAATCAACAATCCTTGCTTCTCCATACAAGGTCTCATCATAGTCATCCATGGTAAGATGCTCCCTTGCATCGGCAAACTGGTTTTGCCCTTCCCTGCATACGGTCCATCTACCAAATGCTCAAGTGAAACACAAGTATCAATAGTACTTACATCATCATCATGAGGCTCCTCCATGTGAGTATCCTCATCCATCCATGTCTGCAAACTGCACGATCCTGGTCCAACTTGATCAATCTCAAGTTCATCCTCCATCGTTGTCACATCTACAACATCCTCGATCATCACAGCTTCCTCTTCCTTGTTAGCACAATCTGCAACTTCATCTTGCTCCATTGTCCAACCAAGTTGAAGAAGTTCGTCTTCAACATTCTTTTCCAAGACTTCAAGTTCCTTTCGAATCCAGGGATTCTCTTCTTTCATCCACTTCAACCTGTATAAGGTCAGCAAGAGCTTCCATTCGCATTCTTCCAAACCTGCATCCCTTGTCGTTCAGCTTGGTCCAAGAACTAAGCTTCACCTCTGCTAAACTTGTTTCACCATTCACCAGCTTCACCAAGTTCCCTGCAACCATGAACCGACCCTTGTTCCACTTGTATGTGAAACTAGCTTCCTTCACCTGCAAGTACCTGCTTCCACTGTCATCAACTGTCAAGTTTCCAAGTGTACTCACACCTGCACTTCGTCACAAGCAACCCTGCTCTGATACCAACTGTCATGCCCCTACACCTGCGGTAGTCTTTCAACCGCTTATAGCGAGGTGCGACACCACCGAACACTCCCTTTTCACCAATACTTATGTTCGTGGACTACGCCTTAACATTCCATACTTAGTTTTATTTTTGTTACCAAGTATTAGTTTTATTTTCGTTACCAAGTATTATTAATGTGCCTTTATACCAATGAACACCCATACACATTCATTATCAACGGCATTAAACAAGAGAAATGCACAACAGTATAAAGGGAGGGGCAACTCCTTGCAATATGAGTCTGCCCGAATATCAATATATATAATTTTTCCACTTTTACAAAGTACAGACTAAGGCCTTAGGAAACCCCAAATTATACTTAGCCAAATTTCCAACTTCAACAAACTTGGTTTCCGAACTCGTCAGCACCTCCACACGGTCGCCGCACGACTCACCAACCCGTCGTTCACCTCGTCGCACGTCTTCGCTAGTTCGCTATTCGTTTGGTCGAAAACGCCCAAACTATGTACACCTTCCCACATGCAGTCCCACTTACCAACCCTTGGCAAATGCCCAAATTGTGTGAACAGCACGTAGTACCGCGTGCCCAACTCTACGACATTCGGTTCCAACCTTCGTTCACCTTCGTGCACACTTGCACGATGGGCGGGCGCTCACCCGAGCCACCAAGACACCCACGTCAAGACTTAGCACAAACAGGTGCCACACGTTCACCGTGCATGCCTCAACCGACCAATGGGCACACCTTTCCCAACACCTTCACCCAACTCCAAGTGCGTCCTCCAAACCGTGCAGCTAAACCAAGAAGAGCGCGTGAGATATGCGCCTTCACTTCTTGTTCCTACGCACTAGACTGCGCACTCCTCTTCCTTGTGCAAAGTGTTGATCGAGTGAATGATTTCCAAGTGCTCAAACACACTTACATATATAGTCATCGCAAGTGGGGATGGTGGCTTGCCCAGCCGACCACCCAATGCCCGTGCGCACACCCTTAACCAACCCCAAATGCCCAACACTTGAGTCAGCCCACCCTCCATCATAAGTCGGCCTCTAAGTGTATCGTTCCACGCTCCAAGGTGTATAAACTCCATCGCACTTTCATTATAATGTCGCATATGTTTGTCGCAAATCTGCCGTAGGACCGTTGCACGACCGTAGCTCGCCTCCAACTGCGCACGCACCCAGCTCGCCCGTCACCCAAACGCATCGCACGTCTAGGTAGAACCTCATGACGTTACAACTGGCACCTAAGGTGCACCTTTCTAGCAGGGTTTTCCTTGATATAAATTCGCTGAAAATGGGGGGAGGAGCAGAGAGTAGAGAACTCTAAACCCACACTCCTACCAAGTGAAATCTGTAATTTTAGTTTTGTTTTGAGAACTTTGAATGGACGTAAATCCCCATACTTGCAACAACTGTAATTTAGGTGATTTTTGAATAGTTTGAGGCATTCCGACTACCGAGGGAAGTAGCTAAAACATCGATGTAAATATTATTCCTTGAAGTGAAAGAGCGTATCATTGAAATACTAATAGCAAGGGCTATCTAAAAACATAATGTTATGTATAAATGTGTCTTGGTTTATGAAATTACCACCATGACACATAAGTATTCACATAAGTATTTAGGTTAACATGAAAACATGCGATTCTCTTGTTTGCAGTATGTGAAAAATGGGTTTCGAAGGTGTCATAATATCAACTCAAAAAATTATAAATGGTAAATATCTAATTTGTACAATGCTAATATCATTTTTCTAGTATTTATACACTAAACTTATATTTTTCACCTCTGGGAATTAATGTAATATTGAATGAAAAATTGATATATTTAATCAACTTATATGAAAATCAATGTAATAATTGAATTGAAAAATGACAAATCTTATTAAAATATTTAAATTATAATATCTAAAATTATCCACCTAATTATTAACGCAATCAAATTACTAATAAGTGAATCTATGTTGTTTTACATTTTTATGTCCTAAGGCATTTTTCTAGGAGGAACTCGTAGTTGTCGTGCGACATTTTGGACTTTTCGGTGCCAGAATCTGGTGAAAAAAAGTTTAGGTGAAATCATGATTTTTTAAGCAAAGTTTGTCAGTAGAAATCACCTAAGAGAAATTTTTGGCCGGCGCATTTCAAACTAACAAGTGTGGTTCATCATCAGGACCAGATGAAGAGGCAGACAATGGCAAAGGCTTAAATAGAGAGCAATGTAGAGACATAATTTCCAAGTAACTACTATATTTGAACAATAATATTTGAATTATGATATTAATTTATTAATATATTAAAAAAATATTATTAAGTAATGACTATATTAAACGCTATTTTTTGAAAAATAATATTTAAATAATGATATTAATTTATTAAAAATATTAATAGGCAACGGCTATATTAAACGGGCTATTTTGTGAAAAATAATATTTAGATTAATTTATTAAAAATAAATATTACTAGTTTTTGAAAAATAATATTTAAATAATGATATTTGTTTATTAATTTATTAAAAATTATTAATAAGTAATCATTGTATTAAACGGCTAGTTTTTGAAAAAATAATATTTAAATTATGATATTAGTTTATTATTTTATTAAAAACAAATATTAATAAGTAACCGCAATATTCAAGAGCTAGTTTTTGAGAAATGATATTTAAATTAATTTAATAAAAGAAATAACAATAATAATCATAAATAAATAAATAAATAAAATAAAAGTCAAACTCTAAAGATGGAGGGAAGTCAAAAGTTATAAAAACGAGTCAAGACCCTAATTGAGTCAAGATCATTTGATAAATAAAATAAGTAATGGAAATAAAATAAACTAAATTAGAAATAATTAATGGAAAATTAAATAAAATAAAACAAATATATACACAAGTAATATATATATATATATATATATATATATATATATATATATATATATATATATATATATATATACAGAAAAGTAATCAGTAAATAAAACATGGTCAACAATAATATATATATATATATATATATATATATATAATATATATATATATATATATATATACAGAAAAGTAATCAGTAAATAAAACAAGGTCAGCAATAAAATATGGGGTTGAGACCCATTAAACAAAAAACAAAAATACTAAAAGGAGTTAAGAACAAATGGGATGATAAAATACATAAAAAACACGAAGGATAAAAAAAAAACTCTAATGAAGAATAAATCAACAACAAATACTCTAAAAAGGATGCCAATACCTACATAGGTAAACAAACAAACAGAATAAATCCAAAAAAGAAGCCTAAAAACTAGGAGGAGAAGACAGGGACCCAACTTCTACTAATATTCTAACCATCATCTCTATTCAAAATTATTGGGTCTTTTTTCAATTTCCAGTGCCTCCCTCAATTTACGATGATGGAAATGACTAACCCTAGCAATGACTTGCACCTCCTCCATGTAGATGTGATGCTTAGATTTATCTGTATGCTCCGCCAAAGCAGAGGAGCGGGTCCTGCCATGCTTGATGTTAGCAACATGCTCACAAATCCTTTGATTAATTGAGCGACTAGTCTCACCAATGTAGGGAGTCCCACAAGAGCATGGGATAACATAAGCACCCTTCATATTCTTTGGGTCCATTGGGTCTTTTACATATCTAAGGGAGCTCTGGATGGTATTTAAAGGCCCAAGGGTTGAAGGCACCTTATGCTTCCTTAGGATCCTCACAATCTTGTTAGTGGTCCCTGGATAAAAGGAAGATGAACACTAGAAAATCGATCCTTGGTATCTTTCTTAGCAATAGGACCCTTTTTAGCTCTGAGGAAAGCCCTAGTACATTGGTGTCTACTATACCCATTATTAAAGAAAAAAATTAGGAGATATGCTTTCTATTCATTGAGATAGATTCAACACCCTGAAAAACCCCAATGGCACTTTGATTATGGAGGGGTTACCCATCAAGCTTGCGATTTCAATACATTCCTACCAGATTTTAGAGGAATTAGACCGAAAAATGCGACTGGAAAAAATTTGAAAAAGTCTCACTAAAGGCAACTCGAGAAGAGTTCCCCCAGTTTCCACTCTCTCCATTGGGAGATATAATGTTAGACGATTGAATGTTCTTCCACTGTTAGATCTTACTACTTAACGGCCAATTAAATCTTGATTTGAGCAACCATTCAAATAGCCTCTAGACATTACCCTTCTCCAACTTCTAATTCTTGTTTTTTTCTTTTGTTACAGGTTCATCAAACTATCAGTTGGAGGATCTTCTATGTTTAATGTAACCATAGTGTCAAGGGATCCCACTCTGGCAAATGAGATCTGTTCCACTTTAATCTATTTATTTATCTTCAGTGTTTACACATGTCAAAGGTTTTGTTGTATTTCCATTCATCGGTTCATTTTGGTGCAAGATGGAAGTCAAACTTTGGTTGTCAAAGTCTCTCTCTAGTCAGACATAGCCGATCGTTTCTTGAGATGACTTGCAGATGTTGGCAACATGGAAACATGCTACACACTGGGGATGGTAAAGAATCTATCAACACCCCAGTCTGATGTTGAAGGACAAAGCATGTGTATCTAGAAAGGAAACATCTTGTGGTTTGTTCAAGAACCAAAATCTTAAATCCCATGGTGGAAATTGACACTTCAAGGACAATTTTGAAAACTGCCAACATATTGCGTTGTACGAAATTAATTTGGGATCCGTTACAACTTGAGGATTATATGAAAAAATATTTTGTAGGCGAGTAGAAGTTATGTGACAAAGATTTTTCTACTGCATGGGAATTGGAAATTTACACTGGCATGTGATCAAAGAAAAACTATTTTTTTATTTCTGTATAAATTGATTTTATCGCATACATACTCAAAATATTTAAAATGTAAAATTTTCCCACAAAAAATTGTAGAAAGAACTTTAAATTATAGCATTGGAGCATATTTTTTAATCAAGAGGTAGTTTACCTGGAGAGTTTGTGGCTTTGGTTTTTTGGTTCATTTCCATTGTTCTTTGGCTCCCTGTGTCGATAGCTTTAATGTACTCAATTATTGTTAAGGTCAAAATAATCGAGCTCTTTATTTTTTTTATTAATTAGTGATAACATTAATGTACTACATTATTGTCAAGATCAAATGAAGTGGGTCATTAATTTTTTCTTTGTGATCTACTTCAAAATATTAAAGGCCGCATTCCAATCATTAGGAAAGGTTAGGTTGTCAATAATTTTCAAATGGTTGAAGAAGACTCCAAGATGTTTGAGAATATTTTCTGATAAATAAAATGAATAATTAAAACAATTTTTTTTTTTTTTTTTATTAAATATGGAATTTTAGTATTTACAATATAAATTTCATTCTCTCTTATTTTCTAACTATTTTTAACATTAACCAAACTTTTCAAAGAAAAATACTTGACATGTCTTTATGGTCGTTATCTCGCTTTTTCCAAGGCCATTGGATGAAAATGCCATTAGGGGTATATGTTCATGTTTATCTTATTGGATGGAATTATGTTTCTATTCTAGATATGGATAAAACTCTTGCAATATATGTTATCAATAATGTGTGCATGGTTGCAAGGAAATCGCTAGTATTATATGACTTAATTGAACTCCAGTTATCAAGATCCATTGCTAGATGATGAACTCAGTTAGAAAAAGACTTTTTTTCCGATGGAGGTGAGTGGTACTCGCGAATAGTATATGTAATTGTAACCTAATAAATTTAGCATAACTCAAAGATCACTTAAGAAAACAGTTGCATTGGTGGATATTTGATCTATCCAACTTTGTCATGTATAGTGTGTTTTTCTAAAACACGGGGTTTTCGTGTTGTGAACTGTGCTTTAATTTTGTTTTAGATTTGACAACCTGAATTCTATTTGATTTTTTACTAATATATATTGAGAAACATTTATGTGGAATCCCAACAACATATTTTATGGAGAGGGAGGGACTGGAGGAAGAAAATCATTTTTTTGGATTCTAGAAAAAAACATTATTTATCAAGATGCATGATTGTTACATGAAATATATTCAAGCTATTGATCTTTGAAAAAAAACATGAAAATAGGTTAAATATGAATTCAAAATTTACTAATATATACTCAGAAACATTTATGTGGAATCTTAAGAACCTCTTTTATGGAGAGGGAAGGAGTAGAGGAAGAAAATCAATTTTTCGCATTCTAGAAAAAATTGTTATTTATCAAGGTGCATGATTGTAACATGAAATATATTCAAGCTACCGATCACTGAAAAAAAGCATGTCCGTAAGTTAAACATGAACTCAAAATATAAAATGGTTTGATCTTAATAAAAAAGAGCATGACTGTAAGTTAAACATGAATTGAAAATAAAAATGGTGAGATCTTAATCTTTCTTGGGGCCTTGATACATTTGTCAAACCCTCTCAAGCTTTAATAAATAAATTTCCTTTGGTTAATTATGTTATACATTTATGGTTCTGAAAGCATGACCATAAGTTAAACATGAATTCAAAATAGAAAATGGCTAGATCTTAATCTTTCTTGGGGTCTTGATACATTTGTTAAACCTTTTCAAGATTTAGGCAGTAAAGTTCCTTTGGTTAAATATGTTATAATTTTTTGGTTCTGACATACAAAGCAAACAAGCTCATTGCTTCTTGTTGTGATTTCTTCTTGTGGTCTTCTGGTCAATTCAATGTAAAATTACTATGTATGTTCGATTGTCTTTGTTTGAATTAGTGTTACACCAAACAAATATTTCTTTCAGCAGTTATTCTACTCCTACTCATCTTGATTGAACTAGTATAATTTGTAATATCACGAAATTTCTTTTTCCTAAGTTTAATCTTGGCACATTGATATTGATAAGGATCAGTATCGTTAATCAAAAGTGTTAAACACACATGGACAACAAGAGAGATATGAAAGATAAAACATGCAATACAATTTTATTAACAAGAGATTTACATTTATAGTACATTATGTGACCGTTGGGATTCACATCCCAAGGTCTCTTGGACTGCTTTTGTCCATTCGACTTCCACACTAACCCATTGAGGATTAGATGTCCAACATTCCCCCCCTTAATCCGAAGGGTTATGTATGAGTCCAAGAGGAGAGTTGTAATACAAAATGTGCAAATATGCATAGCAGCACTAGGCTGAATGTGCTCTCTGAAATGTTGGTATAAAGGGCGGTGGTTTAAGGATGACCACCAACACTGGAACGCTAGTGTAGTTCCCGGAACTCTTCCAAAACTGTCAAGAAACTGAAGTTTTCTGCTAGAGGAAGTGATCATATTGTTTTAAAGAGGAAACCTTCAACCATAAAAGGGAGGTCTCACCTCGCATAAAAGGTAAAACTTCAACCTGAAAAGGGAAGTCTTAACCTGATGGTTTAAGGATAACCAACAACTCTGGAATGCTTAATGCAATTCCTGGAACTCTTCCAAAGCTGGCAAGAAGCTGATGTCTTCTGCTAGAGGAAGTGTTCTTAATTTTTTTCCTCGAACTCTTCCAAAACTGGCAAGAAGCGGAAGTCTTCAGCTAGAGGAAGTGTCCCAGATTGCCAACTGAAGACATGCTCAGGGGCATCTTTGTCTCTGGCTACAACTCTGAAACTGGTGTGGCAGGTTGTGGCTCAGGCTCGCTTGATGTGACTTTGAAGCTTGTAGATGACCATCATTTCCCCCCTGTCAGATACAAGGTGAGATGATGGAGAAAACACAGCTGCAAGACTTTTTAATACTCTGGAACAAGTTCTAACATGTGTTTGGAATATCTTCTTGGTTGTTGATGCCCATTGCCAAGAAGCAATCCATCCAAGATGAATCTTTGTTCTTGCAGGATGTTTGTTTCTGAAGCATCTGTGTGAAGAATGATTGGTTTTATGACAGTGCTTACATGGTTGAAGATCAAAACAGTGATCTTTCAAATGGCCAACTCGGTCACAGTGTTGGAATTTCACGATCTGTTGTTGTTGTTGTTGTGGAAGAGGGGCAGAATCTAGAACAGCTGAAGGTGAACTGTCATGAGAGTAGGTGATTTGTCATGAATGAATCCAGCACTCTGAAACTGAATGGGCTTGGCATAGTCTGTAATATGAAAGGACAAGTCCTTGTCATATCCAAGACCAGTTTTTGTGCTTGTTCTGGACAAGCTGTTCCCAAGGTCTGATGATGGGCTTAGGAAGTGCAGACTGAGTTTCTGCATCTGCATATACAACTTCTGATTTATTTGAATGAACAGTAACATTATTGACTTGCTGTTTATGGAGTCTATTTCAATCTTCTGAACAGAAACAGGTTCAGAATGATAACTCCACTTGTGTAATTCTTCCTGCTGTAGCTTTGTCTCAAGCTGCAAAAACTCTATCTTTTCTTGTGCATTTTGTATACATTTTTGAATGTCAGCAATAATGTCTTTATTGATTATGATTGCACTGTCAGCAGTGGATACGATTAGAGTTATCAATAACTCTAATATTCTTCAAGCTTAGCCATTTTTCTACACCTTAAAAAACCTCCAAAATCCTACAGAAAAAATGTCAGCTGCTAAATATCTTCAAGTTACACAAGAAAGCCCTGTAGCTTAACCGGAAAAACCCACCAGAGATATCTTGAAACTATGAAAATATTATACAAATATCACCGAGTCCTTCTATATTTAGCAAACATTACCAAATCCTCTAATATTTTGAAGAAATCCCTCGACTGCTGCAAAATTATCAGTTGCTAAATATCTTCAAGCTACACAAAGAAAATCCCTGCAGATTAAAGAAAAACGTAGGGAAAGCGCTGGTGGCTTAATGAGCAGACTATTGCAACTGTGGCATTTTTCATTTCATCACAAATATTTTAGTTCCAAAATATGGCGGCAAGATTATTGATATTGTCAGCAGAGATTTGAGAACGGAAGAAGAGAAAGCAGATGCTTTTAGTACCATCAAAAACACTCTTGTGGAAATTCTTCTTATAATATTAATGGGTTCATTTGCTACTACACTGCGTGGATGGTGGTTTGCATCATCAAGTGAGCGTGTTGTTGCTCAACTGAGAAAAGATTTATTTTGACATCTTATTAACCAAGAGATCGCATGCTTTGATGTCACACGAACTGGGGAACTTCTTAGTCGTCTTTCAGAAGATACAAATTATTAAAATGAAGCAACGACGAATCTCTCAGAGGCTCTCCGCAATCTCACAACTGCATTGATAGGCCTTAGCTTTATGTTTCAAAAATATAACTGAACCATCCATTAAACTGCTGCAACAACGATATACTATGATTGTGCCATATCAGAGAGCGAGTAACTTGTCAAAAAACAAGTGTCGTAAAAATGACTATCAAACCAAGAGTAAATGAGGGTTATCATGAAGCAATATTCTCCTGGCTTCACCAGATTCAAGGCTTTCGGAATAATTAAAGCAAATTTTAAGCTCCAGCCCCGGATTATTGAACATGATTAACCAAATATTAAAAGCTTTGTAAATGCCCACATCAACATTTGAGGATAGCCAACAGTGATGATGCACATTGATCGCGGATTGAAGGCCTTTCTAGGTGCCAAAATCACATTTGAAGACCAATAACAATTACAGTCTAAATTCTTAACAATTTCATGGACCTTTACAGTACCAAAATCAGACCCTAAGGGCTCTGACAATGTAAATACTTGATCAGAGATTGAAGTCCTTTTAATTATGAAAACAAAATATTCGGGATACCCAAAAAAGATTCAAGTTCTTCCAACTTAACAATATGTGATTTCTGGGGATTGAGCACTACACAAACTGTTTTCAGATGTACAACAACATCGAATAATGCCTGGAATAATTCTTATGTATAATGATAACTCAGCAGATCAAATTGTGGTACGCATTAATGAACCATATTACTCCTCGATCACAAGCCCATCCATCTTTCTCGCTAAATAAATGCGTTGTGTGATCCACCTCCCATGGGACGGGGATACACCTCAGGATCCATGGATATTCCCTGAGCAGTCACGTACTTGAGAAACAGAGCTTGCGTCTGATGGCCTCTGGGTTCTGTTGCCTAAGAACAATGCTGTGAGCCTTTAATCCAGATATCCTCAACAGACCCGAAATCACTTCATTTTTAGAAAACAGCTCGCCGAGGAGCTCCAACAAAGCTTAGGTCCAAACTGAATCACCCGCCCATTGTCAGGCTTCCAGAGATACCATATGCGCTAGATATTCAACACGAAACAAACAAATCTTGTGAACATTTGTACACAGCTCTAGAAAGGTTCGCACCACATCGATTCTATCAAATAACTGAATGGCCCCGTATCCACATAACAAACGTTCTTCTATACTGTCTCCAGAAG